>OW388083.2:70359726-75359726 GCA_936449025.2 Sarcophaga subvicina
TAAATCGATAAAAGCTCATTGTGCAGTGTGTCCATGTATCTTGTTTCTTATTTTCAAAAACATACTCAAGAGACCACTTTTACAATTTCTCTTCTCATCACCATAACCCGAAAGATCCAGTTTGTTATAGGAATCCATAAATGATTTTAAGTCCATTCACGGAATAAACACTTTAGATATCTTTGAACTGACGAGATAATTTTGTTTGACAACGGAGTTCCATTGTGGTGAGATTAATTTGCAAAGTTATAATAAAATAAATCGAAATAGGTCATCTTATGCAAATTATTAAAATTTTTAAGTAAAAATACTAGTTGCCGAATGCCGTCCCTTTAGTCAGGATTACAACCTCGCTTCTCACATTAACCATGTTGAGTGTGTTAATTTTACGCATGACTGACGGGACCTACAGTTTAACGTCAACTTCGAACTTTTCATGGCAATTCTATTTACTAGAAGACTGCTGAGAGCAAGTCGCCGCAAGAAATATTTCGTTTTAAAATTTCCTTTTTTTGAGATGTCTGATCTGTGCTCTCGTGTAATAAGACAATACCTAATAGATTACGGCGTCTAGGCAATTGTAAACTACAGCCTGGAAATCTTTCGTCACACATACATTTGAAAACAATAACACACAATCAGTAATGAGCATAAAAGATATAGGATGCCTCACGTTTTCATATCTCAATTGAAAGGCATTGATTTTAATCATATACAGTTAGGCTGCAGTTGTGAATATCACACCATGGAAATTCAAACGTTCTTCTTTCTTCGTTGTCATTTGTAACGCTAAACCTATAGGCGAATTTCTCTTTCTCGTAAGATTTTTCTAGCCTGAAAGCCTCGATCTTAGTTTATCAATCTATCTTTCCGTTGACTAGGTCTCCTGCCACCAACTGCATTTCTAATCAGAAATATTAGGCCCAAATTGTTTTAAAGGACCCGGATCTATGTGCTTAAGAACTGAGTGTTGGCACAGATAATTTGTTGTCATTTGTAGCGCTGAACCTATAGGCGAATTTCTCTTGATCGTCAAATTTTTCTAGCATGAAAGCCTGGATTTTTAGTTCAACAATCTACCTATCCGTTGACTAGATCTCACGCCACCAACTGCATTTTTATTCAGAAATATTAGGCCCGAATTGTTTTAAATGATCCGGATCTATGTGCCTAAGACCTGAGTGTTGGCACAGATAATATAATTCTTAATATTTTCTTACGTACAGTAAATCAACAAAAAGATTCTCGTCTCAATCACTCACTGTTGACATAACTGATGATATAACCAATACAACCCCTTTCTTGAATTTATTAGAGATATTAGATTAGATTAGATTATTAGATGCTATTTCAGATTCTTATTAAACAAGATTCTTGATCACCTCAACGCTGAATGGACTCATAGAGATAGAATGATTCAGTTCAATATTAAAGTCGGGAGGTTATTCCGCTTACCGATTACTATTGTCGCTATTGCAACAATGAAATCATTATAATCATTTCCACTGTTGACATTAGTTTATTTCGTAATCTGCTCCACAAAACTGTTGATAAAACTATATGACGGATATATGAAGATAACTTCATCTTTTTTTAACCGCTAAATATGTGTGTTTCGTTTATGGAATAGAACAAGAGAATTCATTCATTCTGTTAAGTTGACTGATGCAAAAGCCATTATCTTTTATGGTTTAAATGCTTCAAAGATTAAACACTGCCGACAATACATAGATCAATTGCATGTTCTATTGATCAGGTCATCACTTAATAGAAGCCGTACCTTCACAAATATAGCCTTACAGACTATTATTCAGTTACTGCCATGACGGTGACCATGTGAACTGGTTAGTAAAAACTAACTGACGCAAATGCAGTTAACTGATAAAATTTTTGAAAACAAATCCATGCAAAGCAGCAGCAGGAGATGCTCCATTCTAAATTTCTTACGTGATATGCTGACACAGCACGCCATTAGTTTAGTAAAGGAAGTTAGTTTTCTACAATAGAAGGCTGACAAAACAAAGAACCTTGACATTGTAAAACGATGAATACATTATATAACTAAACCATGATCCAAAATCTTAAAAAGAAAAATCAATTTATTTGGTTGTGATAGTTTAAATAACGTAAGGCAGGTCAGTAAAACAAATATACTTCAATAGACAACAAACTAACAAAAGTTTAGCGTGAGGGATGGATGCTCAAAAGTATAATTCAAATATACATATGTACACCTTGGTGGCCAGCATAATCTACTGATTGAAAAAGAAATTATAATAGCAGTCAGAATAAAGCAAATTTCCATTAATAACCCTAACGTAATTAGCTGAAACTATACATTCCAGAAGTTACCATAGCCTAGTAGATAGTGTGTTGGCTTATTAGACAAGAGCCCGTGGTTCAAGGCGCTACTTAAAACAAAATAAAATACAAAAAAATATTTCTTTAGCAGACTTTCTTTTAGCAGATTTATGGCAAAAACTCTGATAGTAAATAAAATTACCATGAAAAGTTTCTCAAAAATCTGTAGTTCGCAGTTGACACTCATGTATACAAATTAACACACATAATATAAGTGGTGTGAGAAGCTGTATCGTAATTCTGACTGAAGGGTCTTAAAGACCAATTATGTATATATGAGTGCATGTTACTACATACTTTTCGACAGGTTGTGTGCATAGCTGTCAGATTTGACGAGTTATCGTCATTTTGACGATTTTGAGCTCCAAAAATATCGTATTGACGATTTGACGATTTATGCCCTTATTTTGACGATATTTAGAAATTAAAAATTTGCATCATATTCTTTACTTTAGTACATTAATAGCCACTTAAGGCTTTGTACTTGCTTTGCAATTGTTACTATTGCAAATTTAGGTTAGTAAAAACAAGGAGTAAAGAATTATATTTTTAAGTTACTTTCGAATACCTGTGATGATTTTTCTGTATTTTATTCCTTTTTACCCCTTAAAAGCCAAAAAATTACAACTCCGAAATAATCTCGTAGTGGAGAACAATTTATCACTTGTCGTTGCAGACAATTTTAAATATTCGAGTATAGCTTCTAATATTACATTCGGAACAAACAAAGGCAAGCGCCGTTATTTTTGTTTTCGTACGACCATCACTCAGGGGAAGGATGGCATTGTGTTATGGACACTAGGCTTGTATATTTTTATACCATAAGTAACAGGAAAGACCTCTGCAGGAATAGAGTAGCAGACGAAAAAACGTATTATTACTGTAATGCAGTGTGCGATCCACTGGCCAATCGACCACATATGGATGTGCTAAACGAGAAACGATTGTTACGTAGGAATACATGATTTTCGGGAAAAAGTCCCCTTATTTCGTTCGAGCGAAATCCTTCTGTAGTAGCTATAGAACCTCGAAACGCAAACCACATTGCACCGATGCTGCATTGATTCACTGAAGTGGGATACACTACCGTCATTAACGAGCTACTACGGCCTCTCCTGTATACGGTCGAGAAACCTCAAAAAGGACGATGAGCCACCGACCCATACATAAGGGTTGTATTCCATTCTCGGTCGGTTATAAATGGTGTAAATAGATGATAAGATCTTAAGAAGGAATTGAAGGAACTCAAAAATGTACCGGTTGTCAGAGCTTCTGACTCCTTAATATTTACACCACCCATAGATTCAGATGATGCAATATTATTGCTGCGCTTATGTATCAATAAACAAAACTGGGATAGATTGTTTAAATCTTAATAAATTTTTTCCTAAAATGATACAAAATGTCTGCATTTTTGGAAAGAAATTAATAAATGAAGATGAGTGGTGCTAGCTTTTAATTTCTAACATCTTTTTTAAATTTTCATGTTTGAACATATGTACACACATTGTTACTTTAAAAAAACTTTTAATTTATTTACTGATTTTTTCTGACAATTTTTTGACGATTTCAATAAACGTGTTTGACGATTTTGACGATTTTTTCTCAAATATTTGACGATTTGGTGCCTCATTTATCTGGCAGCTATGGTTGTGTGGACTGATCTTGGTATAATGTTGTTGTTTTTGGGCTGTTCAGAAGATTTGTAGGTGAAATGAATGATGCAAAGTTGTCGAATATGATACGCTTGAATCAAACACTTTAACCACACCTCCACTGTAACTTTAAATGTGTATTTAAATAATACGGAACTAAAAATCTGATGAAGTGTCTTTAATCGATTATTTTTTTCTATTTTTGTTATTGTTGTTTTGATTACATAACTTAGACTTGGTATTAAATTTATTATATTTCACTAAATGATGTAAAAATTAATAGAAATGTCATCATGAATTCTTACAAACAAACATACAAGGGAAATGAAAGAGAAATACTTAAATTTATAAACAAATGAAAACAAAACAACAACAAATAAATAAATCCCCTTTAAATAAATTTAAATCCACTCAATTGTAAAGTTTTCCTTAGAAACGGTTTGCAACCAAATACCGTATTACATACATATGTATGTACATATATCATCACCAGAGAGATGAGTGATGAGAGATGAGAGATGATGAGAACTGACATTACCTAGAAATGCGAAAGTATTTCATATTGAATGCTTGAAAACACAAACGAATGTGTGGCGAAAACAAAATAAACCAAAATAAAGATGCAAATCCGATTAAATGTAAAATGATTCTTAACAAAAAAAAAGTATTATTTTCATCTACAATTTGTTTCTATTTTCAATCGTTGTTGCTGTTGCTGTGCAATAAATTTTTGCACAAAATTTCTAGAAAGGAATAGTGGCCAGATAATGTTTGGTTTGGCAGGATAAAAAGTTAATGAGCAGTTTGCATGAATTACAAGAGGATTAGAAAAGAAAAGAATGGAAAAAATAAAATTCTGTAGAAATATTTTTGTTTCTTTAAATGGAAAAATTTCTGGAATATTTTTGAGAATGGAAAATTACAAGATATGCACTTGAACAAAACAAATGTATGTATATACTCAACAAGTTGGTTAAGACAGCTTAAATTAAATACTTAAGTAGAACACTTAAGAATAGTGCAGGTTGTTATGCAATAAAAAGTATGGAAGGAAATCAAGGCATTACAGGAAATAATTTTAATTTCTTTGTTAATAAAAAGCCACCCACATTACTTAAGAAAAAGCGTGGTTAGCGACAATTTTCTTCCATTTATAAACAAAAATACCTTCAATAGGACAGCTAGCAACCATTGAGCCAATAATTACAAAATAAAACCTACATCATAAGGCAGGCACCAAGAATTTAATTAAAACCTAAAAGGTAAATGAAAATATTACACAATATTTTGTAAATCCTTTATTTTCAAACATTATTCGTGGAAATTTTTGTATCCTTTTGCCCTCCAAAGATTGGATTTGATGGTCTATATTTGAAGTTTAAAAATAAAAAAGGGCAAAGAAAATAAAACAACAACAAGTCAAATGTCATTTTATGTAATAAAATACCACAACAACAAATAAAATTTATTAAAAAAATTCTACTAAATAACTTGGCTCTAAGCAAAGGCTATAATATTGGGTGGGCCATCTATCGTTTGGGAATTGAACCACCAAAGCTAGCATACTTATTATTCTATTCTGTCACAAAATTCAGTATATTATCTCCACTGATCGTAATGAATCGATTTAAGCTTGAGCAACATTGGGATTTATTGGAAATTTATTTCCAAAACAAAGAAAATGCACGAAAATGTCGTACCAAGTTTGGTCGCAAAGGAGGACCAACATTGAACGATATACCCAGGTTTATTGCTAAAGTTAGTGAAACTGGTTTTATTACTGATGCGCCAAAACGTGAGTGTGCTCGCACAGTGCATACATACAAAAATATCGAAGCCGTGGTTGAAAGTGTGCATGAGAATCCATCAACGTCAACTCGTCATCATTCTCAAGAAATAAACATTTCACGTACCAGTTTACGTCGAGTTTTGCGAAAAGGTCTCGGTATGACGCAGTAGTCTAGTAGGCAGTGTGTTGGCTTATTAGACGTAAAGCCAGGGTTCGAGCACCAGACCAGACATCAAAACAAAATACAAAAAGTATTTCTTCGGCGACTTCTTGCCAGCAGATTTCTGGCAAAAACTCTAAGAGTAAATAAAATTGCCATGAAAAGTTTCTCAAAAATCTGTCGTTCGGAGACGACTTTAAACTGTAGGTCCCACCATTCATGTATAAAATTAACACACACAATATAAGTGGTGTGAGAAACTAGGTCGTAACCCTGACTAAAGGGTTGTAACGACCAATTATGTATGTATTATGTATGTATGTATGACGCCTTATAAAGTTTAATTGGTTCAAGAGTTGAAACCGCATGACCATTCGCTTCGTTTTTGCTTCGCTAGATGGACCACCGAGAAACTGCAAGATGATGTCGATTTTGCCAATCTTTTGGGATGAAGTTCATTTTAATCTTGGTGGGTACGTTAATAAGCAAAATTGCCGTATTTGGGGCTCAGAAAACACATACGTGGTCTAACAGTAGCCAATGCACCCATTACGAGTGACTGTTGGGTGCGGCTTGTGGAGCGGAGGCATAATTGACCCATCATTTCTTTGTAAATAAGGACGCCACAACCATTATGGTCAATAAGAAACCTATCCGATATGATAACAGACTTTTTATAACCGCTCTTAATAGTATTGATGTGAACGATGTTTGGTTTCAACAGGATGGTACAACTTGCAATACATCTCATGCCACAATCGATTTATTGCGTATTACGTGAAATATGATATCAATTGGCCGCCAAGAAGCTGCGATTTGACACCATTAGACTATTTTCTGTATAGCGCCGTAAAAGATAAGTGTTATGCCGACAAACCAGAGACAATTGAGCATTTGAAGGCCAACATTCGTGAGGCAATTGACGAGATACGACCACATGCACTCGAAAAAGTGCACGAAAATTGGTTCAATCGAATGAGGCCTCATACTGTGAGGCCAGTCGATAGCCATATGAATGAAATAATAATTCTGATTAGAATTTCATTTTCAAAATTTAAACTCTTAAATGGCTTACCCTTTACAATGCTTGCGATTTTTTGCTTAATTCAAACGTAATTAGTATTAATTGTTACAGCATGCGGGGACTGGGGCGTGAAATTTATTTGTTTTTTTTTCTTACAGAAAAAACTCATAGAAATAATTTAAAAAAATTTCTAAAGTATTAAATATTTTAAAAGGGAAATTCTATACATTATTTTATTGAAGATTGATTTGACAGTCTAAACATTGTAGTTGTCAATCATTCGGTTTGATAAAGACACAAAACTTACTGGAGCGTCAAACGCTTTAGTGAATCTTTAATTTCTTTTATAGTTGCTCGCTAGCTAGACTAAGCGTAGTTCAATGACGAAACGAAAGTTAAGCTTTATGCCATATGAACTATAAAAGTTGTAACTTCTATAACAGATTTAATCAGTTTCAAATTAACTGTTCAAAATAGCAGAAACAAGCAACAACAAATTGAAAAACAACATCATCAACATAATGTTCAAACTGGTAAATTGGTTAAACTTTCAATTCAGGTGACTTTCTATACAATTAAATAATAAAACAAATCCTTGCTTTTGTAGCTCATTATAGTTTTGGCATTTATATGGTTTAATGAGGCTGCCATTTCAAGCTTACAGCTGGTGGTACCCGACGATACATCATACAGTGTTCTCACTGCCGGCAAATCATCTACTACTACACTGGGCCATTCCATACCACCATCCCTATCGAATGCCATTTCCGATGAAGACCAATCGAATAATAACGTTTCAGAAGAATCCAATGAATCTGCCAATACTTCGTCTTCTTCCAGCCCTGCACCTAGTTCAGCAACGGCAGCCTCTGCTCCAGCTTCTATAACTAGAGTTAAAACACCAGCCTCATCATTAACTTCTTCTTCGGGTCTATCTAGAGGCACTCTTTTAATTTCATCCTCTGCCCAAGCATCTGTCAATGCCGGTTCGTCAGGTGGCAGCTCGTTACCTTCGGCTAGATCTTCAGCTACCATACAACATCGCATTTTACCCGCTGAATCTATACCGCTGCCCATTACCATTTCAACACGACCCGGTTTGCGCACTGTCATCGCTCCCGAAACTTTAACTCTGCAACAGCCCGGCATAGCGAAAATAGGCGAAGTTGTACAACAAATACCCACAGCCGTTTCACATCAACGACAAACTGTTGTCCACAATCATGCCCGTGTAGTTACGCCCATTGTAGCTCCTGCCGTACGCACATTGTCATCACAAATCGTTCGTGCCTATCATACACCACTGGTTTATGCTCCTCATGTTGTGGAAAACTAAGATAACAGCGTGTTATGCCCTGCCCATCTTGAAATTTAGAACTAATTTCTATTTAAGCAAAATTCTATGTTTAGTTAATCAAAATTTAAGGAAACCGTATTGAGATTGATTTCAAAAAAATTCTTGTTTTGAAATAAAAAAAAAAACAAAATAAGCTTTAATTTCTTAAGATGTTTTACTTGGAATGTGTCTCAAATAATTTTAGATAGGTTTGCCTCAATCTTAACCTCAAAATTGATAATCTCAAAGTTAATGATCGACATTTAGTGCACTGTATTAAGAATATTAATCAAGGTCAGATAAGGTTATTTCAGTGGAACACGCTGTGTAGGATTCTCTTGCCGAAAATATCGGAAGATTCTAGTAGATCTTATTAATAATAGCATGCGTTTAAGACGTCAGATCAGGTCAGGTCGTAGTGGTAGCTCTGATATCACAAAGTTCACTTGAGCACGTGAACGCAAGGGTGAACGCAGTCCCTGTACTGACCAAGTTCCACCAAAATCAGGGAAGAGGAAGAAGTTGGTCAGCGCAAGGGCTGCACATCGAAAGCACGACTACCCTACACTGGAAAACCAGGCAGAAAGTTTGATGAACGAAGCTATATCCTTGATATCAATAGATGATAGCTCCGCGAAGCTGACAAGAAATGGGGAGCCAAATAAACTGTATCTACAGTGGATAACACTCTCCTCTTCCTCAGCGGATCTACATCCACGGCAGAAGCCGTTAAATGGGAGCCTCATTCTTTCTGCTCATAGCGCAATGACCTGTAAGCATGGCCACTGTGGTTGAGATGACGTCACGACCAAGTCGAAGTAATTGGTTGGTACGCCTTCTATCCATCAAGGGCCAGGTGAGTCTAAGTTTAAGACGCCACTCGCCAAGCAACACTGATTCTCCCCTTTAAGAAATTGCAACACGGAGTTACTTCTGGAAGTAGATCAAGCTCGTAACCTTGTTTCACATTGTTGTATTACCCTCACGGCCACGTGGAATATTTCTGCAGTTAACCGCTCTAATACATCTTGTTGATCGAGTTCCGGTTTTTTTTTAACAAGAGCGTCGCTTTGACTGTATTTTACGTTATTTTTTATTTACGTTATAGCGAGACCAGCTCTATTCAGATTTTGCTAAACCACAAATGTTTGAACATAATATAGACGCCATAGTCTAGTAGCCAGAGTGTTGTCTTATTAAGCATAAGGCCACGGTTTAAAACCAAGCTCAGACATCAAAACGAAATATGACAAAATATTTCTTCGGCGACTCTGAGAGTAAAAAAATTAAATTGCCATGAAAAAGTTGCTCAAAAATCTGTCGTTCGGAGTGGACTTCTCTAGTCGACTGCCACTCATGTACAAAATTAACGCACACAAAAACATAAGTGGTGTGCGAAGCCTGGTCGTAATCCTCACTGAAGAGTTGTAATGATCAATTATGTACGTACATATGTGTGTACATTGGCAAAGTTTGTGCTGTGTTCTGCTTTTTCCATCGTTACACCAGAAATTATATTCACAAATCCTGTAACCATGATGTTGCATCAAGAATTAAATGAGTTTGCAACTCATCTCTTCATGACCAATCGACTGCCTGCCACCCTTAGGTGGTCAGGGTATGAATATCAAAACTTTTAATTTCATAAATCGCAATGCAGTATGACTTGTACCAGAAAGCATGGGAGACCCAGCAAAAATTATTAACGTCAATAGAACAGAATAGTGCACAGGATTTTATATCTAATTCAAGGATTTCCATTGCTATGGGCAAATGTATTGTACTTTTCAAGCTAAGATTCATGTAACTTCAGTATACGATGGGATTAACATATAAAAGGATATCAAAAGTGGGCACTTAATTATGTTTTTGGTTAGTCAAATTGCACTATAAGCAGTACATCAGGATCAGTAGATCTGGTCCATTGGTATTAACTTCAATTTGATTATCTTGAATAACTCAGCTCAATAAAAAAAGTTATGATTTTTGTATATCGGGCCACTCAGCTACCACCTGGCGGATCCTTTGATAATCCTGAGTGTTATTATGAGCAGAGCTTTAAACATTACTAGGATTGTGAATTACTGGCCTAAGTGGGACCTTTTCCATCGAGGAGATTCGCCATTTAATTTAAGATTGTAAATTTCATATCCAAAGATTGCGTTTTCTGGTTGAAGCAAAGTCGAGACTCTGCCTAGCGGAGAATAAAACTACAGAACACATTTTGTGCAATAGCATTGTATTGACTAGAATCAAATTGGCATTTTTTTCATTCGTTGATAGTTGGATCCGAAAAATTCGGATCTGATCACATCAAAGATTTTCTGGATTTGACTAAATATGGCGCACCTTTATATTGGGGAAATATTTTAGCGATATGGTACTGATAAACGATTAAACTGGCAGAGGCCTCAATGGGCCCTGCTTACATGAGTCCTATAGAATACCGTTGCGATATTACCTCCTCGTCATTTAATTACCAATTATCAACCATCCGAGAGTCTTATGAAGGAGTGAATCTTTCTAAAATCGACTTTGACTATGACATGTTTTGTTACTAATTTCTGGGTACTCAAGAATTCTTCTTTCTCCTTTCACAAGGACGTAGTGTCTTAAAAGACAGCAGCGAACAAATTTAAATATGGAATATTGATTATTCGACTACAGTAAATCGGTTAGCAATCCAACCTCACTTAACTAATAACATTCGAAATGATTGAACAACACTCACAACAAAAATTTTTTGTGAGTTTGTTTATGCATAGAAAATATGAGAAAAAAATCTCAAATAACTGTCCTTAATTTGATTAAAAATTATTCACAGCTTAGCTCTGAGGATAATAAGTGTCACACATAAAAAAGGTTACCTTTTAACAAGAATGTGAGACAAATAATGTCCTAAACCTATAGGTTGACAAACATTTTCTACTTTAAATGCCCTTCGCTGAGATATTTTTCTAGAAAGACAACGAAAACAAAAATCTTAACAGCGTCACAATAATGGAGCATTTAAATCTATTTTTAGATAAATTTTGTATCTTCTTTCCAAAGAAAGGAAATGGTAATTGAAATAAATTATATTTTCTAATGGCTAAAACAAACACACAGAGAGAGAGCGAGATAGAGAGAGCGAAAGTGCAAACTGAATACGACAGGATATTAAACAGTGTATCAAGGGAGAAAAATAAAAATGCTGCCAATAAAAGTGTTGCTTTTAATTTTGTTGTAAATAAATTTATTTGGTTTTTCTCCTACCCATAGTTTATGTTCAATACCTAAACAATTCTGCGGTGGTAGTAAATAAATATTATGACTCAACCTTTAATGTTTTGAGGGCAACGCATTTAAGAAACTTTTATTACCTGCCAACATCTTGGGCGCAAGTAATTACAGCTATTTCTGTGTGTAAAGGTTAAGTCTTTAAATTTATAATGAAAAAATTTGTTATCGATTACCATTAGGGCACAGTGGGTCGTTCGCTACAAGGATAGATTTAAAATTAACGTGGTAAAGTCAGGGTTCGAGCCCCAGGCCAGACATCAAGACAAAATACAAAAAGTATTTCTTCGGCGACATCCTGTCAGCAGATTTTTGTCAAAAACTCTGAGAGTAAATAAAATTGCCATGAAAAATTTCTCAAAAATCTGTCGTTCGGAGTCGACTTTAATCTTTAGGTCCCATGTATAAAATTAACACACACAACATAAGTGGTGTGAGAAACTAGGTCGTAATCCTGACTGAAGGGTTGTAATGACCAATTATCTATGTTATGTTAGTCTAGTATGTAGTGAGTTGGTTTACTTATCGAGAGCTCTTGAGTTCGAACCTCAGCTGTCGCATTTCGAAAAAATTAATAAAAATATTCCTTTCGTCGAACCCCTCTCATCTCTCTTCTGGCAAAAGCCATTTAAATCTGTCGACTAATGTCGACGTTAAGATAACAACGTTATGTCCACACAACATGTGTTTTGTGAGAAGCATGGCCGTAATCCTGACTAAAGGCTTGAAATAGGCCATAAGGTAATAAAGGTAAGGTACTAAAGTAATAACAACCCGTTCTTCAGGAATATAATAAAACTTTTACACTATCCGTAGGTGTGTGTTAATTTTACCCGTGAGGGGCGAGACTTATTGTTTTGATATCGAATCCAATGACAGATTTAAGAGTTTTTTCATGACAATTTTATTTTTACTTGCTGACTTAATTGGTCATTACAACCCTGCAGCCAAGTTTATAACCTAGCTTCTCACATCACTTATGTTGTGTATGTTAAATTTATTCATTAGCGACGGGACCATCAGTTTGAGAAACTTTTTCAAGACATTTTATTGAATCTCAGAGATTTTGCCAGAAATCTGCTGAAAGGAAGTGACTGAAGTAATATTTTTTCAAACTTTGTTTTGTCGGAGATGTCTGGGCTTGGGCCTTACATCTAGTAGGCCAGCACACAATCTATCAGACTACGGTGACTTAAATGATGGCATTACGTATGGAATATAACATCGTTCACATATCCGCCACACCTTCTCTGGTTGAAGCAAAATCCGAAAATCGATTTGAATTTTGACAAATAATTGTTTGAGGCTTATTCACATGCACCTGCGTCTTAAGAGATTGCAAAAAAGTCTACTTAAGTCAAATCGCAAGATAACGGTGGTCAGTTCATCTCATTTCACATGAGATGACCATGCTTTCAAATCCTTCATGCCGAATATCTAATGTGGCATAAGCTGAGTGGAGGTGTCTAAGCTCCGGGACTTAAAACGTTGCTTCACGTCTAATAAGCCAACAAACTACTTAATAGACTACGGTGACTATGGTGTGATAATGTTCCGAAAAATAACAGTATTTTTTGTATATATTAACCCACTATGCAACACTTAATTAATTTACGTGGAGAAAGCTTACATTTTTTAATTAAATTACAATAGCAACGGTATAAAATATAACGCTAAAACGACACAGGTGATGGTAATAATGCTAAGACGCTAATGTGAATACCTATTGACGTCATAGACACAGAAATTGTTTAAATCTGAAAAAAAAGAAATTATTTCAATTGCATTAGAAAATGCAAAGAAAAAAAACGAAAAGAAGATGACAAGACATTAACTTTTTTTTAAATCCTATAGACTTGTTTAATTGATTTGATAGCATTGAATATTTCTTAGAATCGAAGTCGTAATTTTATTATTTCAAAAGCTAAAATCGATGTTTCTGGGAATGACAGCCATAGAAAGGACTTCAAACAAAGGCGAAATATTGTCGCAGGCTAAGCAAACATTGGGTTTTTATTTAAATTTTTTTGTTTAAATGATACGTCGTAATAAATGATTTTCTTTAGTTTTTCATTAAACATCCATACTGATGCTGATGATGATGATGAAACAGGCATTGATTGCATTCATTCAAATCGATGAAGCAATTGCAATGGCATTACATCGAGAATTGTGGCAATAATTTTATGAAATGTAATTACTATTATCGCATTCAAAGGCAATGTCTGTCAGGTTCTTCCATTGAATTGAAACTTGAAAAATCATTTCATGAAAAATAGCTGAATAGCCGCCAAATTAATGATACAATCGCAATGAAATGAAAATGTTATAACATTCAAAGGCATTTCTGTCAGATGGACTCTGACGAATAAAATTTGTGCTCATATACTGAATGGAAGTGTAAACAATAGAATAATTTCATGGAAAATACTTAAAACATGATGAAATGAAATCCATGATGAATTCATTTGATCGTGGTTTTAAAAGTTAAGAAATTTAATGTCATTCAATTATTTCAATTATTATTTAAAACAATACCACCTTTTTTTAAAAACAACTTTATACTGCATTAAGTTAGGGTCAGACTAGGCAAATATTTAGCGAAAAATCATAATAAATTCGGAAAAACATTTTTGGTTGCAACAAAGAGCACTAAAGTCAAATTAAATATTTTGAAAACTATTTCAATAAGATTTTCTTCTTTTATACCAAGTAAATGTTTAGATAAACTAGGGGTTAGGTTTTGCTATTCAAATATTTGCATAGTCTGCACGTATATTTAAGAATTATGATTTATTCTCCAGGATATGTTTCTGAAAAGCAAGGTATTGATTTGAATACTGCGGTAATCCTACAGTACGTTTTATTATTTTATTAAGACATTACTTTTCAAACATAAGTTCTCTCTAGTGCAACAAAATTTACGAGAGCATGAGCTGTGAACTCAAGATCTTATTCTATATTTGAATTTATTTCTGATCGTACTGAGTAACCAAAACGTTATGGATCGAATTGAGATTTGAATAGATGAATCTAAATCAATGAACCTAGTTCTAAAGGTTTTCTGTGTTAGAAGAATATACAATAGGATTAATTTCAGGCCACCAGGTACACTGGAGGGTACTCAAAGCTGAAGTATCTGCAATCTTCATGGGTGTAAATTGGCTCAGATATAATTTATTCGAATTTTCAACAGTCAAGCACCTTAAAAGTCGGGATCCAGTCTGATTAGAAGATGTTGAACATCTCATATGTTAAGAAATTCAAATGTTACACTTAACTGGTTGAGAGTCTACGTTATACTAGATTTGCAGTCGCTGATAGGCTAACAATGAAAAATGAACTAAGCTTTCACCCACGTTTTTTTAAAACACATTTAGATTAATAAGACGATTAAAATAGCTTACACGTAGGCAGTTCGCCATTTAAGAATAATGGCGCCATCAGGTTTAGTCAGCTATAAAGCTGCAGGTCTGAGTCGTATGATAAACTTCGATTAAAATTTACCCACGTCTTAAACATACTTATGTTATTGGCCATTACATCCCTTTAGTCGGGATTACGAGTTAGCTTCTTACACCACCCATGTTGTGTGGGTTAATGTTATCCATGAGTGATTGGAGAACTCCGAATGAAAGATTTCATAAACTTTTATGAGAGGAAATCGCTGAAGAATTATTATTTATGGGTTCCCGCGTGCTTCCACCTAATAAGCCAACACACTACCTACTAGAGTAGAACAACTTTAAGTCAAGCTTGGCATCAGAAGCGTCTGACTTATGGTAAATGTAAATATTGTGAGGTCAGAAACTCTTGAAATTGTGAACGTAATATGTATCAGGCAGAAGCAGCAGGTATTTCAAGCATCAAAAATAGCAACTAATTTAAATCTAGGCTTGAGCCTAGAGCAACAGGCTCCAAATTTTAAATGCGAAAAAATCTTATCTGCTAAGGATTCCATTTAATTTCAACTAATTGAGCTTCTTACTTTTTAAAGTTTAGAGTTTAAAAGGAGATTTCGTGATATGATTAGGTAATCGTTGTACAATCGTTGTTTCAAGAATATTGTGCGAATGAATGGACACTCTTCGACAATTGTCGTGACTATTAAAGTCGCCATAGTCTAATAGGAAGAGTATTGGCTTAGAAGGTTCATGGTTCAAACCTTAACTTTAACCCTTCGAAAAAAATTAAATATGAAAATATTTCGTATAAACTCTAAGAGTAAAATAAAATTGCCAAGAAAAGTTTCACAATCTCAAATCCATGGCCCGAAATCGACATTGAGCAGTAGGTCGAGCAAATCATGGATAAAAGACACACACACAATATGGGTGGTGCGATAAGTTAGGTCGTAACCCTAACTAAAGAATTGTAATTACCAATCAGGTAAGTAAAGTATTGATATTTGGTGTGTTTGAAAACAAGAAAAGAATTTTGCAACGTATTTAAACGATATTCTAAATGAATATTAAAAATATGTAAAGAAATTGTTCCAACGACCCATTCCCCATTAAAATCTAATCAATTTGTTTTTTTTATAAATTTTTCTGTGTGTTTTATTTTCTATTTTGTTTTGTTTAAAATCCTGTATGAAAGGAGACCATTTGTAAGTGATCTCTATTTCGATATATGTATGTATGACATGTCAACAACAGACTTGTGTACAAGCAAAAAGAAGCAGACAGACAGACAATATAAGTTCACTGTTCACCTAATCAATTCAAGATTCTAACCTTTAAAACAAGGAGGGAGGGAACAACATATCAATGCTAAAATTCTTCTGAAGCCTTAAAACAAATGGCTGAAGAACATGGGGTTGCGTAATGTCAATTTGAACTCATTTCTCATTGGAGGGGAGGGGAGCATGTCTAATGAAATGTTGGTCACAATACAGACGATAATGATGAAGATAAATTGTTGCTTCTTTTTTAAGGCTAATAAATAAACAAAACAAATGAAATTCATATTGTAAGGATGAGATAACTCAGTACAATTGGCAGTAAAATATGTATGTTTTCGTCATATTCTTGTATGTGAAAATCTCTCATGTACGACAATTTTTTTCAAACATTGGAGGAATGATTTCAAAAGGCAACATATCTGTTAAAATATAATATTTTCATAACAAAAAAATCTTTGGAATATACATTGGTGAAGCCATCACTGTCAAAGACAAACAGATTTTTCTCCTTAAAATTGAACAGAATGTACATTGACATTGGCATTATTGCGATTATCAACTGAGGGCGGGGTAAAAAGGTTCTTGTACTCAACGTTTATTGAAGAAAATATACAGGTTTTATTTGTCTAGTAAGAAATAAATTCAAACATTGTCGCTGCATATAAGCACCTTTAAAACAATTTAAACACAATACACATGTCGTAAGGTATTTTTCAAATCTTGAAATACTTCTAATAGGCACTACTTCTTATAGCGAGGTGCTTGCGTTTCTTTTTATTTTATTTTTCTTTTTTTATCACACAGGTTCACTTTTATTAATCAAATTTTTCCAGTTGGTGTTCTAAGTCAGATTCTGGAATAAGAGGATTGGCATGGAAAGAGCCAGAAATCTTGAGAAAGTAAATTGGTGTTCCAAAGCACTAGCGGCAGAAGAATTTTTTCAACTTCGTTTGGAGAGGGAATTTGTTATCATAAAAACAATAACTTGTTCAAAAAGATTTGTATGGACTTATAAAGAAATTAATACAAAACTAGGTTAGGTTAGATGGCGGGCCCTACTTGAAGGATGGTACTTGCTCTTTGTCAGATCCACACATCTTACAGTAGTCATTGCAGGGAATGCCAAAATATCAGCATGCCTTCCAATAGGATAGCGATTTAAGGATAAGAGCCAAATAGATTTCTTCTTTATCAAATGATTTCTGGAATAAGAGGATTGTCATGTAGTTGTTTATTGTATTGTGTGTAATGGTATAGAACTTTGCTCATTGAAACCTATACTTTCTTAAGAGTGTGGGCGCTGCATGATCTCTTTTGCTGTTCGTATTGGTAATATCATCTCTTGGTTTGGAGAGTTATCCTCCGATTATTATTTTAAAATTTTAAAATATTTTTCGCCTTCTACCAGTAACCTGAAGAGTAGTCAAACATTTTCGATTATTATTTTAAATTTTTAAATTATTTTTTCGACTTCTGTCTGTAACATGGATGCCGGTCAAGTATTTTAACAATTTCTGCCGTCAGCTTTGACAGTTGGATGGATAAGTGGGGATGAGGCAAACTTAATAAATTCCTTTTCAGCAATTCAGAACAGATTGATCATATTGACCATGTAACCTTGTTGTAAGGACTTATATTACAGTAGACCATAAACGTAAATAAAACGGAGACGAACAAGTCGTAAAGGAGGTTCGACGTTGCCATAGTGTAGTAAATAGTGTGTTGGCATATTAGAAGTGAGGCCACGGTTCAAACCCCAGGTCAGACGTCTTCATTAAAACGAAATATAAAAAAATATTTATTCGGCGCCGTCTTAGCAGATTTCTAGCAAAAACTCTGAGAGGACAATAAAATTGCCATGAAAAGTTTTTCAAAAAAATCTGTCGTTCGGAGACAAGTTAAAACTGTACGTCCAGCCATTCATATATAAAATTATTGCACACAACTGAACCTAGGTCTCAGAAGCTAGGTCGTAATCCTGACTAAAGGAATGAACAATTATGTGTGTAAAGGAGGTCACATGACGTTTAAAATAATGCTGCTCTTCTTGCCTCTATGAAAAGATGACTCTGATGTACTAAAATGCTAAACAGATCGATAAATCGTCTAACATGTCCTTTACTTGTATACATTATGGAGAGAATGAAATTTCTAAATTCAAATGTGGTATTCAAGTACTTTTAGATTTTAAAAATCTTTCTATTCGCCACTTAAAAGCAACCACGAAAGAGTCTTGGAAAAATGTATGCTGATTGTTCTGTCCAGTAACCCCAAAAATGTTACTTTGCATTCATTCTTCCCATTTTGATTTATTAATTGTCTGGTAATACAAGACAATAATTGAATTTCTCCCAGTCCAATTCCCCTCATTCTTCATTCTGTTTTTTTTTTCGCTTTTCAAATTAAGAATCATACAGAAGGGAGAGGCAAGAAAACAAAGTCTGAATAAAAAGGCTCATATTGTCACACTTTTAAGGTAAAGGTGAGTGTTTTTGATTGTCTTTTGAAAAATGGAATGTAAATAAAACGGAATGTTAATAAAAACAGGTAACTGTGTAACAGTTAAACAGGACAAACAAAAAAACAAGTTCAAGGTTCAAGGCTAACGAGGTCAAAAACAATACAAACGAGCAACATATGAAAATAACAAGTTAATGCTCTTCATAGCCATATTCATTGCAAGGCTTTCACAGCTGATTGTTGACGTGTTTGTGTGAATGTGTGTGTTACTGACAGGTAAATCATTGGAAAATAAATGACCAAAACCTGAAAAATCGTCTTTAGTAGCAATATTATCACCAGTGTCAGCAACAAGGGCCAGATTAAATGATGCATTACAAAATCATTGTTGATGAATGCAAAACTCAACACTCAACGTTTGAGTCCAGTAGCAGCAGGAATAATGGCAAAAGGAAAAGAAGGATGGCCGAAAGAGCAAAGAAAATATTGAGAGATATGGTATGACATACTCTAGTTACAGTAGAGACCATATAAGGAAGATGCTGTAAGAAATCACACGAAGAAGTTTTAAGAAATTATCGCAATAGAAGGAATTCTTTGTATTCTTTATTTCAGTCAACTAATGAAAATATTGGGATCTCAACTGTATCGCGTTAAAGGTAATGTGGAACTGATAATCTCTTGTCTCAATGTTCAAAAAGATAACAGAGATAACAGACTTTTAGGCCTAGCCTTACAGGAATTAAACTTGAAGGGGGCAAACGACCGCCTATCCATTTAATTGGCCTGTAGTTCCTATACTAGAAATGTGATACCTGAGTCCAACGTTAATAATTTTTCGGTGCTAATCCTTTGCCAATAAACATTCGCCATGACATTAGGGAAGGATTGAGGTTTTTGTAGAAGGATCTGAAATGTCGGATGTCAATGGGAGTTTTTATATCGAGTAGGCGTCTATCGCGTGAACCATCGGTTATTTCGAATCTATCAATACTTATGTCATTCTATCACCACTCAACGTAATGAATCGATTTACGCTTGAGCCATAAACATCATCTTTTCGGATGAAGCTCGTTTTCATCTTGGTGGATACTTTAATAAGCAAAATTGTCGTAATTAGGGCTCAAAATACAAAAAATGGTCTTACAGATGCCAATGCACCCAATACGAGTGACAGTTTGAGCGGAGACATCACTGGCTCTTATTTCATTGAAAATGGTTGCGCCATCCATTACGGTCAATAGTTACAACTATCGCACCATGATAGCCATTTTTTGTGCCCGCTCTTCGTGGTGTAGATGTGAACGATGTTTCGTTTCAACTGGATGGTATAACTTGCCACACATCTCATGCCACAATCGATTTATTGCGTCAAACGTTTGATGGCCGTTTAATTAGCCGAAAAGGTGATGTCAATTGGCCGCCAAGATGATGCGATGGGTGTATTTTCTGTGAGACGCCGTTACAAAAAAATGCTATGCCAACAAACCAGAGACAATTGAGCATTTGAAGGCCAAAATTCGTGATGCCATTGCCAAGATAGAGAAAATTGGTCCAATCGAAAGAGGTACTGTGAGGCCAACCGTGAAATCTATATGAATGAAATAATATTCCATTTCTAACCGACACAATTGTACTTCACATCAAAAAAATAAATTTGGAAAAATTTCAAAACTTTTCTGTTTTATTGCATTTTTAAATTTAAGCTTTTAAATGGTCCACCCTTTAAATATATTCAAAACTATGGACATCTATTGAACGAAGATCTGCTGCTAGGTAGGGATATACCAATACTACAAGCTACTCATTTAATTTAACCTAACCCAACATTTTAATGTCTTTCATTGGATTGCAAATAATCGCTATACCCACGTACAAAAATGTCTATGTTATCGTGCCATGACTTGCAGTGACGTAAATGGCAAAGCAATAATCATAAATCATCCTTACGAATGAAATGCAATAACAACAGAATATAAAAATGTTTCAATTTCTTATATCCAAATGCCTTTCACCAATGGCCAGAACCAAATCAAATCCAATAAGAAAGTCAATGAACTTCAGAAATTATTCTGATATTCTTATAGATTTTTATGTAAATTTGTATGTTTATTTTTACACATCGATCAACAAGTAATGTGTAGAATAAAATAATAAAAATTAAAGACAAACAAATATAATCTCTTAACGAATAACATACAACCCTGACATTGAGTGGGGGAAGATAATCCAGTTGGCATAAGGAGAAAGAAAGAAAAACAAAACAAAACAAAACAGACAAGCAACATGCTACAGACTTGTTGCAAAAGGCCAACCAAGGTATGTACTCGTATATTGAATTGATGCTCTCTATACTCTAGTAATTTTTAATGTTTTTCTTGGTTATTTTTGATAAAATCAGGTTTTGCAACCTAAAAATAGTAGAAAATTCAAGCAGAATTTTGCACATTCGTGCTGCATCATGCACGATTAAGAACAAATAAATCTTAAGCCAGATAAACAAACAAAACAGGAAAACTGCAAAAGTACGCTCTGTATGCGTGATACGTAGAACAACTTTTATAAGTCACGATATCTTTGTATAGTCGATCTTACTTTGGAGGTGAGCAGCAGAAGTTAAGGTTAAGGGCATGGTTGTTTCTTATAAAACTTGCCTTTAAATTTAAGAAATTTAAAATCGTATCAATTACCGTTATTTTGTGTTATACTTTCAAATTGAGCTGAATATTCTACGTTTGCGATTTACAGAGACAAAGTTTAGACACACATATGTGTTCCAAAACTATGGCATATAGAAAGCCTTTTATTACATGAGAGACCACGGTCCAAGCCCCAGCTCAACCAAGTCGATGTGAACGAAATATCAAAGAATTACTTCTTTCGGGCACTTCCTTTCAGCATTTTCTAAAATGTGTTATTAGAAGTCTACGTTAAGCCGTAGGTGTCTTCACATTGTCTATTTCTAATTCAAATGGTGAATAGTAAGACTTAAATACGGCCAAGAGCTTCTTAGGGAACTAGTAAAGTAGCGCCTGTAAAGCAATGCTTCTTATAGAACTCTTGAGAGCAGGACTTACATTCGCCACAAGAAATATTTTTAAGAGGTAGGGAAGAAAACAGGATAATTGTAGTACAAGTTTATTTATTCTAAAACTCACACGGTATCAGCCTGAAATTCTGAGAAAGAAGATTGGGTTCTCAAAGTACAGTCATCCTTATAGTGCCGGCAGTGGCAAATTTTATCTTTCGAAATATTTTTCAACTTTATTTGCAGAGAGGAGAGCTTGGGATCATAAGAAGCAAGAAGTTGTTCAAAAGGATTTGTATGGACTTAGGCTAGGTGGTGGCCCCTACTTGAAGGGTAGTGCTTGCTCTTTCTCAAACCCACAATTCTTAGAGGAGTTACTGCGGGGAATGCCAAAATATCAGCATACCTTCCAATAGAACAGATACCTTTGAAAACAGTAATAGAGCGATGGGAAGACATGCGATTTAAGTATAGAAGACATATCAGTCTTCTTCGTTATCAACAGTGGCTATATTACACGTAGTTTTCTGCTGCCAACGAAGTTGAACGTCTCCGTAAAACAACCGGAATATACCAAGTCTAAATAAGACAATCGGAACACCTATACGATGTAATGTATCGGAGCTTGGGAGCTGCGTACTAACCTTGGTCAGTTCATCAACAGTCCCTATCTCCCGGCACCTGGAAGAATTCGAAATATCTGTAAGAAATCTACGGTATTCATGGACTAGGATGGACGTTCGTTGGGGAATTGATCCCAACCTTGCTATTCGAGTAAATGAAGGAATTTTCAGATAAAGTACCACCGCCCAAAGAGTATTACGTTGCTGAATTGGTCAGGCAGTCTATAAAAAATTTAATACCAGAAGCTGCAGTCCACTCTGCACAAGTGTAATATAATTCTTAGCGCAAACTGAGATCGTGAATTACCATATGCACTCTTATCTGCTGGCCTATTATGGTCCGTTTTAAATGCCAATTCAGACTCTAACAAACGAAACAATGATGTGAGATAGAGGTTTCCAATGACTGAACCGGAATAAACAACTACCAAAAGGATGCAGTAAACTCTATCCAATTGACGAAACTTGGGGTCTTTGCCCTCTGAAATTTTTATAAAAGATAGTAAGGAACCGAAGAAGATTTTTTAATGAGCAAGATTTGTTTTAGGTAAATTGGTACCATTTTTAATACTCTGTAACATTTAAGGGCTAATTTAAAGTAGCATCAAGAGCTAGAATTTTAGTTTGTTTATCTATAAAACTGGTTTGTTATATTCAACCTTGGTATTCTGGCTACAGTAGAGACATTCCATTGTCTTGCTATAAATGCAACATACCAGTCCTGTAGGCGAAATAGTATTCCCTAAACCTTCAACATAAAAGGACTTTAATTGAGCAGAAAACATTTTAAAATGCTAAAATTGGTGAGAAAATAAAAATAAAAATAAAATCAAAAATAAAAATTGTTTTTAAATAATTCTGTAAACAGTTAACATTTGTGGCCTTGGTGAGTTTGGCAGCAGCGGCTTCCATATCCACACCTTTATTGGCTGAATTACAACCACAGCCAGCATTAGCTCCAGCAAACACTAAGCATGCCGGTTATGTTGAGGCTTTAACACCCATCTTTAAAGCAGCACCACTAGTGGCCACCGCAGCTATTATACCCTCTACACTAACGACCATAAATCATTTGCCTTATGCCTATGCCTCAAATTATGTGAGTATTTTCTCGTTTTTTTATGAAATAAATTTTTAACTCACCTCTTTCAGTTGACTTATGCTTCTCCAGCTGAAATCTCACACTATCGTGTAGCTTATTGAGTGAAGCTTAATGTTGGAGACTTAAAACTTGATACACGCTTAAACACTTTACAAAAAGCCTAAAAATATATCAAAAGAAAATATATTTCGTTTTAAAAAATTAATGAAAAATATTTTAAAGGTGAATTGTTTTAAAGAAATAATTTTTTTTAATATTTTGGCGTACAGGAATAAACAAGTTTTTGTGTTTAATTTTTTGGATTTAAAAATTAATTATTCATGCAGATTAAAATAAATAAACAAAATATGTACTTAAAATTAAAATCTTAACAAAAATATTTCTTTTTAATTTAAAAAGTCAATAGTGAGACCCTAGATGTGGTTTCTTGTACTCTTGATCAAGCTTTTTCAAGTACAGCATCATACCACATATTATTAACGGTATATCATTAGACAAGTTTGGATTAAATTCAGGGGTATTAAGAGACTTTCTTTCTCTGACCCTATTATTTATTTTGCTAAACAATCTTATTTCCTAATCTTCATCAGAAATGTTCGATCAAACTCTTTGAAGACTAGGGCATTAGCAATTTATGTGAATGACTTTTGTTGTGTAAATTAGATCCAGCTATTGGTGCAGATCCAGTGCTAATGTTTGACCACAAACCTGATCAACCAGGTTCGTATCAAAGCAAAGGCAAAACTTGTTCTTAGTCGTCATTTTGTGTGAGAAGGCTTCCGCTCTGTGGGCACTAACAATGCCAGTTAAGGATATAGTGAACATTCGGGAATTTTGGTCTGAGGACCCGGAGATTCCCAATGGTACTCTTGAAGTTTACACTGCTGGCTCAAAGATGAGTGACAGCGTAAGCTATGGTATATTTATTAGGGATTCTGGTATTAAACTTTCTTATAGGCTGGCTGATCACTGCAGTGTTTTCCAAGCAGAGATTATGGCAAAATTTTGTAGGCAATACTTGTTGAGTGGCCAGATTTTCCCTGAAAATCTCCTGATTTACTCGGATAGCTAGGTTTTAGCAATCTCCGCCATATTACAAAACATACATAATTGGCCATCACAACTCTTCAGTCAGGATTACTGCCTAGAGCTTCTTACACTACTTTTGACGTATGTTACAATGTATTTGATACAAGAGTGGCGGTACTTACAGTTTAAAGTCGATTTCGAACCACAAATTTTCGAGAAACTTTTCATGACAATTTTATTTACTCTCAGAAGAAATATTTTTTTGATATTTCGTTTCGCTGGAGATTGTCTGACCTGGGCTTTGAATCGTGGCCTCACGTCTAATAGACCAACACACTACCTACTAGACAACGGCTAATACAACCTGCATTACATAACCCGGCATTTTCATAATAAAATTTAATATTTTAATGAATTTTTTTGTATTTAAAATTGGTTTTGTACTTTATCATCTTTTATTTGTTTATTTACATTGAATTTTTAATCTTTCTTATTTTCCTTTAGTATTTCTAAGAAATCAACAAAATTATCTTGCAATTACTTGTTATTCATTAGTTGGAATATTTCTCTGAAATTCTGAAATAGTTTTAAACCACCAACTGGTATTTTACTACGTCCTTTACCATATCTTTTGCTGACTTGTCTTCTTTTCCAAGTACATGAAATTGCAACAGCAGGGTATTTTACTTTCAATTTAAAAAAACAAACAAAAACAAATAAGAATGATTTTAACAAATTATGATTTTAGCAAAATAATAACAGATTTTATTCCCTCCCTTTTAATTTGCTGTTAAAATTGCCTTGAAATTATAATTTTACAAAATTCCATTCAACGATTATGATGAAATATAACATATGGGGGTGATTTTATAAAAAAAAAAATCAAATTTTAAGAATAAACATGAACTTTTTTTATTACGACTTTAAAGATGTCAATTATTGATTTAATGGAAACAAACAATTTTTATGTAGTTTGTATTGCATTTCTTAGAATATATTTGTTTAAGTATTTTGGCCGAGTGGAATGACCCATATAAGATTTATGCTACTTCTTATAACTGTTAAAGGAATTGCTTGAGAAAACTTATTTGATTCGTAAAAAAGGGATTTGATCAAGAATATTTTGACATGTTTAAAGAAACATTTATTATATAGCATTGTAATGAACATCTTTGTGACAAAAGTAGTTCAGCAAAGTAAAGGCATTCGTCGATGTCTTCAGAAACTGAATTGTGCAGATGAAATAAAGGAAAGCAATGCTTGATTGTGTATAAACTTAATTCAAATAAAACCAATGACAATAAACACAGAGACAATCCAACTACTTCATATTATCCGAAGACAACTTTGAAAACGTAGAGGCTTTATTTTACATCGGCCCTATTATAATGAAAACAGGTGGCTTTGTAATTTCAAGAACAGAATCAAAAAGGTAAAGCATGCCCAACTATCCAAGGGAAGAAAAATTCGAATATAATTGGTCATTACAACCCTTCAGTCAGAATTACGACCTAGTTTCTCACACCACTTATGTTGTGTGTTTTAATTTTATACATGAGTGGCGAGACCTACAGTTTAAAGTCGACTCCGAACGACAGATTTTTAAGGAACTTTTCGTGGCAATTTTATTTACTCTCAGAGTTTTTGCCAGAAATCGAAGTCGCCGAAGAAATATTTTTTCATAATTCATTATTCTGACCTGCGGTTTGAACCCTGGCTTTACGTCTAATAAGCCAACACACTACCTACTGTACTACGGCGACTTCTGTAAACAAGGACAGTGACATAAAAAATGTTCCACTGTGTCGTCCTCTGCTTCGTACAAAGGGTCATTTCGACCTCCGGGTACTGTACTTGTCTTTATTGACAAGTACACGTCCTTTAACCTTCCTCTGCTTCTGCACATAGCCTACAGAAATCTGAGCTAACCCTATTCCATCTACTGATCCTGTGTCTTAGAGAGCCATTACTCGTTAGTACTTCTATAATAGCTCTTTTCACCCGTCCTCTCATGCTTAAGATAAGTTTTGTTCCTATAGGACTGAACGGTTGTAATATCAATAAACCAATGAATCAAATTGCATCCTTGTCCTAATGTGATAGTAGAAATTGATAACCCACGGGCACTTATGCTGTCATTAAGGAACACTTATAGCTTCTGGTACGCTAACGAGAAATTGAAAAAAAAGATTCCAGTCACCCAGTCAATACATGATAATTGTATCTCATTTAGTCGATATGAAGTATCTAAGTAAATACGAACATTGACATTTTAATACTTCTTTCAGTTACCGAAAAAATATGACAGTTCCAAGGAATATCTAATGCCTCAAACATTAAAAATTTCTAACTGCACTTAAGCCAAGGGTCTTGTATGCATTAAAATCGATTATTTTTGCAGAACCTGTAGACCAGTTATACAAGTATATCAAGTATTTTCATCTCCATCATTAGAGGGCTTGGCCTTGATTTAAAAAGCTAATGAACGAAAAATATTACAGTCATCATTCCCTTTTCAAGAGAAAATTTTAATAACAAAAAATAATTACAATATTTTGTTTTGTAGAAAAAAAATTTCCACAGCAATTTTTGTTAGTGGTATACCGTTGTAGTTTGACCCTCAGTCATCTTCAGGTCATTTCTTTAGGAAAAGTATTCAAAAAAAAAATAAAATAAATAAAAAAAAACATTCATAAATAGCTATTATGCCCAGCGTGAATAGAGAATATGTTTTTGTCTTGTATAATTTAATTTTTTTTTCATTTTATTTCAATTTTTTGTTTTCTTTAGAATAAAATTCATAAAAAGGTTCAACGAATCCTTATTTGAGTACATTGAAAAATTTACCTCCCGCTTGTGCTTGATATTGGATTTCATTATAAGCTCTGCTATAGACCATAAACTTTACATCACACTACTCCACTTTTAGAACAATAGCCTAAAATGTAAACACTTTGAATATGTGATTAATATGTGCCATTATCGTGGTATTGTAATGGGGTCCTTTCCCTTACATATATGTTTGCAATTGTGGAACACAAGAAATGAAATGGAAAACTTTATCCTGCAAACTAAAGGCTACTTTTTTAGTTATCTTTCTAAAGCGTTTGAAATAACAATAAAGGTTTTATTAGCCAGTTGCTGTAAAATACACATTTGATTCCCACGATCCAAATCTAAAAAAATTGGTAAAAAATTCTATCATTTTGCCTACAGATTGCTTAAACGTGCGATGGAATCACGCTATTTGACAACAGAAAGTTTAATTTTGTACTAAAAAATTTATTTTTGAAGGGGCAGTTTATACCCCAGCTAGGATTTTGTGAGTTTAGTCAGGGAATTCTCTTCTATAACCTCCGTCTACCGCAAAGCTCTTAATTCGAACCTATACATACATATACAATTGGTCATTACAAACCTTTAGGCAGGATTACAACCTAGCTTCTCACAACACTTATGTTGTGTGTGTTAATTTTATCCGCGAGTTGCAGTACCTACAGTTTAAAGTCGACTCTGAACGACAGGTTTTTGGAGAAACTTTCCATAACAATTTTATTTTCTTCTCCGAGTTTTTGCCAGAAATCTGCTGAGAGGAAGTCGCTGAAGAAATATTTTTTCCATTTTTCGATTTGTTAGAGATATGTGACATAGAGTTTTAGTTGTGGCCTGACGTTCAATAGGCTTACTGAACTATGGCGACATTCAAACCTATACTGTCAATAATTCAATTGTTTGGTGAAAGTGATGTCAATGCCAGGTTAAATTAAGTTTTTACAGGCACATTTTCTATTATTTAAGACACTTAAGACAAATTAAGGCACATTCCACCTTCTGATTTCTGTTTTCTTTCAGTCTCTTAAGGAAGTTATTGGTTTAGTATAGCATTTTCTAGTAAGATAGGGTTGCCATCAATAAGAAGCTCAGCACTATCATAAATTCCATGCACTCCAACCTTTTTACTTCGTTTTCTTCCTCGACCATGCTACAGTTTCATTTTTCAAGTTTTGAAAGCAAAACAGTTTATTGGTCTACTGTAGCAAATCCTAGAACAATAGGGTTACCACTTTCAATGTCTGGAAACATCGAACAAAATTTATTGGGTTTTTGTATTACATATTGTGGTTAGGAACACTACTCTTTTAGATTTCTTTTTTCGCAAGAGGTGACACTGTCTGACCTTCCCGGATCATAGATGTGATATGTTAACCTCTCCAGGGGATCAGAAGACTTATGAATGAAGTTTTTAAATGGAAAATGAAACCCCTTACTATTATTATTATTATTTTTCTTATTAATCTAATAAATACGTGATCCAAATTTGTTTGTCTTCATTTTATAGTCAATCATTTTAACCACTACACCACGCTACCACCTAAACCTCAATCCGATGCATCAATATTCAAATATTTTTGCAATATGTTTCAAAAATCATTTTCGAATACAAGCATTTTCTTATAAAATACCAGCATACATTTTTATTTTTTGTGTTTATATTTTCGTTTGGTTTTTTCAAATGTTTCGCATTTTTTTTAATTTAAAAATTAAAAACAGCAAGAGAAAGTGAAAATAATTTTTGAATTTTATTGTTAAAATTTTTGTACGCTTTTTATTTGTATTTAAAAGTTTTAATTGAAATTTTCATTGTCTATTAAATTTTGAGTGATGAAAACACAAAAAAAGGAAAAAAGAAGAAGCAAAATTATGAATACTTTTATTAAAGCAGCCCCCATTTTAACAGACGTTTATTTGTTTACGGTTTTATGCTGGTTAATCTGAAGATTATAACTTTTTTTTATAATCGTTTTACAATTTATTATTAAGCAGCACAAGCATTATTATATAATAATGTGTTGCACTCCGTTATAAATCAAAACCAAATAAAGCAATTAAGGAATTACAGTTGATCGTAGCCGACTATTTGATAACCTATCCTACCACAAACCCAGTGAAGGTTAATCTGCTTTAAAAGAAGTATAAAATTGTTTTGCAGTTGGATGTCATAATAGCTGGGACTAAACAGGGATTAAACTCGTCAAAATATGATAAATAAATATGGAAAATAAAAGATCATTTCACGATCACTTAGACCTACTGAATGGCCAAGAATTCTTTGCTTTATCTATCTATTAAGATTCGCACGTCTAAGTTCAACCGATCATCTTGTCAAGGCATCAACACTAGCGCAGAATAAATTGCCGCCTTCTTCGGAAACGAGCAGAGAAATATTATATTGACGTCTTCCCAGGCCTTATAAATGCCAGAATAATCCTTAATCCCTTTCACAGATTATAAAAGGGCTGTAATAGTAAACACGATAAAACGGGTAAAACATAAGCTGTTACTAATTCTTTATCACCAAACCCATCATCTGACAGTGATCTATGGCTACGAAAATCAATCTAATTGATCTCATTGCCGCAAAGACCGTAATGGATACAGAGGGTGAAGCTTTATTTAATTTCATTTATAATCTTATTTATTTAATTTCATTAATAAAGCTCTTGCAGCTAATCAAGTAGTTGGTCTACTACTGTATACTGTCCTAGGATGATACGCTTGCCATCTTTCGTTGCCTAGAAACAAAGACAACCTCTCTGGGGAGTCAGGGGCAAGGAGGTGTCCTGGGTGGATTATTTAATGGGAAAAAATTACCGAAACCATAATGACAAAATTTGTATCTGCTCGCAGCTTTAAAATTGGATTGCTCGAGTTTGTAATCAAGCACTTTAACCACTAGACCACACTACCATACAGGTAATCGAACACGTTCAAACTTTCTGTTGCTTTCACAGTAATATTACGAGATTAGATTGCGAATCACATAGATAAAGCCAGACATGCGTATGCCCAACCAATGACTGTTTGGAAATCTTACTAAATCCGTAGTCTAGTAGGTATTGTGTTGGCTTATTAGACGCAAAAGCCTGGGTTCGAGCCCCAGGCCAGGCATCAAACACAAAATACAAAAAGTATTTTTTCGGCGACTTCCTCTCAGTAGATTTCTGGCAAAAACTCTGAGAGTAAATAAAAATTGCCATGAAAAATTTCTCAATAAATAAAAATCTGTCGTTCGGAGTCGACTTTAAACTGTAGGTCCCACCACTCATGTATAAAATTAACACAAACAACATAAGTGGTGTGAGAAACTAGGACGTTGTGCAATGGGTCAATTCGACCTCCGGGTACTGTACTTGTCTTAATTGACAAGTAGACGTCCTCTAACCTAACCTAACCTAACCTATCAAACCGATACAATCTCTAAGCAGGGCAGACTCCTGTAGGACCGCATTTGGAAAAGGAAATTAAGCGAACATGCATGGTAGAGGTCTCCACCGGAAAACAATTTACGCTAATGACTGAAGTACCCCAAAGCACCTGCCGTAACGGCAGCCCAAGTCATATGAATTTACAGAATAAAATGATTAGAATCAAAGATATTTAAATAAACGCCGTGAAGTCGTCGTGGTCTAGTAGGTAGTGTGTTGGCTTATTAGATGTGAGGCCTCGTTTCAAAACCCAGGTCAGGCATCTCCAACTAAACGAAATATGACAAAATATTTCTTCGGCGACTTTCTCTCAGCAGATTTCTGGCAAAAACTCCGAGAGCAAATAAAATTGCCATGAAAAGTTTGTCAAAAATCTGTCGTTCGGAGTCGACCTTAAACTGTAGGTCCCACCACTCATGTATAAAAATTAACGCACACAACATAAGTGGTGTGAGAAACTAGGTCGTAATCCTGACTAAAGGGTTGTAAAGACCAATTTATGTAAATAAAGGCCCATAACTTTACCTCAAACCCAACATACCACCGATTCATCATCTGTTGTGTGAGTGTATTAAAGAAATTTTATTTAAACATTTTGTTTAAAATTTTACACTTGAGTTCGTTTTACTTCAAATGTAAGCTATGTATATCAGCGCCTTAAATGCAAAACAACATATTATTGCAAAATAAAATTTACAAACCTAAAGTATAAACAGTTGTTTTGCACCTTATGTTTTCTTATTCCGTTTTAAATTTAAGGTAACGATATAAAAATCTTTTATGAATTGCTACTTAAAATTAAATTTAATTAAATTTACAAAAAATATTTTTAATATTCATATGCATTATGATGGTAATAAACGAAATAAAACCAAAAATTATTGACTTAAAAGTGTGGCAATTTATGAATGAATCATTTGTCTGTCAATCTCATTCAAATCATCTCAATCATTATACGTTAATTAATTTTGTTATTCTTTTCATTTTATTTTATTTATTTTTTATTTTTTTTGTCATTTTGTTTATTGTGTTTATTTTTTCTTTTGCTTTTTTTTTGCAATCCGCGTGTGAAACTGTGAGGGTTTATGTAGTTGTTGTAAATTTCGTAATATGACTGAAAAAAATACATAAAAAAATACGCGCTAATTATTCCTGTCGCTAAACAAAAACAAAAATATCAACAACAAAATCATGACAAGTAATAGACGAATTCACGTTCAATAGAAACAAATTTAAATTAATTTGCAGATAAAGTAATCGTGTTAAATTAACATTGATTACAAGAGGTTTTTAAAAAGCGATTCTAACAAATTATTTGTCATAAAAAATTTGACTTTATATAACGTCCACTCCGAGAAGAAAACTGATAGGAGGAAGTGATAGAAAGAAATATTTTTTATATTTCCATTAGTTCGTGATATCTGAAGTGGGGTTTGAACTGCAGACTCTCGTCTAATAAGTTAACACTACCTACCAGATGTCATTTCAACTTAGACAAAAGGCCCAGATGATGGGACATAGCAATTTTAACCGATAATCGAACCATTTTCCAACAATTTAACTCCTATGAGATTGATTCAAAGTTAGTAGGTATTGGCATACTTGGCAGAGAATGGCTGCCTTCCAAAATGTATCAAGACAAAGTTTGTATGGAGTTCTACTACTGTATATAAACAATGTAGATATGCAAAGTAACCAAACAATGCATCACCTATAAATCCGATGCCTGATTGCTTTTTTACTGCGTTAAAAATACACATTGACGACGTTTTGAAATAGAATACACATACATACATAATTGGCCATTACAACCCTTCAGTCAGGATTACGGCCTAGCTTCTCACACCACTCATGTTGTGTGCGTTAATTTTATACGTGAGTGGCGGGACCTACAGTTTAACGTCGACTCCGAACGACAGAATTTTGAGAAACTTTTTCATGGCAGTTTATTTTACTCTCAGAGTTTTTGCCAGAAATCTGCTGAGAGGAAGTCGCCGAAGAAATATTTTTTTTTTCATATTTCATTTTTGATGTCTGACCTGGGATACGAACCCGGGCTTTACGAATAGTAAGCCAACACACTACCTACTACACCACGGAAATATGAATACATTGTATATATTTTGTACAGCGAAACACGATACTTTGTTCAAACACAAAGCAACTAACATTTTGGAAGGCAGCTACTCTTCTTAATCCAAAAGGTGTTAAAGCAATCTAAACTTTTGCACGGCAACAATGTTGGGTATGATTTGAATCTGTCATCAGACTACCTGAAATAGTTTGAGGACTGAATAGAAATTATTTCAAGCCTAATTTTTAAACTCTACGATTAGAGACAGACTGACCAGGCGATAGACCGTAAATCAGGCACTAGTTCAGTAGTTGTTATCCTTACTAACGCCGAAGAGGTAGCATTGCGTGATCTACTTCTACGTGGTAGTTGTTGGTTTTATTCTTGTTGGAATGTAGATGTTCAAATTACCTTTTTTTAATGATTTAAAAACTATGTCGACATCTCTGGGATCAATAGGCATCATTAAATCTTGTTCTTTTCTTTTTATTAGTGCAAAAAATATGTATGAACGAAAAATGCCAATTCCGAAAAAGTAAATAGAATTAGAAGTGGGAGGAGGGTACCCTGGTAGTCTAGTGGGTAGTGTGCTAGACCATTAGCGTGAGGATCGTCGGTTCGATTCCCACCAGAGACTCTGGTCTGTGACACTACACCGAGGATATGGTCAAGATACTCCACTCGTATATAAATAGAATATAATTTGTAATTGTAATGTAGTTAATAAATAAATAAATAGAAGTAGGAGGGGTAGGTCAGGATGGTTAGATTAGGTTCAGTACTAGCTGATCAGTCGAAGGGCCCGAAAATTGTACCTCTCTCTTCTAATCTTATGTATATTCCATGTTTTACCCTTGACAAACATTTAGTTTTCCAAATTTGTCGTTTCAATCGATAATAAATGCAATATTACAGTAAACGGTTAAGATATTGTGTTACTTAACTTTTAAGACGGCATTATTTTCACTGGCATTATGAAAATTTAGTATCTACATTCGTTTTAGTCTAGTGGCTTTCTAAATGATAGGTTAAAAGCTCAATCTTCAGATCTGACATCTTAAATAAAAGAAATAAGGGAGGAAATATTTCTTTCGGCCAGCCACGACCTTTTTCATCAGTCTTCTGGCAAAAGCTCTGAGAGTTAATTAACTGCCGTAAAAAAGTTTCTCTTAATTGTGTTCTGTATTCGACTTTAAACGCCACAATGGATAAAATTCAAACACACAACATTTACTGGGGTGTGAAAACTAGTCGTAACCCTAAGGAAAGGATTAAAATTAAGATCTAAGATTTCTACTTAAAAATATTATAATGCTTTTACTAGTCGACTATTAGCGTCATATCGATAATAGAGCATAATATTTACTTTTCTCTTTCTAACCGAAAAGGCAATAACCACTTAAATAAACAACAACTCTTTAAATATGAATTTGGAAAGAAAGACAAGGTCATTAATTTTTTTCAACACTATGTTTTAGTGTTTGTTATTGTTGCTACATTGTCATATTTTGTAATAAAATACAGTTTACAAATATAATACAAATTTAACCAATAAATCTATAAAACTTAACATTGATTTCGATTTGTTGTTTTTTCAGAAAACAAAAATGAATTAAAAGAACTCCTACACTTATTAGAGGCTGAGTTGAAAGCACTTGAAAGCACATTCATTTGATAAATAAATGTTGTAATCCTCATACTCATTGAACAAGTCATTCAACCAAATTTAGAAGAAATCGAATGAACAGACAAACAGACAAAAATTGTAACAAAAACTATCAAGGTTTTTAAAACTTTGTTTTTTGCCTTTGGCTGTCAATCTAACATTAACAATGCGGATATCAAAGTGATGGCATCCTAAATAATGCGAGAAAAATAAAACAAATTTTAATGTTGCAACAAAAAAAAACAAAAAAACAGCCTGAAATTAAAGAAAATCATACGAAAGAAAAACTCATTCATGCAATACTTGGTTTGGGGAAAATCCCACTTAAGTAACAACACACAACGGAAAAACCAACTCACAGATTGGTTTTAGTTTTGTTTCTGTTGTTTCTTCTCGTTTCTTTGTACACAATTTGGCTTTTAATGTAATTGTTATTCGATATTTTATTTAAAAGTTTAAAAGTACAAAAAAAATTTGGCCAATTCTTATTTCCTTAAGACTGAAATTTGTTTGTAGATTTTATTCTCTTTTAATACGTACATACATACGTACCGTTTGGTAATTGTATTTTAAATATTAAAACCTTGTGGGGAATTCCCAACATTCAACATAAAAATTATTAAAGACACCAAATGTTGTTGAGTTTAGTTGCTGAGTTTAGTAACACAGTTACGGTTTTTATTTTAAAGCTGGTTTCGGTTTTGTGCACATAAACGCTAAGCAAATGACGAATAGACAGACATTCAGACAGACATTTAATCGCACAAGATATGCAATTTTTTAAAGCAGCAGAAGCAGTAAAGTAGGCTTGATATTGTGATTGCAATTTTGGTAGGAAGCACAAAAAGGAAATATAAAATATTATCAAGTTTTTGTCTTTTTTTTTTGGAGATGAAAAGTTTAAAAATAACTTGTTTTACAAAAATCTGATGACACTCCCCAATTTAGTAGTTTAGTGCACAAAATGCGCAGTAATAAAGCAGCCGATATTCATATTTCATCGTTACTTGTAAATACAAACAAATGATGGCGTAAAGGCTTAATATGGATGAGTCATTCACATCTGACCTACAGTCAGTCTTCAAATAGGGTCATGTAAACGAAATCGATTTTAGTTCACTTGAAAATTATTGGTATATGGGTCAGTCCTTGTAAATAAAAATAATAAAGAAAATGCAACAAAAGAAATTTAGGTTCGAGATCCCTTCAAATATTAGTTGAAATTCTTAAATTTATTCCCAAAAAAATCGTCAAATAGTTAAACTTTTCAATCCTGTTTATAGTACAAGCCAACGTAACACAATTCGATGACAATAGATTTAAATGCGAGACATTAGTTGAAGTAAGATTAAATTGGCAGTTGCTTTAAAAAGCATAGCCCACTCGAGTCTTATAAGATTTTATTGTAATAGCGGCTATACCTAGTCCCTTATTTATCGATAACTACAGGATGAAATCTTTCAACCAATCTGGTAGTCTAAAGAAGGAGTGGATTTTATATAAATCACATTTGTCTAGTTATGTTCTGTGTCAATAAATTGTGCCCTTCGTGATCCTTCGTCTTAGGTTAGCAAGAGCTGTTATGTGTCCTCTTTTTTCTGCATTCATTTTTAGCGGACCAACGGATCTATACAAGTGTATTCAAATGCCCATTTTTTCTTTCCAGGTGTGTAAAGTTATTTGTGAGATCATTTGTTAACCCCTCCCCTCTTTGTAAGTTCACTATCCGTTGAATGTCTTATTATCTCCACAAGAAACCAATTTAGATGTGATATAAACACTCTCTATAGATTTAATAGTAGTTTTATTGGGAGTAAATATGTATGTTGTCTAGTAGGTAGTGTGTTGGCTTATTAGACGTAGAAGCCAGGGTTCAAACCCCAGGCCAGACATCACAACAAAATACAAAAAGTATTTCATCGGCGACTTCCTCTCATTAGATTGCTAGCAAAAACTCTGAAAGTAAATAAATTTGCCATGAAAAGTTTCTCAAAAAATTTGTCGTTCGGAGTCGACTTTAAACTGTAGGTCCCGCCACTCATGTATGTATAAAATTAACACACACAACATAAATGGTGTGAGAAACTAGGTCGTAATCCTGGATTGTAATGACCAATTATGTTATGTATGTATGTGTGTTGAAGTAGCCGCAGTCTAGTAGGTAGTGTGTTGTCTTATTCAACGTGAGGCCGTGGTAGTCAACATAAGGAGTAGAGGAAACACTTCCATACCACAAATTGTACCAATAGGATTCTTAAGGACGAGTACCAAGTCAGATATCTCCAACAAAACGAAAATATGAAAAAAATATTTCTACGGATTAAATAAAATTGCTATGAAAAGTTTCTTAAAAATCTGTCGTTCGGAATCGGCTTCAAACCGTAAGTCCCGCCAGTCATGTATAAAATTAACACACACAACATCAGTGATGTGAGAAGCTAGGTCGTAGTCCTGACTAAAGGCGTGTAATGACCAATTATGTATGTATGTATGTATGACCAGGGAAATACGACTTTCCATTAATTGCTGTTTTATAGTAGGGAAGGTATTGAACTGATCTTCTCAGCTATTATTTGACCGCAAGTTTGCCTCTTCAGCTTGAAGTTTATTCTCTTCTTATCAATGTTTGCTAGGAACTTCTTTTTAAAATAATTTCAAAGCTGCTTCCCTTAATTAGTTTTTATTTAATTCATCATTTCAATTTTAAGCAATAAATTTCTCACCAGCGCTGTTTGATTTAAATGCAGCAACAAAAGCATGTAAATGCAATAAGAAAGGGGGGTTCCTTTCTTATTATAAAGATTTTATGAATAAATATTTAAAAAACAAAACAATACGAATTGCATAATTTGAACAAGATTTATCATGATAAATAACAAAAACACATAGAAACGCAACTGAAACCCAAAAGACAACAAAGAAAAGCTTATAAAAATACAGATGTTTGCCAAAAAAAACCAAAAAATGATTTCTTAAGAAATGTTGAAGCAACAAGACAACTAAAATAAAAATGGGAGCAAATGATAAAAAAAACAAATGATTTATAAAAAAAAATATTTTATTTATAACTAAAAAAACAAAGTCTCATAATACTATACAGAAGACATAATTTTGTTAATTAAAAAATTACAAAAGAGCACATGTAAAATGATTTTACAAAATTTTTTTTTTAAAAGTTTGTAACAGCATTTGACGTCACAAACATGAAAAATAATTAAAAAGTCAGACATTTCACATCGTGTCTTAAATTCGAATGCGTTTGCCTATACGTACAACTATGTAGACAAACTTTATTTGAACCCCAAAACTCGAAACCCAAAAGTGACTAATAGTTTCAACCGCTTGTTTATTGTTGTTGCTTATGACCCTTTTTATATCCAAAATTAATTTTGTTTTTTTTTTATAGTTGTGTTAATGAGTCAAATAATAATCTGAATGAATGAATGAATTTTTGAAAAAAATAATCAAAAGCCCCCAATGCCAATTAAGACGTCATCAATATGAGTCGATTGAATTGTGTTTGAATTTTAAATTGAAAACAAAATTTTAAGACTCAAACCGGCAGACAATCTCTGTTACTTGTTTAGTTACTTTAACTTATATTTACCGATTATTATTTTAATGGCGATTAACCCTTTTATTGGCCATTAGGGTCTAGTAGGTAATAATACATTGAATTTCTAGCGTTGCTGTCAATTGCTAGAGGTCTCCTTGTATGAATAAACAAATCTGAGGGTCATGGGTTCAATACCTATCAGACACTAAGGTATGTTACACTACACCGAGCATAAGGTCTAAGTTACTCAGCTCATAATAATCATAATAATTTGAAATTGTATTCTAAGTGCTGGATTGACTCTGTAAACTAAGCCGTTACAAAGTGCCATTTGTTCCCCTGATAGCAATTTTGAATATGTTTGATGAAAGGCTCCAGAGGGAATTACATATTCTTATATCACAATAGAACCATAGAAACTCTCAGTGGCAATGATTATTAAAAGTTAGTTGTTACACTCTGAAGTCGCCGCAGTCCAGCAGGTTTTTAGACGTGTGGCCACTGTTCAAACCCAAGATCAGATATCCCCAAAAAACTAAATATGAAAGACATATATTTCTTTGGCGTGAATAAAATTGCAATGAAAAGTTTCTCAAAAATCTGTCGTACGGAGCCGACTTTAAACTGTAGGTCCCGCCACTCATGTATAAAATTAACGCACACAACATAAGTGGTGTGAGAAACTAGGTCCGTAATCCTGACTGAAGGGTTGTAATGACCAATTATGTATGTATTAGGGATGCCAAACGGGATCGATTTTAAAAATCCCGGCATTTTTCGGGACAATTCGGGATCGAAAAATCTTGAAATATTCCGGGATTTGCCGAAATATCCCGGGATCTCGGGATTTTCTCTTAATAAAAAGAGCTAAAAACAATTGTATTATTAAAAATTTTATTAATTTTTGATCTTTAAAGTAACAAAAAAATCTTAAAAGTAACAAAAATAAAAATAAATCATCTGTGTCTCCATACATATGTACATACATGAACACTATTCAGTGTCCAAAATATACATTAATTATATTAATTGTTTTAAGTAATTTTTTAAAAAAATCAAAGACTAATATTTCTTGCCTTAATTTTGATCCAAACAAAAACATATTTCGCTGAAAAACATTTTTGGCAATCTACACTTGTGGGTAAAATGGTTTCAAGATAGCTATATGTAGAAAATAACTATTCACCTCTAACACCTCGTGATTCAATCAAATCTATTTCTTTAGAAAGTTGATGGTCTAAATCATCAGCTATATTACATTTTATTGGACTTCGAGGGCAAAGTTTAACTTTTTAACAATGAAATTAGGTTCTTATTCAGTTCGTTGCGGAGTGATATAGAATATTCACTTAATTGTTGCATGATGCACTTGAAAAACTACATGAGTGTTATTTAATGTAATATTAAATAAAAAACAATGCCGTAGACTCAATATTTTTCTTACTTTATAAAGTTTATATGTAAAAATTCCCGGGATAAGTTTTAAAAAATCCCGGGATTCGGGATTTGGAAATCCCGAAAATCGGGATTTCCCGATTGGCATCCCTAGTATGTATGTATGTACTGAAGTACCTTGTGCTTTTAAAATCGAGATAGAAATAGTACAGCTTGTCTAATTTTCCCTGCAGAATGGAATACCTCTCTTACATATGGACTTACAAAAGAAATCAAAAGGATTATTGAGGACTTTAGAGACTTTTAGAACTTGTTACTTGTTTCAATCTTTAAAGGTACGCTGTGAAATTTGCAGTAATTTAAGTGATAAATACTTTTCTGAGACTAATAGACATCGTCTTAGCATATGCTCAAGAAGATTTTGGCATATCAAATCCTGTATATCATATCACGCAGTCTGAATTAATTTTCAAAGCTTATCATATCTGGTGAGACACTTTCCTCTGGATCGCAGTTGGATCTGAAAGTAAATGGAATAATAAAATCGAATACATACACTCACAAGTACATAATTGATCATTACAACCCTTGAGCCAGGATTACGATCTAGCTTCTTGCATCGCTTATATTGTGAGTGTTAATTTTACAGATGAGTGGCAGGGAGCTACAGGTTAAAGTCGACTCTGAACGAAAGATTTTTGAGAAACATTTCATATTTCGTTTTGTTGGAGATGTCTGACCTGGAGTTTGAAGCTAACACACTAACTACTAGGCCAAGGCGACTTCCTTTTGAATACATTAATAGGTTTTGGTTAAACCATTGCTTAGTGCACTCTACACAATATTCATAGGTCATGCTAGAACACCCATTCGACATATTGTACAATGAAATTCATTACAATAAATCCGTTACTTCCTAAGTGCCTTGTATATGAAATTGTGACCTAACACTGCCTTACTTTATTTGGAATTTCGTTTTTAATTGATATTTCGCAGGAATACTTTAAATATATTTCGCAAACAGCAAGTAATGACTGCAGTGAGAGCACAATTCCAAGATTCACAATCGTTTAAAAGCATAGAACGACTTTATGAAGAGAATTTCTTCTTCCATAGTTCCACACAATGGCTAGAAGCTAAGTATTGGTCTTACTCAGAAAAACAGAAATTACTAGAAGATTCTAAATTTAAAAATTTGTTTTCAAGACGTTCAAAATATTTCAAAATATTTTCAATAATATTGTGTTGTTAATTCCAACAAATTTATCTTAAAAAAATTATTACTTGATGAAAATAAAAATCTCTCTTAAGGGTTAAGGCGACATTCGGAATTACCGAACAGTGCTTGTTTGTATTTCTCATATACAATATTAAGTCGTGTGTGTAAAATTTTATATTTGAAAAAATAAATTGTTTAACAACAATCGTGTTATCAATATAAATTTTAATACTGAATATAACGTTGAGTGTGGTCAGGTTTTAAGCTGAGATTTATTTTTAGTCTTCTTGAAAAATACAACGACAATAAAATGTTGTATTTCAGAAAACATTAAAAATCAACATTTTTATTTCTAGGAAATACGCAAATCTGTTTCAAACCGTCAGAAGTGTGCCACAAATATATTGAAGTTCGTTTTTTTTCTTCAAATAGCAAATCGTATTTGAATAAAAAACTAGTAGTTTAAATAATTTATGGGAATTTCATAAGTGTTTAGTTCTTTGAACTCGCTAAGGTCTGTTCAATAGAATAAAACGTTTTTGGGGAAATTTGAGATTCTAAAGCATGTGATTTGAAATCCATTATAAATCATATATTTTGCCTTCATTTCTGGCAAAGTATTAATAATTTGTTTAAACTATTAAAGGTTTTTAAATATTGTATTGCATTTAAAACCTTAAGTTGAAAACATAAATTCATATTAACATTGCCATTTAATTATTGAAATAATTATTAATGCATGGCACGCAATTTTTGGGACATGTTGTTGTCAATAACCATATTGTTGAAAAAAAAATTATTAAAAACAAATAATTTGAATTCACAATACGCTGAAATCTGTAACTAATGAATCATCATTATCAGCATTTGTAGTGTTGAAAACATCATGAACTGAGACACCGTTTAATTTATAAAAGATTACAGACACTCACTGCATACCTATTAACAGACAATAAAAACTAACTAGTTTGTGAATTTTTCTTCTTTTTTTCATTTTAATGATGAGAAATTTTAAAAAAAGATATAATCATGTTCGCTTAACTGCATTATATTTGACCTATATTTGCGAGTTTTTTTATTTAAATCTTTAACACAATGTAACACACAACATACGTAAATATTCCTCCCCTCGAATTTGTATGTTTTAACCCAATTAATTATTGTATACGTAATTCAAACTTTTAAAAGAGTTCACATATGTACATAGGTTTCAGCAAATGCAATCGAAATGTCAAAAGAAATCTTGGGTTCACCTGATCTGCATTTCCGTATTGACTACATATATGATACCTGAACCCGCTTACGATACTGTTTTGATAACGACACCACCACCACCAGAGACCACCCAAGAGCGACCCGATACTTTAGTGCCACTGCACTTCTATGTTGACGATAAGAATAAAGCCGATGCACGTTCGGAGGCAAGTATAACAGATAATGCGAACGTATCCACTCATAGATTGGCATGCCTCTTTAGAGAAGTCAAACAAATTTTACTCATTTGCAAAGGAAAGAGAAGATGATTATACCCCTGATATAGAGAGGAATTGAAGTTGCCGTATTCTAGTAGGTTCTGTGTTGGTTTTTTAGACGTGAGGCCACGGTTCAAACCCCCTAGTTTGACATTTCGATCGAAATATGAAAATATATTTCTGCGGCGACTTCCTCTCAGCAGATTTCTGGCAAAAAAAAGAAATTGCCTTCAAAAGTTTCTCGAAAATCTGTCGGTCAGAGGCGACTTTAAACTGTAAGGCCCGCCACTCATGTAAAAAAATAACACACACAACACAGCTGGGTTGTAATCCTCATGTATGTACATGCATACTTACATACGAGAAGGCAAACAAATGATTTCTCAAAAATGTTACTCATTTGCAAAGGAAAGATAAAATAATTAACCCCCTCTTGATAGAAAAGAGACAAATTTGGGCCGCTATTAATATAGGCAGAACAACATTTACATTTAGAACCTCATAGCTGCCTGGGTTCACACACCCAGAGGATAGAAATACATTACAAAGACTTCTGCAGAAGCTGTAATAATGATGAACGATATAATTGTCTGACATTTAAGAACCTGAAACGAACAATTCTTTGTCGCCCAAAACTTATTGACCGAAAATGTCTCGGTCTGCCCCATCAGGATTACTGCAGAAGCTGCCAGGATGTGAAAAAACGGAGTATATGTGAGTCCACTCCGTTATTGGTTTTTGGTTGACTGAACGTTTGAAGAGCTGGGCATGATGACAATCGCAAGAACCTATAATTTGACACCACGGTCGTTTACATGGGGGTTATCCTTAATTATCGAACGGATATAGAATATCCTTATAAGGACGTATAAGGACTAAGGGTTCAAGCCCCTCGCCACATCCTTCACATGACCGTCTAGTTGAAAGCAGTTCTGTGACAATGTTTTGTTTATTACCGCTGCCTTGCGAGTGAACTGACCAGGACACTTTATGCCATATTCCATATTGGTCCCATCTAACCTACTAATAGATGCTTGGACACCGATATTGTAAGCAGAAACCAATGTAACGTGCAGCCAGATCCCTCATAAAATTTTTTGCAAATTGAATGGAAAATGGATTGTTATGTGTCACACTCAGCATCTTCCAGACGGTACAGTCTGTACAGTTGTTAAATAAAACTTATTCGCAATACATACACAATTGGTGATTATAAGTCTGCAGTGAGGATAACAACCTAGCTTCTCCCACCGCCCATGTCATACATACAGAATTGGTCATTAAACCCTTTAGTCAGTATTACGACTTAGTTTCTTACACCACTTATGTTGTGTGCGTTAATTTTAAACATGAGTGAAGGGACATACAGTTTAAAGTCGACCCCGAACGACAGATTTTTGAGAAACTTTTCATGGCAATTTTATTTACTGCCAGAAATCTGCTGAGAAGTAGTCGCTGAAGAAATATTTTATAATTTTTCGTTTTATTCGAGATATCTTGGCTAGGGCTAGAACCGAGACCTCACTCCTAATAAGCCAACGCACTACCTTCTAGACTACCACGACTTCAGTATCTAGAACACAGTTAATTTGAATCTTAAGGTTTTCCATAACTACGAAGTAGAATACATAAATACATAGTCGGTCAATGAAACTGTCAGGACTGGAATATTGGGTGTGACACCTTCTTTTCAAAGTAAACCTAAGATAAGTTTGATAGCTAGGATAATAACATGGCAAAATGATTAAACATTATAAAGTTTATTTTAATTTAAATATACCATTAGGTATTGTGTTAGCTTATTAAACGAGAGTCCTTGGTTCAAACCCTGACAAACCTCTTACAAAACGAAAAAAAAAATATTTCTTTCGGCGACTTTCTCTTAGCAGTCTTCGGCCAAAGATACTGAAAGTAAAATAAAATTGATACGGAAAGTTTAGTTGTTCTTGATATGGATAAAATTATTACATGTACAACATGAGTAGTGCCACAAGCTAGGTTGTAATGCTAACTAAATAGATTGTAATGACCAATTATGTATAAAATTAATAAAAAAAAATGATTATCAAAATACGTGGTTTATTTTGGAAATCATTGAATGACTAGTTAAAGTACCTAGCATCGGTAAAATATACTTCCTATTTCATAAGAAATGACATACTTTTGATCCTTATGAACAGCAAACTTTCCAACATTTTTAAGGCCAAGGATAAACAGATCAAAAATCCATACTCATACAACATTACTATTGTTTAGTTCCAACTAATATTGAACATTTTCATTTAAGTCCATTATTTTAATGAAGAAACGTCCTTCATTCATTCGAAGAAATGCACAAAATTTAAAAGAATTCAATCAAAATCATAATTTTAAAACAATATTCGTTAGACTAATAAGACGAAACCGTAAAACCCAATTTATGGAATGACGTCACATAAACACAACGCCACTTATGTTAGGCTTAAAGAGAAACACTCAAATGAGCTAAGCTTTTGCAGAGATTTTATTCAAACTAACTTTGTTTGAAGTATTAAGCTGAAGCCCAAAAAATCAAAACACTGAGACACAATAACATGATGGTTTTGGAACAATTTTTTTATGTTTTTGGTATAAAAACTAGCGAATCTTGACAGTACAGCACAGTCAACGCACAGACAACAAACGAATTGGATCGTGTAGTGTTGTGAATAGTAAAATTTAAGGATATTTATTTTATTTATTACATAAGGATTTAAGAAAAAGCAGAAAACAAAAAGTGAGTTTACAAATAAAAGTAACACTTCAAATCAAAAACAAAAAAAATAAATAAGTGAAGTATTGAAAGAAAGAGTGAGAGAAAGAAAAAAAAACCAGAGTTTTATTATGAAACTTGATCGAATGAAAAATATTTCAAAAAAAAACAGACCTTGACGGTTATGAAATAACGAACTATAAAACCAAAAAAGAAAGAAAAAAGGAAAACAAAAACAACAAAAAGAAATGACATAAAAATGATTACAAATAAATAAAAGTGGAGTTAAATAAATATTATTTTACAATTACTATTGAAAGGAAATTGAAAGTAAACAATTTGAACAATTGAACAAGTATTTGCAAATGGATTAAAATATTTTTTAAATGTGAATGACTTTATGCAATAATTTAAATAAAAACAATTTAAAATTATATTTAGAAAAAAATTGCAGAAACCAAGATAATTTGCTCTTTGCCAACTGATTTATAAAATCGTATTTAAATGATTTCATAAAGTTTTATTAACAAAAAATAAAAAATAAATTCAAATTTCTAAACAGGTTGGCAATGCAATTTTTAAATATTTATTCGTTTGGTAATGCCTACAAAATTAAACTAAAGGATTTTTTAAAAGCTAAAAATATTTAAAAATTTCATACCAAAATTAAATTTTCTTCTTGGACAACAGTTCTTTGATTTACAGTTAAAATCAAGAAAATATTTATTTTTTTTTAGTTGGCAACACCTTGGTTAACACCTTAAACTCCCAGCTATTTTTTTTTTCAATTTTGAACACCATAATATTTTTCTTCATCCCTTGTTTCAATTGTGGAGACAAGTTATTTAGCAAAGATGAGGGTGTTATTAAAATTTCTGAGAAAAACGTCTTTTGGCACATATTATAGAAGAAAAAGAAGAGGAAAAACTCATAATATCACCTGAATACAACGAAGAAGAAGAAGATAAGCTATACGCGTATCCAATATTCATGATTTGTCAAATTAAATCATAAAACGGAAATCTTTTTACAATTTTAACAACACGATGATTTCCATGCAGCCATTAATCATTAATGTTGCAAAAATTTCAGTTTTTTAATAACTTGTGTATATCTTAATCACCAAACCGTATTTGATGAACAATCTAATGAAGATATTTTTAGTCACTTCAAGCAATAATAGCGTAGCACAACATACATTGTGGTCTAGGTAATAAATTTGATTTTTTACCTTTTTTACAAGTTTTAAACACACCTCTCAAAATACATACTTTTGTAAATACATAATTGATGATTACAACCTTCAGTCAGGATTATAACTTAGCTTCTCACATCACTTATGTTGTGGTACCAACAAATTGAATTCTACTCCGAGCGACAGATTTTTGAGAAATCTCTTAGTGGTGAATTTATTCACTCTCAAAGTTTTTGCCGGAAATCTACTGAGAGGAAGTCGTCGAAGAAATATTAAAATTTCGTATTTGTTGGAGAAGTCTAACCTGGAGTTTGAAGCATGGCCTTACGACACTATCTCCAAAATATCTCGATTAAATCAGTCGTTACACCATATACTTCTACAGACAAACGATAAACCTTAGCTTCAGATTTTTCGTAATAATAATGAACCCTACTGCGCATTATTAATACTTTCTGAAATATCAAAGAGCCAACTAAGTTCACATTTATGTCTGTAAAAATACTACATAACACGGCATTATATTTTAAGGGCTATTTTTTAAATAACACAGAGTCAACTAACTAACCTGTGTATAGTTTACCAAAATAATTTTTGTTATAATTTTAATAGTTTTTAATTCCCCTCCCCCTCTAAATTTTATATGAATTACAAAATTTGTTAATATTTCTTACATCCCGTAAATTAGCATTACAATGGCAGCCATTGTTAATACATCAGCCATTGTTATCAAAAATGCAACTGTGCTTATGCGATCACAGTCTTGAAAAAACTTCAAAGGGGGTTTTCAATATGAATGAATATATTCACCCACCATATCCGGTTACAATATAAGCCGTTACATTAAATTATTCTTGTTTTTTGTTTTGTTTTTTTTTTGTTTTTCATTTGTTATATTGTAATTCATTTAATTTTTAATGAATTTTTCCTCTACTATTTTGCATAACATATTCACAACCAGAAAAAAAGAAATTACCGAAAATAATATGCGGCAGAGTGTTTATGGAGGACAAGAAAAAAGTTTTACAAAAACCAGACTAACCATGACATAACAGTGTATGCAATAAAAAACAACAACAAAAAAAGCAATACAAGCTGCTCGGTAATAACCGAAAAAACTCACTTGGGCAAGACAGACACAAAGACAGCCAGTCAGTCAGTCAGTCATTAAAGTCATAGGGCGTAAAGTTTAGGATTTTATTTTCTTTTTTACAACTTCTCCCCAAAAAAAAAGTGGAAATGACTCTCATGACTTGTCAGCTGTCAAGTCAGGCTTTGAGCCAAAGTTGCAAAATCTTTTCAAGTCAACAAAATTCAAAAAAAAATAAAAATAAAATGAGGGAAGGAAACGTAACAAAAATTACTTCATACGACACAATATTGTTACAAAAAAAAAAGATGCTTGAAATTATCTTGGCTTAAATATCACAACCAAACACAAAAAATCTTGCTTAATTTCTTGTTGTATTATTTTTTTCTTTGACTCTAAAGCCAACCAAGCAGTCAGAGTCCGCCAAACAGGCACATCCAAGCTGTTTCGCTGACTTTTATTGCATACGCTTAATATGTAGCAGCGTATTGTAGCCGGCTTTAAGCTAATGACCTTAAAACGAAAGTAAAAGTACGCTTTTGCTTTTGGTTTTCATGTTTTCAAATACAAACGAATATCGTGAATACAAAACAAAAAAAAACACAAAAATTTCTTTGCCGCATCATGAGTCAATCGAATCCGTCCAAAGCGTATTATTGAAACCGGTTGCTTGCGCTTGCTTAGCCTAGCAGTGAGTGTTAATGGAAAAAGACTTTTTGTTGTGTTATTTTCTTCTACGTTTTGCTGTATATTTTTATGATTTGTTTTGAAATGTTTACAAACGTCTAAAAGTAGCACAATGACCACTTGAGTGACTGGCTATTTTAACAATATTAAGGCCATTTATATTGGCGGTGTCTTCATTTGTGTTGTGTACGATTACTTAATATTCCATTCAGCATTATTATTAATAATTTTGAAGGTTAAATTGATTATTTTTATAGTTTTCATATTTGTTTCTTTTCTTTCTCTCTTACAGCATGGCAAATACATGGAATTGGGCCCTTTTGGCCACGTTAGCCTTGTGTACAGTATTACACATTCAAGCTGAAGATCAGTTATCCTGGAGTGGCAGCTGGTCGGTACCAGCCCAGGACTCAATGTTAAGTAAACGTAATGCAGATGCTAATACTAATGCTGATGCTGATGCTGAACCCAAACAGGGTGAAGAAGACGTCCAAGGACGCCATTATGCCGTAAATGAGCCCATCTATAGCAACGATACTGACATTAATGAAATCATTGAGCAGATTATCACATCACGCCGTGAGGGTAGAATTTTAAATGAATACGATCGTGTCTATGAGGATGGCAATGTGGATCAGGCTTTGATGCAAGGCGATGATATGCAAGCTCGTAATTTGGTGCGTGACAAATTGTGTGCTTTGGGTCTGATGAGCTGCGAAGAAGCCAAACGTCCTTACTACTCCAATATTTATGCTCAAGGTCCTCCTAAATATGGTGGCGGTCCTTATGGTGCTCCTAAGCCTATGCCTCCTCCTTCATACTTTAGCAGACCTCATATGGGTCCACCACCTTCCTCCGTCAACTCTTTTGGTCCACCACGCAAAGTGGGCTATGAACCATCTTTTAAACCTGGCTACAGGCCCTCTGGACCTGGTCCCAATTATAGTGGCCCTTATTTGGAATCTCCACCACCCTCGGCTATTGACGGTTCCGGCGCTCATGCCACTTTTAGTAGACCTCCACCTGGTGCTGTTATCTATGGCAGCAAGCCTCCTGGTCCAGTTTATAGCGGTAATGGTCCATCTTCTGCTCCCTATGCCTTTGAAAATCCTGAAAAGATTCAAGTGGCCGACTCTCAACAAACCAACTTTTATAGCCATCAGTCTTCAGCCTCAGCTGCTGCTTCTAGCACCAAAGTTATTGTAAGCGGTGGTTTACCATCGGCTGCTGCTGTTTCCTCCAACGCTGCTGGTTTGCAACAACACGTCCATCACCATTATCATCACGTAGAAGGTGGCGATGCAGTCAAGGCTCCCTCAGTACCCATACCAATAGGTGCTGGTCAGACAGTTAACACCGATTTCTCGACTTTGGCTCAATCTTCCACCGCCTTTACACCACAAACTCAAGGTTCATTCCAAAATTCTGCCTTTAATGCTGGTTTCAATGGTGCCTCTCAGGGTGGTCTCTTAACTCAAGGTGCTAGCGGTTTTGGTGCTTCCGGTGTTAATGGCTTCAAGCCAAATCCAGACTTGTACAGCAAACCATCAGGAGGTCTATCTTCATTTGGTGGCATTTCTTCTTCAACTAATGGTTTTGGTCAATCCGGTTTTGGCCAATCTGCAAACTTTGGTCAGTCCAGCTCTCCCAGCGCCAGCTATCACAGTCAAAATCCCGATTATTATAAGAAGGAATTGCATAATATTGGTGGCATTGCTGCCTCTTCCAACTCCAACTTCAATAGCTTGACCTCCGGCTATGGCAATGAACAATTCAATGGTGCTTACGATATTGCCCGTAATCAATTTGTGGATTGCCAATGTGTACCCTTCAACCAGTGCCCTGCTGCTGATCGTATTGGCCGCAAAGAAGATTTAATTTTACCAATCGATCCCCGTAATTTGGGTAAAGATATCGAAGCTTTAAGTGATGAAGCTGCTGCCAATGTTACACTATCTGCTACAGCTGAAAAGAAATCTGATGAGGATAAAATATCTGAAGACAAGACTGATGACAAGAAGCGTAGTAAACGTGAAACTGGACAAAATGATGAAAACAATGCCGATGATGCTGCCAGCGACTTGCCATTAGATGCTCAAGGCGTAAGTATTTTTCCGTAAAATTAAGTTCGAAATTTCTAACATTTGCCAAAGCCTTTAACATTTTAATGATCCTGCAGTTTTAGCCTTTTTTTGTTTTTAAATTTTCTAATAATGCTGCACACTACGCTGCCTAAACTTAAACGTCTCTCATGTTCTTAGCAGGTAGGTTGGTATGTTCGTTATTCGTTCTGCTGCAAGATGTGCGTGCGAAGATGTGCGTGTTTTTAGTTTATGTGCGGTAGCGTATGTGCTTTACGTGACTAATCTAAACTAAAACCTAAACAAACGTAAGCTAACCGCACTTTCACAAAATACCATACTTGCACGCATTGATTAATCTGGCATGGTCCCCGCTATTCAAGTGAGACTACCAGCTCTTAAATATGTTTAAAACTTCCCTTCATCCTTAGAGACAACAATTTCCGGCTTTGCAAGCCATTCAGTTGTTACGCCGCAAAATCTTGCCCACCTATGGTATATCATTTGGCTTGCCCTATCCCAACCATCCAAATGGTTATCCAACTAATGCTTTGGGCGATCACTACCCGGCTCAAAATCCCTACTTTGGTGCCATAGGACCAAATGGTCTCAATCTTGGTCTGGTCAATGTTAATCCCTTGGTTTCTGTGCAGGTACAAAAAACAGAATTCGGCGATAAGGTGGTGAAACCTTTGGTAAATCTGCACGTAACGCCAAGTGCCAATATTTTTGAAGCGGTGGGAAATATTTTCAAGCCTAAACCGAAAGTGATACACAATAATCACTATCATCATCACGATCACTATACGAGTTTTGATCACGACCATCATGATCATCATGATGACCATATTATAACTGGTCCGGGTCCCATACACCAATTTCCCTCTACAGGACCTAGTTTTACAAAATATGAGATTGAAATGATACCCAGTAAACCCATATTTGAATATCATTCTGGGCCACATGTATACACAGAACCGAGTTCTGTCCATCATTTCGAGAATCATCATCATCACCAAGAAGAACACTATGAGCACATTCCAAGCCATTCGTCTTCATTTGGACCTACTTCATTTGAAAGTCACCCATCTTATCCAACAACTGGTAGCAGCATCGATCATAATGCTCCATTTTACCCTTCATTGGAAAGCGGCAATGAGCATAGTTTTGGCCATTACCCACAACCAGAAGCTAACTTTGGAAATATCGATTTTTCACAAAATAGCTTTACGCCACAAGGTTATCCCTCTGGTTTTGGTGGAAGTGGTTTTGAAAATGCCTATGATCGAAGTGCTCAAGTAAATCAATCTTTAACGATTTCCGAATCCCAACGCTATCGAAAAGGTAAAGAATTGCTTTACCCCAGCCACATAGACAGCACACATGCGATACCAACTCAAGCTCCTGGAGCTGCTGAGGGTAGTAGCTATATTACCTTTCCAAAAGATCGCAGAAGACGTAGCATTGAACGTGAAGAACATGAAGAGGCCGTAGAACAGCGTAGTACTGTATTAGCTGAAACCGTAAAACTGCAAGAGGTATAAAGTGTAAAAGGAAGGAAATCTAAACAGGATCTTAAATTTTAACCACAAAAAACACCGAATAATTTAATAATAATAATTTTTTATATTCCTTACAGCGTGCTTATTATGGCAATCGTCCCGTGCAAAAGACATGCCGTGTCAATGAAGTCTGTTGTCGTCGTCCATTGCGTCCTGCTCAACCGCCACAACAACAACTCGGTCGTTGCGGTGTACGCAATGCTGCTGGTATTACCGGTCGTATCAAGAACCCTGTTTATGTAGATGGTGACAGTGAATTCGGTGAATATCCCTGGCATGTGGCCATTTTGAAAAAGGATCCCAAAGAATCGATTTATGCTTGCGGTGGTACCCTCATCGATGCCCAACATGTTATTACAGCTGCTCATTGTATTAAATCGTAAGTTTAAACATCTTTCTCCAATAACGTTGGGCTTTTTACTAATTTTGCAATTTTCTTGTAGACAAAATGGTTTCGATTTAAGAGCTCGTTTGGGTGAATGGGATGTCAATCATGATGTTGAGTTCTTCCCCTATATTGAACGTGATGTTGTCTCTGTACAAATTCATCCTGAATACTATGCTGGTACTTTGGACAATGATTTGGCCGTTTTGAAATTGGATCATCCTGTAGATTTCTCGAAGAATCCTCATATCAGTCCTGCCTGTTTACCTGAGAAATTCTCTGATTTCACTGGTGCTCGCTGCTGGACCACTGGCTGGGGTAAAGATGCTTTCGGTGATCAAGGCAAATATCAAAACATACTCAAGGAAGTCGATGTACCAATACTATCCCATCATCAGTGCGAAACCCAATTGCGTCAAACCCGTCTCGGTTACAGTTACAAATTGAATCCTGGTTTCGTGTGTGCTGGTGGTGAAGAAGGCAAAGATGCCTGCAAAGGTGATGGTGGTGGCCCCTTAGTATGCGAACGTGGCGGTATCTGGAATGTTGTCGGTGTTGTTTCCTGGGGTATTGGCTGTGGTCAAGTAAATGTACCTGGTGTTTATGTGAAAGTATCACACTACTTGGACTGGATCCGTCAAGTCACTCAATACTACAAATGATTAAAACCTTTGTTTCCTGCTATCACAACAACACGTCGCAACAATTGTTGCACATCTCGTGATGTATTTGAATTTCATTTCTAAACGCCATGTTTTTTTATTGTTTTCGTAAACATTTCAATGTTTTTTTTCTCCTTTTTTGTGCTATTATTTAAATTTGTTTAATTATTTATTGTTAGTGTTGTAAGCGAGCGTGCTCTCAACTAATTATTGTTTTTTTTACACACTCTTTGTTATCAATTGAGATTTAGACGTGAGGTAAAGACGATTTCCATTTCCAACTTTCTGCCTTTGGAAAGTTGACCTGTTGGATGTCTAGATGTCTGGCATGTTTAAATCCTAAATAGGTTATATTATTTAATAGATTTTTATATCGTATAATGTATTTAATTTATTATTTTTTTATAACACATTTATTTAAATAAAATTTTGTATTTAAAATAGAATTGTTTTTTTTTTTGAAAATTCTTCCTTTAGACTACCCTTATTGTCTAAAGTATAGTTCGTTAAAGCATTGTCATAAGATGTCTTCCTAGTTTTCATTATCTTCAACAAAGCAGAATTAGAAGCTCATATTTATTTAAAAGTCTCGCTGAAATTTAATTCAAAACCGATATTTTATAATGTGGTTTGCATCAGCGCTAGCTTTGGAGTTGTAAAACCCAGAGTATCTATTCAAAACTATTGTTTCTGAACATCTACAACTCAAGATGCTTATAATTGTCCTTTAGATCCTTTAGATGACTGAGCTACTAGTTCTAAGCTGTTATAATTGAAAGTCATAGATACACTCATCCTTACAATTTGAATTGATTTTAGAATTGCAACTAGAGACTGCTAGTCTGACAATGCGGAGGTTCCTGGTGTGAGCCTTGAGCTAAGGGAAGTATGTTAAGTGTTCTGCCTAATTAGTTTTTCCAAGATCATAACGAAAGCGATGCAATGATTTTAAAGTGAAGGGATTTTCTTTGAAAATTTCTCAATTTACTCGTACAATGTCAGAAAAATTTCGAATCATGTACTCCTATATATATGTACTCCTATATATACGGCTTCCAGGGCGTAGAAATTTCGTTGGATGAACTGCCCACGGCTGGAACAGAACATACAACTGCCGATGTGTTATAGAGAAGTCATATGTGCAATACTACGCTGTAAGAGTGATATGAATAAGAAAAGCAATGATCGTCTTCCTTCCTTAAACTGCAAGGCCATCAATCACACTAAGGTGGTTCTCACAGGCTACTATACTATTGAAAGGTATGCCGATAATATTGGCATTTTTTTAAATTATTTCTGTAGGACATGGAGAAGAAAGTGTGTCAGTGCCCAATTCCTAATGTGAGAAGTATTTGAATTCTTATTTCTTTCACAAAAGTCAGGAGGTACTACAAAATGCAGATCGCTTACTTAAGTGTAACAAAGCAAAGAACTAATAGTATTGTAACATGCCTATTATATTTAAAGGAACAAACAAGGAATAAAGAATGTTTAACGATCATGAGTTTATTCCTGATTCAAAAAGTCAAAAATAAATTGTTTACGGTTTCAAGCAAATTCCCGGTATTCATTTTCATCAGCAACATTGTCTGTGTACCTCAATCCGCTCTTCGTCATTGTTTCCCCTAAATATGCATACATACATACATAATTGGTCAATACAACTCTTTAGTCAGGCTTACGACCTAGCTTGTCACACCATTTACGTTCTGTGTGTTAATTTATTCCATGAGTGACGGGACCTACAGTTTAAAGCCGACTCCCAACGACAGATGTTTGAGAAACTTTTTCATTGCAATTTTATTTACTCTCAGACCTTTTGCCAGAAATCTGCTGTTCATAAATGCATCTGCGAATTCCTAAAGTCAGCCATATTGACTTAAGTCTGCAGGCCTACTATCTCTCTTCTTCAAACACACTCTAACCATCAATCTTTTTTATTTATTTTGTTTCAATCTTGGCCCCACTAGTATGCAAGACATAAAGGACGATCGCACAAAGTAATGGTATACGCGGATCAGGCAATTGTAGATATAATCAACCCTTGCCCTGGCGTTGAAGGGTGATTTCTTAAAGGCTTCTACATTTAAAAACTCACACTAGCAACTGCTTTCAACTACCTTAAAGTTAGGGTTTGTCCATAGAGTCTCTTGGACTCTAAAGTTGAAAGTAATGTGGACGAACCCAATATATGGTTTGTTTTTGGTTTGTTAATTTATTTGTTTTTTTTTTCTTGCTATTGCAGGTGTAAAAACTTGTTCTGGACGAGTTTTTGCCTGGCCCGCCATAGCCGATTGTGAGGCTAATTGATTGGATACTTCTTGTAAGGTTTGATCGGCAGTGTTATTTAACAGCTTTCGAATTGTTTAAGGCGTCGGTTAGAATGGAAATATGAATGTGAGCTGCCTGCGCTGTTTGTCGGTCCAATTTGGATGTTATTTGAGATAGATATTGAGTGTAATAATATTCGTGACAATGGCAAAAAGGTTTGTTATCCCCCCACGAGTAGACTAACAACCGAACAATGCATACAAATCATTAATTTTTTTATTAGCACAGTTTGTGGTTCGTAAATTACGTCCATTTTGAGGTCGTCAAAATCCAGATACTAAACAGGCTATTCAAGCTATTATGATCGAATTTCACATCAGTTTCACAAGGCATATGAAAATTGTACGTACCAAGCAAATTATTGCTGCCGTTTTTAAAAGTATCAATACCGCATAGGATACACTATGCCTTATCGTATACTATGGCATATCGGTTAGTATATGTCATTTCGTTATCGTTATCAAAAATTGGGTTTGTGTATTCGATTATCTGGAATGTTTTGCGTAAGAATCTTAATATGAAATGCAGCTTTTGCAAAAATTGAAGTGAGACCACATACGACAATGTAGTTTGGTTTGGTGAACGGGCCAATCAATGGATGGAGCATAAATTTTTTATCAAAAAATTATTATCAGAAATTCATTCTTCATTAGCTCATTGCCGAATGTGGTGTGCAGAGGAGCTAAAAGTTGTACTCGATGATTTCCGACATTTTTTTGCCCCAAATGAAAGACTTCAACTTGGTTGAGATGTGTTTTCCATAGAAGGGTACTCGTGTTTGGGAGCAATTAATACCAGAACAGAGAACAGAACAGGGTATTGACCGCTAAAATCATGTGATTTCACCTCAGTATGCTATTTTTGTGGTGATATGTGAAGTCTCTTCTACAAAGGAATAAAACAGTCAAAATTTCAGCCACGGAAGGCAATATTATATCTGCCATTTGTAAGATACCGGCCGAAATGCTGGAAAAAGAATGTCACAATTATAGCTTACAAATGAACTACTAGCTGCATTGCCACGAGAAATATTTACATAAAATAATCGTAAATCTAAATCGCCGCAATCTAGCTCTAGTAGAGAGTCCGTGGCTCAAATCCCAGCTCCGATATCTCGAACAAAACGAATTATGAAAAAAATATTCCTTGCGGCACCTTCCTCTCAGAAGAGTTCCGGCAAAAATTCTGAGAGTGAAATAAAATTGACCGCCTTACATGTTTCAAATTAACATACACAACATAAGTAGTGTGAGAAACTAGGTCGTGAACCTAACTATGGGGTTGTAATGACCAATTATGTATGTATGTAACATGGATGGTGTGGGAAGCTAGGTTGTAGTCCTGACTAAAAGAGTTGAATTGACCAACTAAGCAAGTAAGTAATCTCTAAAAAACGGGGGGCCTATAAAATATTTTATTCAGTTACACTCCGAGCAGGGAGACACCTTTAATGAACTTTAAGTAAGCCACCTCCATATTTTAGTGTATTATATACGCTAAACTTTTTTCGACCATGTCCAGTCTCGTGTGTCCAACCATCGGCAAAAGTTTTGTAAATTTTAGACTGCTGAATGGAGATGTTTTGAATTTTGTTAAACATGAAACTTTTTGTCTTACATTTCAGCATTAATTATACAATTACCACATAATGGCGTTTGGTCAACAGCTGCTCTCCTAATTATTTAAATTTTCTTTAAAAGTCAAACTTTTATTGCATAACCTAACTAAGTGAGCGATGCGCTAACATTGTTGGATATTACAAAATACTCAGATATTTATACCCAAAATAAAATACCTTAGTTTCGACACAAGCGTTTAAAATATCTTACAATGTATCCCCCACACCCCTTCGTTGGGAGCAAAAACTCCCACTTCTATAGCAATTCGAATAGGCCCGTAATTATTGTTTATACGTGCCAAACACTTATAAACCAAACACTTTGAAAACTTCCGCAAATAATCCATTATAATTTATAACAGTAATTATGAGTTTTATTTATTGCATCAAGTGAAAATAATTTCATTTACTTCTATTTCTTCTTTTCAAAATTCAAAAAAAAAAGAAAAAAAATTAACAAACATGGAGTGTTTAATTTTTTTGTTTGAAAATGAAGCGAAAAAAAATGGGTACGAACATGCTAACAAAATATTGGACATGGAAGAAATTGGACGGTTGACTAACTTGAGGTATGTTTTTCTTTTATGGTGGTATAAAATTGATGTATAACAACCAATTGGTGGACATTCCATAAATTATTGTTGAATAGTAATGTATAACGGGATTCAAATTCATACAATAGCCTGCGTCATTTTAGGTAAGTAAGTCTTAATAGTTTCGGTGGCAGATCGCAAAGGTAGAGATATGAATTTTATTTGTTTTAGCACTGCACTGTTCTCAAGAAACAGTGGGACGTCTGACAAAACGCAATGGTTACAGTACATACAAAACGCAAATTGGTCATTCACATAGTAATGGTGCGTTATTTGAACCTCAAGAGCCGCATACCGCACCGGATCACGAGGGTCCCAGTGGAAGTGATGGTGGTCAGATTATCAACAAATATGATGGTGGTTACTATGAATACAAAGTAACTTCACCGAATGGTGCCGCATCACATGCTGCTGTATCACCGCCATATCATCTGGCCAGTGAGCCGATATCACATGGACCCAAACCAGGCTACAGCATTGGCAGTGGTTTACGTTCTATAGCACAGGGTTCAGCCAATCAAGCTTTCACGGCTGTAGCCTCACAGCATGCAGCAGCAAAACAGGCTGCATTTTTAGCCAAAAATAGCTTGGCTCAAGCTGCTTCACAAGCGGCCGCAACTGCTCAAGCAGCTCTAGAGGGTAAACAGGTTCTCTTGCAAGAGTTACAGCAACAATCGACGGATGCCCAGAAGGCTCTCTCCAGAGAATTGGAACAGCTGCAGGCATCTAAAATAGCCTCCAAATTAGCTCAACAAACAGCACAGGCGGCTCACAATCATATATCCGTTCTAACCGCCGCCTTAAACAATGCGAAAGCTGTAGCAGAATATGCCGATCAAACCTCACAAGAAGTATCCAATCAATTGGCCTCACAATCGGCTATGGTGGGCCAGGCGAAAACTCGTCTAGAACAAGTTGAAGCTCAACTCCAACAGGCAAGTGTTGACTTTGAAGCAACAAAAGAAGCAACTCTAAAAGCATCTTCTGCAGCAGCAGAAGCTCAAAATAACGCCTCAAGGGCAGCCGCACATGCAACATCAGAATTGCATGACAGTGCAAACAGTTCACACGATGATGATTCATATGAAGATGCCCAACCGTTTGAGCATCCAATTGATCGCCATCCCAAGAAATCGAAACGTTCACCATATCGGAACAAATAAAACTCGATTTGACTGAACGTATGGTATTTTTGAAGTGTCCTATTAACATACAATAGATAACAGCCGTGGAGTATATTTTTAACTGAATCAGCAGGACTTTCACGGTATTCGATTTATAAGTATTCTATTAATAAAGATTTATTTGTATTACAATATTCAATATCTTTAATTTACATGCAAACATATATAATTGGTCATCGCAACACTTCAGTAAGAATTACGACCTACCTTCTCACACCACTTATGTTGTGTGTGTTAACTTTATACATGAGTGGCGGGACCTACAGTTTTAAATCGACTCCGCACGACAGATTTTTAGCAAACTTTTCATGGTAGATTTATTTACTCTCAGAGTTTTTGCCAGAAATCTACTGCGAGGAAGTCGCCGAAGAAATATTTGTTCATATTTCGTAGGCCAACACACTACCTACTGTCCTGCGGCGAGCTGATATGCAAATAGATATATTGAATTTAATGAACACTAAGGACTAGGATTAGATTTCCTCATGAGGTTTTATGAAAAAACAAAGAAAAAAGTAAAACAACTAAAATTATATGAAGTCATCCTTACGTGAAATCGTGAAAAACCTTATGCATTTGAACTTGATAGACAAAAATCAATAACAGGTTTGACAGACGAAAACATGTATTTGACAATTAAACAGGACATAGTTCCTATCACTGATCAAACGGATATCAATAAATGCCACTGGCTATGATACAACGCGTAAAGCATGCAGTTAAATAGCTCACGCAACCTATACTAGGTATCCTCAAAGTGATAAAATCCATGGGAGCCCATTAACGACTTTAAGAAGGACTATCCAGACTAAAACTGACAAGTCGTTTAATGAATTGGGAGGATTATCTAGAGATAAAAATAGAAAGGAAGACTATGCAGAAACCTTATACTTCTAAATCATTTTGGAATTAATATTTGAATCATCACTTGAGATTGTTAGACCCGTCACCTTCAATGACAACACGCGAGTAAAATATTTTACAGTATCTAGTATCTTTACAGTATCTTACAGTATCTTACAGTATCAAGGACATGGAAGTATGAACTCCATTGTCTTGTCAAAGTCCTGAGTATATTTGACGTGAACCTACCTAAAACGCATGCGATTCCGGTTTTGTAACGAGAATACCGGAAAGATGCTATTAAAATGATGGTTTATAATTTCCAAAGAACATCATCCAAGTATTCACTGACGGATCCAGATCACGCGCCAAAGTAAGATAAGGATCTTTTAATCAGTTTAATCTTCGATTGTACCTTGGACAACCCAATTAGTGTAGTACTGTTAACTCTGATATAATGGCTATAAAAACTGCCGTTGTTGACAGTGTAATATTGTATTTTTTAACGGCAAAGTAGCAAACATCCATTTTGTACAAACTTCACTCATTTGATTTTGGGATAATTAACCCACTTGTATAGAGAACACAATTTTCGTTAAACATAACCAGAGTTCACCTTAGGGACCTCATAGCAATTATAACCAGATATTGGCCTCTGGGTAAATGCGCCCGTAGACTGGGAATACCTCACAAGTCTTAAGCAAAGGATGTAATGACGAGGGAGAAAAGGATGGTGAATTACACCTTATTTCTTATTCAAAGGATTGCCGGGCAACCAGAATTTATTAATAGAATGTGTCTATTCAAAGGAGAGTTGTATAAATTCTGATTGGTTGAGGGATGGCAATCAGAAGTTATTGAAAATTTCTGGAATTGATACAATTAGAGACTTCAGCTAAGTTTTTTTTTTTGCACCCCATATGATTATGTACATAATGAATAGTTTACTTCTATGAGGAGTATAAGACCATAACAAAGTTATTCCTTTCAGATCTAGTTAAGACTAAGTACATTATATTAAGCAACTTCTATGCATTCTTGCTGCATCCGCTTCCATTGATCCTCTCCAGTTAGTTGCCGACTTACCCCTGTCGAGGCTTCCCTGCTAATACTAATAAAAAAATACTTATGCTTCGAACTAAAGATTAATGACTGCATTGAAAATAGGAAAAAATCATCATGATTCAAACTAAATATTAACGACTGCATTGAAAATAGGATAGGATTGGGTCTAAAAACTTCAGATGTTGTGATGCTTTGGCAGAATTAAAACAGTCGTGTTGACAATATTAAATTCCGAATCACGAAATTATCAAATATCTACTCTGATGGCAACCCTAAATACGTGCCAGTGTCTTATAGTACTTTTAACATTATTTATTTAAGTTCGGCTGAAAATTATAAAATATTTATGAGTGATTTCCAATACAAGTCCACTACTTTAAAAATATATGCTAACAACTCACCTTCCGGGCTGCTCACTTTTTACTTCCAGCCGGAAAACCCCTGGTGACGCTTCAAAACGCGGCCACCTCTTATATGCATCACGATTTTATTTTTCTTTATACAATAATCGTGAACATTTTAATTGAAAACACACTTATATTACGAAAAACACTTTATTTTTACTTTTAAACAATGATTTTAATTATTTTCTTATTTATTTAAAACTTTAATATGATTTAATGATTCAGCACTAAGCAAAACTTTGATTGAGCACAACTTCCTTTCGACCGATATTTTTATTATTTGCACATAACACATCTTACTTGTTTTACTATTTAAACAAAACAAACACTTTCTTTTTCCCTTTTCTTTACTTAGGATGTATTAAATTTTAATATTAATTAATATTTTTTAACATTTAATGAAAAACTTCTGAACCAATGCCGCTTTTCGCTTTAAGACCGTTAACAGTTATAAAGATTTAATTTACGGTGTAGCAACGCTATATAGTTGTAAAATCGGCCAAAACAGGTAATAGCATTTCATGATTCAGCGCTAAACAAAACTTTGAGCACAACTTCACTTTCGATCGATATTTTTATTATTCGCACATATCACATCTCACTTGTTTTACTATTTAAACAAAACAAACACTTTCTTTTTCCCTTTTCTTTACTTAGGACGTATTAAATTTTAATATTAATTACTATTTTTTAACATTTAATGAAAAACTACTGAACCAATGCCACTTTTCGCTTTAAGACCGTTAACAGTTATTCAGAATTAATTTACGATGTAGCAACGCTATTTAGTTGTAAAATCGGCCAAAACAGCTAATAGCATTTGTTTCAGTGTTGCAAAATGAGAATTTTGAAATAGTACTGAACTATAATGAAAGAGTACCTTTTTGCATAAAATGGTTGTTTTATAAAAATATATATATTTTATACTTAATACGTACGGGATGGAATAGAAAAACTAACTTAATTACATGTTTCTCATATACAAAAAAACAGTTGGAAAAGGAAAAATGTGCGAATTTAATTAATTAATTAAAATATATATTTATTTATTGAACGAACAAAAACGAATTTGAGGAAAAAAGTACTGAAAGTTTGGTGGGGGTATTTTTGAAATGAAAGAGTACTGACAAAAATACAAAAGTACTGAATTATTCAACACTGATTATTTGTTTTCATTTAATTCAAGAAAAAATTTTCAGCGGCTGCATGCCGATGTTAACGTAATCGTAGAAGGATTTTTGTTTTTAATAAGTTTTATAAATAAAATTTGTTAGTTTTTCCTTATTAAACAAAATGGCTAATACTGTTGTTAAATATTTTGGCCGTAAAACGGATTTCAAAGGCAAAAGTTTGTGGGAAATCGTTGGCGACTTGAAAGATTATGGTGTAGGTCACATGGTTATACGCAACATGTTCCAACGTTATCCGGAACCTTGTTATTTTAGAATATTAAAAGTGCAAACTGTGGATCATGAGGTAAATAAACCATTTTAAGCTTAAATTATTTTCAATTCTAATTTTATTTTTATTTAAACAGGATCCCAATTCTGCCCGTAAAGTTAAGGTTACCGTAGAAAGGACTTGGCGTGGTGTTACTTTGCCCAAACCGGTTGAAATCTATAGCACAAGTTATAAAGCCGACTATGAGTTAGTTGATAAAGAGGATGAGCATAAATTCTTACAAAATACTAAGAAAGTTAGTGAAAAAATCTTATCCAATAAAGTGGAATTCCCTCCTATGCTACGTGAATTCATTACGATGGAGACAGGCGATCAGAATCCCATGATGAAGGTGCATTTTAAAGAGAAAGACAACAAATTCGTGCGTTTAGCTAAGGACGGCGAAGAACCGACAATAAAAATGGTCATGAGTTTGGGCCAACCATCGGAAGTGGCTAAAAAACTATATGAAGGTGTTTTGTAAGATTTAGAGAAATAGTGTCTATAAATATTAAAGTTAAATAAAATTGTTAAGCAAATAAAGCAAAGAAACGTTTTAAAACTTGATTGCTACATGAGTAAGGCTGGCTATTATACTCGAGATCGATGTCCTTCCTAAGTTTTGCTTCGAAAATGTTTCTATCTTTAATATATACAGGATATTGCAGAATACTTCGGACTGCGATTAAATCTAAACCTAATATTTATCCTGTTTCTTCGAAAATATTGTTTGATAGCTAGTATAGCAACTTTTTGGCTATATTAAATAGCCTGTAGAAGCTCTTTGATAGATTCATTTTTCCCACATCTTTTCTTAATAAGTATTGTAGTTCAATATCATGAATTAAACAATTAAATTTTTTGGTAAATATTTGTATAATTTCTGTATTATACTTTAATAAATTATTAATTACATTTTTATATACATTTAAAAAAAAGTATGGACATTAATTGGCATTCATGTTACTGTTTACTTTCACAGATCTCCCACATAACCTCGACACAATGTATAAATAGACATACACATATATAACTACATAAATTATAACAATTACATTTTAATATTTTACATTTTCACAATGAAAACTAATCTCCCGTTATTGTTTCGCTTCCAACTGCCTTAATTTCCTTGTTAAATTGTCCACTTCCAGACCTAAAACATCCAAATTTTCCTAGAAAACAAAACAAAAAAAATTTAGTTGTTTCATTTCAACTTTTTTAAGTTTTGTTTTCACCTTTAAAGTTATATTCTTCAGGAGGGTATCTTCCAAAACTGCCTGCAACTTTTTATTAATTTCAAGCGACAGTTCTAAAGACATGCTTTTATTTTCCACGCCTTTAAGACCACCATAAATGGCTGACATAACACCATTACCGTATTTGGCCAATTCACTTTTGTTTTGATCGCTTTTCGAAGAAGTTAAGGCGCCAGCTTGATCACGCAACATATAGTATTGCACCACCTTGGATTTCTTTTGTAATTCGGCTACCAGTGACAGAGTATGTTGTTCGAGGAAATCAATTTTTTCAGTTTGCCGAGCGGATGCTTGCTGTAAACGTAAGATGCGTTCTACCAAATGCTTCTTAGAAGGTCCTTTACTATCATCTTTAAAATCCATTTCACGACCGGTAACAGTATCCGATTCAGAGGATTCACTGCCACGCCTACTACCAGTACTACTTTGACCGCCCGTGGTGCTAATACTGCTTTGACGGCTATGAGGTCTCTTAACGTCTAAAGTTTCCAATTGATTTTCTTTGTGGTTATGATAACCATTGTTTTGGGTACTATTGTGACAACGCGAGCATATAAACGTACGATGTGTATCGGCATTTTGTTCGGCCGTTCTTTTAAATTTAGCAATTTCTCTTTGTAGTTCTTTAACAATTGTTGTGTGTTTATGTTTCGTAGCCTCAAAATCACCCAAAACGTTTTCCAGTTTTATTTTGGTGTTCTCATAGAGTTTCGTTTTCTCCGATAAATGTTTAGCCAACAGCAAACGTTCTTCGTTCTTTTGATTTTGCTCTTGTTTCAGTTGATTTTCCAAACTGGCATACTTTTCATCATAAGCGGCACGTTCTTTCTTGAGCAACTCATTTTCAGCTGCCGTACCTTGAGCCTGGAAAAAAATCCTCATTATTCCCATTTTTATACAGAAAATCTCTTCAATTAAAAAATAGCAATAATTGTAACGTGGCAACTTTTCAACGGTTGCTAAAAGTAGATTTTAATTCTTAACATAAAATCTTCTTAAACATTTTCCCGTTACGTTCTTGATGTATTTAAGTAACACATTCGTATCAGAACACTATATAGCCTCGGTGGCGCAGTAGGCAGCGCGTAAGTCTCATAATCTTAAGGTCGTGAGTTCGAGCCTCACCCGGGGCATAAGTTTTTTGCTGTTTTTTATTAAATATTTTGAATTTTAAATTATTTTTTTATTACAGATTATTAAAAAATAGTAGGGAAACTCCAATAGTATTACAAAGATAAAGCTGAAGGGATTTCTCAAAGTTCAGGAAGCCAAACCAAATAATACGTGGAAACCTTCATCTTTGAAAAAGTGCGACTTTATATGGGAAGACGCAAACTGCGTATGGCGAAGACTTCTTGCGGGAGCAATATTCTACCAAAAGGGATAATGGGGCAAAACAATCCGTTGTCAACAATAAAAGACTGTCTTAGTCTTCAAGATTACTATATTCTCTGACGGCTTTGAATTACTGATGCTGCTGGCCTACTAACTATAGTTCAGTTTTCTAAGTTAAATAAAATATAAACCATAAAATGGCACTGGACCTTACATGCGATCTGGTTGTAAACTTTTCTTATTTTTATGAAAATTTATGCAAGGGTTTAGACTCTTATATCTACAACTCCATTCGATCAGCGAATCGACTTATATTCGATTAACTCAGGTTTCTTGTGAATTTCCCAGCGACAATTATGTTTTTGGAATTATTTATTTACAGCTGAGCTTGTAGTAATGAAATGATAGCACGTTGTTGCAAAATATGGCAACCAGAATCAACATCTATTACCTTCAGAGGTAAGTGTATCAGTGGAACTGCAAGTCTTTATAGCATAGACAAGATCAAGGACAATGAAATGGTCAGAATTTTGAGAAGTTAAAGAATTCTTAGAGATTATTGAAGAATCGGAAATATGGGCAAATAAGTAATATAGGCAAATGGGAGCTACCAAAAAAATTACCATTGAAAAAGCTGCCTGGTTCTGAGGGAACCAGAAGCCTGGTTGGCAGTAATATTTCTTCACTTCTTGCAGGATATCTTCAGCCTCTAATTATTCTTAATAATTAAAAAGTTTACAAAAATTCTCTTTAGTTCTTATGGAAAAAAAACAAATTTTAAACTCACCTTCGATTTCAACAAACATATTTGATTTTGTAAATCTACTATGCTTTCGCTCATTTCCTTATTAAAACTTAACAATTCGTTTTCCTTGGCATGCAGTTGCTGTAGATCTTGTTCGCAATCCTGTAGTTTTTGTAAAGCTTCTTTTAGTTCCTGAGTTAATAAAGATATTTTTTCTTCATTTCTAAATGAAAACCAAAAAAGAGAAATGATTTACAAATATTAACAAATAAAATCCAAAAGTAACATACAAAGTATTTTGAGTTTTTAAAACTTGTAATTCATCCAACTGGCCACGTAATTTGGCTGAATTTAACATTTCTTCGCTATAGGAATTTTGTATATGATTGTGTTCTTCTTGTAAACTATTAAAACTAATTAACAAATGGGATTTCTGTAAAAAAAAAAAACAAAAACTAAATTATTCCAAACAAAGACAAAAATATTTCTAAAGTTTTACCTCTTGAGTTTCTTTATTTAATTGTTCCTGTAATTGTTTTATGACATCCTTTTGTGATTCCGTTTCCCTATGAAGTTTATCCAGTTGTTCAGTTTTGTTAGCAATTTCATGTTTTAATAAAATAGTTTGAGCCTCAAATTCAATTTTAAGTTTTTCTGGAACAAAATTTAAATTAAATTCTATAAATTTTTATACAATTTGTATGCACACACCATTGGCCTTTTCTTCCAATTTATTGGGAGCGTTTTTCTCTTCTTCCAGTTTCTTTTCCAAAGCCTTTTATAAAACGTATTATTATTCACTTTGTTTTATTTTTAAAGTTACATTGCAACTAAGCAACTTAACTTACCAATTTAGCTTCAGTTTCTATATTCAATTTGTTCATATGGTATTTGAGCTTCGATTCCAAATGTCCATATTCGGTTTTAAGCTTTTCACATTCTCTTTGGTATTTACGTACTTCATTGCACTGCATTTATGGAAGAAAATTAAAAATTAATTCAAAAAATTGTTTATAATTTTAAAAATGTTCATACCTTTTCGTCCATTAGATAAGTCACTCGAGATTTCTCTTCATTTAATGCCTGGAATTTTGTACTATAATTTTTTATCTCCTTTCTAGCTTCGGCCAATTGTTTCTCCACCACTTCTTTTTCCTTTTTAGCGTCGATAACCGACTTTTCTTTCATGGCAAATTTAATGACAGTTGACTCCTTTTCTTTATTGGCAAGATCTTTTTCTTTACGAAACTGTAAGAGAAAGAATGTTTTGAATTCATATTAGATTTTAAAATATTCAGGACACTCAAGTTCGCTTATTCCTTTTCTCATAATTTACTTTTTTCTTTCGGTGTTAGAGAAAATCGAAGTCGAATGGAAATAATTTAAGTCCACCACAAATCTGGATGATTAACGAATATTAAAACTTTTATAGAAATTTTAACTGACTCAGAGCAAGACAAAAAAAAGACATCAGAACGTATCCCTCTGGTGGTTCAACTAAAAATAACTCCGCTGGAAGGGAAATCTATGAAGATCGAAATGACATGACATCTAAATAGCGTAATTGTCAGTAACTGGGTAGGTCTGCAACCTTCACATGGCAAATTTGATTGTAGAAATTGTACATCAAACTTTATTATAAGATTAAGATTTCATTCGCACATTCCGCGTATGTTACTTTCTGAAGCGCATTTTGGTCTGGTTGTGGCATTGGATATTAAACAATTACGATGTCTTTAAAGGTTGATATGATTTCAATAAGATGATAGGGCATGCTACAAACAAAGCCTTAAAAGCATAATTTCACTCAACCGAAATCCCTGAAACATTTGGTCGTTAAGATAGATCGTCAGATCTAAACGTAAAATTGCTTAGAAAAACCTGCATTTAATTTGAAATATCATCGAAAATGTCAATCGTGATATTACTCATGACGTAAAGGACTCACGATAAAGAGGTGGTTAGTCACGACAACTTGTAAATACGGTCGTGGACCAATCATGGCGAGGCAGTGCAAATATCAGACTGTCTGTCATGAAACTTTTGCTAGTAGGATTGACGAGGAACCAACTGTTTGTTATCCAGCATCTATACTCCGGATTCGAAATTAGACTCAAAATTTTAACGAGAACGACGATGAGCGATAACCAATCAGCTTTAACTAACAGGTGGGAATCACAGACTATATTGGCAACGCCATGATACACCTGAAATTCCTGTTCATCTGACTTGGCGCCAGTGCTATTTGTTTCTAGGTTATTTTGGGTTATGTTAGAGGACGTGTACTTGCCATTGTTACAAGTACAATAACCAGACATGAAAATGAGCCATTGTAATATCGTCCTAGAAGAGAGAGAGAGAGGATAGTGAAGGAGGAAAAAGGATGGGCCCTAGCACTTCTCAACCAACTCGACTTATTTATGCAATGCCATGCTATTTATGTATACAATGCAATAGTCCGGCTGGGATCTGTTCCAGATCCTTGTCAGCGATCTAACCTCGTAATACCCTGTAATCAAACCAATAATTAATCAGACTGGCCTTATCTAAGCCCAGCAGCAAACCTGTTCTATCACTGTCTATTTCAGGCCATAGACACCTAGATATGTACATAACATACCGATCCACTTTCGTGGTATATCTGTGAGTTCCCAAATCCCTGATATCTACCATAAATATTATTACTGGTAGACCTTCCTTAGACTAACAGAATTATTAGAATAATTTTAACATTCTAACCATCTTACCGCTTCTTTTTCCTTCTCCAAAATCGCATTTTCTCTTTGGAACAGCGTTATCATGTTGTCTTTCTGTTGTAAAGCCGCTTTCATTTGTTCCAATTGTTGTTCGTATTGTAGCATTTGTTGTTGCAATTTCAATTCACATTCATCATGTTCTTGTTGTTGTAATGGTTTTACAATTTCATCGCAACGTTTTTGCTTCTCTGCCAAGTCAGAGTAACGGATGGTGGGGGAATTATTTAAAGATGTAGAGCAGGTAGTAGAAACACTTGTTGGTTGATGAGGAGGTTGAGTGCAGACAATTTCGCTATCTACGTCTTCACCCACATTATTAATGTGTGTGTTGTTGATGTGAGTATTTGAGACTTTGTCTGGCAAAGTTGTTGTTGTTAATGTTGTTGCATTTGTAATCGTTTCATTTGCCTCTGTTTTGCCATTAACATTTACTGTTTCTATTGTTTTTATTGATTTTTGTTCACTCGCTTCTGTTTCCTCATCACCCTCTACACATACATCTGTTGTTGTTGTGGTATATTGTGTGGTATTTTTATCAGACGATATGATATTTACAATTTCTTTTATACTTCCATGCTTATCACTACCAATTTCTTCTGCTGTCTCATCTGCTATTAATTGATTAAAATTTTCTCCAGTAATTCCATCCTGCTGCTCAACAGCAGGATTTAGTTCATTTATCTCATTGTTAAGAATGGAATGCTGTTTTTCTGGAATGTTTTCACTTGTTGTGACATTTTTTGTTGTTTCTTCGATTTCCATGATCTATGAAGTTTCTTTTCGAGATTTTAGTGCACTTTTTACATTTAGTCTGATTATATTTTACTATTTGTTTATTTAATCAATTGCATTTTTCTTTTGCTTCTGTTTTTCGCTTGTTTACGACAAAAATTTCACCAAATTCTTGTGTCTACACACACAAAGGCACAAAAATATTTTTCCTTGTTTACGCGTCAAGTTGCACTAGACAAAAAACACCAAATATTTGTGGCAGTGTTGCCGTCTCTCGTAATTTCTAACCAAAACTAGTTATTTTTTTGTTCAATGTGCAGGTGTGTAGATTTTTCTGATTTTGTTTATTCTTTTTGTTGTCAAAATATGAAATTATTATTGAAAAAACAAATAGAAAAAACTACGAATACAAATCCCTTATTAATTTTTCTGCAGTTGATTACAAAAAAAATTTCTGGCAACACTGGTATGTGGAAGATTCGGTTGTTCGTTCGAAAACCAAACAGTTTTTTTCGAGATTTTAGTGCGCATTTAGTTTGATTATATTTTACTATTTATTTGTTTATTTAATTAATTGCATTTTTCTTTTGTTTCTTTTTTTTCGCTTGTTTACGATAAAAATTTCACCAAATTCTTGTGACTACTACCAGTGTTGAAAAATTCAGTACTTTTGAATTTTTTTAGTACTTTTTTTTCATTTCAAAAATACCGCAGTATCCCCACCAAGCTTTCAGTACTTTTCTCATCAAATTCGTTTTTGTTCGTTCAAAAAATAAATATAAAATATATTTAAAAATATTCGCACATTCTTTTTCCGTTTCCGGGTTTATTAAGTAAACATTACGCCCGTTTGTTTACTGCACTATGGTGGTCTGTCTGTCTAATAGGTAGGTTAGTTTACACAGTAGTAAGTAGATCAAAAACCACTGTTCAAACCCCAAAACGAAAACAAAAAATAAATTTGTTTGTTAGAAAGAAAAAAGTATGTGAGTAGTGGGTGTTGTAAGGTAAAATAATAAAAATAAGTTAGGTTTTGCCAAAACACAACCAAAAAAACTCGCCATTTTGAAAACAAAAACATTGTCCGCTGCTGGTTGGTTGGTTGGATAGAAAAGTAAAAAAATTATTTTTTTTATTAATTTTTTTTTAATTAATAAAATTTTTTTATTTTTTTTAATCTTCTGAAGTGTGAAATTAATTCACCAGTTGTGGTGAGCTTTTTTCACAAAATGTGGTGAATTTTATCCGGCGTGGTGAATATAATCGAAATTCACCAAAATGCCGTTATTCGAATTGGGTACTGTGTTACCATAAATCCATGTACTGTATATTGTGATTTGGACGATGCGTGTCTAGAATAAGTAATTTTCACATCTGTTAGTGGAGGCATTCACCTGGTTACCAATTTGTCGTGAATTTGTCAGGTGTGAGAAGTTCTCAATGAGGTGATTTCTTTTTCAGAAGTTGGCAACATTGGTTTATTTTCTGATGTGTAGTGTAAAAACGTTTCAGAATTAAATTATCAAAAAACATTTACAGCTGGCTATAGTGGTCTATTAAGGATACCATAGAAAGAAATAAAAATATCATTTCGGTAAGTCAAGGAAAACAATCACTTTCTGTACTTTTTAAAATTTATATATTTTTCGAATGAAGAAGTGATTAGGAAATTATTAGTTGACCTCCAACTAACGCCTCCTTTCCTATTACAAGTCGCCTAGCTTACGGGGATAAATAATTGGTTATCCTAAAATACTTGTACTTATATTTATTTCCCCAAAGTTTTTGTTGACTTTTACCGCACTTTTAACAGTTACGATATAACAGCTGTGTGAAAAAGTGTTGTAAAATGATAATAATTAAACAGATGGTAAACATATGTCAGTTAGTGTTTTAAATATATATAAATTGTTGATGAAATTCATATAATTCTAATATATTTTTTTTATTAAATCGATTAAAAATATAAATAAATAGGTTTAAAAATGGTGTGTGCTTTAGGTATAGAAGGCAGTGCTAATAAAATTGGCATTGGTATCACTAAAGATGGTGAGGTGTTGGCTAATGTGCGCAAAACGTATATAACACCGCCGGGTGAAGGTATGACAGCCTTTGTTGAATTCTTTTGCTTTAATATTTCTAGTTAATGAATTTATTTATTATTTTGTGTTCCTTTAAGGTTTTCTGCCCAAAGAAACTGCCAAGCATCATCGTGAACAAATCTTGGGTTTAGTAAAGGCTGCCTTAAAAGAGGCACAATTGTCTGCCCAAGACTTGGATGTCATATGCTATACTAAAGGACCCGGCATGGCTCCACCTCTTTTAGTGGGTGCAATTGTAGCCCGTACACTTTCGTTGTTATGGGAAAAACCTTTACTAGGCGTTAATCATTGTATTGGTCATATAGAAATGGGACGCTTTATAACTGGCGCCAAAAATCCTATTGTTTTGTATGTGAGTGGCGGCAATACTCAGGTTATTGCCTATTCGAATAAACGTTATCGTATTTTTGGTGAAACTATAGATATTGCTGTTGGTAATTGTTTAGATCGTTTTGCTAGGATTATTAAGCTATCGAATGACCCTAGTCCTGGCTATAATATAGAACAATTGGCAAAAGATGGTAAACAATTTGTTAAGCTGCCGTATGTTGTTAAGGGTAAGTAAATGTTATTTTAATATATTTTTTTAATAAGAAAAAGAGTTGAGAAGGCGTTATTTATCATTATATCCTAATAAATCAGAAATCCTCTCCTAACTTTATAACGCTTAGTAAAAAATATTGCCTATCGTTAATCGAACAGTTGACAGTTTGCAGATACAGTACAATCTTCCTGACGATACATTACAGCATAGTCGTCGCTTATTTTTGCTTAACATTATGTGATCAATTTTTCATAATTAGTGATCCTTTGTTTAGAAACAAAAGATATTCTTTATGTTTCCAGTATATTAAAGTGATTTTAAACGTGTTCTCTATGGGATGTTATATCTTGGTCAACGAAATGGTCAAAATAAGCCTTTTTCTTCAACGTTTCTTATTTTCAAAGCTCTTTCGAAAGATATAGAATCTAATGCTATGTTAACGCTTGCAAAACTTTATGGAATTCCTTGTCATTTTTAATAAAACTTGAATTATTACAATTTTTTTAGGCATGGATGTCAGCTTTTCAGGCATTTTATCACACATTGAAGAAATTGCCGACCCTTCCAAAAGACGTAATAAACGAAAGAAAGCAGACGAAACTGAAGAACCTGAATACACAAAGGCAGATCTTTGTTATTCTTTGCAAGAAACTATTTTTGCCATGTTAGTGGAAATAACCGAAAGAGCCATGGCACATTGTGAATCGAATGAGGTACTCTTTTTAAGTTTAAGCAAATATATTTTCATTATTAACTTGTAATTTAAATTTTTCTTTAAAGGTTTTAATAGTTGGAGGTGTGGGCTGCAATGAACGCTTACAGGAAATGATGCGCATTATGTGCGACGAAAGAGGTGGCAAATTATTTGCCACCGATGAACGTTATTGTATAGACAATGGTCTAATGATAGCGCATGCGGGTGCTGAAATGTTTAAGTCTGGCACACGCATGGAATTCGAAGATTCATTTGTAACACAAAGATATCGCACCGATGAAGTTTTGGTAACGTGGCGTGATGATTAACGCATTAAGTTTATAATTATATTACAACAATAAAGGATAATTTACAATACAACAAATTTTTATGTCAAAATCAAGAATCAAAGCAAGATAAAGTAAAAGCAAGTAATATTTAAGAGAAACTTTTAATGGTAAGTTAGTATGCACAATATTCATCATACAATATATTCTAGTTATTTAGTTTTAAATGTTAAATTTCTTATTTGCTATCATGCTTTATATGTTTTAAAAATTTTTATTTTATGATTTTTATTCATTTAACTCCTTTTCTATACCCGTCCAATAACGTTTCATATCAATGGTAAACAAACGTTTACCCTCTATTATATATACAGCCCCATTCTCTTGTTTTTCTAAAGCAGTTATTATGCAACGCGAAACATCAGCTGCACTTTGCTTATTTAAACGATCCAATACCAAATAGGATTCATCACTCATATCGGGGAATAACATTTTCTCGGTAAAGTTGGTAAACATATCGGTTATGGTGGCGCCAGGACAGACGGTAATAAATTTAACACCACTGCGTTGATAGTAAATATCTTTCTGCAAAGTATTAAAAACAGCATTTAATTTCTGTGCTCAATAAAATGTTTAATTGTTAAAAAAAAACTTACTCCTAGGCAGCGAGTAAAATTTATAATACCCGCTTTGGTGGCAGCATAAATGGGTACCAAAAACATGGGATCCAAACCTACTACTGAAGACATGTTACAAATGATGCCACCCTTGCCGCCATGTTCAATACTCATAATTTTCATGGCATTCAAAGTGGAATTCATCATGCCACCCAGATTAACCGATAAAGTGCGCTGTATATCTTGATCGTTAAATAGACCAGCTACATTCACTACAATATCGAGTTGGCCAAAGGTTTTAACTATTTCTTCATAGGTAGCCTCCATACCCTTTTGATTAGCCACATCCATTTTGATCAATAGTAAATGTTGCGATGGAAATGCCGCACGCAATATAACAATTTCCTCCAAATTGTCCTGTAAATCGATGATGGCCACTTTCTGGCGGGGAGAAATGCAATTAAAAAATATATTGGCGTTTGTAAAAAACATAAACTTACATGCACATCATGCATCAATAGCTGCTTGACCACTTGCAAGCCTATACCATTTGCTCCCCCAGTTACTATGGCATTTTTACCTTTAAAAGCCATTTTTAATTTAATATTTGCTAGAATTTGCAAATTTATATCCTTTTCTTCCTTTCGTTTTGTCTTCAATTTCCAAATATTAAAATAGTAATCCACTTTGATCTACTTAACTAGATGTCTAATTAAAAAATGCGGTTAAATTATTAAATTGATATGACTTTTATATGCCTTTTTTCCGTTATACGATATTCCATTATTGGTTTCTCTACGTATATACGGATTACTTAACTTTTGTTGTAACTTATAACACTGCACATGAATTACATGTAAAGATGTAAAGGTATTAATTTCAAATAATTTTTTTTTGTGTTCTCTTAACTCTTCTCAAGCAATCAGGTGTTGAATTTATATTATTTGACTGTAAAATAATTATTTTATCTGAATGGAATTTTTTCTTCTTGTAACGTATTGATCATTTTGGTTGAACAAAAATGTTCGACCGCATAATCATCAGCGGCTTACAAGTGAATACATGGCAAATGAATGAAGAAGAGTGGTTATGTTGAATGTTGTGTGATTGAAAAAAAGATTTATACTGACAGCAATATTCTTACCGCTGTCTGTTAAATTTAAATGTAAATAAAAAAATTAAGAATATTCAAATACAGACAAATTTGTCTAGTCTACTAACCTCTTTGAATCACACAAACCTATTATATTCTAAGTCTGAAGGGCATGCACTTCTGTTGTTTGTAAACCCAACTAAAAGTTATGTGTTAGTTTAGTTTATATATGACAATGGGCAGACAAGGAATATAACACTAGTAAGTTAATGACCTCACTATGTTGCTCATATCACTTCGTCAGAAAACCATTAGCATTGTGCGAAACAATATATGTCAATGGGATACCAAATCATGCCCAAACCGTTTTGGATGAAACAGTATACCTATCTGGAAAGTTTCCCTTTTTGCATTCATAGCAGGACAATAAAATTAAGTGTTAATGGTACTCCCACCCTTTTTCACACCATTGCAAATCTAATGAGGTAGTAACGTCATACACAGCCCATATCTGTTATTACAGGTCAAAGTAAATGATCTCTTATGATCATAGAGGGGCTAGATTTACCTCTTTCCAGCATAAGTAGATTTTCTATCCCATCTTATGTGATCTTACTTTCATAAACTGTAATCTAACTCAGTATTAAATAAGGAGAAAGGAACACCAATCATATAATCAATGTCAGTGATTAACAGCTTATTATTATCATTATTGTGGTGATGAGGTGCCTTAGTATGGCAATCATATGATTTATAGTTCTCTGTTCATACTTTATAGGGTATCCCTATAATGTCTTCACCTAGCCTATTGTCCTGACAAACTGCAGGATGCTTCTCGGTGTCAACAATGCAAGTTTCCTGCCTAGAATCTGGTATGAGTCCAGGTGTTTCCTTCTGGATTGGATTAATATCTCAATAGGTTCAAGAATGTGTTAAAATGCTTCATTTTCATTATTACCGAGTCTACATGTTGGACTCGAGATAAGCCCCATCCTGAGTCTGCAGTGCATTGTCAAAAGCCCATTTATCAATCTCAGGTTATTTCTTGATAGTCTTCTGCATGTTTCGAATTTCCTCTTAATGTAACTTCCCAATGCCTTAAATCCACTTGATTTGAGAAGAGGATTTATTAGCAGCTTAGTGCTTACCAACACTTATTTATTAGCGACTTGGTTTTCCTCATTGTATGACCGTTCTCCTAAGGATAACATTAGAATGTCTATCCATTTCGTTAAGATATGTGCGACATCTACTAATCAGTATGGGTGTCATGTAAACACCATCTAATGGCTTTAGGGATAATCCGTATGGATTTGAAAATACTCGTGAAAACCTTAGCAAGTTAAATAGTGAATTAAAAAATTATTTTGAACCAGTACCTTAGTTTTCTGTTGTATATGAACTTTGAAATGCCATTTTTGCTTAACCACATTGTGCTTTGTCCTCCGTCTGCTGGTATGCAACTAAACAAGGTAGCTCACGGGTGGACATATTGGATGGGTTGGTCGTCCAGTGTAAATTCAAATGTAATGGTGTTATTGACAGATATTGCATATGTTTACCCACGTTTTTTTACAAACATACAACTCTTGCCTTCTGCTCTAGTACTTTAGGTGTATCCTTATGAGCTAGGAGGCAGACATTCTCTGAGAATACAGGATCTTCAAGTTGGCGATGGAAGTTTCACATTATTTCTCTCTCTCTCTTTTTTTGATAAAGTTTTGGCATTAATTTGTTTGCCACAACGGTGGAAATTGATAAACGACAGCCTTGTTCACGTCGGTGTTTATATCAAATTCTTGTTTCTTTGTGGCGAACATGTAATTAAGCATTTGTGTACCTTTCTGTCGTCAAATTGATTAATTTAGTTTCTACTACTTGTGCTGTGGATTGAAAATGTTGCCATAAAATAAATATAAACGTGAAAAATTTCCGTTTAAGTTTTATTCAAATCTTAATCTTAATATTTCAAATTATCAATAGTGCTTGGTTAATATTGTTTCAAACCTTCAAACTTTGAGGAAAAAGAAATTCAAATAGATTTTCATAAACTTTATTAGATTTGGTAAATATATGTATATGAATACGTTACTCCAGTGTTTTAAATATGAAAAAGTTTTTTAAAATAAATATTATTTTCAGGAAAAATTTGAACTCATATTTGGTCATCTTTTTTTGTTTGTGATTAAGTTTTTAGGGGTACAATAGTACATCCAAAGTGTTTGTTTATAAATGGGGGGAATTGTTGATAAGAGAATAAGATTAAAATTAAGTAAAATAATATAAATTCAAACGCAAAATGGTATATCACAATTTATTTAAAAAAATAAAGTAAAACAAGTAATACAAAAACGCAATGTGATACAAATTAAATGTGGGAAAAATATTTTGAACTCAAATCAAACTAAATTAGAAAGGCTTAAATATAATATATATATATAATGATTTATATATTATTAAAGATGCTAATATTTTATAATTTAAGTAAAATATTTAAATATAAAACGTGTTGCTTTTGATAATCTTTTAAAGTTTACATATTGCATTTAGTGGCCGGCATTAAAAGTATCCTTATTTTGATAGCCGGACACGTAACCAGAATCATCGACAAGATTTTTGCGTCCAGAAATACCTTTACCTTTGCCAGTAGCATCGAAACGTTCCTTATGTGAACCGGTATATTTACTAGTATCAGTCAAACGTTCTACAGCAGAAGCAGCTTTGCCAGCCTATAACAAAAACACAAATTTTGTTCATATGCATACATACATACATATACGAGTATATTAGTTTAATAAACTCTACTTACCGATACTTGCAATACGCCTGGTGCTCCACATGATGCCATTTTATTTTTTATTTCCGTTAACTCAACCTTTCTGGTCTTGGCCAAATCTTCTAAGAATTTATTATAGTCAGCATATGAGATTTTCATGGCTTTGAACTTTTTAAAATGTATGCCCGTATCGGTGGTGGTTATTTTCTTGTCAATTACTTTCGCTTGTTTCATCCATTTATCGCTTTGCGACAATGTTATCAATTTACCATCTGATTTGGTATCACCAAATTTGGAGAAAGCCTTAAATTGATCTTGGAATGTAACTTTCGGCTCCTCTAAAGCCATTTCGGCTAATTCAGCGGTTGGTGGTGCTGGACTTGCTGCAGCACTGCCATTAGTAGCTTCGTCAGACATACTGGTTCTGAAATAATAAAGAAAATGTAATTCGATTAGCATTAATTTAAATACAATTTAATTAAATGTGATAAAAAGACCATAATTTTCATGTGCAAAATAAATCTCATCTTAGATTTGTGAAAAGAGTATTCCTCAGACCAATATTTGATGTGGCATACTTTGATATAGTTTTGGGAAGAGAGTAACATTAGACCTCAAGGTATCTTTCGTTCATCCGAAAGAATTATCAGATTATCTCTAACAGAAGTGTTATTTACGACAGTACGCAAATTTTGTTCATCCTCTTGCCAATTACTATTACAGTAGGTCAATTATGACGACCATAATCTTATTGCAATGGTCTAAAACTGGCCACATTTGAGTCTTTTGTAGTGAATTTTGATTATTTTTTCTCATTCTTCGTTAAATTGTTAACAATCCATATTCGTAAATGACAAACCTTTACCATAATAAATAATATTCGAAGAGAAGGATATTTAACAGCTGAAAGCTCTGGTAAACCGGCAGTTTCGAATAAATGCATCGAATTAATATTTTTACCAAATTATATAAAATTGGTTTTTAAAGTCCTATTTCAGTATGTCAAACGCTATCAAGGAAACAAATTTTTTTCTTCTATACAAAGTTCTAATAAAACTTATGAATGTTCGAAATGCTATTCTTCTTCGTTACAACCCATCAGTCAGCATTACGACAGCTTTTCACATCACTTATGTTGCGTGTATTAATATTATACATTAGTGGCGAGACCTATAGTTTAAAAGGAACGGTTTTTTTAGAAACTTTTCGTTACAATTTTATTTACACCAAGAGTTTTTGTCAGAAATCTGCTGTCGCCAAAGAAATATTGCTGTTATTACTTTAATTATTTAAAATTTAATTCAAAGTTTGTATCACTTAATCACTCACCTATAAGCAGCCGTACGTGCTATCATACTATGCATATTTCTGAAGTTTTGTCAAAACGTGTGATACTGTACGTGTGTTTTATAGGTATTCAAATCAAATGCAAAATTTTGATGTAACAAATGATTGTAAATTCAATTTTATAATACAGTTTAAGGATTTTAAAATATTATTTACTGTGGAATAAATTTAGACACACTTTAAAGAAAAATCTTTAATACTTTATTAACTTTTAATTAATTAAGACTAGAAAATCTGCTTATAAAAGAATATTTTTATTGTTAGTTTTGTTTATTATTGTTTATTTATTTTATTAAGCGTTAATATTTGATCGACATTTATTATCTTTTTAAGAATTCTTATCTTAAAATAAACAAAAGCCCTTTCCATAAAAAAAACTATTCTTTGCTTGTGTCACAAATTCTATTATTGTGTAAAAAAGACAATCTTTTCACACTTCACTGGGTATTTTCGTAGTAATTATTTTTGTTTTACTTTAATTTATTTGTTTATTATTTGAATTTAATTCAAATTTCTTTTTCTAAATATTCCTGTTTCAAACTAAACTTTCCAACTTGTGTGATTGTCTTTCTTTTTTTGAGAGGAGACTAAAACTGAGTATTTCAAAAATTATTTTCAATATTTTATTTGCATTATTTTAATGACTGTTTTTGATTATCAAATTTTAAGCTTTTATTTGTTTATTTAGTAGAAATGATATCATAGAAAAGTATTTATTGAAGAAATACAAAAAAAAAAAATAGAAATGAGCAGCAGTTGAGGTACCGGTAAATAACACTGTTGTGTTAATTTTTTATTGTGTACATACATACATATGTATATTATATTCGTTTCACCGCAAACGAGAGTAAAAGTTGTATAGGCATTGAGTACGAATATTATAAGCGCTATACATACCTTAAATTTATTTTCTCAATTTATTAAAATTGGCTTGCTTATGCACTCCCTAATATCATTTCTTGGGTATCATAGTTATTAAATGCAACTGATTTCAATATTAGAATTTGAAGCAAGTCGTGGTTCCTTTAAGTAAGTCGTGCTTTCTTTAACTTCAATTCTAACAATTCTTAATAATCCAAAGACAATTTTATTAAAATTTTCATTAGCAAATTAAAGCTTCATATAAAACTAAAATACTCTAAGAACTTGATTATTTAAAAATAACTTAGGTTAGATTAGATAGTGGATCCCCTTGAAGAAAAGGGTCCCACTTAGGCCAGCGTACAGGCCCATTGTGATAAACGAGAAACTTGATTTGAAAGATGTTGTCTTTAGTCAAAATACTATACGAAACGTGTACTTAATGACTTAATAAGCTAAATATATTGTTTTAATTTATAGGGCTTGAAAAACAAAATTAAACATTCCGTTTACCACTGGAGAAATCTTATCAGTTCAGTGCTAAATATATATGTGTACAGATTTATATATAGTATACAGGGTTTTTGAATGAGGTTTCTTTTAAGTAAACAATTTAGCATTGAAAATATTTGCTTATTTAAATATTGCTAAACTATACAAAACCCGGCATACTTATCTACTCTCTCCTGGCTATTGTGGCCGACAATACCATAAACATATTAATATTTTGTAGGATAAACTATGCCCAGTGTTCTTGTCCTTTCACTTTCATTTCCCTTCCTTTTATCACGTAAATATTCACTTTGTAAATGTAGGCGTTGCACATCCTCTTAATCAGTTCTATAAGTTCTTTGTCAAGCTTTGTGGCTAAGTCCTATGTGCTCTAGTCTTGAAGACGTATGCTTATAATTATTTACTTATTCATAACTCTACTGATTCTAGTTTTAGTATCAACGATATGACATGATTTCAAGCTAGTGTACTCTCTATATACTCCATATTTTTTTTTTTATTAAATTATGGACTTTATTTATAAGACGGAGTTGAAATTGTCTCATGTGGGTCAAATTATGGATGGGTTATATTTGACAACATTTATCATTTTAATGGTAATGACATTATAACTCCCTTAAGAAAACAATCGTCTTTACTCGATTGGTACCATCCCAAATTCGACAATTTGTGTTTGTTCACATTCATTTAGAAATGAGCCTCATGACTGAAGTTGGTTTTTCGTTGAAAATTAAGGCCAGTTCGTTGCCAACTGCTCTAGAGTCCATTCGGCGTAAACTCGTCGTTATCTATTGTACGGTTGTCCATGGTGATTTGGCAAAACGGATTGCGTTAATGACAACTAAATTGAACGTTATCAACTGCCAAAGTTTGAAAGTTCCTATTGGAAGATCCTATACATAATCGTTCTAGAGCGATCACTGTGGATTGTTGGGCAGTTTCATAAAAAATTTACAACCAAAGAGCATCATCAGGCTAGCCACTGGGAATACAATTTTTTTAATTGGCTAAAACAGGTTCAACCGTTTCCCTTCGACGTTGGACCTCTTATGACTCAGCACTTATAACCCATTATCATCCATTTCAGCGGCGATTTGTGTATTCAAATTCAGTTTATGATGTTTTTGGTTTTAACTCTCCCAAATACTACAATGCATTTCCAATACGAATGGTTCTAAGCATCTTTAGCTTGACGATTTTTGTATAAATTATTGGCAATTAGCCTATTAAGAGTGGTACATTTTTAATATCAATATTAAGGGAATTTTTATATTTTTATTATTACTTTAGATTCTGCTTAGCATATGGCTGTCACGATACATCTCCATTTTCTTATTTGAATTAATTTTTTTCCTTCATTAATCACCATTTTCCGTATAAGCCGATTGCTAGTCTATTGTAGCTGGTCCTATGGTGTTAGCATTGTTATCTGTCATTGCGTATGTATAACACTTTTAAAGCGCATTGGATTGTTGTATTTGAGTGTAGTGTTACGGACCCTTTTTCCTTTTTTAGTATTTTCCAACTAGTGAGAAATTTCCTATGATGTTCTTTCTTAACGATATCCTCTGTGGAGAGCTGGTGGTTTTCTAGAAGGATTATTTGCGTCAGAAGAAGTCTCTAGATTAATAAAAATCTATTTTTTGCTGTATTTCAACTTGGGAAGTTTAGATTTCCAATGAAGCTTTAAATTAAATTTTTTTCTTGATTGAAGAAATACTGTAAATATGGTGTGTTTGGTGGTTTCAATATCTGACGCTTTGTCCAACACTATGCTATTGAAATAGTTTCTGTTTTTTTATACAGCTCGAATTACCATACAGTTACCACAGTCATTCGCTTGCAAAACAATGGTATGACTTTTCTTTCTTGTTATTTTCCGATCCTAGATCCGAGAGAGGTTCCTATTTTTTGTTAATTTGGCGTTCTTAACTCAGAAATCGTCCATGGTTTTTTTGCTCAGCCACATTAATGGTTTCCAAATCTTTTCCTTCCCCACGTTTATAACACAAAATTTTGCTGCAAACAGTCATTTCTATTGAGGCTCACATATTTCTCATATGCTTAAGTATTAATTTTCTAAAGATTGGTTTGAGCAACAGTTGAAAGTTAACACCAAAATACAGTTTTGACAAGCTTTTCATGGCAATTACTATCAAAATTTTATTTTTGCCTTAAGCCTTAGTAGGCTTAAGGCCGCTGATAGCAACATTTTTTTATACTGCATAGGACTGCATAGGAAACTGTAGCCTAGTAGACCAGCACAGTACCTACTAGACTGAGGGCAGCGTCAATAGTTCGAATATAATTCACTAAATTAACATTTAGAACTGCATTGTAAATGTGATGCCAGTCAATACGCTGAATATTCCACTTCGAAAAATTCGAATATCGATATGAATGGGCTCTAGAGTTAAAACAGTGTAGGTTATATGTAGTAACATAGTAGGTATAGCTATAATTATTTTATCATTAAGTCTCTTTATTTTTAAAATTGTTTTAATGATAAACTCATTAAAAATTAAAAGGTATAATATTCACATTATTATTCCTAAAATAACCTGCACGCACTTTAAAAATACGTTCGATAAAATCGTAAAAAAAATCACCAAAATTGTTTTCCTTTAAATTGATTTTTAATAATAATTAACTAGTAAAACTACAATTTTTTTAAATAAATCACTTTGATATAATTGGCCAGCCTAAAGCTGATATTGAATGAAAACCAATAAATTTTATTGAAACACAGCCAAAATTGTTTTTATTTCCATGAGGATTAAAATTATTATATTGTATTCGTTTTATTTATTCATTTTGATTATTATTTTTTTTTGTTAAAGCTCATGTTCAAGTTTAATTTATACGCTAGGCAGCGTTACAAAATTCATTATTGACAGGCAACAATTGTGGCAAAATCATTAATTTTAAGCGCGCGTTAACGAAGAAAAGGGAAGACACAGAAAAAGAACGGACACTGAAAAGTTGCTTCCCCTTCGAAGTTTTATTTTTTCGTTTTTTTTTCTTATCTTTTCTCGGCCAGGTTTTAAATTTTGTTTTTGTTTGGTTAAGTTTTTTAATTTTGTTCACAGTTTAAGCCCCATGTTTATTATTTTGGTAACGTATGGCTTTGTTTTGTATTTCAACAAGAAAAAAATTTAACCACAGGCTGAATGCTTGAATGTTGTATGAAATCATCTTATATTAGCTTGTTAATTAAGTTTTGATTTATTTTTATAAAAATATGAAAAAAAAAATCTTGATTAAAATACAATATATGATGACCATAACTGATCATGACAGTGATAATAATGATTACAATGTCATTTGTTTTATACAAAACATATATAATTTTGTCTGTATCATTTAATATAAAAACAAACAAAAAATATTTTATATTCAAAGTCAGCTTAAAAAAAAAACAAAATTCTGTTTTGCCACAGTTCACTCAAAAATATTATTCCATACAAAATCCCTCTTTACTTTTCAACCGGGTCAAGGTCGTGTAAATCAACCATAAAATAATGATTATTAAACAACATCCGTAGTATGATGCGTTACGTTCTAACAGAACAATACGAATCCATCCATTGCTAAGTCATATACAAAATAGAATTACAAATAAAACTGTTCCCCTTTTTTCTCATTTTTTTTTTGCAACACCCGCTGACATCAACTTTTGTGCAAAAATATATGAAAAATTTAAAACTGTCTTGTTTCAACAACCATGTAAACAAAGAAAAATTGCACATCATTAAACTAGAGCTTTCCAGCTAAAGAAAAATTATGTCATTCTGTGTTTGACATCATAGTGACACAAATACGCCGCACCAATGTGTTGGTAGGGAATGCTCAGAGCGAATTCTCAAATTTAGAATTTACCAAATAGGTTAAGGATGAGAGTTCAGCATATAAAAGAAACCGATTACATAACGTTACATAGCTGTATAAAAAAAATAGTAGTCGAGTTTACATTTTCATTTAATGTTTTAGTTGTTTATTAAATTAAAAACAATTTAAATATAAAAATTTAAGTTCAGTGTGGCACTGTTGTTAAAGCGTTTTGCTATAAATCAAAGCATTCTGGGTTCAAAGCCAGTAGAAGATGAAAAATTTTTTCATCATCGGTTTTTCGAACGCTAAAAAAAATTAACAGACGTCAATTATGGAAGTCCAGGCAGCGCCAACTCCTTCACTCATCAGTACACATTTCCAAAAAGGCTGTTGTTTTTAGGGAATATATTGTTGCCCATATTTTTGCCAATATTATCCGGGGACTTGCGACCTAGACAAATTGCCATATAAACTGGAAAATTTGATTAGGTTACACAGGCTAGTTCACTCGGTAGTGGGTTTGAACCACCCCAAACCAAAAACAAATGATGTCTGTTCTGAAGTCATAGATGAACGTAAACAAATTTAAATCTAATGCTTATAAATGCTGCCTCAACAGCCTATATTCTTGTTCTTACAATATGCATTGCATGAGTAGGGGCCACTTCCTAAGTACTTGTCGTAATCGAAGGAATAACGAGAAGAGCTGTCCAAAACCGAGTCAAGACAATTTTGGTTACTCTATTCTGTAGTGAAGTCAAATCTTCCCAACCTTCATTTTTCTCAATCATTTTTAACTTGTCTTTCTAACGCTTTTATGAAATATTACGGCTTTAAGTGTGGTTATATATTTATGTCGTTTTTCGATCAATGATTGCTTTAAACGTACAGATTCTTTATCCGATTTCAGAAGCTTATGGGAGTCTTTTTGATAGTCAGGTGGCTGGGCGGAAAATCTTTTATGAAAATTTTTTTGTGCTTTGGATTTCAGTAATAGATCATTTTATGGCGTTCAAATAGGCTTTAATTTCGCGATTTTGGATAAGTCCTGCTGTGCGCAAATGTTTTACAATTGCTGTTTAAATGGCAAACAATTATTTTGTAAATTCTTCTTAAATTTGTTAACAAACTTCTCCGAGTAATGACTTCAATCCATTACCTTCGAATGTTTTCCACGAACGCATGGAAGGAACTTGTAGTCCTGGTCGAAAGCACTACATCTGAAGCTTCGGTGGGCTTTAAAAGTGCTTCATTGAAGCAAATTACAAAATTCAACATTTTCGAAGTAAAAGACAAACTATGTTTTTCTACTACTACTTCGCTTACAATTAAGTAAGAATAAATGAGAGATGTTTGCACTTCAAAACTTCATATAAGTTATTAAAGATACAAACCATGTGTAAAAAATAGCCTAGAATTTTTAGTAGTTAAATTGAAGGTTACGACCCTTAAGTAAATTATAGTTTTTTAAATATTAATTTATTATTTAAATTTTTATCGTAATTTAATCTTTTTCAACAATACTACAACCCGCATTAATTACATCATTTTTTGTAATTTATTATTCGTTTACAAATGACTTTTCTACACATTTTTTCCGGTTATTATACGCAATGATTTAAGCAAGATTTTAAAATAGAAATGAAGTTTTGATCGTTTGATAAGCAATTTTTGTGATTTCTTTTATAAGTCGTTTGTTTTTGTTGTTTTTTTATAATGAGACTTTGTCCAAATTAGTCATAAGCTAACAACTATCAAAAATGTATTTAATTTTTTCCTATTGTTTATTTTTATATCTTCTGTTATGAATTAATGCATGTGATATTGTTTAAAAAGTTTCTAAACTTGGAAAGTTTTAAATTTTGTTTGACGTTAATCTAATGATTAATATTCTCTTTAACTACCAAACATTGTGTGACCAATTAATTTACTTTTATTGATGGATAGGGAAATAAAGACATGAGGGAGTCGATGAGAATAGTAATTAAAATTTTGTGATATCACTTAGTTATGAATACGAGTACGGGAGTGTAAATACATGTTAAAGATATTAAAAATTCTTCTAAATATAGATGCAATAATAGTGTTAATATCTTAAACTTTAATATCTTTAAAACTTAAACAATTACATATTGTCTTATTGCTTTACATATAATAGAAGATATGAAGGAAAAGTATTAACTTTCAATTGATTTTATAACAATTTTTAATGTGTTTAATATTATAATAAAATTCAATACCAATACCTCGAAGTTGAAAACAGGTGTTATTGACAAACGCATTTAATCCCCATGATCCGATATCATATCCCCAGAAGAGCAGAAAATTGTGGCAAAACTCTGCTGATAACGACGAACCAAATAATTGCTTATATACTAAACAAAAAATTCTCTGAGACATTACTACCGTAGTTTAGAAAGAAAAGCTAGATTCCGCCTTTGTAAGTCATGCTTAGATTAAATCAACAGCTTTCCGCTCTTACTTACTTACTTAATTAATTGATCACTACAAACCTTCAATCAGAATTTCAACCTAGGTTCTCAAACCATCCATTTTGTGTGCGTTAATTTCATGCAGTGGAGTGGAAAACCTCCAGTTTAACGACAACTCTGAACTACAGATTTGAGAAACTTTTCGTAGCAATTTTATTGCCAAAAGACTGTAGGGAGGAAGTCGCCAAAAAATATTTTGTTAGAGATATCTGAGTTGGGATTTGAAACACGGTTTCTCGTCTAATAAGTGAACACAGTATGGGGACTTAAATGCTATGTCTTATATATCCACTGTATTCCTTTTTTCATATCTGAAGTATGACTTGATGGTAGAAGACTTGCTAACAATAAAATGTTGGAGCGTTTGGTTAATGATTTCTTTGAGTAGCTTAGAATTCACTTTAAAATCGAGGAATTAAATCTATTTAAACCTCTGGAAAAAGTGTACCGAGCTAAACGGGTCTTATGCTAAAAAAGAAACAAAATTTTTCCAAAATTAAGATAATGGTAGACAAATTTGATACGAGATTCATCATCTTCACTTGACTGTCCCCATGGTCTCCTAAATCTTTCGCTACGAGTTTGATTCATAGGAGTTAATGAAGTTAAGGCGGCTACATACTCTTCTCTTCTAAAGATAGTGGCCATTCCTTGTTACACTGATGGATTGTATTTCCTTTGTTAGGGCGGCTAATTTTTTAACCTCCAATTTTGTAGATTGGTAAGATATTTAATGTGATTCTCATTTGGATAGGTTCACTTCTTTATATCGTTCATTTGATAAACAAAACACATACATAATTGGTCATTACAACCTAGTTTCTCACATCACTTACGCTGTATGCGTTAATTTTATACATGAGTAGCTGGACCTACACTTTAAAGTCGACTACGAACGACAAATTTTTGAGAAACTTTTTGTGGAATTTTTTTATTTACCCTCAGAGTTTTTGCCAGAAATCTGCTGAGAGGAAGGCGCCAAAGAAATATTTTTTCATATTTCGCCTAGTTGGAAATGTCTAACCTGGTGCGTTTAATCAAATTAAAGTTTGAAGCACTGGCCCTTATATTCGAGTTGTGTATTCCATTTTATTAAACCGTAAGAAGTCATAGGTCATTGCTAATAAGTCTGCATACATATATTGCACATAGTATATCGACGAATACTCAAGATGTTGTTATGCCTCATAAGATTTTTTGAAACATTTAGGGAGAGAATGCCTTTTTCAAATGCTTTTATGGCTTAAGGGTTGCATATAATTGCAGCTGAAATATCTGAAATATTTGCACGCTCATTTAATATGCCACACATGACGATTTCTTTTTAAATCTTCAGAATATATGTATTTCATATAAATGCACCCTTCTTTTTCCAATTTCTATTGCTTAAGGACAAAAAAATAAAAAGAATCTGTTTTAAAGTTAAACAATAAACCAGAGAGTTCAAGGAACTGTTAATCTTTTAAAGATACGATATATGAACTCATAATACTTTCACTTAAGCGTACTGGCAGGAAGGGAAATATCTTCTAATAACTGCAAGCATAACTTCACTTCCTAAGTAAAGAATGGGAGTGAAGGCAAAAAAAAAAATCTCAACTCAACTGTTAATGGGTGGTTGGGGAGCCAACCTTTAAACTAAACAAGTGACATCATACCCTCGACAATGTAGTAGATAAACTTATATTAAATGCGCATGTTTTGACCAGAGAAACATCATAATGAATGGGAAACAAACGTCATCATCATCATCTTCCCCTTTATCATTAACATCATTATTTGTTATACAGATGATGTACATAAAAGTGTATTAATCATCATTGTATTACAGTACTTGTCTTTTTGCGCCATAAAACTAAAACATGAAAAGGATGCGATATTTTTTATGCCATAATTTTCTTTCTCCTTTATTTTATTTTATTTTTTTTCTTGTTTTTCTTTTGTTTTAAAGTGGTCTGCCATAGAAAGCAATTGTTAACAATTGGTACACATTTCATTCAATTTCCTATTGATAGGAAATTGAATTTCCTTACAAAACCTTTCATCTCTTCTCAAACAATAACAGAACGTTTAAGATCTGTATCGATAGATACACAGGCCTATTTGTACCACTTTCCACATAAATCACAATAAATTCTCTGGACTATTAATTTAGGTCAGTTATCAGGAATAAATTGAAAATGTTTAAATTCAAAACATGTCCCTTAAGCAAAAAACAAAATTATAAATTTAAAACTCACTTTATTTATTAAATTTTATGCACGTATTCTAAATACTTTATTTATTTAAATTTTTTTTTTTAATTTTTACTTTGTTTTTAAATTTTGTGTGACCGTTTTTTTATTTTTAATTTTTTTTTTAACTAAAATTATTTATAACTTTACGGAAATATTGTTGATACACAACTAAATTGCTGAAAGACGCTGAAAGCTCTGTAAAGTTCCTACAACAACACACAACACCATCATATTATTAGAATGAGTGTGTTTTCTTCTATCGCTTGAGTGAGTTTTTTTGCTCGACGGAATCTTTGTTGTGAAACCTTAGTGGACATTTCACATACAGAAATTTATGACTGATAGTTTTAAATAAATAAAAAATGTATTTCTATAAAATATTTCCGATGTGTGTATTGACATTAAAAACTTATTAATAAAGCATTAAGTATTTCAAATTCATAAAAAACAACAATTTCAGATTGATTTCGTCATGTAAAATACAAAACATTAATGCAAACGTTAAAATTAAAAAAAAACATATGGGGTTAGGTCAGGAATTACATTTTCAGAGTAGTGTGCACAACTTGATGATCATGTGAACTTGAAAACTAGAATCTCGTTATCCAGTCTTTCATAACTGTTTTTCTCATAGTTCAATCGCTTAAACTGGATATTATAGTTTGCTTAGTCCATGTATTTCGATGCTTTAGCCTTATCTCAATTTATTGTAAGACGTGAGATTTCCGACGAAAATCTGTTTGTATGAAAATAACTCGAAAATATTTGAATAATTGAGTAGTTTTCGTATATTGAGACGTTCATTTGAAATTGTTCGTCTTACAGAAACAAACAGTTGTTTGTTAATTTGACGCCATAGTCTAGTAGATAGTTGTTAGTTGGCAATTTAGACGTGAGGCCACGGTTCAAACCCCAGGTCAGACATTTCCAATAAAACGAAATATGAAAAAATATTTCTTCGGCGACTACCTCTCAGCAGATTTTTGACGAAAACTCCAAATTGAGTGGAGATATTAGAAAGAACTCGATCGATAAATCAAAAATGGTCTCTCCAAAAACTCTTTTCCTTTTAGCTTGATGAGTGCATTATCGGATCGATGTCTTAACATAAGAAATTTGTCATCTCATATGCGCAGATTGCCAGTGTTTATTATTTTAAATTTTTGGGAACAAACTCTTTTATTAGAAATCCTATTAAGATCAAATTCCAACCTTAATCAATTGCAAATAAATTAATCATATATCACTAAACGTACTTAAAATTCGATCAATATAATTAGACATATGCACCTGCAATATAATTCATAAAAGTTGTTTCAATTTTCTATTTTAAATGTTTATTATCATTAAGAAAAAGTACAAAATTTAAAAAAATAACAAATATTTCTGATAAGAAAATAAATTATTGCATTTCTTTGATAAGCAGTATCATGGTAAATTTTATTATTTTTATTTTTGAGGAGAGCGCGCAAAAAAAATGCACTTATACTTCTTTGTTTAAACTAAACTTGCAATCTTTACTTAAATTAAACTAAAGAAAATATTTTTTAAGTCTAATGCATAAAAATCTATAGTCTGTAATATATTTTAATAATTTTTTGTGTTACCTGTTTCTATTTAAATTAAATTTCATTTTTGAATAGGCATTTTTTCTTTTAAATGTTTTTTTACTAATGTCCGATAGGCAGAGTTCTGTGCAGTTAATTAGATTGGACATAATTGATGTTTTATTATAGTAATCTGGCTAGAAAAATTAGGATACTTTGTACCAAAGTTATTTAAAAATTTCATACGCAGCAGTACAGATATAAATCTAGAAGTATAGCCAAATTTTTTCGTGTGCACTGCTCATTAATTGTTTACTTCTGTTCCAAGTTAATTTTATTAGAAGCATAAAAATAATTTCGTAGAAATTTTCTGCCAAATTTTTCAGTTTATTCTAATAAAAGTCTCAATCGGTGGAAAAGTAGTAAAAATCGGTCAAAGAACACTCCACTGACGGACATTCCATTTTGTTCAATAAGTATATACAGTATCGGACAAAACCTAAGCACCCCCTCAGTAAATTTTTTTAAAATGGTTATTTTTTAAAGAAAACAAAGTTATTAATGTTTTATTTTTTATTTTTTTTATTTATTTATGTATATCCTTATTATTGAAAAACGCAAACTTAAGGAATTCAGAATTCAATAAAAAAAAAGTTATGATTCAAAATACATTTTAAGTCGAAAATATAAGCGGACAAAACTAAAGCACCCCAATTTAAGGTACAGATAAAAACTATTGAAATTAATATTTTTCTAAGGCCAGCAAAAAACTTTTCATATCGTGAAACACATCATATCGTCTGCGCACACGCTTTATGCCATCTGAATCCTTTAAATTAAACTTAAATTCGTCAGAAAATAGTACAATCCTCCATATTTTGACACTCCTGTTGAGATGGGCCTTGGCCCATTCATGTTTCGCTTTTTTATTTTTTGACGATATAAAAGTTTTTTTTTTGCTAGTTGGCGACTGAATAATCCGGCATCTACCGTTCTTCTGCGAATCGCTCTTTCGCTAATTTTTAAACATAAGCGGTTTCGTATGTGACTAGTAGATGCTGTGGGATCATTTTGGATTGTCCTTTTAATTAAGAAGACTTCATATCGCGAAGTTTCACGTGGTCTTCCTCCAGGATGAGTAGAAGATGTGCGACCAATCTGCAAAAACTTTTTAATTAGCCTAGAAATAATTGATCTGTTGATCGAATATCTTGCACTAAATTGATCTTAACCCAAACGAGAACTTGTGGGAGATCGTTAACTTAAAAATCAACCGAGAATATTAGAAAACTAAAAAAGATTTATTTGAAGCCGCAAAAATAGCCTGGGAAGCAATTTCACCTGAAATAATTAATAATTTCACCTCCTCTGCCTTAAAAGAATGGCGTGTGCCATCCAGAATAAAGGATTCGCAAAGAAATATTAATTTCAATAGTTTTTATCTGTACCTTAAATTGGGGGTGCTTTAGTTTTGTCCGCTTATATTTTCGACTTAAAATGTATTTTGAATCATAACTTTTTTTTATTGAATTCTGAATTCCTTAAGTTTGTGTTTTTCAATAATAAGGATATAAATAAATAAAAAAGTAAAAAATAAAACATTAATAACTTTGTTTTCTTTAAAAAATAACCATTTTAAAAAAATGTACTGAGGGGGTGCTTAGGTTTTGTCCGATACTGTAAATGAAGCATTATTTAGCTGAGCCGATGTATTGTGAGTTTTTAGTGGCTGGCTTTGCATAAAAAAAAAGAAAATTGTTTTTGTCTGAAATTCTTGCGACGATCAGTTGATCTCCAAAAAACTCGTTGAGATTTCCAAAAATATTGATCTAAAAATGGAATATTCATAGCTACTAGAAAGTCGCCGTAATTTCTAGAGATAACAAGCACATCATATTAAATTTTTTTAAGAAACCTTTGCCAAATGCAACTGATTCAAAAAACATTCACAATAAAGCGAATAAGAGTCCTTGATCATGCTTAAACTAAATTTGAGGGAACAGTGAAAACCAATTTCAAAATACTGGTGAAAAAATTTTATCACTTAGTATGTCCCAAATATTACTTTTTTGGACCACCATAGAGGCTTAAATCTATTCAAAGAGATCCGATTGCTCTCTACAACGAAACTCGTTCTCGTAAAATAAGACTAAGAACAAGTTTATGATTTTTAGCCCAGATCATGCCCGGGTTCATGTCGCGGGACTATTAGTATGTATGTATTTTAAAAGAACAAGTTGCCAAAAATTTAAAATCGACATATAATTCAGTAGCTGCTAGACAACTGTATTAAAGTTTTAGTTTTCAATTTTCGCATAAAAATTTTTTGAAATCGTTTCTTTCCCACTGAAGAATATACCAAACATTTGAGTACAAAATTCTGTTCTTTTATTAGAATATGCTTGCATTTATACAATTTCAGTAATTTTAAGCAAATGAATTAAATTTTGCGATAATTTTTGCAACGAACTTTTTAAATAAATTGGCATTTATTTACAAAATTATTCTGACCTCATCTATCAAAAAAAAATGGTAGTACCACCCTTTCACCTTAGAATGGTTTAAAATGATTAATATGTTGTCTCTAAAGGTTTGAAATTATAATTAATAAAAATAATTTTATTTCGGGTGTTTTTCTTTTTTTTTTTTTGTTTAAAACAAAACATTTGTAAAAGTCATATGAAATCACCACAGACATATGAACGCCACAAATAACAAAAACTATAATAATTTTGAATATATTTCGGTAACGATGACTTCATAATCGACATGGTTCTTTCATCATATGGTTCTTCCATGCAAAATTAAAAACAAAATTTTTATTTCCAAACAACTCAAACAGAAAATAACTCAGAATTAAGCTTTATTTTATAATGAGTGAAAAAAAAATCTTATCGCCAAAGGGTAATATTTTCAAAGAAACTTTCACTCGAAAGCCAAGTAAAATTGTTTTGAGTTTGAAAATGCTCGAAAAAAACTCAGACAGTCAGTTGTTTTCTTTTCATATTTGAAAAGTAAAAACAGAATCTCCTGCCAAAATCTTTTGGTTTATAGAGCCACACACAAAAAATATATAAACAATGTTTGTCTGAAGTTGCCGTCAAAACATTGTGTCTTAATAGCTTTTTTTTGCAATGAAATAACAGCAATAATAATATGTGTAGCTGCCAGCTCTTTAGCAACCCCCCTTAACTGTTCTGTTTATGCTATTTTCTCTTAAAAGGGAAATTTATGTATCCAAATGTATGTATTTAGGTCGCTTCCCCCTCTCTATCTTTTCAAAAATAGAAATAAAAAAAAGATATTTAAAGTTTTAAAGCCAGTTTGATTCCCAAAACAATTTTTAATGATGAGCTCATATTTGTTAGACTTTCTTGTTTGAAAACCCGCCTTAAACCGGCTAAAATTTGTTTATAATGTAAATAAGTCGTATTCAACGTTAAAAAATAGAAGAGAATAATATTCAACATTGTTTATTTGAAATAAATTTGTGCGATATTTTATTATAAGCTTCACACTACAATGTCTACAGGTTTAGCTAAATCGTGAATGATTTATGAACCCCAAAATTGTTAACATTATTGTATTGACAGGGGATAATGGAGAGACATGAAGGTAAAGAGGTTTTATTCTTTCTAACGAAAATAAGAGTTCTTTTTGGTTTTGATAATTGACTTAAAGACATAGTTTCATTGAGTAATAATTTATTTCAAATGATTGTATACTTTTAATATGTTTGCTAAAAAGGCTTCAAAAAGCAACATTTGTAAAATAAATTTTGGGTTTAACTATTAATGTGAAGACCATAAACCCATAAACACTACAAAAGTAAACTGTAATAATTTACCTTTGCCGAGGTCCGTTCAAGTCTCAAAATATTTTTCAAATGCCCACCGTCTGATCCAGGAGCAACAATATCCTGTTCTCTACATTTACATTTACAAGATGTCTGTGTAGGTTGACCAAAGCCAAGCACTTTGATCTAAAAGATCTTTTGTGGTTGCAAGGTTTAAAAATGTGAAGTTTTCCAAGCTTCTTTTACAACATCATTCTAAATCCAGTCAAAAGATGCTGTACAATCTTAATCTCTTATACGCCTACATAACATAATTGGTCATTACAACCCTTTAGTAAGGATTACAACCTAGCTTCTCACATCACTTACGTTCTGTATGTAATTTTATACATACGTGGCGGAATCTACAGTTTGAGCTCGACTCCGCATGACAGATTTTTGAGAAACTTTTAATTTTATTTACTTTCAGAGTTTTTCTCAGAAATCTGCTGAGATAAAGTCGCCGAAGAAATATTATTTTCATATTTCGTTCTGTCAGATTTCTGAATATAGGTTGACGGCAAAGACTTTGACCTAAAAGATCTTTTATGAGTTTCAAGGTTTCAAAATGAAATGTTTTCCAAACTCTCTTTACTACGGCAATCTAAATCCAGATGCTATACAATCTTAATCGCTTATACGCCTATAACTGCTATATAATGCGTTGCCTTTCATTCTAAAATTACTAGCTGCCGCTATACTAAACATAGATTGTCTATAAGATTGCACCATTTCGGTCGATGTGCAGCAATATCGTTATAATTTCCCATGTTATTAGCACAGAGTATTATATTCCCCGCTTTGAACTGCAAAGGCTAATAGAATTTGTGTTCGATCGTTGGAATTTTCATTAGGATCCTCTTTAACGTTTAAACAATATAGCATGAATATGTTCCATTCACTCTAAACTTGAGCAGGGTGCATGTATGTCTATTACTTTCAAGCAGAGCTATTACTTATTTGCTAAGGTAACTACACATTTGCATTTCTGGCAACAGATAGCTTAAGTTGCTTTTCTTTAGAGGTTTTATACTAACCAAAAGCTTTCTTAATTTTACAACTCCACCATCCTTTATAAACATACAGGCTAGATATTGAATATTTCTACACATTGGTCTAGAGAGAAGGAAGAATGTCATTCATCTTCCCGAAGTCCTTTAAGACAGACATCCTATTATATTTGTTGTTCGAGCCTTAGTGGATGGTTGAAGCCGCTTACATAATTTTTAAAATTCCAAAACCATAATGAATATTTTTTCACCTACATTCGAACCTGGATTGCTTGAGCTTGTAGTCAAATGCTTTAACCAAAACACCACGTCATCTTTTGTTTTCCATAAGCCAAGGGAATAAAACAATCAAAAACAAAAACTTCATCATCCCATTTTCTCCACTTCTGTAAATTTGTTGAACTTTTGTTTTTGTTTCCACTTTTACGAATGGCGTCATGACTTCTCATAAGTCTTTTTTTATGATTAACACGCATTTTTGCATTACTTTTTCACTTTTAATTCTTTTTTCGAGTAAACGATATAAATAAGGTTGTCTAAGAATTATTGCCACCAAATGGCGTAATATTACCCGTAGAGATTTCCAATTTCACACGCAACTTTTAATGACCTGCATATTTGTAGTTACTTTTAAAGGATAATAAAATAAACAAGTATTGAATAGAAATAAAAATAAAATTGTTATAAATTTAAAAACAAATTTAAAGAGAAATATGTAATAGAATTTATATAAGCTGGTTAACGACCATAGTTGCAGTATTCGGTATGATGGCCACAAACTTTAACAGTATTGCCGAGAGAATCTTAATGGTTTTAAGCCAAGCTATTGATTTTTGCTTTATTAAATAAAAATTTCAATCTGAGACAAACGACTTTAAGAACTGTGGCATGTAGTATTATTATTATTCATTTTTGTACCTTTAAAAACATCGTATCATTAGTTAAATATTTCCATATAAAAGGTGAATACTGTACTATAGCAGATTCTAGAATCTGCAGTTGTCTAGAGAAAAACACACTCTATTCAAGTATATTGCGATACTGTATTGTGTGTAGTACCAAGGAAAATTGCACACGGAGAAAAAATTATTATGCCTAACCTTCCTTTGATGTTCGTTGATGATGTCATCCCCTGTGGGGGCTCTTAATATCAGGAGGTTGTGATTAAATTTCTAATATTTTTATAAACTGCTTTATTCAAATCTGAGATGCTTTGTAGGTTTCTAGTCAACCATTTTAACCACAACACGAAATCACGGCATTTGCACAAACTTAATTTTTTATGTTTTACGTTGTTGCGAGCAAGGAATTCCGAATTTTTGTCTCATAGGGCACATAGTATCGAGCAGAAAAATTCATTGATAGATACTTTATAGCGGAATTTCTATGCCTATCACAGTTGTACCAGCAGCTAACCAGAATGTGCAACATATTCTCACCTAGAGAAGACACGCATTCTAATAGGTAGTGTGCTGGCTTATTAGACATGAAACCTCTGATCAAACCCCAGATCAAACATCTCAAACAAAACAAAATATGAAAATATATTTCTTCTCCGACTGCCTCTCAGCAGATTTCTGGCAAAACTCTGATAGTAAATAAAATTACGACGAAAAAGTTTCTCAAAAATCGGTTTTTCGGAATCAACTGTAGGTTCCGCAATTCATGAAAAAATCCACACACACATAAGGCTAGACACCGACTGTAGGGTTGTACTGGCTAGTTATGTATATATGTATCATCAAGAGGTACTGTGTTTTCCCGAAGATGTCCGATTAGAACCATCACTGGCTATCTGTGGTGTAATCAGCTCTTCAACAACTAAATTTTTTTTGTATCTTATTAAGTGCAGTCGAAATTTGCACGTCTTCTGCTACTTGTTGCGATCAGTAGTTACTGTACAGTAATAATAGTGCAGAAGCATAAGCTCCCTTGAAAGAAAATTTCTATACACTGTAGAAAGCATGTTCTATGAAATGGCTATTAGGGCACTTTATATTTTAAGTGACTAGTTGTCTTTGTTTTATTTCTACCAAATTAGTTACGCACAAAATTTCCCTCCACATTGAAAAAGTCAGGTGTAGTATGTTGTCTGTCTAACCGCCAAAGCATTGTTTGTTGAATTTTGTGAGTGTGGCACCATAATAAAGATGTCAGATGAATTTAAGACTACAACATTTTAGCAACCACAAAAATCCATTAGATTAGACTCTCGATGGAAAAAGTAAAAAAGATAAACTGCTAAAAAATTACTGCGTATAAATGTTCCTGAAGCCACTTAAACGAAATAAACATTTTTAGCCTACATTTTCATTCTTCTTTTACAAAGAAGGCGATTTGCATTATTTCTGCAAAATTTTTTGATTTTATCAAACGCGTTAATGTTTTCTTATACTACAACGCCCTTCTTTATTTGCTGCAGAAAGCTATGGATTATTCATTTACTATACTAGGGCCAGCCAACCAGCTTTATTAAACTCCTTTGAAAGAAGTCTTTGAAGACTTCAACGAACCAAATGCGTGGAGGTTTTCTACTTATTTTTTTTTTGCTTTGTTTTGGTTTGTAAGACATACTTTTGCCCTTAAAATTTATTATGCCTCAGCAACATGGCAAATACTTAAGATGGCAACAACAATAACAAAAATAATCTATAAAATCCAAGTTCCATGTTGATGGCGATGTTGAGTTGAAGTACGAATACTTGAATAACAATTCAATGCAATTTTTTTTTTACCAATTTTATATGCAACACGTACAAAAGAGAAAGATTAAATACTTTGGTAATGTTAAAGTAACGAAAGCAACAACAAGAAACAACAATAGCTACCACATACCAGCATAATAAGCAGAGATCATAAGTACAAGCGTATAAAAAAGTAACGAGATCATTACGTCAATGCAAATTAAACGTACTGAGATGGCGAATGCACAATGGCTTGACTGTGTACAAATTTTATGATTTATTGTTTGAATCTCAAATTGGCTAAGAAAGCATAACAAATTTGGGATAAGTCTTCCTTATTTCTTGACAGAAATATTCAATAACTTTTAGTTTCTTAAAATAGCCATCGTCTGCAGACTCTCATTATTGCCAAATCTTTTAGTATAGGATGGGAAACAATGGGTAGTCATAGTCATAGTCATGAAGCGATGCACCAGAACTGACTGGTAAAGGTCTCATTAACCAGTTTCAACAATTAGCATCAGATCTTTGGATTAACATATCAACCCAGAAAGTAGTCTGACTTACATACACACAGTTGGTCATTACAACCCTTCCGTCAGGATTACGACCTAGCTTCTCACACCACTCTTATGTTGTGTGTGTTAAATTTACATATGAGTGACAGGATCTACAGTTTAAAGTCGACTCTGAACGACAGATTTTTGGAAAACTTTTTCATTGCAATTTTCTTCCCCCTCAGAGTTTTTTTTGCCACAAATCTGCTTAGAAGCAGCCGCCGAAAGAATATTTCGTCATATTTCGTTTTTGTGCGGATGTCGGACCTGAGGTTTTAACCGTGTCCTCAAGGTCAATAAGCCAGTAGACTACCAACGCAGGCTACAAAAGCAGTCTGAAGGTTTCTTAAGTCTAGTGAGCAATCTAACGCCAAGTAACGACTGTTCCGTTAGATTACCGCGAAAGGCAGTTTACGTAGCGTCAGAGACGAATATTGGTAAATGAAGTCTTTGGCCGAACTGCAACCTCGGTTGAAGTCACTAGCAGGCAATCGGAGTCTCTTCGCATGGATATCCATTTCGCAATGATCTGCAACGTCTTTAAAGCCATTTGCATGTCTGAGTAGTCACTCCTAAAGTCATGATGTGACCCGTAGGAATAAATACATTGACGAAGAAAATCCTACAATTCAGTTTAAATAGTTGATTGCTATGCTTTCTACTCAATTTTGATAAAATGGGTCTGGCCAGGAAGTAATCCTAGCAATTGTTAGCAACCAATTACTCTGCTCTACTCTACTCTTTCCCATTTTTTTTCAAGAAGTGACATTGCCAGACTTTTCTAAAATGTGTTTCATTGATTTTATCCTCGCTGAAGGACCAGTTAGTTTCTTGCTGGTTTATTTTTTAATTGAAAAAAAAACTATGACGAAATCTTGTTAATTTGCAACTGTATTCGAAGCTGAGATACTTAGGTTTATAGTTAAAGTTTTGTTTTATCACTACGGCACGCTGTCTGAAGTTGATCAAATCTTAATATTAAGCTTGTTTAAGACCCATTGTGCCGCATAAATTCAGTAAGGAATGTTCACACTTAATTTACAAAAGCCTTTTAAAAGTATTTTAACAAGATCGTTATTTAGGAAAACAAAACAAAAAAATCCTTTTTTTTAAATACCACAGACTTTATTTAAGAATTAAATCGCTTGCTATTATACGATATTCTTTCGTCATCTCTCTTTTTTAAATACAATAGAACTCTTCCCAAGAATAGAATACGAAAGAAAGAAAAATCAAAAATAAAAATTCATTGAAAATGTTTAGTCAACGCGAACTTTTACGGTAAATTTTTAAGTTTAATTTTATTTTATTTTATTTTTTTTTCTTTTCGATTAGTATTGTATTGCTGACTAAAATCGTTCGTTGAAGTATGTTGTTAAAATAACACCTTCAACTAAGAAAAATGTCCAAAAGATTTTGCGATTCAATTGCAAATTTCTTTAAAGCAAATTGTTAATGACAGCAACACTCGCCTTGTTGCAGCTTCATTTAACTGCATTGCCATACATGTTGTTGAGTTGTTTTTTTTCTGTTTTTTTTTTGTTTTCTTTGATTGGACAACAACAATTATAACAGTAGAGATCCCAATACAGTTCAGACCTTGGCCTTCACTTACCTTGAATTTGTACGGTATTGTTTTGTCATGTTCATGAACAGTTCATGTACTCTTTTGGTGGCTCGTACATGCTGATGTCCCATTCAATCGCCTATACAAACGTCGCCGTTTTATCCTCTGTGTCCTCTTACTAAAAAATAAACGAATGACTAAACAAACAACAAAATTTGATCATTTAACCGTTAAACATACACACACAACATGAGTTTTAAATTCTCATATTGGGTGATCCAACAAGAGATATCATATTGTAATGTTGCAAATAATTTGTTTCGGATTTGACTTTTATATTTCGTCCGCAGTGCTTAAATCCCAAGCATCCAAGGCTAGAACACCACAGACTACAAAAATTGTTGTTGTTGTTGTGTGAGGCTTAATTAGTTTTCCAAATAATCCATCTAGAAGGCGCTTTACATAAAAAGAATGGATAATATCATAGATATGCCAGGCAGCGTCACATCTTGGGAAAAAAGCATAAAAAATCAATCTCTGTGTTGAAATTGTCCGATTAACTTCACAAAAGATCGTCTACCTGCCCTGCAACACAGCACTGTTTCTCTTTTTCAATTCCTCTTCGTTTTTCCAAGGACCTATGGGGAGCCACAAAGCGTCAGCCTATGTTATTTTTATTTACTTTGGTTTGTTTCAATTTCATGAATTAAGTTTTCTGTTAAGAAGATTATTAATGTCCTGCAGCAGGCCTTAGGGTGATTCGAAGTCTATCATTACCTAGAAACAACGTCCTCAGTGAGCATGTATTAAAGACAATGAAGAGAAAGATTTTGTTGATTCCGCCTTTAATTTTAATTCTTCAGTTAGATTTTCAGCTTGATTCTAAAGGAGTTATGCTTTAAACTTCAAGCCTACATGCTAATTATTAAGACCCATTAGACTTGTCGGTTAGCTATAGGGTATCACCACATGTGGTATTACTACCGTAGCTAGTGTAATACAGAAAGCTTTGTTTTAACAAAGCTATCACTCCTCCTATCTTAGTTTGGTGGGAGCGGGGTGCAGATGGATTCTTCCCTCTTAATTTTTTAAATTCAAAAAACATTATAAAAAATTTTAATCACTGCACCGCGTCAGATGAAGTTCATAGGGCCATATGATTACTTTTAAACGATCCTATTAAGTTCGACAAAATAACCAGAAAAGTTGATCCTCTAATTCCCTTACAGAGCATAGATGTACTTAATTGGTCATAATGTTTACAGCATTTCAGGCAGGATTACAACTTAGCTCTCACACCACACGTATCGTGCGTATTCATTTCATCCATTAGTGGCGGGACCTTTAATGTCGACTCCGAACAAGAGATTTAAGAAACTTTTCGCGGGAATTTTATCCTTGAGTTTTTGACAGAAGACTGCTGAAAGAAATTCACCATTTTTCATATTTCGTTTTGTAAGAGATGTCTGAGCCGTAGGTTGAAACACAGGCTCTCGCCCAATAAGCAAATACTCTTCCTACTAGACTATGGCGATTTTATACTATGGAGCATATACATACCTATCACCTTCATCTTCTTATACGGTTTTAATGTTTTCTTTAATTTGTTTCAATTTAATTAAACAAGTTTTCCAGGCTAAGCAGTTTATTGCTATTTATACTAAAGTATGTCCTAGGATGTTAGGGTTACCAAATACCAAGTTGCCTGTAAATAATGCCGGGTTTAGTAGTTCTAAGAACTACTTGCTGTTGTTTAATATCCTTAGAATAGTAATCCATCCATCTAAAACCATATGTTTTGTGTTCTTATTCCAAACTTCTTAATGTTAATTCTCTCGCAGCATAATTGCACAATTTTGTAGTTTAATCCATAGCACTATACCATGACCGGTGGCATTAAATTATCCTGATTCAATTGGTTAATTGGTCCATAAATAGCAAGAACAACATTAGCATGAAGCTCTTGGCTCTTGTTTTAGAACCAGTAATCCTAATTATCGTCGTACAAATATTATTTCAGAATTTAATGAAAATATTTCCCTTTTTTCAGAAACGAACCTCTAAACAGTTCACTCTTTCTTTGTGGCATAAATGCATGTGAATGAAAGCAATTATAAACGATCATTTCAATTCCCAATGTTTAGTTTGCTACGTGCAACAGGGAAAAAAATACCCATAAAAATTAAAATTGTATATCCAATTGTGATACAATTTATTTTATTGTTTTGCATTTAAAGGAAAAAAATTCTCGATGTTATTGTTATTGTTGTTGGATTTTTTTTATTTTTTTCTTGCAATTTTTCGGCTAAAATACTCTGACCTGGTAATAATTTTTAAAGTACTTTAACAAAACGAAAGGCATCATCACACAATCAAAAAACGGCTTTCATATCCGTATTGTTGTTGTTTTTGTTCGCTTATATTGTAAAAGGGGAATAAGATCTCATGATCTTTTGCGATATGGGAGAACGAGTAAATGTGTAACTCGTATATTTATGGTTAAATGGTTTTTCAATTGAGAGATAAAAAAACGATACGTAAAGACTGAATTGAATTCCATTCAATTGAATTGAACTGATCTGATCTGAATTGAATTTGTATAATTCCAATTTGTCCAGTTGATTGAAGTTTATTTTCGATCGCTCGACTACAAGAAATGAACACAAACAAAAGGATTTACAATTTGCAATTGTTAAAGTGGAATGTAATTTATGTTCAGTTGAAACATTGTTGAAAAATCCTTCACTTTTTGATAAACATCGTAAATAAGTTAAAAGTTTATATGAATGGTATGTGAAATATTTATCGTACATTATTTGGAATTACTAGAACAGTCTTAATATCAGTAGATTTGTATACAAAGAGTTTAAATGCAACCGATATACGAAGTACAGTTTTATTCGGAAGTTCAAAAACTAGTTTAAACAGTTATTGAATTGAAGTTACTAACTTGTCTTTAAAGACAAAAATCTCTACAAAATATTTTGTACATATAAAGATTTGTGTTAATAACACATGCATTGTATTATCTGTTTTACATAAATATCTGTTTAATTTTCAAAAAGGGTTTAAGAAATCTTAGGAAATGGATTGATTGATTGAAATGGATTGATCTTTGTGGTCAATCAATAAAACCGCATTTATTAATTTTGTCATCTAGATGTACTAGATGTAATTGTCTTCGGTCAGGCTTACCACCTAGCTTCTCACACCATTTATGTTGTGTGTTTTAATTTTCTACATCATGTATATCTACTAGATACTAGACCACGGGGCAAATGCTGGGACCAAATGACCTATTATACTGCCCTTAATCTAAAGAAGCTTTCCACATAATGTTGATTCCAAACCAGTTATCCTAACGAACTTCAGGATGATGTTATATTTCCAGTCCTTGACCACTATTTGATAAGCGGTCAGGTGTTTGATGTGCATTGACGTCTCTCAAACACTAAGTAGGACTTCTATCACAGAATCTATATATTCGACTTGAAGGGATTCTTTTTCAGAACATGTAGGCTTTTAGTTTAAAATGCCCGGTCAGAAATTCGATTGGTTCGTCTGAATCTTATTAATCCTTATCATACTAATTGTAGACGTCCGAGGGACGCTGGACCTACTTTTGAGACCGTTTCGTAGCTATAAAAATGCCTCTTATAGAGTCGAGATAGCAGACACTGTCGGCATATTCGTTTGGTTTGGTGGTACCATGATGTTCACTGAACTAGCATTTTCTATTGACTTTGGTTTTCTTGATATTTGTCTTAAGTTCAACATTAAGCGCTACGTTTTCTAGAACTTGTGAGAGAGCAGACAAATATTATCCAAATAATTCAAGTCCTCGAGTGGGCGTGAGAGGCGCCACGTATTTCCTCTTCTTTTTGTTATTATCGAGCGCGATAATAATGTTCTCCATTTGTGATATCGAACTCTTTCCTGAAATCTACCAGAGATATAGAGGAGTGCTTAGAATTCGTGGAATATTAGTCTATTTTACTCTCCTCTGGTTCACCTCGTAGATTATTCTCCATTTTACTTGAAAGCCTTTATTGGATTAAGATTGCCAGTATCTTGTATATGGTGTTCAACAGAATAGAGTGTTTGAAGGAGATTAGAACCTGTGTATTGAAAGGAAGTCGAGGCATTGTAACAATCCTATGCTTCGCTTTTTTGTTGTCCTTTATTAACGCGCTCCTAACAATACTAAATGAAGAGATTGCAAAACAGTCAGCATGATTAAATCGCATTTGTGCAAAGCAAGATTCAGATTACTATTGGAAAAATAATGAATTTCCTTTTGCCACTCCCAATATTACACCAAATCAGACCTTTATAGACCTTTTGCGGCTCAATATCTCCAATTCAAATTGCACATGATAAGTGAAATAAACTAACACAACTTTCCGACCAAATCAATCCATCATTCCCAGCATAAAAAGTATTTGATGACAGTCTCGTATTTAAATCAATCATTGTGTTCAAAGAGACAGCATAAAGTTGAATTCAAATATGAATATAAAACAAACAAAAAAAATCTGTTGTTGCCACAGCAAAGTTATAAACAAGGACTAAATCAACAACAAAAGAAAAGCAATATCAACAACCAAAAGTCACTATAAGTCACAACATGAAAAATGACTTTGAAAAATCAATTAAATTGCAGACAATCGCAGAGAGCGTGTGATCAACAACAACCAGCAACGATCAACAACAAACAAAACTTATTATGCTCTACTCTTAGCAGTCTCGTATGCATCAGTGTCATAGTGTAAGAAGCAGAAGAAGAATGTATGCAATCAACTTCTAAAACTCCACGAAGGTGAGTAAGTACTTGGCAATGCCGCGTAATAATCATCACACATGGCCTCATGCTTATGCTTTTGCAGTAATAAAGGTCTGAATGAAGAAAAATAAAAAAATCCTCTAAAAAAGGTACCACAATACATTAAAAATATGTTGCAGGGAAAAAAAGAGAAAAAACATCGAACAGACAAAAATAGAACAGAAGTGTTGAAAAGGTGTCTAAAGAGATCAACTCTAATCGAGAACAAGAACAGAACAAGTATAAAAGGATTAAGAACTTTGCCACAGAGTATCACAACTGCTTTAGGCGAGTACTAGTGAACTTCGTTTACATCTAGCAGCGCTTTTAGTGTTTATACTTCAAAAAAAGTTTTCACCATCAAAGTGACAAAATGAAAATTTGTTTAACTTTACTATTTTTATATGGTGTGGCCCAAGCAGCCAGCTTATCGTTGTTGGTGACACCAGCTTTACGCTCATATCCTGTAGTGTATGGCAGTCAAACATCTTCCATTGTAACACCCGTACAACAGCAATACCATACTCAGGATGAGTTGGGACAATATGCCTACGGTTACTCAGATCCTTTGTCCACTAAACAGGAAGTGCGTTCCCTAGATGGTGTTACACGTGGTTCTTATTCCTATCGTGATGCTAACGATATACTGCAGACTGTTGATTATACGGCTGATGATAGTGGTTTTCATGTGGCTGCCACCAATTTGCCGAAACCGTCACAACAGGCTACCTTTCGTATTACAGCACAGCCGTCAGTTTCCCATACAATTTCCTCAGCTACCGACGATAGCACAGATACCGTTTCTGTCGCAGATACCAATAGTGAATCAAATACCTCAACTGGTACGTTTGGTGAGACGGTTTATACGACAGGCGGGTTGCGTTTGGCAGAGTCTTCAGCCGCTAACACAAAACTTGTTACAGATCCAGCCAATGTTCGCTCTTTGGAATTGTCTAAGTCCCTGGCGGATACCCCTAAGGCTGCCCTTGCCTCTGCCAATTCAATTTTCGTAAATGAAAATCCCCATAAAGTGATCATCACATCACCGTTCGCAGTGGCCGGTGTACCGGTGGCCAAGGCCCTGGTACCCAGCAAGATCTATACTTATGGCTATCCACTGACAAAACATTTCTATTCGAATGGCTATTATTACTGAGGAAAAGAAGCGAAAATTTTGTGTATTTTTATTGTAACAAATTATTGAAAAAGTAAAAATAAAATGCAATAAAATTTTGTCTAAACAGTTCTATAAATGTTATGTTTTTAATTTTAGTTTTATAACACAGTAGTTCGCCGATATAACGAACATTCGATTCAATTAACATCGCACAACTCAATATTTTCTACTGAGTACCTCATATGATGAACAAACGTCTTATTTTGTACTCAGTATAATTAACAAAACGAAGTTGAAGAACTAGATGGAACTGAAATTCAGGAGTCTAAAATAATATACGAAGATGTCATTAAGCATTTGGGAATTTGTATCAAATGGGCTTAACAAATTAGCTCAAATTAAATGTGTGGTGAAGTTAGCTACGACAGTTATGTTCTTTCTTTTAAAAGTGAATGTTAAGTTAATAATCAAAAAAATTGTACTAAATTGGATAAAAAATTAAAGGAATACCAAGCTAAACTTTTGAATTTTACAAAAAACAGATAAAAAGATATGAGAATAACAATTTGCTTATTGGAGCTAATAAATTTGAACAATCAAGTGCTTCTATCAAACATGCCTTTCCATAAATCTTGCAAAATTCGATCAAATGTAAAAAGCTGTTGTTATCGGACCTAGTGGGTTGGATAGCTATTGGATTAAGGATTCCAAAACAGGTTTCCTTAAGATCTGGTTTTACTTAAGACCAAATTAGATTTTTTTCTCCAAATTAGCCAAAAAATTTGCACAATCGGGTAAAAAATGGACCTAGTAAGCGAGGTGGACCTAATTTTGGACCTAGTGGGTTTCCTTACGGTCGTTAATTGGGACCAGAGATATAAGCGACATAGTTAAATTTTTGCCAAATTAGAATAAAAATGAAATTGTTATGAAATGAACGTAAAAACTTTAATAATTCTCATTGAGTTGATATGCATTTATATGTATATATATACAACAAAATGTATTTTTTGCAAGTTGCGTTTCTTTGGTGGATGATTTGCATTTTCGATGAGTTGCATTTTTTTGGAGATGACTTGCATATTTTTATACAATGACTTGTGTTTTTGCCGATGACTTGGATTTCTTTGGTCAATGACTTGAATTTTTTTGGCCAATGACTTGTATTTTTTGATCAATGACTTGCATTTTTTGGTCGATAATTTGCATTTTTTTGTGGATGATAAAAAGTTTAGCTTCAACGCTTATATTGTCTTCGTAACCTATATCTCCGATCCTAAGCAATGCCCAACCGTAACAAATCCTAGATACAATTGCTATCCAGCCCACTGGGTCCAATTTGAATTAGACTTTTCTCGATTTATAGAGAGCACTTCTTTTGCTAATTTGAAAAAAAGTTAGCTTCGTCGGCTATATCTCCGGTCCCAAAGGTTATCCGATCGTAGCGTAAACTGTTTTGGAATCCTTGGTCCAATAGCTATCTGGCCCAATAGGTTCAAAAATCGCACCCTTTTAAATTTTATCGAACCCTGCTTGATTTATTTAGAGCAAGAAGGCAAAGCGCGTGGATCGTTAGAAGTATTAATCATGATAAGTCTAGAACTTCTATTATCTACATTTAAGAGGCCTGTAGAACTTAATTATTTTTTACAAACATTAACAACAATAACTACTTATGGTTTATAACATTTCTTTATTATTATTTTGTTTTTTTTTTTTTCAAATACACATACAATTAGTCAACTTGGAAAAAGGAAGTGTTTTAGCATTTAGAATCCTTAGGCCACGGGCAAATAATAACGTGAGGCCTTAAGATCCGCACTACCAATTTGGTAGCCATAGGTAATCGCGCCAAAACCGGGAATTAGAGATGTTTTGAAGCCTGGTAAGCTGGTGATAACGGTTTGAGCTGGTTTTGTTTTATGATCCGGAACTAGAGATTGTGCCTGTTTTAAGGTTGGGTTACTTAAAATCAAATGCTGATTTTTCAATAGAGCAGACTTCTGTAAAAGTTTATGTTTTTCCTCTTCGACAGCAAAGCGGGCAAAGAATTCCCGTTTGGCTTCTGCTACTTCGGTAGTATCCTCTACTGGTTTGGGTAGTATAGCAGAAGACGTAGGATTTCCTTCTAGTATAGCTTTATGGGCAGCCAAATGTTCTTCCCTAGCTTTGGCCACTTCAGCTGTTTCCTGTACCGGTTCAGGAACACTTTGTCCGTCTTTTGGTAGATTGGTGGCCAACACATGGAAACCATTATCATCGGCTGTATAGTCAACTGTTTGTAAGAGTCCATTAGCATCAATATAAGAATAGGAACCAGTAGTTACACCATCCAATGTACGAACTTCCTGCTTGCTGGACAAAGGCTCTTTATAGCCATAAGAATATTGACCCAAGGCGTCCTGACTAAAATACTGTTGAACTTGAGATTGTTGTTGTAGAGGAGCCTGTTGTTGAGTTTTAATCACAAAAAGTGGTGTTAGTAACTGCTTTTGTGGCGCCGGGTAAAAATATGAATCGGCCATGGTTAAGGCAGTTAAAGAGGTGATAAATATTATCAATTGCATTTTGAGAATTTAAATTGAGAATTTAATTTAAATGTTTAGCGCTGCTAGTTCTGTTAACGTTTATATTTCCGTTTAGACTAGTACTCGCCTTTGAGAACTGTTGATGTGGTTTGTGTTTTGATTACACAATCGTTCTTCCTTTTATAGGAAAAGACAGAAGAATTGAAAATATTTTCCATTCCAATTGAACTTTTATGTGACACCAGAATAAGGAAAAACTCAGAAACAACATATCGAAGAACAACAATAACAAAAATGTTACCAAAAAAAAAAATCCGTAAAGAATCGTCATATCAGCCAGTATAACACATGTACCATTCCATTGCATGCTTATGAGCACTATGAGAGGCTCAAAACATATTTCAAGGAAGGTCATCCAGTTTACTTTTACTTCAAATCTTTTTCTTTTTTTTTTTTTTGTTCCTCATCATACGAAGAAACTCTACCTCAGCGCCTCCCAATGCTTATGAGGTTGACAGTGATATTTCCTTGTATTCCAGTATACCCTTTTAGCCTTAATACAACAAACATATACGTACATGCACTCGTTTAGGGATTTTTAACGTGGCTACTACATACATACTTCGGTTGCTGTTACATGGCACTAGTTGAACTATGTTGTGATATTATGTTGCACTTACAATTTACAGTTTTAACGAATACCCTACCATTCTACAACAGATACTAACACTTAGTGTATCGGGTGGGCTCCTGTTGGGTGAGTTGATAAGTTTTTAGTTCGTTAAAGAAAAAATACTATACGATCACCTCGACTGACGACAATTCTTATTGGTTAGTTGGTCGTTATGGATGAAAAAATTTCTAACGAGTTGCTAATTTTCAGAGCGTCAATTTGATAAATAAAATTTAATCAAATTTAGAGTAGACGTAGTCGTAGAGTATTGGATTAAAGCTCAAGAGCTCAATTCTTAGCTCTAATATCTGTAAAAAAAAGGAATTTGAAAAATAGGCCTTTCAGTGCTCTCTGCTGCTAAGGTTACTGGTGTCTTGAAAAAGTTTCCCCAATCCGTCGTTCAGGGTCCACGTTAAACTGTGTAGGTCCCGCCAGTTGCGGATATATCTTAACGAACACAAAAAGAATGGTATAAGAAGATAGGTTGTAATAATTAAAAAGGGTTCTACTGGCCAATTAACCCGTATGTGCCCAACTTTTTTTTCGTAAAACCATGGATTTTTGTTTTTATTGGAATCTATATGGTATACCACACATCTCATCAAAATCTTAGTGTTTTAAAAATGGGGCGATAAGCACATATGGGTTAAGTTCGTAGATTTGATGAATTGGTTTATTCGCCGAATTCGTCATTGAGATAAAAGAGTATGCTGAGTTCTTTTCCAATAACTATTAATTAGATTGTCGGCACTTTATCTACCCTGGCACTTTGTAGACCGGAGATCTTATGATTGTGAAGGAGGGAGTCTTCACCGCGTAATGTTTTCTTTTCAGAAATTGTGCAACTTTAGTTTAGTTTTCTTAACAGCAACAATTTCCAAATGTAGAAGCAACAGATAATTCCCAATGATCTTTGAATCGAAATATTTGGTAATCTGGTCATCGCTCAGGCACAGAAATTTTCTAACAATTCACTTGAGTTGCCTGGTATTACCAAATTAAACATCGAAAATCAGGTTCTTATATAAAGATATCGTAATATTAATATTGAAGTCGCCGTAGTCTACTAGGTAGTGTGTCGGCTTATTAGACGTAAAGGCCGGGTTCGTATCCCAAGTCAGGCATCAAAAGGAAATATGAAAAAAATATTTCTTCTGCGATTTCCTCTCAGCAGATTTCTGGCAAAAACTCTGAGAGGAAATAAACCTGCAATGAGAAAGTTTCTCATAAATCTGTCGTTCAGAGTCGATGTTAAACTGTAGGTCCCGACACTCACGTATAAAATTAACGCACGCAACATGAGTGGTGTGAGAAGCTAGGCCTTCCTGACAGAAGGGTTGTAATGGCCAATTATATATGTATGTAATATTAAACTATGTAAGGCTGGTGCCACGCACAATGTCTTCTTTCTTTACAGAGATCTGTGACCAAACATTTTTACCGGTTTTTGGCTTACTGAGAAGCCTTCTTTGGCATATTTTCTCACTCCATTATGCTTTCTGCATTAAAAAAAACTTTTCGAAGATTCTGGCATTGGATTAAAATGTTTCTCACAAGATGGATTAATAGTAGGCCTCTGAGTGCATACTACGATTCCTGAGAGGTTAAGTTCTTCTTTCCTAACTTTTACTCAAAATTGTCGATGGACTGTGACAAAATGGTTGTACCATATACATTATAATAATGCCTCAACCACTGGAGTCCTGATAAGTATGGGATACAGATTTTGAAATCAATAAAAATTTAACCAAAAATTCTAGGACGATATCTTATAGATTTTATAGGTAGTATAGCGTGCTTTAATGTCGCGCTTGACCTAGTATAGGCTCTGCTGTTGTTTTTTTCTTAGTTTTCATACTCTGCTAATGCATGCAAGCGAATGTGTTGATTCTAAAATCTGGAATATATTTTTAAACATTGCGGTACTTCCTTAGGTATTTGTTTTGTTTTTTCTGTTTCTTTCTTTTTTTTTTTGTATTTTGATTTTTGTTTCCTTATAACTCTTCCATTTCGGTTCATCGTGAACATCATCATTGTAAGCATTTTCATGCGGCAGCATCATGTGGTGCAGCACGTGAGTTGTTTTGTTTATTGGCCGGTCAGTTATCCATCCACACGTTTTGTTTATTGTATCGTTAAACTGTCGTTGCTGCTGCTGTTTCATCGTAACAACAATGTAATTTGTTAACGTGTCTTATGGTCATAATCTGTCTGTCCCACCATTCGATTGACCGTGGCTTTTCCAGCCGAATGTTTTTGTTGAATGTTTTGTCCTTTACCTTTGTAAACACAATTGCCCGCTTAAGCTTTAAATCTTTAGGCGTCATGAGAATTTCTTGAAGAGCTGCGACAATGTATATGATTGATTAATAGCGTTATCGTGAGGATAACCGTTAAGTGGAGGGTGAAACAAAAAGGGGAATGCAAATTGGAAGCATAATGATTACACCAAATAATAAAAAAATTATTAAATTTTTTGATTGAGGCATGTTTATTAAGCCGTAAGCGCCTACAGTCAAACCATTACTGCACGAAAATGTTGTATTTTGGAAAGAATAGTTAGAGACTTATTTATAAAGTTTTAAAAATATTTCAAATAAATTTTGTGGTCATCAAGAATTAACATGATGTAGTGTTTAATGTGCTTTAGAACAAATCTAAGGAAGAACATCTCGAACTAAACGAAAAATAAAAACTAATTCTTCCGTGACTTCCTCTCACCAGATTTCTGGCAAAAAATTAAATAAAACTGCCATGGAAAGTTTCTCAAAAATCTTTCCTTCAGAGGTGATTTTGAACTGTAGGTAACGCCACTTATGGATAAAATTAACACATAGAACCTAAGTGGTATGAGAAGCTGGGCTGTAATCCTGACTAAATGGGTTATAATACTCGCGAATATTAGTGAAATTGAAACAAAGCTAAGAAATAATAAGAAGACGAAGTAAGACAGCCCTTTATTGCTTAAAAGAGTGCTTGCATGAGCTTCACTCAGAGCAAGAATGACGATAATCCTAAGTATATAAAAATCAAGAACAAAGAAATTTTGTTTAGGGTTATTTTCTTGGATTACCTTGGCGCATTTAATCAATGATTTATACCTCAAGGTCTTATCATTCATAAGGGATATTCTCTTGATTTTATGCGCCTTTTGTAAAAGTGACCATAGTCGAGTAGATAGTGTATTGACTTATTAGACGTGAGGCCACGGCTCCACCCCAGATCAGACATCTCCAATTAAACAAAATGTAAACAAATATTTCTTCGGCGACTGCCTCTGAACTGATTTCTGGCAAAAACTCTGAGAGTAAAAAAAATCGCCATGAAAAGCTTCTAAAAATCTGTGGTTCGGAGTCGACTTAAAACAGTAGGTCCCGCCACTCATATGTATATAAAATTAACACACACAACATAATTGGCGTGAAGAACTAGATCGTAATCCTGGCTGAAGGGCTGTAATGTATGTATGAATATGAAAAACGAGTTCTTGCCTATTTCAATATGATTCCCTTATAAAAGTAAAATCAAGCCATCATATTCATCGAATGTGACCACCAGATATTTTACTTTATAACAAGCTTTAGGTTATATTAGACCTTCTCTTCCTTGCATGCTTCTACTTCTAATTTTCCACTTCCACTACTTATCAGAAGTGTTATAAAGATTGGAGAAAACGTGGACAAGTATTTTCTGCATCAAATGATTTCGAACTAATCAAGTAATTTTTTTCAACAAACGTGCACGAAAAAGAGTTTTGCTATAATAGCCGTCCACTTTTGTAACGCAGTGCAATAGTGCCAAGCCTGGTATATGAAAATTTGTTTATCAATTTAATTAAAATTTAAAAACAATATTCCGGATATCGAGTGTTCTTTTAAGTGGAAATAAAGAATTGACAGGGCCTTACTGCTGTTGTAATTGTAAAATGGAATAAAAAAAACAACGAAAAACAAGCCGAGAATAAAAACCATCTTTTCGTTTAATTGCTCATTTTTTTATTATCCTTCTAGAAATTGACTACATTTGGTTTATAACAACATTTTTGTATGTTTATAAGTATATATTTATGCATATGTATATGTATGTATACTTCCCTTTATGTTAAATTTTTTTTTTGAATAAATTTTAATGACTGGTTGATTTACCGCTGCTTAAACGTTGCGAGGAAAAGGCAGTGCTCAAAGAGATAGGCAGGCGATGATTGCCCAAACTGACAGAAACTAGACGTGGCAACGTAGTCAAAACAGTGGGTGTTTCAACAGTGTAGTGGGTATCGGGATTGTTGACCGTATAATAGGAATTTGAGGGTACCCGTATTGATTCGAATGTTGTACTCAAGTTAGCATCTTCAGATGACAATTGATTTTGAGTTGCTTGTGCATTTTGTTGCAACAAATCTAAAGATCTTTGTTGACTGCTGTCCACATCCAAACCGCCTAATTTAAGTTCAACTTTGGAATCGCTACTATCCAAACGGTATACCGTTTTTAACTCTGACAAGGAGGCAGGCTCTACACGGGCTTCAGCATTAAGCACATAAGTGGTCATCAGTTGGGGATGTTGTATAGTCCCAATTGGTTGATGCAATTGTAATTGGATTTGTTGTTGTTGCTGTTGCTGCTGTTGTTGCTGTTGCTGTTGTTGAGCCAAGAGATCACCACTGTTGTAAAGCTCTTGGTTGGCCAATTGCTGTTGTTCTCTTAATAGCTGCAACAGCTGATCTCTTGAACTTTGACGATTCATCAGTAATTCTCGAGTATTCTGTTGTAATTCAGATTCTAATTGCTGAGCAGACTGTTGTTCTGCACTCAAATTTGCTTCCGCGGAACCATTAGAATCGTGGACATCATTTGCTGAACCATTACTTTGATCTGCGTCACCATTATCATCGCCTGTATCAGGTTGCATGGCCGCCTTAATAGCCGCTTCGCGATATGCCTCAAAATGAGCCTGCTTTGCCATTTCAACTTCGGGGGTATCTTGTACGGGTTCGGGTGCTCGACTATTATCCATGGGTGGTGTGGGTAAATTCGTGGCTGAGGCAGTAAAGCCTTGTCTACGGCCAGCCTCATATTTCACTGTCTGTAATTTGCCATCTGAATCTACGTACGAGTAAAATCCTTTGGATGAACCATCTCTAGTTTTATATTCGGCTTTGGCACTATCATCACTACTATAACCGTATGAATAGAATCCTTTGGAATCCTCTTCCCGGTACTCGGTAGTAGGAGTCTCACTTTTCAAAAGAATTAACTGTGGATGATTACGGGAGGCAGCTGCCAAAGTGGCAAAGGCACACAAGAATAGAAGTCTCATTTTCTAGTTTTAATTTTCTTATTTTTATTTTCTTTTAATTTGGTTGGAAGTTATTATTTAATTGGCGTTTTTATTTTATCACACACACGCTTGTCGTACGCACTTAACTCCACAAGTAACTTGTTGAAGCTTTGAATTGCTTCTAATGCTTGTTTGCCACTATGCTTAGCAATTTATAGCGTTGGAGTATATTGTCATCAGATGCAATGCAATGCTTTGCATTGTATGGCGTTGGCATATTGTTTTCTTCTTGAAAATCTCTGAAGTGTGGCCAGTGGACAGTTAGACAGACTTCAAAATGGTATGAAATTAGTTTTTGTTTTTCGTATTTTCTTAATTTAAAAGTCTTCTTCGCTGACCTCGAATGTTGGCGCCCTAATGCAACTGTAAGTAATCTATACTGTTGGGTTTTTTTAATGCAAATGTGTGGCAAGTATGTCTTGTCTTATACAGATTAATTGTCATCTTGCAACTTTTCATCATGCATTACCAAAATGCAAAACAAAACAAACAATCCAAAAAAAAATGTCGCAATTCTTATTTTATTCATATTTATTTTCGTGTTTTCTGTTAAATTGTCTCAAATTTCATTACAAATTTAATTTAAAATTTTGCTATTTCGTTAGCGATGTCATAATATTAGAAAAGGAATTAACGAAACCTTTCATAACAAAACCAGTGCTACTATGAGTTAAAATATTGGTCAAAAAGACCTTTTTTGGTTACACAATTTAACTCCAAAATTATAAGAAATGAGAGTTCGGGATTGCAAAAAATCTTTAGGGTTATAATAATACAATATTAACGCCCGTTAAGAAGTGTGGCTGTGTATTATTCACTGGGGTATTCTACTTAACTGTGGATGCCTTATGGATCTTCTTTTCATACGATATCATAACACTGCTTACGGGCAACAATTCTATCCGTGTAGTATGCCAAGAGGTCTAAGTCAAGATTGTGACCTAGCTTCTCACACCTCTTATGTTGCGTGTGTTAGCTTTATACATAAGTGGCGGGACCTACAGTTTGATGTCGACTCCGAACGACAGATTTTTCGAGAAACTTTTCAATTTTATTCACCCTCAGAATTTATTCCAGAAATCTGCTGAGAGTCGCTGAAGAAATATTTTTTCATATTTATGTTATGTTATTCGAAATGTGAGAAGCTAGGTCGTAATCCAGACTGAAAGATTGCACGTAAGTGTGTAATGGTTGAGCATATCCAATAATTTATACTCTGCTGTGAGGAATGGGAATCAATCGTTAACTACTTCGCATATAGTATAGTATAGTATAGTATAGGTGAACAGGATTTGCTAAGACTACAACTGCAAGAACTGACCTGGTTTCTTGATGTACCAAATCTGTAATTATTAAGGGTCGGAGAACAAAAGGCCGTTGTGGATCTTACCACGCAGTCGTTTTTTCGCAATAGAAGAGAACATAACCAAAGAAATTAAAAGCCAATACAAATTCGTTTACCGCCACATTTTTATTTTTATTAATGATTATACAATACATTACATACATTTAAGAATTATCGTTAAATGAAATCAATTTAATCATTCATGGCTGGTTTCCATAAAACTTTAAATTCCATCTCTTTAACTTCACCCAAATCGAGTATCCAAACGGAACCATTTTTGGCCTTTGACAAAGTCTCCACTAAATTCTCAGCACACTTTTCAGCACTTTGTTTCTTCACAATGGCAAAACGCTGAGCCATAGGAGCAGCGTATGCCGTTAAGGTTTCCTTGCCACGTATCGACTGTAATAAAGCAGTATCGGTAAAACCGGGACACATGGTAATTAAACTAACACCAGTATGGGCAAAATATAAGGGATTCTATTAAAAAAAAAAAGAAAATATAATGAAAAGATTTCAGATTTCATATAACTTTATGAAGATGAGCCAAAAAGGTCGTGACCTTCGCTTAACTGAAAAGGCAATATTGTTTCTGTATACCGGCATCTGTTAGTTGAATCCTGTTTAAATTTAAACCAGGCTGCCTCATTTCATTTGTATTTGACAGTCATTGAAAACAGATTACAGCTTGATTTAAAGCCCAATTGTGAAACATAATTTTGTGCAAAAATGTCGTAAGTCCCTATTATTAGGGAGCAATAACCAGTCATTTCTGCACTAAACTGACTTTTCCCATATTTTTTTCAAATCAAATTGAAATGCTTGTTAAAATTTTGAAAGAAATCAGCTGGCAGATGTTTGTTGACAGCAGCAGTACTGGCCTTTCAATTAAGCGACAAAATATTCTGTAACTATTGACCCATCCCATACACAAGCATATATACATATGTAAGTAGATTATTTTATACATACAGCCAAGGCTCTGGTGAATGCTGTTACACCGCACTTAGCCGCTGAATAAATGGCAAACATGCCACTTGGCTCTAAACCCGCCACAGATGATATATTCACAATTAAACCACCCTGACCACCTTTAGATTTATCCATGTAATCCAATGCTATTAGAGTGCTATGAATAACACCAGTCTGCAACATCAAAAAAAAAGCAAACATAATAGAATAGAATTAAATGAGGTGAGTTAGAGTGGGTTAAGTTACCACATTCTGACTTAGAAAACAGCGAAAACAGCGAAAACAAAAACATAAACTTACCAAATTAATATTAATGGTGAGATCAATATGACGATCATCCATTAAACCGCAGCCATTGACGACAACATCTATGCGAGAGTTTAAGTGTTTGGCGGCTGCACGAAAAGCCTCTTCAATTGTTTGACGTTTCGTTATATCGATGGCTATGTAACTGATATCAGTATCTTTATATTGGCTTTGCAACCAATTGAGTACATCCGTATTTTCTTGAAGATCACATATAACCAAATGCTGAACGCAGGCAGGCAGATAGACAGACAGACAGACAGATTGAATACAAAACGCATTTATCAGTATACGCACATGTTAGTGGTTGGTGTGTTGTGACAACTTACCTTGACTTGCTTTTTGAGAAATGCCTCCAAACACTTTTGCCCTATACCGCCAAAACCGCCCATGTAAATAATATTTTTACCTTTTAAATCCATTTTTAGAAACTCTGTTTTGTTTTTTGTATTTTCTATTTATTTGTTTGCGAAAATCAAAAAATAAAATTTCAATTTCAGTTCGATCTCAACAGTTGTATTGTTAGTTGACGAATGTTTTCATATATTTTTGGCTTATATTGTGCAACATTAAGTGCTGATTTAAAAAAAAACTTTTTCGTATTCTAACATTTCAATGTTATTTTGGATTTGTTTCAATTGTAAACAACACTTTAAAACACTTTTTTTTATTTATTTATTAATTAAAAGCATTTATTTATTGAATACTGGTTTTTAAGCTTTTTATTTTAAGAAATTTAATAATATTTGCTGCGGTTTAAAGCTTGATTAGATTTCTGTTATCGTTGTTAGGGTTTCTGTTAAGCAGTATAATACATTAAAAATGTGTAAGAAAAATACATTCATATTTCAGTCTTTACGCAAAAATTTTGAGAGTAAATAAAATTGATGTTTGTGAAGTTAGCTACAAAAGTTATATTTTTTTTACAGAGAATGTGTTGTTAACAGAGACTGTTAAGTTTACTTAGTTGAAAAATTTAGAAAAGAGGAAAAAATAAATAAAAATAAATTAAATAATCACAAAAGTAAAGATACATTTTAGAAAAAGTGAATGGAAGGCGAAGTTTAACCTTTGAATTTTACAAAATGGGAAATGGGCTTAGTCATAGTCTCATGAATTCCAAAACGGTCGGGCGTTACTTGAGATCGGAAATATAGGCGTCGAATCTAATTGTTTTCTGCAAATGAGCAAAAAGTATTCTCTATATATAGCGGGCAAATTTTTCCGTGTCTTGCGTTTTCTTGTCGATGACTTGCACTTTTTGTCGATGGCTTCCATGTTTTTTTTTTGGCGATGATTTGCATTTTTTGGTCGATGAATTAAACTTTTTGGTTGATAACTTGCGTTTTTCGGTCGATTATTTGTATTTTAAGGTCGATGGCTTGCATTTTTTGATCGATGACTTGCATGTTTTGATCGAAGACATGAATTTTTTGGTCAATGACTTGCATTTTTGGTCGATGACTTCCATGTTTTGATTCATGACTTGAATTGTTTTTGGTCGAAGACTTGCATTTTTTGATCGATGTCGATTTCGTCCATGACTTGCCTTTTTTGTTTGATGATTTGCAGTTTCTTTGTCGATGACTTGCATTTTTTAGGGCGATGATATGCATTTTTTTGTTTGATATTTTGATTGTTTGATATTGCAGAAGACTATTATCTATTTATCATACATCTCTCATTTATTCTGGAACGAGTGTATACTTAATTTTAAGACTTTTACTGGAATAAAAAGAGTGGAATAAGGATTATACACTGTTTTTGTTGGTCTCCTTAATTGTTAATGGCCTTTTTACACTCCAGGACGGTCATTGGTCTCATATTCCTGAATGTTATTGCCCTAATTTTCATTTGACCATCCGTAAATCCCCATACGTCAAGCTTACCAAATGATTGCTAGCCCAGATCATCCATTCCCTGATGATGTTTAATGTTATCACAGTGGCGTTGATCCAAACTAAGTTATAATTTTTTGAGAGTAAACCATTTAGAATAAAATCCTTATAAATATTGATGTAACATTCTTTATTAAAAAAAATTCTGCTTTAAAACCATTATTATTATTATGATTATGTTTAAACTTGCAAATACTTGTATATCCTTTTATCAGTTTTAATCAGTTTTCAATTAAAGTTGGCTTCCACAAAATGGGTATATCAATTTCTGACATTTCACCCAAGTCCAATAGCCAAACTGAACCCAATTTATTATCTTCCACAGCTTTCACTAGATTTTTAGCACATGCTTCAGCACTTTGACGTTTTATGTGGGCAAAACGTTGTACCATGGGCCCGGCATATTCCTTCAACGTTGTCTTATCTTGCAGCTCATCTAGTAAAGCTGTATCCGTAAGACCCGGGCAAATAGTTATAAAATTCACTTGTGTATGATGATAGTATAGAGGATTCTGCATATAAATTACAAAAAAGTATTTAAAAAAAAACAGAACTTTATTGTTAAATTAATAAAAATGTATACCGCCATAGATCTGCTGAATGCTGTTACACCATGTTTGGCAGCAGAATAAATGGCAAACATGCCAGTCTTTTCAATGCCAGCTATTGAGGAAATATTTACAATTATTCCACCACGACCACCTTTCGATTTGTCCATATAGTTTAAAGCAATTAATGAGCTTTGTATTACACCACGCTAAGAGAATACAAGAAAGTGAATATATTTATTAGAAGTACTTTAAGACTTACATAAGAGAGCTTATAACAAGATAAATAGATTTTCATAGTATGTACCTTGAAATGGAAATACTGCGCGGAAAAATATTTCGACGCTATACTTTAGAAAAAACGTAGAAGAGAAAGAACGAAACTGTAATGGATGGATCAAGAAGTGAGAAATTGAAGAAGAATTTAAAACACGATTCTAATATAGGTTATAGACCAAGAGGTTGCAATACTACTTTCAGACGGAGGAATATTTTCAAAATCTTGATGTGAGGGAACGCTTGGTATGCGATTCTATTTCGGGGTAGAGGCCCAAAATTTCTAACACAGATATGTATTTAAGAAGAACCCTTTGTGACTAAAAGTCCCACGTAAACGTACGTAAAAGTTGTTACGCTGAAGACTCAGTCCTCTCGTTTCAATGCCCACAAATCGATGATCACTAATCATACATACATACCAACCAATGGAGACAACTAACTTCCAAAGATGGTGTCACCTCCCTTTACTTGATAAAAGTCGTTTCCCAAAAGACTCAGTTTCCTCGCCCGCACACGTGTACTTTTTTAAGATTCCCTTCATTAAAACAATAAAACATTGAACAGCTGTTCCTCAAGTACATATTGGTTTCAATCAAAGAAATAGAGTCAGAATTTCAATACATTGCCTTTAACTAGTATTTGTACTAAAAACCATATTTAGTTACAACTAGAATAATGATGTTGGTCTAGTAGGTAGTGTGTTGGCTTATTAGACATGAGACTTCGCTTCAAACCCCAGGTCAGACATCTCCACCAAAACGAGATGTGGCAAAAAAATTTCGTCGGCGACTTCCTCTCAGCAGATTTCTGGCAAAAACTCTGAGAGTAAATAAAATGGCCATGAAAAGTTTCTCAAAAAATCTGCAATTTGGAATCGACTTGAAACTGTGGGTCCCACCACTCATGTATACAATTAACTCACATAACATAAGTGGTATGAGAAGCTAGGTCGTAATTCTGATAGTGCCCAATTATGTATGTATGTATGTATGTAGAATAGAGATAAATAGAATCCAGTTCGCGTGTTTGTATTGTCATTAAAACTGTTAATTATAGTAGATAATATTCATCAACATATAACATAAAAAAAATTTGTTTAATTTTAAACAAATTTTAAATATTTTTATCACTTTACTACTCTAAATTAAAATTTTTATTTTATTGTACTTCATCACGACAACAATTTAAATGAAATTTTTTATTTAAATGTACTGCGTAATCTAATCTTATCAAAATTTGAAAACAAATCAAAACAAAGTACAATTTTTTTTTATTTCAATTTCACTTTTTCTGCAAATCATTGCAGGCGTAATTTAACGAACTCACCAAATTAATATCGATGGTCAAATCCAAATGTCTATCGTTCATTAGACCACAGCCATTGACCACCACATCGATGCTGTCCAATTTCTCCTTAGCCTGTTTGTAGGCATTCTCAATACTTTCCGATTTTGTTACATCCACCGCTATGAAAGATATCTCACATGATTTATATGTGTTTTGTAAATTTTTCAATACTTCTGCGTTCTCTTTCAAATCGAATATGATTAAACTGTTAATGTTCCTTTTCAAAAACTCTACAACACATTTTTGTCCAATACCACCAAATCCACCAAGATAAATAACATTTTTATTTTCCAACTCCATGGCTTCAAATAACGACGACAACTGTTTACAGCAGACTGCCTTAATGAAAATCGAGAAAACTTTTTACTTTAGCATGTTAATATTATGGGATGATATAAACAATTTTAAGAACCCCACAAGCTGATAAGAAACTATTTGTAGCCGAAAGGCTAGTGTTGCCAGTACGCGATTTGTCAAGTTTTTACATATTTTTGGGGAAATTTGGAAATCGAGTGAGTTTTGCGTCTTTTTATACGCTTAACTCTGTTGTTAGTTTTTTTGTTTAATAAACAAGTGGTGACGTGATCCAGATTCAAATTCCGTATACTTTTTAAGTTATTTAATTAAGAGTCTTCAATCTCTGTCCAAATAATCCATCCAAGAAGACCTGACCCTCCAGAGTGAATTCGAGATCAGGATGCGGAATAAAAAATATTCCTCATCACTTCATACAATACAAAAAGAAACATATTTTCACACCGAGCGTCCTAAGCACCTGCATGCTTCTTTTGACACCTGAATATACATATTCTGGATCAAACAAAGATCGCGCAGAACATTAAGAACTTCTGGCTTCCCGATATTTATGTACGATCTTTGTAGTTTTACAACCCTTCAGTCAGAGTTACGACCTAGCTTCTCATACCAAAGTGCCGGGACCTACATTTAAAGTCGATTCTGAGCGACCGGTTTTTTGAGAAACTTTTCATGGCAATTTTCAATTTACTCTCAGAGTTTTTGCCAGAAATTTGCTGACAGGAAGTCGCTGAAGAAATGAATATTCCCCATATTTTTTTTTTCTGTTCATTTTCGAATTCTGGCATCACTTTTTATACTGATAAGGTTTATAGCCAGCTGTTGTTCAAAAAAAAGAAGAAGATAATCTTTAACCCAGCAAACATGACGTCAAACATTTGAAGAAAAATAGATTGTAATACAAAAAATTAATGACTAATCTCCACACTAAGCGCAGCCTTACCTCTCAAATATTGCACTACGAAAGTTTATATTCTTATTTGATATTCAACATGCAACTCACACTCAATTGAAATTATCTTTAAATTAAATTTCATCATTAAATTGAGATCAACTATGTTAATTTCTAAACAAACCTGCATGTTTGTTGGGTAGTGATGAATAAAAGGAAAAAATAAGCAAATGATCTAGATTTAACACAATTAAACAACAATAAAAATTAACTAATAGTTTAATTTGCTGTGATAAAACGCTATGCCTGAATGCATGAATGAATGAATGAATGAGTGAGCGAGTGAGTGAGTGATTGAATGAATATATAAGTACAGTGTATGAGAATGTCATTGACATGATAGTAGAATACAATCGACGCACTTATTAGCACTGACATGATTTTAAAATAATCTTCTGTTTACATTCGATTTCTTTTATGTTTATATATGTACGTAGTTTTATTTACTGTATAAACTATACAATAATGTGAAAAATAATAGGGACGCTAATGTGACACATCGAAATTTGATAAAAAAATACGTACAGCCAAGGAAGAAATTATATGGTACATGTGTTTTTTCTAAAAATCTCTTTGATTTTAAAGCTAATTTATAAGTTTATATATTTTTTATATTTAGTAAAAAGAAACAAAAAATTAAAGTAAAAAACTTTCAGAGTTTGTTTATTCAAATTCTTAAAGGAAATATTTATATGATACAAAATAAGAAAATATTCAAAACTTAAAGCTAATTAAATATATTCAAATAAGACATTAATTTTAATAATGTGCGTGTCCTCCACGATTTTTAATTACTTCATTTAACCGAAGTGGCATAGAGTTTATTAATTTTTGTAACTCATCTTGGGGAATTTTGTCCCATTTTTTTTGTTAAAGCTTCTTTCAGCTCTTTTAAGGAGTTATAAGTCATCCCACTCTTGTATATTTCTGCACTTAAAATTCCCCAAAGGTTTTCAACAGGATTTAGATCGGGACTAAGTGGTGGCGAGTCCAAAACGGTTATATCCTTTTCTTCAAAAAATGATTTGGTCCTTTTGGCTACATGTATAGGGGCGTTGTCTTGCTGAAAAGTAAAATTATTTCCATAATTTCCTTCAGCAAATTCAACGAAAACATTGTCCAGTAATTCTACAAAAAATTATACCTAAACCACGATTGACCCCTGGAAAAAAAGGCAGCCAGATTGGCTTTCGCTGAAAAATACAAATTTTGGGAAGAGGAGTGGCGCAGTATTATATTCAGTGATGAAAAAAAATTCAACCTTGATGGACCTGATGGATTGAAATATTATGGGAGGGCAAAAGGAGGTGATACGCGAATAAGAATCGCACGTAATTTTCAGGAAGGATCTTTAATGACTTGGGTAGCTTTTGAATTCTGTTTTATTTCTCATAAAATGAACGCAGAGAACTATGTGGAATTACTGGACAATGTTTTCATTGAATTTGCTGAAGGAAATTATGGAAATAATTTTACTTTTCAGCAAGACAACGCCCCTATACATGTAGCCAAAAGGACCAAATCATTTTTTGAAGAAAAGGATATAACTGTTTTGGACTCGCCACCACTTAGTCCCGATCTAAATCCTGTTGAAAACCTTTGGGGAATTTTAAGTGCAGAAATATACAAGAGTGGGATGACTTATAACTCCTTAAAAGAGCTGAAAGAAGCTTTAACAAAAAAATGGGACGAAATTCCCCAAGATGAGTTACAAAAATTAATAAACTCTATGCCACTTCGGTTAAATTAAGTAATTAAAAATCGTGGAGGACACGCACATTATTAAAATTAATGTCTTATTTGAATATATTTAATTAGCTTTAAGTTTTGAATATTTTCTTATTTTGTATCATATAAATATTTCCTTTAAGAATTTGAATTAGCTATAAGAAATATTTAGTAAAAATAAACAAACTCTGAAAGTGTTTTACTTTAATTTTTTGTTTCTCTTTACTAAATATAAAAAATATATAAACTTATAAATTAGCTTTAAAACCAAAGAGATTTTTAGAAAAAACACATGTACCATATAATTTCTTCCTTGGCTGTATAATGAGAAAATTGTTGCGAAGCAACTGCCCTTATTCTCTGCTTATATGTTACAAAAACAATTTGTAGTAGATATTTGTAAAAAAAAATTATCTCCAAATAACAATACTACCTGTTGCCATAGTTTGCCATCTTAATGTCGCCTCTACACTTTGCGACTGGCTCTGTATAACTTTATTATTTTGTACAAGCAATTGTTATGTTGAGTCGCTGGTTGATTAAAAAATTTTGATTCTCATCGGATTGTACGCTGTGTTCACTGGTCTCCATACAATATAAAAAACCTCGATCTGAAGTAGACAAATAAATGTTTGCCAGTAGCCGCTTTGTAAATGCACTCTTAAGACGGAAAAGCATGGCAACGATAATATTATTCTTTCGAGATAATTTTCTTACTATGGCGTTAGATTACAATATCGCGTATATGGTATTTAATCCTTCGAAATTTCATGCCACATCGATACGTGTACTAGCTGGACTATGTTTCTAAATGTACTTCAAAGTGCACTAGGCAAGGATTCGAAGGTATAAATATCAATGTATTACACTGGTCCGCACTGTGTTCGATCGAAAAATTGTGGATTATAGTAAAAGCAATAATCAAAGGAAAGTGTTTCACAAATTGTGACAAGTTTTGGAAATTAATTCATTTTGTTGACAATATGCCTGGACGATGCCCACCAACTTTAAACAGCACTGGCGTCTCTATAAAATTAAACGAAAATCGAGTGTCTCATAAGAATTTTAATATAAAAACAATAATTCAATGAAATTCCCTTTTTTTGTACTCTTCAATAAATTTCTCGTTTTACTTAGTTTCTCATCATATCTCTAAGCGTCACATTGTTGTACTTATTATTTCTCACACCACTGTATATATATATACAGTATTTTTTGAATATAAAAACAAAATAATGTATTAAAATCCTATAAAAATGATTACAAATGATATTAAATTTCCAATTAATATTCCCTCTAAGTAACATAAATGTACTGCAGATTGACCATAATCTTGTTTTTTTTATGAATTTATAATTTTTAATCAATTGTTGCAAGACGAATACAAATAAATGATAAACAAACATCGGTTGCTCTTATGCTATAAACACATTCGACTCAACACGCACCAACCAGTCCAAATTGAATACAAGTATGCATGGAAATAATTATTTTGAATGTTCCATGCCAACGAACTCCAATGTAACTGCGGAAAATTGAAAAAAAATAAGGAGAAGATCACATTTTCTAAGTTTACTCGATCAAAGCTTATAACATACATATATAAGTCTGAACAATATGTTTATGTATAGCGTTTTGAAGGGATATATATCCCCTTTCCATAAAACTTCGAATTTTCAAAATCGATTCGAAAATATTTGAGTAATCAATAATCAATAAATATGGACGTCGCCGTAGTCTAGTAGGTAGTGTGTTGGCTTATTAGACGCAAAAGCCTGGGTTCGAGCCCCAGGCCAGGCATCAAAGACAAAATACAAAAAGTATTTTTTCGCCGACTTCCTCTCAGTAGATTTCTGGCAAAAACTCTGAGAGTAAATAAAAATTGCCATGAAGAGTTTCTCAATAAATAAAAATCTGTCGTTCGGAGTCGACTTTAAAGTGTAGGTCCCACCACTCATGTATAAAATTAACACACACAACATAAGTGGTGTGAGAAACTAGGACGTTGTACAATGGGTCAATTCGACCTCCGGGTGCTGTACTTGTCTTAATTGACAAGTACACGTCTTCTAACCTAACCTAACCTATCAATCAATGTGTGTGAAAAGTTGGAAAATTTTGTTTGAATTCTACTCAACTACATGTATTAGTTAGACTATTTATGTAGTTGCTCGGGTTTATTTAAAGTCCTTCAATTCAAATCGAATTCTTTGGATCGGTTTTGTTTTCTTTTTATCTAAACTGTGATGGGACACACTCAGCAATATATCGAGATTGGATTGTATGTAGCTAAAGGGCTTCAAAAACTGTAATTGAAAATGGTTTAGAAGAAAAAAATTTAGTTTTGCCGTATTCTTCGATGTCTCGCAAGCATTCGATAAACTCTGTCATACCAGTTTCCTAATAAAAATTTGCACAGAATTTCTAAAAGCACTTTATTTGACGTTAAACATGAGGAAGAATATTCTCAATTGCATGAGCTTCACCTAGAACTTGTAATGTTCCGGAAATTGCTGAAACGACTATGGCCACAATTTGCTGATGACACAACTATTTTTCTCTGTTACCAGATATCAAAATCAGGCGAAACAGGACTACTTAGAATTAACTGGAAATCCACACATGTTGATATGTTGCGTGATCCGAACATGATAGATATTACAAACGCCCCTTCATATACATACATATTTAAACAAAATCGTTTTACAAAAGGTGAATGTGCTTTATTTCCATTATTTCAAATTAGTCAAGAATCCACATGTTAGTCATTAATGCATATAAACAGTTGGTGTAATTTCTTTCATACCAGCAATACTGCAAATATAAATACCACCGTTCTTAGCCTGCTCCATGACAGTCATCATATTAATAGCACACTCTTCAGGAGTTTGCATTTTAGCATCCATAACCATTTTCCACATTTCTTCAGTGTGTGGCACCCATTTCATCCAGTTCATATCACGTTTATTCATCATTAATTCGGTTGATGTCATGCCAGGACATATGCACATAAATGCTACACCAGTCTTATGATAAAGGTGTTCATCCTAAAAGATATTTAATTGGGGAAATATAATATAATTTGCAGGTATAAATCAGCATATATCCTTTACCGCCATTGAACGAGTAAATCCAATAACACCATGCTTGGCGGCAGAGTAAACACTAAAAGCTGGTCCTGGTTCTAAACCGTAAACCGATGAAATATTGACTACCATGCCACCATGACCAGATTGTGTTTTATCCATATAGGGCATGAACATTAAAGTGGTATTGATTAAGCCAGTCTGAAATGAAAATGTATTTTTTTGAAAATCATAAAATTTATTTTAAAAGTTCGCATTATATACTTACCAAATTAACAGCCACAGTTGTTTCAACATCCTTGTCAGCTAAAACACCAACACCGTTGATTAAAACATCAACGTGGCCGACATGGCCGACTACTTGCTTTACACCCTTAACAATACTGGCATAATCGGCAATGTTCATTTGGACAAACATTACCTTAACTGAGCTATTGATAGCCTGTAATTTTTTCATCATTTCAACATTTTCCATGCGGCTGCAGACAATCAAATGCTATAACACAACAACAAACAAAAATAATTGTATTAATTTGCTAAAAAATAAAAAAAAAAAAAAAAAAAAACATATTTTATAATATTTCTACTCACTTTCATTGGTTTCTTCATCATCATTTGGCATACTTGATAACCGATGCCACTGAAGCCACCAACATAGACAACATTTTTATTATTCCAATCCAACATTTTGTAGATTTTTCTTGTTTTTTGTTTTTGATATTTGTTTACACCTTAGAACGTCTTGTGTAGAACTGCTGTTCTAAATTTAATAATTTCGGCTTTTATAGCTAATTTCGTTATTTAATTTTTTTTCTGCTTTTTTTTCTTTTTCTTAAAATGCATTTCTAAATTTGCATTTTCAGTGATAAGAACGAGACTTGTTAAGTTGTCCATTAAAACATCATCATCAAATGTTTTATATTTCAGAGGTCATTTATATGATAAACAAAGGTATTATTCCCATTAAATTTATGACTTTTTATTCTAATTTGGTTTAAATTTAACATGAACAAATTTCATATAAAAATTTCATAATGTTAATTATTAATTGGGAATTCATAAACAACAATGTATGCACAATTAACGAAATCTATAAAAAAAATTAAGTTCAGAGTTTAAAATTGATAAGGGAAATTAGGTATATTCCCCCCTCAATAATGTTAAGTGTGAAGATAAAATATTTATTGTAGATAATAATTATCAAGGCAACTACGAATATAACGGTCAAAACATTACATAAGCAAAATGAAAAATTACGCATTCTATAACTTTAGCGGTGACCAACAGTTACTCACACAATTTAATTACGAGTTGAATGATATAAAAAGCTGGCTAAGAAACAAATTTTCCGTTCTAAAGTTTAAACTAATCTGAGAATAGTACAATTAAGAGTTCTTACGGTCTACTCTGTATTCGATACGATTGTGCGTCTTATACATTGCGTTTTAAAACTTTTTCTTTCGACTGAAATACAAACTAAACTATCTGAATGCCACTTTCTCTGTCTAAATGTAAACATTACTTGCACGGTATAACCTCAAGTTATTAAATTCCATGAAGACTAGCCCAATCATTCACATTACACCTATCCACACAAATTTTATTAGCCATTTAGTCAGGACTAAGACCTAGGTTCTTACACCAACTATGTTGGATGTATCAATTTTGTCCATAAGTCGCGGGAGCGAATCTACTATTTACTGTCAAATCTAAACGACAAACTTGAGAAGGCCTTTAAAGGCAAATAGTTTACTTTAAAAGCTTTCACCAGAAAAAAATTTCCTTTTTTAACCTTTCAGTCTTACTCACTAGCATGCAATTATGAATGGCAATCGAACGTCATGCACATTGCCAACTGGCACCTATAAAGTTGTCGAAAAAGTCTATTTTTACAAGTCGTCAGTGGCCATAGCATCAGTTTATACCATTTCTTCCAACTGACAACTGAACTGAAGTTCGCTTGCTATCCATAATTAAGTCCAAAGTAAAACAAACTAATGGAATCTCAATAAATTATATCCTTGCCTTATATCATACCAATACCTACATATATAGATCCCTTTATAATCTAAAGGAAATAGGAAATGAATAAAATTAAATCTATTATTATATACGAAATCTATTGTATTGTCACCTTTATCATAGCAAACTGTAAAATATTACGCATTGACGCTGTCGTAAATAATGGATCCATCAAGCATTCACAGAAATAATCAAATAAATTTTTCTAATAATACCTTACTTACAGCACCAACACTGATCCAATCGCTTTCATACAAGTCAATGCCCCTATTGCCGTTCTCAACTCAACACAGTTTGGTCGTCTGCCAGTCAACCCAACTTTCACTCAACCAAATTATTTTTTGATATTGCGGAACTCAACGGTTTTTAGTTGTAATTGTTATGTTGTTGCCGGTATGAAATTTTAATTTCATGTTGGTAACATCATGAAATTTATTTGGAAAGTTTTTGTAGAAATAAAAGTAAATTAAAAATGGATTTAAGTGAGGATTTATTTTACGAAGATGAGAATCATGACGTTAATATAAATGTTCTTCGTATACGTAGGAAAATACGCGATGATTCAAATCCTCTTGAACTACCCAGCGCGAAGTAAGAAATGTCCAAAATTATTAACAAATATTTATAACAAGTGATTTTTTCTAGATTTATTAGCTATTTTCGGCTGAACAAAGAAGCATTTTGTTATGTGCTGGATGAAATCAAGGACCACTTAAAGAAACCTGTGCATATGGCAGCTATACCACCGATATTAAAGCTGTGCGCTGTACTTCGATTTTTGGCTGACGGAAGCTATCAAAAGTGCAATGGAAATGACTTCTGTGTTGTAGTAGCTCAATCCATAATGTCACTTATTTTAAAGGAAGTGTTACCAGCAATAGAGGATCGCATTTGTAGAAAATGGATAAAAACACAAATGATCGAAGACGAAATAAATGCTTCCAAAGTATGGTTTTTTGAAATATGTGGATTTCCCGGAGTATTGGGCTGTGATGGAAGTGTTTTTATGATTAGCAATTTTTTTAATACTAGTTTGTAGTGAATTCAAACCTGTACGGAGTAAAAATTTTAATAAGATGTCTATTTACAATATTTTAAATGCTATATACTTACATGTTGCCATTCGGAGGGGGTTCTTGTGGGTGGACCCAAGCTATTCAATTCTATAAAAAGTCCTTCTCACGCTTCCTTGCACTGATTTTTGGTCATCCCAAATGTTTGCTTTAATTTGTTGGCGGAAATAAATTTTGCTAAATAGCTGATGTTTTATCTATCATATAGCGAAAACTCAATGTCATTATCACTGATAGTTTCAGAGTTATAATATAATATATTTTTGAACGAAAAATTTGAAAATATTTTTCGATATACACACGCACACACCCACATGTGCAATCGTATAGCAATTTTACATTTGTGCGAATATCTCGGAAACTATAAGAGATAATGACAATCAGTTTTCACCATGCGACTGGAGAAAACCTCAGCTTTCCAACAATAAATAAATTCGCCCCCAAATATTAAATACCGCCTGAAATATAAGGCATTATATATAAAAATACAGTATATTTCTTAGAAGGCGTGGCATTTATGGGCGGAAATAAATTTTGCTAAATAGCTGATGTTTTTCTCTATCGTATAGCGAAAACTCAATGTCATTATCTCTTATAGTTTCCGAGTTATAAGCAAAATTGTAAAATTGTTTAACAAAAAACACTTCCTGCTGAATTCTGTTGGCCTGGTATTGGCAGAAAATTTTTGAACGAAAAATTTGAAAATATTTTTCGATATACACACACGCACATGCACATGTACAATCGCAAAACAATTTTACATTTGTGTGAATATCTCGGAAACTACAAGAGATAATGACAATCAGTTTTCACCATGCGACTGGAAAATCATCAGCTTTCCAGCAATAAATAAATTCGCCCCCAAATATTAAATACCGTCTGAAATATAAGGCATTATATATAAAAATACAGTATATTTCTTAGAAGGCGTGGCATTTATGGGCGGAAATAAATTTTGCTAAATAGCTGATGTTTTTCTCTATCGTATAGCGAAAACTCAATGTCATTATCTCTTATAGTTTCCGAGTTATAAGCAAAATTGTAAAATTGTTTAACAAAAAACACTTCCTGCTGAATTCTGTTGGCCTGGTATTGGCAGAAAATTTTTGGACGAAAAATTTGAAAATATTTTTCGATATACACACACACACATGCATATGTACAATCGCAAAACAATTTTACATTTGTGTGAATATCTCGGAAACTACAAGAGATAATGACAATCAGTTTTCACCATGCGACTGGAAAAAACATCAGCTTTCCAGCAATAAATAAACACATGTACAATCGCAAAACAATTTTACATTTGTGTGAAAATCTCGGAAACTACAAGAGATAATGACAATCAGTTTTCACCATGCGACTGGAAAAAACATCAGCTTTCCAGCAATAAATAAATTCGACCCCAAATATTAAATACCGCCTGAAATATAAGGCATTATATATAAAAATACAGTATATTTCTTAGAAGGCGTGGCATTTATGGGCGGAAATAAATTTTGCTAAACAGCTGATGTTTTTCTCTTTCGTATAGCGAAAACTCAATGTCATTATCTCTTACAGTTTCCGAGTTATAAGCAAAATTGTAAAATTGTTTAACAAAAAACACTTCCTGCTGAATTCTGTTGGCCTGGTATTGGCAGAAAATTTTTGAACGAAAAATTTGAAATTTTTTTTTCGATATACACACACACACATGCACATGTACAATCGCAAAACAATTTTACATTTGTGTGAATATCTCGGAAACTACAAGAGATAATGACAATCAGTTTTCACCATGCGACTGGAAAAAACATCAGCTTTCCAGCAATAAATAAACACATGTACAATCGCAAAACAATTTTACATTTGTGTGAAAATCTCGGAAACTACAAGAGATAATGACAATCAGTTTTCACCATGCGACTGGAAAAAACATCAGCTTTCCAGCAATAAATAAATTCGCCCCCAAATATTAAATACCGCCTGAAATATAAGGCATTATATATAAAAATACAGTATATTTCTTAGAAGGCGTGGCATTTATGGGCGGAAATAAATTTTGCTAAATAGCTGATGTTTTTCTCTATCGTATAGCGAAAACTCAATGTCATTATCTCTTATAGTTTCCGAGTTATAAGCAAAATTGTAAAATTGTTTAACAAAAAACACTTCCTGCTGAATTCTGTTGGCCTGGTATTGGCAGAAAATTTTTGAACGAAAAATTTGAAAATATTTTTCGATATACACACACGCACATGCACATGTACAATCGCAAAACAATTTTACATTTGTGTGAATATCTCGGAAACTACAAGAGATAATGACAATCAGTTTTCACCATGCGACTGGCAAAAACATCAGCTTTCCAGCAATAAATAAACACATGTACAATCGCAAAACAATTTTACATTTGTGTGAAAATCTCGGAAACTACAAGAGATAATGACAATCAGTTTTCACCATGCGACTGGAAAATCATCAGCTTTCCAGCAATAAATAAATTCGCCCCCAAATATTAAATACCGCCTGAAATATAAGGCATTATATATAAAAATACAGTATATTTCTTAGAAGGCGTGGCATTTATGGGCGGAAATAAATTTTGCTAAACAGCTGATGTTTTTCTCTATCGTATAGCGAAAACTCAATGTCATTATCTCTTATAGTTTCCGAGTTATAAGCAAAATTGTAAAATTGTTTAACAAAAAACACTTCCTGCTGAATTCTGTTGGCCTGGTCTTGGCAGAAAATTTTTGGACGAAAAATTTGAAAATATTTTTCGATATACACACACACACATGCATATGTACAATCGCAAAACAATTTTACATTTGTGTGAATATCTCGGAAACTACAAGAGATAATGACAATCAGTTTTCACCATGCGACTGGAAAAAACATCAGCTTTCCAGCAATAAATAAATTCGACCCCAAATATTAAATACGGCCTGAAATATAAGGCATTATATATAAAAATACAGTATATTTCTTAGAAGGCGTGGCATTTATGGGCGGAAATAAATTTTGCTAAATAGCTGATGTTTTTCTCTATCGTATAGCGAAAACTCAATGTCATTATCTCTTATAGTTTCCGAGTTATAAGCAAAATTGTAAAATTGTTTAACAAAAAACACTTCCTGCTGAATTCTGTTGGCCTGGTATTGGCAGAAAATTTTTGAACGAAAAATTTGAAAATATTTTTCGATATACACACACACATGCACATGTACAATCGCAAAACAATTTTACATTTGTGTGAATATCTCGGAAACTACAAGAGATAATGACAATCAGTTTTCACCATGCGACTGGAAAAAACATCAGCTTTCCAGCAATAAATAAATTCGCCCCCAAATATTAAATACCGCCTGAAATATAAGGCATTATATATAAAAATACAGTATATTTCTTAGAAGGCGTGGCATTTATGGGCGGAAATAAATTTTGGTAAATAGCTGATGTTTTTCTCTATCGTATAGCGAAAACTCAATGTCATTATCTCTTATAGTTTCCGAGTTATAAGCAAAATTGTAAAATTGTTTAACAAAAAACACTTCCTGCTGAATTCTGTTGGCCTGGTATTGGCAGAAAATTTTTGAACGAAAAATTTGAAAATATTTTTCGATATACACACACACACATGCATATGCACAATCGCAAAACAATCTTACATTTGTGTGAATATCTCGGAAACTACAAGAGATAATGACAATCAGTTTTCAGCATGCGACTGGAAAAAACATCAGCTTTCCAGCAATAAATAAATTCGCGCCCAAATATTAAATACCGCCTGAAATATAAGGCATTATATATAAAAATACAGTATATTTCTTAGAAGGCGTGGCATTTATGGGCGGAAATAAATTTTGCTAAATAGCTGATGTTTTTCTCTATCGTATAGCGAAAACTCAATGTCATTATCGCTTATAGTTTCCGAGTTATAAGCAAAATTGTAAAATTGTTTAACAAAAAACACTTCCTGCTGAATTCTGTTGGCCTGGTATTGGCAGAAAATTTTTGAACGAAAAATTTGAAAATATTTTTCGATATACACACACGCACATGCACATGTACAATCGCAAAACAATTTTACATTTGTGTGAATATCTCGGAAACTACAAGAGATAATGACAATCAGTTTTCACCATGCGACTGGAAAATCATCAGCTTTCCAGCAATAAATAAATTCGCCCCCAAATATTAAATACCGCCTGAAATATAAGGCATTATATATAAAAATACAGTATATTTCTTAGAAGGCGTGGCATTTATGGGCGGAAATAAATTTTGCTAAACAGCTGATGTTTTTCTCTATCGTATAGCGAAAACTCAATGTCATTATCTCTTATAGTTTCCGAGTTATAAGCAAAATTGTAAAATTGTTTAACAAAAAACACTTCCTGCTGAATTCTGTTGGCCTGGTCTTGGCAGAAAATTTTTGGACGAAAAATTTGAAAATATTTTTCGATATACACACACACACATGCATATGTACAATCGCAAAACAATTTTACATTTGTGTGAATATCTCGGAAACTACAAGAGATAATGACAATCAGTTTTCACCATGCGACTGGAAAAAACATCAGCTTTCCAGCAATAAATAAATTCGACCCCAAATATTAAATACGGCCTGAAATATAAGGCATTATATATAAAAATACAGTATATTTCTTAGAAGGCGTGGCATTTATGGGCGGAAATAAATTTTGCTAAATAGCTGATGTTTTTCTCTATCGTATAGCGAAAACTCAATGTCATTATCTCTTATAGTTTCCGAGTTATAAGCAAAATTGTAAAATTGTTTAACAAAAAACACTTCCTGCTGAATTCTGTTGGCCTGGTATTGGCAGAAAATTTTTGAACGAAAAATTTGAAAATATTTTTCGATATACACACACACATGAACATGTACAATCGCAAAACAATTTTACATTTGTGTGAATATCTCGGAAACTACAAGAGATAATGACAATCAGTTTTCACCATGCGACTGGAAAAAACATCAGCTTTCCAGCAATAAATAAATGCGCCCCCAAATATTAAATACCGCCTGAAATATAAGGCATTATATATAAAAATACAGTATATTTCTTAGAAGGCGTGGCATTTATGGGCGGAAATAAATTTTGGTAAATAGCTGATGTTTTTCTCTATCGTATAGCGAAAACTTAATGTCATTATCTCTTATAGTTTCCGAGTTATAAGCAAAATTGTAAAATTGTTTAACAAAAAACACTTCCTGCTGAATTCTGTTGGCCTGGTATTGGCAGAAAATTTTTGACGAAAAATTTGAAAATATTTTTCGATATACACACACACACATGCATATGCACAATCGCAAAACAATTTTACATTTGTGTGAATATCTCGGAAACTACAAGAGATAATGACAATCAGTTTTCAGCATGCGACTGGAAAAAACATCAGCTTTCCAGCAATAAATAAATTCGCGCCCAAATATTAAATACCGCCTGAAATATAAGGCATTATATATAAAAATACAGTATATTTCTTAGAAGGCGTGGCATTTATGGGCGGAAATAAATTTTGCTAAATAGCTGATGTTTTTCTCTATCGTATAGCGAAAACTCAATGTCATTATCTCTTATAGTTTCCGAGTTATAAGCAAAATTGTAAAATTGTTTAACAAAAAACACTTCCTGCTGAATTCTGTTGGCCTGGTATTGGCAGAAAATTTTTGAACGAAAAATTTGAAGATATTTTTCGATATACACACACACACATGCATATGTACAATCGCAAAACAATTTTACATTTGTGTGAATATCTCGGAAACTGCAAGAGATAATGACAATCAGTTTTCACCATGCGACTGGAAAAAACATCAGCTTTCCAGCAATAAATAAATTCGCCCCCAAATATTAAATACCGCCTGAAATATAAGGCATTATATATAAAAATACAGTATATTTCTTAGAAGGCGTGGCATTTATGGGCGAAAATACATTTTGGTAAATAGCTGATGTTTTTCTCTATCGTATAGCGAAAACTCAATGTCATTGTCTCTTATAGTTTCCGAGTTATAAGCAAAATTGTAAAATTGTTTAACAAAAAACACTTCCTGCTGAATTCTGTTGGCCTGGTATTGGCAGAAAATTTTTCAACGAAAAATTTGAAAATATTATTCGATACACACACACACATGCACATGTACAATCGCAAAACAATTTTACATTTCTGTGAATATCTCGGAAACTACAAGAGATAATGACAATCAGTTTTCACCATACGACTGGAAAAAACATCAGCTTTCCAGCAATAAATAAATTCGCCCCCAAATATTAAATACCGCCTGAAATATAAGGCATTATATATAAAAATGCAGTATATTTCTTAGAAGGCGTGGCATTTATGGGCGGAAATAAATTTTGGTAAATAGCTGATGTTTTTCTCTATCGTATAGCGAAAACTCAATGTCATTATCTCTTATAGTTTCCGAGTTATAAGCAAAATTGTGAAATTGTTTAACAAAAAACACTTCCTGCTGAATTCTGTTGGCCTGGTATTGGCAGAAAATTTTTGAACGAAAAATTTGAAAATATTTTTCGATATACACACACACACATGCATATGTACAATCGCAAAACAATTTTACATTTGTGTGAATATCTCGGAAACTGCAAGAGATAATGACAATCAGTTTTCACCATGCGACTGGAAAAAACATCAGCTTTCCACCAATAAATAAATTCGCCCCCAAATATTAAATACCGCCTGAAATATAAGGCATTATATATAAAAATACAGTATATTTCTTAGAAGGCGTGGCATTTATGGGCGGAAATAAATTTTGCTAAATAGCTGATGTTTTTCTCTATCGTATAGCGAAAACTCAATGTCATTATCTCTTATAGTTTCCGAGTTATAAGCAAAATTGTAAAATTGTTTAACAAAAAACACTTCCTGCTGAATTCTGTTGGCCTGGTATTGGCAGAAAATTTTTGAACGAAAAATTTGAAGATATTTTTCGATATACACACACACACATGCATATGTACAATCGCAAAACAATTTTACATTTGTGTGAATATCTCGGAAACTGCAAGAGATAATGACAATCAGTTTTCACCATGCGACTGGAAAAAACATCAGCTTTCCAGCAATAAATAAATTCGCCCCCAAATATTAAATACCGCCTGAAATATAAGGCATTATATATAAAAATACAGTATATTTCTTAGAAGGCGTGGCATTTATGGGCGGAAATAAATTTTGGTAAATAGCTGATGTTTTTCTCTATCGTATAGCGAAAACTCAATGTCATTGTCTCTTATAGTTTCCGAGTTATAAGCAAAATTGTAAAATTGTTTAACAAAAAACACTTCCTGCTGAATTCTGTTGGCCTGGTATTGGCAGAAAATTTTTGAACGAAAAATTTGAAGATATTTTTCGATATACACACACACACATGCGCATGTACAATCGCAAAACAATTTTACATTTGTGTGAATATCTCGGAAACTGCAAGAGATAATGACAATCAGTTTTCACCATGCGACTGGAAAAACCATAGCTTTCCAGCAATAAATAAATTCGCCCCCAAATATTAAATACCGCCTGAAATATAAGGCATTATATATAAAAATACAGTATATTTCTTAGAAGGCGTGGCATTTATGGGCGGAAATAAATTTTGGTAAATAGCTGATGTTTTTCTCTATCGTATAGCGAAAACTCAATGTCATTATCTCTTATAGTTTCCGAGTTATAAGCAAAATTGTAAAATTGTTTAACAAAAAACACTTCCTGCTGAATTCTGTTGGCCTGGTATTGGCAGAAAATTTTTGAACGAAAAATTTGAAAATATTTTTCGATACACACACACACACATGCGCATGTACAATCGCAAAACAATTTTACATTTGTGTGAATATCTCGGAAACTGCAAGAGATAATGACAATCAGTTTTCACCATGCGACTGGAAAAAACATCAGCTTTCCACCAATAAATAAATTCGCCCCCAAATATTAAATACCGCCTGAAATATAAGGCATTATATATAAAAATACAGTATATTTCTTAGAAGGCGTGGCATTTATGGGCGAAAATAAATTTTGGTAAATAGCTGATGTTTTTCTCTATCGTATAGCGAAAACTCAATGTCATTATCTCTTATAGTTTCCGAGTTATAAGCAAAATTGTAAAATTGTTTAACAAAAAACACTTCCTGCTGAATTCTGTTGGCCTGGTATTGGCAGAAAATTTTTCAACGAAAAATTTGAAAATATTATTCGATACACACACACACATGCACATGTACAATCGCAAAACAATTTTACATTTCTGTGAATATCTCGGAAACTACAAGAGATAATGACAATCAGTTTTCACCATGCGACTGGAAAAAACATCAGCTTTCCAGCAATAAATAAACTCGCCCCCAAATATTAAATACCGCCTGAAATATAAGGCATTATATATAAAAATACAGTATATTTCTTAGAAGGCGTGGCATTTATGGGCGGAAATAAATTTTGGTAAATAGCTGATGTTTTTCTCTATCGTATAACGAAAACTCAATGTCATTATCTCTTATAGTTTCCGAGTTATAAGCAAAATTGTAAAATTGTTTAACAAAAAACACTTCCTGCTGAATTCTGTTGGCCTGGTATTGGCAGAAAATTTTTGAACGAAAAATTTGAAAATATTTTTCGATACACACACACACATGCGCATGTACAATCGCAAAACAATTTTACATTTGTGTGAATATCTCGGAAACTACAAGAGATAATGACAATCAGTTTTCACCATGCGACTGGAAAAAACATCAGCTTTCCAGCAATAAATAAATTCGCCCCCAAGTATTAAATACCGCCTGAAATATAAGACATTATATATAAAAATACAGTATATTTCTTAGAAGGCGTGGCATTTATGGGCGGAAATAAAATTTGCTAAATAGCTGATGTTTTTCTCTATCGTATAGCGAAAGCTCAATGTCATTATCTCTTATAGTTTTCGAGTTATAAGCAAAATTGTAAAATTGTTTAACAAAAAACACTTCCTGCTGAATTCTGTTGGCCTGGTATTGGCAGAAAATTTTTGAACGAAAAATTTGAAAATATTTTTCGATACACACACACACACATGCGCATGTACAATCGCAAAACAATTTTACATTTGTGTGAATATCTCGGAAACTACAAGAGATAATGACAATCAGTTTTCACCATGCGACTGGAAAAAACATCAGCTTTCCAGCAATAAATAAATTCGCCCCCAAGTATTAAATACCGCCTGAAATATAAGGCATTATATATAAAAATACAGTATATTTCTTAGAAGGCGTGGCATTTATGGGCGGAAATAAATTTTGGTAAATAGCTGATGTTTTTCTCTATCGTATAGCGAAAACTCAATGTCATTATCTCTTATAGTTTCCGAGTTATAAGCAAAATTGTAAAATTGTTTAACAAAAAACACTTCCTGCTGAATTCTGTTGGCCTGGTATTGGCAGAAAATTTTTGAACGAAAAATTTGAAAATATTTTTCGATACACACACACATGCACATGTACAATCGCAAAACAATTTTACATTTGAGTGAATATCTCGGAAACTGCAAGAGATAATGACAATCAGTTTTCACCATGCGACTGGAAAAAACATCAGCTTTCCAGCAATAAATAAATTCGCCCCCAAATATTAAATACCGCCTGAAATATAAGGCATTATATATAAAAATACAGTATATTTCTTAGAAGGCGTGGCATTTATGGGCGGAAATAAATTTTGCTAAATAGCTGATGTTTTTCTCTATCGTATAGCGAAAACTCAATGTCATTATCTCTTATAGTTTCCGAGTTATAAGCAAAATTGTAAAATTGTTTAACAAAAAACACTTCCTGCTGAATTCTGTTGGCCTGGTATTGGCAGAAAATTTTTGAACGAAAAATTTGAAAATATTTTTCGATACACACACACACATGCGCATGTACAATCGCAAAACAATTTTACATTTGTGTGAATATCTCGGAAACTACAAGAGATAATGACAATCAGTTTTCACCATGCGACTGGAAAAAACATCAGCTTTCCAGCAATAAATAAATTCGCCCCCAAGTATTAAATACCGCCTGAAATATAAGGCATTATATATAAAAATACAGTATATTTCTTAGAAGGCGTGGCATTTATGGGCGGAAATAAATTTTGGTAAATAGCTGATGTTTTTCTCTATCGTATAGCGAAAACTCAATGTCATTATCTCTTATAGTTTCCGAGTTATGAGCAAAATTGTAAAATTGTTTAACAAAAAACACTTCCTGCTGAATTCTGTTGGCCTGGTATTGGTAGAATATTTTTGAACGAAAAATTTGAAAATATTTTTCGATACACACACACACACATGCGCATGTACAATCGCAAAACAATTTTACATTTGTGTGAATATCTCGGAAACTACAAGAGATAATGACAATCAGTTTTCACCATGCGACTGGAAAAAACATCAGCTTTCCAACAATAAATAAATTCGCCCCCAAGTATTAAATACCGCCTGAAATATAAGGCATTATATATAAAAATACAGTATATTTCTTAGAAGGCGTGGCATTTATGGGCGGAAATAAATTTTGGTAAATAGCTGATGTTTTTCTCTATCGTATAGCGAAAACTCAATGTCATTATCTCTTATAGTTTCCGAGTTATAAGCAAAATTGTAAAATTGTTTAACAAAAAACACTTCCTGCTGAATTCTGTTGGCCTGGTATTGGCAGAAAATTTTTGAACGAAAAATTTGAAGATATTTTTCGATATACACACACACACATGCATATGTACAATCGCAAAACAATTTTACATTTGTGTGAATATCTCGGAAACTACAAGAGATAATGACAATCAGTTTTCACCATGCGACTGGAAAAAACATCAGCTTTCCACCAATAAATAAATTCGCCCCCAAATATTAAATACCGCCTGAAATATAAGGCATTATATATAAAAATACAGTATATTTCTTAGAAGGCGTGGCATTTATGGGCGGAAATAAATTTTGCTAAATAGCTGATGTTTTTCTCTATCGTATAGCGAAAACTCAATGTCATTATCTCTTATAGTTTCCGAGTTATAAGCAAAATTGTAAAATTGTTTAACAAAAAACACTTCCTGCTGAATTCTGTTGGCCTGGTATTGGCAGAAAATTTTTGAACGAAAAATTTGAAAATATTTTTCGATATACACACACACACATGCACATGTACAATCGCAAAACAATTTTACATTTGTGTGAATATCTCGGAAACTACAAGAGATAATGACAATCAGTTTTCACCATGCGACTGGAAAAAACATCAGCTTTCCAGCAATAAATAAATTCGCCCCCAAATATTAAATACCGCCTGAAATATAAGGCATTATATATAAAAATACAGTATATTTCTTAGAAGGCGTGGCATTTATGGTCGGAAATAAATTTTGGTAAATAGCTGATGTTTTTCTCTATCGTATAGCGAAAACTCAATGTCATTATCTCTTATAGTTTCCGAGTTATAAGCAAAATTGTAAAATTGTTTAACAAAAAACACTTCCTGCTGAATTCTGTTGGCCTGGTATTGGTAGAATATTTTTGAACGAAAAATTTGAAAATATTTTGCGATATACACTCACACACATGCACATGTACAATCGCAAAACAATTTTACATTTGTGTGAATATCTCGGAAACTACAAGAGATAATGACAATCAGTTTTCACCATGCGACTGGAAAAAACATCAGCTTTCCAGCAATAAATAAATTCGCCCCCAAATATTAAATACCGCCTGAAATATAAGGCATTATATATAAAAATACAGTATATTTCTTAGAAGGCGTGGCATTTATGGGCGGAAATAAATTTTGGTAAATAGCTGATGTTTTTCTCTATCGTATAGCGAAAACTCAATGTCATTATCTCTTATAGTTTCCGAGTTATGAGCAAAATTGTAAAATTGTTTAACAAAAAACACTTCCTGCTGAATTCTGTTGGCCTGGTATTGGTAGAATATTTTTGAACGAAAAATTTGAAAATATTTTTCGATACACACACACACACATGCGCATGTACAATCGCAAAACAATTTTACATTTGTGTGAATATCTCGGAAACTACAAGAGATAATGACAATCAGTTTTCACCATGCGACTGGAAAAAACATCAGCTTTCCAACAATAAATAAATTCGCCCCCAAGTATTAAATACCGCCTGAAATATAAGGCATTATATATAAAAATACAGTATATTTCTTAGAAGGCGTGGCATTTATGGGCGGAAATAAATTTTGGTAAATAGCTGATGTTTTTCTCTATCGTATAGCGAAAACTCAATGTCATTATCTCTTATAGTTTCCGAGTTATAAGCAAAATTGTAAAATTGTTTAACAAAAAACACTTCCTGCTGAATTCTGTTGGCCTGGTATTGGCAGAAAATTTTTGAACGAAAAATTTGAAAATATTTTTCGATACACACACACACACATGCGCATGTACAATCGCAAAACAATTTTACATTTGTGTGAATATCTCGGAAACTACAAGAGATAATGACAATCAGTTTTCACCATGCGACTGGAAAAAACATCAGCTTTCCAACAATAAATAAATTCGCCCCCAAATATTAAATACCGCCTGAAATATAAGGCATTATATATAAAAATACAGTATATTTCTTAGAAGGCGTGGCATTTATGGTCGGAAATAAATTTTGCTAAATAGCTGATGTTTTTCTCTATCGTATAGCGAAAACTCAATGTCATTATCTCTTATAGTTTCCGAGTTATAAGCAAAATTGTAAAATTGTTTAACAAAAAACACTTCCTGCTGAATTCTGTTGGCCTGGTATTGGCAGAAAATTTTTGAACGAAAAATTTGAAGATATTTTTCGATATACACACACACACATGCATATGTACAATCGCAAAACAATTTTACATTTGTGTGAATATCTCGGAAACTACAAGAGATAATGACAATCAGTTTTCACCATGCGACTGGAAAAAACATCAGCTTTCCACCAATAAATAAATTCGCCCCCAAATATTAAATACCGCCTGAAATATAAGGCATTATATATAAAAATACAGTATATTTCTTAGAAGGCGTGGCATTTATGGGCGGAAATAAATTTTGCTAAATAGCTGATGTTTTTCTCTATCGTATAGCGAAAACTCAATGTCATTATCTCTTATAGTTTCCGAGTTATAAGCAAAATTGTAAAATTGTTTAACAAAAAACACTTCCTGCTGAATTCTGTTGGCCTGGTATTGGCAGAAAATTTTTGAACGAAAAATTTGAAAATATTTTTCGATATACACACACACACATGCACATGTACAATCGCAAAACAATTTTACATTTGTGTGAATATCTCGGAAACTACAAGAGATAATGACAATCAGTTTTCACCATGCGACTGGAAAAAACATCAGCTTTCCAGCAATAAATAAATTCGCCCCCAAATATTAAATACCGCCTGAAATATAAGGCATTATATATAAAAATACAGTATATTTCTTAGAAGGCGTGGCATTTATGGGCGGAAATAAATTTTGGTAAATAGCTGATGTTTTTCTCTATCGTATAGCGAAAACTCAATGTCATTATCTCTTATAGTTTCCGAGTTATAAGCAAAATTGTAAAATTGTTTAACAAAAAACACTTCCTGCTGAATTCTGTTGGCCTGGTATTGGCAGAAAATTTTTGAACGAAAAATTTGAAAATATTTTTCGATACACACACACACATGTGCATGTACAATCGCAAAACAATTTTACATAAATTTTGGTAAATAGCTGATGTTTTTCTTTATCGTATAGCGAAAACTCAATGTCATTATCTCTTATAGTTTCCGAGTTATAAGCAAAATTGTAAAATTGTTTAACAAAAAACACTTCCTGCTGAATTCTGTTGGCCTGGTATTGGCAGAAAATTTTTGAACGAAAAATTTGAAAATATTTTTCGATATACACACACACACATGCATATGTACAATCGCAAAACAATTTTACATTTGTGTGAATATCTCGGAAACTACAAGAGATAATGACAATCAGTTTTCACCATGCGACTGGAAAAAACATCAGCTTTCCAGCAATAAATAAATTCGCCCCCAAGTATTAAATACCGCCTGAAATATAAGGCATTATATATAAAAATACAGTATATTTCTTAGAAGGCGTGGCATTTATGGGCGGAAATAAATTTTGGTAAATAGCTGATGTTTTTCTCTATCGTATAGCGAAAACTCAATGTCATTATCTCTTATAGTTTCCGAGTTATAAGCAAAATTGTAAAATTGTTTAACAAAAAACACTTCCTGCTGAATTCTGTTGGCCTGGTATTGGCAGAAAATTTTTGAACGAAAAATTTGAAAATATTTTTCGATACACACACACACATGCGCATGTACAATCGCAAAACAATTTTACATTTGTGTGAATATCTCGGAAACTACAAGAGATAATGACAATCAGTTTTCACCATGCGACTGGAAAAAACATCAGCTTTCCAGCAATAAATAAATTCGCCCCCAAGTATTAAATACCGCCTGAAATATAATGCATTATATATAAAAAATACAGTATATTTCTTAGAAGGCGTGGCATTTATGGGCGGAAATAAATTTTGCTAAATAGCTGATGTTTTTCTCTATCGTATAGCGAAAACTCAAAGTCATTATCTCTTATAGTTTCCGAGTTATAAGCAAAATTGTAAAATTGTTTAACAAAAAACACTTCCTGCTGAATTCTGTTGGCCTGGTATTGGCAGAAAATTTTTGAACGAAAAATTTGAAGATATTTTTCGATATACACACACACACATGCATATGTACAATCGCAAAACAATTTTACATTTGTGTGAATATCTCGGAAACTACAAGAGATAATGACAATCAGTTTTCACCATGCGACTGGAAAAAACATCAGCTTTCCAGCAATAAATAAATTCGCCCCCAAGTATTAAATACCGCCTGAAATATAATGCATTATATATAAAAAATACAGTATATTTCTTAGAAGGCGTGGCATTTATGGGCGGAAATAAATTTTGCTAAATAGCTGATGTTTTTCTCTATCGTATAGCGAAAACTCAAAGTCATTATCTCTTATAGTTTCCGAGTTATAAGCAAAATTGTAAAATTGTTTAACAAAAAACACTTCCTGCTGAATTCTGTTGGCCTGGTATTGGCAGAAAATTTTTGAACGAAAAATTTGAAAATATTTTTCGATACACACACACACATGCACATGTACAATCGCAAAACAATTTTACATTTGTGTGAATATCTCGGAAACTACAAGAGATAATGACAATCAGTTTTCACCATGCGACTGGAAAAAACATCAGCTTTCCAGCAATAAATAAATTCACCCCCAAGTATTAAATACCGCCTGAAATATAAGGCATTATACATAAAAATACAGTATATTTCTTAGAAGGCGTGGCATTTATGGGCGGAAATAAATTTTGGTAAATAGCTGATGTTTTTCTCTATCGTATAGCGAAAACTCAATGTCATTATCTCTTATAGTTTCCGAGTTATAAGCAAAATTGTAAAATTGTTTAACAAAAAACACTTCCTGCTGAATTCTGTTGGCCTGGTATTGGCAGAAAATTTTTGAACGAAAAATTTGAAGATATTTTTCGATATACACACACACACATGCATATGTACAATCGCAAAACAATTTTACATTTGTGTGAATATCTCGGAAACTGCAAGAGATAATGACAATCAGTTTTCACCATGCGACTGGAAAAAACATCAGCTTTCCACCAATAAATAAATTCGCCCCCAAATATTAAATACCGCCTGAAATATAAGGCATTATATATAAAAATACAGTATATTTCTTAGAAGGCGTGGCATTTATGGGCGGAAATAAATTTTGCTATATAGCTGATGTTTTTCTCTATCGTATAGCGAAAACTCAATGTCATTATCTCTTATAGTTTCCGAGTTATAAGCAAAATTGTAAAATTGTTTAACAAAAAACACTTCCTGCTGAATTCTGTTGGCCTGGTATTGGCAGAAAATTTTTGAACGAAAAATTTGAAAATATTTTTCGATACACACACACACATGCGCATGTACAATCGCAAAACAATTTTACATTTGTGTGAATATCTCGGAAACTACAAGAGATAATGACAATCAGTTTTCACCATGCGACTGGAAAAAACATCAGCTTTCCAGCAATAAATAAATTCGCCCCCAAGTATTAAATACCGCCTGAAATATAATGCATTATATATAAAAAATACAGTATATTTCTTAGAAGGCGTGGCATTTATGGGCGGAAATAAATTTTGCTAAATAGCTGATGTTTTTCTCTATCGTATAGCGAAAACTCAATGTCATTATCTCTTATAGTTTCCGAGTTATAAGCAAAATTGTAAAATTGTTTAACAAAAAACACTTCCTGCTGAATTCTGTTGGCCTGGTATTGGCAGAAAATTTTTGAACGAAAAATTTGAAAATATTTTTCGATACACACACACACATGCACATGTACAATCGCAAAACAATTTTACATTTGTGTGAATATCTCGGAAACTACAAGAGATAATGGCAATCAGTTTTCACCATGCGACTGGAAAAAACATCAGCTTTCCAGCAATAAATAAATTCGCCCCCAAATATTAAATACCGCCTGAAATATAAGGCATTATACATAAAAATACAGTATATTTCTTAGAAGGCGTGGCATTTATGGGCGGAAATAAATTTTGCTAAATAGCTGATGTTTTTCTCTATCGTATAGCGAAAACTCAATGTCATTATCTCTTATAGTTTCGGAGTTATAAGCAAAATTGTAAAATTGTTTAACAAAAAACACTTCCTGCTGAATTCTGTTGGCCTGGTATTGGCAGAAAATTTTTGAACGAAAAATTTGAAAATATTTTTCGATACACACACACACATGCGCATGTACAATCGCAAAACAATTTTACATTTGTGTGAATATCTCGGAAACTACAAGAGATAATGACAATCAGTTTTCACCATGCGACTGGAAAAAACATCAGCTTTCCAGCAATAAATAAATTCGCCCCCAAATATTAAATACCGCCTGAAATATAAGGCATTATATATAAAAATACAGTATATTTCTTAGAAGGCGTGGCATTTATGGGCGGAAATAAATTTTGCTAAATAGCTGATGTTTTTCTCTATCGTATAGCGAAAACTCAATGTCATTATCTCTTATAGTTTCCGAGTTATAAGCAAAATTGTAAAATTGTTTAACAAAAAACACTTCCTGCTGAATTCTGTTGGCCTGGTATTGGCAGAAAATTTTTGAACGAAAAATTTGAAAATATTTTTCGATACACACACACACACATGCACATGTACAATCGCAAAACAATTTTACATTTGTGTGAATATCTCGGAAACTACAAGAGATAATGACAATCAGTTTTCACCATGCGACTGGAAAAAACATCAGCTTTCCAGCAATAAATAAATTCGCCCCCAAATATTAAATACCGCCTGAAATATAAGGCATTATATATAAAAATACAGTATATTTCTTAGAAGGCGTGGCATTTATGGGCGCAAATAAATTTTGGTAAATAGCTGATGTTTTTCTCTATCGTATAGCGAAAACTCAATGTCATTATCTCTTATAGTTTCCGAGTTATAAGCAAAATTGTAAAATTGTTTAACAAAAAACACTTCCTGCTGAATTCTGTTGGCCTGGTATTGGCAGAAAATTTTTGAACGAAAAATTTGAAGATATTTTTCGATATACACACACACACATGCATATGTACAATCGCAAAACAATTTTACATTTGTGTGAATATCTCGGAAACTGCAAGAGATAATGACAATCAGTTTTCACCATGCGACTGGAAAAAACATCAGCTTTCCAGCAATAAATAAATTCGCCCCCAAATATTAAATACCGCCTGAAATATAAGGCATTATATATAAAAATACAGTATATTTCTTAGAAGGCGTGGCATTTATGGGCGAAAATAAATTTTGGTAAATAGCTGATGTTTTTCTCTATCGTATAGCGAAAACTCAATGTCATTATCTCTTATAGTTTCCGAGTTATAAGCAAAATTGTAAAATTGTTTAACAAAAAACACTTCCTGCTGAATTCTGTTGGCCTGGTATTGGCAGAAAATTTTTCAACGAAAAATTTGAAAATATTATTCGATACACACACACACATGCACATGTACAATCGCAAAACAATTTTACATTTCTGTGAATATCTCGGAAACTACAAGAGATAATGACAATCAGTTTTCACCATGCGACTGGAAAAAACATCAGCTTTCCAGCAATAAATAAATTCGCCCCCAAATATTAAATACCGCCTGAAATATAAGGCATTATATATAAAAATACAGTATATTTCTTAGAAGGCGTGGCATTTATGGGCGGAAATAAATTTTGCTAAATAGCTGATGTTTTTCTCTATCGTATAGCGAAAACTCAATGTCATTATCTCTTATAGTTTCCGAGTTATAAGCAAAATTGTAAAATTGTTTAACAAAAAACACTTCCTGCTGAATTCTGTTGGCCTGGTATTGGCAGAAAATTTTTGAACGAAAAATTTGAAAATATTTTGCGATATACACTCACACACATGCACATGTACAATCGCAAAACAATTTTACATTTGTGTGAATATCTCGGAAACTACAAGAGATAATGACAATCAGTTTTCACCATGCGACTGGAAAAAACATCAGCTTTCCAGCAATAAATAAATTCGCCCCCAAATATTAAATACCGCCTGAAATATAAGGCATTATATATAAAAATACAGTATATTTCTTAGAAGGCGTGGCATTTATGGGCGGAAATAAATTTTGGTAAATAGCTGATGTTTTTCTCTATCGTATAGCGAAAACTCAATGTCATTATCTCTTATAGTTTCCGAGTTATAAGCAAAATTGTAAAATTGTTTAACAAAAAACACTTCCTGCTGAATTCTGTTGGCCTGGTATTGGCAGAAAATTTTTGAACGAAAAATTTGAAAATATTTTTCGATACACACACACACACATGCACATGTACAATCGCAAAACAATTTTACATTTGTGTGAATATCTCGGAAACTACAAGAGATAATGACAATCAGTTTTCACCATGCGACTGGAAAAAACATCAGCTTTCCACCAATAAATAAATTCGCCCCCAAATATTAAATACCGCCTGAAATATAAGGCATTATATATAAAAATACAGTATATTTCTTAGAAGGCGTGGCATTTATGGGCGGAAATAAATTTTGCTAAATAGCTGATGTTTTTCTCTATCGTATAGCGAAAACTCAATGTCATTATCTCTTATAGTTTCCGAGTTATAAGCAAAATTGTAAAATTGTTTAACAAAAAACACTTCCTGCTGAATTCTGTTGGCCTGGTATTGGCAGAAAATTTTTGAACGAAAAATTTGAAAATATTTTTCGATACACACACACACACATGCACATGTACAATCGCAAAACAATTTTACATTTGTGTGAATATCTCGGAAACTACAAGAGATAATGACAATCAGTTTTCACCATGCGACTGGAAAAAACATCAGCTTTCCAGCAATAAATAAATTCGCCCCCAAATATTAAATACCGCCTGAAATATAAGGCATTATATAAAAATACAGTATATTTCTTAGAAGGCGTGGCATTTATGGGCGGAAATAAATTTTGGTAAATAGCTGATGTTTTTCTCTATCGTATAGCGAAAACTCAATGTCATTATCTCTTATAGTTTCCGAGTTATAAGCAAAATTGTAAAATTGTTTAACAAAAAACACTTCCTGCTGAATTCTGTTGGCCTGGTATTGGCAGAAAATTTTTGAACGAAAAATTTGAAGATATTTTTCGATATACACACACACACATGCATATGTACAATCGCAAAACAATTTTACATTTGTGTGAATATCTCGGAAACTGCAAGAGATAATGACAATCAGTTTTCACCATGCGACTGGAAAAAACATCAGCTTTCCACCAATAAATAAATTCGCCCCCAAATATTAAATACCGCCTGAAATATAAGGCATTATATATAAAAATACAGTATATTTCTTAGAAGGCGTGGCATTTATGGGCGGAAATAAATTTTGCTAAATAGCTGATGTTTTTCTCTATCGTATAGCGAAAACTCAATGTCATTATCTCTTATAGTTTCCGAGTTATAAGCAAAATTGTAAAATTGTTTAACAAAAAACACTTCCTGCTGAATTCTGTTGGCCTGGTATTGGCAGAAAATTTTTCAACGAAAAATTTGAAAATATTATTCGATACACACACACACATGCACATGTACAATCGCAAAACAATTTTACATTTCTGTGAATATCTCGGAAACTACAAGAGATAATGACAATCAGTTTTCACCATGCGACTGGAAAAAACATCAGCTTTCCAGCAATAAATAAATTCGCCCCCAAATATTAAATACCGCCTGAAATATAAGGCATTATATAAAAATACAGTATATTTCTTAGAAGGCGTGGCATTTATGGGCGGAAATAAATTTTGGTAAATAGCTGATGTTTTTCTCTATCGTATAGCGAAAACTCAATGTCATTATCTCTTATAGTTTCCGAGTTATAAGCAAAATTGTAAAATTGTTTAACAAAAAACACTTCCTGCTGAATTCTGTTGGCCTGGTATTGGCAGAAAATTTTTGAACGAAAAATTTGAAAATATTTTTCGATACACACACACACACATGCGCATGTACAATCGCAAAACAATTTTACATTTGTGTGAATATCTCGGAAACTACAAGAGATAATGACAATCAGTTTTCACCATGCGACTGGAAAAAACATCAGCTTTCCAACAATAAATAAATTCGCCCCCAAATATTAAATACCGCCTGAAATATAAGGCATTATATATAAAAATACAGTATATTTCTTAAAAGGCGTGGCATTTATGGGCGGAAATAAATTTTGGTAAATAGCTGATGTTTTTCTCTATCGTATAGCGAAAACTCAATGTCATTATCTCTTATAGTTTCCGAGTTATAAGCAAAATTGTAAAATTGTTTAACAAAAAACACTTCCTGCTGAATTCTGTTGGCCTGGTATTGGCAGAAAATTTTTGAACGAAAAATTTGAAGATATTTTTCGATATACACACACACACATGCATATGTACAATCGCAAAACAATTTTACATTTGTGTGAATATCTCGGAAACTGCAAGAGATAATGACAATCAGTTTTCACCATGCGACTGGAAAAAACATCAGCTTTCCACCAATAAATAAATTCGCCCCCAAATATTAAATACCGCCTGAAATATAAGGCATTATATATAAAAATACAGTATATTTCTTAGAAGGCGTGGCATTTATGGGCGGAAATAAATTTTGCTAAATAGCTGATGTTTTTTTCTATCGTATAGCGAAAACTCAATGTCATTATCTCTTATAGTTTCCGAGTTATAAGCAAAATTGTAAAATTGTTTAACAAAAAACACTTCCTGCTGAATTCTGTTGGCCTGGTATTGGCAGAAAATTTTTGAACGAAAAATTTTAAAATATTTTTCGATACACACACACACATGCGCATGTACAATCGCAAAACAATTTTACATTTGTGTGAATATCTCGGAAACTACAAGAGATAATGACAATCAGTTTTCACCATGCGACTGGAAAAAACATCAGCTTTCCAGCAATAAATAAATTCGCCCCCAAATATTAAATACCGCCTGAAATATAAGGCATTATATATAAAAATACAGTATATTTCTTAGAAGGCGTGGCATTTATGGGCGGAAATAAATTTTGCTAAATAGCTGATGTTTTTCTCTATCGTATAGCGAAAACTCAATGTCATTATCTCTTATAGTTTCCGAGTTATAAGCAAAATTGTAAAATTGTTTAACAAAAAACACTTCCTGCTGAATTCTGTTGGCCTGGTATTGGCAGAAAATTTTTGAACGAAAAATTTGAAAATATTTTTCGATACACACACACACACATGCGCATGTACAATCGCAAAACAATTTTACATTTGTGTGAATATCTCGGAAACTACAAGAGATAATGACAATCAGTTCTCACCATGCGACTGGAAAAAACATCAGCTTTCCAGCAATAAATAAATTCGCCCCCAAATATTAAATACCGCCTGAAATATAAGGCATTATATATAAAAATACAGTATATTTCTTAGAAGGCGTGGCATTTATGGGCGGAAATAAATTTTGGTAAATAGCTGATGTTTTTCTCTATCGTATAGCGAAAACTCAATGTCATTATCTCTTATAGTTTCCGAGTTATAAGCAAAATTGTAAAATTGTTTAACAAAAAACACTTCCTGCTGAATTCTGTTGGCCTGGTATTGGCAGAAAATTTTTGAACGAAAAATTTGAAAATATTTTTCGATACACACACACACACATGCGCATGTACAATCGCAAAACAATTTTACATTTGTGTGAATATCTCGGAAACTACAAGAGATAATGACAATCAGTTTTCACCATGCGACTGGAAAAAACATCAGCTTTCCAACAATAAATAAATTCGCCCCCAAATATTAAATACCGCCTGAAATATAAGGCATTATATATAAAAATACAGTATATTTCTTAAAAGGCGTGGCATTTATGGGCGGAAATAAATTTTGGTAAATAGCTGATGTTTTTCTCTATCGTATAGCGAAAACTCAATGTCATTATCTCTTATAGTTTCCGAGTTATAAGCAAAATTGTAAAATTGTTTAACAAAAAACACTTCCTGCTGAATTCTGTTGGCCTGGTATTGGTAGAATATTTTTGAACGAAAAATTTGAAAATATTTTGCGATATACACACACACACATGCACATGTACAATCGCAAAACAATTTTACATTTGTGTGAATATCTCGGAAACTACAAGAGATAATGACAATCAGTTTTCACCATGCGACTGGAAAAAACATCAGCTTTCCAGCAATAAATAAATTCGCCCCCAAATATTAAATACCGCCTGAAATATAAGGCATTATATATAAAAATACAGTATATTTCTTAGAAGGCGTGGCATTTATGGGCGCAAATAAATTTTGGTAAATAGCTGATGTTTTTCTCTATCGTATAGCGAAAACTCAATGTCATTATCTCTTATAGTTTCCGAGTTATAAGCAAAATTGTAAAATTGTTTAACAAAAAACACTTCCTGCTGAATTCTGTTGGCCTGGTATTGGCAGAAAATTTTTGAACGAAAAATTTGAAGATATTTTTCGATATACACACACACACATGCATATGTACAATCGCAAAACAATTTTACATTTGTGTGAATATCTCGGAAACTGCAAGAGATAATGACAATCAGTTTTCACCATGCGACTGGAAAAAACATCAGCTTTCCAGCAATAAATAAATTCGCCCCCAAATATTAAATACCGCCTGAAATATAAGGCATTATATATAAAAATACAGTATATTTCTTAGAAGGCGTGGCATTTATGGGCGGAAATAAATTTTGGTAAATAGCTGATGTTTTTCTCTATCGTATAGCGAAAACTCAATGTCATTATCTCTTATAGTTTCCGAGTTATAAGCAAAATTGTAAAATTGTTTAACAAAAAACACTTCCTGCTGAATTCTGTTGGCCTGGTATTGGCAGAAAATTTTTGAACGAAAAATTTGAAAATATTTTTCGATACACACACACACACATGCGCATGTACAATCGCAAAACAATTTTACATTTGTGTGAATATCTCGGAAACTACAAGAGATAATGACAATCAGTTTTCACCATGCGACTGGAAAAAACATCAGCTTTCCAACAATAAATAAATTCGCCCCCAAATATTAAATACCGCCTGAAATATAAGGCATTATATATAAAAATACAGTATATTTCTTAAAAGGCGTGGCATTTATGGGCGGAAATAAATTTTGGTAAATAGCTGATGTTTTTCTCTATCGTATAGCGAAAACTCAATGTCATTATCTCTTATAGTTTCCGAGTTATAAGCAAAATTGTAAAATTGTTTAACAAAAAACACTTCCTGCTGAATTCTGTTGGCCTGGTATTGGTAGAATATTTTTGAACGAAAAATTTGAAAATATTTTGCGATATACACACACACACATGCACATGTACAATCGCAAAACAATTTTACATTTGTGTGAATATCTCGGAAACTACAAGAGATAATGACAATCAGTTTTCACCATGCGACTGGAAAAAACATCAGCTTTCCAGCAATAAATAAATTCGCCCCCAAATATTAAATACCGCCTGAAATATAAGGCATTATATATAAAAATACAGTATATTTCTTAGAAGGCGTGGCATTTATGGGCGCAAATAAATTTTGGTAAATAGCTGATGTTTTTCTCTATCGTATAGCGAAAACTCAATGTCATTATCTCTTATAGTTTCCGAGTTATAAGCAAAATTGTAAAATTGTTTAACAAAAAACACTTCCTGCTGAATTCTGTTGGCCTGGTATTGGCAGAAAATTTTTGAACGAAAAATTTGAAGATATTTTTCGATATACACACACACACATGCATATGTACAATCGCAAAACAATTTTACATTTGTGTGAATATCTCGGAAACTGCAAGAGATAATGACAATCAGTTTTCACCATGCGACTGGAAAAAACATCAGCTTTCCAGCAATAAATAAATTCGCCCCCAAATATTAAATACCGCCTGAAATATAAGGCATTATATATAAAAATACAGTATATTTCTTAGAAGGCGTGGCATTTATGGGCGCAAATAAATTTTGGTAAATAGCTGATGTTTTTCTCTATCGTATAGCGAAAACTCAATGTCATTATCTCTTATAGTTTCCGAGTTATAAGCAAAATTGTAAAATTGTTTAACAAAAAACACTTCCTGCTGAATTCTGTTGGCCTGGTATTGGCATAAAATTTTTGAACGAAAAATTTGAAGATATTTTTCGATATACACACACACACATGCATATGTACAATCGCAAAACAATTTTACATTTGTGTGAATATCTCGGAAACTGCAAGAGATAATGACAATCAGTTTTCACCATGCGACTGGAAAAAACATCAGCTTTCCACCAATAAATAAATTCGCCCCCAAATATTAAATACCGCCTGAAATATAAGGCATTATATATAAAAATACAGTATATTTCTTAGAAGGCGTGGCATTTATGGGCGCAAATAAATTTTGGTAAATAGCTGATGTTTTTCTCTATCGTATAGCGAAAACTCAATGTCATTATCTCTTATAGTTTCCGAGTTATAAGCAAAATTGTAAAATTGTTTAACAAAAAACACTTCCTGCTGAATTCTGTTGGCCTGGTATTGGCAGAAAATTTTTGAACGAAAAATTTGAAGATATTTTTCGATATACACACACACACATGCATATGTACAATCGCAAAACAATTTTACATTTGTGTGAATATCTCGGAAACTGCAAGAGATAATGACAATCAGTTTTCACCATGCGACTGGAAAAAACATCAGCTTTCCAGCAATAAATAAATTCGCCCCCAAATATTAAATACCGCCTGAAATATAAGGCATTATATATAAAAATACAGTATATTTCTTAGAAGGCGTGGCATTTATGGGCGGAAATAAATTTTGGTAAATAGCTGATGTTTTTCTCTATCGTATAGCGAAAACTCAATGTCATTATCTCTTATAGTTTCCGAGTTATAAGCAAAATTGTAAAATTGTTTAACAAAAAACACTTCCTGCTGAATTCTGTTGGCCTGGTATTGGCAGAAAATTTTTGAACGAAAAATTTGAAAATATTTTTCGATACACACACACACACATGCGCATGTACAATCGCAAAACAATTTTACATTTGTGTGAATATCTCGGAAACTACAAGAGATAATGACAATCAGTTTTCACCATGCGACTGGAAAAAACATCAGCTTTCCAACAATAAATAAATTCGCCCCCAAATATTAAATACCGCCTGAAATATAAGGCATTATATATAAAAATACAGTATATTTCTTAAAAGGCGTGGCATTTATGGGCGGAAATAAATTTTGGTAAATAGCTGATGTTTTTCTCTATCGTATAGCGAAAACTCAATGTCATTATCTCTTATAGTTTCCGAGTTATAAGCAAAATTGTAAAATTGTTTAACAAAAAACACTTCCTGCTGAATTCTGTTGGCCTGGTATTGGTAGAATATTTTTGAACGAAAAATTTGAAAATATTTTGCGATATACACACACACACATGCACATGTACAATCGCAAAACAATTTTACATTTGTGTGAATATCTCGGAAACTACAAGAGATAATGACAATCAGTTTTCACCATGCGACTGGAAAAAACATCAGCTTTCCAGCAATAAATAAATTCGCCCCCAAATATTAAATACCGCCTGAAATATAAGGCATTATATATAAAAATACAGTATATTTCTTAGAAGGCGTGGCATTTATGGGCGCAAATAAATTTTGGTAAATAGCTGATGTTTTTCTCTATCGTATAGCGAAAACTCAATGTCATTATCTCTTATAGTTTCCGAGTTATAAGCAAAATTGTAAAATTGTTTAACAAAAAACACTTCCTGCTGAATTCTGTTGGCCTGGTATTGGCAGAAAATTTTTGAACGAAAAATTTGAAGATATTTTTCGATATACACACACACACATGCATATGTACAATCGCAAAACAATTTTACATTTGTGTGAATATCTCGGAAACTGCAAGAGATAATGACAATCAGTTTTCACCATGCGACTGGAAAAAACATCAGCTTTCCAGCAATAAATAAATTCGCCCCCAAATATTAAATACCGCCTGAAATATAAGGCATTATATATAAAAATACAGTATATTTCTTAGAAGGCGTGGCATTTATGGGCGCAAATAAATTTTGGTAAATAGCTGATGTTTTTCTCTATCGTATAGCGAAAACTCAATGTCATTATCTCTTATAGTTTCCGAGTTATAAGCAAAATTGTAAAATTGTTTAACAAAAAACACTTCCTGCTGAATTCTGTTGGCCTGGTATTGGCATAAAATTTTTGAACGAAAAATTTGAAGATATTTTTCGATATACACACACACACATGCATATGTACAATCGCAAAACAATTTTACATTTGTGTGAATATCTCGGAAACTGCAAGAGATAATGACAATCAGTTTTCACCATGCGACTGGAAAAAACATCAGCTTTCCACCAATAAATAAATTCGCCCCCAAATATTAAATACCGCCTGAAATATAAGGCATTATATATAAAAATACAGTATATTTCTTAGAAGGCGTGGCATTTATGGGCGGAAATAAATTTTGCTAAATAGCTGATGTTTTTTTCTATCGTATAGCGAAAACTCAATGTCATTATCTCTTATAGTTTCCGAGTTATAAGCAAAATTGTAAAATTGTTTAACAAAAAACACTTCCTGCTGAATTCTGTTGGCCTGGTATTGGCAGAAAATTTTTGAACGAAAAATTTTAAAATATTTTTCGATACACACACACACATGCGCATGTACAATCGCAAAACAATTTTACATTTGTGTGAATATCTCGGAAACTACAAGAGATAATGACAATCAGTTTTCACCATGCGACTGGAAAAAACATCAGCTTTCCAGCAATAAATAAATTCGCCCCCAAATATTAAATACCGCCTGAAATATAAGGCATTATATATAAAAATACAGTATATTTCTTAGAAGGCGTGGCATTTATGGGCGGAAATAAATTTTGCTAAATAGCTGATGTTTTTCTCTATCGTATAGCGAAAACTCAATGTCATTATCTCTTATAGTTTCCGAGTTATAAGCAAAATTGTAAAATTGTTTAACAAAAAACACTTCCTGCTGAATTCTGTTGGCCTGGTATTGGCAGAAAATTTTTGAACGAAAAATTTGAAAATATTTTTCGATACACACACACACACATGCGCATGTACAATCGCAAAACAATTTTACATTTGTGTGAATATCTCGGAAACTACAAGAGATAATGACAATCAGTTTTCACCATGCGACTGGAAAAAACATCAGCTTTCCAACAATAAATAAATTCGCCCCCAAATATTAAATACCGCCTGAAATATAAGGCATTATATATAAAAATACAGTATATTTCTTAGAAGGCGTGGCATTTATGGGCGGAAATAAATTTTGCTAAATAGCTGATGTTTTTCTCTATCGTATAGCGAAAACTCAATGTCATTATCTCTTATAGTTTCCGAGTTATAAGCAAAATTGTAAAATTGTTTAACAAAAAACACTTCCTGCTGAATTCTGTTGGCCTGGTATTGGCAGAAAATTTTTGAACGAAAAATTTTAAAATATTTTTCGATACACACACACACATGCGCATGTACAATCGCAAAACAATTTTACATTTGTGTGAATATCTCGGAAACTACAAGAGATAATGACAATCAGTTTTCACCATGCGACTGGAAAAAACATCAGCTTTCCACCAATAAATAAATTCGCCCCCAAATATTAAATACCGCCTGAAATATAAGGCATTATATATAAAAATACAGTATATTTCTTAGAAGGCGTGGCATTTATGGGCGGAAATAAATTTTGCTAAATAGCTGATGTTTTTCTCTATCGTATAGCGAAAACTCAATGTCATTATCTCTTATAGTTTCCGAGTTATAAGCAAAATTGTAAAATTGTTTAACAAAAAACACTTCCTGCTGAATTCTGTTGGCCTGGTATTGGCAGAAAATTTTTGAACGAAAAATTTGAAAATATTTTTCGATACACACACACACACATGCGCATGTACAATCGCAAAACAATTTTACATTTGTGTGAATATCTCGGAAACTACAAGAGATAATGACAATCAGTTTTCACCATGCGACTGGAAAAAACATCAGCTTTCCAACAATAAATAAATTCGCCCCCAAATATTAAATACCGCCTGAAATATAAGGCATTATATATAAAAATACAGTATATTTCTTAGAAGGCGTGGCATTTATGGGCGGAAATAAATTTTAGTAAATAGCTGATGTTTTTCTCTATCGTATAGCGAAAACTCAATGTCATTATCTCTTATAGTTTCCGAGTTATAAGCAAAATTGTAAAATTGTTTAACAAAAAACACTTCCTGCTGAATTCTGTTGGCCTGGTATTGGTAGAATATTTTTGAACGAAAAATTTGAAAATATTTTGCGATATACACTCACACACATGCACATGTACAATCGCAAAACAATTTTACATTTGTGTGAATATCTCGGAAACTACAAGAGATAATGACAATCAGTTTTCACCATGCGACTGGAAAAAACATCAGCTTTCCACCAATAAATAAATTCGCCCCCAAATATTAAATACCGCCTGAAATATAAGGCATTATATATAAAAATACAGTATATTTCTTAGAAGGCGTGGCATTTATGGGCGGAAATAAATTTTAGTAAATAGCTGATGTTTTTCTCTATCGTATAGCGAAAACTCAATGTCATTATCTCTTATAGTTTCCGAGTTATAAGCAAAATTGTAAAATTGTTTAACAAAAAACACTTCCTGCTGAATTCTGTTGGCCTGGTATTGGCAGAAAATTTTTGAACGAAAAATTTGAAAATATTTTTCGATACACACACACACACATGCGCATGTACAATCGCAAAACAATTTTACATTTGTGTGAATATCTCGGAAACTACAAGAGATAATGACAATCAGTTTTCACCATGCGACTGGAAAAAACATCAGCTTTCCAACAATAAATAAATTCGCCCCCAAATATTAAATACCGCCTGAAATATAAGGCATTATATATAAAAATACAGTATATTTCTTAGAAGGCGTGGCATTTATGGGCGCAAATAAATTTTGGTAAATAGCTGATGTTTTTCTCTATCGTATAGCGAAAACTCAATGTCATTATCTCTTATAGTTTCCGAGTTATAAGCAAAATTGTAAAATTGTTTAACAAAAAACACTTCCTGCTGAATTCTGTTGGCCTGGTATTGGCAGAAAATTTTTGAACGAAAAATTTGAAGATGTTTTTCGATATACACACACACACATGCATATGTACAATCGCAAAACAATTTTACATTTGTGTGAATATCTCGGAAACTGCAAGAGATAATGACAATCAGTTTTCACCATGCGACTGGAAAAAACATCAGCTTTCCACCAATAAATAAATTCGCCCCCAAATATTAAATACCGCCTGAAATATAAGGCATTATATATAAAAATACAGTATATTTCTTAGAAGGCGTGGCATTTATGGGCGGAAATAAATTTTGCTAAATAGCTGATGTTTTTTTCTATCGTATAGCGAAAACTCAATGTCATTATCTCTTATAGTTTCCGAGTTATAAGCAAAATTGTAAAATTGTTTAACAAAAAACACTTCCTGCTGAATTCTGTTGGCCTGGTATTGGCAGAAAATTTTTGAACGAAAAATTTTAAAATATTTTTCGATACACACACACACATGCGCATGTACAATCGCAAAACAATTTTACATTTGTGTGAATATCTCGGAAACTACAAGAGATAATGACAATCAGTTTTCACCATGCGACTGGAAAAAACATCAGCTTTCCAGCAATAAATAAATTCGCCCCCAAATATTAAATACCGCCTGAAATATAAGGCATTATATATAAAAATACAGTATATTTCTTAGAAGGCGTGGCATTTATGGGCGGAAATAAATTTTGGTAAATAGCTGATGTTTTTCTCTATCGTATAGCGAAAACTCAATGTCATTATCTCTTATAGTTTCCGAGTTATAAGCAAAATTGTAAAATTGTTTAACAAAAAACACTTCCTGCTGAATTCTGTTGGCCTGGTATTGGCAGAAAATTTTTGAACGAAAAATTTGAAGATATTTTTCGATATACACACACACACATGCATATGTACAATCGCAAAACAATTTTACATTTGCGTGAATATCTCGGAAACTGCAAGAGATAATGACAATCAGTTTTCACCATGCGACTGGAAAAAACATCAGCTTTCCACCAATAAATAAATTCGCCCCCAAATATTAAATACCGCCTGAAATATAAGGCATTATATATAAAAATACAGTATATTTCTTAGAAGGCGTGGCATTTATGGGCGGAAATAAATTTTGCTAAATAGCTGATGTTTTTCTCTATCGTATAGCGAAAACTCAATGTCATTATCTCTTATAGTTTCCGAGTTATAAGCAAAATTGTAAAATTGTTTAACAAAAAACACTTCCTGCTGAATTCTGTTGGCCTGGTATTGGCAGAAAATTTTTGGACGAAAAATTTGAAAATATTTTTCGATACACACACACACACATGCGCATGTACAATCGCAAAACAATTTTACATTTGTGTGAATATCTCGGAAACTACAAGAGATAATGACAATCAGTTTTCACCATGCGACTGGAAAAAACATCAGCTTTCCAACAATAAATAAATTCGCCCCCAAATATTAAATACCGCCTGAAATATAAGGCATTATATATAAAAATACAGTATATTTCTTAGAAGGCGTGGCATTTATGGGCGGAAATAAATTTTGGTAAATAGCTGATGTTTTTCTCTATCGTATAGCGAAAACTCGCCCCCAAATATTAAATACCGCCTGAAATATAAGGCATTATATATAAAAATACAGTATATTTCTTAGAAGGCGTGGCATTTATGGGCGGAAATAAATTTTGGTAAATAGCTGATGTTTTTCTCTATCGTATAGCGAAAACTCAATGTCATTATCTCTTATAGTTTCCGAGTTATAAGCAAAATTGTGAAATTGTTTAACAAAAAACACTTCCTGCTGAATTCTGTTGGCCTGGTATTGGCAGAAAATTTTTGAACGAAAAATTTGAAGATATTTTTCGATATACACACACACACATGCATATGTACAATCGCAAAACAATTTTACATTTGCGTGAATATCTCGGAAACTGCAAGAGATAATGACAATCAGTTTTCACCATGCGACTGGAAAAAACATCAGCTTTCCACCAATAAATAAATTCGCCCCCAAATATTAAATACCGCCTGAAATATAAGGCATTATATATAAAAATACAGTATATTTCTTAGAAGGCGTGGCATTTATGGGCGGAAATAAATTTTGCTAAATAGCTGATGTTTTTCTCTATCGTATAGCGAAAACTCAATGTCATTATCTCTTATAGTTTCCGAGTTATAAGCAAAATTGTAAAATTGTTTAACAAAAAACACTTCCTGCTGAATTCTGTTGGCCTGGTATTGGCAGAAAATTTTTGAACGAAAAATTTGAAAATATTTTTCGATACACACACACACACATGCGCATGTACAATCGCAAAACAATTTTACATTTGTGTGAATATCTCGGAAACTACAAGAGATAATGACAATCAGTTTTCACCATGCGACTGGAAAAAACATCAGCTTTCCAACAATAAATAAATTCGCCCCCAAATATTAAATACCGCCTGAAATATAAGGCATTATATATAAAAATACAGTATATTTCTTAGAAGGCGTGGCATTTATGGGCGGAAATAAATTTTGGTAAATAGCTGATGTTTTTCTCTATCGTATAGCGAAAACTCAATGTCATTATCTCTTATAGTTTCCGAGTTATAAGCAAAATTGTAAAATTGTTTAACAAAAAACACTTCCTGCTGAATTCTGTTGGCCTGGTATTGGTAGAATATTTTTGAACGAAAAATTTGAAAATATTTTGCGATATACACTCACACACATGCACATGTACAATCGCAAAACAATTTTACATTTGTGTGAATATCTCGGAAACTACAAGAGATAATGACAATCAGTTTTCACCATGCGACTGGAAAAAACATCAGCTTTCCACCAATAAATAAATTCGCCCCCAAATATTAAATACCGCCTGAAATATAAGGCATTATATATAAAAATACAGTATATTTCTTAGAAGGCGTGGCATTTATGGGCGGAAATAAATTTTGCTAAATAGCTGATGTTTTTCTCTATCGTATAGCGAAAACTCAATGTCATTATCTCTTATAGTTTCCGAGTTATAAGCAAAATTGTAAAATTGTTTAACAAAAAACACTTCCTGCTGAATTCTGTTGGCCTGGTATTGGCAGAAAATTTTTGAACGAAAAATTTGAAAATATTTTTCGATACACACACACACACATGCGCATGTACAATCGCAAAACAATTTTACATTTGTGTGAATATCTCGGAAACTACAAGAGATAATGACAATCAGTTTTCACCATGCGACTGGAAAAAACATCAGCTTTCCAACAATAAATAAATTCGCCCCCAAATATTAAATACCGCCTGAAATATAAGGCATTATATATAAAAATACAGTATATTTCTTAGAAGGCGTGGCATTTATGGGCGCAAATAAATTTTGGTAAATAGCTGATGTTTTTCTCTATCGTATAGCGAAAACTCAATGTCATTATCTCTTATAGTTTCCGAGTTATAAGCAAAATTGTAAAATTGTTTAACAAAAAACACTTCCTGCTGAATTCTGTTGGCCTGGTATTGGCAGAAAATTTTTGAACGAAAAATTTGAAGATATTTTTCGATATACACACACACACATGCATATGTACAATCGCAAAACAATTTTACATTTGTGTGAATATCTCGGAAACTGCAAGAGATAATGACAATCAGTTTTCACCATGCGACTGGAAAAAACATCAGCTTTCCACCAATAAATAAATTCGCCCCCAAATATTAAATACCGCCTGAAATATAAGGCATTATATATAAAAATACAGTATATTTCTTAGAAGGCGTGGCATTTATGGGCGGAAATAAATTTTGCTAAATAGCTGATGTTTTTTTCTATCGTATAGCGAAAACTCAATGTCATTATCTCTTATAGTTTCCGAGTTATAAGCAAAATTGTAAAATTGTTTAACAAAAAACACTTCCTGCTGAATTCTGTTGGCCTGGTATTGGCAGAAAATTTTTGAACGAAAAATTTTAAAATATTTTTCGATACACACACACACATGCGCATGTACAATCGCAAAACAATTTTACATTTGTGTGAATATCTCGGAAACTACAAGAGATAATGACAATCAGTTTTCACCATGCGACTGGAAAAAACATCAGCTTTCCAGCAATAAATAAATTCGCCCCCAAATATTAAATACCGCCTGAAATATAAGGCATTATATATAAAAATACAGTATATTTCTTAGAAGGCGTGGCATTTATGGGCGGAAATAAATTTTGCTAAATAGCTGATGTTTTTCTCTATCGTATAGCGAAAACTCAATGTCATTATCTCTTATAGTTTCCGAGTTATAAGCAAAATTGTAAAATTGTTTAACAAAAAACACTTCCTGCTGAATTCTGTTGGCCTGGTATTGGCAGAAAATTTTTGAACGAAAAATTTGAAAATATTTTTCGATACACACACACACACATGCGCATGTACAATCGCAAAACAATTTTACATTTGTGTGAATATCTCGGAAACTACAAGAGATAATGACAATCAGTTTTCACCATGCGACTGGAAAAAACATCAGCTTTCCAACAATAAATAAATTCGCCCCCAAATATTAAATACCGCCTGAAATATAAGGCATTATATATAAAAATACAGTATATTTCTTAGAAGGCGTGGCATTTATGGGCGGAAATAAATTTTGGTAAATAGCTGATGTTTTTCTCTATCGTATAGCGAAAACTCAATGTCATTATCTCTTATAGTTTCCGAGTTATAAGCAAAATTGTAAAATTGTTTAACAAAAAACACTTCCTGCTGAATTCTGTTGGCCTGGTATTGGCAGAAAATTTTTGAACGAAAAATTTGAAGATATTTTTCGATATACACACACACACATGCATATGTACAATCGCAAAACAATTTTACATTTGTGTGAATATCTCGGAAACTGCAAGAGATAATGACAATCAGTTTTCACCATGCGACTGGAAAAAACATCAGCTTTCCACCAATAAATAAATTCGCCCCCAAATATTAAATACCGCCTGAAATATAAGGCATTATATATAAAAATACAGTATATTTCTTAGAAGGCGTGGCATTTATGGGCGGAAATAAATTTTGCTAAATAGCTGATGTTTTTTTCTATCGTATAGCGAAAACTCAATGTCATTATCTCTTATAGTTTCCGAGTTATAAGCAAAATTGTAAAATTGTTTAACAAAAAACACTTCCTGCTGAATTCTGTTGGCCTGGTATTGGCAGAAAATTTTTGAACGAAAAATTTTAAAATATTTTTCGATACACACACACACATGCGCATGTACAATCGCAAAACAATTTTACATTTGTGTGAATATCTCGGAAACTACAAGAGATAATGACAATCAGTTTTCACCATGCGACTGGAAAAAACATCAGCTTTCCAGCAATAAATAAATTCGCCCCCAAATATTAAATACCGCCTGAAATATAAGGCATTATATATAAAAATACAGTATATTTCTTAGAAGGCGTGGCATTTATGGGCGGAAATAAATTTTGGTAAATAGCTGATGTTTTTCTCTATCGTATAGCGAAAACTCAATGTCATTATCTCTTATAGTTTCCGAGTTATAAGCAAAATTGTAAAATTGTTTAACAAAAAACACTTCCTGCTGAATTCTGTTGGCCTGGTATTGGCAGAAAATTTTTGAACGAAAAATTTGAAGATATTTTTCGATATACACACACACACATGCATATGTACAATCGCAAAACAATTTTACATTTGCGTGAATATCTCGGAAACTGCAAGAGATAATGACAATCAGTTTTCACCATGCGACTGGAAAAAACATCAGCTTTCCACCAATAAATAAATTCGCCCCCAAATATTAAATACCGCCTGAAATATAAGGCATTATATATAAAAATACAGTATATTTCTTAGAAGGCGTGGCATTTATGGGCGGAAATAAATTTTGCTAAATAGCTGATGTTTTTCTCTATCGTATAGCGAAAACTCAATGTCATTATCTCTTATAGTTTCCGAGTTATAAGCAAAATTGTAAAATTGTTTAACAAAAAACACTTCCTGCTGAATTCTGTTGGCCTGGTATTGGCAGAAAATTTTTGGACGAAAAATTTGAAAATATTTTTCGATACACACACACACACATGCGCATGTACAATCGCAAAACAATTTTACATTTGTGTGAATATCTCGGAAACTACAAGAGATAATGACAATCAGTTTTCACCATGCGACTGGAAAAAACATCAGCTTTCCAACAATAAATAAATTCGCCCCCAAATATTAAATACCGCCTGAAATATAAGGCATTATATATAAAAATACAGTATATTTCTTAGAAGGCGTGGCATTTATGGGCGGAAATAAATTTTGGTAAATAGCTGATGTTTTTCTCTATCGTATAGCGAAAACTCGCCCCCAAATATTAAATACCGCCTGAAATATAAGGCATTATATATAAAAATACAGTATATTTCTTAGAAGGCGTGGCATTTATGGGCGGAAATAAATTTTGGTAAATAGCTGATGTTTTTCTCTATCGTATAGCGAAAACTCAATGTCATTATCTCTTATAGTTTCCGAGTTATAAGCAAAATTGTAAAATTGTTTAACAAAAAACACTTCCTGCTGAATTCTGTTGGCCTGGTATTGGCAGAAAATTTTTGAACGAAAAATTTGAAGATATTTTTCGATATACACACACACACATGCATATGTACAATCGCAAAACAATTTTACATTTGCGTGAATATCTCGGAAACTGCAAGAGATAATGACAATCAGTTTTCACCATGCGACTGGAAAAAACATCAGCTTTCCACCAATAAATAAATTCGCCCCCAAATATTAAATACCGCCTGAAATATAAGGCATTATATATAAAAATACAGTATATTTCTTAGAAGGCGTGGCATTTATGGGCGGAAATAAATTTTGCTAAATAGCTGATGTTTTTCTCTATCGTATAGCGAAAACTCAATGTCATTATCTCTTATAGTTTCCGAGTTATAAGCAAAATTGTAAAATTGTTTAACAAAAAACACTTCCTGCTGAATTCTGTTGGCCTGGTATTGGCAGAAAATTTTTGAACGAAAAATTTGAAAATATTTTTCGATACACACACACACACATGCGCATGTACAATCGCAAAACAATTTTACATTTGTGTGAATATCTCGGAAACTACAAGAGATAATGACAATCAGTTTTCACCATGCGACTGGAAAAAACATCAGCTTTCCAACAATAAATAAATTCGCCCCCAAATATTAAATACCGCCTGAAATATAAGGCATTATATATAAAAATACAGTATATTTCTTAGAAGGCGTGGCATTTATGGGCGGAAATAAATTTTGGTAAATAGCTGATGTTTTTCTCTATCGTATAGCGAAAACTCAATGTCATTATCTCTTATAGTTTCCGAGTTATAAGCAAAATTGTAAAATTGTTTAACAAAAAACACTTCCTGCTGAATTCTGTTGGCCTGGTATTGGTAGAATATTTTTGAACGAAAAATTTGAAAATATTTTGCGATATACACTCACACACATGCACATGTACAATCGCAAAACAATTTTACATTTGTGTGAATATCTCGGAAACTACAAGAGATAATGACAATCAGTTTTCACCATGCGACTGGAAAAAACATCAGCTTTTCACCAATAAATAAATTCGCCCCCAAATATTAAATACCGCCTGAAATATAAGGCATTATATATAAAAATACAGTATATTTCTTAGAAGGCGTGGCATTTATGGGCGGAAATAAATTTTGCTAAATAGCTGATGTTTTTCTCTATCGTATAGCGAAAACTCAATGTCATTATCTCTTATAGTTTCCGAGTTATAAGCAAAATTGTAAAATTGTTTAACAAAAAACACTTCCTGCTGAATTCTGTTGGCCTGGTATTGGCAGAAAATTTTTGAACGAAAAATTTGAAAATATTTTTCGATACACACACACACACATGCGCATGTACAATCGCAAAACAATTTTACATTTGTGTGAATATCTCGGAAACTACAAGAGATAATGACAATCAGTTTTCACCATGCGACTGGAAAAAACATCAGCTTTCCAACAATAAATAAATTCGCCCCCAAATATTAAATACCGCCTGAAATATAAGGCATTATATATAAAAATACAGTATATTTCTTAGAAGGCGTGGCATTTATGGGCGCAAATAAATTTTGGTAAATAGCTGATGTTTTTCTCTATCGTATAGCGAAAACTCAATGTCATTATCTCTTATAGTTTCCGAGTTATAAGCAAAATTGTAAAATTGTTTAACAAAAAACACTTCCTGCTGAATTCTGTTGGCCTGGTATTGGCAGAAAATTTTTGAACGAAAAATTTGAAGATATTTTTCGATATACACACACACACATGCATATGTACAATCGCAAAACAATTTTACATTTGTGTGAATATCTCGGAAACTGCAAGAGATAATGACAATCAGTTTTCACCATGCGACTGGAAAAAACATCAGCTTTCCACCAATAAATAAATTCGCCCCCAAATATTAAATACCGCCTGAAATATAAGGCATTATATATAAAAATACAGTATATTTCTTAGAAGGCGTGGCATTTATGGGCGGAAATAAATTTTGCTAAATAGCTGATGTTTTTTTCTATCGTATAGCGAAAACTCAATGTCATTATCTCTTATAGTTTCCGAGTTATAAGCAAAATTGTAAAATTGTTTAACAAAAAACACTTCCTGCTGAATTCTGTTGGCCTGGTATTGGCAGAAAATTTTTGAACGAAAAATTTTAAAATATTTTTCGATACACACACACACATGCGCATGTACAATCGCAAAACAATTTTACATTTGTGTGAATATCTCGGAAACTACAAGAGATAATGACAATCAGTTTTCACCATGCGACTGGAAAAAACATCAGCTTTCCAGCAATAAATAAATTCGCCCCCAAATATTAAATACCGCCTGAAATATAAGGCATTATATATAAAAATACAGTATATTTCTTAGAAGGCGTGGCATTTATGGGCGGAAATAAATTTTGCTAAATAGCTGATGTTTTTCTCTATCGTATAGCGAAAACTCAATGTCATTATCTCTTATAGTTTCCGAGTTATAAGCAAAATTGTAAAATTGTTTAACAAAAAACACTTCCTGCTGAATTCTGTTGGCCTGGTATTGGCAGAAAATTTTTGAACGAAAAATTTGAAAATATTTTTCGATACACACACACACACATGCGCATGTACAATCGCAAAACAATTTTACATTTGTGTGAATATCTCGGAAACTACAAGAGATAATGACAATCAGTTTTCACCATGCGACTGGAAAAAACATCAGCTTTCCAACAATAAATAAATTCGCCCCCAAATATTAAATACCGCCTGAAATATAAGGCATTATATATAAAAATACAGTATATTTCTTAGAAGGCGTGGCATTTATGGGCGGAAATAAATTTTGGTAAATAGCTGATGTTTTTCTCTATCGTATAGCGAAAACTCAATGTCATTATCTCTTATAGTTTCCGAGTTATAAGCAAAATTGTAAAATTGTTTAACAAAAAACACTTCCTGCTGAATTCTGTTGGCCTGGTATTGGCAGAAAATTTTTGAACGAAAAATTTGAAGATATTTTTCGATATACACACACACACATGCATATGTACAATCGCAAAACAATTTTACATTTGCGTGAATATCTCGGAAACTGCAAGAGATAATGACAATCAGTTTTCACCATGCGACTGGAAAAAACATCAGCTTTCCACCAATAAATAAATTCGCCCCCAAATATTAAATACCGCCTGAAATATAAGGCATTATATATAAAAATACAGTATATTTCTTAGAAGGCGTGGCATTTATGGGCGGAAATAAATTTTGCTAAATAGCTGATGTTTTTCTCTATCGTATAGCGAAAACTCAATGTCATTATCTCTTATAGTTTCCGAGTTATAAGCAAAATTGTAAAATTGTTTAACAAAAAACACTTCCTGCTGAATTCGGTTGCCTGGTATTGGCAGAAAATTTTTGAACGAAAAATTTGAAAATATTTTTCGATACACACACACACACATGCGCATGTACAATCGCAAAACAATTTTACATTTGTGTGAATATCTCGGAAACTACAAGAGATAATGACAATCAGTTTTCACCATGCGATTGGAAAAAACATCAGCTTTCCAACAATAAATAAATTCGCCCCCAAATATTAAATACCGCCTGAAATATAAGGCATTATATATAAAAATACAGTATATTTCTTAGAAGGCGTGGCATTTATGGGCGGAAATAAATTTTGGTAAATAGCTGATGTTTTTCTCTATCGTATAGCGAAAACTCAATGTCATTATCTCTTATAGTTTCCGAGTTATAAGCAAAATTGTAAAATTGTTTAACAAAAAACACTTCCTGCTGAATTCTGTTGGCCTGGTATTGGCAGAAAATTTTTGAACGAAAAATTTGAAAATATTTTTCGATACACACACACACACATGCGCATGTACAATCGCAAAACAATTTTACATTTGTGTGAATATCTCGGAAACTACAAGAGATAATGACAATCAGTTTTCACCATGCGACTGGAAAAAACATCAGCTTTCCACCAATAAATAAATTCGCCCCCAAATATTAAATACCGCCTGAAATATAAGGCATTATATATAAAAATACAGTATATTTCTTAGAAGGCGTGGCATTTATGGGCGGAAATAAATTTTGCTAAATAGCTGATGTTTTTCTCTATCGTATAGCGAAAACTCAATGTCATTATCTCTTATAGTTTCCGAGTTATAAGCAAAATTGTAAAATTGTTTAACAAAAAACACTTCCTGCTGAATTCTGTTGGCCTGGTATTGGCAGAAAATTTTTGAACGAAAAATTTGAAAATATTTTTCGATACACACACACACACATGCGCATGTACAATCGCAAAACAATTTTACATTTGTGTGAATATCTCGGAAACTACAAGAGATAATGACAATCAGTTTTCACCATGCGACTGGAAAAAACATCAGCTTTCCAACAATAAATAAATTCGCCCCCAAATATTAAATACCGCCTGAAATATAAGGCATTATATATAAAAATACAGTATATTTCTTAGAAGGCGTGGCATTTATGGGCGCAAATAAATTTTGGTAAATAGCTGATGTTTTTCTCTATCGTATAGCGAAAACTCGCCCCCAAATATTAAATACCGCCTGAAATATAAGGCATTATATATAAAAATACAGTATATTTCTTAGAAGGCGTGGCATTTATGGGCGGAAATAAATTTTGGTAAATAGCTGATGTTTTTCTCTATCGTATAGCGAAAACTCAATGTCATTATCTCTTATAGTTTCCGAGTTATAAGCAAAATTGTAAAATTGTTTAACAAAAAACACTTCCTGCTGAATTCTGTTGGCCTGGTATTGGCAGAAAATTTTTGAACGAAAAATTTGAAGATATTTTTCGATATACACACACACACATGCATATGTACAATCGCAAAACAATTTTACATTTGCGTGAATATCTCGGAAACTGCAAGAGATAATGACAATCAGTTTTCACCATGCGACTGGAAAAAACATCAGCTTTCCACCAATAAATAAATTCGCCCCCAAATATTAAATACCGCCTGAAATATAAGGCATTATATATAAAAATACAGTATATTTCTTAGAAGGCGTGGCATTTATGGGCGGAAATAAATTTTGCTAAATAGCTGATGTTTTTCTCTATCGTATAGCGAAAACTCAATGTCATTATCTCTTATAGTTTCCGAGTTATAAGCAAAATTGTAAAATTGTTTAACAAAAAACACTTCCTGCTGAATTCTGTTGGCCTGGTATTGGCAGAAAATTTTTGAACGAAAAATTTGAAAATATTTTTCGATACACACACACACACATGCGCATGTACAATCGCAAAACAATTTTACATTTGTGTGAATATCTCGGAAACTACAAGAGATAATGACAATCAGTTTTCACCATGCGACTGGAAAAAACATCAGCTTTCCAACAATAAATAAATTCGCCCCCAAATATTAAATACCGCCTGAAATATAAGGCATTATATATAAAAATACAGTATATTTCTTAGAAGGCGTGGCATTTATGGGCGGAAATAAATTTTGGTAAATAGCTGATGTTTTTCTCTATCGTATAGCGAAAACTCAATGTCATTATCTCTTATAGTTTCCGAGTTATAAGCAAAATTGTAAAATTGTTTAACAAAAAACACTTCCTGCTGAATTCTGTTGGCCTGGTATTGGTAGAATATTTTTGAACGAAAAATTTGAAAATATTTTGCGATATACACTCACACACATGCACATGTACAATCGCAAAACAATTTTACATTTGTGTGAATATCTCGGAAACTACAAGAGATAATGACAATCAGTTTTCACCATGCGACTGGAAAAAACATCAGCTTTCCACCAATAAATAAATTCGCCCCCAAATATTAAATACCGCCTGAAATATAAGGCATTATATATAAAAATACAGTATATTTCTTAGAAGGCGTGGCATTTATGGGCGGAAATAAATTTTGCTAAATAGCTGATGTTTTTCTCTATCGTATAGCGAAAACTCAATGTCATTATCTCTTATAGTTTCCGAGTTATAAGCAAAATTGTAAAATTGTTTAACAAAAAACACTTCCTGCTGAATTCTGTTGGCCTGGTATTGGCAGAAAATTTTTGAACGAAAAATTTGAAAATATTTTTCGATACACACACACACACATGCGCATGTACAATCGCAAAACAATTTTACATTTGTGTGAATATCTCGGAAACTACAAGAGATAATGACAATCAGTTTTCACCATGCGACTGGAAAAAACATCAGCTTTCCAACAATAAATAAATTCGCCCCCAAATATTAAATACCGCCTGAAATATAAGGCATTATATATAAAAATACAGTATATTTCTTAGAAGGCGTGGCATTTATGGGCGCAAATAAATTTTGGTAAATAGCTGATGTTTTTCTCTATCGTATAGCGAAAACTCAATGTCATTATCTCTTATAGTTTCCGAGTTATAAGCAAAATTGTAAAATTGTTTAACAAAAAACACTTCCTGCTGAATTCTGTTGGCCTGGTATTGGCAGAAAATTTTTGAACGAAAAATTTGAAGATATTTTTCGATATACACACACACACATGCATATGTACAATCGCAAAACAATTTTACATTTGTGTGAATATCTCGGAAACTACAAGAGATAATGACAATCAGTTTTCACCATGCGACTGGAAAAAACATCAGCTTTCCAACAATAAATAAATTCGCCCCCAAATATTAAATACCGCCTGAAATATAAGGCATTATATATAAAAATACAGTATATTTCTTAGAAGGCGTGGCATTTATGGGCGCAAATAAATTTTGGTAAATAGCTGATGTTTTTCTCTATCGTATAGCGAAAACTCGCCCCCAAATATTAAATACCGCCTGAAATATAAGGCATTATATATAAAAATACAGTATATTTCTTAGAAGGCGTGGCATTTATGGGCGGAAATAAATTTTGGTAAATAGCTGATGTTTTTCTCTATCGTATAGCGAAAACTCAATGTCATTATCTCTTATAGTTTCCGAGTTATAAGCAAAATTGTAAAATTGTTTAACAAAAAACACTTCCTGCTGAATTCTGTTGGCCTGGTATTGGCAGAAAATTTTTGAACGAAAAATTTGAAGATATTTTTCGATATACACACACACACATGCATATGTACAATCGCAAAACAATTTTACATTTGCGTGAATATCTCGGAAACTGCAAGAGATAATGACAATCAGTTTTCACCATGCGACTGGAAAAAACATCAGCTTTCCACCAATAAATAAATTCGCCCCCAAATATTAAATACCGCCTGAAATATAAGGCATTATATATAAAAATACAGTATATTTCTTAGAAGGCGTGGCATTTATGGGCGGAAATAAATTTTGCTAAATAGCTGATGTTTTTCTCTATCGTATAGCGAAAACTCAATGTCATTATCTCTTATAGTTTCCGAGTTATAAGCAAAATTGTAAAATTGTTTAACAAAAAACACTTCCTGCTGAATTCTGTTGGCCTGGTATTGGCAGAAAATTTTTGAACGAAAAATTTGAAAATATTTTTCGATACACACACACACACATGCGCATGTACAATCGCAAAACAATTTTACATTTGTGTGAATATCTCGGAAACTACAAGAGATAATGACAATCAGTTTTCACCATGCGACTGGAAAAAACATCAGCTTTCCAACAATAAATAAATTCGCCCCCAAATATTAAATACCGCCTGAAATATAAGGCATTATATATAAAAATACAGTATATTTCTTAGAAGGCGTGGCATTTATGGGCGGAAATAAATTTTGGTAAATAGCTGATGTTTTTCTCTATCGTATAGCGAAAACTCAATGTCATTATCTCTTATAGTTTCCGAGTTATAAGCAAAATTGTAAAATTGTTTAACAAAAAACACTTCCTGCTGAATTCTGTTGGCCTGGTATTGGTAGAATATTTTTGAACGAAAAATTTGAAAATATTTTGCGATATACACTCACACACATGCACATGTACAATCGCAAAACAATTTTACATTTGTGTGAATATCTCGGAAACTACAAGAGATAATGACAATCAGTTTTCACCATGCGACTGGAAAAAACATCAGCTTTCCACCAATAAATAAATTCGCCCCCAAATATTAAATACCGCCTGAAATATAAGGCATTATATATAAAAATACAGTATATTTCTTAGAAGGCGTGGCATTTATGGGCGGAAATAAATTTTGCTAAATAGCTGATGTTTTTCTCTATCGTATAGCGAAAACTCAATGTCATTATCTCTTATAGTTTCCGAGTTATAAGCAAAATTGTAAAATTGTTTAACAAAAAACACTTCCTGCTGAATTCTGTTGGCCTGGTATTGGCAGAAAATTTTTGAACGAAAAATTTGAAAATATTTTTCGATACACACACACACACATGCGCATGTACAATCGCAAAACAATTTTACATTTGTGTGAATATCTCGGAAACTACAAGAGATAATGACAATCAGTTTTCACCATGCGACTGGAAAAAACATCAGCTTTCCAACAATAAATAAATTCGCCCCCAAATATTAAATACCGCCTGAAATATAAGGCATTATATATAAAAATACAGTATATTTCTTAGAAGGCGTGGCATTTATGGGCGCAAATAAATTTTGGTAAATAGCTGATGTTTTTCTCTATCGTATAGCGAAAACTCAATGTCATTATCTCTTATAGTTTCCGAGTTATAAGCAAAATTGTAAAATTGTTTAACAAAAAACACTTCCTGCTGAATTCTGTTGGCCTGGTATTGGCAGAAAATTTTTGAACGAAAAATTTGAAGATATTTTTCGATATACACACACACACATGCATATGTACAATCGCAAAACAATTTTACATTTGTGTGAATATCTCGGAAACTGCAAGAGATAATGACAATCAGTTTTCACCATGCGACTGGAAAAAACATCAGCTTTCCACCAATAAATAAATTCGCCCCCAAATATTAAATACCGCCTGAAATATAAGGCATTATATATAAAAATACAGTATATTTCTTAGAAGGCGTGGCATTTATGGGCGGAAATAAATTTTGCTAAATAGCTGATGTTTTTTTCTATCGTATAGCGAAAACTCAATGTCATTATCTCTTATAGTTTCCGAGTTATAAGCAAAATTGTAAAATTGTTTAACAAAAAACACTTCCTGCTGAATTCTGTTGGCCTGGTATTGGCAGAAAATTTTTGAACGAAAAATTTTAAAATATTTTTCGATACACACACACACATGCGCATGTACAATCGCAAAACAATTTTACATTTGTGTGAATATCTCGGAAACTACAAGAGATAATGACAATCAGTTTTCACCATGCGACTGGAAAAAACATCAGCTTTCCAGCAATAAATAAATTCGCCCCCAAATATTAAATACCGCCTGAAATATAAGGCATTATATATAAAAATACAGTATATTTCTTAGAAGGCGTGGCATTTATGGGCGGAAATAAATTTTGCTAAATAGCTGATGTTTTTCTCTATCGTATAGCGAAAACTCAATGTCATTATCTCTTATAGTTTCCGAGTTATAAGCAAAATTGTAAAATTGTTTAACAAAAAACACTTCCTGCTGAATTCTGTTGGCCTGGTATTGGCAGAAAATTTTTGAACGAAAAATTTGAAAATATTTTTCGATACACACACACACACATGCGCATGTACAATCGCAAAACAATTTTACATTTGTGTGAATATCTCGGAAACTACAAGAGATAATGACAATCAGTTTTCACCATGCGACTGGAAAAAACATCAGCTTTCCAACAATAAATAAATTCGCCCCCAAATATTAAATACCGCCTGAAATATAAGGCATTATATATAAAAATACAGTATATTTCTTAGAAGGCGTGGCATTTATGGGCGGAAATAAATTTTGGTAAATAGCTGATGTTTTTCTCTATCGTATAGCGAAAACTCAATGTCATTATCTCTTATAGTTTCCGAGTTATAAGCAAAATTGTAAAATTGTTTAACAAAAAACACTTCCTGCTGAATTCTGTTGGCCTGGTATTGGCAGAAAATTTTTGAACGAAAAATTTGAAGATATTTTTCGATATACACACACACACATGCATATGTACAATCGCAAAACAATTTTACATTTGCGTGAATATCTCGGAAACTGCAAGAGATAATGACAATCAGTTTTCACCATGCGACTGGAAAAAACATCAGCTTTCCACCAATAAATAAATTCGCCCCCAAATATTAAATACCGCCTGAAATATAAGGCATTATATATAAAAATACAGTATATTTCTTAGAAGGCGTGGCATTTATGGGCGGAAATAAATTTTGCTAAATAGCTGATGTTTTTCTCTATCGTATAGCGAAAACTCAATGTCATTATCTCTTATAGTTTCCGAGTTATAAGCAAAATTGTAAAATTGTTTAACAAAAAACACTTCCTGCTGAATTCGGTTGCCTGGTATTGGCAGAAAATTTTTGAACGAAAAATTTGAAAATATTTTTCGATACACACACACACACATGCGCATGTACAATCGCAAAACAATTTTACATTTGTGTGAATATCTCGGAAACTACAAGAGATAATGACAATCAGTTTTCACCATGCGATTGGAAAAAACATCAGCTTTCCAACAATAAATAAATTCGCCCCCAAATATTAAATACCGCCTGAAATATAAGGCATTATATATAAAAATACAGTATATTTCTTAGAAGGCGTGGCATTTATGGGCGGAAATAAATTTTGGTAAATAGCTGATGTTTTTCTCTATCGTATAGCGAAAACTCAATGTCATTATCTCTTATAGTTTCCGAGTTATAAGCAAAATTGTAAAATTGTTTAACAAAAAACACTTCCTGCTGAATTCTGTTGGCCTGGTATTGGCAGAAAATTTTTGAACGAAAAATTTGAAAATATTTTTCGATACACACACACACACATGCGCATGTACAATCGCAAAACAATTTTACATTTGTGTGAATATCTCGGAAACTACAAGAGATAATGACAATCAGTTTTCACCATGCGACTGGAAAAAACATCAGCTTTCCAACAATAAATAAATTCGCCCCCAAATATTAAATACCGCCTGAAATATAAGGCATTATATATAAAAATACAGTATATTTCTTAGAAGGCGTGGCATTTATGGGCGCAAATAAATTTTGGTAAATAGCTGATGTTTTTCTCTATCGTATAGCGAAAACTCAATGTCATTATCTCTTATAGTTTCCGAGTTATAAGCAAAATTGTAAAATTGTTTAACAAAAAACACTTCCTGCTGAATTCTGTTGGCCTGGTATTGGCAGAAAATTTTTGAACGAAAAATTTGAAGATATTTTTCGATATACACACACACACATGCATATGTACAATCGCAAAACAATTTTACATTTGTGTGAATATCTCGGAAACTGCAAGAGATAATGACAATCAGTTTTCACCATGCGACTGGAAAAAACATCAGCTTTCCACCAATAAATAAATTCGCCCCCAAATATTAAATACCGCCTGAAATATAAGGCATTATATATAAAAATACAGTATATTTCTTAGAAGGCGTGGCATTTATGGGCGGAAATAAATTTTGCTAAATAGCTGATGTTTTTTTCTATCGTATAGCGAAAACTCAATGTCATTATCTCTTATAGTTTCCGAGTTATAAGCAAAATTGTAAAATTGTTTAACAAAAAACACTTCCTGCTGAATTCTGTTGGCCTGGTATTGGCAGAAAATTTTTGAACGAAAAATTTTAAAATATTTTTCGATACACACACACACATGCGCATGTACAATCGCAAAACAATTTTACATTTGTGTGAATATCTCGGAAACTACAAGAGATAATGACAATCAGTTTTCACCATGCGACTGGAAAAAACATCAGCTTTCCAGCAATAAATAAATTCGCCCCCAAATATTAAATACCGCCTGAAATATAAGGCATTATATATAAAAATACAGTATATTTCTTAGAAGGCGTGGCATTTATGGGCGGAAATAAATTTTGCTAAATAGCTGATGTTTTTCTCTATCGTATAGCGAAAACTCAATGTCATTATCTCTTATAGTTTCCGAGTTATAAGCAAAATTGTAAAATTGTTTAACAAAAAACACTTCCTGCTGAATTCTGTTGGCCTGGTATTGGCAGAAAATTTTTGAACGAAAAATTTGAAAATATTTTTCGATACACACACACACACATGCGCATGTACAATCGCAAAACAATTTTACATTTGTGTGAATATCTCGGAAACTACAAGAGATAATGACAATCAGTTTTCACCATGCGACTGGAAAAAACATCAGCTTTCCAACAATAAATAAATTCGCCCCCAAATATTAAATACCGCCTGAAATATAAGGCATTATATATAAAAATACAGTATATTTCTTAGAAGGCGTGGCATTTATGGGCGGAAATAAATTTTGCTAAATAGCTGATGTTTTTCTCTATCGTATAGCGAAAACTCAATGTCATTATCTCTTATAGTTTCCGAGTTATAAGCAAAATTGTAAAATTGTTTAACAAAAAACACTTCCTGCTGAATTCTGTTGGCCTGGTATTGGCAGAAAATTTTTGAACGAAAAATTTGAAGATATTTTTCGATATACACACACACACATGCATATGTACAATCGCAAAACAATTTTACATTTGCGTGAATATCTCGGAAACTGCAAGAGATAATGACAATCAGTTTTCACCATGCGACTGGAAAAAACATCAGCTTTCCACCAATAAATAAATTCGCCCCCAAATATTAAATACCGCCTGAAATATAAGGCATTATATATAAAAATACAGTATATTTCTTAGAAGGCGTGGCATTTATGGGCGGAAATAAATTTTGCTAAATAGCTGATGTTTTTCTCTATCGTATAGCGAAAACTCAATGTCATTATCTCTTATAGTTTCCGAGTTATAAGCAAAATTGTAAAATTGTTTAACAAAAAACACTTCCTGCTGAATTCTGTTGGCCTGGTATTGGCAGAAAATTTTTGAACGAAAAATTTGAAAATATTTTTCGATACACACACACACACATGCGCATGTACAATCGCAAAACAATTTTACATTTGTGTGAATATCTCGGAAACTACAAGAGATAATGACAATCAGTTTTCACCATGCGACTGGAAAAAACATCAGCTTTCCAACAATAAATAAATTCGCCCCCAAATATTAAATACCGCCTGAAATATAAGGCATTATATATAAAAATACAGTATATTTCTTAGAAGGCGTGGCATTTATGGGCGGAAATAAATTTTGGTAAATAGCTGATGTTTTTCTCTATCGTATAGCGAAAACTCAATGTCATTATCTCTTATAGTTTCCGAGTTATAAGCAAAATTGTAAAATTGTTTAACAAAAAACACTTCCTGCTGAATTCTGTTGGCCTGGTATTGGCAGAAAATTTTTGAACGAAAAATTTGAAAATATTTTTCGATATACACACACACACATGCATATGCACAATCGCAAAACAATCTTACATTTGTGTGAATATCTCGGAAACTACAAGAGATAATGACAATCAGTTTTCAGCATGCGACTGGAAAAAACATCAGCTTTCCAGCAATAAATAAATTCGCGCCCAAATATTAAATACCGCCTGAAATATAAGGCATTATATATAAAAATACAGTATATTTCTTAGAAGGCGTGGCATTTATGGGCGGAAATAAATTTTGCTAAATAGCTGATGTTTTTCTCTATCGTATAGCGAAAACTCAATGTCATTATCTCTTATAGTTTCCGAGTTATAAGCAAAATTGTAAAATTGTTTAACAAAAAACACTTCCTGCTGAATTCTGTTGGCCTGGTATTGGTAGAATATTTTTGAACGAAAAATTTGAAAATATTTTGCGATATACACTCACACACATGCACATGTACAATCGCAAAACAATTTTACATTTGTGTGAATATCTCGGAAACTGCAAGAGATAATGACAATCAGTTTTCACCATGCGACTGGAAAAAACATCAGCTTTCCAGCAATAAATAAATTCGCCCCCAAATATTAAATACCGCCTGAAATATAAGGCATTATATATAAAAATACAGTATATTTCTTAGAAGGCGTGGCATTTATGGGCGCAAATAAATTTTGGTAAATAGCTGATGTTTTTCTCTATCGTATAGCGAAAACTCAATGTCATTATCTCTTATAGTTTCCGAGTTATAAGCAAAATTGTAAAATTGTTTAACAAAAAACACTTCCTGCTGAATTCTGTTGGCCTGGTATTGGCAGAAAATTTTTGAACGAAAAATTTGAAGATATTTTTCGATATACACACACACACATGCATATGTACAATCGCAAAACAATTTTACATTTGTGTGAATATCTCGGAAACTGCAAGAGATAATGACAATCAGTTTTCACCATGCGACTGGAAAAAACATCAGCTTTCCACCAATAAATAAATTCGCCCCCAAATATTAAATACCGCCTGAAATATAAGGCATTATATATAAAAATACAGTATATTTCTTAGAAGGCGTGGCATTTATGGGCGGAAATAAATTTTGCTAAATAGCTGATGTTTTTCTCTATCGTATAGCGAAAACTCAATGTCATTATCTCTTATAGTTTCCGAGTTATAAGCAAAATTGTAAAATTGTTTAACAAAAAACACTTCCTGCTGAATTCTGTTGGCCTGGTATTGGCAGAAAATTTTTGAACGAAAAATTTGAAAATATTTTTCGATACACACACACACACATGCGCATGTACAATCGCAAAACAATTTTACATTTGTGTAAATATCTCGGAAACTACAAGAGATAATGACAATCAGTTTTCACCATGCGACTGGAAAAAACATCAGCTTTCCACCAATAAATAAATTCGCCCCCAAATATTAAATACCGCCTGAAATATAAGGCATTATATATAAAAATACAGTATATTTCTTAGAAGGCGTGGCATTTATGGGCGGAAATAAATTTTGGTAAATAGCTGATGTTTTTCTCTATCGTATAGCGAAAACTCAATGTCATTATCTCTTATAGTTTCCGAGTTATAAGCAAAATTGTAAAATTGTTTAACAAAAAACACTTCCTGCTGAATTCTGTTGGCCTGGTATTGGTAGAATATTTTTGAACGAAAAATTTGAAAATATTTTGCGATATACACTCACACACATGCACATGTACAATCGCAAAACAATTTTACATTTGTGTGAATATCTCGGAAACTACAAGAGATAATGACAATCAGTTTTCACCATGCGACTGGAAAAAACATCAGCTTTCCAGCAATAAATAAATTCGCCCCCAAATATTAAATACCGCCTGAAATATAAGGCATTATATATAAAAATACAGTATATTTCTTAGAAGGCGTGGCATTTATGGGCGGAAATAAATTTTGCTAAATAGCTGATGTTTTTCTCTATCGTATAGCGAAAACTCAATGTCATTATCTCTTATAGTTTCCGAGTTATAAGCAAAATTGTAAAATTGTTTAACAAAAAACACTTCCTGCTGAATTCTGTTGGCCTGGTATTGGCAGAAAATTTTTGAACGAAAAATTTGAAAATATTTTTCGATACACACACACACACATGCGCATGTACAATCGCAAAACAATTTTACATTTGTGTGAATATCTCGGAAACTACAAGAGATAATGACAATCAGTTTTCACCATGCGACTGGAAAAAACATCAGCTTTCCAACAATAAATAAATTCGCCCCCAAATATTAAATACCGCCTGAAATATAAGGCATTATATATAAAAATAGAGTATATTTCTTAGAAGGCGTGGCATTTATGGGCGGAAATAAATTTTGGTAAATAGCTGATGTTTTTCTCTATCGTATAGCGAAAACTCAATGTCATTATCTCTTATAGTTTCCGAGTTATAAGTAAAATTGTAAAATTGTTTAACAAAAAACACTTCCTGCTGAATTCTGTTGGCCTGGTATTGGCAGAAAATTTTTGAACGAAAAATTTGAAGATATTTTTCGATATACACACACACACATGCATATGTACAATCGCAAAACAATTTTACATTTGCGTGAATATCTCGGAAACTGCAAGAGATAATGACAATCAGTTTTCACCATGCGACTGGAAAAAACATCAGCTTTCCACCAATAAATAAATTCGCCCCCAAATATTAAATACCGCCTGAAATATAAGGCATTATATATAAAAATACAGTATATTTCTTAGAAGGCGTGGCATTTATGGGCGGAAATAAATTTTGCTAAATAGCTGATGTTTTTCTCTATCGTATAGCGAAAACTCAATGTCATTATCTCTTATAGTTTCCGAGTTATAAGCAAAATTGTAAAATTGTTTAACAAAAAACACTTCCTGCTGAATTCTGTTGGCCTGGTATTGGCAGAAAATTTTTGAACGAAAAATTTGAAAATATTTTTCGATACACACACACACACATGCGCATGTACAATCGCAAAACAATTTTACATTTGTGTGAATATCTCGGAAACTACAAGAGATAATGACAATCAGTTTTCACCATGCGACTGGAAAAAACATCAGCTTTCCACCAATAAATAAATTCGCCCCCAAATATTAAATACCGCCTGAAATATAAGGCATTATATATAAAAATACAGTATATTTCTTAGAAGGCGTGGCATTTATGGGCGGAAATAAATTTTGGTAAATAGCTGATGTTTTTCTCTATCGTATAGCGAAAACTCAATGTCATTATCTCTTATAGTTTCCGAGTTATAAGTAAAATTGTAAAATTGTTTAACAAAAAACACTTCCTGCTGAATTCTGTTGGCCTGGTATTGGCAGAAAATTTTTGAACGAAAAATTTGAAGATATTTTTCGATATACACACACACACATGCATATGTACAATCGCAAAACAATTTTACATTTGCGTGAATATCTCGGAAACTGCAAGAGATAATGACAATCAGTTTTCACCATGCGACTGGAAAAAACATCAGCTTTCCACCAATAAATAAATTCGCCCCCAAATATTAAATACCGCCTGAAATATAAGGCATTATATATAAAAATACAGTATATTTCTTAGAAGGCGTGGCATTTATGGGCGGAAATAAATTTTGCTAAATAGCTGATGTTTTTCTCTATCGTATAGCGAAAACTCAATGTCATTATCTCTTATAGTTTCCGAGTTATAAGCAAAATTGTAAAATTGTTTAACAAAAAACACTTCCTGCTGAATTCTGTTGGCCTGGTATTGGCAGAAAATTTTTGAACGAAAAATTTGAAGATATTTTTCGATATACACACACACACATGCATATGTACAATCGCAAAACAATTTTACATTTGCGTGAATATCTCGGAAACTGCAAGAGATAATGACAATCAGTTTTCACCATGCGACTGGAAAAAACATCAGCTTTCCACCAATAAATAAATTCGCCCCCAAATATTAAATACCGCCTGAAATATAAGGCATTATATATAAAAATACAGTATATTTCTTAGAAGGCGTGGCATTTATGGGCGGAAATAAATTTTGCTAAATAGCTGATGTTTTTCTCTATCGTATAGCGAAAACTCAATGTCATTATCTCTTATAGTTTCCGAGTTATAAGCAAAATTGTAAAATTGTTTAACAAAAAACACTTCCTGCTGAATTCTGTTGGCCTGGTATTGGCAGAAAATTTTTGAACGAAAAATTTGAAGATATTTTTCGATATACACACACACACATGCATATGTACAATCGCAAAACAATTTTACATTTGTGTGAATATCTCGGAAACTGCAAGAGATAATGACAATCAGTTTTCACCATGCGACTGGAAAAAACATCAGCTTTCCAACAATAAATAAATTCGCCCCCAAATATTAAATACCGCCTGAAATATAAGGCATTATATATAAAAATACAGTATATTTCTTAGAAGGCGTGGCATTTATGGGCGCAAATAAATTTTGGTAAATAGCTGATGTTTTTCTCTATCGTATAGCGAAAACTCAATGTCATTATCTCTTATAGTTTCCGAGTTATAAGCAAAATTGTAAAATTGTTTAACAAAAAACACTTCCTGCTGAATTCTGTTGGCCTGGTATTGGCAGAAAATTTTTGAACGAAAAATTTGAAGATATTTTTCGATATACACACACACACATGCATATATACAATCGCAAAACAATTTTACATTTGTGTGAATATCTCGGAAACTGCAAGAGATAATGACAATCAGTTTTCACCATGCGACTGGAAAAAACATCAGCTTTCCAGCAATAAATAAATTCGCCCCCAAATATTAAATACCGCCTGAAATATAAGGCATTATATATAAAAATACAGTATATTTCTTAGAAGGCGTGGCATTTATGGGCGCAAATAAATTTTGGTAAATAGCTGATGTTTTTCTCTATCGTATAGCGAAAACTCAATGTCATTATCTCTTATAGTTTCCGAGTTATAAGCAAAATTGTAAAATTGTTTAACAAACAACACTTCCTGCTGAATTCTGTTGGCCTGGTATTGGCAGAAAATTTTTGAACGAAAAATTTGAAGATATTTTTCGATATACACACACACACATGCATATGTACAATCGCAAAACAATTTTACATTTGTGTGAATATCTCGGAAACTGCAAGAGATAATGACAATCAGTTTTCACCATGCGACTGGAAAAAACATCAGCTTTCCACCAATAAATAAATTCGCCCCCAAATATTAAATACCGCCTGAAATATAAGGCATTATATATAAAAATACAGTATATTTCTTAGAAGGCGTGGCATTTATGGGCGGAAATAAATTTTGCTAAATAGCTGATGTTTTTCTCTATCGTATAGCGAAAACTCAATGTCATTATCTCTTATAGTTTCCGAGTTATAAGCAAAATTGTAAAATTGTTTAACAAAAAACACTTCCTGCTGAATTCTGTTGGCCTGGTATTGGCAGAAAATTTTTGAACGAAAAATTTGAAAATATTTTTCGATACACACACACACACATGCGCATGTACAATCGCAAAACAATTTTACATTTGTGTAAATATCTCGGAAACTACAAGAGATAATGACAATCAGTTTTCACCATGCGACTGGAAAAAACATCAGCTTTCCACCAATAAATAAATTCGCCCCCAAATATTAAATACCGCCTGAAATATAAGGCATTATATATAAAAATACAGTATATTTCTTAGAAGGCGTGGCATTTATGGGCGGAAATAAATTTTGGTAAATAGCTGATGTTTTTCTCTATCGTATAGCGAAAACTCAATGTCATTATCTCTTATAGTTTCCGAGTTATAAGCAAAATTGTAAAATTGTTTAACAAAAAACACTTCCTGCTGAATTCTGTTGGCCTGGTATTGGTAGAATATTTTTGAACGAAAAATTTGAAAATATTTTGCGATATACACTCACACACATGCACATGTACAATCGCAAAACAATTTTACATTTGTGTGAATATCTCGGAAACTACAAGAGATAATGACAATCAGTTTTCACCATGCGACTGGAAAAAACATCAGCTTTCCAGCAATAAATAAATTCGCCCCCAAATATTAAATACCGCCTGAAATATAAGGCATTATATATAAAAATACAGTATATTTCTTAGAAGGCGTGGCATTTATGGGCGGAAATAAAGATATTTTTCGATATACACACACACACATGCATATGTACAATCGCAAAACAATTTTACATTTGTGTGAATATCTCGGAAACTGCAAGAGATAATGACAATCAGTTTTCACCATGCGACTGGAAAAAACATCAGCTTTCCACCAATAAATAAATTCGCCCCCAAATATTAAATACCGCCTGAAATATAAGGCATTATATATAAAAATACAGTATATTTCTTAGAAGGCGTGGCATTTATGGGCGGAAATAAATTTTGCTAAATAGCTGATGTTTTTCTCTATCGTATAGCGAAAACTCAATGTCATTATCTCTTATAGTTTCCGAGTTATAAGCAAAATTGTAAAATTGTTTAACAAAAACACTTCCTGCTGAATTCTGTTGGCCTGGTATTGGCAGAAAATTTTTGAACGAAAAATTTGAAAATATTTTGCGATATACACTCACACACATGCACATGTACAATCGCAAAACAATTTTACATTTGTGTGAATATCTCGGAAACTACAAGAGATAATGACAATCAGTTTTCACCATGCGACTGGAAAAAACATCAGCTTTCCAACAATAAATAAATTCGCCCCCAAATATTAAATACCGCCTGAAATATAAGGCATTATATATAAAAATACAGTATATTTCTTAGAAGGCGTGGCATTTATGGGCGGAAATAAATTTTGCTAAATAGCTGATGTTTTTCTCTATCGTATAGCGAAAACTCAATGTCATTATCTCTTATAGTTTCCGAGTTGTAAGCAAAATTGTAAAATTGTTTAACAAAAAACACTTCCTGCTGAATTCTGTTGGCCTGGTATTGGCAGAAAATTTTTGAACGAAAAATTTGAAAATATTTTTCGATACACACACACACATGCGCATGTACAATCGCAAAACAATTTTACATTTGTGTGAATATCTCGGAAACTACAAGAGATAATGACAATCAGTTTTCACCATGCGACTGGAAAAAACATCAGCTTTCCACCAATAAATAAATTCGCCCCCAAATATTAAATACCGCCTGAAATATAAGGCATTATATATAAAAATACAGTATATTTCTTAGAAGGCGTGGCATTTATGGGCGGAAATAAATTTTGCTAAATAGCTGATGTTTTTCTCTATCGTATAGCGAAAACTCAATGTCATTATCTCTTATAGTTTCCGAGTTATAAGCAAAATTGTAAAATTGTTTAACAAAAAACACTTCCTGCTGAATTCTGTTGGCCTGGTATTGGCAGAAAATTTTTGAACGAAAAATTTGAAAATATTTTTCGATACACACACACACACATGCGCATGTACAATCGCAAAACAATTTTACATTTGTGTGAATATCTCGGAAACTACAAGAGATAATGACAATCAGTTTTCACCATGCGACTGGAAAAAACATCAGCTTTCCAGCAATAAATAAATTCGCCCCAAAAAATTAAATACCGCCTGAAATATAAGGCATTATACATAAAAATACAGTATATTTCTTAGAAGGCGTGGCATTTATGGGCGGAAATAAATTTTGCTAAATAGCTGATGTTTTTCTCTATCGTATAGCGAAAACTCAATGTCATTATCTCTTATAGTTTCCGAGTTATAAGCAAAATTGTAAAATTGTTTAACAAAAAACACTTCCTGCTGAATTCTGTTGGCCTGGTATTGGCAGAAAATTTTTGAACGAAAAATTTGAAAATATTTTTCGATACACACACACACATGCGCATGTACAATCGCAAAACAATTTTACATTTGTGTGAATATCTCGGAAACTACAAGAGATAATGACAATCAGTTTTCACCATGCGACTGGAAAAAACATCAGCTTTCCAGCAATAAATAAATTCGCCCCCAAGTATTAAATACCGCCTGAAATATAAGGCATTATATATAAAAATACAGTATATTTCTTAGAAGGCGTGGCATTTATGGGCGGAAATAAATTTTGCTAAATAGCTGATGTTTTTCTCTATCGTATAGCGAAAACTCAATGTCATTATCTCTTATAGTTTCCGAGTTATAAGCAAAATTGTAAAATTGTTTAACAAAAAACACTTCCTGCTGAATTCTGTTGGCCTGGTATTGGCAGAAACTTTTTGAACGAAAAATTTGAATATATTTTTCGATACACACACACACACATGCGCATGTACAATCGCAAAACAATTTTACATTTGTGTGAATATCTCGGAAACTACAAGAGATAATGACAATCAGTTTTCACCATGCGACTGGAAAAAACATCAGCTTTCCAGCAATAAATAAATTCGCCCCCAAATATTAAATACCGCCTGAAATATAAGGCATTATATATAAAAATACAATATATTTCTTAGAAGGCGTGGCATTTATGGGCGGAAATAAATTTTGGTAAATAGCTGATGTTTTTCTCTATCGTATAGCGAAAACTCAATGTTATTATCTCTTATAGTTTCCGAGTTATAAGCAAAATTGTAAAATTGTTTAACAAAAAACACTTCCTGCTGAATTCTGTTGGCCTGGTATTGGCAGAGAATTTTTGAACGAAAAATTTGAAAATATTTTTCGATACACACACACACATGCGCATGTACAATCGCAAAACAATTTTACATTTGTGTGAATATCTCGGAAACTACAAGAGATAATGACAATCAGTTTTCACCATGCGACTGGAAAAAAACATCAGCTTTCCAGCAATAAATAAATTCGCCCCCAAGTATTAAATACCGCCTGAAATATAAGGCATTATATATAAAAATACAGTATATTTCTTAGAAGGCGTGGCATTTATGGGCGGAAATAAATTTTGCTAAATAGCTGATGTTTTTCTCTATCGTATAGCGAAAACTCAATGTCATTATCTCTTATAGTTTCCGAGTTATAAGCAAAATTGTAAAATTGTTTAACAAAAAACACTTCCTGCTGAATTCTGTTGGCCTGGTATTGGCAGAAACTTTTTGAACGAAAAATTTGAATATATTTTTCGATACACACACACACACATGCGCATGTACAATCGCAAAACAATTTTACATTTGTGTGAATATCTCGGAAACTACAAGAGATAATGACAATCAGTTTTCACCATGCGACTGGAAAAAACATCAGCTTTCCAGCAATAAATAAATTCGCCCCCAAGTATTAAATACCGCCTGAAATATAAGGCATTATATATAAAAATACAGTATATTTCTTAGAAGGCGTGGCATTTATGGGCGGAAATAAATTTTGGTAAATAGCTGATGTTTTTCTCTATCGTATAGCGAAAACTCAATGTCATTATCTCTTATAGTTTCCGAGTTATAAGCAAAATTGTAAAATTGTTTAACAAAAAACACTTCCTGCTGAATTCTGTTGGCCTGGTATTGGCAGAAAATTTTTGAACGAAAAATTTGAAAATATTTTTCGATATACACACACACACATGCACATGTACAATCGCAAAACAATTTTACATTTGTGTGAATATCTCGGAAACTACAAGAGATAATGACAATCAGTTTTCACCATGCGACTGAAAAAAACATCAGCTTTCCAGCAATAAATAAATTCGCCCCCAAATATTAAATTCCGCCTGAAATATAAGGCATTATATATAAAAATACAGTATATTTCTTAGAAGGCGTGGCATTTATGGGCGGAAATAAATTTTGCTAAATAGCTGATGTTTTTCTCTATCGTATAGCGAAAACTCAATGTCATTATCTCTTATAGTTTCCGAGTTATAAGCAAAATTGTAAAATTGTTTAACAAAAAACACTTCCTGCTGAATTCTGTTGGCCTGGTATTGGTAGAATATTTTTGAACGAAAAATTTGAAAATATTTTGCGATATACACTCACACACATGCACATGTACAATCGCAAAACAATTTTACATTTGTGTGAATATCTCGGAAACTACAAGAGATAATGACAATCAGTTTTCACCATGCGACTGGAAAAAACATCAGCTTTCCAGCAATAAATAAATTCGCCCCCAAATATTAAATACCGCCTGAAATATAAGGCATTATATATAAAAATACAGTATATTTCTTAGAAGGCGTGGCATTTATGGGCGGAAATAAAGATATTTTTCGATATACACACACACACATGCATATGTACAATCGCAAAACAATTTTACATTTGTGTGAATATCTCGGAAACTGCAAGAGATAATGACAATCAGTTTTCACCATGCGACTGGAAAAAACATCAGCTTTCCACCAATAAATAAATTCGCCCCCAAATATTAAATACCGCCTGAAATATAAGGCATTATATATAAAAATACAGTATATTTCTTAGAAGGCGTGGCATTTATGGGCGGAAATAAATTTTGCTAAATAGCTGATGTTTTTCTCTATCGTATAGCGAAAACTCAATGTCATTATCTCTTATAGTTTCCGAGTTATAAGCAAAATTGTAAAATTGTTTAACAAAAACACTTCCTGCTGAATTCTGTTGGCCTGGTATTGGCAGAAAATTTTTGAACGAAAAATTTGAAAATATTTTGCGATATACACTCACACACATGCACATGTACAATCGCAAAACAATTTTACATTTGTGTGAATATCTCGGAAACTACAAGAGATAATGACAATCAGTTTTCACCATGCGACTGGAAAAAACATCAGCTTTCCACCAATAAATAAATTCGCCCCCAAATATTAAATACCGCCTGAAATATAAGGCATTATATATAAAAATACAGTATATTTCTTAGAAGGCGTGGCATTTATGGGCGGAAATAAAGATATTTTTCGATATACACACACACACATGCATATGTACAATCGCAAAACAATTTTACATTTGTGTGAATATCTCGGAAACTGCAAGAGATAATGACAATCAGTTTTCACCATGCGACTGGAAAAAACATCAGCTTTCCAACAATAAATAAATTCGCCCCCAAATATTAAATACCGCCTGAAATATAAGGCATTATATATAAAAATACAGTATATTTCTTAGAAGGCGTGGCATTTATGGGCGGAAATAAATTTTGCTAAATAGCTGATGTTTTTCTCTATCGTATAGCGAAAACTCAATGTCATTATCTCTTATAGTTTCCGAGTTGTAAGCAAAATTGTAAAATTGTTTAACAAAAAACACTTCCTGCTGAATTCTGTTGGCCTGGTATTGGCAGAAAATTTTTGAACGAAAAATTTGAAAATATTTTTCGATACACACACACACATGCGCATGTACAATCGCAAAACAATTTTACATTTGTGTGAATATCTCGGAAACTACAAGAGATAATGACAATCAGTTTTCACCATGCGACTGGAAAAAACATCAGCTTTCCACCAATAAATAAATTCGCCCCCAAATATTAAATACCGCCTGAAATATAAGGCATTATATATAAAAATACAGTATATTTCTTAGAAGGCGTGGCATTTATGGGCGGAAATAAATTTTGCTAAATAGCTGATGTTTTTCTCTATCGTATAGCGAAAACTCAATGTCATTATCTCTTATAGTTTCCGAGTTATAAGCAAAATTGTAAAATTGTTTAACAAAAAACACTTCCTGCTGAATTCTGTTGGCCTGGTATTGGCAGAAAATTTTTGAACGAAAAATTTGAAAATATTTTTCGATACACACACACACACATGCGCATGTACAATCGCAAAACAATTTTACATTTGTGTGAATATCTCGGAAACTACAAGAGATAATGACAATCAGTTTTCACCATGCGACTGGAAAAAACATCAGCTTTCCAGCAATAAATAAATTCGCCCCAAAAAATTAAATACCGCCTGAAATATAAGGCATTATACATAAAAATACAGTATATTTCTTAGAAGGCGTGGCATTTATGGGCGGAAATAAATTTTGCTAAATAGCTGATGTTTTTCTCTATCGTATAGCGAAAACTCAATGTCATTATCTCTTATAGTTTCCGAGTTATAAGCAAAATTGTAAAATTGTTTAACAAAAAACACTTCCTGCTGAATTCTGTTGGCCTGGTATTGGCAGAAAATTTTTGAACGAAAAATTTGAAAATATTTTTCGATACACACACACACATGCGCATGTACAATCGCAAAACAATTTTACATTTGTGTGAATATCTCGGAAACTACAAGAGATAATGACAATCAGTTTTCACCATGCGACTGGAAAAAACATCAGCTTTCCAGCAATAAATAAATTCGCCCCCAAGTATTAAATACCGCCTGAAATATAAGGCATTATATATAAAAATACAGTATATTTCTTAGAAGGCGTGGCATTTATGGGCGGAAATAAATTTTGCTAAATAGCTGATGTTTTTCTCTATCGTATAGCGAAAACTCAATGTCATTATCTCTTATAGTTTCCGAGTTATAAGCAAAATTGTAAAATTGTTTAACAAAAAACACTTCCTGCTGAATTCTGTTGGCCTGGTATTGGCAGAAACTTTTTGAACGAAAAATTTGAATATATTTTTCGATACACACACACACACATGCGCATGTACAATCGCAAAACAATTTTACATTTGTGTGAATATCTCGGAAACTACAAGAGATAATGACAATCAGTTTTCACCATGCGACTGGAAAAAACATCAGCTTTCCAGCAATAAATAAATTCGCCCCCAAATATTAAATACCGCCTGAAATATAAGGCATTATATATAAAAATACAATATATTTCTTAGAAGGCGTGGCATTTATGGGCGGAAATAAATTTTGGTAAATAGCTGATGTTTTTCTCTATCGTATAGCGAAAACTCAATGTTATTATCTCTTATAGTTTCCGAGTTATAAGCAAAATTGTAAAATTGTTTAACAAAAAACACTTCCTGCTGAATTCTGTTGGCCTGGTATTGGCAGAGAATTTTTGAACGAAAAATTTGAAAATATTTTTCGATACACACACACACATGCGCATGTACAATCGCAAAACAATTTTACATTTGTGTGAATATCTCGGAAACTACAAGAGATAATGACAATCAGTTTTCACCATGCGACTGGAAAAAAACATCAGCTTTCCAGCAATAAATAAATTCGCCCCCAAGTATTAAATACCGCCTGAAATATAAGGCATTATATATAAAAATACAGTATATTTCTTAGAAGGCGTGGCATTTATGGGCGGAAATAAATTTTGCTAAATAGCTGATGTTTTTCTCTATCGTATAGCGAAAACTCAATGTCATTATCTCTTATAGTTTCCGAGTTATAAGCAAAATTGTAAAATTGTTTAACAAAAAACACTTCCTGCTGAATTCTGTTGGCCTGGTATTGGCAGAAACTTTTTGAACGAAAAATTTGAATATATTTTTCGATACACACACACACACATGCGCATGTACAATCGCAAAACAATTTTACATTTGTGTGAATATCTCGGAAACTACAAGAGATAATGACAATCAGTTTTCACCATGCGACTGGAAAAAACATCAGCTTTCCAGCAATAAATAAATTCGCCCCCAAGTATTAAATACCGCCTGAAATATAAGGCATTATATATAAAAATACAGTATATTTCTTAGAAGGCGTGGCATTTATGGGCGGAAATAAATTTTGGTAAATAGCTGATGTTTTTCTCTATCGTATAGCGAAAACTCAATGTCATTATCTCTTATAGTTTCCGAGTTATAAGCAAAATTGTAAAATTGTTTAACAAAAAACACTTCCTGCTGAATTCTGTTGGCCTGGTATTGGCAGAAAATTTTTGAACGAAAAATTTGAAAATATTTTTCGATATACACACACACACATGCACATGTACAATCGCAAAACAATTTTACATTTGTGTGAATATCTCGGAAACTACAAGAGATAATGACAATCAGTTTTCACCATGCGACTGAAAAAAACATCAGCTTTCCAGCAATAAATAAATTCGCCCCCAAATATTAAATTCCGCCTGAAATATAAGGCATTATATATAAAAATACAGTATATTTCTTGGAAGGCGTGACATTTATGGGCGGAAATAAATTTTGCTAAATAGCTGATGTTTTTCTCTATCGTATAGCGAAAACTCAATGTCATTATCTCTTATAGTTTCCGAGTTATAAGCAAAATTGTAAAATTGTTTAACAAAAAACACTTCCTGCTGAATTCTGTTGGCCTGGTATTGGTAGAATATTTTTGAACGAAAAATTTGAAAATATTTTGCGATATACACTCACACACATGCACATGTACAATCGCAAAACAATTTTACATTTGTGTGAATATCTCGGAAACTACAAGAGATAATGACAATCAGTTTTCACCATGCGACTGGAAAAAACATCAGCTTTCCAGCAATAAATAAATTCGCCCCCAAATATTAAATACCGCCTGAAATATAAGGCATTATATATAAAAATACAGTATATTTCTTAGAAGGCGTGGCATTTATGGGCGGAAATAAAGATATTTTTCGATATACACACACACACATGCATATGTACAATCGCAAAACAATTTTACATTTGTGTGAATATCTCGGAAACTACAAGAGATAATGACAATCAGTTTTCACCATGCGACTGAAAAAAACATCAGCTTTCCAGCAATAAATAAATTCGCCCCCAAATATTAAATTCCGCCTGAAATATAAGGCATTATATATAAAAATACAGTATATTTCTTGGAAGGCGTGACATTTATGGGCGGAAATAAATTTTGCTAAATAGCTGATGTTTTTCTCTATCGTATAGCGAAAACTCAATGTCATTATCTCTTATAGTTTCCGAGTTATAAGCAAAATTGTAAAATTGTTTAACAAAAAACACTTCCTGCTGAATTCTGTTGGCCTGGTATTGGCAGAAAATTTTTGAACGAAAAATTTGAAAATATTTTTCGATATACACACACACACATGCATATGTACAATCGCAAAACAATTTTACATTTGTGTGAATATCTCGGAAACTACAAGAGATAATGACAATCAGTTTTCACCATGCGACTGGAAAAAACATCAGCTTTCCAGCAATAAATAAATTCGCACCCAAATATTAAATACCGCCTGAAATATAAGGCATTATATATAAAAATACAGTATATTTCTTAGAAGGCGTGGCATTTATGGGCGGAAATAAATTTTGCTAAAGAGCTGATGTTTTTCTCTATCGTATAGCGAATACTCAATGTCATTATCTCTTATAGTTTCCGAGTTATAAGCAAAATTGTAAAATTGTTTAACAAAAAACACTTCCTGCTGAATTCTGTTGGCCTGGTATTGGCAGAAAATTTTTGAACGAAAAATTTGAAAATATTTTTCGATATATACACACACACATGCATATGTACAATCGCAAAACAATTTTACATTTGGGTGAATATCTCGGAAACTGCAAGAGATAATGACAATCAGTTTTCACCATGCGACTGGAAAAAACATCAGCTTTCCAGCAATAAATAAATTCGCCCCCAAATATTAAATACCGCCTGAAATATAAGGCATTATATATAAAAATACAGTATATTTCTTAGAAGGCGTGGCATTTATGGGCGGAAATAAATTTTGCTAAATAGCTGATGTTTTTCTCTATCGTATAGCGAAAACTCAATGTCATTATCTCTTATAGTTTCCGAGTTATAAGCAAAATTGTAAAATTGTTTAACAAAAAACACTTCCTCCTGAATATTGCTTATAACTCGGAAACTATAAGAGATAATGACATTGAGTTTTCGCTATACGATAGAGAAAAACATCAGCTTTCCAGCAATAAATAAATTCGCCCCCAAGTATTAAATACCGCCTGAAATATAAGGCATTATATATAAAAATACAGTATATTTCTTAGAAGGCGTGGCATTTATGGGCGGAAATAAATTTTGCTAAATAGCTGATGTTTTTCTCTATCGTATAGCGAAAACTCAATGTCATTATCTCTTATAGTTTCCGAGTTGTAAGCAAAATTGTAAAATTGTTTAACAAAAAACACTTCCTGCTGAATTCTGTTGGCCTGGTATTGGCAGAAAATTTTTGAACGAAAAATTTGAAAATATTTTTCGATACACACACACACATGCGCATGTACAATCGCAAAACAATTTTACATTTGTGTGAATATCTCGGAAACTACAAGAGATAATGACAATCAGTTTTCACCATGCGACTGGAAAAAACATCAGCTTTCCACCAATAAATAAATTCGCCCCCAAATATTAAATACCGCCTGAAATATAAGGCATTATATATAAAAATACAGTATATTTCTTAGAAGGCGTGGCATTTATGGGCGGAAATAAATTTTGCTAAATAGCTGATGTTTTTCTCTATCGTATAGCGAAAACTCAATGTCATTATCTCTTATAGTTTCCGAGTTATAAGCAAAATTGTAAAATTGTTTAACAAAAAACACTTCCTGCTGAATTCTGTTGGCCTGGTATTGGCAGAAAATTTTTGAACGAAAAATTTGAAAATATTTTTCGATACACACACACACACATGCGCATGTACAATCGCAAAACAATTTTACATTTGTGTGAATATCTCGGAAACTACAAGAGATAATGACAATCAGTTTTCACCATGCGACTGGAAAAAACATCAGCTTTCCAGCAATAAATAAATTCGCCCCAAAAAATTAAATACCGCCTGAAATATAAGGCATTATACATAAAAATACAGTATATTTCTTAGAAGGCGTGGCATTTATGGGCGGAAATAAATTTTGCTAAATAGCTGATGTTTTTCTCTATCGTATAGCGAAAACTCAATGTCATTATCTCTTATAGTTTCCGAGTTATAAGCAAAATTGTAAAATTGTTTAACAAAAAACACTTCCTGCTGAATTCTGTTGGCCTGGTATTGGCAGAAAATTTTTGAACGAAAAATTTGAAAATATTTTTCGATACACACACACACATGCGCATGTACAATCGCAAAACAATTTTACATTTGTGTGAATATCTCGGAAACTACAAGAGATAATGACAATCAGTTTTCACCATGCGACTGGAAAAAACATCAGCTTTCCAGCAATAAATAAATTCGCCCCCAAGTATTAAATACCGCCTGAAATATAAGGCATTATATATAAAAATACAGTATATTTCTTAGAAGGCGTGGCATTTATGGGCGGAAATAAATTTTGCTAAATAGCTGATGTTTTTCTCTATCGTATAGCGAAAACTCAATGTCATTATCTCTTATAGTTTCCGAGTTATAAGCAAAATTGTAAAATTGTTTAACAAAAAACACTTCCTGCTGAATTCTGTTGGCCTGGTATTGGCAGAAACTTTTTGAACGAAAAATTTGAATATATTTTTCGATACACACACACACACATGCGCATGTACAATCGCAAAACAATTTTACATTTGTGTGAATATCTCGGAAACTACAAGAGATAATGACAATCAGTTTTCACCATGCGACTGGAAAAAACATCAGCTTTCCAGCAATAAATAAATTCGCCCCCAAATATTAAATACCGCCTGAAATATAAGGCATTATATATAAAAATACAATATATTTCTTAGAAGGCGTGGCATTTATGGGCGGAAATAAATTTTGGTAAATAGCTGATGTTTTTCTCTATCGTATAGCGAAAACTCAATGTTATTATCTCTTATAGTTTCCGAGTTATAAGCAAAATTGTAAAATTGTTTAACAAAAAACACTTCCTGCTGAATTCTGTTGGCCTGGTATTGGCAGAGAATTTTTGAACGAAAAATTTGAAAATATTTTTCGATACACACACACACATGCGCATGTACAATCGCAAAACAATTTTACATTTGTGTGAATATCTCGGAAACTACAAGAGATAATGACAATCAGTTTTCACCATGCGACTGGAAAAAAACATCAGCTTTCCAGCAATAAATAAATTCGCCCCCAAGTATTAAATACCGCCTGAAATATAAGGCATTATATATAAAAATACAGTATATTTCTTAGAAGGCGTGGCATTTATGGGCGGAAATAAATTTTGCTAAATAGCTGATGTTTTTCTCTATCGTATAGCGAAAACTCAATGTCATTATCTCTTATAGTTTCCGAGTTATAAGCAAAATTGTAAAATTGTTTAACAAAAAACACTTCCTGCTGAATTCTGTTGGCCTGGTATTGGCAGAAACTTTTTGAACGAAAAATTTGAATATATTTTTCGATACACACACACACACATGCGCATGTACAATCGCAAAACAATTTTACATTTGTGTGAATATCTCGGAAACTACAAGAGATAATGACAATCAGTTTTCACCATGCGACTGGAAAAAACATCAGCTTTCCAGCAATAAATAAATTCGCCCCCAAGTATTAAATACCGCCTGAAATATAAGGCATTATATATAAAAATACAGTATATTTCTTAGAAGGCGTGGCATTTATGGGCGGAAATAAATTTTGGTAAATAGCTGATGTTTTTCTCTATCGTATAGCGAAAACTCAATGTCATTATCTCTTATAGTTTCCGAGTTATAAGCAAAATTGTAAAATTGTTTAACAAAAAACACTTCCTGCTGAATTCTGTTGGCCTGGTATTGGCAGAAAATTTTTGAACGAAAAATTTGAAAATATTTTTCGATATACACACACACACATGCACATGTACAATCGCAAAACAATTTTACATTTGTGTGAATATCTCGGAAACTACAAGAGATAATGACAATCAGTTTTCACCATGCGACTGAAAAAAACATCAGCTTTCCAGCAATAAATAAATTCGCCCCCAAATATTAAATTCCGCCTGAAATATAAGGCATTATATATAAAAATACAGTATATTTCTTGGAAGGCGTGACATTTATGGGCGGAAATAAATTTTGCTAAATAGCTGATGTTTTTCTCTATCGTATAGCGAAAACTCAATGTCATTATCTCTTATAGTTTCCGAGTTATAAGCAAAATTGTAAAATTGTTTAACAAAAAACACTTCCTGCTGAATTCTGTTGGCCTGGTATTGGTAGAATATTTTTGAACGAAAAATTTGAAAATATTTTGCGATATACACTCACACACATGCACATGTACAATCGCAAAACAATTTTACATTTGTGTGAATATCTCGGAAACTACAAGAGATAATGACAATCAGTTTTCACCATGCGACTGGAAAAAACATCAGCTTTCCAGCAATAAATAAATTCGCCCCCAAATATTAAATACCGCCTGAAATATAAGGCATTATATATAAAAATACAGTATATTTCTTAGAAGGCGTGGCATTTATGGGCGGAAATAAAGATATTTTTCGATATACACACACACACATGCATATGTACAATCGCAAAACAATTTTACATTTGTGTGAATATCTCGGAAACTGCAAGAGATAATGACAATCAGTTTTCACCATGCGACTGGAAAAAACATCAGCTTTCCACCAATAAATAAATTCGCCCCCAAATATTAAATACCGCCTGAAATATAAGGCATTATATATAAAAATACAGTATATTTCTTAGAAGGCGTGGCATTTATGGGCGGAAATAAATTTTGCTAAATAGCTGATGTTTTTCTCTATCGTATAGCGAAAACTCAATGTCATTATCTCTTATAGTTTCCGAGTTATAAGCAAAATTGTAAAATTGTTTAACAAAAAACACTTCCTGCTGAATTCTGTTGGCCTGGTATTGGTAGAATATTTTTGAACGAAAAATTTGAAAATATTTTGCGATATACACTCACACACATGCGCATGTACAATCGCAAAACAATTTTACATTTGTGTAAATATCTCGGAAACTACAAGAGATAATGACAATCAGTTTTCACCATGCGACTGGAAAAAACATCAGCTTTCCACCAATAAATAAATTCGCCCCCAAATGTTAAATACCGCCTGAAATATAAGGCATTATATATAAAAATACAGTATATTTCTTAGAAGGCGTGGCATTTATGGGCGGAAATAAATTTTGCTAAATAGCTGATGTTTTTCTCTATCGTATAGCGAAAACTCAATGTCATTATCTCTTATAGTTTCCGAGTTGTAAGCAAAATTGTAAAATTGTTTAACAAAAAACACTTCCTGCTGAATTCTGTTGGCCTGGTATTGGCAGAAAATTTTTGAACGAAAAATTTGAAAATATTTTTCGATACACACACACACATGCGCATGTACAATCGCAAAACAATTTTACATTTGTGTAAATATCTCGGAAACTACAAGAGATAATGACAATCAGTTTTCACCATGCGACTGGAAAAAACATCAGCTTTCCACCAATAAATAAATTCGCCCCCAAATATTAAATACCGCCTGAAATATAAGGCATTATATATAAAAATACAGTATATTTCTTAGAAGGCGTGGCATTTATGGGCGGAAATAAATTTTGCTAAATAGCTGATGTTTTTCTCTATCGTATAGCGAAAACTCAATGTCATTATCTCTTATAGTTTCCGAGTTATAAGCAAAATTGTAAAATTGTTTAACAAAAAACACTTCCTGCTGAATTCTGTTGGCCTGGTATTGGCAGAAAATTTTTGAACGAAAAATTTGAAAATATTTTTCGATACACACACACACACATGCGCATGTACAATCGCAAAACAATTTTACATTTGTGTGAATATCTCGGAAACTACAAGAGATAATGACAATCAGTTTTCACCATGCGACTGGAAAAAACATCAGCTTTCCAGCAATAAATAAATTCGCCCCAAAAAATTAAATACCGCCTGAAATATAAGGCATTATACATAAAAATACAGTATATTTCTTAGAAGGCGTGGCATTTATGGGCGGAAATAAATTTTGCTAAATAGCTGATGTTTTTCTCTATCGTATAGCGAAAACTCAATGTCATTATCTCTTATAGTTTCCGAGTTATAAGCAAAATTGTAAAATTGTTTAACAAAAAACACTTCCTGCTGAATTCTGTTGGCCTGGTATTGGCAGAAAATTTTTGAACGAAAAATTTGAAAATATTTTTCGATACACACACACACATGCGCATGTACAATCGCAAAACAATTTTACATTTGTGTGAATATCTCGGAAACTACAAGAGATAATGACAATCAGTTTTCACCATGCGACTGGAAAAAACATCAGCTTTCCAGCAATAAATAAATTCGCCCCCAAGTATTAAATACCGCCTGAAATATAAGGCATTATATATAAAAATACAGTATATTTCTTAGAAGGCGTGGCATTTATGGGCGGAAATAAATTTTGCTAAATAGCTGATGTTTTTCTCTATCGTATAGCGAAAACTCAATGTCATTATCTCTTATAGTTTCCGAGTTATAAGCAAAATTGTAAAATTGTTTAACAAAAAACACTTCCTGCTGAATTCTGTTGGCCTGGTATTGGCAGAAACTTTTTGAACGAAAAATTTGAATATATTTTTCGATACACACACACACACATGCGCATGTACAATCGCAAAACAATTTTACATTTGTGTGAATATCTCGGAAACTACAAGAGATAATGACAATCAGTTTTCACCATGCGACTGGAAAAAACATCAGCTTTCCAGCAATAAATAAATTCGCCCCCAAATATTAAATACCGCCTGAAATATAAGGCATTATATATAAAAATACAATATATTTCTTAGAAGGCGTGGCATTTATGGGCGGAAATAAATTTTGGTAAATAGCTGATGTTTTTCTCTATCGTATAGCGAAAACTCAATGTTATTATCTCTTATAGTTTCCGAGTTATAAGCAAAATTGTAAAATTGTTTAACAAAAAACACTTCCTGCTGAATTCTGTTGGCCTGGTATTGGCAGAAAATTTTTGAACGAAAAATTTGAAGATATTTTTCGATATACACACACACACATGCATATGTACAATCGCAAAACAATTTTACATTTGTGTGAATATCTCGGAAACTGCAAGAGATAATGACAATCAGTTTTCACCATGCGACTGGAAAAAACATCAGCTTTCCAGCAATAAATAAATTCGCCCCCAAGTATTAAATACCGCCTGAAATATAAGGCATTATATATAAAAATACAGTATATTTCTTAGAAGGCGTGGCATTTATGGGCGGAAATAAATTTTGCTAAATAGCTGATGTTTTTCTCTATCGTATAGCGAAAACTCAATGTCATTATCTCTTATAGTTTCCGAGTTATAAGCAAAATTGTAAAATTGTTTAACAAAAAACACTTCCTGCTGAATTCTGTTGGCCTGGCAGAAAATTTTTGAACGAAAAATTTGAAAATATTTTTCGATATACACACACACACATGCACATGTACAATCGCAAAACAATTTTACATTTGTGTGAATATCTCGGAAACTACAAGAGATAATGACAATCAGTTTTCACCATGCGACTGAAAAAAACATCAGCTTTCCAGCAATAAATAAATTCGCCCCCAAATATTAAATTCCGCCTGAAATATAATGCATTATATATAAAAATACAGTATATTTCTTGGAAGGCGTGACATTTATGGGCGGAAATAAATTTTGCTAAATAGCTGATGTTTTTCTCTATCGTATAGCGAAAACTCAATGTCATTATCTCTTATAGTTTCCGAGTTATAAGCAAAATTGTAAAATTGTTTAACAAAAAACACTTCCTGCTGAATTCTGTTGGCCTGGTATTGGCAGAAAATTTTTGAACGAAAAATTTGAAAATATTTTTCGATATACACACACACACATGCATATGTACAATCGCAAAACAATTTTACATTTGTGTGAATATCTCGGAAACTACAAGAGATAATGACAATCAGTTTTCACCATGCGACTGGAAAAAACATCAGCTTTCCAGCAATAAATAAATTCGCACCCAAATATTAAATACCGCCTGAAATATAAGGCATTATATATAAAAATACAGTATATTTCTTAGAAGGCGTGGCATTTATGGGCGGAAATAAATTTTGCTAAAGAGCTGATGTTTTTCTCTATCGTATAGCGAATACTCAATGTCATTATCTCTTATAGTTTCCGAGTTATAAGCAAAATTGTAAAATTGTTTAACAAAAAACACTTCCTGCTGAATTCTGTTGGCCTGGTATTGGCAGAAAATTTTTGAACGAAAAATTTGAAAATATTTTTCGATATATACACACACACATGCATATGTACAATCGCAAAACAATTTTACATTTGGGTGAATATCTCGGAAACTGCAAGAGATAATGACAATCAGTTTTCACCATGCGACTGGAAAAAACATCAGCTTTCCAGCAATAAATAAATTCGCCCCCAAATATTAAATACCGCCTGAAATATAAGGCATTATATATAAAAATACAGTATATTTCTTAGAAGGCGTGGCATTTATGGGCGGAAATAAATTTTGCTAAATAGCTGATGTTTTTCTCTATCGTATAGCGAAAACTCAATGTCATTATCTCTTATAGTTTCCGAGTTATAAGCAAAATTGTAAAATTGTTTAACAAAAAACACTTCCTCCTGAATATTGCTTATAACTCGGAAACTATAAGAGATAATGACATTGAGTTTTCGCTATACGATAGAGAAAAACATCAGCTTTCCAGCAATAAATAAATTCGCCCCCAAGTATTAAATACCGCCTGAAATATAAGGCATTATATATAAAAATACAGTATATTTCTTAGAAGGCGTGGCATTTATGGGCGGAAATAAATTTTGCTAAATAGCTGATGTTTTTCTCTATCGTATAGCGAAAACTCAATGTCATTATCTCTTATAGTTTCCGAGTTATAAGCAAAATTGTAAAATTGTTTAACAAAAAACACTTCCTGCTGAATTCTGTTGGCCTGGTATTGGCAGAAACTTTTTGAACGAAAAATTTGAATATATTTTTCGATACACACACACACACATGCGCATGTACAATCGCAAAACAATTTTACATTTGTGTGAATATCTCGGAAACTACAAGAGATAATGACAATCAGTTTTCACCATGCGACTGGAAAAAACATCAGCTTTCCAGCAATAAATAAATTCGCCCCCAAGTATTAAATACCGCCTGAAATATAAGGCATTATATATAAAAATACAATATATTTCTTAGAAGGCGTGGCATTTATGGGCGGAAATAAATTTTGGTAAATAGCTGATGTTTTTCTCTATCGTATAGCGAAAACTCAATGTCATTATCTCTTATAGTTTCCGAGTTATAAGCAAAATTGTAAAATTGTTTAACAAAAAACACTTCCTGCTGAATTCTGTTGGCCTGGTATTGGCAGAAAATTTTTTAACGAAAAATTTGAAAATATTTTTCGATACACACACACACATGCGCATGTACAATCGCAAAACAATTTTACATTTGTGTGAATATCTCGGAAACTGCAAGAGATAATGACAATCAGTTTTCACCATGCGACTGGAAAAAAACATCAGCTTTCCAGCAATAAATAAATTCGCCCCCAAGTATTAAATACCGCCTGAAATATAAGGCATTATATATAAAAATACAGTATATTTCTTAGAAGGCGTGGCATTTATGGGCGGAAATAAATTTTGCTAAATAGCTGATGTTTTTCTCTATCGTATAGCGAAAACTCAATGTCATTATCTCTTATAGTTTCCGAGTTATAAGCAAAATTGTAAAATTGTTTAACAAAAAACACTTCCTCCTGAATTCTGTTGGCCTGGTATTGGTAGAATATTTTTGAACGAAAAATTTGAAAATATTTTGCGATATACACTCACACACATGCGCATGTACAATCGCAAAACAATTTTACATTTGTGTGAATATCTCGGAAACTACAAGAGATAATGACAATCAGTTTTCACCATGCGACTGGAAAAAACATCAGCTTTCCAGCAATAAATAAATTCGCCCCCAAATATTAAATACCGCCTGAAATATAAGGCATTATATATAAAAATACAGTATATTTCTTAGAAGGCGTGGCATTTATGGGCGGAAATAAATTTTGGTAAATAGCTGATGTTTTTCTCTATCGTATAGCGAAAACTCAATGTCATTATGTCTTATAGTTTCCGAGTTATAAGCAAAATTGTAAAATTGTTTAACAAAAAACACTTCCTGCTGAATTCTGTTGGCCTGGTATTGGCAGAAAATTTTTGAACGAAAAATTTGAAAATATTTTTCGATACACACACACACACATGCGCATGTACAATCGCAAAACAATTTTACATTTGTGTGAATATCTCGGAAACTACAAGAGATAATGACAATCAGTTTTCACCATGCGACTGGAAAAAACATCAGCTTTCCAGCAATAAATAAATTCGCCCCCAAGTATTAAATACCGCCTGAAATATAAGGCATTATATATAAAAATACAATATATTTCTTAGAAGGCGTGGCATTTATGGGCGGAAATAAATTTTGGTAAATAGCTGATGTTTTTCTCTATCGTATAGCGAAAACTCAATGTCATTATCTCTTATAGTTTCCGAGTTATAAGCAAAATTGTAAAATTGTTTAACAAAAAACACTTCCTGCTGAATTCTGTTGGCCTGGTATTGGCAGAGAATTTTTGAACGAAAAATTTGAAAATATTTTTCGATACACACACACACATGCGCATGTACAATCGCAAAACAATTTTACATTTGTGTGAATATCTCGGAAACTACAAGAGATAATGACAATCAGTTTTCACCATGCGACTGGAAAAAAACATCAGCTTTCCAGCAATAAATAAATTCGCCCCCAAGTATTAAATACCGCCTGAAATATAAGGCATTATATATAAAAATACAGTATATTTCTTAGAAGGCGTGGCATTTATGGGCGGAAATAAATTTTGGTAAATAGCTGATGTTTTTCTCTATCGTATAGCGAAAACTCAATGTCATTATCTCTTATAGTTTCCGAGTTATAAGCAAAATTGTAAAATTGTTTAACAAAAAACACTTCCTGCTGAATTCTGTTGGCCTGGTATTGGCAGAAACTTTTTGAACGAAAAATTTGAATATATTTTTCGATACACACACACACACATGCGCATGTACAATCGCAAAACAATTTTACATTTGTGTGAATATCTCGGAAACTACAAGAGATAATGACAATCAGTTTTCACCATGCGACTGGAAAAAACATCAGCTTTCCAGCAATAAATAAATTCGCCCCCAAGTATTAAATACCGCCTGAAATATAAGGCATTATATATAAAAATACAATATATTTCTTAGAAGGCGTGGCATTTATGGGCGGAAATAAATTTTGGTAAATAGCTGATGTTTTTCTCTATCGTATAGCGAAAACTCAATGTCATTATCTCTTATAGTTTCCGAGTTATAAGCAAAATTGTAAAATTGTTTAACAAAAAACACTTCCTGCTGAATTCTGTTGGCCTGGTATTGGCAGAAAATTTTTGAACGAAAAATTTGAAAATATTTTTCGATATACACACACACACATGCATATGTACAATCGCAAAACAATTTTACATTTGTGTGAATATCTCGGAAACTACAAGAGATAATGACAATCAGTTTTCACCATGCGACTGGAAAAAACATCAGCTTTCCAGCAATAAATAAATTCGCACCCAAATATTAAATACCGCCTGAAATATAAGGCATTATATATAAAAATACAGTATATTTCTTAGAAGGCGTGGCATTTATGGGCGGAAATAAATTTTGCTAAAGAGCTGATGTTTTTCTCTATCGTATAGCGAATACTCAATGTCATTATCTCTTATAGTTTCCGAGTTATAAGCAAAATTGTAAAATTGTTTAACAAAAAACACTTCCTGCTGAATTCTGTTGGCCTGGTATTGGCAGAAAATTTTTGAACGAAAAATTTGAAAATATTTTTCGATATATACACACACACATGCACATGTACAATCGCAAAACAATTTTACATTTGTGTGAATATCTCGGAAACTGCAAGAGATAATGACAATCAGTTTTCACCATGCGACTGGAAAAAACATCAGCTTTCCAGCAATAAATAAATTCGCCCCCAAATATTAAATACCGCCTGAAATATAAGGCATTATATATAAAAATACAGTATATTTCTTAGAAGGCGTGGCATTTATGGGCGGAAATAAATTTTGCTAAATAGCTGATGTTTTTCTCTATCGTATAGCGAAAACTCAATGTCATTATCTCTTATAGTTTCCGAGTTATAAGCAAAATTGTAAAATTGTTTAACAAAAAACACTTCCTGCTGAATTCTGTTGACCTGGTATTGGCAGAAAATTTTTGAACGAAAAATTTGAAAATATTTTTCGATATACACACACACACATGCATATGTACAATCGCAAAACAATTTTACATTTGTGTGAATATCTCGGAAACTACAAGAGATAATGACAATCAGTTTTCACCATGCGACTGGAAAAAACATCAGCTTTCCAGCAATAAATAAATTCGCCCCCAAATATTAAATACCGCCTGAAATATAAGGCATTATATATAAAAATACAGTATATTTCTTAGAAGGCGTGGCATTTATGGGCGGAAATAAATTTTGCTAAATAGCTGATGTTTTTCTCTATCGTATAGCGAAAACTCAATGTCATTATCTCTTATAGTTTCCGAGTTATAAGCAAAATTGTAAAATTGTTTAACAAAAAACACTTCCTGCTGAATTCTGTTGGCCTGGTATTGGCAGAAAATTTTTGAACGAAAAATTTGAAAATATTTTTCGATATACACACACACACATGCATATGTACAATCGCAAAACAATTTTACATTTGTGTGAATATCTCGGAAACTACAAGAGATAATGACAATCAGTTTTCACCATGCGACTGGAAAAAACATCAGCTTTCCAGCAATAAATAAATTCGCCCCCAAATATTAAATACCGCCTGAAATATAAGGCATTATATATAAAAATACAGTATATTTCTTAGAAGGCGTGGCATTTATGGGCGGAAATAAATTTTGCTAAATAGCTGATGTTTTTCTCTATCGTATAGCGAAAACTCAATGTCATTATCTCTTATAGTTTCCGAGTTATAAGCAAAATTGTAAAATTGTTTAACAAAAAACACTTCCTGCTGAATTCTGTTGGCCTGGTATTGGCAGAAAATTTTTGAACGAAAAATTTGAAAATATTTTTCGATATACACACACACACATGCATATGTACAATCGCAAAACAATTTTACATTTGTGTGAATATCTCGGAAACTACAAGAGATAATGACAATCAGTTTTCACCATGCGACTGGAAAAAACATCAGCTTTCCAGCAATAAATAAATTCGCCCCCAAATATTAAATACAGCCTGAAATATAAGGCATTATATATAAAAATACAGTATATTTCTTAGAAGGCGTGGCATTTATGGGCGGAAATAAATTTTGGTAAATAGCTGATGTTTTTCTCTATCGTATAGCGAAAACTCAACGTCATTATCTCTTATAGTTTCCGAGTTATAAGCAAAATTGTAAAATTGTTTAACAAAAAACACTTCCTGCTGAATTCTGTTGGCCTGGTATTGGCAGAAAATTTTTTAACGAAAAATTTGAAAATATTTTTCGATACACGCACACACATGCACATGTACAATCGCAAAACAATTTTACATTTGTGTGAATATCTCGGAAACTACAAGAGATAATGACAATCAGTTTTCACCATGCGACTGGAAAAAAACATCAGCTTTCCAGCAATAAATAAATTCGCCCCCAAGTATTAAATACCGCCTGAAATATAAGGCATTATATATAAAAATACAGTATATTTCTTAGAAGGCGTGGCATTTATGGGCGGAAATAAATTTTGCTAAATAGCTGATGTTTTTCTCTATCGTATAGCGAAAACTCAATGTCATTATCTCTTATAGTTTCCGAGTTATAAGCAAAATTGTAAAATTGTTTAACAAAAAACACTTCCTGCTGAATTCTGTTGGCCTGGTATTGGCAGAAACTTTTTGAACGAAAAATTTGAAAATATTTTTCGATACACACACACACACACATGCGCATGTACAATCGCAAAACAATTTTACATTTGTGTGAATATCTCGGAAACTACAAGAGATAATGACAATCAGTTTTCACCATGCGACTGGAAAAAACATCAGCTTTCCAGCAATAAATAAATTCGCCCCCAAGTATTAAATACCGCCTGAAATATAAGGCATTATATATAAAAATACAGTATATTTCTTAGAAGGCGTGGCATTTATGGGCGGAAATAAATTTTGGTAAATAGCTGATGTTTTTCTCTATCGTATAGCGAAAACTCAATGTCATTATCTCTTATAGTTTCCGAGTTATAAGCAAAATTGTAAAATTGTTTAACAAAAAACACTTCCTGCTGAATTCTGTTGGCCTGGTATTGGCAGAAAATTTTTGAACGAAAAATTTGAAAATATTTTTCGATATACACACACACACATGCACATGTACAATCGCAAAACAATTTTACATTTGTGTGAATATCTCGGAAACTACAAGAGATAATGACAATCAGTTTTCACCATGCGACTGGAAAAAACATCAGCTTTCCAGCAATAAATAAACACATGTACAATCGCAAAACAATTTTACATTTGTGCGAATATCTCGGAAACTACAAGAGATAATGACAATCAGTTTTCACCATGCGACTGGAAAAAACATCAGCTTTCCAGCAATAAATGAACACATGTACAATCGCAAAACAATTTTACATTTGTGTGAAAATCTCGGAAACTACAAGAGATAATGACAATCAGTTTTCACCATGCGACTGGAAAAAACATCAGCTTTCCAGCAATAAATAAATTCGCCCCCAAATATTAAATACCGCCTGAAATATAAGGCATTATATATAAAAATACAGTATATTTCTTAGAAGGCGTGGCATTTATGGGCGGAAATAAATTTTGCTAAACAGCTGATGTTTTTCTCTATCGTATAGCGAAAACTCAATGTCATTATCTCTTATAGTTTCCGAGTTATAAGCAAAATTGAAAATTGTTTAACAAAAAACACTTCCTGCTGAATTCTGTTGGCCTGGTATTGGCAGAAAATTTTTTAACGAAAAATTTGAAAATATTTTTCGATACACGCACACACATGCGCATGTACAATCGCAAAACAATTTTACATTTGTGTGAATATCTCGGAAACTACAAGAGATAATGACAATCAGTTTTCACCATGCGACTGGAAAAAACATCAGCTTTCCAGCAATAAATAAATTCGCCCCCAAATATTAAATACCGCCTGAAATATAAGGCATTATATATAAAAATACAGTATATTTCTTAGAAGGCGTGGCATTTATGGGCGGAAATAAATTTTGCTAAATAGCTGATGTTTTTCTCTATCGTATAGCGAAAACTCAATGTCATTATCTCTTATAGTTTCCGAGTTATAAGCAAAATTGTAAAATTATTTAACAAAAAACACTTCCTGCTGAATTCTGTTGGCCTGGTATTGGCAGAAAATTTTTGAACGAAAAATTTGAAAATATTTTTCGATATACACACACACACATGCACATGTACAATCGCAAAACAATTTTACATTTGTGTGAAAATCTCGGAAACTACAAGAGATAATGACAATCAGTTTTCACCACGCGACTGGAAAAAACATCAGCTTTCCAGCAATAAATAAATTCGCCCCCAAATATTAAATACCGCCTGAAATATAAGACATTATATATAAAAATACAGTATATTTCTTAGAAGGCGTGGCATTTATGGGCGGAAATAAATTTTGCTAAATAGCTGATGTTTTTCTCTATCGTATAGCGAAAACTCAATGTCATTATCTCTTATAGTTTCCGAGTTATAAGCAAAATTGTAAAATTGTTTAACAAAATACACTTCCTGCTGAATTCTGTTGGCCTGGTATTGGCAGAAAATTTTTTAACGAAAAATTTGAAAATATTTTTGGATACACACACACACACATGCGCATGTACAATCGCAAAACAATTTTACATTTGTGTGAATATCTCGGAAACTACAAGAGATAATGACAATCAGTTTTCACCATGCGACTGGAAAAAACATCAGCTTTCCAGCAATAAATAAATTCGCCCCCAAGTATTAAATACCGCCTGAAATATAAGGCATTATATATAAAAATACAGTATATTTCTTAGAAGGCATGGCATTTATGGGCGGAAATAAATTTTGCTAAATACCTGATGTTTTTCTCTATCGTATAGCGAAAACTCAATGTCATTATCTCTTATAGTTTCCGAGTTATAAGCAAAATTGTAAAATTGTTTAACAAAAAACACTTCCTGCTGAATTCTGTTGGCCTGGTATTGGCAGAAAATTTTTGAACGAAAAATTTGAAGATATTTTTCGATATACACACACACACATGCATATGTACAATCGCAAAACAATTTTACATTTGTGTGAATATCTCGGAAACTACAAGAGATAATGACAATCAGTTTTCACCATGCGACTGGAAAAAACATCAGCTTTCCAGCAATAAATAAATTCGCCCCCAAATATTAAATACAGCCTGAAATATAAGGCATTATATATAAAAATACAGTATATTTCTTAGAAGGCGTGGCATTTATGGGCGGAAATAAATTTTGGTAAATAGCTGATGTTTTTCTCTATCGTATAGCGAAAACTCAACGTCATTATCTCTTATAGTTTCCGAGTTATAAGCAAAATTGTAAAATTGTTTAACAAAAAACACTTCCTGCTGAATTCTGTTGGCCTGGTATTGGCAGAAAATTTTTTAACGAAAAATTTGAAAATATTTTTCGATACACGCACACACATGCACATGTACAATCGCAAAACAATTTTACATTTGTGTGAATATCTCGGAAACTACAAGAGATAATGACAATCAGTTTTCACCATGCGACTGGAAAAAACATCAGCTTTCCAGCAATAAATAAATTCGCCCCCAAATATTAAATACCGCCTGAAATATAAGGCATTATATATAAAAATACAGTATATTTCTTAGAAGGCGTGGCATTTATGGGCGGAAATAAATTTTGCTAAATAGCTGATGTTTTTCTCTATCGTATAGCGAAAACTCAATGTCATTATCTCTTATAGTTTCCGAGTTATAAGCAAAATTGTAAAATTGTTTAACAAAAAACACTTCCTGCTGAATTCTGTTGGCCTGGTATTGGCAGAAAATTTTTGAACGAAAAACTTGAAAATATTTTTCGATATACACACACACACATGCACATGTACAATCGCAAAACAATTTTACATTTGTGTGAATATCTCGGAAACTACAAGAGATAATGACAATCAGTTTTCACCATGCGACTGGAAAAAACATCAGCTTTCCAGCAATAAATAAATTCGCCCCCAAATATTAAATACAGCCTGAAATATAAGGCATTATATATAAAAATACAGTATATTTCTTAGAAGGCGTGGCATTTATGGGCGGAAATAAATTTTGGTAAATAGCTGATGTTTTTCTCTATCGTATAGCGAAAACTCAACGTCATTATCTCTTATAGTTTCCGAGTTATAAGCAAAATTGTAAAATTGTTTAACAAAAAACACTTCCTGCTGAATTCTGTTGGCCTGGTATTGGCAGAAAATTTTTGAACGAAAAATTTGAAAATATTTTTCGATACACACACACACATGCACATGTACAATCGCAAAACAATTTTACATTTGTGTGAATATCTCGGAAACTACAAGAGATAATGACAATCAGTTTTCACCATGCGACTGGAAAAAACATCAGCTTTCCAGCAATAAATAAACACATGTACAATCGCAAAACAATTTTACATTTGTGTGAAAATCTCGGAAACTACAAGAGATAATGACAATCAGTTTTCACCATGCGACTGGAAAAAACATCAGCTTTCCAGCAATAAATAAATTCGCCCCCAAATATTAAATACCGCCTGAAATATAAGGCATTATATTTAAAAATACAGTATATTTCTTAGAAGGCGTGGCATTTATGGGCGGAAATAAATTTTGCTAAACAGCTGATGTTTTTCTCTATCGTATAGCGAAAACTCAATGTCATTATCTCTTATAGTTTCCGAGTTATAAGCAAAATTGTAAAATTGTTTAACAAAAAACACTTCCTGCTGAATTCTGTTGGCCTGGTATTGGCAGAAAATTTTTGAACGAAAAATTTGAAAATATTTTTCGATATACACACACACACATGCACATGTACAATCGCAAAACAATTTTACATTTGTGTGAAAATCTCGGAAACTACAAGAGATAATGACAATCAGTTTTCACCACGCGACTGGAAAAAACATCAGCTTTCCAGCAATAAATAAATTCGCCCCCAAATATTAAATACCGCCTGAAATATAAGACATTATATATAAAAATACAGTATATTTCTTAGAAGGCGTGGCATTTATGGGCGGAAATAAATTTTGCTAAATAGCTGATGTTTTTCTCTATCGTATAGCGAAAACTCAATGTCATTATCTCTTATAGTTTCCGAGTTATAAGCAAAATTGTAAAATTGTTTAACAAAATACACTTCCTGCTGAATTCTGTTGGCCTGGTATTGGCAGAAAATTTTTTAACGAAAAATTTGAAAATATTTTTGGATACACACACACACATGCGCATGTACAATCGCAAAACAATTTTACATTTGTGTGAATATCTCGGAAACTACAAGAGATAATGACAATCAGTTTTCACCATGCGACTGGAAAAAACATCAGCTTTCCAGCAATAAATAAATTCGCCCCCAAATATTAAATACCGCCTGAAATATAAGGCATTATATATAAAAATACAGTATATTTCTTAGAAGGCGTGGCATTTATGGGCGGAAATAAATTTTGCTAAATAGCTGATGTTTTTCTCTATCGTATAGCGAAAACTCAATGTCATTATCTCTTATAGTTTCCGAGTTATAAGCAAAATTGTAAAATTGTTTAACAAAAAACACTTCCTGCTGAATTCTGTTGGCCTGGTATTGGCAGAAAATTTTTGAACGAAAAATTTGAAAATATTTTTCGATATACACACACACACATGCACATGTACAATCGCAAAACAATTTTAACAAGAGATAATGACAATCAGTTTTCACCATGCGACTGGAAAAAACATCAGCTTTCCAGCAATAAATAAATTCGCCCCCAAATATTAAATACCGCCTGAAATATAAGGCATTATATATAAAAATACAGTATATTTCTTAGAAGGCGTGGCATTTATGGGCGGAAATAAATTTTGCTAAACAGCTGATGTTTTTCTCTATCGTATAGCGAAAACTCAATGTCATTATCTCTTATAGTTTCCGAGTTATAAGCAAAATTGTAAAATTGTTTAACAAAAAACACTTCCTGCTGAATTCTGTTGGCCTGGTATTGGCAGAAAATTTTTTAACGAAAAATTTGAAAATATTTTTCGATTCACGCACACACATGCGCATGTACAATCGCAAAACAATTTTACATTTGTGTGAATATCTCGGAAACTACAAGAGATAATGACAATCAGTTTTCACCATGCGACTGGAAAAAACATCAGCTTTCCAGCAATAAATAAATTCGCCCCCAAATATTAAATACCGCCTGAAATATAAGGCATTATATATAAAAATACAGTATATTTCTTAGAAGGCGTGGCATTTATGGGCGGAAATAAATTTTGCTAAACAGCTGATGTTTTTCTCTATCGTATAGCGAAAACTCAATGTCATTATCTCTTATAGTTTCCGAGTTATAAGCAAAATTGTAAAATTGTTTAACAAAAAACACTTCCTGCTGAATTCTGTTGGCCTGGTATTGGCAGAAAATTTTTTAACGAAAAATTTGAAAATATTTTTCGATACACGCACACACATGCGCATGTACAATCGCAAAACAATTTTACATTTGTGTGAATATCTCGGAAACTACAAGAGATAATGACAATCAGTTTTCACCATGCGACTGGAAAAAACATCAGCTTTCCAGCAATAAATAAATTCGCCCCCAAATATTAAATACCGCCTGAAATATAAGGCATTATATATAAAAATACAGTATATTTCTTAGAAGGCGTGGCATTTATGGGCGGAAATAAATTTTGCTAAATAGCTGATGTTTTTCTCTATCGTATAGCGAAAACTCAATGTCATTATCTCTTATAGTTTCCGAGTTATAAGCAAAATTGTAAAATTGTTTAACAAAAAACACTTCCTGCTGAATTCTGTTGGCCTGGTATTGGCAGAAAATTTTTGAACGAAAAATTTGAAAATATTTTTCGATATACACACACACACATGCACATGTACAATCGCAAAACAATTTTACATTTGTGTGAAAATCTCGGAAACTACAAGAGATAATGACAATCAGTTTTCACCACGCGACTGGAAAAAACATCAGCTTTCCAGCAATAAATAAATTCGCCCCCAAATATTAAATACCGCCTGAAATATAAGACATTATATATAAAAATACAGTATATTTCTTAGAAGGCGTGGCATTTATGGGCGGAAATAAATTTTGCTAAATAGCTGATGTTTTTCTCTATCGTATAGCGAAAACTCAATGTCATTATCTCTTATAGTTTCCGAGTTATAAGCAAAATTGTAAAATTGTTTAACAAAATACACTTCCTGCTGAATTCTGTTGGCCTGGTATTGGCAGAAAATTTTTTAACGAAAAATTTGAAAATATTTTTGGATACACACACACACATGCGCATGTACAATCGCAAAACAATTTTACATTTGTGTGAATATCTCGGAAACTACAAGAGATAATGACAATCAGTTTTCACCATGCGACTGGAAAAAACATCAGCTTTCCAGCAATAAATAAATTCGCCCCCAAGTATTAAATACCGCCTGAAATATAAGGCATTATATATAAAAATACAGTATATTTCTTAGAAGGCGTGGCATTTATGGGCGGAAATAAATTTTGCTAAATAGCTGATGTTTTTCTCTATCGTATAGCGAAAACTCAATGTCATTATCTCTTATAGTTTCCGAGTTATAAGCAAAATTGTAAAATTGTTTAACAAAAAACACTTCCTGCTGAATTCTGTTGGCCTGGTATTGGCAGAAAATTTTTGAACGAAAAATTTGAAGATATTTTTCGATATACACACACACACATGCATATGTACAATCGCAAAACAATTTTAACAAGAGATAATGACAATCAGTTTTCACCATGCGACTGGAAAAAACATCAGCTTTCCAGCAATAAATAAATTCGCCCCCAAATATTAAATACCGCCTGAAATATAAGGCATTATATATAAAAATACAGTATATTTCTTAGAAGGCGTGGCATTTATGGGCGGAAATAAATTTTGCTAAACAGCTGATGTTTTTCTCTATCGTATAGCGAAAACTCAATGTCATTATCTCTTATAGTTTCCGAGTTATAAGCAAAATTGAAAATTGTTTAACAAAAAACACTTCCTGCTGAATTCTGTTGGCCTGGTATTGGCAGAAAATTTTTTAACGAAAAATTTGAAAATATTTTTCGATACACGCACACATATGCGCATGTACAATCGCAAAACAATTTTACATTTGTGTGAATATCTCGGAAACTACAAGAGATAATGACAATCAGTTTTCACCATGCGACTGGAAAAAACATCAGCTTTCCAGCAATAAATAAATTCGCCCCCAAATATTAAATACCGCCTGAAATATAAGGCATTATATATAAAAATACAGTATATTTCTTAGAAGGCGTGGCATTTACGGGCGGAAATAAATTTTGCTAAATAGCTGATGTTTTTCTCTATCGTATAGCGAAAACTCAATGTCATTATCTCTTATAGTTTCCGAGTTATAAGCAAAATTGTAAAATTGTTTAACAAAAAACACTTCCTGCTGAATTCTGTTGGCCTGGTATTGGCAGAAAATTTTTGAACGAAAAATTTGAAAATATTTTTCGATATACACACACACACATGCATATGTACAATCGCAAAACAATTTTACATTTGTGTGAATATCTCGGAAACTACAAGAGATAATGACAATCAGTTTTCACCATGCGACTGGAAAAAACATCAGCTTTCCAGCAATAAATAAATTCGCGCCCAAATATTAAATACCGCCTGAAATATAAGGGATTATATATAAAAATACAGTATATTTCTTAGAAGGCGTGGCATTTATGGGCGGAAATAAATTCTGCTAAATAGCTGATGTTTTTCTCTATCGTATAGCGAATACTCAATGTCATTATCTCTTATAGTTTCCGAGTTATAAGCAAAATTGTAAAATTGTTTAACAAAAAACACTTCCTGCTGAATTGTTTTGGCCTGGTATTGGCAGAAAATTTTTGAACGAAAAATTTGAAAATATTTTTCGATTTATACACACACACATGCACATGTACAATCGCAAAACAATTTTACATTTGTGTGAATATCTCGGAAACTGCAAGAGATAATGACAATCAGTTTTCACCATGCGACTGGAAAAAACATCAGCTTTCCAGCAATAAATAAATTCGCCCCCAAATATTAAATACCGCCTGAAATATAAGGCATTATATATAAAAATACAGTATATTTCTTAGAAGGCGTGGCATTTATGGGCGGAAATAAATTTTGCTAAATAGCTGATGTTTTTCTCTATCGTATAGCGAATACTCAATGTCATTATCTCTTATAGTTTCCGAGTTATAAGCAAAATTGTAAAATTGTTTAACAAAATACACTTCCTGCTGAATTCTGTTGGCCTGGTATTGGCAGAAAATTTTTTAACGAAAAATTTGAAAATATTTTTGGATACACACACACACATGCGCATGTACAATCGCAAAACAATTTTACATTTGTGTGAATATTTCGGAAACTACAAGAGATAATGACAATCAGTTTTCACCATGCGACTGGAAAAAACATCAGCTTTCCAGCAATAAATAAATTCGCCCCCAAGTATTAAATACCGCCTGAAATATAAGGCATTATATATAAAAATACAGTATATTTCTTAGAAGGCATGGCATTTATGGGCGGAAATAAATTTTGCTAAATAGCTGATGTTTTTCTCTATCGTATAGCGAAAAATCAATATCATTATCTCTTATAGTTTCCGAGTTATAAGCAAAATTGTAAAATTGTTTAACAAAAAACACTTCCTGCTGAATTCTGTTGGCCTGGTATTGGCAGAAAATTTTTGAACGAAAAATTTGAAGATATTTTTCGATATACACACACACACATGCATATGTACAATCGCAAAACAATTTTACATTTGTGTGAAAATCTCGGAAACTACAAGAGATAATGACAATCAGTTTTCACCATGCGACTGGAAAAAACATCAGCTTTCCAGCAATAAATAAATTCGCCCCCAAATATTAAATACCGCCTGAAATATAAGACATTATATATAAAAATACAGTATATTTCTTAGAAGGCGTGGCATTTATGGGCGGAAATAAATTTTGCTAAATAGCTGATGTTTTTCTCTATCGTATAGCGAAAACTCAATGTCATTATCTCTTATAGTTTCCGAGTTATAAGCAAAATTGTAAAATTGTTTAACAAAAAACACTTCCTGCTGAATTCTGTTGGCCTGGTATTGGCAGAAAATTTTTGAACGAAAAATTTGAAAATATTTTTCGATACACACACACACATGCGCATGTACAATCGCAAAACAATTTTACATTTGTGTGAATATCTCGGAAACTACAAGAGATAATGACAATCAGTTTTCACCATGCGACTGGAAAAAACATCAGCTTTCCAGCAATAAATAAATTCGCCCCCAAATATTAAATACTGCGTGAAATATAAGGCATTATATATAAAAATACAGTATATTTCTTAGAAGGCGTGGCATTTATGGGCGGAAATAAATTTTGGTTAATAGCTGATGTTTTTCTCTATCGTATAGCGAAAACTCAATGTCATTATCTCTTATAGTTTCCGAGTTATAAGCAAAATTGTAAAATTGTTTAACAAAAAACACTTCCCGCTGAATTCTGTTGGCCTGGTATTGGCAGAAAATTTTTGAACGAAAAATTTGAAAATATTTTTCGATATACACACACACACATGCACATGTACAATCGCAAAACAATTTTACATTTGTGTGAATATCTCGGAAACTACAAGAGATAATGACAATCAGTTTTCACATTGCGACTGGAAAAAACATCAGCTTTCCAGCAATAAATAAATTCGCCCCCAAGTATTAAATACCGCCTGAAATATAAGGCATTATATATAAAAATTCAGTATATTTCTTAGAAGGCGTGGCATTTATGGGCGGAAATAAATTTTGGTAAATAGCTGATGTTTTTCTCTATCGTATAGCGAAAACTCAATGTCATTATCTCTTATAGTTTCCGAGTTATAAGCAAAATTGTAAAATTGTTTAACAAAAAACACTTCCTGCTGAATTCTGTTGGCCTGGTATTGGCAGAAAATTTTTTAACGAAAAATTTGAAAATATTTTTCGATACACGCACACACATGCGCATGTACAATCGCAAAACAATTTTACATTTGTGTGAATATCTCGGAAACTACAAGAGATAATGACATCAGTTTTCACCATGCGACTGGAAAAAACATCAGCTTTCCAGCAATAAATAAATTCGCCCCCAAATATTAAATACCGCCTGAAATATAAGGCATTATATATAAACATACAGTATATTTCTTAGAAGGCGTGGCATTTATGGGCGGAAATAAATTTTCCTAAATAGCTGATGTTTTTCTCTATCGTATAGCGAAAACTCAATGTCATTATCTCTTATAGTTTCCGAGTTATAAGCAAAATTGTAAAATTGTTTAACAAAAAACACTTCCTGCTGAATTCTGTTGGCCTGGTATTGGCAGAAAATTTTTTAACGAAAAATTTGAAAATATTTTTCGATACACGCACACACATGCGCATGTACAATCGCAAAACAATTTTACATTTGTGTGAATATCTCGGAAACTACAAGAGATAATGACATCAGTTTTCACCATGCGACTGGAAAAAACATCAGCTTTCCAGCAATAAATAAATTCGCCCCCAAATATTAAATACCGCCTGAAATATAAGGCATTATATATAAACATACAGTATATTTCTTAGAAGGCGTGGCATTTATGGGCGGAAATAAATTTTCCTAAATAGCTGATGTTTTTCTCTATCGTATAGCGAAAACTCAATGTCATTATCTCTTATAGTTTCCGAGTTGTAAGCAAAATTGTAAAATTGTTTAACAAAAAACACTTCCTGCTGAATTCTGTTGGCCTGGTATTGGCAGAAAATTTTTGAACGAAAAATTTGAAAATATTTTTCGATACACACACACACATGCGCATGTACAATCGCAAAACAATTTTACATTTGTGTGAATATCTCGGAAACTACAAGAGATAATGACAATCAGTTTTCACCATGCGACTGGAAAAAACATCAGCTTTCCAGCAATAAATAAATTCGCCCCCAAATATTAAATACCGCCTGAAATATAAGGCATTATATATAAAAATACGGTATATTTCTTAGAAGGCGTGGCATTTATGGGCGGAAATAAATTTTGCTAAATAGCTGATGTTTTTCTCTATCGTATAGCGAAAACTCAATGTCATTATCTCTTATAGTTTCCGAGTTATAAGCAAAATTGTAAAATTGTTTAACAAAATACACTTCCTGCTGAATTCTGTTGGCCTGGTATTGGCAGAAAATTTTTTAACGAAAAATTTGAAAATATTTTTGGATACACACACACACATGCGCATGTACAATCGCAAAACAATTTTACATTTGTGTGAATATCTCGGAAACTACAAGAGATAATGACAATCAGTTTTCACCATGCGACTGGAAAAAACATCAGCTTTCCAGAAATAAATAAATTCGCCCCCAAGTATTAAATACCGCCTGAAATATAAGGCATTATATATAAAAATACAGTATATTTCTTAGAAGGCGTGGCATTTATGGGCGGAAATAAATTTTGCTAAATAGCTGATGTTTTTCTCTATCGTATAGCGAAAACTCAATGTTATTATCTCTTATAGTTTCCGAGTTATAAGCAAAATTGTAAAATTGTTTAACAAAAAACACTTCCTGCTGAATTCTGTTGGCCTGGTATTGGCAGAAAATTTTTGAACGAAAAATTTGAAGATATTTTTCGATTCACGCACACACATGCGCATGTACAATCGCAAAACAATTTTACATTTGTGTGAATATCTCGGAAACTACAAGAGATAATGACAATCAGTTTTCACCATGCGACTGGAAAAAACATCAGCTTTCCAGCAATAAATAAATTCGCCCCCAAATATTAAATACCGCCTGAAATATAAGGCATTATATATAAAAATACAGTATATTTCTTAGAAGGCGTGGCATTTATGGGCGGAAATAAATTTTGCTAAACAGCTGATGTTTTTCTCTATCGTATAGCGAAAACTCAATGTCATTATCTCTTATAGTTTCCGAGTTATAAGCAAAATTGTAAAATTGTTTAACAAAAAACACTTCCTGCTGAATTCTGTTGGCCTGGTATTGGCAGAAAATTTTTTAACGAAAAATTTGAAAATATTTTTCGATACACGCACACACATGCGCATGTACAATCGCAAAACAATTTTACATTTGTGTGAATATCTCGGAAACTACAAGAGATAATGACAATCAGTTTTCACCATGCGACTGGAAAAAACATCAGCTTTCCAGCAATAAATAAATTCGCCCCCAAATATTAAATACCGCCTGAAATATAAGGCATTATATATAAAAATACAGTATATTTCTTAGAAGGCGTGGCATTTATGGGCGGAAATAAATTTTGCTAAATAGCTGATGTTTTTCTCTATCGTATAGCGAAAACTCAATGTCATTATCTCTTATAGTTTCCGAGTTATAAGCAAAATTGTAAAATTGTTTAACAAAAAACACTTCCTGCTGAATTCTGTTGGCCTGGTATTGGCAGAAAATTTTTGAACGAAAAATTTGAAAATATTTTTCGATATACACACACACACATGCACATGTACAATCGCAAAACAATTTTACATTTGTGTGAAAATCTCGGAAACTACAAGAGATAATGACAATCAGTTTTCACCACGCGACTGGAAAAAACATCAGCTTTCCAGCAATAAATAAATTCGCCCCCAAATATTAAATACCGCCTGAAATATAAGACATTATATATAAAAATACAGTATATTTCTTAGAAGGCGTGGCATTTATGGGCGGAAATAAATTTTGCTAAATAGCTGATGTTTTTCTCTATCGTATAGCGAAAACTCAATGTCATTATCTCTTATAGTTTCCGAGTTATAAGCAAAATTGTAAAATTGTTTAACAAAATACACTTCCTGCTGAATTCTGTTGGCCTGGTATTGGCAGAAAATTTTTTAACGAAAAATTTGAAAATATTTTTGGATACACACACACACATGCGCATGTACAATCGCAAAACAATTTTACATTTGTGTGAATATCTCGGAAACTACAAGAGATAATGACAATCAGTTTTCACCATGCGACTGGAAAAAACATCAGCTTTCCAGCAATAAATAAATTCGCCCCCAAGTATTAAATACCGCCTGAAATATAAGGCATTATATATAAAAATACAGTATATTTCTTAGAAGGCGTGGCATTTATGGGCGGAAATAAATTTTGCTAAATAGCTGATGTTTTTCTCTATCGTATAGCGAAAACTCAATGTCATTATCTCTTATAGTTTCCGAGTTATAAGCAAAATTGTAAAATTGTTTAACAAAAAACACTTCCTGCTGAATTCTGTTGGCCTGGTATTGGCAGAAAATTTTTGAACGAAAAATTTGAAGATATTTTTCGATATACACACACACACATGCATATGTACAATCGCAAAACAATTTTAACAAGAGATAATGACAATCAGTTTTCACCATGCGACTGGAAAAAACATCAGCTTTCCAGCAATAAATAAATTCGCCCCCAAATATTAAATACCGCCTGAAATATAAGGCATTATATATAAAAATACAGTATATTTCTTAGAAGGCGTGGCATTTATGGGCGGAAATAAATTTTGCTAAACAGCTGATGTTTTTCTCTATCGTATAGCGAAAACTCAATGTCATTATCTCTTATAGTTTCCGAGTTATAAGCAAAATTGAAAATTGTTTAACAAAAAACACTTCCTGCTGAATTCTGTTGGCCTGGTATTGGCAGAAAATTTTTTAACGAAAAATTTGAAAATATTTTTCGATACACGCACACATATGCGCATGTACAATCGCAAAACAATTTTACATTTGTGTGAATATCTCGGAAACTACAAGAGATAATGACAATCAGTTTTCACCATGCGACTGGAAAAAACATCAGCTTTCCAGCAATAAATAAATTCGCCCCCAAATATTAAATACCGCCTGAAATATAAGGCATTATATATAAAAATACAGTATATTTCTTAGAAGGCGTGGCATTTACGGGCGGAAATAAATTTTGCTAAATAGCTGATGTTTTTCTCTATCGTATAGCGAAAACTCAATGTCATTATCTCTTATAGTTTCCGAGTTATAAGCAAAATTGTAAAATTGTTTAACAAAAAACACTTCCTGCTGAATTCTGGCAGAAAATTTTTGAACGAAAAATTTGAAAATATTTTTCGATACACACACACACATGCGCATGTACAATCGCAAAACAATTTTACATTTGTGTGAATATCTCGGAAACTACAAGAGATAATGACAATCAGTTTTCACCATGCGACTGGAAAAAACATCAGCTTTCCAGCAATAAATAAATTCGCCCCCAAATATTAAATACTGCGTGAAATATAAGGCATTATATATAAAAATACAGTATATTTCTTAGAAGGCGTGGCATTTATGGGCGGAAATAAATTTTGGTTAATAGCTGATGTTTTTCTCTATCGTATAGCGAAAACTCAATGTCATTATCTCTTATAGTTTCCGAGTTATAAGCAAAATTGTAAAATTGTTTAACAAAAAACACTTCCCGCTGAATTCTGTTGGCCTGGTATTGGCAGAAAATTTTTGAACGAAAAATTTGAAAATATTTTTCGATATACACACACACACATGCACATGTACAATCGCAAAACAATTTTACATTTGTGTGAATATCTCGGAAACTACAAGAGATAATGACAATCAGTTTTCACATTGCGACTGGAAAAAACATCAGCTTTCCAGCAATAAATAAATTCGCCCCCAAGTATTAAATACCGCCTGAAATATAAGGCATTATATATAAAAATTCAGTATATTTCTTAGAAGGCGTGGCATTTATGGGCGGAAATAAATTTTGGTAAATAGCTGATGTTTTTCTCTATCGTATAGCGAAAACTCAATGTCATTATCTCTTATAGTTTCCGAGTTATAAGCAAAATTGTAAAATTGTTTAACAAAAAACACTTCCTGCTGAATTCTGTTGGCCTGGTATTGGCAGAAAATTTTTTAACGAAAAATTTGAAAATATTTTTCGATACACGCACACACATGCGCATGTACAATCGCAAAACAATTTTACATTTGTGTGAATATCTCGGAAACTACAAGAGATAATGACATCAGTTTTCACCATGCGACTGGAAAAAACATCAGCTTTCCAGCAATAAATAAATTCGCCCCCAAATATTAAATACCGCCTGAAATATAAGGCATTATATATAAACATACAGTATATTTCTTAGAAGGCGTGGCATTTATGGGCGGAAATAAATTTTCCTAAATAGCTGATGTTTTTCTCTATCGTATAGCGAAAACTCAATGTCATTATCTCTTATAGTTTCCGAGTTATAAGCAAAATTGTAAAATTGTTTAACAAAAAACACTTCCTGCTGAATTCTGTTGGCCTGGTATTGGCAGAAAATTTTTTAACGAAAAATTTGAAAATATTTTTCGATACACGCACACACATGCGCATGTACAATCGCAAAACAATTTTACATTTGTGTGAATATCTCGGAAACTACAAGAGATAATGACATCAGTTTTCACCATGCGACTGGAAAAAACATCAGCTTTCCAGCAATAAATAAATTCGCCCCCAAATATTAAATACCGCCTGAAATATAAGGCATTATATATAAACATACAGTATATTTCTTAGAAGGCGTGGCATTTATGGGCGGAAATAAATTTTCCTAAATAGCTGATGTTTTTCTCTATCGTATAGCGAAAACTCAATGTCATTATCTCTTATAGTTTCCGAGTTGTAAGCAAAATTGTAAAATTGTTTAACAAAAAACACTTCCTGCTGAATTCTGTTGGCCTGGTATTGGCAGAAAATTTTTGAACGAAAAATTTGAAAATATTTTTCGATACACACACACACATGCGCATGTACAATCGCAAAACAATTTTACATTTGTGTGAATATCTCGGAAACTACAAGAGATAATGACAATCAGTTTTCACCATGCGACTGGAAAAAACATCAGCTTTCCAGCAATAAATAAATTCGCCCCCAAATATTAAATACCGCCTGAAATATAAGGCATTATATATAAAAATACGGTATATTTCTTAGAAGGCGTGGCATTTATGGGCGGAAATAAATTTTGCTAAATAGCTGATGTTTTTCTCTATCGTATAGCGAAAACTCAATGTCATTATCTCTTATAGTTTCCGAGTTATAAGCAAAATTGTAAAATTGTTTAACAAAATACACTTCCTGCTGAATTCTGTTGGCCTGGTATTGGCAGAAAATTTTTTAACGAAAAATTTGAAAATATTTTTGGATACACACACACACATGCGCATGTACAATCGCAAAACAATTTTACATTTGTGTGAATATCTCGGAAACTACAAGAGATAATGACAATCAGTTTTCACCATGCGACTGGAAAAAACATCAGCTTTCCAGAAATAAATAAATTCGCCCCCAAGTATTAAATACCGCCTGAAATATAAGGCATTATATATAAAAATACAGTATATTTCTTAGAAGGCGTGGCATTTATGGGCGGAAATAAATTTTGCTAAATAGCTGATGTTTTTCTCTATCGTATAGCGAAAACTCAATGTTATTATCTCTTATAGTTTCCGAGTTATAAGCAAAATTGTAAAATTGTTTAACAAAAAACACTTCCTGCTGAATTCTGTTGGCCTGGTATTGGCAGAAAATTTTTGAACGAAAAATTTGAAGATATTTTTCGATATACACACACACACATGCATATGTACAATCGCAAAACAATTTTACATTTGTGTGAATATCTCGGAAACTGCAAGAGATAATGACAATCAGTTTCCACCATGCGACTGGAAAAAACATCAGCTTTCCACCAATAAATAAATTCGCCCCCAAATATTAAATACCGCCTGAAATATAAGGCATTATATATAAAAATACAGTATATTTCTTAGAAGGCGTGGCATTTATGGGCGGAAATAAATTTTGGTAAATAGCTGATGTTTTTCTCTATCGTATAGCGAAAACTCAATGTCATTATCTCTTATAGTTTCCGAGTTATAAGCAAAATTGTAAAATTGTTTAACAAAAAACACTTCCTGCTGAATTCTGGCAGAAAATTTTTGAACGAAAAATTTGAAAATATTTTTCGATACACACACACACATGCGCATGTACAATCGCAAAACAATTTTACATTTGTGTGAATATCTCGGAAACTACAAGAGATAATGACAATCAGTTTTCACCATGCGACTGGAAAAAACATCAGCTTTCCAGCAATAAATAAATTCGCCCCCAAGTATTAAATACCGCCTGAAATATAAGGCATTATATATAAAAATTCAGTATATTTCTTAGAAGGCGTGGCATTTATGGGCGGAAATAAATTTTGGTAAATAGCTGATGTTTTTCTCTATCGTATAGCGAAAACTCAATGTCATTATCTCTTATAGTTTCCGAGTTATAAGCAAAATTGTAAAATTGTTTAACAAAAAACACTTCCTGCTGAATTCTGTTGGCCTGGTATTGGCAGAAAATTTTTGAACGAAAAATTTGAAGATATTTTTCGATATACACACACACACATGCATATGTACAATCGCAAAACAATTTTACATTTGTGTGAATATCTCGGAAACTGCAAGAGATAATGACAATCAGTTTTCACCATGCGACTGGAAAAAACATCAGCTTTCCAGCAATAAATAAATTCGCCCCCAAATATTAAATACCGCCTGAAATATAAGGCATTATATATAAAAATACAGTATATTTCTTAGAAGGCGTGGCATTTATGGGCGGAAATAAATTTTGCTAAACAGCTGATGTTTTTCTCTATCGTATAGCGAAAACTCAATGTCATTATCTCTTATAGTTTCCGAGTTATAAGCAAAATTGTAAAATTGTTTAACAAAAAACACTTCCTGCTGAATTCTGTTGGCCTGGTATTGGCAGAAAATTTTTTAACGAAAAATTTGAAAATATTTTTCGATACACGCACACACATGCGCATGTACAATCGCAAAACAATTTTACATTTGTGTGAATATCTCGGAAACTACAAGAGATAATGACATCAGTTTTCACCATGCGACTGGAAAAAACATCAGCTTTCCAGCAATAAATAAATTCGCCCCCAAATATTAAATACCGCCTGAAATATAAGGCATTATATATAAACATACAGTATATTTCTTAGAAGGCGTGGCATTTATGGGCGGAAATAAATTTTCCTAAATAGCTGATGTTTTTCTCTATCGTATAGCGAAAACTCAATGTCATTATCTCTTATAGTTTCCGAGTTATAAGCAAAATTGTAAAATTGTTTAACAAAAAACACTTCCTGCTGAATTCTGTTGGCCTGGTATTGGCAGAAAATTTTTGAACGAAAAATTTGAAAATATTTTTCGATATACACACACACACATGCACATGTACAATCGCAAAACAATTTTACATTTGTGTGAAAATCTCGGAAACTACAAGAGATAATGACAATCAGTTTTCACCATGCGACTGGAAAAAACATCAGCTTTCCAGCAATAAATAAATTCGCCCCCAAGTATTAAATACCGCCTGAAATATAAGGCATTATATATAAAAATACAGTATATTTCTTAGAAGGCGTGGCATTTATGGGCGGAAATAAATTTTGCTAAATAGCTGATGTTTTTCTCTATCGTATAGCGAAAACTCAATGTCATTATCTCTTATAGTTTCCGAGTTATAAGCAAAATTGTAAAATTGTTTAACAAAAAACACTTCCTGCTGAATTCTGGCAGAAAATTTTTGAACGAAAAATTTGAAAATATTTTTCGATACACACACACACATGCGCATGTACAATCGCAAAACAATTTTACATTTGTGTGAATATCTCGGAAACTACAAGAGATAATGACAATCAGTTTTCACCATGCGACTGGAAAAAACATCAGCTTTCCAGCAATAAATAAATTCGCCCCCAAGTATTAAATACCGCCTGAAATATAAGGCATTATATATAAAAATACAGTATATTTCTTAGAAGGCGTGGCATTTATGGGCGGAAATAAATTTTGCTAAATAGCTGATGTTTTTCTCTATCGTATAGCGAAAACTCAATGTCATTATCTCTTATAGTTTCCGAGTTATAAGCAAAATTGTAAAATTGTTTAACAAAAAACACTTCCTGCTGAATTCTGTTGGCCTGGTATTGGCAGAAAATTTTTGAACGAAAAATTTGAAGATATTTTTCGATATACACACACACACATGCATATGTACAATCGCAAAACAATTTTACATTTGTGTGAATATCTCGGAAACTGCAAGAGATAATGACAATCTCTTATAGTTTCCGAGTTATAAGCAAAATTGTAAAATTGTTTAACAAAAAACACTTCCTGCTGAATTCTGTTGGTATTGGCAGAAAATTTTTGAACGAAAAATTTGAAGATATTTTTCGATATACACACACACACATGCATATGTACAATCGCAAAACAATTTTACATTTGTGTGAATATCTCGGAAACTGCAAGAGATAATGACAATCAGTTTTCACCATGCGACTGAAAAAAACATCAGCTTTCCAGCAATAAATAAATTCGCCCCCAAATATTAAATACCGCCTGAAATATAAGGCATTATATATAAAAATACAGTATATTTCTTAGAAGGCGTGGCATTTATGGGCGGAAATAAATTTTGGTAAATAGCTGATGTTTTTCTCTATCGTATAGCGAAAACTCAATGTCATTATCTCTTATAGTTTCCGAGTTATAAGCAAAATTGTAAAATTGTTTAACAAAAAACACTTCCTGCTGAATTCTGGCAGAAAATTTTTGAAGGAAAAATTTGAAAATATTTTTCGATACACACACACACATGCGCATGTACAATCGCAAAACAATTTTACATTTGTGTGAATATCTCGGAAACTACAAGAGATAATGACAATCAGTTTTCACCATGCGACTGGAAAAAACATCAGCTTTCCAGCAATAAATAAATTCGCCCCCAAATATTAAATACCGCCTGAAATATAAGGCATTATATATAAAAATACGGTATATTTCTTAGAAGGCGTGGCATTTATGGGCGGAAATAAATTTTGCTAAATAGCTGATGTTTTTCTCTATCGTATAGCGAAAACTCAATGTCATTATCTCTTATAGTTTCCGAGTTATAAGCAAAATTGTAAAATTGTTTAACAAAAAACATTTCCTGCTGAATTCTGTTGGCCTGGTATTGGCAGAAAATTTTTGAACGAAAAATTTGAAAATATTTTTCGATACACACACACACATGCGCATGTACAATCGCAAAACAATTTTACATTTGTGTGAATATCTCGGAAACTACAAGAGATAATGACAATCAGTTTTCACCACGCAACTGGAAAAAACATCAGCTTTCCAGCAATAAATAAATTCGCCCCCAAATATTAAATACCGCCTGAAATATAAGGCATTATATATAAAAATACAGTATATTTCTTAGAAGGCGTGGCATTTATGGGCGGAAATAAATTTTGCTAAACAGCTGATGTTTTTCTCTATCGTATAGCGAAAACTCAATGTCATTATCTCTTATAGTTTCCGAGTTATAAGCAAAATTGTAAAATTGTTTAACAAAAAACACTTCCTGCTGAATTCTGTTGGCCTGGTATTGGCAGAAAATTTTTTAACGAAAAATTTGAAAATATTTTTCGATACACGCACACACATGCGCATGTACAATCGCAAAACAATTTTACATTTGTGTGAATATCTCGGAAACTACAAGAGATAATGACATCAGTTTTCACCATGCGACTGGAAAAAACATCAGCTTTCCAGCAATAAATAAATTCGCCCCCAAATATTAAATACCGCCTGAAATATAAGGCATTATATATAAACATACAGTATATTTCTTAGAAGGCGTGGCATTTATGGGCGGAAATAAATTTTCCTAAATAGCTGATGTTTTTCTCTATCGTATAGCGAAAACTCAATGTCATTATCTCTTATAGTTTCCGAGTTATAAGCAAAATTGTAAAATTGTTTAACAAAAAACACTTCCTGCTGAATTCTGTTGGCCTGGTATTGGCAGAAAATTTTTGAACGAAAAATTTGAAAATATTTTTCGATATACACACACACACATGCACATGTACAATCGCAAAACAATTTTACATTTGTGTGAAAATCTCGGAAACTACAAGAGATAATGACAATCAGTTTTCACCACGCGACTGGAAAAAACATCAGCTTTCCAGCAATAAATAAATTCGCCCCCAAATATTAAATACCGCCTGAAATATAAGACATTATATATAAAAATACAGTATATTTCTTAGAAGGCGTGGCATTTATGGGCGGAAATAAATTTTACTAAATAGCTGATGTTTTTCTCTATCGTATAGCGAAAACTCAATGTCATTATCTCTTATAGTTTCCGAGTTATAAGCAAAATTGTAAAATTGTTTAACAAAATACACTTCCTGCTGAATTCTGTTGGCCTGGTATTGGCAGAAAATTTTTTAACGAAAAATTTGAAAATATTTTTGGATACACACACACACATGCGCATGTACAATCGCAAAACAATTTTACATTTGTGTGAATATCTCGGAAACTACAAGAGATAATGACAATCAGTTTTCACCATGCGACTGGAAAAAACATCAGCTTTCCAGCAATAAATAAATTCGCCCCCAAGTATTAAATACCGCCTGAAATATAAGGCATTATATATAAAAATACAGTATATTTCTTAGAAGGCGTGGCATTTATGGGCGGAAATAAATTTTGCTAAATAGCTGATGTTTTTCTCTATCGTATAGCGAAAACTCAATGTCATTATCTCTTATAGTTTCCGAGTTATAAGCAAAATTGTAAAATTGTTTAACAAAAAACACTTCCTGCTGAATTCTGTTGGCCTGGTATTGGCAGAAAATTTTTGAACGAAAAATTTGAAGATATTTTTCGATATACACACACACACATGCATATGTACAATCGCAAAACAATTTTACATTTGTGTGAATATCTCGGAAACTGCAAGAGATAATGACAATCAGTTTTCACCATGCGACTGGAAAAAAACATCAGCTTTCCAGCAATAAATAAATTCGCCCCCAAGTATTAAATACCGCCTGAAATATAAGGCATTATATATAAAAATACAGTATATTTCTTAGAAGGCGTGGCATTTATGGGCGGAAATAAATTTTGGTAAATAGCTGATGTTTTTCTCTATCGTATAGCGAAAACTCAATGTCATTATCTCTTATAGTTTCCGAGTTATAAGCAAAATTGTAAAATTGTTTAACAAAAAACACTTCCTGCTGAATTCTGGCAGAAAATTTTTGAAGGAAAAATTTGAAAATATTTTTCGATACACACACACACATGCGCATGTACAATCGCAAAACAATTTTACATTTGTGTGAATATCTCGGAAACTACAAGAGATAATGACAATCAGTTTTCACCATGCGACTGGAAAAAACATCAGCTTTCCAGCAATAAATAAATTCGCCCCCAAATATTAAATACCGCCTGAAATATAAGGCATTATATATAAAAATACGGTATATTTCTTAGAAGGCGTGGCATTTATGGGCGGAAATAAATTTTGCTAAATAGCTGATGTTTTTCTCTATCGTATAGCGAAAACTCAATGTCATTATCTCTTATAGTTTCCGAGTTATAAGCAAAATTGTAAAATTGTTTAACAAAAAACACTTCCTGCTGAATTCTGTTGGCCTGGTATTGGCAGAAAATTTTTGAACGAAAAATTTGAAAATATTTTTCGATACACACACACACATGCGCATTTACAATCGCAAAACAATTTTACATTTGTGTGAATATCTCGGAAACTACAAGAGATAATGACAATCAGTTTTCACCACGCAACTGGAAAAAACATCAGCTTTCCAGCAATAAATAAATTCGCCCCCAAATATTAAATACCGCCTGAAATATAAGGCATTATATATAAAAATACAGTATATTTCTTAGAAGGCGTGGCATTTATGGGCGGAAATAAATTTTGGTAAATAGCTGATGTTTTTCTCTATCGTATAGCGAAAACTCAATGTCATTATCTCTTATAGTTTCCGAGTTATAAGCAAAATTGTAAAATTGTTTAACAAAAAACACTTCCTGCTGAATTCTGGCAGAAAATTTTTGAACGAAAAATTTGAAAATATTTTTCGATACACACACACACATGCGCATGTACAATCGCAAAACAATTTTACATTTGTGTGAATATCTCGGAAACTACAAGAGATAATGACAATCAGTTTTCACCATGCGACTGGAAAAAACATCAGCTTTCCAGCAATAAATAAATTCGCCCCCAAATATTAAATACCGCCTGAAATATAAGGCATTATATATAAAAATACGGTATATTTCTTAGAAGGCGTGGCATTTATGGGCGGAAATAAATTTTGCTAAATAGCTGATGTTTTTCTCTATCGTATAGCGAAAACTCAATGTCATTATCTCTTATAGTTTCCGAGTTATAAGCAAAATTGTAAAATTGTTTAACAAAAAACACTTCCTGCTGAATTCTGTTGGCCTGGTATTGGCAGAAAATTTTTGAAGGAAAAATTTGAAAATATTTTTCGATACACACACACACATGCGCATGTACAATCGCAAAACAATTTTACATTTGTGTGAATATCTCGGAAACTACAAGAGATAATGACAATCAGTTTTCACCATGCGACTGGAAAAAACATCAGCTTTCCAGCAATAAATAAATTCGCCCCCAAATATTAAATACCGCCTGAAATATAAGGCATTATATATAAAAATACGGTATATTTCTTAGAAGGCGTGGCATTTATGGGCGGAAATAAATTTTGCTAAATAGCTGATGTTTTTCTCTATCGTATAGCGAAAACTCAATGTCATTGTCTCTTATAGTTTCCGAGTTGTAAGCAAAATTGTAAAATTGTTTAACAAAAAACACTTCCTGCTGAATTCTGTTGGCCTGGTATTGGCAGAAAATTTTTGAACGAAAAATTTGAAAATATTTTTCGATACACACACACACATGCGCATGTACAATCGCAAAACAATTTTACATTTGTGTGAATATCTCGGAAACTACAAGAGATAATGACAATCAGTTTTCACCATGCGACTGGAAAAAACATCAGCTTTCCAGCAATAAATAAATTCGCCCCCAAATATTAAATACCGCCTGAAATATAAGGCATTATATATAAAAATACGGTATATTTCTTAGAAGGCGTGGCATTTATGGGCGGAAATAAATTTTGCTAAATAGCTGATGTTTTTCTCTATCGTATAGCGAAAACTCAATGTCATTATCTCTTATAGTTTCCGAGTTATAAGCAAAATTGTAAAATTGTTTAACAAAAAACACTTCCTGCTGAATTCTGTTGGCCTGGTATTGGCAGAAAATTTTTGAACGAAAAATTTGAAAATATTTTTCGATACACACACACACATGCGCATGTACAATCGCAAAACAATTTTACATTTGTGTGAATATCTCGGAAACTACAAGAGATAATGACAATCAGTTTTCACCACGCGACTGGAAAAAACATCAGCTTTCCAGCAATAAATAAATTCGCCCCCAAATATTAAATACCGCCTGAAATATAAGACATTATATATAAAAATACAGTATATTTCTTAGAAGGCGTGGCATTTATGGGCGGAAATAAATTTTGGTAAATAGCTGGTGTTTTTCTCTATCGTATAGCGAAAACTCAATGTCATTATCTCTTATAGTTTCCGAGTTATAAGCAAAATTGTAAAATTGTTTAACAAAAAACACTTCCTGCTGAATTCTGTTGGCCTGGTATTGGCAGAAAATTTTTGAACGAAAAATTTGAAAATATTTTTCGATACACACACACACATGCGCATGTACAATCGCAAAACAATTTTACATTTGTGTGAATATCTCGGAAACTACAAGAGATAATGACAATCAGTTTTCACCACGCGACTGGAAAAAACATCAGCTTTCCAGCAATAAATAAATTCGCCCCCAAGTATTAAATACCGCCTGAAATATAAGGCATTATATATAAAAATTCAGTATATTTCTTAGAAGGCGTGGCATTTATGGGCGGAAATAAATTTTGGTAAACAGCTGATGTTTTTCTCTATCGTATAGCGAAAACTCAATGTCATTTTCTCTTATAGTTTCCGAGTTATAAGCAAAATTGTAAAATTGTTTAACAAAAAACACTTCCTGCTGAATTCTGTTGGCCTGGTATTGGCAGAAAATTTTTGAACGAAAAATTTGAAGATATTTTTCGATATACACACACACACATGCATATGTACAATCGCAAAACAATTTTACATTTGTGTGAATATCTCGGAAACTGCAAGAGATAATGACAATCAGTTTTCACCATGCGACTGGAAAAAACATCAGCTTTCCAGCAATAAATAAATTCGCCCCCAAATATTAAATACCGCCTGAAATATAAGGCATTATATATAAAAATACAGTATATTTCTTAGAAGGCGTGGCATTTATGGGCGGAAATAAATTTTGCTAAATAGCTGATGTTTTTCTCTATCGTATAGCGAAAACTCAATGTCATTATCTCTTATAGTTTCCGAGTTATAAGCAAAATTGTAAAATTGTTTAACAAAAACACTTCCTGCTGAATTCTGTTGGCCTGGTATTGGCAGAAAATTTTTGAACGAAAAATTTGAAGATATTTTTCGATACACACACACACATGCATATGTACAATCGCAAAACAATTTTACATTTGTGTGAATATCTCGGAAACTGCAAGAGATAATGACAATCAGTTTTCACCATGCGACTGGAAAAAACATCAACTTTCCACCAATAAATAAATTCGCCCCCAAATATTAAATACCGCCTGAAATATAAGGCATTATATATAAAAATACAGTATATTTCTTAGAAGGCGTGGCATTTATGGGCGGAAATAAATTTTGCTAAATAGCTGATGTTTTTCTCTATCGTATAGCGAAAACTCAATGTCATTATCTCTTATAGTTTCCGAGTTATAAGCAAAATTGTAAAATTGTTTAACAAAAAACACTTCCTGCTGAATTCTGTTGGCCTGGTATTGGCAGAAAATTTTTGAACGAAAAATTTGAAAATATTTTTCGATACACACACACACATGCGCATGTACAATCGCAAAACAATTTTACATTTGTGTGAATATCTCGGAAACTACAAGAGATAATGACAATCAGTTTTCACCATGCGACTGGAAAAAACATCAGCTTTCCAGCAATAAATAAATTCGCCCCCAAATATTAAATACCGCCTGAAATATAAGACATTATATATAAAAATACAGTATATTTCTTAGAAGGCGTGGCATTTATGGGCGGAAATAAATTTTGCTAAATAGCTGATGTTTTTCTCTATCGTATAGCGAAAACTCAATGTCATTATCTCTTATAGTTTCCGAGTTATAAGCAAAATTGTAAAATTGTTTAACAAAAAACACTTCCTGCTGAATTCTGTTGGCCTGGTATTGGCAGAAAATTTTTGAACGAAAAATTTGAAAATATTTTTCGATACACACACACACATGCGCATGTACAATCGCAAAACAATTTTACATTTGTGTGAATATCTCGGAAACTACAAGAGATAATGACAATCAGTTTTCACCATGCGACTGGAAAAAACATCAGCTTTCCAGCAATAAATAAATTCGCCCCCAAGTATTAAATACCGCCTGAAATATAAGGCATTATATATAAAAATACAGTATATTTCTTAGAAGGCGTGGCATTTATGGGCGGAAATAAATTTTGCTAAATAGCTGATGTTTTTCTCTATCGTATAGCGAATACTCAATGTCATTATCTCTTATAGTTTCCGAGTTATAAGCAAAATTGTAAAATTGTTTAACAAAAAACACTTCCTGCTGAATTCTGTTGGCCTGGTATTGGCAGAAAATTTTTGAACGAAAAATTTGAAAATATTTTTCGATACACACACACACACATGCATATGTACAATCGCAAAACAATTTTACATTTGTGTGAATATCTCGGAAACTGCAAGAGATAATGACAATCAGTTTTCACCATGCGACTGGAAAAAACATCAGCTTTCCACCAATAAATAAATTCGCCCCCAAATATTAAATACCGCCTGAAATATAAGGCATTATATATAAAAATACAGTATATTTCTTAGAAGGCGTGGCATTTATGGGCGGAAATAAATTTTGCTAAATAGCTGATGTTTTTCTCTATCGTATAGCGAAAACTCAATGTCATTATCTCTTATAGTTTCCGAGTTATAAGCAAAATTGTAAAATTGTTTAACAAAAAACACTTCCTGCTGAATTCTGTTGGCCTGGTATTGGCAGAAAATTTTTGAACGAAAAATTTGAAAATATTTTTCGATACACACACACACACATGCGCATGTACAATCGCAAAACAATTTTACATTTGTGTGAATATCTCGGAAACTACAAGAGATAATGACAATCAGTTTTCACCATGCGACTGGAAAAAACATCAGCTTTCCAGCAATAAAGAAATTCGCCCCCAAATATTAAATACCGCCTGAAATATAAGGCATTATATATAAAAATACAGTATATTTCTTAGAAGGCGTGGCATTTATGGGCGGAAATAAATTTTGCTAAATAGCTGATGTTTTTCTCTATCGTATAGCGAAAACTCAATGTCATTATCTCTTATAGTTTCCGAGTTATAAGCAAAATTGTAAAATTGTTTAACAAAAAACACTTCCTGCTGAATTCTGTTGGCCTGGTATTGGCAGAAAATTTTTGAACGAAAAATTTGAAAATATTTTTCGATACACACACACACACATGCGCATGTACAATCGCAAAACAATTTTACATTTGTGTGAATATCTCGGAAACTACAAGAGATAATGAAAATCAGTTTTCACCATGCGACTGGAAAAAACATCAGCTTTCCAGCAATAAATAAATTCGCCCCCAAGTATTAAATACCGCCTGAAATATAAGGCATTATATATAAAAATACAGTATATTTCTTAGAAGGCGTGGCATTTATGGGCGGAAATAAATTTTGCTAAATAGCTGATGTTTTTCTCTATCGTATAGCGAATACTCAATGTCATTATCTCTTATAGTTTCCGAGTTATAAGCAAAATTGTAAAATTGTTTAACAAAAAACACTTCCTGCTGAATTCTGTTGGCCTGGTATTGGCAGAAAATTTTTGAACGAAAAATTTGAAGATATTTTTCGATATACACACACACACATGCATATGTACAATCGCAAAACAATTTTACATTTGTGTGAATATCTCGGAAACTGCAAGAGATAATGACAATCTCTTATAGTTTCCGAGTTATAAGCAAAATTGTAAAATTGTTTAACAAAAAACACTTCCTGCTGAATTCTGTTGGTATTGGCAGAAAATTTTTGAACGAAAAATTTGAAGATATTTTTCGATATACACACACACACATGCATATGTACAATCGCAAAACAATTTTACATTTGTGTGAATATCTCGGAAACTGCAAGAGATAATGACAATCAGTTTTCACCATGCGACTGAAAAAAACATCAGCTTTCCAGCAATAAATAAATTCGCCCCCAAATATTAAATACCGCCTGAAATATAAGGCATTATATATAAAAATACAGTATATTTCTTAGAAGGCGTGGCATTTATGGGCGGAAATAAATTTTGGTAAATAGCTGATGTTTTTCTCTATCGTATAGCGAAAACTCAATGTCATTATCTCTTATAGTTTCCGAGTTATAAGCAAAATTGTAAAATTGTTTAACAAAAAACACTTCCTGCTGAATTCTGGCAGAAAATTTTTGAAGGAAAAATTTGAAAATATTTTTCGATACACACACACACATGCGCATGTACAATCGCAAAACAATTTTACATTTGTGTGAATATCTCGGAAACTACAAGAGATAATGACAATCAGTTTTCACCATGCGACTGGAAAAAACATCAGCTTTCCAGCAATAAATAAATTCGCCCCCAAATATTAAATACCGCCTGAAATATAAGGCATTATATATAAAAATACGGTATATTTCTTAGAAGGCGTGGCATTTATGGGCGGAAATAAATTTTGCTAAATAGCTGATGTTTTTCTCTATCGTATAGCGAAAACTCAATGTCATTATCTCTTATAGTTTCCGAGTTATAAGCAAAATTGTAAAATTGTTTAACAAAAAACACTTCCTGCTGAATTCTGTTGGCCTGGTATTGGCAGAAAATTTTTGAACGAAAAATTTGAAAATATTTTTCGATACACACACACACATGCGCATGTACAATCGCAAAACAATTTTACATTTGTGTGAATATCTCGGAAACTACAAGAGATAATGACAATCAGTTTTCACCACGCAACTGGAAAAAACATCAGCTTTCCAGCAATAAATAAATTCGCCCCCAAATATTAAATACCGCCTGAAATATAAGGCATTATATATAAAAATACAGTATATTTCTTAGAAGGCGTGGCATTTATGGGCGGAAATAAATTTTGGTAAATAGCTGATGTTTTTCTCTATCGTATAGCGAAAACTCAATGTCATTATCTCTTATAGTTTCCGAGTTATAAGCAAAATTGTAAAATTGTTTAACAAAAAACACTTCCTGCTGAATTCTGGCAGAAAATTTTTGAACGAAAAATTTGAAAATATTTTTCGATACACACACACACATGCGCATGTACAATCGCAAAACAATTTTACATTTGTGTGAATATCTCGGAAACTACAAGAGATAATGACAATCAGTTTTCACCATGCGACTGGAAAAAACATCAGCTTTCCAGCAATAAATAAATTCGCCCCCAAATATTAAATACCGCCTGAAATATAAGGCATTATATATAAAAATACGGTATATTTCTTAGGAGGCGTGGCATTTATGGGCGGAAATAAATTTTGCTAAATAGCTGATGTTTTTCTCTATCGTATAGCGAAAACTCAATGTCATTATCTCTTATAGTTTCCGAGTTATAAGCAAAATTGTAAAATTGTTTAACAAAAAACACTTCCTGCTGAATTCTGTTGGCCTGGTATTGGCAGAAAATTTTTGAACGAAAAATTTGAAAATATTTTTCGATACACACACACACATGCGCATGTACAATCGCAAAACAATTTTACATTTGTGTGAATATCTCGGAAACTACAAGAGATAATGACAATCAGTTTTCACCATGCGACTGGAAAAAACATCAGCTTTCCAGCAATAAATAAATTCGCCCCCAAATATTAAATACCGCCTGAAATATAAGGCATTATATATAAAAATACGGTATATTTCTTAGAAGGCGTGGCATTTATGGGCGGAAATAAATTTTGCTAAATAGCTGATGTTTTTCTCTATCGTATAGCGAAAACTCAATGTCATTATCTCTTATAGTTTCCGAGTTGTAAGCAAAATTGTAAAATTGTTTAACAAAAAACACTTCCTGCTGAATTCTGTTGGCCTGGTATTGGCAGAAAATTTTTGAACGAAAAATTTGAAAATATTTTTCGATACACACACACACATGCGCATGTACAATCGCAAAACAATTTTACATTTGTGTGAATATCTCGGAAACTACAAGAGATAATGACAATCAGTTTTCACCATGCGACTGGAAAAAACATCAGCTTTCCAGCAATAAATAAATTCGCCCCCAAATATTAAATACCGCCTGAAATATAAGGCATTATATATAAAAATACAGTATATTTCTTAGAAGGCGTGGCATTTATGGGCGGAAATAAATTTTGCTAAATAGCTGATGTTTTTCTCTATCGTATAGCGAAAACTCAATGTCATTATCTCTTATAGTTTCCGAGTTATAAGCAAAATTGTAAAATTGTTTAACAAAAAACACTTCCTGCTGAATTCTGTTGGCCTGGTATTGGCAGAAAATTTTTGAACGAAAAATTTGAAAATATTTTTCGATACACACACACACATGCGCATGTACAATCGCAAAACAATTTTACATTTGTGTGAATATCTCGGAAACTACAAGAGATAATGACAATCAGTTTTCACCACGCGACTGGAAAAAACATCAGCTTTCCAGCAATAAATAAATTCGCCCCCAAATATTAAATACCGCCTGAAATATAAGACATTATATATAAAAATACAGTATATTTCTTAGAAGGCGTGGCATTTATGGGCGGAAATAAATTTTGGTAAATAGCTGGTGTTTTTCTCTATCGTATAGCGAAAACTCAATGTCATTATCTCTTATAGTTTCCGAGTTATAAGCAAAATTGTAAAATTGTTTAACAAAAAACACTTCCTGCTGAATTCTGTTGGCCTGGTATTGGCAGAAAATTTTTGAACGAAAAATTTGAAAATATTTTTCGATACACACACACACATGCGCATGTACAATCGCAAAACAATTTTACATTTGTGTGAATATCTCGGAAACTACAAGAGATAATGACAATCAGTTTTCGCCACGCGACTGGAAAAAACATCAGCTTTCCAGCAATAAATAAATTCGCCCCCAAGTATTAAATACCGCCTGAAATATAAGGCATTATATATAAAAATTCAGTATATTTCTTAGAAGGCGTGGCATTTATGGGCGGAAATAAATTTTGGTAAACAGCTGATGTTTTTCTCTATCGTATAGCGAAAACTCAATGTCATTTTCTCTTATAGTTTCCGAGTTATAAGCAAAATTGTAAAATTGTTTAACAAAAAACACTTCCTGCTGAATTCTGTTGGCCTGGTATTGGCAGAAAATTTTTGAACGAAAAATTTGAAGATATTTTTCGATATACACACACACACATGCATATGTACAATCGCAAAACAATTTTACATTTGTGTGAATATCTCGGAAACTGCAAGAGATAATGACAATCAGTTTTCACCATGCGACTGGAAAAAACATCAGCTTTCCAGCAATAAATAAATTCGCCCCCAAATATTAAATACCGCCTGAAATATAAGGCATTATATATAAAAATACAGTATATTTCTTAGAAGGCGTGGCATTTATGGGCGGAAATAAATTTTGCTAAATAGCTGATGTTTTTCTCTATCGTATAGCGAAAACTCAATGTCATTATCTCTTATAGTTTCCGAGTTATAAGCAAAATTGTAAAATTGTTTAACAAAAACACTTCCTGCTGAATTCTGTTGGCCTGGTATTGGCAGAAAATTTTTGAACGAAAAATTTGAAGATATTTTTCGATACACACACACACATGCGCATGTACAATCGCAAAACAATTTTACATTTGTGTGAATATCTCGGAAACTACAAGAGATAATGACAATCAGTTTTCACCATGCGACTGGAAAAAACATCAGCTTTCCAGCAATAAATAAATTCGCCCCCAAATATTAAATACCGCCTGAAATATAAGACATTATATATAAAAATACGGTATATTTCTTAGAAGGCGTGGCATTTATGGGCGGAAATAAATTTTGCTAAATAGCTGATGTTTTTCTCTATCGTATAGCGAAAACTCAATGTCATTATCTCTTATAGTTTCCGAGTTATAAGCAAAATTGTAAAATTGTTTAACAAAAAACACTTCCTGCTGAATTCTGTTGGCCTGGTATTGGCAGAAAATTTTTGAACGAAAAATTTGAAGATATTTTTCGATATACACACACACACATGCATATGTACAATCGCAAAACAATTTTACATTTGTGTGAATATCTCGGAAACTGCAAGAGATAATGACAATCAGTTTTCACCATGCGACTGGAAAAAACATCAACTTTCCACCAATAAATAAATTCGCCCCCAAATATTAAATACCGCCTGAAATATAAGGCATTATATATAAAAATACAGTATATTTCTTAGAAGGCGTGGCATTTATGGGCGGAAATAAATTTTGCTAAATAGCTGATGTTTTTCTCTATCGTATAGCGAAAACTCAATGTCATTATCTCTTATAGTTTCCGAGTTATAAGCAAAATTGTAAAATTGTTTAACAAAAAACACTTTCTGCTGAATTCTGTTGGCCTGGTATTGGCAGAAAATTTTTGAACGAAAAATTTGAAAATATTTTTCGATACACACACACACATGCGCATGTACAATCGCAAAACAATTTTACATTTGTGTGAATATCTCGGAAACTACAAGAGATAATGACAATCAGTTTTCACCATGCGACTGGAAAAAACATCAGCTTTCCAGCAATAAATAAATTCGCCCCCAAATATTAAATACCGCCTGAAATATAAGACATTATATATAAAAATACAGTATATTTCTTAGAAGGCGTGGCATTTATGGGCGGAAATAAATTTTGCTAAATAGCTGATGTTTTTCTCTATCGTATAGCGAAAACTCAATGTCATTATCTCTTATAGTTTCCGAGTTATAAGCAAAATTGTAAAATTGTTTAACAAAAAACACTTCCTGCTGAATTCTGTTGGCCTGGTATTGGCAGAAAATTTTTGAACGAAAAATTTGAAAATATTTTTCGATACACACACACACATGCGCATGTACAATCGCAAAACAATTTTACATTTGTGTGAATATCTCGGAAACTACAAGAGATAATGACAATCAGTTTTCACCATGCGACTGGAAAAAACATCAGCTTTCCAGCAATAAATAAATTCGCCCCCAAGTATTAAATACCGCCTGAAATATAAGGCATTATATATAAAAATACAGTATATTTCTTAGAAGGCGTGGCATTTATGGGCGGAAATAAATTTTGCTAAATAGCTGATGTTTTTCTCTATCGTATAGCGAATACTCAATGTCATTATCTCTTATAGTTTCCGAGTTATAAGCAAAATTGTAAAATTGTTTAACAAAAAACACTTCCTGCTGAATTCTGTTGGCCTGGTATTGGCAGAAAATTTTTGAACGAAAAATTTGAAAATATTTTTCGATACACACACACACACATGCATATGTACAATCGCAAAACAATTTTACATTTGTGTGAATATCTCGGAAACTGCAAGAGATAATGACAATCAGTTTTCACCATGCGACTGGAAAAAACATCAGCTTTCCACCAATAAATAAATTCGCCCCCAAATATTAAATACCGCCTGAAATATAAGGCATTATATATAAAAATACAGTATATTTCTTAGAAGGCGTGGCATTTATGGGCGGAAATAAATTTTGCTAAATAGCTGATGTTTTTCTCTATCGTATAGCGAAAACTCAATGTCATTATCTCTTATAGTTTCCGAGTTATAAGCAAAATTGTAAAATTGTTTAACAAAAAACACTTCCTGCTGAATTCTGTTGGCCTGGTATTGGCAGAAAATTTTTGAACGAAAAATTTGAAAATATTTTTCGATACACACACACACACATGCGCATGTACAATCGCAAAACAATTTTACATTTGTGTGAATATCTCGGAAACTACAAGAGATAATGACAATCAGTTTTCACCATGCGACTGGAAAAAACATCAGCTTTCCAGCAATAAATAAATTCGCCCCCAAATATTAAATACCGCCTGAAATATAAGGCATTATATATAAAAATACAGTATATTTCTTAGAAGGCGTGGCATTTATGGGCGGAAATAAATTTTGCTAAATAGCTGATGTTTTTCTCTATCGTATAGCGAAAACTCAATGTCATTATCTCTTATAGTTTCCGAGTTATAAGCAAAATTGTAAAATTGTTTAACAAAAAACACTTCCTGCTGAATTCTGTTGGCCTGGTATTGGCAGAAAATTTTTGAACGAAAAATTTGAAAATATTTTTCGATACACACACACACACATGCGCATGTACAATCGCAAAACAATTTTACATTTGTGTGAATATCTCGGAAACTACAAGAGATAATGAAAATCAGTTTTCACCATGCGACTGGAAAAAACATCAGCTTTCCAGCAATAAATAAATTCGCCCCCAAGTATTAAATACCGCCTGAAATATAAGGCATTATATATAAAAATACAGTATATTTCTTAGAAGGCGTGGCATTTATGGGCGGAAATAAATTTTGCTAAATAGCTGATGTTTTTCTCTATCGTATAGCGAATACTCAATGTCATTATCTCTTATAGTTTCCGAGTTATAAGCAAAATTGTAAAATTGTTTAACAAAAAACACTTCCTGCTGAATTCTGTTGGCCTGGTATTGGCAGAAAATTTTTGAACGAAAAATTTGAAAATATTTTTCGATACACACACACACATGCGCATGTACAATCGCAAAACAATTTTACATTTGTGTGAATATCTCGGAAACTACAAGAGATAATGAAAATCAGTTTTCACCATGCGACTGGAAAAAACATCAGCTTTCCAGCAATAAATAAATTCGCCCCCAAGTATTAAATACCGCCTGAAATATAAGGCATTATATATAAAAATACAGTATATTTCTTGGACGGCGTGACATTTATGGGCGGAAATAAATTTTGCTAAATAGCTGATGTTTTTCTCTATCGTATAGCGAAAACTCAATGTCATTATCTCTTATAGTTTCCGAGTTATAAGCAAAATTGTAAAATTGTTTAACAAAAAACACTTCCTGCTGAATTCTGTTGGCCTGGTATTGGCAGAAAATTTTTGAACGAAAAATTTGAAAATATTTTTCGATATACACACACACACATGCATATGTACAATCGCAAAACAATTTTACATTTGTGTGAATATCTCGGAAACTACAAGAGATAATGACAATCAGCTTTCACCATGCGACTGGAAAAAACATCAGCTTTCCAGCAATAAATAAATTCGCGCCCAAATATTTAATGCCGCCTGAAATATAAGGCATTATATATAAAAATACAGTATATTTCTTAGAAGGCGTGGCATTTATGGGCGGAAATAAATTTTGCTAAATAGCTGATGTTTTTCTCTATCGTATAGCGAAAACTCAATGTCATTATCTCTTATAGTTTCCGAGTTATAAGCAAAATTGTAAAATTGTTTAACAAAAAACACTTCCTGCTGAATTCTGTTGGCCTGGTATTGGCAGAAAATTTTTGAACGAAAAATTTGAAAATATTTTTCGATACACACACACACATGCGCATGTACAATCGCAAAACAATTTTACATTTGTGTGAATATCTCGGAAACTACAAGAGATAATGACAATCAGTTTTCACCATGCGACTGGAAAAAACATCAGCTTTCCAGCAATAAATAAATTCGCCCCCAAGTATTAAATACCGCCTGAAATATAAGGCATTATATATAAAAATACAGTATATTTCTTAGAAGGCGTGGCATTTATGGGCGGAAATAAATTTTGCTAAATAGCTGATGTTTTTCTCTATCGTATAGCGAAAACTCAATGTCATTATCTCTTATAGTTTCCGAGTTATAAGCAAAATTGTAAAATTGTTTAACAAAAAACACTTCCCGCTGAATTCTGTTGGCCTGGTATTGGCAGAAAATTTTTGAACGAAAAATTTGAAAATATTTTTCGATACACACACACACATGCGCATGTACAATCGCAAAACAATTTCACATTTGTGTGAATATCTCGGAAACTACAAGAGATAATGACAATCAGTTTTCACCATGCGACTGGAAAAAACATCAGCTTTCCAGCAATAAATAAATTCGCCCCCAAGTATTAAATACCGCCTGAAATATAAGGCATTATATATAAAAATACAGTATATTTCTTAAAAGGCGTGGCATTTATGGGCGGAAATAAATTTTGCTAAATAGCTGATGTTTTTCTCTATCGTATAGCGAAAACTCAATGTCATTATCTCTTATAGTTTCCGAGTTATAAGCAAAATTGTAAAATTGTTTAACAAAAAACACTTCCTGCTGAATTCTGTTGGCCTGGTATTGGCAGAAAATTTTTGAACGAAAAATTTGAAAATATTTTTCGATACACACACACACACATGCGCATGTACAATCGCAAAACAATTTTACATTTGTGTGAATATCTCGGAAACTACAAGAGATAATGACAATCAGTTTTCACCATGCGACTGGAAAAAACATCAGCTTTCCAGCAATAAATAAATTCGCCCCCAAATATTAAATATTTGATGATGTTTTTCTCTATCGTATAGCGAAAACTCAATGTCATTATCTCTTATAGTTTCCGAGTTATAAGCAAAATTGTAAAATTGTTTAACAAAAAACACTTCCTGCTGAATTCTGTTGGCCTGGTATTGGCAGAAAATTTTTGAACGAAAAATTTGAAGATATTTTTCGATACACACACACACACATGCATATGTACAATCGCAAAACAATTTTACATTTGTGTGAATATCTCGGAAACTGCAAGAGATAATGACAATCACTTTTTAACCATGCGACTGGAAAAAACATCAACTTTCCACCAATAAATAAATTCGCCCCCAAATATTAAATACCGCCTGAAATATAAGGCATTATATATAAAAATACAGTATATTTCTTAGAAGGCGTGGCATTTATGGACGGAAATAAATTTTGCTAAATAGCTGATGTTTTTCTCTATCGTATAGCGAAAACTCAATGTCATTATCTCTTATAGTTTCCGAGTTATAAGCAAAATTGTAAAATTGTTTAACAAAAAACACTTCCTGCTGAATTCTGTTGGCCTGGTATTGGCAGAAAATTTTTGAACGAAAAATTTGAAAATATTTTTCGATACACACACACACACATGCGCATGTACAATCGCAAAACAATTTTACATTTGTGTGAATATCTCGGAAACTACAAGAGATAATGACAATCAGTTTTCACCATGCGACTGAAAAAAACATCAGCTTTCCAGCAATAAATAAATTCGCCCCCAAATATTAAATTCCGCCTGAAATATAAGGCATTATATATAAAAATACAGTATATTTCTTGGAAGGCGTGACATTTATGGGCGGAAATAAATTTTGCTAAATAGCTGATGTTTTTCTCTATCGTATAGCGAAAACTCAATGTCATTATCTCTTATAGTTTCCGAGTTATAAGCAAAATTGTAAAATTGTTTAACAAAAAACACTTCCTGCTGAATTCTGTTGGCCTGGTATTGGCAGAAAATTTTTGAACGAAAAATTTGAAAATATTTTTCGATATACACACACACACATGCATATGTACAATCGCAAAACAATTTTACATTTGTGTGAATATCTCGGAAACTACAAGAGATAATGACAATCAGTTTTCACCATGCGACTGGAAAAAACATCAGCTTTCCAGCAATAAATAAATTCGCGCCCAAATATTTAATGCCGCCTGAAATATAAGGCATTATATATAAAAATACAGTATATTTCTTAGAAGGCGTGGCATTTATGGGCGGAAATAAATTTTGCTAAATAGCTGATGTTTTTCTCTATCGTATAGCGAAAACTCAATGTCATTATCTCTTATAGTTTCCGAGTTATAAGCAAAATTGTAAAATTGTTTAACAAAAAACACTTCCTGCTGAATTCTGTTGGCCTGGTATTGACAGAAAATTTTTGAACGAAAAATTTGAAAATATTTTTCGATACACACACACACACATGCGCATGTACAATCGCAAAACAATTTTACATTTGTGTGAATATCTCGGAAACTACAAGAGATAATGACAATCAGTTTTCACCATGCGACTGGAAAAAACATCAGCTTTCCAGCAATAAATAAATTCGCCCCCAAATATTAAATACCGCCTGAAATATAAGGCATTATATATAAAAATACAGTATATTTCTTAGAAGGCGTGGCATTTATGGGCGGAAATAAATTTTGCTAAATAGCTGATGTTTTTCTCTATCGTATAGCGAAAACTCAATGTCATTATCTCTTATAGTTTCCGAGTTATAAGCAAAATTGTAAAATTGTTTAACAAAAAACACTTCCTGCTGAATTCTGTTGGCCTGGTATTGACAGAAAATTTTTGAACGAAAAATTTGAAAATATTTTTCGATACACACACACACATGCGCATGTACAATCGCAAAACAATTTTACATTTGTGTGAATATCTCAGAAACTACAAGAGATAATGACAATCAGTTTTCACCATGCGACTGGAAAAAACATCAGCTTTCCAGCAATAAATAAATTCGCCCCCAAGTATTAAATACCGCCTGAAATAAAAGGCATTATATATAAAAATACAGTATATTTCTTAGAATGCGTGGCATTTATGGGCGGAAATAAATTTTGCTAAATAGCTGATGTTTTTCTCTATCGTATAGCGAAAACTCAATGTCATTATCTCTTATAGTTTCCGAGTTATAAGCAAAATTGTAAAATTGTTTAACAAAAAACACTTCCTGCTGAATTCTGTTGGCCTGGTATTGGCAGAAAATTTTTGAACGAAAAATTTGAAAATATTTTTCGATACACACACACACACATGCGCATGTACAATCGCAAAACAATTTTACATTTGTGTGAATATCTCGGAAACTACAAGAGATAATGACAATCAGTTTTCACCATGCGACTGGAAAAAACATCAGCTTTCCAGCAATAAATAAATTCGCCCCCAAATATTAAATACCGCCTGAAATATAAGGCATTATATATAAAAATACAGTATATTTCTTAGAAGGCGTGGCATTTATGGGCGGAAATAAATTTTGCTAAATAGCTGATGTTTTTCTCTATCGTATAGCGAAAACTCAATGTCATTATCTCTTATAGTTTCCGAGTTATAAGCAAAATTGTAAAATTGTTTAACAAAAAACACTTCCTGCTGAATTCTGTTGGCCTGGTATTGACAGAAAATTTTTGAACGAAAAATTTGAAAATATTTTTCGATACACACACACACATGCGCATGTACAATCGCAAAACAATTTTACATTTGTGTGAATATCTCAGAAACTACAAGAGATAATGACAATCAGTTTTCACCATGCGACTGGAAAAACATCAGCTTTCCAGCAATAAATAAATTCGCCCCCAAATGTTAAATACCGCCTGAAATATAAGGCATTATATATAAAAATACAGTATATTTCTTAGAAGGCGTGGCATTTATGGGCGGAAATAAATTTTGCTAAATAGCTGATGTTTTTCTCTATCGTATAGCGAAAACTCAATGTCATTATCTCTTATAGTTTCCGAGTTATAAGCAAAATTGTAAAATTGTTTAACAAAAAACACTTCCTGCTGAATTCTGTTGGCCTGGTATTGGCAGAAAATTTTTGAACGAAAAATTTGAAAATATTTTTCGATATACACACACACACATGCATATGTACAATCGCGAAACAATTTCACATTTGTGTGAATATCTCGGAAACTACAAGAGATAATGACAATCAGTTTTCACCATGCGACTGGAAAAAACATCAGCTTTCCAGCAATAAATAAATTCGCGCCCAAATATTAAATACCGCCTGAAATATAAGGCATTATATATAAAAATACAGTATATTTCTTAGAAGGCGTGGCATTTATGGGCGGAAATAAATTTTGCTAAAGAGCTGATGTTTTTCTCTATCGTATAGCGAAAACTCAATGTCATTATCTCTTATAGTTTCCGAGTTATAAGCAAAATTGTAAAATTGTTTAACAAAAAACACTTCCTGGTGAATTCTGTTGGCCTGGTATTGGCAGAAAATTTTTGAACGAAAAATTTGAAAATATTTTTCGATATACACACACACACATGCATATGTACAATCGCAAAACAATTTTACATTTGTGTGAATATCTCGGAAACTACAAGAGATAATGACAATCAGTTTTCACCATGCGACTGGAAAAAACATCAGCTTTCCAGCAATAAATAAATTCGCGCCCAAATATTAAATACCGCCTGAAATATAAGGCATTATATATAAAAATACAGTATATTTCTTAGAAGGCGTGGCATTTATGGGCGGAAATAAATTTTGCTAAAGAGCTGATGTTTTTCTCTATCGTATAGCGAAAACTCCATGTCATTATCTCTTATAGTTTCCGAGTTATAAGCAAAATTGTAAAATTGTTTAACAAAAAACACTTCCTGCTGAATTCTGTTGGCCTGGTATTGGCAGAAAATTTTTGAACGAAAAATTTGAAAATATTTTTCGATACACACACACACACATGCGCATGTACAATCGCAAAACAATTTTACATTTGTGTGAATATCTCGGAAACTACAAGAGATAATGACAATCAGTTTTCACCATGCGACTGGAAAAAACATCAGCTTTCCAGCAATAAATAAATTCGCCCCCAAATATTAAATACCGCCTGAAATATAAGGCATTATATATAAAAATACAGTATATTTCTTAGAAGGCGTGGCATTTATGGGCGGAAATAAATTTTGCTAAATAGCTGATGTTTTTCTCTATCGTATAGCGAAAACTCAATGTCATTATCTCTTATAGTTTCCGAGTTATAAGCAAAATTGTAAAATTGTTTAACAAAAAACACTTCCTGCTGAATTCTGTTGGCCTGGTATTGGCAGAAAATTTTTGAACGAAAAATTTGAAAATATTTTTCGATACACACACACACACATGCGCATGTACAATCGCAAAACAATTTTACATTTGTGTGAATATCTCGGAAACTACAAGAGATAATGAAAATCAGTTTTCACCATGCGACTGGAAAAAACATCAGCTTTCCAGCAATAAATAAATTCGCCCCCAAGTATTAAATACCGCCTGAAATATAAGGCATTATATATAAAAATACAGTATATTTCTTAGAAGGCGTGGCATTTATGGGCGGAAATAAATTTTGCTAAATAGCTGATGTTTTTCTCTATCGTATAGCGAATACTCAATGTCATTATCTCTTATAGTTTCCGAGTTATAAGCAAAATTGTAAAATTGTTTAACAAAAAACACTTCCTGCTGAATTCTGTTGGCCTGGTATTGGCAGAAAATTTTTGAACGAAAAATTTGAAAATATTTTTCGATACACACACACACATGCGCATGTACAATCGCAAAACAATTTTACATTTGTGTGAATATCTCGGAAACTACAAGAGATAATGACAATCAGTTTTCACCATGCGACTGGAAAAAACATCAGCTTTCCAGCAATAAATAAATTCGCCCCCAAGTATTAAATACCGCCTGAAATATAAGGCATTATATATAAAAATACAGTATATTTCTTGGAAGGCGTGACATTTATGGGCGGAAATAAATTTTGCTAAATAGCTGATGTTTTTCTCTATCGTATAGCGAAAACTCAATGTCATTATCTCTTATAGTTTCCGAGTTATAAGCAAAATTGTAAAATTGTTTAACAAAAAACACTTCCTGCTGAATTCTGTTGGCCTGGTATTGGCAGAAAATTTTTGAACGAAAAATTTGAAAATATTTTTCGATATACACACACACACATGCATATGTACAATCGCAAAACAATTTTACATTTGTGTGAATATCTCGGAAACTACAAGAGATAATGACAATCAGCTTTCACCATGCGACTGGAAAAAACATCAGCTTTCCAGCAATAAATAAATTCGCGCCCAAATATTTAATGCCGCCTGAAATATAAGGCATTATATATAAAAATACAGTATATTTCTTAGAAGGCGTGGCATTTATGGGCGGAAATAAATTTTGCTAAATAGCTGATGTTTTTCTCTATCGTATAGCGAAAACTCAATGTCATTATCTCTTATAGTTTCCGAGTTATAAGCAAAATTGTAAAATTGTTTAACAAAAAACACTTCCTGCTGAATTCTGTTGGCCTGGTATTGGCAGAAAATTTTTGAACGAAAAATTTGAAAATATTTTTCGATACACACACACACATGCGCATGTACAATCGCAAAACAATTTTACATTTGTGTGAATATCTCGGAAACTACAAGAGATAATGACAATCAGTTTTCACCATGCGACTGGAAAAAACATCAGCTTTCCAGCAATAAATAAATTCGCCCCCAAGTATTAAATACCGCCTGAAATATAAGGCATTATATATAAAAATACAGTATATTTCTTAGAAGGCGTGGCATTTATGGGCGGAAATAAATTTTGCTAAATAGCTGATGTTTTTCTCTATCGTATAGCGAAAACTCAATGTCATTATCTCTTATAGTTTCCGAGTTATAAGCAAAATTGTAAAATTGTTTAACAAAAAACACTTCCCGCTGAATTCTGTTGGCCTGGTATTGGCAGAAAATTTTTGAACGAAAAATTTGAAAATATTTTTCGATACACACACACACATGCGCATGTACAATCGCAAAACAATTTCACATTTGTGTGAATATCTCGGAAACTACAAGAGATAATGACAATCAGTTTTCACCATGCGACTGGAAAAAACATCAGCTTTCCAGCAATAAATAAATTCGCCCCCAAGTATTAAATACCGCCTGAAATATAAGGCATTATATATAAAAATACAGTATATTTCTTAGAAGGCGTGGCATTTATGGGCGGAAATAAATTTTGCTAAATAGCTGATGTTTTTCTCTATCGTATAGCGAAAACTCAATGTCATTATCTCTTATAGTTTCCGAGTTATAAGCAAAATTGTAAAATTGTTTAACAAAAAACACTTCCTGCTGAATTCTGTTGGCCTGGTATTGGCAGAAAATTTTTGAACGAAAAATTTGAAAATATTTTTCGATACACACACACACACATGCGCATGTACAATCGCAAAACAATTTTACATTTGTGTGAATATCTCGGAAACTACAAGAGATAATGACAATCAGTTTTCACCATGCGACTGGAAAAAACATCAGCTTTCCAGCAATAAATAAATTCGCCCCCAAATATTAAATATTTGATGATGTTTTTCTCTATCGTATAGCGAAAACTCAATGTCATTATCTCTTATAGTTTCCGAGTTATAAGCAAAATTGTAAAATTGTTTAACAAAAAACACTTCCTGCTGAATTCTGTTGGCCTGGTATTGGCAGAAAATTTTTGAACGAAAAATTTGAAGATATTTTTCGATACACACACACACACATGCATATGTACAATCGCAAAACAATTTTACATTTGTGTGAATATCTCGGAAACTGCAAGAGATAATGACAATCAGTTTTCACCATGCGACTGAAAAAAACATCAACTTTCCACCAATAAATAAATTCGCCCCCAAATATTAAATACCGCCTGAAATATAAGGCATTATATATAAAAATACAGTATATTTCTTAGAAGGCGTGGCATTTATGGACGGAAATAAATTTTGCTAAATAGCTGATGTTTTTCTCTATCGTATAGCGAAAACTCAATGTCATTATCTCTTATAGTTTCCGAGTTATAAGCAAAATTGTAAAATTGTTTAACAAAAAACACTTCCTGCTGAATTCTGTTGGCCTGGTATTGGCAGAAAATTTTTGAACGAAAAATTTGAAAATATTTTTCGATACACACACACACACATGCGCATGTACAATCGCAAAACAATTTTACATTTGTGTGAATATCTCGGAAACTACAAGAGATAATGACAATCAGTTTTCACCATGCGACTGGAAAAAACATCAGCTTTCCAGCAATAAATAAATTCGCCCCCAAATATTAAATACCGCCTGAAATATAAGGCATTATATATAAAAATACAGTATATTTCTTAGAAGGCGTGGCATTTATGGGCGGAAATAAATTTTGCTAAATAGCTGATGTTTTTCTCTATCGTATAGCGAAAACTCAATGTCATTATCTCTTATAGTTTCCGAGTTATAAGCAAAATTGTAAAATTGTTTAACAAAAAACACTTCCTGCTGAATTCTGTTGGCCTGGTATTGGCAGAAAATTTTTGAACGAAAAATTTGAAAATATTTTTCGATACACACACACACACATGCGCATGTACAATCGCAAAACAATTTTACATTTGTGTGAATATCTCGGAAACTACAAGAGATAATGACAATCAGTTTTCACCATGCGACTGGAAAAAACATCAGCTTTCCAGCAATAAATAAATTCGCCCCCAAATATTAAATACCGCCTGAAATATAAGGCATTATATATAAAAATACAGTATATTTCTTAGAAGGCGTGGCATTTATGGGCGGAAATAAATTTTGCTAAATAGCTGATGTTTTTCTCTATCGTATAGCGAAAACTCAATGTCATTATCTCTTATAGTTTCCGAGTTATAAGCAAAATTGTAAAATTGTTTAACAAAAAACACTTCCTGCTGAATTCTGTTGGCCTGGTATTGGCAGAAAATTTTTGAACGAAAAATTTGAAAATATTTTTCGATACACACACACACACATGCGCATGTACAATCGCAAAACAATTTTACATTTGTGTGAATATCTCGGAAACTACAAGAGATAATGACAATCAGTTTTCACCATGCGACTGGAAAAAACATCAGCTTTCCAGCAATAAATAAATTCGCCCCCAAATATTAAATACCGCCTGAAATATAAGGCATTATATATAAAAATACAGTATATTTCTTAGAAGGCGTGGCATTTATGGGCGGAAATAAATTTTGCTAAATAGCTGATGTTTTTCTCTATCGTATAGCGAAAACTCAATGTCATTATCTCTTATAGTTTCCGAGTTATAAGCAAAATTGTAAAATTGTTTAACAAAAAACACTTCCTGCTGAATTCTGTTGGCCTGGTATTGGCAGAAAATTTTTGAACGAAAAATTTGAAAATATTTTTCGATACACACACACACACATGCGCATGTACAATCGCAAAACAATTTTACATTTGTGTGAATATCTCGGAAACTACAAGAGATAATGACAATCAGTTTTCACCATGCGACTGGAAAAAACATCAGCTTTCCAGCAATAAATAAATTCGCCCCCAAATATTAAATACCGCCTGAAATATAAGGCATTATATATAAAAATACAGTATATTTCTTAGAAGGCGTGGCATTTATGGGCGGAAATAAATTTTGCTAAATAGCTGATGTTTTTCTCTATCGTATAGCGAAAACTCAATGTCATTATCTCTTATAGTTTCCGAGTTATAAGCAAAATTGTAAAATTGTTTAACAAAAAACACTTCCTGCTGAATTCTGTTGGCCTGGTATTGACAGAAAATTTTTGAACGAAAAATTTGAAAATATTTTTCGATACACACACACACATGCGCATGTACAATCGCAAAACAATTTTACATTTGTGTGAATATCTCAGAAACTACAAGAGATAATGACAATCAGTTTTCACCATGCGACTGGAAAAACATCAGCTTTCCAGCAATAAATAAATTCGCCCCCAAATGTTAAATACCGCCTGAAATATAAGGCATTATATATAAAAATACAGTATATTTCTTAGAAGGCGTGGCATTTATGGGCGGAAATAAATTTTGCTAAATAGCTGATGTTTTTCTCTATCGTATAGCGAAAACTCAATGTCATTATCTCTTATAGTTTCCGAGTTATAAGCAAAATTGTAAAATTGTTTAACAAAAAACACTTCCTGCTGAATTCTGTTGGCCTGGTATTGGCAGAAAATTTTTGAACGAAAAATTTGAAAATATTTTTCGATATACACACACACACATGCATATGTACAATCGCAAAACAATTTTACATTTGTGTGAATATCTCGGAAACTACAAGAGATAATGACAATCAGTTTTCACCATGCGACTGGATAAAACATCAGCTTTCCAGCAATAAATAAATTCGCGCCCAAATATTAAATACCGCCTGAAATATAAGGCATTATATATAAAAATACAGTATATTTCTTAGAAGGCGTGGCATTTATGGGCGGAAATAAATTTTGCTAAAGAGCTGATGTTTTTCTCTATCGTATAGCGAAAACTCAATGTCATTATCTCTTATAGTTTCCGAGTTATAAGCAAAATTGTAAAATTGTTTAACAAAAAACACTTCCTGGTGAATTCTGTTGGCCTGGTATTGGCAGAAAATTTTTGAACGAAAAATTTGAAAATATTTTTCGATATACACACACACACATGCATATGTACAATAGCAAAACAATTTTACATTTGTGTGAATATCTCGGAAACTACAAGAGATAATGACAATCAGTTTTCACCATGCGACTGGAAAAAACATCAGCTTTCCAGCAATAAATAAATTCGCGCCCAAATATTAAATACCGCCTGAAATATAAGGCATTATATATAAAAATACAGTATATTTCTTAGAAGGCGTGGCATTTATTGGCGGAAATAAATTTTGCTAAAGAGCTGATGTTTTTCTCTATCGTATAGCGAAAACTCCATGTCATTATCTCTTATAGTTTCCGAGTTATAAGCAAAATTGTAAAATTGTTTAACAAAAAACACTTCCTGCTGAATTCTGTTGGCCTGGTATTGGCAGAAAATTTTTGAACGAAAAATTTGAAAATATTTTTCGATACACACACACACACATGCGCATGTACAATCGCAAAACAATTTTACATTTGTGTGAATATCTCGGAAACTACAAGAGATAATGACAATCAGTTTTCACCATGCGACTGGAAAAAACATCAGCTTTCCAGCAATAAATAAATTCGCCCCCAAATATTAAATACCGCCTGAAATATAAGGCATTATATATAAAAATACAGTATATTTCTTAGAAGGCGTGGCATTTATGGGCGGAAATAAATTTTGCTAAATAGCTGATGTTTTTCTCTATCGTATAGCGAAAACTCAATGTCATTATCTCTTATAGTTTCCGAGTTATAAGCAAAATTGTAAAATTGTTTAACAAAAAACACTTCCTGCTGAATTCTGTTGGCCTGGTATTGACAGAAAATTTTTGAACGAAAAATTTGAAAATATTTTTCGATACACACACACACATGCGCATGTACAATCGCAAAACAATTTTACATTTGTGTGAATATCTCGGAAACTACAAGAGATAATGACAATCAGTTTTCACCATGCGACTGGAAAAAACATCAGCTTTCCAGCAATAAATAAATTCGCGCCCAAATATTAAATACCGCCTGAAATATAAGGCATTATATATAAAAATACAGTATATTTCTTAGAAGGCGTGGCATTTATTGGCGGAAATAAATTTTGCTAAAGAGCTGATGTTTTTCTCTATCGTATAGCGAAAACTCCATGTCATTATCTCTTATAGTTTCCGAGTTATAAGCAAAATTGTAAAATTGTTTAACAAAAAACATTTCCTGCTGAATTCTGTTGGCCTGGTATTGGCAGAAAATTTTTGAACGAAAAATTTGAAAATATTTTTCGATATACACACACACACATGCATATGTACAATCGCAAAACAATTTTACATTTGTGTGAATATCTCGGAAACTACAAGAGATAATGACAATCAGTTTTCACCATGCGACTGGAAAAAACATCAGCTTTCCAGCAATAAATAAATTCGCGCCCAAATATTAAATACCGCCTGAAATATAAGGCATTATATATAAAAATACAGTATATTTCTTAGAAGGCGTGGCATTTATGGGCGGAAATAAATTTTGCTAAAGAGCTGATGTTTTTCTCTATCGTATAGCGAAAACTCAATGTCATTATCTCTTATAGTTTCCGAGTTATAAGCAAAATTGTAAAATTGTTTAACAAAAAACACTTCCTGCTGAATTCTGTTGGCCTGGTATTGGCAGAAAATTTTTGAACGAAAAATTTGAAAATATTTTTCGATATACACACACACACATGCATATGTACAATCGCAAAACAATTTTACATTTGTGTGAATATCTCGGAAACTACAAGAGATAATGACAATCAGTTTTCACCATGCGACTGGAAAAAACATCAGCTTTCCAGCAATAAATAAATTCGCGCCCAAATATTAAATACCGCCTGAAATATAAGGCATTATATATAAAAATACAGTATATTTCTTAGAAGGCGTGGCATTTATGGGCGGAAATAAATTTTGCTAAAGAGCTGATGTTTTTCTCTATCGTATAGCGAAAACTCAATGTCATTATCTCTTATAGTTTCCGAGTTATAAGCAAAATTGTAAAATTGTTTAACAAAAAACACTTCCTGGTGAATTCTGTTGGCCTGGTATTGGCAGAAAATTTTTGAACGAAAAATTTGAAAATATTTTTCGATATACACACACACACATGCATATGTACAATCGCAAAACAATTTTACATTTGTGTGAATATCTCGGAAACTACAAGAGATAATGACAATCAGTTTTCACCATGCGACTGGAAAAAACATCAGCTTTCCAGCAATAAATAAATTCGCGCCCAAATATTAAATACCGCCTGAAATATAAGGCATTATATATAAAAATACAGTATATTTCTTAGAAGGCGTGGCATTTATGGGCGGAAATAAATTTTGCTAAAGAGCTGATGTTTTTCTCTATCGTATAGCGAAAACTCCATGTCATTATCTCTTATAGTTTCCGAGTTATAAGCAAAATTGTAAAATTGTTTAACAAAAAACACTTCCTGCTGAATTCTGTTGGCCTGGTATTGGCAGAAAATTTTTGAACGAAAAATTTGAAAATATTTTTCGATACACACACACACACATGCGCATGTACAATCGCAAAACAATTTTACATTTGTGTGAATATCTCGGAAACTACAAGAGATAATGACAATCAGTTTTCACCATGCGACTGGAAAAAACATCAGCTTTCCAGCAATAAATAAATTCGCCCCCAAATATTAAATACCGCCTGAAATATAAGGCATTATATATAAAAATACAGTATATTTCTTAGAAGGCGTGGCATTTATGGGCGGAAATAAATTTTGCTAAATAGCTGATGTTTTTCTCTATCGTATAGCGAAAACTCAATGTCATTATCTCTTATAGTTTCCGAGTTATAAGCAAAATTGTAAAATTGTTTAACAAAAAACACTTCCTGCTGAATTCTGTTGGCCTGGTATTGACAGAAAATTTTTGAACGAAAAATTTGAAAATATTTTTCGATACACACACACACATGCGCATGTACAATCGCAAAACAATTTTACATTTGTGTGAATATCTCAGAAACTACAAGAGATAATGACAATCAGTTTTCACCATGCGACTGGAAAAAACATCAGCTTTCCAGCAATAAATAAATTCGCCCCCAAATGTTAAATACCGCCTGAAATATAAGGCATTATATATAAAAATACTGTATATTTCTTAGAAGGCGTGGCATTTATGGGCGGAAATAAATTTTGCTAAATAGCTGATGTTTTTCTCTATCGTATAGCGAAAACTCAATGTCATTATCTCTTATAGTTTCCGAGTTATAAGCAAAATTGTAAAATTGTTTAACAAAAAACACTTCCTGCTGAATTCTGTTGGCCTGGTATTGGCAGAAAATTTTTGAACGAAAAATTTGAAAATATTTTTCGATATACACACACACACATGCATATGTACAATCGCAAAACAATTTTACATTTGTGTGAATATCTCGGAAACTACAAGAGATAATGACAATCAGTTTTCACCATGCGACTGGAAAAAACATCAGCTTTCCAAATATTAAATACCGCCTGAAATATAAGGCATTATATATAAAAATACAGTATATTTCTTAGAAGGCGTGGCATTTATGGGCGGAAATAAATTTTGCTAAAGAGCTGATGTTTTTCTCTATCGTATAGCGAAAACTCAATGTCATTATCTCTTATAGTTTCCGAGTTATAAGCAAAATTGTAAAATTGTTTAACAAAAAACACTTCCTGCTGAATTCTGTTGGCCTGGTATTGGCAGAAAATTTTTGAACGAAAAATTTGAAAATATTTTTCGATATACACACACACACATGCATATGTACAATCGCAAAACAATTTTACATTTGTGTGAATATCTCGGAAACTACAAGAGATAATGACAATCAGTTTTCACCATGCGACTGGAAAAAACATCAGCTTTCCAGCAATAAATAAATTCGCGCCCAAATATTAAATACCGCCTGAAATATAAGGCATTATATATAAAAATACAGTATATTTCTTAGAAGGCGTGGCATTTATGGGCGGAAATAAATTTTGCTAAAGAGCTGATGTTTTTCTCTATCGTATAGCGAAAACTCAATGTCATTATCTCTTATAGTTTCCGAGTTATAAGCAAAATTGTAAAATTGTTTAACAAAAAACACTTCCTGCTGAATTCTGTTGGCCTGGTATTGGCAGAAAATTTTTGAACGAAAAATTTGAAAATATTTTTCGATATACACACACACACATGCATATGTACAATCGCAAAACAATTTTACATTTGTGTGAATATCTCGGAAACTACAAGAGATAATGACAATCAGTTTTCACCATGCGACTGGAAAAAACATCAGCTTTCCAACAATAAATAAATTCGCCCCCAAATATTAAATACCGCCTGAAATATAAGGCATTATATATAAAAATACAGTATATTTCTTAGAAGGCGTGGCATTTATGGGCGGAAATAAATTTTGGTAAATAGCTGATGTTTTTCTCTATCGTATAGCGAAAACTCAAAAACTCATTATCTCTTATAGTTTCCGAGTTATAAGCAAAATTGTAAAATTGTTTAACAAAAAACACTTCCTGCTGAATTCTGTTGGCCTGGTATTGGCAGAAAATTTTTGAACGAAAAATTTGAAAATATTTTTCGATATACACACACACACATGCATATGTACAATCGCAAAACAATTTTACATTTGTGTGAATATCTCGGAAACTACAAGAGATAATGACAATCAGTTTTCACCATGCGACTGGAAAAAACATCAGCTTTCCAACAATAAATAAATTCGCCCCCAAATATTAAATTCCGCCTGAAATATAAGGCATTATATATAAAAATACAGTATATTTCTTGGAAGGCGTGACATTTATGGGCGGAAATAAATTTTGCTAAATAGCTGATGTTTTTCTCTATCGTATAGCGAGAACTCAATGTCATTATCTCTTATAGTTTCCGAGTTATAAGCAAAATTGTAAAATTGTTTAACAAAAAACACTTCCTGCTGAATTCTGTTGGCCTGGTATTGGCAGAACATTTTTGAACGAAAAATTTGAAAATATTTTTCGATACACACACACACACATGCATATGTACAATCGCAAAACAATTTTACATTTGTGTGAATATCTCGGAAACTACAAGAGATAATGACAATCAGTTTTCACCATGCGACTGGAAAAAACATCAGCTTTCCAGCAATAAATAAATTCGCGCCCAAATATTTAATACCGCCTGAAATATAAGGCATTATATATAAAAATACAGTATATTTCTTAGAAGGCGTGGCATTTATGGGCGGAAATAAATTTTGCTAAATAGCTGATGTTTTTCTCTATCGTATAGCGAAAACTCAATGTCATTATCTCTTATAGTTTCCGAGTTATAAGCAAAATTGTAAAATTGTTTAACAAAAAACACTTCCTGCTGAATTCTGTTGGCCTGGTATTGGCAGAAAATTTTTGAACGAAAAATTTGAAAATATTTTTCGATATACACACACACACATGCATATGTACAATCGCAAAACAATTTTACATTTGTGTGAATATCTCGGAAACTACAAGAGATAATGACAATCAGTTTTCACCATGCGACTGGAAAAAACATCAGCTTTCCAGCAATAAATAAATTCGCCCCCAAATATTAAATTCCGCCTGAAATATAAGGCATTATATATAAAAATACAGTATATTCCTCAGAAGGCGTAGCATTTATGGGCGGAAATAAATTTTGCTAAATAGCTGATGTTTTTCTCTATCGTATAGCGAAAACTCAATGTCATTATCTCTTATAGTTTCCGAGTTATAAGCAAAATTGTAAAATTGTTTAACAAAAAACACTTCCTGCTGAATTCTGTTGGCCTGGTATTGTCAGAAAATTTTTGAACGAAAAATTTGAAAATATTTTTCGATATACACACACACACATGCACATGTACAATCGCAAAACAATTTTACATTTGTGTGAATATCTCGGAAACTACAAGAGATAATGACAATCAATTTTCACCATGCGACTGGAAAAAACATCAGCTTTCCAGCAATAAATAAATTCGCCCCCAAATATTAAATACCGCCTGAAATATAAGGCATTATATATAAAAATACAGTATATTTCTTAGAAGGCGTGGCATTTATGGGCGGAAATAAATTTTGCTAAATAGCTGATGTGTTTCTTTATCGTATAGCGAAAACTCAATGTCATTATCTCTTATAGTTTCCGAGTTATAAGCAAAAATGTAAAATTGTTTAACAAAAAACACTTCCTGCTGAATTCTGTTGGCCTGGTATTGTCAGAAAATTTTTGAACGAAAAATTTGAAAATATTTTTCGATATACACACACACACATGCACATGTACAATCGCAAAACAATTTTACATTTGTGTGAATATCTCGGAAACTACAAGAGATAATGACAATCAATTTTCACCATGCGACTGGAAAAAACATCAGCTTTCCAGCAATAAATAAATTCGCCCCCAAATATTAAATACCGCCTGAAATATAAGGCATTATATATAAAAATACAGTATATTTCTTAGAAGGCGTGGCATTTATGGGCGGAAATAAATTTTGCTAAATAGCTGATGTGTTTCTTTATCGTATAGCGAAAACTCAATGTCATTATCTCTTATAGTTTCCGAGTTATAAGCAAAATTGTAAAATTGTTTAACAAAAAACACTTCCTGCTGAATTCTGTTGGCCTGGTATTGGCAGAAAATTTTTGAATGAAAAATTTGAAAATATTTTTCGATATACACACACACATGGATATGTACAATCGCAAAACAATTTTACATTTGTGTGAATATCTCGGAAACTACAAGAGATAATGCCAATCAGTTTTCACCATGCGACTGGAAAAAACATCAGCTTTCCAGCAATAAATAAATTCGCCCCCAAATATTAAATTCCGCCTGAAATATAAGGCATTATATATAAAAATACAGTATATTCCTCAGAAGGCGTAGCATTTATAGGCGGAAATAAATTTTTCTAAATAGCTGATGTTTTTCTCTATCGTATAGCGAAAACTCAATGTCATTATCTGTTATAGTTTCCGAGTTATAAGCAAAATTGCAAAATGTTTAACAAAAAACGCTTCCTGCTGAATTCTGTTGGCCTGGTATTGGCAGAAAATTTTTGAACGAAAAATTTGAAAATATTTTTCGATACACACACACACATGCGCATGTACAAAAACAATTTTACATTTGTGTGAATATCTCGGAAACTACAAGAGATAATGACAATCAGTTTTCACCATGCGACTGGAAAAAACATCAGTTTCCAGCAATAAATAAACACATGTACAATCGCAAAACAATTTTACATTTGTGTGAAAATCTCGGAAACTATAAGAGATAATGACAATCAGTTTTCACCATGCGACTGGAAAAAACATCAGCTTTCCAGCAATAAATAAATTCGCCCCCAAATATTAAATACCGCCTGAAATATAAGGCATTATATATAAAAATACAGTATATTTCTTAGAAGGCGTGGCATTTATGGGCGGAAATAAATTTTGCTAAATAGCTGATGTTTTTCTCTATCGTATAGCGAAAACTCAATGTCATTATCTCTTATAGTTTCCGAGTTATAAGCAAAATTGTAAAATTGTTTAACAAAAAACACTTCCTGCTGAATTCTGTTGGCCTGGTATTGGCAGAAAATTTTTGAACGAAAAATTTGAAAATATTTTTCGATACACACACACATGCATATGTACAATCGCAAAACAATTTTACATTTGTGTGAATATCTCGGAAACTACAAGAGATAATGACAATCAGTTTTCACCATGCGACTGGAAAAAACATCAGCTTTCCAGCAATAAATAAATTCGCGCCCAAATATTAAATACCGCCTGAAATATAAGGCATTATATATAAAAATACAGTATATTTCTTAGAAGGCGTGGCATTTATGGGCGGAAATAAATTTTGCTAAAGAGCTGATGTTTTTCTCTATCGTATAGCGAAAACTCAATGTCATTATCTCTTATAGTTTCCGAGTTATAAGCAAAATTGTAAAATTGTTTAACAAAAAACACTTCCTGCTGAATTCTGTTGGCCTGGTATTGGCAGAAAATTTTTGAACGAAAAATTTGAAAATATTTTTCGATACACACACACACATGCGCATGTACAAAAACAATTTTACATTTGTGTGAATATCTCGGAAACTACAAGAGATAATGACAATCAGTTTTCACCATGCGACTGGAAAAAACATCAGCTTTCCAGCAATAAATAAACACATGTACAATCGCAAAACAATTTTACATTTGTGTGAAAATCTCGGAAACTATAAGAGATAATGACAATCAGTTTTCACCATGCGACTGGAAAAAACATCAGCTTTCCAGCAATAAATAAATTCGCGCCCAAATATTTAATACCGCCTGAAATATAAGGCATTATATATAAAAATACAGTATATATCTTAGAAGGCGTGGCATTTATGGGCGGAAATCAATTTTGCTAAATAGCTGATGTTTTTCTCTATCGTATAGCGAATACTCAATGTCATTATCTCTTATAGTTTCCGAGTTATAAGCAAAATTGTAAAATTGTTTAACAAAAAACACTTCCTGCTGAATTCTGTTGGCCTGGTATTGGCAGAAAATTTTTGAACGAAAAATTTGAAAATATTTTTCGATATACACACACACACATGCACATGTACAATCGCAAAACAATTTTACCTTTGTGTGAATATCTCGGAAACTACAAGAGATAATGACAATCAGTTTTCACCATGCGACTGGAAAAAACATCAGCTTTCCAGCAATAAATAAATTCGCCCCCAAATATTAAATACCGCCTGAAATATAAGGCATTATATATAAAAATACAGTATATTTCTTAGAAGGCGTGGCATTTATGGGCGGAAATAAATTTTGCTAAAGAGCTGATGTTTTTCTCTATCGTATAGCGAAAACTCAATGTCATTATCTCTTATAGTTTCCGAGTTATAAGCAAAATTGTAAAATTGTTTAACAAAAAACACTTCCTGCTGAATTCTGTTGGCCTGGTATTGGCAGAAAATTTTTGAACGAAAAATTTGAAAATATTTTTCGATATACACACACACACATGCATATGTACAATCGCAAAACAATTTTACATTTGTGTGAATATCTCGGAAACTACAAGAGATAATGACAATCAGTTTTCACCATGCGACTGGAAAAAACATCAGCTTTCCAGCAATAAATAAATTCGCCCACAAATATTAAATACCGCCTGAAATATAAGGCATTATATATAAAAATACAGTATATTTCTTAGAAGGCGTGGCATTTATGGGCGGAAATAAATTTTGCTAAATAGCTGATGTTTTTCTCTATCGTATAGCGAAAACTCAATGTCATTATCTCTTATAGTTTCCGAGTTATAAGCAAAATTGTAAAATTGTTTAACAAAAAACACTTCCTGCTGAATTCTGTTGGCCTGGTATTGGCAGAAAATTTTTGAACGAAAAATTTGAAAATATTTTTCGATATACACACACACACATGCATATGTACAATCGCAAAACAATTTTACATTTGTGTGAATATCTCGGAAACTACAAGAGATAATGCCAATCAGTTTTCACCATGCGACTGGAAAAAACATCAGCTTTCCAGCAATAAATAAATTCGCCCCCAAATATTAAATTCCGCCTGAAATATAAGGCATTATATATAAAAATACAGTATATTCCTCAGAAGGCGTAGCATTTATAGGCGGAAATAAATTTTTCTAAATAGCTGATGTTTTTCTCTATCGTATAGCGAAAACTCAATGTCATTATCTGTTATAGTTTCCGAGTTATAAGCAAAATTGCAAAATGTTTAACAAAAAACGCTTCCTGCTGAATTCTGTTGGCCTGGTATTGGCAGAAAATTTTTGAACGAAAAATTTGAAAATATTTTTCGATACACACACACACATGCGCATGTACAAAAACAATTTTACATTTGTGTGAATATCTCGGAAACTACAAGAGATAATGACAATCAGTTTTCACCATGCGACTGGAAAAAACATCAGTTTCCAGCAATAAATAAACACATGTACAATCGCAAAACAATTTTACATTTGTGTGAAAATCTCGGAAACTATAAGAGATAATGACAATCAGTTTTCACCATGCGACTGGAAAAAACATCAGCTTTCCAGCAATAAATAAATTCGCCCCCAAATATTAAATACCGCCTGAAATATAAGGCATTATATATAAAAATACAGTATATTTCTTAGAAGGCGTGGCATTTATGGGCGGAAATAAATTTTGCTAAATAGCTGATGTTTTTCTCTATCGTATAGCGAAAACTCAATGTCATTATCTCTTATAGTTTCCGAGTTATAAGCAAAATTGTAAAATTGTTTAACAAAAAACACTTCCTGCTGAATTCTGTTGGCCTGGTATTGGCAGAAAATTTTTGAACGAAAAATTTGAAAATATTTTTCGATACACACACACATGCATATGTACAATCGCAAAACAATTTTACATTTGTGTGAATATCTCGGAAACTACAAGAGATAATGACAATCAGTTTTCACCATGCGACTGGAAAAAACATCAGCTTTCCAGCAATAAATAAATTCGCGCCCAAATATTAAATACCGCCTGAAATATAAGGCATTATATATAAAAATACAGTATATTTCTTAGAAGGCGTGGCATTTATGGGCGGAAATAAATTTTGCTAAAGAGCTGATGTTTTTCTCTATCGTATAGCGAAAACTCAATGTCATTATCTCTTATAGTTTCCGAGTTATAAGCAAAATTGTAAAATTGTTTAACAAAAAACACTTCCTGCTGAATTCTGTTGGCCTGGTATTGGCAGAAAATTTTTGAACGAAAAATTTGAAAATATTTTTCGATACACACACACACATGCGCATGTACAAAAACAATTTTACATTTGTGTGAATATCTCGGAAACTACAAGAGATAATGACAATCAGTTTTCACCATGCGACTGGAAAAAACATCAGCTTTCCAGCAATAAATAAACACATGTACAATCGCAAAACAATTTTACATTTGTGTGAAAATCTCGGAAACTATAAGAGATAATGACAATCAGTTTTCACCATGCGACTGGAAAAAACATCAGCTTTCCAGCAATAAATAAATTCGCGCCCAAATATTTAATACCGCCTGAAATATAAGGCATTATATATAAAAATACAGTATATATCTTAGAAGGCGTGGCATTTATGGGCGGAAATCAATTTTGCTAAATAGCTGATGTTTTTCTCTATCGTATAGCGAATACTCAATGTCATTATCTCTTATAGTTTCCGAGTTATAAGCAAAATTGTAAAATTGTTTAACAAAAAACACTTCCTGCTGAATTCTGTTGGCCTGGTATTGGCAGAAAATTTTTGAACGAAAAATTTGAAAATATTTTTCGATATACACACACACACATGCACATGTACAATCGCAAAACAATTTTACCTTTGTGTGAATATCTCGGAAACTACAAGAGATAATGACAATCAGTTTTCACCATGCGACTGGAAAAAACATCAGCTTTCCAGCAATAAATAAATTCGCCCCCAAATATTAAATACCGCCTGAAATATAAGGCATTATATATAAAAATACAGTATATTTCTTAGAAGGCGTGGCATTTATGGGCGGAAATAAATTTTGCTAAAGAGCTGATGTTTTTCTCTATCGTATAGCGAAAACTCAATGTCATTATCTCTTATAGTTTCCGAGTTATAAGCAAAATTGTAAAATTGTTTAACAAAAAACACTTCCTGCTGAATTCTGTTGGCCTGGTATTGGCAGAAAATTTTTGAACGAAAAATTTGAAAATATTTTTCGATATACACACACACACATGCATATGTACAATCGCAAAACAATTTTACATTTGTGTGAATATCTCGGAAACTACAAGAGATAATGACAATCAGTTTTCACCATGCGACTGGAAAAAACATCAGCTTTCCAGCAATAAATAAATTCGCCCACAAATATTAAATACCGCCTGAAATATAAGGCATTATATATAAAAATACAGTATATTTCTTAGAAGGCGTGGCATTTATGGGCGGAAATAAATTTTGCTAAATAGCTGATGTTTTTCTCTATCGTATAGCGAAAACTCAATGTCATTATCTCTTATAGTTTCCGAGTTATAAGCAAAATTGTAAAATTGTTTAACAAAAAACACTTCCTGCTGAATTCTGTTGGCCTGGTATTGGCAGAAAATTTTTGAACGAAAAATTTGAAAATATTTTTCGATATACACACACACACATGCATATGTACAATCGCAAAACAATTTTACATTTGTGTGAATATCTCGGAAACTACAAGAGATAATGACAATCAGTTTTCACCATGCGACTGGAAAAAACATCAGCTTTCCAGCAATAAATAAATTCGCGCCCAAATATTAAATACCGCCTGAAATATAAGGCATTATATATAAAAATACAGTATATTTCTTAGAAGGCGTGGCATTTATGGGCGGAAATAAATTTTGCTAAAGAGCTGATGTTTTTCTCTATCGTATAGCGAAAACTCAATGTCATTATCTCTTATAGTTTCCGAGTTATAAGCAAAATTGTAAAATTGTTTAACAAAAAACACTTCCTGCTGAATTCTGTTGGCCTGGTATTGGCAGAAAATTTTTGAACGAAAAATTTGAAAATATTTTTCGATATACACACACACACATGCATATGTACAATCGCAAAACAATTTTACATTTGTGTGAATATCTCGGAAACTACAAGAGATAATGACAATCAGTTTTCACCATGCGACTGGAAAAAACATCAGCTTTCCAGCAATAAATAAATTCGCGCCCAAATATTAAATACCGCCTGAAATATAAGGCATTATATATAAAAATACAGTATATTTCTTAGAAGGCGTGGCATTTATGGGCGGAAATAAATTTTGCTAAAGAGCTGATGTTTTTCTCTATCGTATAGCGAAAACTCAATGTCATTATCTCTTATAGTTTCCGAGTTATAAGCAAAATTGTAAAATTGTTTAACAAAAAACACTTCCTGCTGAATTCTGTTGGCCTGGTATTGGCAGAAAATTTTTGAACGAAAAATTTGAAAATATTTTTCGATATACACACACACACATGCATATGTACAATCGCAAAACAATTTTACATTTGTGTGAATATCTCGGAAACTACAAGAGATAATGACAATCAGTTTTCACCATGCGACTGGAAAAAACATCAGCTTTCCAACAATAAATAAATTCGCCCCCAAATATTAAATACCGCCTGAAATATAAGGCATTATATATAAAAATACAGTATATTTCTTAGAAGGCGTGGCATTTATGGGCGGAAATAAATTTTGGTAAATAGCTGATGTTTTTCTCTATCGTATAGCGAAAACTCAAAAACTCATTATCTCTTATAGTTTCCGAGTTATAAGCAAAATTGTAAAATTGTTTAACAAAAAACACTTCCTGCTGAATTCTGTTGGCCTGGTATTGGCAGAAAATTTTTGAACGAAAAATTTGAAAATATTTTTCGATATACACACACACACATGCATATGTACAATCGCAAAACAATTTTACATTTGTGTGAATATCTCGGAAACTACAAGAGATAATGACAATCAGTTTTCACCATGCGACTGGAAAAAACATCAGCTTTCCAACAATAAATAAATTCGCCCCCAAATATTAAATTCCGCCTGAAATATAAGGCATTATATATAAAAATACAGTATATTTCTTGGAAGGCGTGACATTTATGGGCGGAAATAAATTTTGCTAAATAGCTGATGTTTTTCTCTATCGTATAGCGAGAACTCAATGTCATTATCTCTTATAGTTTCCGAGTTATAAGCAAAATTGTAAAATTGTTTAACAAAAAACACTTCCTGCTGAATTCTGTTGGCCTGGTATTGGCAGAACATTTTTGAACGAAAAATTTGAAAATATTTTTCGATACACACACACACACATGCATATGTACAATCGCAAAACAATTTTACATTTGTGTGAATATCTCGGAAACTACAAGAGATAATGACAATCAGTTTTCACCATGCGACTGGAAAAAACATCAGCTTTCCAGCAATAAATAAATTCGCGCCCAAATATTTAATACCGCCTGAAATATAAGGCATTATATATAAAAATACAGTATATTTCTTAGAAGGCGTGGCATTTATAGGCGGAAATAAATTTTGCTAAATAGCTGATGTTTTTCTCTATCGTATAGCGAAAACTCAATGTCATTATCTCTTATAGTTTCCGAGTTATAAGCAAAATTGTAAAATTGTTTAACAAAAAACACTTCCTGCTGAATTCTGTTGGCCTGGTATTGGCAGAAAATTTTTGAACGAAAAATTTGAAAATATTTTTCGATATACACACACACACATGCATATGTACAATCGCAAAACAATTTTACATTTGTGTGAATATCTCGGAAACTACAAGAGATAATGACAATCAGTTTTCACCATGCGACTGGAAAAAACATCAGCTTTCCAGCAATAAATAAATTCGCGCCCAAATATTTAATACCGCCTGAAATATAAGGCATTATATATAAAAATACAGTATATTTCTTAGAAGGCGTGGCATTTATGGGCGGAAATAAATTTTGCTAAATAGCTGATGTTTTTCTCTATCGTATAGCGAAAACTCAATGTCATTATCTCTTATAGTTTCCGAGTTATAAGCAAAATTGTAAAATTGTTTAACAAAAAACACTTCCTGCTGAATTCTGTTGGCCTGGTATTGGCAGAAAATTTTTGAACGAAAAATTTGAAAATATTTTTCGATATACACACACACACACATGTACAATCGCAAAACAATTTTACATTTGTGTGAATATCTCGGAAACTACAAGAGATAATGACAATCAGTTTTCACCATGCGACTGGAAAAAACATCAGCTTTCCAGCAATAAATAAATTCGCCCCCAAGTATTAAATACCGCCTGAAATATAAGGCATTATATATAAAAATACAGTATATTTCTTAGAAGGCGTGGCATTTATGGGCGGAAATAAATTTTGCTAAATATCTGATGTTTTTCTCTATCGTATAGCGAAAACTCAATGTCATTATCTCTTATAGTTTCCGAGTTATAAGCAAAATTGCAAAATTGTTTAACAAAAAACGCTTCCTGCTGAATTCTGTTGGCCTGGTATTGGCAGAAAATTTTTGAGCGAAAAATTTGAAAATATTTTTCGATACACACACACACATGCGCATGTACAAAAACAATTTTACATTTGTGTGAATATCTCGGAAACTACAAGAGATAATGACAATCAGTTTTCACCATGCGACTGGAAAAAACATCAGCTTTCCAGCAATAAATAAATTCGCCCACAAATATTAAATACCGCCTGAAATATAAGGCATTATATATAAAAATACAGTATATTTCTTAGAAGGCGTGGCATTTATGGGCGGAAATAAATTTTGCTAAATAGCTGATGTTTTTCTCTATCGTATAGCGAAAACTCAATGTCATTATCTCTTATAGTTTCCGAGTTATAAGCAAAAATGTAAAATTGTTTAACAAAAAACACTTCCTGCTGAATTCTGTTGGCCTGGTATTGTCAGAAAATTTTTGAACGAAAAATTTGAAAATATTTTTCGATATATACACACACACATGCACATGTACAATCGCAAAACAATTTTACATTTGTGTGAATATCTCGGAAACTACAAGAGATAATGACAATCAATTTTCACCATGCGACTGGAAAAAACATCAGCTTTCCAGCAATAAATAAATTCGCCCCCAAATATTAAATACCGCCTGAAATATAAGGCATTATATATAAAAATACAGTATATTTCTTAGAAGGCGTGGCATTTATGGGCGGAAATAAATTTTGCTAAATAGCTGATGTGTTTCTTTATCGTATAGCGAAAACTCAATGTCATTATCTCTTATAGTTTCCGAGTTATAAGCAAAATTGTAAAATTGTTTAACAAAAAACACTTCCTGCTGAATTCTGTTGGCCTGGTATTGGCAGAAAATTTTTGAATGAAAAATTTGAAAATATTTTTCGATATACACACACACATGGATATGTACAATCGCAAAACAATTTTACATTTGTGTGAATATCTCGGAAACTACAAGAGATAATGCCAATCAGTTTTCACCATGCGACTGGAAAAAACATCAGCTTTCCAGCAATAAATAAATTCGCCCCCAAATATTAAATTCCGCCTGAAATATAAGGCATTATATATAAAAATACAGTATATTCCTCAGAAGGCGTAGCATTTATAGGCGGAAATAAATTTTTCTAAATAGCTGATGTTTTTCTCTATCGTATAGCGAAAACTCAATGTCATTATCTGTTATAGTTTCCGAGTTATAAGCAAAATTGCAAAATGTTTAACAAAAAACGCTTCCTGCTGAATTCTGTTGGCCTGGTATTGGCAGAAAATTTTTGAACGAAAAATTTGAAAATATTTTTCGATACACACACACACATGCGCATGTACAAAAACAATTTTACATTTGTGTGAATATCTCGGAAACTACAAGAGATAATGACAATCAGTTTTCACCATGCGACTGGAAAAAACATCAGTTTCCAGCAATAAATAAACACATGTACAATCGCAAAACAATTTTACATTTGTGTGAAAATCTCGGAAACTATAAGAGATAATGACAATCAGTTTTCACCATGCGACTGGAAAAAACATCAGCTTTCCAGCAATAAATAAATTCGCCCCCAAATATTAAATACCGCCTGAAATATAAGGCATTATATATAAAAATACAGTATATTTCTTAGAAGGCGTGGCATTTATGGGCGGAAATAAATTTTGCTAAATAGCTGATGTTTTTCTCTATCGTATAGCGAAAACTCAATGTCATTATCTCTTATAGTTTCCGAGTTATAAGCAAAATTGTAAAATTGTTTAACAAAAAACACTTCCTGCTGAATTCTGTTGGCCTGGTATTGGCAGAAAATTTTTGAACGAAAAATTTGAAAATATTTTTCGATACACACACACATGCATATGTACAATCGCAAAACAATTTTACATTTGTGTGAATATCTCGGAAACTACAAGAGATAATGACAATCAGTTTTCACCATGCGACTGGAAAAAACATCAGCTTTCCAGCAATAAATAAATTCGCGCCCAAATATTAAATACCGCCTGAAATATAAGGCATTATATATAAAAATACAGTATATTTCTTAGAAGGCGTGGCATTTATGGGCGGAAATAAATTTTGCTAAAGAGCTGATGTTTTTCTCTATCGTATAGCGAAAACTCAATGTCATTATCTCTTATAGTTTCCGAGTTATAAGCAAAATTGTAAAATTGTTTAACAAAAAACACTTCCTGCTGAATTCTGTTGGCCTGGTATTGGCAGAAAATTTTTGAACGAAAAATTTGAAAATATTTTTCGATACACACACACACATGCGCATGTACAAAAACAATTTTACATTTGTGTGAATATCTCGGAAACTACAAGAGATAATGACAATCAGTTTTCACCATGCGACTGGAAAAAACATCAGCTTTCCAGCAATAAATAAACACATGTACAATCGCAAAACAATTTTACATTTGTGTGAAAATCTCGGAAACTATAAGAGATAATGACAATCAGTTTTCACCATGCGACTGGAAAAAACATCAGCTTTCCAGCAATAAATAAATTCGCGCCCAAATATTTAATACCGCCTGAAATATAAGGCATTATATATAAAAATACAGTATATATCTTAGAAGGCGTGGCATTTATGGGCGGAAATCAATTTTGCTAAATAGCTGATGTTTTTCTCTATCGTATAGCGAATACTCAATGTCATTATCTCTTATAGTTTCCGAGTTATAAGCAAAATTGTAAAATTGTTTAACAAAAAACACTTCCTGCTGAATTCTGTTGGCCTGGTATTGGCAGAAAATTTTTGAACGAAAAATTTGAAAATATTTTTCGATATACACACACACACATGCACATGTACAATCGCAAAACAATTTTACCTTTGTGTGAATATCTCGGAAACTACAAGAGATAATGACAATCAGTTTTCACCATGCGACTGGAAAAAACATCAGCTTTCCAGCAATAAATAAATTCGCCCCCAAATATTAAATACCGCCTGAAATATAAGGCATTATATATAAAAATACAGTATATTTCTTAGAAGGCGTGGCATTTATGGGCGGAAATAAATTTTGCTAAAGAGCTGATGTTTTTCTCTATCGTATAGCGAAAACTCAATGTCATTATCTCTTATAGTTTCCGAGTTATAAGCAAAATTGTAAAATTGTTTAACAAAAAACACTTCCTGCTGAATTCTGTTGGCCTGGTATTGGCAGAAAATTTTTGAACGAAAAATTTGAAAATATTTTTCGATATACACACACACACATGCATATGTACAATCGCAAAACAATTTTACATTTGTGTGAATATCTCGGAAACTACAAGAGATAATGACAATCAGTTTTCACCATGCGACTGGAAAAAACATCAGCTTTCCAGCAATAAATAAATTCGCCCACAAATATTAAATACCGCCTGAAATATAAGGCATTATATATAAAAATACAGTATATTTCTTAGAAGGCGTGGCATTTATGGGCGGAAATAAATTTTGCTAAATAGCTGATGTTTTTCTCTATCGTATAGCGAAAACTCAATGTCATTATCTCTTATAGTTTCCGAGTTATAAGCAAAAATGTAAAATTGTTTAACAAAAAACACTTCCTGCTGAATTCTGTTGGCCTGGTATTGTCAGAAAATTTTTGAACGAAAAATTTGAAAATATTTTTCGATATACACACACACACATGCACATGTACAATCGCAAAACAATTTTACATTTGTGTGAATATCTCGGAAACTACAAGAGATAATGACAATCAGTTTTCACCATGCGACTGGAAAAAACATCAGCTTTCCAGCAATAAATAAATTCGCGCCCAAATATTAAATACCGCCTGAAATATAAGGCATTATATATAAAAATACAGTATATTTCTTAGAAGGCGTGGCATTTATGGGCGGAAATAAATTTTGCTAAAGAGCTGATGTTTTTCTCTATCGTATAGCGAAAACTCAATGTCATTATCTCTTATAGTTTCCGAGTTATAAGCAAAATTGTAAAATTGTTTAACAAAAAACACTTCCTGCTGAATTCTGTTGGCCTGGTATTGGCAGAAAATTTTTGAACGAAAAATTTGAAAATATTTTTCGATACACACACACACATGCGCATGTACAAAAACAATTTTACATTTGTGTGAATATCTCGGAAACTACAAGAGATAATGACAATCAGTTTTCACCATGCGACTGGAAAAAACATCAGCTTTCCAGCAATAAATAAACACATGTACAATCGCAAAACAATTTTACATTTGTGTGAAAATCTCGGAAACTATAAGAGATAATGACAATCAGTTTTCACCATGCGACTGGAAAAAACATCAGCTTTCCAGCAATAAATAAATTCGCCCCCAAATATTAAATACCGCCTGAAATATAAGGCATTATATATAAACATACAGTATATTTCTTAGAAGGCGTGGCATTTATGGGCGGAAATAAATTTTGCTAAATAGCTGATGTTTTTCTCTATCGTATAGCGAAATCTGAATGTCATTATCTCTTATAGTTTCCGAGTTATAAGCAAAATTGTAAAAGTGTTTAAAAATAAACACTTCCTGCTGAGTTGTACACACACACACGCCCATGTACAATCGTATAACAATTTTACATTTGTGCGAATGTCTCGGAAACTATAAGAGATAAGTGCCCCTATTGCCGTCCTCAACTCAACTCATTTTGGTCGTCTGCCAGTCAACCCATCTTTGACTCAACCAAATTATTTTTGGATATTGCGGAACTCAATGTTTTTTAGTTGTAATTGTTATGGTGTTGCCGGTATGAAATTTTAATTTCATGTTGGTAACATCATGAAATTTATTTGGAAATCAAGTTTTTGTATAAATAAAAGTAAATTAAAAATGGATTTGTGAGGATTTTTTTACGAAGATGAGGATCATGACGCTAATACAAATGTTCTTCGTATACGTAGGAAAATATGCGATGATTCAAATCGGGCCTGTTCGTAAATTCATCACTGCGCTGCATGTTATTAGCATCGTGTTCATAAATGCAAAACTTGGTAGCACTGCAGCTGTCACATGTTCGTAAATGCAACATTAAATCATATTATGAGCAAATAAACGCAAAAGACTAATCATAAAAATGGCTGATGCATTGAATGAGCGAGAGAGAGAATGAGAGTTTTAACAATGTTTTTTTTTTGTCTTCCTTAAATATCTTCTTTTTTGCACAAACTACACTTTTTTGTGCATTTAACATTTTGTTATTTGTTTTATCGTCCAGTTCAAAAATCAAATTTATTAATAATTTTTCCATCTCTGCGGTGTTTGTTCGTTCGTAAATGCAAACAAATAAATCAGCAAAAAGAAGCATCTGCAACAAATGATTGGCAACGTTAGCGCCAAATAATCATATTTGCAGCGCAATATTGCATTTACGAACAGGCCCATGCTCTTGAACTACCCAGCTCGAAGTAAGAAATGGCCAAAATTATTAACAAATATTTATAACAAGTGATTTTTTATAGATTTTTTAGCTATTTTCGACTGAACAAAGAAGCATTTTGTTATGTGCTGGATGAAATTAAGGACCACTTAAAGAAACCTGTGCATATGGCAGCTATACCACCGATATTAAAGCTGTGCGCTGTACTTCGATTTTTGGCTGACGTAAGCTATCAAAAGTGCAATGGAAATGACTTCTATATTGGAGTAGCTCAATCCATAATGTCACTTATTTTAAAGGGAGTGTTACCAGCAATAGAGGATCGCATTTGTAGAAAATAGATAAAAACTCAAATGATCGAAGACGAAATAAACGCTTCCAAAGTATGGTTTTTTCAAATATGTGGATTTCCCGGATTCTAATGTCTATTTACAATATTCTAGATGCTATGTACTTACACGTTGCCATTCGGAGGCGGTTTTTGTAGGTGGATCCAAGCTATTCAAATCTATCAAAAGTCCTTCTCGCGCTTCCTTGCACTGATTTTTGGTCATCCCAAATTTTTGCTTTCCTTTAGAAATGTCTGGATTATTTTATGTTATTTTCAATTTCCTGCGTATTAAATATTTAATTAATTATTTTAAGCAGAAAAAAACTTACGATTTTTCCATTTTTATCTTTTTTTCTATTATTTAAAAAAATGTATTAAATATGTGTATAAGTGAATTCTATAACTGATAGAGACTCAACTGCTAATAAGCAGTTGTCTATATTTAACGTTTTTGTCAACCAAACACATGAACCGCAATACCATAAAACACAACTAAAAAATCCGCCGCACAACCAAAAAGTCAACCGCATATTTAAGTTGAGAATGGCAATACCGATTTATGAAAGACGACCAAACTACCAAAAAAGTTGTCAAAAAATTTAAAAATGTGCGGTTTTCTCACCTAGTGGGTCATTTTAAATTTTATCGAATTTTTCCCGATTTTAATTGAGCATTCGTCCGCTATATCTCCGATTCCAAGGGTTACCCGACCGTAACTAAAACTATTTTGGAATCCTTGATCCAATAGCTATCCAGACCACTAAGATTCTCCACTATTCCTTTCGTCTAAATCATCGTTTCGGTTTCACTTGGCACGTGTGACAGTATCATCTATGTGGACATGCTTATTTGTTTTGCAGCTTCAAGATCTCTCTCTTTCGGACTCAGAATGCGCTCTAGGCAATTCACCAACGAGGTCCAATTTTCACTACTCGCAATCATAACCCCGACAATGTTAGCGGCTGTGATCGTTCCAACTATTGACGTCAGTACAGAGCGATAGCTCTGCCAGCGTGCACACTCGAAAACAGTGCGCTCTGCGTCATCAATTACCTCCCCTTCCTCGTAAAGACAGTAAGGTGAGGCGGTCTTGCCCATTCTGTGCAGATATTTTCTAAAATATCCGTGACACAATAGCATCTGTGTAACGTAGAAATTTACCTCTCCAAATTTCCGACCAATCCATGGCCTTATGTCCGGAATAAGTCTCGCCGTCCATTTCCTCTATCTTCCTGGTTCCATCGTTGTTGCCATTTTGAAATGGTGTTTTCAATGAAGTAACCGGTTATGTGATTTCCAGCCGATTTCGCCTTATAAATCTCCATCCGCTCCGCTGCCAGCAGATCCACAGGGATTATACCTTCTGTTAAAAGTACAGCTGGAGCGGACACTACGATATGCCGACGCGATACACAATGCAGCCGTTCTCTGTATCGATACAAGTGAGTTTGCCCGCTTATTAACATCTAGTGTTTCAGCCCAAATTTCGCTACCATAAAGCATAATGCTGTTTCCAACCTCCATCATCTCGCCGGTAGCAGTCCCGCCAATATTCGCCATTAATCTGCTGAGCTGTCCAACGATCTTATAGGCCTTATTAGCTGAGTACTGAATCTGATACGAAAATGTTAGTCTGGGATCCAGCCTTATTCCCAGGTATTTCACCGAGCTCTTGGTCCTAATTACCTCGTTTCCAATACTTATGTCCACATGCAAGCGGATATGACGACCAGTAGTGATTAGCAGCAATTCCGTTTCATGCATGGCCAGGTCTAGGCCATGGGAATCCAACCATGTTTTGTCCTTAGCATAAGACGTCTGTTTCCGCTGCGTATCCAACCAAAAAGTTCACTCCGGCATATCCTCTCTCAGAATTCCGTCGTAGCTAATATTGCATAGATCGGGGCCGAGGATAGATCTTTGTGCCGCTCCTGATGTTATTTGTTTCACTCTTGGTCCGAGTTTCTGTTAATACACCAGCTGTCTGTTACTCAGATAACTACTTATCATGGCCAGGATGTAGTGTAGCACCGAGAAATTGTATTCCAAACCATTTAATACATCGCTCCATCTAAGACTGTTAAACGCGTTTTTTAAGTGTAAAATCGCAAGCAGTAGCACAGGCCTCGAAAAGTGATTTCCACGCTGTGTGACCATGGCCGCTTCAGTCACCTCTCTCAAGTTGCCAATTGTAGATCGACCGGATCGAAAACCGTCTAGCAGACAGTCCGCCACTATTCTCAATCGCGGCAGCGAGTCGAGGCTTCAAAAGATTCAGAGATTTCTTTTCCTCCTTGTATACTTGCATTTCGTGGAGTTAAGAATATCTCTCATAAGTATGGGGTGATCTACCGTGTCAAAGGCCTTGCAGAGGTCAAGGGCCGCCACAATAGTGTGTTGACACGGTCGTTGTTGATTGAGTCCGTTCGCTATCCTTGCAGTATTCCCTAAAGCCATGTTGGTGGTTAGATAAAGGGAAGTGGTGCTTAGAGGTGGGAGCAGTAGGGTTTCCAGGATCTTTGCCAGTGGTGATAAAGAGATTAGGCAATAAGTCTCCTTTGATCGCTATTTTGTTTGCTTTTAGGATTAGGATAATTCTCGCGACTTTCTAGATGTCCGGTATTCCCAGGCTGTGAATCGACAAATTGATCAGTCTAGAAAGGAAACTCAATTCATTAGTTCCCAGTTTCTTCAGCATGAGCATTGATATACCATCAGGTCCAAAGGCTTTGAATGGTTTGGAGTTGACGATGGTGATCTCAACTTCGGCCTGATCGAAGGAGTGTCCTTGATGGTATTTAAGTAAGTTCCTAATACTTCGTAATATAGCACATTTTTTCGCCTCTGAGTGCTTATCACCAAACTCAACTGCAGTCAAATTTTTGTTCCCCTTGGTACCAGAGAAATATCTAATCGTCTTCCAAGGCTGTTTAGGGGCTAGGGAACATTGGTTCTAACCATTTAGTACGTCAGTGTTCATTTACTAATTTATTTATCTGGGAGGTCAATGGTTGGTGTTCTGGGTTTTCGGCTCCAATATTATCCGCTGTTGTGCAATGCGTGCCGCTTCGGAAGGGTAATTCCGCCTCAATTACATATCCTTCCAGCCGGGATAAAGCGCTTTGCCGCTGTCTGGACAATTGACCTGAAAGCCTTTTCGCCACTTCTGACTCATGTGGGAGTGGGTAGCTGGCTGATGTTATTTTCAATGAAGGCGCTGAAGCCTACCCATTATTACATTAAATTGTAGGCCGGCCTGCTCTTTAATAAAGAAAATGTGTTTAACTTTCTTTTAAATAAAGATCTCAAACGCCCCTGTACAATGCAACAAATTGTACCGTAGCTTTTATCTTGAATATATTTTGGTGGATTTGCGTTGACGAAACTAGCTGTTAAGTAGTATCTTTCATGTTTCATAGCTTGACAAACGCACTGCAACCAACAATTAAATTGTAAACGCAACATCAGTTCTGTATTTTGTAGAACACAGTTAAACAAATAAAGTTGCAGTTATTACTTTTTATTATTGATTGAGTTGCTTTACAAAGAGAAGTGTAGAGGTAGAACCTGTAATTTGAAATGTAGATTTAATAATAATCTTATATTTGAATTATAAGAACAACTCTACTACTTCGTTTTACAGATCTTTGTTGGTGTATTAATTACAATATATCGCAAACGTTAAAGTACATGGTAAATTTTATTGTTAAGGAAATAAAGTATACAAATTTAGATTTTTTTTAATTCTCTTTAATTATATATAATAAGGATAAAACTTTTATAAACCTTTTTTTATATACTACACAAATTTTATCATTTTTATTATGTTTTTGACAATGGTTTGTTTTAATTTTTCCTCACTTTATGTAATTAGACTTTACTTTGATAATTTCAAAATACATATTTTTGTGTATATATATGTATATATATATATATATTTCTTTTTGTTTTTGTATGCTTTCTTTAAAATTATATAATAAAATTGTAATATATTTTTGTTGTTTCTTGGTATTTTTTTTGTTTGTTTTTATTTGTTTGATAAATTAAAAATGAGAGTGAGCTTTTTCCTTTGCAAGTAAACAAATATAAATAACTAAGCATGATGAATAAAAAATCTGTTTTTTTTTTGGGATTTTTTTAAATTGTTCTCTTTGTAGTATACATACGTTTTTCTTATTAACATTTAAAAAATAAATTAGAGAGAGAGTGAGAGAAGCTTATATCGTATATCATAAGTTACAAACTTAAAATATTATAAATATGTATATAAAATATAAATAACAAACCGTCTAACACTGGCGCATGTTACATTTGCATATAAAAACCATTATAAATTTATTTCATATTTAAAAATTCATGAAATTAAGAATACATGTTTGTTTCTGTCATCTAAAAAATGACTTTAAATCAAAGAGACCAAAGGTATGAACTATGTATATGTATAAAAAAGAAAGATGATTGATTAATTAATAACAACAAAAGTTATTTTTCTCTAAAAAGTCTTGGATTGGGCTTACAATTTTATAAGTTTTGAGGCTTTATATATCTATGTAGATAGTAATGGTAGGAAAGAAAAATAGTAATAATAAAACTTAATTATAATTATTAATAAATTTTTAACATAATTAGGCAATTAATTTTAATTTAAACAAATTGTAAATGGTTTACTAATCAAAAGAGAAATTTTTATAAAATTCTTTGAATTTTAATTATATTTCCTACTTAATTTGGAATATCGTTTTTTTAGCGAATTCGTTTTTAATTATTTCGTTTCTTTAGTTTATACTTTAATATTGTGAGGTCCAATGTTTTCAAGTTTTTTTATTTTATTTATTTAGGAAAAAATGAGTCGTTGCGACAAAATAAACTTAAACTATACAATATAATTTAAAAATTAAACTTTTCTAAATATTAAACTAACGCCATTTAATATAAAATTGATGTACACATTTTGCAATACTTTAACAAAGCTCACTCTCCTGCTCTTGTGATATTAAAAACCAAACATGCTTGAACAAATTTTTTCTCATTTTTTATATTTTTAATCTTAATGTGTTTGACTCAAAAAAAAATAATTTTCAAATTTTTTATTCTTGCTCAAGTGACGATTTTAAAAACTATGTAGTTTTTTTTTTTTTTCTTTTCAAACTTTAATTTTTACTTTTTTATATAATTAAACAAACTTCAGTTTCAAAGTTCTGTAATGTAACTCCAATAAATGCAACTTGACCGCTTCCACAACAAAACAATTTTATAATTTTACTTCTAAGTTATTAAAATCTTTAGAAATAAACTTTGTACTCCTCTCTCTCTCTCTCTCAATATTCCTTTCACTTCTTTTTTAATGGTTTTCAAATTAAAAAATTGATCTCTTTAAGTTTTGTTTAAAGCGCCTTTTTATTACAATATTTTCAATAGTTCTGTTTATTTTCAAACAATTTCTTTTTAAATTATTTTTTTTTCTTCAGTATTGTGTGTAGAGGATATATTTGTGGTTTCTGTTTTTTTTCATTTCATTTTTCCATATATAAATTGTTATTATTATCCTTTAATGTTTTGTTTTGTTTTATTATTTTCTCTCTAAATCTATGTTATGCTAACATCTTTAATTAAAATGTTTTATTTTATTTTCTCTCTAGATTTGTTTTTTTTTTTTCTTTTTTTTTTGTTGATATAAATTATTTATGTGCCGCCTTATTAACCCATATTCTTTTATTTATTATTAATAGTTTTTTTTTCTTTCTTTTTTTGTTCTAAAATTTGATAATCTTCTGTTATAATGAATTATTTTATGTTAATATTTAGAATAATTGATTTATGCTAAAATGTTTCATAATTTTTTAGTTCCGTTATTAATCTTCTTTTACTTGAGAATATTTAAATATATAGTTTTACATTTTTGCGTATATTCTTTTAGATTTTCTTGTAGATGGGAGCGAAGGACGTCAGCAGTTTAAAAAAAAATACTTTTGATATTCAAAATGTACTTTCATATGTTTGTTATAAAAATTCCTTTTGATGTTTTATTTTATGAATTTGTTGTTTTATTTCGCGTAAATACCAGTATAGAGGATTATTGGCCTAAAAATAAAAAACAGTACATGAGAGAATGGAAAAAAATTTAAAGTAAAAAATGTTTATTTGGTATGCTGTTAGATAACTCTTTTGACTTAAAACATTCCTTTCTGAAAAAATAAACTTTATAGAATGTAGAGAGATATATCATCTCTAGAGTTTATAGCTTTTGGGATTAGTGAGAATGGGCAAAAAGACTACAAAATGTCAATGGAGAAAAATTTTTGTCACCATCAGCTCTATGTCGATCACAAATGTCGATAGTGACTTGCATGAAGTCGCGAGAATTTTAGGTTGAATGTTGTTATGCATTCACCTTCTAAACCTGACCAAGCACCAAACGATTACATACTGTCTAATAACAGTTTTTCAAAATTTGCAAGAATAGAAATTTTTGCAAAATTGCCAGGAGACACTAGTGTTTCTATGAGAGACGCATAATGTAATTAAGGGCTACTTTTTTGAGTGCGAGATTAACGATTAAGTTAACTTTAAACTTCGTATTCAGTTTTTGAGTTTACTTAATCTTACGTTTAATCTTAAGTTTAACCCACCAACGTTGGTGGCTTCAACTCCTGAACCAAATGGACTTTGTATGGCGTCATACCAAGGTCTTTATGCAAAATTCGTCTCAATGATGTCTCCGAAATGTTCAATTGTTGAGAACGACGGTGAATTGATGTTGATGGTGCTTCACGCACACTTTCTGCCACAGCAGCAATATTCTCGGGTGTACGCACTATTTTTGGCTTTTCACGCTTTGGTTTATCACTTTTTTCACAAGATAACGGACAGACGGAGCTGACGGTGCTTCTCTTCTTCCAAAATCCGTACGCAATTTTCGCACACATTCTGCAACATTTGAAAATCAAATAAGCATTTTTCAGCGTTGTTCGAGCGTATACACAACCATATTCGGTTCAGCGGAAGGATAAAACTAATTATCTGTCAAATCAGACATCAGCTAAGTGTTACCATTCACGAAATAAACACTAGTTGAAAAAAAAACGTTAGATGGCGGACCCGATATAGAACACAAATTGATAATAGGCAGTCATAATTTACTTATGTTTCATAAATTATTTTTTTCCTTAAAGATCAACAGTATTCAGCAGTTTTTGTTCTATACAAAAGCAAATGCTGTGAAACACGTTGCAATTTTTGCTTATAAGTGTGGCAGCTCTACAATGTTTAAACTCCCACTCAAAAAATGCAAATTCAATTAACGCAAGATTAAATTTAACTGGAGATTAATTTAAAATTGAGTTTAATCTCGCACTAAAAAAAATGACCCTAAATGGTAATGGTAAAAATGGTAACAGGTTAGGACGAATGGATTTTTTCTGGCTCCGCTAGATAAAACTTTCAATTGCTTGCAAAAATAATACATTTATCACATAAAAATGTTTATATACAACTTTTTTTATATCTTTTTGAAAACAAAATTTGAAATTAACTTCATAAATATATTTAAAAATAAAGATAAATTATTCTTAAAGCCTTTATCGTTTGAGAGTTTGTTTCGGCTAAAAGAAATTTAAATTTCGTTCTATGCACACTCAATTTTACTGCTTTTCGTGTTTCAACTTTTATACAAATGGATTTAAAAAGATTCCTTATTAAGTTAACTCACCTGCACCAACAGCTGCCATTTGTGGTTGATTGTTAGTCTCTTGTAATCCTGAAGACATTGTCTTTGATGTAGTTGCCGGAGTTGTATTAGTGTTATGATTCGTAGTTGAACCAGGAGTTGAAGGTTGTTGTTGTGCTTGATTTTTAAGATTAATAGCAGTATTGTTTGATGTTGGATTATTTGGAGCATTATTTGTGTTGCCACCAGTGTTTGAAGCGCTACCATCGCGATTGTTGTTCACTTTACTGCGGTTATTGCTGCGGTTACGATAGTAGTTACTCCGAAAGCCGCGACTATTATCGCCACCACCGTTGTTATAATTTCCCATGTTACGATTTTTATAATAGTTACCACGTCCACGGAAACTGCAATAGAAGAGATAGTTAAAGCATTTATTTAAATGTTATGCGGTAGTAAATAAAACCTATTATGTTACTTACCCTCCACGCCTTGTGGACGAAACACCAAATGTTTCGCTATTTAATTTGCGTTCCTGACGCCAGTCATAATTTTGATTCTTTGCACGAACTTCACATGATATATTATCAAAGAATGATTTGGTCTTGTCATAGCCCACAGTAATTTCTTCCTCTTCAGGTTCATGTTCGCCGGCACCAGTCTCATTTCCAGAATCATCTTTTTTATCAGTTTCACCATTCATCTGTGAAGTAGTAGGAGTAGGCGAGGAACACTTTAATTTTTCATTGTTCGTTCCATGTACAAATGCACATTTTCATTTTTTTCAACACATACATACATACACACACGTACATATTGTAATTATTTACGATTATAAAATATTTGTAGTTATTTTTTGTGTTAATGTTACATTCAAATAATAAAAACAAATAAATGGCGACATTAAAAAATGACACCAAAAATTATAAAAGAAACACAAGTAATCAGTGGTGGTTGATTTCAGTGGTTTTTGTGGATAGGCATGTGTGCAAGAGAGTTGGAATATAGTATAGGTTGGGTTTTTTTTTTAATGGTTTTCAGCAATGCGTATCAGGATTTTGTATTGTTAACCAATTATTTAATTATTATTTTTTGTGTTGGGAGCAGGTAGTTCAAGTGGATAGCGTTGAATTGATAAATTTGTTGCAGGGTTTTGGTAGTGTGTGGTAAAATTAATAGAAAAAAAACAAAAGGAAACAAAAAAAATTGTTAGATGGGAAAGTTTTAATTTAAATTATTTAAAGTAACTTGTTGTTTGTATTAGTATGTTAGAGCCATCTTTCTAAATTATCAATCAAATATAATATTATTTAAAAAAGAATTTTATAATATCAGTGTTCTAAAACTATTTATTTATGTATTTTTTTACTTTCAGCAAGAAAATTTAAATTAGATTACTACAAAATAATAAGTGATAAGCAAAATATGAAAGAGTTTCATTATGAAAATTTAAGACGGTATCCTTTTTTCTCAAAATAAAAATTATAAAAATTAATTTTAATTTTTTTTCTTTTTTGTTTTGCTAATTTTTGCATATTGTCATCACTTGTAAACAAAAAATATATATATTTGACAATTCAGATAAATGCAACTTAACTAATACACAAATAATATAGTAAAAATGAATAAATGAAAACTGAAAAAGGATACCTGTTCTGATTTGGGTTCATCGCCCACCTTAAGTTTTGATAGTTGAGAGCGAAGTTCTTCAAATTTAGTATTAGCTTGTTCGAAATCAAAATCTTGTTCGAATTTAATTGGATTACGAGGAGGCTTTTGCATGCCACCTGGACCGCTTGTTGATCTGAAACCCTATTACAATATAAGTTAGAAAAATATTAGAAATACACAACACAATTTTAATATATTTTGAATTATATTTACCAACATATTACGCATATTGGGACGTGGTCCACCACCGCGGTTTCTCATATTGTTATTATTAGGCATATTGCCACGATGTGTGTTCCAGTTGCTACGATTTTGGTTGCCACCTCTCTGGTTACCGCCGCGCTGATTATAGTGATTCATGTTATTGTAATTTTCCATCATTCGACCGCCTGTACGATAGTTATTTTCGTTAGTACGCTGTTGATTACCGCCACGTTGATTTTGATTATTTTGTCGCTTATGACCAGCATCACGCGATTGGCCTCCACCGCCACCTCCATGACCACCATTATTTTGATGATTTGTATTGTGTTGCTGTTGATTATTGTGATGTTGTTGTTGCTGTTGCTGCTGCTGTTGCTGATTTTGATTTGCTTGAACACCAATATCCGCTGAAGGACTTTTTCGAGAGATGAGACTTATAGGCGTCGTTGAACGTGAAGCACCAGCTAGCATATCTATGACGGAAACTTTATTAAATTAAAATTTAATAAGACAAAGAAAAGGTAGTTTTTGAATTGTGTAGTAAAAAGAAAATATAAATTGTTATACAAATTAATAAAAAAAAAATTAAAAGAAAAACCAACTGCTCGGCGAAAAGGAAAACTAATTCTAATGTGAACATCTCGAACTCAATAAAACGGGGAAATTAAATAATAAAAATTCTACTTAAAATGAATAGCATGTAATGCTTTGACACAAGCCACAATAGACCAAGGGATCTACTTACAAAATATACAAAATTTAAAGAATGCATTGCATTCATATGCAAATTTAATGAGTGAATAAGTGGCTTTTTTGTGCATTAAAAATTAAACGTTAGTCTGATCGAACCAAAAATCATTTCGATTCAATTATGGCAAGTTCTTACCAAGTTATTTTTATTTCTTCATTTATTTATTATAGCTGGAATACCTTTTTTATTCATTATAAAACAGAAAACAAAGCCAAAATTAGTGAGATTAAAGGAAATGTGCCATAGCTTGATTGATCTTATTCGTTCAAGATATTTTATTGAAATTGAAAAACATATGTATGTATGTGGAAAAAGTGGAATTAATTGTGAATTTCTAAAGTGTAAAATATGAAAAACTTCCGTAAAGGCAGTTAAAAATAGGTAAATCGTATGGCTTAATGAATTCTCTAAATACATAGTATGTAATTTGGCAGAAAATTTTTATTACAGGCGGTAATAAGAAAAATTGAATGTAAAAGTGTAAATAAAAAAATACCGGAACTTGTAAATAATAAACAAAAATAATAATAATTAAAGAGTATGATGTGTATTTTTTTATAAGAGTTTACCCTCACACCTTGGTCTTTGTGATCGTTAAGTGCCGTTGCATTTGATAAATTTAATTTCTTAGTTGTAGATGGCGTAACAGAAGTTGTAGATGGAGTTGAATTATTGCCAACAACACCTCCACCAATACCTAAGCCTATGTTACTAAGAAGACCTCCTGACCCTCCAATACCAAGACCGATGCCAAGAAGACCAACATTGTTAATGCCATTGTTGTTATGATTGTTATTGCTATTGTTAGTGTTGGAGTTTGAATTATTGTTACTATTATGAGCACTAGTACTGTTATTAAGATTCGAGCCCATACTATCGACGGTGGTTAGTAAGGAGGTACTCAAATTATTAGTATCCGTAGTATTACAGCCTGTACGAACGAAAGAAATAAAACAACAGCATTAAGTAAAAAAAAGAAATGTTTTAACAGAACACTTGTTAAATTTTCCTCAATACATCTATTGCATCTAAAAAAGCTTTGTTTCAAATTGTACACGTTTTAAAAGCAATATCTTATAAAATATTGAACTAACTTCCATATTTTTTGCTGGGAGAAAAAAATTTCAATTAACGTGAAATTTCATTTGATCTTTTAAGGGTAATATCAGGGTGTTAAGATTTAACATGGAAAATTCTACACTTACTTGGTTGTTTTTGTTGTTGATTTTGAGGTTGTTGTCCCTGTGGTGGTTTTTGTTGTGATGGTACAGTTTGTTGACTACCACCCATCATAAATGGTCCTGGAGCTCCTGCTCCTGGTGCTAAGGAAGGTACAGCACCAGTACCTCCAGTACCTCCAATCGCCCCTAATCCACCCATTGTACCAAAGGGATTACCATATGCTGCGTTCGTTCCCATCGGAGGTACTTGTTGAGGATTCATGCTTGGCATTGAAAAGTGAGGCATCACGTGTTGGCCATTAGGTAATTGTACTTGCATTATAGCTGGATCATTTGGATGTGGTAGACTATTATTAATCACGCGGATATCCTTAATGTCGGAACCACGAAATAGAATATAATCATATATTTGGCTTTGAGGTGCAATTTGAAATTGTGTTTCACGATCTTCGGTACCAAAGGAGCGTACTAAAAATAAAGAAAAATATTTATTATACTCAATATTCTTTTTTTTAATATTTTTATTTGCTATTGTGTTTAATAAATATGACCAAACTCTGACAGATGTTTATAATTAATCTGTAAATTCTTGAGCTTCTATTTTCCTGGACAGTTAAGGATTAAAATCTATAAAATGGTAAGTAATAGTTTTAATGTGCAGCAAGCATCTAAAACCAACAACACACTAAACTAAACTATTATCACCCTAGCTATTATGCTGGCTTACTAGACGTGAGTTCAAACCTCAGGTCAGACATGTCCAACAAAACGAAATATGAGAAAATATTTCTTCGGCGATCAGGCAAAAACTCTAAGAGCTATTTTTTGAGTGCGAGTTTAGACTCGAGATTAAGCTAATCTCCAGTTAAATTTAATCTTTCGTTAACTTAATTTTTATTTTTTGATTAAGAGTTTAAACCTTGTATGGCTGACAATCTTATAAGCAAAAATTGCAGTGTTTTACAACAATTTGCTTTTGTATAGAACAAAAACAAACAAACAAAAACAAATAAAAGCTGAATAAAAGTAAAAAAAATAATTTTTGAAAAATAATAAATAAATTAAGATTGTCTATTGTCAATTTGTGTTTTATATAATTCATAATCACTTAAAAATTTTTCTTATTCGGCTTCCTCTCTCTTAAAAGCTTTTTTTAAATAAAATTTGTCAACTACTTTTGATAATTTATCCTAAGTTTAAACCATCAAAGTTGGTTAAGATTTAACTGATTAACCGTAAGGTTAAACCTAAGATTAAGTAAACTCAAAAACTGAAAACGAGTTTAACTGGAGATTAACTTAATCGCACTCAAAAAATGGCCCCAAGAGTAAATAAAACTGACATTGAAAGTTTTTCAAAAACTGTCGTTCGACTTTGAACTGTAGGTCCCGCCATTCATGTATAAAATTAACACACACAGCATAAGTGGTGTGAGAAGCTATGTTCTGATCCTGACTGAAAGTTTTGGTTATAATAGGTTCTGATGTATGATGGCAATACTGCGACGAAATTGTAAAACGCTCAAACTATTTCTTTTTTTGAAGATTAACTATGACATTCCTAACATTTGCAGTCAGGAATTAAAGTATTAAAAGAAAGAAAACTGTAACAAAAACCGTTATACATATTTGTAACGGATTAGGCAGGCAAACCATATAAACAAACAAATACGAAAGCAAAAAGAAAAAAGCAACAAATATTAAAACAGAAATAAGGAGGAAAAAAAAACGAAAATGCCGAAATCTAATAAGACTTGAAAAAGAGTAGAAGAAATATAAAATGGGCATATGTTTAAAGAAGAAACCAAAAATAAAAATGTATGTATGTAAATGTACTCGTAATAAAGGTGATAACTTGATAAAAAAAAAAGAGGGCAGTAAATAAAATATAAAATGAAACAAAACATATAAAAAAAAAAGAAAAAAGTAGAATGGCGGTGTAGTACCGATGCCAGCATGACAATGATTAAATAGAAACATTCAGAAAATCAGAATTAAAGGCAAAAACAAAATTAATAAATTTTGTATATAACAAGGATAGGGAGGAAAGTAGATATTTACAGTTCGTTTGCGGTACTTATACAATAAAAAAGAATAAAATAAACCTATGTACATATAAATATATAAAATTTAGAATAGGAAATTTTAAAACACTTACCACTTGATAAAGCAATTGTACATTCTTGCGGATCCACTGTGTACAGACGACCCTCGTAACGAATATCAGCCTTAGATATAAGGCTGATCTTCGAGCCTAGCTCCGGCATGCCGCCACTCATTTTGTTTTAGTGGCTTTTCTCCAATTTGCGCAACAAAATAATATAAGAAATATTTTGACCGAACAATGGAAACCAAAGAAATAAAAAAATTGTGTGTACAACAACAAATAAGCAGTCTCTTGCGGTGTTTTTTCTTCTTTAATTTTCAACTAAAATCCAATCGTGTATTCACACGTTTACACTTTTTCTTTATAATATTCCGCACTTTTTATACTTTCAAGTGTTCTTTTTCACTTTAAATTAATAGCAAATTTTAGTTAAATCAAATAATAAAGTTGGCCTTTTTTCATTGTCTTTTCTTTGCTCAGTCACTATCTTGCACTACTTTTTGCAAAGAACAGAAAAAAAATACGACTCGGTCGCAAGATGGCTTTTACTGCAAATCACTCTTTTGCACTTTCTTTTGTTTCTCTTTTACGGGTACCAAATAATAATTTGTTAACAAAAGTTTTAACTTTTTTAACAGAACTTCCAAAAGTCTTAAATTTATTGTATAGTCCAAAATGACATTAATTTTCCTTTAGGAAAATTTTAACTTTCCACTTTTTTGCTGCGTTTTTATATATTTCAACGAAAGTTGTTCGCCTTACTTGCCTACTTGCCTCGTCAAAAGTGGAAGAAACAGTGTTACATTTTAATACGCAATATGGCGACATTTGTTATAATTTCAAGTAGAAAAGAGATGACTATATAGATGCCTTCAATAAATGAACCTTATTAAAAACGTTGAGCTATATGCTTCAATCACAGTTGTCAGCACTGTCAAGGAATATAATTTTGTTGCTTTTCTTTGCGCTCATGTTCGTTGGCATACAAAAACAAATAATAATGTAAAGGCATTGTATCATGAGATAGAGGGGATAAAATATATATACGTGTATGCAAATTAAACAGCAATTATTACAAAAAGATGGCTGATTTGTTTTTAAGGCGCGCAATTCAAATTGGGTAGATTGTAGTTTAGAATCTTCTCTTATTGTTTTGATGTTTTATAATTTTAAAAATGATTTTCTTTTAAATTCATTGAATTTTTTTTATAAAACATAAATTTCATTTATTTATTATGAATTTACAAAATAACTTAAAAAATTCAATTCAAAAATATGAAAAGGAAAATCTTTGAATATTTTCATAATCTTCAGCTTTCATATATGTAATTGATAAAAAAATACAGTAGCTTCTTAATAATTAGGTATATTGAAAGTCTGCTATAATTCTTAAAAAAATTTCGTTTTTACTAAACTTCACTATATTCTTTACCTTAACAAACTATATTTAAAATTAAGATCATCGTTTTTGATTAATCCATTTCAAAACTGTAAAAAATAAATACACAATTTATACATACATAAAGTCAGGCTTACGACCTAGCTTCTCACACTTATTTAGTTTTAATTTATTTATATCAAAAATTTTAATACAAATACCTCGAACCTTTATTCAAAAAATTTTTAGAATAGTTTTACTCACAGCAACTATTTCTGTCAAAATTTTCGAACTTGGATTATTTTCAAATTGTTTCAAAAGTTTTCAGAAGTACAGAATTTTGAATCTAAATAGACCACTTGAAAAATTGAAAAACATTTGTAAAAATTTATTTTTCTATTAAAAAGAAAAAAAATTCCTGATTGAGTTACATTTTTGTACATAAATAGTATATTTAAATATTAAAATTATTAATTAAAAATAATACATACGTAAAGAATATTTTTTTAATTCAGACGTAAACAAACGGAAAGATCGTATACAGCCAAAACTACATTCATTTAACAAGACTGTATATAATAAAAAGAAAGAAGTATATTTTTAATCTGTAGTAGCACCCATCGAACCAATTGTAATGGATGTTGCAATCGAAGAAATAGTATCGATAGATTCATTATGTTGGTGTTTAAACGTTCGCAAGGCATCCAAGTGATAAATTTCTTGCAGTCCCGAATTTTTCTTTGTAGCTAATATATATGCATTAAATTTACCACTCTCAGTCAATATCGTAGGCATATAATATTGTATATAGGAACGCTTCAAGTGGGGCAAGGCATTTGTGTCGCCAATATTACCATCTACACCTTTTTGATCTGCAGATACTGTAGATACTTCGTTGCTATATGATCGGTGCAAACGTATAATTTGTAGTGACTGAAAATGGGCTACGTAAAGAAAAGGCGCCCGATACAGAAAACCGCATGGAGTATATTCCCAATTGATATCATATGGTCGCGAACGACAGCCATACTCATCAACAAATATGCCGCATTCCATAAAACATAAAAGAAGTTCCTGCTTTGATATACGTAGCGCCACAACTGGCTGGCAACTCTGAGTATGTGTAAGAGTTTGATCAGCAACATCTACAAATTCTTCAGCACCGTATGTCGAGAGATCGATTTCAAAGAATTTATCAGAACTCACTATGGCAGTATGACGGGTATAGAATATTGAGGAAACAGGTGAAGCAGTGTCTAAAGCTCTAACAGGTTTAAATTTTTGCTGCTTCACATCATACTTAAGTATAACAATACGTATTGAGGTGGCTCCAATTGCTACGGTATCTAGGGGTTGTTCTGTTTCTTCTGATATTTGCACCAACTTCCATTTTTCAGTTGATGCGCGGTTGGCAAAGGGAAGGTCTAGAACGGAACATTCTAAGGCGGGTTTTAAGCAAGCACTTGCTTGGCTGCGTGATTGTAAATGTCTTAAGTCACACTGATAAAGAGAATTTCCATTGGATCCTACCATTATTACTTTAGCCAAAGGCTTGGAAATAGCTATGCAGCTCACAGCATCGACACCAGCAATTTGTATTAATTTTTGGTTTCCGATATGCAAAGCATATAGTCCTGTATTACAACCCAAAAGAAGAATTTTATTTTCTTCTATCTCGTAAGCACAAAATACCTCAATTGTTGTTTCAGTGTAACTCTCGGACACAGAGAAAATTAAAGTACCCTGATAGTTACCATTTGCTGTTGTTAAACAGTTATCGCCAATGTTTACATCTTCAGGGGTGTCCAGTTTACCTTCATATGAAAATTTTCCTATGGATTCAGCATCAGGATCAGACTCTAAGGGGGCTGAGGCTTTATCATCCCCTGTTTCCACACGCTCCACTGTACGTGCACTTCCAAACCTTGCCAAAATATCTCCTACGTCTTCACAAGCTTGCTTAACATCATTACGGCACTTGCGATGAGCTGAAGTCTTACACTCTCTACATTTCCAATATGCAGCACCTGCAACAATCGAATTCGAACAGGCTACGCAAAGAATACTTTCTATGTTGGTCTCTTGTAGAGCTAATTCAAATCTATGATGAGACTGCAAATGTTTTGCAGTTCCGCTTTCATTGCCTTCAGTTGATGCTTTCTTTGGAGAGGCAGAACATTTTTCAGAAATTGGGCGTTCTTGTTTCTTTCTGGGAGATTTTGTTTGTAATGATTTTGAATTCCCAGCTACGCTATTGTCATCCGATTTGTCCTGATTTTCTTTACTCTTTAATGGAGATCTTATATTAACACTAATTCGACTTTCTTGTAACTTGTCCAACTCTTCCTGTAGAGACTTTGATTTTAATTTTTCTCTTCTTAGTTCTTCTTGCAATGTACGGTAGAGTATTGATGACTCTATATTAGAAGGACCAAGATTTTCTTTCTTACCAGAACTTGTGCTGCTATTACTACCAAATATTTTATCCGCTAAAGTTTTCTTCTTCTTTTGTGTTAAATCTTCTACCTTGAGTTGGAGATAGTCTATCAATTTCTTATGTTGAGCCAATGTGGCTTCGGATTTAATATCTCTTTGTATAAAGAAATTTTCCTTTTCCTCTAGTAATCGTTTCAGATCTTGTATTTCATTTTGCAAATCGTTATTTTGACCACAAACATCTTTAAGATTTTGCTGCAGTTGTTGACATTCCTCCTTGGCAAGAAATAAATCAGATAAAATGCGGGCATTCTCCTCTTTCAACAAGATAAGTTCACGTTCTTGATTTTCATTTATGGCTTGTATATTTTGATTTTCATTCTGTAGTACATCTAATTTTTCTTGAGTCATGAACAAACTATTTGTTTGCTGAATAAGTTCTTGTTGCTGATTAGAATATTTGCACTGCAGTTCTTTTAGGTTCGATCGGCATTCATCCAACTCTTTTAATAAAGCGGAAATTTTTATTTCGGCATTTTGTGTCTTCAACTCTTCTTCTCTTAATTGCTGCTTCAATTCTGCTTCCAGCTTATCTTTAATGCAAGCTGCTGCATGCATTCGATCTAATTTTTCCTGATGCTTCTTATTGCATTTTTGTTCTTTCTCCAACATGGCCTCTATTTCAGTCAATTGTGTATCAGTAATTGTGCACGCATACTTCAAACGATCATAATTGTCTTGCAAATTTTTTAATTGCATTTGTAACTCTGAACATTTATCGCTTATACTTGACTGCCGATCTCTTTCGTCGTTAATCTCTTTAAACAGTGATTTATTTTCTCGATCTAACTTATCACATTTCTGTTGAGATTGATGAAGTTTTTGTTTAGTTTCTGTTAAACATTCCTCCAATTTTTTGTTATTAGATATATGCTCTATTATCTAAAGAGAAAGGAAGAAGAAAGTTGTGAACAGAACACTCTGGTTTAAAATATGAAAAAAAATTATTTAAATTTTCAGTTTCTGAATAACATGAGTAAAGAAATTTTTTTCAGAGGTATGATAGCCTACAGGTGTTTGTCCAGTGCTCTTTAGGATCTCAGATTTTTCAATTTTACTATAGCGACATCATGCTGTTTAAGCATTCTTTTTTTTCAGAACACTATACTCTACTTTTTTACTATATCATAAATTATTTCTTTGTCCCTTATAAATGTGTTTGTATGTATACTAAAAATTTATACTCTGAATATATAAAATAAAGTATGTATAGAAATGTGAAATGAAATGAATTTTTTGATCCTATGAGAAATAACGACTTAAGGCCAATTTTTTCTTTTTTAAATTTCGTAAAAAGTCACTTTTGTTATAGTAACAGTACGCTAGTTTCGTAGAGCTAAGTTAATATTTAAAAAACATTCATGTAAAACATTTTTGAATTTAAGAATTTTCAATGTAATGCTTACTTTAATTCTGATGAACTGTATACATACCTCCGCTTTACATTTCATGCGCTCTTGTTCAGCCTTTTCCCACATACGATGTTCCTTATAGATGTCAGCTTTTAAAACTGTAATCTCTTTCTTCATTTCTTCAATTCGTTCTTCTTTTTGCTTTTTGGCTTCTTCTGTTAACTTACACTGACGCACAGCCTCTTCACGTTCGGTCTGGACTTTTTTAATACGTTCCTCTGTTAGTTCCATTCTTCTCTGAATCATTTTTTTATCAGCCAGTATTTCTTCCAATTGTTTTTCAGCCTTCCATAAGGATAAGTTAGCAGCACGTGCTGATTGTCTTTCCACAATCATTTGTTCCCGTACAGCTACCAATTTATCTTCAAGTTTTTCATTTTGTTTCTCTAGCATATCACCTAAAGCTTTAACATTTTCATGGCTGTTATCAACGACAGCATTTCTGGGGGCTGGTAATGGTTTGCGTGGCGATAAACTTTGTTCGTTAAATCTTTCCAACATTTCCTCCATTTTAGCCACTATATCTTGTAGTTTGTCTGCTCTTGCTCTTTGTGAATTTTCATTTTCCTTAGCCATTTCCAAATCTGCTCTTAGTTGTTCCTCAATGCCATGTATATCTGTTAGGGAACCAGGAGCTGTTTCATATGGCGACGATTGTGTAGTTAAATCGCTTTCAGCTAAATTTTTACCGCATTCTGCAACCTTTATTAACAGGAATTAATTAATATTAGACATATATTTAACTGTTATATAACAAAAACAAAATAATTTACCTTTATTTCCCTTTCCAAACGGCTAACATCGTGTTGCAAAGACTCAATTTGTTTTTGTGCTTCCGAACATTTCTGTTGATATTCCGAATTTAGCTTGTGCAACTCATTATTATCGGCAATTTCTTTATTCAAACGTTTTAAAATATCATCCGTCGTTTTAGCTGTTGCTTGCTTTGCTTCTTCTGTAGTTTTTGTACTAACAATATTATCGTCCAGCTCGTTTCGAACATCTCTTAATTCCATAGTCAAACGTGATTTATTTTCTTTTTCACTGCGTAGCTTACGGCGCAATTCAGATAGTTTCTGTTCATATACATCAATTAAATTTACCTTATTTTTTTCAAATTCTTCTAAATCCCTGTGAGTTTGCTCTTTTTGTTGTTTGAGCATTTCTTTATAGTTTTCAATTTTTTCACTTAAATGTTTACACTCTTCCACTTTAGAAGTAAATTCAGCCTCTCGCTCTTCTAATTTTTTGTTAATGGCGATTATTTCTGCTTTATTTTCGGCTATTTTCTTTTCATAACGAGCCTCTGAAGCATTTCTGGCGTCTTCATACTTCTGGCGGTTCATACGCAAGAGATCAGTTATGGTGGATTCCTTCTTTTCCCACATCTCTTGTTCAATCTTTAACGAACTTTGAAGGGTTTTTATTTGTGTTCGACAGTTAGCTAGTTCCAAATTTTTATCTTTTATAATATTTTTCATTTTTGTTATTTCGTCTTTTGCATCTTGAAGTATTTTAGATTGAGTATTTGATTGTTTAGCTGTCAATTCAGCCCTCAGAAGTTGTTGTTTTAGTTGGGTAATTTCAGCCAAACGTTCTTTGTGTTTTTGCTGCAAATCCTTTAATTTGTTGTTTAACTTAGCATATCTTGCATCTTCAATTGCACCAGCCTCCGCATTATGCGTTTCCATATGAACAAAACTGTAGCCTATGAAAGGCAAATCCTTTCCACTAAACTCATTCGTTGTCACTACTGTATTTAATGACCTTTTTACATTCATTCCAAGAATTTTGGTCTTCTTTCGCTGAACATCCTCAAAATTGGATGTGTCATCGTTGCCCTGTAACTTAGGAATAATCGGTGGCACTTCTGAGCGTAACGAGTCCCATTTAATATTTTCGAAAAATGAATGTTTCCGTATAGCTTCGTAATTTAAACGTTTTGATGGATTGGTCACCAACGATTCGATAAGATTTTTATAGTTATTTGAAAGCTTTAATTCTGTTGGGAATGGTATTAATTCTTTAAGACTACTGTCTTCACAGTGACTTAAAATTTTCGAATAGGTTTCGTGCACATTATCTTCATGAAATGGAGTGACTTCACAAACTAATTCGTAGCCTATAATACCCATAGACCAATAGTCACAGCTAACCTATGTTATATCAAAATTAGATTTGCTAAATTATCACCTCATATTACAATTTATTAACATTTTGCTTACATCATGCATGTTTTTGGTTAATTTATATGTTGAAATTGTCTGCAAAAGCTCGGGAGCAATATAATCCGGTGTACCTACAGGAGATAAACTAAAAACGTGGCCATCGCGATCCAGAGCAGCTGCATTTCCAAAATCTGCTAGTTTTATATGGCCAAAGCGATCAATTAGAATATTTTCCGGTTTGATATCTCTGTGAACATAGCCTATTTCATGTAGGGCATGTATTGCCAAGGTTAACTCAGCTAAATAAAAACGTGTTAACTGCTCATCAAGAGGCCCATTTCTAGACATTAAACTCAACAAATCTCCACCCGGTAAATATTCCATAACCAAATATAAGTGTTCATTATCCTATATTCAAAGAGATGTGCATATAGTAATAGATATGTTTGAGATTGTCTCTGATTACCTGAAAAGCATATTGTAAATTCGTAATCCAATCCGAACATCTTTTAGACATAATATCCCTTTCTTCTTTTACTTGTGATGTTGTTACTACAGATTTTTTAATTTTTTTCATTGCATAAACATCGCCAGTAAGTCGTTCTACAACGAGGTGTACATTTCCAAAGTAGCCTTTGCCAATTAAAGTGCGAACACTAAAGTCACTAATATTTACACGTAATTGGCGAGTTTCCTCTATAATGCAGCGATCTAAAAACAAAATAATGGAAAGCTATAATAAGAGAATAACTAGTTGCAACGAAAAAGCTTTTCAAGTCTGTCACTCGGAGTCGACGTTAAGCTGTAGATCCCGCTACTCATAAATAAAATGAACAAACAGAGCATGGCTGTTGAGAATTTTACGCCATATTTACATATACTTTAAAATGTTTTACATATGTTATTCTACAATAGGATAATTTGTAAATTTAGTATAAGAGTTCTGTTTGATTTATATAATTTAAATTTGAATCCACTAAAGTTGTCATTCAAAGAATATTACAGTTATTAACTAAATAAAAGTTTGAATAAAAATATTTTCTCTTTTTCAGATTCCAAATTTTTGCTCCTAACAAAAGACTTTTCAACAGATAGCATAATTGAGTTTATTTGCAGATAGTTCAAACATGCAAAAATAAAAAATGGAAAACAATCAGCTAAAAGTATTCTTTTGGATGCAATTGTTCCCTTTAGAGGGTCCAATTGTTGAGAGTATATAAACGAATTAAGATTTTAACAATATACATAATTACTTAAATAGCTATTATAACCCTTCAGTCAGGATTACGACCTAGTTTCACACACTACCCATGCTTTGTGTGTTAATTTTATCCATAAGTGACGAGATTTACAGTTTAAGGTCGATTCCGAACGGCAACTTGCAACAAATTCCAACAAAACTATCTCAGATAGCTGTATACAATAAAAGCATCAGAAATAGTATTCACAATTTCAGTTGTCTGGCTTAATTTAATTTTCGTCTTTGCCTTATATAGCAAAATATTGCGCACATCTTTGTTGAGGATTTTTGACGAGAGCTCAAGCAATACTAAGCAATTTTGAAGAGGTTTCTTTTTAGTACAAATCCTATTTTTTAATATATCAATTGATTATCTGCTATTTTTAAATATTTATTTGAAATATTCACTTCGTTTTACTTTTAACATAAAACTAATTCATTCGTAATAAAAGTGGGTCAACCATTTTTTAAATTAACTACAAATATGTAATTGTTTAAGATTTTAATATAACTTAAGTTGTCTTATAAGAAGGTGGACACTTACATTTGTTTACAAATTCCGCAATGTTTTTATCGCGTTTGCGCATAGACTCTTTATCACACTCACTGTAGAGCAGATTAAAAGCATCCAATAGACTTTCGCGGGTCATGTTTTCAGATAAACCAGCACTAACTCCATAACTTCGTCCTCCGCCTGAAAAGCATGTAAATTATATTTTTAAGTACTTACAAATTTTATCAACAATTATTTATCTCACCCAATAAAACGTTGTTTAAACGAGTAGTTCTAACGCTTATAACATCTCTTATTTGTGACATTTTTTTCTTTGTTATTATTTTATCAATACTGTTAATGATTTCAAATAAAACTTATTGAAATTAAAACATTTTATAAAATTTTTAAACAATCTGCAGCTGCTGCAAATGATGGCGGTGAAAATAAATGCGTCGTTAATGAAATTTAAAAAATGAATAAACAAGCCTAACTTAGCGTTGCCAGTGTTTTAAAAAAGCTTTTCGTGTTGCCATACTGGAAGTTTCAATTGAGCAGCGTTTTTCTATTCAATTTTCCGTTTTTAAAATTATTTTTATTTTAAAACAAACACAAATATTAAAAAAATAAATTAATTAAACGGTCCTGAAACATAAAGTTTCATATTTTGGTTTGTTTTCTTATTAACCAGGAACTCAAAATTAAATATTTAATGTAAAAACCGCTAAATTTGCCATAACCCTACGTATGAAGTTTTCGGAAGACATGTCATTATTTTTGATTAATAGATTTTACAATTGTCAATCAACTGTTTTTTTATTTACAACTCAAAAATTGCTGCTTAAAGGAGTTTGTAGAAAGAGTCTATATTTAAATTGTAAGAATGGATGATTCTAATGGATTAATTTATGGTTTAGAATTGCAAGTAATTAGTTTATATTTGTTTGTAATTAAATGTGTTTAAAATTATGAAAATTCTAGGCAAGAGCCTTAGCGCCTCAATTAGCAGAAAGCAATGAAGTCCGATACTTTATTGCAACGAATTCCTTGAAGCCTACGAACCAAGTGCATTTGGTGGAGTATAATGAAGAAAAGTCTGTTATAACTTCAAAAATATTTGAACATCAAATGGGAGAAGTGTGGAAATTAAACGCAAACCCTCATGATTTGCACGAAGTGGTGACCTGTTACAATGAACACAATGGCAATAGTTTTAAAACGAAGGCTGCTTTGTTAGCTTATAGTGACAATCAAGATGAGCTTGAAGCAGAAGTAAAATCTGAGTTCTTATCATGGCATAAAATTGAATTACTAGATACAGAGAAATATGGTGAAAAAGTAAAGACTGTGGAGTACCATCCCACTCAGAAAGATAGCTTAGCTTGTGTTGTTGATAATAAGGTAGTGCTATTTGATCGTGGTGAAGCGGAAACAAGGCAAATTGCTGAAATATCTGCCTCGGTTTCCAGTTCGAAGCACATAAATCCTTTCAATACGGGTAAGTGGTCATACCACCATCAGGGCCAGCAATTTGTGGCTTTACACGACACAAATATAAGAGCGTACGATATACGGGATACTCAACACATTACTTGGTCAATAGAAGAAGCTCACGGCCAATTTGTGCGCGATATAGATTGCAATCCAAATAAACAATGTCATTTTGTTACCGGAGGAGATGATGGTTTTATTAAAATTTGGGACTGTCGAATGCCAAAGGAAGCCGTATTTGCCCGAAATGATCACGCCCATTGGGTTTGGTCGGTGCGATTTAATACATTCCATGATCAATTAATATTAAGTAGCTCAAGTGATTGTAAAGTTTTGCTGACTTGTGCTAGTTCTGTAAGTTCTGAAGCTGTGGAAGAATTATCAGGAAATTCTCCCAAAGATGAAGTGCAACGTAAATTTCTAGCCGATGGTTTGCTACAGGCCTTTGATCAACATGAAGATTCTGTATATTGTGTCGAGTGGAGTAATGTAGACCCATGGATTTTTGCCTCCCTTAGCTATGATGGACGTTTATTAATCTCAAAAGTACCCAAACAATACAAATATCAAATTATTTTATAATTGCAATTTTTTTTATTAATAAACTTACTTTAAATAGTAACTTACTTTAAATATATAATAATTAATGACTAATTCATCAATGTTAAACAAAGCAATTTGGTATATTTCACACGAGTTTGGATAATTCTTAAGGTATTTTCTAAATAAGTGGCAAGTTTCCTACCTTCGGACACACAAGTACTATAATATCCATATCTGAAACTTGAAATCGACAGACTTTTACCGAAGTAACCTGAAATTTACACTGATTTACTTAAAAGTGCAGATTTCATTTTAAAGCATCCCTTATATACAACAGTAACAAATTCAATTAACCAGTATCTTCTGAGGTGCAATCAGAAGAATCGTTAGGATTTGTAGTTTCTATAGAACATACTCTTTTGATTAGTTCATTTTCTACAGGCTTTCCATTATCTACAGCCTCCTCCATCTGCACGTATTCGACAGTGGTATTAGTACCAGTATCTTTAATAGACTCGCTAACTTTAGAACACGATGGTTTATTGGAATTATGTTCTTCTGTCTCTTCCTTGCTTGTAGCTGTTGAACCAGAAGATCTTTTAACTTCAGTTTCATCTTCTGCTTCTTCGGCTAAACTGCTCCGTTGCGGTTGTGCATCAGCATAAGCAGTGGGGTATTGATGGCTAAGTCTTTGCTTAATTGATCGAATTTTTCGAAATATATAATCCAAATCCTTTTTCATATCTGCCAATACCTTGCAATGTCTTTTAAAATCTTCATTTGCCTGCTTTAAGCGGCTTTGTGATAAGGCATTACAATTTAAAAGCATCTCATTTGTTTTCTCAAAGCGTTGTAACCTGTAAGAAATTTTCATTTTATTAAGAACATTAGGCTTTTTATCTTAAACTTTAGGATACATTTGTTTTTGTGCTCTTATCATGGTTTCTACATCACTCTGGTTAACTAATCCTGCCAAGCCTTGAACAAAGGCTTCACCAGCTGTGTAATTATTAAAACCGTCCATGTTAAAATCGCTCTCTGGAGTTATATCCTGTGTGACATCATTTTTCTGCGTTTCTGATTGCTCGTAAGAAGCTTCATTACTCATTTTTTTTATTTGAAAAACTTATAGGTATCTATATATCTATGGGCTATTGTTTATATTTTAATGATAGAAATTTTTTATTGATTGTTTTTGTTTACATTTTTTTATAACATAGACAATGCTGTTAACTGTAATGCGGAAAAGATTTCGCTGAAAAAAAAAACGATTATTTAAATTATAAAAAAAAACGCTAAAAGTGTCTCAATTGTGAATATTTACAAATTTGCATTATATACCATTTTATTAGTTTAGGGAAGCAATATTTCAACAAAATATCCTTAAGTTATTGTTTATATAGTATTTAAGAAAGTAATATTTACATTTTATAACTTTGTAAATAGATTTATTGTTTCTTCGAATTTTTTTCAGTGTTTTATTTTCATTTTTTACAGACAACTCTATGCTTTAGCTTTTGTTTTGATAAACTTTCCCACCAAATTCGTCGTTGCTTTTGTACATCACCATTTTGTTTATAACGTTGAAATCTGTCAGAAAGAGAGATTTGAAGTACAACAAAGCATAAAATAAAAGAAAAGCGTAACAACACGAACAGACAGACAGTATAAAAAGCCATACGGAATTTTTTTTTGCTTGGAAAAAAAATCTATAAAATTGCACAAAACACAAGCGGAGGTGTATACAAGCAAGAAAAATTTGATTGCTAATAAAAGAAAAGAATTCTTTCGATAAAATAATTGTTATCAAATAAAAAAGGCTTGAAACCATGGCACAAAATATTAGTCCTGAACACAGCGGACTCTCAGGAGGCTCTCAGGGTGTTAAGCATAATGATGATTCAGTACCTATAAAGGATAATCATGCTGTTAGTAAAAGGTAAGAAGTAAATGTAAATAATTTTATAAATTTTGTGGGCAAACTTTTAATGTATTTGAAATTGCAGACTGCAAAAAGAATTAATGAGTTTAATGATGACCACCGAAAAAGGTATATCAGCTTTTCCTGATGGTGAAAACATTTTCAAGTGGATTGGTACTATAGCTGGGCCTGTTAACACCGTCTACGCAATGCAAAAATATCGTTTATCATTGGAATTTCCAAATTCGTATCCTTATGCACCACCAGTAGTGAAATTCTTAACGCCCTGTTTTCATCCCAATGTCGATTTACAAGGTGCCATTTGTTTAGATATTTTAAAGGACAAATGGTCAGCTCTGTATGATGTGCGCACGATTTTATTATCAATACAATCTTTGCTAGGAGAACCTAATAACGACAGTCCTTTAAACGCTCAGGCAGCGATGATGTGGGCCGACCAAGCAGAATACAAGAAGTATCTTGATGCGTTTTATGAGAAGCATCAAGATACATAATTGGATTTGATTGTTCGACATTACCCCAATAGCCTCTTAACTAACAATTACAACCAACCACATGCCATCCCATTTTATTGATTTTTTAGTGAATGTTTGTGTGTCTATTGGAAGTTTTAGTTTATAATTCTTAATCTTAATTCTAGATCACCTACATTAAATGAAAAATATTGATATTTAGAGAAAAGTTTTTATTACAACAAAAAAAGAAATATCTGATTTTTTATATCACGTAATTTTCTCTTTAAGCTAAATTTAGTTGAATCTCGTATTTTTTAATCAATCCTAAGTGTGAAATTTCAAATTTAGAATATTATGAAGACTACAAAATAGCTTTTATCATTTATTTCCATTCATTGAATTTATTGCATATTAAAACTAAATTTTATTTGAAGTATTAATGTCAAATTTTGTTTAAGTCTATTTTCCAAATTTATAATGTAATTGAGAGCCCATAATTCAGCATACCAATAAAAAATGTATCATCTTTTTAGTTTGTTTAAAATGTATATCTTTCTGTTAAAAAAGGACAAACGCTTATAGAGATTTGGGAAAAATATAATCACAATACTTCCAAATAAAAGATTTTTAGCAGTGGTTGACAGAGTTTTGTATTGATCTCAGATCTGACAATAAGTTCATGTCAGCATTTACTTCTGCTTTAGAAACATTCGGGAAGTGCTGTGCCTTTTGTCACCATTTCGAAGGTGATTAGTTATCCGAAGTAATAGTCTGGAATTGATAAACCGAAAACTGATTAATTGTTGTAAGACCATTAAAGATTTAGGTGGCTTTAACTTTTAAGTCTAGAAGTATAAATTTCTGGAGTATTCATCCATAAACGAGCCATAATTTTTTTTCTCAAACTGGGTACGGCATGGGAATTTTGCTTACCTCCACGTATTGTGTGAATAGTAAAAAAATTCTGAGATATTGCAGTCTAAACTTTGACTAGACAAGAGATCTAAACTAGAATGATTACTACTGTAACAAACCCAAAGAAGGCAGTCAATTTTAAATAGTTGCATGATAAAAAAGGTAATTCTTTAATACTTGAATCATTTAATATTGTAATGAGCAGGTAGGAATAACAATTTAAAACAATTAATATTTATGCAAGATTAAGTTTCAACTTTTTTCTTTCTCCTCCTTCCTTTAAAGGAGCTTTATTATCTTCGACACCTTTAAAATTAACTTCCTCTTCAGTTGAGCCTGATGCTGTTGCCTCAGACGAGCAAAATTTTCTTACAAATTCTTTCGCCTTCTTATTAAATAATTGTTTATCTGACTTGTACAAATCGGCTGCGTCGCCTTGTAGAGGGTCGTTTGGATTCGGATTAGCTAACAAAAGTTGTATTGATATCAATATAGACTCAAGAGTAATGGCGGGATTGTAAGAACCAGTAGGAGGCATGCGTAGTAGATCCAAACATATTTTACCCGCTAAAAGAAAAAAAATATTATTTTATATGCTTATAACTGTTAATTATAAAACTTACAATTGTCTATATTGGGATGATATACTGGAGTTACAAATTTAAACGTGGGAGGACGAAATGGATATTGTTCACCAAACTGTATAGAAAGTTTAAATAAGCCGTCTTCATAGGGCGATCCTTTCGGACCAGGTATGACAGCTTCCAATTGAGAAAAATCATCAGGAAACTCTGGCAGAGTGTAGCAGTTTATGCCTGCATTATTAATGTAATGGTAACGCATTAATTTAAACAATTTACGTTAATGACATAAGACATCGGCACATCCAAAGAGATGTGGCATCGACATCGGCATTGACCGACAATTAAGCTAACTACTAAATGCGTGAATGACTATTGGTTTAAAATGCATTATTTTATTTGGATTATGTAAAATCATTGAAATATATATTCACAGCTCCGTAAAGATATATTATTCACACGTTGCACAGCTCATCAAATCGAAAGATTGCAAAAACTACAAAATAGAACAATGAGAATCATACTTAAAGTCAACAGATATACGTCGATCCACTTCATGCTTGAATCACTTAAATGGTTAAATGTAGAACAATGGCTTAAATTGAACACACTAAATTTCATACACAGAATTACAACCGGGAAGCACCAGAATATCTAACCGAGCAAGTATCGTACGTGAGAAATTCTCAACCTTACCACCTTAAAAATGCGGAACATTTTAGAATTGAAAAAGCATCATCATCTACAATGCAGCGGTCACTATTTTATAAGGGTTTTCAACTTTACAACTCCCTACCAAATAATGTAAAAATGGAAACTAATTTTAATATATATAAGAAACATATTGTTTTTTTTTTGTTAAAAATAACATGTAAAAATATGTAAAATATTAGAAAATTTTATGTGATGAAATTGTAGTACAATTGCTTTTTAAAAGTATTTTTTTAAACTAATAAAGAAAAATAATAATAATAAAACAGTTCCATTTTTGGATAAAGCCTAAAGGGAATTTCCACCCGATTAGAGCTTAGGTACTATGCATTTTATTACTAAATTTCGAAATACAATTATGATGTTATGAGGACTTCTAATATTGGTGTTGTGTACGACATATTCAATTCGACAATTTGCATGCACTTTGCCTTTGATGATACACCAAGAAAGTTTTTTAAAACACCCTTTGGGAAATGAGCCAAATATGGGAATTTGGGAATGAACCAAATATGTGTTGAAAGCTAATATTCTGTCCCATATTAATCATGCATGTCGGACTAGTATTGGAAACCCATATATGAATGTATTTAAATTAACAAACCATGTTCCATCTGAGATTTCTTAAGTTGCTGAATTTCTACAGGTATACGATTTTTTTTAATTTTTATATTATTCATGTTGTAATAGCAAGAAGTAACTTAACAAGTCCTTTTCAACGCAAGCTATAAAATTATTTAAAACAAATTGCAGTTCAAATTCTTTTCTTAAAGTTTAAAGTATTTATTTTGCTACCCGGCCATTGTTCAAAATTTTTTGAGTGTTGCCATACCAGAAAAATATATTGTGCTCTGGATATTTGTATCCTTGTTAGAGATTTTTATAGTACAAATGGGAATTAACTTAAGAGTTTTATGTTTTGTCTTTTAATTCTTAATACACTCACAGTTTTTTATTAACACATCCACTAATTCAGAAATTAAAATGAATTGATAATCAATTACGCCTAATCCGATATTGCATATTTGTTTGTAACATATTTTAAATAAATCCCTAGATCTGGTTACAGTAGTATCTTTAGAGTGGCAACGCTTATTTTTGTAATAGATTTATCAAAACAATTCCAAACTGTCATTTGATGATAAACAAAACAACAAAATTCAAGCAAATATTAATCAATGTTGGGAAAAATTAAGAAATAGTAAATTTTCTGTTATTAAATTAAAATTATAACTTTATTAGCATTAAGATTAGTAAGTATATATTATATTAAATTTTTTTGTTATAATTACCAATTTTATATATTTTTTAAGGTGTTTCCTAATATATATGCTACACATGAAATAAAAATTTAGCAATGCATATAATATAGAAGAATAAAATGCCTTTGTAAACTTCCATAACTACTTACACAAGATATATAACGAGAACCGTCCAATTTACTAAAAATAAATTTGTTTCCAAATTTATTACATGCACTGTCATCTAATGGTTTATATGCGTATTATACTCACCACTTTGGTGAGCATTACATGTTTATTGGGAGATAATTTTGTAGAATTAACACAACATCCAATGCTAAAAGCTTTGGCGGACAATGCTACACATGCTGCTATTGGTGCTTTATCAGGAATAGCATTCGCTGTGCAATTCTATGAAAGAACCAGTCACTTCTTTGGCTGGTTTTTAATATTTGTGTGTTTTGTTGCCTCGTCTTTAATAGATGTTGATCACTTTATAGCAGCCAGAAGTTGGAATTTAGAAGTGAGTAAAATAGAAGTAATCGTATACAAATTTTAAGGACAAATGCTTTTTGTTGCCAAAGAAAATTGTTTGTGTAGTTTAGAGACACAACCAAAACTAAATTAAGCATCAGAAGATATTATATCTCCTCGCTAAAGGAAATTCTTGCTATTTGTTTCTTTTTACTTGTCTTGTTCAAGAAAATAGAAAAATGTCAAGAAATTAAAATGTTTACTTTCCCTTAATGATATGTGAAATTAAATATTTTTAGATTATAATTGCTATGGCAATGAATTTGATGCTACTAAAATTATCGGAAATAAAACCTATGTCCACATGATTTACCGAAATAATCATTCGAATTTGAAAACCGCACATTCATTCAGATCTTTTGCCTTTTTCTATTACCGATTGTTTGGATTTTTTACGCACGCATTTTTTTCAATTTAAAATTCTACCATATCTAATACAACTCTTTTTTCTTGTTTAAAATACTATAATTCGTAATTATTTACATTTTTAGGATGCAACAAATTTAATGCGTCGTCCATTTCTTCACTGTTCAACGTTAATCATCGGATGGTTATTAGTTTACATTTGTACCGCTTGTTTGAATTATTTCAAATGGAGTCTATTTTTTGGGGTGTTATTGTGTGCCTTTATAACACATCATACACGCGATGCCATTAGACGTGGTTATTGGTTTTATCCTTGGGGTCATACAGAAAAATTACCAAATTTAGCTTACATTATTATAACTATAGCAACACCATATCTAGTAGCCTATATACATACATTATGTCGCAGCACAATTGTTCAACAATTTTTGGGACATATAAAACTAAATGAAAATTATCATCATTATAAAGATGCAAGAGGATACAGATATATGGAGGTTTAAACACCTCACTTTGAATGATATAATATCGATTCCAATAAAAGAATGATTTATTAAACAAAGCTTTATAGTTTAATGATAACATAAATAAATGATCGAAAGAAATTAATAACAATATGTGATAGTCAAAAACATATAAAAGAACTATATTAAGTTTTTTTTTCTTAATAATAATGATAAAAAAATACTAAATTAATAATAATAATTCTCCATAACATGGAAATTGTGCTATTTCACCTCTAAAATTTGATATAATTTAAATCTTCCACATTTTTTATAATACAAAATAAATAAGCTTTCAAATCTAATTAATTATATTGTGATATCATTAGCGGTAGTGAATAATAGTTTTAGTGCTATATTAATAGTTTCAACTTTAGTATACTAAAAGTGTATAACACAAAGTGGTAACAAAATCGTGACAATTAAATAAAAAATCAATTATTCAACTAAAATGGTATTTTCAATAATTTCAGAAATTCAACTGATAAGGAATGTTTGATAAGCTAGGCAAATGTGACTTGAATGCATTTAGCAGCATTATTTATTGCAAAGAGAGAAAAGAAGAGAATTAAATCGGTTCACTCTGCCAAATTATTATTTGATTTGTACTCTATCGACGTGACTTCATTTTGTTTGTTTACTTATAAACTATATTTTGTAGTATTAAATTTTTTTTAATATGGACCCTTATGTTGTAATTATTCGTTTGTTAACTACATCAGCGTAAAGTTAGAAACAATTCGATAGTTGAAACCTGTACTGCACGCAGTTTTTTGTTTACATATCCTTCGCAAACTTAATTTACGTAAACGTTGACTTTCTGCTTAATACATAAACTTTACGGGATCATTAAATATAAATAAATTTTTCTTTTTTATAAAATATATTGAATTTTTATTCAAAAACTGAACATTTGTTAAAAATATATTTTGCACTTTGTTCTTTTTTTTAAAGAAGATTTATAGAGTGAGATGTCGTTTAAAGGAAAATAATTTTTAAAAATAAATTAACACAAAATTAAAACGCACACGCTATAAATAAATTATTCAAAATGATAGACTACAAAAATTTATTAAATATTTTTTGTACCAGAGCATTAAAAAGCCTTTTAGCGTTAGAAAAACGAACTATTTTTTCTAAGCGTAGTTGAGATAATTAAAAAAGGTAGGGCTAGAGTCAATTAAAAAGATTGGTTTCAGTGGCAAACTCATCTTGACCATAAACTACATCTTCGTCTGTTTCGACTAATTTTGGTGCTTTTTCAAATTTATTATGAATTTTAACTTCTTCTCGATTAAAAGAATTTTCTTCTCCGTTACGTAAGCGCTGATAGAGTAAAATGTTTTTACCAGTTCTTGACTGCACATGCTGTAAAAGAGAGTCAACATTTAACTGTTTTTCCTTAATGAGGGTAGACCATTCATTAAGGACTAATTGGGGGTCAACATTGTTGTTTACCTCCGCATTTGCAATTCGGTACAACAGCTTATAATCCACAAGAAATTCATTGATTACTTTCGATAATGGCTCATACAGCACTACATGTGACGGTTTGGCAGTACGTGGATATGACGGTATGTGTGAACGCAACCAATGGACGGGAGAATCATAAAATTGATCGGCTTCATCTTTATAATTAGGTTCTTCTTTTAGGTTGGGTTCACACGTAAGGAAGCGCATGGTAACATTTTGATGGATATGACTGAAAGTAAAACAAAATGTCAATATTCTGGATACACCTTTTAGATGATTTCACCAATTTACCTATAATATGGTGTAGAATGACAGGGCATTAAAAATAATATGCTAGCTTCATGTTTTTGTTCATCACGATATTCAGAAGCAATATATTGTAGTTTTGCCATAACCTCTAGAGGGCCTTTCTGGTGAACTGTGCTTAAATACCAAGCGGGTAAAGCGTTACCCAGTAATATGACGCCAGCAATAAACCATAGCGACATTCTGCGCAAATAATATTTATGTGAATACAGTTATCATCTCAATAATGAATTCTCTTCTACAAACCTCGATGCTTTGTAACTCCACCTGGTCAGTGTATCGGCCGTAATATACAAACATAATGGCAGTAATACACTAACAAATCTAAATTCCTTATGTTCTACAGCGCTTAATGCCACGAGCGACAATAAAATGGTGAATAACAAATATTTGCGTATAGGATATACCTCACGATGGCGCACAGTTTCCATTATACCAAAAAGGAAAGGCAAAAAATTTATACCCAAAACAGTAGGCAGACCTACTGTAAAATACCAGTACCTAAAAACACATGTATTAAATATAATTTTGAGCTCAATATAAGAAACAATCGTTTGATAAGTATGGGATGGATTGAATTGATTGGGTCGCTGCGTGCGATGCACTATAATGTGCGATGAACTATAATTTCCAAATTTTTTGAAACGCACAAATAATATTTACTGTTCACTCATTGAGGGCCGATTTCTGTAACTCAATCTATCACTGAAACACATAAAAACTTACCAAGGATGTGATCCATAAAAACTTCCAATGTTGTGGAATATGTTATACTTCAAGAATTCATAAGGTGTTATTAACAACTTCCCGTGCATCCACGAATCAATGCCAATACAGATGGCAGCGACGATAACACTGAAAAAGCAACATATTTTTAAATCTGATGAGTATTTTCTACAATATTGTTACTTACCCTATTATAAGAAAACGTTTGAAAATCAATTCTGCCCACGACAATTTCGATTTTCGCAAATGATAAATAACTAAAGGCAAAAAGATTAAGGTTGCAGTTGGTCGTAGAAAACAACATAAAGCAGCCGGCCATAAATAAGCAACACCTTCACCATACCATGGAAAATAACTTAGAGCTATAGTTGTTAATGAGGTTTCTAAAGTGTTAGATAAAGTACGTGATCCAGTATAAAACCAAAACCAGGGCACAATAATTAAAAAGAGTGCCCATTTCTTTTTGCCCGACCAAATGAAGAAACGATAGTCCGAATAAGCCGATAAAGTAGCCTGTAGAATGCGGGGCAATAAAACTATTAGTTGGACGGTATCCAAATTGAACAACGCTAAAATCTTGTATACACCAGCTATGATCAGAGGATATATATAGCTGCGTATGCCTTGAACCCACTCCCAGGTCAAATAACCATATCTAAAAATGTAAAACAGAGGTTTTAAAAGCCAAACAATATCTAGGTTATTTAATTTACCCAAATGTTAATTTATGCGCCACCTCCAAACTCTGCCAGTATTCATCGGGCACGTAGAACGTCTTCACAACAAACACAGAAGAAAGCCGTACAGCAAACAGCAGCAGAAACACCAATAATAAATTCATTTTTTGTACTATTTATATACGCATATACTCTTTTTCATACAATTTTATAGCATTTATATAAAAGATATATTATTTAATATTCAAATTTATGAATTGCTTTTATTGTATTCTTATATTGTATTATACACTATGAATTGCGCCTTTTTGGAAGCATTAGAGAAAAACTAGTTTAATTGGAAGTAAGGTAAGATTTTTTGCCAAAAACAAATTTAAAATTCAATTTTTTTTAATTTGCCTTAAAATAAATTATGCTAAGCGTTAATGCTTTGGTCACAAAAAGCTAAAAATAAACAAATATAAGTAAATATTTTATGCCCCAACACAAAAACCTGGCCGGTTTGTTGTTGTGTAAATATTTATGTGACGTCATCGGTAAAATGACGCTTACATCATACGAAAACTTGGTAGCACTTAAATGAGAAAGATGCCATATTATAAATAATAGTATTCCTATGAAAAATACATTTTTTGAAATTAAAAACAGCACAAATGTATCGAATTCTTAAATTTAGTTTAAATTTAGTTCATTTATTTAGCGGAAATCTATTTTAAAAATATAACTTATCTTATAAATAACACAAAAATAAAGTATAAGACCTTTAAATAGATATATATTAAGTCACCATATTCCTGTGGATTTTTACTTTTAAGAAGAAGAAGAAAAAGTTGTTGATCAGCTGTAAGACGCCATATTTTGGCTTAAAACTCGTTTGACAAGAAAATAAAGTCACAGTCTGTGAGATAAAGCTTAAAGCGCAACTAAAAACAAAAATAAAGTAGTTTTATAAGGTAAATAAAATAAATTTTACTAAACATTAAGGTTTTAGTACATGTATTGTGTTTTACAAAAAGATTAAAGGTTATGTATTTGATCAATTTAATTGTATATTACAGTTTTAAAAATGGGAAGACGTAAATCGAAAAGAAAGCCCCCACCAAAGCGTAAAAATATTGTACCTTTAGATCAACAATTCAATTGCCCGTTTTGCAATCATGAAAAATCTTGTGAGGTCAAAATGGATAAAAGCCATAATGCAGCTAGAATAAGTTGTCGGGTTTGTTTGGAAGATTATCAGACGACTATAAATTTCCTTTCGGAACCCCTGGATGTGTATAATGATTGGGTTGACGCCTGTGAAACCGCAAATTAATATATTTATCTATCTCTGTATATCATAAGATTTTCTATTTATCATTTACTTTCAAAAAGTGTTGAATACTTGACGCAATAAATAAAACAAAAATAAAATGCCGGTTGATTTAAGACATAAGAGGAGGAGACTCGGGATTTGTTCTTTGCTACATACTTTTAGTTAATATTTTAATACAAAATACTGAACAGTGAAGAAAGTGTCAAAAATTACAATTGTTTAGAAGCTGCAGATTTGTTAAAAGGCCAACCAAGAATGAGTTGTTTGGTATTTTTTCTTCTAAATTAAAAAAGCACGGGAAAACATCAGAAAACTAAATTGTTAAATTAATAGCTACAATGCCTCGCAGTTAAGCTTGTGGTTTACAAATGATAGAATATTTTATTAATTGTTCAGATAGGAAAGAAAATAATAAATTAAATGCGTTGCTTTAGTTTTTGCAATCTACAACAACAATCTTTTTTAAGTAAATAAATAGGTCCTCAAAGATTTGAAAATGTTTAGTTTGTGCTTTTCAGTATTACCATTACTATATTATATATATACAATTGTAAACACAATTGAAACTACAAGCGATAAAGATAATTGATTATTAAAAATGCTTACTTGCTACAATAAAAATTATTCAACATTTTTCCAAAAATTTTATTACTTTATGCTACATAAGCAATCTACTATATATACTAGAAAAATGCATATACATTAAAAGAAACATTTTTAAACAATTAATTATCTTTATCGCTTGTGGTTTCAATTATATTTACACTTCTATATATTTAATATGGTAATACTGATATGTTAACAGATGTGGATTTTATGATGAAGACGAAAATCATATTCGACGTTAAGCACAAGACAAATAAAGCTATAGTGTTAAGTAAACGGTATGATGAAAAACAGAAAAGTCTAGTGAAATTAAAATAATTTTCATTGTACATTAATTCAATAAATTGTTTCAAAATGTTTACAAGAAGTGTTTTAAATAATACAATTTTAACATTACGGCAACAATACATTTCAAGATGTTTTTATAGTCAATTCAATAAAACACACAATATTGTACGTAGTCAGCTGTGCCCGCAACAACCCTTATTTAAAATAACAACCAATAATATACCATCCCCTCTACGGAATCATATAAGAATTAAACATGATAGCAGTAAATCAAGTGAATCAGTAATCAAAACAGTTGGAGCAGTACGAGTAATATGGAGAAATATTTTTGGTAAATATTTATTAGTTACTAACATAGTGGGTTCCGGAGTTTTAATGGTTTTTGGTGATGTTGTGGCCCAAGAGATAGAATATAGACGAGGTCTACCAGATGCTAAACGTTATGATTGGGCACGTATTGGCCGTATGTTTATAGTCGGAGCACTACAGGGACCTTTGCATCATTACGTCTACAATTGGATGGATAAAGTAATGCCGGTAGCTAACTTTAGAAATGTCATAAAGAAAATCCTTATAGACGAATTAGTAATGTCTCCAATTTGCATATTCATTTTCTTTTACACGGCATGTTTCCTCGAAAGGAAGAGTTTAAAGGAAACAAATGATGAAATCAAAGAAAAGTTTCTCTTTATATATCTCATCGATTGGCTATTATGGCCTGGGGCACAATATTTTAACTTCCGTTATCTGGAAACCAAATATCGTGTAACATTTGTTAACGTCTGCACCGCTTTATATAACATTTTTATGTCGTATGTTAAACATGATTACAATGCGGAGCCATTGTATGAAATGGAAAATGACAGTATTATGTTATCGAAATCATAAATTTATTATATGCAAAATTATTGTCAATAGGCGACTGAAGTTAATCTTAATATTGAGATTCTTATGTAAATCTCTACAAAGGTTCTTGTGTTAAATTGTTAACAAACTAGTTCGATTTGTTTATTATGTTATTGTCTCTAAAGGATTAATTCAAAATAACAGTAACATTTATTGAAATCACTTCTAAGCGCTTATTTTAAATACAAAGAACTAATGTTAAAATTAAAGAATATAAATAACAAAATATGTAAAATAAAACTACGATTAAAACATAATTTTAAATGCTATATTTTTATTGACATATTAATATAATACATTTTTCAACGGAACAAAAGTACAATTTAGATATCATTTCTTAATAAGAGGCTAACCTAATATGCATAAGTAATAAAAATACAGATTTTAAGTCTAGATGTACATATGTAAGTGGTTTATTTTTCAATTTCTAGTACATAATATGAACATTTTTCAAGGTAAGCAGTTATTGAAATTGACCAACATCTACATCAAATAAATAATGCATTAATTGCAAATTTTCTTGGGTTATAAAGTTTGCTATTAAAGCCGTTACGTTCTCGTTAGTGCGTGATATTTGTTGTTTCATTATTAAGCGAAAATCTTCTCTAACACCCTTATCAGATCCACGTGTACGACGGGAGCCAGCTGGTCCACTGCCAGTGTTGGCTGCTACATTATTTGTTGTAAAGTCGAAATTATAATCTTCATTGTGCGTATGCCAGATATACATAAACTCTTCAATAAAGTCGATATTTATCATAAATGGTAGAAAGTTACGAAAAACGAACGAACGACGACTAGCTATAATTGAGAATATTTGTTCTGCAATTTCTTTTTCCCTTGGATATTCCAATTGCAACAATATCAAAAGATCGCCTAAAATGTCATCTGAGCAATTTGGTTCATAAATTTTACGCTGGAAATACAAATTTTCAATTATTTGAAAAAAAAAAGAAAATGAAATATGTTAAGTTATACGTACACTTAAATTTGTAACTATAGCTTTGGTGCAATATTGTACTAGGGCTTTTTGTGTCAAAGGTATAAAAATCATATGTCGTGGCACTTTTAAGGTTAATTGTTCTAAAACTTGACCTTGAGCTGATGGTAAATCATTTATTATTTTCAATATGCATTCAAATCCTTCATACTAAAATATAGAAATTATTATATTCATCACTATATAAACAATAGATAATAGCATATTAAGTCACAACTTTACCGTTAATTTACCCTGCAGCAAATTCAGACTTAGTTTTAGTATATGGTGTACTAAATTACTCTTTATTGTCATTTCTGTCATTAATTTCTTGGCTTCCTCTTGATGACCAAAATATATGGCCAAATCAAATAGAAATCTTGATATCCAAGGTGATAAAGGCAGTGTTAACAATAGTTTACTGAAATCTCTTTGAAATTGTTCGGTATTTAGAAGTTGCCAACATTGAGCGGCATGTACAAAAGCTTTAGAAATTTCTTTACTTGTGGGCGTTGTTAATGATATTCGAGGTGGTTCCATGCTTTGTGCATCTGAGCGTTCTAGTTTCCAATCTGTAAAACCCTCTACTAGAACATGATTAATTTCCGTATCCTCCGGCCGTGTATTGCAGTTTTTAATGTAACAATGCAGAGAATAAATAAACAGAGTTGTTGCGTAAAATAATACTTGTGTGCTGCCAGCTGCGCTTGTTGAAACAATCTCTATGAGTTTATCCCAATAAACATTTTGGCCCCTGGTAATGAAGTATGCATACTGCTATTCTAATTTTTATAATACGAGTATGTTTAAAGTCTTACCATGTTTTATTAAATGGCAAAAATGTTTCCCAACGCTGAATTTTACCACAGAGCATTAGTACTTGGAATATCTTTTTCCATATATCTGTCGTATCATATTTTGTTTCATCAATGATTTGTCTTATGTAATATTCCAATGAAATAGTAAACAAACGACAGACTAAGCCAGCTGGCAAATCTGGAGTTTTGTGATAAATTAGAGGTAAAGCTTCTTCTACTAACATTTCTTGATATTTTTGGGGATTTTGCTTCATGCCGTCAGCAATCATTTCCAAAAGTCTAGGCTAAAACCAACTATATTTTAAAAATGTAACATTTTTTTATATGTTTCGAAATAAAACTTACTGAATGTGTCACTGCAGCTTGAGGAAACTTTTTTAAAACCAATATCAAAAGTTTGCATTGATTTATACTATTCTCGGTATTATTTACGGTTAACATAAGAACTTTATGCTGTACATCATAAGAAACATGCTGAAACATTTTCACGTAGAATTCCTGTTCTGGCGTAATTTCATTCTCTGGAACTCTTAAGGCATTTGTAAGCTCATTCACTTCTTTCCAAAGCTCAACATTTTGATTTTGAAATGTTAAAATGCTATAAGATTACAAAACGAAATATAACAATTGATACGCCATAAATAGTATATACAACTTACATGTAACTAAAACACTTGGCGGCCTCTTCAAAATTATTTGCTTCCTTTTCTAAACGGTAGGCTTCAAACTTTAAAGGCAAAAAATTAATTATAGGTAATTTTTTATATTCAATTAGAATGTCTTTAATCAAATTAATTTGTTTGCAAAAAGGACTTTGACGTTAAGTAGGGTTCGATAATGAATATAGTATAAACCCGTTTCAGGATCATCAAAGCTGTATATCTCTATCAGTTTGATGAATACTGTAACCAATAACTTATCATCTTGCTCATTCTCCTGATGACACTTGTATTTGTGTTACGGGGGACTATTATATTCAAAGACGGTGGAGCTGATATTAGAAGTGATAATACAATTATTTTACAAGGGCCAATAAAAATTGTTTTTCATTATGAGGAAATTCTTTCCTGACACGATCCTTACGCAAGCAGCTTATAGAACGTTCCTGCGACAAAGTAATTGGTACAAATTCTATAGAAAATAAATGTTGCTAGTCAAAAATGTGTTCTATGAAAGTCTAATCAAAAAATGGATATTTTTTTTATCCGCCTTGTATTGATTGAGTTTATCTCTCCTTACTCTACAACAGCTACTGGTACTGGCTCGTTTTCTCTTGTGCATTGGATTCCAGCGTAGAAGTTTCAACAATATCCTTTTGATAATATATACATGCTTCTGGAACCCATATGTGCTTTACGCATATTTTCTGTTCAGATACAAACAAGCCCACGGATCTGAAACTTACCTGAACATTGAAATTATTTGGAAACAACGTTTTTGCTGTTATTATCCAAGACTTTGCTGAACAAGGATCTGTAGATCTTAAGTTTTTGGATTTTTCAATGATGTACATTTCATCACTACCAGTTGATACCTCCATTATTATTCAAAGAATTTTTAACACAAAACAAAGTTTTCCTTTTTTATTTAATGCCGGCGTATTGTTTACAAAATTTGTTGCTTTACTTCAATTGACAAATGAGACATCAACATATGAAATAAGAAAACCAATGTTGCCATATTATATAAGTCATTTGGTTTCAATATACAGTGGTGGTCATATAATTTAAACATTCGTACATAGTAAATTCTTCGTTCTATTTTGGAAATAGAATAGAATAGGACAATAAAGAAGTAATCAATTGTAAAAGAGATCAAACTTATCATTCCAAAAGTGCCGTTAAAAAATTAAGAGATGATAAAAATATAGAACAAATGAGAGATCAAAATAATGTTTCAATTATATGACCACCACTGTGATGAGCGGCAACTATTGTGAATGCATTATTAATTGTTTGCACTTGTTGATTTTGAACGTGTTTTGTATTTGTGCATAACAGAATTTAATTTTATGTTACGATTCTCTTTGAAACATTTAAGAATAAATAATTGCAATATTAAACGCCAAATGGCATTGTTTACTCAAGTGCTGAACCCCATCACAGGCCGAAATGAGTGGGAAGCTAGGGATGATACCTATGATTACCATCAGGAAGTGGCCAATGCTGGTTTTGGTGATATGCTGCATGACAAGGAACGAAATGAGAAGTATTATGCTGCCCTTCGAAAAACAATTGACAAGCTGCATAAAGAAGGGAAAGAGGCTCATGTTTTAGACATTGGTACCGGCACTGGTATATTGTCTATGATGGCAGTGGCTTCTGGCGCCGATTCGGTAACAGCCTGCGAGGCTTTTATACCTATGGCCAACTGTGCTGAGCAGATTTTGGCAGCTAATAAAGTTAAGGACAAAGTAAAATTAATTAAGAAACGTTCGACTGACATAAAAGTTGGCGAAGATATGCCGAAGAAAGCTAATGTTTTAGTTACCGAAGTGCTGGATACGGAATTAATAGGTGAAGGAGCTATTGGTATTTACAACCATGCTCATGAAAATTTATTAACTGAGGACGTTATATGTATTCCCTTTAAGGCTACTTGCTACGCCCAGGTAGTACAATCCGGCTTAGCAGCACAGTGGAATTCTCTCAAGAGTTTGGCAAACTTGGATGGTGATGTACTTCTAAAGCCACCTAAAGATATAGCTAACTGCCAAGGGGAAGCTAATTTACATGATATTCAACTCTCTCAATTGCCATTAGAACAATTTCGGCCAATCACCCAACCTTTTGAAATTTTTGAATTTGATTTCAATAGCAAAAACGTAAGAGAGTTATCCAGAGAAAAAAACCACGTCGTTAAGGCGATTGGCATTGGATCTACAGATTTAGTATTTTATTGGTGGGATATTTCTATGGACAGCGAGGAGGAAATAAAACTAAGTTGTGCTCCTTTTTGGGCTCATCCCGAATTTAAAGAATTGACAGCTAAAAAAGATGCTGATAAACCTTTGCCCAATGTAATACCATGGCGGGACCATTGGATGCAAGCTATATATTACATACCGAAACCTTTAAATATTCTCAAGATGGGTGAAGAATTCATATTGAACTGTAATCACGATGAATATTCTTTATGGTTTGATGCCTTTCGCAAGAGCGAAGAAAACCTGGTAAAATCCATACCCAGACATAGTTGTACGTGTAGTTTGCATATGACTTACTCTCGTTCTCGTATTGGTCAATTGAATCAAAGTGCTCGTAACAAACGTTATTTAAATTACTTAGAGGAAAGTGTTAAAAGTGATACAAAAATGCTGGTGTTAGGTGAAGGTTGCATATTGGGATTGTCTGCTACACGTTTAGGGGCTTCGAAAATTTGGTGCCACGAGCCTAAACGATATTCTAGACATTTTATGGATTCTTTGGCAAAATACAATGAAATTGCCAATGTTGAATTCTTAGAAAATTTTGAAGATTTAAACGATGATGTTATGCAATCACTTACGCATATTTTTGCTGAGCCATATTTCCTAACATCAATATTGCCCTGGGACAATTTTTACTTCGGAACATTACTAATGAAAATTAAAGAAAAGCTACCAACTACAATACAAATATCACCAATTGGTGCTCGAATATATTGTATGCCGGTTGAGTTTTTAGATTTACACAAAATTAGAACTCCTCTTAAAGTATGCGAAGGATTCGACTTAAAACACTTTGATAAAATGGTTGAGGTAAGAAATGCAAAATGTTTTTAACTTTAAATAAATTGATTTTTTGCAAAACGGCATTAAGATGCGTTCAAGCACATGACAAGTACTGTGTGGAACGGTGTTTGTTTGATTTTTCAAATGTTATTAATATTTTGATATTGAATTATTTAATGATATTAATACATAGCTAATTGTACTTTTAGAGCTCTACGTCTATAGCACAGTCTAAAGTTGAAGCTCAACCACTATGGGAATATCCTTGTCGTGCTTTGTCTTCACCCCAACAAATGCTTTTAGTAGATTTTCAGAATTTCCATCAAGACCAGTCATTTAAAGGCGACATAGTAATTGAACAGTAAGTTTTTGCATTTAAAATTCGTATGTGTACCTGTACAGTAATTATTTCCATCCTTAGTTCTGGCATTTGCAATGGCGTTGCTATATGGGTAGATTGGATGCTAGACAACACTGGACATGTTAAATCAATTGTTACGACTGGGCCTACTGAATCTGTTCAAGTAGGCAACTTTGTGAAGTGGGATATGTTTGTACGCCAAGGTGTACATTTAATTGGCAAAACCCATAAAGTAGAGAATGACAAAAGTGTAGTACAATGGAATGTTGATTTTAAACCCAAACAAGGAAAATTAGATTTTAATTTTGATGTTAACGTGTAGAACTAATGTTATACAATGGATTTTTCTAATACATACAATATAAATATTTGCTATTCAATAAAGTTGCTTTTATTTACTTTTCATTATAAGCATATTAAAAATAAAAATTAGAAACACGATTAATTTTTAGGTATTTCTTTTTCCATTTTAGTTAATACAATGTTACGATCTGTTTGAGCAGATGGACTCTTAGTGGCTTGTCCAAACTCACCGCCCTTCAAACGTTGACGCAAATCTAAAGCTCTTATGTCGGTCATTAATGAATGTTGCTTGTTTTCCAAGTCAACATCAATTTTTTGCGCATGCCCTTCTAAAAGATTATAGTTAGATTTTGCTTCCTCGATTTTATCCATTAGGCGGCGACGTATATCACGTAACTTTTGTACTTCAAGGCAAAGTTGGTCATGGGCTTCATCCAGGCACAATTCCATACCAGAACGTTGAGCTCGATTTTCCAAACGAGTTTCAGCCAGTTTCAAACTATCAGTTTTGTCGCGTAAGGCTTGTTCTAAGGTCTTTATTTCACATACCGCCTTTTCCATTTCTTCTTTCATCTGTAAAAGGTTTGACATCTAAATACATTTATATTTCAGACTTAGTTTAATATCTTATATACCTTTAATTGCTGCCACTCTAACTCATTGCGCGCCTTTTGTGTTTCAAATATGCGTTTACGAATTGTGTGTTCAGTTCTTTCCTGCTGAGAAATCAACATATTATGAGCCTTCTCTCTGCATACAAATAAAGACTCTCTTATGGCATACGTATCTGCCAGTTCATTTTCTGCCAATTGTTTCATATTTTTGGTATGTTCCAACCAATTCTGATATGAACATGAGCTAAGGCAAAATAAAGAAACATGTATATTAGAACGAAAAATAATTATATAATTTATATAAACTTTTTTACTTTTTTGGATTTCTAATTGGATCTGTTTTATAGCTAATATTGGCTGCAAATTTGTCTAAAGATAATTGGGACCTGTCCAAGTCTTCAGCTTCGCTTTTATTATCGACTTCTAAGCCTAGCTTAAACTTAACTTCTTCCAAGCGGCATAACTTCTCCCAAGCCTTTTGACACTGATCAGCCAATAAACGTTGATTGTTTTCTACAACCGATAGTTCATTTTTCAATTCAGTATCAGCATCGTCATAGGTTATTTCGGATCCTAAACGACAATCACGCATTGTAAGACATTCCCCTACAACTGACAAAGGTGTTTGCATGGCCTCCAATTCACGTTCGGTAGAGGATTTCTCCTCCACCAGTAATTTCATTTCTCGTTCGATACGTTCAAGAGTTTTGGCTATAGCTTCACGCCAACGATTTAATTCAGATATTCTAAAATTGAAATGTCAAAAAGCTAAAACAAATAATGGCGAGAAAAAATTACGCTTACCTGTTATCCAATGATTCATTTGTTTCATAATTAGTCCAGTCTCCTTCAATGCGCGTTTCATTTCGTAGAGTCCTAGAGCTGTGGCGTATTTGAAAAGCATCGTCACGTCTAGCATCCGCTATATTACGCAGTGTATTAACACGATGATTCCAATCGGATAAAGCTAAATGCTGTAAAGGTTTCTCTAATACTATTATCGATTTAAAAGCCATTTCAGAAAAATAATATAAAATTTGTATAATTTTCAAAGAACCAATAAATAAAATTGTATGTCTATTTTTTTAAAAAATCGAATGGAATATATTAACAGAATTTTCAAAAATATATGTATGTATATATAAATATTTGATTACAGATTTTTTGATACATATGTGTAACAAGGGGTTACAGGGCGTATTGAACTATTGCTAAGGTGATTTATAAATAAAAGTATAATAATATTCACTTGAATGTAAGTTTATAGTATGTGCTGTATTGTTCACATGGAAACAATTGTTCTTATTAGTTAATTAATTTTTATAATCTTTTACTACCATGGCAATTCATACATTTTCCCCTATCAATAGAATTTAAATACGTTTCTAAAACAAACCAAGTAGTTGATAGCATTATTGGAGCATTAAAAAGAGTAAATGATGTTCAAATAATATTTTAATATTCCACATCCTTTCAGTTGGAGACCTAATTACTGTAAAAATAATTATTATTAACAATTAGTAATAGAAACCTATTTATTTACCATATACTATATACTCCAGAGAATTAATATTTGTTGGGCTGATTTAATTTTCTTGCTAATAATACATACATATGTACATTAATTCATTTAATGTAGACTTTTTCAGAGATATCTTTGAAATACTGAATTTTTATTTTTGTTCCTTTTATTAGAGTTTTAAAACAGCAAACCTTTTGCAAATGATTCCAAAATTCTTATGGTTGCCATTTTTGTTTTCGTTCCTAACAGCGGCGGTCTTGCTTCACCCATTGCAAAAGTTCTCATTTTGGTGCAGTACTTTTTTGGCATCGAGTCTTTAAGGACAGAATAGAGCAAATCACTGCTGTGTCCGGTGGTCACTCAGTACATTCTCACTGAACATTTCGTAAAATCAATAAACTTTTGTTAAAATCACAGCAACTAGTGTCTTAAAAGCACTAAATATTTGTAACATAGTCATATGTTTATGAAATTTTGGCGCGATGAAAAAATCAAGTTTACACATGTATATATGTAAACAATGAAATGACGGTTTAATTGCGAGCAATATTAATTGGTTTAATTGCTGTCATTCTTTTGTTATAATTCTATATAAAATTATGTCCGGCAGCATCACTTTGTTAAATATGTCGCAGTCTGGCATCCTATTGCCAATATTAAATTATTTATCCTTATCCATTCACCATAGATTAGTATCCCCACTTGTTCGAAATTTTTGTTTTGTCAGTGCAGTGACATATCATTAATTCGCGAAATTTCGAATGAGTAAAAATCAGAAAAATACTTTGTTGATAAAGTTGGTATTTTATAATGCCAAATAAGTCTAAACTATATATATGAACATGCAGAAAAGAATAATCAATTAATATTTGTTTTAAATTTTAGTGTAAAGTGTTGAATTTATAAATGAATTTTCCATTTCTTTACATTCAGAGAAAAATCGAACAGCCAAAAAAGGCATAGAAGAAGAAGACCGGAAAAAATAATACGACAGTAGACAGAAAGAAATAAAAGAACGAAGCAACAAAAAACGCCCTTTAAGTAAAAATAACGGGCATAAAAGAGATCAATATATTCATCACGAATAATAAGTGAGAGAAATAAAATTGAAGTTGTGTCTTGTGTGTGAATGTGTGTAGAGTAGATTGCTGTGAAGAGTGAAAAATGGCGAATCAATCCACCGGTGTTGGTAAGATTAATTTTCATATAAAAATATTAATTTCTTTGATAAAAAAACAATAAAATTTGTGAAAATGAAATAATAAATATGGGTAGCGCAGCAAAAATCTCGAAACGAAACTGTCCAGTGCTTAAAATTGCCTAAGATGATAAATTGTCTTCATGCCTTCATTCGCCAAAAAAAAGGAAAAACGTGAAAGTGTTAAAAAGTATAGTCACTCACTGCAGTATAATTGGTATTAAGAAAGAGGATAAAGGAAAATGTGAAAAAATCCATAAAAATACAAATTTTTTTCCATCGCTTAAAACGATAATAAAGTTTTCATTTTAAACAGTATAATTTTCTTTAAAACAATAATTTAGGAAATTTCTATACCAAACAATCTTCAAATGAATATTAAATAAAATTTTAAGTTCTTCAAAAAAAAAAAAAAAAATTAAACTGCATATGCGCCTGAGTCTTGGCTAAACATAAAGAATATGTGACTATGACTAGTCATTTTTTCTATTCTGTTTGCCTTTTGTGGCGTCCTCCTAAATATTATTGCATTTTGCCCTTCGTTCTTGTTAACGCAATAAATTTTAAAAGCATGATTTCAGTTTGCAATTTAGGGTAAATAATTTGGTTTATTTGTCTGGTATCTAAGTTGCCCTGCAAAATATCTGTGGTGATGTGTTGTTTGGACTTAAAAACCTTCGTAACACTATTACATCTAGTAACGTAGATCAAAAATGGATAATATATTTTTAGAGTATTAAATATACATTAGGATTACATTACGAATTTAATTTATATAACATTTATGCACTGTATGACAAACTTAAGCGGATGATTAATAGTTTTGGTATTAAATATGGCAGAAAAGTCCTCTTCCACTCTTACCAGAGTTGGAGTAGAATTTTCCATTTTCAAATGGATCTCAAACGTTTGAAATAGAAATTAATCGTGGTTATTAAAATATGTGCATACATACCATTTAATAACGATACTTACCCTCTATTTTTCGGTATTTGAAAATTCCCATTGTGTCTGGCCATTCTGAAAATGGCAATCCTTCTTTGAACTAGCTCCAGTTATATTTGAAGGTACAATTGTTCCAATATCTTGTAAGGGAGATACCCCTCTACATTTTGGACCTTTGTTTTTCTAATTTAAGCACACTCTCTTTTCTATTTGCTCCTTTAAATTTTACTTTGGGCGTATGTTAACACTTGTGTCATTGGGAATTAATTTTTGCGCGGCAAAATGATTGATCCTTGATCTTTTTTAATTTTTCCTCAAGAACATTTACTTGTACCTGTCAACTTGTGTGGAACCCAAACATATATGCAAATGGATTTTGTGCAGCGTTTGGTTTAGGGGTTATGAAAATAGTTTTTTTGTACAATTAAATTTGGAATTGCCAGTTACAGTATTAGGGCCATAAGTCAAGCAACAAAAAAACTTTTAAATAAGGTAAAATCATATTCTTTCAACGCCATCTAGCGTTATACAATAACTTACATATCTCGAAATATAGTAATTTTTTAGAGTAAATGTTTTTGTTTTTTTTTTGGTTGGTTTTTTTGGTTTTTCCAAAGTTAGAATTCCTTGAAATATTTATACGTGGTTTAATATGGAACTGAAGCTACAGCTAGCAAAGCGTTTAAAAATAACTGTTTCGGAATACTTTGACAAATTATATAAGAGAACAATTTATACTATAGGTTATCCACAAAAGCCTTTTTATGCTCAGTATATTGGTAAAAATTAGACTAGGATAGCTTAAAATTTTCGATTTACTTAAAGTTAAAGTTTAGTAGAAGAAAACTTTAAATTTTTTATTTGTTTTCATTTACAAATTGATATCTGTTACTTTAACAACAATACATACATATATTTCTTAATGAATTATCTTCATTTCATTTAATATTAGGAAAATTTCTCTATAATCTAAATTTACAACCTATTTATTTGAATTGCAGCACTTAACAACAAATACAGAATGTTATTTAATTAGATTAGCAAAAGAAACAAAAACAATTAATAACGTTGAAATGAATACCATGCAGTGGAAAATTATATGCAGTTTACTTGTCCAAGATTCTTATAGCAAAGCTATTGCATATTACAAATAATTAACTTACTTTTAAAATATTAAAAGCAATATGTAAATAAATTATATACTTTTATGAGTTACTTTTAAATTTTCTAATTAGTTTTTGAATATCTTCTAATTATAATATTAGTATGGTATTATTTCATAAGGTGCAACTGATATTAAATAAATGTATAAAATTCAAGTGCAACTTATAACAATTCTGTTTAATTTTTCTAGTGGTTCCAAGAAATTTCCGTTTATTGGAAGAATTAGATCAAGGACAGAAAGGTGTAGGTGATGGCACCATTTCATGGGGCCTTGAAAATGACGATGACATGACTTTAACATATTGGATCGGTATGATCATTGGCCCTCCTCGTGTAAGTATTTATATTTAACAATTTTTTTTGATTCTATATGGTTTTTAAGGATTTATGAACAATTTTAAATCAACAATATTTTTTGTAAACATAAATAACGGGTGATATTGTAACCGTTTGGGGTTTTGAAAATTGGCAGATGCGAATGAAATTTTTTTTGGGTAAATTAATACCTGTTATTAATTGTTCAAAATTATTTTATGTACATTTTGCTCACGCCTACACGCCGCAGGTTATCTATCCATGATCTCTTACTTTGGAACACCCTTCCTGCATTTCGGCCAGTACCTTAGCTGTTGCAGTTGTAATACTGTCGTTCAGAGCTTTAAGTGTCTCTTGCCTTCATATATCCCCACAAAAACTAGGCTGGTTAGGTGAAATCGATAAGCTTTACGGCAAATGGAATCCTCTAAGATGTAAGTTTAATCGCCTTTGGATTCATGAAATTGTGCTACTGTTTTGCTGAAATGTCATGTCTATCGAGTCCACTTATAAGGCTTTGGACAAAAGACTCAGCAAAAATGACTAACATTGATTTCATCGTTCTTGAAGAAGTACGGTCCAATGATGCCGTCGGCCCATTAACCGCATTGACATCTCTTAAATATATTTCTCATACAGAACGTATTTTAATCATAAAATTCAATGGATAGCTAGCATTGTTCGTAAATCTATTAATAGTGAAAGGATAAATTTTACTGAGCAATATGGCATTGTCACATGTTGCGATACTTTTTCATACCGAAAAAATTTATACTGACAAACCAAACCACACAATTAGAACAGAATTTCATAGACAAATTAAGGTTTTATTTCCTGTACGGAGTAGTATAATTATTAGGTTTATTTGAAGTGTTATTTAAATTATGTCCGCATTTAAGTTACTTTTCAGTTTATATCCAATTCTATATATAACATATTTAAGAGTTATTTAAAGAAATAATTGAATATAATAATAATTTTATGTAATTATTTTCATTCTAGACACCCTATGAAAATAGAATGTATTCTTTAAAGATTGATTGCGGTGAACGTTATCCTGACGAACCTCCTACGATAAAGTTTTTAACAAAAATTAATATTAATTGTATTAATCAAAACGGTGTGGTAAGTGTTGTATGAGTTTTTAAAGAAAACTTTCAGGCCCACTTACTTAATATCTGTACAAGTTTGAGTCATTGTGCCTTAACTATACTGCAGACAAATCATATTTGATATTTTCAATGATGTGTTTTCTATTATAATGTTGTAGGTTGATTCAAGACTAGTACCCATGTTGACACGATGGAATCGTGAATATACTATAAAGTCCTTGTTACAGGAGATACGCCGAATTATGACTTGTAAGGAAAATCTTAAATTGGCGCAACCACCAGAAGGCAGCTGTTTTTAGTTGATCACGACAGCAAAGCATTTATAATGACGTCAACAACAATAACAACAACTGCAACTGCAACAACAATAAAGAAACAAGAATAAAAAGGAAGGAAGGAATACAACAACCAAAACTGCACTATCAACAACCAGCAACAAAATTATTATTTCAAATGATTAAGAACTGCTTAATGTAATGATTAATGAAGCAACAACAACAACAACAGCCACAACAAAAAAAAAACATTTTTATTATTAAAAGAAAAATAACTAAACAAAGAAAGAAATATTTAACAGCTTTAATATGATTATATTAAATAGCGTTGCTGCTTAAATTTGCTTTAAAATAATTTTTCATTAATTTTCTAACATTAATTTTGTTTTTTAAACATGTTGCTGAGCGATGATGATGTTATTTATTAAATATGTTCATATTTTGTTTGTTTGTTTAGTTTTTATTCTTTCATATTTGCAACATCATCTGAAAAAACAAAACAACAACAACAAAGAAAAAAAAGGAAATCTCTACCTAAGCTGCTACTTTAGATTTATTATTACTACTCCTATAGCAACCAACAAATGAATATGAAAACAATGAATAAAATGTTTTTGGATGTTGCCTCTTTTTTAAGTCTTAAGTCAAATAATGAGTATGAGTTAAGTGGGAGAAGCTGCCCGTTTTTCCTAATAAAAAGAGATCGTCGCTTAAATATAATGAAAAAGTCATCAACATTTTTATTATTTAATAAATACTTTAAAATTATTAATCTAATCTATATTCTATTGTTTATATAATTGTTCGTTGTCATATTGAGCCGTCTTTTCTGTTGTTGATTCGCAACAATTTTTAACAACAATAAAACAAAATATTTAATATAAACACACACTCACTATAACAGCAAACATTAAAAAAGAAAACCATAATGGAAACGAGTCCTCTTTTCTTTTGTAGCGTATTTAGCTTGAGAAGTACGTGTAATTATTAATAAATTAAAATAATTATTATCTTAAATTAAATAAAAGGAAATAGTAATATAAATAAAAGAACTTAAAAACTCTAAACTTTAACATCTAATGAAATAAAGTTAAAATATAAACTAAACTATACAATTTTTCATCAATCTAAAAAAAAATCGAATTACATTTATCGATCGCTCTTGACGGACAGTATGTACTCTTAGCAAGCATTCTTTATGCTTAGCAACAAAATTCATCGACTTAGATATAGTGCAGTGAAAGCCATCGAAATAGTAAGGAGAGCTTGGTCGTCCTAGCAATTTTTTAGCAGGTTTCTTGCAGACAGTTCAGTTTCGGTTTGAGCCTTAGTCGGGAATTGGCTACAGCTCTGTAGAAGATGCTCCTGGGGACCTATTCCTACAGATAGTCGAAGTATTTATCAATTAGGCAGTAAATACAAAATACTATATAAACATCAATTATTAATCTCTAGGTTTGTGAAGCTTTGGTGTCCAATTCCAATTTTTCTACAGTTGGTTTCGTACTACATTACGCGCTCCTATCCTACGCTATAGAGATAGATCTACACCTTAACAAACTTATTAATTTTTAAGTATTCAAATTTTGAACTCAATTTAAAATCGAAAATTGGTTTTTTGTGTTCCAAATAAAATTGATTATTTTGAAAATGAAATATAATAAGTAAAACTGATCAAAGGGGAAGGAATTGAATTATTCGATTTTTGTAATTTAATTTTAACTGATAAGTGCTTCTATTACCAATGCCTAAATTAATTGTGCGAAACCTTTTGATTTTAAAAGTAATTCAAGAAGTTATTATTTATTTATAACCATTTATTTTAGTCGTAAACATCACAAACAATTTTAAACTTATGTTTGCGTCTCGTTAAACATCCCATATTATCGTACATTTTATGTGTAAATTAAAATTTGACTAGAAACTAAAAACGATTTAAATAACATTGGTTGCAAAATATTTTTCATGTTTTACTTTTTGGCTTTATAAAAAAATTCAACTTATGATTTATTAAAAACAAAGCAGTATAGTTAGAAATTGGGCAAAAGAGTAAGAGTAACGGGTCGACTGTGGATAGCAAGCGAACCTTAGTTGCGGGCTTTTGAATTAATTTTCAGTTGCTACTTTTGTAACACCTTCAGTGTCAACTGTCAACGCAAGCAACTGAAGTTCGATGGACATACATAATCGACCTAAAATATTGGTAGAAAATAAATAAGTTTGGAAGTATTTTTACACAAAATGGTGAAAGAGATTTCTTTTTAAGATTTTATATGTTGGTTTGTTTTCAATTACTTTTAATAGTAATTTCTTTATTTTACTTTTCCTTGGTTTTATGTGTACTTTTATTTTAACATTTTTCTAATAACTTGAGGTTTATATTATCAATAATTTATCATTAATTCATTATCAATAGATGGCCTTAGTTCTGGTTGTTTAGATGGAGCCTAATACATTGCATACTCTTTTGTTTTTAAATAGAAATGTGTGGCGTTTTTTAATTGGTTTTAAATTTTTTTATATGAATTTAATCCTTTTTGGGTACATAGAAGATCTTTCTTGATTTCAAACTGGACCACTTGTGTCTCTTAATATAGTAGGAGATGACAGTCAAGAAACCCATAATGCCCACAACCTTAATAATCAAACTCTTGCGTACATCATGTTCAGGCTCTGAGGTCCATTTAAGGAAGGTGGACACATCCTTGGCCAATTGACTTTGAGTAGCTGGGGTACCATCTTCGTACTCAATGACCTATGTGAATGAGTTTTTTTTAGTGAAAAATTCATTTAATAAAAGTATAATAGTATAAATACCTCATTGTACAAGACTTGAGCCATACCAATAGCACCACCGGGGAAGTAGGGGTTAAAGTATTGGCCTTCACGCAATTGTACGCCAGCTGGAGCATCACAGTAGCCGGTGAGTAAAGAGAAGATATAATCTTCACCACCTTTACGAGCTGAAACAATGTAACTCAAATCTGGTGGATAGGCACCATTGTTTGCAGCACGGGCAGCCTCTTCGTTGGGGTATGGTGAGGGGAAGTAATCCGACAACTTACCAGGACGATCGAAATAGTTACCAGTATCATCTGGGCCATCACGTACCTAAAGAAATTTTTATAATTTTTTTAAATACTAAATATTTAAAAATATAATATTTCTACTAACCATAATTCCCTCAGCTTCAGCCTTTGCCTCGGCTTCAGTGTGGGTAACACCAATTAAATTACGATAGGCAATGTATTTCATTGAGTGACATGCAGAGCATACCTGTTTGTATACTTCGTAACCACGACGTACACTGGCAAATAAAATGAAAATAATTTAATAAATATTGGACAAAAAGAAAAATAATTTGTCACATTCTATCAATATTAATCAGAACTAACTGAAATTTGACTCTTTCAGTTATAGGATATGCTTGATATAAATAGCCATATCAAAGTCTAATGTTTGTGATTCGAAGCTCAGAAGCACTCTACTCTATAGAAAACTGTTTAAACTAAGCTCTAATTTTAAGGGATCAGAATTAAAAAAAAAGCATGCGTGATGGCCGACGTCTTGTCTTATCCTGCGATAGAGATTGTTTAAAATTACATTCGTCTCTTCCGATTAATCATCAAATCAATAGGTGTAGTATTCGAACCTTGTCTTATAAGTATTGGAGTGTGTAGTGGCTTGGCTTAAACAATTGATCTGCCTATAAAGGCATTATCAAAGCCAATTATTTTATTCCTTCAGTCTAGGCCTTGGTTTTAAGCACTTAATCATTCATTAATTGCCTACCTGGCGTGATCTAAAGCTGAAATCAAACCATTATGGCTCCATGGCATAGCTGGAGGATGAACTTCTGTTCCAGAGGCTTCAACAGACTGCTCCAAAGCAAAAATTAGAGCACCTACACCACCGGTTAAAGCGCCAATAGTGGCGACGAGCTGAAATAAGGATTAAGTAAGCTTTATCAAAAAATTTATTTTTATTTAATATGTTAAACAAAAGAATTGAGGTTATGTCTTAAATAAGTACACCGGAGTTGACGTTTGATTATTATTATTGTATTATAGTGCACACAAGCATTTTATGCAAGCGTATATGTGTGTGTGTGTGTACATATACGATGGGAAAATTCGTACTCACCTTCTTCTGACCATTAGTCCAGGTTTTGGCAGTGGACAAATTATTGGCCTAAATAAAAAAAATACATTCATTAGTGTTTATTTCTTTGGCAATTTCATTCAAAGGCTGTCTTAACATCTTGGATTGACAGCCATGAATTATAAAAAACAACCTCAATGGTGGGTTACATAATGTCACAGTTGGGAAAAATTTTCTTCTTCAGTCTTAAAATGTAAATTCTTAATGACTACACTGACACTTTAATCAATCTTTTGATTATATCATTTAAATGTTTTCGATTGCCTTTAAATTTCATTCAATTTATTGCAATTTAATCAATTTTTTTACACAAAACCGAACACATTTTTACAAAATTTTCTTTCATTGATGGAGTGAAACCCTGGTGATGATTTAATAGTTTTCTTGGTTGAAAATATTTGTTTTTTGTTTCGTACCTGCTGCAGATTAAAAGCAGGTACAGATTTAAGCAGTTTAGAGCCACAAATTCTTCCTAATGTAGCCGCCATCGTTTTGGCCAGAGAAGGTACAACACAACTTTTTGGAGGAATGAAAAAAATTCGGAACTACGAAAGTATTACGAAAAACCACCAACACTTCTACACGTTCACACACATTTGATATATTAGATTGCATGCTGCCAGATGTATCGAATATTTTGACAATAGGAAATTGTGGAAACGTATTTATAAGTGGGAATATTATTAAATTAGGAAATATTTTAAGTCTTTTGAAAGTATACTTTTATTTATAAATAAATTGCAATTAAATTTTTCGTTTAATTCTATTCTCATCAGTGCATAGATTTTTGACGATTTTAAACAAAATAAGTTTGGCAATATTGGAAAATTTCAAGCAAATAGAGTTGCCACTTTTCTTTTGAAATTATTGCAATATAAATGTTAATGTTGGAGTAATTAGGATGTAATCCTTTTTATATTTTAATAAATACATATGATTTTAAATAAGTCATTGACATTAAAAATGTATTTAGGTATTATTGACACTTTTCTATCATAATTTGTTAAAATCTGGTAGTCTGTAACACAAATTGTCAAATGACTGTCAGATGTTCAAAAAGAATAGCAGTAATGCCAACTATTTTGATTAAAATCCTCTTAATTGGAAAGCTCCTTCAAGAATAAATACTTTTAGTTAGAAATACCAATATAAATTAAGAAAACATGCGAATTACCATCACTGTGCATGATTTTAAAGTTGTCAGACGATATTTTAAAGAAAACCGTTACACTTCTTTGGGAAGCTTCGTTAAAATTTTATTTAGGGTTTTAAATAAATTACAAATAAAATATATATTGTTTAAAATATTTTATCTAATAAAAATTTAAACAAGAATGCATATGTATGCATAAATTAATTACTCATAGCACTTAACATTGACGGCATTTCACCTTCAATGCGCTCACGTATTAAGTTACCGCGATTTTGTTGTATCAGTTGTTTCACGCTGTAAAACCATTCACCTAAAATAGAAAAGAAATATATTTATATTTATATCGTAAAATATTTATTGTCTTTTCAGACTTACCAATTTTAGTATTTTCTACACAATCTTTAAAGGCCTGACAACCTTCCATACTGCTTAAAATGCCATACACAGACAAGTCAGCCAAATTCGGTTGATTACCCCCGAGGAATTTTGTATTACGTTTTTCCAATTCTTTGGTCCATTTATTGCATGCATCGTAGATATGGGAGCGTACATCATCAGAAAGATTATGACGTTTTTTGAGTAATTTTGCAATGCCCCACATAGCTGTAGCACCCACGTAAACCATTAGATCACGTTCCCATTTAGGAAAATGTATATCCCATTCTCCAGCTTGTGAAAACCACTCGAAAGTTTCGAAGGCCTCTCCTAAAGACTGATAGCAATTAGGGGAGATAAGATGGACAAGATGTGAATCGGCCCAAGTACGCCATTTACGTTCAAATCTGTCAGTAATTTGAGAATCAAAATATGGTTTAACAAGAGTAATAGTTTTCAAATAAAAGGGTTTTATGATAATGGCATGAAAATGACAATAAAAGCTAATATCATGTAATAATAATTGATTGGCCGCTTTATAGTCTTGTTTTCCCAACCCGCTATTCTTATTACATGATATTAGCTTTTATTATCCCCAAGCATATTTTATAAACTATTTGGATTACATTTTTTTTACAAATTTACTCACAATTCTAATTCCTTGCTGTGTCCTTTAGGTGTATGATCTTGAAACATTAGGAAGTATTTATTCATAATATCATGTTTCTTCTTTTGGTTGTCATCGAAAAATGATATAGAGGGATAAAATTTAGCTAGTTCGCCAATGTCCATATTGCGATCATTTAAATAGGTGGCTATTAATGATATAATCGCACTTGAATCACTCATTTGCACATAACGGCCATCACGTTGGCGTATAAGAACCATTGGCACCTTCTTTACCTCTGACCATTTAATGTCCTGCCTTAGTACGGCGTCAACTTCTACTACCTTATATGAAATTCCCATGAAATCTAGGAAAGCTCTTACTTTGCAGCAAAATGGACAGGTTTGGAATTGAAATAGAGTTATATCTAAGCCCGATGTATCTTTGGGATTAACGTAACGTTTGGTAATCCTAACGCTGGATGGGAACTCCTTTATAACTGCCGGTGCTGTGCGTTCGTGTTCTTTGTGGGAATTGCTATCTCTCCAATTTAAGTACAAAGAATAAATGGTGCCACCGGTGGCACCTAAGGTGGTACCCAATACTGCTAATTTCAATGTACTTGGACCATTGGTACTCTTTGCTTTCGGTGCGGCATTTGACGCCAGACGTTTTTGCCCAAAATTACGTGATATTTCGGCAAGTTGACGTGAGTTTTTAAAATTAATTTGACGCATGCAATTACCAATGCAGCGATATGATGCCATGACTACAGTCAAAGTTATTTATATTCAATAAATTAATTTAAACTTAAAGCAAAGAAGTTATGACGAACTTTTATTAATTTTTAATTAATCTTTTTTGCAAAAAGTTCTTGTGATCGATCCCACAAGGACAAATGTCAAAGTTTTTCTAAGGTAAACAGCTGTTTGAATTTTGTTGTTAGTGTTGACAATGTTAAAGAAAGGAAAATCGTTAAGTATTTTGGTATTTTGACTGTTTAAATAAAAATAAAAACAAATTGAAACAAATATAAAAAATGTACAGGACAAATGTGTTAGTATTTTAGGTGTAGAAATACAATTTTTTCACAAAATAAGAGAAGTTTTTAAGTTTATAACTCTACCGTGTCCTCCAATATGCTAAAAAAGGCGGTTATCTCTAAGCAGCGCGAGATTAAGACAGTATATAATGACAAGATGGCATTACTTACAAAATATTATGTTTGGTAGTTTATATAATAAAGCTGACTGTTATATGAACTCTATTTTGTTTTATTATACATAAACGTTAGCAAAAATAGTTGTAAAGTTGTAAACAAACAAATATTTTTCTGATTTAAAGTGAAATTTTGCGAAAATTTATTGCAAAACAATGACAACCTCACCAAATCCTTTGGATAAATATGGTGACGATGACATTTTTAGTACAATATTGAGATGGAGTTTATATTTTGGCGCCTTCTTCCAATTGGCCTGTATAATGACTTCAATTTTCATGAGTACCCATGATACGGACGATGGAGATATTTCTGAGGTAACACCGTTCTGGACTATTGAACAAAAAAGGCTTTAGTTTTATAATTAACATCTATTTATATGCTACTTATTAGGATATCAAAACTAATAGTGGTGATGTACCACTTAATAATCGTCGTTTACACAAGTTAAGAAAACAGGAGAAGAAGAAAAGACGTTAAGCGACTGATTGAAGAACTCTGAAAGAAAACATTCCAATAGTGTGATTCCAATACTACTCGAAAGAGCATTTAACAGCAGTAAATATAAGTTATTTTAAAAAGTTTAATCCCAGCGAAATGTCTGCAAATTCTGGTTAAGTTATGTTGTCGGTTACAGGAACACAAACTGTAAAAGGGAAATCGGTTATATTCCTTTCCTGATGACGTTTGACTCTAATTTTGTAATAAATTATTATATTAATCTGTTTAGTTTTTAAGCATAAAAACTAAAGAGACGTTTTTAGTCTTTACCATGATTATTACATAGTAACTGGCTAACTTAACCTGTATTTTAAACGTATGTCCTTGTCTTCGATATAAACTATAACTAAAGTATTAAAAAATGCTCGAGTAATTGTATACAAAAAAGTCCATTTTTGTGATGGATTATACGATAAAGTATTATCCTTACATTGCTACCGCGCATTTTTATTTACATATCATACCGTAACAAATTTTAGTTTAAATTTTATTTACTTATAATTTAACGTAATTGATAAATTTGTAAGGTATGAAGACAAAGTTTTTACTTAATATTAAAAGAATTTTATGTTTTTAAGACTCTTAGTACATATTTTAATTTGTGTTTTCGAAATATTTTACTTGTAATGTGCTGGTCTTTAATTTAATATAGATCTTTAATTTAAACTATTTCTCCATACTAAATTATATTTTATTAATTTATAGTTGTGCTATTTAAATGCTCTTAACTTTGTTTTATAATAATTTTTTTAATACTTTTATACTACATATTATCTCTAGGCTTATTTTTGAAAACAATAGTTTAAATTAAATTATTTGTGTTATAATGTATTGACACAGAAAATATCACTAGACATGATGTTCATGTAATACTAATATATAATATATACTAATATATATAATATATGTATATAATATATATATATATAATATATATATACATATATTATATATATTATATTATTATTATATATATATCAGTATATATATGTATATATATGTATATCATCAATATATACTAAGTACATATAAAAATGTAATATTAATGACAATAACTGTTGTCTGAAAAAATGTGGTTGTTTTTGTTTATGGTGATAACTGGGCTAAGTCTTAAAGGTGGGTGCCCTGGTAAGCTAGTACACAGTGTGATAGACTTTCGTGGGTTTGATTCCCACCAGCGACTCTGATCTGTTACACTACACCGAGAATATGGTCTAAATTCCTGAGCTCGTAATAATTATACATAATTTGTAATTTTATTCTAATAAATAAAATAAATAAGTCTTAAAGGTGGCTATTGATGGATGAATTATCGACAAAAATATATGAGTCGGACATCGACTGCCAGCTGTATGCAGAAACTATATTCAATGTCAATCCATGGTGCAAGTCAATGAGCCTGAGCTTTAGCCTACCATTTACAATGATCAGAAAACGTTCTAAATGGAAGAATATTAAATTTTTGTGTGAGATAATACTACAGAAAATGGAGATAAGATATTTGGACATGTCATAATGATATGCAGAAGACTTACAGGAGAATCCATGATAGACAGAACAAATCTGAAATCAGCTCTAATGCAGTGAGACAAGATACAGAGGCTAGTTTGTGCTGGTATAAAAGGGGCAATGTAAACTCCTGTGATGGATTTAAGTCCGCTATCACTCTACTCTCTTCACTACCCTGTAGACTAAAGATTTGGAGGTTATTGTCAGTATAATTTGAAAATGCGAATGTCGTAACCTAATAAATCGAGTGACTGACAGCTCCACCTTAACTGCCCAGGTACATATCAAACCAAATGGGTTTGAGTCAGTCAAAGCATTTGTTGTTCAATTACAATGGCAGAAGATTTGGGTCATGCATCAGATTGTTCATCAATAATCTGCGTATAGTATGTGGTTTTCTTACAGGGCACTGTAGATTTAAACTACACTTTGAACAGAAAGGGGATCGTTTCGAATGCAACATGTGGATTTTGTAAGAATGAGTCATGAACACATTCTTGGAATCTGTGGATAGGAGCCGTGTCGTGATATTTGTCAGGACAATAGGAGACATTACAGGGATACAGGGATGCTATGAAGTTTGACAGCAGTAATAACAACAATTGTTGATATAACACTATATTGATCACAGGTTTGTGACTAGTTTCAAAGGACCACTGTATGAACCCCATAAAGGAAAATGAAGTTAAAGTGAAAACATTTTAAAATATGCAAATTTATTAAATTTTATTTATTCTGTACAGCATCAGTTTCCTTTTGATTTGGAATTTCATTATCATTTTCTTTGAGTGGAGGTAATTGATTTGGTATGCTTGCACACAAGAAATTGTGTATATCACAAAAAGAATCCGCATAAACTTCATAATCTAATGTAAAATTGAAGTGAAATAATAAAATATTAAATAAATTATTTTAACATTCGTCTGGACTTACCCCTTTCGAATATGCACGCGTAACGTTCCATGATACATTTTGAGGGGAATTTCACAAAGCATATCTCCTGCTTATCAAAGCCACAAACCGGGTTGGCATCATTTGCCTCGCAGGGAATATCACAATCGTTAATAGCCGGACCAGCAAGAATAGCTAGCAAGGAAATTAAGTTTATGTCTTTTTCATTTTAAATTATTTCAAATTATTATTTTTCTTCTGTAAGTTACCTTTAATAAATATTATTGAAAATATTGTTATCAATATGTTTAAGTGGCGCAACATTTTATTGGCAGTAAAGGTTTTTTGCAACTGAATGAATTTCTCTGTAACATCATCAAATCAACTTCAATTTATAAAAATTTTTTTAAAGAAAATTTTCAATAGAATATTTTAATTAAATCACAAGTGTTTTTAGTATTTTGTTAAAAATGCATTGTTATTTGTCAATTCTTTTTCGAGGTAAATAAAAAGTTTTTATAGATAAGTGCGTAGTTAATACCAACCCAATAAATCATGCAACCAAAAACAGTATTGGAATTCGATTTTAATAATTTCAAAATTGTTTTTTTAATTTGCATTCACACAGGATCTTAAGTTGGAATTGAAACCGTGTAGCGATTTCCTTCCTACAGTAAATTCGAAGTCAAATATACTAAACGCTGAGTTTGCCTTGGCTCCAATTCTGTTTCGTTTGGTTAACTGGGTTATGATTGTTTTGAAATTTTTCAATTTTTTTTTCAAATTTAATAATTTTTATTATTTCCATTATATTAATTATTTGCCACATTTATATTTTTTTTATAATTAAAATTATTTTTTTTATCTTTTTCTCATGTTGTAGGAAAACATTATACAGTAATCCCTTGCACAACAAGTTTTAACGATGATATTGTTATGCCAAGGCCATGAATTGTGTCTGAACAATTTACGTAGTCAGTGACAACTGCTTTCCTTTACCAAGCGGCTAGCTAGAAACAGTTTTAAGCTAGTTTGGGTATAGACAATGGCAATGACAAATGTCATGGAAATAGAGCGGTTAAGTATAATACAGGAACAAAGTATTTCCGCCATTTTTTTTCAATATCATTATGGCTTCCAAATGGGGAACGATGAAACAAAATTTCTACACTACTCGACATTGCTAAAATACGAGGATTTTGTTATCGTCGTGTAGAGATACTAAAATCCTGCGACCAAAATTGCAATTGTACGGCCCTTAGCTGATACAGTATTTACTTATAATGTCTCCACAATCTTGTTGTCTTGGTAAGAAAAATTGCATAATTGATTAATTCTAAAATGCATCAACGCCGCACAGGTTTCAAGAATGTGTTCTGCTGATTTGTTGTCCTCATCACGTATCTACACATTGCGCATGAATCGATTTCTATGACATAAAAATGTACTCTAGTCTATAATACCAGATCATAAAACCATATACTGTTTTCAAGCGATTCTTGGACAACCAGATCCACGATTCCCATCCTCTGTTAACATAGTTTCCATCCTAGCAAGAGCTTAGATTTTTTTAAAGCCGTGTGTATTGAGAAAGTTTGTGTGTGCCTCTGTCTAGTTTCTTTTTTTTTGCCAATAATACCCATTCGGACTCCACTTCCCAGTCCACAGGATTACTTATTTCTCAATTCGTGGGGTCTACAGGAATTTATATTACTGACACAGTCTCGACAAGGAAAAAGAGGTAGCATCTTCAGTTTGAAGGCCTGTTCACAGAACTTCATGGGAGAATACTTTTTTCACAACCTCAAATATATCGTAAATGTGACCTTGGAAGGCTCTATCAGTTTTTCAAAATGACTGGCTTGTTAAACGTTAGGATAGAGGACGTTAGGTTGGTACATAAGTGTACAGACATAGATGCAGTTCTGCATTTGAAAATATTCAGTGCCCTCTGACCACACGCTGTACAGCGTATCAGTCTTCTTTGAGTCGTAGGCAAGTTTTCCTGACAAAACCGAAGCTCTAAATAAAACAGTGATTTCAGCCTGACGAACTGAACATTTGGGAATACTACTGTATTATTTCGTCCTTTAATGTCTCTCCCTTTAATCTCTCCTGGTCAGTCAAAAGCTTCTATAGGAGAATGGATTTGCTTTAATTGTTTGCACTATGTTTGCACTATGTTTGCACTATGTTTGCTTTTGAAGTCGCCGTGGTGTAGTAGGTAGTGTGTTGGCTTACTATTCGTAAAGCCCGGGTTCGTATCCCAGGTCAGACATCAAAAATGAAATATGAAAAAAAAAATATTTCTTCGGCGACTTCCTCTCAGCAGATTTCTGGCAAAAACTCTGAGAGTAAAATAAACTGCCATGAAAAAGTTTCTCAAAATTCTGTCGTTCGGAGTCGACGTTAAACTGTAGGTCCCGCCACTCACGTATAAAATTAACGCACACAACATGAGTGGTGTGAGAAGCTAGGCCGTAATCCTGACTGAAGGGTTGTAATGGCCAATTATGTATGTATGTATGTATGTTTGCTTAGATGAGTTTTAGGCTTAGACGAATAATTTACCAAATTATGTTAGGGTTTACTGTTTGGACGATAGATTTTCACTTCGTACCATTGAATGCGTTGATGTTGCTTTTAACTACTCGGTTTGGTTTGTTCTAAATTAAATATTTAAACAATTGTTGTTCTAATGGTTTGAAAAAAAACTGATCTTTTTGTGACAAAAAAAAATGTTTATTTACGCTTTTAAAATAAATAACAAAATGAACATTGTGCGCAAATACATAATTATTAACCTATTGGGGTGCAGAAGAGTGGCTTTGAAATATTAACAGAGGTTAGAAGGCCTTTTAAATTCAAAAATATTTTATTTTTACAGAATTTCATAAAAAAAAATTACTAAAAATTTTAATTTATTAAAGAACATACCAACTTTGAAAGATAAAACATAATTTACGGTTTTTTTTTTTCAAACAGATTAATGAAGTTACTCCTTCAAGACTCTGCTTTTATACTTTTCAAAATGTAATTAAAAAAATTGATTATTGTTGTTGAAAAATTTGGAGATCGTACACCACTGATAACGAAACCTATTTTCTAAATTACGATAAGAGAGACAAAGATAAAAAAAATAAGGAAAAAAGAGCGTACGAATGAAAAAAATTAATAAATAAATAAATGATAATAAAAAATTAAATTATCACCTTTTTTTCGATACACTTGGTAAAATTATTTGTAAATATGTTATTTGAAAAATATTTTGTATTTAAATATGGCGATAAATCGATAAAACTTTAGCAGTAAAAAAATCAAATAAATTCTCAGGAGTCCTTTTAATATGCTACTCTGGGACACTGTTCCAAAAGGATCATCATCTGCTCAGATAATCCTACAGTACGGCTCTAAAATAATAAAATCTGTTGCACATCAATTCATTCAGAGGTCATCAATTTATACATATACCAGCGATTTTAAAGTGTTTTGAGATCCAGCAGAGCATAACTTTGTTCACCTCCGAGAGTTGTTCAAGATGTTGAAATCACTTCCTGAAGCAGCAGGGTTACCGTCAAATATGCATAAAGTGCTCTCAGTGCTGCATGACACCTCTTTGAATGCCTACCTCAGCGCACAGTATGCGGTTGAAGCGCTTGCCTAAAAATCCAAAGATGAAAAAATTTAAATCAAGGTTTTCACATTCTAAAAATTAAAAGATTTAAATTCAAATAAAATGATACATCCAGAAGAACCGGTGACCTTTGATTTTTCTGAGCAGATTATGTTAAAAACAAGAACAATCTAAATAGGATCAATTGAGAAATGTTCATCATATTTAAATCCAATACAACAACCAAACTTTTTCAAACACTGTTTTGTTTTAGGGCAACTCTATTATCCCAAGAGCTGGTTTGCTGAAATTTTTTTCTTAAAATTGGTGTGTTAAATAAGCTAATAAAGTGCTCTTCAGGTGGATCTTTTCAGGTCCCTGAAAGCCGAATATTTAGACGAAAAATTTAATTGCTGTTCTCGTATAAATATGCCCTGGAAAGCCAAATATTCACATAAAAATTTATTTACTGGCTCTTTATAGTGTTGACAATGTACTTTAGAGTACTTTATTGACGAGAAAAGTTAGAACACTTGGATAGAATTTGAAACAAAATTTGTATTAAAAATTGTTTTCTATTTTTTTTTCAGTGTTGTTTTTATTTTATCTATCGAAACATTTGACCAAACTAATTAGAACCCGAGGTCTCGGAAATCAAACATTGGCATATAAAGTTTATTTAATGTTTGGTCTTAGTATTGACAACTTAATAGTCAGTAAATAGTATTTTAAAGTGATATTTAGAGCTTGGCTAGAATTTGTACAAAGAAAGTTGTGTTCAATATTCTTTTTCATTAAAATTTTTTTTTCAGTGTGCTCTGTATCTTATTTAAATTTTTTTTATCAAAACCATTCGGTCCAAATATTTAAATAGTACGTATAACGTACATACATACATATATTTTATATATTATTATTAAATATTTAAATGCTGTGCTTTAGTTTTCATTTAGTTTTGCATTAAATTTATTGAGCACCACTAAAGAGAACCAATAAAACGTTATGATTTTAAATAATTTTCTTAAAATTTGTGTTTTAACATTGTTTGCTGGTAAAATTAATATTTTATTTAAATAATTAAACAAAAAACAAATTAATCCTCGTCTTAACATTTTAATGCAGTATTATTTTATCAAAATACAAATATTACGGCCATACCCATACAATGTGGGCGAGAAGCCAACTGCACGGTAACGCCAGATAGTGAAGTTTGTATATTGGATGATACAAATGGGCCTTGTATACGTAAATATGCCAGTAAATGTCATTTGGATATTGCAGCATGTAAACAAAGAAAAAGTGAATAAATTAACATTAGTTATGAAAAAGATTTTTTTTAAATTTTTATTTGTTGTTTTTGTTTTTAGATTTGACAGATTATAGTCCTCTATATTGTGCTATGGATGCTTATTTATGTGAAGATGGCTATGAACACTGGACCATATTTTTTGGTCATGAAAAAGACTAAAAGCGCAAATCAATCATAAAAAAGAGGCTGCAGATCTATAATTAGAAACAATTTATTTAAACTTGCCTTACTAATGAAAGTTTCGCTTTCATTTGAAAACTTTTCTCTTCGTTTATGTTTTCTTTTAGAAATCTTCTATAAAATGTAAAAATTTCTTTAATTTTATGTTTAGTTTGTATTGAGAATTTTATTGAAACAGTATTGTTGCAAAGAAATGCCTAAAATTGTTAATAAGCGTTTCATTTTTATATACACGTATATAGTGATCATCAGTTGTAGTCGAGGAGGTACGTGATGTATATGCCTAGTGCTACGTTTTTGTGTAAAAAAAAGTGGATCAAATAAAAGTTTAAATAATTTTTTTTTATTATTTTTTGTTTAGATAAAAAGTAAATACGCTTTGAAAGTTAATTAATAAATATTACGAAATAAGTGAAAAGTAAAGAAGAGATAGTGAGTAACAATAGCAAGTACTTTAATGGGTACTTACATTTATTTAATACTTTACGTTTATAAAAAATATTATTTGCCTATATTTTTATAAAAATAAATGTTAAAAATAAACTACCGTACATACATATACATGTATAGGGTGGGCCATTTAAAAGTTTAAATTTAAAATTGCAATAAAACAAAAACGGTTTGTAATTTCGCCAAATTTATGTATTTTTTTGTGAAGTACAGTTGTTCCTGTTAGAATATTATTTCATTCATATGGCTGCCGCGGCTGGCCTCACAGTACCTCAGTCGATATGACCAATTTTCGTGCACTTTTTCGAGTACATGGCATCACTAATGTTGGCTTTCAAATGCTCAATTTTCTATGGTTTGTCGGCGCAACAATTTTCTTTAACTGCGCCCCACAGAAGATAGTCCAATGGTGTCAAATCACAACTTCTTGGCGGCCAATTGACATCACCATTTCGATTAATTAAACGGCTATCAAACATTTGACGCAATATATCCATTGTGGCGTGAGACGTGTGGCAAGCTGAACCATCGTGTTGAAACCAAACATCGTTCACTTCAATACATAAAGTGGGGGTCCAAAAAATCGGTTATATTGTTGCAATAAGTGTCTCCATTGACCTCAATTTTTCGAAGAAATATGGGCCAATGATGCCTCCGCTCCACAAGCCCCTCCAAGCAGTCACTTGTAATGGCTGCATTGCTTCTGTAAGACCACGTGTAGGTTTCTTGAGCCCCAAATACGCCAATTTTGCTTATTAATGTACCCACCAAGATGAAAGTGAGCTTCATTCGTAAATATGATTTTTTTTTGGCAAAATCGACATTATCGTGCAGTTTCTAGTTGGTCCAATAAATTCCAACATTGCTCAAGCGTAAATCAATTCATTACGTTCAGTGGAGATAATATGCTGAATTTTGTGACAAAATAGAATGATAGACATACATAAGTATTGTTAGATTATATGTATATGTATATGAAACTAGAACAGTTATGACAACATAAAAAATTATTATCATCTTCTTTCAGCAATAATTCCTGAGAAAAATTCAAATAGTTTTGCAACCTATTTGGACTCCATTAAATCTCCTGAAATACAATCAAAAGATTTCATCGATCACAATGCTCTCTATGATGCGGAATTAATTTTAAATGCTTTTGCTTCACTTAAACCGCACAAGCATAATATATTCTTACCGAGCGATAATGAACCCTGTAAGTGGATGGGTAATACAGTGTGCAGTAATAAATATGAACCAATTTGTGTAACCGATTTTAAATGTGTTTTTGAGGTGAAAAATCAATGTATACTCGATCAAATGAATTGTGGTTGTGGTAAGTAAAAAAAATATATTTATGAATGAATACGTATTTGAAGATTTTATAAATTTTTAATTTCTTTTTTCTCTAGTTTCCCATCATGTTGTGCCTTCCGTATATTGTAAAAATTTCACACAACCACTGTTTAAACGTTGCAACATAACAATTTCTATAGAATAATTTAATCTTTTTATATTTACTACACAATATTTTAATTTATTTTTTATTTATTGAATAAAAAAAAACAAGAATTGTTTGATTTTGATTTATTTCCGTAATAAAATTTATAAGACGTGCTTATTATGATTACAATTCTACAGATTATTTATATTCTTAAGTGTCACGTACATGTTTGAAAATTTAAAACAAATGATTTTATTATAAAAACAATAATGCCTAACTTTAATTAGTCTTTAGTTAACGTTCGTTATTCTTTATTAACAGTTTTGTTGGATTATATTTTATAAATAAAAAAAATATAAAAAGTATACAAAATTAAAAAAACAATTTTTGAAATTAAAAAAAAAATCAGAAAATTTTTTAAAGCAGAAAAAGTTTAAAATTAAAAAAAAAATTAATAACTTGAAATAAATAATTAAAAAAAAATTAAAATTTAAAAAAAAAATAAATAACTTGAAATAAATAATTAAAAAAATTAAATATGATTTACATACGGTTTAAAATTGTCAGCTGCTTGCTACTATTGAGTAAGTATTATTGTTTTTAACGATTTAATTAAGGATATTATGAAGTAAAATACAAAATAAAAAATATTAAAAAAAATTAAAAAAAATACTAGAAACACTAAAAAAGCGGTAGCAACAACTCCTAAACAGTTTACTCCTACATTACCTTAGATTTGAACTTTCTAAAATTTTTTCTCAGCTTTATGACATTAAAGTGTTCTTTCAATCTACAATGTTTTGTAAAATGGCGGTTATAACCTTCAGCCACTTCTCAATAGTCTGATGTTAACTTAATAAAGTGTCCACCTCTTTTCATATTTCCTTTTCCCAATTATATTCACTCCATGTCAGACATATCCAAACAATATTCCTTGTAACACAGGGATTAGTTTATGCGGCTAGCAACAGAGTGTAACGCAATTTCCCCAGATCTACCTATCGCTTAGAATGCTGACAGTATCAGGTCTGAAGGATGATCTAGTAGAAATGAGTTTGCGTAATAGGCCTAAAGTCTTTAATATGGAATAAAACCAGAGCGGTATCATTTTCGGGAGGCAGAAAACTTCATTCGACTCCTTGGCTGAGGTAATATTACAGCAAATGCACTCAGCGGTTCTGGCTCATACAGAGAACATTTCAAGGAGGGCCTAACGTACCGTAATGATATGCAGAAGGTTTGCAGAAAAATCTTGTTGGTGCAATCCAAGATTTCTGCATTGGATATATATTTCGTGCGATGTTACATGTTTGGTCAGGTAGAACAGATTTGAATATATCTCAAATGGAAATTACGAAACTTACATTAAGTCGCCGTAGTCTAGTAGGTAGTGTGTTGACTTATTAGACGTGAGGCCATAGTTCAAGCGTCAGTTCAGACATCTCCAACAAAACGAAATATGAAAATGTATTTCTTCGGCGACTTCTTTCCTCTCAGCAGATTTCTGGCAAAAGCTCTGAGTGCAAATAAAATTACCAAATCACAAATCAAAAATCTGTCGTTCGTAGTCGACATTAAACTGTAGGTCTCATCACTTATGAATAAAATAAACACACACAACACAAGTGGTGTGTACATATGTATGACTATATCCAACGAATTACCTACTCCACAGAAAATTTTGCTTTCATCAGCAGTGTGGAAGCTACCTTCCTCCCAAGCTGAGCTGCTTAGTTAATGCCAGAAATTTCCACATGATCTGGTATCTAGCCCTCCCTTATTGATTCAACTTTCCATTCTAATATCGAATGACTCCTTAGGAGCTGAGTGCTAGGATGACAACCTGACTGTCTAATAGTATTGTTATGTCCTATCTTTTGTGTTTTCTGTCCAAGTTGAATTGAGCACATCTTTCGATGGCTTAAACTTTCACTAGTTTCCCCACGGGTACTTAAGCTTTTATCCTTGCCCCAACTGTATACTAAAGTATGGCCGCCCTCTTATTAGAGTATGTAACAACCAAATAACTCATTCCCAGTTCGAAACATATTCCAAAATAAAATCATAAAATTTACATGTCCTATGCAGATGACAGTTAAGGAAGAAACTTTAGATATTGTGACCTTTAGATTTGTCAGGTCACTATTTAGTGTTAGATTTGTTTCCCATTATCCTGACCATAGTTTCCAAGGTTCTGATCCTTAGTACCGTATGTCACTAGCTTAAACCCAACAGAGTATCCAGCGCTGTTATAAGACAGGTTCTCATTGCTGAGGATTATAAAACTGATTATACATTCTTCTTGGGAATATTAAATACTTTCCTTAGAGCTTTTAATAACCTTGACTCTTTAATTTTTCAGCTCTCTTAACAACAGCTCAAGCTAAAACTCATCTCGATCTCAGAGAGAGACTGGCACGTTTATTGCTGGATCCTGACTATAGCGATAAAGAGAATGAATTAGAAAGACCACGAAAAACCTATGGAATGTTATTGAAGGATTTAAGGGAACATCATCTTTTTGATACATCATCTGAAGAACAAATTTTTTGAGCTTTTAAGTCGTTTAGGTGAACACTATGATGATATACGTGTATCTTCTGCTCGAAAACCAGCGCCATCAACAGAATCGTCAACGACAACGGCAACCACTTCTACAACAACGACGACAACAACAACAACACAACCATCAACTACAACATTGGAAAGAACTGAAGCACCATTGTTGGGACAAAGTCGACGACCTTTTATGATGGGCATTGGACGTTTGGGTACCATGGTTAATAAATTTATTGATATGTGGACAAGGCCTTAGATAATATACTTGTTATTGTTATTGTAAAACAAAACTGTAGTTGTAGAATGTATTTTTTTATATATAAAATAATAATATTTTTTTAATTTAATGAGATTTTATAAGAATATTTTAATTTTGATTTCGAATTTTCTATTTCATTAGAGAAATTGCCTCAAATCCTTCCCTTATTAATTTTTCGAAATTATTTAAAAAATAAATAAAATTGTCTGGGAATAATGATATTTTCGAAACTTGAAAATAGTACTATTTTGGTACTTTTGGAAATTTCGTGCAAAAAATTTAAAAACAGCTGCTTTAACAAAAATCTTCGAAAATGTCGACTTAATTTCGAATTTGTAGAAAATATCAAATTTATTGCTTTTTGTTGTTATAAGAACATTTCTAAATATTTTATTGAAGTATTAATTTACCCTTTAGGTACTTTAGTAGCTTTTTTAATGCGATTTTTATATCGTACATCTGATATAAAATTTCTAAATTATTTTAAATTCCCTTTGTACAACAACTTATATACTTAAGGATCGGTGCCTATAGAGCAGTACCGTCCCTAAGTAGTTCACATATAATCGGTGTATGTATACTAAATCCTATTAATGTGATCACCGACTGAGTCAAACAGAATGTAGCAGATGTGTAACTATATACAGTGTTGGATGAAATAATAAGAATTATTGTCTGTGACATACGATTACCTCCACCATACTGCAGTCTTTTTTGCATATTTAAGGCCATAAGTTTCTCCAATCATCCATTTACATATGCTGTCTTGCAAAACATAACCTTTGTATTATGTTTAGTTTACTCAAAATTGGAACTTTCTTGGCGCTGTGTATATTTAATCCAGTTTCTTGGAATCTGTTTATTATAGAGCAACTCGTAATTTGTACACTTAAAATATTTTTTCGATATTTTTTAAACACGGTTAATTAATGAAATGAATTTTAATTTAAAAATCATACATAATTTGCGTCATTAATAATTTCGCACGCTTAAAGAAATTAAAATTCAAAAAGAAAAAACTAAAAAAATTTCTTTGACGATACTAGTATAAAAACGTTTATCTTCGTGAGATTTCTATCAAATTCAACCAAACTGTGAAAAGATCAATATCGTAAGAAATATTTAAAAGAAATTAAAAAAAAACATGAAATTCTTCTCAGTGATTGCTATTGGTAAGATACCTTAGGATTGTATTTTAATTTCCGAATCTCGAAAATTAAAATTTATTCTCCTTTTTATAGTTTTTTGTTTGATTGCCGCTATTCACGGAGCTGCTGTTAATTCCGAATGTTCTGGTGCCTGTCAATTACTTTATCAGCCCATCTGTGGTTTTAATGGACAATGTTACAAGGAATACAGTAATGCTTGCTTCTTAAAAGCGGCTGCATGTAAAGAAGGTTTGTGGTTTAATATGATTTATTTTTAATTATTTATTAATTATTTTTATATTTTATTTTTTATTGTTTATTTTAGATATTAAAACAGTTGACTTACAGGAATGCAGTAAGCCTGACATTAAGAAATGTTAATTTAAATGTTTTAAATATTCAAATTTTAATTAATTTATTTATTTCTTTACTTTAAACTAAACATGCAAATAATTATTACCATTTTTTTTTAAATTAAAACAATAAAAATAATTTGAAGAGAAATAATTTTCAAAAAGAAATCCAAAATTTTCGAAAAAATAATTTTCATGATACGAAACGGCAAAGAGTTTGATATCAAATTGACTTTCAGTAAATAAGTCTAAAAATTCTGTCAGCAAATAATCTCTGTTTAGATTGCAACAATTACAAATAGTTTCAGATCTTTAATTGTATAGGACGTAGTATAGGTATGTGATGACGTCGTACAGTTGATTACAATCCCGAGAAATCCCTTTTGAATCCTACAAAAATCAAAAAAAATTTGGTTTGGAATAATGGTTTTTGGATCTTTCCTGTCAAGAAAGCCAGAGAGCGGATATTTAGGATGGTTAGGCAGAGCCAGAGACTAATATCTTACCGCTCTACTCAATTAAAAATTTCCGTTTCCAACATCATATTTTCGCATGGGGCCTTAATTCCAAATAGCGACAATTGATAGTCATATCATCTTAAGATCCTCTGCGGTGGAACGTAGAAAAACTTGACAAATGAAGCTGAAAAAAACTTAAAAATAATAAGAGAATCGAAACGAAAAGATATAAAAATAATTTTACGTATTTCTACTTTAGTTAGCAACTGTTTTTAATTTCCATATTGTTAAGCTAATGATGACATACAATTTCTCTTATCTAACTGGTTATATTTTAAATGAATCTGATTAATATTATTTTATATAATTTAATTATTAACTATTATTAAACAAAAAAAAATAAATGAAACCATAATAAATTTTTAAATTAATATCGGGTTTAACCAAAAGTCTCCATCATATTTACATAAAATAATTAATAAGTCTGTTATGAATTGTTATAATTTCAACTAAAGGGAAAAGTATTGGCGAACATGTAGTACGATCATATTATACCCTACAACACATTCAGTAAATAATTAATTGCTTCTACACTTTCTTAAGAGTATTAGCTCTGTTCGATGTTGAAATACAGATTGAAAGAAAGATAATCGTTCTACGACGGCAATACAATAATTGTGAGTTTTTTATGATATTTATTATACAGATACTGTGGAACACGTTTAAGTCCGCATTATTGTTATTTAACCTAAGCCCTCGACCTAATAAGCGAACCACCAAATATATTTTTTATTATTTAATATGAAATTGATAAGAAAGTAATCTACAAAGAAAAGTTTTTAAGTAATTCTAGTTCAAAACCTACTTCTAAAATTTTATTAATTTCCACGAAATACAGTGCACTCAAAATTCAGTAGGCCATGTAAAGAACCGGCAATTTGTTTAATGGGAAATGAATTGTAGCCAAATTATCTATTTTCAATTTGAATGGCCTAGTGGATACAAAAAATTGAGTCTGAGAGAATCCACATGTTACCCATAACAAATAATTGCTACTCAAAACAAGGCACTGTTTGGTGCGAATTTTGATCAGGCGCAGCGACTGGGCTTTACTTTTTTAAAGATGAGACCGAAATTACAGTAACGAGTGAACGCAACTCGTTACAGGCACATGATAACGGTCTCAACTGTACGACATGTGTCTCGACGATATGTATGTATGTAGTTTCAGTAAGACGGCGCAACAAGCGATTTATTACATCAACGATTTCCAGCAGAAATTATCTCAAGAAATTTTTATATCATCTGGTCACCCGGATTGTGCGGTTTAAAGCCGTAAGAATTTTTCTAAAAGAATATAAATCTTTGTACAAAAGTCATGGAAAATTTCATGAAAAGAGTGATGGCCTCCATACTTAATCCGAACATATCTTCTTTACGATGCAAAAAAAAAATCACAATTTTCTCAAAAATAAAATGGAAAAGTACTTTCTTTTTATGCTTAAAACAGTTTTGTTTAAAAAACGTATTTTTTGTGTTAAGAAACGTACTTTTTGTGTTAAAAAACGTACTTTTTCCCATATAATAGTATACATACATACATAATTGGTCTGTCAGGATTACAACCTAGCTTTTCACACCACTCATGTTGTGTATGTTAATTTTATATATGAGTGGCGGAACCTATAGTTTAAAGTCGACTCCGAACGATAGATTTTTGAGAAACTTTTTGCCAGAAATCTGCTGAGAGAAAGTAGCCGACGAAATATTTTGTCATATATCGTTTTGTTCGAGATGTCTGAACCAGTGGTGTAATCGTGGCTTCATAATAGTATAACAGACATGAATTTTTTTAAATTTCTTTTTATTTTCTTTTTTTATAACAAAAACTAAACTAATGTTTAAATTAACAATTCTTTAATAACCAGAGTATTTTAGACAAAAACGTTTATTCCCCTCCCGAAACTTTAGCATTTGACTGCATTTTTAGCGTCACATTTTGCTGGTTCCACTATGGCAAAATCTATAAAGGAACGTGTACAAAATAAGTAACAATTAAATTGAATAGAATATTTAATCAAAACTTACTATCTTTTCCATTGCAATTGGCCGCCTTCATGACGCATTGGTTAGCGAATGACTTATAACAGCTTCCATTATAAGCACAGGTAGGTTGATACAAAGCTGGACAAATGGCGGGGCAATCATTGGCTGCTTGTACGGCGCAAATGAAGAAGAGGGCTGGAATTTTAAAATTATATTGCTTTTATTATTTGTTTTGAATTTTAAAGTTTTGTTTTCTATTTTAAAACATACCCAAAAATATAACTGCAATGAATTTCATTTTTAATTTCTTTTTTCTTTTTGCACTAAACTTTAGTGTTTATAGTTGAAGTTAAAGTGTGTAAATGATATTTCTTTCTTATTATTCCTAAGCTTTTATAGTTTATTTCTACTATGTTAGCAGCAATGTGTTGGGAGCATCTGCTTAAATTAATATTTGAATCATTAATTAGCCGGTATTTTTATTTAACACAGATGCTGTTTTTTTTTAGTTGCGATTTTTGTTTTGAGTTGTGTTTTTTTGGTAAATGTGCAAATTATTTGGGGATTTTTATTTATTATTTATTTTTTTTGCTATAATGTTTACTTCTGTTTGTGTTTTTTAGCATTTTATTTGTCATATTTTTACCATACACTCCTTCATTTCGACTTCTACTGATCATAACAAAAGTGATTAAATTTTTAATCCATGTGATGTGACCAAACATAAGCGCTTCTAATTATACGCTATACCAGCAAAAAAAACCGATAATTATATTATCGATAGACAATGAACACAGTTTACCAACTGTTTTACTTTTAACCCTTTCATGCCCGATGTTGCCTATAGGCAACATTGTACATTTTTGTTCATAAATTCCGTAATTTTTAATTTTTTTAAAAGATTTTTTTTTTGCAAACAAGCTTGGTTAAAAACGTGTAAAACCAGTATACGTAGGACTCTGAATTTAATATCACTTCATATTTAGGCCATAACTAACAAACACATGTCCTTAAAAAAATTTTAGCTCTGGCCCAAAAAATTCGGGCATGAAAGGGTTAATTGCACAAACTTATGGGGCCGGAGTTGGTTATTTGAACGCTTTTCGGAGTACAAATAATGTTCAGAAAGTAAATATGTTCTTGGAAATTATTAGAATAGCTTCCTATATGCCCATTTAGTACGTACAGCATCCTCGTAAAGCATTCTTTGCTTATTTTTTCTGGATATAAAGCTTAGAAAGGTTTGTTAAGCTGTCAGAATATCTATCATTGGAAAATGTGGGTTCCATTGTTTGTTCTAAAATACTTGAATTCCTAATTGTTTAATAACATATAAATAATTCCAAAAATTCACAAACGAACTTTGATCTTGAGTTTTACTGAAGTTGCCGATGAAGTCAAATCTTATTTGGCTTATCCAACGCATTTTGTCGGATATTTTGGGCATGTCTTCTTGTATATTCATTCCTTTACTGTTTGCTTAAGCTACATATAATACTTACATACATAATTGGTCATTACAACCCTTCAGTCAGGATTAAGACCTAGTTTCTCACAGCACTTATGTTGTGTATGTTAATTTGAGGGACCTACAGTTTAAAGTCGACTTCGAACGACAGATTATTTACTCTCAGAGTTTTTGCCAAAAATCTGCTGAGAGGAAATCGCCAAAGATATAAATTTCTTTTTGTTGGAGATGAAAATGGACCTGAGGCTTGAAAGGTGGCCTCACGTCTAATAAGCCAACACGCTCTATCTTCTTATTTCCTGATTTGTTTCTGTCGCATTATTTAAGCATTTCAAGCAAAGCTGCTAATTGATCTACTATACCAGGTTTTATCATTTATCTTACTCTTCCTTAATAGGTGGTACTTCACGATGTTTCGATCATGTTCGTTGTTATTGTATATAAGGTAGGGAACTTTATTTACGGTTTATTCTCCGGAGTTTCAGTCCAATTGCATGGATGTTTACTTAAATATTTTAGATGCTATGCCTCATCACCTCTGGTTGTTTAATTTTAATCAAAAGATTTGTAGTTTAAGTATTGATTCTACTATAAATAAGGATCATCAATTAAATATCAATGTCAAACAGGAGCAACAATGGAAACATTTATATGAAATATGAAAAAATATTTCTTTCGGCTATTTCGTCTCACCAGTCTTCTGAGAGTAAATTGCCATGAAAAATTTCTAAAATTTATCGTTCGAAGTCGATAGTAAACGGTAGGATCCAATGTACATGGATAAATTTAAAACATAGCGCATGAATGGTGTTCGAAGCTAGGTTGTACTCCTTACTAAAGGGTTGTAATGTTTCACAGCTGTTTGATAGTGATAAAAGCATTATGTTCCTAAGAGTGTAGTGTGTCTTCTAATTCGTTAATGTACTTTTAAATAACAGCGTTTGTTATGCTAAATTTTTGTATAAATATTTAAATTTTTCATAATAATCAAAAAGCGTTTGTTTACCTTAAAATTGAGCTTTAATTGATAAGAAGTTTTTCTTGTTTATGATTTTTTTATTTATTAGTTAAGTACAGTTTAAATACTTTTAAAATATATTTTGAATTCTGTGAAATGCTTAACTATATAAAGACAATTTTAGCATTGATTATATTGGCACAAAGACAACAAACACTTTCAAAAACGGAATACAAAAAAAAAAGAAAATCGAATATTAGTTAAAGTATCGGTTAACACCCTACAGCAATAAATGTGGTGAATATATTTTGCACTAATATTTCTAAATACTGTTAGCAATTGTTTTGTACATAATTGATTCACAATGTCTTATAAATATTCATCCAGTTAAAGACTTAATTGAATTAACAACTAATGTCTTCGATTTTAATTACATAAACGAACAGGTTAAAAAATGTTAATGTTCGTATATTGCCATTTAATTTTCTTGTTTTGATTTTTAATAACAAGCATGTATAATAATCTAAAATAAATCTTTGACAGTGGAATAGTTTTTAAGCTTTATTTAAAGCTTAATAATGTTTAGAAAACAAATTTAAACTTGACTGAAAGTTCTTTATAAAAGTTCTTTAAAGCACCAATTTGAAACATCCATGATGTTGACTGTAAGTGAAAGCTTATGCGTTATTGATTAAGGCTCTAAAAATAAAACGATTATTTTTTGAGACCAGCACTCAGAAGATGACCCATATTCACGCACTTCATTGTGTTGGGAAGCAGGAAAAATAGTTTATAGGAGAAAGGAAAGAGGGGTAGGGTGTGATAATTTTTGTTTCGTTTCTTTTTAAAAAAATTGTTTATAATAATAATTCTCACTTGCTTTTTTCTATTGTGAGTAACCACATATAAAGTTAAACAAACAATCAGACAATCATAAACACTCAGTCGACTTAATAATTTTGCATGCTTAAAGAAATTAAAATTCAAAAAGAAAAAAACTAAAAAAATTTCTTTGAAGATACTAGTATAAAAACGTTTATCTTCGTGAGATTTATATCAAATTCAACCAAACTGCGAAGAGATCAATATCGTAAGAAATATTTAAAAGAAATTGAAAAAAAAAACATGAAATTCTTCTCAGTGATTGCTATTGGTAAAGATACCTTAGGATTGTATTTTAATTTCCGAATCTCGAAAATTAAAATTTATTCTCCTTTTTATAGTTTTTTGTTTGATTGCCGCAATTCACGGAGCTGCTGTTAATTCCGAATGTTCTGGTGCCTGTCAATTACTTTATCAGCCCGTCTGTGGTTTTAATGGACAATGTTACAAGGAATACAGTAACGCTTGCTTCTTAAAAGCGGCTGCTTGTAAAGAAGGTTTGTGGTTTAATATGATTTATTTTTAATTATTTATTAATTATTTTTATATTTTATTTTTTATTGTTTATTTTAGATATTAAAACAGTTGACTTACAGGAATGCAGTAAGCCTGACATTAAGAAATGTTAATTTAAATCTTTTAAAAATTCAGATTTTAATTAATTTATTTATTAATTCCTTTCTTTATACTCAACATGCAAATTATTATTACCTTTTTATTTAAATTAAAACAATAAAAATAATTTGAAGAGAAATAATTTCCAAAAAAATAATTATTTCAAAAAATCTTTTCGTGATACGAAACGGCAAAGAGGTTGATATCAAATTGGCTTTCAGTAAATAAGTCTAAAAATTCTGTCAGTAAATAATCTCTGTTTAGATTGCAACAATTACAAATAGTTTCAGATGTTTAATTGTATTGTATAGTACGTAGTATACCAACTGTATTGCTTTTAATTGGACATACTTATGGAATATGAGTTGGTTATTTGAACGCTTTTCGGAGTACAAATAATGTTCAGAAATTAAATATGTTCTTGGAAATTATTACAATAGCTTCCTATATGCCCATTTTGTACGTACAGCATCCTCGTAAAGCATTCTTTTTTTTTTTCTGGATATAAAGCTTAGAAGGGTTTGTTAAGCTGTCAGATTTTCTGTTATTGGAAAATGTGGGTTCCAGAATTTGTTCTAAAATACTTGAATTCCTAATTCCAAAAATTCACAAACGAACTTTGAACTTGAGCTTTACTGAAGTTGTCGATGAAGTCAAATCTTATTTGGCTTATCCAACGCATTTTGTAGGATATTTAGGTCATGACTTCTGGTATATTCATTCCTTTACCGTTTGTTTAAGCTACATACATATATACTTACATACATAATTGGTTATTACAACCCTTCAGTCAGAATTAAGACCCAGTTTCTCTTTCCACTTATGTTGTGTGTGTTAATTTTGGGGACCTACAGTTTAAAGTCGACTTCAGACGACAGATTGTTTACTCTCAGAGTTTTTGCCAAAAATCTGCTGAGAGGAAGTCGCCGATGAAATAAATTTCGTTTTGTTGGAGATGTCTGACCTGGGGATTGAAAGATGGCCTCACGTCTAATAAGCCAACACGCTCTATCTTCTTATTTCCTGATTTGTTCCTGTTTCATTATTTAAGCATTTCTAGCAAAGCTGGTAATTGATCTGCTGTACCATGTTTTATCATTTATCTTACACTTCCTTAATAGATGGTACTTCACGATGTTTCCATCATGTATGTTGTTGATTTTACATAAGGCAGGGGACTTTATTTACGGTTTATTCTCCAGAGTTTCAGTCTGATTGCACGGATGTTTACTTAAATATTTTAAATGCTACACCTCATCACCTCTGGTTGTTTAATTTTAATCAAAAGATCTGTATTTTAAGTATTGGTTTTACTAAAATTAAGGATCATCAATTAAATATCAATGTCAAACAGGAGCAACAATTGAAACATTTATATGAAATATGAAAAAATATTTCTTTCGGCTTTTCGCTCTCACCAGTCTTCTGAGAGTAAATTGCCATGAAAAATTTCTAAAATTTATTGTTCGAAGTCGATGGGGAACTGTAGGTTCCGCTGTACATGGATAAATTTAAAACATAGCGCATAAGTGGTGTTGGAAGCTAGGTTGTACTCCTACTACTCACAGCTGTTTGATAGTGATAAAAGCATTATGTTCCTAAAAGTTACTGTCTTCTAATTCGTTAATGTACTTTTAAACAATTCCAAACAGCGTTTATTATGCTAAATTTTTCTATAAATATTTAAATTTTTCATAATAATCAAAATAGCGTTTGTTTACCTTAAAATTGAGCTTTAATTTATAAGAAGTTTTGCTTGTTTATGATTTTTTTTTTATAAATACTTTTAAAATATATTTTGAATTCTGTGAAATACTTAACTATATAAAGGCAGCTTTAGCATTGATTATATTGGCACAAAGACAACAAACATTTTCGAAAACGGAATACAAAAAAAAAAATAACAATAATTAGTTAAAGTATCTATTAACACCCTACAGCAATAAATGTGGTGAATATATTTTGCACTAATATTTCTAAATACTGTTGGCAATTGTTTTATACATAATTGATTCACAATGTCTTATAAATATTCATCCAGTTAAAGACTTAATTGAATTAATAACTAATGTCTTCGATTTTAATTACATAAACAAACAGGTTAAAAAATGTTAAGGGTGTTCGACCTGTTCGTATATTGCCAATTAATTTTCTTGTTTTGATTTTTAATAACAAGCATGTATAATAATCTAAAATAAATCTTTGACAGTGGAATAGTTTTTAAGTTTTATTAAAAGCTTAATAATGTTTAGAAAACAAATTTAAACTTGACTGAAAGTTCTTTATAACAGTTCTTTAAAGCACCTATTAAAAACATCCATGATGTTGACTGTATGTGAAAGCATTTGCGTTATTGATTAAGGCTCTAAAAATAAAACGATTATTTTTTGAGGCCACCATTCAGAAGATGACCCATATTCATGCACTGCTGCATTGTGTTGGAAAGCAGGAAAAATAGTTTATAGGCGAAAGGAAAGTGGGGGTAGGGTGTGATAATTTTTGTTTCGTCTCTTTTCAAGGAAATTGCTTTCTAGTAATAATTCTCACTTCCTCTTTTCAATTGTGAGTAACCACATATAAAGTTAAACAAACAATCAGACAATCATAAATACCCATAGTTTCTGCTTGAAAACGAACTCACGGCCTCAGTACTTGAGGTTTAGCACACTATCAACTAGGACTTTGGGAGACTCATTGGAGGTGTCCGTAAGAGGAGGTTTCACTGTACCTGGAATGGTAAATTAATCTTGAAGATACGTTTTGAGTCACACTTCTGTGGCTGTTGAAAACCGACTTTTCCACTCTTTGGAGGCCCATCGGCAGATGTACATACATTTTCTATTACTTATGCAGATCTCAGAACATTATTGCATTAGATGGAGAGTAAAAAGTTTTTTATTTATTAAAGTCTCCAGATTTGAACGGTAACATACTCTTCAGAGCATGTCCATTTTTATCTTATCTACCTTATTATTATTATCGTCTAGAGATGTTTCAATACTGAAACAATACAATCTATTTTACTGTACACCTCATTATACATAATGTCTCTTTCAATCCTGTTGCTCTGACAAACTTCAGAACAGTATTAGTAAGTATACTACTGTATTCTGGAATACATTAGCTTAGCACAGGCTCCAAGTAGGTGTTCTAGTGATTTGTTCTCCTCACAACAGAATTTACATATACGGCGTAAAGCAATTGCTATCCTGAGTAAGTGTTCTTTGAATGTATCGCCAGCTCAGAAGGCTATTTATTGTCCTTGGACAGAATAGTCTGATGTATAACTCAAATCTCTTTGTATAGTAATTACCCGGCAAACGTTTAGGTCGTCTCAAAACCCATTTCACTTGTGAGTAGTCTTCGTCTCTTTTTATCTTCCCCATCGCCCCATGTCCAGACAGTCACATATCGTTCACTTATCTCAAAAAGAATTTTCAAAACTTGTAGAACCGATTTTTGTTAGTATGTTTGTATATAATATGTTGCGTGTTTTTATCGTTCACAGTATCACTTTACATTTAAAATAAAATCTAATATTTTTTTTCGTGTTTTTATATAAAAAACTTACTTTAAAGTTTTCAAGACTATTAATTTAAACACCTTTACTAGAGCCATATTTGGTAACAAATGTATGTTGGCAGTGTTTTTCCATTTGTTTTTGTTATTTGGTTATGCAATACGTCCTTGATCAGTGTAGCTGAATAAAGAAAACAAGAAACAAAAATCCAAAAACAACATTTACGCAATTCCTTTAAGCAACCACTGGTAATGGTTCAACAAAAGTTGCTAAAAAAAGTTCTTTGAACTACAATTTTTAGTGTTTGAATGGATGGATGGTGGATGGTGGATAAATTCGAGCTTTTATATCAACTTGAAATTTATAGTGGCATGCCACCACATAGTCTGACTACGTAAGCAACTGTTAAAGAATTAAACGAGTGTGCTGAAGCAGTCTTTTATTGTTTAATGTGGCAAATTAAACACGAACAACTCAAGGCATGAACAAACAGAAACTAGTGTGTCTATTGGCAGCAAAAAAGTGAAAAAAAAATTGTATTGGAAAACCGTTTTGCTGTATCAAGGTTAGCCGTTTACCAAAGTTGTTTTGAAGATTAAGATTTACTTGATGTGTGTATGTGTGTATTTATGAAGTTATTATGTAAGTTGCAAGTCCAATTTAATACTAGAATTTATGGCCCCTAAAAACGATTGTCTTAACCAAACAAATTTTATCTTTCATACATTATAGTAGGTGTTCCACTTTTCATCGCCCATAATAATGTCCTCAGAAATTGTGCGATTTCGTTCCGTTTTAGCAGGGAATCGTAAAAGCGGCCTGTGGTACCTAAACATCGAGCTTCTTTGTGTATCCAGCGTTCTTCAAATGGTTGATAACGGCTTAGTGATGAATGCCTAGTCCACTAGTACTATCGGTGCAGCTTAAGTGCCCGTTGCTTAAATTTTTTTTAATTATAACGTCTTGGTAATAAACCTTTTTAATATGGGAAGCTTCAGATGAACATCAAATGTTCCACCTAAAGATAATCGAAGAAAATTAAACCCAAAACTTAAAATTCTGATTAAACTCGAGCTGCTAGCCTTACGGCATTATAACCGTATATCCACGATTTGTAAACAGTTGTGATTGTGTACAATAAATCGATTTTGTTATTGATATCATACAATAGTATCTAGCTAATGTCTGTTTTATAACACAACGACCTCTAATATGGTACATTCGAAAGCACGGTATGATTCAAAAGAGATGCTGATAAGGATTCAACGATTCCACATTACCATTTCCACCATTTCTTTAATGTTGTACTAGACCTGCTTGAAATATCATGCATTAGGTAAGTGAATATTTTGTTAATCGAAGTGAACTCAACTCTAATCTTCTTGATTTGCCGCCCAAAATATGGAGATTTTTACGCTGATGCTCAAGCAACATTTCTTCTAACATTTTTTTCCAAAATTTGTCCCACTATTTCGGTTGTTCCTTTAGTTTTTTTAAGGAGCATAAGGCTGACACAAACCATCTATTTTATCTTATCTGTTTTAAATTTGTTGTCATGTTTCTCAATTTTATTAAGTTTTTTCAGCTACACAGGTGATTGGTTTACGGCAGTAAATTCTGAAATGATGGTTATGCTATGTGCCGTTACCTAGAAATAACGGCCCTTATAAAAACGTATTGATGATGTATTGCCTATAGAGCTGAGGAAATTTACCATACTTCCTGTGAGGTTTTTAGCTGGCGTTAACCTCTCTGAGAGACCAAAGGATTTCTAAATTATTTGGAGGGCTTACGACCTATCTTTTCATATGACCACTGTTGTAGGCGTCAAATTTATCCTCGAATCCACGAACGATAGATTTTGGATAAACTTTTCATGGTAATTTTATTTTCATTCAGAGTTTTTTGCCAGAAGATTGCTGAGAGGAAGCGGCAGAAGAAATATTTTTTAATTTGTTTTTGGCATCTAATAAGGTAACACACTACCTACTAGAATACGGAGACATCTGTGTATCTATTCACCTTTTAAAGTTCAAAGAACCATGAATTTAGTAAGTGCCACAAGTTCTTAAAGTCCTCGATTATATATGCATGCGTACGACGAATATTGAAATTAGAAAATCATTTTCAAGAATTTCAATAAGACCACTGGAATAAATCCTGCACATTCAGTGGTGCGCTTTACTACATTTTTAATATAATATTTCAAGGAAATTTTTTTTATACATTTTTTTATGGCTTTCTTCCTTTTTTAATAAAAACAAGTACGATTTACTTTGTACATTTTTATAAATAAATACATTTATTTTTAATTTTGTATTCTAATAACTAATGGTAGTAATCTTTTTTCAAAAACAAAAGACTTAAGACACATACTTTTTAATTAAATACTATGAAATCGAATGATTTTAAAATCATTTTCAACACTTAAATAAAATTTTTTTAAAACTTAATTCTTAAAAATATAATCTTTTCAGTCCCTTTGTAATAATTGATAACGAAATACTTTGTAGGAGAAAACATTTTCACTGATTTCATGATAAACACGCAGCACACAACCTTTTTAAAAGAAAAAAAAAATATTTTAAGAAAACTATTATTTATTAACGAATAAGAAATAAATCATTTTATAACACTAACCCACTAAATATTTTAAAATTCTCAATAACACCATGTGGAATAAATTTTTAAATCAAAAAAACAATAATAAAAACACTTGCAATTAAATTTTTAATTTCTTTTTAGATTTTTCCTTGTTGCATGTGTTAACCGACACTTTGTTAGAACGGAAATGAAGCCAACAAATGTAAATGCATTGGTTAAATGCATAAGAAAAATTATACAAAAATCTAAAGAGAATGAAATAAAAAAAAAAAATTGAACAAAAAATCACGAAAAATAGCCAAAAATATGAACCTCAACAAGGTGGCATGGCATGGCATGGAGGTTTGTGGCGTTTGCTTTTGCTTTTGCGATTGTATCTGTGATTGTAGCAGTTTTTGTGGTTTTATATATATTTATTCTATTTGGCAACAAGTAAAATAGAATGTTCATGTATTGGTTGAATTATAAATTTTCAAGTTGTTCTTTTGTGCGCTTGTTTGTGCCTCATGATTAATAGTGTTTCTTTGCCAATTCGTTGTTCAAATTATTTTTATTTTTTAAGTTTTTTGAGTTGTTATTACTTTAGATAAATTAGAGTTGTGTAATATTTGTAAGAAAATGCTATACAGTCACCCTATAGGACTTAATACATCATCAGTCACAAAGGCTTTGAATGTAATTTTTTGGTTTCTTTCTATACAAGTATTTTTAATCCTTATAAGCGATATAATAAGGAGGACCATTCAGAGAATATGAAATAGTATGGAGTTACTGGAATAAAAGTGTATATTGCAAGAACTTCCAAATGAACTCGCTCAACAAAATCTTTTTTGAATAGCATTTGCATTTGAAAATCGTTTGTAAGTCGTTTGCAAAACAAGATCAAGGCTTTGATTAAAAGTATATGCAAATATAAAGTATTTAATATTCGTTGTCTATGCATTGTATGTAGGCGAGAAGTCTATCTCGTGCTTAAGTAATTATGATCATGTTGTAAACTTAACGACAAATTAATTAAAAACTAGCACAGTGGGGCTTAAGAAAAAAAAAACAAATTCAAACACTAGTTATTGAAACTGTTGACAAGTTTTTGATAAAGTCAACATTTTATTTGGTTATTAATGTGTATGTATGAATAAGTAGTATTCCAAATAGCATTTTAAATATTACACTACATTATGTCAGAGATCATATGACTTCCATAGGCTGTGTTGCAACCATTTCAGGTTTTGTCATCAAATTTGATTTTTAATATTGTCTTGGTTTCGGCTCGTGCCATGAAATATTGTGCTTGCGCTTTGAACAGGAGACTTGTGTCAGTAAAACCTCTTTTTTTGTCTCTATCACGGAGGGTATTAAGGCTGAACAACCACAATGAAACTACAGAGTCTCAAGACAATCAATAAGGCGTGTTACTCCATTTTGTTTGTGAAAGTGACGCAAAGAGTTTATGGCCAGTAATTGTCTCCAATTATGTGGTGAAAAATAAAACTTGAGGTAGTGTTTAGATTGGAAGGTTAATGTAATAGGTTTTGCACAATAGATCAGTACATAGCAGTGCTTTTTGGGCTTTAATAATGAACATATTAACGATTGCCGATTTGTGGGAAACTTTTTTTATTTTTTGGCAGAAGACTGCTGAGGGGAAGTCACCGTAGAAGTAATATTTCGTTTTTTTCTAGATGTCTTAACTATGGTCTGAACTGCTGACTGAATATATTGTCTTTGAAAGGATTTAAGACCACCCTTAAATGATTGAAATTGTTTCGAACTTTAGGAAAACCGATTTCACAAATATTTAATATCTATGGGGGTACTTTCTAACACTATTTTTCGCAATTGATTATGAATGTTGAAAAAAAAAACATAGAATTTGATTTAAACTGAAGAACGGTAGGACTAATTACTTATTCACTGTGTCCAAACTTACATACAGAAATCTGGTCTACGCAAAGTTCATTAGCTCAAAGGCCATTTTCGTAGAAGGCAATTATTTTATCCCACAACCTAGCATAGATATAAACAATGGCTCGTTTAATTCAGAAAATTTAATTAATGAAACGGAAAGTATGAAAAAAATAAAAAAACATCTGCTTTATGACAGCTCTAGATTTCTTAAACCTAGGTCCCCATTAACCGTTTGAATTTCAATCAGGAAAATGTATAAATTTAAACATTTCCATGACTAATAATTTAATCACTTTTCATGTAATGGCTCAAACATGTCTTTATTTGTTGAAAGCGTTGATATTAGGAAAAATAAAAATAAAATATTTTTAATGTTTACAATCCAGCAAATATTACTTTAACTGTAAAATAAAACTATGAAATAAATAACTTAAGTAATTTTTACTTCTATTACCACCGTGCTTAAAGTTGTAAATAAAAAATTAAAAAAAAATATCATTTCATTTGTTTTGCTATTTACTTTTCTACGGTTGTTTATTTTCGTAACGAGGCATGTTCTAAACACTAAAATATTTTTATTTTTGCATTTAAATAAACAAACACAAAATACAATCGAAAAAAAATTGTTATTGATTACCACACTCCATTAGACGTCATTCAAAGACAAGCAAAAACTGGTTGCACCAAATTTTTGGTCGGCCACTTGAAGTTGATCAGCTCAGTGGTTTATAGTTATAAAAGTTTATACTGAATTCCATTAAATACTTGGAAAATTAAGAAAATGTATTGAAATGTTAAAATATTATGCTGTTCGTGAAATACTCTGGAAAATTAAAATGCAAATTAAAATAAAACATTGCAGTCTAAAGTTGCCTTCATTATTCGGTCTGAACGTTTTATTCCTTTAAAAAATGCTGTTTCTATTTAAAGTTTGGGGTTGATTTAATTAAGATTTTGCTGTGTGTGGCATAAACTTAACTTTGTAAACATTTTGTATGCCACAACAATTACTTTTTTGGCTGCTTTTGCTTTTTAACCACTTTTTGTTTGTTGTTCAAGCAACAATCAATTTTTCAAGTTAATGTTAGTCACCTTCGCATTTGTTTTATTTTTTTCTTGCTTTAACGCTTCAATTATTTAATTAAGTTTTTCTTCATACATGCCTGTAATCGCATTCTATGAGCCACTTGCATTGCAAAATATTGCTTTAAAAAAAAGAAATAAGAAAAGTTAACATTTGTGCAGTCTTAATATTTGTGGCGTATGTGTCTTAAGTCTTTTGTTTTTCTAAGCCTGCGTTTAATGAATTACAATCACTTCCTCTAAATGTAGCAGTTATCGTTAAGATACACGTTCAAAACAGTTTTTCAAATTATATTTTTAATTTTGGTTTTTTAATTTTTATTTTTTATAAGTTTTAATTTAAATTGTTATTCAATTACTTTAAATGCCTAATTGCCTTATGTTGATATTTAAATTTCATACAATGGTGTTTAACAAATTTTACTGTCCCTGAAAGTATGCTCTTGATTTTTTATGGTAATTTTGTATTGGACCATTTTCTAAGATAATAAATAGGCCTCTTATGAATATATTGTCATTGCATTAAGAGATTATATAAAAAATTAATTTTTCTAAATTGAAATATAGGCCTTTAGTAAGGAAATTTTTATTTCGTTAAAAATGTTACATGATTCCTTCCTAATATATGGTGGCCATGTAAAAGTTTTAATTTAAAAATGCAATCAGACAAAAAAGGTTTGAAATTTTGCCAATTTTGCCAATTTTGAATCAATTTTCGTGCACTTTTTCGTATCACGATTGTTGGCCTTAAATTGTCTCTGGTTTACCGGCATTACACTTTTATTTAACGGAACCCCACAGAAAACAGTCGGACGGTGTCAAATGGCAGCTTCTTGACGTGCAATTAACATCAACATTTCGGCCATCAAACGTTTGATACAATAAATTTAATTTGGCATTGTGGCATGAGATGTGTGGCAAGTTGCACCATCCTGTAGAAACCAAACATCGTTCACGTCAATACCATGAAGAGCGGGTTCTAAAAAATCGGTTATCATGGTGCGATGGGTGTATCCATTTATCCTCATTTCCAAAGAAATATGGACCAATAGTGCCTTCGCTTCACAAACCGCACCAAACAGTTTCTCGTAATAAGTGCATTGGCTTCTGTAAGACCACGCGTGAATGTTCTGAGCCCCAAATACAGCATCATCCACCAGGATGAAAATGAGTTTCATCCGAAAAGTTGTTTTTTTTGTTGTTGTTTGTCGACAACTCTGTCATTCCAGAACCTCTTGCAATAGATCAAAAACCTGCTTAGCTGGAAAAACTTTAGTAAAGTAGTAATTCCAACAAAGGAAAGAAATATTAAAAAGCATACGGAATAATTTGTTAAAGAAACGAAATTTTTGACAACAAAACTCAAAGTTTGTCAAAGTAAAATCGAACGTCTAAAAGAGGTATTAGTAAATAGGCCTTGAGTTAAAAAAAATAAAATAATTTTTTTTTAATTCAACTTAAATATAAAAAATTATTAATAAATAGAAAATTCAATTACTTTTTATTTAAGAACAGCTTAATTATTTCAATTCGTCCAATTCGAATAAAACGATGTTATTTTTTTGTTTTGCTTTGCTTTGTACTGCTTTTCCTTTCAATAAAACCCCGGCCGGTATATTTTTGTTTACTTTTTTCCAATTCTTTGTTTTGCTTTGGGAATTCTTAACACATTTGTTTACATTGGAGCACAAGATCTTTATTTTTCTCTTACTGAGAAGAAAAGAGTTTAAAAATTAATAAAAAATGCAGTTTTTGTTTTAAACTTGCTCACGCGTCATAAGGGCAGAACGTTGGCAGACACATATACAGCGCTGCTAAAAGTTTAAATGAATGAATTTTTTGCTGGTGGTGTTAAGAAGACGAGATAAGAATTGACCTAAACCAGACGCACAAGGCAATAAGGAAAATTGTTTTGAATTTTATAAATCAGTTGCTCGCGAAGAGCCATCCAGTGCGGTTGGGATGGTCTCAGGAATAAATCAAAAAAAAAAAAATAGTTAAAACGTTTAAAAAATAAAAAAGAAAGTGAAGTGAAACAATTATAAGAAATATAAAAAAAGTGAAGAAAAGAAAAAGGACTCTAAAGGACATTTGTTTTTTTTTTAATAAAAAAAGTGTACAACACACTTAATTTAAACATGGGGTTTGACCGCTTAACCCCAATCCTTTTGTTAATATCGGGCGTGGCTTTTTTAATATCGATAACAAATGCTGAGTTAACACCGCCATATTTTAATTTGGCCACTGGCCGTAAAATTTATGCTACTGCCACTTGTGGCATGGATACCGAAGGACCCGAATTGTATTGTAAATTAGTGGGTGCCAATACCGAAAATGATCACATCGATTATTCAGTGATACAGGGTCAGGTACGTCGACAATTATAAAAACGAATTAAAATTAAAATTATTTTTTCCGTCATTTAACTTTAAAGTGGTTTTTGTTTGTTTTTTTTAAATAAATATTTATTTTTAATAAAAAAATAGTTTTTGCTTCAAGTTTTTAAATCTTTTTTTAAATGCTTCACAAATACTGTCCAGCATATGCCTGTTCTATGGCCTCTATGTATGTGTATATGCTTCAAATTAAAATTCAAAATTCATTTTAGAAACACATGTGGTTTTGTTCTTCCAGTTTAAAAATAAATAAAAAACTCCAAATAATTTTAGAGAATTTTTAAAAATAAAAACTGGCGCACATGTGCTTGTGATTTTGTTTTTAAAATAAAATTTTTTTGTTTTCATTTTTAAAACATTTGCTACAAAAAATGTCTTCCTTTCACATTTTTTTATTACAGGTCTGTGATTATTGTGATCCTACTGTGCCCGAAAAGAATCATCCGCCTGAATATGCCATTGATGGTACTGAACTATGGTGGCAGAGTCCTCCATTGTCTCGTGGCATGAAATTTAATGAAGTCAACTTAACCATCGATTTTGGCCAGGTAAGCAAAACTATTTAAACGTTTTGTTCTGACACACACACACACAAACACACACCCAGGTTGACTTATAAACCTTTAAAGCCATGAAGCCGAAAAACCTTTTTCTGGTTTTTATTGTGTTGGTAAATGGGTAAAATGAAATGAAAACATTTAAAAGAGTATTTCCCTGTTTTTGACGCTGTAAAAGAAACAATAAAAAAGAGAATATCAGACGGTTTGTTAGTAGGATCCATTGAAAACAACCTGTTTCACACAAAAAATTTCAACTGATGAAACACTGCAAGAAATATTTTCTTTTAGTTTGTAAATATAAATTTTGTACCGAAATTTTTTTCATGAAAAGGATTTTTTAATAAAAAATTTCCATCAGAAGGTGTCTTACCCCCTTATTTTGCTTAGTGGTGTATAGTTTTTCTCAGTGTAATTGAAAAAAAAAGAAAATGTTAAATGTGCGTATAACGTGATGGACTCCCGTTTAAATTACGTCTGTCATAAATTAGTTTTTTTTTAGACGATGTTTCCTCATATTCTTTGAACTTTTGAAATGCAACAACTTCAAAAGATACAACGTACATATTAATGGTTTATAAAAAGAAGAGAAAATACATACATATATAAATATATATATGTATATATAGTACATCTGTATATAAAAAATGAATATATTAAAAACAAATTCAATAAGAAAATAAGGAAAAAGTATTTAAAAAGTATTGTTTTCTAAATGTTTTAAAAAAAAATAAAATGAAAGTAAATTATAGTTTAAAACAATTTTTAAATTCAAACTGATATCGTAGAAGAATATATCAGTTTTTCTTCCATACATTTCGTTAATAAATATTAATTCTTTTCACATGAAAAAAAATTCTGAAAATTTTTTTTCTTAAAACAAAATAATAAAAATTTTCTTTCAAAGTTTTATAAATTTTATAATTAAAAAGGAAACTTAAGAAACTAAGACTAACAAACAAATCAATTTAAATATAATTAAAAAAATTTAAATTTTATATAATTTTTTAATTCTTCACAAACATTTTACGAAATTAAAAAAATATATACAATAAATACTAGAAATAAATACTAAAATTAAAAAATTGTATAAACAATAAGAGCAACTTTAAATTCTAAAAATAATATATACGTTTAAAACATAAATTTTAAAAAGCTTTAAAATTAAAAAAAACTTAAAAAAATATATAAAAATAATAAATAAAAGGATATCAATTCAACAAAAAGTAAATGGAAAATAGTAATTATTATTTTGTAACAAAAATTTTATAAAATTACAATACAATAATAATAACATAAAAAATTATAATATTAAAAAACAAGCATATTTACTATATGAGAAAGAATTTAATAAAAACTAATGAAAGTACGTAACAACTTATAAAAATAAATAAAATATATGAACAATTAAAAAATAATAAATAAAAAATAACAATATTTAAGAAAACAAATACAAATAATAATGAAAACATAAATAAAAACTAATAAAAATAAATAACAACTAATAAAAATTATTAATATCTAAAAAACATTAAATAAAAAATGATAATACATAAAAAATTTAAAGAAATTGAAAAAAACAAAATAAATAACAACTGAAATTTAAAAAAAAATTTTCAAAAAATTAGACAACTAATGAATGAAAAAAAAATAAAAATAATTGTTTAAAATTTAAAATTTTTAAAAAATATAAAAGAAAATATAATATAAAAAGAGATATGTTTATTACCAAAATTATAATTTTTACTTTCTTTTAATAATAATAATAAAACCAAATAATATAATAATGAAAATCAAAAAATAAAAATTAAATTCACTTTAAAATAGAAAACTATAAAGATTATTATTTTTCTAATTGAATAATTAAAATATTTGTTAAAAATCTAAAATATTTTAAAATATAAATTATGAAAATAATTAAAAAATTAAAAGAGATGATTTTAAACATATAAAAAGAAAAGTGAAAAATTTTAAATTTAATGATATAAAAATAAATTTGAAAAAACTAAACATATTTCCAAAATATATTTTTAAAAATATTATGCCATACAAATATTCTTATTAATATAAAATTTTTAATTTTAAAATAAAGAAGACAAAAATAAAAACAAAAAATATATAAAAAAAATATATAAAAACTAAACATGTTTCCAAAATATATTTTTAAAAATATTATGCCATACAAATATTCTTATTAATTTAAAAATTTTTAATTTTAAAATAAAGAAGACAAAAATAAAAACAAAAAATATAAAAAAAATAATTAATAACATAAATAAAACCTTCATAATAAATAAAACAAGGAATATGTGATAAACTTTAAAGTTGCTGTAAATTAAATATAAATTACAAAGCCTTAGAGACGAATTATTATAGAGATTAAAATGCTTGACTACAAACCTCAGCATTTACAGGGCATGATGAATAAACAATTGACTCTAGTCATCATGGTTTCCGAATTTATAAAGTTAAGAAGCTTCAATAGTTTCCAAGCAATACGTTTCAGATTTAATGTAGATCACATCCATGTATTTTTGTATAAGTATCTGATTATCTACGTCCTCAAGTGGATTATGAAACGAATATTCATTTATAAAAGTAAAGGCATCCTTATAGTCTGTTCTGAACTAAAGATTTGTATTGTTTATTATAGAGGGGCCAAAATATTTTAACAATTCTTAGGAGACTGCCATTAATGAAATCATTCTGGAATATATTAAATCTATAATTAAGTTCATAACATTTTATCGTTTATAAATTTATAATCTTCCATTTACTTTTGTGAAACAAAAAAAAACGACAAAATATTCTGTTTTACGAGTGTGTACTGTATTGTAAGAAAAATAGATTGAAAATCATAATTTACAAGACCTTTTGGGTTATCTGGCAGCAACTTAAATAAATAGTTCTTGTTTAGTGTGTTTTTTCAAGATGTTGTTGTTGTTTTTGTTGTTTTTACTTGACGTTTTATCTCACTTCTTTGCATTCTTCAACATCAGTCTGTCCGTCCATCCGTTCGACTAAACATCTGTCTGTCTTAATACTTTCTTTTTTGTTTTCTTTATTTTTTTTCGTTGCATCTGGTTTTATAGGAATTTCGAATTGAAGGAAGAAACTGAAGCAACAAAATATTAAAAAAAAAACGAAGAAGAAGAAGCAGAAACCCCACAAGTACTCGTATTTGTTTGTTTTCAAGTGTGGGCTTTAAATTCTTTATTTTTTCTCCACTCCATAGAAATAAAGATTTTGTTTCCAGCAAGCATTTAATTTTTTTCTTCTGTTTTGAATACATTCTGTTGGATTTTGAATTCAGTTCTTATCAGTCATTGAAAGTATAGTTTCTGTTGTTGTTGTTTTTGTTTTTAGTTTAAAAATTCTTAATAATTCTTATTATATTCTATTATGTAGCATATATATATTGTATGGAATATTATGTATATGAAATACATATTTCTTGAATAATTCTTTAGGAAATAGCTGCTGATAAGCTTTAAAACAAATGCTTTTGGCTTATCTTTTTTAGTTCTTAAACTGGGTTTAAATTGTTTTTTTTTTGAATAAAAATAAAATTTACTGATTAACTATAAAAGAGTACTTTTTATTGTATTTTAAAAATTTTCTTTGAGGTCAATAAATTATTTTTTTTCGTCTGCATTATTATTGTATAAGACTTTATACTACAAAATTTAAGAATTTTAAGACACATAGTACATATAACAATTTAAATTCTTATTACGGGTTTATTTCTGCAACTTTCTCTCAGCAGATACCTGGCAAAAACTCGGAGAGCACATGAAACTGATATGAAAAGTTTCTCAAAAAATCTGTCGCTCGGATTCGGCTTTAAACTGTAGATTCCGCCACTCATGTATAAAATTAACACACACAAATTAAGTGGTTTGAGAAGCTAGGTCGTAATCCTGACTGAAGGGTAGTAATGACCAATTATATATGTATGTATGTATGCATATAGAGGTGTAAAATGTTTATAAAAACTGTAATTATATTCAGAACTACTCTTCTATGTTATAAGCCCTAATGCTGCTATCATATACGAGTACGAGGATCTCTAAAGTAGGACCGTACATTTCGGTCTTTTTATGGAAAGTTTTTGTCCATTTTCATTTCCGATTCCATCTTCGAAAAAAATTTTAAATACTGAACAATTGCTGAGATAACAGAGCCATTAATTCTGTCATCCTCAAAGGGAGAGAAGAAATTCGTAAGCAAACTTTAAGTACTACATAATATGGTATTCGGAGCGAGTGTAGAGGTATCACCAGTAGGTATACCAGAGGTATCAAATAAAATGGGATAGTATAACAGTATTGAAACCACGGCCATCATGCTAATACATAGTCTGAAACACTTCAAACTAGACTCAGGGCACCTAACTAGCCAGACATCTTCATTTCTCAATGTTATGGTAGTTCATAAAAACGAATCTTTTAATATTAAATCAGTATCAGAATTAACAGTCTTGAAAAAAATGTAATTTACGATGTCAGTGCTTTATTTGTTGATCTTTTTCATGCGATAAAATTTTTTTATCTTTATCTAACAATTTTTGTTTTTTTTTTTTGGAATTATTGCAAATATTGTGTAGCAGATAATTTGCAAAAAAATCTCTGTGTTATCGCTATTTTGTTGTTTAATTATTAAAAGATACTCTTCTGAGTTAGAAGCGTGAATGAAATATGCAAATACGGTATGAACTTATTGTATTTGATGGTGATGATGATGATCATAATGATCATACTCTAATTAGCGATGATGGCACGCAAAGAGATGATGCACGGATTTGAAGAAAATAAAAATCAAAAGGAGACCAAAAATAAATATTAATGCTGCTACATAAATCGTATTTTTGATACCTTTGTAAATTAAAGCTAGAGTAACAAATATTTGGTACCTTTTTCTCTTTTCAATTAGTCTTGTTGAGTTATCAAATATTGGCCCTCAACAAAATTTCGTCTGTTTTCTCTTTTAATTTTGAGAAGCATTTGATAAACCACTGCCTAATTAGTACCTTTTAATTAAAATAAAACCTTTTAATTAATAAAGAGTGAAAAGTACTTTCAAGGAAAAAGTAAAAAGTATTTTCAAATAAAAAGTAAAAAGTACTTTATAAAAGAAAAGTAAAAAATAGTTTTAAAAAAAGTAAATATTTCCTTACATAGAACAAGTAAAAAATGGACTTATAAGACAAAGAGTAAAAAAGTACTCTTTACTTTACTTTTTCCTTTCCAAAAAAGTAATAGGAAGTGCTTTTAAAATAAAAAGTAAAAAAGTGCTTATAAAAGAAAGTAGAAAGAAATAAAAAGTAAAAAAGTTTTTTTCAAGGAAGAAGTAAAAAGTTTCTTACACAGAACAAGTAGAGGAGTACTTTTAAAAGAATAAGCAAAAAAAAGGAATTTTCAAAGAAGTAAAAATACTTTCCAAAAAGTGGTTAGAAGTACGTACTTTGAAAATAAAAAGTAAAAAAGTACTTTTCAAAACACAAGTAAAAAGTACTTTTTCGAATTGAAATGTATAATACAATACATTTTTTTCTCAGTGTATGTAAAAATACAAAATTTATTGCTTCATTTTTATGAATGACTTAAAATTCAATTGAAAAGAAAAGAAAACAACAACAACAACAGCAGCATCGCAAAAAAAGCAGCAAAATAAAAACAAAACGTTCTTTTATGTGTTGAATTCTTGTCATAAATTGTGGTGTTGGTCGCTCGATTTCTATATCCAGATGCCGTTTTGTTTATGCCCCGTTGATGGTCCCATAGAACAGCAGACAAAAATCTAAACAGACACTCGTACTCGTGCACCAAATGCATGGCTACAATGTGTGTTGAGATGGGGAGCGTATTTCTTTTTTTTGGTTCTTTTGTATGGACCGCAAATTCGTTAAGGCTTCAAAGAAGTGAAAACAAAACTTGTGTTCAATTATAGACAGAATCAAATAAAAAAAAAGAACGAGAAAGAGACAAACAATTTATTTGTTTAAATGTTCAGTATTTAATATTGTGGACAGACAGTTCGTATGTGTTTATTTAAATTAATTTTTAAAGTTAATTTTTCGAACAATGATCTCATAATAAAAACAGCAAAAGTTTTGTTTTTTTCTCTTTTTTTTTGCTATTTGGTTTGTTTATTTATTTTTTTTTATTGAGAAACATACATAATAATTTAGGGGAATAAGCAAAAACTATAAAAAAAGAATTCATAAGATTTGGGGTGTTCAAGAGGAGAAGAAAAAGAATTTAAACAGATGTCGATAACACAATTGGAATGAAATATGGAAGAATCGATTTCATTTCAGTCGGCATAGTAGCGAAAGGCGAGGAATTGGTTTTTTTTAAACTTAAAACGATCGCTTAGGATAAAATCTATGAACTTTGATGAAATACAATGCCAGTTAACCTGTTTCATAATTGTTAACGATTTCGTCATTGTAGACGCGAGCCTGTGGCTCAAACCACTGCAGTGTTCTGGTGAAAATTCTGAGAGTAAATAAAATACCATGAAAAGTTTTCAGTTTAGACTGTATGTTCTGCTATTCATGGATAAAATTAAAGAAGCAAAGTCGAAATGCTGACTACTTTAGTCAGTAATGGCCAATTAAATAAAATAAGTATTTTAGGAACCCTGAAACTCGACTTATGTATATATTTAGCAGCTAATTCATTTTTAGCTAAGCTATTAGTGAGTAGACAAGCCCTAAAGACATTGGACATGTCAGCGTATTCTCTTTAAAAGATGTCGAATATGTCCACATACTACTAAGAGCATATGTCCATCTACTACAGTGATGCGCCGCACTTCGCTGTCATTCTATAGTAATTTGATTTCATTTCCTGCGACGTTGCTGCACTATGCCATCTATAGAGCTGACGCCCTCTCTCTCGTGGATATCTATCGGTATCTTCCCAGATATTACTGAAATTACCTTCTCGGGTTTCTGTTCTGCATGCGCAGCAAATTCTTTTCATTTGTATTATCTGCCTCATGGGGTGGATTTCGCACATACAAAAACCAGGTGCCCAGAATCACCATTATGCGGCATTAATCTAATGAGCGCACAATTAAATTCACAGTCCTTACAAGATATGTTGCCGAGTGCTGTTTAAAACTAAATGTTGTATCAATCAGTAAGCCAAGCTATTTTATTGCCTCCTGCAAAATTATCACGTGTCCACAGTATAAAAAATTGCATGCGATGTCTCTTCATGCCTATCAGTACTGCTTCTGTTTGGGCGCATCTAATTCGAGGTTAGCATTACGTAGCCACCTCCACCAATGCGATATGGTTGATCAGTACTACAATTGCCACACCATCGGGAAGATTAAGAATTAATATGTCATCGTATTTCTCATTCCATAATGTTACTGTTGGCTTTGTGAATGAAAATCGGGCAATGCGGGAGACCTGGTTACTGATCGGTTAGCTGAGGCAGGTTACATACCCGTCACCAAAGACATTAAGGTCTTATTGGCATCTTTTTCTTAATACTGAGACGGACGCTGTGCTACGAAAGTTGGTATAAGGGAAGTGGAAGTCTGACTCTTTTAGCTTATATGAGATTATTTACTTTGAGTAGATTTCATAGATACAGGCAAAGCATAATAGTTGGAGCTATTTTACTGGAGATTTTTTCCTACCTCATCAGCCTTCTTTGTATACCTTGGCTGGATATTGGCAGGTTGTATATTTCCCTTTCCTCTAAATGGTTTGATCGGGACTAAGTTTGTTACATAGTTAGCATATGATTATTATTATTTTATGGTTTGAATCTGATCAGCTCCTTCTTTATGATATTCCTAAGGAGGCTACATGGATGTTGTAGTTCGGGTAGTATAAATTGATTTATGTATCATTCCATTATATGGGATAGCACTGTTGTTCATTATCACTTTTCTGACGGTTGGTTTCTTCATACTGCTCTACTGCTAGTCGCATTTAACTTATTTAGCAGCGAGTTCTATAAATTCATGTATAATTAAGAGAAGGGTGTAGTAACATCAGAGTTTAAAAACTGGAATTGTGTTTGAGCAGTGATTTACTAGACAGTTAGTATACAAACCTTTGATAAATCATTTAAGGGACTTCCTAGATATTTCCATAAAACTCAAAGAGTAAGTGCTTAGCAGTGGAAATCAGTACCTGCTGCTAAATAAAGATTTATTGAATCCACCTTAGTGCAATAATGCTTCAAACGTAGATCGTTTTTACTGGATATATTTTTAAACAATTTTCAAATAATATTTGCAATGAATGAACACCCCTAATAATTGCATGTAGACACTTATAATTACACATGCTAAATTGAGGAGAAACAAAAAAAGTAGAAAAAAATAAGCCTACGTTAACAATTTTCATCGTAGACATGCAATGAATGCGATAAGTTTGTTGAAAAGCTTGGCTTGATTTGCATTGATACTTAAGGTAATAAACTTTAACTTGAAAACTGATTTGCATAAAAAAAATTAATCATCTACGACGTATGTAACCATCAACATCAATACGAATTATGAGGACTCTATACACCATAATTTAAATTATTGGCAAAATATATAAAAAGTTCGAAATGAGATTCATTGGAATCGATATGCGTGAGAGCTATTGGCACAATTTGTTTAAATTTTGTACTGCTCAGCTAGGTAACGCATTATATTCATATATTGCTACGCGGAGTACTTTATTTTTTGGCAGCCTGTGGACTTGGAAAATCCTAGAAGTTATTCTCACGAAATCTAGGGCAAGCAATAACTCTTCATTTCTAAACCCTTTTCAATATTTTTCGTTTTTGTTTTCTAAACAATAATTGCAGACATTGATTACTTAGGTGTTACTTCTTCAGCAAAAAACCATCTGTCAGCGATAATGCTCTTGGCAATCTTTCCTCTTTTAATCGGTACTCGTTTCATACCATGTAGAACAAGCGTATGAGTGGTCAAGTAAAGCTTTGCTTCATCGAAACTACCGTTCTCTCCTAGTCCAGTCTTTTGCAACGTGTGTAGCGCAATTCGTGTACGGTTTGACACACCTTTTTTCATCAGTTCAGATTAGTTTTCAGGTGCCTAGAATCTTTTGAAGTGTTTTGTATGCGAAACTTGTTTGTTGACTGATTCGTTAGATCACAGAGTCACTATATTTTTGCATTAAATTTTATTGCATGCTTTTTTTTGCGTCATGCTAAGGGTTAATTTGAAATTGAAATTTTAAGAAAAAAAAGAAGAAGAAGATATCTCAATATTTTCATTCTCCGACAATCACAAAATTGCAAATGTAAACACTCTTCTTCAACATTGTATATTTCAAAATTGTGCTTCATTGTTTTTGTTGCTGCTTTCTACAACATTTTTTCGGATGAGATCATATTCATTGCATATCCATTCCAAGCGTCCAAGTCTACAATGCTAAATAAATGGAATTTGTAATTATTTTAATCTCTGGCGGACTATTTATTTCTTTTTTTTTTGCCAACATCAGCCAAATTAAACAGACATGCAGTAAGAATTTTTTTTAGATCAAAAACATGGTATTTTTTTTTGTTTTTTTTGAAAATTATACTCATCAGCAAAATGATTAAATTCAGTTGTTGGCAAGCGTTTATTTTTGCATTCAATTCGCTTAATTTATATGACACCGAAATTGTAATTGTGAGGTGGTTTTAAATCATTTAAGCTGTGTGCTAATGATATTTTGTGTTGAAATAATAATTTCGTTACAATTTTTATAGGGTGTCCAGCAACATTAGCATATACTTGATAAATAATTTTTTTTAATAAGAACTAATTACTAAATGAGCTGAATTTACAAATTTCCAAATTTTGAAGTTTTAAATTTTAAAAGAATTCCTTAATGAATGTTAAAGGGATACCCTAAATAACTTTCAGTTAATATGTCATATGTCAGTTAATATGTCATATGTCAGTTAATATGTCAGTTAATATGTCATTATGTCAATTTAAGTTCTTAAAATAATTTTTATTCCTTAAACAATTTTTTTAATGGGGTACCCTGAATTGTTTAAATTTGAAAAAAGTGTATCGGGATAAGAATAGAAATTAATTTAACAGAAGAGCAATGTCTTGAAGTTAAGTGCTTTTTCCAAGAAGGGTAAGAATTTTCCTAAGATAATGCACCTTGATAACCCACCCATGATTTTTGAGTCAAAAGAATACTTTACCACTGTTGCCTTACTATGCCTTATTTAAATTTCCTTGTTTCAAATTTTTTTGAAATAATGTTTTGTGAAATATTGGGATCCCCTAAGTTATTTGAAATTAACTTAACTTAACAGTGCACTCTAATAATACGCTAATCATGTACGTTATGCTACAGTAAAACAAACAAACATAAATAAATTAATCTGTGTTGCGGAAAACATATGAAGGAAATTTAGGAAAATTTCAAAAAATTAACACTTGCATCTTAATTAATTACATACAATGAACAAATACAATACATTAAAAAAAGAAAAAAAATTTTTTGGAATCTAATAAATTTTATAAAGTGATTAAAATAATTTAAAAATATTTCTGATGATATCATTCATTTATAGTTCTGTCATTATGTTTGAAATCATATTATATGTCATATATACATATATGTAAACCATTCGTATTGGTATTGGTTTATTTCCGTTAAGTGCTGATAACATAAACACACTTACTGAATACAGCACAGGATTGTATTTTTAAAATATTGTGATAACAAAAAAAAAAACAACAAAGATGTATATTATAATAATTCGCACATTGTTTTTCCGTTTACGGGCTTATTAAGAAAAAATTAAGCCCGTTTGTTTATTGTACTGTGTGGTCTGTCTGTCTAATAAGTAGTTAGTAGCTTTATTAGACGCCCAAAGGCCGCGGTTCAAAACCAGGTCAGACAAAACGAAAACATAAACATAACGGGCATATGTGTGTGCGGATGTTGTTGTTGTGTGGATGATGTTTGGTTGCTCGCTGCTGGTTTGGACACACTTTACTCAAAGGACGGAGGAGGAAGGCAAACAAATTTAATTTGTTTTAATTTCTTTTTGAAGTGTGGTGAATTTTGTAGTTGTGGTGAATAAAATCGAAATTCACCAAAGTGCCGTTATTCGAAAGGAACTGTATTATCATAGATCCATGTACGGTATATCGTGATTTGGACGGTACGTGTCTAGAATAAGTAATTTTAACATCTGTTAGTGGAGGAATTCACCGATATGTCTGGTTACCATTATACAATGCTTTACCATATTTAATTGGCAATGTTAACTGTTGACCGTATTCCAGTCTGTTAAAGATAATGTTTCATAATTCAACGAACGCCAAAGCTTATGCTTTAAAAATAAAAAAGAAACATATTCTGTTACGTTTCCACCCGCTGTTATTAACATTTCCTGTGTGTTATTCTTTTCTCTACAGGAATTTCATGTTGCCTATTTATTCATACGTATGGGTAACTCCCCTCGCCCGGGTCTATGGACTTTAGAAAAATCTAGTGATTATGGTAAGACATGGTCGGCATGGCAACATTTCTCCGATACACCAGCAGATTGTGAAACCTATTTCGGCAAGGATACGTACAAGCCTATAGCCAAAGATGATGATGTCGTTTGTACCACCGAATATTCAAAAATTGTGCCTTTGGAAAATGGTGAAATACCTGTTATGTTGTTGAATGATCGCCCATCGTCTACAAATTATTTCAATTCGAGTGTCTTACAAGAATGGACTCGCGCCACTAATGTGCGCATACGTTTATTGCGTACCAAGAATTTATTGGGCCATCTAATGTCCGTGGCCAGACAAGATCCTACAGTGACTCGTCGTTATTTCTATTCGATTAAGGATATTTCCATAGGCGGACGTTGTATGTGTAACGGTCATGCTGATACATGTGATGTTAAGGACCCAAAGAGTCCTGTCCGTATATTAGCATGTCGCTGCCAGCATCGTACTTGTGGCATACAATGTAACGAATGTTGTCCCGGTTTTGAACAAAAGAAATGGAGACAGAACACGAATGCCCGGCCATTTGAATGTGAACGTAAGTTTCGGTTCTAGGAGGCAAGTTTATAGGAAAGGAATTTACTTTTTTTATGTCTTACAGCCTGTAATTGCCATGGGCATACCAATGAGTGTGTTTATGATGAGGAAATTGATCGCAAAAGTCTATCATTGGATATACATGGCCGTTATGAGGGTGGTGGCCGCTGTTTGAATTGTCAACACAATACGGAGGGCATTAATTGCAATAAATGTAAAGCCAAGTATTATAGGCCCCACGGAAAGCACTGGAATGAAACGGATGTGTGTCAACGTAAGTTAAAGTGGGCGTGGTCATTGCCAAATTTATAAACATAATATTTTCTATTCTTTTAATAGCTTGCCAATGTGAATTTTTCTACTCCACGGGTCATTGTGAAGAGGGCAGTGGCCGTTGTGAGTGCCGTAAAGCCTTCCAGCCTCCCAATTGTGATTCCTGTGCCTATGGTTACTATGGCTATCCCAACTGCCGCGAGTGTGAGTGCAATTTGAATGGCACAGATGGTTATCATTGTGAGGCCGTCAATGGCGAGTGTCCGTGTAAGATTAACTTTGCCGGCCATTATTGTAAACAATGTGCCGAGGGCTACTATGCTTTCCCCGAGTGCAAAGCTTGTGAGTGTAACAAAATCGGTTCGATAAGCAATGATTGCGATTTACAAACGGGGCAGTGTAAATGCTTAAGCAGTTTTGGCGGTGAACGTTGTGAGAGATGCAAACATGGCTATTTCAGTTACCCAAAGTGTCAATGTAAGTTTTGGCTTTTGATCCAAATTGGTATTACAAAGTTTTTAATTGATTTTGCTTTGAACAGACTGTGACTGTGATATCCAGGGTAGTGAGGAGGAGATATGTAACAAGGAGTCAGGCCAGTGTATTTGCCGTGAAGGTTTTGGTGGTGCCAGATGTGACCAGTGTTTGCCCGGCTATTATAATTACCCCGATTGTAAGCCTTGTAATTGCTCTGCTACTGGCAGTACCGCTACCACCTGCGACAATACAGGCAAGTGTAATTGTCTGTCCAATTTCGCTGGCAAACAGTGTACCCTCTGCAGTGCTGGTTACTTTAGCTATCCCGATTGCTTGCGTAAGTTTTTCGCTTTTGTTAAGATTCCCACAATAACTTTACTTTTGTCTTGCGCTTAGCTTGTAATTGTGATGTCCACGGCTCGGTGGGTGTTAGTTGCAATGCAGATGGCCAGTGTTTATGTCATCCCAACTTTAATGGTAAATTGTGTGATTCTTGCCAAGAAGGCTTCTATAACTTCCCCAGCTGTGAAGACTGCAACTGTGATCCAGCCGGTGTTATAGATAAGTTTGCAGGTTGTGGTTCTGTGCCGGTTGGTGAACTGTGCCAGTGTAAAGAACGTGTTACCGGTCGTATTTGTAACGAGTGCATGCCTTTGTTCTGGAACCTGACCATTAGCAATCCTGATGGTTGTGAGGAATGTAACTGCTACTCGGATGGTACTATAGCCACTTTGGATACTTGCGACTCTAAATCGGGTCAATGTGCCTGCAAACCCTATACCCAAGGACGTATTTGTAATGACTGTAAAGATGGTACTTATGATTTGGATGGTCCCTCTCTATTCGGTTGCAAGGATTGTAACTGTGATGTGGGTGGTGCCTGGAAGAGTGAATGTGACAAGAGTAGTGGCCAGTGTAAATGTCATCCTCGTGTTACGGGCCGTGACTGTACACAACCCTTGACTACTCACTATTTCCCTACCCTACATCAGTTTCAATATGAGTATGAAGATGGTATGCAGCCGTCCGGTGCCCAAGTGCGTTATCAGTATGATGAGAATGTTTTCCCCGGCTATAGCAGCAAAGGTTATGCTGTCTTCAATGATATCCAGAACGAGGTACGCTATGAATTGACCGTATTCAAGTCATCGGTTTATCGCATCGTTATACGTTATGTAAACTTGAATGATTTTAATGTAACTGCCAGCATTTTAATAACATCGGAAAATCCTTTGGAAGTGGATCAAAAGTAAGCTTTACTCGAAAGGGTAATCGTAACCGCAACTTATTCGTTGTTTTTTTCTTTTTCTAGCGTTAAAGTTTTGTTACGTCCTACAACGGAACCCCAATTTGTTACCGTTTCCGGTGATAAGGGTAAGAAACCTTCTGCAGTTGTATTGGATCCAGGCAAATACACGTTCACCACCAAGTCTACTAAAAATGTGATGCTTGACTACTTTGTTTTGTTACCCGCGGCCTATTATGAAGCCTCTATCTTAACACGTAAAATTTCTACGCCCTGTGAGCTGGGAAATATGGAATTGTGTCGCCATTATAAATATGCCTCTTTGGATGAGTAAGTATTATGGGGTTGTCCTCCACTAAGTGGCTTAATATGTCTTTCCAACAGATTTGTTTGTAGGAGACTCGCTTATTCGCACGATTATAATTATTTGGTTTCCTTTATTTCAGTTTCAATCCCGCTGTAACACCCTTCATCGTCAATGCTAAAGGTAAACCTACTAATCCAATGGAATATTACAATGATCCGGAACACTTGACGATTATCAATCATGTGGGTGATATTCCTTTGCTGACATTTAACCAACCCGAGTTAAACTACATCGTGGATGTGCCTCATAGTGGCAAGTACATATTTGTCATCGACTATGTTAGTGAACGTAGTTATGCTGAACCCGGTTTTATTAAGTTGCGCATGGGAAATGATGAAGAAGACTATGGTTCAACGCTTGTGTATCCCTGTCTATATTCTATGGCTTGTCGTACACCGATTATAGATGATAAAATACGTGAGAAGACCTTCTACATCAATAAGGAAGACGAAAAGCCGATTGTTGTGTTTGCCGATTTCGAGGAAGATCAAAAGGTTGCCATTATTTCCGTTACTGCCATACCGGTAGAACAGTGGTCCATAGACTACATTAATCCCAGTCCTGTATGTGTCATACACAATGGCCAATGCTCAACGCCTAAGTTTAGATCGGTGCCCGACTCTAAGAAAATCGAATTTGAAAGTGATCATGAAGATCGCGTTGCCATACATAAGCCTCCCTATGCGGTGTTTGATGAGAAAGTCAAATTGATTCATTTGGACAATAAGGAAGAATCATCAATTGTTATAGAATCGAAGGTAGCGGATCCAGGACGTTATGTTATCTTGGTCAAATACTATCAGCCTTATCATCCTACCTACAATGTTCTGTATACTTTGACGGCAGGCAAAAATCAATACGATGGCAAATTTGAAATCTCACATTGTCCTTCAAGTTCCGGTTGTCGTGGTGTTATCCGACCCAGTGGTGATGAGTGGTGGTTCGAAATTGAGGATGAATTCAAGTTCACCATAACCAATAATCGACCACAGGGCGTATGGCTGGACTATTTGGTTATAGTGCCGGTGGACCAATACAACGAAGACTTGTTGGAGGAAGAAACATTCGATCAGACTAAGGAGTTTATTGGCGAGTGCGGTCAGAATCATTTCTATATCACCCACAATGCGACAGAGTTCTGTAAAAAGGCCGTGTTCTCATTGACCGCAGACTATAATAGTGGTGCTTTGCCTTGCAATTGCGATTACAGTGGTTCTACTAGTTTCGAATGTCATCCATTTGGTGGCCAGTGCCAGTGTAAACCGAATATAATAGAAAGACAATGCGGTGCTTGTAAGACCGGCTACTATGGTTTCCCCGATTGTAAACCCTGTGAATGTCCCAGTGTAGCCATGTGTGAACCGAATACCGGTGAATGTGTATGCCCGCCCAACGTTATGGGCGAATTGTGTGACAAGTGCATGCCCAATACCTATGGTTTCCATCAGATTATCGGCTGTGAACCCTGTGACTGCAACTATTTGGGTGTTGCCAACGGTAATAGCCAGTGTGATGCTTTCAATGGCAGCTGTGAGTGTCGTCCTCACATTGAGGGCAGAGCTTGTGATGAGTGTTCCAATGGTTACTTTGATTTTCCACGCTGTGATCAATGTACTTGCAATGTGGCCGGTACTGAATTGGAGATCTGTGACAAAGTGGATGGTAGTTGTTTCTGTAAAAAGAATGTGGTGGGACGGGATTGTGATCAGTGCATGGAGAGCACTTACAATTTACAGGCCAGTAATCCAGAGGGTTGTACCAAATGTTTCTGTTTCGGCAAGACTTCCCGATGCGAAAGTGCATTTTTAAAGGTCTACAATATAGGCTTTATGAAGAAGGTTTCCCTGAACACCGCTGTGTTTGAGCCCAAGTCCATTAAATTCAATATATGGGGCCTAGCCCAGGAGGAGCTGTTAGTCAATGAAACCACTTTGCAAGCGGACTTTTCCTTTAGCGACATCAATGATGAATCCATTGTCTACTTTGGTGTTTTGGACTATTTGGGCAGCCAAAATAGCCACATTTCAGCCTATGGTGGTGAGTTGGCCTACTCCCTATTCTATACCACCGGCCTATCGGGTAAACCGTTATATGCTCCGGATGTTATATTGCATAGCAACGATTATGTGTTGGTACATCAGAGTTACGAACAACCTTCCAGCAATCAAATCTTTGATAATCATGTGCAAATGGTCGAATCGAATTTCCTAACTCAAGATGGCAAAACAGTTTCAAGAGCGGAATTCATGATGGCCTTGAGAAATTTGAATATGATTTATATACGCGCGAACTACTATGAACAGACGCTGTTATCGCAATTGTCTGATGTTCGTATGACTTTTGCCGATGAGGATGATGACGGCAATATGGAAGACTATGAATTTTTGCCCGTGGAAAGATGTCAATGCCCTCCCGGCTATACGGGTTTGTCGTGTGAAGATTGTGCCCCTGGCTTCTATCGTGATCCTAGCGGCCCGTATGGTGGCTATTGCATACCCTGTGAATGTAATGGCCACGCTGAGACATGTGATTGTGCTACTGGCATTTGCAAGAATTGTCAGCATTCTACTACCGGCGATCACTGTGAAATGTGTATTGAGGGTTATTATGGCAATGCCACCTATGGTTCGCCACATGATTGTATGATTTGTGCCTGTCCTTTGCCTATACCAAGTAATAACTTTGCCACTGGTTGTGAAATTTCTTCATCGGGAGATAAAATCCACTGTGAATGCCGACCTGGCTATACGGGAGCTAAGTGTGACTTCTGTTCTAATGGTTACTATGGTGATCCAAAGGTGCCTGGCGACTATTGTAAGCTTTGTGAGTGTTCGGGAAATATAAATCCCGAGGAACCCGGATCTTGCGATACGACTACGGGAGAATGTCTAAGATGTTTGAATAATACCTCCGGTGTGGCTTGTAATCTGTGTGCCCCTGGTTTCTATGGTGATGCCATTAAATTGAAAAACTGCCAGAGCTGTGATTGTGAAGATTTGGGCACCATGAAATGCGATCCGTTCGAAGGTGCCTGCCACTGCTTGGAAAATGTTATTGGAGAACGTTGTGACATGTGTAAGCCTGATCATTATGGTTATGATTCGGGTTTGGGTTGTCGCGCTTGTGATTGTGGTGCTGCCTCCAATAGTACCCAGTGTGATGCCCACTCGGGTAAATGTGCCTGTAAACCGGGTGTTACTGGACGCCAGTGCGATAGATGTGCAACTGATCACTGGAATTATACCAAGGACGGTTGTATACCCTGTAACTGTAATCAAGGTTATTCAAGAGGCTTTGGCTGTAACCCCTATTCCGGCCAATGTGAGTGTCTGCCTGGTGTCATAGGTGACCGTTGTGATAATTGCCCCCATCGTTGGGTTTTGAAAAAGGATGAGGGTTGCTTCGAATGTGATAATTGCCATCATGCTCTCTTGGATGTTACCGATCGTATGCGTTATCAAATCGAGCCTGTAGTAGAGGAATTCCAGTCGGTGGCTTTGGCCTTCTTTACCAGTCAAAAGTTAAACTACTACGACAAGTTGGCAGATGACATTGCTCCCGAAGTGCAAAGTTTGGATCCCAAGAGCGTTAACTTGGAGCCAGCCGTAAGTAACGTGAACTCTTTGGAAACAGATGCCAAAGCCTATACAAAACAAGTCAATTTCACTTTGGACAATGCCCAGGATAGCCGAGACATGGCCAGCAAACTATTGCAGAATATCACCGGCTTGAATGACAAGGTTGACTCAACAGTTTCTGGTGCTCATGAGGCCATTATGGCTGTAGACGCTTTATCGCGCAATTTGGAGACAGCAGCTAGCACTCGAATTGATTCGGCCTTTGCAGAGGCTCAAAATCTTTTGGGTGAAATCAAAAGCACTTCTATTGACCTGGAACGCAATGAATTGGTTCTGAAGAAGGCCACTGACTTACTTGACGAAGTCAGTAAAGCTATTATGCCCATAAAGGCCCAAAATAAAACATTGGACTTGCTTAAAAATGATATCGGCGAATTTAGTGATAAACTGGAGGATTTATACAATTGGAGTGTGCAATCTTCGAACCAATCCGCTGAAGTGGAACGCTTAAATGCCTTGAATAAGTTAGCTTTTGAAAATTCCCAGTTTGATACGGTAAGCGACCAGCAAAAGGAGACTGAGAAGAACATTTTGGAGGCCAACAATCTACAGTTTAATGGTGCCATAACTAAGATGGAAATTGAAGATAAAATCCTTAACTTGGATGGCATTTGGAATAGTTTAAAGGTGTTAAATCCGCAGATTTCAGATATATATTTGGAACAAATGGAAGCAGATCAAGTGGAAGCCAATAATTTGACCAATCAGGCGGAATTTAAGGCCATGGAGCTACTGAAAAGGGCTCAAGATTTATCGGAGCAATATGCCGACATGACAGCCAGTGCTGAACCAGCCATAAGAGCCGCTACTGCTTATAGCGGTATTGTGGATGCGGTAGTTTCGGCACAAAAATTCACCAAAGAAGCTAAATATGCTGCAGGCAATGCCACCGAAAAGACAGATGGTATAGAAAATCGTGCCGGTGTTTCTGATAAGGAATCAGCTGAGTTACTGCAAAGAGCACGTGGTTCCTTGCATAAGGTCCAAAGTGAATTAGAACCCCGTTTGAATAGTTCAGCTGCCAAGGTGGATGCCATTTTCGATTTGAATGAAAATACAGAGAAACGCTTAAAAGAGATCAATGTTGCCATGGAAGCCTTGCCAGTGGATTCTCAACGCGATATGTGGCAGAGTTCTAATGAAAATGCCACCGAGGCCTTGAATATAATGAGTGATGTCCTGGCCATTTTGGAACCGGTGACAAAACAAACTCCTAAGGAATTGGAAAAGGCGCGCAATATTTCAAAGGATATTGATTCAACTAACAAAGATGTTCAACATGTCCAAAATCAACTAAACAGTGTTGAGGAATCTCTACCGACACTGTTAGAAGCAGTTGATGATATTGAACAGCAACAGGCTAAGGTAGATGAAATGGCCCAGGCCTTGGGAGATGATATTGAAAGCCTGAAGAGACAAATAGAAACGGCACGCCAAATCGCCAATGACATTAAGGTGGGTGTAAAGTTTACGCCCAGCACTATTTTGGAACTGAAGACACCCGAGACACTGCCTCTTTTGGCTACCAAAACCAAGGTTTCCACCTACTTTAAGACCGAAAATCCCAATGGTTTTCTCTTGTTCTTGGGCAATGATAATAAGACCGCCTCTGCTAGTCCCGGTGCCAATAAGAACAATGACTTTATGGCCTTGGAAATTGTTAATGGTTATCCTATACTTACCTTGGATTTGGGTAATGGTCCCGAACGTATTACCAGCGAAAAATATGTGGCCGATGGTGACTGGTATCAGGCTGTGGTAGATCGTACAGGCTCCAATGTAAAACTGATAATTAAAGAGGAATTGGAAAACAAAACGGTGGTGGATCATATCAAAGAAGAGGCATTGGTAGGTGCAAATAATGTGTTTAATGTGGATCGCAACAGTCGTTTGTTTGTAGGAGGCTATCCGCCACCAGCCGATTTCACACCACCCGAGGATATACACTCAAGTTCGTTTGTTGGTGATATTGAAGACTTGAAAATCGGCGATGAACATGTCGGTCTGTGGAATTTCGTTTATGGAGAAGATAATAATTTTGCTGCCTATCCCAGAACTAAATTGGTTACTGAAGATACACCGCCTACGGGTTACCGCTTTAACGGCAATGGTTTTGTGGCCCTTAAAGCCTTACCCTACAACTTTAAACAGCGTTCGAGCATACAGTTTAGTTTCAAGGCCGAAAAGGATTCCAAGGATGGTTTAATGTTCTTCTATGGCCGCAATAATCAATTCATGTCCATTGAAATGGTTAACGGAGCCATATTCTTCAGATACAAATTGGGTGACCATATTGTAAGCACCGGCAGCAAAGACCAGTATAATGACAATAAATGGCACAGAGTGGTAGCGGAAAGAGATGGCCGTAAGGGTCTATTGAAGGTGGATGATGTTATAATTGTGCAGGAAGAGGCGCCACCTCACGTGGATGACACTATGCCGGCTCTCAAGCGCATGTTCTTTGGTGGCTATCCCAATAAGCGTAACAGTTCTCTTATTGTCGAGCAAAACTTTGATGGCTGCATCGATGATGTCTCCATATCGGGTAATAAGGTCGATTTGGGCCAGCATATCAATGCTGTGGGTGTTAAACCTGGCTGTCCCAAGAAATTCTCTACGACATTGGCTTATCCTCATGATGGTTACGGCTACTTGAGGACTGCCAACATTAGCTCCGACAATAACCTGAACATCAATATGAAATTCAAGACCAGGCAAAAGGATGGTGTACTGCTGTATGGCGCTAATTATGATCAAAGCTCCAATATAGGCTTAACAATGGAGGACGGCTATTTGGTGTTGCAAAGCATGAACACAAAATTAGTTTCGGATATGCGCAAACTCAACGATGGTGAAGAACATGTGGTCACTGTGCTACATGATGGCAATCAATTGCGTTTGTCGATAGACGATATGGAAGATAAGAGATCTGTTACACCACCGCCACCTTTGGTTATAACATCAGGCGATATCTTCTTTGGTGGCTTACCTGAGGGTTATACTACACCACGTAATGCTTTGTCCAACACGGCCTATTTCATTGGTTGCATTAGTGATGTTACCGTGAATGGTGAGATCATCAATTTTGCCGATAGCATTGAGAAGAAGAACGGCAACATCAATAGCTGTCCTAGCGATATATTGGGTAAGTTTTCAAAAATAGAAAAAACAACAACAAATTTCAGTACAGAAAAGCACTTTCATTTAAATTTCTCTTTCCTTACAGCTTATGACACCACCCTGGTGCCTATACATTATGCTGGCGGCGAAGAAGAATTTGTACCACCACCTGCAACTGAATCTGTACCACAAGCACCAGTACCAGTGGCAAAACACACTACTACGACACCAGCTAGTACCACTACCAGCACAACAACTACCACCACTACTACGACCACTACAACTACCACCACCACCACAGCCAGACCATTCATTGAACCAGAACGTAAGTGGGAAGAGGACGAATCGGAAAATGCTATCGATAGTGGCAAACCCGATATCATAACCACGAAACCGGAAATAATGACCTTCAAACCAGAAATTGTAACCCGCAAACCGGTCATCATACACGAACTACACAAACCCGAAGACCCGCGTTGTAAACTGCCCACCAATCCCAACTATGATGTCGATTTTACCGAAGCCGGTTATCGTTTCTTCTCAATGCGTGAACAACGGTTGGAAATACCTTCACTGCCCCATGTTAAAATACGCAAACATTACGATCTGAGCTTAAGTTTCCGTACCGGCTATCCAGCTGGTCTACTCTTCTATGCTGCTGACAAACATCACACCGACTTTGTGGCCGTATATCTGCATGATGGCATCTTGTATCACAAGGTGCGTTTGGGAGAACAAACCGTAACAGTGAACAGCACTGGAGAAATGAACGATGACAACTGGCATACGATACAATTTATAAGAACCCAACGCAAGGTTAGCTTATTGATAAACCAAACTCAACAGGAAGCTTCCTATGAATTTGAAGAGCGCAATACCCATTTAATTAACATAGACTTTCCGCTTTATGTGGGTGGCATACCCAAGCACATTGAGGAAATGGTGCGCAACAATGTTGACATAGGTGAAGATATACCCTTCTACAATGGCTGTTTGAGAGACTTTAAGGTTAATGGCCAGCCTCAGGAACCGGAATTGCAACCCTTCTTAGTGGTACCATGCTCGGAACAAATTGAGCCCGGCCTTTTCTTTAGCAAACCCACCGGTTATGTAAAACTATTTGAACGTTTTACTGTTGGCACCGATTTCAGTTTGAACTTTGATTTCCGTCCTCGCGAACCCGATGGTTTACTTTTCTCGGTGCATGGCAAGAGTTCCTATTTGATTTTGGAATTGGTCGACAATCAATTGTGGTTTACGGTTAAATCGGATGCCAAGAATGTAGTTACCACATTCTATAAATTACCTGATAATGGCAGTTTCTGTGATGGCAAGTGGCGTAATGTGCAGGCGGTAAAATCGAAATTTGTTATCACCATATCGGTGGATTGGATTTCAGCTAAGCCTGGTGTAGGCCAAGAAGGTTCAACTATAACACGCACTAATCGTCCTCTGTTTATGGGTGGTCATCAGGCCTTCGCCAAGGCTCCGGGCTTAAAGACACGCAAAACATTTAAGGGCTGCATACGCAATGTTCAGGTTAATAAGAAATCGGTGCGCGTAACACCAAATCTGATCACTGGCGAGATATGGCAAGGTGTGTGTCCTTTGAATTAGAGACGAGAAACGAAAGAAAACGATTAAGAAAACGAGAAAAAGAAAAACGATTATAACGATGACGACTTGAGCTTACGTTTGAAAGGCATAACGATTTCAATTTTAACGAACTGGTTTATGGCGCTGCATTTTAAAATCTGAAATTTTTCTTCTTTTCCATAAATTTTATTCAAAATAATTTCTTTTTATCTTTAAATTACTTAAAATTAAAAAGATTTTATTATTTTTATTTTTTTAATGTATTCTTAGAAGTTTTGCTTTATTTTACTTTTTTTTTTTAATGAAAAAATCAAATTCGATAAGAGAAAATAGTTTTTCTTTTTGACGAGTTTACTTTTTTTTAATTAATTTAAGGATTTCTTATATGATAATAATCACTTTTAATAATATTCTTCAAATATGTGCCAAAATATTTTACTTTTTATTTCCTATAATTTCTTTAATTGCATTAAATATCGACCTAAAAAATATAAAAAAGAAAAACTATTTTGTTTTGGAAATTAATTTAAATGGTGTAAAGTATTATAAAGGTATAGAGGGTAAGAGACCCACTAGTCTCCAATTATTTACTGACTTACTTAATTGGTCACTACAACTCTTGAGTCAGGATTATGATCTAGCTTCTTACATCACCCATGTTGAGTGTGTTAATTTCATCGGCCAATGGCTGGACCCATACTTTACATTCAACTTCAAGCAGCAAATTTTGTGAAACTTTTCATGACAGTTTTATTTACTCTCAGAGTTTTTGCCAGAAGAATGGCGGTACGTGTTTTATGAAATATAAGTTTCACCCTGTTTTTCTTTCCATAGTTTTTTAAAGGCTTTTATACTTAAAATATTCCAAAAAAGTTTTTTTTTAAACAAAATGTTTAAAATAATTTTCTTCGTATTGATTTATTTAAACATCGTGATTCAGCTTAAAGCAGACAAAAGCTGTCATTTTGCAGATTGTAATCATGAGGGGGAGTGTCATTTAGATGAAGATAACAAAAAGGTTTGCTCCTGTATAGGCCAGAATTACTTTGAAGGAGCCGATTGCAGTCAACGCATTGATATTTGTCAAAGGGAAAGTCCCTGTAAAAATAATGCTAATTGCCATGCTATGGTGGGTCAATTTGTTTGTCTAAATTGTCCAGCTGGTTATGGAGGCTTGCATTGTGATTTGGAAATTTCAAATGTTTTTGAAAATCTGATCTTGTATTTCAATCACTATGGTTACTATGGAAAGCAGCACAAGTTCTTAATAATGATGGAAAATTTAGGTGAAAATGCCTTTTCTTTGGAATTGGCCAGCAATCAATATGCCATTGATAGTTGGGAGACCGAACCGAAGCAAAAAACGAAATGGTTTTATAGCAATAATCTGCCCAGCATTATAAAAAAATATGGCATACGTTACTATCAAGATCTGCCCTACGTTAAAGGCTTTTATCATTTATCCACACAAACTTTTTGGAATTTGGCTGAATTGCAATTGCAGTTACGTTCCTATGATTCTGATACGGGCAGTCAATTGTTTTATGAACAACAATTCCAATTGCTTATTGTCCATGAAAGCGGTAAATGTGTTCCAAATTTAAAATTTATACACGGTTCCAATCCATTAGATCCATTGAAAGTAGACATAGCGGCTTACAATTCTTTTGAAATTATTCTGCAAAAGAGATGTTTTGAAAAGTCTCGCATTGAATATCAATGGCGTGTTTTTGATAGCATTGGCTTGGTTAAGTTACATGATTTTGGTTGTACCACCAACACCATTTTAAAGGTGCCACCCTATAAATTATGGTTCAATTATCATGGTGAGGTTATATCCTTGTACCGCCTGGTAGTACACATGGTTGAGGAATTTAGTGGCCAGGAAATTAACACTCAAGCCAGGGTAAGATTCTATAAAATTCGGTTTAAAAGGACTCTAATGACTGCTCTTATCATTTAGTGTTTTATATTGGTATTGCCTAAACCCATCTTTGCCAATATAAAGGGTGGTAGATCTAGAGAAATCGGTGTAAAACAGGAGCTTATTTTGGATGCCAGCTCAAGTCGAGATTATGCTTTGGCACCCAACGTTCAGCAAGATATGTTTTTTAGATGGGATTGTTCATCACAAGAGGATCCAGGCAATAAAAATTGCAAAGAAAATATGGCATCAAGTAAGTAACTCGATGAATAATTGGTGATTATAATCCTTTAGTCAGTATCACAACCTAGCTTCTATAAATGAGCAGCGGGACCTACGGTTTAAAGTCGACTCTGACTGCTGAGAGGAAGTCGCCGAAGAAATTGTTTCAAATTTCGTTTTGTTGCAGACACTTGGCCTGAGGTTTGAACCGCGGGCTCACGTCTAATAACTTTAATATTTATTTCTAAATAAGCTACGCAATGTTAATCTAACCTTACCTGGGAAACTCCTAAGGTTCTTTATTTAAAATTATTGTGAAAGAGTCGGATAGTACTCTGCTATCACTACTTACACAGTAAATGTCCTGAGCACTTATTCGTTATTAAGGCCCTTATAGAGATCTATTTAAATAGCCCTACCATCTGAAACCCTAATAAAATTCCATAACATTCCCTTTCTTTACAGCTGCCATTTTAAAAATTAAAAGAGGTCAACTAGAAGTCCAAACAACTTATAATTTTAAGGTCTTGATAAATTCCAAGGTCAACGAATATGTGTTTGATGAGGGCTATCAAACCGTTAAGATTACTGAAGACTATCAACTAGTGATTGACATCCAATGTCTAAGGAATTGCCAACGTAATCAGTATGTAAAAGGAGATCTCCTGCATTTGAAGGCAGTTTCAAGCGGCAGCCACTTAACTAAGAACGCCTTATATAAATGGACTTACAATGAGCAAACAATAGGCGAGGAAGACCACTTGGTGCATACAACTCAAGATTTTGTTGGAGAAATTAAAATAGAAGTGTCCGTAGAAGATGGCCAGGGACAGGGTAAATGTATGTTACAGTTAAAGGAGAATTTACCACCCAAGGATGGTAAGTGTACGGTAACACCTGTTAGTGGAGAAGCTTTTAAAACGGATTTTCATATAAAATGTGAAAATTATGAAGACTTGGATGTGCCCTTGAGTTATGAATATTTAACCGCAGATGGATTTCCTTTACAACGTACCAATGATATGGATATTCTTATAAAATTGCCAAAAACTTCAGAGTTGGAGATAAAAATCTGTGATCAGTTCGAGGCATGCTTGAAGGAGAACCTTGAAGTCGGTGTTAAGGATATGGAAAAACCACAAGATCTAGAAAAAGTGTTAAGGGATGAAGAAGAAGGATTAAAAAATTTACTATTTAAGGGTGATGTGCTAACAGCCATGGTTTTACTAAAGTCCTTGACACCGTATATAGATGACAAGCAACACGTTAAGGTCATAATAGAAGAAATGAAAAATTTTAATTTAGTGACGCTATTGCAAGTGGAGCAATTCTTAGAGATTACAAGTAAATTGGTGGAGAATTTATTACCATTGGATTGGCTTAAAGCAGGTGTATTTAAAGGTTTATTAGAGAAGTTACAGCAGGGCTTTGAAAAAATCAAAAGGGACAAGGAGATTTGGTGTTTTTCTCAAACGGGTTATGAAAAGTCTTCCGGCGATCTAATGGAAATGATGAATTTGTTTGGTCAAACCTGGCAAGATATACCGCCTATACAAACTGAACCCTTACCTGTGATTTTGGCTGCACAACCTCTTAAAGAAGAGTACCAAGCTCTGCCGGATTTTGATGTTAATATTGTTTTGCAATTGGAAAATTGGCTGCAATGTGCTTATTTGTTAGAAAATTGCTTTGAGAACTTGGCCGTAGGAGGTCAGTTATTATACAGACCTTTGGAATATGTTTATGAACTGGAAAAGGATAATTTCTATTTGAAAGTCTACGGTTTTAGTTATCCTGTACGGCAAGTGATAAACTTAAAAAATGAATTCGTTTCTATTATTTTAAATACTTCGGTTATAAACGAATTAAAAAGTGAATTACATACACAGCATATTTTAATACATAGTGCTGCCTTTAAAAATCATTTATTTTGGTGGTATCCCTCTGCCACGCCTATAAATTCGCCCGTTTTCCAATTGTTTCTTTTGCCAGGCTTAGAAAAGACATCAAAGCCTTTGAAATTTTTCAAAAATCCTCTTGAGTTTGAATTAAAAATTAATAACGAGGCACAGCAAGTGAAGGCAATTATACCAGGAGTAATTAAAAATCATTTGCACATGCCTCTGTATAGCCTGGAAATGGAGGCAAATGCTATGCTAATTGTGACATTTGTAAGTACAAACAATCCCTTAAAAATCTTTGTGAAATTCGAACAAACCCCCACAAGTTTAGAGGTCTTAAAAGCCAACAATGAAGTTACAATTTCAAAGGAGAATCAAGATTATATTTTCATTAATCCTTACAATACGAAAGTAAAGGCCTATTTAGCCATATTGTTAAAAAAGCCTGCTGTAAATAGCAGCTATACTTTCAGTATTGAAAGACGTGAATGTTTGTATTGGGATTTTACTCTTAAGGATCCCGCCTGGTCCAGTCAAGGCTGTAAGCCTAAGGTATTATTGCCTTTAACCGAAAACATGACTTGCCATTGCCATCATTTGTCAACGTTTGCAGCTAAAACTTATGCCGGTTCGATACAAGAAAACATAAAAGCCTATGAATTGCTGGAATATGTACCTCTTAATTGGTGGCTTTTGATATTTTATTTATGCGTTCTATTAACGTTTTTACTTCTTTTATGCATAAATTTATTGCATTACAGAAATCATCGCGAATTTCTGCCACACAAACTCAACCCCAATGAAAGCCAAAACATGGAAATTCATATTTTAACAGGCTCTCGCTTTAATGCTGGCACTACAGCCAACATCACCTTGAAACTAATTTCTCAAAAAGGGGTGCCTTTTTCTCTGCACATAATACAAGATCCCTTTAAACCTTTTCTACTCAAAAGTTCTCTATGTAAACTAAGACTTTCTGCCACAGGCTTAGGTATGCCATCAAAACTCTCCATTTTCAATGATCAGAATGGTCGTTATCCTAGCTGGTATTGCCATAAAGTAATCATCATTAATTTGCAAACATCTGAAATACAAACATTTCTTATAAACCGTTGGATAAATCAACAAAGTGAGGATGTGTTGCCTTCGCAAAAATTAAAATATCGGGAATATTTCCTTTCTCATCTGTCACGATTCTATATAAATTGGTTCCAATTTCAACCCATTTGGGGCTGTTGGCAATATCAGGATTTGAATCGTTTGGAACGCTGTTGTATCTGTTTGTCTCAGTTCATGGCATGTGTTTGTTTAGTGGCATGTTATTTTGGTCCCACCACTATGGAGACCTATGAACTGGAACGTGTTAAATATTATAATTTTGGTTTTGATTTTCTCGAATTATTTCTATTGTCCGTGACTTGTTTTGTATTGGGTTTTATTATAAAATTATTGTTTTTGTTTAGCTTTTGGTTGTTGCGTATTGTTATTGTAAAACAAAAGGAAACTGATAAAAAGTTATTGTGAAATAAAATTGAGAAAATAAAATTGAATCGTTTGCCTCTGTATTCGAAAATTGCAATTACAAAGTCTGTAACTGCACTAAGAAAACTTTGAATTAGAGGTACTCAGGACACTGTATTATGAACATAACATATGCCTATCGGATTCAATAAACTCTATCAGGAAAAACTTTTTTTATATTTCATGCTATTCAAACACTGGCCGGAGAAGTCACCCTTTTGTGGTGCAGTAATTAATTGATTTGATTATTATACCAGCGTACTAGCAGTTTCACAAAGTCGGAACTGAAGGAACTATATCACTCTATACGTGCTCTTAAGACTGAGGGAGTGTTTGTTCAATATGCACTGTTGTGTCAGGTAACTTCTTGAAGCCATATGATTATACTTGCCAGATAGAAACGCTGTGAATAAAGATTTTTATAAGCTCCTGTTAGTCGTCATAGTCTAGTAGGTAGTACATAGGCTTATTAGAACTAAGGCCACGGGTCAAACCCTAGGTCAGACATCTTCAACAAAACGAAATTTGAAAGATATATTTCTTTTGCACTTCCTCTCAGCAAATTTCTAGGAAAAACTCCTGAATTTAAATAAAATTGCCATGAAAAGTTACTCAAAAATCTGTTGTTCGAAGTCGACTTTAAACTGTAAGTCTCGCCACTCATGTATAAAATTAACACACACAAGATAAGTGGTGTGAGAAGCTAGGTCGTAATACTGATTGAAGGTTTGTAATGGCTCATTATGTATGTATATATGTATAACTTCCTGTTGAGGAGAAATTTTCTCTATGAAAAATATGGAACATTGCTTTAAAAACACTTACGCCAGATGGATAACTAACGTCTACTGAAGTGTTAGTTCGGTCTTTATCACTATTTCCTTCAGTTTGATTGGCAATGATCAGTTATTAATTTTTTATACGGTCCAACTACTTGATACTGATGCACCCACTATAAAGGAGCAATTTATAGTCGAATATTTGCTTTTAATTCCATAAAAACACGCAGACATATAGTTCCGATCGTCAATTGTGTTCACCGTTTAGTCTCCAAGCTTATACGAGTTGAACTAAACAATTTTTGTGCAAAATTTAGATCCTTAAATTACCCGATTAGTGGAATTTTTAGAATTCAGTTTGAAAATTTGACTACAGAAGCAGTCGTGGAGTAAAATCAATATGCGAATATAGTATTATATATTTATTAGACGCGAAGCTACGGTTTAAACCCCATGTAAAACATAACATTTCTTCGGTCACTTCCTCTCAGAAGATTTCTGGCAAAAACTCTGAGAGTAAATAAAATTGCGATTAAAAGTTCTTCAAAAAACTGTCGTTCTAATTCGACTTCAGACTATAGGTCCCCTTTATTATGGATATAATTCACACACAAGTGATGTAAGAAGCTAGATCGTAATCCTGACTGAAGGGTTGTAATGACCAATTACGTACATATACGCTTACATTTTTTATGTAAAAGGTCTTTCATTAGGCGCTTCCCTGACGAAAGGTGTTGTAATGACCAATTAAGTAAGCAAATATTCGGGTTTGTTGTCAAGCTCTCAGCATTACCTTAGAAAATTAAGCAGAAATTATTTATTCTAAGAAGTCTCTTACAGTGTGTAGAGTATCATATAGCCGTGCTTGACCTACTATAACTAGCGCGCATGTTTTGGTATTCAATTTATCCTTTCGAATATTTTAAACGTTAAGTTATTCAAAACTTTTTGTTATTCATCTCATTAGTGGTAAAATTAATTTCTTCTGAATAATTAAAAGAATCTTTAAAATATTAAACAAATGTGTTTGTTTGTATTTTATCGTAATTAATTTATAAAAAATATAATCCCAAGGAATTTATTTCAATATCAAAAAAAAACACACATTTTTCTACTCATCATACCTTATAAATGGCTCGTGCTTTAAATGTTGTTGTTTAATCTGCTTTTTTTTGTTTTTTTTTTATTTATTTCAATCGACTTTAAAATTTATGTTGAAATTCAAATACAAAAAATTAAAAACACAAAAAAAAAAAACGCAAAGAAAAAACTTAAACTCTACAGATTCATTAATTTACGACAATTTAAATGCCTTTAGGAATTTCTGCTTAAAAGAAAAAACTTCATTTGTTGATTTTGTTGATTCTTAAGGATCTTATTCATTTATCTGTCCGTCTGAGTTGTCGTCTGTAAGTTCGTGTTTCTTGTTTCTCGGCTTGTCTGTCCATAAAACCATTTGAATGTGAGTGGCCTTTGGCCACCTCTTAACTTTGTTCTGACGATTCATTTTTTTTTGTTTTTGGCCAGTTTGCACTTTAAGCTTAATGATGATCATAAATGTGTGTATTTAATTTACACCTGAAATCTCTGTCTCTCTCTCTTTATACCAACAAAAATATCAGGTTATTTGGTAAGATTTTATTTGTGAATATTATTGTTTTGTTTATAAAAATGTTCTGTCGAGAGTGTTGTTAAGCAGAAGTTTAAATCAATTAAAACTTGCTTATCGAATTTGTAAACACATTGTGACATTATCTCTCATTCAAATCAAAAACCTAATATATCTTCAGCAAGGGTATTGCCTTTAGGCAACAGCAGATGGCAAGACTATCGTCTTAAGACCTGCTAGGATGAAACAAATCAAAGGCTAGTCTCAGTCCTTATAGGGATATTTTAAAACCATGAAAACCTCCGTCTGTTCATACAAGCGCAGGGCACTAACACATAAGTTCCACCTCAGTCTCTGCCTCCACCTCAGACCCACAGCTCCTGCGGAAGACATTAGTTGGAATGCAGAGTTTTTCGGAATGGTTACCAAAGATGCAATGGCCCGTAAGGAGAACCATTGTGCAATGGATGCCCATACGACTTAAGGACAGAAATAAGTCAGTCCTCTTCCTGCCTATACGTGTCCAGCAGAGTCTGGCAAGAGCCTTCCCGTAGTACGTGTGGACAGTACCCAAGTTAACCGAAGCAAGAATACCTACGCCCTGTAACATGTCGGAGATTGTTAGCTCTGTACTGGCCCTGGTCAGGCCATCAGCAATGCAATTTCCAACGATATCTCTGTGTCCCGGAAATCGATATAAGAGTTATCTTTGAATGATCCATAATTTAGAGAGACTTAAACGCAGCCTGGTTATCCGAGTAAATCAGGAGATTTTTAGGGAAAACCTCTGCCACTCAACCATGACCTCTGCTTGGAAAAAACTGCAATGATCAGGCAGCCTACAAAAAAGTTTAATATCAGGACTCTTAATAAAGATATCACTTAACTCATCACATTGGAAACCTCCAGTTCTTTACACCAAAATTCTCTATGGTTTGTGAATATTTTTGAAAAAAAATTGTTCAATCAAAATCAAAACACTGTTTTAGTTATCTGCTCTCTACTATGTTTGTTTATTTAATACCCCTGACATTGACTTTTTCAGTTTTCTTCTCTCACTTTGTTTTTTTTTTTTTTTTTGTTAAGCGTCATATTAAATTATGTGGCACATTAATGAACCCTTAACCACTTTTCTTCCTTAAAAATCATCATTAAAAAATAAAAACAAGTAAAAAACAACAATTCCTGATTCTCTACAGATACTGGGTACCAATGATATAAAGCGTTATAAAAATCTTGTCATAAATTAGCATTGATATCCAAGCAAAAGAGAGATTTTTTTCTTCGCTGAGGTTTTTTTTTTGCATGTTTCATTAACATTTGTTACGATGATTTCGGGTTTCTTTTGGGGTCTTTTTGTTTGTTTGGTTTTCATTTTCATTTTTGAAAAATGAAAGTTTTTGTTTTTTGGCGTTTGTTTAACTCCGATTACGTGTTTATTTTAATGTTTCATTTCATTTACGCGTACAATTTTTTTAGCATGTGTCATCTCCATAAATTCAATGTCAAACATAAAAAGTTGCATGTTTTGAGGATCAGATTTTTTTTCTTTTAATTTTAATTTTAATTTTTTTTTTGATTATAAAATCCATAAAACGTTAGAACAAGAGTCTTAGGAATGAATTTGATGTGGAGCGGAATTTTTCGCTTTTTTGGAAACAGTATTGAATACATACATACATACATAATTAGTCATTACAATCCTTCAGTCAGGATTACGATTTAGTTTCCTACACCACTTATGTTGTGTATGATAATTTGATACATGAGTGGAGGGACCTACAGTTTAACGCTGAACGACAGATTTTTGTGAAACTTTTCATGGCAATTTTATTTGTTCTCAGAGTTTTTGTCAGAAATCTGCTGCGAGGAAGTTGCCGAAAAAATATTTTTTCATATTTCGTTTTGTTCGAGATGTCTGATCTGGGGTTTGAACCGTGGCCTTACACTCTACCTACTAGACTACTGCAAAGTCATTTCCTTAGCTACTATGTAGCATATTGAAGGGATCTGGGATCACCTAAAGAGCACTTGTTGGAGTAGTACGTACAGGCAAGATGTCCAGCAAGTTAAGATGTCCATTTGGCTTATATCATACGGAAGATGCAGACTGTTTGTTATGGTATATTTAGAACCTTTAAAATTATAATATTCTTATACCTTCATATGTATCAGATAGAGAAAACTTTCCTGAATTGATCTTCTACTTTAGTTTCCTAGTCTGTCAGTGGCACTGTACAGTAACACAGTGTGCTCTGTAACAACACAAGTTTGAATCTTTTTTCATATTCTGCCTTCTTTATGGGCTACAATCAAGGATTTGATTTTTGTATTCAAGTGGACAGAATGCTTTTTCTTTTCCTATACATGAATAGTAACCCCTTCTTACCTACCATTTCAATAAGAATCTGCGTTCTCGCAATATTACTCTACGAAATTTTACGTAAAATTCAATGGAATAGTTTTTTTAAATTTAAAATTTTTGTTTTATAATATTTTTTGCAATGACCCACTGTAACTGGTGAATCCTTAGTTTGTTTTTCTTTTTTCTTCTTTCTAACATTTATTTCCTACTCTAGAAATGTTAATTTCATGTTACCGGCATTTTATTTCTTTGTCATCATGTTAATGTTGTTGCAGTTGTTGTCGATGTTGTTTGTATTTAACACGTGTTTGCCGAAAATAAAGGAGAAAAAAACAAAAGGAAACAATGTGTTGTTACAAATTTGGTTAGAAGTAAATTAAGCCATAAACTACTACTGCAAAAACAAATACAACAATAATAACAACAACAACAACAACAACAACAAGGACAATAACAACAGAACGAAATAAACAAACAAACAAATAACATTTGGCAAAAACATGTGCGACTAAATTGAAAATGTAGACATAATCATAAACAAAAGACTTAAGCAACAAACTTTAAAAAGCTTTTTTTGGTTTCATTCCTATTACATACCCGCGATAACTGCTGTTGATGCTGCTTCACTACGGCATTTATTGGGTTTTAAAATTTTAAGGGATTTTTTAGTTTTCTTTAGCGGTTTTAGATTGTGTCCAGTTGTTGGCTGCTTAAAGTAGTCCAGAAAATATGTGGAATATTTCGTTTTGGTTCATTAATAAGCAACTGCAGTGTAAGTTAAAACATGTCTTTTTGTTGGGACATGTACCGAAAGTAATTCTGCTTTTATTGATCCTCCCTGTTACAGTAGTTTTGGAGAGCTTAAAAGGATTAAATTTTTGTTAACCTTTAGTCGATTGCCTTTATTAGGTTCTTTTACACGTGCTCCAAAAATCTGATAATGCAGGAAATGAAATAATAAGGGTCGACACTACTAGAGAATGCACAAAAGATAGTGTCCTTTGACAGGTTGAGCCTGGTTGTGGATAAACTCTTGACAAAACGGTCTAAGGTGGGTATCGATTGCCAAATATATGCAGTGATAAAGTTTTGATGGCTAAAGGCATAGAGATCCTCTGCGACATCATTCAAAGCGATCTTGACATTGCAAGTCGTTGGTGCATGACAGTGGTCCTAAGCATAAATCCAGGCAAGATCAAATTAGTACCATTTTTGAGAAGATGAAAGCTTTTTACGCTCTGTGGAATGGGGCAAAATATTCTCAACGAAAACGAAGATGTAGAGAAGCAAAGAGACTTCTAAAACCAAGTGGGTTTGAGGCAATCAAAACTTTTATTGGGAAATTATAATAAAAGGAGATCAGAGTCATGCATCACACTATCCAAGAATAACCAGAGGCTGGCTGGTAAATCGTCTTTTGACAGGGCATTGAAGACACAAAATACGCTAATTCAGAATGGGGGTTGTAGCGACCCCTGCAATTAGACTCTGTGATATTAAGAATGAATCATTTTAATACATTCTTGGAACCTGTTGGCTCTTTTATGCATCCTTTTTCAGGTGCTAGACAGGGAATACTCGTTGCATCCTTTAATTTGTTAGGCTTGGAGGAGACATTCTAGGGATACCTATAAGGGTGTCAAGGCTTCACAACAATTATAATTTTATAATGGCTATTGTTCTGCCTTTGGATAGTGAGGCCGCATTGAGGTCCTCGCCTTTGTTTTTGATGAATTTGCGGTACGTTTGAAAGTGCTTTGATTATCTTAATCAATTCGGTATGGCGAGTATAGCTATACTTTAATAGGACTCTGTTCACTTAGGGAACGCAGGCGGAAGCAAGGATTCTATGATTGTATGATTGATTGGGCAAAAGTCTAATCGAACAGTGGGAACATGTTTTAAGGTGACTCATTAGAAGAATGTTCGAGGATGTAGTTGGAGTCTATCTCTTATGGAAACGAGCTGCATAAATTGCCTAACGAGGGGAGGGGGTAACCAATGGAAGCCAGGACCAATTGGACATATTTTTTAAGGAGATTTTTAAAACTTTAAGAAACTATTGCCAGGCACTTCAGTTAAATTTCTATTTATTCTTTCCCAATTGTTCTTGTCAAGGACATAGAATAATTATGCTTAAACTGCACCACTGTTACACACATTTACAGGCTCTCTAAGTCTTCTTAAAATATTTGAAATTTTGATTACAAAAGAAAAAAGTACACAAAATAAATGTAAAAGAGAATTTCAATCGTTTTAAAAGTAAAATTGTGTTTTCCAATTCAACATACAGCAACAAAAAAAAAAAACAACATAAACATCCAAAAAAGAATAGAAGGCATTGTACCCAGCTTGATATTATTTTACACTCATGGTTGGGGGTTTTAAAATGTTTGCAATTTTTGGTTTTGTTCTGACCAAAAAAAATTATTGACAGTGTGGTGTGTTGGGTTTCGTAAATTGTTTATTTTTTTTGATTTTTTTTTATATTTTAAATAATGGCGCGACAAATGAACATTAGTCATTTGTTTTGTTGTGTGTATTATTTTTGTTGTTATTATTGTAGTCTGTTGCTTCAGAAAAAAAAGCGAAAAAAAATAACAACGTAAATAACATAATGTTCTCGGTATGAAGCCTCTTAAATATCACAATGAAAAAGAGACCCCAAAACAGAAACAGTTTGCAAAAATCAAACAAAAACGAATGAACGAATACAAAAAAAAGAGTTTATGAAACTAAAAGTGTTTCGCAATTAATTCAGTGATTTGTCAAACAAACTTTTCAAAAAATAACACACACTTATACACCCCAACGCATACATACATATGTACATATAGATTGACGAAGAAATATAAAAATAAAAACACAAACAAAATAAATTCATTTATTTATGTATGCATATTTGAGGAACGACGCATGGTTTATTGTTGTTGCTGTTGTCATAAAAAACAAATTTATTTAAATCCTTTAAATCCCACACACAGTCATCAGCGTATCAGCAGACATACAATATAATGAGGCATTATAATAAATAAAGCTTAAAAATTAACAAAATTATTAAGAGTTTAAAAAAATTAGACGAAGAAAAAAAATAATTCTTAAAGCCCGTCTTAGTCGACTATATGATGCACTACGTGGTTAACACATATAATTTGTTCAACACTTCTTTTGAGCTTAGAAACGCTTGGTTCTTGAAGATCGCAAGAACCATAGAAATTTTGCTGGAGGTGGGGGCGTTAAGTGAGTGCCTGGCATTAAGATTTTAAACAATATCTCATGTAAATGCTGACTACAATTACAGGTGGACTATCCGTGAAACTCAATTTTGAGTTATTTTCGTAGTAGGTAGTGTGATGGTTTATTTGATGTCAGGCCACGATCCAAACCCCAAGGCAGAGATCTCGAACAAACGAAATATAAAAAAGTATTTCTTCGGCCTCTAATCTCTCATCGGATTTCTGGCAAAAACTCTGAGAGTAAATAAAATTGCCATGAAAGGCAATAAAGCAATAGAATCTGTTGTTCGGAGTCGACTTTAAACTGTAGACCCCGCCACTTATGGATATAATTGTCATGAAGAGTTTCTCACAAACAAATTGTCTTTCAGAGCCGACTTTAAGCTGAGGGTCCGGCCACTGATGTATAAAATTAATACACACAACAAAAGCGGTGTGAGTGGCTAGTTCGTAATCCTGACTAAAGAGTTATAATAACCAAATATGTATACATACATATGTGTATGTTATGTAGAATTGCCTGATATTACGGGCTATTTAGGCTTTGAGGACTGCTATAGTTTGTGGCTTATTTGCAGCGACTTAAGAAAACCGCATAAGAAAAAGTCAAATCATAAATCACCTCCACATGAGATGATCATGACCTCAAATCGCTAATGCGAAATATTCTATGTGGTATGATCTGTGATGCACGTTGAGTAATCCTATTGCAACCACATGTCGTTGGTGCCCACATCATCAAATTCATGCCTATAGTGCTTGCCATTGACAGTGATGGCCTGGTCAACATCGTTATCGAGAAAATATGGCCTAAATTTCCCATCAAACAGTAACTTTTTCTGGATGTATTGGATGTTTTTGAGTCCCATGTAGATTGGTATTGTCACAAATTCAATGATATTGTTTATTAACGTACCAATTCATTCAAAAATGGGCCTCATAGGGGAAGAAGGGTCAGTTGCCATTTGCTCCAGAGCCTATACAGCGAATACATATCGATGTCTATAGCAGTCTACGGCCTGTAATGGTTTAGATAAAGTGGTTTTAAGAGGCTTGTTATCATGATCAGACTTGGCCGTCTGTTGAAGTCGCCGTAGTCTAGTAGGTAATATGTTGGCTTATTAGACGTGCGGCTACGGTGCAAACCCCAGATCAGACATCAATATTTATTTATTTATTTATTAATTACAATACAATTACAAATTATATCCTAATTATATACGAGCGAAGTAACTTGACTATGTGCTCGGTGTAGTGTCACAGACCAGAGTCTCTGGTGGGAATCGAACCCACGACCCTCACGCTAATAGTCTAGCACACTACCCACTAGACTACCAGGGCACCCAAAGACATCAACATATCAAAACGAAATATAAAAAAAATATTTTTCGACAACTTCCTCTCAGGAGATTTCTGGCAAAAGCTCTGAGAAAAAATTTGTCGTTCGCAGTCGACTATAAACTGGAAGTCCCATTGATAAAATTGACGCACACAGCATAAGTGGTGCTAGAAGCTAGGTCGTAATCCTAACTAAAGGGTTGTAATGAACAATTATGTTTGTTATGTATGTAATTTGCCTTCTGTAAAGTCAACTACCGACAAAGTTAATAACTCAGGTTAGTTCTATTGTTATAGTGATTCTGATAAATTATGCGATAATTATGGAATGTGGTCTTCTGCTCTAGTCATCCCTTGAAATATCTTCACCCGCTTTTCAAAGTATGAGAGTGTATTTGACATATTTTTATCGAGTTATTGGCATAAAAACATTTGTGTTGAATGACCCTGTATTATAAATCGGTTTCTAATTATAGCAGCCTAAATACCGTTTACAATTTTATGTTCAGCAAATATTTGAAAAAAGTAAAGTTTTTAGTTTTTTGAGCTGTTTTTAAAACATCTGGTAATTTACTGTACGTTTGACTTTAAATTTATTAAATGCCTTCTAATATTACTTACTACTTAACATGTATGCATGGGGGCCATAGTGCAAAAGTATCCAATAATAGAAACCATTTGATTACCAATTGAAAAGCAAAATACGTACAATGTTAACATCCATAACTCCATTACAACTTAAAGGTCTTTGTAACACAATTCTTTAATAAAAATTTAAATTTTAATAAGAAAAATAAAAAACAAAAAAAAATAAGAATCATTTATTCAGGGACAATTGCAATTGTGGTAGCATTATTACAGTACAAGTCTTCAATAGGTTTTCAAATATAATTACCACTGCTGAGCTGCAATACAATACTTGCAGCCATAAAGGTTCAATGTAATGTCAGCTATTTAATGATTAAATCGCTACTGTATACTGTAGTTATTGTAACGAGCTAGTAATCGAATATTATTATATTAGACTGACAGCATAGTTAGTCGCTATTGACTGTTATGTTAGAAACAATTGCCGTATGCAGCGACCTTGGATCCTGAACTCTATTTAAAGTATCTAAAGCAGCATGTATGGCATTAAGTGTCTCTTAACTGGGTTGCATTGACTGTTATTTTAAGTTTTAGCAAATTTTCACGTCATTGTTTTTTTTTCTTTTTTAATTTTAAATTAACGGTTACGTTTGTGATAATTTAACACCCCCTATTCGAAATTATATGGTGCTGAAGTATCGTAAGGTAAAGTAATTTTTTAAACTAAAGCCCTTGAAGTTGTTTTACATGTTCTGGTTGATTTTTGTTTTTTTACAAATTTAATTATAGCCCCTACAATTTATAAAATAATGGACTAAAATCTGTAGATAAAGTTGAAGGCGAGGGGTAGAGGTATTTTTAAGTTTTAATGTGTGCTCATTAGATATGTTGTAATAGAGCAGTGCAGTGCAGTGCAGTGCAGTGATTTCTCTATTCTTAGATGAAATTTTCAATTATTTTTAATGGAAGGAAAAAAAAACACACGAAACTTTAAAAGAATATATGTTTTTAAATTTAAATTATTGCTTTAAACATACCCTGCTGCCCTATTCTTAGAACTGCTACTAACAGAATCTCATTCATGTGCTCAGAGGCTGTTACCAACATAAGGAAATTGTGGTGCTGAAGATGAAATCCCTTCAGAAAAAATAGTTGAGAAAACATTTGTCAATTCATATCAAAATCTTAAGTATAGTTGATCTGTAACTCACTATTGACTACACGATTCCTGTACCTGCTTTTCTTACTGGTTTAATGACTAAAACACCAGACAGATGGTTTACAATCCGCCCATACAGTATATCATTATAACATACACTGAAGAATCCGAATCATGCGATAAAGTTGGTTGGGGAATCTTTTCAGAACTTTCCGATTGCGTATGTATGTAAATAATTTGGTCATTATAACCCTTCAGGCAGGATTAGTACCTAGCTTCTCACGCTTAGTATGATAGTATGAATTTGTATACTACGGAGCTGGTTTAGCAACGCCACACATCTTAAAAGAGAATGTCAAGAACAGAGGCTACATTGGAGGCTACAATAATGCAGAGCTCTATGGTTGATTGGATGGGATTCCAAGTTGCCTAATGGTGTGATGAGAGTGTGAATTCTCTCATTGGGCCACTATTGAGTAGTTATAGGTCACCAGGTTAAAAATTGCTCTCCCAGAAATATTGTTCTTCTTAATAATTATTAGCCCATCCGATAGCCGATAACTTTGTCTGTTAGGCGCCGGACCCTGCTGTTGCCATACATAAACATAATTGGCCATTGCAACTCTTCAGTCAGGATTACGGCCTAGCTTCTCACACCACCTTTTTTGTATGTTAATTTTATACATGAGTGGCGGGACCTATAGTTTAAAGTCAATTCCGAACGATAGATTTTTTGAGAAACTTTTAATGGAAATTTTTATTTTGCTCTCAGAGTATTTGCCAAAAATCTGAGAGGAAATCGCCGAAAAAATATTTTTTCATGTTTCGTTTTGATTGGGATGTCTGAACTGGGGTTTGAATCCTTTTCTCACGCCTAATTAGCTAACACACTGCCACCCAGGGTACGGCGACTTCAAGTCGCTCCAACAAACTTAAATCAATGAAAAAGTGATGCATTGAATAGCAAACTTTACAATTTAATTCTTAATAGAGCCTATGCCCTACCTTAAAGTGAAAGCATTGGTTATCACCAAGCCCTTTATCGCAGGGACTTCTTTAATTGATTTCTGTTTAGAAATGCATGCCTGTGTTATAGAGTCTTTACAATTTGTTTTCGTTCAGTTTGTTTAATTAATATTCTTATAGAGTTGAACATTTTTTAAAATTAAATTTTGCCTTTTTTTTAGCGACCAAATCACTTTATTTGGCATTGTGTTCACTGCCTTAATTTCAGTTCATTTGCCATTTTCATTTTCATTACAGGCTAAACTATACCATTACAGTGATAATATAAACATAACGAAATAATAATAATGCTTACAGCAGTAAGAAAATAAAATAATTTTTTTCTTCTTTTTTTTCCATAACAATCCACTAATTTTTTAAAACTGCTGGGTTGTCTATTTGAAATGTAACGTTTACCCTTCGCTTTAAGAAATAAAAAAAAGTTAATTTGTTTCACTTCAATGTTGAAGACATGGCAGCGGCAGCAGTCATAATAGTATGCTGCTGTTGTTGCTGTTGTTGTTATTGAAGTGCCACAATATTATAAAAATTTTATAATTTTTATATTATGATTATGCAACTCACGACAATGACAATTCACGGCAGGACCTTTTGCTTGAACTATGAAGAAAAAAAAATGAAGAAAAATTTTTTTTCAAATGGAAGACAAGTTCGTTTGAAAGCTAAAACCTAAATTTGAATTTGAATTTAAATTTGAATTTAAAAAAAATGAAAACCAAAATTGTACACATAACAAGCGTAACTTATTCCAGTCATTCGTTCTTATTTTTGTTTTAAGAGCACCGAAATCATTGCGTTTTTTTCATGTTTTTCTTTTTACTTCATCACAGTGTTTATAAGTCGCAGTTTAATAGGGTTTTACACTCGAAGTAAATTTATGCGTTAAAGTGGTATTAAAAATTTTATTTGTATAATTTTTTTTCAAGAAAATAAACATGCATGGAATAGAGTTTTGTAGCGGACAAGAATGATTATCTTCATCTTGATATTTACCAGCAGGATAGTGACAGATGACGCAAGAGACTGCATTTTTGTTTGTCTCCAGCGTGAGTATAAAATCTATGTTGATCAATGCCATCCTTGTGAAGAACTGAAAGCTTTCAGCTTCTCAATGCTTTCCATATAGCCAACGGTCCAGTAAATATTCAGGAGATCACTATTCGATATATTGCTTCTATTGGGTTTTTCATTAAGCGCTTCCTATCTTTAAATTTAAATAAAACAAAGACCTATTGATGCCATTTTGTGTGATATAACATCGTTCAAGTGTTTGCCACAGCTTCTACAGATGGATAGCACCCGAAATGACAAAATTTTTCATGATTCTGGCACATAAATTAGGTTAAATTTAACTGATGGCATTGGTCATATTGGCTTTGAGAACTGCTGCTTAACAAAATTTGCTCAAAAAACAGTCTAACGAGGTCAAATCACATTATCTCAGTGGCCAGTTCATATCGCACCTAACTGAGATGACCACGCCCTCAAATCACTGATGCAATGTAGCATGAGTTGTTGAATCTACTTGTCGTTAGCATCCAGATCATCCAATTCTGTACCAAAAACATAATAAACACCGAACCATAGAACTTCCCGTTGACCGTGATGACCTAGTCAACGTTGAAATATGGACCGATGACGTTTCCAGCCTAAAATCTACACCAAACTGTGACTTAGGGTTGCATATTGCTATCTTGAATCTCATGTCAATTGGTATTGTCCCAAATTCTATAATTTTGTTTGTTCCCGTACCCACTTACCCAGGAATAGGCCTCAAGGCTGAAGATGAAAATTAGGGTCAGTGTCCGGTGTTCAGGAAACACACATCCGGGGTCGTTTATATTCAGCTTCTTGGTCGTGAGTTGTGGTCTGCAAAATGGATTGCCTTGAGTTCTCCTACACGATCTTACGGACCGAAACGATGTCTTGGCAAAATTTTGCCCCTTTTACCGGTGTTGATCGATCGTCTATTGAAACTATACTCTGAAATTTATTCACCACAGTCCGAATAGTCCTGCCGATAGGATGATTATAGCAATCATTAAATCAGTGAAGTGCGAACAAAACAACCATTTTGATAAAACTAGTTTACTAACTAACTTGGCAGAGGTAGTTTCAATAAACTGTCAAAGTATGCAAGTCCCTGTTAGAAGACTCGATATTTGATAGGAAACGTGTCTGTTTATTTCGTATATTTTTCTATTTTATATGGCAGACTTTTCAACCCTTCAGTCAGCATTACGACCTAGCTTCTCATACCACTTATGTTGTGTGTGTTTGTTTTATTCGACTCAGAGTGTTCGTCAGAAATCAGTTGAGAGGAAGTGGCTGAAGAGATATGTTTTTCATATTCCATTTTGATTGAGATGTCTGATCTGGTGTAATATAAGGCTGCAAAAATTTAAACATAATTGGGATGTCAAATTTCACTTTTCTTTGCATTTTTACTAACATTTTTCTATGAGTCTATGCAAACATATGAAAATTGAAAAACAAACCATAAATGTTTGTGCAGTAAATAAAACGTTAAATCAAGAAGCGCTTATTGGCAACTGTGACAAATCATTTAGAGCAACTGTTATGGTTAAAGCAAAATGTTCGTTTGAAATGCACTATGAAACGATGACAAATAAAGGCAATAATAACAACAACAACAAAGAGCCATTGCAAGTGAAGGGCATACAGAGACGACAAGACAAGTTCACTTAAATGTCAAATTAGTTCAACATCAATGCAGATCATGTGAATTTATTGAGAATTTTTATTTGTTGCCCGCACACATTAAATAGAATCAACGGCATATGCTTTAAGAATTAAATTTTTAATGGCATACATGGCCACAATGTAGTCAAGATGAAATTGTTGATGCTGATGTCAAGTTGACGTGACATGATACTCATTAATATTGCCTAGACTATCTCTACTAGGGTATATTAATTGAAGTATTTTTATTCTATTTTTTCTGTATTTTTGTTTAAGATTGGATTCGTTTTCTTTCAAGCTAGCAAACGCCAAATAAATCAATAGAATAATAGTATTTGCAATATACTTACAGTAACTGTTACTTTCAAATGAGCTGGAGATTTGAAAAAAGTTATAAAAAAAATCTAATGACTTATTTTACTGCAACCACAACAACAACAACACCAACATTAACAAACATCATCATTAAAATTAAAGCCAAGATTTTTTATCGTCAATTTTGAATACTTTTCATAGTAAAAAGTGTCCAAAATCAGCAAAAAAAAAATACGAAATGTACGTGTATGTATGAGTAAAGGATGTAAATAGCGAAATAGACCCCAAAACCAATTACTTGGCAACAGGTTTATTTATGTTTTGTAACTTTAACCCAAAAACAATTTTGAATGGCGGAAAGTTTGTAACAGGAGTTCGTTTCGTTTAAATTTTTTTCCTTTTCCAATATATTTTTATTTAATTTTTTTTATTTATTTGTTTGAGACTTTAAACTATAAAACAGGTACGATTAAATATATTTTTGTTTTAAATCTCTTTTCAGTGACAACGAACAAGGGAAATACTACACAACAAGATTTAAAACTGTTTAAATAAGCCTTGATTTTTATTTAATGTCCAATAAATAGTACTTATCTTTATCCACTTACAAATCTTTTTTCTATTCTATTATAACGAAGTAACGCCCGACCGTAAAGAAACCTGTTTTCGAATCCTTGAGACTGTAGCTAACCAGCCGACAATGTTCATTTTTTTTTATTAATTTGCGCCTATATCTTCGGCCCCAAAGGTTAGCCAACCGGCATAAAACTGATTTAGAATCCTTGATCAAATAGTTAACCAGCCGACTACATAGGTCCATTTCACCTACTAGGACCATTTTTTATCCGATTTTGACCGATTTGTGTAGAATACATTTTGTTTTACTAATTTGAGGTTAAACCCTGGTCCCAAAGGTTACCCAACCGCCATAAAACTGATTTAGAATCCTTGATCCAATAGCTATCCAGCCGACTAGGTCCATTTCACCCACTAGGTCCATTTTTTGTCCGATTTTGAGCGATTTATATAGAGCACTTTCTTTTTGATCATTTGAAGGAAACAATTAGCTCCGTCGGCCACATCTTCGGTCCCAGAATTTACCCGACCGTAGGGAGAACTGTTTTGGAATCCCTGATTCAAAAGCTATCCAGCCCACTATGTCACAAAATCGCACTTTTTATATTTTATCTAATTTTTCCCGATATTTAGAGCATGGCTAGTTACTAGTCGCTAGTATAGATGCTAGCTGGCTTTTACAGTTAGTATATCTGGTCGGCCCTGCCATAAAAGTCACAATGTAAACAGGACTTATTTGATAACCTTGACATCTATTTCTAGTCCAATAAAACTTGTTAAATTCTTCAGTTCTTTCACTTTTGTTTGCATGCTGGAATTATTGAGCACAAGTAGACAAATCTAGACTCTCCAGTTGACATGAGAGACTCCATATAATTTCACTTGAATCTCAAAAAAAGGTAAATAGCTAATTGATGCCTATGTGGTTAAGCAATAAAAGTTAAGCATCTCTGAATGGGGGTTATAGCAAACTGTGCCATTCTATGGATTGCTCTACAGAGAATAGAGAGAATTGTAGGCAATTTCGAAGTTGCCGTAGTCTAATAGGTAGTGTGTTGGCTTATTAGACGTAAGTTCTGCGACGACTTCCTCTCAGCAGATTTTTGGAAAAAACTAGGGGCGTAAATAAATTTGACATGAAAAGTTTCTCAAGAATCGGTGGTTCGGAGTCGACTTTAAAATGTAGGTCCCGCCATTCATGTATAAAATTAACACACACAATATAAGTGGTGTGAGAAGCAAGGTCGGAATCTTGACTGAAGGATTGTAATGACTAACTATGTATGTTATGTATGTATATTTGAAAGTTAAGATTTATTTTGTTCATTTAATTAATTTTTTAAATGGGTTTAGGTGAATAATCTCACGCTTACTTATAGTCGTACTATATAAGAGGGAAATATAAAGGTTACATGCAGAAGACTGAGTTTTTATGGCCGTAATGGAGTACATCTGGCAGAGTTCACCAAGTCACAGTACTAAAGGAAAAGTAACAAACTGGCAAGTCTGTTTGAAGTGACATCTGTTACTTTAATGACTCAGCTACCTAATGAAACTCTTCTACTTTATATGTCACCTTTAACCAGGATTAAAGCCTCGTTAAACGCAACACCAAAGATTTAAAAACGACGGCCCTACATGTCACACAGCTCATACCACATTAGATGTTAAGTCGTAGGGGTATGCGAATAAAAACCACAAAGCCAACATAACCCCTGCCATCGATCAAATTCAGCCTAATTTATACATACGTCAGAGTCATAGAAAATTTGCCATTTCGAATGTACTCCACTCAAAGAAGCCATTGAGGCCATTTATTCCATAAATAACAATTTCAATGACATCTCACATACACTGTGTTTTATATAAATTCAAAGATAGGACGCGCTTAAATGGACCCAGTACAGGCTGAATTATCTGTTGTAAACTGAAATTGAATTGGATGAGTTGCTAACGAGTTCAAAATATAAGTATTTGACGTTGGACGGCTCATCAGAGTACGGGTTTCGTGAATCATAAAATTTTCTGTGGTTTAAAAATGATACGCAGCAGATTGTCTATGATCATAGGAAACTGATCCAACACTAATCGAGTATGGCGTCCATTTGTTGTCAAAATTAAATAATAGCCACTCATAATTAAATGTGTATTATTTCTTAGTAATTCTGTATCTCATGGCGAATTGTAAGAACGAATTGTTGTTCGTTTTATTGTAGGGATTCTTTGAAATTTAATCACACAAGTAAGGAAAATTTCCATTGTATTCTATGGGCCTCCATTCAAGAAATTCAAATTCTATAAATTAATTAAATAAACTTTCTAAAGACATGCGATTTTTTATAGTTTTTCAATGCCTTCAGTCCATTAATGTAGCGTTTTCAGCCGTAAACCATTGCCTTAGGTTGTATTTGTTATATTGCTGTCGTTGTTGTTCAATTTGTGTACATTTTAAAATAAATTTCAAGTAAAAGATCGTGACAAATTTAACCTAATGTCTGCAAATTATACTGGAAATGTGTATTTTTTCGTACTTTTTGTTCGTTTTTGCTTAACTTACATAAAACCTAGAGATACTCGTACTGCATAGAAAACTTTATGGAAAGAAAGAGTAGAAAAAATAAATTTTATTTGACCAAAATGTTTTAATACAATAAATATTTTTGTATGATTATGTTGAGTCAAATATATTTTAATAGTTTCGTTTTCTTTACCACAGTGAAAACGTTTTCGGACGGGGGTAAAAGGATTTGCTTAATGGAGGATTTATTTGTTATTTTGATTGACCGTTATAAAAACTGTTGCTGTATATGTATACATTTTAGAAGGTATTTAAATGTATATGTAAATAGACTAATACTCTTTTATCATAATCTTAGTGCTAAAATTTTTTATACATACGAGGGTGACACGAAAAATTTTGTGTTTGGATTTATTAAATTAAAAAAGGAAAATTTTCCAATAACAATGATAGTTTGCATGATTTATTTATTCGATTACAACTCCTTTTAACATGTTAAACAAAAGCTATCGAATGTCAATCTTAGACGCTTAGAAAGTAAGATTGGTTCAGATGTGTAAACGAACATTAAAATGATAATTTGGCTCATTGCGATGCACTTGGAAAGATCTTTCTGTGTTCGTTATTTACGAATGATGTGGTACCAGTTAACACAATTAACAGGGATATCTTTGTCTGCAACAAGTGGTATTCCAGGTATTTTTCCCTACGTTTCCTTTGAACAGTCCAAAATGTCATTTCCTGGCAGATCCATGTGCCTAGGCTGTAATAACCTTTAGAAATAGTATCATATTTTGTTTATTAAAACTTAGAAAGCTCTTTACATCCATACATACATAATTGGTCATTACAACCCTTCAGCCAGGATTACAACCTAGCTTCTTACATCACCCATGTTGTGTGTGTTTATTTTATCCATATGTGGTATTGTATTAACTTTAACCAAAGTGACGGGAAAGTCTCCTCCGAATGATATTTTTGAAAAAGTTTTCATGGCCATTTTAGTTACTCTTAGAGTTTTTGAAAGAATACTGCGGAGAGAAAATTATGGAACAAAGCTGGGGTTTGAATCTTAGCTGGGGTTTGAATCACGGACTCGTGACTAGAAAACCAACACCTTAGTCAGGATTGCAAACTAGGTTCTCACACCACCCATCAGCCTTGGGTGTATTAATTTTTATCCACGAGTGGCGGAACCGATTATTCAAACTTTTAAGCTGGGGTTTTGAATCACAGGCTCGCTTCTAATGCGCCAACACTTCAATAGAAAACAGAAGTTATTTTATGCTTGAAAATATTCGTTTTTCTGAATAAATTTCTTTCGAATCTATCCTCGTATTTATGTGCGAGTTTATATTAACAAAACATTTCATTTCTATACGAAAGCATGAGCTTGTTTGTATTGCTTTGTCGTAGCCATAGTCATAGCTGTAGCTGTAGCCGCTGTGGCAATTGTAGTGTGGCGTTCAATAAGGTGAGTCAATAAACACCATTAAAATATTGGTAATTTAGCCAATTGTTACTTTAGTTTCTTAAGAAGCCACAATTATTATGCTTAAAATAAAAACACACTTACAGTGGACCCCAAACCAATAGAGGCATTACAATAACAGAGAAAAAAAGGTTACAGTTACCGCTTCAAATGAAAATTTGTTTTCGTGCGATATTAGCATTTAAAAACTTTTTTTTAAATTTTTTTTTTATTTTTGGTTTTTAAAGTAAATTGGTAAGAGAGGGAAGAAGAAAAACAAAAAAAAAAAATCCAACTAAAGTATTGGGTACAAGTAGTAATTGTTGACAGTTGAATGCACGTTGCATGTCAAATTTTGACAAAAAGATAAATGGTTCTTGTTTTAAATGAAAAATTGTCAGTGTAAAGTATTAAAAATTATAAAAAAACAAAATAAAACAGCCTTAACAGAGAAATACCGAAAAAAGCGATTTAAAGTATATTTTTATTGAAAAAAACAAATAAATTAAAATGCAGTCGCATTTACAACATCAACATTAAATATGACCTTTCCATAAGTCACCAGAAAAGTGAAGAAAAACAAAACATAAACAAAAATTATGAAAATCTTGGCTTCTATTTAAGGCACCATACGTTACAAGTGGTTTTTCATTCTTTTGTTTTGTTTCACTTAAATAATGCGGGTAAAATGTACAAAAACTTTCAGAAACAATTTTCAATGTTTGATGGCTATCTTAAGGAAAAATCAAGAAAAACTTTAAACTGTATTTATACACACGTTCATAGGTATTACTCTGAGCAAATAAAATAAAGAGTATGGCATTAAAAACATGGCGCATGCGCCAATGACCACTGCTACTATTATGTACCACCAGCCTGTATTTAGCTGTGTCTCCTATTCGATTTCCTTGGAAAATGAAATGTGTTGCAATTAAATTTGTTTTTCAGCTTTGTTTTTTTCTTCTCTTTTCAATTTCAAGTGTTATTTTCTAAAGAAACCTCATGCCTCATGTGTTGTATTGCTAAGCTCGCTCAAATGTGTTTTAATTTTTTTATTATTTATTTTTGCTTTACATTTGCAGTTGTTTCTTTTTCATTTTCGTTTTTGTTATTTTTATTTGTGATTTTTGCCATTGAGGGTGTTAGTTTTTATGCAACCATTTAGTTGCACAAAGATCACTTATAAATGTTATCTTTTAAGCAGATTATTCTGAATTTTTTCATACAAAAATAGTGTGGGAAACATTTCGTGGCAAGAAAAGAAAATAGCCAACAAACACTTGTTGCACCAATACAAGTAAAGCCATTACATATGGTATTATATAATTTGGAAAAGATTTGTTACATATTTTGTATTTATTTTTAATAAATACTTGATAAATAAATAATAAAAATCTTATTAAAAACGTATTTTCTTTTATTCATACAATATTTTGATTCTTATAATTCAAACAAAAGACTTAAGACACAAACTTTATTATGTAAGTGCTTTAAATAAAACAAAGTGTGTGTGTGATATCAACGAAATTTTTTTATTCGTTTGAAAGACCTATTGATGCCACTATGTATGGAATATAACATCTTTGAAATGTCTATCTCGGCTTCTCTGGCTGGAGCTTGTTCGAAATGTCCAATTTTTCATGACTCTGGTGAATAATTAATGCGGATGAAATTGAAAACTCCTGTAGCTTATTGGCATACATCTGAAATTTACGGAATTCGTCATTACAACACTTCAGTCAGGATTATAACCTAGCTACGAACAGCACTTATGTTGTGTGTGTTTATTTTATACATGAGTGGCGGGATCTACAATGAGGGAAAGAGTCCGCAAAAAATATTTTTTCAAATTTCGCTTTTGTTGGAGATTTCTGATTGGTATACAGATGATCTAATTTAGGCTAAAAGAAGTTGGTTATTATAGATTTCTAGTGCTCGCCGTTTACTGTAACCCTCTTGGTATCTAATGTAGGTAGGTATCGTCCTAAATAGAATAATTTTGTTTGTTCACGTACCTATTTATCCAGAAATGGCCTTCATTGCTTAAGATGATTTTGCGATGAGAATTACGGCCTATTGCCACCAGCTCATGGTAATTTTCCAAAACAGGCTGAATAAATGACAAAAAATTGGAGAGATGTACTTTCAAAAAGGTGGTCTTTATCTACCATTACAGTTGGGAAGTCCCTGTTGGAAGACCCTATATAAGACTGGGTAAATCGAATGCATATAAATGAAACAAAACGATATTTTAATTTGGTTCTAGCTGAAGAAGACCAGGCGGATGAAAGCGTATTTAATTTCAGACAAACTGTTAAGAGCGGTCTTCAGAATGACAATTTCAAACGTGAATCAAATATTTGGTGTTTATTTTCCATTCTAAAGCGCAGGTTGCTTATGCATTAGACACGACATCGTAGACAAGATAGTGCTTTGATTCGTAATAAACTTTTGTAACTTGGTACTGGTGCCATCGTAGCAGTGCGTGTTTAACAAACAACCATGGACACATACGAAGATGGAGAGAATTAGTGATGACAACGTAAAAGCAACTCCTGAAGACACCGAAATTAACTACAGAAAATAATTGAAGAATACCATGCTATACTAACAGCCTAAATTAGCTAATTAGCCGAGGCTTTCGGCTTACTATGAGCGCAGATGAATATGGAATACCCACTTAAATTCTACAAACAGACAGAAGAATCTTATCTGAACTACAGTCTCATTACACATCACTCTAGACGTGAAAGAAAGGCATCGTTGGATATTTATTGTAAAGTGACAACTTGAAAGACTACAACAACTGTAGGGGAATTACTCTCTGTTTAACAACAAATACAAAATGCTGGCAGTCATAAAATGGCGAAGATTTCAAAATAAATTAGACAACAGTCTTCGAAATGATCACAAAGTTTTTTTTTTTGGAAAAATAGAAGCCCAACGTATTGTTCTATTGCAATTGAATACAATGACGTCTCCTGTTGAATATACAGTTCATTAGACTTATTGTAGATATACGAACTTTTTGGTGTTTTATGACTATTCTAAGGCTTTTGTAACCATCACATGAACTGCTATAAATAAAGCAATGGGAAAGAAAGATATGCTACAGAAAATAATGCGAATTATTAAAGTTGCTGTAGTTTAGTGTTGGCCTATTAGACGTAAACCTCTGCTTCAAACACCAGGTCAAACCTCTCCAACAAAACGAAAAAAAAGAAAAAAATTTTTCTTTTGCGACTTCTTTCCAGCAGATTTCTGGCAAAACTTTTGGGAGTAAATAAAATTGCCAAAATCTGTCGTTCGTTCATGTATATAATTACCACACACAATATAAGTGGTGTGGGAAGCTAGGTCGTAACTCTGACACGATATTAGTTGTTAGCATAACAGGTTAGTCAAGTAAAAATTTTTCGACCACTTTTTGGATTCTAGCTTAAAAAATTAATTCGAAAATTATAGATTTCTCTAGAATTTCTTAGAAGTTATTAGTTATTATACAATATTTAAGGAACAAATAATTTTATCGCATATGATTATAATTTCCTGCTGCTAGAAAATTTTATTCATGCATAAACACAAACAAAACAAAAAGAAAAAAACCCGTAACTATTGATTATAAAACTTAATTGACCTGATCTATTTTTGAATTCCCATAACATCCATAACATGAGCATGAACATGCCGTAAAACATGTGCTTGCAAGTGGTGTAAAGCAAAAACCAAAAGACTTAAGAAACAAACTCTCTCTTGTACATGCTTAACCAAAAACTGTAAAATTTGTTTTCGACTTTTTATATCGACTCACTCTCCTCTATAACAGATTTTTCTCATGCTACAATAACAAACAAAAACAGAAGTTTTCTTTTAAACAAAAAAAAAAAAAAAAATAATACAAGAAAATAAAAAGAAAAATCAAAAAACCGCAAACGAAAAACCGTCTCTAAGGAAATTGTCAACAATTTGTACACCAATTATGGCAAATTGTGTTAAAACATAAACGCCGACGGATTAGATAAAATATTTTGTTTTTTTTTATAGAAAGAAAAAAATAACAACAACTAAAACAATACTGAACATATTTTTACATTGTAGAAGAACTACACGAAGGAATTACAGAACAAAAAAGAGAAGAAAAAACGAAATTTATAGAGAAAAACATATAAATTGCATGCATGAAGGAACATCTGCAACAATAACAACAACCACAATAAATATACTAGAGGTTGCTGCAACAATAAATAAATATAATAAAAATAAAAAACAACAAAAACAATAACAAAAACAATATATGTAACATGTCATATAAAAGTCGAAAGAAAAAAAAAATTTTTTTTTATGAAAAATAAAATAACGCAACAACGTTTTAACATGACAAAAACAAAAACAAAACAAACGTTTAAACAAACTGTTGAAAAACTTAAAAATGTTGTCTACACCATAACAGTGAAAAGCATAACATTTTAGGCATGCATATATTAACGTGTTCAAGGGAATATACAAAGAATACAGGCCAAAAAAAATCATAATAAATACTAACCATGAAGAATCTTATTCTTATAGAACAGCGTTTGTACTCTGGGACATACATGGTAATGCTTAAACCAGGAGTTGGGTGGCATAACTGTAAGGTACTGTGATAACACAGTCCGAGAAGAAGGGTTGTTTGAGGCTCCAGCAAGGAAATCAGATACATTGGTATGATTACAGAAACCTTAACTACAAGGACCCTGTGTTCTTTGCCGAAAATTATTACTTCAAAACGTATGCCAGCAGCAGGACTCATTCAAAGTCACTCAAAGGCTTTGAGAACCAAAAGTATTGGAAACTACAGGCATTTTAAGAAGTTGTTACTCCATAAAATGGATACATTTTGTGGTGTAGTTATTATGACAAACAGAAGAACAAGAATTTGAGAGTCTCCTCAAACTAGTCCATTCAACACCAAAACTGAATATCCATATCCAATAACCATTGACTTCGAAGAATTTCATGAATGGTGACTAGCTAGATGCCGCAATATATCAGCATGACCCCGTTGTGATACCAAAAGTTGTTAAAATTATTTAGAAAATAGTGACTATAACCCAGACGTTGCGCCTAACATGCACTCACTGTAATAGGCTTCAGAGCAGTGAAGAGTTCAGTTAAAATTAGACGGGATTTCAATCATTTTTAAATAGCTTGGCTTAGATGAATTTGGCTCCTGAAGCCTGGGTATGTCATTTATGATCTGACATTAAGTGGAATTAAGAGCAGGGTACGTCATCAATGCATCATCAATGCATAAATAGGGATCTCACCTCTCCAAACCTTATATTTCATACCAGATCCGTAGATATTATTCCATATACTGTAGTTTAAGAAGATCTAAAAGCATGAGGAAAGCATGGGGCTTAAATTTTTCATAAATTTAACAACAAAGTCTGCAATTAGTTCTTGTCGGATATTATGGATATGCAAACTACGGAGCTAGTTTAGCAACGCCATACATCTTAAAAGAGAATGTCAAGAACCGAGGCTACATTAGAAGGCTGAGATGAACAATAATGCAGAGCTCTATGGTTAATTGACTAAGATTCCAAGTTCTTTCATTGGGTCACTATTGAACAGTTATAGGCCGCCAGGCTAAAAATTGCTTAAATTGCTCTCCCAGAGATATTGTTCTCCTTAATAATTATTATCCCATCCTGAATAGCCCATAACTTCGTCTGTTAGGCGCTGGTCCCTGCTGCTGCCATACATACACATAATTGGCCATTAAACCCTTCCGCAAGGTTTTACGGCCTAGCTTCTCACACCACCTATGTTGTGTGTGTTAATTTTGTACATGAGTAGGGGAACCTACAGTTTAAAGTCGATTCTGAACGACAAATTTTTGAGAAACTTTTCATGGCAATTTTATATACTCCCAGAGTTTCTGCCAGAAATCTCCTGAGAGAAATTCGCCAAAGAAATATTTTTTCATATTCCGTTTAGATGTCTGACCTGGAGTTTGAACCTTGACCTTACGTCTACTAAGCCAACACATTACCTACTAGACTACGGCCCTGCTGCTACCTCCACCTACAAATTCTTTCAGTCTAGATTCATACACGAAAATATATATGTATGCATCATACGTATGTATTATACGAACTGCGACACATAATTGTTTCAAAATTTCACGAGCAGTTATAGCGTGATATCATGCAATCAATATTCCCGAAAGTTGCCAATTCCATCAGATTTCTAGAGTGACCATTGTTGGATTCCTGTCATTGACCCAACGATCAAAGCTTCTCCAATAAAAATCCAGTGGAAATAGACGTATAATTGTTTCCAGCACAGATGTAGGTATAGTAAGAAATACGCCGGTAATAATAGAGTAGGCGGGTCCTTATATCTTTATATCAATCAGCGAAAAGGTACTTTTTTTTAAATTTCTGGTGAAAAGTACATCCACTTTTAACACGATCTGGAAACTAGTGTCGTTTCTCTATCGATATGACCTAATCTTTCCAAATGTAAAGTTTTCTTATTTCCCTGGTTTTAGAATCTAAAGGAAGATCAGAAAAAATGCCTTTGCAATACACACTGTCCGCAAAGAAATATTGCAAATAGGCCCGTAAACAAAAAGTTACGTTAAGGAAATAAATGTAAAACATCTCAACACAAAACAAGTGGTTTAAAGAAATTTTTCATATTAAAAGACAAATGACTGGCTGAAGTTTTTTTTCCTTCTTTTTTGTTTGTTTTTGGTTGTGCTGTATAGCTGTATAGTTGTTCGAATGTTCAAACGTTTTTGTTGTTTGAATGGCAGACTGGCATGAATGTTTAGTTACGAGCATTGGTCGTTTGTCACGTCGTCCTGGTTGTTGTCCAAAAAGTTAGTTTTTTTTTTGATTGTTTTTATTTTATTACACACAGAGAGTAAGAAAACACTAAAGATCAGCCAGCGACAACCATGGCGACATTTTTGTCAAATGGTTTTACTGCGGCAGTTTTTGTTCGTTCTCTCTCTCTCTGCCTGTCGTTGCCGGTTGATGGTAAGCAGCTCTATATATACGTGCAACAGCGGCACTTTTAAAAGTGCTGCTTTCTAACTGATGCAACAAAATGCAACGTTTTTGGTGGAAAAACATGGCACATTAAATGAACGGCTGCCGAAAAAGCCAACAATAACAACGTAAACTAATTACCCTTTGGGGAGTAAGCTCCATAAGCTCCTTAAGCTATCGAAAGCCTAAAAGCATTAATACTGGTACACACATACATACACACACACACACTTTTACACTTACTTTCATAGCGAGGTACATAGATCAACAGCAGGAAAATTTGAAAAGAGTTGAAAATAAATTTTAAGTGGTATTGAGGCGACATGCTTATGTAGCAGTTGTTAAAATCAAGACACACACAGACTCACATATATACAGACGAAAAAAAAACGGTAGCTTAAGATCTTTTCGACAAAAACTAATAAATAAGACAGACAAAGTAGTAAGAAAAGCTGGATTAAACGTTTCTTATTATTTCTTAAAGTCACTCTATATTCACAGTAGTTGGTCGTTCTATCCTATCCTATCGGTCAGTTTCTTACAGTCTGCTGCTCGTTTTTTTCTTCCATTTTTTTTTTAACTGGAGCACCTGTGGACACACACATTTCAAATGATCAACTCATTCACTCGCACTCACATAGTCTTTCAATTTTCGGATTTTTCATGTACTAGAGAATATTTAAACGCTGCTGATTAAATACATGAGGCTGGTTGACTCTAAGCTGACTGCTTAGTTGGCTGGCTGGCTGGTTGACGGACTGACTAGGAGGCTGACTAAGAAGTGAACGTAAGTAGTAATATTTATACCACCAGTTGACTTATGCTACATCAACAGGAACAGCGTACATGTACCTACAAACAGACAGACAGACGGTTAGTCTTAGATATACTCAACACGTTCCCGAATAAGTGTGTAACTGTAAGTGTGTGTTCGTGTATCTCAACTCTGTTTGAATGTGGTATAAAAGTGTCGGTATTTGTCAAAATGTCAATTTCAGCGACATTTTCACTTGATCAACAACCTAAAAGTAGCAGCAAATAGCAGCTACAACTCCATACATTTCAGTGTTGGCAGTAGTCGTAGTAGTCATACTGGAAGGTAGTACTACCACCAGTAGTAGTTTGTAGTAGTTGACTGCCTGTAGTAGCCACAGAGATACTATTTTACTTTTGTCACTCTACTCCAATGGCAGGCAGTTTCTGAAAGATTGTTTTACTGCTGTTTTATCTTTTTTGTTTTGTTTTGTTTTGTTTTCTTTCTGCTTCTTTTATTTTTTTTTATTTTATTTCTATTGGTTTCCTAAGTGCGAATCTGTACCGAAGCAATTGCGTTACTGGGCTATTTTTGTATGCTATCGGTGGGGTATGAGAAAACTTAATGTGACCAGCCATTCAATTCAAAATTGTTAATGAGTTCTAGAATAGATGTTTAAGTTTTGAAATTGAAGGCCTATTTATTGAATGATGAGTACTTTAAAGGCGTAATCAGAATGACCAACTTTTTGAGCATTGTCTCTATGTTATTTGCACTCTTTGTTTTATGGTCCAAAAGTCGATCGAGGGAAAGGATAATGTCAGCAAAAATGGTACCATATGAACATAAACGAATGATTTTATCACGTTCGAAAAATGTTAACTTGGGATAGGTGTGAGAAACCAGTACTTGACAGGCGTCTCGCTAAAGGCAAAGGTTAGGACTACTAAACCCTGAATAGAGCCTAATTCTGGTGATGCAAAAGGTCGAAATAATTTCTTCATTAATTGAAAACTAAAAATTCGAGTTGGTCACAGAGATATAATGGGTTCGAAGTTACTTAAGTATTGGAGCGTAACGAGTAACGATCGGCTAAGCTTTTACGTCAAAGTCACGAGGACTATGATTGCAAAAATGCAATAAAAAAATGCAATATTCGGTGTCCCGAATAACGCCAAATGCTTGGAAATCCAAACAGTTTGAAATTCAGTGTTATTGCATGGATCGTTTAGAATATTATAATAATAGGGACACAGTAGTACTGGAATCTGCTTAAGATTATGCAACAAAAGTTATACCAGCTAGAAGAATGAGTGACTTATTTTATCTTCTTCAGTAGATACTTAAGAATTCTATGGCCTTTAGTTGGAATGTCAAGCATTTCGACGACAAACGCTCACCATCTTCATTGGAGTTTCGTCTCCTATTTATTATTTTATTTAGGAGATTGCCTTATGCAAAGACTCTATGACCTATAAAATCTTTCGTGTATAACTTTAGTTATGAATGATGAATCACCGTCAGACCTAAACAACCACAGTCGTCCATCGGTATCATACCAAATGCTCATGAAATAGAGAAGTAATCCAGAGCCATCTGCATGATGAATCACCGTCAGACCTGAACAACCACAGTTGTCCATCGGTATCATACCAAATGCTCATGAAATAGAGAAGATGTCGAGAACCATCTTCAAATAGCAACTTCGCACTACAGACGAACACGGTACTACAAATGCAGTCGAATACATTTTTTTCCCCGAATTTAATTGATCTCGTTTAAAGACCTACAATGTCTGAGCAATACAGTTGCACAAAACATACCTTTTTCTCCTCCAGATAGAGTCAGCTCTTCTGGAGACGAAATAATCATTCAGGTGACGTAATCATTCTGTTGCGGTAATATCTCAGGTTGTAGTAGTTCAGTAAAAAGTTATCTGAGAGAGGCAACACCAATCTTTTTGGCTGACGGGATGTTTGAATGTTCTACATAGAGGGAGAGAGTGTTCCACAGACCCGTCCTTCATATGACTTCTGTTCAGTTAACCCAAAATGGTTCTGAAGCACTCAAGTTTGTTGCAGACAGTTTCCTCACGAGTTCGTCATCAATTTCATTGCCATTGATCGCGGAGAGACCCACATTTATTCTATGGTTTCCGAATATGTGATCCTAAGAGAGTGTTCTACAGATCCATCCTCAATTTGATTACTGTCCAGTTAATCCGAATTACTAAAGTTTGTTGCAGTTCTTCAGCAATTTTCTCTCCAGTGCTCTGAGTGAGAGAGCTGAGAGACACAAGATTCGTAAGACACAAATTTGTCCGCTGCTTCGATATTGAAGATAATCATAGTATCCCGAGATGAGTTGTAATTTCAATGAAGATGAAAATAATGAGCTCAGTAAAGCTTATCATTCGAAATTATGTATGTAAACGGCAAACCTATAGGCTAATCCCAAACAAAATACGATTCTATGTGGAATTCACTGTACTTGGCGGTTATAATATTGCCGGCAAATAACTACAAATGAGAGAGTAACGAAGAGTACTACGATACGATGTTTCCTAAGATCGATTATTAATTAAGGCGACTATTACGGTAGACAGGTCTTTAAGAGTAGAAAGTACTTAGATTTTCACAGCATCTTCGATATCTTCGAATTTTAGCAGTTGGTGCCATTAATCTGAAGCCCTCTCTGGATTGATTCAAAACTTTAGTTTTTTATTTGCCGTACGATTGCGAATCTATAATTCTCTTCTCGACGACTAGACGATCTTATAAATATCGATGCAGTAGGTTTGTTTAAATACAACCGAATACTTTTTTTCCTGTTCTTATTATCCCCAAACACTGTAACGCTCATTTATACATACACTATAGAGTAACATGAATACAGCTACAGCAACTGCTGCTGCTGTTGTTGCTGGAAATAACAGTTTGTAAAGTGTTGATTGACGCTTTGATAACAGACTGTCTTGATATTGATATTGAATTGAACGTATTGGAGTGTACTTGTGTAATATACACATACAGACACACACACATACAAATAGTAGGTTTATTTATTTTTTTGTAACGTTGACGATGCTTTTCATTCGTTGTAATCGTAAAGTGTCAATAGTCAATCGGTTAAGATTTCTCAACTGTCAAATTAAAAAATAATATTTTTAACGTGTGTTTGTTGTCGTTGCTACTACCATTGCTGCTGTAAGTGTTATTGGTGTTGTTGTAATATATATTTTTGTATGTATTATTTTATAAACTCAAGTATTTAAGAGTTTAAGTACCACAGATTTTGATTTAAAAATTGTCATGGCAAATTTTGTTTTCAACGTTCTCGAGTTTTTGTTTTTCTGTTTTGTATTCCTTCTATTGATTCTATTATGATTTTTTCTATTCTATACTGACTAAGTACCGTTTGATATAATAATAACAACAATAATAAATACTAATCATAGAGTTCTTATACTCAACAGTTCGCAAAGAAAAATTTTTTTTTTTAAAAATAATAAAAATTCAATTGATCGATTTTATGGTTGATATTTGAATTTCAAATTATTCTATCAACTCTATTAATAATTGAAAAGCTTTGAGTTTGAAAAATTGAGTTTATAACAAAACAAACAAAAAAAAAAAAAGGAAAAAAATATAACAACGGCTCCAACACAAGTCAGCATTTTTGTGTAATAATGGCACTGGCATTGCGAATTTTAAATCGCCAACAGAAATATTCTCATTTACACCCTGAGGTATTCCACGTTAATGGCGTAAAAATACCAGAATTTTAAAAAAGACGTTTAACTATTGTATGCCTGTATGTACATATGTGTGTTAAAGTGTTATTTGATGTATTAAAGTCGGTAAAGCTTTATTTTCTTTAATAAAAGCGAAAAATGCAATTTTTTGTTACCAGGTTTTATTTTCTATTGTAATAGCATTTGTGACTCAAATTTTAAGATCAAATCAAAGATTACTTGTGATTTAGTGTAAATGTAATGCCGAAAGTTTCTTCTTCAAACTAAGAAGTCTGAAAACGATAATTTTCAGTGTGATGGCTGATTAGACGTGAGCCTGCGGTTCAACCCCAGGTCAGACATTGTCAACAAAATGAAATACAAAAAAATATTTCTTCGGAGTCTTCCTTTCATCAGATTTTTGGCAAAATCTCCAAAAGTAAGTAAAATTGTCATGAAAAGTTTTTCAAAAATCTGTCGTTCGTAGATGTTCGAAGTCGTCTGAAGGACGGTAATGACTAATGATAATACTTCATACGTGGAGCTTATTAATAAGTTTTAAAGAGCCATCAGAAATATCGGAATACGTAGCGTCATATTGTCTGACTCTTTCCAATGAATACATGGCATATTTGGCTTCTTATACATGCCTGTATATCCACAGAGGCAGTCTATTGTGCCCTCAAAAATTAAACAATTTTCAACTGATTAAAGATTCTCAATTTGCGGTTAATATTTGATGTTTAACACGGCAGTATACGTTCAGCTGTGTCATCTTCTTTATAGCATTGCGGCACCAGCAATAATCTACATGAGTGCAACCAAAGATTATTCCAATTTACAGTCTTTCCAGGAAAAGACGCATTAAAACGACGCACACAACATATTTTTCGAATATAAGGTAGCCGCTCGGTATTCCTGCAAAGTTGACGATGCCCAAAAGTTGTTGTTTCTGTTTTCAATTTCTTTTATAAAAAATCCTCGCGAACGCTGACGACATCAGCATCACTTTCCGCACTATGCAAGACATCAGGTTCTTCAGGTAGGCTTCAGTGCTATAGAACCGCAGTTTTTCAAGACGAATCTGTCAGTAAATGAAGGTAAAAGGAAGCAAATGTTGTGGAAAAGTCGGAACGTGGGACATGAAAACAAAACCGACTATGTCTTCGATGTTGTGAACGAGCTTATTTACTTTTGACGACCATTTAGAGATCAAGCGTAAAATCGCTACTGGGAGTATACGATTTTATGTTCTCAACAGACAGTGGTCTGGTAAACACGTCTCTCATGCGACGAAATAAATGTCACAACCTGTCGCTTACTTTGCCAGTCTTACTTTATGAAGCGGAAGTATGGATCGTGTTACTCAATTATCTTTGGAGTATTCGTTTAAAAGGTCGAGTTGACGACGGTGAGATGTAAATATGAGCTCCTTAATGGCTTGGACGTTAGATATTTGATTTTTTTAGAAGAGCTGGAAGACGACTTTGTCTCCAAGTATTAATTCGAGGAAAACATTCATCGTATTTTGTGACCAACTGGCACAGGCGCTTTAGTATAGGCACCTGAAAGAAAATGCTTTGGCAGGCTGAAATCTTATAAACGAGAAATTGAGTAAGTTCCAGTCCTACACCAGTACTCTAACATCTGGGTCAGTTACAGTTAGGCTGAGTACATAATATGTATGTATTACATGGTCATTACAGGATTCAGTCAGGGTGATGACCTAGCTTCTTACACCACTTATTTTGTGCGTGTAATTTTATACGTGAGTGACAAGACAAACTCTAGGTCTGCGAATGACAGATTTTTGATAAACGTTTTAGTGCAACTTTATTTTACTCTCAGTTTTTGCCCGAAATGTGTTGTCGTTTTGTTGGAGATGTTTGACCTGGGGTTTGGGGTGGGTGGCCCCACGTCTAATAAGCCAACACATTACTAGGCTATGACGACTTTAGTTGCTATATAATAAAGATCGTAATCCATATTTCATAGACATGGTACCAAAGCATATCGGTACGATCAAAAGACTTCTCAATAGTTGTCTGTGAAGAATATTGTAAGTCAGTTGTCCTGCGTCTAGCACTTAAACTTCTTTCAAAGTCGAAATTCGCCTTCTTAGGAAAATTACCACAGAATATGACAAGAGATGGGTTTGATTGGAATTTTCAACTTCAAGTTCGTTTAAGAAGACGTGTGCTAGAGAAGGAGAATAGAAGTACTTCTATACTATGTTTACCAATGCCAATGAGAACTTACTATGGTCATATTCGTTTATGGAATGATTTATTAATGTACCTTAAAGAACTAGTTTAATATGAAGCCTTAATACCTGGCCTACCATAAGCTTTACATTAAACTCTATTTAAAGAATTCTTCACCCACACACTACATAAAAAGCAAACAAAATCTCATAAATTAAGATAAGAACGCATTGTTTCACGAACGATCAATCAATCAATTTCAAAAAAAAAAAAAAATTAAAACAAAAAATATTTTCCAAAGCAAACACCAGGCGGATTTTCCATTGTAACAGAAAAGAGAAAAAAAAACAAATAAAATGAAATAAAAATAAAAATAAAAGTTAAAAACAAATAAAAATCATTATCAAATAAATGCATGACTGAATCATGAATCAATTAATAACAATAACAATGCTTCAGGGGGCCTGTGTTTTTTATATTTTATTTCGATAGCTAAGAACACTTTATTTATAATTGTTGAGTGATATTTATAAAACAAAAAGAGACAGAGAGAGAGAAGAATAATAAAAACAATCATAATGGTAGAGATTAAATATCGGTAACATTTCATTACACACATAACAAAAATAAAAACAAAAATAAAAACAAAAACACAAAAAAAAAGAACAGAGAAAAACTATTTAAAATGGTTAAACATATTTCGTGTTCGTGTCTTAAGTCTTTTGTTACATTTAACTACAATATTAAATGCCTTGTTTTGTTTACCATTATTATTGTAAATATTATTGTGTATTGTATTAATATCTACTGCTGCCGGTGTTGTTTTTATTTGTATTTTTTGTTTTTAGTTTAATAATCACATTAAATTTGCATTTTAATTGACAACAAATTATAAGCGAAACAATACAAATGCTGTTTGAAAAAATCTATCGATTTGAAGCCATAATTTTTTTTATTATTTCTTTCTGTTTTCTGTTTCTGTTTCTGTTTGTATCCTGGCTTTGTTAGCGGAATTTATAATTATAAGTTAGAATTACAAATTTTGTGTGTGTGTGTGTGCTGTAAATAAAAATAGCACTCAAAAAAAAAAGAAAAATTCATAATTCACGGTCATCTTATGACAGTTGCATTTTAATAAAAATCATTTCGAGAAAAAAAAACAATTTTTTTTTGTCTTCGAACATAACATGAAAACCTTTGGCGCTTAAACTGTTTCATAAAAACATAAATCGTGTTTGTGATTCTGTCTGTAATTCAAATACTGTATGCTGTTAAGCAGGCAATTGTTTTAAACATTTGTTGCATGTCGTGCTTACAGGCAGTATTAAAGCAAAAAAAAAAACAAAAATCAAAAAAATCGCAATAAAACCAAGAAAAATTTTCAAAACTTCATTTAAATTCAAGCAAAATATGTTCAACACTTTTGTTATTCACTGTGGCATTTAATTGATAGATTTATGACTTGTAATTTGCTTTAGTTTTTCTTAATTTTGGTATTGTTTTCATTGTTTTTATTGTATTTTTTTTCATTTACTTCAAATAAAGAAATGTATTCCGCTTAATTCTTTACCTCCATTCTTTAATCCCACAATAATTGAAATCAATTCGTTTCGTTTTTCTTTTGTTCTTATTAACATTACAAGCATGGTTCTTGCATTTATAATTCTAACGGAAGCCTTTCGTTAGATTATTTCATAAGATTTGAAAGAAAAAAAAAAAAATACTGTTTAACAATAGCAGCACAGCATGATGTTTAACTGTCATTGTCTCTTATTATTTTTTTTTTAATTTTTTTATTAAATTAATTGCATTATAAATATCTGACATGTTTAATGCGACACTTTTTGAAAAAAAAAACTCTATTCATTTCGGTATTGTTTTTATCTGTTATGTGGTTGCACAATTTCCACATGCTGTGTTTTGTCTTGTACCGAAGTGTATTAGCGATTTATCTCCCGATAAGCTACTGACCATGATTATGTAAAAAACTGCTAAAAAGATTTGTTTTTTTTTGCGGAACTTTAAAAAAAATGCAATGTATCGACGAGTGATGGGTAAGAGTACTTGGCTGTAACAAGTCTAGAAGGAAATATTCTCTAGGGAGAAGCACATTGGTGTTTAATAGTTTACTTTTTAATAATTCTTATTGGTTAGCAGCAGTACTTCGTGTGTCCATTTAAACTTCAGAATAGGTAAACAGGTATTGGAATTTTTGGAAAAACTTGCGTCTAGGTCAGATATCTCCAACAAAACGACATATGAGAACACATTTCTTCCATGACTTTCCCTCAGTAGATTTCTGGCAGAAACTCTGAGAGTAAATAAAATTGCAATGAAAAGTTTCTTAAAAAAACTGTCTTACGGAGTCGACCTTAAACTGTAGGTCCCGCCTCTCGTGTGTAAAATTAACACATACAACATAAGTGGCGTGAAAAGCTAGTTCATAATCCTGCTTCAAGGGTTGTAATGACCAATAATGTATGTGTGTGTGTAACAAAATTTGATGAATGCTGCTGTTTTCAATTTCTATGCTATTGCCAAGCTTATGTTCTACACCTTACCAGATATTTCTTAGTTGATGCCGTTAAGATATGGAATAAATGTTAGATGATGGTGCCATCCCTCCAACCTACTTATGGCCTACGTAGTTTATTTTAAAACAGGCGCCTTAAATTTCTATATGCTCTTGGATAACATTTCGGTCGCTTAAATAAATCGCTCTACACCCACAGAGGCATCGTTTGGAGGCTTTACTATGAAGAATAATTTATTTTAGTCTGAACAAATAGATTTTTCTCTGTAACGATTAATATCTCCTACGCTTAATATCTCCTTAATTTACATGGCTATTCTTCCGGCTTCCAAGGCAAGTCATTGCTATAAGGACTAACTTTCTTAATTGGTTATTACAAACCTAGCTACTCATTCCATCCATGCTATGTGTGTTAATTTTATGCATTGGTTTGACCTACAGAATAGAACTTTTTTTGTGAACGTGTTCTATAAATTCGTATTAAATTTTTTTTGTTAATACCTTGCGTCGTTGCGAAATTATGAGCAAAGTTTTGGTTGAAATAAGCTGTGACCCACATTATATAATAAGAATTCCATGTATTCATGATAAAGGCAGGAGTGAAAGCGACGGAATTTTTGTAAGCCAAATAAGGCTCTACTTGACGGAGTATTTAAAGGTCATTGCAAGATCGATGATACTTCAGTAGAGCAATTGTAGCCCAATACTACTTATGCCTTAACGAGATCCTCCGATTAACGATGCCTCCGGATCTAAGGAATTTACTTGGGAGATAATTTTGCAAAATTTTTCAGTTATTTCAGGAATATTGGCTTGTTCGATACTAACAGCAGATTATGAATTTAGGTTCCGTATCTAAGTCTCCAAAGGTTACACAATAGACCTTTAGATCTTTGGGTGAACTAGCTAATCTTAGTTTGTAACCAAACTTATTCTGTCTCTTAAAATTTAGCCGCTTACTTCTCTATTAATGTGCATTTTCGTCATTATTTTCAATTTCAATGAAGCACTATATCCCGATAATCTGATATGAAAAGATAAAGTGGCCCCCATGTCTCTTCTTTATAAGATCTGTATAAGTGATGTACACTGAAGCAAGCTTTCTCCTTAGGGCTTCAGAGATATGCAGAAGTAGTATTTCATTCTTACCTCTGGGACATAGATGGAAGTCATCTTTGACAGCCGAATATTTTGGTTCCAAACAAAGCTTCAGGCCCTTAAGATTATAATATATGTAGGTTTCACTACTTTCTATGATCGCTAATATGGGTTCTTTAAGTGGTTTAATGAATGTTGTAATGAAGTCGAGCATATGCATTCAGTTGCTTGCCTGATCTAGCTCTAGAGACTACTAAGAAGATCAGACATCAAAATTATCTGATTTAGAAACCGTATTTTACTTAAAAACAACCATTGTGTTTATGACCTCGACAGTATTGTACCAAGTATAACTTACTTAGCCTAATTAGTCATTGCAACCCCTTTAAAGTAAACTCCAAACAACAGATTTTTAAGAAACATTTCATGGCCATTTTATTTACTTTCAGAGTTTTTGCCAGTCTACTGCTGAGAAGAAGCCGCCGAAAGAAAAATATATTTTTACATAATTCGTTATGTTCGAGATGTTGAGCCAGCTGTTGAACCAAGGGCTCCCTTCTAATAAGCCAACATGCTATCATCTACTAGACTTCGGCGAATTCAAGTATGGACGCAAGCCAAGTGAATATTTTAAATTTGATAGAATTCGTTGATATTGTAAAATATACATTATGGCTGCCTTTCAAAATGTATCAATACAAAGTTTGTATGCAGTTCTACTACTGTATATAAACTATGTATGTAGATATGCAAAGTAACCAAACAATGCATCAACTATAAATCCGATGCCGGATTGCTTTTTGACTGCGTTAAAAATACACATTGAACACGTTTTGAAATAGAATACATTGTATATATTTTGTACAGCGGCATTATGAAACACGATACTTTGTTCAAACACAAAGCAACTAACATTTTGGTAGGCAGCCTATAACACCGTCTTCCTAAGCCCATAAAATCAATAATAAAGACGTTAATCGAGGCAAAAGTGGCTCTAAGTTCTTAAGTTTGTTTCTAGGCTCATTAGTCGGCGCTAATATCTTTCTATTAACGTAGGGTGCTTTTAATACAAAAAAGTTTACAGTCGTGTCTGTTGTGTTCCATGAGTAGCCTGTTATAAGTAGAGTATCAGATGCTTCTTGTTGACCGTGCTTTCACTTTCCTGTTGAAAAAAGTGGATAAAACAATTCCAGAAATAGATTGCAGGGCAGCACAATATTTAAACGTTTAAACTTTAAATATTTCTTTTGCATTCGATGCAAAGGAAATTTTTACATTAAAATTTACATTAAAATTTTTACATAAAAATTGTTTTTGTTTGCATTTGTATCCAGTATTTATTCGAGTAATTATTCGAACAAGAGAGAAATAATCGATTGTATTATAGCAACAAGAAACTAAGCGTACACCTTAATTTCAAGGCACCACCATATGTTGCAAAAATTTATTACAAAATCCTAAAAAGGATGTTTATGGAGGACAACCTTCTTTTTTGTTTTACAGACTCTCTCTTAAACAAGTGCATGAAATAAAATTTCTATGAAAATAAGAAAACACAGAAAAACTTTGCAATGCATAAAATTAATATTTTTCATAAAAAATGTGACCGACAGTCTCCTGCGCTATCACTCTGCACTATACTCGACGTTTTTCTGCGCATGGTTAAGGTGCCGTATTAATGACTTTATTACAGACATAGTCTTTTTGTTTTGCTGGTCGGTCGCTCTGTATTTATATGAGAATTTCAGTTTCTTGTGGAAAAACACACATCATCATTACTGTGTTCAATTGCGCTGTGATAAATTCTGTTTCTTTTGCCAGTTCAAAAAGTAATTTTAACACACTACCCACACAAATAGGTTTTTAGCCAAACTAAAAGCCAAAATCAAATTGAGCAATTTGTTAGGGTTCATTTTATATGCTGGACAAAAATATTATATTACCACTATTTAAGTTGCTGTTGTTGTTGTTGCATGAATATTGATGCAACATTTAAAGCTTAAACATGTGTGGAGATGTAAAGCAAAGAGAAAAAAAAAGAAAAATAAAACTGAAATCGTTTAGAAAATATTATAATGAAGACATCAAACCAGGCACTGCCTACTTTTATGTTTTACAATGTTTTTTTTTTGTTTTGTTGTAATTTTAGTTTTTTGTGAATTTTCTACACTTTAGAATAGTATGGAGAGCCTCTCTATAGAAGACATTATGACATGTAGAGGTGGATTTTCATGGTTTTTTTGAGTCAAATTTCAATGGCTTAGTGATGGGCATACATGCAAACATAATGTTGTAAATAGTGGGCTTTTCCTTACGACAACAAATGTGGCAGAGATATACTGGGTTCATTGTAATGTTTGTAACGTCGTGCTCAAGTGAACTTTTTGGTAAATTAAAGCTACCACGCTAACCTAAACTAACCTAACGTCGTAGAAAAGTCAGCAGTCTTCTGCTAAAAAATCTGTCGTTCGGAGTTGACTCTAAATTGTAAGTCCTTTCACTTGTGAATGAAATTACCACGCACAACATAAATGTTAGGAGAAGTTAGCTCGTAATCCTGACCGTAGGGTTGTAATGACCAATTATGTGTGTTTGTGTGTGTACTTAACATTTAATACAGTATTTTTATATCACACTCAACTGACCATCTGTGACAGCATTCTCCATATTACTGAATCATGTTTAACCCTTCTTTAAATACTCATATCATAAGCCGTGCTGTACTATTCTCAGATACTTTATCTTCATATTCATGATGAAAGAACATGCCTTTCACATTGCAACAGCTTTGGTGTAAGACAATGCTTATCAGTTCCTTGAAATAATCCAAATACGAGTCCATTAAAGGGTAGGAGATATTTTATAGTCTACCTTGACTGACTGTAGTTTTTGTTTTCCATCTATGACTTGTATGATGCGAAGTTTATGAATGAACATGGATGATAAAGAGCTCAATGTTAATGGTGTACAAATTTAAAGGCCTTAAGCTAAACACATGTTTAGATTTCATTAATTCATGAATGATTCATTGTCGAGGGTTTAAGTGATTTTGAAACCAAAATATTATCGTATTGCATTACATACATATATACATAAGTTTAAATTGTAGTTTCACAAAGAATATATGTATGTACACTTATTTGTTTTATAAAATTGACTTATTTAATATCATGAACTTTTCATGAGAGAGGATGAATAGAGTATTCCTATAGGGTTTTAAGAACTTTGATTGTGGATCTGATAATCTGTCGAATTTGTTGTCATTTAACCATGGACAACAACATAGTCGACTTTGAACTGTAGATCCCGCCAGGTAATAAGGAAAGGAATTTGGGAAAAATTAAAACTCAATGAGCGTGTCTTGTCATGGAAAGTTTCTTAAGAATCTGCCGTTCGAAGTTGACTTTAAACTGTAGGTCCCACCAATCATGTATGAAATTAACACTCACAATATAAGTGGTGTGAGAAACTAGGTCGTAATCCTGACTGAAGGGTTGTAATGACCAAGTATATAGGTATACATGTATGTACATACTAAGAAGCTGCAATGATGTAAAGTATTCCTTGCATTGTTCAACAAATCTAAGACAATTTAATGCTTCATTAGATTCTTTCAAAATATTATGGTCTCGGTAAACAATGCGTTTTTTTCTCGTGCCCAGTTCCACTAGATTCTGTTAACCTCACGCTTACATCAGCCATATTTTTAGATGTTGCCCCAAGATTGATTGTTACATTCCAGCAATGGAACAAAACTTTACAATGAATTGATACCAACATTCAGAGGCTAATACCATAACGATCAATTGAAATCGTATTACTAGGTGCTTAGTGAATTGTTTTGCTGTAAAAATTTGACAACCCTGCTTAATGGCTGCTAACCTGGGGAAATTATCAACCAATGTATGCGGCAAGTCATTAAATAATACTATGTTCAGACATGCACGTATATTGAGAAAATCGCAATAAACGGCATTATTGATATCAATATTTCATATAAAATGTCAATTAATTATTGCTCAATAAATTCATAAATTGTTATAATATTGATTAAAACTTCAAATACAGCACTGTCATAAGTACGTTCAGTGAGCACATTACTATTTTCCGAACACTTTCTATTGATATTTGACAACTCAAATGTCAACAACAAACAAACACAAAACAACGACAAACAAAAAATGAAAAGTCAGCAGAAAGGGATGAGAAAATATTTCCAACTGATGTCATATAAAAAAGAATTTTAATAACATCACAGACTTGATGTCGTATTTAATTTTTAACCCTTTCGATCCCAATGTTGTTTGATGATAATTTCTAATTTATTTCGAAAAGTTATTTATAATACCCTGAACTGAGATATTACTGGGAATCCAGTTCCTGCTCTGAAGAAAGCAGCTTCTGTTTCTACCTGTCTTCTCCAAGTATGGTTGACCTTCTAGGTCTTGACTGATAATCTATAACAGTTCTCGCAATTTCATTATCGGGTTTATGCAGAATATGTTAACTGACCGGTATATTTTGATTATACGACGTATTCAGCAGTTAACAAAGAAAGACCTTCGAGTATCATCTTCCTCTAACAGTGCCATAAGCAAAAGCTTTCTTTTCTGCAAGCTATGCAGTATTATCAAATTTTTCTTTCTCACCCTTCTGAGAGAAGCCACTTTGGAGTCAGAAATATTCCCTACTAACCGCAACAGCTCGGCGTTTTGGTTAATCATTAGTAAGACCTTTTCCAATGTTAAATTCTTTTCCATTTTTTCTCAAATTTTTTTGGCACTAATTTTCGAGATTAAATTAAAATCAATGTTGTTGAAGCAATCAGCTGTTTTGTTTACCAGCTGTCAAATAAATTTTGTGTCTGAACACTAAAAATATTGTTATCAATAAACCGAATATTAATTCAATAAAAGTACATGTCTGAACATAGCATAAGACATGATCGATCGTGTTTGAAATTCGGAAACAAAATTTTCGTTAACTTGGATACATATTACGAAAGAAAACGGACAACCTTACATATACAGTGGAACCCACAATGAATACAAAATATAGACAGGAACGAAATGACTAAACTATTTAGAGAATTTACTTATGTATGTACATAGTTAGTACTAGAAATGAATATAAATATTTTATAGCTGATCCATCCAAATTTAATCGAATCGATTTCATACTTAATCAATATAAAAATTCAGAAAGTCGAATGAAAGGAAAACTAGATTTCTTTGTAAACCCTAGCTTAAGATCAAAATTAATTTGTGTTAATAGTCAAGAATTTATTGTTTGCAGTTACATAAATTAACTTATTTTTAGTACTTTTTTTACATAAAGTGACATACAAAAAACCAAAGACTTAAGACACAAACTTTTTTCTTTCTTAAAATTGATCATTTTTAATTGAACAAAAATTATAGTTTTTACGTAAAATAATAACAGATTTTTCATTTCTTTTTATTTTTCAACTAAATTCGTGGTCTTGAAAACCACTTCTGATGGCCAATGTTAACAACATTTGGCCAATAAAATATTTTTTTGAAAAAGTTTGTTTTTTGAATTTCATAGTAAAAAATGCAGCTGCAGCCAGGTTTTTCCAATATTTTAAATTATTATTATTTTTCTTATATTTTTTTTTGTTGTTTTTATATTTATTAAACAAAATATTTTATTAATTTTTTTCCATTTTTTTTTTACTTTTTGTTGCCAAGCTTTTAAATTCAATAAAAAAAACTAAAAATAAATTGTAGGAGTTATTAAACAAATTGCCATGGAACATGTTTGCTGTATAAAGTAAACGGCTATGAAAACAAATCAAATCAGGCAACAACAATTATAACCATAATAAACTGACATGATAACGAAAACAATAACAACAACAAGAAAAATTCTGGAAAAAAACAAACAGAGAAAAACGCAACAAAAATGAAATCAAAGTTCAAAGTCAATAATTCATAAAGCTGTTAGCTGGCTGGCAGGCTAGCTGACTGGCTGGCTGTATGAATTTTGGCCTAAAAAACAATAAAAACAAAAGCACAATTTTCAACTACTGTTATATTTTTATTTTTTTGTTTTAGTAATTTGTTTAAAGTAACAACAACAACAACAACAATAACACTGTATATAGATTTGTGATTTACGATAATTCATATTATGGAATACATTTTCGATTTGTTAAAATTCTTAAAATTGTAATTTTTTTTTGTCTTGTAACCAAAATTAATTAACGTTTACGCTTTAATTTAAGCCAGCTAAGGCAGGCTTTACATTTTGTTATATGTCTCTTTGTTGTTGGTTTCGTTTTATTAAAAATTCTTATCAGTTTTGTTTATTTATAATTTTGACAATTAATTTTTTGTTTCTTATCAGATTAAGATTTTTTGTTTTCATTGCTTTCATGTTATGGTTAAAATTGTTAAATGTTGGCAAAATAAATACTGGTAACATGTTGTTGTTATTTGTTAAAACATAATAGTTTTTTCTAATAAATTTTTTTTTGTTTGTTTGTTTTTTATATGCTCGAATACATGACATATTTATGACGTTTTGATATATTTGGAACATGTTATAAATATTACTAAACTCTGGTGTTAATAAATGCAACCAACCATTGAATGATTTATGGCTTTAATTAAACAAAAACAAAAGCAAAAAATGGTAACAAAAATAAAACAAAAACTTATTTGAATTAATTTAATTAAATTTTGGTTAGATGGAAATGGACGTGAGAGATTTTTCAAATATTTTAGAAAAATCTTAATTAGTTTAATAATGTATAAAATACATACATACATACTTACATACTTGGTCATTTCAGACCTTTTGTTAGGATTACGACCTAGTTTCTCACATCAACACGAACGATAAATTTTTGAGATTTATTTACTTTCAGTGGTTTTTGCCATAAATCTGCTGAGAGGTAGTCGTTTTGTTAGAGATGCCGTTTCTGGGGTGTAAACTACTGCTAAAAATCTACATGGCGTCAATCTATATATGGTTTCTCTATAACATCTTTTAAAATCCTGTTGCCGTGAATAAATTCAGAATTCTGTTTGGTGTAAAGCATTACTACTTGTATAGTATGTATGCAGGTGTACTAGGGTGGTTTTAAAAAATCGATGTCGGATTTTTTTGCGGCACCCCCCCAAAAAAGTTTCATTTTGATAGATTTTAAGATTGCCAAAGTTTGAGCATGATCGAAAGATGTTAACCCGTGCCACTGGGGCCTCAAAGTTTTGAAAATCTCGATTTTTTGTAAGTTTCACGACTTTGCCGACCCATATCTCGAGAACGGTTTAATATATTTGCCCGTGTCATACTTCAAATTGAAGTCGATAGTGTTTATAATATTTTATATGGAATAAAAAAATACGTAAATAGTACTGAATTCGAGATAATAAACCCAATGACCCTAAAAACGTGACTATGTACCCCTAAGAGCGAAGTATAATAAATGTCTTTTTCATTTTATTCTTATTTAAATTTATTCAAGGGACCGACATAATGTGGTTTTGGAACTATCTGGACACAGCTGACGGCATCTGCTGACTACTTGGAAACGTATTGTTTTTGTTGCTTGTCCTTTGTAAGTAATTGGGTGTAATCTGTGATGAGCTTGACTCCTCGCTTTGCCATGTCGTTCACAACTTTCAAGTTGTTCTTTGCCCCTCCTTGTAGTTGATGTTCTGCGACCAAGTTACAGGATCTTTTTCCAGAAATTCGGTGTTAATGTTTAATCTTTTGAACAACAGATAAGTCTCACTTGTAGTTAGGGCTGGGAGACCTTTTTCTGGGAATTTCGGCAGTTGTTTTTTTTTTAGTTTGGGTCGCATATTTCTGGAGCACTTCTCATTTTCTTCTGCTGGATTTGATAAGATTTTTGTCGCCATTTGGCACTTTACGGTGTTCTGCACTGTCGGGTCAAACAATGCCAGGGCAACAAGTTCAGGACGTGGGTCTAAAATTAACGGTATACCATATTTAAATGAAATTAGATTCCAAAATACAAGTATTTGTCCATAATAACCAATAATAATACAAATAACGCTCTCAGGTTTTAGTAACGTTTTTAGGGACATTGGCTCTATTTTTCGGTTTCAGTACTGGTTGCGTATTTATTGTATAGAATATAAAGTATTATAAACAGAATGGCCTTTCATTTGATTTATGACTCGGGCAAATAGCTTTAGCCGTTCCAGTGTTTTTTGTAAAACAATTTTACAATTTTGCTTATAACTCGGAAACTATAAGAGATAATGACATTGAGTTTTCGCTATACGATAGAGAAAAACATCAGCTATTTAGCAAAATTTATTTCCGCCCATTAATGCCACGCCTTCTAAGAAATATACTGTATTTTTATATATAATGCCTTATATTTCAGGCGATATTTAATATTTGGGGGGCGAATTTATTTATTGCTGGAAAGCTGATGTTTTTTTCCAGTCGCATGGTGAAAACTGATTGTCATTATCTCTTGTAGTTTCCGAGATATTCGCACAACTGTAAAATTGTTTTGCGATTGTACATGTGCATGTGTGTGTGTGTGTATGTCGAAAAATATTTTTAAATATTTCGTTCAAAAATTTTCTGCCAATACCAGGCCAACAGAATTCAGCAGGAAGTGTTTTTTGTTAAACAATTTTACAATTTTGCTTATAACTCGGAAACTATAAGAGATATTGACATTGAGTTTTCGCCATACGATAGAGAAAAACATCAGCTATTTAGCAAAATTTATTTCCGCCCATAAATGCCACGCCTTCTAAGAAATATACTGTATTTTATATATAATGCCTTATATTTCAGGCGATATTTAATATTTGGGGGCGAATTTATTTATTGTTGGAAGCTGATGTTTTTTCCAGTCGCATGGTGAAAACTGATTGTCATTATCTCTTGTAGTTTCAGAGATATTCGCACAACTGTAAAATTGTTTTGCGATTGTACATTTGCATGTGTGTGTGTGTATGTCGAAAAGTATTTTTAAATATTTAGTTCAAAAATTTTCTGCCAATACCAGGCCAACAGAATTCAGCAGGAAGTGTTTTTTGTTAAACAATTTTACAATTTTGCTTATTACTCGGAAACTATAAGAGATATTGACATTGAGTTTTCGCTATACGATAGAGGAAAACATCAGCTATTTAGCAAAATTTATTTCCGCCCATAAATGCCACGCCTTCTAAGAAATATTCTGTATTTTTATATATAATGCCTTATATTTCAGGTGGTATTTAATATTTGGGGGCGAATTTATTTATTGTTGGAAAGCTGATGTTTTTTCCAGTCGCATGGTGAAAACTGATTGTCATTATCTCTTGTAGTTTCCGAGATATTCGCACAAATGTAAAATTGTTTTGCGATTGTACATGTGCATGTGTGTGTGTGTATGTCGAAAAATATTTTCAAATATTTCGGTCAAAAATTTTCTGCCAATACCAGGCCAACAGAATTCAGCAGGAAGTGTTTTTTGTTAAACAATTTTACAATTTTGCTTATAACTCGGAAACTATAAGAGATAATGACATTGAGTTTCCGCTATAGGATAGAGAAAAACATCTTCTAAGAAATATACTGTATTTTTATATATAATGCCTTATATTTCAGGCGATATCTAATATTTGGGGGCGAATTTATTTATTGTTGGAAAGCTGATGTTTTTTCCAGTCGCATGGTGAAAACTTCTTCATAAATTTTATATCGAACGAAAGCTAAGAACCTAAGCTTTTAACACCTATTAATGCCACGCCTACTGAATCATGTTTAGATAGATTAAATGTATTAGCTTGTAACATTGCAGGTTTCGAAAAAATCCATAAAGTGGTCTCTGAATTTCTCGCTTATTTGCCTTATTCTCGGGTTTAAATTCGTAGTAAATATTTCTAATTTCCCAGCCTAAAGAAATGGCTGAGCGGAAAGAGATTTGTCTTCAATGATTAAAGCATCTCAGAAACAAACCTATTTTATTTTTTTTGTTTGGAAAAGATAAACAAATTGGAGATAAGTTGGATAAAGTGTATGGAACTAATGTGTTGGAAAATAAAATGCATTTTTAAGCAAAAATTTGAATATGATAGAAACAGTCTTGAATATTCTCAACTCAAAATGGTAGAAATCTAAGAATTGCTGATCCTGACTATTTTAAACATGTCATGTTGAAATGTTAGTCATGTTAAATTCGAAACATTGTATGTATTCACTATGGGATCAGTGAAAAGAATTGCCAATCAATTTAAAGGATTTTTTTTTTTGTTGATCGAAACTGTTTCCATTGACATTTTGCAATTGACATTCAAACGAAAGGAAAAGCGTCAATATTTTGATTTATTTTGTAAATATTTCAATACAATTCTGTGTATACATGTTCATATCTCTAGATTGAGAGGAGAAAATGTTAAATGATTGGCACATGCCTGCATGAATTTTTATCATAACCAATATATATACACAACTTTATATAGAGTTCAACTATACAAATACAAAAACACAACAATATGTACGATTTGCAAGTAAAATCAAAATTTATGTCTTTTTACAATTGGTTGACAATATGTCTTGAAATGACATGAAATCGATAGTCAACAAAATGTTCTTTTTTTTTCTTTCTTTACGCGCTTAAAGGCTCTTATCTGGTAAATAAAATTGAAAATAAAAAAAACAAAAAAAATAAAAAAGAAACACAGAACAGAACAGAAAAGCTGTAAGCAATTGACTTTTTTGACTAACAACACTTAAACAGACACTTTGAATTTATATTGCAAATTGCGACAAGAAAAAAAGGAAGAAAATGGTATGAAAAAAATATAAAAATGAATAAAACTGACTAATCTGTCAATCTATTGTAAAAAAAAAACATTTGAAATAAAATAAAACACAATTCGTTTAAAGAAATCAAGGATAATGTGTAAAAATATCATAAATTTTTGGATTTTTAGTTTAAAAAGTTCAACTCGCATTATGAAATTGTATGTTTAGTTGCTTGTAGACTTAGAAAGAAGAACAAACATCCCAACATTGTTAAAACACCCATAAATTTATGAATGAATCATGTGCTGTCATATGCCATATAAGCCAACATGATTTCTTTCTTCTTCTCCTTACGACTTTTTATTTAAAATTTTTCGACTTTTTGGTTTCCGAAAAGACTGGGTCACAAATTATAGAAACACAAGCAATTTGCACGTTTTGTTACTGTGATATTTGAAGAAGACCTCAATAAAGAAAAGCAGACTATTGGGACAGTATTTTTATAAACGTATGTATACGAGTACATAGAAGTCGACTTTGTAAGGTGCTTTAATAGAAAGTAAATGAAAGAAAGCTCTACTTAAAGGTATTGCTTTAGAAATACGGCTGTCCAAGGAAGTCTCCGAAAAAATAATTCGTCATATTTCGTTTTGTTGGAGATGTTTGACTTGGGGTTTGAACCGTGGCCTCACGTCTAGTTAGACAACACACTATCTAGTAGACTGCGGAGACTAAGCAGTTCTACTTTATGTCATTGGAAAGATTCTCTGCAGTTAATATTGATGAGAGACAGATTTTCCAATAGTTTGAATGAGTTACTTAATATCTCTTGGGGTTTTTCTATTTTAATGTTTGAAATTTTAAGGCTTCATAGCTCGGAACTATAAACTATTTGAAATGCTTCCATACTGTTGGCCTATTGTAGGGTACTTTCTATACTAAATATAATTTTTAATATTTGTTTGCATATCTTTGTTTTTGTTGTAGTTTTTTTTTACGAGTTCATTAAGAGCAGAACTCACATTCTGGAAAGAACACGGCACATACATGTGTTTAATGTTGTACGTACAAAAATGTTAGAATCTTGCGCGCAGATAAATGAAATAATTTTTGTTTAAAATTTCTGTTTTTCGTAGTGCTGTATGTTAAAAGAAATCCTCAACACATAAATAATATTAAAAACACAAATAAAAGAAAACAGAAAAAAAGAATTAAAAGTACATACACGGTGTACGTTTATTGCAAACCAAAAAAAAAAAAAAAAAAAAAAGGAAGTTCTTAAAAGTAATGTAAACATAACAGCACGTACAAAAAATAAAATGTACAACAACTGTTTGGAAAAAACAGAATAAATTTCATACAAAAAAAACACAAAAAAGATGAACAAAATTTTACACTTGTTTCTATTACGTACAGCCAATACAAGCGAAATTGTTTTTTTTTTACTTTCCAACACCAAGTGGTGGTTGGAACGTGTAAATATTCTTTTTTTTTTCTCGTTGCTTGGACACAATTTTGTTCCTCTTGCACAGTCATCGCTGTAAATGATCTAGAAAAAAAGTTAAGGATTAACGCATCTCTACACAAGTAAACTAGAAAATGTTCAACTTTTAACCTTTCGTTTTGTATTTTCTTCCTATTTTTCTTCAGATTTTTTTTTTTGTTGTAAGCCATTCTGGGAAGTTGTGGTTTTTCCAAGATTTTCTCATAGCTGACTGGCTGAGTGTCTGTTTTTTCGTATTTCTTATTAAGCGTAGGCTGATAACATTTAACTTTTTAATAAAATTAAAATAAAGATGAAGAAGAAAAAAATAAATAATAAGAATCTAATGTCATGTTATGTTTGTGTCTCTCTTTTCTCTTTTTATTTAATTTGTTTGGCAGACATTTATCATACTAAAAGCGCAAAAAAGTAGAAAAAAACGGTGACATAAACAAAAGACTTATGACACAAACTTGTTTTTGTTTTTTAACATAAAAATTTCAACGCATTTATGCCATAAAAAAGAAAAATAATACGAATTAGTTTTAATTGACAAAAATGCATCCTAATGGGCAATTGAATTCATCGTTTGTTTTAAGCCGTTAGTTTTTATTAGAGAAGCTTTGGCAAGAACATATCAAAGTCAAAATTCTGGTTAATATTTGTGAACTTCATATCCAATTACAACGATATAACGACTTCCGTATATTTCCTCAAATATTATACAAACAAAGAAGACTTTTTCGGTTTTTTCTCTATAAGGAAGTAGTGTTTTGGAAGTCGCCGTGGTCTAGTAGGTAGTGTGTTGGCTTATTAGACGAAAAGCAAGGGTTCGAGCCCCAGGCCAGACATCAAAATAAAATACAACAAGCATTTTTTCGGCGCCTTCCTCTCAGCAGATTTCTGGCAAAAACTCTGAGAGTAAATAAAATTGCCATGAAAAGTTTCTCAAAAAATCTGTCGTTCGGAGTCGACTTTAAACTGTAGGTCCCGCCACTCATGTATAAAATTAACACACACAACATAGGTGGTGTGAGAAACTAGGTCGTAATCCTGACTGAAGGGTTGTAATGACCAATTATGTATGTATGTTTTGGGGCAATTACTGAAGCTTAATAACGTTTTACTTGTTCCAATATGAAAGTAATCTTCGTAACGCGGAGTTAAGCCCATGCAATAGTGAAGTTATGTTTTCGCTACATTATCTAAAATTGCTGATTTTCATATTTGTGTGGTTTTACATAGAAATTTGATTATTTTCATTATCCATTAGAAGCTTAAAGTACAGTAAATTGATCCTACATGGTTAAAGCCATAATCAAATAATATTTTATGACAGCGAAATGCTATGGCACTTTGACTCATAAGTCCAGCTTCTGCAAGTTAGTTTCTTATTATACGCCTCTAAACAAAATCACGGATTTTTAATTTTTGAAACTTCAAAAAATTAGTCTTTGGGGGCTTGCATTAAAAGTTTATTACAGCTGTCAGTTGTTCCCAGCTTTTTTTCAAGTTATTATTATCATGTTTACCTCTTCTCTAGCCTGAGAGCAAACAGTCTCAATAAGTAACTATATTCGGATTCGGTTAAGGGCAGTTCTTATTAGCGAGTCCCATTAAAACCCTGAAATTGCCAGATCGTAGGGGTTCGTGAGGTGGAGAACATTGGTAGTAATACTACAGTGCCATCTTAACAATGTATGTTATATCAACACAAACTTTCTGCATAGAAAGTCGCTTTGCATTGGTCTTTGGTTTGTAGATTTGGTTGTAGATTTGTAATTGCCGTGTGTTATTCTTTATTACGTGTTATTTTTACATAAGTCGAATAAAGTTCCACAGTTTCCTTAAATTGTTTAGACATGAAATTCCTTCTATTCTTTTTCTGGACTCAGAAATGTTTCTTACATTAGGTCTTATATAAAGCGAAAATTAAAAGAACGCGTTCCAAGTGCCTAACATTCGTGAGTCTGGCGCATAAACCAGGCTGAATTTGACTGATGGCGTAAGTAATGCTGGTTTTGTGAATTAATGTAGTTTCCGGCTTATATGCATATACCTGCGACTTAAGAAATGCTCAAAAGAAAAAATCTAACGGGATCAAATTACACGATCTCAGGGGTCAGCCTACATCACAACCCAGCTGTCCTATTGCAGCTACATTTCGTTGCTTTTCAGAACATACAATTCAGGCCAAAAGGTCTGGCCAACTTCGTTCTCTAAAAAATATGGATCAATGACGCCATCAGCTCAAAATACATACAATTCAGGACAAAAGATCTGGCCAACAAGGTTCACAAAAAAATATGGATCAATAATGCCGACGGCCGAAATTACACACCAAATAGTGACATTTTCTGGATGCATTGAATGCGCTTGGTCCTCATGTGGATTGGTATAGTATCAAATTCAACAAATGGGCCACATCGCTGAAAATAATTTTTCGATGCAAAATATTGCCAGCAAAATATGGGCAGAAAAAAATTTTGTGAAAAAAATTTCAGAAAAGTTTTCAGAAAAAAATCGTCAGAAAAATTTGTGTGAAAAAATTTTCAGAAACAAATGATCAGAATAAAATTGTCAGAAAAAAAATATAATCAAAAAAAATCGGAAATATTTTAAGAAAAAAATATTGTCAAGAAAAAAAGTCAGAAAAAATTTAAAAAAAAAATGTCAATTGGTGGGCAATGGGCTCTAACCATTTAGCGAACACAAGTTGTTATCTTTGGTTTACTTTGGTTTATAGCAAAACAGACTAAATGACAGCAAATTTAACAGATTCAGCTGCAACAAGGTAACTGTTATCAATTGTCAAAGTTCACAAAGCCTCTGTTGGAAGACCCCATTAGATAAATATTTAAATAAATAGGTTTAATGCATGTTTAGTTACATTAATAAAGTACATACCTTTGTTTTATTTTTGTAAAACTGTTTGTTTTTAATATAAACACGAGCAAACTATTCGTATTAGATCTTCCAAGGGAATATATTTCTACAAATAAATACAAAAATTAACTCAAAAATTAAATCTCTTCATATTTAAAAGAATTTTATGTTCTTCAGCAAATAAAATTGAACAGCATTACGTCATAAGAAAATAACATAAAAAATACTTTTTTTTAGCATTTTTGAATTTTTTAGAATTTTTTTTTTTGAAAAATTACAAACAAAACTTAGATTAAAAAAGTAATTCTTTGGAATCTTTGCTTAGCATTAACATTTTTAAATATTTTTTATTTGCATTATTTTAATGGCAGTTTTCAATTTGCCAATATATGGATTTCTAATGCTATTCTATTTGTATGTAAATCAGTTGGTAGTTGGATGCAAAATTTCCAAGTATTGCATTTTTTTCCTACAGTTGTCACCGTGACATATGACACCAAACCTAAAAAAAGAAAAGAAAAAAAAGAATTGAAAAATATTTTCAAAATCGTAAATGTATTTACATTACATTGGCAACAATGACATACAAATACTATGTATTTGAAAAATTGTTAACAATTTGCAAACTAAAAATGAAAAAAAAAAATGAAAAAAATAAATGCGAAATATTTACTCAAGTCCTATAATACCAAAGAATGAATACCTTTTTGGTGCTTTCTGTTTCTATTTTTTGTTATTGGAATTAACACTAAATGATTTATTTCATTAAAGATTTGTGGCTATAATTTTGTCTTTGTTTTTTTTTAAAGCTATTTTCTGTATTTGTATTACAATTTATGTGGCCAACAATCTACAATAAATAGAGAATAAATGGTAATAAAATTAATGGTGATTTTTCAAAGTGACATTTTGACTATTGTCAAGATCAAATCAACAAGACAATAAAAACAATAAAAAGCGGCTCGTTTTATTTGAAGAACAAAATGAAAAAAATACGAAAAAAACCGAGAAAAAAGAATTGAAAAATATTTGCCTTAAGTAGTCTAATTTTAATTGGTTTTAAACTTTTGATTTTTTATTCTTATTGTTGCTGTTTTTATTTTTGTATTTACTAATAAATGTACATAATAGTAGCAACCCATAAAACCACACAATTTTTTTGCGTTTTCTTTATACCAACTTAGGAAAAAAATCTCACAAAAAAAATTATAGAATTTTAAACAATAAACTTAAGCGGCAAGTAAATAAATAAAAAAAATCAAGAAAAAAAATTCATTTTCTTTTTTATTGGTCTTGTAAATGTACAAAAACCTTGGCCTATTTCAAAACATAAATCAAGAACTTTAAAAATGTTTTTTTTTGTTTGTTTGTTTTTTTGCCTGCTTCAGCTTTAGAAGTCAAAATGATTATCTTCGAACTAAAATATAAACTTGACCTCCGGTTTATTAAACTTTGTCAATGTTTTTCTTTTTTTTTCTATCTCTTGTTAATGACTCATATTTTTAAAAGCCATACAGCTTGCCAAAAAATCACACACAATTGCTGTTTAATCGTAAAGAATTCAGTAAAGTTTGTTTCTTAAATCTTTTGTTTTTTGTTTTTTGTGGTTTGCTTTAAATGTGACTTTTATTGGCTTGCTTTTTTAAGTGATAAATGTTCGCTTTCAAATGTTTACAATTATTTAATGACATTAAATTAATGTTGTTAGTATTGTTTTCTTTTTTTTTTTTGGTGTGTATTTTTATGATAAAAAATATTTTTTTTTTTAAATTTTTTAAATGTCATATGAATGGTAAGGAAAATCATATTATTGGTAGTGCATTAAGCCGATGAGATATTAGTAAAGAATTCAACCGGAAATTGGAAACAAGAGGCAAGTAGCCGTTGTGGTATAAGAATAAATTTTGGATGTCAAGAACAAAGTCATTAACAAATAATGATGAAAAAAATGGCTTGTACTTAACAAATATGCACAAACAAAATTTCACTCTGAAGCGAGCTTCCGCCATGATCATACGTGCAATACAGAAGAATTTCCGAAACCTATGTTTCATCTCAAAACCTGTAAGACCTTCCACCATAGGACTGGCTTATTGATTCCCCTCTTTGCAGAAATATGGGACTTAGTTGCTGGTAGCTGTACTCTAGTTGTGTTGGCTTCCTGGACGAGAGATGGTTATATAAACCTGAAGCTCTGACATCTTGCAACATGAATAAAAAATATTATTTTCGGCCACCTCTACTAAACCTCAAGTAACTGTAGAAGAGATTTTAGAATCGCAGATAACATTAGAACACGGAAGATTTATTATTATTTAGAGATACTAGAGTAATGCAATCTTAATTGGGTTTTTATACAATGTCTCCCCTAATCCTCACAAACCTTAAGATGCTGCTCGCTATCTGTGAGGATAATGTCGTTTCGCGTATGTATATGATAAGCACCAGGGTGTTTCCATGCTGTAATGCATTAACACCTCACAGGTTCCAAATATTTACGTACGTATTGCGCTTGTAGCGATTCCCAATCTATACAGCTATTACTCGAGTCTCATCTAATAAGGCAACACACTACCTACTAACTGCGGCGACTTCAGTTTAGGCGGACTGGTATTGATCACATAAACAGCTTGCGAAAAACCATAGAAAGGTGTAATGAATTTAATTCCCTGCTCCTAATATTTATAGACTCTAGAAAGCTTTCGATGGCATTGATTGCAATTAATAATAGAACTGGCTTGTAAAGCTAGAGATTTCCAGCAAAACATGTAAACGACTTTCGACCGCAAGACAATAAAGACAAGACATACATGTGTCTGGTAAAATAGGAATGATGGTGACAATGGCACATGCGACAGGACACAACAAAGTTATGTTTCAGGCGGCGAGTTTAAATAATCCTTAACCCTGATTTGATAACGCTTATTATTGTTCAAGGAACTACGATCAAAGCAGAAAAGTTATGCAAGATCCATTCCACCAAAATCCAATTCTAGGATCTTTAAAGAATTCAAACACAATCCGTGGTTTTGTATTTCACAGCTTAAATCGAGGCGCGGGAAAGACTGCCTGATTTCGACTTGTCAGTGCCACTTTGTCTCATAGAGAACAATTTTGGTCAACTAGATTTTCAGACTGACAATGTCATTAAAGAAATCCGTTAATAGCTCTACTTTCTTGAAGCAGATCGTTCGAAGTTCGGCCTCTTGATTCTTATCATTGAGCCAATTAGGAAATATTTACTTAAGTTTTGGTAAGTAGTCCGTCATTATTCATTACCATAATACTCGTACGCGTAAATCTACGAAGCATCACCTGTCACGATGTCATAGATGTGTTTCGAAGCACCGCGATCGTATTATTGGAGCATTTCTTTCGACCAATCAACACGAGCCTTTTTTTGAGCGATTGACAAATTGTGTGGGATCCAACGCGAACAAATTTTTTTGACAGTCAGATGTTCATGCAATATTGAATGTATGCAGGTCCCACTAATGCCTAAGGTTGTCTCAATCTCACGAGAGGTCACATGACGATCTTGCAATATCAGTTGGCGCACAGCATCAATGGTTTCCGGAACAACAACTGATTTTGGACGACCTTCACGAAATTCGTCTTGGAGTGATCTACGACCTCGGTTGAATTCATCATACCATCGATAAACACTGGTCCTTGATGGAGCTTCATCGCCAAAAATTTAATTAAGTTCATCGATATGTCAAAACGTTCTGAGTACGTATAACCCCAAAAATGTCAAGCTTTACGATAGAGCTGTCAGTTGGCAGTTTGCAACACTGGGGTTGCCAAATCCCGAAATATAAAAGGCAACTCTCGTAGCTAACATGACCAGCCCAATATTAAAGTTACATTACAATCCTTTGGTCAGGAAGTGTGTGCGTTAATTTTATCATAGAGTGTCGGGACGTACAGTATACCATCGACTGTGAACAGCAGATTTGAGAAACTTTTCATTGCAATTTTATTTATTTTCACAGTTTTTGCCAGAAGAAGTTTTTGCTGAGGGGAAGTCGCCAAAGAAATATTTTTTTAATTTTCGATTTGTTGCAGACGTCTGACCTGTGCTTTGAACCGAGGCCTCTCATTTAATAGGCCAACTCACTACCTACTAGACTACTGTGACCTCATGGAACTATTCTCCCAGTCATAACCCAATGACAATGAATTGATGGAATCGATTTTATAAATAACGACCCATTCTTGGTTTTGAAGTTAACTGAGTTGGGCTTCAAAGTCGTAGACAATTGCCTGGAAATTTATGAAAAGAACCTTTTCTTGGTGACGTCACATTATCACTACGTGGAATTGGACTTCATTACAAGCCCGCAAGATGCTTTTTTATGTTCAAAAATATGCTGTAATTTCAGGGCACCAAAAAATACATTTATTAATTGATAGCGAGTTTTTCTTTTTATAAAATTTCCTTTGTAACAATACCTCTTTTATGTTTTAAGAATGAAATTTTGTTTTGCAAATTGTATGTCAATGTTAGAAATTACGAACAGTTTGTCACGAACTTATCTTAACATTGTGAGATAACCAAGGACAAGCAACATTTAAGCTTATCTGATAGTATTCAACTAAAATCTAGACAAAGCAAACCAATGTCCTTTAAAATAGATTTGAAAATATTTTCATTGTTTTTCATTTGAAACCTGACAAGTTTTTCATCTCCAGTGAAGTGTAAAGAAATATTATGATAATTTCTAGAGACGAAGAAAAAAAAATGTATTTTTTTTAGAAACAAAAGACTTAAGGCACAAGCAGTTATAGGATAATAATGCTTTTGCTGCTGGTATTATTGTTGCTGGTTGCTAGTGTTATTGTTTTGTATTGAAATGTCATGGTACAAATGTTTTACATGTGTTTATTGCCATATTTGTTCAAATACCATTGCGAATCGAAAAAAAAGAATTCTTTTTTCTTATTTTGTTTCATTTCTTATGCAAAAACATAAACAATAATTATTATTATTTATTATGCCAAGAAAATGTTAAGCATGTACAATAAAAATAAAAATAAAAATAAAATGTTTATAACTATTTAAATAGAATATAGCAGAACCGAAATGTATAATAAAAATAACCTTTTGTTAAAGCAAATGCTATGTTTGAACTCCATATGTGGTTCCTTATTTGGTTGAAAACAATTTTAACTGCATATTGGTATGCATATGCAGACGGTGTTAAAGCTTAAAATATTCTATTAAAGTTTGGTAATAATTTAAAATATTTAAAATCGTAACGAAAAATATTAATTAATTTTCTTAACACCATTTAATATTAATAATTTCCTTCATATAAAAATTAATCAATTTTTTTTCCTGGTTAAATATGATTGCAGCGGAAAATAATTACCACAATATATTTTCCATTTCAATTTATTAATAAATTTTTATCTTTAAAATGAAATCAATTTCATGGCATTGCAAAAGCATTAATAACAATAAACACACTAAACTATACAGCAAATACACGTGCATTAAAATTTAAATAAAAATCTCTTTTCGTTTTGCTTAAAAAAAAATTGTTTTTTTTTCTTATTTATGCTCTGGGTTTCTATTTATTATTATTCCTGCATATGCAAGTGACTTTGAACTTTAACCATTTTATGTTTCTAATTGCAAAAAATGTATTTTTCACAATTCTGACAGCAAACGCTACAACTACAGCTACAACTACACTACAGAAATATGAAGAAAAATTTCAATGATTTTTTTTTATTTTTTTTTGCTTCTAAAAAAACATATTTTTTATTATAGTATATTATTTAGTGTTTTTGTATTATTTTTTTTCTTGCTTTAGGTTTTTAAGTTAACATTAATTTATATGATTAACTGTATACGTTTGTGATAAATAAAAAAAAGTTATGGTGGTTTTAATTCGAACGTTTGTGCGCTATATTTCTAAACATTGCATATGTACATATGTCATAGGTTATGCTGGTTTATTAGACGGCAGCATCTTATAGTATTAAAGAAAAAAAATTTTTTTATTTTCGGCAACCTCTATCAGCTCTGAGAGTAATTCAATATCAGGAAAAATCTGCAGAAACTTGTCATATTCAGACGACTGCAGGTTCCGGTAATAATGCGTAAAATTAAAATACAAAAATAAGTGGTGTACAAGCTAGATTGTTAAAAAAATCTATTTAAGTACTGTCAAAAGGGACTTCCGAATATTGAAAAATCAAAATTGTTAAATTTTGAAAAGCTGGTTTTTGTGTGGCAGTTGCCGGCTTATTAAATGTGAGACCACTGTTCAAACCACAGGTCAATCATCTTCAACAAAACAAAACATTACAAATATTTCTTCGGCGACTTCCCCTCAGCAAATTTCTGGCAAAAACTCTGAGAGCAAATAAAATTGCCATGAAAAGTTTTTCAAAAATCTGTCGTTCTTTGTCTACTATAAACTGTAGGTCTCGTAACTCTGGCTGAAGGGTTGTAATGATTAAATTATGTGTGTATGTATTTTGTGTGGAGTATGATGAGCTGAAGGCATCATTTCTTTAAGAACGACGTTGACGAAATCATTGCTCTCAAAGGCCAAAGACTTGACTTCGTTAAATTTTTTCTTGTGGGGTTTTCTTAAGTAACAGGTGTATAAGAGTAAGCCACAAACAGCCCGCGCCATCGGTCACATGCAGACTGACTTATGCACCGAACCCATGGACAATTGGACATTTAGGATGCCTTCATCCAGAGAAGCCCTGGTCGACATTTAAACGAAGTTATATTTTATAATACCAACAATAAGTCTTTTAGATTAGGTTAGGTTAGAGGACGTGCACTTGTCACAAGTATAGTACCCGAATTGAACCATTGCACAACGTCCTAGTTTCTCACACCACTCATGTTGTGTGTGTTAATTTTATACATGAGTGGTGGGACCTACAGTTTCGACGACAGATTTTTCGGAAACTTTTCATGGCAATTTTATTTACTTTCAGAGTTTTTGCCAGAAATCTGCTGAGAGGAAGTCGCCGAAGAAATACTTTTTGTATTTTGTCTTGATGTCTGGCCTGGGGCTCGAACCCTAGCATTACGTCTAATAAGCCAACACACTACCTACTAGACTACTATTCTTTTAAATAAATAAAAAAATTTCGTCAATATTTCACACAGATTTGGGATCTTGTTCCAAAGTAAAGAGCTCTATCAACAAAGTTGTTTACTACAACCCACTCATTGTAAATAAGGAACAGGACATTTATGTTTAGAATTCCAACTAAGGACTTGTGTTCTGAAGATGCGAAGATCGACTCCAAACTGCTGGAGCGATTGGGCTGTGGTATATTTATCAATATTTCTAACTTCTAACCACTGTAGAGATGGTAGGTCGTAAAAAATCGACGTAATTCTTATTGGTTGGCGATATTTAAACTGAAAATTTCTCGATTTACGGGCGAAGTCGCCGTGGTGTAGTAGGTAGTGTGTTGGCTTACTATTCGTAAAGCCCGGGTTCGTATCCCAGGTCAGACATCAAAAATGAAATATGAAAAAAAAAATATTTCTTCGGCGACTTCCTCTCAGCAGATTTCTGGCAAAAACTCTGAGAGTAAAATAAACTGCCATGAAAAAGTTTCTCAAAATTCTGTCGTTCGGAGTCGACGTTAAACTGTAGGTCCCGCCACTCACGTATAAAATTAACGCACACAACATGAGTGGTGTGAGAAGCTAGGCCGTAATCCTAACTGAAGGGTTGTAATGGCCAATTATGTATGTATGTATATGTATGTCAGGTTACGATTAGGTCCCCAGAAAATTTCGGATCATTCAATGGGAAATTCAGGGCATAGCTATGTCGTTGTTGATAAACAGAGTGGAGTTCACAATCCCCATCATTTTATAGCTTTTTCCGATTGATTCAGTATTCTCCACTCGTGTTATTGGGAGACACAAATCTGTCTTGAACGAACAAGAAGAGGAGTGATTCAGCTCTATCCTTAAATTTCAGAGCTATCCATGGCACCATTGCGATTCTTAGGGACTATTGAATTATTGGAAGACATGCCGATAGACTTGGCATTCCATTGAATGGCTTCTGCTGGAGTTATGGGTCTGAAGAGGAGAAAGAAACTGTCTCATGTGGACACTGACACATATGACATGCTGTTAACATAAGGCGGCGGTGGGTATTAAGCTCTCATTTTGTATCTTCCTCGACCGCTTGCTGCAATAGATGAATTCAAATTGGTTTCCTTTAAGGAATGATTGATAATCGGATTTGATAATTAAATAAGTGGGTGCTTATTCTTTCGGGAGTATCCACATCATACCACAACTTTTTTACAGGGGAAAGAAGAAGTAGGATAAATGATACACATAGGTGATAAACAATAGGTTATTAGGTTATTATAATCCTTCTGTCAGAATTACGACCTAACTTCTAACATGAGTGGAGGGACCTACAGTTGAAAGACGATTCCGAACGACAAAGGTTTGAGAAACTTTTTATTTTTTTATTCACTCTTCGAGTTTTTGCCAGAAATCTGCTGAGTGTAAGTCGCCGAATAAATATTTGTTTCATATTTCGTTTTGTTGGAGATGTCTGACCTCGGGCTTAAACCGTGGGCTCAGGTCTAACAAGCTAACACACCCCCTACTAGTACAAGGCGACGATAAATGATAGTTTGCATCAAAACGAAACCAATCGTTATTATCATAACAACTCATGAATATGTTTCGAAACTGCTTGAAAATGCGAATATAGCAAAGGAAACTGGAATTCGCGGTGGACAATGTTCCTTGGGAACTGGGAAGAATTGAGAATAATCATAACAGACGATCAAAATACAGTTGATGTAAGGAAGTGTAAGATAAGAAGAAAATATTTATAAAATACGGCTTCTTGCAGTTGGTTAACACCTACTGTTTCAATTTTCAATACCAAAATTTAATATGCCACGAATATTTATTAAGCCACGAATGGCATTATAAACCATTTAAATTTTTATTACTAATCATATAATGAAAATATTATTTAAAATAAATTTATAAACCATTTCATATTTATTTCATAAATACTGTATGTATGTATGTATGTGTATTCATATAAGAGTTAAAGCACAATGTATGTTAATTTAAAATATTTCATAAGTGTTTGCCTGTATGTAACAGAGTGTTGCTAAACATTGTGTTGGCCAGAAAGGAAAAAAAACAGAAAAAACACAAAACAAAATATGAAATACAGAATTAAACAAGCAACGGCTAACAGCCAACAGTAACAACTAACTCCTGCTGGGCAGCGATATAAAAAAACCAAGAAGAAAATGAGAAAAAAAAGTGAATTTGTTGAAATGATTGGATCGAATTAAATTTGCAACACATACAGCGATTAAAGCGTCTAAACGACGACTGTCCGTTGGACGCTGTGAGTGACTGTAAGTCTATGTTGACCATTGTTATGAGTGGCAATTGATGACGTTAATTATAATGCAATTGTAATGAGCATATATTGCTTTTATATTTCAGCCAGCCAGCCAGCTCCCCATCGATTTCAATACGTATATTATACGAACAGTTGTCTATCCATATATGCATACATCCATCCATCCATCTGGTGTTTGGTTGGTCGTTGTGACGGTCGATAAATGAATATCAAATGAATATGAGTACCAAAACAATAATGTTATTAGCATTTAATTTTTGTGTTTCTACATGTTACCGTTAATGTCTTAGCTGTAGCTGTTGCTGATGCTGCTGCTGCTGTTGCTGCTTTGGCTATTGCTTTCCTTAACTGGTCAGGCCAATTGTTTTCATGGTTAATAATATTTAAATGTATGTGGATTTTGCGGCTTTATCCACTTTGATATTAATACTGCAAAAAAAATAACAAAAAAAACTAAGAAAAAACACAGAGAAAAACAGCGCCATTCATAGTTATCTTTAATGCTCTGCAAAGTATTTTTTTTTTCTTATAACTTTTCTGCTCTAACATCATAAACGATGATTGTCTGCACTATGAATTGCAAATATTATTAAAAAAAAATTGTAAATGATGCTGAATAAAAAGCAGCATAATTTTATGGTTTTAAAAAATATTCATATAATTTACATTATTTAACCATTAACATATTTTTATTTTATTTTATTTCCATTCCATTCAGCCAATTCCTTTTTTTTCTTCACATTTCGATTTTCTTTTGTTTTCCATAAAAATAATGAAATAATATTTCAATTTCAATATAAAATTATAGATTTGAACTACATTTGATTGCAATCAAATGCTTTTAAACATACTGGCTGATATAATTGAAATTGTATTCATACTAATAATAATAAGAGTTGGAATATTATTAAAGATTATGACATCATTGATAAGGATTTAATGAGAATTTATAATTTTATAGTCTTATTTGAAATTGAAAAAAGAAAAAAAATTATCATAAAATAAAAAAAATTTGTAAGGCTAGCCTGGAAAAACTTAACCAGTCATTTTTAACACATCAGAATATCAATGCAGGTATTCTATCATCCAAATCTTAACTGAGAGACCTATGTGTTATTGTGAACTTCTTACGGATTAGAATCTTTGATATTTGTTGGATGTATGGCAGCTTTTCAAAGAAGATTGAACTGCAGATCCATTTATTGCACAGAGTTATGCTCTGAATAGCCAACAATCCATACTAGAATTTGCTTAACTACATAATATTTATGCCTACAATGAAAGTACACTTTTCTACCTTTCATTTGATGTCAATCTTATAAAAATTGGTGCCTTCGTGACAAACTTATAAAAAGTTAAAAACAACACTTTGCCAACAAACATCATAAACTTGCTGCGCTCACACACACATCCACACGCAAACATTTCTATGAAAATTTCATATCAATTTTTTTTATTGTTTTACCAGGCGAACTGAATTGCGTAGCAAGGGGTTGTTTGGCAAAAAAAAAAATGTTCCTTAACTTCTTATAACTTTATAACGTAAATATTACATTTTTTGCCACGCCCACTTTAACATATTTAAGCAAATTAAATGTAAACTCTTATAACTTTGCCTGTTTAGCATCAGTTTTCATAAATTTTGTGGCAAATGAAAGCTAAGAACACGGAATTTAATTTTCTTATAATAACTAGTACTGCCACGCCCACTTAAGCATTTTTAGATAGATTAAATGTATCAGCTTATAACTTTACACGTAAAGCACCAATTTTCATAAATTTGGAAGCAAATGAAAGCGTAAGACTTAGATTTTCTTTTTCGCGTAACGATCCCTACTGGCAGGCCCATTTAAACCTATTTACACAGATTAAATAAACGAGTCTATAACTTTGCATGTGTAGCTTCAAGTTTGATAAATTTGCAAGCAATTGAAAGCTTAGGAAGTAGATTTTAAGTTTTGTGTAACGTCTCTATCTCTATCACCACGCCCACTTGAAGGCATATAAATATATGAAATTTGTCATCTTTAATTTACACAAATTGGAAAGAAGGAGAGAAGCGAGGTAATAATCCTTACTGATGGGTTGTAATGATTAATTATGTAGGTATGTATATAAAGGGTGTTTTTTTATAGAGGTATAGAACTTTAAGTTGCAATAAAACAACGATGGATTATTCGATTGACATGCATTTTATTTACCCGAAAGATAATCTTGTGGCATTACATTTTAAATATGATTTCTGGCATATGACCGCCACGGCTGGCGCGGATGTAGTCCATTCTGGACGTCCAATTTTCGATGACTTTTTCCAACATTTGTGGCCGTATATCAGCAATAATACGGCGAATGTTGTCTTCCAAATGGTCCAGCGTTTGTGGCTTTACCGCATAGACCAATGACTTTACATAGCCCCACAGAAAGTAGTCTAGCGGTGTTAAATCACAAGATCTTGGAGGCCAATTCACAGGTCCAAAACGTGAAATTAGGCGGCCACCAAACGTGTCTTTCAATAAATCTATTGTGGCACGAGCTGTGTGACATGTTGCGCCGTCTTGTTGAAACCACATCTCCTGGACATCATGGTTATTCAATTCAGGAATGAAAAAGTTAGTAGTCATGGCTCTATACCAACCACCATTGACCAGCCCATAAAGCGCACCAAACAGTCAGTTTTTCTGGATGTAACGGTGTTTCCACATACACTTGAGGATTACCGTCACTCCAAATGCGGCAGTTTTGTTTGTTGACGTAGAAATTCAACCAGAAGTGCGCTTCATCGCTAAACAAAATTCGCTTCTGAAAATCGGGAACAACGGTAATCTCGTTTTGGGCCCATCGACGAATCTACGCCTTACTTGATGATCGTTTGGCTTCAAATCTTGCACGAGTTGGATTTTGTAAGCACGCAAACCAAGATTCTTCCGCAATATCTTCCATAAAGTGGATGGACACAGATCCAATTCCTGTGCTCGATGGCGGATGGACTCATTCGGGTCTTCCTCAATGCTACGCTCTACAGCAGCAATAGCTTCTTCTGTACGCACCGTACAGCGTCTCTGGGGATGCGAGTTATCAATAAGAGTAAACGTGGTGCGAAAACGTTCCATGGTTAATCGAATTAACTGCTCTGATGGACGATTTTGTCGACGATAAAATGGACGTAATGCGCGATACGTTTTCCGCACGGAATCATTATTTTCGAAATAAAATTGCACTATTTGAAAGCGTTGTTCAGGCGTGAGTCTATTCATGATGAATTGCCAAACCAAACTGAGAATAAATCACTTGACAGCTGTTAAATCGGTCGCCATCTTGTAAAGTAATGCCAACTTAAAGTTCTATACCTCTATAAAAAACATCCTTTACTAATGTCAGCTTTCAAAGAATTATCATAAATATTTTTATTATGTTAGTAGAATTTATGATTCCATGTGTGGAACAAACTGTTAGCTAAATGCACGCCATGGCTTCGCCGACATAGCTTTATTCCATGGTCCATATTTTCAATGACTCTGAGACATTATTGAGATTTTGAAATTTTCTTGCCTTATTGACGAATACTTTTTATATCCCAAAAGAAGAAGAAGTACAACGTTGTGAAATCACATTATCGCGGTAGGTTTCTGTGTAGGAGAATACGGGGAAATGAAAAATAATTGACTATCTGACTAAACGTGGAACAAATTTGCCTCTAATTGATGGTCTAAAGCGAAATACTAAGGAATTTAGAGGAAAGAAAATTCACTGATGCTATGTATAAATGTCGTGGCTAGCGTGGAGATGACTACTACTCATGCAGTGCATTGTGTTGGAATAACAGAAAAATAGTTATAGGAGAAGGGAAGAAGGGGTGTACAAGACAAATTTTATTTTTGCAACATTGCTTTTTTTAAGTAATCGGACAATCATAAAACATCCAGGGATGGGAATCGAAATCAATGCCCTCGGCACTTGAAGTTTAATGTATTACCAGCTAGAACATCGGGGAGCCCATTCATTGCTAAGTAGAGCAGATTTAAACCGTTTTAAAGGGGTACTTTATGGACCACAACTTAAAATATAATTTGAACGAAATTTATCGTAAATTTCTCATATCTTAGTTACAACAACAATAATCTGCTTCTACAAACACGCATCCGTTAGATAAGTTCCGTTAAAAGCCAGGCTCTTGAGTCTGATTTTAGTAGCCTTGCGATTAAAATAAAAAGAAAAAAAACTGCATTTTTTGTGCACGTTACTGGCGGAAAAACAGTTCATGGCTCTTTGTTTATAATAATTTGTGATTGATTCGTAAGGCCGAAACAATATTACTATCTCCTGTCAGACACCGTCTTTCTCTTATTTTCCCTGAATTTGCGTAAAAAATAAAGCTTCATGTGGAATACTTTAATGGTAACAAACAAGATAAAAGTCTGTTTACAACCATAGTATAGCCTCAGATTCTTGACAGAGTATTTCTTTAAATATTATTTTAAGTAAGAATTAAAGAGATGGCATTTTAATCGAATTAAAGATGAATTTACGCTATTGTAGTCGCCGTAGTCTAGTAGGTAGTGTGGGCTTATTAGACGTGAGGCCACAGTTCAAACTAAAGGTCAGACATCTCCAACGAAACGAAATACAAAAAAATATTTTTTCGGTGCCTAACTCTCAGAAGACTTCTACTAAAAACCTTGAGGATAAATAAAAGTTGCCATTAAAAAGTTTCTCAAAAAATCGACTTCAAACGCAGTCTACTTTAAACTGTAAGTATCGCCATTCATGTACAAAATTTACACACACAAAATAAGTGGTGTGAGAAGCTAGGTCGTCATCCTGACTAAAGGGTTGTAATAACCAATTATGTATGTATGACTGTTTTTTTTTGTCTTGAGCCGGAGGTGGGAATCTTCGAAAGACACTTTTGTTCCAACAAAAGAGTGCACGATTCTCCATCACTGGTGCCTACGTACTAAAACCACCCCCTACACACTTCAACCACTCTCCCTCCGCGGGACTGCCGTAAGGTATTACTTCGCGGAGGGCTGGTTAGCTTTAAAGCTTCGCCATACTAAGTTAAATTTAAATTTCGCCTCCGTTCCTCCAAGCTACGGATTTCTATTATAACTTCAGCCATTCTCTGACTGTATTGGCTCCATAAAATCCTAGAATTCAACAACTCCATAAGCCGAGCTGGTCCGAAACTCGTTTCCCCGGGCCATCCAAATCTGGGGCAGTATGTTAGAATGTGCTCCGCATCCTCCTTCTCGTCTACACAGTTTGGGCATAAAGGGGAAATATCATGTCCAAATCTGTGCAGGTACTTCCTGAAGCACCCATGACCAGTTAGGAACTGGGTCACGTAGTAGTTCAGCTCGCAATGTTTGTTCTCCATCCAAAGGGTTACATCAGGGACAAGGTGAAATGTCCATCTCCCCTTTAAACCGTTCTCCCATCGTGACTGCCATTTGTGCATGGAAGTCCTTCGTTCCTCCGCCTTTATAGCTGCAGTTCGTCCTGGAAACTCGAGATGGCGAAAGTATACCCGCATTATCTCATCCGCCAATTTGTCTATTGGTATGGCCTTTGCCAATACCAATACCGCTTCATCAGACTCTGTCGTGAAGCCACTTATCTGTCTAATCGCGCTTAGACGATACACTGAGGACAGTATTCTTCTCGTCGTCCCTACGGAGAGTGCCTCCGATCATATTGGGCAAGCATATAACACTATCGACTTTTCAACGCTCAATATTATCCTCCTCTTGAATGAACCTGGTCTTCCAATATTTGGCATCATCCTCGCCAGTGCTCCCTGTGTTACAGATGCCTTTTCGCCGATGTATTTTACGAGCTCCTTGAATTTCAACCTGCCGTCGATAATAACTCCCAGGTATTTTATCGCCCTCTTAGATTCGATCCTAGTACCCCCAATGGTCACTTCCATCAAGACGGCCTTCGTTTTATGTGCAGCAAGTGTCAAACCTGCCTCATCAAGCCGTTCGTCTTCTCCTCTATTTCCCTTAGCGTCTTAGCTACCGAGATTATGGCAATGTCATCTGCAAAGCCCACAATTGTATGTATGACTGTATATATGTATGTATGTATGTATGGATGTATGTAATTTATAAAAGAAATAGAGACTGAAAGCAAAATTAAAAAACCAACATATTTTTCGCTAAGCAGGACCGTCATGTGTATTAATATGATTGAATAAGTAATGAGGGCAACTGAATTATAATATTCGTATAGTTTTTGTAACTTCATTTTAATCATAATTTGAACCTATAAATAACACAGACTTTTTTAATTTAACGAGTATAATGGACTGTGCGTAGTCTTCACAAAAAACTAAAGACTTAAGACACATACTTTATACTCAGACTCAATACACAAAACGCTTTCGTACAAAAACCGCGCACATCAAAATAGACATGAGAATAGGCAGGCAGTACGTAGTTTGTAAGCATAAAAATAAATATGCATGTTAAATACATTCCATACACAGTAATTAGAATATGCACGTACATATTCACTGCACTTTAATATGCATTGTATGTGTACTGTTTGCAGTGTATGTAATGTATGCATGTACTATTTAATGTGTAGTCACATATTTGAACAAAGACTTCTGGTGTTATGAGAGGAATAGAAAACGCAAAAAAAAGAATTACAAAAACTACAACAAAAAAACATACTTAAATTAATGGTAAATATATGTAAGCATAAAATGTTTACATCAAATAAATACATGAACAACGAATCAATGAACAACAACAACGACAACAAACATACGTGGTACATAAGCAAAAAAATATTTAAGGTTGCTGTTGTTCTTCTTGCAATTTTTTAGCCATTAGCCTTAGGAATTTAAGCAAACTTTTAAGGCCACCTCAACAAATGCCAATACAGTAGACCAGAGTGTGAGGAGGCATTTATGAGTGGGGTAGGAAGATGATAAACAAACAAAAAAAAAAAAAAAAATACACAACAATTAACAAGAATGTTAATGGATACAGTTTAAAAGGCTGAGGATTTTTTACCGTATCTCCCTCTATGCAGAGGTTAAAACACAGGTCAATTGTAGATGCAATTTAAATACTTGTGTTGTAGCAAAGATAAAAAGTATTCTCCTAAGTGTCAGTGACAAAAGTTCAAGGAGTTCTTGGTTACTTGACAAAATATTGGTTATAATATCGTATGACTTTTAGAAACAACTTTTGAATGTTTAATAGTTTAATATAATATTTTCGATATGTGGACAAGTGAAACATCACTACAGATATTGGCGTTTTTTTAATTCACTTCAGATTTGCAAATATGTCTTATTGATATTCAGTCAGTGAATTCACTTTAGTGAATTCCATTCAAGACCAAACATAAAAAGCATCAAATTGATTGACAATCTTTATTGCATTACTACAGAAAAATAATTTTTTTTAGTATTTAATTCTTGTACGGGAAGCATATGGTCTTGAAGAAAAATTTCCAATCGAATTTTTGTGCTGCCAGGTTTGTAATATAATTTTTAATTTTCATGCACGCGGATTCTCTACAGCTATCTGTTTCAGCTTAGTATAGACGGGACATGCTCCCCTTGAAATATTGCGTATTCCATTTAACTGCATCCTACTTTTGTAGATACTTTTCTACGAACTTATGTAAGCACTTCTGTAAGTACTTTTGTAAGTACTTTGGTACATACTTTTGTAAGTAGTTTTGTACATTGAAGAAGTCATGTAAGTGCTTTAGTAAGTACTAAAGAATGTACTTTAGTAAGTTCTGAAGTATGTACCATCGTACGGATTAAATAAGTACTTTTGTTGGTAAGTACTTTGAGAAGTACTTTACTAACAACTTTAGTACGTACGAAAGTTGATCCTTTTTCTTTAACTACTATTCCTATCTACTCTTTTACAAACAACAGCATTATTTGTAATTTGTATTCTTTTGATTGTAGGCCGATCATTTTGGAGACTGAGAAGAGGTGGAGTAATTTGAATGACTTACTCACAACCGACATACGGTCAATTTTCGAATGAAGTCGGATGAATAGGATTGTCATCAAAAAGCGAAAGTCCCACATAAGCTCAGCAATAATTTTGCATCATCTGTATCTATGGATGGTGTAAACATAAGGGAGTATAAAGGTCTTGATGTTCTGGTCATGAAAATTCAGTGTGATGTTCTCTGGAGTCAGCACATTTTTCAAGTGTCGAAAGAAGCATTCAAGTGCCTCGGTTTTTTGAGACTGTGCAAGAAATACTTCAACCCATCTCATCTTCTTACACCACTTATATTTGACCGACTCTCATATATGGGACGCTGCTTTAAAGTCTATTTTGAGGCTTTTCGACCGCGTACAAGAGAGGGCGAGGTTCTCATTACTGACGTAGGATATCTAACCCTATCGATTTATTGGAAAATCGTTGCAATTTGGCTTGTGTTTGACTGCTCTATCGCTACAACAACGGATTTTGCTCGAGCAAAATAAGTGGACTTGTTCCTGAGAATCAGGTATTCCTACGTAAAACTTGTCTATCTCGCCGAGCACATACGTTTGTTGTCGATTGGCCAGTGGACAGACAAAATTCGTTCTTTAGCTTGCCTATTCGTAAGTGGAACACCATTCCTGAAAAGGTCTTTCCTGTCACTTATGATATAAAGAAATCTAGTGTTCACAAACACTACTAATCCCTCGTTCCTCCTTCCCATAATATATTTTGCTAGTTCCAACACAACGCACTGCATGAGTACATGCCCCTGAGTGTTGGTCGTACAAAAAAAGTTGACGCATTGTAGGTACTCTACAATAACTTTCAGATTATTCAAGTAGCACGTGCGATAATTTTTCTTGTTGGCATAATCACTAAATTCCATTCCACTGTGGCGTAAAGGGAAACGAAAAGGTGGACGAACTGGCACGTAACAGATCGGAGGGGTTTGAGGTGGAGGCGATATAAGGGATATATGTATACGCCTCTACGGGAATACTTTTCAAAATTGGAAAAAGCAGAATGGAATTCGACAAACGGTAGGTGGTTCAAATTTTTTAAAACTGTTGTGTCCAGCAGTGGACAGCGGGAGAACCAGGGAACTAGTTGAGTTCGACAACAAAACTTTTCGCATTTTAACAGGAATTCTAACGGCACAGTTTCGTTGACAAGCTGGGTGTGCCCCACCAGAATTACTGGAGAAGCTGCCATGATGTGGAGAAAACGGAATCGGTACAACACCTTTTATGTGAGTGCCCTGCACTACAGAACAGACGTCATCGGTTTTTGGGTGACAGAATGATTGAAGATCTGGGCATGGTGGCGAACGTACCACTAAGCAAGCTGGCTGGTTTCAATCGGAGTTCGGGGTGGTTCAAACGTACCACTAGCGGATCATAACAAGGGGGCTTAATTCACACTGGGTGACACAATGGGCCACCGAGTGAATTTGCCTTTGAACGGCAAGCTATCCGCTAACCTAGCCTAACCTAATCTTGTAATTCCATGCATAATTGGCTGACTAGTACTAACATAACCATCTCGTAATGCTTGTAAAGTGACTACGTTTGAATCCATATTAATAAGCAGCAAATCTAATCGGTAATCTATTAAAAAATAATCGATATTCTAGAGATAGGTGACTTTGTGTGAGCCGTTGACATTTGATATTGTGGATTGGAGGCTTATATGTTCGGCTTTGAGGAATTGGTTATACTGCAGCTCTGACATATTGAAAAAAAAAATGTTTTTTTCGACGGCTTCTCACAGGAGTCTAATGAGAAATTCTCTGAGACTCTCTTCAGAGTCTATCTTCCAGTTATAGGCCCTTTCACTAACATTAGTATACCAACTATAGCTGATGAATTTTCCCACTTTTTGAACTAACTTCGCATGTCTATAAGTAAGTACGTATTAGACACTCAGAATTTCATTCATAAATCTTTTCAATGTGCCAGTCTTAGTAGCCATATGTGGTGCTAAGGAATTCGTCATAAATTCAAAACTGAAATAAATTAATTGTTACACGATATTTGATATTTTCGCTTGATTTTGATTCCGTTTACTTCAACACTTATTTTGCTTTGCTTTGGCATTTCGTTGATAATAATTCTTAGTACAGATTTATGAGTCTCTGTACCAATGCCAATCATTTGAATTTCAATATTGATTTCTCTGTTATATTTGCAAAAACTAAAATCCGTGTTTGATGTAAATATATGTAGACATACATACATACATCAAAATAAACAAATTGTTGTAATAATTACCACATAAAAGTCGATTTCTGACTGAATTCTTTTTTTTTTTTTTTGAAGTACTTGAGCAAGAGAGAGAGAGAGAGAGAAAGATATTATAAATGGAATGTGTTTATTTGTTAAACAAATAACAACAATAGCAACAATAAACACCATAAAATAATGCATTACTTGCAGGTTTTTTTTTTATTAAACAAGAACCCAACACACGATAAAACATCAAGTCTATGGGTGGCATAAAACTTGAGTTCTTTTCTCAAGTTCTTGTATCGTATGGACAGATGAATTGGTGGTGGTGGTTCTTGGTCCAGTCACTTGGACAGACGTATGTATGCTTATATGTGGACAATAAAAATAAGAAAAAAAATGTGAACAGAAAATCAACAAAAACAACATACATAGACGACAGCAAACAAGCGGCAATTAAATTTTTCTAACACGCGATGGCACGCAAAAATAATTCCTCAAGTAAATAAAGCAAAAGAAAAACAACAAAAAAAAAAAGAAATTTTTTCAAACTTTAAATTTTAAAAGCCTTCAAGGCAAACAAAACCGAAAAAGAAAACACGATGAAGAACACAAAAAGCTGAGATGTTGTTAAAAAGAAAATAAAAGAAAAGCAATGAAACAACGTATGATGATGCTGACGACAACAACTTAGCAAAGGCGACAACGATGACACAAGTAATAATGACGACAAGCTCAAACAAAAAAAAAAAAAAAACAAAAAAAATGGGGGAATACAAAGGAAAAGCCTTTATTTCTTCAATAAAGATTGAGTGCCAGCCAGCTAACTAGCCAGTCAGCCAGTATCTTTAAGTGATAAACATCGACTGCCATACAAATAGTGCATAAATAAACACGATTGTAGATGTTGAAATGATAAGCGCCATGCTTAAATAAATAAAGACAAGTTGTAGGCAAATCATCTGAAATAAAAAGAATGAATACAACCAAATAGCCAAATAGAGCTACTAACTTAGTCAAAGCCCCCCCCCACTTTTAACAGCCTGGCAGAATGTTGAATTGACTACCAACTGAGTGGTAAGTGATCTGTTGCGTACATTCTATACATTTTACATGGTCGTTGAATATTTAAGGATCTATCAAACTATAAATTTCCACACACACACACACACACACACAGGCCATAACAGCCTGGTAAAAGGCAAATTATCGCCATACTCTGCTCTGTTCTGCTCTCATGTAGCATTCGGCATTCACTCAATTATTTCATATTTTTTTTCCAGTATTTTGTATCGTATTTGCATAGAATTTTATTTTAATTGAAACTCGTTTGGTTCACTTTAAATTACTGTCAACAAGTGCGTTTATGTTTAGGAGATCAGTTAACACATACTACTGGACAACATAGCCACCGGCGGCAGATTGGCATTTTCCTAGAGACGTTGAAAATATTGGTGTTTTGAAATAAATACGCCAATCTCAAGCCAATGTATCTTAGATGACCATGATGTTGAAGTAAGTATTAACAATTAATAGAATTTTGTCTAAAGACTGCTAAAAGAATGAAATCTTTAGTTTAGGTATTCTGGCGAGTTTGGTGTTTTAATAGGCGTCGTAGTCTAGTAGGTAATGTGTTGCTGAATACATACAGTCCCTTACGGTAACTCGATAAATCGATTCACGTCAATTAGCCACAACTGTACTGAGTGATATCATAGACGAGATGTATTCAGAGAAAAGAGCAATTACTAGTGACAAAACGCGATATTTAAAACATGCAAGAAAAACTATATGATCTGGACAGATTAGCGTGTAAAGCTGGAATTGATGTAAATACCAAGCCAAATATAGGAATCGGAAAAAACAACTTTAACGTAGGGAATATCATGCTTAAAGATAAAGACTACACTCTCTAGGCTGTATAGTGACAACGGATGGCGGAGAAGAAACAAATACAACAACAGGCTTATTACAGAGACAGTGACATTTGGACTACAGTAATCAAGCTTAGAGCACCCAACGCATGTCCTCTATTTATTTATCAACAAATGCCTCAGAGTCATATGCAGGATGTTCTCCGCGATAATGTTGGGAATATAGAATTGAAATCTTAAATAACGGGCCATATCATCAGGAGAACTCTCAGTAGTATTATAAGAATTCATTGGAAAAGAAAGCTCATTGATTGATTGACAAAATAACACCTGGATAAGAACTATATTTCAAGAGCTAGACATTGTGACCTTTCATAGGAAAGCGATAAGCTGTCAACAGGAGTAATGAAAGAAAAATGGATATTGAATCAATCGTGATTTAAACATTAGCAGCAATTGTTTCAATGCAATTTCTATGATTATCCTCTTTAATGTTGGTATAACACTCGTTGTGGACTAGCATTTAGTGTGTTGGCTTAGTAGACGTGAGACCTAGCTTCAAACCCTAGGGCAGACATCTCGAACAAAACGAAAGTATGCAAATATTTCTTCTGTAACTGCCTCTCAACACATTTCTGCCAAAAATCTGAAAGCAAATAAAATTACCATGAAAAGTTTCTCAAAAATCTATCGTTCAGAGTTGACTTTAAACTGTAGGTCCCACCATTCATATAAAAAATTAATATACGCAGCATGAGAGGTTTGAGAGGCAAGTTTGTAATCTGGACTAAAAGGTTGTAGATATAGAAATCCTTGAACGAAGTATAACGACTTCTCATCTTTATTAGTATTTGATTCAACCGCAATCGACTGAGAGGAAAGGTTGTAATCTGGACTAAAGCGTTTTAGATATAGAAATCCTTGAACGAAGTTTAAGGACTCGTATAAGTATTTGATCCAACCGCAATCGACGTTAGACTATTTGAGTCAACACCGGCTCTCGCTCAGAATCGCGTTCTTAGTATTTGGTTAATATAGTTTAACCATACGATTGAAAATGCTTGCTGGCACACACATCTGATCAAAATCCCAGAGTCAGTGAACCATTTTTTATTTCCAGGGCATACCTCATAGTACATTTCTTTATAAAGATGTAAACGACAGCTGAGTATAGAAGCATTTAAAGCATGCCATGCCTGTACCTAAATACTTCATCTTTCTTTTCTAACGATCTCTGGTTCTATTTGATGTCAACAAACAAAGAATAGATATGAATGATCGGCTAATAATCAGCACTAAGGAGGGTAGTCTATTATCTAGGACAACTTCCGGATATTTAATCCTCTTTCTATTGATAAAAGGGACTGCTCGCCTAAATAGGAAAACGCTCACAGCATGTCGACAGTCTGATTTATAAATCAAAACAGAATTCATAATATCGGACATCAATTGTCTGTATCCGTAAGCAACCTGGCTATGATCGTGAACAAGTTGCCAATGACCAAAGAGCACCTCTAGCTCACTTAATAAAATAGAAAGACGAGCTGATTTATCTGGTTTCTAACATCGACCTACTCGCGGCAGTTGTCGCTAGCAGTTGTGAAGTAGGTAATATGTTGGCTTATTAGACGTGATGCCTCGGTTCAAACCCCAGGTCAGGAATCTCCAACAAAATGAAATAAAAAAAAATATTTTATCGGCGTCTTCCTCTCAGCAGGTTACTGGCAAAAACTCAGAGAGAAATAAAATTGTCATGAAAAGTTTCTCAAAAAAATCTGTCTTTCGGAATCGAGTTTAAACTGTAGGTCCCGCCACTAATGTATAAAATTAAAACACATAACAAAAGTGTTGCGTAAAACTACGTTGTAATCCTGACTAAAGGCTTGTAATGACCAATTATGTGTGTTACGTACTCGTCGTAGTTTTTTTTCTCTTGTCAGGAAAAACTAATTCCATGGAGGGTTAGCCAGTGTTATCAATGACACTTTTAACGTAATTTTTCTGCACCATTAGCCGTCGTAGTCTGCCTATTAAAATAAGCTATTTTATATCGTAACAGTCTTCCTGAAACTGTTGACCACAACTTCAATTTAATCATTCTTAAAAAATACAAAAATTTTTTCTGTTTACGAAACTGTTTATGCCATCATTTCCTTAAGCCAATAATCTTTTATCGCAACATCAATATTTTCATTTTTCTTTTAAATCTATTAAGAAACGTACGTATGAGTTTCTACAGATTATTTTTGTTGTTGTTTTTATTTTTTCCATGAAAACCTTTTTACAAAAAAAAAAAAAAAAAAAAAAAAATGCTTCTGTAAATGGGTAGAAAATTGATTTGAAAACCTACGCTTTGCGTTCATTAATGAATGTTCCTCTGCCTCAGTACACGTATGCTTGCACTCTTATATGGTTTTTTTGGAGCCATCTATGGCTATCTGAAAAATAATATCAAAACGTAATAAAAAGGAGGAAAAAAACAGAAACAGAAAGAAAACCAAACATTTGTTCATTCATAGAGAGCATGTGAAGGTACCTTTGCCATGGCACTGTAAGTAAAACTGAAATGAAACCAACTTTAAAGATTTCCAAATGGCAGACAATTGTTTGGCAATAAATGCTCTACGGTGTTTAAAATTGAATTGAAATGATGATTAAGAAAAAAAAAAAGAAACGGAAAATCTATAGTAAGTACAGAAGTGTTAATAATAATAGCAGCAAGAATTAAAACAAAAAAGTTGTTCTCATTTGATAATACATTTGAACAGTTTGTTGTTGGCTTAAACAGAAAACATTTGTAATTTCAAACTTTTTTATGATTATCATATCCTTTTTGACCACTACTGTACTACTAAAGTTATATTTTTTATTTGCAATTATTGAATTCAACGCTTTTTTTCATTTCAATTTGCTTTGGTTGTTTAATTTCGGCAACACAAATGTTTGTTCGTTTGTTAGTTTGTGGATTACGACAATGACTACATCATCTCCTAAAAAAAAAGAAACAAAAACAATTCAACATCAACCACGCAAATTGTACCTTTTTTTTCTTGCTTTAAAGTTGCTTTAAAATACAAGAAAATTTTTATGAAAAACAAATCAATAAAAGGTGTTGATAATGGGCTGATTTTCGTTTTCGTCTATTATTTGTTCATGTTTTTTTTCTTATTCTTCTTCGTCTTTGATTTTTGCTTTCAATTGATGTGAACATTTGACTTCAATTTCCGTTGTAATATTCTGCTGAAATGACATTCGGAAAATGATTTCAAACGTAAACAATAAAAGAAAAAAACAAAACAATTTGCAGACATATAACCCAGTAGAAATGTTTTAAAGTAAGAAAAGAAAGCAAAAGTGAATCGAATCCCAGACTATTTTAACAGTAAGTTCAGGTACATACAGTCACACAGATAATTATACGTACCCCCCTAAAATTTTTTTTTTAAATGATAATATATGGACAAGTCAACTGATTTTTACGCCAAATTTTTTGTTTTCCACCACAGCCGAACAAAGTATATTTGTTCTCATCACTAAATATTACATTCGCCCAAAAATCAGTTGACTTGTACATATAATATTGGGCAAATTCCAATATTTTTTTTCTCGGCACTCGGCTGCGGAATCCATTCTTTCTCAAAACACTTTGAACGGTTTCGGAATGCACAATAACATTGTGATCACTTTCTGAGGTATTTCGTATTTCTACGGCTGTAGTCCTAGGATTTTTATTCACAATACCTTTTATATACCGGGCTACCCTTGGAGAAATTTTATACAAAATATACGTCGTACGTATAATTTTCTGTGGTGCCATATTGGTTTTAAGCAAACTGTAGTCACAAATTCATAGATTTTGGGAATCTTTTTTTTATTTAAGTAAATGTGTCGTTACAAACGTTAATGTAAAGGAATTTTAGATTAGAAGTTCATTACTTTAAAAAAATGATTTTTAGGGGGGGTACGTATAATTATCTGTGTGACCTTGTTGCTGTAAGACGAACGTCTTTTTAGATAGATGGTTCTCCATCAGTTAGTATTTGCAGGCAAAGTTCGATCATGTAATTGGCACTTTTAGCGGCCTTGATTGCAAGGTTGTCATCACTCCGAGCGAGAATCTTTGGGGGTGGGTCTCCAAGACAAGAATACCCAGGTTGGGTATTACAATGGTTAAGTTAGGTTAGGTTTGAGGATGTGCGCTTGTCATTGGAACAAGTGCAATACCCAGAGGACAAACACAGAGAGAGAGAGAGGCTAGTGTAGAAGATAGAGGAATTGCTAATGGAGGAGACGTAGTAAAGGTAGGATATAAGAGACGGAGGAAAAAAGATGGACCACAAACATACAAGAGAGAGCGACTACAACCTTGATATCATCCTAGCACAGCTAAGATCCCGTTGGTCGAACATCCTATACAGTTACAGAGCGAGGTTTGTTCCTGGAACCATGGATCGGTGTCCATCATGTAACCAGGACCCACAGGACACAGCACACCTCTTTGGATGCTAGGCCAAACCCACAACCCTACGTCCAGTGATCTTATGACTGTGACCCAAACAAGCTGCTCAATTCCTAGGACTAACAATTACTTGACGACCACCAACGGATACACATCACCATCACATTCCATATCTTCTCATCCAACATCGCATAAGGCAGACAATAGAACAGATAACATATAAATTTTCTTAACTGTTCTACAGGGAACAACTTCGGGAAACAGCAACAGACCTGTTACAAGAACAACAACAACAACATTTAAATTTTCTTAACTGTTCTACAGGAAAACACTTCGGACCTGTTACAAGAACAACAACAACAACCTTGATGCCCTAACACTTCTCAACAAGCTCAATCTATATATGAATCTATGGACAGCCCTAATGCGGCTCTCGGCAGAGAGTCCAAACCTTCGAAAAAGCCACTGCCCAGGGCCCTCAACCTACTAACGGATGCACGGCTGCACGGCTGCAGAGGGGAGTTCGATCCAATTTCTCCTTATCGCAACATACCCTGCAATAGTCCGGCTAGGATTTGTTCCGGATCCTTGTTAGCGATCTAATCTCGCAGTGCTTTGTAATGAAACCAATAACTAGCCTCAGGCTGGCCTTATCTAAGCCCAGAAACAAACCTGTTCTAGAACTGTCTATAGGTTAGGTTAGGTTAGATGACGTGTACTTGTCAATAAAGATAAGTACAGTACCCGGAGGTCGAATTGACCCATTGTACAATGTCCTGTAGAACTGTCTATACTAGACACACAAAATCTCGATCTATATCCCCAAGACCACTGCTCTTCTTCCTCCCTGACCCATGCAGTGATGAAGCCGTAGCAGATTGGGGGATCTGGACCAGCTATCAAGTCGCCCTAAGAAATACAATGGTTTCCTGGGATATATTTCATTTTAGAAAGAAAAATTTCTGGATGTCTTATTAAAAATTCCTTCAAATTTATTTGAAATTTCCAATTGGGTCATTATCATTTATTATCGCCAGAGACGTGTGAATACTTTTCATTATGGCAGTAAGATTGAGTGCCAATAAACGAGAAATAACGTTTGATGATGACGATGGCGATGGGTGACAACAGTGAGGCTGTTTGAGATGACATTGCGAAAAACAATGATTCCGATTATAATTGTTTTCGAAAATATTCAAATTCAATATTTTTGTGGTTACGATTCGTTTCGCTTTTAGATTTTCAGGCATTTTCAACTGTGATGTCAAGATCAATCTGCATGATTAGCAGCAGCAGCAGCAGCATAGTCAGTGTGAATTGAGAATTTTGTGGCACCAAGATGAGATTTTTGTGTGTTTTTTGGCATCAACATGATTTTCATGTTAAAACAATTCTCACGTTTGTTTTACATTTTGTAATTGTTTTATTAAATATGACAGATATATTGTATAGATTTATTTATTAAAGAAAAATTCCTTCTTTTTGTTGTTGTTTGTGTTGTTTTTTGTTTTACGAATTTACGAATAAATTAGCACAAGAGAACAATGGTTCTTATATTACAGCATAGCTGCTGCGGCTGCATGTGTTCCATGAAGCTAAACTGAGCTGAGCTGAGATAACTGGGTCGGTTTGTGTATGATTTGGTTACATGATCTGTTCTAAGATTCTATTCTGTAATTTAGATTCGTAAATAATTCCTTAAATAGATCTTTTTGGATTGTTTTTTCCAGCTTTATAAAGCTGTATGTACTCGTATGTATGGTAATGCTAATGGTGTTAGGTATCTATTGTTATTATTAGAGAATTTTGTTGTTGTTGTTGTTATTGTTGTTGTTAATATGATTTTTATCAATTAGTTAAAGTCACGCCTTGTTATTGGGTTGCTGGTTGCTTGGTTGGATGGTTGGTTGCTTGGTTGTTTGCCTAGCTTGCCTGGTTTAGGTCTAGTGTCTGCTGACTTGTCATAAATAATATTATTGTGACAAAAATAAAAACAAACACAACAAAAAATTATTATATTTTATTATTTGTTTGTTTGTTTTCCTAGATTTTTATTTCACTAGCATAACAAATTTTTTGTCAAATCAAAACACAGAAAAAAAATGAGAAAAATAGAAAAATAAATAAATCTTTTACTACCATTGCCATAAAACCCAACCAAAGCCGGGGGTATTGAATTTAAATCGTTTTTGTTGTTGCTGTTTTTTCCTCTTATTGTCCTACAATTGGTCTAATTTTGCTATGTCACACGGCCATTTGACACCGAGTATTGTATTAAAATTACATGTGTTTTCTATAATTTTTTTTTCGTGTTCTTATTGTTGCTTTTTTGTATTGTAATATTATATATACACCAAATATATATATATATATATCTATGTTATTGTAACTATTTAGGGTACATGTCATTTTGTTCCAATTGACATTTAACACACTTCATAAATTAAAAATAAAAAGTGAAATAAATCGATTTCACAAAACATACAGAAAACCAACAAAAACAAAATAAAAATATTTTTTTTTCTTTTTTAAAGAAATATTATTAGATTTTATTAGCTTCAGTCAATGGACATAAAGTTGTCCAATGCTTTATAGTGATATTGCTGACACTTTTTACATGCCATTGTTATTAACAGAGTTAGGCTTGGAAAATATCGATCATAAATGATTTGTATAAAACGCTTGGCTAATTTAAATAATTACTATTGATATTTTCTACAACAATATTACAATAACAACAACAACAACTATAGTTTAAAAAAATAAATCGTAATATATCGATGGTAATGTCATTTGAAAATTTAATTATTTGTAAAGAAAAAAAAAGAGAAAAAAACATTTTTTTTTTTTTCATGGAATTATTTCATTGAACATTGCAATGCAATGTCTGCAATGTCAGCATGAAATTAACTTTTTTAATTATATTTTATTAAAATTTCATGTGATAGTTTTTATACAAAAAAAAAATCCTTAAAAATAAATTGCATGGCCTTTTTATCATGGCAAAGACATCTGGTAGATGCTTTGGTTGGTATTAATTTCCAAGACGACAACACTGTTGCATCGCACTTGTAGAGAACAATGAGCATCGCTACGTTAAAATCGATGGAACAAGGCAACGCACAGTGGGGTTTTTGATACCAAAAGTGGGAATTAATTCGAGGTAACTTTCCCTGTTTCTAATTTTAACTTTTTTCAGTTAAATTCACTTTAAGAAGTAAAACTAATCAATTTTTTAATATTATTTAGTAAAAAATTTTATTTCCCATTAGTTTATTAAAAAAAATTGCAATATTTCCAAAAAATATAAAAAATAATATTTATTCTCATCGGATATTCCTTATCCGATTCTTTATCATCATCATCATCAATTATTATTATCATCATTATAACTATAATTAGTATAGGTATCATTATCATTATTATTGGCATCTTCTTCACCATCGAGATCTGATTCAAATCTTATCAATAGAATTGCTTCCATAGAAAAATGATGGGGTTTTTTCTCTTTCAATTTTATCATCTTTGATTTACTGGATCTGAAGTACCTAACAATCTTTTAAATATATCTTCACTTGATTTTTCTCTATAACATTTTCGCGAAGAATGCTCCCTAAACTTTTTGAAATCTTTGTTTCGAGCTTCTTGTGCTTCTTCCGTCAGCTGTCCAATTGGTAGTAAAGTGTGGTTTATTATTTCTGGTCCATGGATTAAATATTTATGGATAGTTGTGGACATATAATACCAGGGATACAGTTGTACAAAATACCTTGCGGTATCAAGAGCGAAATATCGAGACACATTAGTGTTTATTTGAAATCCACTAGAAACGGTAACCATAATTGACTGCAGTTGTCTTATCAATTTTGCATCCAATTTTGTAATTTGCGCTGAAATATCCGCATTTTGGAAGAAGCGCCGAGCTGTGTTGCCGTCATTCAAATTTCCAAATCCAGGTTTCGGATGATCAATAATAAGACCAGTTTTATTTTTGAACTCCTCTTGAATACGTGGTTTATTTTTTGCAACAACTTATTTTTCGATATCCGATTTAGCTTGCCCTTTCTTTATTGGAAGCTTATATGCCAAAAGGAACAGGCATTCAAAAAACCTGATCCATCCATGCAGAATCGACAAACCGATCTCCAGATTTTCTGTTTTTACTTGCAAAGAAATTATTTTGTCAATATTTTTAAATTCTTTGGAAGTAGCACCACATAAAAAGCATTTTTGTGTACTAGTAGTTTCTGTGTATTACATATTTTTCATCAATCATGGATGGACCAACTTATGATTGACTTTCAAACGTTTTTCTCCTTAAGAAGGTTTTTTACTTTTTTTATTTTTTTTTTTTTTAATTTTTATATGTAGGTGCAACAATATATTTAAATTTTATTTTAAAATGTGCAAAAAAGTGCAGACAAATTTTACATAAATACTTTCAAAAGCGTTTATATTTTTAGAACGAAAAAGGTTTTTTTTCTTAATTTGGCTTTATTCACAACTTTTTATCGACATATTTCCCGAAATCCCCTAATTTATAGGCTTACGCATGAAAATTAAATTAAAATAATAACACAAATTGCACATAAAAACCAAAAACATAAATTAATCTAACTAACCTGAGGTTGAAGGTTCCATTAAAATATTTTTAATTATCACTTTAGAAACAACCCAAAAGTAATTTTTAAGACACCAAAAGTTGAAATTTATATTTCACTCGAGAAAAACTACAAATAATTCAAATTTTAAAATTATATTGTGCCATAACGGTAGCTGTCAAAAACAAAATTTTTGCACCAGTGATGTGGAATGTTGTGTACTTTTACCGACTACAAAAATTTATTCAGTAGCTAAATTTAATTTTGCAATTAATTCCCATTTTTGGTATCAAAAACCCCACTGTGCAACGTGCCGATGTTGCTTCTCGTCTTTGCCGCAGAGTTTTTTTACTTTTAGATATGTAGGACTTGTTTGATCATGTGGAAGTTGCCGTAATCTAGTAGGTCGTAAGACCACGGTTCAGGTCAGACATCTGGAACAAAACGAAATACGGAAAAATATTTCTTCGGCGACTTCCTCTCAGCAGTTTTCTTACAAAAACTCCGAGTGTAAATAAAATTGCAATGTATGTAATTTTCTATGGCCATTGATGGACTGAAGTCGCCGTAGTCTAGCAGGTAGTGTGTTGGCTTATAAGACGGAAAGCCAGGGTTCGAGCCCTAGGCGAAATACAAAAAATATTTTTCGTCGACTTCCTCTCAGCAGATTTCTGGTAAAAACTCTGAGAGTAAATAAAATTGCCATGAAAAGTTTCTCAAAAATCTGTCTTTCGGAGTCTACTTTAAACTGTAGGTCCCACCACTCATGTATAAAATTAACACACTCAACATAAGTGGTGTGATAAACTAGGACGTTGTACACAGGGTCAATTCGATCTCCGGGTACTGTACTTGTCTTAATTGTCAAGTAAACGTCCTCTAACCTAACCTAACCTTGTATGGACTACTGTTGTATATTAGTTTTTATTTCGATCAACAGTAAGTTGAATTTATGTTTATTGGCTGGTAGCTTAGTTAAATTGATATATTATAAGCCAGATTTGCTTTGGAATAGCACTCTTGAATGCGCTCCCTTAAAAGAACAAAAAAACATGGATTTTAATGGAGACCTTCAGCACAGCTGAATGGGGCTATCAATGTGGCTAACGTGATAAATATATGATTCCTTAGGAGTTAAATAAACCTTAGCTGTCAGTCAGTAGTAATAAAAATTGTTGCACAAATATAGGTTACTCACATCAATGGCTCTTGCAATCCTAATGTCATGTTAAACTTCACTATTGCGTTCGGCGTCGGTAAGTATAACCGCCTGTCTGTTATTTAATATTTACCCTGGTACCTTTGAAATGATTTAACTCCGTATTTTCGATACCCTACCGCATTACTGAAAACCCTTCTCGTTGTAATTAAGCACCAAAGGTTTATAATGTCTCAAACCCCAATGAAAAGGAACGAATGTCTGCATCTCTTCGTCTTTCTTTTAGTCAAATATCCATCCATCCAATCCTCTCTTCCAGCTCCATTGAAAGGTCCTGATCTCATCAGCGGAGTATAAACTATTATCCTTGTTATTTGAATTGCCTGCTCATTGCACCAAATTCCCACATGATCTGTGATCCTGGTCTGTCTAGCTGATTCAAATGTGCATTCTATTCCATCTGTTGTTAACCTCTTAGAAGCTGTTGGATACATACACATATAATTGGGGATTACAGCCTTTCAGGCCGTATTCGAACCTAGCTTCTCACACCACTGTTGTGTGCGTTAATTTTATATATGAATGGAGGGATCTACAGTTTAAAGTGTATTCCGAGCGACAGATTTTTGAGAAACTTTTTCATGGCAATTTTATTTACTGTCAGAGTTTTTGTTAAAAAGCTGCTGAGAGGTAGTCACCGAAGAAATATTTTTTTGTATTTCGTTTTGTTGCAGACGTTTAACCCGAGGTTTGAACCGTGGCCCTACGTCCTATAAGCCAACATACTATGACTATGGACTATGACAACTTCAAACATTCATACTTCAAATATTCATACTAGTCTGGCTAATAATGTTTGACGTACTCATCGTGAATTTTTCATTCATAAGAAAGGTTTGAGAGACTGGCTAATAAATATTTCGTTGCAGTATCTCTTGTAGAGAAATCTATAGATATGGCTTTTAAGAATGCTAAAAATTTTAAACACAATCTTATAGCAATTTCAACACTTGCCTTATAACAATAATGACCATTTTTTAAGAATTTCATTGGCTATTAAAACACTTCAATTTATAACAAAAAAATAGGTGTTATAAGATGCAAAATATGAATTTTGTATGCAATTGGAATCTCTTTCAAAATATTTGCTCTTATTAACAAGATTTCCTAATCTCTGTCATTAAATTCAAAAAAAAATTTTTTTCCATATTTTTTTTTCTCCGCTTATTTGCCGCAAACTTGTTCAATTCAACACATTTTTTGTATCATATCTGTGGTAATAATTTCCTTATTTTTGTTAAGCAATATTTAATAAATTAACACACGTACAATCTATAGATTGGCAAAGAAAATCGTATATCGTATCAAAGCAAAATGCAAATGAAAATCATAAATTTTATTAAAAGCTTTTCATTCCTTCGTTTTCTTCTTTAAATCAGGCGCAGATATTGTAAGTAAAACTGGTAAAACTAATCGGGCAAAGAAGAAAATGATTCTCTATTACAAAAAAACTATAATGAAAAGAAAAGAGAAGAAAACATCACGTAGTGCCATAGCTTACAGTGAAACCCAAACTGTGTGTATCGCATGGGTTAAACACAATTTCCAAATTTTGTATACAAACTCATGCCTGAGACACACTGCTTTTGTTTAGGAAACTTTAAGGCTGTAATCGTATGTATATTTATAAATAATAACTTGAGATATGGAGAAACAAAAAAAAAAATCATAAAAACCTAGAATTGCCCATGAATGCATATTTGCCCACAATAGGCCCATGTATGCCTATCTCATACGTTCTCATAAATATTTTTGAATAACAAAAAGATGTAAAAATGGTTTTAAAAATATGTAGAAATTCATATCGATATTGTGGCAATTTTATCAGTTTAATGGTTGCTTTAAGGAGCTTTTTTTGCGGCTCTAAACTGAAAATACTGATTCAACAAAATCTATAGATTTAAGTATTTAATGGGACATGAAATCACCTCTGGCTAGTTTAAACAAACAAGACGTATGATAATTAAGTCGTATTTTAGTGATTTGTTGTTATCGATCTGGCTGGCTAGATGTGAAGGTGTTCGTTTATGTGCCAAAAAAAGGGAACTGAATAATTTGAATAGAAAGCTTTATAATGTTAGCCTTTAAGTATGAGATTCTAATTAATTTCAGAAATTAGTTCTTATTCTAAAATACTAAATATCAACTCAACTTGTGGTATAAATGCTTACGCAAAGGACAATCACAATCACGATCAGTGCGTCACACATTGTTAGCCAGACTAGTATGAATATTTGAAGAGATTTCGACTGTGTAAACGACAGATTATACTATTCTTTCTCTGTCGTAGAAAATATAACAGAGTTTCATTGTATTCTTTATTCTCGATGTTTAAGAGTAGCTTCCTGTCAATGATGACAATAGGGTTGTCGTGTTGTAATGGCTTTAATTCTCCATTACAAGTCCTTACTATTTAAATTACAATCTGGAAGATTATTGTTGCCAAAATTTAATTTTTGTTCAAAAGACTTCAATCTCCCTCTATCAACAAGACCTTTTACCTTAGAGAGAGGAAAATAAATTAAACAATGTATAAGATTGGACGGTCAGAGGTCAGCAAGGGTCCTCACAGCCCAATAATTTTTCAAAGCCTGGCAACCCTATCGTTCTAGGACATACGAAAAAAGGATTCGAAAAAGTTTATTAATAACTTGGACCATTGGCGTGAAAACTATATTTGCCTTAAAACAAATGATAATTCACCATTTCGTGGTGTATTAATATACTGATTTCATGAATTCTACGGTTAAATAGAATAGCCTTGGAAGGGAGCGGAGCGAAGGGAGGCGGGAAAGCATAATAACATGCAGTGTTTGACTTTTTAAAGCTCTTAAGAGTAATGAAAGTTTCTTCTATCTAAACTGCAAAAAAGGGGCTGAGACCTAATGGTCGTGAGCAAAAGAACAGGCTTTTATTGTGATAGCTATTAAAATTTGAAAGGAAATGGTAAGATTATGTAATGCCTCTACAATATCAGTAGCATTTCAGAGTTTTGGATTTATTATCTGACTTACGTTCACATCTATTTGCTGTACAGTAGACTAATCACCTGTTTAGCCAGAAACATTTAATTGATAAAACCGAAATAATTAAAATAAATAATAATAATAATAAATAAAATATACCAACAAAATAGCAGTTTAAAAAAGTGATAAACAAGTAAACAAAAATGCAACAACAAACACTGCAAGAATAAATGTAAACAAAAATACACAAATAATAATGATGAGACAACGATGTTTACATTTATAGAGATCTCGAGAAGGTGAAGCTACGAACATTCGACTTCAAGATCATTCATCAGACAGTTTACGTTGGTATATAAAAGGCAAGACATAGCAGGCAACGGTCAGTAAAAATTCAGTCAGTCTTGTGTGAAGATGCGTGGTGTTTGAAGAGATTAATCGTGCTTCGGAGATCTACATTACATACATAGATCTGTCGCAGAATTGTTATTGTTTACGCAAAAGAGTGCAAAGAAGAATAACAAACTAAGCAATTGTTGTTGTTTACATCAAGTTGTGAACAGTGGCACACAGAATTGTGGTAACAATTAAGAATTTAATTAAAACTAAACACAAGTTTATTTTTATTTTTTTGCAATCAACGAACTCATATTTTAAACGTAACAACTAAACTAAAAGGTAAAAACGTAACAATAAGAATATGGAGGAGATTAAACAAAAAAAAATATAAAAAATATACACCTGTATTCCAGAGACGACTAGATTTTCGTCGGGGACATTGGTTTCTCTAACGGTATGAGAACGTTTCTCTTCAGATCTGTGAATTCTTGAGTCGATCATACAACCCAAATTACAATCATTCAGCCAGAAGTACGACCAAGCTTCTTATACCACTTATGTTGTGTGCGTTAATTTTATGCATGAGTGGCAAAATCTACAGTTTAAACTCGATTCTGAACGACAGATTTAGAGAAACTTTTCATGACAATTTTATTTACTCTCAGAGTTTTTGTCAGAAATCTGATGAGAAGAATTTGCCGAAAGAAATATTCTTTTCATATTTCGTTTTGTTTAAGATGTCTGACCTGGGTTTTGAACCGTGGCCTTACGTCTAATAAGCCAAAGCACTATCTACTAGAATATGGTTACTGACTAAACATTTAAGTTCATTAATTGCAAACGGTTTTTGGCAGATTCTAAATGATTATTAAAGGCATACAAAAATGGAAATGAAATTATCACAAATTTACCAGAGGTTCATTGCTTTCAGATATGGAAATAAAGGCTGCACTTTTGTCTTGTTGAGATAAATTTGGAGTACAAGTAAAATGTGGATCCAAGGTCCAAACAGTATAAAAATAAATGATTGACTATCACTAGATGATTTTTAATCGTACATAGAAATTTGGAACCATACCGTATTGGATATCAATATTTTACAACTACCTGTATCTCAAGCATAAACTCTTTAAAACTGTCATATGGTGTTACTTCAGGGTGGGGTCAACTTGTTGCGTTACGCGGCATGTGCCAGCATAACAGCCTTGCTGATATCGTTAGTCATTCACAGAGCTTCGTTGTCTGGCTTAGAATACATCTCCATCGCATCACAGTTCTTCTTGGAAAGTAAATTGACCTTCATTCATAGCTTGACTGATCATGTTTTCAATTCAAAACGCAATATAATCCGCAGTTTCCTTTTCATTTGAAAAATATGGACACTTTAATTTAAAATCGTGCCCCTGGTTACAGAAAGTACACAATCTCAGATTTTATAAGCAACACATCCTCTGAAGAACTGGGTTATAACTTCTGCGAATTCTGTTATCCAAAGTAAAGATTCGTTTCACTACCAAAAGTCTAAATCATAGACTTGCGAGATACATTTCGTCATAGGTTTTACGATCAACGATATGAATTGTAATGATTACTTAATTTAGATAGGAACCTAAACAGTTCTTCTAACTTACTTTAGACAGGACTTCCTAGGACCTAACTGCTCTCACTCAAGACATGTTGTGTATACAGATTTTTGAGAGATTTTTTCATGGAAATTTCATTTACTCTCAGAGTGTTTACTGGAAAGCCAGCTGAGAGGAAGTTGTCGAAAGAAATATTTTTTTATTATGTATTTCGTTTTGATCGCGATACCTGGGATAAGTTTTAAACCACATAAGCTAACACACTACCTACTATACTAGATCCACCTCTTATAGATATAGATAGTCCCTCTGCTACCGGTAAGGAGAGGTTATGGCTTGTAAACATGGTTTTAATAGGGTTTTCAACATTGTCTTCTTGGCCTTTCTGGCAATGACATCTGCGTGTGCTGCTTTGAAAACGAAAATTTTTATGAGTTTTTCAGATTTGAAAGATGCAATTTGAAGTCGCCGTAGTCTAGTAGGTAGTATGTTGGCTTATTAGACGTGAGGCCACGGTTCAAACCCCAAGTCAGACATCAAAACGAAAATATGAAAAAAAATTCTTCGGTGGCTTTCTCTCAGCAGATTAATGGCAAAAAATCTGAGAGTAAAAAAAAATAAAAATCTATCGTTCGGAGTCGACGTTAAACTGTAGGTTCTGCCACTTATAAAATTAACACACACAACATGAGTGGTGTGAGAAGCTAGGCCGTAATCCTGACTGAAGGGTTGTAATGGCCAATTATGTAAGTAATTTGGAGTACCACTTACAGTCACACAGATAATTATACGTAAAATTCATTTTTTTAAAAATGATAATATATGGACAAGTCGACTGATTTTTGCGCCAAAATTTTGCTTTCCGTCGCAGCCGAAGAAATTATATTTGTTCTCAATACTAAATACTACATTCGAACAAAAATTAGTTGACTTGTCCATATATGATTGGGCAAATTCCAATCGTGGTTTTTTTCTCGACACTCGGCTTCGAAAACCGTTCTTTCTCAAAACATTTCGAACTGTTTCGAAACGCACAATAACACTGTGATCACTTTCCGAGGTATTTCGTATTTCTACGGCTGTAGTCCTAGGATTTTTATCCTCAATACCTTTTATATACCGGGCTACCCTTAGAGAAATTTTATAAGAAATATACGTCGTACGTATAATTTTCTCTGGTGTCATATTGGTTTTAAGCAAACTGCAGTCAGAAATTCATAGATTTTGGGAATCTTTTTTCTTTATTTAAGTAAATGTGTCGTAACAGACGTAATGTAAAGAAATTTTAGATTAGAAGTTCATTACTTTTTAAAAAAATGATTTTTAGGGGGTACGTATAATTATCTGTGTGACTGTATATGGTAATGCCGATAGACTTTAGCTTGACGCTGTGTTACATACAGCTTTCACAAGGGGTGTAACGGGACACTACTGATCTCATGCTTGCCTTATCAAACTTAACCTTTACAACTTTAATAAAATTCCTACAAATTTATTACGAATTAAAAGTTTATTTCGATCTTTTATTGACAAGTTTATACATCAAAGCCATTAACCAGCATAATTACCATTCGAAGTGATTAACTCTTCAATATCTCGTAAATATTCCTATGTACGCGTCTGTAATTATTGTGAGTGAGACCATAACGAATCGCGGTAGGATGTGAATAAATAACGCATGGAACAACATGCACATGCGTTCGCAGATTTTATTATTGAACGAGCACTCATCTCACACAGTAGTAATCAATTACACGTTTATGGTATGAAATCAAAAGGAGAGAGAGAAAAAAATTATTGCGTTTAAGCCATAAATTTGTTTTTACCATAAAAATGCATAAATACGTACGCTTGTAAAGGAAAGAAATACGAGGATATTAAATGTCACCATTAGTAGCAGCGCAGCAATTTATTTCGCTGCTCAATAATGTGACCAACTGTTAAGCAGTGATGCGATGGCTTTCTATTGGAATAAGAAAATAGAAAATCTGGTGCTCTTTTCTTTGGGAAATTTTTATGAAAAACCATAATTTTCATCATAATCGTTGACGTTGTCGACAACAGCAGCAATAACGTTGGTTATATTATGAGTATATCTGCTAAATGATTGGAGGCTTATAAAGTTTCGTGTTAAAAGACGTTTTAAGAAAGAAAAAAAATTAAAACAAAAGACTGAAGCAACAGCAAAACACTGTGATACAAACACATGTGGCTCTTAACAAATATAAGCTTTTGGCTAAAAACATACAAACACACACACATACTCAAAAAAGTGAACAAGAAAAGTTTATAAATAATCGACATGATATTGCTTTAATTAAATTGTTGTTTGTTTGTTGTTGTTGTATATTAATGTTACAATACATTTACCAAATATCGACATTTATGGTTCGTTGAAGACTTGATGATGATGACGACAATGATGACTGAGTCTGAGACTTTTGTTGCCACGCGTACGTGATGGTGTTTTTTCTTGGCTTCTAATCTATTGAAGGCTTAAAGGAAACAACCATAACAGCCATAACAGAAATCTACGTGATCGTATAGCAATAGATTTTCATGGATCATGAAGTTCAGATGAAAAAAAATCAGAAGAAAAAATAATACAGCATCACACTAATAAATGATTGCATGAATGAATCGATGAATGCTTTCAATATGCAATTTATGATTCGTTTTATTTAGAGTTACAAACTTAATTTATTTGCCAATGATTTCTACAAATACTATACATATGTATGTAGGTTTATATTGCCTCATATGTGTGTGTGTATAACTGACGCGTAAAAATAATTGCAATGCACGTATGACTTAAGGGGTTAAATTTTCTATCAGCAATTGTTGCTCGTAATTGATAAATAATTTCGGTTATGAATTTAATTGGTGGCAATTAAATTAAAATACAACAAATATTTGTTGTAATTTTTGTTTTAATATAATTGAAGTCTATACACTTACGGGGGGCAAATTCCGCGTACATATGTATTTCTTGTTGGCATTTGATAATGACACTTTAGAGAGAGATTTTTATGGGAACAATAAAACAAACAAAAACATATGCATTTTGGTTAAGTATAAACGTATACATATAAACGATGCTTTAACTTTAAACAATTTAGTTCTGCGCTGGCCAATATATACAGTCAACGAAAAAAGTCTACATACAAACATTCTTAAAACAATCTTGATTTTAAATGCCTTAAACAGCGCTATAACATCTTTTTGAATTTAATAAAAATCCTACAACGGTGTATGTAGACTTTTTTCTTTGACTGTATGTACACTCAATTCCATCGTAAAAGAATCATAAAATCTCAAAATGCCTTATGTAGGCGTGAGTTGAATAAACTTATCTTCGGTTGCTTTGTGTGGACGACTCAATTACATTTCTTATAATCATATTATAGGGCCTGTAAAAAGTATTGGCAATTAATTTAGATGTTCTCCTACACTGTTGGTGGCTATATCCCTTGACCTGAATATTCTTACAGACATAATTGGCCACTACAGCCCTTCCGTCACGATTACGGCTTAGCTTCTCACACCACTCATGTTGTGTGCGTTAATTTTATACATGAGCGGCGGGACCTACAGTTTAACGTCGACTCCGAACGACAGATTTTTGAGAGAATTTTTCATGGCAGGTTTATTGACTCCCAGAGTTTTTGCCAGAAATCTGCTGTGAGGAAATCGCCGAAGAAATATATTTTTTTTTCGTTTCGTTTTGATGCCTGACCTGGAGTACGAACCCGGGCTTTACGTCTAATAAGCCAACAAACTACCTATTAGACTACAGCGACTTCAGAGTATTCTTAAGAACTTAAACTTAAAAACTTATAAACGTTCGAATTATCACCATAACTTACCTTCATCATTCTATTTCTGGCGACCCCCCAAAAAATGGATGGATTTTATACTTGACTTTAACGCTAAAAAAAATTGCGAGTACTCAGAGAGAATTGAAATTGACTACGTCTGTAGTTGCCGCAATCTAGTAGGCAACTTATTAGACACGAGGCCACAGTTCAAGCCCCAGGTCACACATCTCCAACAAAACAAATATGAAAAATATTTTCCCGGCAACATCCCCTCAGCAGATTTCTGGCAAATACTCTGTAAGTAAATAAAATTGCTATGACAAGTTTCTCAAAAATCTATCGCTCGCAGTCGGCTTTAAACTGTAGGTTCGGTTAGGGTGAGAAAGTAGGTCGTAATCCTGACTGAATGGTTGTAATGACCAATTGTATTATATTTTATATCTCACGCAGAAAAATTTGTTGAAAGAATTTACAAGAATATTATCTACGCTTTATAGCCTCAGAAGCTAATTGTTTTGTATTGAGGCTTCCAGTGTGGATTTCCGAACTTTGTTTGTTAAAAACGGCAGCCTTGTTGCGTTTATTTAATCGGTTTTGCCTAATTACCTTGGTGCGACCATAGAGAATGTCAGCTGTTCGCTAAATGGGATCTGGAGCTGTTAGCAACTAACCACAATTTTCATCGAAATACCATTTTCACTATGAAGGCTCATTGGATAATACAAGTACACATGAGATCCAAAAGCGTCAAATGCATCTCGTAAAAGTTACTATTTGGAGTGGCTTCGAAGCAGATGCTGCTACTGGTACATATTTCCTTGAGAACGATGTTGGCCAAGCCATCTCTGTCAACGAAGAGCACTATAAATCGATGATTATTAACTACTTTTGGCCTGAATTGGATGATCTGGACTTGTGGTTTTAATAGGTCGGGGCTACGAGCCGGCATATTGGATATCCTATACGAGCGATTTGAGGGCATGGTCATCTCACGTGGAAGTGATGTGAATTGGAAAGAGAGATCGTATGATTTGACATAGTTAGATTGTGTCTTGTTAGGTTTTTTCAAGTCGCATGTCTATGCAAATAAGAAACAAACCACAGCCAAGAGTTATAACAAATTGGAAAAATTGGACCCCCCATTAAACGAATAAAACATTCCGATGATATCTCACACACACTTTGTTTTATTGAAATTTAAAGATAGGAAACTCTTATAAAAGACCCGAAAATAATTTTTGTCGACTTCAGGATTTCTGCTTCAGAATTGGCCTGTGAAACTACATACATACATACATAATTGGTCTTTACAACCCTTCAGTCAGAATTACGACCTAGTTTCTCACACCACTTATGTTTGTGTGTGTTAATTTTATACATGAGTGGCGTGACCTACAGTTTAAAGTCGACTCCGAACGACAGATTTTTGAGAAACTTTTCATGGCAATTTTATTTAGTATCCGAGTTTTTACTAGAAATCTGCTGAGAGGAAGTCGCCGAAGAAATACTTTTTGTATTTTGTTTGATGTCTGGTCTGGGGTTTGATCTCTGGCATTACATATGTCTAATAAGCCAACACACTACCTACTAGACTACGGCAACTGCCTGTGAAATTATGCGATAAAATTGCTTATTGTAGTTGTGTGTCTAGATTGTAAGATCTTGTAGTCCCCATGTAAACCTCTTACTTCTATCTACCACAAATTTTAAAAGTAGGGGTAATATGATGCATCGTTCTCTACTAGTTGGTAGAAAACACAAAAATAAAAATCCACGTAAAACCATTACTTTATTGATCAAAGGCAGTGCGCATTAAAAATAAGGAGGTTTGGATGGCGAAAATTGCGTTTGAAGCCCTGGCGGATGTCGTTACGCACATGACCATGGTTCTATACAGAAATACAAGACAGATTATAGGAAATGTCGACCAGAAATGAAGGACAGAAGTGCCTGGTCTGTACACCATCAAGTGGCAATATGTTCAGACTACTAAAGAGACTACAGATGTCGACTTCGTTACCTACAGATATGTAGATGTCTGGCGATGCCATCTTTGTAGAATGTCCCTATAACAACGTAACGTCAACTGCTTAACGACAATGTAAACTGCTCAAATGCATGGAAAATCATACACATTAGCTGGACAACAAATTCAAATGCAGACCATATTTGACTGTGTTTACTTCTTAGTGTCTAAATTTAATACAAACAATTTTTTATTAAAAAAACGTACCGCTATAGTCGAGTACTTTTACTTATTTTCATCATTGGCCATTAGTCAGGATTTAAACCTAGTTTATCACATCACTCATATTATGTGCAATAATTTTATCCATAAGTAAAGGGATCAACAGTTCGAATAATAGAACTTTTCATTGCAATTTTATTTTGTCGCAGAGTTTTTGTTAGAAAACTGCTGAGAAAAACTTGCCAAAAGAAATTTTTTTTTCACATTTCCGTTTGTTCTTGATGTCTGAGTTAGGGTTTGAACCTTGGACTCTTGTCTAATAAGCTAAGACAACAACTACTAGACTACCGCAATTCAAATTAGTAAATTGGCAATTGTATTCTAAGGTGTAGAAAGGTGACTTTAATTTTCTTTTAATTCGGCAGGATTATGCTGATGATGATAATGAAACTCGAAGGAGCAAAAAGGTCATCATAAAAGACAGTCCACTGCTGGTTATTATTTCCTTTGTTTGGTTCCATTTTACTATCAAGTTTTGTCCACAAAGCAAGCGATTGAAAAGAGTTGCTAACTGTTGTTACCAAAAAACCAACATCCGCTGTGTAAAAGTGTTTGCGGTTACGCCGCTTGAGCTCTCTTTGTATTTGTTGTGGACCCCTCTATTTCTTAGAAGAACCTATATTCCCTATAATTTCGATAGTCTACAACAAAAGTACTTAAGTACTAATTTAAACCATTTTGTTTAAACTTTTATTGGAAAACCTTCAATGGAATCTTCATACTCTGCAGTAAATACTGAATCAATTAGGTGAATGGACTAATGTCAGATGATTAGTTTTACGTTCATTAAATTGATTAAATTTTCTATGCACTTTTATTGAATTTAATATCCTTCAAATGAAACTTTCAAAATTTGTTCAAAATGTGTAATCGTTTTAACAATTCGTTTTTAAACTTAAAAATATCATTTCAAATCGACAAGCAAGCATTGTTTCACCACATTTTTCAAATATTTTCATTAATAAACTGCAACTAATACTGATATTGACTGTTTCAGTCTCAGGTCAAGAATTATTATGTAGAACTTGTGTGAACAAAAACAAAAACGAATAATTTGTTCATGTCATTTTGAGCATTTCAAATCCAATGACTAATAGACGTTCAAAATAATAATAACCATCAGCCCAATGGAGACCAAATGGACCTCACTGGACAGAGAAAAAAGAAAAAAACAAATCAGAACACAACAATTGATTGAACATTCTTTCCGATAGTTATTGATGAATGTACTCGTACTCCGTTGTACAATGAATGCAATTCAATTCTTTATATGGTTATTTAACAAAAAACAAAAAACAAAATATGGAGATTGTTAAATTGCTTTTAAGTTGTTGTTGTTTTTGGTTTATTTTTTGTTTTTATTGTTAATCATAAATGTAAACTTTTAACCTCTTTAAGTTAAATTACTGACCAAATTTACTCAACACCCCCAATAGCTAAACACGATTTTGTGGGTATGAATTTTAACAACTCACCACCACACGAATACAAATAAACAAACATACACACACACACACGCTGTTTAAATAGTGAGTGGCATTAAATATATAAATTGTTGCTACAATTGATGTTGTTGTTGTCGATGTTGTTATTGTCTCTAGTGCTTCTTAATTTGTTGAAACAATGATTGTTTTTCTGTATTTTTTTGTTTGTCTTTTTGGGCAAGTTAAAGAAATAATGAAATCCATACAAATAAAATGAAAATATTGCTCATACGAGTATTAGGTTTTGTGTGTGTGGTGTTGTTGTTTGTTGTTGCATGGACTTGAACGGTATGAAACACGTGCAACAACATCTTGTGGTGTTATTATAGTTCATTGCTGCCACTATATACGTTGGTGGTGTTCTTGAAAGTATTTCTGGGTCTGTGGTAATGCGGTTCGTTTCATTACATTATTTCGTGTAGTAAGCGAAACAGAGCTTTAAAGGAATGTATTCGAAATAAAATTAATTGAAATTATTTGAAATTAAAGTCATAGTATAGACGGGGAAAGAGACAAATATAATGGCGTTAACATAGACGACATTTGTACGTCCATTTCCCAAAGAAAAGGATTTAAGTTGCAGTGCAAAAACACTAAGAAAAATCTGATCAAATGCAGGACGAATCTTCAAGCAGCTACCAATAACAACAGCAGAAGTGGATATCAAGAACCATCCAAAAAACAACACCCAACAATCGATTGGCTGATTAACAAAAAAGATAAACGAAGCCGAGCAGTCACAGTACAATGCTAATAATCTTCGATGCCTAGACGCAAAGGTAACGAAAACTACTAAAGGCTTATGGAAAATTAAGAAGTAATAAAGCTGTAGACGATGATGAAATACCAGCAAAAAGTTTACGGGCTTTTGTAGTTCACATCAGTTTGCAGTTTTCAGTCTGACATCAAATCAGATTTTAAGACAGATACAAACGAATTGAAGGATTAGTATAATCAGAGAGGGTCTACTCTCTTCAGCATCATACACAATAAGCTGATACCGACAAAACCTTGTAGTAAAATAACGACTAATCTGGAAGATGGATATTCATGTCTGGGTCCAAATAGAAACTACAAAAGTTAAGACAATACCCTTTGCAATGTAATTGAGCAACGTCCAATATGAATAATGTATCCACACTTAAACGATTTCAAAAGAAGCTGGGATAGCGTTAGATGAACTGCAATATGAAAAGTATTAAGAGAAATATCAGTAACACAGAATACTTAGTTCTTCATAACGAAGGCATCAGTTAACCATATCGTACAATGCTGGAATATAACAAGGATGTTCTCTATAACCTGAACTGTTCAGAACCGTGCAGGATAGTAGATTAAGCGAAATATATAGTGGACAGCAAAAGTCTTACTACTACAGCAAATTATTTAACAAAAAAGTCCCCACAGGCTTAATACTCTTGCACAAAGTCCCGATATGCCTTCAAGAGAGTATTTAGGAGAACAAAAATAAACCGAAAAACTTAATCATGGTGCCACCAGAAAACACTAAACAAAACGTACATTCAATTCCAAATGGGGTAAATGGAGTACTTGACCTTAAGGGATATTCTACTAAATACAAGGGAGAACATGCAATGCGGTTATGAATTTCATCAATAACGAATTGTCGGCTTCCGATAAGGGCAGCACGAGTTAATTTGTTATTTTATACGTCAGTGGCGGGACCTACAGTTTAAAATCGCTTCCGACAAATTTTTGAGAAACTTTTTCATGGCAATTTTATTTATTCTCACAGTTTTTGCCAGAAATCTGCTGAGAGGAGGTCGCCGAAGAAATTTTTTTTTCATATTTCGTTTTGTCGGAGATGTCTGACCTGGGACTTTAACTAAGTCCTCACGTCTAATAAACCAACACACAACCTGCTAGACTACGGTGGCTTAAAAAGCCATTGATCTTAACAAATGACTTCTGAAGGAATTGCTGGAACGTGAAAGAACAAGAAACTGTTCTTCATCTTCCGGGTACATTACCACGACTATGTCGGAGGAGGTAAAGAAACCCTGTTATGTACTACATAGCTGACTTAGATGTACTTATATGCAGCCCATGTCGCGTCATCTGATGTTCAGAATAATTTCGAGACAAGGGAAATAAGGAAACTGTGATACCAAATGGCCTTATAAGACCTCATTGTGTCTGTTGAAATATTTTGTGTTGACAGTAATTAATCGTAATTTTGTTGGGTGGTAAGCCGTAACCGTCATTTGGACTTGTCTAGTTTTCCAATTTGTAGGACATTTTTTAAATCCCAAATATGATTCTATTCTTTTAAGATACTTTTCACAAAAATTTGAGCTTTGCCATGATTGAAAGAATGAAGCTGTAGATGTATGTATGTATGTACAAGCTTATATGCTCAAATGAATGAATGAATGAATAAGCGTAGCTGTAGTTTGGTTGCCAAAAACTTTAATTAAATTTAAACAAAATTTTATTTTTACATCAATAACCATAAATTTATCATCGTAAAATGTTAGACCCACAATAATAATCACAAAAAAAAAACAACAACAACTATAAATATACAACATATGGTTTTGAACAGTTTTAAGGCAATATTTTTGTTAATTGTTTTGGTGCTGCCAAGAAAAAACCCCAAAAACCATTTGCATTTTAAGGGGGTCTCTTAATTTATAACTTTGAGAAAAATTTCTTAAAAAAATATTTTTGTTTCGTTTGGAAAAAAAGGAGGGTTTTTTTGTCGTTGTTTATGGTAACAAATATTTCTTAATATAATATTTATTTGAATTTAAAGTGTTTTTTATTATTGTTTTTAAGAGGAAACGAAAAAAAAGATTTTTGTTTTTGAAAAGAATTTTTATGGCACACGACATTCGTGTTTTTTTTCGGCCAAAAAAAAAAACATTTAAAAATATGCCCCCTTCCTTCCGACATTTGACAATGATTCCATTCATTCACTCACTCATTCAGTCATTCTTACAGTTGCTTATTTTGCAATTTAAAATATTTTTTTTTTTTTTTTTAATTTCTAAATATCGTCCATAGTGAGTAATACTCTATGTTTGTCTACCTTTTTTTTCTTTCAGAAATATTTTCTTATGATACATGATAAATGTTCGTTCTTTTTTTATATTTTTGCACATACAAATTAAATAATTTTTCTAAATGCGCAAACGAGTTGCCGTAATAAAATTAAAGCAGCCGCCTATTAAAATGGAAAATATTTGTTTTTTTTCTTGTTCTTTTCTAGCAGATTAGATAAATTATTTAAGTTTTCTTGTCATAAATTATTAAATGAATTGCAAAAGTACCCTTCCAAGTTTTCAAGAATTCATTTTTCAATTTCAAATTACAACAGCATTTTGTTCCCATAATTTCGTATTCATAAAATGATTTCAGATAATTTCATTAATTATTTAAAATAGTTGTGCACATAAATTCTGACCGCAAAAATAGGAATAGTTTAAGGTAATTATCGCAAACGATATAAACAATGTTTGTCATTATTTAAAACAATTTTAACCACTTAACGTATGTAGCTTTATATGTACGCAGATTTTCTTGTGGTGGTTTTTCTTTTATTAGATTGTATAGAAGACATCTTGCAATTAAGCATGGAATAAAATAGCCATCAAGTCGCCGCCTAGGCTGTGTTGAGACAACTAAACGCTATGAATGAAATTGTTCATGAATATTTCACAGAGATGTGCCTCCATCTCATTAATGACGCGCTGAATATTGGATTTGAACTCAGAGACTGATTCTGTTTGCTGTAGTCGACGTAGTTTAGTAGGTAGTATGTTGGCTTATAAGACGTGAAACCACGATTAAAACTCTCAGGTCTCCAACAAAACGAAATATGAAAAAATATTTCTTCGGCGACTTCTATCAGCAGATCTCTGGCAAAAATTCTGAGAGTAAATCAAATTGGCAATGAAAAGTTTTCCAAAAATCTGTTGTTCGAAGTCAACTTTAAACTGTAGGTCTCGCCACTCATGTATAAAATTAACACAGCGGTTTTACAGACCAATTACAGTGGACAGCAAATGTCTTAGTACGGCAATATATTTTGACAAAAAAGTCCCCACAGGCTTGATACTCTTGGACAAAGTCCCGATATGACCTCAAGAGAGTATTTAGGAGATAATTTGAAAGAACGTTTACGTAATCGCTAAACTTCAAACAAAAGTCAAGCGAAAAACTTGTTCATGGTGCCACCAGAAAACACACGTACATGTATACATAATTGGTCATTACAACCCTTCAGTCAGGATTACGACCTAGTTTCCCACACCACTTATGTTGTGTGTGTTAATTTTATACATGAGTGGCGGGACCTACAGTTTAAAGTCGACTCGGAACGACAGATTTTTGAGAAACTTTTCATGGCAATTTTATTTACTCTCAGAGTTTTTTTTGCCAGAAATCTGCTGAGAGGAAGTCGCCGAAGAAATATTTTTTGTATTTTGTCTTGAAATGGGTTAAATGCAGTGCTTGATCTTAAGGCATACTGTACTAAATACAAAGGATAACATTTTCATTATTAGGCCTTTGAATTTTAAATATACTCAGGGTTCTCCTTGGGTATGTACCCCCTATGGAGTCATCTGAAACTTTTCCTTATTTTTCTCTTGTTTTATGAAAAACATTAAAAAAATGTTTATTTTACAATAAACCAGAAATAAATTAATAAAATAAATATAAAAACTATAAATTTGTATACAAACTTTTGGCTAAAATTCATGAAATTGCTAAAATATATTGCCGTACTAAGACTTTTGCTATCCACTGTATGTATGAAAGACTGTTTCTGGTTTATTCGCATACCCCAACATTTCACAAGACTATGGAAAGAATCTAATGATCCTGGTGGCCAGTGACTATTAGAACAACTTGAGATTATTTGTTTTGGACATCATTGATTAGTTAAATTGATTGTGGACATGAAATGTGGTGATGGAAATTAGAAGAAAACATCGATGTTTTTTTCGATGCAATGCATCTCAAAGAAAAGTAGATATTATATCGGTGTCACTAGGAATAACTTCCTACCAAACATTTGATATACATTCGGGTATTTCCTTTTGAGATGCATTTAACCTGCATAGGTTCCAAGTAGTCGCCGTAGTCTAGTAGTTAGTGTGTTGGCATATTAGACGTACGGCCACGGTTCAAACCCCAGGTCAGACATCTGCAACAAAACGAAATACTAAAAAATATTTCATCAGCGACTTCCTCTCATCCGTCTGAAAAAAAAGTGAAAGTAAATAAAATTGCCATGAAGTTTCTCAAAATCTGTTGTTTGGAGCCGACTATAAACAGATCTCGGGTGTGAAGCGTGGCCTCACGTCTAATAAGCCAACACATTACCTACACACAACTTTACACTCCACATGTTATGACCTCACCAGAGGCATGGAGTCTGTCCTCATCGCAAACTGATTTGTTTGTTCATTGTCGCGAATACACAGGCCTGCTTAACTCAATCAGCTTTTGTTTATAGTGTCGACTCAATCTCATAGGAGCTGCCGAGAACTTTCGATAATTTAAAATTAAGCTTCGCAACAATTCCATGTTCTCCCCATTTGCTTAGAATATTTCATCTGTGACGGACCCATGGTATGTGAGCCTGGAGATCAAGCGTAAGATCTCTTTGGCCAACTGGTGGTCTCAATAGGCAATTGAGTAACAGAGACCTCTCTCGTACGAAAAAACTAATACTCAACTAGATGCTCATCCTACTCGTGTTTATTTATTAAGCGGAAGCATGAAAACTATTATTCACTGATGTAGCTGGCTTGAGAGTATTCGGGAGAAAAGTCCTACGTAAGATTTTTGATCCAGTGCGAGTTGGGGATTATATCCTCACCCGATGCAACAATGAACTTCACAACGACATGGACGTTGTACAGCGTTTTAACATGCAGACGTCGCGCTCGCTCGGCTGTGTCGATCGAATGGAGGAGGTTTCTCCGGAGAGATGGAGCTGCAGTAAGTCAGCTATTTCGGCCACAGATTTCATTCTTACTTGAAGATTTCCCACTAGTTTGTATTAGATTTGTGCCAGTTTAAGATCCAAAATATCATCAATTGTAAATGTGACGTTTACATTTCTAACCTACTCTGTAAAAACCATAGTTCCCAAAGGGTTAATAAGTTTTACGTCTTTTAAAACGTTTATAATATCTGATGTTTGATTTTTGTTGTTGTTGTTTTTGTTGTTGTTTTTCTTTGGTTATATTGTAAATTGTATTCAATTAAAACATATTTCTGCAACGGCTTCTTATCATTATCAACGTAAAACACCTGTTTTAATTGTCATGTGTTACAAGAGTTTTAAGAAAATATTTCCATATTTTTTTTTCTCTCTTTTTGAAACGATTCTTAATAATTAATTTTGTTGCTGTTGTTGTTGTTGCTTAGTGTTTTCACTATAAATTCTTGTAAAAACTTACTCGAAGTTGAACTCATACTCTTGTAGTCGAGATAATTAGTTTGAAAAGTACTTGCATAAATAATTGCTTAAAGATTTTCTCTGACGATAATCTAAATTAAGCTCATAAATTTTGCATAAAATGATTATTAAAATAGCCACGTTAATAATAAAGCCTGTGACTTTCAATTTGAATGTTTAAAGTCATGGCACACAGTGTGTGTTTGGCTTACGGCAATATTTTCAAAATTAATTGAATTGATTGAACAATTTTTAATCAACTTATTTGCGAATACAATGTCTTTGCGTTTTATCTGAATTATTACTATTAATTAACAAGGTATTCAAAAGCCATTAAAAAAAATTAAACAAAAGCAATAAAAAAACAAATTATTGGCCAATACGTTCCATATTGCGTAATGGAAATGGAATTTGAAATATTTTGAAGTTGTCTTTCCAAAAAAGAAACTCGATTATGAAATGATATCATTACTGGCAAATGGATTCAATACATATTAATTAATTAATTTTAATTACTCATAAATTACCGTAAGAGCCATAATTATTTACTTGAAACATTGAAAGCTATTTAAAGCTTGAAAGAAACGTGCAGTTTACATTTCAACAGAATAAAAGCATCGCCTCTAATCTAATTACACGGAAACCAGTAGAAACGAAACGAATTTTAGAATATACAAGACAACCGTGGTTATCGATCAAAAATCTGTCCTAAAATCCAATTTATCCGTAAGGTTTCAATAGAACTCTATGTTCTACACAGGAATCATAGCTGCCAGATTTGACGATTTATCGTTATTTTGACGATTTTGGGCTCCAAAAATATCATTTTGACGATGTGACGATTTATGCCCTTATTTTGACGATTTTTAGAAATTAAAAATTTACATCATATTCTTTACTTTAGTACATTAAAAGCCACTTTAAGACACTTTAAGTATTATATTTTTAAGTTACTTTCGAATACCTGTGAGGATTTTTCTGTATTTTATTCCTTTTTAATCCCATAAAAGCCAAAAAATTACAACTACTGAATAACCTCGTAGTTGAGAATAATTTATCACCTGTCGTTGCAGACAATTTTAAAAATTCGATTATAGCTTCTAATATTACCATCGGAAGGACAAAGGCATGTGCCGTTATTTTTGTCCGTACGACCAACACTCAGAGGATGGATAGCATTGTGTTTGGAACTATGAAAATATGTTATGGGAAGAAGGAGAGAGAAAACAGCGTTTATGGACACTAGGCTTGTATATTTTTATACCATAAGTAACAGGAAAGACTCCTGCAGGAATTGAGTTCCACATACGAATAGTCCGACTAAAAAACGTACTTTTTCTGTAATGCAGTGTGCGATCCACTGGCCAATCGACCACATACGGTTGTCCTGGCCGAGAAAGACGAGCGTTACTTGGGAATATATTATGTTCGGGAACAAGTCCCCTTATTTCGTTCGAGCAAAATCCTTTTGTAGTAGTGATAGACCAGTGAAACACAAACCACATTGCAACGGTGCACCAATGATTCAATGGCATTGGATACTCTACCGTCATTAACAAGCTACTACGACCTCTCTTGTACATGATCGAGAAACCTCAAAACAGACGTTGAGGCACCAACCTCATAAACAGTATAAATAAAATCTTAAGAAGGATATGAAGGAACTGAAAAATGTGTCGGTTGCAGCCAACATTACATTGAATTAGAATGTCAAGAGCTTCTGACACCTTAATATTTACACCACCTGCAGATTAAGATGAATAAACAACACTGGGATAGTTTGTTTAAATCTTAAACAATTTTTTTCTGAAAATGATATAAAATTTCTCCATTTATGAAAAAAAAATGAAGATGAGGGACGCTAGCTTTTAATTTCTAACAATTTAAATGTTTTATTTTTGAACTCAGATACATATGGACATACATTGACTTTATAAGTTTTACTACAATAGAAATAATTTTGCTTTTTCAAATCTTTTAATTTATTTATTTACTTTTCGGACGATTTTTTGACGATTTCAATAAACGTCATTGACGATTTTGAAGATTTTTTCTCAAATATTTGACGATTTGGTGCCTCATTTATCTGGCAGCTATGACAGGAATACTTGAAAGAAAGAAATTTTTTCTTTTAGCGGCATAGTAAACGTAATAAACTGGGAATATCTCTGTTTTATATAGAAAATCATCACAATGCTCTTAACAGAGATTCATATATGTATGCATGTATGTATAAGACCGCCAACATTTCATGAAACTGCAATGGTAGTAATCCCTGCACCATATTTGTGGATCTGTGGATCCTTTGCTTTAAGTGTCTGTAAAGGTGCAGCATACAGTAAATCCAGCTAGACTCCTTTGCCTAGATATCTATCGGATATTAGAGCAATTGTGTCTTTGGATACTGCACTATATGAGCATGACATATACAGTGGTGGCCTTATAATTAGAAACGACTTAGCAACATGTATGTTTGTTAATTTGTTTTACAGTTTTCACGCTGAACCTGGGATCAAAGGCTTTGTTTGGAGGACGTCTTACATACGTTTTTTCAACAGAATGGGACAAATTAAACTTAGATTCGTCACTCCAGAGAACTCTGTTCCAGAAATATTGTTTCTAATTATAAGGCCACCACTGTATGTTCCTGTTTTACCTGTTGTATTTACAGAGCGCTGTGTAGAATGCAACGGTGTCACAGCCACTCTCAGAAACAGCTTTTTTCACTCCGAGTCCCACTAATACTCAAAATATTAATCACAGGCGATTTATTTTACGTTCACTTTTGTCAAGCGCTGCATCAATCACAATGCCAAGGTACATACGTAAATAACTTCACTAAAGTTATCACTTGGCTACGAATACAGAGTTTCATTTGGAATATTCGTTTGTGCGTACAATTTCCCTCTTTTGTACCGTTAATTCCAACCCAGCATTATTCAATATTTTCGGTGTTTTAGTTACAGTATCGTTGAAATTTTCCTCCAGAATGTCTACGAAAACCACTCCGCATTGCATACAATCTATGTACCGTCGGGGAGTGTAGGCTTCAATATGCCGTGGTACTATGTTGGGATATCGCCTACAGCTCTGTGTTTCCTAACAATTAGCTCTGTTTCGTTCTGTAATATACTGATGTTACTGACTGCTTGATGCCAACGGTGGTGTTTTGAAAAGCAGAGTGGGCAGGAAAGTATTGACTAATACGGATAACACTGTCCAGTGTTAGTCCTAGACATGAAGGACTCATGGCCAGCTAAAGGCCAGACATGACATTGTAATGGTATTCAGAAAATTTGCAGGGAAATCCTAGGAATGCAACCCAGGGCAATAGTAACCTTTGGGCAATTGTCTCGACAAACAGAACAATTTTTAAAACAGCTCAAATGGAATTTGGTAAAATACAGAGGCTAGCATAAGTTGGCATAACAGAGAAAATGAGAACTTGTCCGACTGCAGCGCAGAAAGCTCTGTTGGGTTTACCGCTGCGTATGGCAGTAAAGACATGGAGGAAAGGTCTAACATGCAATTCATTGGAATCAACTAAGGAATCCCTTGGCTGATAGCTTGCTACGTAACTGTCCCCTAGACAGAACAATGAAGCATTTCGCAAGATGAGTTAGTAATAAAAATAAATGAAGTAACCTTGAAGTTTTTTTATTTTTCTAAAAGGGGGTATGGTTCACGAATGTGTCAAAAAAAAGATGTTGGGAAAGGAACTGGAGTTTTTGATCCTAGAATGTAGTATTTTGGATCCATAGAAAAAGGGGCGGTTGTTTTCCAGCGTAAGTCTATGCCAGGTGCTTGGTAGGAAATTGTGATAATTGCCGCCGAGTAACATCTTAGAATTTATCAGGGCATTAGACTTGAAGGAGACATTATAGAAATATCGTATAATAGATCGTCTGTTGACAGACTAAAGCACCTCTTCACAAATATAAAAATAATAATAGACCGACAAACGAGCTTTTGCCAATGTTGTCGCCATTATGATTGACTTAAAAGTCTGGTCGTCAATTTTTTTGCATCTTTTCGTTTTTGTTGGCTTAAAAATATTGAAACAAAAGCTTCAGTAAATTTTAGCTTGGCAATGTACTATAGAGTATGAAGTCGCCGTAGTCTAGTAGTGAATGTATTGGATTATTAGACGTGAGGCCATGGTTCAAACCCTAAGGTCAGACATCTCAAACAAAACGAAATTTTTAAAAATATTTCTCCGGCGAACTCCTTTCAGCAGATTTCTGCTAATAACTCTGAGAGTAAATAAAATTGCCAGTTATGTATATATGTAATGTACTATCGACTATCTCTTTTGATTTTTAAAAGGAAGAAAAAAACCAGAGTATGAGTGCTTTTCGACAGGAGGTACAGTTTGTTTCCAAGTGTCTTACTTGAAAAAACTCTAACTCTAACTCTATTCTAGAGGTTCTTCCAGTATTTTGTTGTGATCTGCTCTCTACCGCCGTTTTACGTATAATCTGATTAGCCATTGAGGATCTTCGTCTTAGTATAGGAGTTGCCATTACTTTGTTAATGACATACCTACTACCATTCATTTATCAATTAATTTTATTCCTTTAGATATTCCATGCTTTTTATTCAAATTTTTTATGATTTAATAGTTTTGCTTAACCATAACCGATAACAACAACTGTTGCTGTTGTTGTTATAATCTTAATTTTTTTTTATTGAGAATTTTTAATATTTTCTGCTGCAGTTTCACGCTCATTTTTATTTTCGTTGTTAATTTTAAATGTTTTTATTGTATTTGTTTATTAAGTATGAAAGCCATTATTTTTCTTTCAACATTTAAATTTTCCAATAATTTTATGTGTCTTGTTGCACAGATCACGTATCACGTATGCCAGAATATAATGTTTTTTGTTTGTTTTTTTTTTTGATATTCGAATTGAATGTTGAACACATACAAACATTCATAAACATAAAATATTAATAAATTGCCCCGTGTCTCATTTACTGGCTGAAACTATTAAAACGCATATTAAACATACAATTTATGCTACCAATTCTTTTTTTTTTAATACATATGTATGGTATGCCTTGTTTTTCTCCTCTTTTGCTTTTTAACATTTAATATGAAAATTATGAATGAAAAAAATAGAAAAAAAAATAGAAAAAAAATTAAAACAAAACGATCTATGCAAAGCTCTTAAAATGTTATAAAATCTCAATGTGTTCACTGTTTAAAAGCCTGCCTGCATATGCAACATACATATGTGCATACATATTAAATGCTGTACAACATACAGTACATATATGCAGTATATGTTCAATACATTTATGGACATTTTTAGTATTTTGTATTCGACATATTCGATCGCTCGCTCGATCGATCGATCGTGTTGTATATTTTTCCGATATATAATTTTTATCCGTTTTTTCTACGTTTTTTTTTTGTCGTTGTCGGCAACATTAATTTATTGATTGCCAAAAATGTTTGACTTGTGTTAAAACTATAGAATATTGTTTTATCTTTTTAAGTTTTTTTTTAAATAAATATATGGGCAGGGGGGGACGTTCAAAAGCAGCAATATTGTATGTGTAAATTGTAAATTTAATAATTTTGTAATTTCAGCCATTATTCATTGAGTGGACATATTGGCATTAGTTGCCAATGATTTATAAGGGGGCAGTTGTTAAAGGATTAGACTACAGCGATTAGGCCAAGAGTATATAAATCGTATCCTATGTACGTTTAAGAAACATATGACAATAACAAGCACCTGCCCTATCTTATAAGTAATATCATTCCAAAAGATCTTAAGATTATTAGGCTTGAGAATAAAACCGAACATGAAGAATATTACCAGGAGGATGGAGTAATATCACAGAGACTAGAAATAAAATATTTTTTTACATCACTGTAGTCTAGTAGGCCGTGGTTCAAACCAGAGATCAGCAATGAGTATTCAAAAAGATAAGTAGATTCGAATCATGCTCATAATTTCTGATACTTATACGCATTCATACTTATTTTAATATCATACTCATACTACTCATATTCAAAGTTTGAAGTACTCATCGTAGTCATACTTAACAATACGTATGATGTTGTTGATTTCGACTCTCTTTTGCTCAACATTTACAAGAATTACAAAATAAGTATGATTCGCGTACGAACACTACAATACTCATTTAGAAGGTTGTGTGTTTGCTTTGCTTGCTGTCTTTGTGTTTTTCTTTCTTCGTTTTTTGTAAATGCAACAACAACTAAGACTGTAAATTCTGATGAATAATTCGAATGACTCGAAACATTTATGAGTATTATAAATATTTTTCTAAATTTATGAATTAGAAATGAGTAGGCGTATGAATCAAACATATTTCGAATATTGTGAGTTTGATATCAACGTTGTACTCATACTCATTGCAACCTGTACTTATAAATCAATGCTAATTCAAACCCCAGGTCAGACATGTCCAACAAAACGAAATATGAAAAAATATTTCTTCGATGTCTGGCTCTCAGCAGATTTCTGGCAAAATTCTCTGAGAGTAAATGCAATTGGTATGAAAATCTTATCAAAAGTCTGTTGCTGGAAGTCGTCTTTAAACTGTTTAAAATTAACACAGAAGCTAGGTTGTAATCCTGACTGAAGGGTTGTAATGACTAGTGCATTTTAGCATAACACGGTCAAAGAAAACTTTTCTATAGTTCTCTTGTATATATGTCCCGGACAAGGCTATACATGCCATATTGATATGCAGATGACTTGCAGGGGATTATGTTCTCGATGTTTAAGATAATGGTAAGACCATCAGTGACCTATGGGACCATTGTGTGGGCTGACAAAGACATCTTAAACAAAAACTGAAACGCAGTTAGACAAGATACAAAGACTAGAGCCTGTTGGAGTAACAGGGGCAATAAAAACCTGTTTTATAGAGGCACTGTATGGTGTGTTGTATACATGTGCCTCGATAGACCAGACATGCCATAATGATATGCAGAAGTCTTACAGAGAATTATCCCCTGAATGTATACCATGCTGCTCAAACCAAAATCGATTTATGGGCACATTGTCTGGGCAGAAAGAACAAATCAGAAGACAGCTCAAATGGAGTTGACCAAGATGAATGGAGGAATGAAGAAATATGCTACGGCATGCACTGGTCTTGTATTAAAGCACTGTCGACTAAGAATCATCTCGAACCCGATATTTATATTCTTGAAATCTGTGGGGCATTAATTCATACCAGAATGGAAGACCTGGGTACATATCAGTTGTATATATATTACTCAACCAAAGTGCATTACTCTTGGAGACTTGGCAAATGATTTCTGCAAGAACTGTAGAGAAAATGACCTACAGAACACATGCCCAGCGCTATGTAGGATGAAGAAAATATATTTTTGTATGTAATGACTTAAATGAACTGTCCGAGAGTATGGGAAAATAGATAACTGAGGTATTGCTATGGTCCTTATATAAGCAAAGTGCGTCTATTATATTTTTGTGAGTAGACATACAACTCTACCTGCCTCCCTTCCTAAGTAACATATTCTTCTTGTTATCCTTGTTATTTATAATCAATATTCTTGTATTTCTATTCTATTTGCGTGTTCTTCAAATATTAATTTTATTGAACCACTTACTTGATAGCATCCTTTCAATTTTACAGCGTACAATTTTACAATTTCCTGCCTTCATTTAATCACTTGCGAAAACTCCATGAACTCAAGATGCAATTGTTACACTGACCCACTAAGCGGAACAGTAAAAATTAAACAGCAACAACAACAACAACACAGCTGCTTAAATAATAGATGAACCACTGGACACCATAATTCTTGACTCTTGTTTGTGGCAACTGAAAATAAAACAGAAAAAATCACCAGAATTTAACAACGCAAAAAAGTAAAATTAGTGTTACAAACATACATAAGTAAATCGAAAACTATTTAAGACTAATGGCCAAGACTAATGATCGACTCAAATAGTATTTTTTCTAAAGCGAAAACACAGCACCAACTATGAGGTTGGTGTGGCTATGGATGCCATAATAAAGAAAAAAAGAAACAAAAAAAAAGAAGAAAATCATTTGCGATGTTTTCAATTTCACTTAAAACGTGACTTTAAACTCATAAATTGTGAATTTCCAATAGCTTAACTCTTGGTTTAATGGTCAGGTAGTTACTTACAAGTGTTTTTTAACAATTTTTTTTCTTGTTTTTCTTCATTCAGTAGAGTTGTATGAAATAATGTTGTTATTGGCCTGGTCATTGTAAATGCTTTTACGTGTTTACAAAGCGTAGCTTAAGAGATGTTTATGAATTTAATGAATGAATTTAACATTCAGTTTAATTGCAATACAGTTTAGGATTAGAGTATCTGTAGCGGGTCAAATCCAACTGGTTGTATATTTAAGAGGCTCGTAAACTACTTAAATGCTTACAAGACTAAAACTGGGTTTTAAAAATGTTCGTGGTTTCATAAGAATTCACCACGACAAGAATCTAAGACACTTGCAAGTTTCTGGAGACATCGGAAATGGTGGTGTCATGGAATTAGATTCCCAGTATTTACTCCACACTTAGCGACAGAGCAGATCAGCATCAATATCAGGCTTATGGTATTGAAAATTGAGAGAATTTTGTGATATTCAATGTCAATAGATTGGAATAGACTGCATCACTGTCACAGAGTGTTTAAGTTCGAGCCAATTTATCAAATAAAATCTTAGGACTCATTTTAAACAAATATTTGTCATGCCTTTCTATAGACGTACTACTCTCGTAGGTATTCTACAATTTATACATGATAAGTGTTACCTAAGAAATATCTTCTTTATGAACGTTTGCTCATATGGTTGCATATCGTTGTCTTTCGAATTTTCCGTCTTTAATGGCTTCTCTGAGTGGAGCTCATCCGTAATGTTAGATTTTCCATGTCCTGAGCGCATAACTCGTACTGAATTTGACCAATGGCATGTTTAATGTTAGCTTTGATGATCGCAGTGGTTTGCAGATAATTAGCATACACCCGCGTGTGAAGAAAGCCCCTCAAGAAAATGCAAACCAGAGATCAGCAATGAGTATTAAAAAATAGATTCGATTAAAAGATAGATTCGAATCATACTTATAATTTTTGATATTTATACGCATACATACTTATTTTAATATTATACTCATACTACTCATATTCAAAGTTTGAAGTACTCATCGTACTTACACTTAACAATACGCATGATGTTGTTGACTTCGACTCTCCTGTACTCAACATTTACAAGAATCACAAAATAAGTATGATTCGGGTACGAAACTACATACTCACAAGAAGGTTGTGTGTTTGCTCTCCTTGTTGTCTTTGTCTTTTTTGTTTATGTGTCTTTCTTCGTAAATGCAACATGATGAATGATTCGAACCACTCGAATCATTTATGAGTATTATAAGTATTTTTCTAAATTTATGAATCTGAATTAGTAGGCGTATGAATCAAACATATTTCGAATGTTGAGTTTGATGTCAAAGTTGTACTCATACTCATTGCAACCTGTACTTATAAACCAATGCTGTAGTGAATACGAATGAATCAGAGTAGTTGAATTCTAATACTGTTGACTCACTCATACTCAAAATTGCATGAGTACTTATGAGTAGCGAAAAAAGGATTCATTGTTGATCTCTTATTCTAACGAGATCAAATCGCATGATCCCTGTAATGAGTTCACATCATCTCCACCTGCAACGACCATGTCCTCAAATAGCTTGTGCAGAATACCCATAGTGGTATGGTGTCCTGTTGATAGCACATGTTGTTAGTGGCTGTGTTATCCGGTCACTAACTTATCATTGACCTATAGCGCTTGTCGTTAACTGTGATCGCCTGACCAACGTTATTTTCTAAGAAATATGGACCGCCACCTCTAAATTCACACCAAACAGTGAACTTTTTTTTACATCTTATGTGGATCTCATGTGTATCATGCCAAACGGGCTGTTATTAACGTTATTACAGGAATCACAACAACTGTTCATAATCTATTGTAAAGTGAATAAATAATGGTGGTTGAACGAGGACAGCCTGGACGTCCTAAGTAGACTGAGGAAATTTTTTCAACCAGATTACAGTTGAGCTTAAAAATACGCCAAAGGCAACCATCAAAAAGTTTTTAGTTTCTGCATCTTTTCACTTTCGATTAGAAATATTTTCAAGATGATTTGCAGACTGAAGTCAGAATATTATTTTATGCACTAGACTCTGAATATTATTCAACTAAAAGACCTAAAATTCACTAATTCATTCCAACTTGCCGTTAACTAAAGGAAGGATTTTAACGAGCAGATAAATTGTTTTTCATTGTTATGAGTGGACGATAAGGTAGACGTGAGCGTTAAACTAAAGGGAAGATCATCCTACTATTAACTTTTAAAGTTAAGTTGATGTTTGAACTTGTCATATTATATATTATTTTCAATACGGCAACTTCAAATATAAACAAGGTGAGCAAATACAACAAATAAAAGAAGCCCGTCGTTGCCACTGCGCTTAAATAAAACTTGTTTAATTTGAGCGATGTTGTCCACATAGTTTTGAAAAAGTTAACTTTATTTTATCATTAGGTTGTAATAACAAAAATAAGTTAAAGGTGACCTTAAAGTTTACTTTAGCTAAAGTTACCTTTAACTAAACTCGACTTTAATGGAAAGTTGTAATTATGGCCCTAAATATGACATATTCTTCTTGATGTAAGAAATTGTACTCGTTCTTGGTGTTCAGGAGCATCTCATACTAAGACAAGTTAAATATAAAAATTTGGTGTGAATCAGTCATAAAATCATGAGGATAATGATAGAATCATATTCGTGTGTCATAGCCGACTAAAAAAACGTAGAGAAGGATGATAGAGCCAACATAGGATAAAACAGAAATATGTTTTGCGAAAGCTATGAGTTTCTAAGATGGAAAATAAAAAATCTGGTAGAATATTTCAATTCGGTTCAAAGTGTTTGATACAGCTTCCCCGTGATACTCTAACCACACCAATAATTTAACATGATGCTGTTAGTAAAGGTTCCCTGTGATACTCTGGCCTTATTCATGTCACTTTCTGGCCTTATTCATGGACACATCAAATATATTACAAGATACAGTTGGATATTGAGCTATGTTTTGTTGTAGAGATTAATTTTTTGTCTTTGTTATGGCCTTCAAGCAGCATATCGGGCATTGTGTTGCAACGTCTTTCGGTTTTAATTAGTGTCATACTTTCCTTGCTTTTGAGTGAATTCCGCCAACTGTTTTTTTTTAATTTATTGCCTGAGTAATTCTGAATGATTCTGTAGTCCTTCTTGTGTTGGACAACAATCTTCTTGATGTAATCGCTGCAGTTTGTAATCTTAGAAGTTTGTTGGTTGACCAGGAGGAGCTTTGTTTATTGTGATAGAATTATTATTTTGAATTGCATATTAAAAGTAATGTAACATATTCAGGATGAGCATTGGTAAGCAAAACGAACAAAACTTCCATCAAATGATGCTTTAAATACATACATATGTACATAATTGGTCATTACATCCCTTCAGTCCTAGCTTCTCACGCCAATATTGCTGTGTGTGTTAATTTTACTCGTATGTGGCGGGACCCACAGTTTAAAGTCGACTCCGAACGACAGATTTTTGAGAAGGTTTTCATGGCAATTTTTTATACTCCCAGAGTTTTATTTTTCCACAAACTTGCTGAGAGAAAGTCGCCGAAGAAATAATTTTTTCAAATTTCATTTTGTTGGAGATGTCTGACCTGGGGTTTGAAACATGGCATCACGTCTAATAAGCCACCACACTATCTACTAGACCACGGCGATTTCAATACTTTAAATACATACATACATAATTGTTCATTACAACCCTTCAGTCCTAGCTTCTCATGCCATTTATGCTGGGGCGGGACCCACAGTTTAAAGTCGACTCCGAACGACAGATTTTTTAGAAGGCTTTCATGGCAATTTTTTTTCAGAAGCCTACTGAGAGAAAGTCGCCGAAGAAATATTTTTTTCGTTTTTGTTTTGTTGGAGATATAGACGCGGCCTCACGTCTAATAAGCCAACACACTACCTGTTAGATTTATTATTTATTTATATTATATTTATTTACTTTCAAACAAATAGTTTTTAAGGATTCAAACCGTTCTACTTTATTAAGTTATAACACATTCTTTAAGGTTTACTAATTTGAACGAAAAACCAGGAAAACCATGGTTTAAAATTCTTAATTTTTTATTACCACAGACTGCCTTACAATCGATTCCTTTCGATTGTGGCCTTTAAAACTGATGATTCTAAATTGAAATATAATTTCTGAATTGCAATTATTTCTGGTTTCACTATACATATGACTCATGCATGCAATATTAATTAAATAACCAACCATTCATGACTTGTTTGCCGAGTGAATATATTTTTTTAGATTTTTCTGGCACATTAAAGAAAAGAATTGAAATATAAATTCCATACCAGCATAACAAATATTATTAATAGACCATTTAAATATATAAAAAATAGAAAAAAACAAAACAAAGTATTTTATTATATTATTTAACAAAATAAAATAATTTATTTTAAATTGTTGCTTAAATTGTACTTGTTCAAGACTTTTTTAATTTTTTTTTCTGTAAATTTTTCATTATTTTGAAGATTTATGGTCTCGAATGCGTATCAAAACATGTTAATTTACCAAAAAGCCCAAACCAAACCAAAAAAAAAATTCTCTGACTCGTAACGAATGCTCAATGTGCCTGACTTGCCATGAAAACCATTTTTTTTAAGTTAAGAACAGAGCATAACTTTGATTTCTATAACCAAATAATTTTGCAAGTATAGTTAGCAGTGTGTCCGTCCCTGCATCTGTCCAAAATTTACATGTTCACGTAATCATGGAGACCCAAATAATTGATAGAGTTTCGTTTTTGTTTTTTTTTCTTCTCTCAAACATTTTTCTATTTCATTTGGTTTCGTTTCGGTTAACGGTATATGCGGTTCGTTCTTTTTTTTTTTTTTTTTTTTTTGCTTAATCTGTTCACAATTATTGCAAAAGGTTAAGTTACTATTTTTAATAATCAAAGCTTTAAGGAAAGAAAAAAACAACAACCAAGAATAGCTAGCTAATGGTATCAACAGTTTCTAATTTTTTTCATTTTTTTTGCTTTAAATTTAAATTAAATTTAGTTTCGTTTTATTTTTTGTTTTTATTTTTATTGTAAGCTTATGATATGGGGTAGGGGGCGGCAGAGAAATCATAAACATTTTTATAAGTTTCGTTTTAAATTTTTGTAATGAATAATATTTAATTTAAAGCCCAAGTTTATTTGTGTTTTTTTCTCTCTTCTATCGTTTGTTTGTTGCCGTTCGTTGTTGCGTCAATTTACTAAGAAGTTTGCAAAAAAAAAACAAAAATTCATGCATGCAACATAAAGTATAAATTTGTTTCCAATAAAAATCACTGAACAAAATTAGTAGGAAGTTACAACCCTTCAGTTGGACGATGAGACTATTCTTCACCTATTGTGCGCATGTCCGGCATTTGGTCGGAGGTACCTAGGTGCCTACTACATGGAGGATATAGATGAACTGTCATGTATGGATATTGGCAGTCTGAGTCGCTTCATCGGAAGCTCCGAATGGTTCCTGGAGTAGGGGGAAATGAGAAACTGTGGTAACACAATGGGCCCTAGGTGCGGCCTAAGTGTGTCCGCTCATGGCTCCATCGAGGAGACAGCCACTTCTACCTACCTACAACCCTTCAGTTAGGATTACAACCTAGCTATTCACATCATTCATGTTGTGTGTGTTAATTTTCATACATAAGTGGTGGGACTTACGGTTTAAAGTCGTTTTCGAACGACAGATTTTTTAGAAACGTTTCGTCGTAATTTTATTATATACTCAGAGTTTAGGCCAGAAATCTGGTGAGAGGAAGTCCCCGAAGAAATATCTTTTCATATTTCATTTTGTTGGAGATGTATGACCTGGGGTTTGAAGCGTGGCCTCACGTCTAATAAGCCAACGCACTAGTTACTAGACAACGGTGAATTAGATTATCTTTACTAAATAGTCAGGCAACTTCTTGACTAAAAATCATACAAAATCTGAATCAGGGGCAGCTGGTACCAATTGTCAGCTGATTAAATTTAGTTTTTTTTTCACTTCTTAATTTTCGACCATTAACTCATAGGTAGCTTGCTGTTCACTCGGTGACTCATTGCGTTACTCAGTGTGAGGTAAGCCTCTTTTTCCTGATGCTTTAGTGGTGTGTTTGAACCACACCGAGCTCCGGATGAAGCCCAGTTCCCTTAGTGGCACGTTCGCCACCATACCCAGATCTCAAACGTTCTGTTACTCAAAAACTGATGACATCTGTCACATTAAAGGTCACATAAAGCGTGTTGCAACGATTCTGTTTCCTCCACATCATGCCAGCTTCTGCAGTAATTCTGGTGGGGCAGACCGTCAGCTACATTGCCAATAGCGCAGTGTCCCGTTAGAATTCCTTTAGAATGCCAACCCTTCTCCTGTCGAACTCAAGCAGTTCCTTGGTTTTCTTGCTGTCCATTGCTGAACACAACAGTTTTAAAATTCGGCACGAGAGTATGTTGCACCACCTACGGTTTGTTGAATTCCATAAAGCTTTTTCCAATTTGGAAAAATGTTCTCATATGTGGGGGATATATGTCCTCTATCGTCTCCTCCGCAGACATCTTCGATCACTTCTGGTCCGCCAGTTTGCCCGCTTTTTCGTTTGCCTCTATGCCACAGTGATCCGGAATCCAGTAGAGGCGGATGTTGTGTCGACATATACGGTGTAGAGAGTCCTTCGATTCGACGAGGTAATATCCCAGCGCTTTAATTGCTGCTTGACTGTTAACACATATGTATGTATGATCAAGTTCGAAGAAGATAGTTTATTGGTTTCAATTATATGTGCAGTTTGTTCAATTGCAAAATCTCCGTCTGAAATACGCTGGCCTGGTAAGGTAAACTGCATGACCGGTTCATTGCCAGTTTATCGGAATAGAGCCCAGATCCAGTTCTATATCGGAGGCATCGGTGAAGATCGTTATAACATCGTCACTACGTAGAGTAGTCGTATGCAGCCCTTGCTCTGACCAACTTCTTCCTTAATTTGGTGGTCAGTACAGGTACTGCGTTTACGTGTGGCTTCACAAGGGGCCGCTATGCGTGCTCAAATGAGCTTGTTGATAAACAAAGCTACCACATCGACCTACCTACCGTCACTGATGACAGCTTCAGCCTTCCCCATTTTTCTCGTGTGGGAGTGTGCGTCTTGTGTGTTCGTCCGATAACAGCCTCCGGGACCATGAACTTGCATCTAAAACCCATGTGATTCAGTTTTACTTCAATCAGTATTGAAGCGTGTCCCATCTTACATAGCCTAAACATATCCGAGTACTTAAGCAGCCTCGTTTTGGAGGAAGATGTCTAATGGTTGCAGAGACAAGATGAACTCGAGGCCAGCTTGTGGCCTGGACTTCAGAACATCCGTGATGCCTAAGCATAACAACCTCTGTACTCTGTTCAGCGTACAACCTCCCAACTCAGTGCAGTTCTAGCAGCCACGTTTTGGAGGAAGATGTCTCATAGTTGCAGAGACAAGTTGACCTCGAGGCCAGCCTGCGGCCTGGACTTCAGAGCACCTATCATGCACAAGCATGCTAACCACTGAATCCTGTTCAGCGTACAACCTGTCGTGCAACCGCTGTATATGTATATCCAGTGGATAATACGCGGCTGCAGGCTCCATTTCCTTCCAAACATCCTTTTACAAACGTATGTACAAGACATTCATTGCTTTCTTCACCCTTTCCTCCTTGTTCCTCTTTCAATTAACTTATAAGAAAACAAAAATAATTTTTAAATGATTTTCATGGATACGTTCTGGATATTCTTGGTATTTTTTTTGGGGGGGCCAATCAAAAATATGAAAAATTTTCCATGATTTTCCATTAATTCTCTGAGTGTATTTAAATCGTTGAATACTTTGTTAGATAAGCAATTTTATTTTATTTCATTGCATTTTATTTCATATTTTTTTTTATTTAACATAAAATTAAAATTAAGGTTCTCTTTAGAGGCAATTGGTAAGAAATATGAAAAAAAGAAACCTGGCATGATTTTTGGCAGCTATCAGAGAGTTGTACGTATGTATGTATGTATGTTTGCCACAAAAATTATCTAAAATGTTATGTATTTTTGTATTTCGTAGTTTATGTTCATTGTACACAAACATACACCCTAACATGCATACATACATTCACTCATTCATTCATTCATTCATTCATTTATTTTATATGAACGAATAGACAACGTATAAAAACATACATATTTTTTTCTTTGAAAAAAATCTTATGGCATGATATGATGGCGCTTTATTTCAATTTGTGTAGAAATACCAGCAATTTAAGCCACAATCAAGGCACACACAAAGAAGTAAAAAGAGTTGAAATGAAAAATAAAAACCGAAAAATAAAATTATTTTTAAAATTAAACAACTGACCACGCCATTTAGTCAGGTTTTAATTTTTGTTTTAACATTTAAAGGCTAAGAGGGAAGAAAAAAAAGAACAAAAACCAAAAACCGCTTGTATCAGGCGCACAATGTATGATTTTTAAGCAATTTAAAGTTTAAAGCAACAGGTGTCATATACTTTTTTGTTTTGTTCTTATTTTTCTTAATTTTAAATATGATTTTTGCTTTGTATTTAATACACAATAATAATCAACGTACATAATTCCTATCAGTTCTCAAAAACTAAACTAAAAACTAAACGCCTAGTGACATATTTCTAAGCACACTATAGTAGGTTTCGGTTACTGTGGGTCACAAATATAAGAAAAGTTTTCTAAAGGCTTGGTTTATTATAGCCGCCAATTATAGGTTAGGTGAGGTTAGCGGGTAGCTTGCCGTTCACAGGCAAGTTCCATTGGCGACCCATATGGCTCATTGTGTCACATAGTGCGGTCTAATCCCCCTTCTCATGATCTGTTAATAGTGGGTTTAAACCACCTCGAGCTTCGGATGAAACCGGCTAGTTCCCTTAGTGGCACGTTTGTCACCATGCCTAGATTTTCAAACGTTCTTTCGCTCATAAACCGATGACGTATGTTCTGAAGTGCTAATGATAACGTATTTACATTATGTTTGAAACAATAATTAAAAAAAAAATATTTTAAACTGTAGAGATTGAGCCAAAGAACACCAAAATCTGGAAGAAAGTCTAAGAATTTCGAAGGCTATCTCCCAACGCTATTTGCAATTTTATGTCCAAACTGAAATTATGGCTGCCCCTATACACGAGCGGAATTTCGTTTAGTAGGATCAATTCGTATGACCCCACCCACCAATAGATGGCCCTTTAAAAGGTTCATGGTATCGTGTGCCATGCCATCTGTTATTGTGGGAGGTGAAGAGAGAGAGAGAGAGAGAGAGAGAGAGAGAGCGGAATTATGTTTAGTAGGATCAATTCTCATGATCTTAGCTGAAAATAGTTGGCCTTTAAATGGAGGATTAATTATCACCAATGTTGCCTCTTAATAGGTTCATGGTATCGTGTGCCATGTCATCTGTTATTGTGGTAGGTGAAGAGAAAGAGAGAAAGAGCACATATGCTCGTAATGTTCTGAAAATGTAAATCCAATACAATGTTTGCTTTAACAATAATGTTTTCCAAGTATTTAAAAAGGCATTCAAGTGACTTGGTTTCCAACACAATACAAGAAATTCTTCACCCCATCTGATCTGCTTCTATATACATATGTACCACCAATGTCCCAATTATATTAATTCAAATCAAGTACAAGACAGTGCAAAAGTCCTTATTAATGAGAGTAGAATAGCCAACTAATTTATGCATTATAGCAGCGTCGCAGTATTTATTTCAGTATTGCAAGTACTTGCCCGCCTAGTCTAGTAGGTAGTCTGTTGGTTTATTAGACGTAAGGCCCTGGTTCAAACCCCAGGTCAGACATCAAAACGAAATATGAAAAAATATTTCTTCGGCGACTTCCTCTCAGCAGATCTCTGGCAAAAACTCTAAGAGTAAATAAAATTTCCATGAAAAGTTTCTTAAAAATCTGTCGTACGGAGTCCACTTTAAACTGCAGGTCCCGCCACTCATTTATAAAATTAACACACCCAACACGAAGAAGAGAAGCGAGGCCGTAATCCTGAGTGAACAGTTGTAATGGCCAATTATTTATGTTATGTACTTGCCCGCCTTCACAAACCAAAAATTGCGGAAAAATTGCGCACCTCGCGGCATTAGACAATCATTAAATGGCACGCTTTGTTGAGCTTGAGAGATGAGTTTGAGAGATGTCTAGAAGTGTGTCTTAAAATTTTAAATTTTCTGGGAATCATAATTTTATGAACTTTATGAAGTTACTTCTTGAAGCAAGCTGATGGAAACAATATAAGTATTCAAACCGGTATCTCATTGCTCTCTTGTGAGACAGCAGTAGGCAGTAGGATTTTCACCCATTCCTTGCTTGCTTACTTAGTAGCCTTAACAACGTTTTTTGAATTTCGGCATGCAATAGTATTTCCTTCCAGTACCCTTTGCCTGGCATGAGTTTTCGTGAAATGGCCAATCGATCGATGACAATGCTACCATAACTTAGTCCTTGCACTGCAAATAAGATTGTGATATACATCGACGTTCGCTGATACCTGTATTAAATACCCGTGTTGTCGGAATATTCTCTTCTGTTCCAACGATATGGCTAGTGCAGCCACTAGTTTCTAATACGCTGGACAACGTGCTTAGCCTTAAGAACGAATGCAAGAATCATCTACAATTCGTATGGAATTGAATTTGTCATGTCAGCATGAATTTCGTAGCATGTAAGCGACCTTTGATATTGAATTGCCTATTGAGAACGCAATAACGCCTGTTGGCACAAGCGATTCTACGCTTGATCTCCAAACTGTCATCATTTATGCTAATATTACCGGAGCCAAGGTAAATGAATTCCTTGACAACATTGAAGGTATATTTGTAGGAGATAACCTGGTATTATATCCACTGCCATCCCATGCTTGTCAACAACATTTGTACGTAACGTTTCGGCTTTCATATACTGTCAGAAATCAATAGGCAAACTAAAGCTTTATAGCACTGAAGTTAGCAGTGACAGCTCGCTTTTCGTCGGTGTGAACTGAACTTCAACTTCAACTGCCGCTTTTACCAATGAATGATTGATGAATTCGGATATTTAGGAATGAAGGCGTGTTATAAGTGGCTAGAAAATACGAGTTCACAGTTTAAAGCTATAGGATAGCGGTCTTTAGTTCTTATAAACTCCTAGGATCAGTGATATCAGGGCTCATACCGCTCTTCCATTGCTATTTAGTGAGGCTGCAGTAGGCAGATGTTTAGCTATTCTTCACTTACTTACGCAGCCTTACGTTAGGTTAGGTTGGAGGACGTGTACTTGTCAATTAAGACAAGTACAGTACCCGGAGGTCGAATTGACCCATTGTAGAACGTCCTAGTTTTTCATAACACTTATGTTGTGTGTGTTAATTTTTATACATGAGTGGTGGGACCTACAGTTTAAAGTCGACTCCGAATGACAGATTTTTGAGAAACTTTTTCATGGCAATTTTATTTACTCTCAGAGATTTTGCCAGAAATCTGCTGAGAGGAAGTCGCCGAAGAAATACTTTTTGTATTTTATCTTGATGTCTGGCCTGGGGCTCGAACCCTGGCTTTACATCTAATAAGGCGACACACTACCTACTTGACTACGTAGCCTTAACAATCCATCTTTTTGGATTTCGAGCTGACAAACAATTTCCTTCCAGGAGCTTCTGCCTCTTATGAGCTTTTGCCAAATGGTTACATCAAGCGTAGCTACATTTACAATTCGCCTATAATGCCCATCATCAACTATTCAGCATGTGTTATAATTTTTTCATTTAATTTAACATTAGTTTTGAGGGGCTCATTGTGCAATAAATACTTGTGTTGTTTAATACAAAGCCGTACGTATAGATTTTGTTTTGCTTTTACTGGGTGTTTGTTCTTTTTTTCATAATAATGGAATAAAAACAAATAATTAAAGTGTCAATATGCTAAAAGAATGCATTTTTAGGGCATTTTAAATACAAAAAGTGAACACCAAATTGAAAGTGTCATTTTTATATTGTCATTTCTCGCATGACTAGTATTCACAAGAGGGGCGTTTAAAGCAATTGAATTTGCTTTGGATTGGCAAACATAATCACTGCAGTACTATATTCATTAACAAATAATTGGCTTTACTGATAGGAATTGATGGTAAGTCTGTCTGTTTTGCTTTATAATTAACTTGGCCAAAACAACAACAACAACATATGCAATTATGCTGGCTGTTACTGTTACTGTTTAACTATTGAAATTGTTGATTACGATCTTAATTGCAGTAGCTAATCAATATTGTTTTAAAAATTATCTCCCCTCTTTACTTAAGTGTTTATTTGTTTGCTCTGTCTTAAGATTTTTATTTTCAAACAATAGAATGAACTTCTCGTTTTTAAATGAATTGATCAAATTACACTGTTTGACTACGTTTGCTGTTTGGCATTTGGACAGCATTAAAGAAATCACTTCTCTATTGTTCTCTGCCAACAGTTCTAATCGTATTTTTTTTTTACTTTATTTGATTGGCTTTAATTTTAATATGAATGTACCCCATAACAGTCAGTGTGATCGTAGGGGCTTATTGTGTTGGCTGCTGGAACAAGTGTTAAGAAATTAATTGTCTTTTTAATACAGGGTGGGTCAAAAACGATTTGAAACTTTACCAAAATTTATTTTTTTTGTTGTAAAGTACAATGGTTCCGATTAGAAGTAGAATATTATTTCATTTATATGGCTGCCGCTACTGGCGTCACAGTACCTCATTCGATTGGACCAATTTTCGAGTACTTTTTCGACAGTATGGGGTTGTATCTCGGCAATGGCATCACGAATGTTGGGCTCCAAATACTCAATTGTCTCTGGCCTGGCGGCATAACACTTTTTAACGGCGCCCCACAGAAAATAGTTCAAAGGTGTCAAATCAGTGCTTCTTGGCGGCCAATTAACATCACAACTAAATGGCCATCAAACGTTTGACGCAATAATTCGATTGGGGCATGGGATGCGTGGCAAGTTGCACCATTCCTTGTTGAAATCAAACATAGTCCACATCAAAATTATGAAGGATGGGTACAAAAAATAGGTTATCATGGTGCGATAGGTGTCTCCATTGACCACAATGGTTGCGCCGTCGTCATGTTTAAAGAAATATGGGTCAATGATGCCTCCGCTCCACAAGCCGCTCCAAACAGTCACTCGTAATGGGTGCATTGGGTTCTGTAAGACCACGCATGGGTTTTCTAAGCCCCAAATACGGCAATTTTGTTTATTTACGAACCGTCGCCGTAGTCTAGTAGGTAGCGTGTTGGATTATTAGACGTAAGGCCATGGTTCAAACCCCAGGTCAGACATCAAAACGAAAATATGAAAAAATATTTCTTCGGCGACTTCCTCTCAGCAGATTTATGGCTAAAGCTCCTAGAGTAAATAAAATTACCATGGAAAGTTTCTCAAGAAAATCTGTCGTTCGGAATCGACTTTAAACTGTAGGTCCCACCACTCATGTATAAAATTAACGCACACAACATAAGTGGTGTGAGAAGCTAGGTCGTAATCCTGTCTGAAGGATTGTAATAACCAATTTTGTATGTAGGTACCACAGATCAGCAATCAGTATTCAAAAAGATGAGTAGATTCGAACCATACTTATAATTTCTGATACTTATACGCATTCATACTTTTTTTAATGTCATACTCATACTGTTCATACTCAAAATTTGAAATACTCATGGTACTCGTACTTAACAATACGCATGATGTTATTGATTTCGACTGCCCATGACTCATCGTATACACGAATCACAAAATAAGTATGATTCTCGTACGAACATTACATACTCACATGAAGGTTGTGTGTTTGCTCCCTTGCTGTCTTTGTCTTTTTTGTTTATGTGTCTTTCTTCGTAAATGCAACATGATGAATGATTCGAATCACTTCGAATTACTCGAATCATTTATGAGTATTTAAAGTATTTTTCTAGATTTATGAATCCGAATGAGTAAGCGTACGAATCAAACATATCTCGGATGTTATGAGTTTGATGTCAACGTTGTACTCATACTCATTGCAACTTGTACTTATAAATAAATGTTGTAGTGAGTACGAATGAATCAGATTAGTTGAATTTCAATATTGTTGACTCACTCATACTCAAAATTTCATTTGTACTTATGAGTTGCGAAAAAGCGATTCATTGCTGATCTCTGGTAGGTACCCACCAAGATGAAAATGAGCTTCATCAGAAAAGATGATTTTTTTTTTGGCAAAATCGACGTCATCGTGCAGTTTCTCGTTGGCCCAATAAATCCCAACGCTGCTCAAGCATAAATCGATTCATTACGTTCAGTGGAGTTTCGTGACAGAATAGAATGACAAATTTAAACCGTTAGGTGGTCCACCCTATACATATTTTATATTTAAATAATATTTTAATTGTTAATTATTTGATATTTAAAATGCATTCACTTAATTGAACTTCAATTATTTTTGTATTTTCTATTTGACTTTAATTTAAATTTCTATAGAATTTGTTTTATTACAATAAATAAATTTAAAAAAAAAACAACAACAAATAGCCATTAAGATGCAAATTGTGATTACAGTTTAAAATATTATCTTTTGCTTTGGCTTTTTCATTGATTTTGAGGTATGCAAAGTTAATTAAAATTTATGTTATTTACATAAATTATTATTATTTTTTTCACTCTTGTTCTTATTATTATTGTTATTATTTTTAAAAACACTATTAATATGGCACTATTTCTGGTTGGTCTTATAGGATTTGTTTATCTTACGATTAATTATTGTTTTGAGAGCTCTTTGCTCGCTTGTTTTGTTGTGTGATTTCTCATTTGTGACAAAACAAAAGACTTAAGCTGCAAACTTGATTCATGATTTTTGATTAAAATCCTTTTTTTTAAAAAAGGTTTCTATTTTTCCATTTAATCGTTTAGCTTATAAGTTGCCAACTGATAATTGTTTAATAAGTGCCACACATGTGGTTTAAATTCAATTTAATGGTCAGATTTAAGGGGAGATAAAACCACATATGGTGGCATAAATTAAAGTTTTATAGTCGATTATATGAACAAGGAAAATAATTTAATTTTAATATTTCAGCTTAATTAGTGGTTACTGAATGCAGTTGTAAGTCTATTAATTTGAATTAAATATAAGAAAGGCGGATGAATCAAATTTGTAAGAATTTAATTGGAAAAGAATGAAAAAATTGCTAACCTGCGGGGCATTAAAAATTATTCTCATCATTCTTTACTGAGCTTTAAGAATGGGAAAAGGTGACATGAACTATAAATAAGCATAACTGAAATAGAAATGTTCTATTTAGAAAGTTATGAACATATATTCCGGTTTTGTACAAAACTCTGAAGTGTATTTTTAAACGAATGCACTTTTTCATTTTAAATTGTGTAGAACGTGCGTAATTGATGTTGCTGGGCTTTAGGTGACACTCTCGTTTAGAGCCACAATGCTTCCAGTAGAACATCTGGTACGTTGTCGCACAGTAGTCCATAAACGATTCTGTATTTTCAAATTTTATATTCACTCTTCAAATGATGCATTTCCTCGACTGAAAATTCTTCGAAGTTTTCGAAGGGTCAGTATAACTTTCTCAATTTTTGTTTGTTTTTGTGATCTATTGAAATTACATGCCAATATTGTAGAAATCGTTCAAAAGAAGTTAGAATCCTCGACCTATAGTTCTCAACCTTGATATAGAAGGCCTGGCCAACGTCATTCTCAAAGGAATAACGGATGATGCGACTGCCAGCAGAAAATTCACACCAAACAGTGATCTGTTTGGAATGCCTTTTACGTTCATGGTTCGCAAACAAATTCGTTTGTTCTCGTACCCATTCATCCAGAAATGGGGCTCATCTGGGAAGTTGATTTTTGTATGAAAATTAGAGTCTGACGCTAGAAAGGTATAAGTGGCCGTCCCCCCAAATGAATTGGATGGACGCACTTAGGCCCCATGGAGCCGATTGTGATACCACAGTTCGCGTCTACCATCCCCTAGTCATGGAACCATCCAGAGCTTCCAATGAAGCGACTCAAACTGCCGACGTCAATGTTCGACAAATCACTCAGATCATCGATGTAGTAGACACCAAGATGTCTCTTCCTTCTCCGACATAGTGCCGGGCATGTTCCCGTCTCTTCCTCCTCTACGTCCCTGCAGCTTCTACAGAAATCGTTCGCGAGGATTCCCAGACCAATGCGCCTCGCGTGGACACCCATAATGCAATGACCCGTCACGACCCCAACAACCGCACTGAGCACGCCTCTTTGGAGTTTCAGCAGGCTTGCAGTGCGCCTTCTATCCACCGCGGCCATATCATCCGCGCCACCCTGCCCTTAGCCGAAGCTGCCCACCTGCGGTTGACAGAGTCCGTAATCTCGTCCTCAATCATGAACCTTGAGGTCCCCAAAGGGACCCCAATACCTAAGAATTCCTCGAAGAGCTTGATGGTCGTGCCGCGTCTGGCAATTCATCTGCTCTGCAGTTTCCCGGGATATCATTGTGTCCCGGAACCCAAACGAAAGGCACATTATGCCTCTTCGCTAGCCTGTTCAGGTGTTTCCGACAGCCGTAGACCGCCCTGGAGTTCATTACATTGGAGCCCAGAAACCTGATAGCCGCCTGGCTATCGGAGAGTATGGTGATATTTCCACTGGGGATATTCGAATCCCAAATAATCTTTACCGCAGCCTGTATCGCCGCTTGAAAAACGCTGCAGTTATCCGGGATGGTCATCATGTATTTCATCGGGAAGTCATATCGCAGTATCCTATAGTCTATGTCCCCGACAGCCTAAAATTTCTTTAGGATACTTGAGTGACCACTGACGCTAACTGCTCTAGAGCCCATTCAGCGAACACACGTCGTTGTCTATGATCGATTTTTTTCAGTTCTTGGGTCAGTTGAATTTTTTACGGGTGAAATCACAAATCGCAACACAAAATTCTTCAAGTAGTAGTCTGCCGAGTTCTATTGAGCAAATTTGCGAATATACCTCACGGTAGGTGGAGTATGACAATCGTAAAATAGACAAATCACGTGGGCCCATTTTGATACGTCAATTTTTTTATTTGCACGTGTTGTTAAATTCAATATCCCGATATAATGATTTGACAAAACAGACTAAACAAATGCTAACTAATTTGACAGATTTAGCCTCAGTCCCCGATGGATGACCTTATAATCATAATTATAGTCATAATGCCTGCTTATTGTGCTCTAACCCATCAGAGGTACAAATTACGTATCAAAGCAAATTCGTATCGTGTATTTCCGTAATTTCTTCCCATCCATTCTACCACGGGTAATATTTGGTAAATTGTTTGCCATAAAATGTCGAATGTTATACATCCAAGAACTAATCAATGCTAAAGAAAATGTTCCATCTTTTCAAAATATTTTCTACATACCCTCTTTACGCTGTTGGCATATATTGGCATATATTGAGTGCTTAGTAAGGACATCTATACCGGTTTAAATATGGACTTAATACCTGCTTAAGTGGGGCCTCTTCCTTCAAGAAAGTTCGTTACCTTACCTAATCTAACCTAGGGATATTTATCATCCTGCGCAGTCGACTTTTGTACACTTAACAGGCATTAGGTCTTTGAATCATATGGGCACCTTCACAGTATTCAAGTAAAATTTACTACTGTCACGTTGTTATGCACCTCTTCTCAGCTCCTAAGCTCATTGGAATTGAATCTTTATACGATTAAATTTGGTAACTGATAGATGGTCTCATCCGATTAAGATATTTCTCTTGAAAGAACTGGAAAAGGTCTTGAAAGACTTGTAATGTTAATTACATATGCTTATATGCTTCAATCATTCTCAGAAATTTAAATTTAACTGAAACTCGTGTGACGGATTACCAAATATAATGACTTATAATAGGCTGTCTCGACAACAAAATTATTAAATTATCACCAAAGCTGAGGATATTACTACAGATAGAAGCTTATATTTTCTTTACTTTCTTCGCAGAATGATGATCACATATCACCCAATGGAGCAGGCCATACAGAAACAATAGAATTTCAAATCTACCAGAAGGGGCTTTAAAGTATAAAAAAATGAACAGATTTGCTAACGATGTTCTTAGAATTGGTATAAGCAATGAAGACAAAACGACTAAAAAATTTATCGCCGTACACATAGAAATAAACCACACACCTCCTACACGCCCTACAATTAATATCTTACTCTCTTATTATCTAAAATAATTCTTGAAAGAAACGTCCTGCTGTATAAATTCTGTTTCTGTACATTATCAGATAAAATTCCATACAAAAGACTCCTCAGAATGAAATGAAATAATGAAAACTGATGACATTTTTACCGGTTTAAAGATTTAAACTCCGATAGTGAAAATATTTTTTCTCAAGCGCTTAGGAATAACAGAGTATGTATATCCTTGAAATAGTATTTCTCAATCATGTTAGAAACCAATTAATCTTTAATATTTAAGAGTCGATATCTGGAAATCTGCACACCGTTTGCATACGATTATTTATTGCATGTAAAATTATTTTTTATTCTCAGGCATTATTAATCGATAAATTAATACAATTAATTAACATGTGTTCAAATATTAGCTCTCACTCTCTCTCTCGGTAATGATTAATACCTGCCTGTATAATATGCACCCCTCGACTCTGCCCTCGCGCTTTTGCTAATTCTAATTGCAGTTTAATTCAAGATTTTTATTTTCAGATTTTGAAAATCAGATAATCAATGATTTGCATACCAAAACGTCTGTCTGTCTGTCTGTTTGTTTAACTATTTTATATTTTATGTTTCTGTTATGTTATTGGAATGAAGTTGTGGAATGTATATTATTATGGTGCGTCTATGGATGGGCGCCAGAAATTGTGCACAATAAATGACAGTGGTTTACGATGTTATTTTGTTTTTAAACTACAATTTATTGAACAATAAAGGAATAGAAACCTATTGCTTGTTCTCGTTTCGATGGGCTTATATTGCTTGTTCTGCACTGAGGCTTAGGTTAGGTTAGGTAAGGTTAGAGGACGTGTACTTGTCAATTAAGCCAAGTACAGTACCCGGAGGTCGAATTGGCCCATTGTACAACGTCCTAGTTTCTCACACCACTTATGTTGTGTGTGTTAATTTTATACATGAGTGGTGGGACCTACAGTTTAAAGTCGACTCCGAACGACAGATTTTTGAGAAACTTTTTCATGGCAATTTTATTTACTCTCAGATTTTTTGCCAGAAATCTACTGAGAGGAAGTCGCCGAAAAAAATACTTTTTGTATTTTGTCTTTGATGCCTGGCCTGGGGCTCGAACCCAGGCTTTTGCGTCTAATAAGCCAACACACTACCTACTAGACTACGGCGACTTCAAAGCACTGAGGGTTAAGTTCTCACATATATTTAGGCCGTGTACGATAGGGCACGCTTCAATACTGCGTGAAGTAGAACCGAAGTACCTGGGTTTTAGATGCGACTACTTGGTACCAGAGACTGTTTTCGGGCAAACGTACAAAACTCACACTCCCACGCGAAATGAATGGATCGCTGAAGCGGTCATCGGTGACGGTGATATAACAATCTTCACCAATAGCTCAAAAATGGAATGTGCAACTGGATCTGGGGTTTATTCCAATAAGCTGGCATTGAACGGGTCATACAGATTACCTTACTACCTTTTCAAATCAAAGGGCGCCAGAAGCTGCATGGCCTCTCTATATCGTATAACTCAACACCCACTTCTACTGGATTCTGGGCCACTGTGGAATAAAGGGAAATGAAAAGACGAACGAACTGGCAAGGAAGTGATCGGATATGTCTGAGGAAAAGGCGATAGAGGGGATATATGCACCCTTCCTGTACTGGTACCGTATACATCGACACAACATCCTCCCCTACTGGATTCTGGCCACTGTGGAATAGAGGGAAATGAAAAAACGAACGAACTGGCAAGGAAGTGATCAGATATGTCTGAGGAAGAGGCGATAGAAGGGATATATGCGCCTCTACAGGAATACTTTTTCAAATTTGCAAAAGTAGCATGGAATTCAACAAACCATGGGTGGTTAAACATATCTGGTTGCCGAATTTTAAAACTGCTGTGCCAGCAGTGGACAGTAGAAAAACCAAGAAACTACTTGAGTTCGACAAGAGCTCGTTTCATATTCTAAGAGATATTCTTACAGTATACTGCGCTATATTTCGCTGACAAGATCGATCTGCCTTACCAGGATTACTGCGGAAACTGCCTAAATGTGGAAGAAACGGAATCGGTACAACATTTTTTATGTGAGTTCCCTGCACTTCAGAACAGACGTCATCGGTGTTCGGGTGACAGAACGTTTGAAGATCAAGGCATAGAGGCGAACATGCCACTAAGGAAACTGGCCGGTTTTATGCGGGGCTCGGAGATGTTAAACCCACCACTAACGGATTATGATAAGGGGGTTTGCATTACACTGAGTGAATTTGCCTATAAACGTTAAGATACATGCTAACCTAAACTAATCACCAGCTTTGTTAGTATAATTGCCGTTCTGACTGGGTATTCTTATGACACCTCTGTGTTGTTTTACGTTGTAATTTTTATCGCATTGAATTGTTGGGTTTTAATCATCGACATAACCAAGTTTCACACTAGAAATCATAATATTTTATGACAAAATATTTCTTGTAGCCATAATTTGTGTTCTGTTTGCTGTTCATTTTTTTACTTTTTTTATTTTTTTATTTATTTTATAACTTCGTTTTTAAAGCCAAGCTTTTATAACTGCTTGCTGATTTGATTTTAAAGATTTTTTTTATGGATTTTCAAAGCATTTTTTTTTCTTCGTCGTTCGATTTTACCTTTAATATATTAATAATGTATTGAATATTTCATTTAAGCACATTATAAAAATTACCAATAAACATGCGATTTTAAATTAAAAAAAAAATTGGAAAAAAAATATGTGGACCAAAAAACAGCCATTTTATTGGCACACAATGCAATGTGTGTACAGGGAACTGCCACAAAATAATGCAGTTAGACAAACAAACAAACAAATGGTAACGTAAAATAAGGAGTAAAATAAACAATAATAACAACAACAACAATAAGAACAACAAAAAATAATAATAAAATTATTAGTATAACTTATAAACAACATTTTAATTTAAATTTTAAAAATAAAAAAAAAAAACAATAAAAAAACAAATGAAATAAAATGATTGCCAACACCACCAACAACAACAACAATAACAACATGGAAAGCAACAGAGTAACAATGTGATCAACAATTATTGGCAAACAACACATGTAGAAACGAGAGTCTACAAGTGTCTGAAATCGATAATATTCTGGAAAGCATGTGTGTATACACTACGCACTAAAGGACTAAGGTAAGAAATAACATTTTTTTTTTAAATTTTAATTTCAAAAATATAAAACATGAAAGCCTAAAAAGCCTTAAAAGCATATTATGTTAGCATTTTGAAACGTAAAAACTTTAATTGTATCCACTTAAACCCCGAAGCCTCCATAGTCTAGTAGGTAGTATGTTGGCTTATTAGACGTAAGGCCACGGTTCAAACCGCAGGTCAGGCATCAAAACGAAATATGAAATTTTATTTCCTCGGCGGCTTCCTCTCTGCTGAGAGTAAAGAAAATTACCATGAAAAGTTTCTCAAAAATCTGTCGTTCGGAGTCGACTTTAAAACTGTAGGTCCCGCCACTTTTGTATAAAAAATTAAAGCTCACAACATGAGTGGTGTAAGAAGCTAGGCCATAATCCTGACTGAAGGGTTGTAATGAACAATTATGTATGTATGTAAACCCCTTTCAAATAACACACAGTATACGCTCAAGACACTTTAAAAATAATGCGTGGCCTCTAGTCATTGAAATCGAAATAAAATGCATTATTGCATATTGAATTCTATATTTTTTTTTTGTTTTTTCTAATCTCATATAATACAGTCACTGCCACATACTGCTTACTTATATACATATATACGAGTAATTGTAAAATTCTATGTATGTACGTCTATACATTTGAGCTGCTTATACACGCTTACATGGTAATGGCAAGAGAAGAAATAATCAAAAGTCAAGCTGTCTAATATTTAAATTGAAATTGAACTCAAGCGAGTGACTCATTTGTTGGTTTTTCTTTTTTTTTTTCGAAAAACAACACCAACAACAATACCAGCAATATACCATAAATTAAACGTTACATATTGTTGTGGTGCAAAAGTCATTTGAATATCACATGTGTAGGCTGCAAAAAGCTTTTTTTCGTTTTTTAATTATACGATTAAAACATACACAATAAATTGTGTATTCAATAATTTTTATTACGTTTCTATTTTATTTTCATCAAGTTCTTTTGTAATTTATTTATTTATTTATTGCAATACAATTACAATTTATATTCTAATTATATATGAGCTGAGTAACTTCGAATATATGCTCGGTGTAGTGTAATAGACCAATGTCTCTGGTGGGAATCGAACCCACGACCCTCACGCTAATAGTCTAACACACTACCCACTAGACTACCAGTTCACACTTCTTTTGTAATTTATTTTAGATTCTTCTCTTATAGAAACGAGGTAAAACAATGACTTACAAAATGCATTACATCTCATGGAGCTAATTTTGTTTTCTTGGAGTCTATATATGGGAATGGTAAGAATTTTTGCGAAGTAATCATAGGAAATGAAGTTAAAGTGTGTAGCCATTTGACCGATGTCTCAGAAGTCTCCTGGCAAGGACTCTGGGAGTAAATGAAATTGCAATGAGAAGTGTATCAAAAATCTGTTGCTCAAAGTCAACTTTAAACTGTAACCCACGCCACTCATGTATACGATTAGCACACACAACATAAGTAGTGTGAGAAACTAGTTTGTAATCCTGACTGAAGGGTTGTAATCGTGAATTTAAGTATATTGTTGTAGTCTATCAAGGTACTTTTGAATTTTTCGTTGATATTTCTACATCAAGGACTAATAAGAGAACAAAATTTCTGCTGGTTCTCATCCCCATCTTACTTTATAGGCAATATAGCATCATTCTGTGAAATTATCGAGTGCCCAAGGAAATCAAGAAATTTCCGGGTAAAATTCCACCACTCAACATGCATTAGGCCTCTGTTTAGAGAACACTACAATGGTCAGAGAACCTATAAGAATGTTTAATATCCGAACTCTTAAAAAATATACCACAGACCACCGCATGTTAGTGCCATCAGTACAAACCTCTAGGGTCCCATCGGCTACCTCCTGATCTTTGGAATACAAGTCTAAAATCGAATGTTTTATTCAAAACGTTATAACGAGCCATATAAACAACTCGCATGTGCATATGTCCTCCAAGAATAGCAACATGTTCATAGAAAAGTTTGAGCCAGGATTTGACGGCATTGAGTTTTACTGCCACAAACTCAGTCCTCTGCTTGAATAAAAGATTCGAGGTGGACCAATTTAGTACAGCCAGTTATGCCTTGGTTGGAGTGGAATAGAGCGCTTGGGTGATCAGTACAGCTGACTGCCTGCGTACTCTATCGGCCGGTAGTGGTGTTGGTATTTCCACTAGACGTGTACAGCAGAAATCAAAGCTAGTTCCAGCATGGCCCTGTACAGTCAATATAGAGTAGCGTTAAATGTAGTGTATTTGGGTATAATTTGCTGTTACATTGTCACGATAATGGGATCACAAGAGGTATTTGGTACTCTTGATTTTGTCGTTGATATTTCTACTTCATGGACTAATAAGAGGAATTTTTATGCTGGTTCTCATTCCCATTTTACTTCATAGGCATCCTTCTGTGAAAGTATCGAGTTGGTTGTAGCCTTGTCTGGAAAGATTCACTACTTATTGCATCCAGTATTATATCGATCTCCATAAAAATTATAAGGATTCCATACTCGTGACTTTGCAACTTTTTTCTTCAGGGTGCTGGCATGATCAACACATTTGATTTAAATGAAATTTAATATAAAAAAATTCTATAATTATCTACAATCTTTTTCTTTCTCTCACAAGCTATTTTATCTTATCACAAACAAGTACTCAAAGCCATACAATCGGCTTTCTTGTCTTCTCTGTCTGAAAAATGACACCCAAGAACAATTTCAATTATTTTTTCTTTCTTCGCCTTGTATATTTGTAAAACAACTTCAGCAGTTGTTTGTCAAATATCAGACTGTCATGAATTCATAATTTGTGATCAGCCCCATTATTTAAATTCAAAATATTTATATTTATGCGTTTAATAATAATTCTTTAAGGCAACTGGAGGGGGAATGAAAGAAAAAAACCAAAACAAAACGCATACAAAACAAGCAACACGGCTAAAGACTTAAATAAACCAGTTAACAATGATGTGTTGACAGGTTGCATCCTTTATTTTAACACATTTTTAATACCGCTTTAACTAAATAGCCATCATTTCCATTCACATGTCCACTAGATTTCGAACGACATTAACTGGTTTACATTTGCTTTGGTTTTAGACATTCGAGATTCTAAACTCTTAATATTGTATGTTCACTAAAGCAGAAAACAGAAAATGAAAATAAAAAAAAAATACGTTAACAGTAGCTACGGCAGCTAAAGACTAGAACATGCAATATCGGCATCAAAAAATATTAACATATTCAACGTACATACGTACAAACATATTTAGTTGAGACACTCACAGCAAAAAAAAAACAAAAAAAAAAAACACGTAACAAGTAGCCATTGAGAATGTCTACATGTTTGTTTCTAGCTTTGGACCAAATGTCCGTCCACCCGTTAGGCCATCCTGTGCTTAAGTCACACATCCATCTTTCGGCTTTAAGTAGCTTTCATGTCTATATTCACCCTTAAGCGAATATGTTTTAACAGGGCGACTTAAGTTTTCATCAGTTAAAATGTAAAAAAAATGAGTGTGTACTCGTACACCATATGGGCAGAGTAAAAGAAGTTGCAAATAGTGATAGAGATAGAATGGGAACAAAAAAAAAAGGAAAAAGTGCTAATATGTGGCATGACAAGTTGGTAAATATTTTCCATTCAATGTAAGGAAATTTTAATGGATCGAGATCGACTAATTAGATCCCAACATACATGTACATGTCAATTAAGACAAGTACAGTACCCGGAGGTAGAGTTGACCCAATGTACAACGTCCTAGTTTCTCACACCACTTATGTTGTGTGTGTTAATTTTTATACATGAGCGGTGGGACCTAAAGTTTAAAATCGAAGCCGAACGACAAATTTTTGAGAAACTTTTTCATGGCAATTTTATTTACTTTTACTATTTTGCCAGAATCTGCTGAGAAGAAATCGCCGAAGAAATACTTTTTGTATTTTGTCTTGATGTCTGGCCTGGGGCTCGAACCCTGGTTTTACGTCTAATAAGCCAGCACACTACCTATTAGACTACGGCGACTTCATACATGAGTTCAGAAGCATAATTTGGAGCAGTGATCACAGTACGCACGAAAAATTGTTTGAGAAACTTTTCCATGGCAATTTCATTTACTCTCCGAGCTTTTGGCAGAAATCCGCAGAGAGGAAGTCGTCGAAGGAGCTATAGGCTTATAATGACCACTTAAATAGTCCAAAATCATCAGAAGTAACGTCATTGGAGTTGCTTAAAGCACACACAGAGAGGAAGTCGTCGAAGGAGCTATAGGCTTATAATGACCACTTAAATAGTCCTAAATCATCAGAAGTAACGTCATTGGAGTTGCTTAAAGCACACACACCCACAGGCAAATCACATGAAAAGTCATACCTACAGTGTTCTAAAAATGTTGGCCTTTTGGTCCCCCAAGTAAAGGACAATGGCAGAGAAGTTGTTCTATTGTCTTCTCTCTCTTCTCTCTTTATTACAACTACCCATAATAATATAATTGCTGCGAGGTTCCAAAAATAGATCGATATCCGGCCAGAATTTAGACCCCTACAATTTATATTCAACTCAGGGATCGAACATTCTCTGGGCGAAACCAACCAGAATGTAATAAATTTTGGTATTGCAGCAATATTCAGATTTGAGAGCTGCGTCAAGGATATCAGAAAGTCCGCCTTTTGATGACAAGAGCAGATGAGAGACAATCTCTTCCTCCACAGCTCTTGAAGGAATCATTCACTGGAATGCCAAGTTTTTCGGTATGCATACTAAAAGAACTGTAACTCGATATTATACGATGGATAGATTTCAAGACAGAAAAGTGTCAGAGTCTACAATATTGCTCATGCACGCCTGCTGTAAACGAGAGGTCGAGTCACCATATTAAAAGAGTAGATAATATCAAAATAAACGGAGGAATCCGTCTAACATGTCGGAGTTTGCAAGCTTTATATCGGCCCTGATCAGCTCATCAGCGATTAAATTTCCAACGACATCCCTTTGCACCGAAACTCACGTGGAGAAGGACGGAGGTTAAAAATATCATTGTTAGGAAGCTAATCGCAGAAATTTCCAGTTAAAATTCTGCCACTCAACACGCATTACGCCTCTGGTTAGAGAAAACTGCAATGGTCAGGCAGCCTATAACACAGAACACCGTGTAACGCATCTTTGAGCCATCAGTATAAATCTCAAGGGACCCATTGGTCCACTCCTGATCTTTAGAGTAGAAGTCCAAAATCGAAAGTTATAACGAACCATATAATCGATCCACATGGGAAGACATATCCCAGAATAGCAGCATGCCAGGATTTTACGGCATTGAGTTTTACTGCCACAAACTCAGTCCTCTGCTTCTATAGCAGGTTCGAGGGGAACCCATTTAGTACAGCCAGTAAGGCCTTGGTTGGAGTGGAATAGAGTGCTTGGGTGATCAGGACTAATGACTGCCTGCGTACTTTATCGGCCGGTAGAGGCATTGGTGTTTGCAATAGACATGTACAACAGACAGCAAAGTTGGTTCCAGCATGGCCCTGTACAGCCAATATAGAGTAACGTTAAATGCAATGTATTCGGGTATGATTTGCTGTTATATTGTCAGGATAATAGGATCACAAGAGAACAAAATGTCATTCAAGCATTTACAAAACTGTGAAACGATTTGTTAAAAAAAACTCCTTCCTTTTGTTATGTTGATGTTACCCTCTTAAGACTTTCTGCCAGCTACCATAAGTCTGTAGTAAAAATTAATTAATTTTTTCCCCCTCAACAATGCTTGAATTTGCTTTCGTTTTGTTTATAAGTATGGAATGCCCCATATATTGTGAATGCTTACGAAGTTAATCAGGCATCTGTTTAAAGTAAATCATGATGATGATGGGAGATAAAATGCAAAAAAAAAAAACGAACTACTTTAAGTTGCTGCAACATTTTCTTTAACTTCATTGAAAATTATAGTTGTTGTAGGAAAATTAAAACAAATGTGTAGAGCAGCAAGAAAAGAAAAAGTAGAGAAAAAAATGCTTTAAACCTTGAAGGCAAATACATGATGGACTAAAGTGTCCATCTGTTTGCCTGCTTGTCGACTAAAACGAACGATCGATCGATCGTTTAGACTAACAAGAGAGACACGTTTAGATAAAATGTATATAAATTTAGTCTAGTTTTTCTCCCCCTTTTTATTTTAAGTTTGATTGATATGTTGGCATTAAGAAAACTACAACTACAAGACTAATCTTAAGAGCAGTGGCGGTTGTAGAAGAAGTAGTTGCTAGTAAGGAAAAAAAAATACAAGAAATAATTTAAACAAATGATGATTTATTTGCAAATAATAGGAAAGACAACAAAGCAAATGTGATAAATGAAGTGTTAACAAAATGATAAATTTGTTGTACGAAGCAAATTATTGAATGCAGTTGGCTAAATTGTCATTTAACAAGTTTATTAACTGTGCTGCAAGTTTCTTGCTTAAGTCTTTTGATTTTCAAAACAAACTTTTTTTATGTTCAAACATTACCTTTCTTTTCTTTATTTTTAAGCAACTTTTAAATAATTTAAACAAAATATTGACAAATTTCTGTTGCAAATTAGAAAGTCAACTTGTTTTGGCCATTTAGTTTTTGAGTTGTTTTCAAATGGTTTTAATTTTTTTTATTAATTCTTGGACATTTAAACTTATTTGTTAAATCATTTAAATATTTAAATACGTTTTTTAATTGAAAATAAATTTAAAAAAAATGTGTGGTTTTATTAAAATTTATCAATAATTTATCAGCAGTTTCCACGTTGTTGAATTCATATAAATTTCATACTTTATTCACCATTCATATCTATAATCTCATATGGGTGTGATGTGTATGTATATGTATTCATACAGACATTGAGTCAAGTGTCATTTTGTTTTGTAATTCAATTTAAAACATTTAAATCTTGTTACAGCCAGACAGACATACATACGAGTACATATTTCTAATGCCATAAATGAAAAATTTGCCACATTTGTAATTAAAATGTTTATTCGTACAAGTAATTAATTTTGTCGAATTATTACTTTTTTTTCGTTAAAGTTTTTATCATTAACAAAAATTGTCAGGCGTAATTGACAATTTTTCTCATATTTTTCTCTGTACAGCCACAGATAAGGAATCATAATTTGAAATCACAAAAAAAATGAACAAAAAAAATTAGCAACAATCAGCACAGTGCTCTGGAGAGCATATGATTTCTATTTTTAAATTGTAGCATTCGACATTGGTTCCTAGTCTGAACTATAGAACATCACAACAAAACTTCAGGGGCTTAAATCGTAATAGATTACAATTCCTTTACTTTACTTGACTTTAAATCTCGCTACCTGTGGGATTGCTTTGATCAGATGGCAAACATATTTGGCTTAAAAGAACACATCAAAACATTCATAACAGAATTGGCCACTACAACCCTTCAGTCAGCATTACGGCATAGCTTCTCATACCACTTCTGTTGCGTGTGTTTAATTGTATACATGAGTGAGGGGACCTACAGTTTAAAGTCGACTCCGAACGAAAGATGTTTGAGAAACTTTTTCATGGCAGTTTATTTTACTCTCAGAGTTTTTGCCAGAAATCTGCTGAGAGGAAGTCGCCGAAGAAATACTTCTTGTATTTTTATTTTGATGTCTAGCCTGGGGTAACCCTGGCTTTACGTCTAATAAGCCAACACACTACTTCTAGACTACGGCGACTTCAAGTATTATAAGTATTTTTCTAAATTTATGAATCTGAATGAGTAGGCGTATGAATCAAACATAGTTCGAATGTTATGACATCAAGTCAACGTTGTATTCATACTCATTGCAACTTGTACTTATAAATCAACGTTGTAGTGAGTACGAATGAATCAGAGTAATTGGATTTCAATACTGTTGACTCACTCATACTCAAAACTTCATGAGTACTTATGAGTAGCGAAAAAGCGATTCATTGCTGATATCTGCTCTCTAAGTGGTAGTCTAGTACGTGATGCGTTGGCTTATTAGACGTGGGACCACGTCAGACATCTCTGACAAAACGAAATATGAATAAAAATATTTCTTTGGCGACTTCATTTCAGCAGATTTCTGGCAAAAGTTCTGAGAGCAAATAAAATTGGCATGAAAAATTTCTCAAAAGTCTGTCGTTCGAAATCTACTTTAAAATGTATGTCCCTCCACTCATGTATAAAATTAACACACACAACATAAGTGCAGTGAGAAGCTAGATCGTAATCCTGACTGAGGGGTTGTAATGACCTGAAATGTATGTGTGTATGTGCACGCTCTAAGCCTTATTTTCTTACAGATCCTGCTATAATAATGGGAAGGCTCTTCGTAATCAAAGTCAGAGTATTGTTCGAGCGAACTCTTGGCAATGAGCAAGTACACGAGCTTGTAAAGAAGAGACCTTCTTCGCCATTGATAAGGTCAAAATCCTTCGGTTTAGTGGAGGTGATGTTTGTAAAGGAAATTTGTTGTTGGAAATTTACAATTACAGAGGAGATCTGAGTCATGCTTCAGAGAATCCACAAATAACTTGTGGTTGGTGTCCAGTCTTTTGGCACTGTAGACTCAGAGTACACTTGATTGAAAAAGTTGGGAATTGGGGATTAAGTTGAAATTATTGGCACACAATTCTTAAGTTACAATGCTCTATTAAGGAGTAAGTAGCACAAATGGATGCATAACATGGTTCTAGCATCATAGAACAATAAATCTGGTGATTACAAGAATGAATCTATGCTTCAAATTCAAATCGTAGCATGATATTCATTAGCTCTAATGCAGAAAAACCTTTTTCTCATCCTGATTTGAATTTTGTTTTTTTTATGGCCAAAAAGGCTTGGGTAAAAGTTTCACAAGACAAACAAAACGAACTTCTTTATATTTGAAGATATTAATGACTTCTATGACAATTTCTTTTTTCTTTTTTTTTTTTGGTGCAGTAACAGTAAAAAGTAAGAAGCGGTAGTACAAGGGCTTTAAGTACTAGCAACCAAAAAAAAACTTTGTGTCTTTTAATAATTTTTCTCAGACTGTCAGTGGCAGTGTTAGAGTGGTTATGAAAACAATATTCTGGATTTGTTTTGATGTTTCCCAAAAGAAAACAAAGAAAAGAAAAAGAAAAACAAACGACAAACAACCTTAGAAAGCCAACAAACTAAATGGGCTTTTGTGGTTTTCTGGCAGATGTTAAGAATTTTGACAAAAAAAAAACGAATTGAAAATAAAAGAAAGAAAAAACAACAAAAACTACATGAAAATAATATAAAACAACATCAACTATTTGTTAAATGCAGACACATCATTAATAATGATTTTAAAGGAAAAACGATAAAATTTAAAATGAAATAAAAATTAACAAAAAAAAAATGACGACACAGAGGCAAATAACTGACAATATTTCCGTTTGTTCAGCTTTGTCTTTTGATCATAATATTTTTCCCTAAAAGCAGGCTTACTTCGCCAAACTAAAAAAAAAAGCAAAACGAAGAGGGAAAACAAAAAAAAAATAATATTCAATCCAGAATACATTTTAAATATTTTGGCTCCATATTTGCCATAAACCAACAAAGACGTACAAAGACCTTGAAGCCATTTTCAATTTTGTTATTCAAATAATAGAGATTTTCTATAATGATTTGGTCAAATTTTATTTCACATTCTCCTTTTATTATTTTAGGGAACATTTTCAAGATTTCTGTTCATATTTTATTTTGACCATAAACCATCTTTAGTTACGCTTTACTTTAATAGTGCAATTATCGTACATTCTGCAGAGAGAGAGGGAGAGAGAGAGAAAGGCACTGAAAATATACTTCGTTTTCTTAAAGTTTTTTTTTTGCTCAAAATTCATCATCTTGGGTGGCTTGATTTTTGAGGTTGTAATTCAAACAAACAAAACAACACAACACAAATACTTTAAGCATATCAAATCATATAATGAATACAACACTCGTACTATTATAAAGACATATTGTTGTTACCAACATACAGTAAGTCCACGCTTAACGCGGGGGATGCAATGTTTCAATAAGTTTCAGCGTTAAACGAAACAGCGTTAAACGGAGCAACTTAACACGTACATACATACAGTCACACAGATAAAAAACATTTTTTTTTTAAATGATAATATATGTACAAGTCGACTGATTTTTGAGCCAAATTTTTTGTTTTCCGTCACAGCCGAACAAATTATATTTGTTCTCATCACTAAATATTACATTCGCCCAAAAATTAGTTGACTTGTCCATATATGATTGGACAAACTCCAATCGTAGCGTTTTTCTCAACATTCGGCTGCGGAAACCGTTCTTTCTCAAAACACTTCGAACTATTTCGGAATGCACAATAACACTGTGATCACTTTCCGAGGTATTTCGTATTTCTACGGCTGTAGTCCTAGGATTTTTATCCTCAATACCTTTTATATACCGGGTTACCCTTGGAGAAATTTTATACGAAATATACGTCGTACGTATAATTTTCTCTGGTGCCATATTGGTTTTAAGTAAACTGCAGTCACAAATTCATAGATTTTGGGAATCTGTTTTCTTTATTTAAGTAAATGTGTCGTTACAGACGCCAATATAAAGAATTTTAGATTAGAAGTTCATTACTTTTTAAAAAAATTATTTTTAGGGAGGGTACCTATAATTATCTGTGTGACTGTATGTAAATACAAACATATATAAATTTTGTATAGGGGGTATAAGCCTTCTCCCTATAGCATCTAAGGTTCTAACAGGCGTATTGTGTGAACGACTGAAGCCATTCGTCAAAAGACTGATTGGAGCTTATCAGTGCGGCTTCAGACCTGGCAAGTCCACCATCGTTCAGATCTTCACACTACGCCAAATCCTGGAAGAAACCCCTGGAAAACAAGTCGACACGACACACACCATCTTTTAGTCGACTATAAGGCAGCCTTCGATAGTCCCATAAGTTATCGTGTTTTTGCCGCAATGTCTGAGCTCGGTATACCTGTGAAGCTGATAATGACGTTGAGCAATTCCTGCAGCTCCCTCAAGGTAGGAATGGACCTCTCCGAACCTTCTGATAGCGTGCGAGGTTTCAGACAAGGCGACCCCTTATCATGCCACCTCTTGAACTTCGTCATGGAGAGGGTTCTGCGAAAGGCGGGAGTGCATCGCAATGGAATTATTTTTCCAAGAAGTGTCCAGTTGCTTGCGTATGCTGACGACATTGACATCATAGGGCGTACCAAGCGAGATGTTACTGCTATCTTTAGTGCTATGGAACGGGAGTCTGCTAAGATGGGTGTGGCAGTACATGAGGGCAAAACAAAGTATATGTTATTGACAACTAGAGACGTGCGGCCTATAACTATACCTTGGATACAGTCAAGGAATTTATTTAACTTGGCTCCACCGTTACCAGCAAAAATGATGTCAGTCTGGAGATCAAGCGCAGGATCACTCTTGCCAACAGGTGCTACTATGGTCTCAATAGGCAATTGAGTAGCAGAGATCTCTCTCGTACGACAAAACTAATACTCTACAAAACGCTCATTCTACCCGTGCTTCTTTATGGCGCAGAGGCATGGACTCTATTAAGCACTGATGCAGCAGCCTTGTGAGTGTTCGAGAGAAAAGTCCTACGTAAGATCTTCGGTCCAGTTGGCGATGACTTCCGCATACCATCAAACGTTGAGCTCCTCAACGACATAGACGTTGTACAGCGTATTAATATCCAGCGGCTGCGCTGGCTCGGCCATGTCCGGCGAGACGGGTATTTGATTCGGGAATCTGCGGAAGTCGGCGAAGAGGACGATCTTGTATCTGTTGGAAGAACCAAATCTAGGAAGCCCTGTCATCGATTGGTGTAACCAACTGGTGTATGAGCGCAAGAAGCAGAAGCGCTTGGAAGCATGTATTGCGGCAGGCCGAAATCCGTTGATCGGATTGTTAATGGCCAATTAAGTACTTAAGTATACTTTTGTAACATTTGTTGTTAAATATTTATTGCTATTATTGCTAATATCGATTTTTATCCATAAAACATTCATGAAGATAACAAGAAGTTCGAATAGGGATCTCATGTTTATGACGAGGAAGGTTCTTCTTCATTTGATATTCTTTGTTTTTTTATGAGGAAGTCATCTAAAGTCGTCTGTCTTTTCCTGTTTCGTTCAGCAAACAGATGTCGATAACAAGATACTGCATCAATGACACTTTTCTTTTGCCTTTGAACTTCTATCCCAATACTAGAGCGTAATACTGAAACAGCGTTAAGCGAGGTCTTACTGTACATACATACATACATTCTCTGTAACTGTTATTATATTCGATTAAAATAGTTTTAAAATTTAACGTTAATTATGGATTTCAAATTTTATGGTTATTATGCTGTACTGCACAGACTGACTGCACTCGGTGTCTTTCAAAGATTTTTCAATTGTAAGTCAACTTCAAAACGGTGTTTGTGTCTTAAGTCTTTTGTTTTTTGTTTTTGTTTTCTTTTTTTTTGTTGTCTCATGATAGTTATATTGTTTTTGCTATATCGCCTGTTTGTTGTTGTTGTTATAGAGGTTATAAGAGCGTGAGTTGTTACATGACAGTTATATACGAGATCATAAGAACAATTTTTATCTGAAATTAAAACAGATTTTCATCATCGCAATAACTGACAGTATGTTTGGCGAATCAGACAATTTTATAATTTTTTTTTTGTAGAAGTAAATCGGTTTGCTTGTTTGGCTGTCTGACTGCCTAACTGTCTGTCAGTAACTGGCGTATTCAACTACACAAATTGGCACAATTCGTGTCATTCTGGTTTTGTTTCCAAATTTTTTTTATTTTTCATAAAACATTGAAGATTTCATAAGAATTATTGTTTCAGATCTATTCGTTATTGAATTACTTGCAACCAAAAAATGGCAACAGTTCAAAAGTCACATTTACAGTGGATAGCAAAAGTCTTAGTACGGAAATGTACTATTTTAGCAATTTCATGAATTTTAGCCAAAAATTTGTATAAAAATTTAAGGTTTTTATATTTATTTCATTAATTTATTTCTGTTTTTTTCATAAAACAAGAGAAAAATAAGGTAAATTTTCAGATGACGCCATAGGTACGTACTCCCAAAGAGAACCTGGAGTAAATTTAAAATTCAAAGGCTTAATATATGAAAATGTTATCCCTTGTATTTAGTAGAATATCCCTTAAGATCAAGCATTCCATTTAACGCATTTGGAATTCAATGTACAAGTTGTCTTCTGGTGGCACCATGAGCATGTTTTACGGTTGACTTTTGTTTGAGGTTTAGCGATTACGTAACCATTCTTTCAAACGATCTCCTAAATACTCTGTTGAAGTCATATCGGGACTTTGTTTAAGAGTATTAAGCCTGCGGGTACTTTTTTTTTTGTCAAAATATATTGCCGTACTAAGACTTTTGCTGTCCACTGTATGTCAATTGTGTCAACACAAGCAAAAATGGTAGATATATGTAAATAAATTCAAAAACATTTAAACCAACATTTGAAACAACTATTTTATGTACTCGTGGTAAGAAAATAAGAATAGAAATCTGAAGCATACATGTGATTTAAATTGACACGTCAGATGGCTGGATGTGAAAGAAAGCTAATTTTCTACTACGATCTCTTAACTCGTCATTGTACATTGTAACCGAAAATAACACATCAGAACACTTCGTCAGATTCACAATATGATCAACCTTTGCAGGATCTAAGAATAGCCGGAAGAAGAGATTTCACACGAGCCTCTAGCAAAATCATAATCTTTATCAGAAATTGAAAGAGGAATTTTGAAGCACATATTTGGCGATAGGAAAGTTAGACGAGCGGTTACTTTTTTAATCCAGGCGGGTGAAGGCTACAAAAGGTTACTTGACAATTACAATGGAAAGAAATTTGAGTATCGCTTTTGTGTAAAGGCTGTATTTACACAAGAACTGAGTATGCTAAATGCGGTTGTTTGGTGGTTTTTTACGAATGCCATATCGGGGCTTATTAATGCAGATCAGTATGCCACCCTGATTCTTTTCAGGTATGCTTGCCACTCGTGTGGATGTATATATGAAGGATATAGACAGTGGACAGCAAAAGTCTTAATACGGCAATATATTTTGACAAGAAAAAAGTCAACACAGGCTTAATACTCTTGCACAAAGTCCCGATATGACTTCATATCGATATTTAGGAGATCATTTGAAAGAACGGTTACGTAATCGCTAAACCTCAGGCAAAAGTCAACCGAAAAACTTGCTCATGGTGCCACCAGAAGACATTAAACAAAACTTGTATATTCAATTCCAAATGGGTTAAATGGAGTGCTTGACCTTAAGGCATATTCTACTAAAGACAAGGGATAACATTTTCATATATTATGACCTTTGAATTTTAAATTTACTCAGGGTTCTCCTTGAGGGCACCTACCTAAGGAGTCATCTGCAACTTTTCCTTATTTTTCTCTTGCTAAATGAATAACTTTAAAAAATTGTTTGTTTTATAATAAAACACAAATAAATTAATAAAATAAATATATAAACTATAAATTTTTATACATACTTTGGCTAAAATTCATGAAATTTCTAAAATATATTGCCGTACTAAGACTTCTGCTGTCCACTGTATGTAGAGCCTTAATCCGCAAGTCTATCGTGTAATACCCAAGTATGGTGTCCTTCTGTGACCAGTAATTTTTCTACTACTACGCCGTGCATTCAATTAACATTCGTGCAATGGAATATTCTATTTTGTAATCAATATTTTAAATTTGATTCGTCTATGTATTTGTAACCTTTGCTTTTTTAAAGGCGTTATTTACATTTTCTGTTCTGTAAATAACAGAAACTACAGCGGCCCTGCGCTATATTCTTATGACCTTTTCTTTTATATTAATCTCAAATGCAACATTGGGTCGGTGGCAAGTACATTCAGGGAATCTGAGGCATCTTGTGATGAAACTTTCAATGTTCTTTCTCGATAACTTATTATGAAATTACTTTAAAAGCAGAAACCTACGACACAACGCTCGACAGCAGAGATCAGCAATGAGTATTCAAAAATACAAGTAGATTCGAATCATACTCATAATTTCTGATACTTATACGCATTCATACTTATTTTAATATCATACTCATACTATTCATATTCAAACTTTGAAGTACTCATCGTACTCATACTTGACAAGACGTATGAAGTTGTTGATTTCGACTCTCCTTTACTCAACATTTACAAAAATCACGAAATAAGTATGATTCGCATATGAACACTACAATACTCACTAGAAGGTTGTGTGTTTGCTTTGCTTGCCGTCTTTTTCTTTTGTCTTCTTTTTTTTTGTAAATGCAACAACAACTAAGACTGTAAATTTTGATGAATGATTCGAATCACTCGAAACATTTATGAGTATTATAAGTATTTTTATAAATTTATGAATCTGAATGAGTAGGCGTATGAATCCAACATATTTCGAATGTACTCATACGTTGTACTCATATTCATTACAACCTGTACTTATGAATTAACATTGTAGTGAGTACGAATGAATCAGAGTAGTTGTATTTCAATACTGTTGACTCACTCATACTCAAAATTTCATGAGTACTTATGAGTAGCGAAAAAACGATTCATTGCTGATCTCTGCTCAACATGGATCGCCTCTGCAACCTCTGCAGAGTTGTGTGTACGAAGAATGCAGTGTTTAGTAATGACTCCGATTAGATTAACGACTATGCTGAGAGTGCTTCATTGCACCCTTTCTGTGCGCCTTTCATCTAACCTTAACCATATTTGCTGCACTATCTTGCTCGTATTCGAAGATGCTCACGTGTCATGGACGAGGTCTATTACTGATTCAGAATAGGATACCCAATGTAGTAGATTAAAGCGAAAAAGCTTTAATTGTATAATATCTGGTCAATTAGTGTTTTTTACAGATTCCCAGAATACTACTATATCAAGGTATCTATATTGTTACGAAAATGGAAATGATGTTATCGTTTAACATTAAAATAATAAACAAAAGCTACAAAAACAAAGGACTTGTTTACATGATCAACGAATAAACAAAAATATAGCAACAACATCAGTATAAAAAGAGGGGTTAAACAAGTAAACAAGAAGCAACAATAACACTGCAAGGACAAACGTAAACAAAATACACATATAACAATAACGTAAACAACATGTTTACATTTAGAGAGATTTCGCGAAGGCAGCCATTCTCCTTCAAGAGCAGCCATCAGACTGTTTACCCTACGATATAAAAGGCAAGGCAAAGCAAGCAACGGATCAGAAAGAATTCAATCAGTCTTGTGTGAAGACGCGTTGCGTGTAAAGAGAATAATTGTGGTTTGAAGAACTCCGTTATAAAGAACTAACGAACCATTTGAAGTCGCCGTAGTCTAGTAGGTAGTGTGTTGGCTTATTAGACGTAAAAGCCAGGGTTAAAGCCCCAGGCCAGACTCAACACAAAATACAAAAAAGTATTTCTTCGGCGACTTCCTCTCAGCAGATTTCTGGAGAAAACTGTGAGTAAATAAAATTGCCATGAAAAAGTATCTCAAAATCTGTCGTTCGGAGTCGACTCATGTATAAACTCATGTATAAAATGACCCACCACTCATGTATAAAATTAACACACACAACATAAGTGGTGTGAGAGACTATGACGTTGTACAATGGGTCAATTCGACCTCCGGGTACTGTACTTGTCTTAATTGACAAGTACACGTCCTCTAACCTAACCTAACCTTACCTAACGAACCATTGTTAGTGTGTACGTGGAAGAGTGTAAAGAAGAATAAAAATAAAGCAAATTGTTGTTGTTTAAATCAAGTTGCCAAAGGTGGCACACGGAATTGTGCGAACAATAAAGAATTGATTTAAATATTGTATGGGAATATTGTACCGCTCTACCATTCCGTTTGAAGAGCCTAGTGGCAGTCGTGCACAAATAGCACACACTAATCTTTCCGAGTCTTGCAGTTTTGTTTGTCTCAGGGCAGATTGGTAAATAGCTAACAAGAAAGACTGCATCATGGTTGTATGATAATGTTGGTATGATATCGCCGTAGTCTACTTGGTGTGTTTGCTTAATAGACTTGAGACAATGGTTCAAACTCCAGGTCAAACATCTGCAACAAAATGATACACGAAAAAATATTTCTTCGGCGGATAATATTGCCATGAAAAAGTTTCTCAAAACTCTGTCATTAGGAGTAGACTTTAAACACTAGGTCCCGCCACTCATGTATAAAATTAACACACACAACAAAAGTGTTGTGAGAAGCCTGGTTGTAATCCTGACTGAAGGGTTGTAATTACCAATTATGTATGCGTATGTTGAGAGAAAATATTTGACTAATGTGCCTGTTGTAGAGAACTGAGTGTTCTGCATTCTCGCTTATACATAGATTTGATGATTGAAATTGTATTAAAAATTCTTAATATTTTCCATAAAGCAGAGTGATAGTTTCAATGACTATTTTTCTAATGTTTATGAAATAATACATTGAGATTAAATGCTATTGAGGCCATAATTCCCCAGTTGTATAACCAAAAAATATGGAAAACGTAGGCCAACAATACATTACATTTAAAGTAACTTTTTTAATACACAAAAATTGTCCTACATTTACCTAAGATGTCAATGCTACTATGCTCGTGCTACTTATTAAATACAATGTTTTCACAAGGAAATACAAAACTAGAGGAAAAAAAACAACAAGAAGAAAAATTGAAAATCCAAAAGGAACTACAAAATCTGCATCAATATTTCAACTCAATTTTTCTCCAACATTTGAAATGTTTATTTAAATAAATCGTATGGCTTTAAAGGAGTTTTTTTGGTTTCTGTTGTTCGATGTTTTTTGTTGTTGTTTATTTTGCATAAAAATTCAACAACAATTGCCAGAATATCTAACGAAATACGGATGAAAAAAAATGAAAAAAAATAAGAAAAAATGACTCCTAAAAAAGAAACGAAATAAATACAGTCGTAGAAATGCAAAAACCAGCAATTTATCTTAAAGCAGAAGTTAACAATAACAGCAACAGCAACAGCAACAATAACATTGTTGAACTAAAAAAATTGTTTAAAAATTTGCAATGCAAAGTGTTGCAGAGCAAAAACAGCAGAGAAAAAAAAAACGTTAAAAACATAATAAAATTGTATGCAGTAAAGCATTGGGGCAATACAATAAAATAGAGACAGACCAGGCAGGCATAGACAGACAAATAGACAATCATTGAGGAATATAGACAAGCTAATAAACGTAGATTTCTAAGGCACACAGTAATAATCCTAAGAATAGGCAAAACATACACAATAAGAAGGCACCCCCCCCCAAAAAAAAAAACACAAAACACACAAAGCGTATGCATTTGGAAGTCATAAACTGAAAACAAAAAAAATAAAAAAATACCAAAAAAAAGAAGGAATGAAAAGCAGACAAATCAACATTACAAGAGTGAAAATATTGTTGAGGACATAAAAAAAGCATCATGAGGAAAACAAACATTTAAATGACAGCAGACACATGTTGCAATATTTAAGCAACAAAACTAAGACAATACGTTCAAATTACCATAGCTGCTGCTGCTGCTGCCGATGTTGTTGTGGTTCTTACCACAAATGTTTTCCTATAATTTACAACAACAACAAATAATACAAAAAAAAACCAAAATTACGGTAAAAATATAAAATATTTGCAAGAATTTATAAAACTGACATGATTGAAATTGCTGTGTAATATTTAAATATTGTACGACATTTGTTTTATATTCTTATTGTTGTTGTTGTTGTTGTTGTCTCATTTTGAAAATGAAGAAAAATCTACTGTGATCATTTATTTCATTTCAAAGCATTTCCATTTGCATTGGATTTGCATAGAAATGTACATACATACGTACGTATGTAAGTACACTCATGCAACAACATGCGGCAAAGCCATGAAAATTAAAACACACACACTATACACAGAAAAGAAAAAGAAAAAAAAGAGAAAAAAGAAAAAGAAAAAAAATATTTAAAAAAAAAAAAAAAAGACTTAAGACACATACTCGGAATAGCTCTTTATTAACAATTTAACTCCGAACGTACATACATAGTATTGAATAAGCCCGTGTACTGGTATTTAAAAACTGTATTGATTTTATTTTATTTTTCCTGTTTTTTTTCTTTTCTTCTTTTTGTTTTTGTTTTTGTTTAATTTTAAAAATTTAGTCAATGACATGTGTTTGGCTACTTGTAAATTACTGAAACAGCATGTATTCCATGTCATTGCTTAACAAATTTAGTTGGCATTTTTCTCTTACTCGTACATGTATGCTTTTGGCTTTAAGGATTTTCAGTATTCTTTACGTTTATAAATTACATGCAAAACTAATTTTTATTTGCTGTTAACTGGAGCAGATTTTATGTTTTAAACTACCCTACACAATGGCAGATGGTAGTTTTTGTTTTACCACCCACAATAAAGGTTTACACTGGCTTTACTTTACTTTATGGGTGCTGAATATTCATGGAGATTACGTTTGTTCAAGGCAATTCCATTTCATTTTCGAAAATTATTTTCTACCCAAAAAGCCGATTTGGTTTTCGGGCGACCAAATGCGTCTCTGGCATTGCAAGCACCCAGCCTATCTTTTTAGCAAGTGTATGCGGATTGGTAGAGATCTTATAGATCTCCTTTGCTCTTTCCTATTTCTTGCATATTGGATCGCAAATTATATGAAAGAATTTTTTTTTATCAAAAATTAATGAAATTTTCTCCTCTGTAGACATTAAACTCCAGGACTAAGGTCATTTAAGGCAGAGAGATAGAGAAGGAGAGAGATATAGTAGCAGAAGGTATAGATTATGTAAGGTGTTTCCTCTCGAAGGAAAAACTGCCACTTAGGGCCATTGTGATAGATTAATTGCAAAAGTTTTCGAAGGCCAAGTAAATAAACATTATCCGACAATGGCATTCTCCTCCTGTTTTCAAAAGTTAGGTCACCGACCACCTCAGTATTGTATGAACCCATAAAAGCAATTATATTCCTACCTCGTTTTCATTTTACATCAGCTTTTACGTATTCCAACAAGTGTTTCACCAATTTGCCTCCTACAGGCACGCTTTTTTCTCTCAGCAACCATTTATTATGAAGAGATGCCTTACTACTCCGAAACATACGATCTTTTGTAGCCGCCATAGGGAATTCCTATAATACTTCCTCCAAGTCTATTGTCCTGACAGATTTTAGGATGCTACTCGTTGTCAAAATTGGAAGGAGCCGTTGGAATTGATATCCATTTGAAATCAATTGGAATATCCAAGTCTATAAGGCTACCAGATCACTGCAGTGTCTTTCAGGCCGAAGTGTCTGCAATTCAGGCAAATTATTGTGGACAAAAATTTTCACAAGCGAAAAATCACCATCAAAGCATTGGATTCTAGTGTAATAAGTTCCAAGACGTTGTACGACTGTCGCAGATGTCTCAATGAGATGGCGAACCGATATGATGTTTGTATCACATGGGTACCGGGACATAGAGATATTCCCGATAACTGCAGAGCGGATGATTTGGCCAGAAGGGGCAGGACCATCGAACTCTCTAATGAATTCTCTACATTTGGGATCCCTTTGGATACCTGCAGGCTTATAATTGACAATGCAATCGTGGACCTTGTCAGCAGAAGGTGAGCAGTTTCGGATAAGGGCAGAACGGCGCAAAAAATCTGGCCAAGGCTGGATAGGAGGCGCACGGCGACTCTGCTTATACTCCAAGGAAGCAGGCTCAGCGCTGTTATCGGAGTTATTACGGGGCATTGTATTATAGGAACGCATGCGAGGCGTATTGGTCTTGGACAACTCGCGAATGATTTCTGCAGAAGCTGTGGAGATGAGGTGGAGGATGAAACTATTCTTCACCTACTGTGCACATGCCCGGCACTTGGAGGACCTAGATGAACTGTCATGCATGGATATTGGCAGTCTGAGTCGCTTCATCGGAAACTCAGAGTGGTTCTTGGAATAGGGGAGAATGTGAAACTGTGGTATCACAATGGGCCTGTGTGCGCTCATGTCTCCATCGAGGGGACAGCCACTCCTACCTATTTTAATCATGCTACTTTACGTTTGATTAACTTATCAAACACTATTTCAGGATCTTCAAAACTCATGTTCTGTGACAATCGCTATTCATCAGACAGTTCGATTATGCCAGGTATCACCTTAGAGGGGCAACTAAACCACTAACTAAAAAGAAAAATGATGATGGTGGAGGAATAATCACACCACAATTGGTTAAATTTGATGAAGGCATTGGCATATTTTGTACATGAGTTATGAACAGAAGTTTTGGGGACGGAAGGGTCTCCAAGCGGAACGTCACCATACTTCTGATAGACAGGCTATCAAGCCTCTAAGTTCTAACGTGATGAACTCCAAAACGGTGTACGGCTGTCGCAGATATCTCGACGAGGTAGCGGAACGATATGATATCCATATCGTATGGGTACCGGAGCACAGTGGTATTCCGGGTAACTGCAGAGGGGATGAACTTGCCAGGTGGGGTACGACCATCGAACTCTCAGAGGAATTTTCGAATCTGGGCATCCCTATGAGGACCTGCACTCTCATAATTGATAATGCGATCGTAGATTCCGTCAACGACAGGTGGGCGGCCTCGGATACGGGTAGAACGGTTCGTAAAATCTGGCCAAGGCTGGATGAGGGGCTCACAATAAGTCTACTTAAACTCCAAAGAGGCGCGCTCAGTGTAGTTGTCGGTGTCATTACGGGGCATTGGATAAGGGTACGCATGCGAGGCGCATTGGTCTTGGACACCTTGCTAACGAATTCTGCACAAGCTGCAGAGATGAGGAGGAAGAGGAGACTGTCCCTCATCTGCTGGGTACATGCCCGGCTCTTTGCCAAAGGAGAAGGAAGTACTTGGATACTTACTACACGGATGATCTGGAGGAACTGTCACGAATTGACATTGGCAGCCTAAATCGCTTCAAAAGGAGCTCCGAGTGGTTTTGAGACTAGGGGATAGCGGATAACTGTGGTAGCATAATGGGCCCAATGCGGATGGGCAGCCACCTCCACCTAACCACCTACCTATGAACAGAAGTTAGTTTTAAAGAGGACAACGTAATGAACAAATTGGTGCAAGTGAATTATGCTACTAGTGTTGTCAAATGGTTTTTATAGCGAAAACTAAGTCCGTAATAAAGCCGCAGGAAAGCGATTTCCAGTCGCGTAAAGAATAAGGATTCTTTAGCTTGTCTGCGCATCTATAACTTTCTGACTTAGTTGTTCGAAAATACAAAAACACAAATGAAAGCATTTGAAAGCTTTTTAAAAGGCGTAAGAATATTTCACTCAAATTTTTCTTAAAGTAGACGAATCATAAATGTTGGGAAGAGTTTCCTGAGTTACTTTTGCCTTTTCCGCTGCCTTGGTTATTTGCTATACGTTTCTGAACTCCAAAGTAGGGTACTTTAAAGTTTTAATAGCCGTTGCGCTCTTCATTACTTACCATCTGCGATTGGTAAGTAAGTTAAACTGTTTGAATGGATGCATTTATTTTATGATTGTAGTTTTATGTTGACCATACATACATACATACATCCATACATAGTTAAGTTAAGTTATGTCGGTGGCAATAAAGAAGTTGTTGTGTTAAATTGTAATTAAAATTGTTTCGAGCTGATTAACAACGAAGTGAATTGTTATAAATAATGAATTGGTTTCGAATGAAATTGAACATTAATTTTCAAAACTGACTGCAAAACAACATGTGGCGGTGGTGGTACAAATTTATTACGAGATGATGAAATATTTTGAAAATGGATCTCGAATTTGAATTCGAATTTAAAAGTGAACACACAAAAGAACAGTGCGATGTTATTACCAATTGATGCTGTTTGCTGTTTGTAATTAAAAATGCCATTGAAAGGCATGAAATGATAACTAATCGTCAGTGTAAAAGATGTATGGCCATGGCATGGCCATGTAAATGATTTTCATCTTTAAAATCTTACAGAATTTAAAATTTAATTGAAGATCAAAATGGAAAGTTTTTTACGTAGTAGACCGCTTGGAATTATTTTTGTATGACCCTCTTGCCCCTCTGTCAGGAAATTGGCTTGAATTTTGTAGGCACTAGTACTGAATTGCAGAATGCATAAATATTTTGTGCAACAACAAAGCAAGAAATTTAACAAACGTGTAGAAACAAGAAGATGCTGCAATTGGAGAGCGAAATCAAGAGTTAAATTAATAACAATCAGGGTTCTATGAAAATATCTAAAATGAATCAAAATACCAAACGTGTGTTTAAACTATTTTTGGCAACCTGCGGCCATACGAATGTATTAAGGCTTTAAAGCTTTGAGGCAGTACAGTAGAATAAACTGTACTCCAACAAATACAATATGGAATTATTTCACTCAACTGCAAACTTTTCTAGATGATAAAATTCTAATAATGCTCGTAGTAATATCTATTAAACAAGGTTTCCAGAAGCTGACTACCGAGGCAAACGAAAACGCTACTTGAATAAACGAGAATCAAGCCATTAAACTGGGTGTTTTGAAATAAATAAAGAAATCTACAACTTTAAAATTGCTTGCGGCTTCAAATCCCTGGGCACATATTTAAATTAAGTAAACAATTGCACTTTGGACTTCAGGGAGAGAATAAATCTGCATTAATAGCGTTGTATGCATTGCTACACTACAGATACAGACAAACCGTGATATGAGCAATAAAACCTTTCAAAATACTTGTGGATTAATATAGTTTTCGATGGAATGGTGGTTTTATGAATACTTTATACAACTCATCACTACCTGCATAAAAAATAGGAAAAAAACGAGATAGAAATGCTATACAGACGTCTAGCTCGGTCAAATCCGAATACAATAACTATTGTTATAGTCGTTGTCGTGAAGAGTTGCCTTAATACTACAACCAAATGATTTATTGTTCTTCTCTCTTATTTTATAGGGTGTCCTGATAATGTCTCCTCTATCCCTCCTATTGCCCTGATAAAACTCAAGTTGCTACTCGGTGTCAACGATAACTATTCTCTGATAGCACTTGATATGCACCGAGGTATCTCTTCCTTGGATTTATTAATATGACACAGGTTCCAAAATGCGTTCCAATGATTCATTCTCACCGTCACAGAATCTGCATGTTGAGCTCAGAACAATTCCCATTCTGAATGCGTGTACTCTGTGACCACAGTTTCCCATTGAAAGACCTTTTATCAACCTCAAGTTATTTGTTGATAGTCTAGGACATGACTAAGATCTCCCATTCTGAATGCGTGTATTCTGTGACCACTGTGCCCTATTGAAAGACCATTTATCAACCTCTCGAGTATTTGTTGATAGTCTAGCGCACGACTCAGATCTCCAATCAAAAAAGTTTATGGTTTCATCAACGGCTTAGAAGCTCCCCTCCTTGCAAATTTGTCTGCTTGCTATTGCCGGAATTTTCACAGGAACTGTAATCCAGCAGAGAGTAACCTTATTTTCCTTTCCTAGCTGATTCAGCATCCCCAGACAATTCCATACTGTTTGCGATGTAATCTCATAAAAGTCGAGCGCTTGAATTGCAGCCTGTGTCTTCTTACCAAGTTGTATTGAAGACATCTTTCAATGACATTGACTTCCAATTCTAAGATGCCAGTGATTTTCCTCATGAGCTGGGAATATTTCAATTCCATAACTAGGAATATATATTTCGAGAATCGTGATAGTAGATGAGTTGCGGGTCCTTAAAAAAAATCAGCTTGTTTCCCTATACCTGCAAATCTAAACATTGTTTATGGGTGCCCTGGTAGTCTAGTGGGTAGTGTGCTAAACTGTTAGCGTGAGGGTCGTGGGTTCGATTCCCACCAGAGACTCTGATCTGTGGCACTACACCGAGCATATGGTCAAGTTACTCCGTTCGTATACAATTAGAATATAATTTGTAATTGTATTGTAATAAATAAGTAAGTAAACAATAAATACACATTGCATTTGCATTTGTTATTTAAAAATACACGTATACAATTCTTTTATAGAATTCACTTGCATTGATACAATAGAGTGTATAAATCAGATTCACAGACTTACCCATAAAATCCCATGTTTTCTTTGTTGCAAACCAGGCGAAGACAGCATTTAGCGAACCTTTAATAAGAAATAAAAATTAAATAGAAAAATAATAAGAATAATAAATATTTCAAAAAATTCATAAAATTTACACTTTCCAAACGAAAGACTTAAGATACAAGCATTTTTAATTAAATGTCATTAATTTGTTTGAATGTTTATGCAATAAACGATAATCATAAATTATATAAAAAAATTATACTTTTGCTATGCTATGGCTGGTTGCCCTTTTAGTTTTTCTAATGGTTTCCCTTTTATTGGCTTAAAACCAATAAAACGATTTTCATAATCATAATCCTTAACACGCAACCTGTCAACACCAAGAACCTCTCACCTCGACCAAAACGTTATCAAAAAAAAAAACAAAAAAACGAAAAAGTACGGCTTTTAACCCGCAACAATAAAAACGTTTTACCATTAAATGCAGGAAACTTTATTGTTTATCTCCTTGTATTTTCAAAATAGATTACAAAAACAAAAACAAAAAAGTAATCACAAAAAAGTTAAAGAAAGAAGGAAGGAAGGAGAGAAAAATGAGAAAAAGTCATAACGGTGTTTAGCAAATTGTTCACTTTCAAGTCAAAGTTGTAAAACAAAAATTACTTATTCCAGGCCTTAAAGTCGTCTGGCTTTATTTATTGTATTTTATGCTTATTGACTCACTTTAAATGTGACCAGGGCATTAAATGCACAACCGCTAGCTATACTTAGGTATGGGCACTGGCTTTAGTTTACCAAACTGTAGTCTGGCGTTGCATGTTAAATATGATTGAACACTTTCATTGATTTTTGCAAAATTTTTCTTTAGTTTTGTTTTGTTTTCACTGTTGCAGTGTGGCAACTTAGCTCAAGTCTAGAGGTAAATATTTGCACTTACGTACATTCACTCATTTGTTGCAACAGCAACAGTAACAGCAACAGTAACAGCAGCAGTGTAGTGTAGTAGAAGTGAAGAGAAAGAAAAGATGGATAAGTTAAAACGATTGGTGGCTACCAGGGATGATAAATAAGATTTTAAAAATTGCTTTTTGAAAATTGGCCATTGTACCCTGACAATATACATAAACGTTGTCGTTTATTTTCAATGAAATGGTAAAATTTTTTTTATTTAATTCCAATCCTTTCTATACTGAGGGCCACTATAATCCTTTAGTCAAGATAATGGCATGACTCACATTACTGCCGAGCCCTACAATTTAACAGCGAATAAGAACCACTAATTGGAGAAACTTTTTCAAGGCAATTATTTGCTCTCAGAGTTTTTGTCACAAATATGTTCTTTAAAAGTATTCGTAATCAGGTATTCTTTAGACTACGGTGACCACTAGAGGGTAATAAAATGCTCTACATACATAGTACATACATAATTGGCCATTACAACCCTTCAGTCAGGACGAATATTGCAGTCAGCTTGTTCCTACACAAAGAAACTTCATATATCCAGACAGACACACATAAGTGGCAATCATAACCCTTCAGTCAGGATTACGACCTAGCTTTCTCACACCACTTATGTTATGTGTGTTAATTTTATAGATGAGTGGCGGGACCTACAGTTTAAAGTCGTTTCCGAACAACAATTTTTTTTCAGTCGCCTAAAAAATAATTTTTTCATGTTTCATTTTGTTGGAGATGACTAATCTGGGGTTTGAACAGTGGCTTCACGTCTAATAAGCCAACACACTACCTTCTAGACTAAGGCGACAACAAATAAATCTAATCCCCTAAATATTTAAAATTTAAAAACCCGCCGAAAATAATTCACCCTCATCACGGTTTTAACTTGAATTATATGACCACTACTGAGTAGTTTTCTCTCTATCTTTCGAATTAGGAAAATCAATTAAAAGTCGTTCGAAGTCCATTTTAAACAGTATGGCCCCCACCCATGGATAGAAATTAACTACAACAGCGGTAGTGTAAGAAACTAGGTCGTAATGACAAATTAAGCAAGTAAGGAAGTTAAAAGAGTATTTCTGGCATTGTTGATCGATCGCAGTTACCAGCTGCACTTAACTATTCTGTTGTCAGGCAAATAACCGCCAAAACCCGTCCAAAAAATTGAGAAAAAAAAACACGCATCGTAAACCAAAAGGTCTTTGACAAAAGTTCCCGCTAAGAAAGTCACTAACCCTACGGGAAGCTATAAAGTCTCAGAGTATTTGCTCATTCTGCGACAGAACGAATAGAGCTGGGAACTTCTGTTTGTGAATTGCGTTGATTTGTGGTCTTTTAAAATTTGAGTTTGAGGATAAAGTGGATACCACTGGTAGCCCCTTTCTTTTTAGTCCATTAATTAAAGACGGTACTGTATCGTAGTCTATATAAACTACTGGTTCATGAATTATAATCGCAAAGATACATATCTATCTGCACCAAAATGCATTTCTATACCTACCTAAGCTGCAAATTCCACGAAGGAGTTAAAAGAAGTGGGTGCAATTGATAGCGTACAGACTCCATTTTTTCTGCAGTCTTTCTTGGTACCCTATTACAATTTAAGGATAGAATCATGGTCCCCTTCAAGAGTAGCAGGTGGTTTGCTTATCTGTTAGTTAAAACTACATTGAGCCTTATCTCTTATTCACCACGCTCGTGCAATTAGCATCAACCAGAAGCCGTCGCGGTCTAGTAGATAGTGTTGTGTTGGCTTATTAGACGTAATGCCACGTTTCAAACCCCAGGTCAAAACGAATTACGAAAAAATATTTCTTCGGCGACTTGCCCTCAGCAGATTTCAAATTCTGAATGTAAATAAAATTTCTATGAAAAGTTTCTGAAAAAACTTCAAACTGTAGGTCCCGTCATGGATAAAAGTTAACACACACAACATAAGTGGTCTGAGAAGCGAGGTCGTAATCCTAATAAAAGGATTGTAATGATCAGTTATATATGTATGTATGCCAACAATTTTAATCGTTGAGAAATGCTATTGATTCGTGGACGACACATGCAATCGACTGTGTAGACCTCGTGGAAGAGGGTACTAAAAATTTCATTTCAATTGCAAGTGAGACGATAACCTTAGGCACGTTCTGTTTTATGCATCAGACGAACGTCTACTGCTTTTAGCTCCATTTTACGTAAAAAGCGAAGATTCCTTCAGCAAAACTTGATTTTTAACCACTCATTACCGATATTTCTGCGTATCCCTATAGAATTATTAGATATACATTCACATTTTAAGAGAGTACTTTAATACTTCGGTACTTTTTGTTATGCTAATGGTACTGGAATATGTACCATCGTCTTTTGATGTTTTGCTACAAAAGCGTACATTTTGTATTGAACAGTTCATTGGGTTAAATGTGTCACGAATTGTTCGCTTCAGGTTAAAAATTGATTTGGTTTTCTGAAGACTTTTCTGGCACTATTTTGTGTGTTTAAATGCTTCAATCTTTGCTGTTTTCATGTTTCCATAAACCATTCGAATGAAATTGAAATTTTTGCAAATACAATAAATTTGTTTGTTTTTTTGTTGTTTTCGTTAATTTAATTTCAAAATCAATTTTGATATTTATAGAGTGGAGTGGAGTGCAATATGTTTGTACTTCTATGCGTTCCATATACATACACTATATATGGCTGGCAAGGTTACAATGTATAGGTTTTGGCTAAGAAATGTTTCAATAGCCATTGTTCAATTGATTTTCTTTGTTATTTTTTCTGTTATTTGATGTTGATTTTGGAACAACATTTAACATTTCCATTGTGCTACCAATTGACCTTTTTTTGTCCCCCATTTTCATCACAGAACATGTACATGTTGATGTTGTTTTCATGTAACAAGTCCGTCCGTTCAATGTTCTTAATAAAAATAATTTTTTTTTTTGATTTTTTCGTAATATTTGCTCTCCCTCTTGGCCTGTGGTTTTCTATTTCGGAATAAATTTGTATTGTTTTCTGCCAAACTCTTTGAAATTGTGCTGTGCAGTAATTAATTATTTTAATATGAATTGTTTTCTTGTTTCGTATTGAATCGAATCGTATGTTTCTTTGGTTTTGTAAACATGAAACAAAAAAAAATTAAAAAAATTTAGTGGCTTTTGCTTAATTACAGACAAAAAAATTCAGAGTTTTTAAGAAGATTTCATACGATTCGTTTGAGTCATTAAATGTATGAATTTTTGGTATTATTTTTGATTCTGTTTCTCCATGTTCCTTTGATTTCTTTAGTAGTAAAATATTTATTTGGAATTTGGTTTTTTGGCCCTCATTGTACCTACATAATGTGCGATAAAATTTAATTAACAAAGACAATAAATTAAAATTAATCAACAGATTTATGGTTTTCAAAGTTTCAAATTAAATTAAAAAAAAAAAACAAGAAACAATGATGTGACCCACAAAAATGTGGTACAATGTTTTCTTGGTATTTTTTTTTTAAGCAAGATAGGTAATCCTAATCCTAAACAAACAAAAAAATAAAAACAAAATAAACAAATAAATTTGAATAAAATAATTAAATTTATAAACATCAATTGCAAGTCGTATAGATTTAAATTTTAAAATAGAAAGTATTGTTTATTGGCATTTAAGTATTTGAAAGATTATTTTGAAATCCAGTTAAATTTAAGTTAAAGTTTTCATGGATATATTCTTTCTCTCTCGAGATCATTATAAAATGCATCATAATTCATGCCGAGTGTAATTTGAACCCAAAATAAGCTCGCTTCAGAAGCGATATAATGTGTGGAGTATAACACAGTTCAAATGTCTACCATGACTTCTCTGTTGGCTTAGAGAATCGCATTGGTTTAGGGCTTATTTGCATGGGAAAACAATGGCAAGATCTCGATACCCAGTTCACATCAGTTCCACCACGTGGAACATATCATGAGTCAGTTTGAATACGTAAAAAGCTTATGTAATCTATGCGCAGAAACAAATTTATCCAGATATACTGAGCTTAGAATATTAATCGCAAATGTTTACACTACTCTGTTATACGGAACTGAAACTTCACTGGTGTTAAATAAAATCACGCAAAAACTTCATGAATTCAGCAACTTGTGCCTCATATGTGTGGTATTCTGGCCCATCATTATCATCAACATGAATTCCAATGAGGGACCCGTACTGAAGCAAATTAAAAGTAGAAAACGTAAGGGGATAGGCCATACCATCAAGGTATCAAGAAGCTAGGTTCAACCAAACAATACTGCAACTATTTTGACGTCAATACTAAATGCATATACCTTTAAAGCCTTGTCCAACACCTTATGCGTTTGCAATTGTCACGGACCTTTAAGGTTTGTTTGTTTGGTAATCATTTTCATAGCCTTTAGTTGCTCTCTACTAACACTAACACGTGCGTCATATTAATTTATTTTATAAATTATATTGATTATTACAGTTAACTTACCTTCCCGGTCCCTGAAAGGATTTCAAGAATTCCATGTGATCGGCATGTGCCCAAAATTGATATTTTTTGCCGGCCTTGGTACAAACACAATATGAACGCACTAATAAGATTAACTACACTATTTACTTTTTTTGTTGTTGTATTATCACTTAAAATAATATTTTTAATATATTCCATCAAATAAACGTAAATAAACAATTAAAATGTAAAACAACCGACTGTTCCAACACATATTTTCTAATTTTTAATTGCGTAGATGTGAGGTGCGGGTGTATGTTTTCTTTTTCTATTTTTTTTTTATGGGAAGCATAAAGAAGGAGCATTATGAGGAGCATGAAATTTAAGAAAATTTGAAAAGAGAGTAAAAAGAAATGGAGTGCCAAAGCGAATTGATATATGAACGAATGAATGAATTCGCTTTGAGGAGTGCGAATGCATTTTACGTTTGTTACACAACTGTAATGTCAACTATGTGAAATGAACTAAAAACGCGTCTTTGGTTTTAGGCGGTATTACACTACGTACGTAAAATCAGTGGGAAAAATGTTATAAAATTTTGATTCATATTTTTAAAATGAAATTATTAGGCGTGAGTCCGTAGTCAAAGATGTTTAGCAGTTTCATACACAAAGCAGCCGAGGTTATTAACGAAAAATATTAAACGATGTTTACCATTTCGCCGAAGGAATCGAAACTAGACTATGGTGAACTTGACTTCTGTTATCAGATAATCTAAAATAACACGATTTAATTCAGGTGACATCAAATATATCTGGGCAGATATCGGCAAAGCTTCGCAAAAACATAATGTGACAAAGATGTTAAATTTATGTACAACGAGGAGGCCAACAGAGCCTAGATCTCAATTCATTTGAACATTTGTAATCTATTGTAAAATGATGACTTCAAATAATAACATAAAGGAGCTTTGGGATGAAGAAGGAAAAACACACAATTGGTAAGGTGGTGATCAAAAGAGAATAAGCGTACCCAACGATCACGTTTCTAAAATCTTCTAGATTATGACTTGTATTAAACGACCGAAGGGATTTTGTACGGACCCGGCATTGCTGATTACGATAAGACTATTTTTCAATGCTTTATCTCGACCTGGCGACTACGATTTAGCAAAAACTACTTGACCGAAATTATTGGGGCAATGATCCCCAGGCGAGTAGTATAAGCCTAGGATTAATCCGTCAATAAATAATAATTTTATTAAACAGTTAAAGTCGAAATATAGGCGAAATCAGGAAAAAGCTTCAATAAGCCGCCGACGCTAATGGAGGTTTTACTAATTATGGCGAATCATATGTGGTGCAACTTAGTGTTAATCTGTACTTTAATGTCTGTGGTACTGTTTTTTTATTCATACTATTTAATAAAGTATATTTTGATCTTTTACTTTAAATTAAATAGTTAAAATTTTCTTATTAAAACAAAAAAAAACTGTTGCGTGTTCAATTTTACTCAATACTGTATGGCTTATGAAATCCGCACAAGTTCTTTATGTCCAGTCTTCATATGGCGAAAAGTAAATTATAAGCAAACATTTTAAATACTAAAGAAATGCTTTGAATAAAAATCGCTACATTTTCCACACTGTTTGAAATGACAACAAAATTGTGTGATTTGTTTTTGTTTTGATTACGTTTTCATTTGGTCATTCGCATTCTTTTGTCATAATGCAATTTGTTTTTGTTTTGTTTTATTTTCTTTTGCATTATTGTTCTTCTTCTTTTTTTATAACACACGTGCTCTCTTTCTCGCTCTCTCACGATCAATTCTATGTTATAATAGCGCTATCAAAAATGTTCTTGTTGTAATTGCAAATATTTTTAAGGATGTTTTTTCTTTCGCTCTGATTTCTTCCTCTTTTTTTTCTTCATTTCTAAAGATTGTCAATTTGAACAAAAAAAAAATAGAAGTGGAAGTGGAAGTGGAAGAATTAGCAGCATTTTTTAATAAAAAGGGAAAAAACGGAAAGTTTCCTTTTTTCATTATCTTTTTTCGTATGAATTTTATATTTTGCTGTAGGAGTGGTTGTGTTGTGGTATTGAAGTAGAGCAGAGTAAAAATATCGATCTTCTTACCCAGTGATAAACCAATTTCTTCATCAATTTGTGACCAGATTTTTGCTTTGACTTTAACATTTTAATAATCTGGATGATGATTATTGTAGACCACTTCATAGTTCGTGACAATTTCAATAAAATTACTGGTGTTATCCGATATTGTTAAAGATTCACTAATAAAACCGCGTTGTGGGTTAGGGATGTCGGTTTTCGGTCAGTGATAGTAATAGTGAAAGTGTTAAGTATTATTGTGTTCTTCGGTCATATTAAAGTTTGTGCGCTTTTTTAAATGCTTGTATTTGTTGGCGTTGTTGTTGTTGCACCAGAAAATTTTCTTTAATAGAAAATTTGTACATCCCACGAGCGACTTGAAAAATATTAATTAAACGACAGCAGCACTAGAGCACCCGCAGCAGCGCAGTATGGGAAAGAGCAGCAGGTAAGAAATGAAAAATATAATCATTTGAACACAACATACACACATATGAACACATACGTATTTGCTTATAGTCCGCACATACAAGAGCTTAATGTTCTTGTTGTTATTGTAGTTTTTGCTTTGCGCCGCGCACTAAATAATAACATCAGTAGTTGTTGTTGTTTTTATACTTTTGCTATACGTTGCGTTCTCTGTATTGTCATCCATGCTATCGATTTGCACATATAATAATAGGAAATTGGTAATCATCGACCTATACATGCATACATAATTGGTCATTTCAACCCTTCAGTCAGGATTACGATCAAGTGTCTCACACCACTTATGTGTTAATTTTATACATGAGTAGCGATACCAACAGTTTTATGTCGATTCCGAACAACAGAATTTTGAGAAACTTTTCATGGCAATTTTATTTACTCAGAGTTTTTGCCAGAAATCTGCTAAGAGATAGTCGCGGAAGAAATATTTTTCATATCGATTGGTATCATCTCAAATACAACAATTTGCTTTGTTCACATACCCATTCATTCTGAAATCAGCTCCATTTCTGGAGATGATTTTTTGGTGAAAACTGGAGTCAGTTGCCAACTGCCCTGTCCCTAAGACCATTCAGCGAACATGTGGTTGTGTATGGTCGTTTGTCTTCAGATGATGTCTCAGTTGATTCTCTGGCGGGTACAGACTTAAGTCACTATTCAAAATTTGCTAAGTTGTTGTTGTTTGCGAAAGGTCAAGGTCTTGTGATCGATGAAAAAACAATGCTTCGAATTCTTCTGCACATGTTCGATGACGTTTAAAGCACATCTTGAGTTTCGTACGGCAAACGATTGACTTGTGCTAGATCTACGGCCATTGCGAATAGTTATCGCGTTAGGACGATTATGGTAATCGTGAAATGGGCAAAGCGAATGGCACGGTTGTCTGGACGGGACACCCATTTTGAAATAACTATTTTACTATTTAGAAGTATTTGAATACTGTATTCGTCCATGGTAATTTGCCAGAACAGACTGAACAAATAACAACAACAAATTTAGAAGAAGTACCTGATTCAGCTTCAAATATTCGTAGGTCAGACTATTCCACTATTTGGGAAATAGTAGGATTCATTACCTTCACTACAACAGTCTAAAAGGTTTTCACAGAGAGCATTGTTTCTAGCCAAAGATAGATGCGAAAGAAAGATTTTTAATGTTTAACTTAAAAAAAAGAAAAACTTCTTTAAAGAATTTGAAACAAAGCGGAAATTGAATTAGAAGAGAAGCACTAATATGTCTTTCTGACAGCTGGCAAGTAAAATATCAACCACAGAGGACAATGTGAGCCATATTAATAAGGCCAGACTAGGCTATGGCGAAAGAAACATTGTCATGAAAATCCGCTTCATATGTACATCAAGGTTAACAATTAACAAGACTGCGAATCGACATAAATAAATATTCTACAGATTGGAATGCCAAAAGTATGTACATATGTATGTATGGTCGGTGTAGTAAAATCTGCCGTCGATACCTGAATTAAGAAGCAGTCCCGGTAGTATAATGAGTAGTTTTCTGATTCGCAAGGTTGGAGGCTCAGGTCGGTTTGATTTAAATTCGTGAATTATTGGAAATTAAAAAAAAAATAATCCACCAGTAATATTCCGTAGTCTAGTAGGTAGTGTGTTGGCTTATTAGACTTGAGACCTCGGTTCGGGTCAGACATCTTCAACAAAACGAAATATGAAAATAAAGAATATTTCTTCGCGACTTCCACTCAGCAGATTTCTGACAATTGTCATAAAAAGTTTCTCACAAACAAATGATGTGTAAAATTAATACACATAACTTAAGTGATGTGAGAAGCTAGGTGTAATCCTGACTGAAAAGTTGTAATGACCAATTATGTATGTTTGTTATATAATATGCCACACACTGACGCCTTTTTCTTCTGCATTACAGCCTATGGTACTCTTCATATAACAACACAATGTAATGAATGATTTAAGAGCCAACCACTGAGTGCTTGGCTTAATTAAAATAAGGTGAAACGACGGCCTAGTAGGTAGTGTGTTGGCTTATTAGACATGAGGCCTCAGTTCAGACCCCAGGTCAGGCATCAAAACGAAATATGAAAAAATATTTCTTCGGAGAATTCCTCTCAGCAGATTTCTGACAAAAGTTCTGAGAGTAAATAAAATTGCCATGAAAAGTTTCTCAAAAATCTGTCCTTTGGAGTCGACTTTAAACTGTAGGCCCCTTCTGGCATGTGTAAAAATTAACACACACTTCCAAAATGTATCAATACAAAGTTTGTATACAGTTCTACTATGGTATATAAATTTTGTACATATGCAAAGTTACCAAACAATGCATCAACTATAAATCCGATGCCTGATTGCTTTTTGACTACGTTAAAAGTACACATTGACGACGTTTTGAAATAGTATACATTGTCAACATTTTGTACAGCGGCTTTATGAAACACTATACTTTGTTCAAACACAAAGCAACTAACATTTTGGAAGTCAGCCACAATATAAGTGGTGTGAGAGACTAGGTCGTAATGCTGACTAAAGGTTTGTAATGATCAATTATGTATGTATGTATGAAACGATCAATAGGTCACCGTAAAGGCCACAGTTTGTATTAAATTAATTATTAATCAAAAGGAGGGATTTCCTTTTCCTATCTAGTTCTTGTCTAATGGACAATAATCACTTGTCCATTTTTTTATTTTTAAATCTTTTTTAAAGCGATTAACGGTCTATTACCTCAGTGTCTATTTATGGACTGTGACATGCCTAAATTCTATTAAAAATAAGAAGAAAACCGATTACAAATATTATTTCATAAAATTAATTTCTTAAGACCACAATAAATAAAACAAATGATGTCACGCTAAGATGATGCAAAATGCAACATTAAATGTGGGTTTAATGTTTTTATTCTTTTTCAATTGAATTCAAATGTAGGATTTATGGCAGAATATACTGCTACAAATGGAAACCGTTACTTTTAAGTTTACAGCTCTAGACTGTAATAAATATGGTATAATCTTACAAATAAAAAAAAATAATTTAAATTGAAATTAAAATAAACTCCACCAGCATAGCATAGGCTATAACTCATCAGAAGACAGACTGTAATTAAAAAAGAGGGGAATGAAGGAGTGCAAAAAAAGTACAAAACAGTGTGTGTTTAATATTTTTTTACAAAATGCAAATTAAATTAACGCTAAGATAAGTAAAAAAAAAAAAAATAAAAATTGCTAAAATGCCATTACAGAACAGAAAAAAAATCTGAAACTGAGTCTCTACTAAACTAGTGTAAGGGAAGTTATAAATGTTACAGAACATGACTTCGATGTTTACAACTTGATATCAACATTTTCTTATGTTGGTTTTTTCCCAAAGAAGAAGGAAGGAATTTTAATTTTTTAATGATTGTAATAAAGTTAACGATGAAGTTGAATGATGAACTGCTTTTAGTGTTTATAGTGCTTTTAGCGTTTAAACAGTAGCCACATAGTTAAAGAGCTGCTTCTTCTTTTTTTGTTTTTATTGTAAATGAATATGTTGTCACAATATCATTATCTTGAACGATTATAGTCATTTATTTAATTATAACTACTAAAGCAACAACTGAAATTATCAGGGAAAAGAACAACTTGAACTATTTGCATATAATTTATGATTTTAGTAAATATTAAAAAAAAAATCTTCAAAGAATATGTATACAACACCACATAATAATGGGGGCTATTATTCTAAAGCCAATAGCCAATATTTTTTATTTATGAAGTATGAAAATATGAGTACTTGGAATGCTATTAAAATAGCCTTAATAGTGGTCGTATAATTTAAAGGCCAAAACACAACAGATTTAAGACACAAACATTACGTTGAAGTATTTTGTTTTTTAAAACATGTTAGGGAATATGAAAATTGTAGAATATATGGGTAAAATTTTACAAAATAATACAAGGAGTGAATAAAGAATTTAAATTATTCCGAACAAGACTATGAATCAAGTCCGCTATGGCCAACTATTTTAGACAATTTTAGTTATTAGCTGCACACAATTCTTTAGTGAGAATTACGCCACTCATGTTTTGTGTGTTAATTTAAACCATGAGTGGCGTTGATTTTTAAATTAAATTTAATTAATTACTCTCAGGGCTATTATCAAAAAATTCTTGAATTCTTTATATCCAAACCATGAGTGGCGTTGATATTGACATTTAATTTAATTAATTACTCTCAGGGCTATCACCAAAAAATTCCTGAAAGTGGGTCCTTGAAAGAAGTTTTTTTTTTAATTTTTCTTTTCTTCAAGATCTCATAGCTCTGGATATGGCTGGGGGTTTGTGTAGTCTGATGTTCTTGTACATGATGCTATAGAGTTAAGGTATAAGCAGATGTAGCTCTATGCTCACCTTAGCGGTTTACTAGAACAAATTTAAAAGTATGATTTTCATATCAGCTTTCAAAATTTCTCCATCTACCTTTTTGGTTGCTTTGTTTATATTTCTTCGATCGAGCTTTTCAATCTGTATCAGCATCTGTATCAACATAGTCTATATATAAAGACCTCTGCGAATATCTAGTGGTTTGATTGTATTGTTTATATTGGTGAGAAAACTTGCTCATTCACTACTAAACTCCCCTAGATACGGTGCTACTTGACTCTCTTGGTTGTCAGGCAAACTCTCGATACATTATTTGGTGAGCTGATGTAGTTACTTCGAATTTTTAAAATTCAAAAGAGAACAGTTTTTTGTCTTTCACTGTATTCGATCCTGCAATATTTGAGCTTGTACTCCAATGCCACCACCACAAACTAGCTTTATATGCATTACACTCGATCCTACAAAGGCAGAGTTCTTGTTGCTGGCCAGTATATACTAAATACAACTGTGAGATGCTTTTTGATGGAAACCTGTAGTTGGTGTATTAAATTGTATTGAATACTTGTTAAGCTTCACTTCCGTAGAACCCATAGGATTTCAGACAAGCTTTACATATCCAGGGCATAGTTGGCTGGTATTTTTCAAACGGAAACCAATCGTATGATATCAGCATGCTGGTTTCGCTTGATTCTATACATCTACTTAACTGGATGTAGTTTTCACTTGCATTTTAAAGTAATTGAGCAAGAGCGGACAGATCTCATTCGCATAATCGGAACACTCTATCGTTCTCTTTAATAATTCCTCTTTTCTTTGATCAGACTTCGCTTGGGATATACTAGGTAGACAGGTACAGGATGGAGTGTTACCTTTGACACCAATGTTCACTTGAACATGCTTAGCAGTTCCTGTACTGACGGAATTCCACCAAACTTATCGATGAAGTTGGTCAGTGCAGAGGCTATGCTAATACATTACAACCCTCACTCCCACTTTTAGGATATAATCCCACACAATGGCGACCAATTGTTTTTATTCCGTTGTTGGTATACAATAATTAACTGATACTCCCCCGTTTGTAATGAACTGTGAGTTCTGTATTCTCGTACGGAAATCCGTCCGTCTTAGTAACGCCTTTCTATCACATTACTTTTCATATAACAATCGGGCATGTTCTGAAAAACGCAAATCGCCTAAATTTTGCGTTTTCGTTTTAAAAACGCCAAGAGAGTGATCTGGCGAGCGCAAGTCGCTAAAAATTTGTTTATTCGATTCGAAATCGCCAAATAGGCGTTCTGGAAAACGCTTAACGCTAAAAATTTGCGAAAATATGTTCAAGCAGAACTTCAGATTTCAAATCACAAGAGGATATTATAGTGAACTGATGAAATATGTTCAAGCAAAACTTCTTAACAAAAAATGATAACAATTTTACACTTTTCTTAATAAAAAATACCAAGCTAAAAACTTGCTTTATTTTTAACCAATTTTTTGTGTCATTTGTTTACTTAAATTGGCGATTTAAACGAACGCACAGTACTAAACAAATTCGTTGGCGTTCCTTAAATTCCATACAAAAGCATCGTGACATGAACCAGGTCTAGATGCGTCAACAGCTCGTATTTTCATTTGGTGGTCACAAAATATACATGCTCAGTAATCTATTTGATTGTTTAAAATTCTAAAAATGATCTTCATATAGGAGTACTTACAATTAACACATTTAAAAAACCTGTAGGTATTTTTGCTCTTTAATTTTTTTAGTTTTGATATTTTGATTTTTATTTGTAATGCTAAAACATATGTTTTATTTTTTTCATAAACGACATCGAAAAATCGAAGATCGCAAGTCAAACGATTGAGTTTCAGACCACCCTGAAATAAATTTGGCGTTTTTAAAATCACTTGCGATTTCAAATCGTGCGATTGTCAGAACATGCCTGAATGTCTCCGATCGTATCGAAAACTTTTTTGGAACCGCTGAATAGTAGACCCAGGAAAATGCGCCATTCTGTAGAGTACTGGAGTAATACATTCAGGTTATATTTGTCCAGACAACTCGCAGATTATTCTATACTCTATGCCGGAATAATTTCAATCCAATTGTTGTAAGCGTCTTTTCTGTAGCTTTTCAGTGATTCCTTTTCTTCTTGGTGCCTATCAACTTAAAACTTTAAAACGTTAACTCTTCTAATATAATGCGAACAAGAAAAATGGCGACGGAGGGTAACAATGTTTCACGTCGACGTTAGTCTTTAATTCTTCGTTGACTTTATCAAATTATGAATTTCGTTGATTACATTTCCAATATACTTCGGGTTCGAACGCCTTTTTCAATTTGACCATTAAAGGTTTGTGGTCTATTGCTTTTATAATTTGCCTATGGCCTTCTTTTGTTTGTTCATTTTGTTGTCCTCTGTTTTCATTCTTTAAGTTTTTACAACCTTGTTTGTAAGCAGCATATCACTGATGTTAGGGTCTGCTTAACGCCTGTTATACTTAAGTAAGACTATCAATTGACTGACGTAGTTCCCTCATGCTAGATGAGTTTTCTACTATTATTGCTAGGTACACCAGGAATTTCCTTTTGACTTTCTTTGTAGCGATCTTTGCTTGTTCATCCAATATTAAGAATTGCAGGGAACTTCCCCTTCTCCCTCCTCCAAGAAATTCAATTGCACTTGTTGACTGATATTCAAGATTTTTCCTTGTGGCTAGAGTTTCTTTTGACGGTAACTACTCACAAATGGCCACTGTTAATGGTTTCTTCTGCGACTTCGTGCTGGAATTGAGGTATACCCAGCTTTTATTTTTTGCTTGTGAACCTGATAGTCATCCGTTGGCAAATCAATTTAATTTTTATTAATTTAATATTAATTTTCTTCATAATTAATAACAATCTTCATGAATTATAATGGCTTCTGGTTTTCTAAAGAACTGTTAAAATTTATTTATTTTCATAGTTTTGCTTTACATACCATATGTACATACATACATATCATTAGTATAGATGAGAATAAAGTGCATGTGTTCTAAGTCTTTTATATGAAAAATAATTCTCAAATATTCCAATGCAATAATAATTCTTTAAATTATTTGCACATCAAATTAATTGCAAATAAATTCAAATTTAATTTAACAACTCACTTTAGAATTTTATATCATTACTGCTGAACTCTCATAAATTCATTTGAATATAACATTTTAATTATTGTTTCTCTTTGGCCATTCAGTATTAAAATTTAAATCACCACCACTTGAGTATATCATCTTAATTAGTTTAGCATGAATTTAATGACTTAATGTTTGGATTTAAAGAAATAAATTTCATCATGATGCACAAATAGAATCGAAAGAGGAAAACCATGCGAGCAAAGCAATTGAATTTTAAAAATTATATGAAGAATTAAAACAAGTTATTAAAAATAGTCTTACTTGTCTCCTCCATATCAGGCAGCATCGTTTCATCGTAATCGTCATAGTCATGGCAGTCATAATATAATCACACTCAAGTCTATCGTCGCCACAGTCTTGTACATGACTAAAGGTTTATATGGAGTATGATGTTTGGATTTGATATTAAACAGGAATTTAATGAATAAAATCGGTTAATACAACAACAACGAGAACAACACCAACATACAATATTAAAACTTAAATGAACATTTATTTCTTTCGTTCCTTTTTTCTTGGTTTTTTTTGTGATTTTTTAAACTTGTTTGTTAAGTTAAGTAACATGTGTAAAAGCTTAAAGGAGTTCAGCTTCAATATACCAGCAATGGAATACTGTAATAAAAATTGTCCGCTGTTACAGAGAACTAAAACTATGAGTTCGAGTTTGAATATCATGATGCATATTCAACTAAGAAGTTTCTTCACGACGATCAATTGCTCTGAAAGGCTGGCTTTGAGCACTCTTTATCTATCCTGAAGTTCTATGAAGTTATTGCGACCCCTTACTCTCTGGAATATCCTCCGAGCTCGATTACATTTCCTTCTTAATTCAGCTATCTCCGCGTTCCACAAGTAAACGTATTTCCTGCCCGGCAGGTGAGACTTCCACGACATAGACGCGCTGCAGGCTTCCGTTATACAGCGCATAAGTTCCATCGCCATGCTGTTTGCGCTTCCGGCCACTCGAATGTCGCCCATCGCGAGAACAAAGGTTTCCTCATCAAAAGTAGAGTCCCTCCACAAAGGATTAGGAGGGGCGGCACTAATGGGGTTCACTGCAGGGCGTTTCTGGATCTTAAAAATTATCGCCCGATGGTCGCTATGAGTGTAGACATCGGACACAGTCCAATTCGATGTCGTCGCCAGTGTATCGCTGATTAATGTTAAGTCAATCTTAGAACTCCGTCCACTTCTCGAGAATGTATCAATCTGCCCACAGTTGAGTAAGACGACCTCCAGAGCTGCAAATGCGTCAAGCAGGCTCTCACCACTTTGGTTCGTGTACGCTGAACACTGCCCATGCATTAAAGTCGGTGGCAATCACCACGGGTCTTAGTTTCTAGCCTCTCAAACGATGTCGTCCAATCTGAGTCTGTACTCCTCCATTGATAAGATTGTTGGATATTTGCTAAAGGGGAATCCTATAAAGAAAATTCACTCACTTAGGATTTCAACATCTCAGTGACTAGACATTTCACGTGCTAGTTAAGTTGCTAAGTTTATTTCTGCTCACAACACTGTCTGTTGTTAAATTTATTTTATAGTACCTCTATCCTTGGGTTAAGAAACCTTGAGTTGTGAACCTGTTACAATCAATTTACTTGTTTCGTTCTTTATTTCGCTTGGGGAAAACTCTATAAAACCTACTCTATTCACTTGAAAGTAAAACGTTTATGGAGTCATATCTCCTAGACAGGGGGGTCTTCAATTCAATTTATTTTTTATAGAAAAATACCAGGAAGTTATCATTGATTTGAGATTCTTGCCGTTAACTAAAGGGAGGATTTTAACGTGTAGATAATTTGTTTTTTTGTTGTAGAAGTGAACGTTAAGCTAAAGGGAAGATCATCCTACCCGTAACTTTTAAAGCTAAGTTTTTGCTTGAACTTGCCATATTATACATTATTTTACATTATTACATTGTTTTCAATAGGGCAACTTCAAATAAAGGGTGTTTTTTATAGAGGTATAGAACTTTAAGTTGCAATAAAACAACGATGGATTATTCGATTGACATGAATTTTATTTATCCGAAAGATAATCTTGTGGCATTACATATGACCGCCACGGCTGGCGCGGATGTAGTCCTATCTGGGCGTCCAATTTTCGATGACTTTTTCCAACATTTGTGGCCGTATATCGGCAATAATACGGTGAATGTTGTCTTCCAAATGGTCAAGCGTTTGTGGCTTTACCGCATAGACCAATGACTTTACATATCCCCACAGAAAGTAGTCTAGCGGTGTTAAATCACAAGATCTTGGAGGCCAATTCACAGGTCCAAAACGTGAAATTAGGCGGTCACCAAACGTGTCTTTCAATAAATCTATTGTGGCACGAGCTGTGTGACATGTTGCGCCGTCTTGTTGAAACCACATCTCCTGGACATCATGGTTATTCAATTCAGGAATGAAAAACTTAGTAATCATGGCTCTATACCGATCACCATTGACTGTAACGTTCTGGCCACCATCGTTTTTGAAAAAGTACGGGCCAATGATTCCACCAGCCCATAAAGCGCACCAAACAGTCAGTTTTTCTGGATGTGACGGTGTTTCCACATACACTTGAGGATTACCTTCACTCCAAATGCGGCAGTTTTGTTTGTTGACGTGGCCATTCAACCAGAAGTGCGCTTCATCGCTAAACAAAATTCGCTTATGAAAATCGGGAACAACGGTAATCTCGATTTGGGCCCATTCGACGAATCTACGCCTTACTTGATGATCGTTTGGCTTCAAATCTTGCACGAGTTGGATTTTGTAAACACGCAAACCAAGATCCTTCCGCAAAATCTTCCATAAAGTGGATGGACACAGATCCAATTCCTGTGCTCGATGGCGGATGGACTCATTCGGGTCTTCCTCAATGCTACGCTCTACAGCAGCAATAGCTTCTTCTGTACGCACCGTACAGCATCTCTGGGGATGCGAGTTATCAATAAGAGTAAACGTGGTGCGAAAACGTTCCATGGTTAATCGAATTAACTGCTCTGATGGACGATTTTGTCGACGATAAAATGGACGTAGTGCGCGATGCGTTTTCCGCACAGAACCATTATTTTCGAAATAAAATTGCACTATTTGCAAGCGTTGTTCAGGCGTGAGTCTATTCATGATGAATTGCCAAACCAAACTGAGAATAAATCACTTGACAGCTGTTAAATCGGTCGCCATCTTGAAAACTAATGCCAACTTAAAGTACTATACGGTCTATATATTTAAAAAAATAAGTTAAAGGTGACTTTAAAGTTCACTTTAGTTAAATTTACCTTTAACTAAACCCAACTTTAACGGCAAGTTGTAATTATGGTCCTTAAAAAGGTAGAATATCTCCATATGGCTCGGAGAGCCACTGGATAGTATAATAGTTATATTTTACCTAACGTCAGCTTCACCACAACTTAACTGTAAGATAAAAAAAAACAATTCTTCATTGTTTTGTGTTTATAAAACCCACAATGGAGCTTTACGTCAAACTGAACTTGACAAACTGCTGCTTTAAGCAATTCATTGAATAAGATAAGGCTCTAGCCCTATACTAACTTATTTACCTCATTGTTTATTACAACCCTTAAGTCAGGATTACAACCAGGCTTCTCACATTATTCATGTTGTGTGTATTAATTTTATCCAAGAGTTGCATCACTTACAGTCGACTCCGATAGTAGATTTGAAAAAATTTTCCTGGCAATTTTATTTTACTCTCAGAGTTTTTTCCAAAAGACTGCTGAGAGAATGTCACCGATCGAAATATTTGTTTCATATTTTGTGTTGTTCGAGATGTCTGAGTTGCGGTCTGAACCACAGGCACTACCTACTAGACTACGGCGGTAATAAACACTTGGGGCAATTCAGCTCAATTCGTATTTAGTGTTAAACACCTGGGAGTTATCCTCCATTTCAAACTCCTATGAAGGGAAAATAACCCTAAAGGAACTCGGAAAGTTTAAGCGGCTCTATCGAGCTCTAAACAAGCTATTGGTTAAAGGCAAGGGCTTACTCATCTCGCCCTATTCTGACTATACAAGAAAATTGTAATGCTTTCCTGTCAGCTTCAAAACAACGTAACTGCCAGATCCTAGACGAAGGAAGCAAGCAATCTGTCATCGTTGCTTAAAATATCTTGTGCATGACAACCACCTCGGAACTTAACGTCAATGTCTTCTTTAACAGATTTAGTACCGAGTTCCCTTGTAGCAATAGTCAACTTTTTCAGCGGTTGGACTTAACTTGACAAATTTGTGGGTTAAGCAGCTTTTTGGACAAGCTGAAGCCGTAGAACCTTACTCCTTGGTAAAATGATGATATAAGCAGCTCTTTGGAGCCGTACTTCTTTGGTCAATTTTTTGAAAAATTTTTGGTTTATATTGAGGACTTCAATACAGATCTCACAGTCGTATAGTTTTCTGAATCATTGCAGTGTCTTCTAAACCTTATACACTGCCATTCTCAAAATAATTAAATGGCTGCCCAGTATCAGAAAGATCTCTAAGAATAAACCAACTGGCTGCAAGGCTATTATATCATTATGTCATATCATTATCAGGAAAATTATAGATACCGGGGTCTAGACATCTGTTGCGAACGAATTGGCTAAAAATTAGTTAATGCTACAATAAGTTTCCCAATTAAGCATAAATTTTACTTCACATCTAATATTTCCTGTATAGAAGCGAAGATCTGCTCGATAGCTAAGTTAAACTGGCCAATTTATAACTAAAACAGACTAAAAAGTCCATTCATCTCTCCCATCTAGACATCCACTACTTGCTTTCTCTGAAAGGAAAGCGTGCCTACCATCTAAGCACCCCGTAAACAATTTTGACAGAAGTTCGCACTCGAAGACGGAGGACTGTACAGTACATGGACTAAGGCCTCTGAAAGGACAGGATAGTACTGGGAATATCGCAATCGAAATTAGAAGACATTGAACGGAAAATCAGGAATTCAAATTCGATGCAACCTACTTACTAGAGACTTACCTTATCGCTCGGAAGTAATAGAATGGGACAAATGACCAGGTCTAACTGGAAATCGCATTCATAATCAATTGCTATAATCAGAAGAGGTCAAAGGCAACGCCATTAATTTTTTTTTAAAGTTTTTTGAAAAATAAATTCAAACTTAACCCTCGTGCAACTCACGTATAACTTGCCAGTGTGATTTCGTATCAAGAGTAAATAAGTGTGTAAAGGTTTTTGCCGGTAATGAATTACGTACACATATAAAATTGGTTAGTACAACCTATCAGTCAGAATTACGACCTAGCTTCTCATGCCACTTATATTGTGAGTGTTAATTTTATACATTAGTGGCGGGACCAACAGTTTAAAATCGACTCCGAACAACAGATTTTTGATAAACTTAGAATCATAGACATTTTTTTCTGTTACCCAACTACACGTTTTCGAAGTCATGACACAATACTCACTGTATTCTTAGACCGCTTCTTTTGGCAATGGACACCATTTTCTTGAGAAACTTTTCACGGCAATTTTGTTTTCTTTCAGAGTTTTTGTCCGAAATCTGAGAGGAAGTTTTCGAAGAAATAGTTTCTCATAATTCTATATAGTACTTAGTAGACTACGATGAATTCATGACAAATCTAAAAATTTTAATGACTTAAGAAAGCATTCCTTTAAACCCTGTCCCATGATGCTGCATCATCCATCAGTTTTAATTCAGTGTAGACTCATTGACTGTTTTTTTTTTGTTTGTTTGTTCATGTGGCAAAAAGAAAAATGCAAGACACGTATGTACATATATGTATATGTATGTAAGTAGACAGAGTCTCTGTGATTATATGACAATTTTTGTTGTTGTTGTTATAGTAAATTTAAAATATTATCGTTGTTCCATATTATGACTTTAACTATGACTACCAAGACAGTGTCTTTAAATAAAGATGATGATGGCAACAACAACAACAACAGCAACAAGAGCTACTACGACTACCGTAGGCACAATGACAATGATAATGATGAAGAGGATATAACTGACAATATGCTTTAAATGTGGCATCAACATCTTTTTAAAAATTTATCATAATTAGTTGACTCTTAATTTGACAGCAAGTTATTGATCTTGTTTTTTTTTAGCATTTTCTATACTTCTTTTTCTTCGTTGCTCTCTTCTTATTTCGTTTCCTTTTCATTTAATGGAAATGTTATAAAATTTTATTTAATTTTCTTATGAATTGTTGAATTGGTTTCGTTTATTAATTTTTTGTTAATTGAAATTAAAATCGCTTATACGCCTAGCATTGCATTTATTTGTTTAATGCCATCATTTTTCAATTTTATCTTTAGCAGTTTATTTGTTTTTTTTTTAATAATTTTCAATAATAATTCGTTTTTTTATTACAATTGCATTCATGTTCATGTTCTCACCCTATTAGCGAATAAATAATTTAACTTTTCAAAGCCTGATCTTTGAACTTTCTGCTGCTTTTGGTTTTTGTCGTTTGTCTTGGCAGACACCTTTAAAAAAACACCTACAATCTACGATCTACTACTACTACTTAGTTTGCTTAAGATAAAGTTTCTAGATTTTCGCACTTAAAACAAGGTGGGGATATTTATTTCATTTTTTTTTGCTGTTTTAGTTAATTTACGAAATTATAATCGTTGGCTTTATAATTGTGGAAACAAATTTGTTTTTCTTCTTGTTTAGTTTTTGCCAAAAATTTATTGAATGAAGTGTTGAGAGTAGGAATGGATTTAAAAGTAAAATAAAAAAAATATCTATGAAATCCAATATACAATCTATAAAATAACTTTCAATATGAAGTGCTTTATACTTGAAAATTTTTTTCAGAGTTTTACGACTAGCGAAGACCATGAGGAGCGAAGTTTATGTTCATAAGCCTTTTCACAATATGGTTCTGGTAGCTACGAGGTGGTCTATGATCAATGAAAAGGTTGGTCTTCACATCCCTTAATTGTGTGCCGTAACCTCAACTTGTTAGAGAATAAATCTACAAGTGGGAAAAAACTTCTGTCAAAGCAAACGTCAGTTCTATCGTCTTGATACAAATGATAAACACTAGTAGTCTTCTAGCAAAAGATATTCTAAAAGATTGTTTATAAAAGCTTCTGGAGTCAACGTTAAACTGTTGGCCCCACTATTTGTTTATAAAAATTATCAAACAATTAATATAGATGATGTAAGAAGCTAGTTCGTACTCCTTACTAAAAGATTGTAATGAGCAATAATTTGCCTGTGCACTTGTTTCGGTTTCCTCACGTTTAGTGGTCGATACTCGCTTTGCCGATTGCTAATAGAGATCACATTTTATACAACACCCTTATACCAATAGGCTCCGTAAATTGTCTTCTGTCACCCAATAATAGGTATGAGCATTAGTAAACAAATTTCGAATCAAAAAACCTAAGCTATAGCCTTTGTAGTCGCCATAGTTTAGTAGGTAATATGTTGGCTCACTACAAAATCACAATAACAAAGACAAATAGATGCGGAGATACTCCTCTGTGCAGATGGCATTGAGACACTTAGAAGTTTTTTTTTAGGCAATTATAGTGGAAGTCACCGTAGTCTAGTAGATAGTGTTTGGGCTTATTAGACGTAAGGCCATGGTTATAACCCCAGGTCAGACATCAAAACGAAAATATGAAAAATATTTCTATGGCAATTTTCTCTGCAGATTTCTGGCAAAAACTCTAAGAGTAAATAAAAATTGTCGCAAAAAAACTGTCGTTCGGAGTCGACTTTAAACTCATGTATACAATTAACGCATGCAACATAAGTGGTGTGAGAAGCTAGGTCGTTACTCTGACTACAATTACCAATTATGTATGTATATTTTTATGAAAATGAAAACGGTGTACATCGTGTAACATGAAAATGAGTAAAAGCTACACAAACGAATACAGTCAACCCTCCTATAACGCGGTACTCTCAGAACGCGGTTTCCATATAACGCGGTTTCGCACATAACTCGGAACTGAAACTGCGACAGCCCTCCTATAACGCAGTACTCTTACTGCGCGGTTTTTGTTCAACAACATCCCATAAGTTCCTTCTGCATAGCCTGCAAATGACTGTAGTAACTAAATATTGTAAGAGTGTTTAATATCAGTTTTATTTTCGACGCAAAATCACAGCCGAGTTATATAAACAACATGTATAAACACGCCAAAATATCTCATAGCCGTCAACAACATCGGTTTCAGTCACATCAAAGCTCTTTCACATACGTTTTGTTGGTGACCAAGCCTTTCTAAAAAATTTTCTGCGACTCATATCTGATAGTGAGGATGAATGTTGAAAAATTACAAAATTTTACAATGTTTTTCTTATTTTTGGTGGAAAACAGTCTTTTAGTTCAGCTTTTGTTTAATTTTTTTTATCAATCCTTATATGAACTCTTCAATTCAATAAAAATAATTTAGAATTTATCTTGTCTTGGTCTCCATATAACGCGGTACGAATGATGTGATTTTTACTAATTCCGAGTTTCTTATAGCGCGGTTTCCATACAACGCGGTAGACGGTTTCCATAGAACGCGCTACGAATTAGACTGGTTTGTACGATTAAATCCTAGTTTCTTATAGCGCGGTTTCCATACAACGCGGTACACATTCACCGCGTTATAGGAGGGTTGACTGTACATACAACGAACTTGTTACAAGTAAACCAACAACATCAGAATGAAAGAAAAGGGCAAAGACAAGTAAGCAAGAACGCAACAACAAGCAATGTGAACAAGATACACAAACAACAATGAGATTGCGATAGAGTTCTCGAGAAGGCGAATTCCCGAACGTTCGACTTCAAGAACCTTCATCGGACTGATTACGTGGGCATATAAAAAGGCAAGACAAAGCAGGCAACCAGCAGTAAGAATTCAGTCAGTCTTGTGTGAAGACGCTTTGCCTGTAAAGAAAATAGTCGTGGTTTGAAGATCGCCGTTGTAAAGCTCTACCGAACACTTGTTAGTGTGTATGCGAACAGAAGTGTAAAAAAGAATTACAATAACGATTAAAGCAAATTATTGCTGAATTCATCAAGTTGTAAACAGTGTCACACAAAAATAGTGTGAACAATAAAGAGTTTAATTGAAAGTGATAATTATTCTAAGATATAATCTTAAGTACCATGCCATACATATGAGAACGATTGTGTATTATCAGTCTTAGGTTTTATTTCATTTCAATAAGAGATTACATTCGTAGTTAAAGTTTTCCAAGCATTTTTTATTACTTTTAAAATAAAGGGTTTAAACGTACTTCAATCGTCTTTTCATTTAGTGCAGGCTCGTTTTCTAGAAAATTATCGCTGCAATATGATAATAAATTCAATTTTATTTCTTTATTTTGTTTTTTATTTTTTCTTTTAAAAACCTTTAACTCTCAGCCTCCAAAGTGTTGTTCGCTTTTAATGAAGTTGTAAATTTAAAGGTAAATAAATATTTTTTTTTATTATTTCTGCAGAAAACTTTGGAAACAAGAGATAATAACTAACAGTTACAACATTACAATATAATTTTTATTGCTTTAACGCCATTATACACAGGTTTTGTTATTTAATTTAATAAGAACTTGAGGCGATTTATGACATTAACGAATACTTTTCGTTTCTGTTTTTGTTGGTTGTTGTTGTTGTTGTTGTTGTGGAACTTTATGGTTTGGAAAAATTGAAAAATTTTGTTTTTCAGTATTTTACACCTCATATTTCTAATTGGCAATCATATCAAGGTTTATTCAATAAAATTTTGCCAGCGAAAAACGAAAAACGATGCAAAAGAAAAATAAAAAAAACATAGAAAATGTACCGCGCAACACTCATGTATAGGATTACAAAAATGGGCAAATCGAAAAGCAAAAATATGGTCTTTACAGTCGAAATCATATCGTATAATTTGAAAATAAAATCGAAGAAATCGAAACCAATGATTTGAATGTTTGCATACGAAAACCAAAACGAAACAAAAAAAATATTCAAAAATTAATGCCCCTTTTGCATGCAATTTTTTTAAAGCGGCTCACATCACAAATTCATTGCAAAGGTAATAGATAAATGTGTCTGTGTGTGTGTGTATAAATTATAACCTTTAGTTACAAAAAAACTAAAACTGTTTTCTTCCCCCTTTAATACCCCTCCCTGTTAAGTAAAGAATATCATATTAAATCTCTTGATTGAGTGTAAGCATGAGTGGCTGTTAAAACAAATGTTGTCTGTTAAAAACAAAAGACTTAAGAAACAAACTCGTTCAATAAACATCAGTTATCAGCCATTAATACCACATTTTATTTCCACGGAATTTATTTTGAAAACTTTACAATTTTAATTCATTTTTAATACCTTTTAATACTTCTTCTGAATATGCATATGCCGCTAAAAGAAAATTTAATTTTTGTAAACAACACCACCAAAAGAAAAAATATTTAAAACTTGTTTTAATTATTTATTAAACTCCTGCTGTTTTCCTAACTACAAAACTCACACTCTCTTTGGCGTTTGTTTGATTTTGTTCGGCTGCAGATATTTTTTTTTTTTTTTTTTTGGATAACAACTGTGTTTGTATGTTAGTATGGTAATGTCGTTGTTGTAAGTTTGTTAACTTAATGTGGTTATTGCATGTTCAGTTTTTCGTTATACTTCTTGTTCTTGCTGTTGTTGTAGGTAATCATAATTTTTTTCCTCGACATTAAACTTAATAATAAGCAGTAGCCTATAAAACTGTCATGTCAAAACGTTTATTGGATGCTAAACATACATTGAAATTTTATGAAAAACATGAAATTTTATTTAAAGCGAAGGATGTAAATTAAATTGTAACATTAAAAAAATTCTTTGATAAGCAAAAAATTTGGAACTTTTATGCGTGCATTCAATTGGACTATCATAGGTAATCTTAAAACTGTCACGTTTTTTGAGAAACTTGCACAACAACAGAATCGTTACACATTTTCTGCGTCTTTCTACGATCATACTTGACGCCTAAGAAATAAATTCTACGTCCAAAATGTGATTGTATCCCGCCACTCATGTATAAAATTAACACACACAACATAAGCGGTATGAGAAGCTAGGTCGTAATCCTGACTGAAGGGTTGTAATGGCCAATTATGTATATGGTCGTAAAGACAATGATCAAATGTTTTCTCCGTTTCTATACCGTAACCGCTACGACAGTAGCTATTATACTATTGCATAATTAGCCCGTTATACAACAGTCATCAGGTCATCCCTGCTGTAACATATGAACGAGCTAACAGGCATTATATCGAATTCAGATTAAGTAAGTTTCGAGATCTTTTGGGGTTCAGTAGTCATTCATCTGTTATTTGCCCTTATATTAGAGAAATGCTATCTTAATTCACGGTCACGGCCACGGTTGTGTTCATATGAGTTAGATTCAACGTGAACCAAATTCTCCACCACTACATTTACAAACAAACTCCGGTGGCATAAAAAAAACGCCTGAGGGATTTTAAGTCATTCTTACACGCTCTTATAAACTAAGAGGTGGTAATGGGCTATTGAAAAGTAAATCTGTCGCTTGGCTGTCAATGCTAATACAGAATGATTGTGCATATCTGCTTCGAATACAGTTAAGAACAAACACCATAGATTTTTGACAAAGAAAAAATAGGGGATTCAACTTCTTCGAGTTTATTTTAATACACTGGAGTTGTTTGTAGTAGTTTTTATCATAACGTTTTGGACAATCTATATAAAAGGGGATGGTTCTAACACAAACTACCACATTTATTCGATGGCTTAGCTTAGATTTTCACAGAAAAGTTTTTAGGGAAGTCAGTCGAATGGCTTTTAAAAATTTCAATATAGGAAGTAGAGGAACGAACTCCACAGATATCACATAATGTTCCAATAGAATTCTTAAGTTAGGTTATAATCTGACATGATAGACAAATGATTCGTGATTTAAAGTCGCTGTAGGTATTGTGTTTGGCTACTTAGACGTAAGGCCACGGTTCAAATCCCGGGTCAGACAACTGCAACAAAACGAAATATGAAAAAATATTTCTTCAGTGACTTCCTCTCAGCATATTTCTGGCAAAAAACTTTGAGAGTAAATAAAATTGCCATGAAAAGTGGTTCAAAAATCTGTCGTTTGAAGTCGACTTTAAACTGTAGGTCCCGCCGCTTATGGAGAAATTTAACACTTACAACATAAATAGCGTGAGATGCTAGGTTGTAATTCTGACTGAAAGATTGTAATGACCAATCATGTATGTATGTATATTTTTCTTTCTTTCTTAATTGGCCATAACAACCCGATTAAGGAATTTCGGCCTGTCGCAACACATCTTTCCAGGCGCCTCCGCCAGTTGGTCACATCAATCGATGACAGGGCTTCCACAATTTGGTCCTTCCAACGGATACAAGGGCGTCCCCTTCGCAGATCCCCGCATCAAATACCCGTATCGCTGGAGTATCCTCATCCATTCGAACGAAATGGCCAAGCCTGCGCAGCCGCTGGATGTTAATACGCTGCACAACGTCTATGTCGTTGAGGAGCTCATACAGCTTACTGTTGGATCGGATGCGGAGATCATCGCTGGACCGAAGATCTTACGGACTAGGATTAGGACTTTTCTCTCGAATACTATCAAGGCTGCTGCATCAGTGCTTAATAGGGTCCATGCCTGTGCGCCATAAAGAAGCACGGGTAGGATGAGCGTCTTGTAGAGTATTAGTTTTGACGTACTAGAGATGTCTCTGCTACTCAATTGCCTATTGAGACCATAGTATGTGTGTATATATGGTTTCCAAAACATAATGGTATTTCCGTAAAGAAAATGCCAGGTGTTCTCACTAAGTTAGGTTAATTTTCTTTGTGCGACTTAATTTTGGGTCATAATTCTACAAGCTGGAGGAAAATGGATCAGTGCGATGGTGCAGAAGCATTGGGTGAATCTTGATAAATCCAATATAAAACTGGTGCCTAGCAAATCTTTAAGTTTTAACTGCCCACAACCTGTGTATACTTTTGGTGATATTTTTCTATATACCGTGTGTATATAAAGGGTCCACCAAATAATTTTTTTTTGAAAATGCTTTAAAAAAAAAACTACTGAATATTTTCTCAAATTTATTTTTTTATTTGAAAGTACAATCCTTTCGGTTAATAATGGAAAATAATTTCATTCAAATGGCTGCCTCGGCTGGCCATGCAATAGCCTACACGATCGGTCCAATTTTTAAGCACATTATCGATTGTGTGCATCTATATTTCACCAATGGCTTCACGAATATTGTCCTTTAAAGCGCCAATTGTCTCTGGCTTGTCGGCGTAACACTTATCTTTGACGGCACTCCACAAATAATAGTCCAACGGTGTCAAATCGCAGCTCCGAGGTGGCCAAACGACATCAGCTCTGCGGGTGATAATGCGATCTTCAAAAACATCGAGTGTAGCTTCGGCTGTGTGGCACGTAGCGCCGTCCTGTTGAAACCAAATGTTGCCAATATCCTCCTCTTCAATTTTTGTGAACATAAATTCGTTCAACATGACACGATAACGATCGCCATTGACTGTAACGGCCACTCCTTGCTCATTTTCGAAGAAAAATGGCGCAATTATGCCTCTGGACAAAAATCCGCAGCAAACAGTGACTCGTTTTGGGTGCGTCGGCTTTTCAATGTATGCATGCGGGTTTTCTGTGCCCCAAATGCGACAATTTTGCTTGTTTACATACCCGCCAAGATTAAAAAGAGCTTCATCTGAAAAGATGATTTTTTTTGCCAAAATCGGCATCTTCGGGTGTAGGATACTGCATGGCCAACCGAGGCAGCCATTTGAATGAAATTATTTTCCATTATTAGCCGGAAGGATTGTACTTTAAATAAAAAAGAAATTTGAGAAAATATTCAGTAGCATTTTCAAAAAAAAAATTATTTGGCGGACCCTTGAGTACATATGTATGTATACGGCGCGCTGATAACCTTGATACTATTACTGAACTCGATTTTTTTTTATCAATTCTATACTGAATATGAACAAGTGCTGATGAAAATCATTGCAAATTGCTGGCAGGATATGATCGCGAACGAAGAGCTAAGGAGTATGATGTGATAATTTTTTTTAAAAAATATTTACAATTTTTTTGTTTTGAACATTTACTCCTGTTAACTTCATTATAAAGTTTAATTATGATTGATTATCTTGTAGGGATTTGTAGCCTCTAAACAAATAAGTAGAAGGCAATTGTTAGCACTGACAAGTTTCAAAAAAATTTCATTAAGAGATGTCCTGCTGTGTTCAGTCAATTAGTGGGTGTGACTTATAATAGTTGCTTAGAGAACTTGAAAATAAATTGTTTTAATCGATATCCTGCTTCTTGATACATAAATATTCAACAATAATATGAATATACGAGGCATATAATTTTAAAAGAAAAGAAAAAAAAAACTTGAAATAATTTTAAAAATTTGTCACTTGTTCTCCTTTTCGCTTTATTAGCAATATTTTGATGTATCGATGCGTCGCTTATAAATATATTGGCTAGAATGCTTGCTTATGTACATATCAAGGCATTTCTGTGTACAAATCAAAACCAACACGAACTACGGCTAAAAGAAAAAACCAAAGCAAAGCAAAGCAAACCAACAGACAAACTGATCGTCAACATTGGTTGTCAATTTAGCTGTTTGCTACTGTATTACGATTTATCACCTTCATGCCGTTTCATATATTTTCAGTTCTGGTTCTGTAGTAGCAGTGTTGTATGCTTTTCTTGAAAAAAAAAGACAACGACGAAAAAATATTCTGAAAAAATACTTAAAAATGATGAATGATGACTGGTTACACACACCAGACATGTTATGCTTGATACGATTGGTTCGATTGAGGTTTACTTAAGTAATGCCTTGATCAAGCAGCGGGCATCAGTGTATAATATTTTACCCTTTTTTTTTATTAACTTTTTAGATCTTTTCGGTTGTTTTTTTATTTTTCTTTTTCATTCAATTGATTTATTTAATTTATTGTCTTTTATTAAATCACCTACTCATACGGTCATACTCTCATATACACATACTCATTTCGTTTGTATTTCATTTCATTTCGTTACGTTAAAATGATTTATTTTTCTTTAGGATTTCACTTTTTCATATTGCAATTGCGTATTTTCATATATGAATCATCATTATCTATTGATTTCATATGAAGGCTAATTGCTAATCGATTGTGATACGATGCTGAATGGCAATGGAATAACACACTGGATTTTTGTGGCCATATAAATATGCAACACCAAGTGGTATGTGTGTGGAATTTTCTCTAGTAGATGGCATTTTTGTATTAATAATAAAATTTCACGCATTCCGAAGTGAAAATATGTTTAAAATAGTTTTTTTTAATTTTCACGCTGCAGCTATTTGTTTAATGACGTGGCCACAAGACTTTCAAAGTAACTAAAAGATTTCATCAATACTTTGTGATATCATAGTACCAACATACGATTAGTAATACGTAAAACACTTATGTAGGACATGGCCATATGTCACCGGACATGTTCACAGCTTGTGGATAGTGAAAAAAAGATATGCTAGGTAATCACCATGACTATGGCTTCATGTGATATGTCTCGAGAGAGCTTAAGTTTTACTAAACATCAGTTTTACATTGGATTTATCCAAACCCAGCCAATGCTTCTATTTCTTCGCCCTGATCCATGCTCCTATAAGACCCTAGAGGTAGCAGATTCGAGTATTATAAAAAGATCCAGTTGCGTACTGGAGCCTAAACCTAATCTATTGAGATTTTGTTCGTTTAAAATGCATTTAAAAATGTTGATCTATCTAATACTATGTTCAGATATGCACTTTTATTGAGTCAATATTCGGTTAATTGAGTACAATATTTTAAGTGTGCAGGCCTAATAATATACGCAGTTCAGATGCTTATTCAATATTCATTTGACAGCTGGTTGTTTCAACAACATTGTTTTTATTTAGTTTTGATTTTGTTTTGTGTTTTTTTGTTTGTCGTTGTTGACGTTTGAGTTGTCAAATATCAACAGAAAGTGTTCGGTTAATTGTAATATGCTCACTAAACACACTTATGACAGTGCTGCATTTTAAGTTTTACTCAATATTATAACAATTTACGTATTTATTGCGCACTTATTAATTGAAACTTTATATGGAATATTGAGCTCAATAATGGCGTTTGTTGTGATTTACGCAATAAAGGTGCATATCTGCATACCGTATAAGGCCACAAGAGCCTTCAAAATAATAAATGCTTCTATTAAAAAAAGCCACATTCAGAGTGAAGTTTCCATACAGGAAATCCCAACTTCAGTGCCCCAACCAGCTTCAACCATGAAGATGGAAATACCATTTGTTTCGCGAGTACGCCAATGTTGCATAGTCCCCAATCCTGAATGAGAATCTGCTGCGTAAACAGAACCAGTATAGTGTCCGCGGCACTATATATTCAGTGACGCTAACAGAAAGTCTTCGTTTTTCTCCAGGGAAAAGGTCGTTCAGAATACCGATACGTCTTGTGGGGCGCTATTTCTAGCAACACGATTCCCTCAGGCGCTTGGTGAGACAAAGATAGATAGAGAAAGGTGATACTCAAGGAAGCAATCCGTTGAACCTTATGCCTCTAATAGCCTAACATTGTTAAAGGCCTTCTCGATATCCAAAAAGACTATACTCAGCTCTAGATAAATTAAACTCAACAAAACTTGCCACATCATGAAGATATGCTCAACTTTTAACAGAAGCGTTGAGAGCTATGTGGACCGACCTGACTAGATTTAGCAGCTTTCAGTACAAACTATACAAGCGCATGTTTCCATCCACCAGGTGTTACTCACAACCGAAGACATGCCTCATTCTCATCCACCAGGTATTCCGATAACAAACCGCGATTAGTCTAAGGTGATTTAAAAACCCTAAAGCTGTTAGTAGCACATTCAACCCTGCAAGCTGTAATACTGTATGTGAATTTTAAGCTGTGATTAGATGTGTTAAAAATATCAACCTTGTTTAAAGCATCATTTATGAAACGTAGAGCTGTCATAAGGCATTTTCTACTTCTGTTTTTTCTTAGCTTTGTTTGCAGTTCCACTAATTGATATATTTTTTCGCTGCTGGGTTGCTTGAACTCGAGATCATAGAAGAAAATTTTCAAGCGAATGTTTGCTAATCAAATTTTTCAAAAACCCATCATGCTTGATATTTATTTGACATCAAACATGTGGAGAGCTCATGTTTGGGATAATTATGGCAGCGTGATGGACATATTTAGTACCGAATCCTTACCGCTGAGTTCTTTTTATATTACATAACCAGATGTAATGAAGAGCATGCCTAAAGGTCTAAATAACTTAGAGTAACTTTAGATTTTCAAATCATGAGCTACTGAACTTGTTTTAATTAACACTACGCTGGTGAGGTAAAGATCTAGCAAATCAGACCTGGTGTCTTATTTCTAATTTCAACTGCTTTTTTTCCAACCATATAATATAGAAGTATGTAGTTGCCGTAGTCCAGAAGGTAGTGTGTTGGCTTGTTAAACATGACGCCTCGGTTCAAACCTAAGTTTGGATATCTTAAACAAAACGAAATATGAAAATTATTTCTTCAGCTAGTTCCTCTCAGCAGATTTCTGGCAAAAATTCTAAGAGTAACTAAAATTGCCAATAAAAGTTTCTCAAAACAGTCTGTCGTTCGGAATCGACTTTAACCTGCAGGTCCCTCCACTCATGTATAAAATTAACAGACAGGAGTCAGGAAACTAGGTCGTAGTCCTGACTGAAAGGTTATAATGACCAATTTTTTATGTACATACATATGTATATATAGGAAGAGATGGATAGAAAAAGTTGTGATAGTTATTAAAAAAAATTCTTAGGGCCATTGTTACAACTTGCCGTTATCTAAAGGCAGGATTTTAATAGGCAGATAATTTTCATTATTATGAGTACATAATAAGATAAAAGTGAGCATTAAGATATAGGGAAGATCAATCAACTTATAACTTTTAAAGTTCACTTTATTTCTGTGCTTGTCATATACATTTTATTTTCAATATGGCAACTTCAAATATGAGCATGAGAAATGAACGTTAATATACAAATAGTTTTTCAAATCAAAATGGATATTGGCGTATTCATTATACAGTGGGCAGCAAAAGTCTTAGTACTGCAATATATTTTGACAAAAAAAAGTCCCCACAGGCTTAATACTCTTGCACAAAGTTCCGATGTGACTTCAAGAGAGTATTTAGGAGATATTTTGAAAGGACGTTTACGTAATCGCTAAACCTAAAACAAAAGTCGACCGAAAAACTTGCCTAGGTTGCCACCAGAAAACCCTAAACAAAACTTGTATATTCAATTACAAATGGGTTAAATGGAGTGCTCGACCTTAATGGATATTCCACTAAATACATGGGATAACAGTTTCATATATTGGGCCTTTGAATTTTAAATTTACTCAGGGTTCTCCTTGGGGGTACGTACCTATGGCGTCATCTGAAACTTTTCCTTATTTTTCTCTTGCTTTATAAAAAACATTAAAAAATTGTTTATTTTATAATAAAACAGAAATAAATTAATAAAATAAATATGGGGAATTTCGTGTCAAGTGACCCAATTTTTAAAATCGATGTCTTCCGATTTGGATGAAATTTGCACCAAGGTTAGTACTATTGGATAATAGGCCACAAAAAATCTTGTTCTTGAATTAAAAAATAATTTTTTTGATAGATATCTCACTCGCATCCCATTAAGCGATTATAAAGGCCGTAAAGGAAACTGTATAAGCTTTCTTTTGAGCAAAAAAAAAGGCCCATTTTGAAAAAATATTAAAAAAAAAATAAAAAAATTTTTTATAAAAAAAAATAAAAAATTTTTTTTTTTTAAATTAAAAAATTTATTTTTGGAAAGATTGAAGAAATAGCTATCTAATATCCTTTGGAAATTTTTTGCTAGGACCAATAGGTGAAAAATTACACACATTTTAAAAAAACCCTGTATGACCACAATGTCCAACTTTGGCCCCCTCTAACTCCGGCAGTTCTTTTTTGATTTGTGTCTGGCCTACTATCCAATAGTACTAACCTTGGTGCAAATTTCATCCAAATCGGAAGACATCGATTTTAAAAATTGGGTCACTTGACACGAAATTCCCCATATATGTATAAACTATAAATTTTTATACATACTTTTGGCTAAGATTCATGAAATTTCTAAAATATATTGCCGTACTATGACTTTTGTTGTCCACTGTATTTGTTTTAAAACAAAAAATACAAAAAAAGCTAAAACTTCAACACACAAATTTTATAAACAAAATGTATAAACCTAACAAATACGAAGGCACGTCGTTGCCACTGAGTTTTTAAAGCACTTCTTTAATTGAGCAGTGTTATCGACATTGCCATATTTATGAAAAAGTTAACTTTATTTTTTTTGAAGGTTTTAATAACGAAAACAAGTTCAAAGTAACTTTAAAGTTCACTTTAGCTAAAGTTACCTTCAACTAAAGCCAACTTTAACCGCAAGTTCTAATAATGGCCCTTAGTGTTGCAGTATTCTCACGAAGTCAAGTTTATTGTGAAGGTCTAGTTTAATGGGATACTGCCGGGTATCATAAACCTTGTGGTAGTGCATGTCATACATTGGAGTGTCACAACTATTTCCTTTTATTGGGAAATAGCTTTACAAACCATAGATTAATAATAATATTAGATGCTAACAATGTATATGACTAGGATCTGACCATTATTGTCTTCTCAACTGTAAACTAATTGGCTTAAAAGTTAAAAATTTAAAAACTTGAGATAAAAAAATTGCTTATTTGATAAATTTTGATAAATTGTTTGTGCATATGATAGGCTTGTCAATGAACAAATACAGTTCGGACATGAAAACATAAAATAATCAATTGCAACACACCAACTCCAAGCACCACAACACTACTGTTTAATGGGAAATAAGAAAAACGGAAAAAAACTGTTTTCTTTTTTCTTTAATTTGCCTTCCTTATCGGAAGATCTTACTACAAATACACTTTATTTAAGTAGAGTAACGATTTTATTTTCAAATTAATAGAAATCACAACAACAACTGCAACAACAAAAAGAATAAAACAAAAATAAAATATAACAGAGCCAGAAAGAAAGAAATAAAACCCATAAACTGCGTGTTTATATTTTAATGAAGTTGTGACGCACTTGCTCCATATTTCATTTTAACAAAAGACTCCAACTCCAACTATAGCTACAGTACGGTACCACAACAGATATGGCTGCGGCAAATAGTAATTCAAATACAGGCAACAGAAACACTGAAGAAAACGCGTGCGTGATGTCGATTGTGATCAGCGAAATAACTGGCTTCAAACAGTGGTGCGAGTGTGGTGTTTGTCTGTACAAAAATCCGAAAAGGAACTTAAGACTTCTAAATGGAGACAAAAAATAACAAAAAAATAACAAAAAAACAAAATGTGAACCACATAAGAAATGATTTATAGGCTAAACAATTAAGCACGTGTGATAGAGGTTGTATTATAATATGATACATGTTCATATGAATAATGTAGGTATGAACAGATGTAAATATACACATATATACTATACTATATATATATGTATGTATATATGCAGATACATTATATTGTATGTGCCACTAAAAAGGAACTTTATGTTAAACGATACATTCTTTATAGATTTGCAGTTGTTAAATCAATTTTATTGTCAGGGGAAACTTAAGTTGTTAACGGTGTACTGAGACTCACAATGTGTGCATAAATTTAGAAACCAAAATAAAAATTCGGACTTCCAATTTGTCAACTTTAGGGGACAAATTTTTATTGATTTTTTGACTTCTCTCTTTCGTTTTGTTAAAGAACCAAGCATCTTCGCATGTTCATATTATTTCTATGATTGTTTAAGTAGCTTTAATCAAATTAAATGTAATCTGTATGTATTACAGACACCCATAATTGGTCATATACAGACATACATAATTGGTCATTACAACTCTTCAGTCAGGATTACAACCTAGCTTCTCATACCACTTATGTCGTGTGTGTTAATTTTATACATGAGTGGCGGAACCCTCAGCTTAAAATCGATTCCGAACGACGCTATAGTTTTGAGAAACTATACATGGCAATTTTTTTTATTCGCAGTTTTTGCCAGAAAGAGAAGAGTTTGCTCAGAAGAAGTCTGCCTAAAAATATTTTTTTTCAAATTTCGTTTTGTTGGAGATGTCTGACCATGGGTTTGAACCGTGCCCTCACATCTAATAACCTAACACACAACCTACTAGACTACCAATACACTACCTACTAGTAATAACTGACGGAGTTACTACTGTAGTACGTTCTTGAATGTAGGTTGCCTCACACTATTTTCGAATGTGCACGCTGGCAGAGCTATCGCTCTGAACTGACATCAATAGTTAGAACGATCATGGCCGCTAACATTGTCGGGGTTATGATTGCGAGTAGAGAAAATTTGACTTCAGTGGCGAATTACGTGGAGCGTATCCTAAGAATGAAGAAGATAGATCTCGAGGCTGCAGAACATGTAGGCACGCCGGCATAGATGATACTTGCACACGTGTCAAACAAAATCCGACACAGGAACCTGTACGAAAGGAATAGTGGAGACACTTAGATGTCTCCTCAACTTTCGACACGCAATCCGGACGTGGATATGAACACGCGGGGGTCAAAGGGCCAGAAGGACTCCACTCCGAAGTAATACCACCGTAGTTCCGGAGTGAGCACAACAGGTCCACGAGACGAGGGCTGGGATTTAGTGGGTGAGGGCCCCACACACGGAGGATGTGACGACTTCCTAGTAGGGGCTCCTACTCTTTATTGCGTGATGGCTTCTTGCTGTGGTGTTGGTTGACGACCTTGTAAAAAACTGTTCAATTCTTAAACCATTAAATCTCTATTTTATGCCTCTTAATGATTTTTAATATATATTTTCTTTCCTTTTCAGGTTTCCTGTAATAAAACTTACACATCCAATGGAAATCCATAGGTTTCGTTCTCAGACTAAGGAGTAGAAATCGAATAACATAACTTTGTTTGCTGTTTCCATAAGTACAAATGAACGGAAATGTTACCAGTGAGTTCTTAATTTATCCATCAATCAGGTAAGAATAGTTTTCCAACTGTATCATAATACTGTCTTATTCATCTCGAGAGAGAACCTAACAGCAAGGTTGAACGCCGCCATTAGGCTCAGGGCCCTGAAGGTTAAATAATTGGTCATTACAACCCTATAGCCACAGGATTACGTGCTTGCTTCTCACACCACTTATGTTGTATGTGTTAATTTTATACATGAGTGGCGGGACTTACAGTTTAAAGTCGACTCCGAACGACAGTTTTTTGAGATGCTTTTCATGGCAATTTTATTTTCCTCTCAGAGTTTTTGCCAGAAATTTGCTGAGAGGAAGTCGCCGCAGAAATAATTTTTCTTATTTCGTCTGTCTGTCCTGGGGGGTTTGAACCGTGGCCTCACGTTTCATAACAAGGATGAAGTATGGTTAAGGCTTGGAATTCTATCGTAATAATAAAGAACGTATACCATTGATTTCGGTTACTGGAGTGATTTACTAGTAACCGGAGAAATTTGTTTAGTTAAAAGGATAATTACACTAACGACAAAAGCTGGACCTTTTAACACTGGCAACAAAGCTAGAAATCTAAAGTTACTGGCATATGGCATACCAAATATCAGCTGCTGGGTACGGAGGAAATTTGGTTGTCATCCGGAAACGATTATTTTAGTAAATGTTTGTGTAAATTGGTTCAAATAGCACGACAAAACGATGCGGTAATCGACAATTAAAAATCACCTTGTGAACTATCGAAAATTTCTGCAAGAGATATTAGAGTATTTTGCTAGGATATTCAGAAATCTAGGTTGGTAGGTAGACTTAAACTTGAAAAGTCTTTTCAGCTTTTGGTAAGCAATCCGAATGCGGATATAAATATTGAGTATCCCACACAAGGAGGAAATTGACGACTTCCTATGTGATGCGGTTAGGAACGTTTGCCTCGGTGAACAAAAATAAAAGCACTTCTGTATGATTATAAAATAGCTGACTAATGAATGAGAATAGTTTGGCTGTGGATGTAACAGAAGCACGAAGTGACAAAAAATTCAAATTTAAAATTTAATTGTTAAATACGAAATAAACAAAATGAAATCAGAGGATTAAACTGTTGAATATGACAGTCCTCCAATTGTTTATCGAGCGTATTATGTATTAATGTTTTTACAACATTATGTGGAATGCTGTGGAGTTCACTATTTACCACGTTAATATGATTCGATTATTTTTGGTTTTCAATGCGGTGCACTTCGATTAGTTACGCAAGCATATGACGACATGTTTGGCTAATAGGACATAGTCGTAGGTAACTTCCTGTTGATTGTCGTGTTAATTTTGTTAACAGTTTCACAATCGATTGTCTGACAAATTGTACTGTGGCTTAGGGTATTAAAAGCCTTCTCAAAGCCTATAAATGAGAGTCTGAACAGATATTTGCATTGAACTGATTACACACATATACACATGGTAACTGTAAGGTAGAACTATGCTTTAGCTTCTCACGATATCCACGTTATGTGCATAAATCCAATGAAAACAAAAGATTTGAGCAACTTTTCATTGCAATTATATTATTTTCACAGCTTTCGATAGAAAACCGATGAGAGGAAATCCTAAAAAGGAAAAATTTCTTTCAATTCTTTTCTTTAAGATACCAGGGCTGAGGGTCGATCACCGACAGCTATCACTAGGCTCCATTTAATTGATTGCTTACCTATTTGTCTTCACCGTCAATGTGGTCGTAGTGTTTGGAAAAGAAAACTAACGTATTCCTTACTTTCTAAGCTCAAAAAGCAATGCGTTGTAAATGTTTTTATAGGTTCATCATATTATAGGTGAATTGATAATTATTTGCGGAAGCAATTCCTTTAAGCTTCTGCTTTTTTTCTTTGAAAACAAAATTCAAAATAATTTTCGTACCGCGTCATAATATGGGTGTTTTTGTATACAAATTCTCTCAAATCATTTACTTTTTGAATGACGCACACAAGTCGATGGATGCCAGCAAGACCTTAAGATAGAGACCCCAAGATAGAATTGGTTGACAAGAAATCAAAACAATTGTTTTTGTTTCTGTATATGATTGAAAATGGGCGAACGAAAGAAAACGACAAATAAAATCAGGCTACAAAAGCAATACAAATGAAATGAAAATAAGACCTGATGGCTTGGAATTGAAGCATCCTGTATAGAAACATAAACAAAATAACAATTCATGAATTCAACTGCACTAAAACTGTTCCCTAAATATAGCAAAACTAAAAAAGAAGAAGAAAAAAAATTGAAAGGAAAAAGAAATCCGAAATAATAATGATTGTGATTATGGGTTGCTGTGTCAGGAGGAAGACACATTGCGTAGGTTGCATTATTGTTTCTTGTGATGTCTACAATATTGTACATGAATATGATGGATACTCTCAAGACATAATCGACATCTTCCTGTGGTGGCTTACAAAAATCATAAAAATTTAATTCCTTTTTCTTTTATTTCTGATATTTTTTTTTCATTATTATTAATGTACGCATATGCATTATTAAGTTTTTTTTTATATATTTAAACGAATTGTTTTCTTTTCTTTCTTAATCGTTAAAGTCAAAGATTAAAAAGTTTAAAACTTTTTGGAATTATTTTGAGATTGATGTCGTATATCTAAAATTAAAGAGCATTCCGATACTCATATTTTTACATCTTGGACATGTAAATCCAAAAATTAATGGAATAATCTGGAAGCTAAATATTCTTATAAAGAGTGAGACTATATTCTGGTATACAGATGGGTCAAGAGCAGAACTTGGAACAGGAGTATACGGCCGAGATTCAACAATTCCGAGCCCTTGGTGAAACTCGTGGGTGTCTTGCAAGCGGAAGTCTGTGAAAACAAAATATATGTTCAATTCAACATGGATAAGAAAACATAACAACACTACATGATAATCATACCGTCATTGGAGACTCAACTCTTCTGAGGTTAAATCGGAGATAGTTTAGGACTGCCTAGAGAAGTCCCAGGACATGTGGCAATTTTTTGGCAATGAACAAGCTGAAGAACTTTTGAGGAGGGGTCACTGATGCCTTGATGCCACTGGAGAGGGAGCGGATGTTTACACAAGCAAGCTCAACGAAAGAGAGATATATAGAGGTAGGTGGAGATAAAGATTCGATTCGAAAATTTTATTGGAAAAAGAGGATATCTGAGTCATGCATTAGACTATCCAGAAATAACCTGAAGTTGGTCTTCTGACAGGACACTGTAGACTTAAGGAAGTTTCATAGGACGGCCGCAGTACTAAGGCACCTCTTCACGACAATAAGGTCTGCGTGCTATGAAGAAGTTATTTTCGTGCTTGTATGTATACAAAGAGTTGAAGTTGCCGTAGTCAAGTAAGTAGTGTGTTGGACGCTACGGCTCAAACCCTAGGTCAGACAAATCTAAGAAAATTAAGTCCTAAATAAAATTCTTTGGCGATTTCCTCTCTGTAGACCTGAAGTTGGCCTTCCGATAGGAGACACTGTAGACTTAAGGAAGTTTGATAGGACGGCCGCAGTACTAAGGCACCTCTTCACGACAATAAGGTATGCGTGCTATGAAGAAGTTGAAGTTGCCGTAGTTACGCTACGGTTCAAACCCTAGGTCAGACAATTCCAAGAAAATGAAATCCTAAAAAAAATTCTTCGGCGACTTCCTCTCAGCAGATTTCTGGCAAAAACTCTGACAGTTAAAAAAAATTGCCTTAAAATGGTTCTCAAAAAATTTGTGGTGCGGACTCAACATTAGACATATAGAAAATTAACGCACACAACATAAGCGGCGTGAGAAGCTACAAACTAGCTCTGACTGAAAGGCCAATTATGTATGTATGTATGTGTGTACATGGCTCCTGGTGCTACAGAAGCATATCTGAATCTCAACCTCTTATTCCTGCATTATCGCCAATTTTTTATTTCTTCAACATAAAGAATTGTGCAATATATTGTTAAAATTAAAGAAGTTATTACGATCCAAGCATTCGATTTTGATATTTTTTCGATTCTTGAGTAGCTGAGTTTGCTCTGACTTATCTGTATGAGTGTACACTCTAGTACTACGCATTTCCGCTGTATTACGATTAGTTGTTCTAGAAGGAGGCGATTGAAGCACTTACTTACTTAACTGATGTACTTAATTCGTCATTACAATCATTAAGTCAGGATTATAATCTAACTCCTCACATCATTTCATCCATTAGTGGCGGAAACGGCAGTTTAACTTCTATTCCGAACAGCAGATTTGCGTAACATCAGAGTTTTTGCCAGCAGACTTTTAGGTGGTGATTGGCTGATTAGACGAGAGGCCGCGGTTCAAAGCCAAGCCCAGCACAGCCATTTCGAACCAAACGAAATTAGAATAAAAAATATTTCTTTCATCGAGTTCCACTCAGGAGATTTCTGGCAAAAACTCTGGGAGTAATTAAAATTGCCATGAAAAGTTTCTTAAAAAAACTTTCGTTCGGATGCGACTTTAAACTGAAGGTCTCGCCACTCATGGATAAAAATTAACACAAGCAACATAGGTTGTGTGAGAAACTTTTTTATAATCCTGACTAAACGATTGTAATGGCCAATTAAGTACGTACATATGTCAATTGAGCAGTTTAAAAACCAATTGGTCATTACAACCCTTCAGTCAGGATTACGACCTAGTTTCTCACACCACTTATTTTGTGTGTGTTAATTTTATACATGAGTGGTGGGACCTACAGTTTAAAGTCGACTCCGAAAGACAGATTTTTGAGAAACTTTTCATGGCAATTTTATTTTGCCAGAAATCTGCTGAGAGAAAGTCGCCGAAGAAATACTTTTTGTATTTTGTTTTGATGTCTGGCCTGTGGCTCGAACCTTGGCCTTACGCCTAATAAGCCAACACACTACCCACTAGATTACGGCGACTTCAAACCATACCACGTTACGTTATTTGCCAAGAAACGTTCGTCAATGTGACGGGCAATATTTTGCTAAATTTTTGTTTGTTTTAATTTTCTTATATTTCGTATGTACAGTGAGCGTCAAATGAAACTGTACACCATTGATAACATTCTAACAATCATCCAACTCAACTTTTACCACATAAGGAGAGTGACCGAAAAAATTTGAAAATATTTGGAAATTTTTTGTAATTTTATTTTTTGTCTCAATTTTAAAAACTGGCAATGAAATAATTTTAAAATAAAAACGTATATTTTTTTAATTGTACAGTTTTTTTGACACTCGCTGTATGTACACTAGATGTAGGGTATTATACTTTGAATCTTTTGGCGTTAAGGGTCTTTCGTATGCGGCTTAAGATATATTATGACATCTTAATAATCGCCATCTATTGTCCTTCACATGCACTTAAAATGAACGAAACTTCATAAATTTTCTTCTTAAGATTGGCTATCGTAAACTATTAATTGAAATTAATAACCATCAATGATTCATAATTTATAATCAGTCAACGACAAAATAAAAAAAGGCCTTCATCGGCACAAGTAATAGAAAATTGCGGTTGTAAAAACCAAAAAAAATTTTACATTTCAAGTATCACTCTGTTGCGGCTGATTCTGTTCGTACAAATAGACTCTGCTTAAATGAAATATTATTTTTTATATATCAAAGGAAAAGGCCAATAAACAACAACAACAACAACAAAAAAACGAATCGAAAAAAGAGGTCATTGCATATACATTCTTAATAGAGTACGAAGTAGTACAAGAGTACGGAGTGTACTTTTGGTTGTTTTCAATACAACAATTTAGCCAAAAAGTCAAAAAAAATGTGAATAAAATGTTAGAAACGAAGCGATACGAAACACACAATCAAATGAAAATGAAAACGAAGGAAAAAAATAAAAAATAAAAGGTTTCTTGATGTTAAACCATAATTTATCTTTGCGATAATGACAATGGCGCCATACTTTTAGAACAGATCGATGGCAAAAACATTTCAAATGAACACACGCTCTTACACTTACACAATTTACAATTGAAGGTATAAATGCGAATACACCGATACATACAACCTAGCTTCATACATGCAAAACTAGCACCCACATAAGGGTCATTTCATGTGAGAAACGATAAGAGTAAGGCTGCCTTCCAAAATGTATCAATACAAAGTTTGTATGCAGTTCTGCTACTGTATATAAACTATGTAAATATGCAAAGCAACCAAACGATGCACCAACTATAAATCCGATGCCTGTTTGCTTTTTGACTGCGTTAAAAATACACATTGACGACGTTTTGAAATAGTATACATTGTAAACATTTTGTACAGCGGCATTATCAAACACGATACTTTGTTCAAACACAAAGCAACTAACATTTTGGAAGGCAGCCTAACAAATTTTAATTTGTAGTCGATTTAGAACATATAAAACGAATAGAAATAAAGTATCCATAAGGAATTCTTCTTATTCCAAAAGTATTCGTGAAATGACCCACATTTATATACCATAGCTGCAGCACCCGCACATTAGAGTTTAACAGTTCAAACAGCAACCACATCAATGGTGGTGGTGGCTTGGTTTGCTTGTTTTGGAATTGTATTTTATTAGTGGTGGTTTGGTTATATGCTGCGAATTGTACTTGAATTTATTGGCCAAGTTCTTTAATTTGTTCTCTATTTTTTATAAAATTTTTTTTTTGGTTTCTTTTTTTTAAATTTATTTCGACGATTTTTATTTTGTCAAGACTTGATGACTTTTAATGGCAGTTCTTATTAATGTTTTCAAATATAATTTTTTTCTCTCTCCTTTTATTACCTGATGAAATATGTACGTAGAAAAATTAAAAAAAAATTGTTTTTTTTGTTGTTGTTATTTTAGAAATACATAATGTCTAGAGCATAACAAATCATTGTGAAGGTCTTTGGCATATTAAAAATCAAAGTTCTTTGAAGACTTTAAGTCTGCGAATTAGGCAGCAAATTTAATTAATTTCGAATTTTTTTATACAAACAACAGTAAATTCAAAATATTCGTATTAGAAAGTAACTTAAATCATTTATTTGTGTTGGCTTATTAGACGTAAGGCCAAGGTTCAAACCCCAGGCCAGACATCAAATCGAAAGTATTTCTTCGGCGACTTTCTCTCAGCAGATTTCTAGCAAAAACTCTGAGAGTAAATAAAATTGCCATGAAAAGTTTTTCAAAAATTTGTCGTTCGGAGTCGACTTTAAACTGTAGGTCCCGCCACATAAAATTAACACACACAATATAAGTGGTGTGAGAAACTGGGTCGTAATCCTGACCCTGAAAGGGTTGTAATGACCAAATTATGTATGTATGTACGTACATATGTTAAATCATTTAATAGTGAAAGTCGATAGGCATTTATCCACTAAGCAGAATGTTAAAAATAGTAAAGGCATCAGGAATGATGTCGTGATGGTCTCAGTCGTATTGGCCTTAGACAGATAACCGTTAAGAAGGCTGTACAAGACTCCAAAATTAGTGCCGTTACCAATAAATGGAAGTAGTTAGCCAATCATTATTCAGGAACTGAACTGTTGAGCTTTCTGTGGCTTCAAACTGAGAAGAAAATGGAGCAAATCAGAAGCGAATTGAACAATGCATGGGGCTTTGTAACTCAGTTCAGTGCTAATGGACTCATCCTCAAGTTGCGAATTGTGAAAAGTTCTACAGATGTAAGGATCAGCTGCTAAGGTTGTCAGATCAACGGGACTTACTTAACACGTTGACTGCCGCGGCAATTTTCAGAAAACTGGCCACGCAAGCCAACATTGACTTTTTGTTCTTTTCCCAGAAGCCATTTATCGATACTAGCACTGATATAATACGATTTTATTCATAGCTACAGAAAAATGGCAGGTTTAGTGAGCACGAGATAACTCGTAGTTGGCTCCCTAGAGGGGAACGTAATCTACTAGTTATCTCGTAGTGAGCAGTCTGCGTGTTAATTGGTTATTACTATGCTTAAGTCCGAATTATGACCTAGCTTCTAACACCTTTTATGCTGTGTGTGTTAATTTTTATGTATCAATGGCGGGACCAACATACTATATACTAGATTACGGAGTCTTCTGGGACTTAGTGAAAGGGTTTGGAGTGTTTCCCGATGATCTATTAAATTCTGATTAACTGGGTCGAACCGTAAGGAATTATAACAAGTTAGGATGCTCGAATTATTAATTAAAGTGAAGAAAAGAAAGATGAGAAAATTTAATTCAAGTATAAATCTGAAGAAATTCCATATAATCTCCTATAGAGTCCATAATGTGGGATTATTCCCCTGATTCGAAATCACTTTCCGTATGGTTTCTAGACGAATATCTTCCGCCAACGCTAACCCACATACCGATTTATTTTTGAATCGTTGCCAATGAAACATGTTTACAGAAGCAGTGAAATAGAACGTTGTCTCTGCCTAGCCTCTGCACAGACATTTAGTGTCAGTCATTCACTTGATATAATACTGAATCAAGAGCTGATTATATATGGCGTAAGGTCGATTAATTTATGGACTTGTAGCTGTGATAAAATTATCTAGAAAAGCAGAGCACTGGTTGTATTTTCTATCTAGTTAGATACCAGGATGTGGGCGGTACTAGCCTTAGCAGCTACCGTTAATCGCAAAGCCACTAATAATATATGCTTTCTCCAAGGGGTTGAAGAAAAATTTATAAAATAAGCTCAGGTCCGAATCCTACTAGAAAACAATCTTGCTTTTCGCATTTTAAATCAAGGGGCTTAACCACTCCTCCAATATAATCAATACACATAAGAATTTTTTTTTCGCGGGAAGGAGGGAGAATGCTTTATGCATTCATGAAGGTCGTCACCATACATGGTATGTCGGACTCTCCCACTGGGTATATCGACTAAAAACCGGCCTTGTCTCCTCACCGGGGTATCATTCCACCTCGGAACCACGGTTGTATTACTTCGGGATGGACCCCTTTTTGGCACCTGTGCCAGTTGATCATTGTCAGCCTGCGTCCAGGCTCCGCTCTTTTCTTATTTTATTATTCTACTGCGTCTAAGTCATATTTTTTCCTTCGCAGGACATAGTGTACACATTGCTTTACTGCGTTCCAGTTTTCTCTGCTGTTTGTCATTTTCAGCACGACGTTTGTAGCACTAATAATGCCGATTTCAGCCTCGAGACCCTGACGTCTTTCGGCCCAGCGACTGCAGCCGAAGAAAGTGTGTTCGGCATCGTCTAACATTTCCTCCTCCTCGTAGATGCAGAATAGCGAGCGACATTACCCCATGCGATGCAGGTACTCTCCGAAATATCCATGACCGGTTAGCATCTGGGTTATATAGTAGTCCACTGTTTCTGTTTTTCCACACTTGCAATTCTGGAATCAGTTTATATGTCCACCTACCATGCCGTTCATTTTCCCAGCGATGTTGCCATTTTAAGAAGACTTCGTGCTGTATCGTTTCTATGCTCTGCGACTGAGTCGTGCTTTTTAGCGTTGAAAATCATCTAACGCTCAATTGTTTGAAGGCCTATAGGAACCATACAATACCCCTAAGAATAACCCCTAGAAATGTGAAAAAGGATAAAGGTCAGGCAGTACCGCCACCTAGGGGAAGGAACCTAGTACCAAATACTCGAAGGTTTTTTTTCTAGTTAACTATAGATGTTAGCCTCGCTATTGTAAGGCCTGTTACAGCAGACAAATCCCCTGCTTGGCTGGAACAATCAAAATTTTAACGAAGAGGAAAAAAGGCAGAAATTGCTTTGTGGAAGGGAAAAAAGAGGTGTATTGTTATGTGTCTCAGGTTGATAGCTTATATATGGTATTATTATTAAAGTCACAGACATTATACATTCTTGCAGTCCTTAGGAAAATCAAAAAATACAATGGGCTGCTTATAGTACTTGGGAGAAATTATCCTAGTAAATAATAAATTGTACAAAGGTAAAACAAATTATCCTACTTGGCTCAAACAAATTCAAAACGTATCTATCTAAACAGAAAATTTAGTCGAGTTAAGCAAAAGTATATGAAATTTACTTTGCTGTGAAACACCCCAAAGCCATACTTCAAAATTTAATAGAAAAATCTGATTAAATTCAATTAATTACTCAATCAATGGATTATTTTGAATTCATTTCATTCAATAATATCGATAGGAAGTAATAAACCTCCATTAGATTTTTCCATTTCAAATTAACGATAAGAATGATTAATCCAAACAATGTAACGTAACTGATTGTACATATGTACGTTACAATGTACGTTTTATTCTAAATATTGTGCAAAAATTTAAACACAAACTTAAGCCCACAGTTTTGTTAATAAAATTTAACGAATTTCACACTTGTTACACGTATTTGGCTTAGAAAAAAACGACGAAAGAAAGAGAAAGAAACGTACAATGTTTTAAGAGGAAATACACATTTTGCAATAATCATTTGTCTTTAAGTTGTTTTAACTAATGTAGGCTTAATATTGTATTTATGTTTCTTTTTCTTGCTTGGTTGGTTGAATCAAATAAAATTTTATTTTATTTATTACCAAATACATACATACACTTAATATTCTCTTCCAAAAAAGCAAAGCGTCAATAGTTACAAACTAAAAAGAAAAAAAAACTTTAAAACTCTCATAAAAAATTCAAATACAATCAATTTTCATGTTGTGTATGAAATATTTGATTTGTTTTAAACAAAAAGAGTGAAAAAAAAACAACTAAAACAGCAACAGCAATAACAACAATATGTAATAAAATAAATTTACTAACGTCTCACGAGTTGCACAGGTGTAACACTGTGCCTAATCATATTGTATTATGAAAACATAAAACACTCTATGTATTGTATTGATATGTAAACTTCTGCTTGTTATGAGTTTTTAAATACCCTACACTATATCAACTATGTTGTGTATTTGATATGGATTGTAGATAGAAATCAAATTTTGTTCAGCTAGATATGGATTTAGATGTTAGCGTGGATCCCACCACAACCAAATATGTCTAATTCTTCTCCGAAGAGGCAGACTTGTTGTACTTACTTCTAGCCTGTAACACCTCTGGTATGCTGTTAAACTACCTTAAAATAATATTTCTATACTAATATATGTACATATATATATATTTCATTGGTCATTACAACCATTTAGTAAAGATTACGGTGTCTTATATCGCCTACATCGTGGTCGTCATAGCCTAGTAGGCAGCTTGAAGAATCAAATCTCTTTCCACTGTAATTTCCTTTAAATGTCAGCATTGTCTCAAGACGCTAGAGTAGTAAGTAGGGTCTTGGCGTATTAGACGTGAGGCCACTGTTCAAACCCTAGCTCAAGAGTATAACCCTCAGTATACTATAGGCACTATGAAGTATGGAGGAGTGAACGTACTGGGGAGCGGATTTTTTTCGGGTCATGGAATCGGACAAATTCATAAGATAAGCAGCATAATGGATCGTGTTATCTAGAAAGACATATTAAAAATGTCATGCTTCCACATGCAGATGAGGCAATGCCACTAAAGTGACTATATCAGCAGGATAATGACCCGAACCATACCCACAAATGTGTGAAAGAGTGGTTTGTGAGTAATAAAATGTAGTAAAGTGGTCAGATAATTCCTTGATCTCAATCCCATAGAAAGTCTGTGCTAGAAATCGCAAGGAAGGACATCTCTAAGAAGTTTTTTCCTAACTTAATTAAGGCAATGCCACGCAGATATCCTGCAGTTTTGAAAAATAAGCGACAACAACTCCGCGCTTTAGTTTTGACCGATACTGTATGCATTCCGTCCCTGTTAGGTGTGTGTTAATTTTTATCCATGAGTAGTGAAATTTAACGAATCCAAACGGCAGAAGATTTTTTAAAAGCTGAGGACATTTCGTCTCTTTATTTCAGATAATAAGAATAATGATTCGCCAGAATTCTCTTATTTAATCAGGAAGCTTAGAATAATGTGATGGAAATAATTTACGAATACTTGTAACTTTAAGATGAACAGTTCTTTGTCTAGCAATCATTTACATTCAAATTCATCCAGTGAGTATGAGCTGCAAAATAGGCAAAATATCGTCTATTGTTTGTCAGACGTTTTGTAAACGATTACCTATTCCACTACCTGTTAGTGCAGCCCTTGCGATAATCAACTTCTTCCTCTTCTCTGATTTTGTTGGAACTTGGTCAGTACAGAGATTGCGTTCACCCGTGGCATCACAACGGCCCGTTATGCATGCGTAAGTGAGCTTTTTGATATCAGAGCTACCACTCCGACCTAATCTAAGCATTACCTGTGAACGAAAGGACAGTGACCCGTAAGAATTGCCATTGTGCGATGCATGGCGCCAGGATTTAAAGACAGAAGTCAGTCAGTCCTCTTCTTGTCCATTCGTACCAGAGGTCAGCAATGAGTATTCAAAACGATGAGTAGATTAGAATCATACTTATAATTTCTGATACTTATACGCATTCATACTTACTTTAATGTCATACTCATACTACTCGTATTCAGAGTTTGAAATACTCATGGTACTCATACCTAACAAAACGCATGATGTTATTGATTTTGACTCTCCATGACTCATCGTATACGCGAATCACAAAATAAGTATGATTCGCGTACGAATACTACAATACTCACAAGCAGGTTGTGTGTTTGCTCTGCTTGTCTTTGTCTTTTTTGTTTGTGTCTTTCTTCTTTCTTTGTAAATGCAACAACAACTAAGACTGTAAATTTTGATGAATGATTCGAATCACTCGAATCATTTATGAGTATTATAAGTATTTTTCTAAATTTATGAATCTGAATGAGTACGTGTATGAATCAAACATATGTTTGATGTCAACGTTGTACTCATACTCATTGCAACTTGTACTTATAAATCAATGTTGTACTGATTACGAATGAATCAGAGTAGTTGGATTTCAATACTGTTGACTACCTTATACTCAAAATTTCATGAGTACTTATGAGTAGTGAAAACGCGATTCATTGCTGCTCTCTGATTCGTACCCAGCAGAGTCTGACCATATTACCCCATAAAACTAGTGGACAATATCCATATTAACCGAAGCAATGCGAATACCTATGCCCTGTAACATGTTGGAGATAGCCAATTTCGTACCGACCTAGCCAGGTCATCAGCAATGCAATTTCCAAAGATATCCCGAAAACTATGTAAGAAATTTCTCTGAGAAATACTCAGTATTCGTGGACAAGGACGGACGTTGAAATTACATTTGTTTGGGGCTCAATCACAGTCTGGTTATTCGAGTAAATCAGGGAAAATCCCGCCACTATACAAGCATTACCTCTGCTTGGAAAACACTGCAGTGTACAGATAGCCAATGAGAAAGTTTAATATCAAGACCCTTAATAGAGATACCACAGCCCATCCTGTCACTTATTTTTGAGCCATCAATGTAAACTACAAGGGCTCCATTAGGGACCTTTGGTTCTTCGAAGGTTCTAATAGTTTTAAGAAAAACATGATCCTGTGTTTGATCTCCTCCTATCCATCAACATAAAAAATCTGCATTATAACCACTGTGAAGGTGTCATGCAGTCGGTCTTGATGGTTTATAATTCATATGTATGTTATGTTGGTTAGCAAGTGGTTTAAAATTTGCATCTTGGCTCTTGGATGCACATAGTGAGTGTGGCATTAGTGTTGGTGTAGGTTTACTTTACTACACTTACAAATTTTAACTAAATATGGCATTTTGGACTTGTACTTAAAATTTTAATATTTTTTTTTTGTTTTTGTTTCTGTTTCGCTTTTATTGTTGTATTATTTTTAAGCAAATGTTTTAACACCCACTTTGGCAACCGTTAAAATTAACAGAATTTTTAACTGTTTTCTTGTTGTAGTTTTTTTTTTGTTTGTTTGTTTGCAATTTGTGTCGATATTTTTCTTTTCTATTTTTTTTTCTTGTTTTGTTCATATTTTCTTAAGTAGTTTTTCATATTTTTTAATAAAAAAAAAGAACAAAAAAATTTAAGAAAAAAATATATTGTTGTTCCTTTAATGCAATGACTGTTTGTTGCTGCTGTTGTTGCTGTTGTCTTTATTTGCTTTAGGCTTAATTGCAAGCTTAATCAATATTAATTGCTGCACATGTTGCAATTGACAAAAAATATGTGTTGCATGAAGCAACTCAAAAAGTCTTTTAAAGTTTTTTTTCTTTTTGTTTTTCTTTTTGCCTAGAATTTAATGTTGTTGGTTTGCTAGTTTGTTTGTTGCTAGCAACTGCTGCAACCAAACCACCTACAGTGTTGGCCATGCATGTGGTATGGGAGTCATAAATATTAATCGTGTCATATCTTTAATGTTTAACTACAACAATATTTAAGTTGCATAAATATAAAGAAGCTTTTTTGTTGTTGTTGCTGCTTCGGTGGAGGATGAATAGTCCGGCGCATAATTGTTATGCGTCACAAATAATTTGGTTTTTAATTTTAAAAAAGAAGTTTAAAATTGTTAAGATTTTAAATAAATTTATAGTGAAAATTAACTGAACGGACATGCATTTTCATTATGAGTTCAAAAAGAATTTATTTTATAAAGTGACTAAATTCTCTTACTAAAGCCATACTCGTACAGTAAATGAACTGTGGTGATATCTTTTTTTACTTAGAAAGCTAAAAAAGTGAATAAATAAACGGGAACTAGTTGAACAATTTAATTCTTGTTAAACTTTACAATATGCAATGGGGTTTGGAAGCCCAAGATTACAAAATTTTGTTTTACATTTTTTTTAAGTAGGTAGAGAACAGATTGTGAAAACTGTTCTGGTATCAGAACAAGTGTCACAATTCTTCATTGCCTCACATACGCATATTACTTACAGATAATCAATGAATGGAATCGGTTTTTATGCTCGCGACATAAGAAGATGTTTGCCTTTAATAATCTCCTTTGTTATGCAGCACACGAGAGCCTTATTTACATACATACTTATATAATTGGTCGTTACAACCCTTTCGTCAGGATTACGACCTAGCTTCTCACACCACGTATATTGAGTGTGTTTATTTTATACTTGAGTGGCAAGACCTACAGTTTTTGCCAGAAGAATGTTGACACAAAGTTGCCGAACAAATATTTTTCAGATTTCGTAGTTGAAGATGTGATGTCTGACCAGGGGTTTGAACCAGATATCACCAATGAATCTTTTTTTCGCTACTTTTAAGTACTCATAAAATTTTGAGTATGAGTGAGTCACCGGTATTGAAACTCAACTACTCTGATTCATTCGTACTCCCTACAACATTAATTTATAAGTACAGGTTGCAATGAGTATGAGTACAATGTTAACATCAAACTCATAACATTCGAAATATGTTTGATTCATATGCCTACTCATTCAGATTCATAAATTTAGAAAAATACTTATAATACTCATAAATGATTCGAGTGAGTCGAATTATTCATCAAAATTTACAGTCTTAGTTATTGTTGCATTTACAAAGAAAGAAGAAGGACACATTAACAAAAAAGCCAAAGACAGCAAGCAGAGCAAACACACAACCTTCTTGTGACTATTGTGGTGTTCGTACACGAATCATACTTATTTTGTGATTCGTGTATACCATGCGTATTGTTAAGTATGAGTACCATGAGTATTTCAAACTTTGAATATGAGTAGTATAACTATGACATTAAAATAGGTATGAATGCGTATAAGTATTAGAAATTATAGGTATGATTCGATTCTACTCATCTTTTTGAATACTCATTGCTGATCTCTGGTTTGAACCGAGGCCTCACGTCGAATTAGCTAACACAATACCAACTAGTCTACGGTCTCTACCACAAGCGCCTTAATTCCTTAAATCTATTTAACTTTTTTCTATCGCATCAGATTAGGGCGAGATTGGATATCCACTCTATTGAATTGGAAGAATTAGATTCGGTTGGTATAAGTCCACAAGACAATGGCTACACGATGCTACACAGTATGTGAAACTAAAAACCTTTTGAGCGGCAAGAATATCTCCTTTGGCAGACAACGTTACAACTGCTATAAAGAGTCAGTGATTAAGGGCGCTCATTACACATAATAACCATAACCATAATACCATAAACCAGTACATCTACACAGAGGTTGTTTGTAGACAACGGCAGATGACAACTCTAATGTTTCATGTCTTGCTACACTGGACCAAATGGAACATGCATAGTATTGTGGTTAAAGTGCTCTTCAACAAACACATGTTATCTAGGTGCATAGCCAAGAGAAGACAACCAAATGGCATCCCGCCTTTAGTATTTACAAATTTAGGAAGTTTTGAGTCGCCTACCAATTAATGCTCTTTAACTCTGCCCTTCTAAGTGCATAAATCAACAACAAAAATAGGAAAGTCAGGCAGCAGTCCCTCTTGAGAAAGAATTAAGGACTTAGTCACAACTGTATACAATATATACGTATATATATATATGTACACAGAAGTTATTGTTTCTAGGTAATGAAAGGTGACAAGATTATCATCCTATGACGTAATTTTGTAAATGTATTACCTGCTAAACAGGCAGTATAACAAGAAACGAACAAACAAAAGGAATACATTTAAGAAAAAAACGGTATGTTTTGTATTAATTTTCCAACATAGGCTTCCGAACTTTGACAGTTCATAATGGTCATCTAGAACAAGCTACTGCTGTCAAATTGGTTGTCATTTCTGTCTGTATTGCAAAATCACAATGGATAACCATAGACAATGACATTTCTTCGCTGAATGCACTCTGTGGCAGTTGACAATCTCATCCTAATATTCAATGAAAAATCATCTTCAGTGATGACGGCCCTTTCTGCATAAATGGGTACGTGAGGATAGAGGATGTGTCAACAAAAAAATTGTCGTCCATTTTGAAAAATACATTGTTTGGTGTGAATTTTGTGCAGATGGCAGCATTTGTCCATATTTTTTCTTTGGAATTACTTTGGCCAAACTATCTCTTTTGCCTTTAATTAGATAATTTGAACTCCAACAATATGTGGTTTCAGCCGAACGCCGCTACGTGCCACACAACTCCTGCCTCAGTGCATACTCTACACGAGCAATTTTAGGGCATGGTTTTTTAACGTGGAAGTGATATGAACTGACCAACGTGATCGTGTGATTTGGATTCGTTAGACTTTTACGTGTGGGGTTTTCTTAGACCGCAGTACAGCGCAAACCCAGCGGTCCTTAAATCCAATACAACCCAAGCAGTCGATCAAATTTAGTCCGATTTATGCGGAATATTGGACATTTCGTTTGTACTCCATCCAGTAAAGTTGTGACATATCTTCCAAGAATGTCATGTACACGGAATAACCTTTTTAATTTACGATAAAATTGCTCCCTCATTTGTCGGCTTTGTCGCAAACAGCGTGATGCTTAAAAAAAGTATTCGTGTAACTATACGTACAAACATAAGTGGTCATCATTACAACCCTTTAGTCACGATGACGACCTAATTTAATTTTATACAAGAGTAGCGGCACTTACAGTTTAAAGTTTACTTCAAACGACAGATTATTGAGGAACTTTTTGATTGCAATTTTATTTACTCTCACAGTTTTTGCTAGAAATCTGCTCCTCAAATTCAATACAACCTAGGCCATAGATCAAATTTAGTCTGCCAGAGTCATCAAAAATTTGACATTTCGGATACACTCCATCCAGAGAAGCCATGGCGGATATTTGAAGGAGGGAACAATCTTTCAAACGAATAATCAATTTCGGTAATATCTCACTTAATCAGCAATGAGTATTCAAAACGATGAGTAGATTCGTATCATACTTATAATTTCTGATACTTATACGCATTCGTACATATTTTAATATCATACTCATACTACTCATATTCAAAGTTTGAAATACTTATAAGTAGCGAAAAAGCGATTCATTGCTGATCTCTGATGCATGCATCAGTATTGGTAAGAGTAGCCCTAGCCTTCTGAAACATGAAGAAACTAACCAAGGAGGACACTAGAGAACCTTTTTCATTTCCGGTGTAATTACCACCAACTTTATAATTTTTGTTGCTTATAGCGAGATTCTTAGAAAAAGTATTCATGTGACTATACATACATACATAACTGGTCATCATTACAACCCTCTAGTCACTTAGGTTGTGTGTGTTAATTTTATTTATAAGTGGCGGGGCCTACAGTTTAAAGTCGGACTCCGAACGACAGATTCTTGATAAACTCTTCATGCCAATTTCATTTACTTTCAGAGTTTTTGCCAGAAATCGGCTGAGGGGAAGTCGCCTAAGAAATATTTTTTCATATTTCGTTCTGTTGGAGATTTTGATGTGGGGTTTGAATCGTGGCCTCAAACTACCTACTAGACTACGGTGACTCCAATTTCGTGTAACTATACTCCCAGCAATTAAGATGTTGCACCGGTAGTGATGTTGCAGATATAATGCGTTTTATTTTCTCTTCGGGAACTTTATGTCTGTAGGCCCTATTTTTTTTGAAATATAACCTGTGAAACTCTTAAATGACGCTTGAATATGAAATAATGTTTGATCCGTTTAGAAGCAGATTATAAATTTTGTTTTTGCATACAGAAATCAATTTGTGTAAGAATTCTTTGCCAAATGGTGACATTTTAAATTTTGTCTACTAATTTAGGGTCACACCTTCTTCCGCTGAGATTTTTCTCTTGCAAATAAATTCTTAAAAACATTCTGCCATTATGTGTTGTATCGTTAGATTCTATTGAAAATATCAATCTGTCTGAATGTCTAAATATTTCTGTAAGAAAAATTAACATCTGAGAACATATTCCTTTTAAACAAATAAAGTAAATAAAGTACCTGTTGATTTTGTCATTAAATTATAAACTTTAAACAAAAATTAGCCACCAATTGAAATTTGATTCAACAAATCGGTGTCTAAAAGGAATACAAGAATATTTAAATTCAATTTCAATTTAAGTTTTTTTTTGAAAATTTAAAAAAAATTTATTCTGTTTGCAAACGGTTTGTTAGAGTATGAGTTTGTATGTATATATAGATGTATGGCTGGGTGTTTGTGTGTGTCTGCTTTGGTACAAATTAATGTAAAGTGACAATTGTTTTATGAAAACAATTTAAATAACTGCTGACAGCAAACTTTAACGTTAAAAGAAATACACACAGGGGTGTGTACACTGTAATACTTATTTAAAATGTGCAATAAAATTGATACAAACTTTGCATATGGCAAATGTCTCTATATAAACTTTGTTTTCTACAGTAATTAACAATTTGAAATTGAACTCTTTTTGCAAGAGAGAAAAAAAAATATTTCATTTAGAAATATCATGGCTGTCAGTAATTCTTAAACAAATTATACAATAACTGTGTGTGAGATTTTGTTCTTTTTTCTTTCTTCCTCACACAGAGGTGCTTACTGCGCATATCCATAACGAAGTGTCAAATTAGAATTTTTACAACTTAATATGGAAAAATCAAGACAGACATAGAATCTATTGAAGAAATCATGTGTTTAATAACGTTTATATTTATTTGTATCAAAACAAATACAAAAAAAAAATAGAAAAAATTATCTTTCGCCTATTAAAACGGCATAAATTGTATTACCAATGTGGCAAGACACATTAGCCCCATAATATTGTTGCAGTAGTTGTAGCCGTAGCTGTTGCTGTTGCTGCCCAAGCAATTTGCTGCCGTTATTGTGTTGCCACAAATATAATGACTTGACTTTAACTGTCTATTCATTTAAATCAAACAAATAAAAGCCCACAAATGTTTTTCCGCTTTTGACGGTTATTTTTCTGTTTTTTTTTTTGCATTATTTTTTCCTTTGTGGCACTCTCTCGTTATACTAATTGAAACGATAATTTCAACAAACTTGTACAAAACTGTCAATAAATTTTGGCAAACATTTAATTGAAATACATTTTGCAAATCGTATCTCTATCGTATAGGAAAACGTATAAGAAAACGTAGGAAAAACAAACAACAAAAATCTTTTTCAGACAAGTGGGCTGCTTGAAGCACGAAATTTCAGTAGAAAATAGGAAAAAAAGATAGTCAATCTTAAAGGAAAAACTTTTATAAGAGCAAAAATATGACTGAAAATGAAAAATCACATGCCTACGGCATTTATTTAATGTTAAATAAATAATAAATATTAAATACTTAACAACAATAACAACAACATCGACTCAATACAGTTTTAATATTTATTAAAATGTACAAAAAAAAATAGTCAAGTCCAGTTCACTTAAGTTTTACCCCTATAGCCACCAGAGAATTTTTTGAATCAAATACAGATTTTAATTCATATTTTGAAACAAATGTTCCTTTCTTTTTCTGTACACATTTTGCAAAGTAGTTTTAATTTTCTTTATGTCCTCAAACAAATACGATTTTTCCTGCTTTTTGCTGAGGTATTCAGATGTGGACTCACAAAATAATCCTCAGCAAGCATATTCAAAAATTTTTCCTATGAAAACTTTACCTATGAGAACCTTTGCTATTGTTTCTGCGTGGTTAGGTAGGTAGAGAAGGCCTACCCTACCTAAAAGGAAGTAGGATGTACTCACTTAGACTAAATTTAGTCCATAGTGATACCACAGTATTCAATTTTCCCCAAATTCACGGAAAAATTCGGATCTTCTGATGAAGCAACTCAGACTGCTAATGCCCATGCCCAGCAGTTCATTTAGTGCGCCCATGTGGTAGACACTTTCTTTTTCTTCTCCGCCAAAGTTCTGAATGAAGTCGCCGTAGTCTAGTAGATAGTATGTTGACGTATTGGGCGTAGGCCACGGTTTAAACCCCAGGTCAGGCATCAAAATGAAATACGAAAAAAAAATTTTTTTCGGTGACTTCCGCTCAGTAGATTTCTGGCAAGAAATAAAATTGCCATGGAAAGTTTCTCAAAAATCTGTCGTTCAGAGTCGACTTTAAACTGTAGGTCCCGCCAGTCATGTTTAAAATTAACACACATAACATAAGTGGTGTGAGAAAACTAGGTCCATAATCTTGACAGAAGGATTATAATGACCAATTATGCACGTATGTATAGTTCTGAACATGTAATCAATAGTCCTAAGAACAGTTTCCTCTTTATACACGTCTCTGTAGCTTCTGCAGAAATCGTTTACCAAGTGTCCAAGAGCAATGCGGGGGGACATGAGTGCCTTCCTCAGTTATGACTCCAGCACACCACACCGAGCGTGGAGTTTAATCAGACTTTTCGTACGCCTTCCAACCAGTTTTGCTCAGATTTCCGCGCCGTTCAGTCCATGTCCTACCTGCCGTTGATGTTATCTACGACTGCCTTGTCAGTTATATGCACGCCGGTTCTCTAAGGTATTCCAAAAATAGAGAATTCTTTGGAGAGTCCATAGGTTGTGCCGCATTTGGTCAGTTCTTTGGCCATACTGCTAACTGACAATGATATTAAGTTCTGGTACCCATATGATGTATACATTATTATTGCTCCGCTACCGCGTTGAGATATCTGCGACAGATATACACCGTTTTGGAGTTCGTCACGTTGGAATCTGCTGTTTTGATAGCCGGCTGGCTATCAGAAGTATGGTAATGCCGTATAAGATATTTGCATCTTCAATCATTTTTGCCTAAGGTAGCATTGCCAATACCTCCGCCTGAAAAGCGCTACAGTGATTTACCAGACCAATTGATTGGACTATAGCCAATAGCTCCATTCAATTTGAAATATCTCAGCGTAAAATAACCATTTTCTTGGCCAAAAGACTGTCCTACTGGAGTAACAAATCGGGATTTCTGGGAAGTGTGTTTGGAATTGAAATCATTTAAAGTGGTTCTCTGTAGCTGGTCGCTGTTTGTAGATAAATGTTGGTTGAGTCTTGGAATTTGAATAGAACAAGCTATGATATGATAGGGTACAACCTTTCCGTGTTTTATCTAGAAGGTTCAGAAATTTCATGTAGTCTTGGACGTTAAATTTATTTCGAATATCAGAATTCTGTCAATTTCTTTTCCAGCAACAAAGTTGATCTATGTTGATGTCACAAGCTCGAATATATATTGCATTACCGGCCCATTTTCAATAAATCGTAAAACAGGTTTTAGGGAGGTTCTGTACTCCTATACAACATTGATTAAAGGGGACCCAAAATATACGAAATCCCCGTAAAACAGTGACTTTGGATCTCATTTATTCTGAATTGGGCCTCATCACTGAAGATGATTTTTGGAAGAAAATCAAGATCAGTTGACAACTGCTTCAGAGCCCATTACATTCTTATGTTCCTATACAACATTGATTACACTATGCGACAAAATAAAAAACATTAAATACACCCAGCTAATGATATAGTGTATGCTGTAAGTTTTGTTGAGTAGAAGTCAAAAATATTTTTTTTTATATTTCTTGAACCCTCCAAACTTGTTTCATTTGACAAAATCTGTTTTTTTCGACTTTACGCACAAATTTATTGATTACACGAACATTTCTGAACCGATGTCTAAAATTTAAACCTTATTAGAAAGTAGAGGGATGGGCCTTTAAAACGATATACATTATTATTATTATTATTATTATTTGACTTAATATGCTATGGGGTTTGATGAGGTAAACTTGACAAATGCGAATTTTTTCATATTTTTTCAAGTTTGTCCGTTCATGGTAGCAAACTTTAATTAAAAAATATGAAATAAGTGATCACATTCTGAGAGTGCATTATCTTGTGAAGAGTTTGACACTTCGTTTGATCAAATCAGACAAAAATTACCGCAGTTATTATTTAAATAGCATAACAGTCGTGTTATATTTTTTATATATGTTATCAAATGAACTTTCAGTTCAAAAATTTTCAGAATTTTTGATGGATCTTGATTGTTTATGGGGAAATCTGTCAATTTCACGTTTGGCCGACTATGTACAATTGATTCGTTTGGATTAAGCATTGGCCGAAAAACATCTGCATTATGCGACTAATATGCGACATTTGCAAATAAATTTCCAAATTTTCAAATCCCGTGTATTTAAGTTATGCACACAATAATTGATGTATCAAATGTAATCAAGTTGCCATGTACACCGATAAACACTTGCTACTGTAGGGTATAAATATTATGTTAAAAGCATATTTAAAGCAAATTAAACGCAATTAGATAAACAAAATTAAAGCAGTGCATAAATAATTTTTCAATTGCCGCATATTGATAAATGAATTGAATTTGTTTTGATTATGTATCGTATATTAAAACTTCACTTTATTTTTATTTATTTATTAAAATTTTATGTTGGAAACATTATTGCTTTTTAAACTTTCATACATACGTAATTGGCCATTACAACCCTTCAGTCAGGATTACGGCCTAGTTTCTCACACCATCCATGTTGTGTGTGTTAATTTTATACATGAGTGGCGGGACCTACAGTTTAAAGTCGATTCCGAACGACAGATTTTTGAGAGACTTTTCATGGCAATTTTATTTACTCTCAGAGTTTTTGCCAGAAATCTGCTGAGATGAAGCCGCCGAAGAAATATTTTTTTTTTTATATTTCGTTTTGATATCTTACCTGGGGTTTGAACTCGGGCCTCTTAACAACGCTATTTCTGACAACAGCCATCTGGCAATTGAGTCTTTTAAAATTAAAACCATCTCTGTCATTCAGCAAAATTTAAGAAGAAAATGGAAGAAATTCAATTGAAAATACTTAGTAGGCCCTGTCGTTTTATCATGACTAAGCAAACAAATGAGCAACACTTGCGAATAATTAAGTTTTAATAGAAAAATTTACTTTTTAATTTCTTTAATTTTATAATACGCAAGCTAATCAAGCAGTTGGAACCAATTTTCGCTCTAGATTCACTTGATTGGACAATACCAGTCCACCAAATCGTATGCTAAAAGTACGTATCGAGGAGAAGATTGCTACCATTTCGGCCAGTGTTAAGGAACATTGCAGTAAGTCATTTGTTTGACGTTGTAAAGATTGGGATTTACTTTTCCATATGAAAATTCATTCATACAAAAATTGTATGTATGTAACTGTAAGGCTGCTTTCCAAAATGTATCAATACGAAGTTTGTATGCAGTTCTACTACGGTATATAAATATTGTAGATATGCAAAGTAACCAAACAATGTATCAACTATAAATCCGATGCCTGATTGCTTTTTGACTGCGTTAAAAATACACATTGACGACGTTTTGAAATAGAATACATTGTAAACATTTTGTACACCGGCATTATGAAACACGATACTTTGTTCAAACACAAAGCAACTAACATTTTGGAAGGCAGACTAACTGTGTCTTCAAATTCGGCCCTAGAAAACAATTATACAGCTGCCATCAGCCATACTGCTTGAAAGCGCTTAATTTCTTTATCAAAGTGTGTATGAGATATCATTGAGATTTTTTATCAATTTGAAGGACCTATTGATGCCATTATGTAGGGAATATAATAACATCGTTCAAATGTCCGCCACGGCATCTCAAGGTAGAATACATTTAAAAAAATTGAATTGTCCTTGAGTCTGACAGTAAATGTCATGGGTAATGTTGTCCTGAAGCACCACTGTAGTTTGTGGCTTGTTCACATACACCTGCAACTTAAGAAATTCCCAGAAGAAATAGTTTAACGTGGTCACATCTTGATAGCCAGTTTACATCAGTTCCACGTGAGATGACCATGCCCTCAAATTACTCGTACAGAATATCCAATAAGGCATGAGTGTGGCACATAGCGCCGTCCTGTTAAAACACTATGTGATTGGTATGCATCGGTCATCCAATTCAGTTCAATAGAAGTTGGCATCGCCATAGTCGTTGCCTTATTAGACGTGAGGCCACGCTTCTAACTGCAGATTAAATATCTCGAACAAAACGAAATACAGTCAACCCTCCTATAACGCGGTACTCTCAGAACGCGGTTTCCATATAACGCGGTTTCAACATAGCGCGGAGCTGAAATTGCGACAGCCCTCCTATAACTCGGTACTCTTACAGGGCGGTTTCCTTTCAACAACATCCCATAAGTTAATTCCGCACAGCCTATGAATGTCTCTAGTAACTAAATATTGTAAGAGAGTTTAATATCAGCATGCAAAATATGCAACATGCTTATATAAACATGCGAGCTTATTTCATAGCCGCCTACGACGTCGGTTTCAGTCATCTTAGAGCTCTTTCACAGTACATACGTCTTGTTGGTGACCAAGTCTTTCTGAAAATTTTTCTGCATCTCATGTCTGACAGTGAGGATGAATGTTGAAAAATTACATAATTTTACAAAAGTCTTTCTTATTTTTGTTGGAAAACAGTCTTTTAGTTTAGTTTTTGTTTCATTTTTTATCATTCCTTATATGAACTCTTTAATTCAATAAAAATAATTTATAATTTATCTTGTCCTGGTCTCCATATAACGCGGTACAAATGATTTGTACTAATTTCGAGTTTCTTATAACGTGGTTTCCATATAACGCGGTAGACGGTTTCAATAGAACGCGCTACGAATTAGCCTGGTGTGTACGATTAAATCCGAGTTTCTTATAGCGCGGTTTCCATAAAACGCGGTACGCACTCTCCGCGTTATAGGAGGCCTGACTGTATATGTAAACAAATATTTTTTCGGCGACTTCCTTTCAGGAGATTTCTGCCAAAAACTCTGAGAGTTAATAAAATTGCAAAAATTTGTCGTTCGAAGTCGAATTTAAACTGTAGATCCCTCCATTCATGTATAAAATTAGCACACACAATATAAGCCGTGTGAGCAGGGTAGTTCGCAATCCCGACTAGAGGGTTGTAATGATCAGTTATGTATGTATGTCTGTCATCACTCTCGAGATGCACTGGATGTTCTTGCCCAAAGTAGAAAATTTTGCTTATGTAACCATTTATCCAGAAATGAGCCTCATTACTGAAGATGATTTTTTTCGAAGTAAATTAGAAACATTTCAATGAACTTACATTGTTGTCAATGGTATGTCATGGTGATTTGGCAAAACATACATACATACATAATTGGTCATTACAACCCTTCAGTCAGGATTACGACCTAGTTTCTTATTTGGCAAAACAGACTGAACAAATGACAACTGATTTTACCGACATACATTCAATAAGATGACCATTGCCAACTGTCATAGTTCGGAACTACTTTCACTGTGAATCAAATTTCATTTTTACTTTCGAAAATTTCTGTGCTTTTTTTTCAATCTGAAAAATGTATATAAACACCTGCTAATACAATATTTAATTACCTTTTATCATACCTTAGCTTCTAAGCACGAAAATACTTTTGCCCTTACCCAATATCTTAGGTCATATGAAATAAATTTTAATTAAATTATAGTTTTTTTATAAGAAAATTATCTAAAATATGCAGTGTTAATTAATTAACATACCATTGAAGTCTGACCCGATTATTTTTGGTTTTTTTTTCTTATAATACGAAAATAATTTTTTTTTTTAGGCGACTAAACTAATGTAAATCGTATTTAAGCCAATTTACATGGTCAGTTTAAGTTCAACCCACACATTTTATGTTAAATTTTGTTTTAATTTTTCTTTTTCTTTTTTCTGTTAAATTAAATGCCAGTTAAATCACTTGTGCGTGTCGAAAATCAAATGCTATTATCATTTGAAAAAATTGAAAAAGTAAAACCACAAACAACACAAATAACTCTGTTTAAGCCAATTAATTAAATTAACACATTTAAAAACCATGCCAACTGACAAAAGCCTACAAAAAGGAAACTGTAACTGGGCCCAAAGAGATGAAAACTATTTTAGTTTTAATAATTTAATAACCCGGAAAATAAATGTTATTAACAACAGAAAGAAGAAAAAAAGAACTGGAAAAAACGTTCATTTTCAACTTGTCTATACTACTCGTATAAGTTAAGTTATAGGCCTTCAATATAGCCATTGAAAAGCAAATTAAATTGACAGTGTCTAGTAATTTTATTGTCTTAAATTATTTCGGCAGTTTTATTTCATTTAAGTTTGTTTTACGGCTGATTCAAATTGAATTTTTAATTGCCTTTAATTGGCCATTTTAAAGCATTTGACTGCTTTTCTATGGCAACGTATGGCATTTAATTTCATATGAGTGGGTTGAGCTTTTTTAATGTTACAATAAAAAAAATATTCCATTAGGTTTTAAGCTGCATCACCACTGCATCACCACTATTAACCGCTATTACCGCTTTTAATATTCAATTCTTTTAAGAACTTTAATCATACTTTAGATGCTTTCCATATTATAAATACAGTCTAGAGCTGAGCTACGCTGTAACTAGGCTATGGCGTTGTCATTTATTTATATCGGAGGGGGATTATATTGTTTTTTTATCATCTTTTTAAAATCTTTAATTAAATAACAATAATTCTTTTCATTTAAAGCCGCTTTAATACCATAAATAAATGAAACTAATATTGGCCATGGTTGGTAGATTGGCCCTGTTTCTTCATTGCGATTAAAATAAAATGCACTTGTCTCATTGTGTTGTGTTGTGTGCGCTCTTTGTGGTTTCTAAGTTTTTCCTTTCTTTTTTAACCCTATAACTGGTTTAAAAAACTTTTTAAATTTAATTTTAATTTATATTCTAGAAAAGAAACAGAAACTGTTGTCACAATGGACCAATAGAACTCTGGGTGAAGGAGTTGAAATATCGACACAGTAATGTGCGCTTCTCTTCCTTTCTACTAATCTAGTGATAAATGAAACTAACATCACAACAAGAAAACTACACAAAAATTCCATCACAAATAGACAAACATTACAACAACATTACAATGACAAATCAACAGTGAAGTTCTAGAAGTTGTCACACTGCTGAAAATAAATGAACTACAAATAGACCGAAAGGTAACTTTTCCGGTAAGTTGCATTATGATTTTTATAGTAAAACTGACGTGCTGTAAATTATTAAAAATATAACTAAAATTTAGTTAAATACGGGATTTAATTAAATAAGAATATAAAAACAAAAATATACATATATATGTACATACACTGAGCGCCAAAAGTGAGTAAACACCACTGAAATAATTAATTTTCTTAGGATAGCGAGAAAAGTAAACATTACAACCCTTCAGTCAGGATTACGGCCCAGCTTCTCATACCACTCACGTTGTGTGCGTTAGTTTTATACGTGAGTGGCGGGACAGTTTAACGTCGATTCCGAACGACAGATTTTTGACAAACTTTTTCATGGCAGGTTTATTTATTCTCAGAGTTTTTGTCAGAAATCTGCTGAGAGGAAGTCGCCAAAGAAATAATTTTTTTTCATATTTCGTTTGGATGTCTGACCAGGGATACGAACCCGGGCTTTACGTCTAATAAGCCAACACACTACCTACTAGACTACGGCTACTTCAAGAATATTTCGTTTTTAAAATTTAAACTCAATAGGTCATTGGAAGTCACGATTTACGGCAGATTTATTGAAAAAAGTAATAAAATATCGGACTTTTTCTGCCTAGTTAATGCTGCAATAGGACTCTTGACTACGCCTATAAAGTCTGCTGTGGATCAGAGGTCAGCAATGAGTATTCAAAACGATAAGTAGATTCGAATCACACTCATAATTTTTAATACTTATACGCATTCATACTTATTTTAATGTCATACTCATACTACTCATACTCAAAGTTTGAAATACTCGTCGTACTCATACTTAACAATACGTATGATGCTATTGATTTCGATTCTCCATGACTCATCGTATACACGAATCACAAAATAAGTATGATTCGCGTACGAACACTACAATACTCACTAGAAGGTAGTGTGTTTGCTCTGCTTGCTATCTTTGCCTTTTTTGTTTATGTGCCTTTCTTCTTTCTTTGTAAATGCAACAACAACTAAGACTGTAAATTTCGATGAATGATTCGAATCACTCGAATCATTTATGAATATTATAAGTATTTTTCTAAATTTGCGAACCTGAATGAGTAGGCGTATGAATCAAACATATTTCGAATGTTTGATACATATTTCGGTGTCAACGTTGTACTCATACTCATTGCAACTTGTACTTATAAATCAATGTTGTACTGAGTACGAATGAATCAGATTAGTTGAATTTCAATACTGTTGACTCACTCATACTCAAAATTTCATGAGTACTTATGAGTAGCGAAAAAGCGATTCATTGCTCATCTCTGCTGTTAATGCACCTCCTTAAACAATTCCTTCGCAATGATTCCGAAATGAATTTCAACTTCGCTCACCACACCAAATTGTAGAAAACGATCGCAACCTTCTCCGACCAGCCGACATTCCATCGATTACCAAGCCAGTCTTGTCAATGCGACAAATAGAATTCTATGAGCTTGAATAACATGTGACCATTTGCTCTTAGGTGCGGGATTTCGATACAAGAATTCCTCGCATTTTTGAAACTGCTTATATTCGGGGAAAGATGTTGCCGTAGTTTAGTAGATAGTGTGTTGGCTTATTAGACATAAGGCAACGGTTCAAACCCCAGATCAGACATTAAAACAAAATATGAAAATAATTTTTCTTCCTCTCAGCAGATTTCTGGCAAAAATTCTAAGAGTAAATAAAATTGCCATGAAAAGTTTCTCAAAAATCTTTCGTTCTGAGTCGACTTTAAATTGTAGGTCCCGCTACTCCTGCATAAAATTAACACACACAACATGAACTGGTGTGAGAAGCTAGGCCGTATTCTTGGCTGAAGGGTTGTAATGGCCAATTATGTATGTATGTTCGGTGTATACTGTAATACATAATAAGTCAAAAAAAAAAACGTAACTATGTTCAGGAATACAAGCCCCAGTTTGAAGAAAATCATGTTAAAAACCCCTACACTAATTCAAAGGATAGAGTAGTAAGCCTCACGATGCTGACTTTCTTCAGCAGGAGTTTTAAGTTTACCAACACGTATGAGTATCCTTTGTTGTATTCTCAGTTACGATTTACATACATACATATGTATGTATGTACATTATCTTTTCATCTTTGTTTTTTTACTTGAGTAATTTGTTGTTAAATGTGCGTCCCCTCTCCAATACCATCACCCCTTTAAGGGTTAATACAAACTTTCAACTGTTCTTTTAACTGCTTTTTAATCATGATAGAAAAGTAATGGTACGTTGTATTTTTTTTCTTTCGTTTTTTCATTTTTCATTTGATTAATATCAGATATTTTTGCCATTTTTGTTTTATGCTCTTACGAGTATATTCAACTCGTAAGCGATACGATTATTTACCCGTATATTTATTTCTCGAAACCACAAAATAAAACAACAACAAAAACCTTAACAACTTGTCATTGCTATTTTTGAGTTACAGGTACAGATACTCGTATATATGGAACGAGTACATGGTGTACTCTCGTATCTAAGCCTCTACGAGTATATCCCAGTATCTGTTTGGTTTTCTCCAATTTTTCCTTTTTTATCTTTACTTTTTGTCTTTCGGTTATAATGAGACTTGAAAGATGAAAAAACATTTTCGTTTTAATATTGTTACGTTAGCGGGTGGTTTTACAAGTCAACTCTTTAATTTTCTTCTTCTTCCACATTATTGTCTCGTAGACATTTTTTTTTTGGTTTTTTAACAAAATAAAGAAAAATTGAATTAAAAAAATAGAAAGAAAAAAAACTGAATGTAAGATCCTTAGCTAGAGATAGCCTTTTATATTTGATTATATAGCTTGTAGTTGATCTTTTTGAAGGAACGTTTTGTTTGAAGACAGAATTTCTGGAAGACAGAAAAGACATGTGCAGTTAAGCTATTGTTTTAATGAAGAATTCTTTGTGAATTTCTTTTGGCTTTTAATTATTTGTATTCTTCTGAAGTAATTTGTTTGCCATCACACAGGAATAAGAATATTTCTTAATCACACACATTTTTAATCGCCAACTTTCGGCAGATAATACGTCTGGAGAGATGTGACTGTGGCCTTAGGTCCACGATCTAAACATCAACCTGTAATGATGAAGATAAAATGGCCTTTTGACGAAATATAGCTCCAAACAATTAGCCGATTTGTTGAAGCATAAGTATTACATTTTTTAAGGCATGGCCTAAAATGCTTAATCCAATGTATTTGGCAATAAATCTTAATTACCTCAATGTTCTCAGACTTCCATTAGAAACAATTATCCGCCAGTATAGCATTCGTTCGATTTTCATTAGATGTGTGCAAGTTAACTAGACTTTCTTAACTTAATGTTCTGTTTAAAGGGACTTTGATTCTTTTTTCGTCAGAGGAGGCATTGCAATGCCTTGTTTAATGCCCATATTTCACAGCCGTAAAGTAGTTGAATATATTAAGATTTCTTATGCTTTTAATACTAGTCGCTTCCTGAACCCATTTACTAACTTAACTGGTCATTTAAACTATTAATTCAGGATTAAAACCTAGCTTCTCACATAACCCTAGTAGTGCGAATTAATTTTATCCATGAGTGGTGGGCCCTACAGTTTACCGTAGACTCCGATGGGCAGATATGGGAAATTTTTCATGGCAATTTTAATTACTTTTTGTCAGAAGACTTCTGAGTCGCTGATAGAATTTTTTTTCAAATTTCCAGTTGCTGGAGATGTCTAAGCTAGATGTTGAACCATGGCCCTCGTCTAATAAGCCAACACACTACCTACTGGACTACGGTAACCTAAAACCTAGACTTAGGTCTAAGAAAAGTTCTTCGCACTTTTGTTTTGGTACCCAACACCTAGATAAAGGCTTCCATCTTTGATTAAAATGTTGACTGTTGTATTCATTAAATTAAGTGGTAGTACTCGGTCACTGATAATAACGTGGAAGATAGTCTCTTCCTTCTCTTCGATCCGTAGCTATTGCAGGAGTTATTTAAGGGAATGACAAGTTTGTCAACATATCTTCCGATAGTTCAATTTTGTGATGAATGGAAAAATTTCGAAAATAATCCAATCATTTCTCTTTTTATCCATATCAGTTTAGCAGAGCCATGAAATATTGTTGGTACTTTCTCTCCGCTTCCGAAGTTGAGCTTGCCTCGGAACACTTAGGCCCTGTAAAATGTCAGAGCTTGTAAGCTTTGTATTGACACTGTCCGATGATATTTTCATATCCTAGATTCGATGGTTCTATTGTACTCGTAAATGTCCCTGGGAAATCTTTGACATTCATGGACGATGTCGAAGTAACTTTATTTGGGATCTTTACCGAAGTCTAGCTGTCCGAGTAAATTAAAAGATTTTCAAAGAGAATCTTATTGCCTTAAAAGCTGTGCAGTGCTTTTCATATCGCTATAACCTTCAAATGGAAATCACTGCTGAGCTTAGATAGCCTATGCGAAAATTAGTTCATTGTCAAAACCTTTTATGTGTTAATGCTGCAGGCATTTTGGAGCCATAGGAATATACCAAGCCTAGCATTTTGGAATCAAGGTTTATATCAGAATATCTAATCTCGTATTGTGAAATCTAAAGGAAACTATGTAGTCAAACTAAAAATAAATCTACATCTTTTCAATATTACTGCCTTTCTACAGTCCAGATTAAGCCAGGATTTAACTGCATTGAGAGGTGAGAGGAAAGTCATTTGAGAGTAGCACACAAAATGTTAACTACATTAGGTTTTTTGTTTGAACTCAAATAGGATATGCTTTAGGCGACTGCTAAACAAACACGATAACATTTTCAAAGACAATGCACTGCATGAGTAGAGCTCATCCCTAGTCTAATAAAATTATCATGCTGTTAACAAAATAGAATAGATGTATGAAATAATGTGTATTTGTAAGGATTTTTAGAGTAAAATTATATAGGGTGGGCCATTTAAAAGTTTAAATTTTAAAATGCAATAAAACAAAAACGGTTTGAAATTTTGCAAAAATTATTTTTTTATGTTCGGCAGTATAATTGTTAGAAGTGGCTGGCCTCACACTACCTCATTCTATCAGGCACTTTTTCGAGTGTATGGGGTCGTATTTAGGCAACGGTATCACGAATATTGGCCTTCAAATGATCAGTTGTCTGTGGTTTGTCGGCATAACACTTATCTTTAACGGCGCCATACAGAAAATGGTCCTACAGTGTCAAATCGCACCTTCTTGGCGTCCAATTAACATCACCATTTCGGCTAATTAAATGGCCATCAAGCGTATGACGTAATAAATCGATAGGGGCATGAGCTGTGTGGTAATTCTGTTGAAACCAAACAACTCATATCAATAAAATTAAGAGCGGGTACAAAAAATCGGTTATCATGGTACAAGAGGTGTCCCCATTGACCACAATGGTTACGCCATCCCCATTTTCAAAGAAATATGGGCAAATGATGCCTTCGCTCCACAAGCCGTACCAAACAGTCACTCGTAATGGGTGCTTTGCCTTCTGTAAGACCACGTGTGGGTTCTCGGCAATTTTGCTTATTAACATACCCAGCAAGATGAAAATGAGCTTCAACTGAAAGGATGATTTTTTGCCAAAATCGTCCTCATCGCACAGTTTCCTGTTGGCTCAATTAATGCCAACGAATCTCAAGCGTAAATCGATTCATTATGTTCAGTGGAGATAATATATTGAATTTGGTGACAAGTATTAATTGTTTGAATTTAATCGGTAGATGGCCCACCCTATAAATGTCTGATATAGTTTTAGACTAAATATCTTAAAGGGGAACAGACCTTGTATACATACATAATAGGCCATTACAACCCTACAGGCAGGAACGGCCTAGCTTCTCACACCACTCATGTTGAGTGCGTTAATTTTATACGTTTGTGGCGTGACCTACAGTGTAACGTCGTCTCCGAACGACAGATTTTTGAGAAACTTTTTCATGGCAGGTTTATTCACTCTGAGAGTTTTTGCCAGAAATCTGCTGAGAAGAAGTGGCCGAAGAAATATTTTTTTTTTCATATTTCGTTTTGATGTCTGACCTGGGATACGAACCCGGGCTTTACGTCTAATAAGCCAACACACTACCTACTAGACTACGGCAACTCAATCCTTGTATATGCCATTAAAAATTAAATTTTATCTCATATAGAATTTAAAACCTTAATTTGATTTTGTAATCTGGCCTCAAATTTTTATATTTGTTGTTGTGCTTTATGTTCTGTTTATTGACTTTATAGCTTAAATCGCTGTCAATACTTTTGTGAATTTTGAAACTCGTTTAATATCCCCCATTAGTTCCCAAGCAAATTAAACAGAAATAAATAAATTTCAAAACGCCCCCAGTGAGTATTCAGTGAGAAACTAATTAATAATTATGCGAATAGTTTGCAAAAAAAAAAACTATCATAAAAACAGACAGAAAAGAAGGAAATCAAGTAACGAAAATGAAAATAAAAATATTGAAACTGAAAATGGAATAAAAATAAAATATGATCTTATTGATTGATTTTCATGTACGAATCATAAATTATAGACATAAAATGAATAAAATAATGCAAATAAAATAAGAAAAAAAAAACAAAAATCCATAAAAAATATTTAATGGTACGTTCATGGCTTGGGAATTTAAAACTCTTGCAATTTCAAAAAAAAGAAAAAAATCAGAAAAAAAATTTATTTTTACTGAGATTTTTCTATTAAAGATTTTAGTTTATAAATAATGTTAATGTTACTCCTACGCCCGTTAAAGAATAGACGAGAAAAAACAACAACAACAATAGCAAATATTAGAAACTTTAAACAAACAATGAGCCAAAGCGTTAGAGGTTCACTTAAGATTTGATTTTTTTTCTATTTTTTTTACTGTTTTTGGCTTAAATACATACTATTTATGTTAGCTTTTGTCTTTTTTTGTTGGCTTTTTTTTCGTTGATTTGAAAAGAAATCTTAGGAAGTGTGAAAATTTGTAATACTGCGCTGGTGTTGTGGTGCTTAGAGGTTTAGAAATAAAATCAATTTTTTTTTTTAAATGTTGGTTGTTGGTTTGGCTGCTGAGTATGATTTTATAATTGGCGCATAATTGAAACTATGTCTAACGAAAACGAAGCAAAACATACAAGCTTATGTCTCTGTCTCATGTACCAACTACTCCAATAGTTGCTAGAAAAAAAAAACCATTGAAGAATAGACAGCAAAAATAAGCATCAGCATTACAGAGACTTACAGACATACGAGCAGAAATATTGGGCAATACTTTTGGCATGATTCATACTGCCGGTTTTGGTGATTTGACTCTTTTTTATTTGTTTTTTTTTCCATTCACAATGTTACATTACATATGGAGGAGTATTTTGTGTTTTCTGTGCTGTCAAGAGAATCGCAAAACAAAAACTCTTGATTTGTTTCTTTATTTCAAGTTTGTTGCTTAAGTCTTTTGTATTGTAATTTTCAAAATTTTTTTTTTGTAATTCTAGAATATTTAGAATTTTTTTTTGTTTTGAATTTAAATGGAATGGTAAATGGAATTTAATAACACTGTTTTGGAACAATCCAAAGGCAAATAATATGAAAAAAAATATTTTTTTTTAATAAAACGGTAAGTCCACTCTCCAAGCATTTTTCAACGAATATTAGTTTTTTTCTATTTCAAATAATCTCCAAAATTTGTTTGTTTTTACAAACAGTACCCATGGGGCATGCCTGACTCATGTAGCTCATGTTATTTGGCTTAAGGAATGGTGCATTTGAACTTCATTGCTTAAGGTAGAGTCAATAATTTCATAACCCTTGAGAGACTTTTTTTCTTTAAAAATATTCCCTAGATTTGTGAACTTAATCGCGTCTCTGTAAGCTCTGAAGTTTGTAAAATTGTTTTATCCCCACTAAAAAATAAATTTTTTCGTGATAATCACAATTGATTTGCTTGCAAGACGATTTTATCGAGAATATCAAATCCCTTGAGCTCGAGGAATTTTTTAGATTTAGAAACAAGAAATATACTCTTGGAACTTTACATACATACATAGCTGGTCATTGCAATCCTTTAGTTAGGATTAAGACCTAGCTTCTCATACCACTTATGTTGTATGCGCTAATTTTATACTTGAGTGGCGGCAATTATTGTTTTATATTCCACACCGAACGACAGATTTTTGAGAAGCTTTTTATGGAAATTTTATTTACATACAGACATAATTTGGCCACTGCAACCCTTTAGTAAGGATTAAGATCTAGCTTCCCACACCACTCATGTTGTGTGTGTTAATTTTATATATGAGTGGCGGGACCTACAGTTTAAAGTCGATTCCGAACGACTGATATCTGAGAAACTTTTCATGGCAATTTTATTTACTCTCAGAGTTTTTGCCAGAAATTTTTGCTGAGAGGAAGTTGCGGAAGAAATATTTTTTCATATTTCATTCTGTTGGAAATGTCTGACCTGGGGTTTGAACCGTGGCCTCACGTCTAATAACTAATCCCACTATGCTGTGCAACTACACAAACTGGAAGGTCTACAAAATGAGCTGGAAAGGCAATAAAGCGAGAATTGCATAGACTTCGCTTGATAATGTATAGAAGCCATAAGTTTCTAAACAAATTAAATTAGCGAACTTCTTTATAGAAAGTGGACATGAATCGATTATAGCTGCTTATAGCCGCTGCAAAAGTATTCGGGAACTTTTAAAGTCTAGTCTTTAGTGTAATACTTAAGACAAGTGTAATTAGGACTTCCTTCTCTTAACAGGAGAACAAAGGTTATTCCTGGCCAAATATATATGTACCTCAGGACAGAGCCAGCTGAAAATAGTTGAACTAAGTTTTCAATTAAGCTGTATTATATTTATTGCTGGAGATCCTAAGGTTAACAAAATAGAAAAAATTTTAAATAATTAGGAGTTGCTACTCCCAATAACCAATTTCCTGCCAGGCACGCAAAACTAGATTAATGTACATGAGACTAAGCAAAGAAACCAAACGAAAACTGCAACATAAGTTGACATAAGTCTGCTTTTTAACGAAACTAAAGGAATAATTTTTCTTCCATCGATTCATGCTTTCATTATGAAGTTATTGCTACTTATACTTTAATAGGTACATACATATATGAGGGACTGTGTTTTTGTTCTTACAAAGAAAGTTAAGTTGGAAATATAAGTTTAAGGGGTTTCAATAATTTAATGTTTCGAAAAATGTTGAATGTTATTAAAAAGGCTGATATAACGTTCTCTGAGGATTTATTTAGTAAGTAGTGTGTTCTCTTATTAGACGATAGGCAATGATTCAAACCCCAGTCTAGACAAATCGGAAGAAACCAAATATGAAAAAAATATTTTTTCTGTGACTTCCTTTCACTAGATTTCTGGCAAAAACTCGAGAGTAAATAAAATTATCATGAAGAAGTTCATCAAAAATCTGTCGTTCGGAGTTGAATATAAACTGTAGATCCTGCCACTCATGGATAAAATTAACACACACATGTATGTACGTATGGATGTACCCAGCTAGCATTTGGAAGATTGTTTTTAAAAAAATCACCTTGCTGAGTCTTTTTAGAGTACTTTTGGTGATCAAAAACGTATTAGTCAGTTACACGATTAAAAAAGGACTCAAAAATGATTCGCGTCAATGAGTAAAATGAGTTCCATTTAAAATACAATAAAAAGTTGTATAGCAATCGGAAATTAATCATCCAGACGTTTAAAATGTGACTATTATTTTATTATTATATTGAAGATTGAAAAATGCTTAATTAAAAAAATATCATGCAGGTGTTTGAAAAGTGATTGTAATTACGTATTTTCTGATCGTATTTTGAACAGATAAATGATTAAACACTGCTTTTTTTACACCCCCTCTGTATAAATTTTCATTTATGTAAAAGATGGCTGTGAAATAAAATAGAAAATTTTTCGGGGTTTTTGTAAAAAAAATTTGTTTAAAAGTATAATAAATAAAATATTTTGTTTCAGACATTTGTCATCTTAAATAGCACAGATAAGGACATGAATGCAATTCTGCAAAAGCATTTTGTGCATGCTAATTTTAAGAACTATTTTTAACGAAAAAAGTATTTAAATGAACTTTGATGTCTGATGTATATACATCACGAACATAATTTTAATATTCTTTCTTTGTTACTTAAATTTCATACGAAAATGATTTTTGAAATCGCGGCAGTGTAAACGTAGTACCCAGAAACCCGACTAAAAAACACTTAAAGAGAGTAAAATACAATTAGAAATACGTCTAATAAATGACTCAAATTGTAATCATAAATGACGCAAAAAGGAGTCCAAATTAATACTATAATAATATAATATAATTAATCATAATATACATGACTGATAAATGATAATAAAAGGACTCCTAAACATACTGATAAATTACTCCTAATAGACTCGTATGCGGTTAAACGATGACTGAAAGACGACTCGAAAAAGAATCATAAACGAAGATAAATAAGACTAATAAATGATCAGAAAGCGATTCGAAAATGATCGTTATACTATTAGAAAACGTGTCGAAAATTACTCTAAACTAATATAGAAAATGACTTTTTAGAAGAGTCGCCCATAGTCACTTTTTTCTCCCGACAAAGGAGTCTTTTATGAATAGAAAATGAGAGCATATTCTAGCTTTTCAATCGCGCAAAAGAATCAAAAAAGACTCGAATTTGATTAATTATTTCCAAAAATGCTGGCTGGGTATGTATGTATGTATGTATGTATGTTTGTTTGTTTGTATGTATGTATGTATTATGTTAATTATTTAAAAAGTTCGTTGCTTAAGATTTGTTTTTAAGTAAAAACGATTCATATTTATTTCACATTTTTTCTTTAAGTACAGAAATTTTCGTTTATATTAAATTTGAATCAAAAATAGGCTGACTTCCAAAAGGTATCAATACAAAGTTTGCATGCAGTTCTACTATGGTATATAAACTTTGTACATATGCAAAGTAACCAAACAATGTATCAACTATAAATCCGATGCCTGATTGCTTTTTGACTGCGTTAAAAATACATATTGACGACGTTTTGAAATAGAATACATTGTCAACATTTTGTACAGCGGCTTTATGAAACACTATACTTTGTTCAAACACAAAGCAACTAACATTTTGGAAGTCAGCCATATTGAGCTATTAAATCAAGTTTGTTACTTAAGTCTTTTGAATGTGAGAAAATAAACCAAAAAAAAACCAAAAATTCAACCTATTTTCTCAATCATTAAGTGTTAAAATATTTAATGGAAATTGAATAATTTTACAATATTACAATATAAATATTTAGTTATTAAGGCAAGTATGTTGCTTAAGTCTTTTGTTTTCATACAACAATTTTCTAAAAAATAAACAAATACACTTTCATACATATATATGAGTGCAATTACATGATAAATGCTAAAGGATTTCTTTTAAATGAATGCGAAATAATTCATTTAACTAATGGCCATAGATTATGCATTTAAAGCTTATTAATGTTGGACCCAATTTGTTTTTTTTTCTTTCTCCTTCTTTATTTCTGTAAATGTAGTTGTTATGGTTGTTGTTATAGTTGTTGTTGGTGTTGGATTGGTTGGTGTTCTCTCTTACTTAAACATAATTTACAATCATTAATTTATAAATTGTCACGATTTTTGCATGGTTCATTTCGATAAAACAACACAAAAAGAAAAGAAACGAACAACAAAAAAAAAAAAAAAAATATGCAAGAAAATAAGAAAAATAGTGAAGAAAAAGGCATAAAGTAACCGAACAAATTAATAGCCTCACAAAATATTTAAATTAATTTCGTATAAATTTTATAATACCAACCAACCAACCAACAGGTTTCAAATAAAAGAGAACAAAAGCAACAACATTGCCCGGAATGAGCCACAAACCAAAAACAAAAAAAAACAGATAAACGTTCAACGAAAAGGAAAATATTTGCCATGAAAATATGATAATTATTAGTAATTATGTAAATAGTTAACTTACAACAACAAAAACAAAACAAACAAAAAATATTTTTGTACAAAAACAAACAACAAAAACAAAAAAATTTAATTTTGCTTGTTGGATAAAAAATAAAAAAAAAAATAAAAAAATTTGGTGCTCATAATGGATTCCGATTATTGCACCCTTTACTCAGATGTGTTAGAAATTTTAGTTCTGTTATGAACTTGTGACACACGTGTACCTCTAAGTCAACGATAAAAGCAATAAATGTTCTTTCACTGTATAGGCCATCTTTAGCTCTGACCCATGCGAATATTTTAAGCAGCAAATGGGTTGTCCTCATTCCCTTTTTTTTGTTGGTCGATGAATTTACCGGGAGATATGGAAAGTCAGAAGGTTGTTTAATACGGCTAAACAATACTTATGATTCAGGATTACGACAAGTATAGAGTATCAAGAGAACTAAGAACTAGAACTAGGAGAACATCGTGAAAGCAATTCTCTGAATTTATTTATTCTGTCAGTGAACTACAGGCTGTAGGAGAGTTCAATCCAAAAACTCTAGCAAAAGGAGACCAAATCTAGGTTCAGGTTCAGATCGGAGTAGTAGCTCTGATATCACAAAGCTGACTTCAGCACGCATAGCGGCCCGTTGTGATGCCGCGGGTGAACGCAGTCCCTGTACTGACCAAGTTCCACCAAAATCAGGGAAGAGGAAGAAGTTGATCAGCGCAAGGGCTGCACATTAAAAGCACGACTACCCTACACTGGAACCAGCCAGAAAGTTTGATAAACGAAGCTATATCCTTGATATCAATAGATGATAGCTCCGTCAAGCTGACAAGAAATGGGGAGCCAAATAACCTATGTCTACACCTAGCAAGAGACGGGCAACTGACAAAGAAAGTGGATAACAGTCTCCTCTTCCTCAGCGGATCTGCACCCACGGCAGAAGTCGTTAAATGGGAGCCTCATTCTTTCCGCGTGTCTCCCCATAACGCAATGACCTGTAAGCATGACCACTGTGGTTGAGATGACGTCACGACCTTACGTACGCCTTCTATCCATCAAGGGCCAGGTGAGTCTAGCGGTGGAGCAGGTCTCCTCATTGACCAAGGATAGGTTGGCGTTCCGAAAGAATTTCCGCGCAATGTCCAACTTGACCGAGGCAAGTGGCATACCCAATTCAATTGAAGAGGATTCCGGAAGGAGCGCAGCAGCTCTGGCAAGCTCTTCGGCCCTACAGTTTCCCGGAATGTTACCAGTGAGACACTGGTGAAGCGCCCAGAAAGAAAAAACGCATAGTTCCTGAACAGAATCTGAATCTGAATCTTTTGAACTACTTTTGGATTCGAATTTCTCCGGCTGGGCATTCGGCCGTAATGGAAAGAATAGCGCGTGTTTGTTATTAGATAAAGTAATATGGGAGCTCTCTCTTTCGGATGCTCCTGGTGAATACATTTACAGGGACAATTTATTCCTAAATGATGGAGTGTAGTTAGGACAATCCTTATATACACTATGCCGCAAGGGCATTGTCAGTCTGGGTCTGGAGATTCTATACCAATTACTTTGTCATCACATCCAGTGCATGTCTGTTATATGCTTCTCCTTGTTCTTCTTCGTTGTAAGTAGATTTCTTTTAAACATCACAAAACATTAACCCCACTGTTAAGGTTTACGAAACCAAAGCGAACTACGTTTCTAGTCAACAAAAGATTTGAATGACATTAAGGAGTGCGCATGAAAAAATGTTGTTTTTCACATTTCTTGACAAAAACAAATCTTGACGCTTAAAAGTATTTCAATTTTTATTTAAATTAGAGAAAATATTGTTTAGGTTTTCAAGCATAAACAACTTAATGAAACTTTAATAGGTCCCCTACTTTTTTTTCGCTATTATTCCCTCCATTAGGATATTAAGTTATGTGTTATCATTCTGCCGCTATAGTTCTCTACATCCTAGTAAAATCTTTTTAATTTTTGACTGAACTTTACGTAACTCTCAAAATTTCGATACCCATGCTGTGGGCAATTTGGTCGACTGAATTGCTTGGATCCATAAACAAGATTTCTCGATTTTTTTTTTGTAATAGTGACTTACAATTCCTGAGAGATTTCCCAACATAAAATTCATATCGAGGAAGCTGCAATACGTGTTTTTGAGGCCGAACTAACGATAATTATTTTTTCAATCACAGTAAAGCAGTATTCCTGGAAGAGTAACCAATTTTTTTTTTCACGAACACCACTGTTATGTAAAACAATTTCTGTATTGGTTACTAAAGCAGACAATGTTTTATTTAAGCTCTTACCAAGGCTTATTAACTGGAATCAAGTTGCATTGTATATACGTTTTCTTTCAGAAAAATCTGATTGTGTAGCAGACACAATAACGATGTCTGAAAACGACATAAGTCGACTGGCCACTGGGAATGTAAGACCTGCAATTACATGCATTCAATTATATATATTCCGATATGTTTTTCGATTATAAAATGGCTAAGGGCCATTGTTACAACTTGCCGTTAAAGTTGGGTTTAGTTAAAGGTAACTTTAGCTATAGGGAACTGTAAAGTTACCTTTAACTTATTTTCGTTATCACAACTTACAGATAAAATAAAGTTAACTGTTTCGAAAATATGGCAGAGCCGGAGCAATGTCGATAACATTACCTAAATAAAACAAATTTTTTTTAAAACGTAGTGGCAACGAAGATCCTCTCTTTTTGTTGTGATTACTCATTTTGTTTATATTTGAAGTTGCCATATTGAAAATAATATATAATATGTTAAGTTCAGACATAAACTTAACTTTAAAAGTTAATAGTAGGATGATCTTCCCTTTAGCTCAACGCTCACTTCTATCTTATTGGGTACTCATAATAATGAAAAACAATTTATCTGCCCGTTAAATTCCTCCCTTTAGTTAATGGCAAGTTGTAATAATGGCCCTAAAAGTAGAAACAATAAAAATCAATTGTATTATTTACAAAAAAACTTATTTGAGAGCCATGGCTTATTAAGTCTTCTTCATTCAACAAGCACGACACCACCCACACTGCGTAAGCACACAAACCTTGCTTTAATTTCTCCTCTATAACCACCAAAGAGTGTAAAAAGCAAATGCGAATTATATTATATGCGGGTGAAGGCTTGAATGAACATTAAGAAGTTTTCAGTACAGACGACCATCCTAGCATTGACATATGAATGTGTTTGAGAACATTTTCTATGCGCGAGGCAAACACCAGGTTGCCAGGTTGACCTTAAAATCGTTATTTGCTTACAGTGCCATTGAAGGAGCTGATTCAGCTCCTCGGTGTATAAAGACTGTGTAGGAAAAGGGGATGCACAATAGCTCAATGCGAAAATTCGTAGTGTGCTTGACCCTAATTTATACATTATATTACAAAACGTATTCCAAAGAAAGTCTTCTGATTCAATTGAACAAAATGATAGTCAGAAGACGTCTGTCTATATATTTGAAAGCCTAGTCTTTTTGCGAGGTTGTTGGGTAGTTGTTTCACTTTCATGTAGTAATGCTTATATGTTGGAGATCTTGTGCCAGAGAAGACAAATTTCATAATATTGTTGGTTTAGTAGACTCCATGTAAATCCTTTTCCCTCTGAACAGCTTTCGCTTAGGATTTCAGTGAATATTTCAAATGATTGAGATCTTCCCTGTTTTACCCTACCTTTGGTATGAATGCTATCTGTCCAGACTGATTGAATGAAACCTGATTTGATAGATGAAACCTCCAGCAAAATGGACGCTATCAAATGTAAATGTTACATTAGAAGTTTGAAATACATTTTTAGGCATGAAGACGTTCGATTATCACAATTTCGTAGAGTTTCCAAGGTTCAAAACCAGCGAAGAAGGTTTTTTCGAGAGTTTAAGGTCACTATCGAGGCATTTTCCTGAGGTTTATAATGACATTACTTAACTAATTTTTTTATTTTTTTACCGCACCTTTCTTTCACTCTTTTTGTCCCGAGCTTTATGTTTGACTTTTTTCTTCATTCTAGAAGAAACCCAATGAGCTCCGGGAGTTTTTGTATTTGCCGCTATGGCTGCATATGTCCTCATACTTATTTATCTACCAAGTGCCCGTTTGGGAAAACTTGGTACATCATTAATGGTAATGGTAGAGCTAACGATTATGCAAATTGTGATTCTCATTAAGAATAGGTCTCATAAGTAAGGCGGTATTGGCCACAGCTATAATATGATTACCAGATCCTGATATACTGTACTCGACTCTGTTATTAGAGCACTCTGCGAAGAGGAGTATAAATCCAAAGAATTATTATTTATAGATTCAGATTTCATAAACGATTTATCAAAAGTCGAACCACATTAGGAACCTCCTCTTCCGGACCAGTATTCTAAAAGAAAAACGCGCAGTATTTGTATGGTAAAGAGAAAATATAAAGAGAAAAATTTTTAAAATTAAATAACAATAAAAAATGTAAATTTATTAAAAAAATACTTTAATTCCTGTAAAAAAGTTTTAAGAAATGATGATTTATTGCGGTAATGATGTCTGTTGATAACAAATCGATAACAAAGTACAATTTTACGACAGCATATGATGGTAACCCCTAAATGTTCTCTTAATTAATAAAGTATGAGAGTGAGAGCAACATCAATTAATGTAAAAAAATTTTAACATTTTCGGCAAAGTTGCTATTGTAAGAATTTGTTTTTGCCGAATCAAACAAAAACAAATGTAAACAAACCAAATGTTAACCGTTATAATGTGTTATAATTGATCATAAAGAAAAGACAGTGACAGCAATAAAGAAAAAAGTGATGTAAAGAATAGCTGGCGTAACAATTGGTTTTGCAATTACTTACATACAACGATTTCTAATACTACATGAAAAAAAATATAATGTTTGTGTAATGAAAAACTCAATAAAAAAATCCGTAACATTAGCTACCTAATGTGCATAATTTTAGTGACAGCCCTAGTTCCGAAAAATAATAAAATGAAAAAAAAAATCGGATATATGACTTTCAAGGTTAAGTTAGGTTAGGTTTTAGAACGTGTACTTGTCATTGGGAGAAGTACAATTCCCAGAGGTCGAGTGTAACGCATTGTTAATTCGTCCTAGAAAAGGGAGAGAGAGGATAGTGAAGAAAATAGGAAAATTGGAGAGGTAGTACATGAATAAAGTCTGCCTCAATTTAGCCAGGACTTCGCGGCAAAGCTAAGGATGTTGTGAAAAGATATTATTTTAACTTTATAGGCTTGAATGGCTTGATTTTGGCTTCTTCTGCAGCCAATACATAGCTTCTGAATAAACATTTAAAGCCAATTGTCAAGAATGGTAATAGTATCGTGATAAATTGGGTGCGTCTTTCTGGAATTTTTAGGTTACTTTTTACGACACAATGAATGTATTTAAACAGGCACCAATTTTTTGACAGGAACCAAAACTAATTTTGTTGTAATTTTCTAATTCCTCTCTTTTATCCTTCCTTCTTAAGGACGTTACGTACAATGGGTCAAATCGACCTCTGGGTACTGTACTTGTATAAATTGACAAGTACACGTCCTCTAACCTAACCTAGACCTAACCTATGATGGCAATGATTTATAATACAAATCGGGCATTGTCCAATCATGCTTAATATAGCAGTGCCTTCTCATTACATACTTGACTTTATAATTTCCTAACGCAAACTATTTAAAATCCCGGGGGGTGGGGGGAGGGGGGTAATGTTATACTTGAGGGTGATAGGGTGTGTTATTTAAAAATTTATTGCTTGGATGGCAAATTATCTTTAAACCTCGAGAATAATTTTTGACTTTGGGATAGGAAATCTTATCTTAAATCATATTCCAAATGAGTCTTTCCTAGGCTAAGAGCAATACACGAAAAAGGCTGTCACTTGATTTTTTCGTATACCTATACCAGGTATGGTTAAAAATTATATTTCAATTATACTAGTATTATAATATAAAATTCTACAGAATATATGTAAATAACAATGCTGAACAAATATTATGTCCTTAATTGCTTGAATATTCTCAGAACTAAGTATTAAAATTTTTGTTTAGAGGCTAAACGAAATGCAATTAGGCTGTGACTCACTGTACATATGTAAAATTTAAAGTAAAAGAAAACTTAATAAAAAGAACAAAATTCACATGTCTGACGATTAAAACAAAACAAAAACAAAAAACCCAATAAAAGTTCTCATAACAAAAAAAAGAGTAGAAAATAGAAATGTAAACAACAGCTACTGTAATTTGGTGTTTTCGTATATCCATCCATTCAAAGAGAGAAAGTGTGACGAATAAGTGCAGTTTTGTGATTATAGTTAAAGTAAAAATAATAAAAATATAATCGAAAGTTTTACATTAAAAATAGTTTTTTGAAGTAATTAAATGTCAAAAAAGAAAAATAAAAAGAAAAATTCGTCAAGTCAAAAGTAGATTTAAAAATTTCAATTAAAATAACAGAACAAATGGAATCTTTTAAATTGCGTTTTAAGTTTTAGAAAGTGAGTGCAAGAGAAGAAATAGAAATGTAAACATTAACTAACTGCCATTATTTTATTTAATGTGAAAATGTAAAAGCAAAAGCAAAAGTGAATGAAACCATCGTAAACAAATGAAAAGTGTTGCCTTATCAAGAGTTTTTAAACGTAGTTACGTAAAATGCTGCTTAAAATTCGTTGTATTGCCCAAAAAACTAGAAATTGTGCTGATTCTCAGGTAAATGTTCTGGATTTTAACGAAGAATGTATTACAATTTTACAATTGTTGCATTAAATGCATTATTAAACTATTAATAGAGTTCACACGAGCTTTAATTTAAGCGATGATTTAATAAAAAAGAAGATATCTAAAGGGTGGTTTAAATTTCAATACTTTACATACGTAAAGAGAGAAGTAGAAAGAGAAGTTACTGTTTTTTATGTGTACACGAGGAGTCAATTTAAAACAATGCAAAATGAAAACAACTGTTTTCAATTCTTTTCTTTCTATTCAACTATGTTTTCCTTTCTTTATAATTATATATTTTTATATTATAAATTATATTATAATTATTACGAGATGAGTAAATTTGACCTTTGCTCGGTGCATTGTAACAGACCAGAGTCTTTGAGGGAAATCCACTAGTCTAGTTCACTACCTACTAGACTACTAGGATACCATTTTCCTTGTATATTGTACTTGTTTACTTAAAAATGTATATCGAGCTTATGAAAGGTAATGGTTTTTGAAAATTTTTCATAATTTTACACTAAAACTTGACATTTAATATGACTTGTATTATGATGATAAACAAAACTAAAAGAAGAGACATAAAGAATAACCCTGATAAAGTTCATAAGAATTAGTGCCTTCCTCCATTCGCCAAAATTGATTGCCTTGATGGCCTAGTTGGTAGTGTACTAAACTTGAAGTAGCCAGGCAGTAGATTCGATTCCCACCAGACACTCTAGGATATTGATCTGATCATTTGTCTGAAATTATATTCGTACGTCTGATTACTAATTATAGAAAAAAGAAAGTAATAATTATTACTAGAAATGCAATTTTCGAAAAGAAAAAAGTGACGAAGGTATGTATATACATCAATCATTAAGAAAAAAAAATTGTCGCACACTATCTCCTCTTTCCTTTCTCCTATAAACTATTTTTCTTGTATTCCAACACAATACGGTGTATGAATAGGGGTTATCTTCCGGGTGTTAGGCTCAAAAAATCTTCGGATTTAACGACGGGGGACTATGACAAATCAATTTCTATTCAAATCACACGATAGTCTGCTTTCAATAGCTGTCAAACACAAAGTAAATGGCACAACTCGTCTAAATTTTGATTGCAATCAACTGACAGGTGTTTGTTAATAGCACATCGGTTTTGCGCTTACAGTTATGAGGCGTAATTATGTCATTACTCACGGGTACCTATGTGCGACTTCTTTAGTTCTATCATCACTTACATATATTGACTTAGAAAAAGGGCTTCAAATTTATCCCAAAGCTTTTTCTCCAAGCCACCCACCTTGAATTAAATTTCATAATCGTATTCTATTCTATCTGCAGAATAAAGCTGCAAAGCAATGTAGAATTTAAAATAGAAAAAGCCATTACCACCTCCAAACAAAAGCATACGTAGCCGAAAAAATCTTCTTCCAAAGCATATTATTGTTCAGACTTGTTAGGTCTTACCCGATTGCTACCGGAATTATTTTAAGAAGCATTTGATAAGCACAAAAGCTGACTTTTCGAAGGCGATAGATTCATATCGCTGGACTAACAATCCATTAATGTGTTAGACCATCGCGTTTGTTGACTGGATGTTTAAGCCTGAGGCATTTGTGATATTAAATTACTATAGCGGGCAATAGAGACGGAGTGACCAAAACCAGCATCTTTGACAATCTGTCTAGCCAAGGAGAATAATTCGTCACGGCGTGTTAATAAAGCGCGCACTTGTCTGGTCATGCTTTCGTAGTGAGGACATAAGAATTTTGCATCTTCGTATTTATTTTGGATTGAAATCACTTCATGGTCTACTTCTGCCTTTTTCAATGCTTTCCATATGGCATACCATCCGATGATATCAAAATGATGGCGTTCAAGCTAATATTTTTTAATATTTTTCGACTTTAAATCGTGGAATTCATTCCCCATTCCCTGAGAAAAAAATTCAGTTTGAAAATGTTTTATGGTCAATATTAGCTCTTTAGAAGCCCCGAATGGTATTGAAAATTGTTCTTAAGTTAATAATAGTCAGGGTATAATGTCGGTAATATCTTATTGTTGAAAAGTTTTCCGTGTTAAAATCCTTACTACGAGAAAATCTATTTTATTTTCCCTAGTTAACGCAGGATTTCTGTATAATGTTTTTCCAAAATACTGCTACTCCAGATACTGAAGAGTATTCTCACGAATCTGTTCAGTATCCTTACGATACTGCTCAGTAATATAACTCCTTCCAATTATTGAACAAGCGCCCAGGTATTTCCTGCTGGAAAACATTAGTACATTAGCGTAGATTCAGTTTGCAGGTATGTGTTCTTGTAATTCATTTTCCTGATAGGAATGAATGGAAAGAGAGTGTAGTGTGTGGCATATTTTTTAATGACCAAACTTTCTTTTTATATTGTGAGTAATCAATCACACACAATGTCAGTCAAACAATCAGACAATCACCCAGGAGATCTGGTGGGAATCGAATCCACGGCCTCTACCATTGAAGTTTAGCACACTGCCAACCAGGCCATCAGGGCATCCAACTGTAGGTGATTCCTGTTCTGAATAATTGTTCTTTGAATGTAAAATTTTCTGACAGAAGAAGACTCCTGTCCCAAACCCGAAATTTCTTCTCGCCATAATTACCCAGTAAAAGTTTGGATAGTTGCAATCCCTCCTGTCAGTCTCCTTCTCCCAGAGCAGCAATCTATACTTCTCTTTTCTTTTCGCTGGGACGGTATACAAGTTCTCCTCCTGACAAGCTCATCTGCCTCCTTATTGCCCTGAATTCTCACATTATCTGGGTTGCAGTAAAAGGTAATCCTATTTCACCATACAAACCGATTCAGTCGAATTTATTTCTCCTTAAAAATATTTTGTCGGTGATCTTCCGCAATAGACATCAAAGAAAGGTAAGGCGGTATCGCCAAAAGTAGAGAGACTGAACTCCTAATAAAACAATATTTCTAGTCAACCTTTAATGGATTCCTAGTTCTTTCTATAAACCAATCACCTGGTAAAGTCCAATTAGAGATACTGAAACAAGGCAGCAAAAAAAAAAGAAGATGAAGCTTTTTGGCATCCTAAGGAACTAAAAGAATAATTCCAACAATCTTTTTAGGTATTGCTTGTGTGCATTTTGAATCTGAGAAAATGTTGAAAGTAACACTTTTCAAATCACTTCAGACTGGACTTCATATTCTATACGCGTCATATACGTGGCAAATATTAAATATGGATTGCGATTGTTTAACCAAAATTTCTTTCTTAGCTAAACCCTATTCAAACAATACCTATACAAACAATTTTTAATACCCAGCATAGCATAGCATATCCCTAAGTCTACCACCACCCTTCTCTCACTTACAATTGATTTGTGATTTTCCTAATACAGACATAACGCTGTATCTGCTATCCTCCTATCTTTAGCGATTTCTATTATTAGTTGCGGTTGTGTTAAATAGAGATGACAAATTCATTTTTTTCTCCCCCTTTTTTTTTGGTATTTTTTTTTTTTTTTTGTGAAACACCAACTAAACATGGTGATGGGTCATGAAAGGTCCTTGCGTGAATTGTCATTGTCGTGAGTTGTATAAGAGTTACAACAGCGTATAAATAAACATATACTATATATTGTACAATAACAAATACAACAACAACAACTAAATTTAGACACTAAATCATATACAAAGAAATAACAGAAAAAAAATATTGAAATGTAAACCCATGCCTGCCTCACAATAAAGGGTCTTAATAAAGTTTTTTTTGTTTTTTGCTTTGTGTACGAAATAATTGGCAAATTGCCCTAAATTTCAGTCAACACATTTCGTTCGTTTCGTTTCATTTGCTGTTGTTGTTGTTGGTTTTTTTCACTTTTATGTTCTGACTGCAAAAAGACCCACTTTTTGTTTGCAACAAACTAAAGACGACCTTGTCGAAATTATTTTCCAATTTTTGGTTTGTTCCTCTTTTGGTTAGGAAAGATGGAGAAGAAGAAAAAACAAAAAAGAAAAACCCGGCAATTTATCAAAACATCAAACGGTAACGACACCAGTGCCAACATGTAATTCATCATGACAGCTATTGAAGCTGTTGCTGCTGAGGTGTAGAGTTTTAGTGGCTTTTGTCTTGCCACAAACAATCATTCAAACAATTTTAACATCGAAACAACCATTATTGTTGCCTCTTTTCTAAGATGATTTGTTAGTTTCTTGTTAACAAAAGGCATAAATTATACAACTAACCAGCTAACTAAACAACCAACCAACTAACCAGCTAACTATCCATCTAATACCATGTATAGTTAGTTACTAACTATCTTAACTATACAAAGAAGAGATGAAACAAACAAAAAAAAAAAACAAAAAAACAACAAAAATTAGTTAAGAATTCCTCGAAATAAAATTTGTTTTTTTCCAAAATAGATTTCTGTTGTTGTTGAAGACAACTCACATCTAAAGCCTAGATATTCTGTAGAATTAATAGAACTGAACCACCACTAAGTAGTTCTGTAGTTTGTTTGGCTTGCTTTTTGGTCTTTTGGGGCCACATTAAATTTTAAGGAGCCAAGGTTATTTGTTAAATGTGCCGTAGTGTTACTGTTGTTGCATTGGCTGTTGTGGGTATTTCATTATAATCATTAAATAATTATTTTACCAGGTTAAGTTAAGTTGTTTTTATTATTTTAATATTTGCTTAACCCATTACGAACAGTAGGAATATAGTGTGGAATCAATTTCTACTCTGGTTAGATCCTTACCGTATCTTATGAATTTGTAAAGGAACTAAACGTTCCAAATTGTTGTCTATGTTAATTATCATAACTGTAGATCAAATATATTCAAAGCAGTAGGCCAGCACAGCTTAATACGGTGTACAGAAATGCACCTTTATTGCGTACATCGCAATAAACGCCATTATTGAGATCAATATTTCATATAAAGTTTCAATTAATAATTGCGCAATAAATACGCAAATTGTTATAATATTGAGTAAAACTTAAAATGCAGCACTGTCATTAATGTGTTTAGTGAGCATATTACAATTAACCGAACACTTTCTGTTGATATTTGACAGCTCAAATGTCAACAACGACAAAAAAATGTTGAAACAATCAGCTGTCAAATGAATATTGAATAAGCAGCTGAACTGCGTATATTATTATGCCTGAATACTTAAAATATTGTACTCAATTAACCGAATATTGACTCAATAAAAATGCATACCTGAACATGGTATAACATAGTAACGGCTAATGCAATATCTGTGGAAGTAACAAAATATTCAGCTGAGAACCAAAAATTTTTAAAAATTTTACTGCTGCTTTTATAACCAAACCAAGTTTTCAGACCTGGAAACATTATAAACTACAATTAGGCGAAGTTGCTTGAATTCTGGTTCTAACCGCACTCTAGGTAGGGAGAAGGCAAGAAAACTTTCATCAAGCGATTTATACTTTATGACCTAAAACCGTCTGCAATGATATGAACAACGCATATCTTAAGAATATCACACAGCCTTACCTCAGAAATGCTTTTTCACAAAGATACGGTAACAAGATAGGAAGGTAGATCCCATCCTGAGAGCCAAATTGTTTCACAATTTTACACAAGACTTCTAAGAACCTCGAAAAGTGCAGCAACTTGACAGGCGCCATACTGCATAAATAAATAAAATAATCACACAATCAATGAACGCCTAACCAAAGATTAATCACCCAGTAAATGAAATGAACAGCCCGAATTCCGAGCACATCGAACTTGTACTGAACACCGTAACACACTCACTACGCATCATTATGGAGCAGTTTGTTGAATGGCCGCCCAGCTGTAGCTCAGCTTCGATACCATTGAACAGGGCGTATATACATATCTTATGTGCGGCACTACAATTCAGAGGAGAACCAGACAAAAGAATACGATCTTTTTAAAGCTCAATGACAATGAGCGGAAAAAAACGTGTATAGCAGGGCTATCCTATTACCCGATTGTTTTACAGTATTATGGTCGACGCCTTGATATCGCTGCCATTCAAACACAACATACATACATAATTGGCCATTACAACACTTCAGTCAGGATTACGGCCTAGCTTCTCACACCACTCATGTTGTGTGTGTTAATTTTATAGATGAGTGGTGGGACCTACAGTTGAAATTCGACCCCGAACGACAGATTTCTGAGAAACTTTTTCATGGCAGGTTTATTTACTCAGAGTTTTTGCCAGAAATCTGGTGAAAGGAAGTTGCCGAAGATATATTTTTTCAAATTTTCGTTTTGATGTCTGACGTGGGGTTTGAACTCGGGCCTTACGTCTAATAAGCCAACACACTACCTACTAAACTACGACGTCTTCAAACACAAGAGAAAAATTAATTACGAAATTGTGCTCTCAGTTACGCTGTCGACAAAATTCCCATCCTCCAAAAACTGTCATCCGATTTGCGAGGAATATACCAATTAATCCCGCTGATTCATACGGCTTTATTGCGAGTTCTATAACAACTGTACGTGAATCAACTGAGGACCCACTGCACTGTATAAACAAAGGTCGGGCAACTTTCATTTCAGTGGTACGAAAAGGTATCGAGATCGTCACGCAAACATAAAGTCAGTTTCCCTGTACGTCTGCGAAACATGGAACGTATTGAAGACAGAACTACTCTACAAGCAAAGGCTCTGTTTGTCTCATGTTCTTTGAAAGAATGAAAATGAATAAAAAAAAAACTGACATCATCTCTGGTCTGACTTTTAGATCCACCCTCGTAAACAACTTATTTCCTACTGAGTATATGAGAAAGAAATGTTTGTGAAATGAAAATGCTTCAATTTAGTCTAGACTAGGCGTCATTATTGTTAGTAGGTAGGATATTGGCTTATTAGACGTGAAGCCACGGTCAGACATTTCCAAACAAAGCGAAATATAAAGAAATATTTCTTCAGGGACATCCTCTCAGCAGATTTCGGGTAAAAACTCGGTGAATAAATAAAAGTGCCATGAAAAGTTTCTCAAACAATCTGTCGTTTGGAGCCAACTTTAAAGTGTATGGTGTACTATTTCCTATATGTTCCAAAATAGCCACTGATCTTCTAGACAATTTTCATAAATTTTTTTTGGCCAAAAATCGATTTTTTTGAAATTGTAAATTTCGAGCTATCCCACCATAAGAGATCAGCAATGAATCGCTTTTTCGCTACTCATAAGTACTCATGAAATTTTGAGTATGAGTGAGTCAACAGTATTGAAATCCAACTTCTCTGATTCATTCATACTCACTACAACCTTGATTTATAAGTACAGGTTCCAATGAGTATGAGTACAACGTTGATATCAAACTCATAACATTCGAAATATGTTTGATCATAAATGATTCGAGTGAGTCGAATCATTCGTCAAAATTTACAGTCTTAGTTGTTGTTGCATATTTACAAAGAAAGGATAAAGACACATAAACAAAAAAGACAAAAACAACAAGCAGAGCAAACACACAACCTTCTTGTGAGTATTGTAGTGTTCGTACGTGAATCATACTTATTTTGTGATTCGTGTATACGATGAGTCATGGAGTGTCGAAATCAACAACATCATACGTGTTGTTAAGTACGGGTACCAGGAGTATTTCAAACTTTCAATATGAGTAGTATGAGTATGACATTAAAATAAGTATGAATGCTTATAAGTATCAGAAATAATGAGTATGATTCGAATATACTCATCGTTTTGAATACTCATTGCTGACCTCTGCCCACTACCACGGTTGGAAAGAGCTCCCTCTGGACACCCATTTGCATATAGCCTGTATGGTGTACTATTTCTTATATTTTCCAAAATGGCCACTGATCTTCTAGAGAATTTAAAATTAACACACACACAACGTAAGTGATGTGAAAAGGTAGGTTGTAATCCTAACTGAAGAATTGTAATGAGCAATTACAAATGTATGTACATACATACTTATGTATGTGTAATTTAAAATCCTGGGGAATTCAGTCTCAGACTTAGATCAGTTTCCATTGTCTTTTAAGGGGTTAATTGCAATTTGTTTATAATTTCAGATTTGTTGTTGTTGTTGTTTTCGAGAAAAACAAATTCACTTAGAATTACATTTTTATTATTGTTGTTAGCAAAAGAATAGAGAACGACGACTAGAAAAATTTGTGATTTTTTTTTTGGTTTTTGTTAAATTATTTGCCACAGTAGCACTCTATCATTGAAAATCTTTTAATGCTTTAATATTGCTGCCACCTCTCCACCCGCTCTAAAGTAATTTGATTTTTTTTTTGTTGTAAATTTTCTTTATTTTTATGTTGAAAAGCAAAGGAATAAAAAAACGAAAAAATTATGTATACGGCGCTGACGTTTTTAATGTTTTATAAAGTATTTGCGCAATTGGCGATCATGGCATCAAGTTAAACTCAAGTTGCAATAATTTTTTCTTTTCTATTGAAGTTGCTTTAATTTTTATTTTTGTTTTTGTTTTTGTATTGGGGGTATTAAATTATAAGTACATGTTGTTTTATTTTTAGTTTGTTTCGTATTTAAGCATTCAGCATTGGTATCGAAGAGAGGGTACTTAACGTACAAGCTTAAACTGCATTTTAAATCGTATTTTACAAGATGAAGTTAAAATTAAATGAACACAAAAATTATAATGAATTGTGTAAAGTGAAGAGAGAAATAATGTTTAAATGAATGGAATGAATGAATAAATGCAGGAGTTAGTAAGTTTAGCTAATTTTTATAAAATTAAATCAAAAAACGTGATGTTTGAGATTTTTAATTAGATCGTCTGTCGACTGTTTTTCAGTATTTTTTTCCTTGATTTTTTTACTCTCTGCTGAAGGAAAAATGCTGTACAAAATATTGGTCATGTTGCAAGCAGCAACAACGTCTAGTAAGAAATATTTTTTATTTGTGGCATGTTTTATGTATGTATGCTAGTCTGGCTTATATTTCATATGTATGTTGGTTTGATACTGTATATTGGCATAATTCTTTTGAAATGTCAAACTCATTTGCTATTTTTAATTAATTAAATGGAATCTCTTATATCGGAAGCATTAAACGAATGAAAACGAATATAAAAATAAAAAAAATAATGTCAGGCTAACAAAAGAATGGCATTCCATCATGATTTATTATATTGAGCCATAAATTAAAAACCTTGATTTGTTATGTTATGTTTTTTCTAATACGTATTGTTATTTTGGCTAATGGTGACGCTAGTGAATGGTTTTCAAATAAACTTACTTGAAATTATAATTTCTGAAGTCTGGTTTCTTGTAACACAACTAGAGGGTGAGTGTTTGTTTTAAATGTTTGGGTTTTGAAAATTACAAAAAATCACAGAAAAAATTTGTAAAGGAAAAGAAATATTTAGTTGCCTAGCACTTAGTTTAAGTTAGGCAAGGAGTCAGAAACCCTCTTTTAGGAAAAGGTTCCACTTTGACACGAATTTAATAACACAATCTCTTCTGCCCGGGAATGAAACATTCCCCAGAGAAAGCCACCACAAGTGCAATCTTTAATTAAAGGACTTGGTCAAGGCTAACAAGAACAGCGTACTTACTTACACATGAGGTGAAAAAAAGTTTTTCCGCCTATAGAAGTCAGGAAGAGCAGACCAGCTCTTTCAGACATACATAACATAATTGGTCATTACAAGCCGTCAGTCAGGATTACGACCTAGTTTCTCACACCACTTATGTTGTGTGTATTAATTTAATACATGAGTGGAGGGATTTTTGAGAAACTTTTCATGGCAATTTTATTTACTCTCAGAGTTTTTGCCAGAAATCTGCTGAGAGGAAGTCGCCGAAGAAATCCTTTTTGTATTTTGTTTTGATGTCTGGTCAGGGACTCAAACCCTGACTTTAGGTCTAATAAGCCAACACACTATACATTATTGGTTCTTAAGCTGCTCTTCACATTAAATTGGGGAATGCGTTCCATTACAACTGCTTAGTCAGATATGTATTGTGCCCTGCATTAACTTCAACGGCCACAATACTCTCCTTGGCAGTAGGCGCGCTACTATTAACAATCATTCCAATGAGTATCTGTATACTTAAGGCTTGCTTTGTTGAAGAGTGACACTCTATTAACCCGTTAACTTTGTTAACGGTTTTAGCTTTGTTACCTACATATCTCCCTCTGTGATTACAATTAGTACCCGGTGTGCGTTTGTATAGCATATAGCCTTCCTCATCCCTCCTTGTGAAACTCAAAAGAGCGTCTTAAAGTCTAAAAATTGAACGATAAATTTGACGCAAAGAAAGCCATACCCTTCTCTACTTTAGGGAACTTTTCCTACTTTTCTAAACTTAGTTCTTTATTTTGGAGTATACGATACGATGACTATTCTTTCATTAAAGTCGAAATCTTTTTTATTTAGCAGTTTCAGCCAAGCGCCTGCTGAAATATCGGTGTTAGCTTCCATCAAACGCTCCAGTATTTTATTATTGATTAGGTCTTCTATCTTCCTGTCATTTACGGAGCAGCATATATCAATGACAGCGTAGCAAAGATCATCATGCCGCCTGCCAACTCTATGATAAAACCGAGGCTCTTTGCCATTGATCACCTTTAGCTTTTTTTTCCCTATCTAGCTCTATCGTCATTCAGAGCAACCTTTTCTCTCCGAGAGGAATTCCAATTAGATCTTTCCTTATGTGTTTTTTATTCTGGTATATTTTGGTTCTATTACGGCTTAATGGCAAGTTTTCTTCTTATTAGGCTTTTTTTAAAGTCTGAAGAGACCAGTTCGGCAAATCCTCCTGAACATGTCGGTGCGGGCTTGATTGTGAGCTTGAAATTGATGGAAATTGATGAAATTGATTCATGGTAATATTTTTATTAATGTTTTTGGGTTTTCTACTAATGGTTGACATATACTTATTGAGCCATTCTTTTTCCGTCATGCAGTCGAAACTGGATCTAATTAGCGAAACCGCTAGATTAAAGATGAGTATCCACAAGACCAAATCACTCAGAATGAATGCTAACGCAACGGGGAAATTCTTAATATACGGCAAGGAAATTGATGAAGTAGAGTCCTTCTGCTATCTAGGCAGTATAATCGATAAATCCGGCGGTTCATCAGCAGATATTGCCAGCCGCATTAGAATACCGGAAACTCTTTCTCATTTAATTAAACATAATTAGTGTGCCTATATTTAAAAATGCCTTGTATTTTCTATTGTTTTTCATTGCATACTCGTACATGATCGTTTGTACAATGTATTGTGTGCGCTACACAGCCTGTCACAAGTTTCTATCTGTGCCGTTGATAATTTTGCTAAGATTTCCTCCCACTTCAGTCAAGATATTTACTGATATTTTTATTTCATTTTCTAATCATTTTAAAATTTATTTCTACTGTCCTGCCACAAACCACAGGCCTTAAAAACCAATAGCACAAGAAGAAAAAACAAGAGAAGAAGATGAAAAAAAACCCAAAGAAAAATAGGCAATAGTCGTAAAGTCTCAGAAAGTATAAATCTTTTAAGAAGATAAAGTAACGAAAAAAAAGTGTACAGCTTTACAATTTTACAGTTCCAGCCTCCTCTAAAAACTTTCCAAATCGATGTAAAACAATTCAAATAACCAGCATCAGTACGGTTTAGATTTTCTTTTTCTCTTCTTTTCTTTTTACCTTAAAAAAACTCAAGGAAATGTTGGAATATTTCGTATTTCTTCTATTGACCACCTCAAAGTTTTATCATCACATTATCATAATCTTTTCAATTTTTCTGTTGTTGTTGTTGCTGTTGTTGTTATTATTATTGCAGTTTTTGGGGGAATTTTGCTTTGTTTTTTTTTTGTTTGTTTGTTGTCGAGATGCTTGAATTGGCAATATTGATGATGATAATGATGATGTTGTGTAGTATAGTTTGCTCTGTTTGCTGTGTACGGCAAAGCAGCAGTATATGTGGCCGTAGTTGGCTGGCTGGCTGGCAATGCGGCATAAAGATGACGTCCTAGATTTACTATTATTCGCTTTACTTGCAATTTTTGTGATTTTATTTCAGTTGTGTTTCGCCTATGTTTTAGCCTATAGAGATGCAAAACTCTGATTGTTATCACACTTGTTGCCTAGTATTTCTTGGTAACACTTTTTTTTTGCTTTGAAATTTTTCTTTTCTTTTTTTTTGGCTTCTTTTACAAACTCAATTCGTTCGTAGTGGCTGCGTTAAGGCTGCTGCTGCTGCCACAGTTGAATGCACCAACCATAACTGGCAAATAAAAGTGCAGATACGCTTGAGGTGCTCTGACTCTGGCGACAATTGTTGATTGTGCAACAGTTTCTTTCAATTCGATTTTTTTATCGATTTTTTGTTTGGTTTTTTTTTTTGCAACGAATTATTTGCATATTGCACTCGTTGACTTTGTCGAAAAAACGGCGAATGAACATCAACTATTTTTGGTTAAAGAAACAAAAAATGAACAAGAAAAAAAGCGTTTTTTGGTTGCATAGCAAAAATTTGTTTCCTTTTTGTAAAGCTTTAGGCGGCCCGCTTGTGAAAGTTTTCTTTATTGTTGTTTTTGCTGTTGCTGTTGTTAAATTTTGAGGTAGTCAAAAAGCCATGGAGGGGTTTTTGCATAAAGTAGCACCTGAAGGTTAAAATATTTGGTGGCCAATTGTTATTTCGACCGTAAACAGGCATTTAAACAATCCATTGTTTTCAAAGGATCCTTTGTTGTTGTTGTTGTTATTATTTACTTTGTTTTTTTTTTTTATTTTATTTAAAAGACCAGACCGGTGCTATTGCCAGATTGAAGATGTTAAGTGTAACATTTTAATTTTTTGCCAACACACTACTTATAGGCCTTTAAGTAGATACAACAAAATGAGAACAAAAGATGGTGTGTGTATGTGTATGTGAATATATATCTGCGCTCTATATATTACAGCAGAAATTTTGTATTATACAGTCAAAATTGCTTAGAGAGTTGCAGATGTGAAAGTAGCAGTTTTCTTAAGAATTTATTTTATCGCAAATGTGAATAGAAATCCATTGTAATGGGAGAGAGATTGAGAGAAGAGAAGAAACAATTGATTTATAGCAGGTCAGGATGGTTAAGTATGTACTTATTTAATATTCAGTCTCATATTCTAACAATCTGTTAACAATTTGTCTTGAGGAAAAGTATTTAAGATTCGTATTCTTTCAAACCAAATAAATTTATTGGGAATTTCAACAAAAACTTCTTAAATTTGACAATGCAGACCGGCAATCATATTGAAGCTATGTCAGACAAGAGAACAAGATTGGTAGTACAGAAGTGGTATAACATTGGAACTTTTTTTAAAGGTCCCCTAACAAATTTCTCTTCCAACCGGCTCTCGTTTTTACATTTCCAGAATCGCTCCCAAGTTCCAATGGCGATTTCTGACGGCTATCTTGTTGAAGACATACATATTTGTCAAATTAGTTGTCATTTATTCAGTCCGTTTTGTCATATCACCATGGGCGGATGAAGCAGTCAATAACAAGTGCGAATAATAAAATTGTTTCATCAAAATGAGTGTTCTGTTCGGTTAACATATCGCGTGATTTCAATCAACAAATTATTTTCACTGAAGAGTCAAAATTATAAAATTTGGAATGTTATCAATCCATATGGATTCACAAGCGTTCAATGTATCTCGAAGAAGTCACAGTTTGGTGTAGATTTTGGGCTGCCGATATCATCGATATAAAGGGTCCGCCAAATAACTTTTTTTTGAAAATGCTTTAAGAAAACTACTGAATATTTTTTCAAATTTCTTTTTTTATTTGAAATTACAATCCTGCCGGTTAATAATTGAAAATAATTTCATTCAAATGGCTGCCACGGCTGGCCATGAAGTAGCCTACACGATCGGTCCAATATTTAAACACATTATCGATTGTGTGCAGCTGTGTTTCACCAATGGCTTCACGAATATTGTCCTAGCCGAGGCAGCCATTTGAATGAAATTATTTTCCATTATTAACCGGAAGGATTGTACTTTCGAATAAAAAAAGAAACTTGAGAAAATATTTAGTAGTTTTTTTTAAAGCATTTTCAAAAAAAAAGTTATTTGGCGGACCCTTTATATTTCTTTGAGAGCAGTATTAGTCAGGCCATCACTATCTATCAATCGATGATATAGATCGATTATTACCAAATTTTTTTGTCCTAAAAAAAATAATTAAGTTCATATAATTTCGAAACGCAAGACATTAAAAATATTGAATAAGAGTTTAAACATGTTCTAAAATTAAAAAAAGAATAAGTTTTATACAAGCGAATTTACTTTGTATTGTCACTTTTGCTTTGGAATCTTAACCTTAACACACGACTACAGCTTAGGCAGATAACTTGGCTACATGTACAGATCCAAAAGTATTTCAACATACTTACTTCATTGGTCATAAGAACCCTTTAGTAAGGATTACAACATAGTTCCTCACACCACCCACATTTTATACCTGATTGACGGCATCTACAGTTAGAAGGCGACTGTGAACGACAAATTTTAAGAACTTTTCATGGCAACTGTGCAAGGAAGTTAGAGTTCAGAATTTCTGAACATAATAGGAATTCGCCGTAGCATAGTAAGTAATGTGCTAACTTGTTAGACATGAATCCGTGATTCAACCCCAGGGAAATCTGGAAAAATATGTCTTCGGCAACTTCCTCTCAGTCATGAAAAGTTCTCAAAAATTTGTTGTCCGGAATCGTCTTTAAATTGTAGGTTCCGCTACTCATGTTTTATTCATTAACACACACGACGTAGGTTAGGATAGGTTAAGTCATATCAAAAGCTCACTTGAGCACGCAGTTTCTGTACTCACGAAGTTCCTCCGAACCAAGGAGGGAGAAGTTGGTCAGCGCAAGGGCTGCATATTTCAAAGCATCGACTATCCCACGCTGGATAACCAGCCAAAAAGCTTGTTAAACGAGGTTATATCCTTGATAGCAATGGAAGATAGCTCCGTCAAGTTGGCAAGGGTTGGAGAGCCAAATAACCCATATCTGCACCTCTTAAGAGATGGACATTGACAAAGTTTCTTCTTTCTCAGCGGATCTGCACCCACGGCAGAAGTCGTTAAATGGAAGCCGTATTCTTTTCGCGTGCCTACCCATAACACATTGACTTGTAAGCATGGCCACTATGATCGAAATGATGTTACAACCAAGTCCGAGTAACTGGTTGGTGCGCCTTCTATCCATTGAGGACCAAGTGAGCCTAGTGGTGGAGCAGGATCTACGATAGATTGGCGTCTCGGAAGAACTTTCGCGCGATGGCCAGCTTGAATGAGGTAAGTGACATTCCTATGTTGATTGAAGAGGATTCCGCAAGTAGTGCGCCAGCTCTGGCTAGCTCATCGGCTCTGCAGCTTCCCGGAATTTCACAGTATCCAGGGACCCAGACAAGTGTGACACTGAAGCGCCCAGAAAGAAGGCTGAGACAGCGCAGACATTCCCTGACGATACTGGAATTATTCGCAACTTTCGACAGAGACCTTATGGTGGCAGCCTGGCTATCAGAAAAGATCGAGGTGCGTGTGAAAGGAACACCGTATGCGAGGATCCACTGCGCGGCTCGGTAGATCGCAATTACTTCCGCCTGGAACACGCTGAAATAGTCCGGCAGCCGGAATGAAATGTCCAAGTCCAATTTCCCAGAGTAGACTCCCCTACTCACCCCGACATCGAGTGTGGAGCCGTTGGTATATGCATCCAGGAGTTCCGGGCGGACGGTAGTGTCAGGGGTCCAATCGCTCCTACTCGGAATCAGGATTGGACGGGACCAAATGGCATGGGGTCGTGGCTTACACGACGTAAGCGGTGTGAGAAGCTAAGTCGTAACCCTGACTGAAAAGTTTTATTCTTCGGCGGAAACAGGGTTTGTTTAAGTTGATCCACCATTCCTTAACTTTCACAGAGCTTAGGATGTTCTTATGATTTGTGGCTGTACTATGGTTCCCAAAAGCAACTTTTAAGTCCACTGGCTTGCAATTGTAATTGTGTGGTTGTTTTTCTTACAAATAAATGTACATACACTGAGCGCCATAAGTGAGTAAACACCACTGAAATAATTCATTTTCTTAGGATAGCGAGAAAAGTAAATGAGAATAGTCGAATAAATTTCCAAAAATTAAAAACGTTTAATTATTACTTATAAAATGTTAAAACAAAAACCACAATTCATGATAAAGGAACTTTTTTTATACTTAAGAACAAAAGTGTTGACTAACTTATAGCGCTCAGTGTATATTGAGACAGTTTGGTTCAGGAGCTATAAAACAAATTGTGTAACCACCACCGCTTACATATTTCGCCTATAATTTACAGCATTTGCTGTGTTAAGCAATTTTGGAAAATAAATAAAATTTATAATTTTTGAAATACATTTTGTGGGAGCAGTGATTTATTTATCACACAGGTTCATAAGTTTAATGGCAGTGACAATAATAAATCCAAGTGATATACGGGATTAACAACAGCATTTAATATGCAATTAAAATGCTTGACATTCATGTTTTAAATTCAATTCAATTAACTGCTGGCCAAAATGGTATACCAAGCCAGCCAACTGATCTTTTCATAAAAAATTTAAAAATCAAATGTGATTTGGCTAAAAAGATTTTTATTTCAAATTTGTTTGTTTCGTTTCGTTATGTTTATTTTTTTGTTTGGTTTTGTTGTTTAAACAATTTAAAAATACTAAATATTTCGTTACATTTGTTCAACTGTTTTTGTATGCATTTTTCATTTTGTTTCATTAGGTTTACTTAAGAGCTTGTTTTACCAAGAAGTGCAAGCATAACTGACCGTATTGGTCATACATTGGCTATAAAAAATAAAATAACAACAACAATATCTGCAGAACAAAATAGAAATAATGGAGAGAAACAAAAAAAAAACTATGAATACTGTGTACAAAATCCGCCAAATACAAAATAGTTTTAAAGATTCATGTACAGTACGTGTAAATAAACCAAATTGGTCACGATTTTGGTATTTTATGTAACGTTTGTAACGTTTTTTTCCGATTTTCGATTTTTTCGATTTCTTGGTTGGAGGTTTTTTTTTTCTTATTTTATTTCGCAGGGGGTTCTATTTAAGAGCCGAAAGTGCTTGTTAACTACAAATGAAATTTGGTTAGAGAGAGAGAAGAAGAAAAAAATTTTTTTTTACACACAACACGGTTGCAGATGTAGTTTCAGAGTGTAGCGAAATATTTGGCAAAACGTAACATCAGCATCAAACCGCAACACCAGTAATAGCGGCAGCTGACGAGGAAAACCTATTGAATTTAATTTCGAACATTGTGTTCGAACATATTGTTCAATATATTACAACAATGTTGGTTGGTGTGTAAGTTGTCTGTCTGTCTCTCTGTGGCTTTTCTTTGCTCAAGAAAAAAAAATTTATGACTGTAATTTGCTGAAATAAAACTTTTTTTTTTTTGGTTGAAATTGAAAATTTTCAAATTTTCATAAATTTTTTTCCATTACAACTGGCAAGCAATTGTTTTTTTTTTGTTTTTGTTTTTCCTTAAAAGCTTTTTCAAATTTTCTTTAAAAAATTTTGCCATGATTTTGTGTTTTTTAATTGAAGTTTTTGCAAAATGATGTTTAATTTGTTTTTAATTTGTTCAACATTTGTCAATAAATACAGGAGATATGTATGCAAACAAAAAAAAAAAAAAAAAAAAAAAAGAGAAGAGAAACAAACCACACTTACAAACATTTCGTTTACAGTCTTTAGGCTTAAAGAAACCATTAATTTGTTAACAAATTATGCTCAAAAAATCTAGCCAAGAAATCTGAATATTTATGCTTAGCAATTGGAAAACTAAACTCTCGTTGTATTGGTGTAAGTCTCTCTTAACATGTAACTTTAGTTTAATGTTGTCGACAACATGGTTTTAAAATACTTATTACCATTTGGCAATATTGTTGTTGTTGTTGTTGTTCTTGCTATTACTATATAGCTTATGTCTTATCTCTAGCGGCATTTGAAAACACACTTCTATAGCCGTTTGTTTTTTTTTCTTTTAATAAAGATAACATCATCATCACCCCATGCACAGTAATACAAATAAATATACACACTTATATATACTCGTATACCATATAGCCGAACATGAGTATTTAATAGACAACGAATGAGATGTAAAAATCTAAATTGTCTACCAACATATCTGTCTCCGAAAAAAAAAATAGTTGCACGAGATATCAAAAAAAGAAACAAAATAAATTTACAAAGCAAAAGAAAAAAATAAAAAAAACCTTAACAAATCGTTCAAAAACAATATTCATATATACACATACACACACATACACATCTATCATAAGTATGTATGTTAAAACGCTAATGTGTAACATGCGACATGTCATGTTTAACTTAATGACAACAACCACAACCATGACAATATCAACAATGAAGGAAAACGAATAATGAAAACAGAAATCAAAAAAACACCAGCCATACAGTTCCAGCTACCAGCCATGTTTTTACTTCAACTTGCTTGCATTGTATTAAATACAGCATATGTATGCATGTATGTCAGTTACAAAATTTTATAAAAAATCGTTGTGATAAATCAAAATTCATTGGAAAATTTGGTGAAATATTGTCTGAGTTTTTTTTAGTTTGTAAATTATGCATATTAAGTTAAATATTTGAGTACTAAATGTGACAGTTAAAAACGTCGAGAAACAAAAGACTTAGGAAACAAACTTGAAAAACAATTTTCCTAAGTAATCAGTTTTCAGTGGCCATTACCATACAAAAGACTTAAGAAACGAACTTAATTTTGTACAATGAGTTAAAAAATACTCAAAAATTGTATATTAGTGGTAAACATCTCCCAATAGTATATTTTTCACACTATCCTTTCAGTTAATGGCACTGTATTAAAATGCCTTGTCATAGAGAATTTTGCACACAAACGAAGTGCATTACATTAACTTTCAGTGTCAGCTGACATATAGCCGTGCAGTCGCCGTAGTATAGTGGATAGTGTGTTAGCTTTTTATACGTGAGTTAATGGTTCACACCCCAGGTCAGACATCTCCAACCAAAAGAGAAAAATAAAACAATAATTCTTTGGCGAGACTAAATCTCAGCAGAATTCTGGCAAAAATTCTGAGAGCAAATAAAAATGGCATGAAAAGATTCTCAAAAATTTGTTGTTCGAGGTAGATTTTAAATTGTAGGTTCCACCATTCATATATAAAATTAACACACACAACATAAGTGGTGTGAGAAGCGAAGTCGTAATCCTGTCTGAACGATTGTAATGACCAACTATGTGTGTCTATATATGTTACCTGGCGTGTGTTGGATAGATTTCACACTGTTTCGGTTACAGCCTTTGGTAAAAAATGTGCTTCAGAAAGCATTGGAACGCAAAATTAGCTTTAAATGGATACAATGGCACATAGTCGCCGTAGTTTAGTAGGTAGTATGTTGGCTTATTAGACGTAAAGCCTGGGTTCGTATCCCAGGTCAGACATCAAAACGAAAAAAAAAAGATTTCCTTGGCGACTTCCTCTCAGCAGATTTCTGGCAAAAACTGTCGTTCGGAGTCGACGTTAAACTGTAGGTCCCACCACTGACGTTTAAAATTAACGCACACAACATGAGTGGTGTGAGTAGCTAAGCCAATTATGTATGTATGTATACATGTAGTGGCACATATTTATACTTAAGGATGGAGTAAAAAACGGAAGTAGAATTATCATAAAATGTCGCTTAGTTTTTCGCGTAATATTGTCTAAGTGTTCAGAAAGTTTTACGTACGTCTGGATATCCTCGTAAAGCGTTTTCTAATATAAAAGGTTCTCAATAATCTGTCGTTCAGAGTCGATTTTAAACTTTAGGATCCGCCATTCATGGATAAAGTTAACACACGCAATATGAGTGGTTTGGGAAGCTAGTTAGTAATCGTGACTAAAGAGTTGTTATAATCAACTAAGTAAGTGAGGAACTTTTCTGACACAGAAATAAAACGGCATACAAATACACAAAAGTTGAAGAACGGACATGGATACATATGTACATACATAATTGACCTTACAACCCTTCAGTGAAGATTACGACATAGCTTCTCACACCACTTCTGTTGTGTGTGTTAACTTTACACATGAGTGGCGGGACCTACAGTTTGAATTCGATTCAGAACGACAGAAACTTTTCATGGCAATTTTATTTACTCTCAAAGTTTTTGCCAGAAATCTGCTGAGAGGAAATCGCCGATAAAATATTTTTTCATATTTCGGTTTGATGTCTGACCTGGGATTTGAATCCGGGCCTTACGTCTAATAAGCCAACACATTACCTACTAGACTACGACGTCTTTAAGTTTTGATTAGCATGTGTAAATTTTACTAAATCATATTAAGGTGAATTAAAACGCACCACAATCAAATGATCCAAGATTGACAGCCCAAAGTCTGCTTTGGCTGGACTCTCGTGTATAGGTTTCTTTTTTCTTTCAATTCCTTAAGCGAAGCCCGGCTTCTAATCAGTATAAATATGCCGTAAATATAATTTCAGAGCTTTACAATTGTTTAATATTTAGAAGGATTCAAATTCCAAATTCTTGGCATTATCTTATCGAAAATTTAACCTGAACCTAAGGATTAAAAGTAAGAGTTTTTAATGAGAAATTTTGGTGGCCATTAAACACATTTCGAATGAAAGTTTCTCTGTCAGAAAGAATTTTTGTTTTATTTTTTGTTTTTTAATTATTTCATGATTATGATCGCTTACGATTGTTTTTAAATTGTTAATAAAGCATTAGAGATTGTTTTTAAGACTTTTTGAGGATCCTTTAAGATTCTTTTGCTTGCAGATTTTTCAAATTTTTTTTTAAAAGTTTCTTTTATTATTTCATTACTATTGTTGCTGTTGTTTTTGGTTTTTATCATCATTCTTTTTTCTTCTTCTGTGGCTATTTCGCACACTTACACTGTCTTGTCTGTATGTCTACATGTGTGGGTGGCTTTTTGTCTGCTGTTTTAAAATCATTATACATCACCAACTATTATACATTAAACATCTTAAAAAAAATAAAATAAAATAAAAATAAAAACAACACTAACAACACTAACATACAATGATTAAAGTTAATCGAAAGCTGAAACATAAATGAATGAATTCAAGACTTTTACAAAAAATTAAAACAGAAGAGAATGTACATCCTGAACATAATCACAACGGAGTAGAACACATTACAACCCTTTAGTCAGGATTACAACCTACCATGGATGGTAGAATCAACAGTTCAAAGTTATTTTCGAAAAACAAATTTTTGAAAAACTTTTCATGCCAAATTTTCTTTACTTTCCGAATTTTTGCCCGCAGACTGATGATGGTTGCTAGCGTCCTTTAAAAAGGCTTGAATTTTTTTTTCAAATTACCTTTGGCTGGTCATGTTCGGTCATTTGGGTTCCTATCTCTTGGCTTGTCTAAGATCTCAAGTGCTGGACAATGACGAGGAAGACGTATTGCAGCCTCCTTTTCCTCTTCGTCATTTCAGTTTCTGCGGAACTCGTTGTGAGATATTTCCATTCTGAAATGGAAACATACTAACATACTACGCATGAGCTAGAAGCCAGATGTGTTCTAAATATTGCTAAAAATAAATTAAAACCGTCATCATAAAAACGATTTGTTAATGCAGTGACGGGATTCTCTAGATCCTGTCCAAAAAAAAAAAAAAAAAAAACGGTCACAGTTACATCCTTTACTGACTACCACCAGTAATGATACTGAACTCTATAAAAGCATTGCAGTATAGACGCTATGGTTATACCAAAATTATGATATGAATGCACCTATCGACTGCACGATACCTGAAACTGCTATCGATCCTGAGTTTGCGACGCAGATACCGGATAGATCCTTTTATGATTTACACCTTCTAGGAACCGTAGAAGGTGGTATCGTTTCAGAACAACTGAATAGTAGATATGCATATTAGATTACTTTCTAGTTTCTCACACCACTCATATTGTGTGTGTTAATTTTATACATGAGTGGTGGAAACTACAGTTTAAAATCGACTCCGAACGGCAGATTTTTGAGAAACTTTTTCATGGCAATTTTATTTACTCGGAGAGTTTTTACCAGAAATCTGCTGAGAGGAAGACGCCGAAGAAATAATTTTTAGTATTTTTTTTTTTTTTTTTGAGATATCTCACCATACAATCTACCGACAAGACGATGTCGACAAATGGACTGACTTGTAAAGACACCCGTTTGTGGAACCACTAGCTATATCTCTTACATCTTCTCTGTCATTGTCCAGCGATTGGGAATAAAATTTTGTGGCAAAACATATCCAGACAAAGACGATTTGAGAAGAATTCATACCTTCATAAGACTCTCGGGATTGTTGAGGAATACCAACAGACAGCTATTGCATGGGTTATTTAAAAGTTTAAATTTAAAATGAAACAAAAACGATGAAATGCCAAATTTATTTTTTGTTGTTGTGAAGTACAATTGTTCCGATTAGAAATGGAATATTATTTCATTCATTTGACTGCCGTGCCTGGCCTCAAAGTACCTCATTCGATCGCACCAATTTTCGTGCACTTTTTTGAGTGTATGGGGTCGTATCTCGGCAATGGCATCACGAATGTTTGCCTTCAAATGTTCAATTGTCTATGGTTTGTCGACATAACACCTTTCTTTAACGCCTACTCATAGAAAATAGTCCAACAGTGACAAATCGCTGCTTCTTGTTGGTCAATTAACATCACCCTTTCTGCTAATCATCAAACGTTTGACGCAATAAATCGATTGTGGCATGAGATGTGTGGCAAGTTGCACCATTCTGTATAACCAAACATCGTTCACATCAATACAATGAAGACTACAAAAAAAAAAAAAAAAAAAAAAAAAACGGTTATCATGGTGTGATAGGTGTCTCCATTGGCCGTAATTGTTGCGCCGTCCTCATTTAAAAAGAAGTGTGGGCCATTGATGCCTCATAATGTGTGCATTTGCTTCTGAAAGACCACGTGTGGGTTTTCTGAGCCCCAAATACAGAAACTTTCCTTATTAACGTACCCACCAAGATGAAAATGAGCTTCATCCGAAAAGGTGATTTTTTTTTTTGCAAAATAGACATCATCGTGTAGTTTCTCGTTGACCCAAATTTCAAATAAATCCCAACGTTGCTCAAGCGTAAATCGATTTATTACGTTCAGTGAAGATAATATGCTGAATTTAAACCGATGATGATGATCCACCCTTTATAATTATATCTCGAAATAGATTGCAAAGAAGACAGGAGCAAGTAGGCAGTAAGTTGTATACAATTGGCTGCCAGTTTAACCTAACCTAGCCTAGTAACTACTGTTCCAACGACGTCCTACTAACAATTCCTAAATGTATCGCCATTTTTGTTTTGCTCCGAGTATTTTCTACCCTGAAATCATTTCATTACTTTAAACCTTTGTCGCATTAAAATGTTTTCCTTGGTGTTTGTCAGAGTGTAGTAAATATTTTTTATATTTTTTTTCTTGTTTGTATTGTTGTAAATGCGTATTAACTTAAGAGATTAAGCATTATATGTTTTAATACGATTTTTAAGCGTAGGTTGCTCTCTCTGATGCATTGATGCCTATAATTTTTTTTCCAGCTTTTTTGGTGTTTTTTTTTGTTTTGTTTTGTTCTCCTTAAGTTTTCTTTGGTTTAACTTCGTCTCTGTGGCTGCATTAACCACTTGCTATCTGCCCATCATACTGCTGTAAATTTCATTATCTTGGGTATTAAGCTTGGTTGCCTTAGAGACTAACACTTAAAATAATTGTGTTGTTTTTTTTTTGTGTATGTGTTTGTGTGTTTGTGTAAGTGTGCAACATCATCGACACCAGTTAATTTAAAAAATGCAGCATTGCACTGCAATTAATTTGATGGCAAACAGCATGTTAATACCGATGTACGATTAAACATATTTAAGCATTAAATACAGCAATAACAACAACAACAACAGCAATAATAATAATGACGACAACAACAACAACAACATATTAAAAGAAAATCTTTCTTAAAGTCATGTTATTGATGGTGCTAAATTTGCAACATGTTAATGTGTTTGTATGTGCAAATCTTTTATGTTGTTGTTTTGTTGTTTTTTGTTGTTGTTGTTTGTAATTCATTTAGACGAAATCTGTGTTTAAGAAAAGATTTTAATTTTTTTGTTTTGTTTTCGTTTTGCCATCTAATTTTCCGTGAAAAACAACACATGCTTAAGCATAGGCACAGGCACAGCCACAGACCCAGACACAGTCTCGATCTCAGTCTCAGTCTCAGACTCAGTCTCACTCTCAAGTTGAATGAAATTGAAATTAAAAGTATAAGACAAGTGGTATGTTGTCAGCATATGTTAAATGTCTTTAATAACAGCATTCATTGCATTGCATTGCATTGAATTGCATTGCTTTTCATTTCACATTACATTTAATGTTTATTGTTACTGAAGTCTCGCTCGTTTTCCTTTTTCCACCACCAAACAACAACGTGTGTCTGCAATTTTTCCAAATTTTTTTTTTCAAATTTGTTTTTTTTTTGCTTTCATTCGTATCGACAATTATCGTAAGAGATTTTTTTATAAAATTTTTTTTTGCTTCTCATATTGAACATTATCGCTAATTACTTGGAACCAATTGAATGTCATAAAATGTTAAACAAATTTATATGTACGATCGTACAACAACCAACTGACGTTGTCTGAGACAATTTAAATAATTACACAGAATATTGAGTTGAAATTTATAAATTAAGATATTTGAAATGATTAATTGCAGCACAAAAGAAACTTATCTTTTGTATTTCAATTGATCCCACAGATTAGTAGAGAATAAAACACAAGAAATTATAAAAGCGCCCGATTTGCTATCCTATCGAGTCTATCTATCGAAATTCTATCGAAATTCAGTTCGAAGCTTTTTTATAAGGCTGTAGCAACCAAAGGAATATTGTTGCCATTTAAGAATTATCTATGTAATTACCAAGACGGAGTACAAGGTACCAAAAGCAATCTATAACTGTCAGAAAAATATGAACAACTGCTCAGAGCATATGCAAAGGGCACATGAGCAACAGAACTTTGTTTTCCTAACTTTCTTCAATCCTTAATACTATACGGTCTCCAACATGGCTATCTTCTTCAAGCCTTCAGGCCTATCTTCTTTAATTGGTCACGAAATAGTCTCTCGGAGATATACCAACATACATACATAGTTGCTCATTATAATTCTTTGGTCTGGTCCAGAGGTCAGCAATGAGTATTCAATACGATGAGTTGATCCGAATCATAATTATAATTTCTGATACTTATACGCATTCATACTTATTTTAATGTCATACTCATACTACTCATATTCAAAGTTTGAAATACTCATGGTACTCATACTTAACAATTGTTATTGATTTCGACTCTCCATGACTCATCGTATACATTAATCACAAAATACTACAATACTCACTAGAAGTTTGTGTGTTTGCTTTGCTTGCTGTCTTTTTCTTTCTTCTTTCTTTGTAAATGCAACAACAAATAAGACTGTAAATTTTGACGAATGATTCGAATCACTCGAATCATTTATGAGTATTATATATATTTTTCTAAATGTGAATGAATCTGAATGAGTAGGCTTATGAATCAAACATATTTCGAATGTTATGAGTTTGATGTCAACATTGTACTCATACTCATTGCAACTTGTGCTTATTAATCAATGACGGATTCAATACTGTTGACTCACTCATACTCAAAATTTCATGAGTACTTATGAGTGGCGAAAAAGCGATTCATTGCTGATCTCTGGTCCAATCCTAGATTCTGGCATCATGTTGTGCGTGTTAATTTGATCTATGAGTAGTAGGACCTGCAGTTTAAAGTTGTGCGTGTTAGTTTTATACATGTTAACAGTTTAAGGTCCATTGCGAACGACAGATTTGAAAAAGTTTTCATAGCAATTTTATTTACTTGAGAGTTTTTGTCAGAAATCGGCTGAGAGGAAGAAATATTTTTTTTCAAATTCCTCTTGTTCGAGATGTGTGAGGTTTGGGCGTTGAACCATGGACTCGCTTTTCATATGCCAACACAGTACCTGCTAGACTACAGCAACTTCCTCTTGGAGCTATATCTATCAAATTAGTTGTCATTTATTTAGTCTGTTGTGCCAAATCACTATTGGCGACTGCAGACAGTGAGGTGTGTTCATTCAATGGGCACCTGAAGTAGTTGGCAACTGACCTTAATTAGCTTTAAAAAATAATCTTCAGTTACAAGACCCATTTCATTTCTTGTCGAATTTTTTACGATTCTAACTACATAAGATTCAAGAGCATCCAATGCGTCCCGGAAAAGTCCCTGTGTAGTGTGGATTTTGGACTGACGGGTATCATCAGGCCAAATTTCTTTGAAAACGAAGTTGGCCAGGCCGTCACTGTCAACGACTGATACCTGGTCAGCACTACAGTTGTATGATGACCATTTTCTTTTGGGCTGAATTGGATTATCTGGATACAAACGATGTATTATCTTAAAAACACAGCGCTACGTGCCACATTTGGTATTTTGCACGAGCGATATGAGAGCATTTTCACCTCTCGTAGAAGCGATGTGAACTGGCAATGGAATTCGTGCGATTTGTTCCAATTAGACTCTTTGTTGTGCGCTTTTCTTAAGTCGCAGGTGTATTCGAATAAACCATAAATCATAGCAGTTCTCCCAGCCAACACAACCCATGCAATCGATCAAATTCAGCCTGAGACAAGGGTAGCGTTCATACATAAACCTGGGAAAGGCAATCTAACCTACTTTATGCTTAAACCATTGGAGAGATTTCTAGAACATGCCAACGTCAAACTAGTATCAGTGGAAATCGCTCTACACGAAATTACCCACTATATAGAGATATTCCTAGATGACAAAATATGCTCCCTCGCAGTATTCATTGCCAATAGAGAAGCCTTCAATAATCCAATTCTTAGACGAGAAAGCTGATTAATTGGAGAGTCAATATGCTAAGGAATACATGGATAAATTGTGATGCCTAGAATGTAACCATAAGGGTCAATATAAAGAGGAGACTTGTTCTTCCGGATGGCTCTAAACATTGGGATTGAGTGGAACCAGACCCGTTTATAGAAGAACCACAAACCAATCTTCATTTTTTCAAACACAGCTACGTGCAAGCAGACATTGTATTATCTGGTCAAAGGATAATTTGGTAAACTTGATGCGAAGGGATTTAAATAGTTTCACTCATAGTTAAATGACAGTGAGGACATTAGCATGTCTTGGAATGTAACAAGGCGATGAACAATTACTCCTGACATGACAGGATTCGCATTATATGGACACCTAGTCGTTAAGGAGTGATTGGAAATGAGAGGGCAAGCATTTTGGCTAACCAACTTGTATAACACAATGGGACTTCAATATTTATTTTGTCACGCTTTAGAAACTTTTTCTATTACTTTACTCTGAAAGATTTCACCTGAAGACAGCTGATAACTGCAACCGCAACTTCGTATCAGAAATTTAGGACAATTCCGACGAGGGGAATGTCATGAATATTTTAGGACTAAATAAGGGCGATTTTAGTTCACTAGAGAGCGGTTTCATTGCGCACTTCGCCACACATATGTGTATACTTGAAAAACGTACTGCCATGGAGGAAAAGGATGAATGGAGAGTAAGTAATAAAGACTTTGGAAGAATAGCTGATTTTTTATATTATTGCCAAGCTTTCATAAGCTCAAGAAACTACAATTTTGGAAAGGACCCTAAAACGAACACAACTTACATCAAAGGGGATAGGTTTTCTGTTGAAAGCATAATTGGTATCCATTAATGATGAGCATGCAACAAAACTATTTGATGATTGACATGAGATCTTGAGCCTAGTGGTTGTTTTCCTCCCCTTCAACCTAACTAACTGCCTACGTAGTCTTTCTCCGTCTTCAAAATCAATTAGGCTCTCTAGTCGATTTGATAGGCTGATGACTTGCGACTGCTATTTTTCAACAATTATATTTTAAATATTGTGAATTGGTATCAGACGTGAAGCCATGGTTCAAACTACAGAGTCAAAAAATATTTTGTCGGTAACTTCCTCCCAGCAGATTTCTGGCAAAAACTCTGAGAGTAAATAAAATTGAAATGAAAAGTCTCGCAAAAATCTTTCGTTCGAAATAGACTTTTAACTGTAGGTCCCCGCCACTCATGTATAAAATTAACACACACAACATAAGTGGTGTGAGATGCTAGGTAGTAATCCTGACTGAAGGGTAGTAATGACCAATTATTTATGTATGTATGTATGTTTTGTATATTTTCAACATGATTTAAATTTCATTCAAAGTGATCCAACTGCTATAGGGGTAAGTTGTATACTTTGCAAAGTAAAAGGAAATGGAATGTAATCAGGCTTTAGTAATCGCCTACATTACAGAAGACTTGAACCAATTGTTGTCAGTATGGTAAAAAAATTTAAATTAAGTTTAATACATACATATATAGTATCAATACACAGTTGATCATTACCATCAGGATTACGGCCTAGTTCCTTACATTACTCATGTTGTGTGTGTTAATTTCGTACATGAGTGACGGGACCTACAGTTTAAAGTCGACTCCGAACGACAGATTTTTGAGAAGGCTTTCATGGCAATATTTTATTTACACTCAGAGTATATGCCAGATATCTGCTGAGAGAAAGTCACCGAAGAAATAATTTTTTCATATTTCGTTTTGTTGGAGATGTCTGACCTGGGGTTTGAAACATGGCCTTACGTCTACGAAGCCAACACACTACCTTCTAGACTATGGTTTAATACAGGTCCTTCAAAATAAGGTAACAAACATCTAAATCCCCTGTCCCAAGTGTCAGTGGTCGACCACTAAATCAGAGATCAGCAATAAGTATTCAAAAAGATGAGTAGATTCGAATCATACTCATAATTTCTGATATTTATACGCATTCATACTTATTTTAATATCATCGAACCTCTACTCATATTCAAAGTTTGAAGTACTTATCGTACTCATACTTAACAATATGTATGATGTTGTTGATTTCAACTCTCCTTTACTCAACATTTGCCAGAATCTCAAAATAAGTATGATTCGCCTACGAATACTACAATACTTATTAGAAGGTTGTGTGTTTGCTTTGCTTACTGTCTCTTTGCCTTTTTCTTTCTTCTTTTTTTGTAAATACAACAACAACTAAGACTGTAAATTTTGATGAATGATTCGAATCACTCGTATCATTTATGAGTATTATAAGTATTTTTCTAAATTTATGAATCTGAATGAGTAGGGTTATGAATCAAACATATTTCGAATGTTATGAGTTTGCTGTCAACGTACTCATTGTATTCATACTTATAAATCAACGTCGTGGTGAGTACGAATGAATCAGAGTAGATGAATTTCAATACTGTTAACCCACTCATACTCAAAATTTCATGAGTACTTATGAGTAGCGAAAAAACGATTCATTGCTGATCTCTGTGCTAACTGTCCTTACTCTCAATTGCCAATCTATGTATGTCGATAGCTTTCCTTAGCGTTTGTTCCATTTGGCTTGGCCTCATTAAAAATTACTTAAACCTTTTGAAGTTTATGTTCTCTTCATTATAAAGAGGAACCACCTTTGACTTTCCATTAGAAGTTGTTGCAAAATAATTTGTAACGTTTCAAAGGAATAAACATAGAAAAAAATAGAATCCATAAACATTTATTGTAATATTTTGTGCATCTCTATTGTTTAAAGCACAACAACAGAACATAATAAAAATAATTTATTTTAATATTTCATGGACTTTAAGTAGCCATCTAAATTAATAGCATGTCTTTAAAATAACATTTTAACAATAGGCGTTAAAGCTTTTAAACCTCTGATCTCTTTTTTGTATTCTCCCTGTATACAACTGTTTCTTCATGCATACATACATACATTATTCAGAAGAAAATGAAGTAGAATGACGACCAATACACCTCTTTAATAAACAATAAAATTTTTATTAAAAATATAATAAATCCACCGAGGATAGTTTCATTTTTATGTTTTGTTTTCGGTTTGTTTTTGGTTTGTTTGGGGATGTTAAAAATATTTCATAGCCGTCATTAAACGTAAAACATAAAAAGATGAAAATTAAAATGAAAATAAAAATGGAAATAAAAATAAATAAAAAAATGAAAAATAGAAGCTGCTTGCTTATGACATCACTGTGGAAATCTTAAAAATTTTCTGCATAAAATCTACTGACATAATGCCCCCTTTTATATGCACTTAAAAACTCTTTCATAAACAGTCGGCCGTCCATTAAAAGCCAGTTAAAGAACATACGAGTGATTGAACGGATGCTGCTGCTGTTGATGCTGTTGCTGTGGCTCAATGTTAAAAATGTTGAAACTATTTTAGTGAGGCTGCTGAAAGCGTTTACAGGTTTATGTGTTCCAAAGAAATACAATCAATAAACGAAACAATATATTCCACAAAAAAAAGAAAAAAAAACTAAAAGAAAAGAGAAAAACTCCAGTGAAAAATACAATGACGTCTAATTAGTATTTTAAGGCTTCCACATGTTTATGCCACAACCTGTACACTCGTATGGCAATATATTGTTGTTGTTGTTGTTGGTAGCTAATATAGGCAGGCTTGTGTGATGCTATTACAACTGCTACTCGAGTTGCTATTAAACGTTTCAGTTACTTTGTAGCCGTGGCATGCCAGCCATGATGATGATGGCATGGCTGCCAGTAGACAGTCAAAAAGGCTGTAATGTTAACGCTAACTTTTAAGTGCTGGAAAGCCCAAAACATTTATAAGCGAAGCAAATACAATAGATTTACTTGCAAAAAAAAAACAAAAAAAAAAACATTTACATCAACCACGTCCCCATCCACATCCACATCCGACACATATTATAGGTCGGCTGTCGATAACGGTTACAGTGTTTGAGAAAAATCAACGTCATGTTATAAAAAAAAATAAATCTCCAGTGAATTATTTTTAGCTTCTGTTATTAAAAATATAAATTAGAAATGAGTAGGGCTGTTGGAATAAAATTTGAATTCAAATCATCTTGGAATACCTACATATGTATACCATTTCTTCACAATTGTTAGCTGAATTTCCAGCTGATGTCACAGCAATTTTGTATTAAATCTAATAGAGGGTATTTTATTAAGTGCTTCTCAATTCTTAAACGTAAATAAGTGTATGTTTTTTATTCGTCTGGACTGCTTATTGTCATTATGTATGGTACACAGCATCCTTCAAATGTCTGCCTTGGTTTAATGGTAACAAGCGCATATTCTCTGTGGCCAGTTTATATCACCTCCATGACAAGATTATGCCCTTAAATCGGTCGTGCAGAAAAGCCAATGTAGGGTGAGATGTGTGGCACTTAGTGTCGCCCTCTGTCTTGGTTTAATGGTAACAAATGCATAATCTCTGTGGCCAGTTTATATCACCTTCATGACAAGATTATGCCCTTAAATCGGTCGTGCAGAAAAACCAATGTAGGGTGAGATCTGTGGCACTAAGTGTCACCCTCTGGAAACCACATGTCGTTAGTGTCCAGATCATCTAATTCAAGTCAAAATATGTTGGGAATCATCAACCTGTAGTCATTCCCAAGGAAACATGGACTTATGACACTGCCAGCCCAAAATCTACATCAAACAGTGACTCCTGGGGGATGCATTAGACACAAAGTATGTGTAAGATGCTATTGAAATTGCTTATTCGTTTGAAAGACGAATTAATTTCATAGCTTTAGGTAGAGGGCATTCGAAATACGCAATTTTCCATGATTCTGGTGCACAAATCAGGCTGAATTTAAACGATGACATGGATTATGTTTGCTTTGAAGTCCGTTGTTTTTTATGGCTTACTTGCATACATCTGAGGCTTAAGGAAACCCTAGAAAAAGTCAAACTGGGTCAAATCTCATGATCGCCGTAGTGAATTCACATCAACTTCACGTTAGACGACTATGTCTTCAAATTGTTTGTGGAGAATTTCTAAAATACAATGAGTTGTGCAGCACATAGAGCCGCCCTATTGAAATAACAAATCGTTGACGGCCAGATAATTCAGCTTAGGCCAATAGAAGTTACAGCGATGACCTGACCACCGTTATGCTCTAAGAAATATGAGCCGATACACTGCCAGTTAAAAAATCCACACCTAACAGAGGCTTTTGCGAGATGTATTGGACGCTATTGGATCTCAGGTAGATTGACATCTGACCATATGTGACTATTTGGTTTGTTCATGTAACCACTCATCTATAAATGGGCCTTCTCTCTGATTTTTGAATGAAAATTAGGTTCAGTTGCCAAGTACTTAACAGTCTATTCAGTGCACACATGTCATCACGTATGTTTGTTTACTTTCAGTTCGTGGGTCAATTGAATTTTGTACAGATGTGGGCCGAAGTAACAACGAAAAATTGTGGTCCGCAACAGGTCCAGTTCTTGTGAGGAAACCGAAATCGTCTGACTCGGATATCCCCGGCTTATACTCACGAAAAGCGGCGATGTTTATAGCATGGCTTGCGTTTCGTCGGCGTACGGGTGTTGATCGCTAGTTTAATAATCCAGAAAACTCGTATTTATCCACCACATTGAGAATAGTCCTCTAAGTAGGACGATTGATCAAACAATTTTATTATTTGCGCGTGCTATCGCCGCAGTCTAGTACGTAGTGCGTTGGCTTATTAGACGTGAAGCCACTGCTCAAACCTCAAGTCCGACATCTCCAAACAAAATGACAAATAAAGAAAAAATATTTCTTCGGCGATTTCCTTTCAGCAGATTTCTGGCAAAAACTCTGAGGGTAGCTAAATTGCCATGAAAACTTTCTTAAAAATCTGTCGTTCAGAGTCAACTTTAAACTGTAGATCCCGCTAGTCATGTATGAAATTAACACACACATCACAAGTATGGTGAGAAGCTAGGTCATAATCTAGACTATAGAGCTGTAATGACCAATTATGTATGTATGTATGTGTGCATTGTACGAAATTCTTAAAATCGGTTCCCTCAATTACTACGTAAAGAAATTAAAATAAATTGATTTTTTTCAAACAGTATTAAGTCTGCTATACTTAATGAGTTGGCAATAAAAAATAATTACAAACTATTGCTGGTTTCGTTATGTAATATGGCAATAGGAACTTAAATTGTTTTCCTATAGCAAACTAAACAAATAAAAAAATTACTCGTAATACTCTGCAACATTTTGTTGCAAATATATTAAATCCTTACAAATTTCATTCACCTACGATAAAGATAACGATATAATTTAAGCGTAAATTACGCAAAAAACTTAAAGAGGGTCGTTGAAGAATGAAAAGAATCGATAATTAAACAAATAACACCCCTACTCTCAAAACACTTCTTCGAACGCATCCAGTCTACGTTACCAGCAAAAAGAATTTTAAGCAAGAAACAGCGAAATCTAACGTTCGATGAATTTTCACAAAAAAAAAAAAGAAAAAAACACAAAAAAACCAGAAGCTTGAAACGCTTTATTTTGCTTTTAATTTTTTCCACTGTTTTAACGAACACACGCTTCTCACCTTTATAAGGTCAGTCAAAGCAACAGAGCGAGAGCAGCGGGAACATTGAAGCGGCCTACAAACAGTTCCCAAACCAGCAGCCATCACCTCCGCCGCCAAACATAACAGCGCGATAGTAATTTTCTAAAATCGAGTTGCAGCTACTCGTACTTTAGTTACAGCATTTTCATCCATTTGTTCATTCTTTTTTTTTCCTCTGGTTTTGTTAAGATACGATACGAGTACTCTCTTAAGTAAAAAAAGGAAATTGTTGCACGTTAAAGATTAGTTTCTACGTTTTTTTTTTCCTTCATTCGGTTGCAATTTTTTGTTTTGTTTTTGCTTTTCGGTTTTTGATGCCAACAATAAATGAAAAACTCGCCAGTAGTAGGTAATGAATAGAGAAGGAAAAACTAAAGAATTGTTGCACGTAACACAACAAGCGGCAATAAGTACAAGTAACAACAACAACAGCAGCAGCATACAGCATATTGTGTACTTTGTAGCGACAACATGTATTTACTACTTACGCTTTTGCCTTTAGATTTTTCTTGTTATTGTTAACAATGACGTTGTAAGTGTTGTTGCATGTGTGTTGGCGTCATTTTAAAGACGAAAGAAAAAAAATGTTTTTTTGAAAATCCCTGGTGTTTTCATCACAACGCCCGCATTTTAACAATTTCGAAAATATATACATGCACACACACAAAACATACATATGAGTGCAACATAAAAGGTGGGGTCAATTGAAAAGTTATTGAGTGGAGGATACAGTTGAGATGCGTTCAAGTTTTGTGGAAATAATAAAAAGGAATCTACCTTCGAAACCGGGAAGAGATGAACCAATTTTCGTTAAGGTTTTCAAATTCAAAAATTTATAGTCTTCAGTCGTTCTCCTTAGATTTTATTTATAAAGCCACTTCAACTCTGACCCCATAGAGATAAACATCGTAGGCTTGCAGTGCTACTTTTTAGAAAAGATTAGGGTTCAGTGGGAAATGTTTGCCGCAGATACATACATCCAATACAACCACGTTTTTTAAAGTAAGGACTTTATCTTCCCCAGACCGCCTATAGTTGGCAACGATACACTGGAAGAGACTACCATTCAAATAAGAATGCAATGAAGGACCCAAAATGTAAAATAAAAGTTAGTCGCCTCTCTAAATGGGGAGAAGCAATCAATGTAGTCCTTGTATAAGCCGATCAGTATTTCTATCAAAATTGAACAGATTTGTGAGTGACATATCCTTGAGATAGTCCCGGTCATGAAAGAACCGTCACAAAGCGGATGTTGTACCTTTTCCACCTCTCTTCCGATAGCTCCTACAATATAAGTACAATATAGATCCTTACAATATAAGTACCTCATACTATCCGCCATATGTTCATCATATTATCTTACAAACGTTGAAAACCTAATCTGTTCACTTCCAAAGATTAATACAGTTTTGGTCCTTTCAAATGGCATGGCACAATAAGATATTGGATATTCTGCAAATGATGATGGTAGCGCACCTAAGTTCCATCTTCTCCAACTGAATTTTGAGAAACTTCTCTCACTGGCAGTATGATATTTAAATGTCTTAGAAGATTATTAGGCAAGATATCGCAGAAGCTGTTGCAGTCTGAGCATGCAAATGGTGATATTAGTCCACTTAAGTTCCATGCTCCGCAATTGAATGCTTAGCAACGCTCTCATCGGAAGTATCTTTCCTTTGGATGTATCAATGTCTTAGAAACCATTTTTATTATCTTATATTTTTAAGATATGACACAAGCTCAGACCGCAATCTGAGAAGGCATTTCCATCAGGTACTATGTTTGAATTGAGAGCATTTATCCACTGAAGTCGCCGTGGTCTAGTAGGTAGTGTGTTGGCTTATTAAAATTCAAATAGTTCTTTCGGCGACTTCCTCCAGCAGATTTCTAGCAAAAACTTTGAGAATAAATAAAAATTGCCATGAAAAGTTTCTCAAAAAATCTGTCGCTCGGAGTCGACTTTAACTATAAGTGCCGCCACTCATGTATAAAATTAACACACAGAACATAAGTGTTGTGAGAAACTAGGTCGTAATCCTGCAGTTATCGAACAAGCTGACAGAAACGAAAAGGTTAAGCTTGTCAAAATTAATAAATAGAACCCAGAATCACGCTCAAGTAGGGGTTTTCCTACAAGGACTTTTGAATTTTAAGAGCTCACAACGGCCTACTTGTTGAAGCTACTGCAGGCAAATTATTTGTCTTTTATTCAGTCTCTTTTGCCAAATCATCATGACCGACTATAAACGACGTGTGTTTGCTGAATGAGCTCTGATTGACTTGGTAACTGATCTTAGTTTTCAGCAAAAAATCATGTTGAGCAATGGAACCTAATTGGAACGATTAAAATCTACATGAGATGCAAGAGCATCATTTATCATTTATTCAGTCTGCATTGCCATATAGCATTCAACAGCACGTACAAAGAATAAAAAATTGTTTTATCAAAATTAGGGTTATGTTTGGGCAGTGTAACGTGCGCTTCGCTTTGAAAAATCATCTTCAGCGATGAGGCCAATTTCTGCAAAAAGCAGTACGCAGTCAAACAAAATTATCGAGGACCAAGCCATCAGTATCAATGGCAAGCAAAGTAGGTCGATGATTACCAACTTTTGTTGCCCTATATTTTATGATTTGGCCACCAACATATAGGGCCTCAACAGGATGGCTCCATGAGCCACATAACTCATGCCACACTATAAGCCATTTGAGGGTATTAGTCATCTCAAATTGAGGTGATATAAACTGGCCACCGAGATCCTACAATTTGACCCGGTTAGGCTTTTTCTTGGGTATATGCGAATAAATCATAAAAAATAACATTTACCAGGTTATCACTGTGACTTCTATTGATCTGGTTTGATTGATCTTGCTGTAAACGATGTTTAATTTCGATAGGACGGCTCTGCGTGCCACACAGCTCATTGTATTTTAGAAATTCTCCACGACCGATTTAAATACATAGTCTTCTCGGATGAAGTTGATATGCACATAGTTACTAAAGTATACATACGGTTAACAAATTTCAGAAATTTTTTAACTAATCCGTTTTCGTTGAAAATCTTTATAGTTCCCTCGATTTTAAGACGGTCTTTTGCATTGGTTAAAAAATTTCTGAAATTGAACTGAATTGTGGCCCTGCACAGGCCCATAAAGGTATACATCCAATTTACAAATTTCACAAATTTCTGAACCAATGCAAAAGACCGTCTTAAAATCGAAGAAATATGTCAGACAATTATAAAGATTTTCAACGAAAACGGATTGGTTAAAAACTTTCTGAAATTTGTTAACCGTATGCACACTTTTGCGGCTGAGCGTAAATTCACTGCCGAGATCGTGCTACTTGATCCAGTTTGTCTTTTCTGGGGTTTTATTAAGCCGCAGGGGAATTCGAGTAGGCCACGAAAACAACACTCCTCAAAGCCAACATAATCCATGTCAGCTTCTTAATTCAGCCTTTTTTGTGAGCCACAATCATTAAAAATTGTACATTTCGGAGACGTTCCACCCAGAGCAGACATAGCAGGTATATTAAGGATGTTATAGTCCACACATAATAGAATCAATAGGTTTTTCAAACATTTCACAATTTCGATAATATCTTCAAATACCTTGTGTCTAATGCATCCCATAAAAATCATTGTTTGTCGTGGATCACTCTAAATTTACTTGACAACGACTATGATATTTTCTTGTGGATTTTCTAAAATCACATGAGTAGTGTTCAGTAGAGTAAGAGACCAATTTACACAATTTTATTGTATTAAATCTTACTTTTCAATAATTTTAGTTTCACCCACTCTAACTGTTAATGCTGAAGTATGAAGTCTTTAAAAACGGCTTTAAGCTTGAAACAGACAAAATATTGAACAAAAAAAAAAACTAAAAATAAAGAGAACCACACAATTAGGATTTGAGTTAAAGTGTCATTTAACGTGTTGTTAAAGTCTATGATCATGCGTGATTATAAGACTAAAGGAAACAAAAAGCTATGCCAGTACAAAACAAACTGCAAAATCGCTAAACAAAAAGCCCATATAATAGATAATAATCACAAATCACTTAAAGGTGAAAAATAAAAAACAACAACAATAGTTGGGAGAAAAAAATTTTTAAAGAAAATAAAGAACACAATAGCAGTGCTACCGAATTATTATGACCATAATATGAAATTTTCTATGACTTTATTTATTAAATAAAGATCGTTTAGATTTTTTGTAAAACTAAAGGAGAAAAAAATACGGAAAATTTTTGATTAAGAAAATTGAATGATTAAGGATGTGAAGATGTGATTTTTTCAATTCAATTTAAATTTCGTTTTTAAATTTTAATTGGTTTTTGTTTTCTTAATTTATTATCTGCTTTGCTGTTTCATATTATGGCTACCACCTTCCCTCTATTTTTTTTTTTTAGAAATTATTGCTCCATTTAGATGTTAACATTTATATGACCTCTAAAAAAATTTCACTTTCTTTTAAATTAAAATTTAGCAAACACAATACCTCTGGCAATAACAATAACAATTATAATGAAAGATCTTCAATAACCTCGTTTTTTTTGTATCATTAAAATTTATTTTTAATTTCTTTTGTTATGGCACGAGTAAAGGGCAAATTTTATAAAGAAAAAAAAAATAAAGAATCGTGATTTTATTTAATTGTTTCTTTCTTTAATTTTCTTTTTTTTTTTTTGTTAATTTTACTTTCTTTTTTCATGAAACAATTCATTCCAACTCTATAATGTTCATCTCGTTGTTAATTTAAATTATTTGGCGCATGTGTCTTAAGTCTTTTGATATATACGCCACCACCGCAACACCACCACCACCACCACCAGCAACAGCAACATTTTTACGGCAGTAATGGCTGTTCAATTAGTCAGCATTGAATTCCTTTGCATTTTAATCATTATTTTACTGGGGCTGCTGCTGTTGCTGTTGCTGCTGTTATAAAAGCAAACAAAATAAATTTGAAGATGATTTCGTTTTATTTCCATTTAATTTACCCGTAGAAGCGAATATGTACGCATAATAAGAGCATTCATACGCTTTTAGTTTTGGTTGTTAGTTTCCAATTAAAGACCCACCATTGCGATATCGATCAATACGTATTATTTTATGGAATTTTTTTTTTTGTTAATTTTTTTCCCTTTCTTCTCTTCCTCCCTCCCTCTCTCTCTTTCAATCTCACTCTTTCTATTTTTCGTTTAACTTATAAAGTTGTTGTCTTTATTCGCATGAAAAATAGTTAACGAGCTTTGCTTTAGTCTTTTATCTTCTGTGCCAAATCTTTCTTACAAAAAAATAAAGCCAAGAGTGTAGTTTCTGTCTTCATTTTCTATGAGTAACAGTATAACAGTACGAGTATAAATAAAATGTTGATTGCAAAGATGTTGTCGTACATTTTTTGTTTTTTATGTTTTTTATTTTATTTTTCGTAGGGGAGATGTGCAAAACCGTTATAAACCGTATGAAAACCATTGTATGTAGTACCCTACGTATGTACATGTGTCTTTCAGCTGTGGTAGAAGTTTAAATTAAACTACACTTTCATTTTAATTGAATTCCAATAGATTCCCAAGATATGATCATAAAACAAAAGCGAAGTCATAAAATGGTGGCAGTGGTTGAAAATTGTAGCATTTCATTAAAGACTTAATGGAAAGGCGCATGGCTAACAATAACAATGTTTTACAATTCAAGTGCATTGTAACACTATTTTCAATATATTCAATAGAATCCTATCAATCACATACATCAGTCAACAGGTTGTACAATATTCAGGTTTCAAGCTTCTTAGAAAAATTTCCGGAACCATAAAATAATATAAAAGAAGCAGACAAAATCCTCGGAACTTTTCAAATCATTTTGAAGAAACTGCATAGGTTACCAATGTAATTAAACATCATACCAGTTAAGGGGTACAGAGAGTACTTATCAGAGATCAGCAATGAATCGTTTTTTCGCTACTCATAAGTACTCATAAAATTTTGAGTATGAAATTTAACTACTCTGATTCATTCACACTAGAGATGAGCGATATTTTCAAAACTGTGATTTAATCACTGAGATTGATAATTCACTGGTAACTACAGTGAATGAAATTGCCAAATAACAGTTACTAATAATGTCGTTCTTTCAAAATTGTTACATACTCAAATTTATTTCATTTTATTTTGAGCGAGGCAGAATTACTATTAGATGATTCTGATTATTTAATTTTGTCTTTTATACATGAACTTTCTGTGAAACTTAATTGTCAAACTTCATATAAAAAAAATACATTAAAAATAATAACATTGATGACACCACTTTGATTTTGTTTAGTAGTCTTTTCGTAGTATGTATCTAGTTGTCTCTTTCTTACGACTTAATAAAATACGTTATTGTCATTATTGTATTCACAGTGTAAATATAATACTGTGATCACAATCACTGTTTTAAATAACAGTGATTAACAAATCACATTCACTGAGAACAACGTTCTTTAAAAATCACTGGATCGCTCATCTCTAATTCACACTCACTACAACATTGATTTATAAGTACAGGTTGCAATGGGTATGAATACAACGTTCGCATCAAGCTCATACCATTCGAAATATGTTTGATTCATAAGCCTATTCATTCGGATTCATAACTTTAGAAAAATACTTATAATACACATAAATGATTCGAGTGATCGGAATTATTCATCAAAATTTACAGTCTTAGTTGTTGTTGCACTTACAAAAGAAGAAAAACGAAAGAGACAAAGACAGCAAGCAAAGCAAACACACAACTTTCTGGTGAATATTGTAGTCTTCGCATGCGAATCATACTTATTTTGTGATTCTTGTAAATGTTGAGTAAAGGAGAGTAGAAATCAACAACATCATACGTGTTGTTAAGTATGAATATGATGACTCCTTCAAACTTTGAATATGAGTAGTATGAGTATGATATTAAAATAAGTATGAATGCGTATAAGTATTAGAAATTATGAGTAGGATTCGATCCTACTCATCTTTTTGAATACTCATTGCTGATCTCTGGTACCTATCGAGGAAACTTTCTATGCTTGAAAAGAACACTGAGCAATGACAGAGGCAATAGATAGTAGTGTCGTCGTGCTATGCGTAAATAGGCAACAACAACCATCAATTACAACAACCATCGTACTCGGGACGCGTATATGAATGATGGATGCAAATGGGGTAGACGTTCTTTGGTTCTTAATTTCGCTATAATTGTGTTGTTTTTAACGCATAAGTTGCAAAGACTTCCTCATTTATTTTTTGACTGCTCATGCTTGTTTGCAACATGTTGTCATTAAACTAATAGTCATGGTGGATGTCGATTGAGACTGGGATAACTGTAAATATCCTAGTATTTGTAAAACATACTCAGAATATACTGATTAACTCGCTGCATGATTATTGATACTATTATGAACCCTACTAGATTTTCAAGAAAAAATCGCTACCTAAAAAAGTAGTAAGTAATCTACTCTACTAGGCTATAAATTTTCGTCTGTTAAAACAATGTAGCAATAAATATCCTATCAGAACACTTTCCTGTAATGTTAAGTCTAAATTAGTGTCTTAATTCATTCAGCTTTTGTTTACGAAGGTGGCACCAGTGACTTTTATCACATTTCTATGAGATTTGCTTTTTGGTAATACTCCTCATTTCTTTTTTCTATTGTGTTTTCAATCCTATGTAATGTCAGACAAACAATCAGATAACAACAAACATACAGAGTCTCTGGTGGGAATGGAATTTACGGCCTCGATACTTAAAGCTTAGGGCACTACCAACTAGACCATCGGTATACCCAAATCGATACCAGGATTTATTAAGTTGTCTGGCTGGTTTTCAGTTTGGTTTTAATGGAGTTAATCTTTAATGCGTAGCCTCAATGCTGAATGTAGTGACGCGTTAATCAAAACTTCTCAGTTGATAAGAAGGAGGCATCGCCTCATATGATATGAAAGCGGCCTGATATATGTGCTTTGAGCTTTGGTTGACAATTGCTTCATATGCCAGCTTTAGCCTCAAATTGCAATTTCCATGTGAAGGACCTTTAGAATGGCTTCTTTACCCGTCTGTAGTTCTATTCTAGTAGTGTTTTGGCTGATAAGACGTAAAGCCTCGGTTCAAATCCCAATTCATACATCTCCAAAAAAAAGAACGAAATATGAAAACATATTTCTTCGGCGACTTCCTCACAGCAGATTTCTCACAGAAACTCTAACTCTGAGAGTAAATAAAGAATTGCCAAGAAAAGTTTTTCAAAAATCTGTTGTTCGGAGTCAACTTAAAGCTGCAGGTCCCCCCACTTATGGATAAAAGTATCACAAACAACATAAGTGGTGTGAGAAATTAGGTTGTAATGCTGACTGAAGTATGTGTGCATGTATGTTGTTCTAATCTCTGAACTATCTTACAATGTCATCAGTAGGCTTTCTGTAAGTGTGGTGTGTTCAACAAATTTGATTCGTTGCCATAATAAGTAATTTGTAAGTGTATATGACTAGAATTTTGTTGGGTTCTACTTCAATTGCTTGAAATATTGAAAATTGAAGAGAATAATGCTCCGATTATTGCATAATTTCTGATTTTAATTGTTTTTTAAATATGTTTGTCAGTAATAGCTGGTTGCACTTAGTGTTGCTTGGGTGCTTTCATTTTCAAATAAACTTTGGTTGGTTTACTTGTAAGAGCCAATTCACTCGCCTTAATAATTGTGCAACAAATATTTATTGCCGTACTTGCATCGTAATTTAACATCACAAAATGAAATCTTAATTACCGGTTTAATGGTTTTTTTTTTAATAAAATTTTATTTATTTTTGATTTGTGGAAAAAATTGAAAAAATAGAAAGAAAAAAAAAGAAATGAAATCGAGAAAACGTAATAAAAGTAGTAAGGTATTACGAATTCGTTTATAATTCATTAAAAGCTTATCTTTCTTTTATTAATAGGCCTTTTATAGTCCTATTATTTAGTAAAATCTATGAAATTAATCTTGGTTTTTTTTTTGGTTTTTTTCTCTTTTTGGTTGTTAAAAAGTCTGCCATAAAAAATTTTAAATGGATTTTTAATTTCCATTGAAAACTAAAATCAGATCATCATTTAAAATACCATTAGAAACACATATACACACGCGGCATGATAACAAAAAAAAAAAATTGTAAATAAATACCGCAAAATTATTTGTAACATTAAAGATGAAAGTTGAAATTACAACAGCAACAACGACGACAGCAATGTTCCAATTTTAATAAAAAAAATTTATATATTTTTGCTGTTTGCTTTTTTTTTTTTTGGTTACAAACCTGGCTTCTATTTATGCTGACTCATTGGTTTGTTATTTGAATTTTGCTGTGGACTGGACTGGAATAGAGTAGAGCCAGAATGGAGCTGTATAGAGCAGAGTGTAGATTTCAAGGTTTCGGCTTATAACCTTTTTTTTTTTTTTTTTTTTTTTTTTTTTTTGCGAGTTTTTGTTGTTGTTGTTGTTGTTCTCTAGTGTTTTGCATTTTGCAGTCCAAAAAGATTTCTTATATTTTTTTAATGGATTTCGGTTTTCTTGGTTGTTTTAGCCGCTATTTTTCGTTTCTAATTTTTCATTTTCGTTTTTTTCAATTTTTTTTTTGGGCTAATAAAACAATATTTAAGCCCCTGCATAGCACAGCAAATGTATCTCCCTCTCTGTGTATGCGTTTGTTTGGTTTTTGCGGTTTAACGAACTTGTCCTTAATGTGTCACCAAACGGTAACTGATGTATTTTTAAATATTGTTCGTTACAAAGTCTCTTATAATCAATGATCATGAATTCAAAGAAACTACAAAACAAAACAAAATAAACAACTACAACAACAACAAAATATATACCATAAGTAACTGTGCAAAAATACAAAATACAGTGTGCAACAAACAATATTCATACAGCCGTGTAAGTAACTGCAACAACATTAAGAAATTTAATAACAAAAGCATTATGAACACAAAAAAAAACAAGAAAAAAATTGCAACAAATATAACAGCAATAACAACAGCTGCCTGCCTACGCAGTTAAATGCGCCACAGCAAGAAACCATTCCGTCACTACGACATTTAGTCACTCAGCTATTCATTGTAACCCATAATATGGCAACGAAACCAAAGCAAATGAAAAAAATAAAAGCACCATGGCTTAGACGATATGAACAGAATGTAGAAAAAATTAAAAAAAAATTCAATTTAATTTGGCTTTACAATGATGTTCGACCTATTGTGGTCTATTACAGGAAAGAGAGTAGTATTCCTTAAACAAAGAAAATTTTCCGTATCCTATGTTAGCCCGGAGAAGGCATAAGATGTTCAGGGTGGTTTTAGAATTTGTATACTTAAAACGAATCAATTTTCTTCAAATCCAGCCCTTTTGAACACTGCCGCCGAAGGACAATATCAACACCGAACATCACTGAAAAGATCAGTGCCACCTCTTTACATAAAGAGGAGCCTATTTCCTCACCACCATACCGAACAGAAGTTCTATTTCATTCTAGAAACTGCTACAATAGCGAAATCACCAGTTTGACTAGGAACTTAATTAATGAAAATGGAAAATGAAAGGAAAAAAATAATCTGTAGATATGGAAGCCCCTATCCTCGTCATAGAAATGAAGCAGGAATAAAAAATTAATGCTGGTCTGTATACGGCATTAGAAGAATTCCAGATCTTTACCTCACTCGTTAGATGGTAACAGGGGCATAGTATCATAGCTGAAATGCTTGAATACCTATCCGACAATAAATAGTTTCGTATATGGGATGATTTTCTTCATCTAAATAATCCATCCGGGAAACCCCCTGACTCTCCCCATAGGATAACATCATTAGCAGACATCATAGTTCGAATTCAATGAGAAAAATTCCTTATCACTGCAACCTATACAAAAACCCAATACATTTTCACATACAGCGACAAGAATATCATTCCAGAACTTGCTAGAAAGAACATCTCAATCATCTGCTGAACTGGGAAAACTTGCCTAATGAATCTAAAGAAAAACAAGGAAAATATGAAGAAGATGTTTTCTGACACCTAAATTTTCTTCTGAGGAATGAATGGAAAGGAATTCCAACTATCTGACTACTAAGACGTTTAGGAGCAAAACGAGGCTTAAATTGTTGCCCCTGAGAAGTAGAGCAAGTCTAACATGTAAAGATAAACATACGTAATTGGGTCAAAATGAAGTAAAGAGGACAATATGGACTATGGTGTCCATTTAAGTTCTTATGTCCCAGATTTAAGCTAAGCAGTCCTCTTCATTGTCTCACTTTTGTGCGATTAGAAGCGTGAATGTTGTGAGCTTTTACAGGCCATGATTTGAAGGAACAGGTTGGTACAACTACCGAAATTGCTATGCAGATTATATCTCACTGTTATCGTACATCTGAAGTCCTTGGGAACCGAACAGGCCTGAGGATACCGCCGGATAATCGGGAATGCTCGAGTAAAACTCTCAGGACAAATATCATTATTGAAAAAGGAATTCTTTAAGAATGATTAAGCTACGAAGTCGTAGTCTAGTACGTAGTGTGTTGGCTTATTAGACGTGAGGCCACGGTTCAAACCCCAGGTCAGAAATATTGAAAAAATATTTCTTCGGCGTCTACCTCTCAGCAGATTTCTGGCAAAAATTCTGAGGCGAAATAAAATTGGCATGAAAATTTTCTCAAAAAAATCTGTTGTTCGGAATCGGTTTTAAACTGTATGTCCCGCCACTCACGTATAAAATTAACACATACAAAATAAGTGATGTGAGAAGCTAGTTCATAATCCTGACTGAAAGGTTTTTTTTTTTTTTTTTTTTTTTTTTTTTTTTTTTTTTTTTATTTCAGATAATTGTACAATAATAAATATTTTACATAGAATTCATTTGGCCTCTGCGCCCTAAAGGCATTTTAGAGGCAAGTTGGCAACTATTAAACTTAACGTACAATTATAGTAATAATCTAATATTAAATATTATAATAAGTATATAACTTTATAAAATTTACTAAACAAAATGTTTTACAAATGCGTTTCTATTGAATTATTCAAAAATTCTTTACATAATCTTTTAAATATTGATATACTCCCGGCAGTTTTTAGTTGTGAAGGTAAATTATTATAAAGATTGCCACCCATATAATCAATTCTTTGTTTAGTTTTTTCTAATCTACACCTTGGGATTCTTAAGTTTGAAGAATTTCTTGTGTAAAAATGTGTTTGGTTTTGAAGAAATGGAATTGTATGTTCACCTATGTTGTGGAGACTTTTAAAAACAAACAATAGAACCTGATATATATATAAGCCATTAATTGGCAATATATTTTCACATATATCTTTATATAGCAACAATGTTGAAAAAGTACTTGGTAAATTATAAACAATTTTTAAGGCTCTATTTTGACAACGTTGTAAAGATTTTAACAATACATTGTTTTTATTAAAAGCATAAATACATACTAAATAATTCAAGTGCGATTCAATTAATGCATTATAAATCATTTTTTTAGATCTTTGTGATAATTTATTTTTAAATTTGTATAAGATACCAATAGCTGGGGCTATTTGGTTCTTAACACTATTAATGTGATAATCCCAAGATAAGTTGTTTTGTAACGTAATTCCTAGGTATTTAACTGAATTTGACTCATAAATGGGGTTGCCATCAACATATACAAAGAAATTGTTATCAGAATTTACTGCACGAGGTCTAAATCTAACTAACTTAGTCTTTTCAGAATTTATTAACAATCTATTCAAGCGAGCAAATTCCATTAATAAAGCAGCATCTCTTTCAATTATGTATGCATGTATGTATGTATGTATGTATGTACAACATATATTCCACACATAGCGGACATGGAATCTGTCACTTCTGAAAATGTAGGCCTAAATTTGAAAGATCTTCTGATATGATCAACAAGTTCACTGCGAAAAGCAGATTTGTTATGCAAAGATTTTGTAAAAATATTACCCACGTATAGAAGTGGACTGCAGAGTGCTAGTGACTAAAAAAAATAATACGAAACATAATCATTTAAAACCTCAACAACCCATTGTGCCAGCTTACTTACCTACGATAACAACACAACATTTTTACCTACCTTACCAATATTGTAACGTTACTTGCTTGTTGTTATTTTGCTACTGTCGCAACTGGTGGCATTCATAGCTTGTAAATATTGATTTGCATTGTGTTGTTGCATATCTCGCGCACAGCTCACACAGCGTCGTTCATCTATTTTTGAACATAGCGAAGCATTGAAATTGTTTAAAGAACATGTCACAAATGATTACTAAATATGGTGATTTTTCTATTCAGAATAAACCTCTAACGTTACAGACGAATATCTATCTTAACAATGATGATCAAAAAACATTCATTCATAGTGTTTTAGATTTCTTTGTGTATTAACAATAAAATTATTTATTTTATTTGTTGTTATTGTTAAAATTAAATCCATTGATCTTATTTTGTATTCCCCGTATCTAATATTAGATGTTTTATGACAAAATTTTAATCGTTTAATCTCATTTGTATGGAGAAAAGAATTTTTTTCCTCAGCCGATGTGCTATTAAGACATAAATTAAATGTTTTATTGGTACTCATAAGAATGAAAATATATTCTCATGCAACATTTTAAAGTTGATAACAAGATCATATACATTTATGTATGTTTGTAATTAAAATAAGTGAATGGGGAAGTTTCCTATGGGTTATACCAATAGTTGAATATGATACAGAATTCTTCTACAAAGCCAAATGAAACTGATGCTAATATTGGAGTCAAATGGCTTTATATAGCCAGTGCGGTCAGAGGTTCAAATGAATATTAGATCATGTTTGATCATGTTTGATGTATATGCTTGGAAAATAAACAAAGTACCTTTATTCACCTCCATTGGACATTAATACAATTGGAGAAGTAATTTCAATGTCATATTTGCACAAAATTTGTTTTGAGTGAATCATTTGCAAACGAGTATACAACATGTTACCCAATAACTGATTGCTTCATAACTGATCTTAACAGGAACTACATGTTCGCATTAACACAAGCGATAAGATTTTCAAAACTTTCCTTGTATGTTACCTCAACATGAGCGTTAATAATATTAACTAATGTGTGTTGATGTAACTTTTCATTTTGAAAATACTTAAAAGTGAACTAACCTACCAAACTAAAGGTTGTACTTGAATTTAGCCATCACGGCAGTATGCTTTATATCAATGTACGCTCGCTAACATCCTGATAAGCAGAGAAAACTCTTAAAAACTGTAATTGAAAGAAGATGGGAGTTCACTAAATCAAGCATCGATTTATCGTCGTCCAAGAAATATTTTTTTCATATTTCCTTTTCTTCGAGATATCTGACCTGGGGTTTGAACTGTGGCTTTACGTCTAATAAGCCAACGCACTACTTACTTGAAGCGAAACTATAAAAGTAATTGGATTAGAGGAACAACCCTGAGTTGGTAGTGTGCTAAACTTCAAGTGCCGAAGCCGATACCCAGCAGAGGCTCTGGGTGTTTGTGAACATCTGATTGGTAATTACAACCCTTCAGTCAGGATTACGATCTAGCTTCTTACTCCAGTTATGTTGTTTGTGTTATTTTTACACACGAGTGGCGGGACCTACAGTTTCAACGAACGACAGATTTTTGAAAAGCTTTTCATGGCAATTTTTTATTTATTCTCCGAATTTTTGCCAGAAATCTGTTGAAAGGAAGTTGTCGAAAAATATTTTTTCCTGTCTCATTTTGTTCGAGATGTCTGTCCTGCGATTTGAACCACTGCCTCACGTCCCGTAAGCCAACACATTACCCGCTAGACTTAGGCGACTATATCGTTAGTATAATTCGCAAAGACGCTAAGTCCACTTTTTTCCAAAATTGAGATTTTAATGCAAAATGCAAATTTTACGACAAAAAAAATGTCAGCATGTAGTTTAAAGTTGTTGTAATTTTGTGGTTTGCAAAAACGCTAAGTCCACAAAACTACGAAAAAAAATTAAAAGCGCGTGCCAACTCCACGAATATTATTTATTAATTATTAATTTTTGATCTAGGTCATTTAAAGAGAGCTATTTTGTAAAAATAATTGCGTTTAAAAAGTTTACAAATTTTAAAAACTGAAGAAGCCGCAATGTTTTTTGTTTCTCCTGTAAAATTTGAAAAAAGGGACTTAGCACATTTGCGAATGAGACTAACGATATGTGACTTAAAAAAAAGGGAAGAAGGCATACGTATACTTGTACACCCCCTTTTTGCTTTTTCTTATAAACTATATTTCCAGTATTCCAACACAATACACTGCATGAAGAGGAGTCATCGCCTAAGTGTTGGTACAAGAAAAAATATTTTCGGCAGATAGAAAACCATCTCATCTGTTCATTATTAAAACAAAAGTTGTCGTACACTAGTTCCTCTTTCCTTTCTTTTATAGACTATCTTTCCAACACAATGCACTGCATGAATAAGGGTCACCTACTGAATGTTGGCTTAAAAAAAAGTGCAGAAAAAAGAGCAGATGGTAGAGGAAAAGGCCTACTTTTGACATCGTACAATAGATGGACAAAGGAATATGACTATACGCTATCAAGGAAACGATCGGGACACTTTTCACGTGTCCCAGAGAGCAACTAAGTCCGAAGGTAAACAACTTCAACGATATCTATATTTTGCTGAAGTCGCCGTAGTCTAGTAAATAGTGTGCTGGCTTGTTAGACGTAAGGCCACGATTCAAACCCCAGGTTAGACATAAAATCGAAATATGAAAAAATATTACTTCGGCGACTTCGTCTCAGCAGATTTCTGGCAAAAAAACTGTGAGAGTAAATAAAATTGCCAAGAAAAGTTTCTCAAGAATCTATCGACTTTAAACTGTAGGTCCCACCACTCATGTATAAAATTAACGCACACAACATAAGTAGTGTGAGAAGCTAGGTCGTAATCCTGACTGAAGGTTTGTAATGAACAATTATGTACATATGTTTATTGCGATATTGAGGATAATATTGAGGAGCTATTATCTTCGAAAATAATGTGAGTCAATTTCCAATGTCCCAGTATACAGAAAATCGAAATGACTGTCGTGAAAGCAACCCTGTCTTCTATAAATTATTTTTTCTGTATTCCAACACAATGTTCTGCACTGAATAGGGGGTCAGTTCCTGAGTTTTGGTCCAAAAAAAAAATTGGTAAAAGCCAACAAGGAAGAGATAGAATGGACGTTTAATGAATGGTATTAAAGCTGTTGTATATCGTTGGACTCAGTGTATTGAACTAAAAGGATCTTATGAAGTGTTCTTTATTTCTTGGTCAGGTCATTTTGGAGACTGCCCTCGTACATTCTAATGGTATCTTTTTAATCATCGTATTAACAAAAAATTAATGGAAACAAGATGTTTATTTACAATTTAACACTCTGACAAATAAATTTAATTTCGTTTTTATTTGCGTTAATTTATACAACATAAATATCTATTAATTTAATAAAAATCATACATATTTATATACATATGTACATCTGTTCATATTAAATACTTTATGTAGACATTGAAATCTTTAAATCGGCTTTTTCTTAACTTGTCTTGAACATAAAAAATATGCCACACGCAAATTTGTCTCTCGTTTCCCACGATCAATGTTTTTTCTTCTGTTTTATACATACATACAGAGAGAAATATAAATCCACTAAATGTTCATTTATGTTGATTTTCGATAAAATACCTGAGCAGTATTACACACAAACATTAAAATATTAGAAAAAAATAGAAAAAATTTTTTTAAAAAATTATAAAATTGTTGTTTAAATTTATACTCTTGTCTACTATATAGTCTACTACATGTACATACATATGTACATATGTATGTAAGTAGTAAATACTCGTCTATAGATGCAGATTTCAAAAATTCTTGTTTAATTCAATTGCAAAGTGTTTATGATTTAAGCCAAGTTTTCTTTGGCATGATTTTTTTTATTTTATTTTTTTTTTGCAAAACATGAAATATGCTGCATAAAGTGGTCAATCAATATAATGACCATCACAAGTCGTTTCTATTTCTTTGAGTTGCAATTTAAGTTGATGCTGTTGCTGATACTAACGCTGTAGTCGTTGCCTTCGTTGTATTTGCATTTTAAATCGTATAATTTTTTTTTTGTTGATTTAACCATAGTGTTGCCGTGTATTAACTAACTCAACTGGCTGAGTGGATGGATGGCTATTTGAGTGGCCATTTGATAGAATAGAACTGAAACTCAGTAAATGCCAAAACAAAAATTACAGATTTTTGTAAATGAATGAAATAAGACGGTAATTAGAGATGCAATTTTTTGCAAATTTTTTTTCTTTGCCATTTAGATCGTTTAGTGTGTGTATAATTTTATCATTTTGTTCTAATAAATTTTAAAATGTTTGCCTAGCATTTAATTATTTCGGTTGTTTTTTCTCGTTTCTTCTTAATATTTTCATAAATTATGGCCTATAAAAAGCGGAAGAGGCTGAACTTTATGAATTTTAATTGTGATTTAAGAGTCTCTTAAACCACGTAAGAAGTTAGAATTCTTATGGACTGTGTGTGTGTTTATTTACATCAATAGATTAGTTTGATTTTCAAACTAAAAAAACCTACAGTTTAAAGTCGATTCTGAACGATAGATTTTTTTGAGAAACTTTCCATGGCAATTTTATCCACTCTCAGAGATTTTGCTAGAAATCTGCTGGGAGGAAGTCGACGACAAAATATTTTTCAGATTTTTGTTTTGATGTCTAGCCTGGGGTTTGAACCGTGGCATCACGCCTAATTAGCGGTCAACACCAGGATTAAATTCTGATTTCTTAGTTGCTTGGTACAGTAACAACATTTTGCGTTGCGAGAAACGCATCCGGAAAAATGCAATCAATATGGAGATGTTCGTAAATATCAAGACAAACCAAGTTTAGCATATTCAGCGCAGTTATAAAATCAACTCTATTAAATAGATGTGAATCTTGACTAGGCTAGATTAGGTTTAATTACTAATTTACGGCAGCTGATTTGTGTCCTTTGAGGTTCCATTGTAATACCGATTGTACCCTTCCCGTATTTATAATTAATTCTTAACTGCTGTTTCGTAATCATCCCGATAGTTTTATACATACGTTCTGCCAACAAGTCAAAAATCTTTCGTTTCAGTTCTCAAGTACCTCACAACGATTGGGAAAAAGTTATGTGGCCCTTTACCTTTTCATTGTCGTCATTACAGCTTTTGTAGAAGACGTTGTGTTGTCTTCCATGCTTTCGGGCTGGTGAACTTAAGAGAGAGTGTCTTATTATGATCGTTATGGAGTTCATAAGAAGGATTTTAATTAAAGTTCAATCTAAATTTTGTTTTTAATATACATATCAATAGCAGGCTTAATTTGTCATTACAAACCTTTGGTCAGGAGTATAACTTATCTTCCCAAAACACCCATGCTTGTGTGCTAATTTTATCTATCAGCGTCGGGATTTACAGTTTAATATCGACTTCGAACGACAAATATGACAACATTTTAATGCCATTTTTTTATCCCAGGAAGACTGCTGAGATGCATTCACCAAAAGAAATGTTTTTTATTCATACTTCAATTAGTTCGAGGTGCCTGAGCAGGGGTTTGAACAATGGGTAGTCGTTTAATAAGTCAACAGTCTACCTACTAAACTACGGATACTAATTTCTTTGATCTGTGTAAAAGTGGGATTCATTATTTTGCTGCTCTACAGTGGAGAGAATGTCAATCTCAGATATATATAAATTCATCGTTTTATCTGTTGTAATATCATTCCTTACAATTCCGTCAGCTATGTATATGTCGTACGTCGTCCCTGCGTACAGTACAGTAACCGTACCGAAACACCTACCTAACTACGTCCCACTATTTTTTCGAGAATTACTTTTTAGTAATCATTCTCACTTTCTTTTTTTCAAACCATCACACGATCACAAACACTCAGAAGTCTCTGGTGGGAATCGAACCCACTGCTTCGGCACTTGAAATTTAATACACTACCAACTAGACTATCGGGGCACCCCTTAATCTCTGCCCCACCAGAGAAGGTAACATCAACTTCGAATATAAAAGAGAAGTTAGGCACCGCGATCTTTTGATTAAGAATTGAACTAAATCTACAATAAGTAAGTAATCATAGAGACAGCTGATATAGGCAATGACACAGATTAAATCAGAATCTCCTACAGCAGACCAATCATCAATTGATGAACGAAACTGAAATAAGGCAAAAATAAAAAAAATCCTAAGAACGAGGAAGTAGAAGGCTTTGAGAGAGACGTAAATTCCTTCTAGAAACTAAAAGGAGTAAAAGATGATATCGGAAATTCTTTCAGGACGCCAAACTATCCTGGGTCAATGAGGTGTCCTGCTCCACCGCTAGACTCACCTGGCCTCTGATGGATAGAGGGCGTACCAACCAGTTACTTGGACATGGTTGTGACATCATCTCAACCACAGTGGCCATGCTTACAGGTCACTGTGTTATGAGTAGATACGCGGAAAGGATGCAGCTCCCATTTAACGGCTGAGGAAGAGAAGACTGTTATCCACTTTTTCTGTCCGTGCCCGTCTCCTGCTAAGTGCAGATATAGGTTATTTGGCTCTCCATTTCTTGTCAGCTTGACGAAGCTATCATCTATTGTCATCAAGGATATAGCTTTGTTTATCAAACTTTCTGGCTGGTTTCCAACCTGGGATAATCGTGCTTTCGATGAGCAGCCCTTGCGCTGACCAACTTCTTCCTCTTCCCTGGTTTTGGTAGAGCTTGGTCACTACAGAGACTGCATTTCACCAGTCGCGTCACAACGGGCCGCTATGCGTGCTCAAATGATCTTTGTGATATCAGAGCTACCACTCCAACGTAACCTAAAAGATCATATATTTTTGCTGAAGCCGCCTAGTCTAGTAGGTACTGTGTTGAGAGTCTCGGTTCAAACTCTAGATCAGACATCTTGAACAAAACGAACTTCTCTCAGCAGATTTCTGACAAAAAAAACTCTGACATTAAACAAAATTACCATGAAAAAGTTTCTCAAAAATCTGTCGTTTGCAGTCGACTGTAAACTGTATGTCCCACCATTCATGTATAAAATTAACACACACAACATAAGGTTGTAATCCTGACTGAAGGGTTCTATAATGACCAATTGTATGTATATATGTATGGAACATATCCAGCAACAAAGCAATCATTTAGAGTGTAGTTAACGAACTGGATGCTAAGCTTGAAAATATATCACACACTTGGGAAATAAATACTTCCTCATCAAAATTGTTTGAAGATTTTACTTTGTCTTTTGGTTATATGCAAGAAATCCTTTATTTCAATATATACATACGTACGTAATTGGTCATTACAACCCTCCAGTCAGGATTACGACCTAGTTTCTCACACCACTTATGTTGTAGTGTCAATATATAGAATCTGAAAAAATTAGGACTTTACAGTCCCATATAAAATTATTTCAAATAAAAATAAAAAAAGAATTTCGAAAGCCATGCTCATTACAAAGTAATCTTTTAACTGAAAATCTTTTTTAAAGTTTTCCTCTTTCAAAATCAATTTGATAAATATCAAATAACAGTGATTAAATTTTCCACAAGAAAAAAAAAAACGGAAAATAATAAAAATCAACCGCAGGAGCTTGCAACAGTTGAATAATTTTTTTCGTTTTTTTTTATTATTTTTTTTTTGTAAGATTTTGTTAGTTTTGATGGAAATGTTATTTTGAAATTTCATGACTTTAAAATTTCAATTCACATAAATAATCGCGGTAATCAAATCGTAGACTTAGTTTAGTAGCTTAAAAACAATAACTAAATAATTTGGTAAATCAAATAAAAAAAAAAGTTACGAGTAGCGGAGTTAAACTATAAACTGCTAATCCATTACAATACATGGGAGTACGATATTATATGTATGTATAGTATATTTAGATGTTATTTTATAACCAATATTTACTCGTATTTGTTTATTTATTAACAATATTTATTGGTATTAAAAAAACAAAAAAATACGCAGTTAGTTAAAGTAATAAACTGAGATAACATGGTCCATTTGAATGGCTTAAAAATGTACAAAAATGAAAAACTTAAAGAAAAATCCAACATTAATAACAATAATAATAATAAGCAGCCAACTAACCATTGTTGTTTAAGCTACCATAGACTAACTTACTAACTAAACAGCCAACTAACTAACTGGCTAACTGACTAACTGATAGATAGACAGACAGATGATGATGGTTTCACCTGTAACAAACTGATAGTTACATATACATATGCACATACATGAATACGCCATCATATGTTTTAAGTACCAAAAAAATAAAAAAAAGTAGAAAAGAAGAAAGAAAGAAAAAAAACGAGCGAAACAAAAATCATCTCAAATAAAAATCAACAGCCATAAATATTGTATAAAATGGTAGTAGTACTCTTGTAAGCTTATATCCCTGCCTGCCTTTGCCTCTGCCTCTGTTCATCCATTCATCCGTTCATCTATCCGTACGTGCGTCCAGCATTCAATATGGAATTAAAAGAGTTAACTTGACTTCACTTGCTTTGGTTTTACCATAGTTTTGTTTGGTTTGTTGGCTTGATTGGTACGCGTGTCTATTTGTGGATGTTTTTTTTTCCAATTTTATTTCATTTTCTTTTTAGGATTTCTAACCAAACTTTGGTTACAGCCAGTACATAGGCATGAAGCTATTGTTGTTGCTAGCCATAGTGTGGTGGTAGTGTTTCATATGCTGCACGTTTTTAGTTGTCAATCTTAAAAATCTTTAACAATCCGATGCGTGCCTTTATGTCATAATAACTTCATTTGATCGTTTAAGTTATTTTAGCTGACTTTATATATAAAACAACAACAACAATAACATTATAATTTTTTTTCTCTTTTTTCCTTAACAAACCAAAAACTGATAGAAATAACAAAAATAATCATAATGTTTATAGAGTTGTTGTTGTTGAGTTTTTTTTTCAATTTTTCTTTTTCATTGAAAACGTACGTGTCATACAAACGTCTGATTTTGGTTAACACACTTACACAGCACTTCCCCTTTAACCACCAAATGTACGTCACAGTATAGCGCCCGTATAATATCTGGTATCTGGCTGGTTATAATCAATTGTAGACACAGAGGCCTTTTGACTTTTCTTAACAAGGCGTATAATTAACGTTATTTCTGTATTGAAATCAATACCCCGACCGACCGCATAACAAAACTTAAATAAAATTTTTAAAAACGAAATTCACATGAACTACTCTACTGTTGGCGGAAGATTGTATGATTTTGCTAGAATTTTGAAATTTCCAAAGAATTGGGAAATGTTTTCAGATGTAACAGATACCGATTTGCATATATTTAAAGCGGGAAACCAGCTGATACACTTGGCATATGAAATATCTAAGCATCTGATATGTAGGCGCTAGTACGAAGGAAGGAAGCTGAGTGTCTTTTATTATGCAAAGGACAAATTTCATTAGAAAACTTCTAGGAATGACATGCAATCTTTGTTGCAACACGAAAATTACTTAAGTTAGGGAATTTATGTGCTAAGCACCTACATACCTACATAATTGGTTATTACAACTTTTTAGTCAGAATTACGACCTAGTTTCTCATACCACTTATGTATGTTGTGTGTGTTAATTCTATACATGAGTGGCGGGACCTACAGTTTAAAGTCGATTCCGAACGACAGATCTTTGAGAAACTTTTCCTATTTACTCTCAGAGTTCTTGCCAGAAATCTGGTGAGAGAAAGTCACCAAAGAAATATCTTTTCATATTTCGTTTAGTTGCGGATGTCCGACTCAGAGTTTGAACCGAGATCCCATATTTTATTAGACAACTCACAGACAAGAAACTGTTTTACTCTTACGTAAATATAAAATGACGTTAATCCTTTAATAACACGGTGCGACAGTGAAAATACACCCTAGTAACTACATAGTCTAAGTTATTCACTAGGTTGAGTAGAACTCAAAAATACTTTTTTTATTTTTCTTGAACCCTCCAAACTTGTTTTATTTGATAAAAACGTTTTTTTTTTTATCTTTTCATACAAAATTATTGATTACCCAAATATTTTTTAACCTATTTTCAAAATCCGAAGTTTTTTGAAAAGGGGACAGATGAGCCTTTAAAATGTTATACCTAAACATATGTTTCAAACTCAAATGTTATGAGATTTGATGGGGTAAACTTGGAAAATATTATTTTTCTTTATTTTTCAAGTTTGGCCATTCTTAATTGTAAAATTTAATAAAAAAATATGAAATAAATGGAGACGGTCTTGTGAAGAAATTGACACTTTGTTTGATAAAATTGGACAAAAATTACCGTAGCTATTATTTAAAGAGTATAAAAGTTTAGTGATATTTTTTATATATGTATGCTGTCTCATCAAATGATGGCACTACCAACTAGACTATTGGGGCACCCCAACATCACAATGGTTAAATAGCCGCTAAAGATCGCTATAATGTATTTGATTACATGCCGTCAGAACTTGACAATTTAGAAGTGGAATCCGCAATGTGTCTTTCAGAATGAGCATCCGGAAAACCAAAACCAAAAACAAAAACGATAAACACAACGAATATAACATTTCATCCGTCTATAACAATATTTCGAACATATTCATAGTCTTTCTATAATTGGAAAAGCCTAATCACTAAATAATCAGTGCCGGATTTTATAACGAACCGCATTTATAAGACCAGGCAAAATTATAAACTATATGACCAATTGATTAATATAGTCACCAGCTGTATTAAATCAATTCTATTTTACGGCTATGAATCATTGAACTCAATCTGACATCAATGTCGTCAAAATACTTGTTAACCATTACCTTCGTCGTATATGCAACATTTTCTGAACTATCTCAAACGATCGTTTATGGGCCGTGTGCAAAAATATATCTATTGAGTGCGTAATGAGAAACGAAAAATGGTTCTGAATTGGACATGCGCTGCGGAGAATTCTAGCAAACATTATGCAATACACTGGAATCTTCAAGACAGCAGCTGAAAAGCTTTGGTGAGACACATCTGGAGTCGACAGATATACATGGAAATTGAGAAGAAAAGAAAGAATGATAGAAAACGCGATACTAGCGGAAGATCACATAGTGGATGAAGCAGAATGCAACATATTCATTGAAACCCTAGGCTACTTATACATATAAGCACCATAGACTATTGGCACCCTCTTAGTGAAGTCAATCGAAATTTTTTGATAAAAGTGATCTTCATCGAAGAAGCCCATTTTCATCTGAATGGCTTACGGAATACAAAAAATTATCGACAACATAAGTGGTGTGAAAAGCTAGGTCGTTTTCCTAACTGAAAAGTTGTAATGACCAAGTATGTATGTATGTATGTATGGAATCAACTTACTGTGCCACGAATTGGCAAGATTTTCAAGAAATTGTAAGAGACTATAAGCGTTTACATGTGTTAAGGCCTGTATATCCGTTTGATACATGCCTCAAACTTGGCTTGTGTCTCTATCTTCTCGTTTGGCGCGTAAATATTTTCGAACATAGTTTTTAAACTCCATAGAAAGTTACTAATCAAATCATATGAGCGAAACTTTCCTCTTTCATCTGACTGCTCATTGCTGTGAATTTCGGATGATTGCCTGACTCGCAGAGAAAAATGTTCCGTTCTTTATACTTCCAGTCAAAGTTTAATTACAGGTTGACATGGTCGTCGTAATCGACTTCCTGTGCAAGAAATTTGCAAACTTTTCAAGAAACTTGAAGTGTCTAGAAGCGTTATAGGTGGGAAAAGGCCTGTGCATTATGACAATGTGTACTCTGACAAAGACATTGGTTCTGTACAGGAAGGTGTTGCGGGAAATTTCAATTTTTCATTTGAACGATATTTTCGCCATGAAAACTATGTATGCGTGCATCTTTGTATTGGCTAGTAGTATGTTTATGGGGCTTCTGGCTCAATTATTTCATACGAATTTGGGAGCATGCCTACGCTACAGTCGGTAGTTTAAGTTAGTTGATAGGTTTGTAACATGTAGATTGGACGGACAGAATGAGTGTGTGTGTGTGTGTGTATGTCATTTTTAAAGTGTGTAGGTTCGTCTCGAGTCTGAGTTCATGATGCCGATGATCCGCGAGTGCGTGATGTAGGGTACCGTAAACTCATGTTGTTGACTTGTGCAATGTTATGCTTTTGTTTATTTTATTTTTTAATGTAAACAAATTTTAAAACGCTTGACTCATATTACAGTTTTTAATGTAAACAACTAAAGAGTTTTGGATGGGGTTTCGCTTAATTAATTTTTTTTTTGTATGATTTAACGTTAAAGAAACAGAAATATAGTTGTACGTGTTCTTGTTGTTGTGCTATAAGTATATGTGCATAAGATCAATAAGAATATTTTGTATGATTTAATGCGATATATTTCCGTTATGTGTGTGTGTGTGTGTGTGTTTCTTTTTTCTTATGGACCCATTTTATGATAATCGAATATAGGAGAATACATTTTTGTTACAAAAATAACAGTGCTTTGTTATAAACAATAACATCGCGAATCCTTATCATTTTTTTTTTTTGGTATTCCTAAGCATAAGTTCAATAAGAATATTTTTTAATGTAAACAAATTTTAAAATTCTTGACTCATATTACAGTTTTTAATATTAAGTTTAAAGAATTTTGAATGTGGTTTCGTTTAATTAATTTTTTTTTTTTGTATGATTTAACGTTAAAGAAACAGAAATATAGTTGTACGTATTGTTGTTGTTGTGTTTATAACAGCGCTTTGTTTTGAGCAGGATTTCTTTTTTTTCAGTTTTTTTTTTTGTCAGGTTTTAAATAAATAAAATTATATAATAAAGAGATTAATTAAAACAAATTAGATTTTTTTTCCTAAGATATGTATATTTTATTTTCAGATTTTGTTACAGTTCACATATTTCTATTTCTCCTTTAAGCAAATCTATTAATCACTTAATTTTATCATTTCCTTTAACATATATGACAGAGTTGTTCCCTTTTAAATTTTATATATTTAGTTTTTACTGTTTAAAATAAATAAAATTATATATATAATAAAGAGATTAATTAAAACAAATTAGTTTTTTTATTTCAATAGATTTTTCCCTATGATTTTTTTAAGATGATTTTGTTATTGGTTGAAAGGTATCTTCTAATAAATAACTTCAACTATTTGACTCAGTTAAATAATTTTTCACTTTTCCTTTAGAGCAGCCCTTGTCTTTACAAGATCTTCTAACATTTTATTATGATAATTTTTAGACATTATAATAATTTTTGTATTGATTTTGATCTGCTTTATATCTGGTAACGATCTGCTTTGTATCTCGTAACGATCTGATTTGTATCTGCTTACATCTGATTTATACCTTATCATGATCTGCTTCATGTCTTATGTCTGTGTATTCTGAATTTGAGTACGCTATATCGTGCTTTCTACAATCTGTATCCACTAAATGTATTCCTTTGTCTCCTTTTGCTAATCGATTTTGAAGTTTTGTATCAGGTACACAAAACTGTTAACCAGGTAGATGTAATTCAACATTTTGAATTTTCAACAATTTGTTTATTATGTTGTTTACAAAACCTTTTCCAATCTTACGCTAATTAGGTTCATTTTTTTTGTTTTGATTGTAAATTATAACCATTTTGTTATTCATTAATTTCATACCCCTTCGTCTGAAATACTGAAACAGTGGCTAGCTAGTTATACCAGCTATACTAGCTATATCAGCTATACAAGCTGTACCAGCTATACATGCTATACCTCTATACCAGCTATATCAGCTGTACTAGCTATACCAGCTATATCAGCTGTACTAGCTATACCAGCTATACCAGCTGTATCAGCTATACTAGCTATATAAGCTTTACTAGCTATACCTCTATACCAGCTATACTAGCTATACTAGATATATCAGCTATACTAGCTATATAAGCTATGCAAGCTGAACTAGCTATATCAGCTATACTAGCTATATTAGCTATACTAGCTATACCAGCAATACTAGCTATACCAGCTATACTAGCTATATAAGCTATGCAAGCTGAACTAGCTATATCAGCTATACTAGCTATACCAACTATACTAGCTATACCAGCAATACTAGCTATACCAGCTATACTAGCTGTACCAGCTATACTAGCTATATAAGCTATGCAAGCTATACTAGCTATATAAGCTATGCAAGCTGAACTAGCTATATCAGCTATACTAGCTATACCAGCTATACTAGCTATACCAGCTCTATCAACTGTACTAGTTATACCAGCTATACATGCTATACCTCTATACCAGCTATATCAGCTGTACTAGCTATACCAGCTATACCAGCTGTATCAGCTATACTAGCTATATAAGCTTTACTAGCTATACCTCTATACCAGCTATACTAGCTATACTAGATATATCAGCTATACTAGCTATATAAGCTATGCAAGCTGAACTAGCTATACCAGCTATACTAGCTATACCAGCTATACTAGCTATACCAGCAATACTAGCTATACCAGCTATACTAGCTATATAAGCTATGCAAGCTGAACTAGCTATATCAGCTATACTAGCTATACCAACTATACTAGCTATACCAGCAATACTAGCTATACCAGCTATACTAGCTGTACCAGCTATACTAGCTATATAAGCTATGCAAGCTGAACTAGCTATATCAGCTATACTAGCTATACCAGCTATACTAGCTATATCAGCTATACTAGCTATACCAGCTATATCAGCTGTACTAGCTATATAAGCTATGCAAGCTGAACTAGCTATATCAGCTATACTAGCTATATTAGCTATACTAGCTATACTAGCTATATAAGCTATGCAAGCTGAACTAGCTATATCAGCTATACTAGCTATATTAGCTATACTAGCTATACCAGCAATACTAGCTATATAAGCTATGCAAGCTGAACTAGCTATATCAGCTATACTAGCTATACCAACTATACTAGCTATACCAGCAATACTAGCTATACCAGCTATACTAGCTGTACCAGCTATACTAGCTATATAAGCTATGCAAGCTGAACTAGCTATATCAGCTATACTAGCTATACCAACTATACTAGCTATACCAGCAATACTAGCTATACCAGCTATACTAGCTGTACCAGCTATACTAGCTATATAAGCTATGCAAGCTGAACTAGCTATATCAGCTATACTAGCTATACCAGCTATACTAGCTATATCAGCTATACTAGCTATACCAGCTATATCAGCTGTACTAGCTATATAAGCTATGCAAGCTGAACTAGCTATATCAGCTATACTAGCTATATTAGCTATACTAGCTATACTAGCTATATAAGCTATGCAAGCTGAACTAGCTATATCAGCTATACTAGCTATACCAACTATACTAGCTATACCAGCAATACTAGCTATACCAGCAATACTAGCTATACCAGCTATACTAGCTATATAAGCTATGCAAGCTGAACTAGCTATATCAGCTATACTAGCTATACCAACTATACTAGCTATACCAGCAATACTAGCTATACCAGCTATACTAGCTGTACCAGCTATACTAGCTATATAAGCTATGCAAGCTGAACTAGCTATATCAGCTATACTAGCTATACCAGCTATACTAGCTATATCAGCTATACTAGCTATACCAGCTATATCAGCTGTACTAGCTATATAAGCTATGCAAGCTGAACTAGCTATATCAGCTATACTAGCTATATTAGCTATACTAGCTATACTAGCTATATAAGCTATGCAAGCTGAACTAGCTATATCAGCTATACTAGCTATATTAGCTATACTAGCTATACTAGCTATACCAGCTATACTAGCTATACCAGCAATACTAGCTATACCAGCTATATAAGCTGTACTAGCTATATAAGCTATGCAAGCTGAACTAGCTATATCAGCTATACTAGCTATATTAGCTATACTAGCTATACTAGCTATACCAGCTATACTAGCTATATCAGCTATACTAGCTATACCAGCTATATCAGCTATACTAGCTATATAAGCTATGCAAGCTGAACTAGCTATATCAGCTATACTAGCTATATTAGCTATACTAGCTATACCAGCAATACTAGCTATACCAGCTATACTAGCTATATAAGCTATGCAAGCTGAACTAGCTATATCAGCTATACTAGCTATACCAACTATACTAGCTATACCAGCAATACTAGCTATACCAGCTATACTAGCTGTACCAGCTATACTAGCTATATAAGCTATGCAAGCTATACTAGCTATATAAGCTATGCAAGCTGAACTAGCTATATCAGCTATACTAGCTATATTAGCTATACTAGCTATACCAGCAATACTAGCTATACCAGCTATACTAGCTATATAAGCTATGCAAGCTGAACTAGCTATATCAGCTATACTAGCTATACCAACTATACTAGCTATACCAGCAATACTAGCTATACCAGCTATACTAGCTGTACCAGCTATACTAGCTATATAAGCTATGCAAGCTGAACTAGCTATATCAGCTATACTAGCTATACCAGCTATACTAGCTATATCAGCTATACTAGCTATACCAGCTATATCAGCTGTACTAGCTATATAAGCTATGCAAGCTGAACTAGCTATATCAGCTATACTAGCTATATTAGCTATACTAGCTATACTAGCTATATAAGCTATGCAAGCTGAACTAGCTATATCAGCTATACTAGCTATATTAGCTATACTAGCTATACCAGCAATACTAGCTATACCAGCTATATAAGCTGTACTAGCTATATAAGCTATGCAAGCTGAACTAGCTATATCAGCTATACTAGCTATATTAGCTATACTAGCTATACTAGCTATACCAGCTATACTAGCTATATCAGCTATACTAGCTATACCAGCTATATCAGCTATACTAGCTATATAAGCTATGCAAGCTGAACTAGCTATATCAGCTATACTAGCTATATTAGCTATACTAGCTATACCAGCAATACTAGCTATACCAGCTATACTAGCTATATAAGCTATGCAAGCTGAACTAGCTATATCAGCTATACTAGCTATACCAACTATACTAGCTATACCAGCAATACCAGCTATACCAGCTATACCAGCTGTATCAGCTATACTAGCTATATAAGCTTTACTAGCTATACCTCTATACCAGCTATACTAGCTATACTAGATATATCAGCTATACTAGCTATATAAGCTATGCAAGCTGAACTAGCTATATCAGCTATACTAGCTATATTAGCTATACTAGCTATACCAGCAATACTAGCTATACCAGCTATACTAGCTATATAAGCTATGCAAGCTGAACTAGCTATATCAGCTATACTAGCTATACCAACTATACTAGCTATACCAGCAATACTAGCTATACCAGCTATACTAGCTGTACCAGCTATACTAGCTATATAAGCTATGCAAGCTATACTAGCTATATAAGCTATGCAAGCTGAACTAGCTATATCAGCTATACTAGCTATATTAGCTATACTAGCTATACCAGCAATACTAGCTATACCAGCTATACTAGCTATATAAGCTATGCAAGCTGAACTAGCTATATCAGCTATACTAGCTATACCAACTATACTAGCTATACCAGCAATACTAGCTATACCAGCTATACTAGCTGTACCAGCTATACTAGCTATATAAGCTATGCAAGCTATACTAGCTATATAAGCTATGCAAGCTGAACTAGCTATATCAGCTATACTAGCTATATTAGCTATACTAGCTATACTAGCTATATAAGCTATGCAAGCTGAACTAGCTATATCAGCTATACTAGCTATATTAGCTATACTAGCTATACCAGCAATACTAGCTATACCAGCTATATAAGCTGTACTAGCTATATAAGCTATGCAAGCTGAACTAGCTATATCAGCTATACTAGCTATATTAGCTATACTAGCTATACTAGCTATACCAGCTATACTAGCTATATCAGCTATACTAGCTATACCAGCTATATCAGCTATACTAGCTATATAAGCTATGCAAGCTGAACTAGCTATATCAGCTATACTAGCTATATTAGCTATACTAGCTATACCAGCAATACTAGCTATACCAGCTATACTAGCTATATAAGCTATGCAAGCTGAACTAGCTATATCAGCTATACTAGCTATACCAACTATACTAGCTATACCAGCAATACCAGCTATACCAGCTATACCAGCTGTATCAGCTATACTAGCTATATAAGCTTTACTAGCTATACCTCTATACCAGCTATACTAGCTATACTAGATATATCAGCTATACTAGCTATATAAGCTATGCAAGCTGAACTAGCTATATCAGCTATACTAGCTATATTAGCTATACTAGCTATACCAGCAATACTAGCTATACCAGCTATACTAGCTATATAAGCTATGCAAGCTGAACTAGCTATATCAGCTATACTAGCTATACCAACTATACTAGCTATACCAGCAATACTAGCTATACCAGCTATACTAGCTGTACCAGCTATACTAGCTATATAAGCTATGCAAGCTATACTAGCTATATAAGCTATGCAAGCTGAACTAGCTATATCAGCTATACTAGCTATACCAGCTATACATGCTATACCTCTATACCAGCTATATCAGCTGTACTAGCTATACCAGCTATACCAGCTGTATCAGCTATACTAGCTATATAAGCTTTACTAGCTATACCTCTATACCAGCTATACTAGCTATACTAGATATATCAGCTATACTAGCTATATAAGCTATGCAAGCTGAACTAGCTATACCAGCTATACTAGCTATACCAGCTATACTAGCTATACCAGCTATACTAGCTATACCAGCAATACTAGCTATACCAGCTATACTAGCTGTACCAGCTATACTAGCTATATAAGCTATGCAAGCTGAACTAGCTATATCAGCTATACTAGCTATACCAGCTATACTAGCTATATCAGCTATACTAGCTATACCAGCTCTATCAACTGTACTAGTTATACCAGCTATACATGCTATACCTCTATACCAGCTATATCAGCTGTACTAGCTATACCAGCTATATCAGCTGTACTAGCTATACCAGCTATACCAGCTGTATCAGCTATACTAGCTATATAAGCTTTACTAGCTATACCTCTATACCAGCTATACTAGCTATATAAGCTATGCAAGCTGAACTAGCTATACCAGCTATACTAGCTATATAAGCTATGCAAGCTGAACTAGCTATATCAGCTATACTAGCTATACCAGCTATACTAGCTATGCAAGCTGAACTAACTATATCAGCTATACTAGCTATACCAGCTATACTAGCTATACCAGCAATACTAGCTATACCAGCTATACTAGCTGTACCAGCTATACTAGCTATATAAGCTATGCAAGCTATACTAGCTATATAAGCTATACAAGCTGAACTAGCTATATCAGCTATACTAGCTATACCTCTGTACCAGCCACAGTGATGTGAAAATAACTTACATTATATTTAAAACCGAATAAAAACTCGAAAATTCTTTATTGTTTAAACGGCATATTTTTTTTCTTAAACGGTAGGAAAAAGATTAAAAACAAAATTATTGCTATTTCTATAATGTATTTTGATTTTTTTTTTTTTTGTGATTTTGTATGAGTGTATGTATTTATTTCTTAGTTACGATATTTTTGTTTTTATAATTATATCTATTAAAACTTTATCCAAATTTATTAATATGAGACATTTCTTTCACTCTTCTAATAAATTATGTTAGATTCTTTAAGTTCTTCAATAATAGAGATTATTTCGTTTTGATGATTGTTGTAACCAACACCTTCCGATGAAAGAAGTAAACGTAGTCTGTCAACTAATTCATTAGGATCATCCCAATGTATATAATTTGATTTCAGATTATTTTGTAATTTTAGCATTAAACCACTGCCTTTTGTTAAAATGTTTGTTGTTGTTTCGAATAAATGTTTAATTATTCGTATATATTTGAAGGCTCGTGTTCCTTTCACTTGTTCATTAGGTTCATAGCGACGTTTATGTGCATTGGTTTGAATTAAAATCTCTTTATATTTTTTCAAATCATTTTTAGAATAATGGAGAGGTTTTTTATGAAATACTAGTTCAAATAATCCAGGCGTCATTTTCAATTTCATATTTCCTATCCGCATAGTATTATCTCTATTAAATATTAATTTTTCCTTGCCATATCTCCAAATTCCGTCTACATCTTGATTAAAACCATAAATTTGATCTATTTGCTTATTATTAATAAGTGATTGAATATTTTCAAATAATGGAGAGTTTTTCGTCAGCTTTAAACTTTGTTTTCTTTTTAAGTTTTTCAGACGTGTACTTGATACAGGTCTATTATGATCATAGTTTTTTTCATCATGATTGTCATCAGTTGTCATATTTTCATACTGAAAATCGTTATTATCACCATTTACATCATCATAATCATCGTCGTCATCGATAGTGTTGTCTATGTCCTTATGCTTATCTTCAAGTTTTCCGATGATTTCATTATCACCATCTACATCATAATAATCATCATCATCATCATCATCATCAATATTGTTGTCTATGTCCTTATGCTTATTTTCAATTTTTCTAATGATTTCATTATCACCATTTACGTCATAATAATCATCATCATCATCAATAGTGTTGTCTATATCCTTATGCTTATGTTCAAGTTTTCCGATGATTTTATTGTCACCATTTACATCATCATAATCATCGCCATCATCAATAGCGTTGTCTATATCCTTATGTTTATCTTTAAGTTTTCCGATGATTTTTTTAAGTGGTTTTGTTATTGGTTGAAAGGTATCTTCTAAAAAATTGACTCTATCTATTTGATTCAGTTTAATATTTTTTAACTTTTCCTTTAAAACAGCCTTTGTCTTTACAAGATCTTCTAATATTTTATTATGATAATTATTGGACATTATAATAATTTTTTATATTGATTTTGATCCGCTTTGTATCTGGTTACGATCTGCTTTATATCTGGTCACAAACTGCTTGATATCTGATCACGATCTGCTTTATATCTGCTTACGATCTAATTTATACCTGTTCACGATCTGCTTGATGACTCGTGTCTATATCCTTTGATTTTGAGTACACTTTATCGTGCTTTCTACAAGCTGCATCCAATAAATTTATTCCTTTATCTCCTCTTGCTATTCGTTTTTGAAGTTTTATATCAGGTCCACAAAACTGACAACCAGGTGGTTGTAAATCAACATATAATTTGTTTATTAAGTTGTTTACAAATCTTCTTCCAATCTTATACTAAATAGGTTTAATTTTTTTTGGTTTTGACTGTAGTTTATAACCATTTTTTTTCGTTACTTTCGTACCTCTTCGTATGAAACAGTGGCTGGCTAGTTATACCAGCTATACCACCTATATCAGCTATACCAGCTATACCAGCTATACTAGCTATACCATCTATACTAGCTATATAAGCTATACAAGCTGAACTAGCTATATCAGCTATATTAGCTACACCAGCTATACTAGCTATACCAGCTAGCCTAGCTATATCAGCTGTACTAGCTATACTAGCTATATCAGTTATACTAGCTACACCAGCTATACGAGCTATACCAGCTATACTAGCTATACCATCTATACTAGCTATATAAGCTATACAAGCTGAACTAGCTATATCAGCTATATTAGCTACACCAGCTATACTAGCTATACCAGCTAGCCTAGCTATATCAGCTGTACTAGCTATATCAGCTATACAAGCTGAACTAGCTATATCAGCTATACAAGCTGTACCAGCTATACCAGCTATACCAGCTAGCCTAGCTATATCAGCTATACCAGCTATATCAGCTATACCAGGTATATATCAGGTATATACCAGCTATTACCAGGTATAGCTATACCAGGTATAACCGATATAGCTGGTATAGCTGATATAACTGGTATAGATGTACCTGGTATAACCAATATAGCTGATATAGCTGATATAGCTGGTATAGCTGTACCTGGTATAGCCGATATAGCTGGTATAGCTGATATAACTGGTATATATGTACCTGGTATAGCCTGGTATACTAGCAAGCTGTACTAGCTACACTAGCAAGCTGTACTAGATATACCAGCTACACCTGCTATACCAGCTATATCAGCTATACCAGCTATATCGGCTATACCAGGTACAGCTATACCAGCTATATTAGCTATATCAGCTATATCGGCTATACCAGGTACATCTATACCAGCTATATCGGTTATACCTGGTATAGCTATACCTGGTAATAGCTGGTATATACCTGATATATACCTGGTATAGCTGATATAGCTGGTATAGCTGATATAGCTGATATTGCTAGTATAGCTGATATAGCTAGTATAGCTAGTACAGCTGATATAGCTAGGCTAGCTGGTATAGCTAGTATAGCTGATAGAGCTGGTATAGCTGATATAGGTGGTATAGCTGATATAGCTAGTTCAGCTTGTATAGCTTATATAGCTAGTATAGCTTGCATAGCTTATATAGCTAGTATAGCTGATACAGCTGGTATAGCTGGTATAGCTAGTACAGCTGATATAGCTGGTATAGAGGTATAGCATGTATAGCTGGTATAACTAGTACAGTTTATAGAGCTGGTATAGCTAGTATAGCTGGTATAGCTAGTATAGCTGATATAGCTAGTTCAGCTTGCATAGCTTATATAGCTAGTATAGCTGGTATAGCTAGTTCAGCTTGCATAGCTTATATAGCTAGTATAGCTGGTATAGAGGTATAGCTAGTAAAGCTTATATAGCTAGTATAGCTGATACAGCTGGTATAGCTGGTATAGCTAGTACAGCTGATATAGCTGGTATAGCTAGTACAGCTGATATAGCTGGTATAGAGGTATAGCATGTATAGCTGGTATAACTAGTACAGTTGATAGAGCTGGTATAGCTAGTATAGCTGATATAGCTAGTATAGCTGGTATAGCTAGTATAGCTGATATAGCTAGTTCAGCTTGCATAGCTTATATAGCTAGTATAGCTGGTATAGCTAGTATAGCTGATATAGTTAGTTCAGCTTGCATAGCTTATATAGCTAGTATAGCTGGTATAGCTAGTATAGCTGATATAGTTAGTTCAGCTTGCATAGCTTATATAGCTAGTATAGCTGGTATATCTAGTATAGCTAGTATAGCTGGTATAGAGGTATAGCTAGTATAGCTGGTATAGCTAGTATTGCTGATATAGTTAGTTCAGCTTGCATAGCTTATATAGCTAGTATAGCTGGTATAGCTAGTTCAGCTTGCATAGCTTATATAGCTAGTATAGCTGATATATCTAGTATAGCTAGTATAGCTGGTACAGCTAGTATAGCTGGTATAGCTAGTATTGCTGGTATAGCTAGTATAGCTGGTATAGCTAGTATAGCTGGTATAGCTAGTATAGCTGATATAGTTAGTTCAGCTTGCATAGCTTATATAGCTAGTATAGCTGGTATAGCTAGTTCAGCTTGCATAGCTTATATAGCTAGTATAGCTGATATATCTAGTATAGCTAGTATAGCTGGTACAGCTAGTATAGCTGGTATAGCTAGTATTGCTGGTATAGCTAGTATAGCTGGTATAGCTAGTATAGCTGGTATAGCTAGTATAGCTGATATAGTTAGTTCAGCTTGCATAGCTTATATAGCTAGTATAGCTGGTATAGCTAGTTCAGCTTGCATAGCTTATATAGCTAGTATAGCTGATATATCTAGTATAGCTAGTATAGCTGGTATAGAGGTATAGCTAGTAAAGCTTATATAGCTAGTATAGCTGATACAGCTGGTATAGCTGGTATAGCTAGTACAGCTGATATAGCTGGTATAGAGGTATAGCATGTATAGCTGGTATAACTAGTACAGTTTATAGAGCTGGTATAGCTAGTATAGCTGGTATAGCTAGTATAGCTGATATAGCTAGTTCAGCTTGCATAGCTTATATAGCTAGTATAGCTGGTATAGCTAGTATAGCTGACATAGTTAGTTCAGCTTGCATAGCTTATATAGCTAGTATAGCTGGTATATCTAGTATAGCTAGTATAGCTGGTATAGAGGTATAGCTAGTAAAGCTTATATAGCTAGTATAGCTGATACAGCTGGTATAGCTGGTATAACTAGTACAGTTGATAGAGCTGGTATAGCTAGTATAGCTGGTATAGCTAGTATAGCTGATATAGCTAGTTCAGCTTGCATAGCTTATATAGCTAGTATAGCTTGCATAGCTTATATAGCTAGTATAGCTGGTACAGCTAGTATAGCTGGTATAGCTAGTATTGCTGGTATAGCTAGTATAGTTGGTATAGCTAGTATAGCTGATATAGCTAGTTCAGCTTGCATAGCTTATATAGCTAGTATAGCTGGTATAGCTAGTATAGCTGATATATCTAGTATAGCTAATATAGCTAGTATAGCTGATATAGCTAGTTCAGCTTGCATAGCTTATATAGCTAGTATAGCTGATATATCTAGTATAGCTAGTATAGCTGGTATAGAGGTATAGCTAGTAAAGCTTATATAGCTAGTATAGCTGATACAGCTGGTATAGCTGGTATAACTAGTACAGTTGATAGAGCTGGTATAGCTAGTATAGCTGGTATAGCTAGTATAGCTGATATAGCTAGTTCAGCTTGCATAGCTTATATAGCTAGTATAGCTTGCATAGCTTATATAGCTAGTATAGCTGGTATAGCTAGTATAGCTGGTATAGCTAGTATTGCTGGTATAGCTAGTATAGTTGGTATAGCTAGTATAGCTGATATAGCTAGTTCAGCTTGCATAGCTTATATAGCTAGTATAGCTGATATATCTAGTATAGCTAGTATAGCTAGTATAGTTGGTATAGCTAGTATAGCTGATATAGCTAGTTCAGCTTGCATAGCTTATATAGCTAGTATAGCTGGTACAGCTAGTATAGCTGGTATAGCTAGTATTGCTGGTATAGCTAGTATAGCTGGTATAGCTAGTATAGCTGATATAGCTAGTTCAGCTTGCATAGCTTATATAGCTAGTTCAGCTTGCATAGCTTATATAGCTAGTATAGCTGGTACAGCTAGTATAGCTGGTATAGCTAGTATTGCTGGTATAGCTAGTATAGTTGGTATAGCTAGTATAGCTGATATAGCTAGTTCAGCTTGCATAGCTTATATATCTAGTATAGCTGATATATCTAGTATAGCTAGTATAGCTAGTATAGCTGGTATAGCTAGTATAGCTGATATAGCTAGTTCAGCTTGCATAGCTTATATAGCTAGTATAGCTTGCATAGCTTATATAGCTAGTATAGCTGGTACAGCTAGTATAGCTGGTATAGCTAGTATTGCTGGTATAGCTAGTATAGTTGGTATAGCTAGTATAGCTGATATAGCTAGTTCAGCTTGCATAGCTTATATAGCTAGTATAGCTGGTACAGCTAGTATAGCTGGTATAGCTAGTACAGCTGATATAGCTGGTATAGAGGTATAGCATGTATAGCTGGTATAACTAGTACAGTTGATAGAGCTGGTATAGCTAGTATAGCTGGTATAGCTAGTATAGCTGATATAGCTAGTTCAGCTTGCATAGCTTATATAGCTAGTATAGCTTGCATAGCTTATATAGCTAGTATAGCTGGTACAGCTAGTATAGCTGGTATAGCTAGTATTGCTGGTATAGCTAGTATAGTTGGTATAGCTAGTATAGCTGATATAGCTAGTTCAGCTTGCATAGCTTATATAGCTAGTATAGCTGGTATAGCTAGTATAGCTGATATATCTAGTATAGCTAATATAGCTAGTATAGCTGATATAGCTAGTTCAGCTTGCATAGCTTATATAGCTAGTATAGCTGATATATCTAGTATAGCTAGTATAGCTGGTATAGAGGTATAGCTAGTAAAGCTTATATAGCTAGTATAGCTGATACAGCTGGTATAGCTGGTATAACTAGTACAGTTGATAGAGCTGGTATAGCTAGTATAGCTGGTATAGCTAGTATAGCTGATATAGCTAGTTCAGCTTGCATAGCTTATATAGCTAGTATAGCTTGCATAGCTTATATAGCTAGTATAGCTGGTATAGCTAGTATAGCTGGTATAGCTAGTATTGCTGGTATAGCTAGTATAGTTGGTATAGCTAGTATAGCTGATATAGCTAGTTCAGCTTGCATAGCTTATATAGCTAGTATAGCTGATATATCTAGTATAGCTAGTATAGCTAGTATAGTTGGTATAGCTAGTATAGCTGATATAGCTAGTTCAGCTTGCATAGCTTATATAGCTAGTATAGCTGGTACAGCTAGTATAGCTGGTATAGCTAGTATTGCTGGTATAGCTAGTATAGCTGGTATAGCTAGTATAGCTGATATAGCTAGTTCAGCTTGCATAGCTTATATAGCTAGTTCAGCTTGCATAGCTTATATAGCTAGTATAGCTGGTACAGCTAGTATAGCTGGTATAGCTAGTATTGCTGGTATAGCTAGTATAGTTGGTATAGCTAGTATAGCTGATATAGCTAGTTCAGCTTGCATAGCTTATATATCTAGTATAGCTGATATATCTAGTATAGCTAGTATAGCTAGTATAGCTGGTATAGCTAGTATAGCTGATATAGCTAGTTCAGCTTGCATAGCTTATATAGCTAGTATAGCTTGCATAGCTTATATAGCTAGTATAGCTGGTACAGCTAGTATAGCTGGTATAGCTAGTATTGCTGGTATAGCTAGTATAGTTGGTATAGCTAGTATAGCTGATATAGCTAGTTCAGCTTGCATAGCTTATATAGCTAGTATAGCTGGTACAGCTAGTATAGCTGGTATAGCTAGTACAGCTGATATAGCTGGTATAGAGGTATAGCATGTATAGCTGGTATAACTAGTACAGTTGATAGAGCTGGTATAGCTAGTATAGCTGGTATAGCTAGTATAGCTGATATAGCTAGTTCAGCTTGCATAGCTTATATAGCTAGTATAGCTTGCATAGCTTATATAGCTAGTATAGCTGGTACAGCTAGTATAGCTGGTATAGCTAGTATTGCTGGTATAGCTAGTATAGTTGGTATAGCTAGTATAGCTGATATAGCTAGTTCAGCTTGCATAGCTTATATAGCTAGTATAGCTGATATAGCTAGTTCAGCTTGCATAGCTTATATAGCTAGTATAGCTGATATATCTAGTATAGCTAGTATAGCTGGTATAGAGGTATAGCTAGTAAAGCTTATATAGCTAGTATAGCTGATACAGCTGGTATAGCTGGTATAGCTAGTACAGCTGATATAGCTGGTATAGCTAGTACAGCTGATATAGCTGGTATAGAGGTATAGCATGTATAGCTGGTACAGCTTGTATAGCTGATATAGCTAGTATAGCTGGTATAACTAGCTAGCCACTGTTTCAGTATTTCAGACGAAGGGGTATGAAATTAATGAATAACAAAATGGTTATAATTTACAATCAAAACAAAAAAAATGAACCTAATTAGCGTAAGATTGGAAAAGGTTTTGTAAACAACATAATAAACAAATTGTTGAAAATTCAAAATGTTGAATTACATCTACCTGGTTAACAGTTTTGTGTACCTGATACAAAACTTCAAAATCGATTAGCAAAAGGAGACAAAGGAATACATTTAGTGGATACAGATTGTAGAAAGCACGATATAGCGTACTCAAATTCAGAATACACAGACATAAGACATGAAGCAGATCATGATAAGGTATAAATCAGATGTAAGCAGATACAAATCAGATCGTTACGAGATACAAAGCAGATCGTTACCAGATATAAAGCAGATCAAAATCAATACAAAAATTATTATAATGTCTAAAAATTATCATAATAAAATGTTAGAAGATCTTGTAAAGACAAGGGCTGCTCTAAAGGAAAAGTGAAAAATTATTTAACTGAGTCAAATAGTTGAAGTTATTTATTAGAAGATACCTTTCAACCAATAACAAAATCATCTTAAAAAAATCATAGGGAAAAATCTATTGAAATAAAAAAACTAATTTGTTTTAATTAATCTCTTTATTATATATATAATTTTATTTATTTTAAACAGTAAAAACTAAATATATAAAATTTAAAAGGGAACAACTCTGTCATATATGTTAAAGGAAATGATAAAATTAAGTGATTAATAGATTTGCTTAAAGGAGAAATAGAAATATGTGAACTGTAACAAAATCTGAAAATAAAATATACATATCTTAGGAAAAAAAATCTAATTTGTTTTAATTAATCTCTTTATTATATAATTTTATTTATTTAAAACCTGACAAAAAAAAAAACTGAAAAAAAAGAAATCCTGCTCAAAACAAAGCGCTGTTATAAACACAACAACAACAATACGTACAACTATATTTCTGTTTCTTTAACGTTAAATCATACAAAAAAAAATTAATTAAACGAAACCACATTCAAAATTCTTTAAACTTAATATTAAAAACTGTAATATGAGTCAAGAATTTTAAAATTTGTTTACATTAAAAAATATTCTTATTGAACTTATGCTTAGGAATACCAAAAAAAAAAATGATAAGGATTCGCGATGTTATTGTTTATAACAAAGCACTGTTATTTTTGTAACAAAAATGTATTCTCCTATATTCGATTATCATAAAATGGGTCCATAAGAAAAAAGAAACACACACACACACACACACATAACGGAAATATATCGCATTAAATCATACAAAATATTCTTATTGATCTTATGCACATATACTTATAGCACAACAACAAGAACACGTACAACTATATTTCTGTTTCTTTAACGTTAAATCATACAAAAAAAAATTAATTAAGCGAAACCCCATCCAAAACTCTTTAGTTGTTTACATTAAAAACTGTAATATGAGTCAAGCGTTTTAAAATTTGTTTACATTAAAAAATAAAATAAACAAAAGCATAACATTGCACAAGTCAACAACATGAGTTTACGGTACCCTACATCACGCACTCGCGGATCATCGGCATCATGAACTCAGACTCGAGACGAACCTACACACTTTAAAAATGACATACACACACACACACACACTCATTCTGTCCGTCCAATCTACATGTTACAAACCTATCAACTAACTTAAACTACCGACTGTAGCGTAGGCATGCTCCCAAATTCGTATGAAATAATTGAGCCAGAAGCCCCATAAACATACTACTTTGGCTTACTCCAAAAGAAGTTGTCTCTTGTCAAAATATAGTCAGTTTTTTTCTCAAATCTTTGAACCAATAAGTTAGAAGGCATTTAATCAATGCGGATTATATTATCTAACATGTAAATGAAAGTCCATGCTTTTAGCTCTCATTTGCTACCATTTTAATGAGAATTGATGCTACACATGCAAAGTTATAAGCTCTTACATTTAATTTTCTTAAACACTTTTTAGTGGGCGTGGCAAATATAACAATATTTGCGCCTACAATGAAAGTAAAGGTTTCTACATTTCATTTGATACCAATTTTATAAAAATTGATGCTCTACTTACAAAGTTATAAGAAGTTAAAGAAAATACTTTGCCATCATTGTCATCAATTTGTTGCGCGCACACACGCACATCCAACACAAAAATTTTAGTGAAAATTTCATGTCAACAATTTTTTACCAGGCGAGCAGAATTGTGTAGCAAGGGGGTGTTTGGCAAAGTACTTCCTTTAATTTCTTATAGCTTTCTAACGAAGGCACCAATATTTATAAAAATTTTATTAAATGAAAGCTACAAACATGTATATTTATTCTCACTATAAATATTATAATTTTTGCCACTTCCACTTTAAGATATTTAAGCAATTTAAATTTAAATATTTATAACTTCGTGAATATGGCATCAATTGTTATAAATTTGGTAGCAAATCAAAAGTTAGAACACGGAATTTCATTTTCTTGTAATATCCAGTAGTGCCACGCCCACTTGATCATTTTTAAAGAGCTTAAATACATTAGCTTGTAACTTAGCATGCACCAATTTTCATAAATTTAGAAGCAAATGAAAGCGTAATACTTTGATTTTTCTTCTTCGTGTAACGCCCTCTACTGGCGCGCACATTGAAACCTGTTTACACAGATTAAAAAAGTAGTTTATAGCTTTGCAGGTGAAATTACAATTTTCATAAATTTGGATGAAAATAAAGCTTAAGAATTCGAATTTAAGTTTCTTGTAACGCCCAGATAAAATGTCTCAGCTTATAACTTGGACAATTTGGGAAAAATGTGTGAAGTTAGGTAGTTTTCATGACTCTGGGGTTGTAATGACCAATTACGTATGTATGTATGTATAACCAGATTATAGAGAGCAAAGCACGGGTGTAGAAGGCAGAAGAAGAGAAAAGCAATCAACTAGATTTAATATATAGTTCTTAAGTTATTATAGTATCGGGACATCATTATTCTTCATTATCATGACTTAAAAATTTAAGGGGAATTCAGCTTGCGAAAACGAAACGATAGATGTAGACATTCTGCCCGTAGAAATCGGTAATTATCTCAGGAAATTCTGATGTAAACGGGCTACCAAGATCATGCGATTTAATGCTGTGAGAATGTTTTTTATTTTTTTCGGTGTTTTGAAATCTTGGGTTATGCGACTAAACTGGTAATAATTCCCGCGATCAGATATAGTCATGTCAATGTGAAAAAGTCGTGAAAAATTTAAATAGAGCTTTACTGACCATTTGACGGATATTTTATGTCATACTTAAGCGGAAGTCACAGTAGTCTAGTAGGTAGTGTGTTGGCTTATTAGACGTAAAGCCCCAGGGTTCGTACCCCAGGACAGATATCAAAACGAAATATGGAAAAAAAATATATCTTCAGCGGCATCCTCTCTGCAGATTTCTGGTAAAAATTCTGAAAGTAAATAAAACTGCCATGAAAAGTTTCTCAAAAATCTGTCATTCGGAGTCGACTTTAAACTGTAGGTCCCGCTACTCACGTATACAATTAACACCCATAACATAGGTGGTGTAAAAAGCTAAGTAGTAATCCTGACTGAATGGCTGTAATGACCAATTATGTTATGTACTTAAGTGGAACATGTCTTCTTAACAATGCAGGACTATCTCTCTCTTACTGAGGCCCTCTTTATTATTATTATTTTATTTGTCTTGCTATATGCCTGAGTGTCCTTTACAATACTTGTAGTCTAGAAAGACGTTTAAGATATTTTCTTTACAAGTTTCTCACATAACGTCAGTATAAACCATGTTATCTTGTTGTTCATATGAAATATGGTGATGAATTGCATAAAAATGCAAAAAAAATTTATTAGTGGATGTATTACAACAAGTTTAAATCATATTTTTATTATTAATACAGGTTACAGGCTTAAAATGTATCACAAGAAAATATGAAAAAAAAAGAATCTGTAATAAATCATAAGCCAATTAATAATAAACCAGGATTATCACATTATTAGAGTCCATTGTCCATTAATTAATAATTTTATAAACGTTACTGATTACATTTAAGCGTTGATAATTTAATTATTTCGTTAAATGTGACCATCGGCTACAAAACACTTTTCAAAATTAACTCTCCTATCTTACCCCTTTCGGTCTCTTCTTCTCTATCGATCACTTTGTGTTTTGGTGGCATGTAAGCGTGATCGTTTTTCTTTTTCATTTTTTTTTATCTGCTGCCTCACATGCAACAACTGAATTAAAAGCAGCAAAACAAGAGCCAACCAAAAAGACATTTCGCATTATAATAACAACATAAGAGTGTGTTCAATATGCGATCTTTCTTTCGCTTTAATCCGGTTACAATAATTTTATCGTATTTGTCATAAATCAATATCATGAGCTTTTATAACTCTATCAGTAACAAGACACCAAAAAACAACAACAATAACAACAAAGAAAAAAACCAAAAAAAAAATTATAACAACTTCAGTAAAAACAAAAGGAATCAAAAAATATTTCATATGTTTCGTTGGCTAGAATACAACAATAATAATTCGTCGTATGGTTATTTTGATCATAAAGAAAAAGGCTTATAGTTACAAGTATACAAGGAGGTATTGTGGCTAAATGTAGATGTTCATTTGTTAAACGACTTCAACAGCTACAAAAACAAAACAAAAAAAAGAAAAAACTCGAACAAAAATATTGTAAATCTGCTCCACATTTTATACGGATGCTGGTTTGATAATAATAGTGGTTCTATGCCTTGGCAATCTTTTGCAAAAGACACACAGAAATAGTGGAGGCCCCACATTTCCATTTCGTTTTTAAAACTCCTTTTATAAGTTTTATTATGTTTTTTCCCCATTTTTTTCTATTTTAATTTTTTTTCTATAATAAAACAGAACAAGTCTGCTTTTGTAACGAATATCATTGAATGTTTGTTGTTGCCTGGAATAAATGAATGAATTGCTTTTAATGGAGAGTTGCTTAAAAACTTTTAACGATTAATCAATTTGCAATTTTTCAAAATTAATTCAACAAACAAGTATTCATTCACCAAAAAAAAATTATGAAAAAAAATCATATCGTATGTTTGTTAAACATATTTTTGCACAATGGGTCTAATAAACATAAAAAAATGATTTTTTTACACCAATTGTTGTTTAAAAAGATTGGAAAATAAAAAGAAATTGTCTGAAAAATATTATGCCCACTTGGTATAATGAAGTAAAGCCTAGTATTGCCTCAAATGCATGCAACATGAGCTCCAATCGAGATAAAGGTACATTTAGATGAAATACTAAAAAGACTTGATGTTGCACAATCCTGCTTTTGAAGTTCCAAAATTGATTTTACTTTGGTTTTAAAATTTTGTTCTTAGTCTGTGCTAAAACATATGTTGGGTTTCAGACATGTACATATGGGATCTTGACGATATTTAACCTTGATCCTCCACCCTCTTCCTACTGTAGATAATGCTACCTAAAACGCAAAAGCGATAATCCAGTAGGTAGCATGCTGGCTTATAAGACATGAGACCATGGTAACAACCAGAGATCAGCAATGAATCGGTTTTTCGCTACTTATAAGTACTCATGAAATTTTGAATATGTGTGAGTCAACAGTATTGCAATTCAACTACTCTGATTCATTCATACTCATTATAATATTGATTTATAAGTACAGGTTGCAATGAGTATGAGTATAACGTTGATATCAATCCCACAACATTCGAAATATGTTTGATTCATACGTCTACACATTCGGATTCATAAATTTAGAAAAATACTTATAATATGTACTCATAAATGATTCGAGTGATTAGAATCATTCATCAAAATTTACAGTCGTAGTGGTTGTTGCATTTACAAAAAAAGAAGAAAGAAAAAGACAAAGACAGCAAGCAAAGCTAACACACAACCTTCTAGTGAGTATTGTAGTGTTCGCACGCGAATCATACTTATTTTGTGATTCTTGTAAACGTTGAGTAAAGGAGAGTCGAAATAGACAACATCATGCGTATTGTTAAGTATGAGTACGATGAGTACTTCAAACTTTGAATATGAGTAGTATGAGTATGATATTGAAATAAGACAGAAATTATAAGTATGATTCGAATCTACTCATCTTTTTGAAAACTTATTGCTGATCTCTAGTAACAACCTAGTCATCTGTAAGAAAACTTCTGGCGTATTCGTTTGATGTCTTATTTTTACGAACGTCCATACTTTAATCGATCCAAACCCTATCAGTTTGTTTACTGCGAATACAATATCAATCGGTTTACACAATCAATCAATTGATTTACAATGTAAATCTTTGTTTCAAAATCATTATAAAAGTCGGCAATCGTGATAGACTCAAATATTGAAATCTTCTCAGTTGGCAACGTACACCTAATTTGTTAATCATTCGAAGAGTGGTGAGAAAAAATTTGAAGAAACTGCGTCGTAAGACTCCTGTGCTTCAACGTATTGGTAGGTTGAAGAAGAAAGGAGAGTGTCCCTGAAAACCTGAAACTTTAATTCAAAAATGTTCCTAACGCCATCAAATTTCACGAATCACTTCGCTGATAAGTGATCATACATACATAATTGGTTATAACAACCCACCGGTCAGGATTACGACCTATCTTCTCACGCCACTTATATTGGTGTGTGTTAGCTGTATCCATTAGTGGCGGGACCTACAGTTTAAAGTCGACTCCGAACGACAGGTTTTTGAAAAACTTTTCTTGGCAATCTCGTTTACTCTCAGAGTTTTTGGCAGAAATCTGCCGAAGGAATATTTTTTCAAACTTGGTTTGATGGATATGTCTGACCTGGGATTTGAACCACGGTCTCGCCTCTAATAAGCCAACACCTACCAAGTACCTATTAGACTACAGCCACAGATCATTACATAAAATATTCGAGGTAGTTTGCAATGTCGACGAACTAACATTTAGCGATCTTCCGATACAGCAATAATATTCCTCACTGCACTTACTCTATCCACATATAGGTTTTTGGATTCACATCTAATTTAGGGAAACTAGAACGATTTTTGATAACAACAGTTTGTTTTGGGATTATTATGACTACCATAAAATGGACGTCTCATCACACAGTCCGACTTGTGATAACAAACTTCCCTGATTCCAAGCATTGCTCGTTTTTTTTATCAATTCATGGTGCAATGGTTGACCATACTGAGCATTGTTCTTCTTATTGCGAATTTGTATTTTTTTTTTTACAATAAAACCATAAGACCATACTGAGCATTGTTCTTCTTATTGCGAATTTGTATTTTTTTTTACAATAAAAGCAAAACAGCAAAAATATTGAACTTATTTTTCGGATATTAAGGGGTCGTTAAGTTTGGTGATGTTGTACTTTCACTTAGAAGTTTACAATATCACGTATATAATTGGTCATTAGTCAAGATTACGACCTAGTTTCTCACACCACTTATGTTGTGTGTGTTAGTTTTATACATGAGTGAAGGGGCCTACAGTTTAAAGTCGGCTCCGAGCGATAGATTTTTGAGGCAATTTTTTTTTACTTTCAAAGATTTTGCCAAAACTCTACTGAGAGGAAATCGCCAAACAAATATTTTTTCATATTTCGTTTTGTTGGGCATGTCGTAGCAGGGGTTTAGACCGTAGACGTGAGGCCACGCTAATTACTAGACTAGGCTTGTACAATATCACATAAGCAGTCGATGATTTTATGCAGAGTATACCAAACGGTAGATGGAGGCCACTAGAGAAATTTGCTCGCCCTTATTTCGCACTTTTAATAAGGATCCTCTGCAACTTCGACTTTTGTCAGTATGAGCCAAGAGATTTTTCATTAAGAGCAACCCCGTTAGATTTTTGTTTGTGTTTGTAAGAGGACATTGTACCTCTAATTAAGTGGTTTTATTTGATACTGATTTCTACAAATCATTCATCAATTTTGTTTACGACTCCATGAATTCCATGCTTCTTAGCCTGTATGACTTTGATTTTACATACATCATCCATCCACCATATCCATGCCATAGTGTTTGCTTTATTATGGATGTTTGAAAATTATAAGATAAAAACATATTTTAAATGCAAGTTTTTTTTTTTTTTAGAAAAATAGTTTTTGTTTAAATACATTCAATTTTATTATAACTCATATGCCATTGCAGGCCTTATTATACACAATATATGTACATATATGTATGTATACATGCATTATGGCCATATGTGTCTGTCCAGAGAAAGACGGACCTCTGTACACAGTACATACTCGTATATACATTTTTCATATTTTTACTAAAATAAAGTGTGGCGTTAACGCAAATAAATCAATTGTTAACGTTTTTTTAAGCATATTTTACTTTTTTGTTTGTTTGTTGGTATACGTATGTATATATATGTATATTGGTGCCATATATGAGCATGTATGCGTGTCTCTGTGTGCCGCAACAATTAGTAGAGTTATTACTCAATTTTTTTTAGCCTCTAGGGAAATTTTTCAAAGAAACCATAACGAAGTAAAAATCGATAAAAAAAAAAGAAAATCGAAAAGCTGTGCCATTATTATAAATCCTAAATAATGAAAAATGCACAATGGAGGACAGACTATGGGTCTATGGACTTCACTTTACTTAAAATGAAACTGAAATAATAATAAAAATTCCATATGATTTTCACGATTGTTGGCTGCTGAAACCATTACTAACAGCCCACATATGGTGGATACTACCACAATCATACAATATATTGTTTTTAATAGGAATACTCACTAACCTCTGTACAGATACAGAGTGATATACCCATAGATTTATTAGTAAAATAGTTGTGGTGATCATTAAATAAAATATTCTTTTAAATATTTTGACCACCACTTCTCCCAAAATCAAAAACAAAAAAATAAATAAAAATCTGCTCGTTTATTCGTTACAGGCAATCACTGTTCATAATAATAATGAATGAATGAATGAAAAAGGAGTTTAACTGCTTTTAATGTTTAATGTTTAAAATTTTAATTTAAATTTTTAGTTTTTTTTTATACAAACCCTACCATATTTAAACTATTGTTTGCTTTTGTACGTATCTGTGTGATATCTTTTGAGAAAACGTGATTTGAATCCATGAGTGTTTTGTACTCGTATTATTTAAGGCAGTTTAATAAAAATGTTTTTTGTTTTTCTTTATTTTTTTTTAACAATTAATGTTTAATTTAATTTTCTATTTTAAGTAAAAAGTTATGATTTGTTAGACATGAATTGTAATAAAATCTACAAAGCGATTTGATTGATTTTATGGAAAGAAACTGAAAAAAATATGAAGTCAACAAAGGCACGTGTGAGAATTTGTTTTGAGCCATATTTGGTTCAAAACGTTATAATTAAAATTATAGCAATCAATAGGGGTTCACCTAATTGGTGAACCATAAGTAGTTGCTTTTAAATTTGGATCTTATGGTCAAGTAAACTGCAATCAGACGACCACAATTGCCACTAACAGCATGGTAAAGCTTTGTCCATATAAACGACGGTTACTCTATAGCGTACTATTCTCATAGAACATCTTCAAGGTTGTTTGTGGAGTTTTTCAGAATTCCCTTTCTCGGTTCTGCTTTGTTATACTTTCCCCGATTATGAATGATCGATTTTTAGAGAAGCTTTACACGGCAATTTAATTTACTCCCAGAAATCGGCTAAGAGGTAGTCGTCGAGCAAATATTTTTTCATATTTCAGTTTGTTGGAGAAGTCAGAACTAGGGTTCGAACCGTGGCCTTACGTCTAATAAGCCAACACACTACCTACTAGACTATGGAGACTTAACCTTAACCTATTATGCTTGCCGTTAACAGTGATTTCTTTACTAAAGGCATACGCTTCGATGATGCCACCAGTGTAAAATCCATACCAAAACGTGCCCGTTTTCGAAATGTCTTGGAAACTCTTGAATCTCGTGTAAATTGTTATCGTTTTATATTACAAACTTTTGTTTGATAACTTCCCCTATTGTCCAGCAAAAGGGTTTCGTTGTTTAAAATAATTTTTCGATAAAATTAAAGATGAGTTGCCATGCGTACCAAAGACCACTCAGTGAACACATGTTGTCGCCCGTGGCTTAATACTCGTAAATGACAACAACTGGAGGCATATTTTATATTCTCTTTTTTTTCCAGCTACAAAGTTAAAGAATTATAAAATAATGAACAGGAAAAGCTAACATTATGCAATGAAATTAATTAAGCAACATGGGTTCTGTTGGTGCAATCATAATCATTTATTTAATAGCCATTTTCAGTTCGTCTATAAACCAGTGGTTATCTTTTAATTGGGAGCTTAATTTTTATGATAAAACTAGCGCTGAATAATAATAATAATATTCCAATATTCTAATAATATTGACAATATCGCTACGATAATTTTTATGCCTTTTTTTATATTTAACATGATATTGTATAGCAATTAACAATACAGTTATCGTTTAATTAAATAATTACATATCAAAGTTAAATGTTTATCATCATAAAACTAATATCTAAAGCAATAAAAACTAACATTTTAATTCAATAAATAAATGCAGCGCATTTTGAAGAATGTCATCTTATGGTTTTTATGTCCCCATTTAGTTGGTCTTTAAACAAGTCATTTCTGATAAAATTGCCATTAAAATCGATCTTGTTTTGTGACAAATTTTTTATGGTCATTTAAATTAAAACATATAAAAAAAAAGAAAAATAAAAGCAAAATTAAATTTATTTTAAATTGGGTTGCCTTAATGCATTACCCCACCACATTTATTATTAAAATGAAAAGACTTGGCTTACAAGCTCTAATGGTGGCTGTGTTATCAGTGTGTCTAAGATCTCAAAGCAAATGGGAGTTAACACATGAGCATTTAAAACATTTCAATAAATAAATAAATTAACAATTAATCTACTCCTAATTAATTACAAAATACAATATTTATTACTTTCTTTATAAGGCGCAACACTAATTTGTTAACGAATTATTTAATTTGGTAAATCAATGTTTTAGTCATGCACAGAAATTACTTCGTTTTGGATTTAAAATTTCGAACTATAGACAATGGACCATATAACTGTATTATATGTATATAGGATCTTCCAACATGAACATCCGAACTTCTTACTTAAGCTGCATCGTTCAGTTTTCATTTATTCAGTCTATTTTGGTCAAATCACAATAGACGATCATAACCACTGACATGTGTTCACTGAATGAGCACTAGTGCAGTTGAATGCTGACCCTAATTTCATCGAAAAGTCGTCTTTTGTACGAGTATTCGTATAAAAAACAGAATTATTGAGTTTGGGACGATGCCAATCCTCATAAGATCCAAGAACGTCCAAAGCATTGCGAAAAAGTAGCTTTTTGTTACAGATTTCATGAAGTCGCCGTAGTCTAATAGGTAGTGTGTTGGCTTATTAGACGTAAAGCCAGGGTTCGAGCCCCAGGCCAGACATTAAGACAAAATACAAAAAAAGTATTTCTTCGGCGACTTCCTCTCAGCGGATTTCTTTCAAAAACTCTAAGAGTAAATAAAATTGCCATGAAAAAGTTTCTCAATAATCTGTCGTTCGGAGTCGACTTTAAACTGCAGGTCCCACCACTCATGTATAAAATTAACACACACAACGTAAGTGGTGTGAGAAACTAGAACGTTGTACAATGCGTCAAAAAACTTAACCTATATATTTAATATTTCTTTGAGAACGACTTTGACTAGACCATCACTGTCACTGGCGAGCACTGTAGTTCGAAGACTACGAAACTCGTTTTTAACCTGAATTGTATATTCTAGACATGAACATTTGATTACAATAGAGCTGCGATACATGTGTCACACAGCTCATGTGTCATTGGATACGGATTCGGCACGAACCATTAAAGGACATGGTCCTTGTCAGTCAATGAGATCTGGGCACCGAGATCGTGCGATTCGTCAGCGTTAGACTTTTGCTTTTGGGAATTTTCTCAAGTCTCAAGTGTATGCAAATAAGACACAAACCATCAAGTCAAATTCATCTTGATTTATGCTTCAGATTCATGGAAAATTAGATATTGCCTGTAGAGCCTTGATTTATCCGGGCATTGGTGGCATAGCCTGGTGAGTTAGTGTATGTGACTACAATGCCAAGCAATTCAAGTTTTTTTTAATCGCAGTTTTTAACACAAGGAGGGCTTCAGTAACTACTTACTTACTTACTTAATTGGCCATTAACAATCCGATTAACGGATTTCGACCTGCCGCAACACATCCTTCCAAGCGCCTCTGCTTTTTGCGCGCTTACCCCAGTTAGTCACACCAATCGATGACAGGGCTTCCTCGATTTGGTCCTTCCAACGGAGAGAAGATCGTCCTCTTCGCTGGCTTCCGCAGATCCCCGCATCAAATACCAGTCTCGCCGGAGTATCCTCCTCCATTCGAATGATATGGCCGAGCCAGCGCAACCACTGGATGTTAATACGGTGCACAATGTCCATGTAGTTGAGGAGCTCATACAGCTCAATGTTGGATCGGATGCGTAAATCATCACCAACTCGCACTGCTCCGAAGATCTTACTTAGGACTTTTCTCTTGAACACTCTCAAGGCTGCTGCATCAGTGCTTAATAGGCTCCATGCCTCTGTGCCATAAAGAAACACGGGGAGGATGAGCGTCTTGTAGAGTATTATTTTTGTCGTACGAGAAAGGTCTCTGTTACTCAATTGCCTATTGAGACCATAGTAGCACCTGTTGGCAAGAGTGCTCCTGCACTTGATCTCCAGACTGCCATCATTTTCGGTGGTAAAGGCGGAGCCAAGATAAATAAATTCTTTGACTGTATCAAAAGTATAGTTATCAGCCGTAGTCTGAGAATCAATACGCCGCACGTCTCTACTTGTTGATAACATATACTTTGTTTTGCCCTCATTTACTGCCAGACCCAATAAATAAACCTGCAAATACTCCATCCAGTAGACTGACAGAGTATGACATATTGAGTCATCCCTTTAGTCTTCTAATCGCTTAGTTCCAGAGTTGTGTATTTGAATCCCTTTCGAGGCTCTGTTCTGTTATACTTTCAAACTCAATTAGTTATTACAACTCATCGGTCAAGATAAGAACCCACTTTCTCACACCACTCACGTTCTTTTTCTCGCCGAGGAGGGGTAAATGTACGTAACTGCACCATAGAGGAAGTCGTCACATCCCCCGTGTGTGGGGCCCTCATCCACTAAATCCCCCCTCGTCTCGTGGACTTGTTGTGCCCACTCCGGAACTACGGTGGTATTACTTCGGAGTGGAGTCCTTATGGCCCTTTGGCCCCTGCATGTTCATATCCACGTCCGGATTGCGTGTCGAAAGTTGAGGAGACATCTAAGTGTCTCCACTATTCCTTTCGTCCAGGTCCCTATGTCGGATGTTGTTTGACACGTGTGCAAGTATCATCTATGCCTACATGTTCTGCAGCCTCGGGATCTCTCTTCTTCAGTCTTAGGATACGCTCCACGTAATTCGCTACTGAACGAACACTACACGTTGTGTGTGTTAATTTTATACATAAGTGGCGGGGCGTACAGTTTTATGTCGACTTCGAACGACAGATTTTTGAGAAACAATTTTATTTTACTTCCAGAATTTTTGGCCAGAAATCTGCTGAGAGGAAGTCTCTACAGAAATATTGTTTATATTTCAGTTGGATATGACCGTGAAAGCCAACACACCACCTACTAGACTACGATAACTTCATTTAAAACTGCGACTTAAGGGAACATAAAGCGTTTGAAAGTGTGTTTAATTCAACAAGAAAAAGTCTCCTTCCACCTTCAAAACAAGATGTAAAATCGTCCTCTTATTACTACTAACACTGATCATTCAATCAAATTTTAATTCCAAGCGGACTTTAGAACTCCCGACTATATTTTCATGTATTTTTGTCTCACCCTAAGCAAATTTCACTTCTATAATTTTCTTATAATTCCCACCTTTTTTTTTCTTTCTCTGATTGTTTGTTTGTAGTTCTCTATCTTTGTGTAACGGCAACCCACCCCCCTGGAGGCTAGAAAATTTGTTACAAGCATTCGATATTTTCTAACAAACAAACAATTTCACCCAAAATGACATTAGTTACAGTGTCTTACATTATTTATCAGCCACTTGTTAGTTTTAGCCACCATATCATTGATCAAATTTCAAATATTGACACAAGAAAAATTATACCTTTTTCTTACCATCGTTTGCTGTTATTGTTGTTGTTGTTGTTGTTGCTAAAGGAAAAATCTGAAAAGCAGGCAGGCAGGCAAGTAAAAGCAAGCAGTCGTCCTATGAAAAGAAAAACTGAAAAAACACAACAAAAAAAAACTTTGTTGTTAACGAAAGTAAGAGTTGTGTAATACAACATTTGCTAACTTTGGGGGTTTGACGGCAAAGCGGAGAGGTGCTGAGGTTTAGTGAACCGCATTAAGTTACAATTGCCATCGTTGTAAGAAAAATTCATTTATTTTGGTAAATTTCTAATGCTTTTTTATTTTATTTTATTTTCTTTATGGCGATTTTTATTTTTCGTCTTTTATTTTTCGTTTTCGTTTCTCTTTTTTGTGGCTGTTTTGTATTTTTTATTTTTTTTAGTCATTTCCATGGTGCATTACTTGTTTCGTTTCTCTTGCTGAAGACATTTGCCTCACTTTACAACTCCCGCGCTATAAAAGTCTCAAACACGATCACCTTAGATTTTAAAGCTGCGACGAAATACAAATGTAGTGGGTAAGGGACGACTATTAAATGTACTTTAATGCGATATTCACATCTACAAAGACTTTTAAAATCTCGTTGAAAATTGCTTTTAAAATTTGCTTTTAATCAGGCAATCTGTTCTAAGAGCATGCAGACGGAAAGAATTGATTTCATGAGAATATCATGAGTTGGTTCTCCGAGTTTTTGATTGATCCCAGCACTGTCTTGATGACAATTATGATGCTGGTACCACCAGTGTTGTTATGTTATAAGTTTTAATACGACTATCTGGACTATGCCTATAAAAATTTCATCGCGGATTCCGAAGACGATTATAATTGTTCTTGTCGTGTAGAGATGCTAAAGTACGTCAGAATGCTGTTCGTTGACAGTTAGGAAAACTCGCCGCCTAAGACCTAATAAGCCCCCATATTCCAAATATATGTTATGGTGATTTATTTCTCTCGTCAGAGGATCTACATACTGGCTTTAAAGTCTTTCCTATTTTTTGCAAATGTTTTACGGATTTCTAAATGCCCGTCAAGCTACTCAAGCTACTCAAATTTCCACATATTATAACAGCCTAAGAGAAGTTTATATAGTCTTGACCTCCCTCAAGCTTAATTTTTGCATCATACACCATTACAAAGTCTATTTTTCCATTCCCCAGTAGAGTGTTGCTTCTATTCAGAGGTATGAAAACTCTTATCTCGATGAAAACGTCCGGCCCTTTGCCCTCAATTTCCGAATACCCTGTGATTCAGCAAATGGTGAACATATTCCTCCTGCATGGGTAACTTAGATGCTCGAAACTAAATTCCAGTTAGTCTCTTAGCATCTAAGGACTTAAATATCAGGCTGACTGCCAGATAGTATTGCAATGTCAAGTACTCTACACCTTGTATCCAAGGTGGACTGGCCACATTTTTCGATGGTATAAATTTTCGCTGCAAGTTCTTCGAACATCCTCGCTCCTGTACCACCACAAAAGTCTGACCCATCCATATAACACAGCACAAAATAAAATGGAATCTAATTATGAGATTCTGCCAATTTTGAAGACTATTTCAAGGCAGGATAGTTTCGCGATTATCCCTTACTTTATTTATTTACTTTACAATCATTTAGTCAGGATTAAGACATAGCTTCTCACAACACCTATGTTGTGAGTGTTAATTTTATGCATGACTGGTGGGACCTACAGTTTAAATCCTAAAAATTAAAAAAGAGGGTTTTCGGAACTTGTACGCTGGTTAGCTATTGGACCAAGGATTCCAAAACAGTTTTCGCTACGGTCAGGTAACCCTTGTGAGCGACGGAACTAATTGTTTTCTTCAAATGAACCCAAAAAAGTGCTCTATATAAATCGGTCAAAATCGGATAAAAAATGGATTTGTGGAGGAGATAGACCCAGTGGGACCTGGATAGCCTAGATATCAAAGATTCCAAAACAGGTTTCCTTACGATCCAGCATTAGTTGGGACCAGATATATGTATAGGCGGCTAAGCTAATTGCTTTCTTGATGACTTGCATTTTTTTGGATGATGACTTACATTTTTTGATTGGTGACTTACATTTTTGGATGATGAATTGCATTTTTTGGATGATGACTTGCATTTTTCGCTTCCTTATTTTTGACTGATGAATTTTTAGTTCGACGACTTGCTTTTATATTTTTGTTGACAGCTAGGACAACGGATATTGATTTGGATACTGAAATGTTCAATATACAAGCGATTGATTAATCTGTGACTTGAAACACGGTAGGTCCTACCTACCGGGTAGGATATTAACATCTGTCTGTTTAAGCTTTTAAGCATGAATAATCACGAAAATAATGAGTAAAATCCCAGATGCTTGTTATCTGTGCATAAAAATAGGAGATCCTAGCCCAATTGGAGTCGGTATTATTAGTAGAGTGCAATATATAAGAGGAGGACATAACTTAAAGTAACTTCCTAGCTAAGAGCAGTGTTATGTACGCAACTGTATGGATATAGAAATGTGCAGAGCAAGAATTTTGTAAATCATAAATAATGGTTTGAGAACAAAATTTTTGTACTGTGGACAGCCTTTTATTATTACTACATAGACTTTTGTAGTTCCTTTATTGGCTCCCTCTAATTAGACTTTCGTACTTGACCAACTGTAGCCTGCTTCATGAGTCTTTTTTTATTCATTTGAAAAATTTTTTTCTTTTCGTTAGTGGTGGATTGCATTGATTGCAAATAGAGTTCAAAGTTTAAATTTAACCAAAATAAAGCTTGTTACGATATTTGATAGAAATACGTAAGAGAGTCAGGAGAAGAAACAAAAAAAAACAGACAGAAATACGAAAAAACAACTCCTTTAATGTAGGTTATAGACGTCGTACACAATATCAACCAATTTTTGAAATAAAAAATAAATCCAATAAAACTATATGGCCTAAAGCATTGACTAAAGCAAATATATTGAATGTGTGTGTGTATGTTATGAGAATTGGTGGTACTTGTAACAGTATAATCCAGCTGCTAGATTATTCAGGCATTTTTCCTTTTGCTTGTTTTCGGAAAATTTAATTTTCTACACAAAAACGTAACTTCAAATGCTTTGCAAATATTTCAAATTCATTTCAAAACGTAATTTCACTGGAAATATGTGTCGTATGCATTTTAATATTCTTCTAAGTTTTAGTTTTTGTTTTTAAATAAAAAAAAAAACCAAAAAATTGCCACAGTATTCTCTGGTCGATAGATGTACCATAAAAAGGAGAAACGTGTCAGTAAAAAATATTTCCTAGGATGACCAAAACAGTTTAAATTTATTTAAATGAAGCAAATGAATTGAATAATGCCTCAATAGGGGCTCACATGGGCGGTTTGTTTCTGGTACGCATTCATTAAAACCTTTAATATTTCTAAAGCTTTATATGGAATTCTTTTTTATTTACTTTGAGATGAAAATTTCTGGAAAGAAAAATTCGTTTTTTAATCAAAATTTGGATAGAAAAAGGTTTAAAACACAGAAACAATGGTATTCATACATACGTACCTTATTGGTCATTACAAGCCTTCAGTCAGGATTACGTCCTAGCTATTCACGCAACTTATGTTGAGTGTATTAATTTTCTGCATGAGTGGCAAGATCTACAGTTTAAAGTCAATTCCGAACGTAAGATTTTTTTAAAAAACTTTTCATGGTAATTTTATTTTTTCTCAAAGTTTTTGCCAGAAATCTGCTGAGAGGTAGTCGCCGAGAGAAATATTCTTTCATATTTCGTTTTGTTGGTGATGTCTGACCTGGGGTTTAGACCGTGGCCTCACGTCTAATAAGTCTATACATTAACTACTAAATTACGGCGACTTGTAATTCTAAATATTATTTACATGCATACATACATATATTTATGTATGAAATGTTTACTTATTCGACTAAAGAAACATACGTATGTTTTGCAATTATTGAAGTCGCCGTAGTCTAGTAGACAGTGTGTTGGCTTATTAGACGTAAAGCCCGGGTTCGTATCCCAGGTCAGACATCAAAGCGAAATATAAAAAAAGTATTTCTTCGTCGACTTCCTCTCAGCAGATTTCTGGCAAAAACTTTGAAAGTAAATAAAAATTGCCATGAAAAAATTTCTCAAAAATCTGTCGTTCGGAGTCGACATTAAACTGTAGGTCCCGCCACTCACGTATAAAATTAACACACACAACATGAGTGGGTTGTAATGGCCAATTATGTATATATGTATGAAAGGCTAAGCAAATATGCAGAGACGTTACTTAAAAGGAATTCTTTGGATGCTTCATACGTTTATCCTTTCATTTTATCAATTTCATCCTCTATTTTGTGACTAAGTGAGTCAAACATGCATTCCATTTAATACGAGCACCTACGAGTATATCAAGAATGTTAGTAGAAATGCTTGTATGACAACCAAGTATTATTATTTTTTGTTTCTTTTTTCAATATCAGTTTCTAAGTAATTTTGAAGGACTTATAATATTTTGCGGACATACATACGTACATATTATCCATCATTTAATATCTGATTGTAATTTATCATTTTAGAATATAAATTCTGAAGCCATTATTAAAGCATTTGCATACTTCCCATGACTGTGAACAGTTATAATTGATCACTAACTGAGACAGAAACATTTCCTTAAGGGGGGATATTAAATACGTTGTTGTTTTTGTTTTTGTTTTCATCAATATCAGTCACATAAATGTAAACCAGAACAATTTCTTATGAAAAAAAATTAAACAACCCACATAAAAGAAAAAAAAATAGTTTATAAGAGGAATTAAATTGAAATTAAAAATAAATTCATTTAAATTAAATTGAAAAAACAACTGCAAGCACAATCTAAATGGAATAAATTTTTCTTGGTTTTTTTTTTCTTAGTTGTAGTTGAGTTTAATTACTGTGAAATGTCAACTGACTGGCGATGATTGAAAGTGGCCAAGTCCATAATAATATTAATTATAATCAGTTATTGTTCTCATGGGGTTTTAAATTAAATTAATTTGTAACAAAAGTAATTAAAATTGTTTTCTTTTGTTGTTGTTGTTTTAATGTAATTTATTTATAATTTATGTGTGTTTCTGCACAACAACAAGCAAGCACGTTAAACGTTTTAAGACAAAAGACTTAAGACAGCAACTTGTTTTAATTTTTATTTTCTTTTTTTTTCTGGGGTTTGTTTTTTGTTTTTCTCCTTAGTTTTGAACAATTAACACAAACTAACAATAATAATGGCGTCTATAAAGGTGGTACTAAAAACTTAAATTTATTTTTTTTTAATTTTTTTCCTCATTGTTGTTATTGTTATTGTAAACATATATGTAAGTTTTAAGCTGAAACCATTGTTTTGTTTTTCTTGCAGTTTTTCGTATTTAAAATGAAGTGTTAATGCGTTAACGTTTTTGTTTTTGTTTCTTTTTTCCATAATCTGCTCATAAATCAGCATTTTTGCTTAATTACTTTTTTATGCAAAAATGCCTGAGAAAAAAAGGTTTCTGCCAAGAAAAATGTTCAAATGTAAGTTAAAACCCACCATAATTGTTGGTGAATTTTTTTTATTTTTCTTTTTTCGAAGAATGGTATTATGGTGGTGTTTTATTTTCCGCCTGCCTTTGTATATGTACACGCGACATTAGTTGACAATTTTTTTTTGTTTGTTTTTGCATATTGTATGCCAGTAATTTAGTTTTATGCAAAACTCTTGAAATGCTTCAGGGTAAATGTATTTTGTCGTATCATTTGTAATGTATTTGTATAATTTACTTGTAAGTATAACAATATTTTTAAAATGATAAATTGGCAATTTAAATTGAATATTTAAAAAAATAATAATGGACTGTTTAAAAAAACATATCCTAGAGGCATGAAAATCTTAAAGAAAAAAATGTTAAATTTAAATTATATTTAATTTATAAGAAAATAATTGATGATAATTTGCATTAAATGAAAAATCAATATAGTATACTTTGAAATATGAGCTTGTAGTTTGCAACAAAAATAAAAATAAATTTGTGTTTAGTTTTAATTAATTTCTTTATTGTTCGCACAATTCTGTGTCCCACTGTTTACAACTTGATGTAAACAACAATAATTGCTTTGTTTCTTGTCATGCTTTACACTCGTTTGCGACCGATCTTTATATCGTAGATCTTCAAACCACAATTATTCTCTTCACATGCAACACGTCTTCAGACAAGACTGACTAAATTTTTACTGACTCCGTAGCCTGTTTTGTCTTGCCTTTTATATTGCAGGGTAAACAGTCTGATGGATGCTCTTAAAGGAGAATGATTTCACGTTCTCGAAATCTCTGTAAATGTAAACATAGTTGCTTCAGTGTTGTTTGTGTATATTGTTTACATTTATTCTGGTAATGTTTCTTGTTGCTTCTTGTTTACTTGTTTATCCGCTTTTACTATACTGATGTTGCTGCTATATTTTTGTTTATTTGTTGATCATGTAAACAAAATCATCGTTTTTATTTTTGTAGCTTTTGTTTATCATTTTAATGTTAAACGATGTAACACCATTTCCATTTTCGTAACAGTATTAATTATAGCTTCCTCTGGTCAACATGAATTCAAGAGCAGCTTCTTAATTGGCATATTCTTTCCATGTTATATTTAAAATGTGTGTAAATATAAATTTCTTATTGTAGAAAACACTAAAAAGAAGCATAAAGACGAGAGTTCACCAAAAAGTATGATAATCAGGCAAATAACAATTAGGAAAGATCCTCTTTAGTAACCCGAATGAATTTGGGTACTTATTTCATTGTCTACGGCGAGCAAATGTAAACATATGCCTTTCAAAGGAATAAACAATTCGATAATATCTCACATATGCTTAAAAATAGGAAGAAAACTCTTTATTAGTGTTACGGTATGAGCTAGGAATTCTGGAGAAGAATTCTAAAATATTGTTACGAAAACGGAGACGGTGTATCACCGTTTAACATTAAAACGATAATCAAAAGCAACACTAACAAATACAACGAACTTGTTACAAGCAAATCAACAACATCAGGATGAAAGAAAGGGGATAGACAAGTAACAAAGAATAACGAACAAACAAATTATTGTTGGATACATCAAGTTGTAACAGTGGCACACAAAAATAGTAAAGACATTTTCAAAAAGGTAAAAACGTAACAATATACAGCCAAGAAGGACAAGGGAAACTGGTTAAAGGCCTGTAGTGAATACCTTGTTCGGTAAGAGAAATCCTCTCCATTCATATTATAGCTGTAAGATGAATTTTGTGAGGAGATTAAAAGTTTTCTATGATAATGTCTAAAAGAATTGAAAATCGAAATCACGAAGCGATCATCTATATTTTATCACAATCCCTGTTAACTTAAAAATACCTTTCTAAAGGTAAAATATCCATACCAGTGCATTGTTAGGAAAATTGTCGAACGTTTTGAGTTTAAGTGTGCGTGATTAACAGAATTGCATTTGAAATGAATGAAATCGGTGATCAACTGTATCCCAACTATCGAAAATGCTGTAGAAGTGCTGATTGTATTATAAAAACACTGTGAGATGGGAAGAAATTATACAAGAATATTATTTCAGTACGTCGTTAAGGCAGTACGGAATAATTTATTATCCCCAATATTATAGTAGTGTACGCAAACTTCCCCTCTCTTAGTTTCTATTCTATTAATTAATTTTTCTTTATTTTCATTCTTTGAAAAAAAAAGAAAAAAAAACAAGAAAGAAAAAATCGTTGGCTCTACAATGATATACTTGTGATCAGTCGTTATTTGGAAAGTGTATGTATTTTGTGGTTTTGATGTTAACCGCACTAAGCATGCATTACTTGGAGGTGAATAGAAAACCATTGTCATTTTCGGTATTCCTTGTCAAAACCTTTGGTTGTAAGCAAAGACTTTAACCACTATATCTGGTCACCTCTTTAAATCAATATCGTTCAGTTTATTATTTTCAAATTATTTCCCTTGATCTACCAAAATAAACCAATTACTTGTGTACAAACCTTTTTGCAACTGAATAAAATCGCTTAAAGACATGCTTTCGAAAACCTTTTATTTTCAAAGATTTAAAAAAAAACCAAAAGAAAATTCGAAATTATTTCCGCCACATATTTGCTTCAAAAAAACACCTTCAAAAAGGAAAAGTAAAACAAGTTTGAATGGCTTTCATAATTGCATTTTAAAAATGATTTCACAACTCCTCCATACATAACATTTATAAACTACATAGCTTGTGTTGGTAGTGTATGTAGCAACTGAATTGCATTCTTTAATTGAGTTATTAAATGGCAACGTATCAAATCGTTTATTAATAATATTGTAGCACACAACCATTAAATTGGCAAATACGATTCGTAACATTTGTACGATTTGTGCAAATTTAATTGAACAGCTAAAACGAATGGCGGCCGACAAACATCAATTTACAATAAATATTCAATTGATTATATTTTTATTTTCAGATTTTCAGATTTACAGATTTTTTTTTTAATTTCGTATTTATTTGTGAAAATCATACATTTCTTTACTACTCTACTGGCAGATTTGTTTTTATGACTCCACTTAACGTTGTGCTCGAAGTCAATCAAATCAAATCAAATCACATGAATATAATTATGGGGATTAATCAATAAATTTGAAAGCGCCCATATTGATTGAGTTGTTAATTATTAGAAGATTTATGGCAAAATGATTTGAATTTTTATAGACAACAGCTTGTTTGTTGATTTTAATGACGAAATATTTCAATTAATAGCCGTTCATATAACTTAAATGGAAAGGGGTAAGATTCTTATGATATTATTAGTAAACGCTTGATGGGAGTCGCCGTAATCTAGCAGGTACAGAGTTGGCTTATAAGACGCAAGGCCACGGTTCAAATCCCAGGTCAAACATCAAAACGAAAATATGAAAGAATATTTCTTCGGCGACTTGATATTTTGTTGTTGCCTATACAGACTTCTATAAACAATGAATGACGGGTAAAGCATCATTGCGAGTACATATATCGAAATGTGGACTCATTTCGTTCATTTTTCTCTTCTCTACCACCTATACAAATCCACGCTTTTACAAGTAAACTACGAAACTACAAAAGACGGCTTTCTGTAAGGTTAAGTTAGCGGGGTAGCTTGCCGCTCACAGTCAAGTTCACTTGGTGGCCCATTGTGTTACTCAGTGTGAGGTAAGCCTCCTTGTTATGATTCGTTAGTGGTGGGCTTCAACCATCCCGAGCTACGGATGAAACTTATCCAGATCTTCAAACGTTTTGTCACCCAAAAACCGATGGCGTCTGTTCTGAAGTGCAGGGCACTCGCATAAAAGGTGTTACAAATGCTTCTGCAGTAATCCGGGTGCAGCTTTTTAGCGAAGCTGTAAAATAAATTAATTTTTAGGAAGGACATAAAATCATTGAAATTCTATGATCTTTAAATATCCTATCATACATACTCGTACATACATAATTGGCCATTAGAACCCATCAGTAAGGATTACGACCTAGTTTCTCACACCACTTATGTTTTGTGCGTTAATTTTTATACAGTTTATAGCCGACTCCGAACGACAGATTTTTGTGAAACTTATCATAGCAATTTTTATTTACATTCGAAGTTTTTGCCAGAAATCTGCTAAAAATACGTTTATTTTCGTTGAGCCTGACCTGGGGTTTGAACCGAGGCCTCACGTCTAATAAGCTAACACACTATACACTAGACCACGGCGATTTCTACACTGACGATAAAACTAGAAAAAATGTGTCGTCAACGTAGTCAATATACTTCAGTCGCTTATTAAAGCTCATAGGCTCCTGCCTCTCAGTAGATTTCTGGCTAAAACTCTAGGAGTGAACGAAATTGTCAAGAAAAATTTCACTCCAAGCAGACGGTAGCATAACAATTATAAAATTTCTCATCCTATATAGTTATAAATGGGGAATTTCGTGTCAAGTGACCCAATTTTTAAAATCGATGTCTTCCGATTTGGATGAAATTTGCACCAGGGTTAGTACTATTGCCGGAGTTAGAGAGGGCCAAAGTTGGACATTTTGGTCATACAGGGTTTTTTTAAAATGTGTGTAACTTTTCACCTATTGGTCCTAGCAAAAATTTTCCAAAGGATATTAGATAGCTACTTCTTCAATCTTTCCTAAAATAAGTTTTTAAAATTTAAAAAAAATTTTTTTTAAATTAATTTTTTTAAGTTTTTTTTTTTTTAAATTGGCTTTTTTTTTTTTTTTTTTTTCGGAAGACATCGACTTTAAAAATTGGGTCACTTGACACGAAATTCCCCAAATATATAAAATAAATAAAACTTTTTCCTGTCAACTATTGACTCGAGAGTATTTGTCCGGAGACTGCTAAGCAGTCAAAAGATAGGACATCAAAAGAAATATTTTTTAATCTGTGTTTTCTTTCATTTTCAGCAAGATGTCCGAACTGAGTTTTAAACTCTTGAGCTCATGTTTGGTAAGGTAACACACTACGCTGTAGACACTGTGGCGACCTTGAATTAATCGATTGAAAGATTTTATATTTGGAGTAATGCTTTATCATCATTTTTCTATCCGAATGAGATGTACCATCTAGTCCAAAGAGCATCTTACCCGTGGTAAATAAGTGGTGTGACCAATCTCGTAAGTACTCGAAATATTTTTTCTTTATTTGAAATTTTTTTGGTGGAGTATTCTTTTATAAATTTTTATAATTGTTTAATTAAAAATATATTCCAAGTCCATGATGTGATTTTAATAACTTGAAACTGTTTTTAGCATATATTTTAAAATTTTCAAAAGTTATATTCTTGATTTGTTCTTCATTTTAATACATTTAAGTGCCTCAAATTTGTTTTTAGAGTGCAACACAATTTCCGACTTTAGCTTAGTAGGTTTCCATTACAATTATTTGTAATTTTCTTGAAATTAAAAAAACACCAAAAAAAAATGTTTTTCTAACCACAAAACTCTTTTTACAGATGTTAAATGGAAAAATACAAAAAAAGTGAAAAAAAATGTTAAACTCTTAAAGAGAAGTGTGGTAATAAATGTGTCAAGTATGTAAAAGACAGCACAAATCATAGCAGCAACTATGTGTTGCAAATATCACGCTGTCTACAGCAAATCAGCAAAAAAAAGCAATTTTAAACACAATTTTGCATAAATTTATCATTTTTTCCTTCAATTTTTTCTGCATTTTGTTGCTTTTTAAAATTAAAATTTCCAGGCCGTGACAATTTCTTTTCAAAAAACTTCCATTCATTCACTCTTGCTCACCGCTGTCATTGTTGTCATTCATAATTTTTCCGAGTATTCAAATATCACCGCCGATCCGTCTGTCTGCCTTGAAATGTACAAGAAAAACCCCAAAAACAAATTGTCTAATAAAAATGAAAATTTTTCTTTGTTTTTTGTTTTTGTTTTGTTGCATTTTTCCTTTTAAAAGAAAACGTCATAAAAGTGACTAAAATGTTGTGCGCTAAAGAGGCGTGAATTCTGTTTGGTGGTTGAGTTATTGCAGACAAGTGAAACGAGCAACAATCTGAATTTATTTCGCGAATGACAATTTAGAATTTATGCCACACACGCAGTCTGTATGTGTCATATTTGCTAAATTAAATGGCTGCTTACAGCTAGTCAGGTATGATAGTAAGATCAGTATGTACGTATCATAAGTAACACAATTAGAGGCAGTTTGTCTGTGTAGTAGTTTATGGAATATGGAACTGCAATACGAAGTGGTATGATATCTGGTGAGACACACAACTCTTTAGTATACTACACTTTAACCTGATGTATGAATAGAACTTCACACATTTTGTGGCCTTTATTTTACGGCTAGACTGTAAAGTCTTAAATTTTTTTCAATGCGATTTGGCGCACGAGTAATTTCTGATGCGTTAGTACAGCAATCTAAAGGCGATTTATTCTCAGAGCTTTTTCCAGAAGACTGCTGAAAGAAAATTGCCGAAAGAAATATTTTTTGAAGTCGCCTTGGTCTAGTAGGTAGTGTGTTGGCTTATTAGACGTGAGGCCTCGGTTCAAATCCCAGGACAAGCATCTCCAACTAAACGAAATAGAAAAAATATTTCTTCGGCGACTTCCTCTCAGCATATTTCTAGCAGAAACTCTGAGAGTAAATAAAAATTGCCATGAAAAGTTTGTCATAAATCTGTCGTTCGGAGTCGACTTTAAATTGTAGGTCCCACCACCTCATGTATAAAAATTAACGCACACAACATAAGCGGTGTGAGAAACTAGGTCGTAATCCTGACTAAAGGGTTGTAATGACCAATTATGTATGTTATGTATGTATGTAATATTTTTTTATATTTCGGTATGTTCGAGATAACAGAGCCACTTGCTCTTGCCAACACATTTCGCACTAGACTATGGCGACTTCATTAAATATTACGATAATGGCGACTTTATGTGTTGCAAGTTGCTGATCCATAGGGCCATAGTTAGGGCAGGCAGAACGTATCTGAAAAAAGCACGGATGAAATTGTATAAGATACTGAGGTCAGCGAGTGTTGGCGGCTATAATTGAGACATTGGAAATATGTCTTACAGTGGCTCTGGAGGCTCTGTTGGATTTGCAGCCTTGTATCTGGTCGTGAGGACCCGAGCTATAGAGTCTTTGTTAGGATAAATGGACGCAAGTCTTATTGAAAATTGATCGGGAGATTTCGTGCCCTAATAAATCGAGTGGCTTACTCTGCTTCCACCTTAAGTATCCCCGTAAATCTCTATGATCTTAAGAAATCCAATGACACTGCGTGAAAAGAGAGAACAGGGCGTATTCTGTTACCACAGTAACCTTTCTTTGATGTACACATAAGCATTGAAAATAGAACAGGAACTGGAGTGTAGGGTAATCGAATGAAGTATTCTTGAAACATGAGAGAACTTGCGAGTATCTTTTAAGGAAGGACGGCAAGTACAAAGATCGAGCCATAACAGTATTATCTGGCAGCTAGGCTACCATCCGAGCACTCGGCTAATACGAGATTAACTCAAGACTAGTATGGGACGGTCTGAGCAATCTGAATTCTGCTAGATTTTGGTAATACGTCCCTGAAAATTGGTCATTACGACCTAGCTCATCACAGCACTTATGTTGGGTGTGTTAATTTTCTACATGAGTGGCAGGACCTACCGTTTAAAGTCGACTTCGAACAGCAGATTTTTAAGAAACTTTTCATGGCAATTTTATTTATTTATTCTCAGAGTTTTTGCCAGAAATCAGCTGAAAGGAAGTCAACGAAACAATATTTTTTCTTATTTCGTTCTTGTTGGAGATGTCTGACCTAATAAGTCGACCTACGACGACTTCAATATATTCGCTCCCTCAAATAACAGTTCAGGATCCATCGGACTTTATTGTGCTCATTTACAAATCCACTAAATACTTCAGTGCCTTCATGAAAGTTTTTCAAAGTAGTTTTCCATCAAAGTGATTAAATCCGATACCAAAGACTAGAAAATATCTGCGAAGTGGGAAGAGCTGTTTGGAAGAGTGTACTCGTTGCAAAGAGAAAATAGAGAGACAATGACTCTGTTCCAGGCAAATGGCTTTCAGACAATCTAACTTTGGTGGGATAATTACAATGAGAAGATGTTTGAGTCACGCATTAATTTATTTAGGAGTTGCTTGAGGATATTAAACGACCTTTTGATAGGTCCCTGTAGACTCAAATAACACTTGTTCAGAACAGGGTCGTCTCAAGCCCAATATTTAGATGGTATTATCAGAGCAATAAATAAAACACATACTAGGAACGGTTAATCATCTGAGGAGGAAACGCCTGGGTGCAAGTACCAGGCAGGTAGTAATTCTGAAATTCCCACTCACTCCTGAGATTTGTTAAGAATGGGAGGGGCATATAGGGATATCCAATGTGGATTCATATAATGGATCGTATGGTCGAGGAAGTCTAAAGCGATAGTGATAATCAAATAATGGTCAAATGGTTACTTGTTGTTTGATAGAATTCGCTTCTAAACTCTTCCAGCTTTATACGTTAGAATGAGGATTAAACTTTTATGTTGTACTGTAATCATAAATATACCCATAATTATTTAGCGTGTGTTTTGTTTTTTGTGAACATTCTACATCACTCTGTTGATTTTACAACATTATTCTGCAACACACAACCAATCTTCAAAATTGTATTTACATACGATTTTGTACGATTTTACATAGGCATTGTACTCCTGATTAAAATCTCTGAGTTTCTTTGCAATTTCACGATTCTTTCTCACCGCTTTAATATTTTTAAACAAATTCACTAAAGAAATAAATAAAAAAAAACAAAAACATTAACAATGAAGTTATTACCTGTATACACAGTTAAAATAGAAATTTATTGGCAAATTATTGAATTATGTTATGCCACTGCCTTCAGGCCATTATTTAAGCCATAATTTTTGTCATAAAATTATTGACAGTCTAAGAGAAAATCGAAAAGAAGAAAAAACAATTTTCAAAATAAGAAAATTGGTTGTCATCAGTTGCAAGAAAAAGGCAAAAACAAAAACAAATAAAAAAATAAACAATTTGTTTATTATGCAACATTTAAGCCACACACATTGCAATCTTTCCCTTTATATTTGGCAAATGTTTTGAATATTTTTCCTTAAACGTTACTCTTAACTTCCTTAAATGTAAAACCCGGACAATAATAAAAAATTAAATTAAAAACAAGGTCGACTATGTGTTACTCTACACGATTTCTTGCTTGGTTTCTTCAATTTGAAAGCAATAGAGATTAGAATTCACCGTTTTTTATAGCTTATGAGGCATATTTTTCATTCATTCCTCCAAAAAAACCTCTAAATAATCTTGTTTTATTTGCTTCTATCAACTTATTTTTTAAAGTTGGTAATAATAATCAGCTTCAAAAATGGTTGTAATTCATTGTGTATCCACTAATGGTAATTGCCCACAGTATCTCAACAACATCGAGGTCAGCGTGCCCTGACTTTACTCTTTCGCAAAAGAGTGAAAGAAAAATAATCACGGTTCTGATGAGGCGAGGCAAATCAAGCTATTTATGGGTACACGAAGTATACGATTTGCGGAACCTATATTTGAGACTTCACAGCAATTACAAAGAGGCGCTGGATCTAAGAATATACTTATGCGCAAAGACTGAAAATATCATACAACGACTTTACAGAGTCGAGATAGAAGAGAACGCTATTGAAAATCTGTACGAAGCGAAAGATATTTACTTACTTACTTACTTAATTGGCAATTAACAACCCGATTAACGGATTTCGGCCTGCCGCAACACATCTTTCCAGGCGCCTACGCCAGTTGGTCACACCAATCGCTGATAGGGCTTCCTCGATTTGGTCCTTCCAACGGATACAAGGTCGTCCTCTTCGCCGACTTCCGCAGATCCCCGCATCAAATTCCCGTCTCTCCTCCTCCATTCGAACGACATGGCCGATTCAGCGCAGCCGCTGGATATTAATACGCTGCACAACGCCTATGTCGTTGAGGAGCTCTTACAGCTCACTGTTGGATCGGATGCGGAAATCATCGCCAACTCGCACTGGAACGAAGATCTTACGTAGGACTTTTCTCTTGAAAAGATAAAGAAAGATATTTGAGTATACAGAATTCATTGATGGAATCCATGTCTTCATAAAAATGACAACTTGGCTGAGAAACGCTCGCGAGAAATTATATACAATCAGTAGGTACAATTGAAGTCGCCGTGGTGTAGTAGGTAGTGTGTTGGCTTACTATTCGTAAAGCCCGGGTTCGTATCCCAGGTCAGACATCAAAAATGAAATATGAAAAACAAAAAAAAAAATAAATATTTCTTCGGCGACTTCCTCTCAGCAGATTTCTGGCAAAAACTCTGAGAGTAAAATAAACTGCCATGAAAAAGTTTCTCAAAATTCTGTCGTTCGAAGTCGACGTTAAACTGTAGGTCCCGCCACTCACGTATAAAATTAACACACACAACATGAGTGGTGTGAGAAGCTAGGCCGTAATCCTGACTGAAGGGTTGTAATGGCCAATTATGTATGTATGTATGTAGGTACAATTACAATTATAAGACCTCCCTTAACCTACATAAGGTTTTCAATATAATGTCCTCCTCAACTCTGTCCTTACAAAGCTCAGGATATTGTTTCCTTTTTAATGGTATTTACAACACAAATGGTATGTAATTTAAGGGAAATCATTCTTCTTATTACAGAATCTATTACGCTTGAAGCTAGTCTCGTTCAGAATGCCTTTTATTATCCTCAATCTATTCTTCGACAGTCTAAAATTTTTTGCGTTTGTGAGTTGTCTGGAAGCTTAGATTATCTCAACCTCGTCTGTATTTAGAAGAGTAAGCGTCCCTAACTATTCGAAATCCTCTTCTCTTATAACACAGACATTCTTGTCCCAGTAGTGCCGTGAAAACAAATCTCTTGGCAAGTTCATCTGCTCGCATATGAGCTGGAACTTCCATATGGCTTCATTGTGTTGGCTTATTAGACATGAGACCACAGTTCAAAGCCCAGATCAGGCATCTCCAAAAACATGAAATTAAAAAAATATTTCTTCGTCATCTGCATCTCTGCAGATTTCTGGCAAAAGCTCTGAGGCTACTTAAAATTTGCCATGAAAAGTTTATCAAAATTCTGTCGTTCAGAGTCGCCGTTAAACTGTACGTCCCCCCACTCATGTATAAAATTAATACGCACAACATAAGTAGTGTAAGAAACTAGGTCATAATCCTGACTAAAGGATTATAGTGACCACTTACGTATGTGCGTATGTATCATTTTATGGTTACGGGTTGTTGACTCCGCTATCCTCTAACAATTTACATATCCACTAAATACTTATTGATCCACAAGTAGCAAAATTTGATTCAATGTTCCAAAGATAAGCTGAATAGTGAGCTGCATTCGTGATATCTAAACTCATTGAGCTTGGTTTTCATCCCCATGATCTTCTGCCAACACTACATAATTTTGCAGCAGCCTTAGGTTTGTTTTTAGAGAGAAAACCATCTAGTTTTTACAACTTTTTATATGGGCAACCAATTAAGGAACTGCCTTTGCTTGAGAAATATTGATTTTTCTTAATTTCATCGAAATATTTTTACAACAATTCTCTTTCTTTACTTTTCCACAAAGAGATACACTATGTTCCTGTTCGATAACTAACATTGTGTCAATATGTATTTCATTATCTGTTGTCCGGGTAGTAGTTATTTTACGTTTTACAAACAATATATCCCCCCCCCCAACACTAGCGGCTTCCTATCAGAGATCAGCAATGAATCGTTTTTTCGCTACTCATAAGTACTCATGAAATTTTAAGTATGAGTGAGTCCACAGTATTGCAAATCAACTACTCTGATTCATTCATACTCACTACGACATTGATTTATAAGTCAGGTTGCGATGAGTATGAGTACAACGTTGACATCAAACTCATACCATTTGAAATATGTTTGATTCTTAAGCCTACTCATTCAGATTCATAAATTTAGAAAAATATTTATAATTAATACTCATAAATGATTCGAGTGATTCCAATCATTCATCAAAATTTACAGTTTTAATTGTAAAGACAAAGACAGCAGGCAAAGCAAACACACAACCTTCTAGTGAGTATTGTAGTGTTCGTATGCGAATCATGTTATATGCAAAGTAACCAAACAATGCATCAACTATAAATCCGATGCCTGATTGCGTTTTGACTGCGTTAAAAATACACATTGACGACGTTTTGAAATAGAATACATTGTATATATTTTGTACAGCGGCATTATGAAACACGATACTTAGTTCAAATACAAAGCAACTAACATTTTAGAAGGCAGCCATTTTGTGATTCTTGTAAATGTTGAGAGTCAAAATCAATAACATCGGATGTGTTGTGAAGTATGAGTACGATGAGTATTTCAAACTTTGAGTATGAGTAGTATGAGTATGACATTAAAATAAGTATGAATGCGTATAAGTATCAGAAATTATGCGTATGATTCGATTCTACTCATCTTTTTGAATACTCATTGCTGATCTCTGCTTACTATGGTAGAAGCATTCCATACAATCCAAGTATGTTTCTTAAGTCTTTTGTTTTGTTCGTTAAATTTTCCAAGTCATATGCACTTTCCTCTTAACAGTTTCATATTTTTCTTTAGGTTTGTACTGTTATTCTGTGCTCTTTTAAAAAATGGTAATAATAGCAACAACAATAGCAACAACAATAACAATAATATAAAATTCAATTGCAAAAATATGTAAAAATTTTGTCCAATGACCGCAATTTCTAGTTTTCTTTTTTATTTTTTCCCTTTGATTGCTGCATGGCTTATAAAGTTTTCTTAGTTAAACTTTAAATATTGGCATTATTGTTATTGTTTTTCCTTTTTTTTTGTGGTTTGAATGTGTATACATACATATATGTATATATTCAATGCCACATATTTGTGTATGAATCATGCAAATTCTGTTCTAGGTTTTCAGCCAGATTTTCTTTAAAAAATTTTTTTTTAGAGAGACAGAGAGTAGGAACACAAAAAGAATTTTTTTTTAAATCTTTCTTAACTCTGCGATGCATTTCATGAATTCACCTACTACTACTACCACTTGAGCAAGTAAATATTTCACTTTTAATCGTTCCCATTACCATTAGCCATTAGAAGGAAAGAGTTTTTCAAGATTGTCGAAATTATATCAATTAATTATTATTAATTAAAATTAATTATTATTAATTGAAATTATATTAATTAATTATTATTGGACAAGTTTTTAAAATTAAACGCCAAAGACATTAAGAATAAAATCGTTGGTATTGGTAGAACAACTTAAAAATTTTTGTTGGAAATAAATACTTAATTAAGATAGTTTTTTGAAAGAACTTGCCATTCATCGGAAAGTACGACTTCTTTCCACATTTTTTTTTGCCAATTTATGGATTTTGTTGGAAAAAAAGACGACTTGTCTTCTGAGGCCAATACTGAATTGAGCCTATTTTTTGACAGCCTGCTCTAAAGTAAAGAGTATTCTAGGGAGAGCATTGTATATCGATGGAAACAAATGGTCTTGGTTATTCTGTGCGTGAGGCCAAACTTTGTCGTGATAAAAAATTAATTGTCGTAATGAATACGTTTTTCGTCACCAGTTATATTTCGATGATTTCTTTTTAAAGCAATCAAACAGCATATCAAACATGTCTCTCGGCTTCAGTTCAAATGGCATTCAATTTCTTTTGAGTGAATATTTATTTAATAATCAAGTGTTTGCCTGACTGCCGCAGTTTTGTCTATACTCTGCACAATAATCTGAAAATTTTTCACTAATGTTAGTTAGATGTGTGTTTTCGTCACGAATACGCAGGATTTTAGAATTTCATATCATTCATATATAAACCTTATATAACCGCCAGGACAAATTGCATTGCAGAAAACTGGCCAGGCGATAAAGCGGTATTTTATAGGGCATAGTTATTAAGAGTGCCTCAGTTAGACTTGCTATTCTACGATCGATTAGCAGGACAACTCGTTGGCAGGAGGTAGGTAAGTGCGATATTTCTCCATTCTGCTGAACTTATTTGAATCGGAGCGGGAAGTTCATTTTCACTTTTAATCACCTTTGTCCTTAAATCACATGGCCATCTATCTCATAATTACGATTTTGGAGTGGTAGCTTTGATACCAAAGGCTCACTTGAGCACGCATAGCGGCACTAATTACGATTCTCATGAGGCATTTTTTTTTGTTAGAAGGTATGCCGATGGACAACGCTTTGCATTAAATGGCGTTTGCAGTAGCTGTAGGTCTGAGGAGCGGCAGGACAGTTTTCCCTCATGTGCCAATGACCTGCTCTTGGCTTTAAAAAGCCATGTTTTTTAACCTCCCAATTTCTATCGTCCTTGACTACATAATTGGTCGTTACAACCCTTCAGTCAGGATTGCTACCTAGCTTCTCACACCACTTATGTTGTATGTGGTGTGTTGGCTTATTAGACGTAAAGCCAGGGTTCGAGCGCCAGGCCAGACATCAAAACAAAATACTAGAACTATTTCTTCGGCGACTTCCTCTCAGCAGATTTCTGGCAAAACCTCAGAGAGTAAATAAAATTGGCATGAAAAAGTTTCTCAAAAATTTGTCGTTCGGAATCGACCTTAAACTGTAGGTCCCGCCACTCATGCATGAAATTAACCCACACAACACAAGTGTGAGTCTGACCTGGAGTTTGAACCGGGGCCTTACGTCTAATAAGCCAACACACTACCTACTAGACTACGGCTACGTCCTTGACTAAACTCTTCAAAATAAATATTTCTTTAGTAGCAAAATTTATTTTGGAATTAGTTTGGCTTTCCTTAGAAAATATTTGATCTCTTGTTAAGTTATTAAGTACTTCAATGAATCTAAACGCTGGCCTCATTTGGGCGTGATCCTTAAAATAGGTTAAATCAACCTAACCTAATCTGACCTAGCAACATTAGCATGCATTAGTAATTGATAAACAAGAATACCAATACAATTTAGAAAGAAAAAAATATAATATTCCTAAAACAATAAGTCTTAATTTGCCAATAGAATTTTAATGAACTACCATTGATTACTTTAACTAATCGATCTATAAATCTGTGAAATTGTTATAACATGTGCCTACTACTACTGTAAGAAGAAATGTCTTCATTTAACCAACATCGAACGAATGAATGAATCTGTAACTTTCCAAATTATGACCGTGTGTTAAATACATTGTTGCACTTCAAAGTTTAAAACATAAAAATACCATAAGGCTGCACCCATAATACAAAAACCATGTACCAAAGGTTTTACCATCATTTGAAATTTTGTTTTCCATCATCAGCATCATCATTCACTTGTTAACGTCGATATGTAAGACAGCATTCGTAAACTATTTATTCAAATTATGAAAAACAAAAACAAAAACAGAAAAAATGAAGGCAAAAACAAAAACAAAATTATACACAAATTACTTAATCATCTTTAATCGATATTGTGTTAAAAAGCAAATTTAAATATTAAATGGTTTAAAAATTTATGAAAAATGTCCACTAGCTAGCTGTACCCTACACTGCTAGGGACAGTGGTGATATATTTTGGTTTGTACTGGGGCTTATAGTGTCTTAAAAATAAATTCTTGGAAACATTATTTATTGCATCGATTGATGTGTGTCAATATATTTTCATGTGATTTGGAACACAGAAATCCGATTGCTTCAATCGTAAGTAATGATAATCACAGCATAAATTTTCTACAAATTTATCAGGGGTAATACCTGTCAAATTGTTCTTTATATTGAATCTAAACTCTCTACTAGCTGAACTTAATTCTTCTGTATATGATCGTGACAGGCATCCAATCGGTATTACATGACAAGGCCGAATGTGCATCTTCACTGATATTGGTAGTATAACTGAAATACTTATCACTTACGTTAAATGGCACCGTTTGCTTACACGTTGCTTTATGTCAATGCCGTATCCGTTAATTAAAAGAGCAGTTCTGAATCTGCCAGTCAACATTGGCTTCGTTGTGCACACCATCATTTTTTTTCACGATGGAAAATCTGTCGAATCCCCGAAAAAAGGAGCATTTGTGTAATTTTTTAAGTTGCGTTCTTCCAAAGAGAACTGCACGTGCGAGTTATTGTTTGGTTATGGAATTATACGAAGAGCACGTATTCAAAAACGCAGTGTACCCGATTCAAAAAAGATTTTGAAATCCAAAAAAAAATTGGGAAAATTTCTTTCTATCAGTTTCCATGTCAGATGCTGTCAATCATTAGGCATGACTCCATTAAAAGTATTGAAAAGCAGCAGGATTCAAAAGCAGCATGAAAATTGGATGCCTCATGAACTGAGGTTCAGTGATATTGCAAGACAATTTTGTCAGTCTGAAATCAATTTAGCATTGAATTATCACTGGCGAGAAAAAATGGACTCATTGCGACATCGACAAGCTCAGCAAATCATGTATGAAGCTAGGGCAACCAGCAAAATCTAACGTCAAGCTGAATATCCATTACGCCAAAGCAGTGGTGTGTATTTATTGGCATCAGAAGGGTATGAACTATTATGAGCTACTAAAACTTGGCCAGACTGTAACAGGCGATCTGTACAGACAACATTAATTCGTTTGCAGCGAACATTGGGTTAAAAATGCTCTGAATATGCAACAAGACTTGTGATGAAAAACGCCTTCATTGTGATATGCTTCACTTAATTGTAGGGTAGAAAAAATTGGCTCGATTCACTTTTTGTCTGAAAATTCGAGACTTTTTTTTTAAACGCTTTTTTGCTCTAAAAAAAGGAAAGAAGTCACCCCTTTCGACGAACAGCAGTTTGAACAATATTTTCTTTCCAATAAAAATTATTGGTTTTTAAGTTACTCCATCAATATATTTCCGAGCTATGCCGAATATAACGGGTGATTTTTTAGCTATTATCTTTTTGGCAACTTGGCTCACGCACGTTTCGTGTTTTGTTTCACTGTCAAACATCTTCAGTTTGGTCTATAATTTAACCATGAATCGTCTCACAAACGAACAACGCTTGCAAATCATTGAATTTTATTATCAAAATGCGTGCTCTGTTAAGAAAGTTCATCGCGCGCTTCTTTCATTTTATGGTCAGTTTAATCGACCCACTGAAGCGGCTATTCGGGCTATTGTGACTAAATTTCGCACCAAATTTACATTGTTGGACATTAAATCACCAACACGCTTACGTAGAGTGCAAACTGAAGAAAATATCGCAGCAATTGGGCCTCTGTTACTCAACAACGTGGAAAATTTTGCGTAAAGATTTTGGTGTGAAGCCTTTCAAAATACAGCTGGTGCAAGAATCGAAGCCGAACGACCTACCGCAACGCAGAATTTTTTGTGAATGGGCTCTTGAAAAGTTGGCCGAAGATCCACTATCGAAAAATTGTGTTCAGCGACGAAACTCATTTTTGGCTCAATCGATACATAAATAAGCAGAATTGTCGATTTTGGAGTGAAGATCAGCCAGAAGCATTGCAAAAGCTACCAATGCATCCAGAAAAAGTCACAGTTTGGTGCGGTTTATGGGCTGGTGGCATCATTGGACCGTACTTCTTCAAAGCTGTTGCGAATCGTAACGTAACTGTGAATGGTGAGCGCTACCGTGATATGATATCCAACTTTTTTTTGCCCAAAATGCAAGAGCTTGACTTGCATGACATGTGGTTTCAACAAGACGGTGCCACATGCCGCACAGCACGCGTAACAATGGACTTATTGAGAGACGAGTACGGTGAACATTTTATTTCAAGTTCGGGACCGGTCAATGCGCCGCCTAGATCGTGCGATTTAACGCCTTTAGACTATTTTTTGTGGGGCTATGTTAAAGCTCATGTCTATACAGACAAGCCCGCTTCAATTGACGCATTGGAAGACAACATTGAAGCATTTATTCGTGAGATACCGGCCGAAATGTTGGAAAGGGTATGCCAAAATTGGACTAAGCGGATGGACCATTTGAGGCGCAGTCGCGGTCAACATTTGCATGAAATAATCTTCAAACATTAAATTATATGGACCGTACTATCGATTCAAATAATTTTCTGAATTTTATGTGTTTTTTTTGAAAAATTTTCCTATAGCTCTTAAAAAATCACACATTATAATCGAGTGACCCTTGAGCTTCTATAATGTTTTGCAAAAAGTCCGTAGAAGACATTATTACTTCGTACCACTGAGACATCGGATATATGTTACAATGGTATCCTAATAAGTGGACATAACTTACGTAATTGATTGTTCTCTTACTCTTTTGAATGTGGATTATACTAGGCGCATCCCAAACTTATCAATCATATAATTATCAGTTATAATTTCATTATCAATCGTTTAATTATCTATTTATATTAGGAAAGCCACCGTTTTGACTTCTGTTTGGTCCCTTGCATAATGCTTTGGATGTATAATCCATCGATAGTTACAAAACGGACTAAAAAATCGATCATATTGTGTTTAAGCACTACCAAACACTTCCATAAAGTTGTCATATGATTTCCTTTGTGGTGGATTGTAAGCCTACATGGCACCTAACCCGCAGAGAACTTTTACACTCCGGAGGAATCAGTCAAAATTGAGTTAATTGAGCCATATGAAAAGCCAATGTCCTCCACAATTACTCATATTTTCAATCTCCCATGGGCCGATTGGTGCATTTTTTAAATTGTTTCTTGCTAAGAAGTCTCAACTTGGAACACATATAAAGCGTTTGTTATCTTTTGTGTATTTTTATGGCCACAATGAAATTCAGTCCTTTTGCCATTTGAAATCGATGGTGCAGATTTTCCACTATATATAGCAACCCGTGATTCAGGGGTGGTTTTTATCCCCAAAAAATAATGTCTTTTTAAACACTCTTTTTTTAATTTTCTTGTCAGATCAGGCATTGGGATGCTATTAATTGCAATAAATCACAAACTAAATTACTCAGTCGGTTTCACTTTTAGTAGGAATCAAACGAGAGATGCCTGATATTTTTTTTAATTCACAAACTTATTGAACCATTCCCGTGACTTTGTTTCCAATGCTGTCATAGTATTGAGGATTGGAAAATGATTCCTGTAGGTATTGTGTTAAGTTTTTTTTATCGGCTTTAGAAAGTGTTTTTTGGAATCAAATATGACTATCGTTGGCCTATTGTTTGACTTAAAAGCGGCTCAATCGATCTATAATCGATTCCGGTCAGCTTAGTTTTATTGAAATAAAACCACCAGATTTGTTTTACGGGATTAAGGCAAATTTAAATGAAATTGAAGTCGCCGTAGTATAATAGGTAGTTTGTTGCCCTATTAGACGAAAGCCTCTTGGACAAAGCCCACATCAGACTTCTCGAACAAAACGGACTACGAAAAAATATTTCACTTAGCGACTTCCTCTCAGCATTCTTTTGACAAAAACTCTGAAATTTTTCTAAAAAATCTATCTGACCCATCTGACTTAAACTGTAGGTCCCGCCACTCTTGAATAAGATTAATATATACAACATAGACAGTGTGAGAAGCTATGTCGGTAGGGTTGTAACGAGCAATTAAGACGTAAGAAAAAAAGGCCAACCACAATGGCTCTAACTATGACAATAAGTGTGGTAGCGTATCTTACAGTCTATTTTTAACCACAACAAGCTATTTTTTTACATGTTTCATCATATCAAACTCTATTCTATAATGAAAATCAGCAACAAACAATCGAAAAATTGATGACTTCATTTAAATGCTGGTTATCAGTTGCTGGTTGTCGATTTATTTATTTCTCACTAACCGAAAAGTTAAATGGATTTTATGATAATTTGTTGTGAATACAATCGTTGTAGATTGATTTTAGGTATTTAAATATACAACAACAAAAACAACAATGTATAAGAAATAAATATAACTAAAACACTAGACTATGTTAGTGACATTAGCGGACAATATCCAGTAGCATTATTAATGGCCATACCAAGATTAACACCTGAAATGATGGAAAAAAAAATAAAAAAAATAAAAAATTTACAAAAAAAGCTGACAGATAGATAAATAGCCTGATAGACAGATATCAAGCACACAGTTAATGCATAAAACAAATAATCTTTTTTTAATTTTTCTTTTAAAACAAAACACATTAAATTGCTGTTGTTTGATAAAGCAAAAGAAAGAAAGAAAAAAATGAATTAAAAATTGAAATTCAAAAGACAACAGCTCGGGCTACACGTTCATAAGTATGTATGTGAACAGTGTTGGCATTATTTAGAAATAAACAACAATAACGACAACAACAACAACAATATTAATGAGTTAATTGGTCACACTTTTTGATATGCTGCATTTCAGCAGCAGCAACGACAACCACATTAACAACAATAATCAACAAGCAGTAGCATAACTTTTGTGTCTTTTTACTTTAAATAGTTTCTTAAGCTGCTGCTGGTTGCTGGCTGCTGATTGCTGGTGCTGTTATTGAATTTTTATATTTTTGGACTTTGTCGCCGCTTTAACTTCCCACTCATTACTGCACATAGTATTTCTGTTTTTTTTTGGCTTTTAGTTTAGTAGCCCATACATACCCAATTCTTTTGATAATAGTTTTTCAAATAAAAATTAAACCATTATTACATGTTTAACAATAACAACAACAATATACAAAGAAAAATTTAATACAACATTGCTCTAGTTTTCGTCGTTACAAAGTGTCACACAGTCCAACTGAAAATGGCAAAAAAAAACCTTGTCGTACGTACGTAGAAATATTTTGTCGATTTCCTCAACTTCACACATTTGTGCGCTTAAGTTCCAAAGAAATGTTTTGATTAGAAAATTGCTGTTTTTAATTAAAAGAAATATAAGAAAAGGCATACAATCACATAATAAAAGGGTTCACCAATAAGAGGTGTGATGTCATTATTTGCAATGGTAATAGGGATTTAGTTCTGTTTGGGTGCCATGCGTATCCACTGTAACAATATATATTTCTTTGCAGTTTGTAAATTTGAAGATCTTAGTTTTATTACGACCATTAGCAACATATGGCCGATTGGAGTATAATACTCGATTAGTGTAGTTAAGCCAGTACTCCTACCAGAGGTCAGCGTTCCTACGAAAATCGGATCTTCGCTCCGGAACGACCCGACTCAACATCGGCCAAGGATTGTCAACCCAGCGAAAGCTGTATCAACCGGAAGGTTTTTCCCACGGTAAAACCTTCTGGAGACAACAGCCGAACTGTTACAACAACAACAACAACCAGAGATTGCTGACCTCTTCGTTTTTTCGCTACTCATAAGCTCTCATGAAATTTTGAGTATAAGTGAGTCAACAATATTGAAATTTACCTACTCTGATTCATTCATACTCACTTCAACGTTGATTTATAAATATGAGTACAATGAGTATGCGAACAACGTTGACATCGAACACATACCATTCGCAATATGTTTGATTCATACGCCTACTCATTCAGATTCATAAATTTAGAAAAATACTTATAATACTCATAAATGATTCGAGTGATTCGAATCATTCATCAAAATTTACAATTTTAATTGTTGTTGCATTTACAAAAAAAGGAAAAAGAAAAAGACAAAGACATCAAGCAAAGCAAACAAACAAACTTCTAGTGAGTATTGTAGTGTTCGTACGCAAATCATACTTATTTTGTGATTTTTGTAAATGTTGAGTCATGGAGAGTCGAAATCAACAACATCATACGTATTGTTAAGTACGATGAGTACTTCAAACTTTGAATATGAGTAGAATGAGTATGATATTAAAATAAGTATGAATGTGTATAAGTATCAGAAATTATGAGTATGATTCGATTCTGCTCATCTCTTTGCATACTCATTGCTGATCTCTGACTCCTACCATAAGTTGGCAATTTAAAGAATCCACTGTAACAATATTTCGTTGTAGTTTATAAATTTGAAGGTTATGTTGGTTTTTATTACGACCATTAGCAACATATGGCCGATTGGAGTATAATAATCGATTAGAGAGAGAATTGATGTCTCTCTCTCTACAATTATTTAATTCATTCAGTGATTGAATTTTTTTTAATTTTGTCGTACCCTCGGCCATGCTATTGATCTCTGCCTGTATTCGCTTATCACTCTCATTTGAAATGACCAAATGCAGTTGTATACGTGGCCTTTGCAGTAATAATGAAGATCCATAATGATGTTTTTATTTATTCCTTTTTTCCAAACCGCATGCTTAGCTTTATCCCGAGAGTCGTAATCAAGCTAATCTGTTGACTACATTTTCTTATTGTGGTTTCCATATCCTCCAAATGACAGAGTTAAACCGGCCTAAAATATCTTTGGCTCCTGTGCCATCAGCATCTCGACATTCACCTACCAAGGCTCGAAGTAGTTACAGTTTCCTCCTCCACCACACATAATATCTTATATACAGTCTGTTTAAATAGTTTGCTTCGTAATATACGAATACAATGTCTGGGTACAATTCTCTGTTGTCTGCACGACTTGCATTTGATTTAATTCCAGTCACGTTTGGGAGACTTACGATATCTGCTAGCTAGGATTATACAGCCATCATTGAAAATTTGCAATGTGCGAGGCTCACTTACAAGTTTTTAAAGAAGATACAATCACAAATTTCAGTAAGTATCTTCGAGCCACCTGTGAAAACTGCAACTTATTACCCATGATGACAGTCGCCGTAGTCTAGTAGGTAGTGTGTTAGTTTATTAGACGCAAGCCTATGGTTAAAACATCTTGAACAAAACGAATATGAAAAAAATATTTCTGCGGCAACTTCCTCTCTCAGCAGTCTTCTGGTAAAAAGTCTGAGCGAAAGTAAAATTACCATGAAAAGCTTCTAAAAATCTGTCGTTCGAAGTAGCCTCTCTACTCATGAATAAAATTAACACACACAACTTGGTTGGTGTGAGCAGCTAAGTTAAGGCTCTAATATGCAGAAGGCCAATGTGAGAGAGATGTTTGTGGCTCAATAAGTGCCAGTATTGTTTTCGTTAAGTTGTCCTTATATATTCGTCCACAGGACTTAATATAAAATTTTTCTCCAGACTGACTAATCCATTTAATAGAACAAAATCAAAACCCCGCGCAATTAATTCTTTGTAACATCTGCACTATACAGCCACTGCCGCTATGTGACCATATTATTAATCGAAATTTAGTTTTTTTTTATTAGAACATCTTCTCCGTCATTGTCCAATGCTTAAGAACCTAAGAAGAAGAATTATTGGGAACCTAGTATTTAGCGACAAAATATGTGTGGCCAAAGGACATTTAAAAAAATTCACACCTTCATAAGACTTTCCGTATGATTAAAAGATACTAACCTGTAAAAAAAAATATAAAATATGATAAAATCGGTGTTTCAACAGGACCTGCTAGAACCCACATAAGCAGTGCCAGTTGAACCTACCATATCAGCCCAACAATTAATTTCTCATTAAATTTCACACTACAATGTTTTCTTTGATTTTAAAAGGACACAAAATATGTCGTTTTTTTCAATTGTAATGTAGAGCCATTAATACGGTGTTCAGATATGCACCTTTATTGCGTAAATCGCAATAAACGCCATTATTGAACTCAATATTTCATAAAAAGTTTCAATTAATTATTGAGCAATAAATACACAGATTGTTATATATAGATTGTTGAGTAAAACTTAAAGTGCAGCACTGTCATAAGTATGTTCAGTGCGCGTATTATAATTATCTAAACACTTTCTGTTGATATTTGACAACTCAAATGTCAACAACGACAAACAAAACAAAAAAAAAATAAATAAAAACAATGTTGTTGAAACAACCAGCTGTTTTGTTTACCAACTGTCAAATGAATATTTAATAAGCAGCTGAACTGCGTATATTATTATGTTTGAAAACTTAAAATATTGTACTCAATAAACCGAATATTGACTCAATAAAAGTGCATATTTGAACATAGTATAAAGGTCGTTTCTTAATACTAGAAATTTTGTATTTCCTCTCAAGGCACATAAGTTTTGTTTGTTTTATACACTAAAGTCCAACACATTGGCCCTGGATAATGTTGGATTATTATAGAAGAAGTTAGAAGAAGCTTATGCTGTACAATTATATTTCAAACTCATCAGGCAATTAGTAAGAGATGGTAATCCCTTGCTCCCTCCGTGATTTTTTTCACACATTTTTATCGCTGATTAGATTTTTCACTGTTAATTCATGTTTTCCATTAAGTTTGTGTTACAACAACGTTTTATGTTTGTGAACGGAATTGTATGTTGTATACCTTCCTCGATTTTCATTGATTTGTTTGTAACTTTTGAAAGTTATTCACATCGGAAACTTGATGAGTAATGGTACACAGTTGAGGAATGTGAAAACCAGCCTTTTCCCCACAGATTTCAGGAGCATCTGTTAATTCAAGTGGCAGCCAAACTCTAAATATCTTTGTGTAACTATTATCGGCCAAATGTTTGGTAACTGTTTGATGAGTATGCATAGTTCTCTGGCAATGATCACGCAGTTGTAATTTATGCACGATTGCATGTTGTTGCAGATTTTGTCGTCAAAATCAAGTTGCATCATCAAAGTTCTATTCCACCCACTGTTAAGAGTAGATACATTTTAGAGCATAATGTGATTTTAAAAGAATGATGCAATCTACTTGTTGAGTATCTTCTAGGTAAATTAAAAATAATTTTAAGTACACCTAATTCTGTTTTTACACGGTCTTTTTTTACACGGTTTTGATATAACACGGTTTGAAAATAAAATATTTTTAATTTTTGTTACACGATTTTATTCCATTTAGCACGATTTAAAATTTTTTGTGCTTAAATTTTTTTGTCAAATTTAATTTTTGCAAAGTATGTTCATATCACAAATTTAAGGGAATTCCCTTTTTGCGCGTACAAGCAAATTTACTAGTCAAAGCAAATGTAAATGGCACAAATTTAGGGGAATTCCCTTTTGTGCATACAAGCACAAAGGTCAGAGCAATTGAAATGTGTTAATATTTTGTGCTTGGTAAAGAAATTTTTTATTGGCAAATTTGTTTTCTTATCGTTATATTAAATGTAACGCATTAAGATAAAAGGTAAGCCAAAAAAAATTTTATGTTTATTAAGCTATTTATATTTTTAATTTTTAAAATATTTTATGAATCCTAAAAGAAAATGTCAAATACAAAACTTCTTAAAAAATCCTTGTTTTTCACTAATTTTAATAGGTTTTAGAGATTAGGAACCAATCACCTATTTTTGCATACGATCAGTGTCTTTTTTTACACGGTTTTTTTTACACGGTTTTTTCTGGAACCAATCTACCGTGTAAAAACAGAATTAGGTGTATAAGTTTTTATTCTGGATTATTTGCAGCTTCTTTAGATTGGTTTTGGCACATCTATTTGACCAAATTTGACATCCATATGTCATAATAGCCCGTATGCACATTTTGTACAATAAGATGTTATTTTTATAATTAAAAGTTAATTTTCGATTTAATAATGGGAAAAGGGCTCTTCCACATTTAATTTTCTGTCTGAAAGTTAATTTTTATATCAATTCCATCATTATCAATCAATTCCAAGATATTTAATGGTATCAACAAGAGGAATTTCAGCTCCTTCTACAGATAGTGGTATCGAAGGTAGCCTTTTCGTAGACTTATTGAAAGGAAATATTATTGCTTGAGTTTTATGTTCGTTTATTTTCATCTTCCATTTTTTAAAGTATTTTTGAGCATGTAAAAGACCTTTTTTCATCCTTTTGACTATGGTGTTTGAAACTTTACCTTTCTGTGTACAGTGCAACTGACTGATCTTTGAGTATTTCAAAGTCCGATGTATAAATTGAATATAGAACTGGTGATAACACCGAACCCTGGGGAACTCCTGCAGGGATATTACGCTGGGAGGAGTATTCAGTATCAATATTCACTACAAAGGATCTCTCGTTCAATAAACTTTGTACCATTTTTTGTAAATATATTGGATAAACAAACTTATGGAGAATCAAAGGCTTTTTTGACGTCTAACAGCACTATATCAGTACTTTTTCGGGTACTTTTGTTATTTGATATAAAGTTTATAATTCTCTTTACTTGATGCACTGTTGAATGTTCTTTTCGAAAAATAAATTGCTCTTTTTGTATTATATTATTAGTTTCGGTGTATTCATTTATTCTCTGTAGCACGATTTTTTCGAAGACTTTATCTAAGCAATTTAACATACTTATGGGACGATAACCTGTAGGTAAGTTTGTGTCCTTTCCCGGTTTTAATATTAGGCCTCCTTTGATGTTTTAAAAATTTGTGGAAGATAGCCGTTTGACAAAAACCAATTGAAAATTTGTGTAATTAATGTGTAAAAAGTATTTGTCATACTTTTCAATATAATGGAGTTTATTCCATCCAGTCCGGGTGCTTTCGAGTTTTTCCGGGGATCAACTCATTATGAAGCTCATCTGTAATTAATTTGACAATATTCCTGCTCTATTTCAAACATTAGCACAAGCAGAACATATATGTATACTCTTCAATATCTGAGAATAATTTTAAAATCATTGTCATTTTGATGTTGTATATCAAATTCCTACAACAATACCTTTACACATGTTTTGTTAATGAGAAATTATCTGGAAAAAAAATAGGAAAAAAAATATTAAAAACAATTAAATTAAAACAAAATAACGAGTGTATAAAAATTAATCATGTAATAAATAATTTAAACTCTTACATACAGGCACGCATACATAATTAGAAATATTGTCGTAGAAGTTATGTGAATACAACACTATGTGGCAAATTTTTTGCAAAAATTACTTTTAAAATCAATTTTTGTTTAAAATATCAAAGAATGAGAATTTCATATCTTTACAAAGAATTGAATAAAACTTGGCATTTAAGACCTTTTACAATAACAAGAATAATTTGCACGTTTACGTTAAGAATTTTTGTATAGAAAAAAATCTTTTTCAAAAACACAAAAATTATTAAAAATTCTCAACACGTTCACATGATTTCTATTCCATCTCCCCCTAATATTATAAAATAAAAGAAATATTGTAAATAGACAAATAACATTGTAAATATTTATAAAATTACAAACTGATATACATACATATACGTACATATGTATGTATGTATGTACATATAATATTTTAAACTTGTAGACAGACAATTTAAATCGCACAGAACAGCCGATAGACAGACAAATAGGCAGACAAACATACATAACAAAATGCAAAACGTTACAATTGCCAATAATTGTTACCATATACCCTATATGGGCTAGGATGAAAAGGGAAATTTGTTTTTCTGTTTGTTATGGAATCAGTGTGATAAATATAAAATGAGAAGACAAAATAAATCTAACATGATGTAGAAATAATTACAGACACTTTGTGGAGACCCTATGGTCCTTGTTTGATCTAAAATAACCAATATGAATGTAGATGGTATTTTTAAAATGCTTCCTATCTTTAAATTTTTATAAAACAAAGTGTGTGTGTGAAATTATCCAAAATTTTTTATTTATTTAGAAATCCTAATGATGCCATTATCTGCTACGGCTTCTCAGGTTGGAGCATATCAGAAATGTCAAATTTTCCATGACTCTGAAGCATAAATCATACTGAATTTGAGTTGGATTATGTTGTCTTTGAAGACAGCGGTTTGTATTCACATTCACTAGAGACTTAAGAAAACCCCACAAGAAAAAGTCTAACAAGATTAAATCTCTCGATCTCGGTGGGCAGTTCACATCAATTCGACATGAGATGATCATGCTCTCAAATCGTTCGTTCAGAATGTGACTCCAGTGTGCCATGAACTGTGTGCCACGGCGTCCTATTGAACCACACATCGTTGATGTCCAGAGCATCCAATTAAGACCAAGAGAAAATGGTAATCCTCATCCAATACTGCTCGCCATTGGCAGTGGTAGCCGTTCTTAAAGTAATATGGACCGATGACATCGCCAGTCCAAAATCCACAGCAAACAGTGGCTCTCATGTATCATAACAAATTCGACAATTTTGTTTGTTCACATATCTATTCATTCGGAAATGGGCCTCATTGCTGAAGATGTTTTTCTAATGAATACTAGGGTTAGTTGCTAACTATTCCAGAGATGATTCAGGGAACACACATTGTTGTCTATGATCGTCCATTGTGGTTTGGCAAAACAGACTGAATAGATGAAAACCAATTTGTAGCTTCAACAAAATGGCTAACATGAACTGTAAAATTTCGGAAGTACCTGTTGGAAGACTAGATACATAGGAAACCCATATCTTCCCTATATTTCTTTATATTTCTTCTTTTACAGCATAAAGGAATATACATTACTTGCTTACTTACTTAATTGGCCAGTGACGGGCCCGATTAACAGATTTCGGCATGCCTTAACTCATTCTTCCAGGCGCCTCTGCCAATTGGTCACACCAATGCAATGACAAGGCTTCCTCTCTTCGCCGACTTCCGCAAATCCCCGTATCAAATACCCGTCTCGCCAAAACATCCTACTCCATTCGAAAGACATGGCCGAACCAGCACATCTCATTCTTGGACAGGGTACGGAAATCATAGCCAACTCGAATTCGATCGTAAATCTTACGTAGGATTTTTCTCTCGAATACTCTCAATGCCGCTGCATCAGTGGTTAATAGTGTCCATGCTTCTGGGCCATAAAGAAGCACGGAGGGGATATTAGTCTTGTAGAGTATTAGGAACCTAGGTTGCAATTCAGGTTGATATTCAACGCCTATTGAAACTTTCTTCAGTAAAAGGTGTGATAATTGAAATAATCTACTGCGATATTCTCACAGAATTCACACCCAGAGCTGTGCTATTCTTCTTGCAGAACTAACACAAAGCTATAGGACGCAGAAAGGGGATGTCATACTATACGGTACTCGGATCTACTTACCTCTGACCATTGTGGTTTTCTCACCTACCATAGTCCTAAACAGATCAAATTTTTGTTGAAACATCAGCAAAAACTGTTTTTAAGTTTAATCCAAACGTCATTAAAAGAAGTCATTATTTTCCTCCCCCTGGTCTACACTAACAATGTCTACAGAAAATTGTAGATGCTATCGAACTATTAAAGCTTATTTCTGTTATCACATGCTTAGAGTAGCGTTCAGTTTGAGCCGCTTTGATTGATAAAAATCTTTTGTCTGTTTTTCTTTTTTTTTAATATTGGGGAGCTTAAAAACTGTCATACAAAACAGTTTTTTTATGAATAAATAATTATAAAAAATACTTAACGATTAACAATAACAAATAAAACAAATTAAATAAAATACAAGTTGATAATATTTGTTATTTGTTGTTGTTGTGGTTGTTTTTAGTGTTTTTTATCGATCACTTTAATAGATAAATAAATAAACACGTATTTGACACGCTTTTTTCAAGTTCTAGGAAAAATTTTTCTACAATAAATTGCAACAAAAAAAAGAAAGAAAAGAAAGAAAGAAAAAAAATTGAAATAAAATCTAAACAAGGAAATCATAGTGACACAACTGATGTGATTTAAATAATAAAACATTTCGAATTGTAATGTTGCTTGGTTTATTTATGGGAATTAAAATATAATTAAACGAAAGCTGGAGGGGGTTGAGGGGGAGGTTTATTTATATAAAAATAAATATTTTAGTTAAATATTAATGTGAAAATGTGTGTGCAGCATATGTATATTAATAATTAAAATTTTTGTTTGTTTATTTGTTTAATTATTTCTTAAGGCCAGTAATAATAAATTAATGACCCGACCCCATAAGTGATTAATTGTGGACGATTAATTTAATTTCTTGATATTAATTTAAACTAATTACAAAAAAATATATATTTTAGCTTCAAGCCCATAAAAAATATTTTCAAGCATCGTAAGCTGCTTGTACCCCATTTCAATTATTTAACTTCAGCGTTATTAAGGAATTAGTAAATCGAATTTTTCATGATCTTAGTTTGTTTTGAGTCATAGAATTAATGCGGAAATCTTCTTTTCCCTCAAACGATACGAAAAGAAGGAGAAAGGTAGGCGCAGCTTTATACGTGTTTTTCTCGAAATCACTTTTTTCAACCTGGCGACCACGATATTTCGAACTACTTCAACGATTTTGCAGAAATTTTGCAACAATGTTCCTAAGACGAGTAGTTTTGGCCCCAACTAGGATATGTTTGATCTGTCAATAATTAATAAAGCGTTAAGTGCACCAGAAATGTCCAACTTTCCATGACTCTGGTGCATAAATCAAGCCACTTTTGGCCGGTTGCATGGGCTATGTTGGCTTTGAGGACCGCTGTGGTTTGTGGCTTATTTGTATACATCTGCGACTAAAGAAAATTACACAAGGAAAAATCTATCTATCATGTCTAACCACCGAAGCCTGTTCACATCATCACCACCTGCGATGACCTTACACTCAAATCGCTTATTCAGAATTTTCAATTTGGCATGGGCTGTGTGATACGTATCTTGGCAGTCGCCGTAGTCTAGTAGGTAGTGCGTTGGCTTATTAGACGTAAGGCCACGGTTCAAACGCAGGTCAGAAAAAAAATATTTGAAAAAATATTTCTTCGGCTACTTCCTCTCAGCAGTTTCTGGCAAAATCCCTGAGAGTAAATAAACCCGCCATGAAAAAGTTTCTCAAAAATCTGTCGTTCGAAGTCGACTTTAAACTGTAGGTCCCACCACTCATGTATAAAATTAGCACACACAACTTGAGTGGTGTGAGAAGCTAGGCCGTAATCCTGACTGAAGGGTTGTAATGGCCAATTATGTATGTTATTTATGTATGTATGTGTGATACGTAACGCCATTATGTTGAAACCACCCCCAGGTGGTGCCCATATTATTCAACTAAGACCAAGAGCAGTTTGTAATCTTGGACCTATTGTAGCCTTTTTTGGCAGTGTTGATATGGCCAACGTCGTTGTCATATCGTAAAATATATCGATAACGACACAAGCCTAAAATCCATATCAAGCAGCAACTTCGCTCTTCGATCTATTGCGGATTAGCATTGTACAAAATTCAACAACTTTGTCTCTTCAAATGCCCATTTATCCAGAAATGTATCTTCAGACCCTGAATATGATTTTACGGTATATATTATTGTCAGTTGGCAACTTCTCCACATCCCCTTCAATGAACACATGTCGTTGTCTATGGTGGCCTATGGTGATTTAACAGAACAAACTGAATAAATTACAATAAATTTGAGAGACATGGCTACAACAATATGGCCATTATCAACTATAAAATTACAGAAGCCACAGTTGGAGGACCCTAGGACCTTGTTTTCGTATAGCAACCGGCAATTGCTGTCTGAGTATAAAATTGCAACTAAAGTTATTATTTTTTCATGGAATCTTTTGCATCGTAATATTTACCAGACAGTCACATGCAATCGAGTGTTATAATCTTTCCCAAAGTAAATGAACATAAGATAAATAAAAGCTAACGCAGACCGGAATTAGGATTGTTCTTATCATAGCATATCGCTGAGCGCAGCAAATAGGCGATATTCACAATGATCACGGTTAGTGAAGTAATTCTCTTCCAGTTTTTGGCCTCTGTTTACATACATACATGCGTAATTGATCTTTACGACCCTTCAGTCAGGATTACGACCTAGCTACTCACTCACACGACCTATGTTGTGTGTGGTGGGACCTACAGTTTAAAATCGACTCTAATTGATACATTTTTGAGAAACATTCCATGACAATGTTATTTACTCTCCGAGTTTTTGTCTGAAATGTGCTGAGAGAAAGTTACCGAAAAAAATAAATTTTTTTATTTCGTTTCGGATGTCTGACATGGTTTGAACCGTGGCTTCACGTCTAATGATATGCTACATTACGGTGACTACCCGTGTTTGGATCACTTTTTCTTTATGCGAATTGGAACCAATGAGATGATAAGTATAGCATTTCCGATAAAGCCTCAGGCAGTATCAGAAAATAGTTATAAAATATGATCAATGCGTATTGAAAACGTTTCAACTTAGGTTTTCCCTCTTGTCTAGAATGTAACAACTCACTTATTACTGCTTGTCTTTAAAATCGTGGATGTATTTATGGCACACCTTGTATCCCTTTTTTATTACTACAGTTAGATCCCAAGGGGAATTCAAGAGTATTCTATTCTACGCCTAACAAGTCTCTCTAGTAAAGATTCATAAAAAATGGAGTTTTAATCAAAATAGCTCCTAGAACAAATCGGTTGTGGGTCTGCTAAACTGTCTCCATGAATCTTAGTGTCAATATGGCTGAGACTATAAGAGCACATAATAGTCCTCTTATGTTATTGACTTAAAATCCATTATATATCCTGAATAGGATATCATTTTTATATTCGTATCCCTTTATATTAGGTCTACTCTAACTTTCGCATGTAGCCACAAGTAGAGTGTCTTTTTTACATGTCATTCTTAGTGGCTATCGATCGTAGTGGCTATTTATTGTTGTTATTTGTTTTTCTTTTATTTAATATGGTATGTAAGCAATTTTAAAAATATTAACAGGTATTTGTTTAATTTATTATCAGTTGAAATTCCGTTGTTTTGTTTGTATTTAGTTTTTACAAAAAAAATTTAAAAAAAATATCTTTTCATAAAACGATGATCAATTTATGATTAACGCCTACTCAAAAATAAAAATGGAAAAAAATAGAATTTTAAAATTATTTGTTTATTATGCTGATTTGCTTGATGTTAATATTTTACTACTGATGTTTTATTTAAAAAACAATTTTAAAAATTTCAAACTCTTTCAAACAAAACTACACCATTGCCATTAGAAAATGGAAGTAAAAGTTTGTAAATGTTTGTTATGAAAAATTATTTGCTAAACGTATACATATTTCATCTAGGCAGACTAATTGTTAGTGAAAATACAAATAATAGGAGGGTACCTCCTTCTGCCATCTTTCTCTACCTCTTACTGACTACCCAGGATCTTTCAACCAAAACCGGAATTGCGAGAACGACGTTGGTCTGAATATCACTGTCAATGCCTAGCATTATAAGTCATTGATTACAAACTTCTTTTAGCTTGAATTGAATAATCTGGTCACCAACGACATGTAATTTCAACAGAACGTAGCTACGTGCCACATAGATTGCATTTCGATATTCTGCCTAACGATTTGAAGGCATATCAATATCAAATGAAGGTATTGAAAATTGGACACTAAAAACATGATATTTGATAGCAGTAGACTTTTTCTTGTGGGGCATTTTTCAGTCGCAGGTGTATGCAAAGCACAGTGGTTCTCAAAAACAACATATTCACGCCTGATATATGCGTCAGAGCTTAGGACATTCGAAGATTTGGTTGCTCCAACCAGAGTTGTAGTGGACATTTGATGGATATTAGGTTAGGCTAGGCTTGAAGAAGTATACTTGCCGTTAGCATAAGTACAATACCCAGAGATTAAAATGACCCAGTGTAAATGCGTCCTAGAAGAGAGAGAGAGAGAGTGAGCGAAAGAGGATATTAAAGGTGATGAGGAAATGAGAAATGCAGAAGAGGTTTTAAAGGGAGGATGTAGAAATTGGAGGAAAAATAGGAGCCACACACTCATAAGAGAGCCCGACTAAAACCTTGATTTCTTAGCACTTCTCAAAAAACTCAAACTACTTATGAATCTATAGAGAGCCCCAATGTCGGCGCTCGACAGAGAGTTCAAACTTTTAAAGAAGCGCCTACCCAGGGTCATCAAACTCAACCTACTAAGAACTGTAGAGTTGCAGAGATGGTGTTCGATATTCTCCAACTGTTCCTGGTAACAACATACTCTGCAATTGTCAGGCTACAATATGTTCCAGATCCTTGTCAGAAGTCTAATCTCGCAATGCCCTGTAATAAAACCATTAACTAATCTCAGCCTGGCCTTATCTAAGTCCGACAGCAAACCTGTTCATCATGACATCAAGAGGTCTTTTAGAACGAATGATCAATTTCAATGACTCTATAAATGCCATAAAGTTTTCATTCTGTGATTTTCTTCGACGTTGGCCAAGTATTACAACAGAATATTTAAGTGCGGTGAATATTCTAAACTTTATTCATTTGGAAATATGTGAGCCGCTCAATAATGACTACAATGCCATATTAAGCCAATGCCCGTAGAATTTTATTACATTTTAATACTCACTGTGAGAGAATAAAAGACTCTCAAAATGCCGATAATATTGGGCCGAGTACTTACATGCGTACACAACTGGGCATTACAATCCTTAAGTCACGATGGGGACATACATTATCGCACCATGTTGTCTCTTATGTTGTGAGTGTTTAATTTTATACGTGAGTGGCGGGAGTTGAAAGTCGACACCGAACGACAGATTTATGAAAAACTTTTTCATGGATTTTTGAAAACTGAGAGGCAGTGGCTTCATATTTCGTTTCGTGACCTCATGTCTAATAAGCCATCCCATAACCAATTGAACTACGGAGACTAAAAAAAGTACAAATCTACTCAAGCAACAATTATTTTAGCCCGGTTAAAAACCGGAGCTCCCAATTAAATGCACAAACTATTTATAATCTGGTTAATTGGATGGCGTAGCTCATCTAGCGTTTTGTAGTGGACATGGAAAATATTTTACATCCTTTTGGCGTTCAACTAAATACATTTAAATCAAAAGCAGGTTTAGTAGTAAATACATACATAATTGGCCATTACAACCCTTCAGTCAGGATTACGGCCTAGCTTCTCAACACCACTCATCTTTTGTGTGTTAATTTTATACAATAGTGGCGGAACCTACAGTTTTAAATCGACTCCGAATGACTTTTCATTTCAATTTTATTTACTCTCAGAATTTTTGCCAGAAATCTGCTGAGGGGAAGTCGCCGAAGAAATATTTTCGTATTTTGTTTTGATGTCTGACCGGAGATTTGAACCGTGGCTTTGCGTCTAATAAGCCAACACACTACCTACTAGACTACGGCGACGTCAAGTGGTAAATAGCTGAGAGTAATATATGTATGCTGTAATATATTTAAAAAAATTATTTTCAAGTCTCCTCTTCTCAAATTAACCCGGAAATAGTGTCGCATAAATTATTCATGCGCATGTAAATTACAAAAATTTTTAATATTTTCAACAAATCTTATTAAAAAGCTTTCAGCTTTAAATAATTGTATTGAGTTTTGGCTCTTTTTTGTCTGTTGAAAAATTATACACATTTTTATTTAAACAAAATAAATTAACATAAATTGTTAATATTTCTTTACAAAATAAAAAATAAAAAAAAAATAACCACACGGCTTTGGTACGCAACATAATTAAGTGAGTGTTGAAGGAGAAATTTTTTTATTCATTGCTTTACAAAACAAAACACTGATCGAAATTATTAAAAATTGCTCTTCTTTGAGATTTTGTTTTGTTGGAATTTTTTCTTTATTTTTCTTAACAAAAACCTTAAATCGCCCACTCATTTCTGTGAAAATAATAATCGTTTCATGCGTCTTTTCTTCTTTTAATCTTTGTGATAATATCTCCGTGGAAAATTATCGATAAACGTTTTACTTGAAATGTGTAAAGAATTGTGTAATGAAATTTAAAATATCCACAATGATTTGATTTGATTTGATTTGTCTTGTAAAAATATTTTGCAAAATTACAGCTTTTTGTTCCACTGTAATTACTTAATTTCGTGGCTTTGGAAATCGTTGAACCCTTTTTCACCATTGAGTTAACTGATATTAAAGTGTACCACTTAAAATTCTTAAAGTAATTTTAAAGTTTTTAAAAGGTTTACTAGGAGTACTACGAACCTTAAATATAAGGTGGGTGCTGTAAAAGTTTCTATTTAAGAATGCAATAAAACAATAATTGTTTGAAATTTTGCAAAATTTATTTTTTCTGTTGTAAAGTACAATTGTTCCGTTTAGAAATGGAATATTATTTCATTCATATGACTGGCGCGGCTGGCCTTACAGTACCTTATTCAATCGGACAAAATTTGGTGTACTTTTTCTAGTGTATGGTGTCGTATCTTGGCAATGGCATCAAGAATGTTATAGAAATAGTCCAATGGTGTCAAGTCGCAGCTTCTTGGCGCCCAATTCACATCCCCATGTCATCACCAGAGATCAGCAATGAATCGCTTTTTCGCTACTCATAAGTACTCATGAAATTTTGAGTATGAGTGAGTCAACAATATTGAAATCCGTCTACTCTGATTCATTCGTACTCCCTATAACATTGATTTTTAAGTACAGGTTCCAATGAGTATGAGTACAACATTGACATCAAACTCACAACATTCGAAATATGTTTGATTCATACGCCTACTCATTCAGATTCATAAATTTAGAAAAATACTTATAATACTCATAAATGTTTCGAGTGATTCGTATCATTCATCCAAATTCACATTCTTAGTTGTTTTTGAATTTCCAAAAACAGAAGAAAGAAAAAGACAAAGAGACAGCAAGCGAAGCAAACACGCAACCTTCTAGTGAGTATTGTAGTGTTCGTATGCGAATCATACTTATTTTGTGATTCGTGTATGCGATGAATCATGGAGAGTCGAAATCAATAACATCATGTGTGTTGTTAAGTATGAGTACCATGAGTATTCCAAACTTTGAATATAAGTAGCATGAGTATGACACTAAAATAAGTATGAATGCGTATAAGTATCAGAAATTATGAGTATGATTCGAATATACTCATCGTTTTGAATACTCAGTGCTGAGCTCTGGTCATCACTAATAAAACGGCCATCAAACGTTTTACGCAATAAATCGATTGTGGCAGAAGATGTGTGGCAAGTTGTACCATCTTGTAGAAACCAAACATCGTTCACATCAATACCATGAAGAACGGGTACAAAAAAGGCGGTTATCATGATGTGATGGGTGTCTCCATTGACCGTTATGGTTGCGGCGTCCACATTTTCAAAGAAATATGGGCAAATGATGCCTCCGCTCCACAAGCCGTTCCAAACAGTCACCCGTTATGGATGCATTAGCTTCTGTAAGACCACGCGTGGGTTTTCTGTGTCCCAAATACGACAAATTTGTTTATTAACGTACCCACCAAGATGAAAATGAGCTTCATCCTTAAAGATGATTCTTTCGGCAAACAAACTTCCAAGTAATTGCCTTTGTTTTGGGGAAAAAATTTCCAATAAATCCCAACGTTGCTCAAGTGTAAATCGATTCATTACTTTAGACGAGGTAATGTACTGAATTTTGTGACAGAATAGAATGACATACGTATTGTTAGATTCGAAATAACTGATGGTAGATGGCCCACCCGATACATACATACATAATTGGTCACTACAACCCTTCAGTCAGGATTACAACTTACCTTCTGACACCAGTTATATTTTGTGTGTTAATTTTATACAGGAGTGACGGGACCTACAGTTTTAAATCGACTCGGAATAGCAGATTTTTTTAAAAACTTTTCATGGCAATTTTATATAATCTGAGAGTTTTTGTGAGAAATCTGCTGAGAGGCAGTCACGGAAGAAATATATTTTTTTCATTTTTGTTTTGTTGAAGATGTCTGAGCTGGGTTTTGAACCCTGTCCTCAAGTCTAATAAGCCAACACACTACCTAATAAACTACGGCGACTATATAACCTAGGAAATAATAAAGATAAAGTTCCATAAACTTTTCCTAATTGATTCTATGAAAAATAGACCATGAAATAAACTTTCTCCCGTTGCTTATCCGAATGTAGTTTACCGTCTACCCTAGAAAAATTTCGATGAAATCTCTCCACATATGTTTTAATCTTTTAATCACCGCATGCTGTCCTAACCTTACCGCTCCTAGTAAGATGGAATAGATTGCATGCGTTTAAAAAAATTCTACTTTAATAAATCAATTGAACAAATTCCACTAGCTTGACCTGTGCAAATAGATCATCCATGGCCATAAGACTGTAGTTAGTGGTGATGCTCGAAATTTGTTTTCTCTTTTAAAGAAATTCACAGCCCCCTTTTATTTTTCATAACCCTAATGAAATGTAAATAAATTAAAATTGTGTGGCTACACTTATAAAACACCTTCTTACACTGTTTTTTCGAAAAATGAAAAAATGTTGCCAAGAAGAAACCACTACACAAACAAATCGTATTAAAAAAAATTATTTCTCACCATTTATATACCAAAACCAGAAAATAAACAAAAAGGCCTAAAAGACGTACTCAATGAAGACTAAAAAAACTACAAGAAAATGAAAAAAAACGCAAAGAATAAGAAATTGTATATTAAATAAGTACCTTAAGTACAACCCAAAATTATCACAATAGGGCATCATCAACATTAAGATAAAATAACTTAAAACCCAACAAAAAACAATCAACAATAATATCTTCACTAAACACAGACACACACACACATACACACATTTATATACGAGCAATCATCGACAACATTATTTTAGCAATGAATTGTTGCAACAATAACAACAACAGCAACCACTAATGCCGGCTCAATGAAGATGATACCGATGATGCCTCTGATATAAAAGCTTAGAATTACAAAAAAATGCCTAAACTTTATGCAAGTTATACTCGTACCCTATAAAAGGTATACCCCGGTTAATAATACAGAATTATTTGTAGTCACTGTAGTCTAGTAGGCTTATTAAATGTAAGACGGTTCAAACCCCAGGTCAGACATCAAAACGAAAATATGAAAAAAAAAAATTATTTCTTCGGTGACTTCCTCTCAGCAGATTTCTGGCCAAAACTCGGAGAACAAATAAAATTGCCATGAAAAATTTCTCAAAAATCTGTCGTTCGGAATCGACTTTCAGCTGTAGGTCCCGCCACTCATGTATAAAATTAACGCACACAACAGAAGTGGTGTGAGAAGCTAGGTCGTAATCCTGACTGTAGGGTTGTAATGATCAATTTATGTATGTTGTTGAAAATCGTTGTATGATGTCGCAAAGAAGCGCCTCTGAAACCAAGAAATTTCTTGTTTAAAGTCATTTTAAACATCCCACTGATGACATCAAATGTGACGAGAATCATTCCTTGTCAACATATTATCGATTCGATTCCTACAAATGCTTTGCAGTTAAAAGTGGCTTTCAACCGACATCAAGAACATGGCATAGCAATAATTATTAAAGTCACGTTTAATAACGTCCGTAGTCGTAGTAGTCTAGTAGGTAGTGTGCTGACTTATTACACGAAATCTTATGGTGAAAACCCCTGCTGAGATATCTCTGACATTTACTTAGCAGTTTTCTGGTTAAAACTCTGACAGTATATTAAAATTGCCATGAAAAGTTTCTCAAAAATCTCTCGTTCAGGGTTGACGACCGACTGTAATTCCCGCCACTCATAGACAAGATTAACACACACAACATCAGTGGTGTAAGAAACAAGATTGTAATCGTAACTAAAAAGTTGTATTAACCCCCATTAAGTAACCAAAGTCCACACGGTTGGTACATACATGGTTAATAAAGAGAGCGACTAGTTCGAATCGAGTGTGGTCACAAGCGATGTGATGCTAACGACAACTAACGATATGTTCTGTAAATTGGGATTACAACCTAACTTCTTACAACACACCTGTTGTGTGTTTCAATTTTATCCATGGGTTCCGACACATACAGTTTAAAGTCGACTCCAAACGACAGATTGAAACTTTTCATGGCAATTTTATTTACTCTCAAAGCTTTTGCCAGAAACTGCTGAGAGAAAGCCGTCAAAGAAATATTTTTTTCATATCTCGTTATGTGCGAAATGTCTAAGCAAGGGCGTCGCGTCTAATAAGCCAACACACTGTCGACTAGAACGCGGTGAATGAAATGAAAGCGGAGTGCAGTTACGAAGAGAAAAAAGTACTTTGTTCGGCGATTCGGCAAATAGCACTCACGCTATACTGACTCAATTTTAACATTACATACATAATTGGTCATTACAACCCTTCAGTCAGGATTACGAACTAGCTTCTCACACCAGGAGCAGGACCGGGACCTACAGTCGACTCTTAACGACAGATTTTTGAAAAACTTTTAATGGCAATTATATATTTACTCTCAAAGTTTTTGCCAGAAATCTGCTGAGAGGAAGTCGCCGAACAAATATTCTTTTCATATTTTCGTTTTGATGTCTGACCTGACGTTCGAACTTTGGTCTTACGTCTAACTACCTACTAGACTACAGCGACTTGCAGCACGTCTTTATTCTTTGGTCGTCACAAAAAAAATTAAATGAAGAATCCAACTATAATAGTCGGTAGAAATCTCTGTTTCAAAGGCTCCAATACGGAAATGATGTCTCGTACGTAGGCAGTACATATTGTTGGGACTAGTAATATCCTTTGGAACCTTTTTATAAATTGTGAGACGACAATATAATGATCAAAGTGTTCATTCATCTGTTAGGGATAGCAGAAACCTTCGGATTAATTTCTATATTTCTGTCTCATAGTACCAGTTTTGGTAATAGGTAGGACAATCTGTTTCTATAATACTTGGAGAAGGAAAGAAAGATCACTTATGAGCTTTTGCTTTACTTGGCTGTGCGAGATAAATTCTATGAATGAAGGGCATGTTCTCTGTCTTCTTTTCCACGCAGAGAAATGTCTTCGGCTTTTCTTCATTAGGGTTACTAAAGTTTAGCTTAAGAATCTGAGGTATAAAAAGACTTGAGTATAAGGAGCAAATGTTTTTCAGAACGTATTAATATCCTTAAAAAGATGGTCACAAAAATAAAAGGAAATTTCTCATGAAAGCCAATAATGTTCAAAAACGAAACTTTGTATCCACCATAAACCCTTAATAGTAAATCCTTTAATTTTGATTTATTCAACATCTATAACACCGATCTGAATACAACCAGTAATGTAGGGCGCAATCTCCGAAAAAAAGGGAATCCATGAATATGAAAATGAAAATCATAAAGAATATTGATCGCTATCGTTGAAATTTATTTTTTAAGATTTGTTTTTTTTTTGCTTTTATTTTTTGCAATTGTTTTTGTTGTTGTTGTTGTCAGTATTACTTGGTGGCTTTGCCAATAATGAAGATGAGTTGAAGAACGTTGATCAACGTTGATCATTGTCGTCATCATCATCATCATTGATATTGTGATCGCATAGTAAATTCTGTTTTTTTTTGTGTTTGTTTTTTGTAAATATCGTAATAATTTTCAATCTTATCCCCCTCTCCCTATCCCTATCCCTATCCCATCGAATAAATGATGGCCTAAACAAACAAGCTATTAAGAAAGAATATGGCTTTGATTCGTCTTTTTTATCTTTTCAAAAAATGTTGGTTTTTTTTTTTGGTGGATAGTATTTTGTGTGATTCCTTTGATGATGATAATATGCCTGGTGATGGCGATGACGAAAATATATCTTTTACGAGAAGTACAACTTAAATAAACCATTCGCTTTATCGATTGAATATTTTTTTCGTTCTTTGCTTTTGTTGTTGTTGCTTTTTTTGTTTTTCTTTTTCTACATCGATTGACTTTGAAGCTGACTCTGTGAGTCTTTTTACTATGTTTTGAAGATTACCAGTATGGATTACAATAATTTAACATCATCATAATAAAACAATCAACGCATATAAACCCACAATATGAAGTATTCCATCTGAACTGTGTGTTTTGCTTTGTCTGTCTGTCTGTCTGTCTGTTGGATCGTCTGTCTATGGATAAATATTTTTTTCTTCATTCGTTTATTTGTTTGCAGAAGGCCGCGTGCTAAATGCAGATGTATCGACAAGAAGGAAATTCTTAAAAAAATATTTTGGACAGTAGTTTGTCTGTTATTAAAAGCGATTTCGATGTTCAACCAGCAGTTCAAGAAACAATAAAATACGATTAAACAGATTATTAACTTCCTTCTTACCAAAGCTACAAAATTAATATTTAGAGCTTTACTTTATCACTCCCCACTGAATAACACCCAGGGAGTTTTATTCCTCATTTGAATTTCATGAGTAACATGAAATTGGATGCTGGTATGTGAGATGCAACGATGGCTACTTGGTGGTCGACCGACCATTATCGTTTATGCAGGCGACAAACAACTGTGTTTGTTATCAATCAGTTTGATATGGTGGAATACTGTAATAGGCTAGAGAAAGAGGCTTCAAAGGTTGTTCTTGGAATTAATAAAAATAAGACGAAATTAATGAGAGGAGACGTATGATGCAAAACATATATCCCTATATGTACAAGTCATCCAAATCCATTAAGGATGGCAATTTTGTTATTTGTTTAGCATACATGAGTAGTCTAGTAGGTAGTGTGCTGACTTATTAAATGCGAGTTCAAATATTAGCTTGGGCATCTCGAACAAAACAAAATATTTCTTCTACGACTTCCTCTCAAAAGTTTTATAGTAAAAACTCAGAGTTAATAAATCGCACTGAAAAGTTTCTCAAAAAAGCTGTTGTTCGGTGAATGTCCCACCACTCATGGATAATATTAACACATCCCACATGTGTACGTAAGTGATAAAAGTGACTGGAGGCTCGTCGCCTGTTGCATAGAATAGCATCACAAGAGTTCGTCTAACTTTTGGCCACTTCAGCGCAATTTGAAAATCAACATCATACTCTAGCCGCAAGAAATTTATACTTACTTACTTACTCAATTAGCCATTAACAACCCGATTAACGGATTTCGGCCTGCCGCAACACATCCTTCCAGGCGCCTCTGCTTCTTGCGCGCCTACGCCAGTTGGTCACACCAATCGATGACAGGGCTTCCTCGATTTGGTTTTTCCAACGGATACAAGGTCGCCCTCTTCGCCGACTTCCGCAGATCCCCGCATCAAATACCCGTCTCGCCGGAGCATCCTCCTCCATTCGAACGACATGGCCGAGCCAGCGCAGTCGCTGGATGTTAATACGCTGCACAACGTCTATGTCGTTGAGGAGCTCATACAGTTCACTGATCGATCGGATGCGGAAATCATCGCCAACTCGTACTGGAACGAAGATCTTACGTAGGACTTTTCTCTCGAATACACTCAAGGCTGTTGCATCAGTGCTTAATATGGTCCATGCCTCTGCGCCATAAAGAAGCACGGGTAGGATGAGCGTCTTGTAGAGTATTAGTTTTGTCGTACGAGAGAGGTCTCTGCTACTCAATTGCCTATTGAGACCATAGTTGCACCTGTTGGAAACAGTTATCCTGCGCTTGACCTCCAGACTGACATCATTTTTGGTGGTAACGGCGGAGCCAAGATAAATAAATTCCTTGACTGTATCAAAAGTATAGTTATCGGCCGTAATCTGAGAATCAATACGCACGTCTCTACTTGTCGATAACATATACTTTGTTTTGCCCTCATTTACTGCCAAACCTATTTATACTCGTTTGTTAAATCCATTCCTTTCTATGGATGAATCTTAATAATGTTCTGATAACTTTTCGAATGAACACCTAAGGATTCCCACTCACATAAGTCAAATCTTCTGGGAAATGCGGAAAACGAAATAATGATGGATTGGCCAGTTAAATAATGCCTTCTGTATAAGTGTAGTGGTTATTGCATTGGGTATAGACCTGAGAAACTTTGCTCATTGAATTCTAATCCTTCTCAAGAAATAACACGGTGATGTTCGCTGCTGATAAAATTCCCCTTAGGGGTCAGTCGTCAGGAGCTTCTTAGATGGATTATCTTATATTGTTATATACTACATACATACTTAGGCTGCCTTCCAAAATGTTAGTTGCTTTGTGTTTGAACAAAGTATCGTGTTTCATAATGCCGCTGTACAAAATATATACAATGTATTCTATATCAAAACGTCGTCAATGTGTATTTTTAACACAGTTAAAAAGCAATCAGGCATCGGATTTATAGTTGATGCATTGTTTGGTTACTTTGCATATCTACATAGTTTATATACAGTAGTAGAACTGCATACAAACTTTGTATTGATACATTTTGGAAGGCAGCCTTAATTATTCTTTACAAGACTTTAGTCAAGATTATAACCCAGCTTTTCAGGCATCAGTATTGTGTACGATGAGTTTAATATGGACTCTGAGCGATAGATAAGTATGAGAAACTTTTCATAGCAATTTTCTTTTCTTCAATTTTTGCCGGAAGAAGTCGCCAAGAGGAATTTTTTTTATATTTCGATTTGTTCAAGAAATTTAAGCTGGAGTTTGAATCACGGGCTCTCGTGAAACCAAACTATCGAAAAAAGTTTTTGGATTCTCGCAGAATTAAACTGCGGATGCTTGAATTTATAGGCAAGCTCTTGAACCACTAGACTTTGGCCCTCCATTATAAATTATTAGTGGACTGCGCTTAATTGGTTTTAGTCAACAATAATACAATGCACTCATCGAATACTTTGCAAGATCTTGATCTTATGAAATTCGCCATCATATGTGCTCGAAACCGTGTGCTCATTTTGTGTATTGTAAACCACAGTGCTTTCATGGTAACATTTATTACAATAAACAAACATAAATATTTAGAGGAAGATGATGATAATGGGCGCCAAGATCCTTTTGTATTTTTGTTTGTAGTTTAACACGAGCTTTTTCAATTCAATTGATATTTCGAGGGAAACCTAAAACCATGTCAAAGCACAATGTAGACTTCAAAGCGGCAAACAATTATTGTTTAATTTAAAATTTTGAAAAGGAAAACCAAACAAATTAACATAAAGTCAGAAAAACAATTTAAAACAATAAAAATTACACAAAACAAATTATCTGCTAGTAATTTACAGATTGTTTCGTTTGCTTTAAACGTTTCATGTTTGAACTTTAGTTGAATGGTTAAAACGTTTACTTACCTATTACTTCACTAAGGCTTTTGCAATACAAATAGCACATAGACACACACACACAGGCATACACATACAGAAAATATAATTAAATATGCAACAATGTTGCAAATAGTTTTCCAAACAATTATTGCTTGGCATACCTTACTGTACGCCTGTAGCAGCAATTGTGTTTAGGCAGCAGCAGCAGCAGCAGTAAATTACTTTGGTATGTTTGTTGGTTGGTTGCTACAAATGTACGTCCTTCCATACGTTTGTAAGTCTGCTGGCAGACTGCTTTGTTTTTTTTTCCTGTTTGTTTCTCCTGAATGTTTAACAAATGTTGCAAGTTCATATACATACTTGCTTCTCGTAGCAACATATGCAACATATGCAACTTGGCAGTACAAACATATGTTTGTATAACTTTATTGTTGTTAATGTTTTCGGTATGAGGTCTTAACCGCCGCATATACGATTATTTTTTACTTTTTTCATGTTAAAATTCTATCTTTTGCGTACTTATGGCAGTTTTAAGTGTATGGAGACGAGTATGTATGCATGTATGGCTGTAAAGCATTGATGTCACGTTAAATTGAGAGGTCACTTGTTGCTGATGCAGTTGTTGGGTTATTATTATTGCTGTTGTTGTTGTTGTTGTTGTTGGCATGTAATACTGCATACAAATTTGTTTGAACCGCACTATGTTCTGCTGTGAACTAAAACAAAAAAAAGAAGGAAAAACGGAAAAAAATTTAAAAAAAATATTTCCTTTAAAGTTTTTATTTTCATTTTGTTGAAATATTGTTTTTGTTGTTGTTGTTGTTGTATAAAGATTTTTCTTAGTACTTAAAATGACTATATGTATATACATAGTAAGTAATACATATTTTTGTTAGTGTTGTTGTTGTTCTTGTTGTTGTATTTCGCTTATATTTACGTACCATGGTTTTATTCGGATTTTTTTTTGTTTAGTTGTGAGCGCCAAAGTAATTGATGTGCTCGCCTGACCTGTAGGAGTTTTTAAATCACAGATTATCTACAGCAGACAATTGTTGGCTTTTGTATTCTACAGATACGCCTCTATTTCTTTTTATTCCTATAATATTCCATGCCATATACATACACGTACATTAATATGCTGTTTCTTTTTATATACAAAATATTTTTAAAATTAAAAGTTTTTTATTCTGATTTCCAGAGTGGTTGTTGATTTTTCTTCCTTTATAATCTTTGCATTTATTATTGTCCTCTGCGTACACCCGCTATAAGAAAATTATCATTTTTTTCTTGGTTTTTTCTTTGTTTTTTTGGTTACTTAAAGCCAATAATACAAAAAAAAAACTTTGTTTAATTTGTTGTTTAAACATGCGTAAGTACAAAATTTATTACCTTTTAAGAGTTTTGGCAAAATTTGCTAGAGACAATAAGAAGAAATCATTTTTATCTCATAAATGATAAAGATCTTAAAAGGATGTTGATTAAATCTTATATGAACAATTGTTTTTTGTATTTGAGTTCTTTTTTTTTAGTCTTTTTTTATAATTTTTTTTAATTAAAAACAGTTTAAAAAATCATTTCAATTCAAGTTTCTTGTTTTTCACGCTAAAAACGAAAGACTTAAGAAACGAACTTTTTACAATACGCACTCAAAATAAGTATTAACACCACCACATAGTGTATGATTTATGGAAGGTTGAGCATTAAGTTTATTCATTCACCGTAATTTTAAGAATATTCGTGTATGTCGATTTAAAATGATCCTCAGGAGCCAAGCATGACATTAACTATATTCAACAGTTCGATTGTAGAACCCTTCTTGAAGCAAGAGGTTCCCATTAGGCCAGCAGTTTACTGCTGTAGTTGGATCCAGGTGGGGTCTCGTCCCAAGGGACAAGCTGCACAATGTCAGACTCCTGGACAGAGTCAGAAGGTCTGCAGCTATTCGCATCACTGGTACTCTACGCACCACTCCCACAAAAGCTTTGTTCGCTCCCTTCTGAGCTCCTCGCTAAGCAGGTGGCTAAGTTCACGGCGACAAGACTCAATGCCCTGTCTCGTTGGTGTGTTATCGCTTCTGGTTATTCCTCTATTTTTGGGATCGATCCGTGGCCCCATTTGATATTGATTATCTCCCTGTGGAATACTGTTTTGATAGGGGTTTCGACTTCCTGATCCCGAGCAGAAGTGGCTGGACCCCTGACACGACCGTTCCACCTGAACTCCTGGATGTCTACACCGACGGCTCCAGACTCGATAACGGGGTGGGCAGTGGAGTATACTCTGGGAAATAGGACCTGAACATATCACTCCGGCTGCCGGACTACTGCAGGGTGTTTCAGGCGGCGGTAATGGCCATCTGCCAAGCCGCACAGTGGATCCTCGCCTATGGTGTTCCTGTACCTTTCACTCGTATCTCGATCTACTCCGATAGCCAGGCTGCGATAAAGTCTCTGTCAAACGTTGCGGAGAATTCCAGGATCGTCAGAGAATGTCGCCGCTGCCTCAATATATTTTCTTGGCGCCTCGGCGTCACACTTGTCAGGGTTCCCGGACATTGCGATATTCCGGGAAACTGCAGGGCCGACGAGCTGGCCAGGTCTGGCGCACTACTTCCGGAATCTTCCTCAATCAACTTGGGAATGCCACTTACCTCGTTCAAACTGGCTATTGCGCGGAAATTCTCCCGGGATGCCAACCGGTCCTGGATCAATGAGGAGTCCTGCGCCATCGCTAGGCTCACTTGGCCCACAATGGATAGGAGGCGTACCAACCAGCTACTTGGACTTGGCCGTAACATCATCTCGATCACAGTGGCCATGCTTACAGGCCATCCCTTGCGGGATGCAGATATAGGTTATTTGGCTCTCCGACCCTTGTCAGCTTGACGGTGCTATCGTCCATTGATATCAAGGACATAGCCTCGTTCATTAAACTTTCTGGCTGGTTTTCCAGCGTGGGGTAGTGGTGCTTTTTTGAAAATGTGCAGCCCTTGCCCTCCTTGGATCGAAGGAACTTGGTCAGTACAGAGGCAGCGTTCACCTGTGACATCATAACAGGCCGCTATGCGTGCTCAAGTGAGCTTTTTAGTAAATTAAAGTTACCACACTAACCTAACCTAACCTAACCTAGGCCAGCATTTATATCCACTGAGATGTCACAAGCAATATTCAATCCGGGTTTTCAACATTCTCTGGAAGAAATCAATCTTGCTCTTGCAGCAATATTTATATTAGAGAGCTCAATCAAGGGTGGCAGAAAGTGAGAGGCCAAAGGCCTTTTTCTTTTTATGAAAAGAGACCTCCTCAGGTCCACAGTTTCCGCAGAAGTCATTCGCCGAATTGTCAAGTCTTTTGGCACCAATACCAAAGAGACAGCGGCCCTTGAGAATCATTAATATGCAACGGATGGTCATGCAATTTAAGGATAGGAGTGAATAGGTCCTGTACTTGTCTTTATATGTCCAGAAGCAGAGTCTAGTAAAATAGCACTGTACTTCTTGTTGCCAACGAGATTGAGCCTTCCCTCAAAACTGGTAGAGAATATCCAATTTAAGAGACGCAATCGGAATGCTTGTAAGCACCGTAGTCTAATACGTAGTGTGTTGGCTTGTTAGACATGAGGCCATGAGTCAAACCCCCAGGTTAGACATCTCCATCAAAACGAAACATGAAAATATATTTCTTCGGCGACTTCCTCTCAGCAGATTTCTGGCAAAAACTCTGAGTGTAAATAAAAAATTGTCATGAAAAGTTTCTCAAAAATCCGTCGTTCAGAGTCGAATTTAAACTGTAGGTCACGCCATTCATGTATAAAAATAACACATACAGCATAAGTGGTGGTCGTAAAGCATGACTGAAAGGTTACAATGAGCAACTATGTATGTATGTATGTAATCGGAATGCCTAGGCCATGTAATATGTCGGCAATTGCAAGGTATGTATCGGCCTTAATTTCTAACGATATCATCGGATTATCGGATTCTATCCAGAATCACATAAAAATTACCTTTGAATGATCCATAACTTTCCTGAGAAATCCAAGTCATTCATGGACAATGACGGATATTAAATATGCATTCTTTTGCGGCATAATCTCGGCTTAGCTAAGCAAGTAAATCAAAAGAATTTCATGAATGCAGAGAACTGTACGTAAAAATATGCAATTTCAGGAAGAAAGGCCTTTTTTATCTTTCCACTATATTACACTGAAACCCATTTCTATAAAGCTTTGCTACAGAGATCGGCCATCTTGTTGGAGCTACGTTTAACAAATTTATTTTCATTTATTTAGTTTGTTTTGCTAAATCACCATGGGCGACCATAGGCAACGACATACATATGTTCGATGAATGGGCTTTGGAACGGTTGGCACACACATACATAATTGATCATTACAACCCTTCAGTCAGGATTACGACCTAGTTTCTCACACCACTTATGTTGTGTGTTAATTTTATACATTAGTGGCGGGGACCTACAGTTTAAAATCGACTCCGAACGACAGATTTTTACCAAACTTTTCATGGCGAGATTATTTACTCGCAGAGTTTTTGCCAGAAATCTGCAGAGAGGAAGTCGCCGAAGAAATACTTTTTGTTTTTTGTTTTGATGTCTAACCTTGGGTTTGAACCCTGGCTTTTCCTCTAATAAACCAACACACTACCCACTAGACTACGGCGGCTACAGTTGGCAATTGACACTAATTTTCACCGAAAAATCACTGTCATTATTGAGGCGGGTTTCTGGTTGAAAGGGTGTATGAAAAAACAAATTTCTCGACGATTAAAGACGATACCTATTCACATGAGATCCATGAATTCCAATTCCGAAAAAGTCACTGATTGGTGTAGATTTTGGACTGACTTCATCATGGAACCATATTTTGTGGGAACGACGTTGGCCTGGCCATCAGTATCAACTGAAAGCACTTTATAGTGATGTGTCCATGATTATCATAAGATTTCATCTGAGTGCCACACAGCTCATTCCAAATTTTAAATTCAGCAAGAGATTTGAGAGCATAGTTATGTTACGTGGAGGTGAGGAGAACTAGCCATTGAAATCGTGCGTTTTGACCACGTTAGACTTTTTCCTCTGAAGTTTTCTTAACACACAGGTTTAAGCGAGAAATGTGAGAAATGTACCACAGTGAACATAACTGAAGCCATTGATCAAATTCAGTCTGATTTATTCGCCAGAATATTTGAAAATTGGACATTTGGGATTCGTTCCATATGATGAATGGTATCAAGAGATCTCTCTCGAGCCAATAAAACATTTGGATAATATCATGCGAGTAAAGTACCCAAACAACAAATTTAACCCGCTTTGAGTGTCTAATTCAGATCTTTTCATGTAAATGGACCTGCACTTGTTACGAGAAATTTAAATAGTTTTCCCTTAAAAAAATTCTTCAATTTCCCACGAAATTTTTTATTTTTTTTTTTTTAACTTTTTTTTCACTCGCAATTGTTTTGTTTGCCATTTAAGCTGATGTCAATACATTGGCCCCCTGCCTTGTAATAACTTAGTAACCACAGACATACTTTCATACTTTTAGAATTAAAATAAATTTGTTCCCTTTTTTTGCTGTTGTTGTTGTTGTTGTTGTTTTACAACATTTTGCATGAATTGTAATCGTTAAAAACAATGCAAATTTTGACGCCATAGCCAAGAGACCCGTTAACTTTGTAATCGAACATATTTTACTGTAAGAAAAACGAAAAGAAAAAATTTAAAAAAAAAGTAAAAATGGCGTCAATATGTCAATAAGACAATAAAATGTTTTTTTCTTTAGTCTTTCTTGTAAATATTGGCTTCACAATGATAGAAATAAAAGCAATTTGAATACAAATTTATTTAAACAAATGCTTGTAATGGACTGACTGTTGTCGTTGTCGTTGCTGTTGCTGTTGTTGTTGGATTAATGACCAATCGGAATTCAATTCAAATGAGTTGAAATACAAATTCAACAACAAACATCAACAGCAACAGCAACAATATTTGTAAAATTACAAATTGCAACAGCAACAGCACACCATCAACATAAATTGAATTGAAATTTTTAATGGAATTGTTAGGACCGATCAAATGCATTAAAATTGTCTCGAGGGGTAAGAAATAATAATAATTAGTAGTTGTTGTAATATTATACAATATTATTAATATAAATATACAAGAACACATAGTGTGATGTGAAACAGGCCACACAGTGGAACTCTATCTCGTATGAGGAAATAATATTGTGGGGGTGTTATAGACAAATTGAAGAATATATTTAATAAAATTCGTAAAAACCTTATAGACTCATGTGTTTGATCTCTCATTCATTTTGAATTTAAATAAAATAAAGTATGAATCGAAATTTTTTTTTTTTTGCTGAAACCTTATAACCAGATAATCCAGTTCATCAGCAATCCAGGAAAATCTAGCAATACTACACTATACCTCTTGCTTTTAATTCTGTTGGAGCCTTCCTGTAAAAATAGTGGATAATAACCAATTTAACAAAGCCAACAAGTCAGAGATTTCAAGCTCTGTATTGGCCAGCCTTTGAATGATCCATAATTTCCTTGCCATACCCAAAACATTTATAGACAAGGACAGACGTTGAATATGCATTCCTTAGAGACTTAAACGCAGTCTAGTTGATCAAGTAAATCAAGAGATTTTCAGGAAAATCAGAGTTGTTGCAAAAATGTAAAATTTTCTGAAACAAGGCTTTTTATTTCCATCCAGTATATTCCGATGGTATGCATATCATCCAACTCAGGCAGGAAAAAGTTGGTAATCATCATAATTGCTCCCCATTTATATAAGACTATTAAGCTGTCAGGCTAGTTTCCAGCCTAGGGTTGTAGTGCTTTCGTGTGCAGCCAAATTCCATCAAACTTATCGAAGCAGTTGATCAGCGCAGGGACTGGGATTACCTGTGGCGTCACAACGGCTGGCTATGTATGCTGAAGTGAGCTTTAGTATTCCAAGCCATTTATCCAACCTATCTAACTACATATGTATAAGACTACGGGTACTTCTTCCTTCTTTCCTCTTAACTTTGCTATATTTTGGTTCACTGATCTAAAAGTTTCGAGGGGTAACTACATTTATCGCCTCATAGTGAAATGGATTTAACAGCTCATTCGGCTAGTTGAAGATCTTTCACATGAATTCTAGCCAGGGTTGCTAACCTACAGTACTCTCTGTGTTACGTTTCTCTTTTCAGTCTGCTAGTTAAAGATCTTTCGGAAGAATTTTTAACTCGCAGACAGTGCTGATAACCCAAGGTAGTCTCCGTATTACGTTTCTCTTTTCAGTGTGCTAGTTTAAGATCTTTTAGAAGAATTGTTAAATCGCACAGTACTCTCAGTGTTACGATTCTCTTACCAGACATTAGTTTTTGTGCATGATCGTACCTAATATCTCACATCCATAGGCAACTATGCTATCACATGCCTGTGATTAATGATTTTTCACCAACAAGTCTGTTTAATTTGGACGTTATAACGCACGCATTTGCCGTAGAGTATAGTATTTGGATTCGTAAGAGTATTAGTGTAGGTTAGGTTAGCGGGTAGCTTGCCGTTCATGCAAGTTCACTCGGTGGCCATATGGCTCATTGTGTTAGCCAGTGTGGGGTAAGCCCCCTTGTCATGATCCGTTAGTGAAGAGTTTAAACCACGCTGAGCTCCGGATGAAACCGGCCAGTTTCTTTAGTGGCACGTTTGCCGCCATAGCCAGATCTTCAAGCGTTCTGTCGCCCACAAGCCGATGGCCCTCGCATTAAAGGTCTTGTACCGATTCCGTTTCCGCCACATCATAGGGGATTCTGCAGTAACCCTGGTGGGTCAGACCGAGCTTGTCTGCGAAACTGCTAATAGCCTAGTGTCCCGTTACAATTTCTGTTAGGATGCAAACAGTTTTCTTGTCGAACTGAAGTATATAGTTTCGTAAGTGAATTACTTGAGCAAATTTTGCAGGATTCTTATGGGAATTAGGAGATGCTGGGTACAATAAAATTGCCTTTTCGGCCAGAAAGCCAATTCTTTTTAGTCGCATATAATCAGTAGGAAGTCGCCGTGGTCTAGTAGGTAGTGTGTTGGCTTATTAGACGTAAAGCCAGGATACGAGCCCCAGGCCAGACATCAAAACAAAATACAAAAAGTATTTCTTCGGCGGCTTCCTCTCAGCAGATTTCTGGTAAAAACTCTGAGAGTAAATAAAATTGCCATGAATAGTTTCTTAAAAAATCTGTCGTTCGGAGTCGATTTTAAACTGTAGGTCCCACCACTCATGTATAAAAAATTAACACACACAACATAAGTGGTGTGAGAAACTAGGTCGCAATCCTGACTGAAGGGTTGTAATGACCAATTATGTACGTATAATCAATAGGAAAATGTGGACAACAATAATTTAAATATTGGCCCCACTGTAACTCAATTTAATATTCATAATAATCAATATCGATACAAGCAAAACAATGGCACAGTAGTTATTAATGCGGTGTAAAATTATATGTTTTGTGTGTGTTTTTTTTCTCGATTTTTTTACCTGAAATGCATGACATTGCTATACATTGTTTGCAATATAACAACGCAATAATAAAATTACAAACAAAAAACTCAAACAAAAGCAACCAATTTTTATTATTAATAATTATGAGTATTAATTTAAATGTGAATATGAATGAATACGTATTACAATAACAAGTAAACAACCAACAACTAATCTAATGTAATTGGATGATTTATTAGAATATGTGGCATGTTTAATACAATGTTTCTTAATCAGTCCCCCATTGCCATGCATGTATGCCATGCAACACAAGTTCAGTTAGTCAGTATCTCGGTGCATACGAAACAAACAAACAGCCAAACAGCATTTAATTTTAATAATTTTTATTTAAACAAATTTATTTACAATATATTGTTGTAATTCATTTGTTTTATCTTAGTTTTTTTATTGTTGTTGTGGTTTTTTTGTTTTTTAGTTTTTGTTCTGATATTCATATTTTCATTCGTTTGTTTGTTTGTTGAAGTTTTTTTTTCCCATAAACACATGTGTTTTGTTTTGAATCGGCTCAATGGGTTGTAATCCTACAACCACGGGGGCCTCTGTATCTATTTGTTCAGATTTTTTTTATTCCTTCTTAAGCTTATGCTCTTAGGAGTAGATTGTGTAACAATGATGAATAAAGATTTGCATTTATTTCAGTTTCAATCGTTGTTTTCTTTTCTTTTCTTGCTTGCTTTTAAGGCGTTCTTTTTTAAGCCATAAAACAATTGCATGGCCCAGCAATAGATAGCATAGTCAAAATCCCCTGTAAAAACCCCAAAAAACCAACAAAAAAAATCTCAAAAAAATCCTTAAAAGAAAAGCTTTTCAGAAAAACAAATTTTGTAACATCATGTGAAAATGTAGGCAACTGGTAATGTTGTTGGTTTGTTGTAAATGCTGTTTTATGTTGTAATCTTTGTGAGATCACCACAGACCACCATTGGTGGTGGCGGTGGTGGTGGCATAAGTTTTTTTTTTCAGCTGTTGGTTTGTATTTGAAGCAACTTCAAATGGCATTAATACGGAGATTAAAGTTGTCTTGTTATTGCTACATCTGCAAATGCAAATGTTGCATATTCTTAGCCCTTTGCAATCATATTTTTCACATGTGACCGTTTAGGAAATTAAAAATTTTGATTGAAACAGATATGATGCTGCACAGCTTGTTAGTAAGGACGTACCATTGACGATTTTACTTTCGGAAATATATTCTATTTAGCTGACTTAATTGCTCATTACCAGCATTTAGTCAGGATTACAACCTAACTTCTTACATCAACCATATTGTGTGTGTTAATTTTATCCATGGGTGGCAAGACCTACAGTTCGGTTTGAGAAACTTTTCATGGCAATTTTGGGAGAAGACGGCATCAAGTTTAATTTTGTTTAAAAAGAATGTCAGCCTGGAGATCAAGCTAATGATCACTATTGCCAACAGCTTCTACTATGATCTCATTAGGCAATTGAGTAGCAGACACCACTCTCGTACGACAAAACTAATACTCTACAAGACGGTCCTCCTTCCCGTGCATCTTTATGGCTCAGAGGCATGGACTCTACTAGGTACTGATCAGAGATCAGCAATGAGTATTCAATAAGATGAGTAGATTCGAATCATACTCATAATTTCTGTTACTTATACGCATTCATACTTATTTTAATATCATACTCATACTACTCATATTCAAAGTTTGAAGTACTCATCATACTCATACTTAACAAGACATATGATGTTGTTGATTTCGACTCTCCTTTACTCAACATTTACAAGAATCACACTAGAAGGATGTGTGTTTGCTTTGCCTGCTGTCTTTTTCTTTTTTTTTTCTTTTTTGTAAATGCAACAACAACTACGACTGCAAATTCTGATGAATGATTCGAATCACTCGAATTATTTATGAGTATTATAAGTATTTTTCTAAATTTACGAATCTGAATGAGTAGGCGTATGAATCAAACATATTTCGAATGTTATGAGTTTGATGTCAACGTTGTACTCATACTCATTGCAAGCTGTACTTATAAATCAATGTTGTGGTGAATACGAATGAATTAGAGTAGTTGAGTTTCAATGCTCATATTCAAAATTTCATGAGTACTTATGAGTAGCGAAAAAACGATTCATTGCTGATCCCTAGTCCTGATGCAGCAGCCTTGATAGTGCGCGAGAGAAGGTCCTACTTAAGATCTTCGGTCCAGTGCGAATTGGCGATGATTTTCGGCTTCGATCCAACAATGAGCTGGTATGAGTTCCTCAACAATATGAACATTGTGCACCGTATTAACATCCAGCGGCTACACTGGCTCAGATATGTAGTTCGAATGGAGGAGGATGCTGTGGCTAGACGGTTATTTGTTGCATGCATTTGCATAACTCGGCGAAGAGGACAAATTTGTTTGCGTTGGAAGGTCTAAATGGAGGAAGCCCTGTCATCGATTGGTGTGACCAACTAGCGAAGGCGTGGAACAAGCAGAGGCGCTTGGATGGGTTAAGGCAGTCCGAAACCCGTTAATCGGGTTGTTAATCGACCAATTAACTAAATAAGTAATCTGTGATTGAATGAATCAATTCATTCTTAAACAATAATTTTCCAAATAAGGTAGTGTAATCAGTAAATGAGGTTCAATGAAGGAAAGTTATTTTCAAACCATTTAATGAATTAAACGCACTTGATTGTTACTTTCGACATTTGAAAAACATAATGAATCCAACTAAAAATTAAATTGTTAAAGGCCATCAGACTCCACTGTATATATTGCCCCTTAAATAGAAGAGATATGATGTTCAGATTTTGTAGATCCATCCACGAATCCACTAAACCTTCATGAATATTTTACAAAGAAGTCTTCCATCAAAATCATGATTGATTTGACACTATATTTCGTAACTTTTTTTGAATTTCAAAATAACTTTTTTTTTTGTTAATTCATGCATCCACACATGAATTATTTAATTTAAAATGTTTAATTTCAAGTTAATCTTTAAATTTGTGTTTCAAATTTAATTTTTTCATTTGCCAATTCAATAGCACAGACACTAGCTACACTACACTATACAGTCAACAACATTTTAAAAATGCATGTCATTTTCAACTAATTTTCGTTTCATTTTAAGTTGTCTTGAAATCTTAGCGGTTTTTAATACCCTACACCATCACGAGAAGTAAGAACAGATGCTAATATCTGTTACCTACCCAGATGAAATTTTGACTGTATTAAACCTGAATTGGAAATTTTATAATCAAGCTATAGCTTGTAGCCAAGTCGTGAAACATTTTACTAAAAATCATTTCATAAACGTTTTATTTCTTTATACTCGTAATCCGTAAAAGGATCCTAAACTTTATAATCTTTAGCTTGAGCTTGAGGTAAATCGCGTGGTACGGAAGTTTCCGGTATATATTTGGGTTAAATAATCGATCTTAAATATAACACAACAGATCTGGCTGCTTTATATCGGTTGGAATAACAACTGGTCACTGCCTAATTTGAGAAGACTGGGTCTTCTGCAACACATCTGTTATAGGGATTGATTTGTGTGGAAAAACTTTAGAATCTAGTCTTTTCCATTTTCATTGCCAAGCGTAGTCTGTAGGCAAAGTTTCGTGAATAAGTACTTTCTGAATGGCTGAACTCCCAGACGTCTACGTACGTTGGCAGATCCTTAAATAAGAAAAAAATATCTACTTTAGTCACAGTATACTACAGAATGGAACAAAAGCCGGTGTCAGAGAATACAGGACAAAGATACAGGTTTCATCCTACTATTTACTTACTTACTTAATTAGCCATTAACAACCCGATTAACGGATTTCGGCCTGCCGCAACTCATCCTTCCAGGCACCTCTGCTTCTTGCGCTCCTACGCCAGTTGGTCACACCAATCGATGACAGGGCTTCCTCGATTTGGTCCTTCCAACGGATACAAGATCGTCCTCTTCGCCGACTTCCGCAGATCCCCCCTCTCCGTATTTGAACCAACAGTGTGAATTTGCATGTGCGATGGCAAACTAGAGTTTTTTCTTCTTGATGGTGCATCGATTGCGGGCTACGTGAACTATATTGTGTTGGTTTGGTGGACAAACGACTTGACATTCTTATATCGAAACGTAATGAGAAGATGGCCCCGAATTCGAAAGCGGTACACAGAAAACGAAAGCGGTACTGATAAGTGCGCACGGATGGAGATATCCTCATGGACTAGTAGGCAATAAAATACTTAGGCATGTTGATTGATACAAGATTAAGCTTTAAACAGTTGGTGGCCCCGATGGCCACAATCGATGGGTTCGATTACCTTTAGAGACCCTGAGTTTTTGTGATTGTCTGATTGTTTGTCTGACATGGTTTGTCAGGAAAAAGAAAGTGAGAATTATTAGTGAAAAGCAAGAAGTCGCCGTAGTCTAGTAGGTAGTGTGTTGGCTTACTAGACGTAAAGCCAGGGTGCGAGCCCCAGGCCGGACATAAAAACAAAATACAAAAAGTATTTCTTCGGCGACTTTCTCTCAGCAGATTTCTGTGCAAAAACTCTGGGAGTAAATAAAACTGCCATGGAAAGTTTCTCATAAATCTGTCGTTCGGAGTCAACTTTAAACTGTAGGTCCCGCCACTCATGTATAAACATGAGTGGTGTGAGAAACTAGGTCGTAATCCTGACTGAAGGGTTGTAATGACCAATTATGTATGTATGTATGCATGTAATTTTCAAAGACAAAAGTGACGAAGCACGCCACCCCCTCTTTCTAATCTCCTATAAACTATCTTCCCTGTATTACAACATAAGACACTGCTTGAGCAGGTGTTTGTGTAAGCGCTTAGAGCATAAATCGTGCTCTAGCGGATTTAATGTAGAATATTGGTAGTCCTTGAGGTGAAGAAAGGTGACTTCTGACCACGTTTGGGCATGTGCGACAAATCCGCTGAATGAGGCCTATAATACAAGTACACAGGCATAGTACAGTATCCGAAGAGGTAATTCCTGTAATAAACTAGAGGATGCCGATGGATATCCGCTCTCGAGAGAGTTTTTCCGGCTCTATTATAGGTAGGATGCAATACCATTGCAAAAGCGGATAACGGAAGAGAATTTGGAGAATGGAAGCAAAGGCGGAAGAGGCACCCCATCGGTAGATGGACATACGCCTATACCACACGGCGAAATAGATTATTACCTGACACAGATTCTGTCCGCCCACGGGTGTTTCCGAGATGTTCCAATCGAGTGAGAGTTGGAATGTCGGCCAACTGTGTTGCAAACGAGTCTTGCATAGCCTCGGGCAGACGTTGCAAGAAGAAGATGAGTATAAAATGACAATGGAAATATAACATTGACCGCCTCCTGATGTCACGCTTAATTGATGGTTCTGGAGGGATTTCTACTTCTGACATCAGGGATGATTTTAGTAGGCGAATGTCCCACAGAAAACAATTTCAACCATTTTTCAAATTTAACATTAGAATCTCAAAATCATTAGGCAGTTAATTTTCTCTCTTTCCTGCCTGTAGTATCTAACTTAACCTCAATGAGAATAAAAATTTTAAGTCAAGTTTAATGCCAAATAATTAATTGTGTTGTAAGGTATCACATAGGCGGACCAACTGCCAATGTGTTCCTCATGTCTCTTTTTCTTAAGTGAAGTTTTCTTCTTTTTTTCAACTTTTTTTCTGGTGTCTGTTTGCCAAATGTCTGGAAATTGTTACACGACGAAATAAAGGCACCAAATTGAAATGAAAGAAAACCCCACAAAAACAAAATCTTTTAAAAATGTTTAGAGCAAGTGAAAGGCATTTGATTACAATTTAACACAAATAATAAACATGATTTTAAACAGGAAATCCAATCAATTGAAGATACAATTTTTTTCAATTGAGTGAAGCAAAAAAAAAAACAACAACAATAACAACAAACAAAAATTGGAAGTTAAAAAAACAGCATTCAACTCGTGTTAAATAATGCCACCGTTTTTTAGACGTGGTAGTTGGTGTTTTTTGTTTATTTCTTTCGGTTTTTAGTGAAGCTACAGATTGTTTTCTTTGCTGTTTCTAACGTTTAACTTCTAACTGATGTTGATTTTAACTACAACAAACAGCAAATAGATAGTTTAGTTACATGTTGTTGTTGTTGTTGTTGTTGTTATTGCTTTACATTTCTTCTTCTCTCTCTCTGTGTGTGATGTTTGTGGACGTATTAAATGTCGTCCTGTGTATGTTTTGCTTTCGTTTCATTCATTCATTCATTCATTCCCGCTATAAATGAAAAATCATTTCGACATTTACATTGTTTTTGTACAACATTTTTAAATTTCCTACTTAAATTGTAGTTTTTTATTGTCGTTGTAGTCAAATGCATTTGTAGTTGTTGTATTTGTTTGATTATTTGCCACGACTATTTTTACTGGCTGTATAACAAGTGCACAATAATTATGTATTAGTGTGGTTGTGTTGTTTTAGATGGAAATGGAACAAAACTAAAGACTTAAGACACATACACTGCTGTAATATATACTTATGTACGTACTCTATGACGTTACAGATAAAAAGGCGTTGAAAAGAAAGAAAAAAAGATACTTTTGGGTGCATAAATTCACCATTAAAAGCGTGACTTTAATTTTATTTTTATTTGATTTTCATTTTTATTTGTTGTTCTTGTTTTTTTGTTGTAGTTGTTGTTGCTTGTTTATTGCTATGTTTTGTAATAAAATTAGAAACAGTTTTCCTTCTTTATTTTTTCTTGGTCTTTGAACAACGAAAATTGATTTTCAAATTTAACAAATTAAATCTGAATTCAAATTGAGTATGACTTAAAGTTTTCGTTAAATGTTGATAACAAATTGCTACAATGGATATTAAAATTAATTTCGAATTTTAGTAAATAGGCCTTGAACCGTAAATATATCATGGATTTTAATTTCTTTGCAAATTAAAGAAAATTTAATTTGATAGTGTGGATCATTAATAAAACGAAATAAACTTGCAAGAATTTCAAGATTTCTTTTCTGCATCCATATTCAAAAGATTTTGTTGACGTTATAAAAATATTAATTGCGCAGGACTTTTTGATTTATGTCAAGATAATCAACGACAATTTATAATAAACAGATGAGAAGGTAAGGTGACTGATGTTTAGGTGCTACATGACTAAAAAGGCATTTTATAGTTACCGTCACACAATGGAATAATCAAATATTACTTCGTGCAAGAGTTTATTATTGGATCGATTGGATTTGTCTGAAAGATTTTCAGTTTAAAGATGGAAATTTAGATTTCTTGAGACTCTATAAAATAGTGAAGCTTAAAATTTATTTTCTATAAAGCCATGGTTTAAATCAGTAACTCCAGAATGACGATAATTATTATGAAAATTATGTAGGTGAACTGTGCAGTATGTTCTCACTGTAATGCATACATATCAAGGAGCATGGAAAGAGTACAACATTTCCCAAGTTACTCTTATATTTTTGGAAACTGCTATTTAGGCAACGAACTGAAAAGATTTTATTTAGAAAATTATACAAAAAAGTTGATGCCGATAACCCTTTTACGGTTATCAGATATCAGATTTTACGGCCTTCAGGTATATCAATAAATAATCACATTAGCTCTGCTGCCTTTACTTAAAACACTCCTTTGCCCAGAAAACATGGGAATTCTCACGAAGCATTTCAGTATGGAGGATACAAGTGAATAAAGAAAAATGTCTTCATATAAATTTTACGATACGGAGGGAAACACACTTCCCAATTCGAATCGAGGCTCAGCAATCACATATAAAATATCTTGGCGTAAACTTTCATAGACTAACAATGAAATTTCACATTGAAGCAAAGTTTCCACAATTGAAGATTCTTTAAAATTGAAATGCAATGTCTTATTGGTAGAATCTCATACTTGAGAATAAATTGTAAGTCCTTGCTCTAAATGTTTTTCTATAGCCAGTATGGTAATATGGTGTACATATACAGTATGGTAATACGGCCTTAGCAGATTTTCCGGATTATTACAGTCAAAATTAAAACCTAGCTTCTCATCCCGCTTATATCGCGTGTGCTAACCTACTATTTAATGTCGCTTCGAACAACAGATTTCAGGAACTATTCATACCAATTTTATTATACTGCCTGAAGACTGAGCTCTCGTTTAATCAGCCAACACATTACCTACTGCAGGTCGCCGTAGTTTAATAGGTAGTATGTTGGCTTATTAGACGTATAGCCAAGGCCCCAGGCCATACTTAAAACAAAATACAAAAAATATTTCTTCGGCGACTGCCTCTCAGCAGATTTCTGGCAAAAACTCTGAGAGTAAATAAAATTGCCATGAAAAGTTTCTCAAAAATCTGTCCTTCGGAGTCGACTTTAAACTGTAGGTCCCACCACTCATGTATAAAATTAAAATACACACTATAAGTGGTGTGAGAATCTAGGTCGTAATCCTGACTGAAGGGTTGTAATGAGCAATTATGTATGTATGTATGTTTTTTTTGTATGAAAATTGGTGCTAAACCTGTTAAGTTATAAGCTGAAAAATTTAATTTGTTTATATATCTTCAAGGGGTCGTTTCAATCATGGCATTTGCTTCCAAATTTATGAAAATTGAAGCTACACATGCAAAGTTATAGATTCCTTTATTTAATCGGTGTAAATAGGTTTCAATGGGTGTGCCACTAGAGGGCGTTACGCGAAAAAGAAAATCTAAGTTTTACGCTTTCATTTGCTTTCAAATTTATGTAAATATCTTAAAGTGGGCGTGGCAAAACTTACAATATTTACAGTGAGTATGAAAGTACATGTTTCTACCTTTCATTTGATACCAATTTTATAAAAATTGGTGCCTTCGTTACAAAGTTAGAAGAAGTTAAAGAATATACTTCGCCAATACACCCCTTGCTATAAAATTCTGTTCGCCTGGTAAAACACCAAAAATTTTTGACATGAAATTTTCAGTCAAAATTTTTGTGTGCGGATGTGTGTGTGACCTACATGTTGATGATGGTTGTTGGCAAAGTATTTTCTTTAACTTCTTATAACTTTGTAAGTAGATCACCAATATTTACAAAATTGGTATCAAATAAAAGGCAGAAACGTGTGCTTTCATTGTAGGTGTAAATATTATTATATTTGCCACGCCCACTTAAGAGTAGTTAAGAAAATTAAATGTAGGACCATATAATTTTGCATGTTTAGCATCAATTCTCATAAATTTGGAAGCAAATGACAGCTAAAAGCCTGGACTTTCATTCACTTGCTAGGTAATATAATCCGCATTGATTAAATGGCAGCTAACTTATTGGTTCGTAGAGTTGAGAAAAAACTGACTATATTTGGACGAAAGACAACTGCTTTTATAGAAAGGCAATACAAAGATGTACGCATATGTTTATAGTTTTCATGGCGAAAATACCATGGAAATGAAAAATAGAAATTTCCCGTTACAACCTTCCTTGACAGAATCGATCTTTTCGTCAGAGAGCCCATTTTCATCATGCCTTTAGGCCTTTGCCAACCTATAAAGCTTCTAGACACTTCAAGTTTCTTAAAAATTCTGCAAATTTCTTGCACAGACAGTCGATTATGTTGACCATATCCCCTTGTAATGAAACTTTGACAGCATAAGCATTGAAAAATGATCAGCCTTAGCATAATATGCTCTAGTATATGCTCCATTTTAATTTAAATTCTTTTATTTTTATCTTCCTTATTCAAATTTGTTGTCCGCATGCATGTTAAATTTTGCGATCGCACTATTCGCTTTTGGTGACACAACAAGATCACAAGTCAATTGAGATTGATTGCCAACAACTACAACACAAATTGGACAATTTTTTTTGGTAACAGAAAGCATAGCAAACAAAACAGAAATTCAGATCAATAAACGTACACTGGATGCCAGAAGACACAGCAATGGATGTCAAGACAAGTACAGGGACTTACATGGAATCAAGCAAACTACTGTGAATAAAAATTAAGACAAAATACAAAAGACAGAAAGAAGACGAGATTAAGATTAACAGAAACGCAAAAGGAATCCCTAAGAATGCGTAGGAGATTGAAGGTATGAGGCCATCAATTTACTTCACTTAAGAAGGAACTGTACAGCGTAAAGTTCTTTACATGCACGCATCTTTGAGATTCCCTTGTAATTTGCAATGTAACTGCAACATATGTATGCTGTGAGTAGTTGTTACACTGCCAGAGTGCCAATCAAATATTTCATAATTTTTTATATCTTCGTTATGTTTGTCACAGAATTCATGATCAATTTTTAATGATAGACATTCGATGCTGTTGTTTTTGTTTTTGTTTTTATTTTATTTGCAATTTAAATACAGAATGAAAAAAATCTTGAGAAGAAGAAGAAAAAAACAAAAAATTTAAACTGTTTTCACTGGAAATACTTATCATACCAGAAAACTGAACAAAATTACGTAAAATTGTTATACATACCAGACGATACGATGTCATTGCAAAGTGTTGTTAACTCCACAGATTAATACTTAATAATTTCAAATACACTCGAAGAAAATTTAATAAAAAAATTTTAATTTTTAATTTTTTTGAAAGCATCAGCTTTTACTATTGATTCCACGTCTATTCCTATAAAAAAAATTTCAAAACTTTTTAAAATTAGTTTATAAAATTTTTTTGAGTGTAATTTTATTATTAAAGCGCCGTTTGCTGCCGTTGTTGTATTGACTGTTGTATGCGAAATATTTGCCGTATTCAACTCTCAGCCCATAATAGCAAATTAATGTGTTGTTGGGTGACATTTTAAGGACAAGTGTGTTTGATTGTTTGCTCAATAGCTCTCGTTCGTTTTGCACTGCACTGTGTACTGTGTTCTTTTGTATTTGTTGTTGAGTTTTTATGTTTTCTTTTGTGTGTATTTGTTTGCTGATCATTTTTAATGGCTGTTGTTATTGCTGTAATAAAAAAACTACAAAAACCCAGCAAACATTGATTATGGAAACATGTGGAAAAAAGTTATGTGTGTTTGACCCAGTTTCGCCCTGATAACAGACCATCTTGGTCAGTTTGTAGTAAATAATGGAATTTCTCTATTTCCCCTTAATTTCTTGTTTAGAAACTGGAGACTTTTGTAATCCAAGATAATTGGTTGCCGAATTTCAAAACTACTGAGTCCAGTCCAGTGGACAGCAGGAAAACCTGGGAACTACTTGACGGGGGAAGGAAACGGTTCGCACTAATGGGACATTGCGCTCTTGCGCAATTTCGCTGATAAGTTCGTTCTGCCCCACCAAGATTACTGCAGAAGAGGAAACGGAATCTGTACAACAACTTTTTTGTGAGTGCCCTGCACTTCAGAACAGACATTATCGGTTTTTGAGAGAACGTTTGCAGATCTGCGTATGGTGGTGAATGTGCCACTAAGGGAACTACCCAGTTTCATCCGGAGCTAGGGGTGATTCAAATCCACTACTAACGAATCATGACAAAGGGGCTTCAAACTGGATAACACAATGGGCCATATATATCTTCGAGTAAACTTGCCTGTGAACGGCAAGCTACCCTCTGATCTAACCTAACCTATCAAGCCATATCTTACCAATATCGGCTGGATATCTTGAAGAAATCTTCATCAAGGTTCAAAGTATAAAAAGCTTTAAGATATGAAGGGTTGATCCTAGAACCTGTTACTAGAAATCAGTGACATACTGAGCACAAAATCATTATTGATTAACCTCAAAAAGAGGTAAAGTTTGACAAGCACCTCCAAGTATATTTCACGTGGGTCCTAAAAATTTGTCCCATTGTAATACCTAATTATGCTTACTACGCCTTCTATCTATACTCTCTAGTTGAAACCTTCCAAGCATCTCCACAATTTTATGAATATGAGGCATTTATTGCAATCATTATTGCTACTCGATTTCTGTTAATAAATCCCAGGTATCCAAAAACCTATAAACTCCGGTTTCAATCGGCTGGACAATGAAGGACATATGAGATGATCTGTGGTTTCTATTTCGTCATTACAGTTGGTCAACTAGTCGTTGTCAGATATTTTCAACCTTTGGCCGTGTATATCTAGAGGTCTGTGTCCTACTAAGACAGCTATGAGGCTTTGGACAGAGTTAAAACTGAAGCAAAGAACAAATAAAATATAAGAAGATGATGGAGATTAATGGATTGTTTACCGACATTGTACAAAGAGTCGCCGTAGTCTAATAGTGTATTGGCTTATTAGACCTAAGGCCACGGTTCAAACTCCAGGTCAGATATCAAAATGAAATATGAAAAATTATTTCTTCGGCGACTTCCTCTCAGCAAAAAATTTGAAAATGATGAAAAATTGTTTGCATTCTGAGGCACTTGAACGTAGGACGTTAGGAATTGTATTCAAGCAATTTTACCATTACACACGCTAACTCTCCGGCATTACACGACATATTATAAAGGCTAGATGAAGATGTGAATGGCGTAGTCAGGTGGATAGTGGTCTGAATCACTAGAAGCGAACTCGTGGATTGAGACTTCACCTCTGACAAATCGAAAATAAAAAAGAAAAATAATGAAACAATTGTTTTTTTCGGCGACATCCCTTCAGCAGTCTTCCGCCAAAGCCTTGAGAGTAAATAGAATCTGTCATTCAGAGTAGACTGTAGATTACACTACTCAAGGATAAAGTTAACGCAGATTAAATAAGAACTAAGAAATTCAGAAGAGTATGTAGTCTAGTAGGTAGTGTGTTAGCTAATTTTTTTATGCTGAGGAGGGGTAAGTGTACCTAACCGCAGCATAGAGGAAGTCGTCACGTCCTCCGTGTGTGGGGCCCTCACCCACTAAATCCCCCCTCGTCTCCTGTGGACTTGTTTATGCCCACTCCGGAACTACGGTGGTATTACTTCGGAGTAGAGTCCTTTTGGCCCTTTGGCATCTCCATGTCCATATCCGCGTCCGGATTGCGTATCGAAAGTTGAGGCGACATTTAAGTGTCTCCACTATTCCTTTCGTCTAAATCATCGTTTCGGTTTTGCCCGTCCCGTGTGACAGTATCACCTATGCCTGCCTGCTCTGCAGCCTCAAGGTCTCTTTTTTTCCGTTTCAGAGTGCGCTCTACGTAATTCACCACCGGGGTCCAATTTCCACTACACGCAAAGTGTGTTAGCTTATTAGACGTGACTTCACGGTTCAAACCCCAGGTCAGACATCTCGAACAAAACGAAATATGAAAATATATTTCTTTAGGCGCCTTACTCTCAACAGATTTCTGGCAAAAATTCTGAGAGAAAATAAAATTGCCATGAATAGTTTCTCAAAAACCTATTCTTCGGAGTCAACTTTAAATTGTAGTTCTCTCCACTCTTGGATAAAATTAATACACATAATATGAGAGGTAAGAGAATATAGATCGTAATCCTTGCTGAAGGGTTGTAATAACCATTTGTGTGTGTATATATACATTCATGTAAGAAAAGAAATTTAAAACGAATTCGAAGGTAATACGAAGGGGACTACTGGGAGCCTACCGGCTGGATATAATAACGTTCTTGCAAATGCTACCTGGGAAGCATAGATTATTTATAACTTTTCATATTTGCCAATATATTTAAGTGTATGTATGTGTAAGTATTTATAGTCAAGTATCGATATTTATTGACATATTTCTTTAACAAAAACAACAAATAGAAGAAAAAAACTATTTAAAAAATATTTGCCTATGGCATCAATTCAAACTCTCTACGCTACATACTGATCACTGTTTTATGACTGTATTTATTGCAAACAGCGACAGCAATAATAGCAATAGCAATGACAATAGCAACAGCGATAGCAGCAGCAACAATATAAATATTTTCGAAATTGTTGTCAGCTATAAATAGTACGACACTTTATTATTAAAGTGGCAAATACGAAAAAAAAATTAAATTTCACGTATGTGAGTAACACTTTTACGAGCATATGCGTATCGTTGCTACAGCGAAAAAGAAAAAAAACAATAAAAACAAAACATATTTAATTTTTATAAATTTCTCAAAAGAAGAAAACGGACGCTATGAAATCTCTGTTAAATTAAATATTTACTGACCACATTATTATCAGTAACAAGCACAAAAAAAATAAAAAAATTGAAAACTTTTTTTAAACGAATTAGAGACTACAGAAGTGTTTATCTAATGCCATGCACATCCATCATTGTGTACAGAGACTCAACTGATATACGTACTTTAATATGCTCGCATGTCTATGCGAATTGAAATATTGAAATCAAAAGAGTACACGTGCAAATATCTCCATAATAAAAAAGAAAAAAAATATTCAAATAAATTGAAAAATTAAACAATTTTTATAACTTAAAAACAAATAAACAAATAAATTTTTTTTCGAAGCGAAGAAATCTTGTCTATCTATGAGCAAGCAGTTGATTTGGGGGGCTGCTTTTTATTGGTAATTTATTATAATTTCGTATTGCGATAGCGCCACTTTGACTTGGCAGGGGGGATTTATCACTAGCATATCTGTTGTTTTCGTTTGTTGTTGTTGTTGTTGTTTATAGTATACTGTGTTGGTTTTAGAATCATTGTATACCCTTTGGCCTTCAAATACATATTTTTCGTTTCTTGAGTCATGCCACCAAATAGACAATAAAATATATGTACAAGAGTTGGTATTCATTTTTAAAGGGGGCTTTCGCATATAAATATTCAAATTCTATATTCTATGACTTCTACTATTTGCATTTCCCATAGAAGAATAGTTTTTTTTTAATTTTAATTTTTATTTTTCGAAAAATATTCTGACCTTTTGGTGATATTTTTAAAAGCAAACAAATCTGGTTTTTTAAACGAACTTGATTATTGGAATTAAGTTGGTAGGCAAAAAGGGGGTCCTAGTGGTATAAGATTTATTTATTTTTTTCTTTTCATTTAAAACCCATCCGTAGTTTGTGCTAAGTTCAAAGCCAAAAGTCTGCCCTCCACAGATCAGCTAAATCACCTCCATGGTACAGGAACAGTTACTTCCTTCTCTAACCTCATAACACAAAACAATGTCCAGTAAATACTTCAAAAGAGACACTGCGCATGGTCCTTTGCAGGTTGATTACACTTTTCAAATGCCGTCTCTTTAATCGTGATCAGTTTTACTGCATTATCTTGCCTGTATCTGAAGCTAATCATGTGGCGTAACTGGCATTAATTGTATTCTCGTATTGTAATGTTGCGTTGTTAACTTGCGTTGCGTTATAAACTTTTGCCATCAGACAATTCACTGTTGCCCTATAATAACAATAAAAGCCTCTCCTTCCCTAGAACTTGATAAGCTTATAGCTGTTTCCTTCTGATATGCATTAACAGCGCAAAAGTTCCAAGTAAATGTTCTGGTGATTTGTTTTACTCACTAGAGAATTAAAATGTTGAGCTGGAAGAGATTCCTGTCCTTAAAACACGTTTTTGATGCTCTATCGCTTGCTCCGGAAACCGATGCTATTCGCTTGCTGTCTAACTTCTTTTAACCTCTGACCTCATATATTTTTGATTATCTTACATCTGTCTGACCTGTCTTAAATCTGTCTACACTGTCGGTCTTCAGGTTCTTAATGCGATAACACTGGGAATTTCTGGCCGTTGTGACATATGTATGTAGCCAGAGTAACATTGTGTCCCTGTAAACATATTATGTGAATAGCGCTTCTCTCAATCATCTCACTAAGCGACTTACTGCATCCCAAAACATCCTAGAGGTTGAGAGCCCTGACCGTATAGACTCCCATAGATATTATCATTTTGGGTAATCATCTTTTTGTCTTGTAAGTCTGACACTTTCGCCTTAAAGATGCTTTGATAGTCACTTAGCCTTACAAGCTATACCTACCCACTCCGAAAAGTTGCCACTACCCATACCTCCATATAGTGTCGCACCGTAAGCGAATATATTTTAGGAAGTCACTGTCTTGTTAAACCCTACACCGTGCAGTGCATTATCTTAATTGCAGGTCGAAAAAAAGTCATTTATCAGACGATCATGGTGCTGTGAATTGACGGTATCAGTTCTTTCAAAGCTCATTAGCGAATAAACGCCGATCCATGACAGCTGCTGATGATAATCTTTAACAAACAGTCACTTTTTCTCAATGAAATGGCTTTTCCACAATGACTACTGGCTTATCCGAGTACTGATGAGACAATTTTGTTTGTTGTCGTAAGCATAGAGTGCAAAGTGAGATTCGTAGCTGAAAAAAATGTTCCGAAATGTCAGCATTAACTGTTGCTTTAATACACAATCAGCACATTTACTGCGTTGTAATGATTACAACGGATTTAATTGTGACGAAACTTGGATTTTATAAGGATGGTGGAGAAATGAGTTAAGTTCAGATAATCTGTTCTTTAAATATATTTCAAAGGGCGTGGTAGTAGTGGGCGTTAGGTAGGTGGGTAGAAGTGGCTGTCCCCTCGATGTAGTCATGAGCGGACACACTTAGGCCGCACACAGGGTGGGCGTTACACGAAAACGAAATTCGAATTCCTCAGCTTTCATTATATACCTAATTTAAAAAAAATTGCTTCTTAACGTGGTAGGTTATAAGCTGACAAATTTCACTGTTTATATATCTTCAAGTGGGCGCGGCAAGAGGGCATTACACGAAACTTAAAATCCACTTCTTAAGCTTTCATTTGCTTCCAAATTTATGAAACTTGAAGTTACACATATAAAGTTGTAGACTCCTTTATTTAATCGGTGTAAATAGGTTTCAATGGGCGTGCCATTAGAGGGCGTTACACGAAAAATAAAATCTAAGTTTTAAGCTTTCTACCAAATTTATGAAAATTGGTGCATTACATGCAAAGTTATAAGCAAATACATTTAATCTATCTAAAAATGATTAAGTGGGCGTGACACTACTGGATATTACAAGAAAATGAAATTCCCTGTTCTTAGCTTTCATTTGCTACCAAATTTATGATAATTGATGCTATATTAGCGAAATTTTAAGTATTTAAATTTAATTTGCTTAAATATCTTAAAGTGGGCGTGGCAAAAATTTTAATATTTACGCCTACAATGAAAGTACACGTTTGTAGCTTTCATTTGATACCAATTTCATAAATATTGGTGCCTTCGTTCCAAAATTAGAAGAAGTTAAAGAAAATATTTTGCCAAACTACACCTTGCTACACAATTCTGTGCGCCTGGTAAAACACCAAAAATTTTTCACATGAAATTTTCACAAAAATTTGTGTGTGTGGATGTGTGCGTGCGCAACAAGTCGATGATGATGGTTTGGCAAAGTATTTTCTTTAACTTCTCATAGCTTTGTAAGTAGAGCACCAATTTTTATAAAATTGGTATCAAATGAAAGCTTGAAACCTGTACTTTCATTGTGGGTGTAAATATTATTATATTTGCCACGCCCACTTAAAAGTATTTAAGAAAATTAAATGTAAAACCATATAACTTTGCATGTTTAGCATCAATTCTCATAAATTTAGAAGCAAATAAGAGCTAAAAGCCTGGACTTTTCATTCACTTGTTAGGTAATATAATCCGCATTAATTAAATGCCATTTAACTTATTTATTTATTATTTATTTATTGAAGTCGCCGTGGTCTAGTAGGAAGTGTGTTGGCTTATTAGACGTGAGTCCTCGGTTCAGGCATTTCCAAATGAACGAAATATGCTAAAATATTTCTTCGGCGATCTTCGGATCCTCTCAGCAGATTTCTGGCAAAAACTCTGAGGGCAAATAAAATTGCTATGAAAAGTTTCTCAAAAATCTGTCGTTCGGAGTCGACTTTAAACTGTAGGTCCCACCACTCATGTATAAAAATTAACGTGGTGTGAGAAACTAAGTCGTAATCCTGACTAAAGGGTTGTAATGACCAATTATGTATGTAACTTATTTAACGAACTTTATTTAATTTTTTAAGTTTTTACGGCTGGCCGTACTCTTCCCGGAAGACAGCGAAACTGGGAATTACAGTCAAATTTTCACATGAATTGGCGACTGACTTTGTATCTTTCAAAGGTTCCCATAGATAGGTTTAGATAGTGATTGGTTGTCGTATAAGGATGCTGGTCTAACGGTATATTTTATTGCCCTCAATAGTTTATTGCCAAGCTTGTTCGTACTGTAATTAATTCAATGGCTTGATTATATTCATATGCCAGCATATTTTTGCGCACTTCATTCCAGCATTATTTCTGAAATAAGTTGTCATTAAAAACTTTATAAAAAAAGGTAAATATTTTCATAATCATAATTTAAGACACCCTCCAATAAAATTTCTTAAAAACTGATTCATTTATAAATTTCCCAATCAAAAGTTTTTTTTCTACTTTTTTTTAATTCAAAAATAAATACAGATTTTTCGATTGCAGCATATTTGCCTTATAATTTGCATAATTTATAGAGATTTTTTTTTATTAAATCACAAATGAGACATCAATAAAACGATACAACAAAAAGAAAAACAAAAAAGAGTAACATTTATAATATGATTCAATATTTAAGTCAACAATTAAAATGATATTCTCACACAAAAATTCAATAAAAAAATATAAAATCACAAGAAAAAAATACAAACTGACCGATCGATACATTTGAATGTTTGCTTTTGTTTTTCTTCATAATAATTTCAATATTAAACGTGGGAAACGAATCATCATGTATTCGAATAACCATCAAACGATCAGTGTGAGTGGCTTTTCAGACATTATTTGGTCATTTAACAGCAGCTATGAATGGACAACGCAAACTAAACGCATTAAATCCACACAATAAAAAAAAATTATCTAAAAAATACGAAAACAACAACAAAAACCAAAACCAAAACAATATAAGAAAAATAATAATAATAATATAGGGTGGGCCATCTATCGGTTTAAGTTTGAAACATCGGTTATTTCGAATCTAACAATACGTATGTCTACAAAATGCAGTATGTTATCGCCACTGAATGTAATGAAAAACGCTTGAACAACTTTGCGATTTATTGGGTCAACGGGACACTGTACGATAACGTCGAATTTGCAAAAAAAAAAAAGAAAAATCATCTCTTCGGATGAAGCACATTTTCATCCTGATGGACATGTTAATAAGCAAAATTTCTGTATTTGGCGCTCAGAAAAGCCACACGTGATCTTACAGAAGCCAATGCACCCATTACGAGTGACTGTTTGGTGTGGTTTGTTGAGCGGAGGCATTATTTGCCCATATTTCATTGAAAATGAGGACGGCGCAACCATTATGGTCAATGCAGATACTTATTGCACCATTATAACTGATTTTTTTGTAGCCGCTCTTCATGGTATTGATGTGAACGATGTTTGGTTTTTTCGAACGTCCCCGGCCTCACACTAACCCACCCTCACCCGACCGCGGAGGGCTCGACCCCATTACGTAGGGGATACAAGATGGTACAACATGCCATACATCTTATGCCGTAACCGGTTTATTGCGTCAAACGTTTGATGGCCGTTTAATTACCCGAATTGGTGATATCAATTGGCCGCCAAGAAGCTACGATTTGACGCATACATATATTTTTGATTATCTTAAATCTGTCTGACCTGTCTTAAATCCGTCTGCGCTGTTGGTCCCCACTGGGAATTTCTAGCGGTTGTGACATATGTGGCCAGAGTATCATTATGTCCCTGTAAACATATTATGTGAATAGCGCCTCTTCTCAACCATCTCACTGAGCGACTTACTGCTTCCCAAAAGATCCTAGAGGTCAAGTGCCCTGACCGCCGCTTGACTATCGGAATATATACTAAAGTCTCTCCCCAGAGATATTATCGTTTTGGATTATCATCTTTTCGTCTTGTAAGTCTGACACTTTCGCCTTAAAGATTCTTCGATAGTCAGTTAGCCTTACAAGCGATACCGAAAAGATGCTACTACCCATAGCTCCATATAGCGTCGAACCATAAGTGAATATATTTTAGAAAGTCCTTGTCTTGTTGAAGCCTACAACGTTCAGTACCTAACCTTTAATTGCAGTTCGAAAAAAAGTCGTTTATCATAGGATTCTTTCAAAGCGCATTAGCCGTTAAACAATTTTCTGTGGGGCGCCGTTAGAGAAAAGTATTATACCGGCAAAGCAGAGACAATTGAACATTTAAAGGCCAACATTCGTAATGCCATTGCCGAGATGCGACCCCATAAACTTGGAAAAGTGCACATAAATTGGTACTGCTATCGAACAAGGTTCTGTGAGGCCAGTTGCGGCAGCCATATGAGTGATAGAAGATTCCATTTCAAACGGGAACAGTAGTACTTCACATATGTTTTTATTTGATAACATTGTTAAATTTAAACTTTTAAATTACCCACCCTATGCAAGAGTTCAATCAAAATAGCCTACAAGTATTTTATAATACATGTATGTGTGTGTGTCTTTATCTGTATTTATATGTTTGTATCTAATGGATGTATGGTTGTTTGGTCATCCATGTTTGTTTAACTGGTGGACAGAAGAGGTCTTCTCTCTTTTTCCATTTCATGTCTGTTTCATGCTGATTTTTTATATTTTCTTACTGCTGTTGCTGCTGCTGCTGCTGCTTATCAAATGATAAACAATCGCAACAATTTATTAAAATTTATTTATTTCTCTTGATATTTATTTATGTTTTCTTTAATAATAAATACCATAAATATCATACATACATACATATATGCATATCGTTATTATTATTTATAATAATAAATTTTTATTTTCTTTATATTTTTTTTTAATATTTTATTACAGTCTTGAGAAATCGCTTTAAATCGCTTTGCAATTTATTTGGTGAATAATTATCGGTCACTACCACACTACTCTGACTGATTCCCAGAATTATTTATTGTTGCGATTAAATAAATGCAGAATTTATTTGTTGTGTTGGCTGTCGGGTCTATTGTTGACTTTTGAGACGCTTGAGTGACCATTTATGTGAAAACGTTAAAGAATTATGGTTACGTTGTTAAGCATTTGAAATTTTTGTTTCCGAAAAGTTATATTTTTTTGTATGTCAAACAGTTGCAATAGGTAATACAGGGTTATCAATTTAGTGGTTTTAAAACCACTGGTTTGAAAAGGTTTGCTACAACAAATATCGGTTGTTTAACGTCTGTAGGACGCCAAAAACGATTAAAAGTAACTACAAGCGAGATTACCCAAACGTGACTACATTTCGTGCATTACAGGTTGCTGCTGGTGGTCACCATAAGCGACTTACAGTTCAAGGTATTGCCAAGAATGATTGCAAGAAGAAGTCGCCGTAGTGTAGTAGGTAGTATGTTCGCTTATTAGACATAAGGCCTCGGTTCAAACTCCCAGGTCAGACATGTCCAACAAAACGAAATATAAGAAAACATTTCTTCCGCGATTCCTCTCAGCACATTTCTAGTAAAAATTCTGAGAGTAAATAAAATTACCATGAAAAGTTTCATAAAAATCTGTCGCTTAGAGGCGAATTTAAACTGAAAGTCTTGCCACACAACAAAAGTGGTGTGGGAAACTTGGTCGTAATCCTCACTAAAGAGTTCTAATGACCAATTGTATGTAAGTATATATGTTATGTACTCTGAGTACTTTGTGTTATCAATTTGAACGGTAAAAATCGTATACTTCGACTCAGCACCTGTCTCCCCTAGGTTCCGGGACTTTGTGGGAAGCCAAAAGGCTGACGCACTGGCACGAAAAGGATCGAGGATGTGTGATGAGGAGACAATGGAGGGGAGATATATGTGTCACTGCATGAACAGTTTTCCAAATTAACAAAAACAGCATGGAAATCAACAAATCATGGGTGGGCCAACGTATCTGGTTGGCGAATTTAAAAACTTCTTTGTCCAGCTGTGGATAGCGTGAGATTGACATGTGAACGGTTGGCATTTTAACAGAAATTCTAATATCAGCACAGCGCTAAAGGCAGTTTCGCTGACAATCTCGGTGTGCCACACGACGATTACTGCAGAAGCTGCAATGATGTGAAGGAAACGGAAACCAGGCAACACTTTTTATGCGAATACCTTGCACTCCAGAACAGGTACCACTGGCTTTTGGGTGACAGAGCGTTTACAAATTTGGGCATGGTGGTGAACGTGCCATAAGGAAACTGGCCGGTTTCATCCGGAGCTCCGATTCAAACAAATCACTAATGGAGCATGACAAGGAGGCGCACTTCACACTGGGTTACACGATGGGCCATATGGCCACCGAGTGAGCTTTTCTAAAAACGGCAAGCTACCCGCTAACCTAACTGATAGGTTTATAGCAACAGATTGAAGCCTCCTAATTTTTAAAATTCAAATCAAATTTGGATTGCCCGGGCAATCACGACACCAACACATTTCGTTTCATCGTTTAGGCTTTCTACCGAATTTGAGCCTGGTTTGTTTGCATTTATAGTTAAACTTCTTATTCCTACACCACATAGTATTCGTGAAATAAAGCCTCTATCAAAAAAATTTTTTTTTTTTTAATTTTCTTAATCAAAATGAACTCAGATTCTAAAAAATTGAATTTTCTTTCCTTTATTTTCAGGTGAAAAGCCCTACACCTGCCAATGGCTCCAATGTGAATGGTGATAAGCATGTCCCGATGAGTTAACGCGTCACTATCGCAAACATACGGGAGCCCTTCAAGTGCATCGTATGCGAAAGAAGTTTTGCACGAAGTGATCATTTGGCTTTACATATGAAACGGCATTTACCCAAAAATAAATAAAAAATGATGGCCTATTTTCCTGCAAACAAAATTAGGTTTAGTCCTACCACAACGCACTAATGATGTTCATTATAATCCAAAGGACTCTAGTTACATTAGTTTTTAATAACAAAAAATTAAAAAAAAAATAAACAACAAAAATATATTTAAAAGTTAGTAAATTAAACTTTAATGAAATTAATTCCTAAAATTAAAAAAATAATTATTGTATTAATAAAAGAAAATTGTTTTTGTTTTTATTTAAATTTTAATTATTTTTTCTTTTTGTTTTTAACAAAAGTGAAAATCTAATAAATTTTTTTTGTATATTTTCTGTTTCTTTTCTATTAAATTATTTTGTTTTCTTTCTGTTTTTCTTTTTTTAACCCAGTGTTTCTTGTCTATGTAATCATATAACAATTTTTAAAATTTATTTAATTTCCTTTCTTTAAAAATTAAAATCAAAACAGAAAAACAACATTTGTTTTTAAATGTGTATACGTTTCCTTTAAGTTCTTCTTATTATAACTTTGTTTTAATAATTTAATAAATTGTAAAGTATTTAAATAAATAAATATTAAAATAAAACAAACAAATAAAAGTGAAAAAACAAGCATTCAAGTGTCTTATTATTAGCCTAAGAAATGAATATCAACGTGTCTTATTGTGTAAACCTAGTTTGTAACGATTTGTATTAAATTGAGTAACAAAACTTATTTTTAATTGTAATTTATAAACAATAATAATAAATGTTTACAAAATAATATTTAATTAATTATTTAAAAAATATATTTTTAATTTTAAATGTCATGTAATGTGTGTAGAAAATTAAAAAAAAACAATGAAATTAAAAAATAAATTAGAAAATGACACAAAATAAATTCTAATTTAAATAAATTTGAAAAAAAAGAAACAAAACCTATAAAAACAAATGAAAGAAACCACCAAAGTGCTGACACAAAAAATTTTAAAGAAATAGAAGTAAAATAAAAAATAAAAAATAAAATTAAAAAAAAATAAAATCAAAATCAAACGTATTTTTTTTTTCATTTAATAGAATCGAAGGAAGGAAACTAAACTACTGCCTTCGGTTGGATAGAATACAATAGTAGTATAAGAGATCTATTTGGGTCCAATAGCATGACGAAAATGTATTTCCAATTATTACGTTATGAAGGTATGAAGGAAAATGGTATTAAACAGCAGTACTCTCTTATCCAATGGTGTAACACATAACGTAAATCAATATTTTTAAAGCTAAAACATGCAGAGCGCTAGACCTCTGCTACTATCATCGGCGATTCTAATAAACTCAGATATTGCCAATGTTTATATACATCTATATTAGCTTTGCCGCGAGTTTCAGCTTTATTAATCAAACATTAAAGACAAGCATGTGATTTGTCTACTGCAGCGTAGAATGAAAAGCCTTGCCATCTATCGGTGACCATAAACAGCGCCTTTCGTAAATATGCTTTGAGGAGCAACGTCCTCTGAGTCGATCTCTGTAAGCATTCTTAGGACCAGATGTCTTCCACAAGTTATAAGCTCTTACATTTAATTTTCCTAAATAGTTTTAAGTGGGCATGTCAAACATTATGATATTTACACCTACAATGACAGTACACGTTGTTACATTTCATTTGATACCAATTTTATAAAATTTGTTGCCTTCGTTCCAAAGTTATAACAAGTTAAAGAAAATATTTTGCCATCAACATGTAGCTCACACACACATCCTCACACAAAAATTTTTGAAATGAATTTTTTCACAATTTTTGGTGTTTTACCAGGCGAACAGAATTGTGTAGCAAGGGTGTGTTTGTCAAAGTATTTTCTGTAACTTCTTCTAACTTTGGAACGAAGGCACAAATATTTATTAAATTGATATCAAATTAAAGCTACAAACGTGTACTTTTCTTCTCACTGTAAATATTATAATTTTTGCCACGCCCACTTTAAGATATTTAAGCAAATTTAAATTAAATATATATAACTTCGCTAAAATAGCGTCAATTGTCATAAATGAAAGCTAAGAACACGGCATTTCCTTTTATTATGATATCCAGTAGTGTCACGCCCACTTAATCATTTTTAGAGAGATTAATTGTATCAGCTAATAACTTTTTATGTAATGCATCAATTTTCATTATGCAAACATAATGGCAAATGAAAGCTTAAGACTTAGATTTACTTTTTTGCTTAACGCCCTCTACTGGCACGCCCATTGAAATCTATTTACACAGATTAAACAAAGTAGTCTATAGCTTTGTATATGTAGCTTCGATTTATATAAAATTGGAAGCAAATGAAAGAGAATATAATTTAATACACAAGTGGGTGGTGTGAAAACTAATTGCAAATCCTAATTAAGTAAATCCTTAACTAAACAGCAGTTGGACATTCTCAGTTGTCAAGAATAAGTTATCGAAATTGAATTGAATTGAATTTTTAGCAAACTGATTGGCTTATTAATCGTTGACATTTTAATTATTTCGTTTTATTTAAAATGCATATCGAAATTTAAAAGGTCAATAAAAACTTTTACAAATATTAAACGATTTCTAATTTATTTACACATCAGTATACAATTTATTTGCAAAATAAAACAATAAAAATAAATATGTACACGAAAATTATTAACAAATATTTGTTTGCTTCGATTTCGAAAATAAACGAAATAAATTCTAAGAAATTTATTTTATTATCAAAACATAAAATGAAAAAAAACGAAAACGAAACAAAAATAAAAGTTTGTTATGAGTGTTTGAAGTAATGTTTTCTGCTTTCAATTGAATTGAATTGTGTTGCGCAAGTATTTTTCGTGTAAAAAACATTAAAAACTGACTACAAAAATTTATCAATTGAATGAATGAAATGAAATGAAGTCAGTGACTAATTTTCCATTTACGCCAATAAAAATGAAAAGAAAAAAACGAAAAAAAACATGGGAGAGACAATCTTTTGTTTCACTTTTTCGGGTGTTTTTTTTCTTGCGGTGCCATTAAATGAAATGTAACGTCGAGTTGTACGTTGTCGTCAAAGTCTTAAATGTTAAAAGCATACAAAATATTTGCAAAATATAAAAATAAAGTTTAAATGTAAAAATACTTTAAAATTTTTAAGCAAAATTATTTATTTATTTACGTCTAATGATTTGTTGTTGTTGTTGTTGTTGTTCTTTAATGTTGTTTTTTAATAAATTAATAAAAATTTAATGCAATTTATTATTTTGCAACAATCACCATTAAAAATTATTGTATTTGTATACACCATACTGCATACATACGTACATCTATGTATTGTAGTATGTTTGTAACAAACAATAAAATATTGTTCACCCATACCATAGCATCATACTACCATGCCATGATATTTTATTTTAATATCGTTGTTATTTCTTACAAATTTTTAGTCAAAGATAAATTGAAATTTTGTGCAGTGTCCATGATTAGGTTTTGATCAAAAGTACGTCATGTTAATTGTCGCCATAAATTAATTACGTTTACATTTTATTTTTGTTTTGTTTTTGTTTTTCAAACAATTTTTTACATTAACAAACATTAAAGTTATTGGCTCTGGTTTGTTTTATTTGTCCATTTGTCCAGACAATTGTTGCCCGGTTTTTCTTGTTGTTGTTGTTGTTCATTTGATTCGATGTTTTATTTCTACGATTGTGTTCATTTAGTACCCGAGGTAATATTTTAAATTACTAACATAGTTTTACACTGTAGGTTGATGGAATAAGGTAACATTACACATGCAAAGTTATAGACTACTTTATTTAATTTGTAAATAGATTTCAATGGGCGTGCCAGCAGAAGGAGTTACGCGGGAAAGAATATCTAGGTCTTACGCTTTGATTTGCTTCCAAATTTATGGAAATTGGTGCACTATATGCAAAGTTATAAACTAATACCTTTGATCTATCTAAAAATAATTAAGTGAGCATGGCTGCAGTGGATATTACAAGAAAATGAAACTCCGTGTTCTTAGCTTTCAGTTGCTATCAAATTTATGATAATTAATGCTATATTAGCGAAGTTATAAGTATTTAAATTTAATTTCTTAAATATCTTAAAATGGGCGTGGCAAAAATTATAATATTTATAGTGAGAATGAAAGTACACGTTTGTAGCTTTCATTTGATACCAATTTTATAAAAATTGGTGCTCTACTTACAAAGCTATAAGAAGTTAAAGAAAATACTTTATCATCAACATGTAGCGCACACACACATCCGCACATTAAAATTTTTGAAATGAATTTTTTCACAATTTTTGGTGTTTTACCAGGCGCACAGAATTGTGTAGCAAGGGGTAGTTTGGCCAAATATTTTCTTTAACTTCTTATAACTTTGGAATTAAGGCACCAATTTTTATGAAATTGGTATCAAATGAAAGCTACAAACATGTACTTTCATTCTCACTATAAATATAATAATTTTTGCCACGCCCACTTACTGCTGTGATGAAAAATCATTTCATTACATTATGCTCTCAATGCTTTCAGTTTTTATTGCTGCGTTTGGTCTATCACAGACGGAGATTACGTTATTAAAAGACAGGGTGATATAGGCCGCTACAATGTCAATAAAAGGAACATTGTAACAGGTTCGCTTACCTTATTCATGTTATCCTCATAGTATTATTTTAAGTGCTGCAATCTATCCACTTACAATATGGATCACTTTGAAATGTCCAACATATTATTGGTCTAAATCCACCACCAGAGTTTCATGTTATGCTGTGAATTGGTTGGCTTAAAAACTGGGGGACGGTTGTGGTCTTTTGTCATCTGGTTATGCGGTTACTTGATCAGTGTTAATTGGTCAGTAGGTAGTGTTAATGAGCATTTGATAATGACACACGGACACATTTTATGAAAAATTATTTATAATTGTTAATTAGCATTTGAAAAAGAAAAATGAAAATAAATTGTTTAAAAATATTACAACAGCAACATTAATAAAAAAGGAAAAAAATTGCAAACTATTGTTAGGTGACATTAAAAATGAAAAACAAAATAAAAATTGTTTTTTTTTTCTTTGATTAATTACAACGAATTTATTTCAATCCTGTTAGAATAGAGTTTTTTTTTTTTGTAATGAAAATTTATTGTATTTAAGGTTTAATTGTTTAAAATATAATAAAAAATTGTATGTATTTTTTTTAATTTTAATTACAGATTTACAACAACAATTATGCTCATGACTTTTAAATAAACATTCGCTTATGCGGGTGCATTCTTGTCTCTTGTCTCAGGTCTAGTATGGGTCTGGTCTGGTCTAGTCTGGTCGGTTATTTATTAATGCCGTTGTTTATATTGGCCTTCTCTGTTTTGTTTTTTGTTATTTTTTATTGTTTTTTTATTGCATTATATTTTTATGCATAATGAATTATGATTTTTCTTAGTTTTATGGACAATTATAGATTTATTATGCGCTTTTTTCGGCAAAAATTTAGTTGTAGTTTGTATTGCAAAATCAAAAAAGTTTTGGTTATTTTCAGCAAAAGTTAGAAATAAATTTTACAAGCTTTTAGAAGTTTATACAAATGCTTTTTTTTGTATTTCGATTATTTCTTCTTTACATTTATGTATACTTTTTATTAAAAAAAAACCCCACACATAATAAGTGTTCTTTTTTATTTTTCTTGTTGCCTAATATATCATGTCATGGCTATCATGTCATGGCCATAAAAATACAACAAATTTTTTAATATGCTTATTTAAATTAAATAAATTATAATCATTTTAAGAGGTTACATAACAAATAAGCGTGGATTTTTTAACAAAAATTTTTCCATTAAAATTTTCTTTAAGGAAAATCAATATTTATCAAGTACATGCAGGCATTGGTAGCATTACTGAGTTTAATTATGCAACGTTTCATTTAAATTAAAATTTTTTTGCAGCAAACTAAGCATGAAAGATGGAAAAAAATCCTCCATGGGAATCTTGTATTGTTTAAATTAAATTAAATAAAACCAAAAATTTAATTTTGAAATGTTAAGACAGAAACAATTTTTTGGTGATGTATACTTTTAATAATCTAATCTCATCGTAACATCTAAAAGATGATTTTCTGGTCATACACAGATGCTCAAAAAAAATATGAGCTTAAACTTAAAGGCAAAAAGCCTGCATACTTCATCAAATGTGAAGCATTTTATGGAATTTCAACTCTTCAGTCAGGATAACGTGGTAAGTTACAAGCCGTCAAAAAAGGTCTGAGGTCGTACTTTAAGATAGTGCCAAAATAAAATCGAGCAGGTCCAAGTCCGAGGCAAGAAAGTTTAACTTTTAAAAGTGTAAACGAGGCCTTCATCACTCACACACACACAGTAACGGCTTTTCTGTTCAAATTTCTTGTGACCGTTTTTTTTTCAAATACCAGGCCAACAGAAACATACAGGAAGCAAATGCCGATTAATAGGAATTTTTAAACGCTTCATCACTCACACACACACAGTAACGGCTTTTCTGTTCAAACTTCTTGTGACCGTTTTTTTTCAAATACCAGGCCAACAGAAACATACAGCAAGCAAATGCCGATTAATAGGAATTTTTAAACGCTTATAACTCTGGATCCATTCGACCTATTGGACTGAAATGGGTGCCATTGGAAAGATCTGAGGACGTACTTTCAGTTAGTGCCAAAATAAAATCGAACAGGTCCAAGTCCAAGTCCAGAAAGGTCAGAGGTTAATAGGAATCTTCAAAGGCTTATAACTCTGGACCCATTGGACCTATTTGAATGAAAGGGCTGCCATTGGAAAGATCTGAGGTCGTACTTTAAGATAGTGCCAAAATAAAATCGAGCAGGTCCAAGTCCGAGGCAAGAAAGTTTAACTTTTAAAAGTGTAAACGAGGCCTCCATCACTCACACACACACAGTAACAGCTTTTCTGTTCAAATTTCTTGTGACCGTTTTTTTTTCAAATACCAGGCCAACAGAAACATACAGCAAGCAAATGCCGATTAATAGGAATTTTTAAACGCTTATAACTCTGGATCCATTGGACCTATTGGACTGAAATGGGTGCCATTGGAAAGATCTGAGGACGTACTTTCAGTTAGTGCCAAAATAAAATCGAGCAGGTCCAAGTCCGAGGCAAGAAAGTTTAACTTTTAAAAGTGTAAACGAGGCCTTCATCACTCACACACACACAGTAACGGCTTTTCTGTTCAAATTTCTTGTGACCGTTTTTTTTTCAAATACCAGTTAGTGCCAAAATAAAATCGAGCAGGTCCAAGTCCAAGTCCAGAAAGGTCAGAGGTTAATAGGAATCTTCAAAGGCTTATAACTCCGGACCCATTGGACCTATTAGAATGAAAGGGCTGCCATTGGAAAGGTCTGAGGTCGTACTTTAAGATAGTGCCAAAATAAAATCGAGCAGGTCCAAGTCCGAGGCAAGAAAGTTTAACTTTTAAAAGTGTAAACGAGGCCTCCATCACTCACACACACACAGTAACGCCTTTTCTGTTCAAATTTCTTGTGACCGTTTTTTTTTTTCAAATACCAGGCCAACAGAAACATACAGCAAGCAAATGCCGATTAATAGGAATTTTTAAACGCTTATAACTCTGGATCCATTGGACCTATTGGACTGAAATGGGTGCCATTGGAAAGATCTGAGGACGTACTTTCAGTTAGTGCCAAAATAAAATCGAGCAGGTCCAAGTCCAAGTCCAGAATGGTCAGAGGTTAATAGGAATCTTCAAAGGCTTATAACTCTGGACCCATTGGACCTATTTGAATGAAAGGGCTGCCATTGGAAAGGTCTGAGGTCGTACTTTAAGATAGTGCCAAAATAAAATCGAGCAGGTCCAAGTCCGAGGCAAGAAAGTTTAACTTTTAAAAGTGTAAACGAGGCCTTCATCACTCACACACACACAGTAACGGCTTTTCTGTTCAAATTTCTTGTGACCGTTTTTTTTTTCAAATACCAGGCCAACAGAAACATACAGCAAGCAAATGCCGATTAATAGGAATTTTTAAACGCTTATAACTCTGGATCCATTCGACCTATTGGACTGAAATGGGTGCCATTGGAAAGATCTGAGGACGTACTTTCAGTTAGTGCCAAAATAAAATCGAACAGGTCCAAGTCCAAGTCCAGAAAGGTCAGAGGTTAATAGGAATCTTCAAAGGCTTATAACTCTGGACCCATTGGACCTATTTGAATGAAAGGGCTGCCATTGGAAAGATCTGAGGTCGTACTTTAAGATAGTGCCAAAATAAAATCGAACAGGTCCAAGTCCGAGGCAAGAAAGTTTAACTTTTAAAAGTGTAAACGAGGCCTTCATCACTCACACACACACAGTAACAGCTTTTCTGTTCAAATTTCTTGTGACCGTTTTTTTTTTCAAATACCAGGCCAACAGAAACATACAGCAAGCAAATGCCGATTAATAGGAATTTTTATACGCTTATAACTCTGGATCCATTGGACCTATTGGACTGAAATGGGTGCCATTGGAAAGATCTGAGGACGTACTTTCAGTTAGTGCCAAAATAAAATCGAACAGGTCCAAGTCCAAGTCCAGAAAGGTCAGAGGTTAATAGGAATCTTCAAAGGCTTATAACTCTGGACCCATTGGACCTATTTGAATGAAAGGGCTGCCATTGGAAAGGTCTGAGGTCGTACTTTAAGATAGTGCCAAAATAAAATCGAGCAGGTCCAAGTCCGAGGCAAGAAAGTTTAACTTTTAAAAGTGTAAACGAGGCCTCCATCACTCACACACACACAGTAACGCCTTTTCTGTTCAAATTTCTTGTGACCGTTTTTTTTTTCAAATACCAGGCCAACAGAAACATACAGCAAGCAAATGCCGATTAATAGGAATTTTTAAACGCTTATAACTCTGGATCCATTGGACCTATTGGACTGAAATGGGTGCCATTGGAAAGATCTGAGGACGTACTTTCAGTTAGTGCCAAAATAAAATCGAGCAGGTCCAAGTCCAAGTCCAGAATGGTCAGAGGTTAATAGGAATCTTCAAAGGCTTATAACTCTGGACCCATTGGACCTATTTGAATGAAAGGGCTGCCATTGGAAAGGTCTGAGGTCGTACTTTAAGATAGTGCCAAAATAAAATCGAGCAGGTCCAAGTCCGAGGCAAGAAAGTTTAACTTTTAAAAGTGTAAACGAGGCCTTCATCACTCACACACACACAGTAACGGCTTTTCTGTTCAAATTTCTTGTGACCGTTTTTTTTTTCAAATACCAGGCCAACAGAAACATACAGCAAGCAAATGCCGATTAATAGGAATTTTTAAACGCTTATAACTCTGGATCCATTCGACCTATTGGACTGAAATGGGTGCCATTGGAAAGATCTGAGGACGTACTTTCAGTTAGTGCCAAAATAAAATCGAACAGGTCCAAGTCCAAGTCCAGAAAGGTCAGAGGTTAATAGGAATCTTCAAAGGCTTATAACTCTGGACCCATTGGACCTATTTGAATGAAAGGGCTGCCATTGGAAAGATCTGAGGTCGTACTTTAAGATAGTGCCAAAATAAAATCGAACAGGTCCAAGTCCGAGGCAAGAAAGTTTAACTTTTAAAAGTGTAAACGAGGCCTTCATCACTCACACACACACAGTAACAGCTTTTCTGTTCAAATTTCTTGTGACCGTTTTTTTTTTCAAATACCAGGCCAACAGAAACATACAGCAAGCAAATGCCGATTAATAGGAATTTCTAAACGCGTATAACTCTGGATCCATTCGACCTATTGGACTGAAATGGGTGCCATTGGAAAGATCTGAGGACGTACTTTCAGTTAGTGCCAAAATAAAATCGAACAGGTCCAAGTCCAAGTCCAGAAAGGTCAGAGGTTAATAGGAATCTTCAAAGGCTTATAACTCTGGACCCATTGGACCTATTTGAATGAAAGGGCTGCCATTGGAAAGATCTGAGGTCGTACTTTAAGATAGTGCCAAAATAAAATCGAGCAGGTCCAAGTCCGAGGCAAGAAAGTTTAACTTTTAAAAGTGTAAACGAGGCCTTCATCACTCACACACACACAGTAACGGCTTTTCTGTTCAAATTTCTTGTGACCGTTTTTTTTTTCAAATACCAGGCCAACAGAAACATACAGCAAGCAAATGCCGATTAATAGGAATTTTTAAACGCTTATAACTCTGGATCCATTGGACCTATTGGACTGAAATGGGTGCCATTGGAAAGATCTGAGGACGTACTTTCAGTTAGTGCCAAAATAAAATCGAGCAGGTCCAAGTCCAAGTCCAGAATGGTCAGAGGTTAATAGGAATCTTCAAAGGCTTATAACTCTGGACCCATTGGACCTATTTGAATGAAAGGGCTGCCATTGGAAAGGTCTGAGGTCGTACTTTAAGATAGTGCCAAAATAAAATCGAGCAGGTCCAAGTCCGAGGCAAGAAAGTTTAACTTTTAAAAGTGTAAACGAGGCCTTCATCACTCACACACACACAGTAACAGCTTTTCTGTTCAAATTTCTTGTGACCGTTTTTTTTTTCAAATACCAGGCCAACAGAAACATACAGCAAGCAAATGCCGATTAATAGGAATTTTTATACGCTTATAACTCTGGATCCATTGGACCTATTGGACTGAAATGGGTGCCATTGGAAAGATCTGAGGACGTACTTTCAGTTAGTGCCAAAATAAAATCGAACAGGTCCAAGTCCAGAAAGGTCAGAGGTTAATAGGAATCTTCAAAGGCTTATAACTCTGGACCCATTGGACCTATTTGAATGAAAGGGCTGCCATTGGAAAGGTCTGAGGTCGTACTTTAAGATGGTGCCAAAATAAAATCGAGCAGGTCCAAGTCCGAGGCAAGAAAGTTTAACTTTTAAAAGTGTAAACGAGGCCTTCATCACTCACACACACACAGTAACGGCTTTTCTGTTCAAATTTCTTGTGACCGTTTTTTTTTTCAAATACCAGGCCAACAGAAACATACAGCAAGCAAATGCCGATTAATAGGAATTTTTAAACGCTTATAACTCTGGATCCATTGGACCTATTGGACTGAAATGGGTGCCATTGGAAAGATCTGAGGACGTACTTTCAGATAGTGCCAAAATAAAATCGAACAGGTCCAAGTCCAAGTCCAGAAAGGTCAGAGGTTAATAGGAATCTTCAAAGGCTTATAACTCTGGACCCATTGGACCTATTTGAATGAAAGGGCTGCCATTGGAAAGATCTGAGGTCGTACTTTAAGATAGTGCCAAAATAAAATCGAGCAGGTCCAATTCCGAGGCAAGAAAGTTTAACTTTTAAAAGTGTAAACGAGGCCTTCATCACTCACACACACACAGTAACAGCTTTTCTGTTCAAATTTCTTGTGACCGTTTTTTTTTTCAAATACCAGGCCAACAGAAACATACAGCAAGCAAATGCCGATTAATAGGAATTTTTAAACGCTTATAACTCTGGATCCATTGGACCTATTGGACTGCAATGGGTGCCATTGGAAAGATCTGAGGACGTACTTTCAGTTAGTGCCAAAATAAAATCGAACAGGTCCAAGTCCAGAAAGGTCAGAGGTTAATAGGAATCTTCAAAGGCTTATAACTCTGGACCCATTGGACCTATTTGAATGAAAGGGCTGCCATTGGAAAGGTCTGAGGTCGTACTTTAAGATGGTGCCAAAATAAAATCGAGCAGGTCCAAGTCCGAGGCAAGAAAGTTTAACTTTTAAAAGTGTAAACGAGGCCTTCATCACTCACACACACACAGTAACGGCTTTTCTGTTCAAATTTCTTGTGACCGTTTTTTTTTTCAAATACCAGTTAGTGCCAAAATAAAATCGAGCAGGTCCAAGTCCAAGTCCAGAAAGGTCAGAGGTTAATAGGAATCTTCAAAGGCTTATAACTCTGGACCCATTGGACCTATTAGAATGAAAGGGCTGCCATTGGAAAGGTCTGAGGTCGTACTTTAAGATAGTGTCAAAATAAAATCGAGCAGGTCCAAGTCCGAGGCAAGAAAGTTTAACTTTTAAAAGTGTAAACGAGGCCTTCATCACTCACACACACACAGTAACGGCTTTTCTGTTCAAATTTCTTGTGACCGTTTTTTTTTTTCAAATACCAGGCCAACAGAAACATACAGCAAGCAAATGCCGATTAATAGGAATTTTTAAACGCTTATAACTCTGGATCCATTGGACCTATTGGACTGAAATGGGTGCCATTGGAAAGATCTGAGGACGTACTTTCAGTTAGTGCCAAAATAAAATCGAGCAGGTCCAAGTCCAAGTCCAGAATGGTCAGAGGTTAATAGGAATTTTCAAAGGCTTATAACTCTGGACCCATTGGACCTATTTGAATGAAAGGGCTGCCATTGGAAAGGTCTGAGGTCGTACTTTAAGATAGTGCCAAAATAAAATCGAGCAGGTCCAAGTCCGAGGCAAGAAAGTTTAACTTTTAAAAGTGTAAACGAGGCCTCCATCACTCACACACACACAGTAACGGCTTTTCTGTTAAAATTTCTTGTGACCGTTTTTTTTTCAAATACCAGGCCAACAGAAACATACAGCAAGCAAATGCCGATTAATAGGAATTTCTAAACGCTTATAACTCTGGATCCATTCGACCTATTGGACTGAAATGGGTGCCATTGGAAAGATCTGAGGACGTACTTTCAGTTAGTGCCAAAATAAAATCGAACAGGTCCAAGTCCAAGTCCAGAAAGGTCAGAGGTTAATAGGAATCTTCAAAGGCTTATAACTCTGGACCCATTGGACCTATTTGAATGAAAGGGCTGCCATTGGAAAGATCTGAGGTCGTACTTTAAGATAGTGCCAAAATAAAATCGAGCAGGTCCAATTCCGAGGCAAGAAAGTTTAACTTTTAAAAGTGTAAACGAGGCCTTCATCACTCACACACACACAGTAACAGCTTTTCTGTTCAAATTTCGTGTGACCGTTTTTTTTTCAAATACCAGGCCAACAGAAACATACAGCAAGCAAATGCCGATTAATAGGAATTTCTAAACGCTTATAACTCTGGATCCATTGGACCTATTGGACTGAAATGGGTGCCATTGGAAAGATCTGAGGACGTACTTTCAGTTAGTGCCAAAATAAAATCGAACAGGTCCAAGTCCAGAAAGGTCAGAGGTTAATAGGAATCTTCAAAGGCTTATAACTCTGGACCCATTGGACCTATTTGAATGAAAGGGCTGCCATTGGAAAGGTCTGAGGTCGTACTTTAAGATGGTGCCAAAATAAAATCGAGCAGGTCCAAGTCCGAGGCAAGAAAGTTAAACTTTTAAAAGTGTAAACGAGGCCTTCATCACTCACACACACACAGTAACGGCTTTTCTGTTCAAATTTCTTGTGACCGTTTTTTTTTCAAATACCAGTTAGTGCCAAAATAAAATCGAGCAGGTCCAAGTCCAAGTCCAGAAAGGTCAGAGGTTAATAGGAATCTTCAAAGGCTTATAACTCTGGACCCATTGGACCTATTAGAATGAAAGGGCTGCCATTGGAAAGGTCTGAGGTCGTACTTTAAGATAGTGCCAAAATAAAATCGAGCAGGTCCAAGTCCGAGGCAAGAAAGTTTAACTTTTAAAAGTGTAAACGAGGCCTTCATCACTCACACACACACAGTAACGGCTTTTCTGTTCAAATTTCTTGTGACCGTTTTTTTTTTCAAATACCAGGCCAACAGAAACATACAGCAAGCAAATGCCGATTAATAGGAATTTTTAAACGCTTATAACTCTGGATCCATTGGACCTATTGGACTGAAATGGGTGCCATTGGAAAGATCTGAGGACGTACTTTCAGTTAGTGCCAAAATAAAATCGAGCAGGTCCAAGTCCAAGTCCAGAATGGTCAGAGGTTAATAGGAATCTTCAAAGGCTTATAACTCTGGACCCATTGGACCTATTTGAATGAAAGGGCTGCCATTGGAAAGGTCTGAGGTCGTACTTTAAGATAGTGCCAAAATAAAATCGAGCAGGTCCAAGTCCGAGGCAAGAAAGTTTAACTTTTAAAAGTGTAAACGAGGCCTTCATCACTCACACACACACAGTAACGGCTTTTCTGTTCAAATTTCTTGTGACCGTTTTTTTTTTCAAATACCAGGCCAACAGAAACATACAGCAAGCAAATGCCGATTAATAGGAATTTTTAAACGCTTATAACTCTGGATCCATTGGACCTATTGGACTGAAATGGGTGCCATTGGAAAGATCTGAGGACGTACTTTCAGTTAGTGCCAAAATAAAATCGAACAGGTCCAAGTCCAGAAAGGTCAGAGGTTAATAGGAATCTTCAAAGGCTTATAACTCTGGACCCATTGGACCTATTTGAATGAAAGGGCTGCCATTGGAAAGGTCTGAGGTCGTACTTTAAGATGGTGCCAAAATAAAATCGAGCAGGTCCAAGTCCGAGGCAAGAAAGTTTAACTTTTAAAAGTGTAAACGAGGCCTTCATCACTCACACACACACAGTAACGGCTTTTCTGTTCAAATTTCTTGTGACCGTTTTTTTTTCAAATACCAGGCCAACAGAAACATACAGCAAGCAAATGCCGATTAATAGGAATTTTTAAACGCTTATAACTCTGGATCCATTGGACCTATTGGACTGAAATGGGTGCCATTGGAAAGATCTGAGGACGTACTTTCAGTTAGTGCCAAAATAAAATCGAACAGGTCCAAGGCCAGAAAGGTCAGAGGTTAATAGGAATCTTCAAAGGCTTATAACTCTGGACCCATTGGACCTATTTGAATGAAAGGGCTGCCATTGGAAAGGTCTGAGGTCGTACTTTAAGATGGTGCCAAAATAAAATCGAGCAGGTCCAAGTCCGAGGCAAGAAAGTTAAACTTTTAAAAGTGTAAACGAGGCCTTCATCACTCACACACACACAGTAACGGCTTTTCTGTTCAAATTTCTTGTGACCGTTTTTTTTTCAAATACCAGTTAGTGCCAAAATAAAATCGAGCAGGTCCAAGTCCAAGTCCAGAAAGGTCAGAGGTTAATAGGAATCTTCAAAGGCTTATAACTCTGGACCCATTGGACCTATTAGAATGAAAGGGCTGCCATTGGAAAGGTCTGAGGTCGTACTTTAAGATAGTGCCAAAATAAAATCGAGCAGGTCCAAGTCCGAGGCAAGAAAGTTTAACTTTTAAAAGTGTAAACGAGGCCTTCATCACTCACACACACACAGTAACGGCTTTTCTGTTCAAATTTCTTGTGACCGTTTTTTTTTTCAAATACCAGGCCAACAGAAACATACAGCAAGCAAATGCCGATTAATAGGAATTTTTAAACGCTTATAACTCTGGATCCATTGGACCTATTGGACTGAAATGGGTGCCATTGGAAAGATCTGAGGACGTACTTTCAGTTAGTGCCAAAATAAAATCGAGCAGGTCCAAGTCCAAGTCCAGAATGGTCAGAGGTTAATAGGAATCTTCAAAGGCTTATAACTCTGGACCCATTGGACCTATTTGAATGAAAGGGCTGCCATTGGAAAGATCTGAGGTCGTACTTTAAGATAGTGCCAAAATAAAATCGAGCAGGTCCAAGTCCGAGGCAAGAAAGTTTAACTTTTAAAAGTGTAAACGAGGCCTTCATCACTCACACACACACAGTAACAGCTTTTCTGTTCAAATTTCTTGTGACCGTTTTTTTTTTCAAATACCAGGCCAACAGAAACATACAGCAAGCAAATGCCGATTAATAGGAATTTTTAAACGCTTATAACTCTGGATCCATTGGACCTATTGGACTGAAATGGGTGCCATTGGAAAGATCTGAGGACGTACTTTCAGTTAGTGCCAAAATAAAATCGAACAGGTCCAAGTCCAGAAAGGTCAGAGGTTAATAGGAATCTTCAAAGGCTTATAACTCTGGACCCATTGGACCTATTTGAATGAAAGGGCTGCCATTGGAAAGGTCTGAGGTCGTACTTTAAGATGGTGCCAAAATAAAATCGAGCAGGTCCAAGTCCGAGGCAAGAAAGTTTAACTTTTAAAAGTGTAAACGAGGCCTTCATCACTCACACACACACAGTAACGGCTTTTCTGTTCAAATTTCTTGTGACCGTTTTTTTTTCAAATACCAGGCCAACAGAAACATACAGCAAGCAAATGCCGATTAATAGGAATTTTTAAACGCTTATAACTCTGGATCCATTGGACCTATTGGACTGAAATGGGTGCCATTGGAAAGATCTGAGGACGTACTTTCAGTTAGTGCCAAAATAAAATCGAACAGGTCCAAGGCCAGAAAGGTCAGAGGTTAATAGGAATCTTCAAAGGCTTATAACTCTGGACCCATTGGACCTATTTGAATGAAAGGGCTGCCATTGGAAAGGTCTGAGGTCGTACTTTAAGATGGTGCCAAAATAAAATCGAGCAGGTCCAAGTCCGAGGCAAGAAAGTTTAACTTTTAAAAGTGTAAACGAGGCCTTCATCACTCACACACACACAGTAACGGCTTTTCTGTTCAAATTTCTTGTGACCGTTTTTTTTTTCAAATACCAGTTAGTGCCAAAATAAAATCGAACAGGTCCAAGTCCAAGTCCAGAAAGGTCAGAGGTTAATAGGAATCTTCAAAGGCTTATAACTCTGGACCCATTGGACCTATTAGAATGAAAGGGCTGCCATTGGAAAGGTCTGAGGTCGTACTTTAAGATGGTGCCAAAATAAAATCGAGCAGGTCCAAGTCCGAGGCAAGAAAGTTTAACTTTTAAAAGTGTAAACGAGGCCTCCATCACTCACACACACACAGTAACGGCTTTTCTGTTAAAATTTCTTGTGACCGTTTTTTTTTCAAATACCAGGCCAACAGAAACATACAGCAAGCAAATGCCGATTAATAGGAATTTCTAAACGCTTATAACTCTGGATCCATTCGACCCATTGGACTGAAATGGGTGCCATTGGAAAGATCTGAGGACGTACTTTCAGTTAGTGCCAAAATAAAATCGAACAGGTCCAAGTCCAAGTCCAGAAAGGTCAGAGGTTAATAGGAATCTTCAAAGGCTTATAACTCTGGACCCATTGGACCTATTTGAATGAAAGGGCTGCCATTGGAAAGATCTGAGGTCGTACTTTAAGATAGTGCCAAAATAAAATCGAGCAGGTCCAATTCCGAGGCAAGAAAGTTTAACTTTTAAAAGTGTAAACGAGGCCTTCATCACTCACACACACACAGTAACAGCTTTTCTGTTCAAATTTCTTGTGACCGTTTTTTTTTTCAAATACCAGGCCAACAGAAACATACAGCAAGCAAATGCCGATTAATAGGAATTTTTAAACGCTTATAACTCTGGATCCATTGGACCTATTGGACTGAAATGGGTGCCATTGGAAAGATCTGAGGACGTACTTTCAGTTAGTGCCAAAATAAAATCGAACAGGTCCAAGTCCAGAAAGGTCAGAGGTTAATAGGAATCTTCAAAGGCTTATAACTCTGGACCCATTGGACCTATTTGAATGAAAGGGCTGCCATTGGAAAGGTCTGAGGTCGTACTTTAAGATGGTGCCAAAATAAAATCGAGCAGGTCCAAGTCCGAGGCAAGAAAGTTTAACTTTTAAAAGTGTAAACGAGGCCTTCATCACTCACACACACACAGTAACGGCTTTTCTGTTCAAATTTCTTGTGACCGTTTTTTTTTTCAAATACCAGTTAGTGCCAAAATAAAATCGAACAGGTCCAAGTCCAGAAAGGTCAGAGGTTAATAGGAATCTTCAAAGGCTTATAACTCTGGACCCATTGGACCTATTTGAATGAAAGGGCTGCCATTGGAAAGGTCTGAGGTCGTACTTTAAGATGGTGCCAAAATAAAATCGAGCAGGTCCAAGTCCGAGGCAAGAAAGTTTAACTTTTAAAAGTGTAAACGAGGCCTTCATCACTCACACACACACAGTAACGGCTTTTCTGTTCAAATTTCTTGTGACCGTTTTTTTTTCAAATACCAGGCCAACAGAAACATACAGCAAGCAAATGCCGATTAATAGGAATTTTTAAACGCTTATAACTCTGGATCCATTGGACCTATTGGACTGAAATGGGTGCCATTGGAAAGATCTGAGGACGTACTTTCAGTTAGTGCCAAAATAAAATCGAACAGGTCCAAGGCCAGAAAGGTCAGAGGTTAATAGGAATCTTCAAAGGCTTATAACTCTGGACCCATTGGACCTATTTGAATGAAAGGGCTGCCATTGGAAAGGTCTGAGGTCGTACTTTAAGATGGTGCCAAAATAAAATCGAGCAGGTCCAAGTCCGAGGCAAGAAAGTTTAACTTTTAAAAGTGTAAACGAGGCCTTCATCACTCACACACACACAGTAACGGCTTTTCTGTTCAAATTTCTTGTGACCGTTTTTTTTTTCAAATACCAGTTAGTGCCAAAATAAAATCGAACAGGTCCAAGTCCAAGTCCAGAAAGGTCAGAGGTTAATAGGAATCTTCAAAGGCTTATAACTCTGGACCCATTGGACCTATTAGAATGAAAGGGCTGCCATTGGAAAGGTCTGAGGTCGTACTTTAAGATGGTGCCAAAATAAAATCGAGCAGGTCCAAGTCCGAGGCAAGAAAGTTTAACTTTTAAAAGTGTAAACGAGGCCTCCATCACTCACACACACACAGTAACGGCTTTTCTGTTAAAATTTCTTGTGACCGTTTTTTTTTCAAATACCAGGCCAACAGAAACATACAGCAAGCAAATGCCGATTAATAGGAATTTCTAAACGCTTATAACTCTGGATCCATTCGACCCATTGGACTGAAATGGGTGCCATTGGAAAGATCTGAGGACGTACTTTCAGTTAGTGCCAAAATAAAATCGAACAGGTCCAAGTCCAAGTCCAGAAAGGTCAGAGGTTAATAGGAATCTTCAAAGGCTTATAACTCTGGACCCATTGGACCTATTTGAATGAAAGGGCTGCCATTGGAAAGATCTGAGGTCGTACTTTAAGATAGTGCCAAAATAAAATCGAGCAGGTCCAATTCCGAGGCAAGAAAGTTTAACTTTTAAAAGTGTAAACGAGGCCTTCATCACTCACACACACACAGTAACAGCTTTTCTGTTCAAATTTCTTGTGACCGTTTTTTTTTTCAAATACCAGGCCAACAGAAACATACAGCAAGCAAATGCCGATTAATAGGAATTTTTAAACGCTTATAACTCTGGATCCATTGGACCTATTGGACTGAAATGGGTGCCATTGGAAAGATCTGAGGACGTACTTTCAGTTAGTGCCAAAATAAAATCGAACAGGTCCAAGTCCAGAAAGGTCAGAGGTTAATAGGAATCTTCAAAGGCTTATAACTCTGGACCCATTGGACCTATTTGAATGAAAGGGCTGCCATTGGAAAGGTCTGAGGTCGTACTTTAAGATGGTGCCAAAATAAAATCGAGCAGGTCCAAGTCCGAGGCAAGAAAGTTTAACTTTTAAAAGTGTAAACGAGGCCTTCATCACTCACACACACACAGTAACGGCTTTTCTGTTCAAATTTCTTGTGACCGTTTTTTTTTTCAAATACCAGTTAGTGCCAAAATAAAATCGAACAGGTCCAAGTCCAGAAAGGTCAGAGGTTAATAGGAATCTTCAAAGGCTTATAACTCTGGACCCATTGGACCTATTTGAATGAAAGGGCTGCCATTGGAAAGGTCTGAGGTCGTACTTTAAGATGGTGCCAAAATAAAATCGAGCAGGTCCAAGTCCGAGGCAAGAAAGTTTAACTTTTAAAAGTGTAAACGAGGCCTTCATCACTCACACACACACAGTAACGGCTTTTCTGTTCAAATTTCTTGTGACCGTTTTTTTTTCAAATACCAGTTAGTGCCAAAATAAAATCGAACAGGTCCAAGTCCAAGTCCAGAAAGGTCAGAGGTTAATAGGAATCTTCAAAGGCTTATAACTCTGGACCCATTGGACCTATTAGAATGAAAGGGCTGCCATTGGAAAGGTCTGAGGTCGTACTTTAAGATAGTGCCAAAATAAAATCGAGCAGGTCCAAGTCCGAGGCAAGAAAGTTTAACTTTTAAAAGTGTAAACGAGGCCTCCATCACTCACACACACACAGTAACGGCTTTTCTGTTCAAATTTCTTGTGACCGTTTTTTTTTCAAATACCAGGCCAACAGAAACATACAGCAAGCAAATGCCGATTAATAGGAATTTTTAAACGCTTATAACTCTGGATCCATTGGACCTATTGGACTGAAATGGGTGCCATTGGAAAGATCTGAGGACGTACTTTCAGTTAGTGCCAAAATAAAATCGAGCAGGTCCAAGCCAAAGTCCAGAAAGGTCAGAGGTTAATAGGAATCTTCAAAGGCTTATAACTCTGGACCCATTGGACCTATTTGAATGAAAGGGCTGCCTTTGGAAAGGTCTGAGGTCGTACTTTAAGATGGTGCCAAAATAAAATCGAGCAGGTCCAAGTCCGAGGCAAGAAAGTTTAACTTTTAAAAGTGTAAACGAGGCCTTCATCACTCACACACACACAGTAACGGCTTTTCTGTTCAAATTTCTTGTGACCGTTTTTTTTTTCAAATACCAGGCCAACAGAAACATACAGCAAGCAAATGCCGATTAATAGGAATTTTTAAACGCTTATAACTCTGGATCCATTGGACCTATTGGACTGAAATGGGTGCCATTGGAAAGATCTGAGGACGTACTTTAAGATAGTACCAAAACAAAATCGAGCAGGTCCAAGTCCGAGGCAAGAAAGTTTAACTTTTAAAAGTGTAAACGAGGCCTCCATCACTCACACACACACAGTAACGGCTTTTCTGTTCAAATTTCTTGTGACCGTTTTTTTTTTCAAATACCAGGCCAACAGAAACATACAGCAAGCAAATGCCGATTAATAGGAATTTTTAAACGCTTATAACTATGGATCCATTGGACCTATTGGACTGAAATGGGTGCCATTGGAAAGATCTGAGGACGTACTTTCAGTTAGTGCCAAAATAAAATCGAGCAGGTCCAAGTCCAAGTCCAGAAAGGTCAGAGGTTAATAGGAATCTTCAAAGGCTTATAACTCTGGACCCATTGGACCTATTAGAATGAAAGGGCTGCCATTGGAAAGGTCTGAGGTCGTACTTTAAGAGAGTGCCAAAATAAAATCGAGCAGGTCCAAGTCCGAGGCAAGAAAGTTTAACTTTTAAAAGTGTAAACGAGGCCTCCATCACTCACACACACACAGTAACGGCTTTTCTGTTCAAATTTCTTGTGACCGTTTTTTTTTTTTCAAATACCAGGCCAACAGAAACATACAGCAAGCAAATGCCGATTAATAGGAATTTTTAAACGCTTATAACTCTGGATCCATTCGACCTATTGGACTGAAATGGGTGCCATTGGAAAGATCTGAGGACGTACTTTCAGTTAGAGCCAAAATAAAATCGAACAGGTCCAAGTCCAAGTCCAGAAAGGTCAGAGGTTAATAGGAATCTTCAAAGGCTTATAACTCTGGACGCATTGGACCTATTAGAATGAAAGGGCTGCCATTGGAAGGGTCTGAGGTCGTACTTTAAGATAGTGCCAAAATAAAATCGAGCAGGTCCAAGTCCGAGGCAAGAAAGTTTAACTTTTAAAAGTGTAAACGAGGCCTCCATCACTCACACACACACAGTAACGGCTTTTCTGTTCAAATTTCTTGTGACCGTTTTTTTTTTTTTCAAATACCAGGCCAACAGAAACATACAGCAAGCAAATGCCGATTAATAGGAATTTTTAAACGCTTATAACTCTGGATCCATTGGACCTATTGGACTGAAATGGGTGCCATTGGAAAGATCTGAGGACGTACTTTCAGTTAGTGCCAAAATAAAATCGAACAGGTCCAGTCCAAGTCCAGAAAGGTCAGAGGTTAATAGGAATCTTCAAAGGCTTATAACTCTGGACCCATTGGACCTATTAGAATGAAAGGGCTGCCATTGGAAAGGTCTGAGATCGTACTTTAAGATAGTGCCAAAATAAAATCGAGCAGGTCCAAGTCCGAGGCAAGAAAGTTTAACTTTTAAAAGTGTAAACGAGGCCTTCATCACTCACACACACACAGTAACAGCTTTTCTGTTCAAATTTCTTGTGACCGTTTTTTTTTCAAATACCAGGCCAACAGAAACATACAGCAAGCAAATGCCGATTAATAGGAATTTTTAAACGCTTATAACTCTGGATCCATTGGACCTATTGGACTGAAATGGGTGCCATTGGAAAGATCTGAGGACGTACTTTCAGTTAGTGCCAAAATAAAATCGAGCAGGTCCAAGTCCAAGTCCAGAAAGGTCAGAGGTTAATAGGAATCTTCAAAGGCTTATAACTCTGGACCCATTGGACCTATTAGAATGAAAGGGCTGCCATTGGAAAGGTCTGAGGTCGTACTTTAAGATAGTGCCAAAATAAAATCGAGCAGGTCCAAGCCCGAGGCAAGAAAGTTTAACTTTTAAAAGTGTAAACGAGGCCTCCATCACTCACACACACACAGTAACGGCTTTTCTGTTCAAATTTCTTGTGACCGTTTTTTTTTTCAAATACCAGGCCAACAGAAACATACAGCAAGCAAATGCCGATTAATAGGAATTTTTAAACGCTTATAACTCTGGATCCATTGGACCTATTGGACTGAAATGGGTGCCATTGGAAAGATCTGAGGACGTACTTTCAGTTAGTGCCAAAATAAAATCGAGCAGGTCCAAGTCCAAGTCCAGAAAGGTCAGAGGTTAATAGGAATCTTCAAAGGCTTATAACTCTGGACCCATTGGACCTATTTGAATGAAAGGGCTGCCATTGGAAAGATCTGAGGTCGTACTTTAAGATAGTGCCAAAATAAAATCGAGCAGGTCCAAGTCCGAGGCAAGAAAGTTTAACTTTTAAAAGTGTAAACGAGGCCTTCATCACTCACACACACACAGTAACGGCTTTTCTGTTCAAATTTCTTGTGACCGTTTTTTTTTTCAAATACCAGGCCAACAGAAACATACAGCAAGCAAATGCCGATTAATAGGAATTTTTAAACGCTTATAACTCTGGATCCATTGGACCTATTGGACTGAAATGGGTGCCATTGGAAAGATCTGAGGACGTACTTTCAGTTAGTGCCAAAATAAAATCGAACAGGTCCAGTCCAAGTCCAGAAAGGTCAGAGGTTAATAGGAATCTTCAAAGGCTTATAACTCTGGACCCATTGGACCTATTAGAATGAAAGGGCTGCCATTGGAAAGGTCTGAGGTCGTACTTTAAGATAGTGCCAAAATAAAATCGAGCAGGTCCAAGTCCGAGGCAAGAAAGTTTAACTTTTAAAAGTGTAAACGAGGCCTTCATCACTCACACACACAGTAACAGCTTTTCTGTTCAAATTTCTTGTGACCGTTTTTTTTTCAAATACCAGGCCAACAGAAACATACAGCAAGCAAATGCCGATTAATAGGAATTTTTAAACGCTTATAACTCTGGATCCATTGGACCTATTGGACTGAAATGGGTGCCATTGGAAAGATCTGAGGACGTACTTTCAGTTAGTGCCAAAATAAAATCGAGCAGGTCCAAGTCCAAGTCCAGAAAGGTCAGAGGTTAATAGGAATCTTCAAAGGCTTATAACTCTGGACCCATTGGACCTATTAGAATGAAAGGGCTGCCATTGGAAAGGTCTGAGGTCGTACTTTAAGATAGTGCCAAAATAAAATCGAGCAGGTCCAAGTCCGAGGCAAGAAAGTTTAACTTTTAAAAGTGTAAACGAGGCCTCCATCACTCACACACACACAGTAACGGCTTTTCTGTTCAAATTTCTTGTGACCGTTTTTTTTTTCAAATACCAGGCCAACAGAAACATACAGCAAGCAAATGCCGATTAATAGGAATTTTTAAACGCTTATAACTCTGGATCCATTGGACCTATTGGACTGAAATGGGTGCCATTGGAAAGATCTGAGGACGTACTTTCAGTTAGTGCCAAAATAAAATCGAGCAGGTCCAAGTCCAAGTCCAGAAAGGTCAGAGGTTAATAGGAATCTTCAAAGGCTTATAACTCTGGACCCATTGGACCTATTTGAATGAAAGGGCTGCCATTGGAAAGATCTGAGGTCGTACTTTAAGATAGTGCCAAAATAAAATCGAGGAGGTCCAAGTCCGAGGCAAGAAAGTTTAACTTTTAAAAGTGTAAACGAGGCCTTCATCACTCACACACACAAAGTAACGGCTTTTCTGTTCAAATTTCTTGTGACCGTTTTTTTTTTCAAATACCAGGCCAACAGAAACATACAGCAAGCAAATGCCGATTAATAGGAATTTTTAAACGCTTATAACTCTGGATCCATTGGACCTATTGGACTGAAATGGGTGCCATTGGAAAGATCTGAGGACGTACTTTCAGTTAGTGCCAAAATAAAATCGAACAGGTCCAGTCCAAGTCCAGAAAGGTCAGAGGTTAATAGGAATCTTCAAAGGCTTATAACTGTGGACCCATTGGACCTATTAGAATGAAAGGGCTGCCATTGGAAAGGTCTGAGGTCGTACTTTAAGATAGTACCAAAATAAAATCGAGCAGGTCCAAGTCCGAGGCAAGAAAGTTTAACTTTTAAAAGTGTAAACGAGGCCTTCATCACTCACACACACACAGTAACAGCTTTTCTGTTCAAATTTCTTGTGACCGTTTTTTTTCAAATACCAGGCCAACAGAAACATACAGCAAGCAAATGCCGATTAATAGGAATTTTTAAACGCTTATAACTCTGGATCCATTGGACCTATTGGACTGAAATGGGTGCCATTGGAAAGATCTGAGGACGTACTTTCAGTTAGTGCCAAAATAAAATCGAGCAGGTCCAAGTCAAAGTCCAGAAAGGTCAGAGGTTAATAGGAATCTTCAAAGGCTTATAACTCTGGACCCATTGGACCTATTAGAATGAAAGGGCTGCCATTGGAAAGGTCTGAGGTCGTACTTTAAGATAGTGCCAAAATAAAATCGAGCAGGTCCAAGTCCGAGGCAAGAAAGTTTAACTTTTAAAAGTGTAAACGAGGCCTTCATCACTCACACACACACAGTAACAGCTTTTCTGTTCAAATTTCTTGTGACCGTTTTTTTTTTCAAATACCAGGCCAACAGAAACATACAGCAAGCAAATGCCGATTAATAGGAATTTTTAAACGCTTATAACTCTGGATCCATTGGACCTATTGGACTGAAATGGGTGCCATTGGAAAGATCTGAGGACGTACTTTCAGTTAGTGCCAAAATAAAATCGAGCAGGTCCAAGTCCAAGTCCAGAAAGGTCAGAGGTCAACAGGAATCTTCAAAGGCTTATAACTCTGGACCTATTGGACCTATTAGAATGAAAGGGCTGCCATTGGAAAGGTCTGAGGTCGTACTTTAAGATAGTGCCAAAATAAAATCGAGCAGGTCCAAGTCCGAGGCAAGAAAGTTTAACTTTTAAAAGTGTAAACGAGGCCTCCATCACTCACACACACACAGTAACGGCTTTTCTGTTCAAATTTCTTGTGACCGTTTTTTTTTTCAAATACCAGGCCAACAGAAACATACAGCAAGCAAATGCCGATTAATAGGAATTTTTAAACGCTTATAACTCTGGATCCATTGGACCTATTGGACTGAAATGGGTGCCATTGGAAAGATCTGAGGACGTACTTTCAGTTAGTGCCAAAATAAAATCGAACAGGTCCAAGTCCAAGTCCAGAAAGGTCAGAGGTTAATAGGAATCTTCAAAGGCTTATAACTCTGGACCCATTGGACCTATGTGAATGAAAGGGCTGCCATTGGAAAGGTCTGAGGTCGTACTTTAAGACAGTGCCAAAATAAAATCGAGCAGGTCCAAGTCCGAGGCAAGAAAGTTTAACTTTTAAAAGTGTAAACGAGGCCTTCATCACTCACACACACACAGTAACAGCTTTTCTGTTCAAATTTCTTGTGACCGTTTTTTTTTCAAATACCAGGCCAACAGAAACATACAGCAAGCAAATGCCGATTAATAGGAATTTTTAAACGCTTATAACTCTGGATCCATTGGACCTATTGGACTGAAATGGGTGCCATTGGAAAGATCTGAGGACGTACTTTCAGTTAGTGCCAAAATAAAATCGAGCAGGTCCAAGTCCAAGTCCAGAAAGGTCAGAGGTTAACAGGAATCTTCAAAGGCTTATAACTCTGGACCCATTGGACCTATTAGAATGAAAGGGCTGCCATTGGAAAGGTCTGAGGTCGTACTTTAAGATAGTGCCAAAATAAAATCGAGCAGGTCCAAGTCCGAGGCAAGAAAGTTTAACTTTTAAAAGTGTAAACGAGGCCTCCATCACTCACACACACACAGTAACGGCTTTTCTGTTCAAATTTCTTGTGACCGTTTTTTTTTTCAAATACCAGGCCAACAGAAACATACAGCAAGCAAATGCCGATTAATAGGAATTTTTAAACGCTTATAACTCTGGATCCATTGGACCTATTGGACTGAAATGGGTGCCATTGGAAAGATCTGAGGACGTACTTTCAGTTAGTGCCAAAATAAAATCGAACAGGTCCAAGTCCAAGTCCAGAAAGGTCAGAGGTTAATAGGAATCTTCAAAGGCTTATAACTCTGGACCCATTGGACCTATTAGAATGAAAGGGCTGCCATTGGAAAGGTCTGAGGTCGTACTTTAAGACAGTGCCAAAATAAAATCGAGCAGGTTCAAGTCCGAGGCAAGAAAGTTTAACTTTTAAAAGTGTAAACGAGACCTCCATCACTCACACACACACAGTAACGGCTTTTCTGTTCAAATTTCTTGTGACCGTTTTTTTTTTTCAAATACCAGGCCAACAGAAACATACAGCAAGCAAATGCCGATTAATAGGAATTTTTAAACGCTTATAACTCTGGATCCATTGGACCTATTGGACTGAAATGGGTGCCATTGGAAAGATCTGAGGACGTACTTTCAGTTAGTGCCAAAATAAAATCGAGCAGGTCCAAGTCCAAGTCCAGAAAGGTCAGAGGTTAATAGGAATCTTCAAAGGCTTATAACTCTGGACCCATTGGACCTATTAGAATGAAAGGGCTGCCATTGGAAAGGTCTGAGGTCGTACTTTAAGATGGTGCCAAAATAAAATCGAGCAGGTCCAAGTCCAAGGCGAAAAAGTTTAACTTTTAAAAGAGTAAACGAGACCTCCATCACTCACACACACACAGTAACGGCTTTTCTGTTCAAATTTCTTGTGACCGTTTTTTTTTTTTCAAATACCAGGCCAACAGAAACATACAGCAAGCAAATGCCGATTAATAGGAATTTTTAAACGCTTATAACTCTGGATCCATTGGACCTATTGGACTGAAATGGGTGCCATTGGAAAGATCTGAGGACGTACTTTCAGTTAGTGCCAAAATAAAATCGAACAGGTCCAAGTCCAAGTCCAGAAAGGTCAGAGGTTAATAGGAATCTTCAAAGGCTTATAACTCTGGACCCATTGGACCTATGTGAATGAAAGGGCTGCCATTGGAAAGGTCTGAGGTCGTACTTTAAGACAGTGCCAAAATAAAATCGAGCAGGTCCAAGTCCGAGGCAAGAAAGTTTAACTTTTAAAAGTGTAAACGAGGCCTCCATCACTCACACACACACAGTAACGGCTTTTCTGTTCAAATTTCTTGTGACCGTTTTTTTTTTTCAAATACCAGGCCAACAGAAACATACAGCAAGCAAATGCCGATTAATAGGAATTTTTAAACGCTTATAACTCTGGATCCATTGGACCTATTGGACTGAAATGGGTGCCATTGGAAAGATCTGAGGACGTACTTTCAGTTAGTGCCAAAATAAAATCGAACAGGTCCAAGTCCAAGTCCAGAAAGGTCAGAGGTTAATAGGAATCTTCAAAGGCTTATAACTCTGGACCCATTGGACCTATGTGAATGAAAGGGCTGCCATTGGAAAGGTCTGAGGTCGTACTTTAAGACAGTGCCAAAATAAAATCGAGCAGGTCCAAGTCCGAGGCAAGAAAGTTTAACTTTTAAAAGTGTAAACGAGGCCTTCATCACTCACACACACACAGTAACAGCTTTTCTGTTCAAATTTCTTGTGACCGTTTTTTTTTCAAATACCAGGCCAACAGAAACATACAGCAAGCAAATGCCGATTAATAGGAATTTTTAAACGCTTATAACTCTGGATCCATTCGACTTATTGGACTGAAATGGGACCAAAATAAAATCGAGCAGGTCCAAGTCCAAGTCCAGAAAGGTCAGAGGTTAATAGGAATCTTCAAAGGCTTATAACTCTGGACCTATTGGACCTATTAGAATGAAAGGGCTGCCATTGGAAAGGTCTGAGGTCGTACTTTAAGATAGTGCCAAAATAAAATCGAGCAGGTCCAAGTCCGAGGCAAGAAAGTTTAACTTTTAAAAGTGTAAACGAGGCCTCCATCACTCACACACACACAGTAACGGCTTTTCTGTTCAAATTTCTTGTGACCGTTTTTTTTTTTCAAATACCAGGCCAACAGAAACATACAGCAAGCAAATGCCGATTAATAGGAATTTTTAAACGCTTATAACTCTGGATCCATTGGACCTATTGGACTGAAATGGGTGCCATTGGAAAGATCTGAGGACGTACTTTCAGTTAGTGCCAAAATAAAATCGAGCAGGTCCAAGTCCAAGTCCAGAAAGGTCAGAGGTTAATAGGAATCTTCAAAGGCTTATAACTCTGGACCCATTGGACCTATTAGAATGAAAGGGCTGCCATTGGAAAGGTCTGAGGTCGTACTTTAAGATGGTGCCAAAATAAAATCGAGCAGGTCCAAGTCCAAGGCGAAAAAGTTTAACTTTTAAAAGTGTAAACGAGACCTCCATCACTCACACACACACAGTAACGGCTTTTCTGTTCAAATTTCTTGTGACCGTTTTTTTTTTTCAAATACCAGGCCAACAGAAACATACAGCAAGCAAATGCCGATTAATAGGAATTTTTAAACGCTTATAACTCTGGATCCATTGGACCTATTGGACTGAAATGGGTGCCATTGGAAAGATCTGAGGACGTACTTTCAGTTAGTGCCAAAATAAAATCGAACAGGTCCAAGTCCAAGTCCAGAAAGGTCAGAGGTTAATAGGAATCTTCAAAGGCTTATAACTCTGGACCCATTGGACCTATGTGAATGAAAGGGCTGCCATTGGAAAGGTCTGAGGTCGTACTTTAAGACAGTGCCAAAATAAAATCGAGCAGGTCCAAGTCCGAGGCAAGAAAGTTAAACTTTTAAAAGTGTAAACGAGGCCTTCATCACTCACACACACACAGTAACGGCTTTTCTGTTCAAATTTCTTGTGACCGTTTTTTTTTCAAATACCAGTTAGTGCCAAAATAAAATCGAACAGGTCCAAGTCCAAGTCCAGAAAGGTCAGAGGTTAATAGGAATCTTCAAAGGCTTATAACTCTGGACCCATTGGACCTATTTGAATGAAAGGGCTGCCATTGGAAAGGTCTGAGGTCGTACTTTAAGATAGTGCCAAAATAAAATCGAGCAGGTCCAAGTCCGAGGCAAGAAAGTTTAACTTTTAAAAGTGTAAACGAGGCCTTCATCACTCACACACACACAGTAACGGCTTTTCTGTTCAAATTTCTTGTGACCGTTTTTTTTTTTCAAATACCAGGCCAACAGAAACATACAGCAAGCAAATGCCGATTAATAGGAATTTTTAAACGCTTATAACTCTGGATCCATTGGACCTATTGGACTGAAATGGGTGCCATTGGAAAGATCTGAGGACGTACTTTCAGTTAGTGCCAAAATAAAATCGAGCAGGTCCAAGTCCAAGTCCAGAAAGGTCAGAGGTTAATAGGAATCTTCAAAGGCTTATAACTCTGGACCCATTGGACCTATTAGAATGAAAGGGCTGCCATTGGGAAGGGCTGAGGTCGTACTTTAAGATAGTGCCAAAATAAAATCGAGCAGGTCCAAGTCCGAGGCAAGAAAGTTTAACTTTTAAAAGTGTAAACGAGGCCTCCATCACTCACACACACACAGTAACGGCTTTTCTGTTCAAATTTCTTGTGACCGTTTTTTTTTTTCAAATACCAGGCCAACAGAAACATACAGCAAGCAAATGCCGATTAATAGGAATTTTTAAACGCTTATAACTCTGGATCCATTCGACTTATTGGACTGAAATGGGACCAAAATAAAATCGAGCAGGTCCAAGTCCAAGTCCAGAAAGGTCAGAGGTTAATAGGAATCTTCAAAGGCTTATAACTCTGGACCTATTGGACCTATTAGAATGAAAGGGCTGCCATTGGAAAGGTCTGAGGTCGTACTTTAAGATAGTGCCAAAATAAAATCGAGCAGGTCCAAGTCCGAGGCAAGAAAGTTTAACTTTTAAAAGTGTAAACGAGGCCTCCATCACTCACACACACACAGTAACGGCTTTTCTGTTCAAATTTCTTGTGACCGTTTTTTTTTTTCAAATACCAGGCCAACAGAAACATACAGCAAGCAAATGCCGATTAATAGGAATTTTTAAACGCTTATAACTCTAGATCCATTCGACTTATTGGACTGAAATGGGACCAAAATAAAATCGAGCAGGTCCAAGTCCAAGTCCAGAAAGGTCAGAGGTTAATAGGAATCTTCAAAGGCTTATAACTCTGGACCTATTGGACCTATTAGAATGAAAGGGCTGCCATTGGAAAGGTCTGAGGTCGTACTTTAAGATAGTGCCAAAATAAAATCGAGCAGGTCCAAGTCCGAGGCAAGAAAGTTTAACTTTTAAAAGTGTAAACGAGGCCTCCATCACTCACACACACACAGTAACGGCTTTTCTGTTCAAATTTCTTGTGACCGTTTTTTTTTTTCAAATACCAGGCCAACAGAAACATACAGCAAGCAAATGCCGATTAATAGGAATTTTTAAACGCTTATAACTCTGGATCCATTGGACCTATTGGACTGAAATGGGTGCCATTGGAAAGATCTGAGGACGTACTTTCAGTTAGTTCCAAAATAAAACCGAGCAGGTCCAAGTCCAAGTCCAGAAAGGTCAGGGGTTAATAGCAATCTTCAAAGGCTTATAACTCTGGACCCATTGGACCTATTAGAATGAAAGGGCTGCCATTGGAAAGGTCTGAGGTCGTACTTTAAGATAGTGCCAAAATAAAATCGAGCAGGTCCAAGTCCGAGGCAAGAAAGTTTAACTTTTAAAAGTGTAAACGAGGCCTCCATCACTCACACACACACAGTAACGGCTTTTCTGTTCAAATTTCTTGTGACCGTTTTTTTTCAAATACCAGGCCAACAGAAACATACAGCAAGCAAATGCCGATTAATAGGAATTTTTAAACGCTTATAACTCTGGATCCATTCGACTTATTGGACTGAAATGGGACCAAAATAAAATCGAGCAGGTCCAAGTCCAAGTCCAGAAAGGTCAGAGGTTAATAGGAATCTTCAAAGGCTTATAACTCTGGACCCATTGGACCTATTAGAATGAAAGGGCTGCCATTGGAAAGGTCTGAGGTCGTACTTTAAGATGGTGCCAAAATAAAATCGAGCAGGTCCAAGTCCGAGGCGAGAAAGTTTAACTTTTAAAAGTGTTAACGAGGCCTTCATCACTCACACACACACAGTAACGGCTTTTCTGTTCAAATTTCTTGTGACCGTTTTTTTTCAAATACCAGGCCAACAGAAACATACAGCAAGCAAATGCCGATTAATAGGAATTTTTAAACGCTTATAACTCTGGATCCATTCGACCTATTGGACTGAAATGGGTGCCATTGGAAAGGTCTGAGGTCGTACTTTCAGTTAGTTGCAAAATAAAATCGAGCAGGTCCAAGTCCAAGTCCAGAAAGGTCAGAGGTTAATAGGAATCTTCAAAGGCTTATAACTCTGGACCCATTGGACCTATTAGAATGAAAGGGCTGCCATTGGAAAGGTCTGAGGTCGTACTTTAAGATGGTGCCAAAATAAAATCGAGCAGGTCCAAGGCCGAGGCGAGAAAGTTTAACTTTTAAAAGTGTAAACGAGGCCTTCATCACTCACACACACACAGTAACGGCTTTTCTGTTCAAATTTCTTGTGACCGTTTTTTTTTCAAATACCAGGCCAACAGAAACATACAGCAAGAAAATGCCGATTAATAGGAATTTTTAAACGCTTATAACTCTGGATCCATTGGACCTATTGGAATGAAATGGGTGCCATTGGAAAGGTCTGAGGTCGTACTTTCAGTTAGTGCCAAAATAAAATCGAGCAGGTCCAAGTCCAAGTCCAGAAAGGTCAGAGGTTAATAGGAATCTTCAAAGGCTTATAACTCTGGACCCATTGGACCTATTAGAATGAAAGGGCTGTCATTGGAAAGCTCTGAGGTCGTACTTTAAGATAGTGCCAAAATAAAATCGAGCAGGTCCACGTCCGAGGCAAGAAAGTTTAACTTTTAAAAGTATAAACGAGGCCTCCATCACTCACACACACACAGTAACGGCTTTTCTGTTCAAATTTCTTGTGACCGTTTTTTTTCAAATACCAGGCCAACAGAAACATACAGCAAGCAAATGCCGATTAATAGGAATTTTTAAACGCTTATAACTCTGGATCCATTGGACCTATTGGACTGAAATGGGTGCCATTGGAAAGATCTGAGGATGTGGTTTTAGTTAGTGTCAAAATAAAATCGAGCAGGTCCAAGTCCAAGTCCAGAAAGGTCAGAGGTTAATAGCAATCTTCAAAGGCTTATAACTCTGGACCCATTGGACCTATTAGAATGAAAGGGCTGCCATTGGAAAGGTCTGAGGTCGTACTTTAAGATAGTGCCAAAATAAAATCGAGCAGGTCCAAGTCCAAGGCGAGAAAGTTTAACTTTTAAAAGTGTAAACGAGGCCTTCATCACTCACACACACACACAGTAACGGCTTTTCTGTTCAAATTTCTTGTGACCGTTTTTTTTTCAAATACCAGGCCAACAGAAACATACAGCAAGCAAATGCCGATTAATAGGAATTTTTAAACGCTTATAACTCTGGATCCATTCGACCTATTGGACCGAAATGAGTGCCATTGGAAAGATCTGAGGACGTACTTTCAGTTAGTGGCAAAATAAAATCGAGCAGGTCCAAGTCCAAGTCCAGAAAGGTCAGGGGTTAATAGCAATCTTCAAAGGCTTATAACTCTGGACCCATTGGACCTATTAGAATGAAAGGGCTGCCATTGGAAAGGTCTGAGGTCGTACTTTAAGATAGTGCCAAAATAAAATCGAGCAGGTCCAAGTCCAAGGCGAGAAAGTTTAACTTTTAAAAGTGTAGACGAGGCCTTCATCACTCACACACACACAGTAACGGCTTTTCTGTTCAAATTTCTTGTGACCGTTTTTTTTTCAAATACCAGGCCAACAGAAACATACAGCAAGCAAATGCCGATTAATAGGAATTTTTAAACGCTTATAACTCTGGATCCATTGGACCTATTGGACTGAAATGGGTGCCATTGGAAAGATCTGAGGACGTACTTTCAGTTAGTGCCAAAATAAAATCGAACAGGTCCAAGTCCAAGTCCAGAAAGGTCAGAGGTTAATAGGAATCTTCAAAGGCTTATAACTCTGGACCCATTGGACCTATTTGAATGAAAGGGCTGCCATTGGAAAGGTCTGAGGTCGTACTTTAAGATAGTGCCAAAATAAAATCGAGCAGGTCCAAGTCCGAGGCAAGAAAGTTTAACTTTTAAAAGTGTAAACGAGGCCTCCATCACTCACACACACACAGTAACGGCTTTTCTGTTCAAATTTCTTGTGACCGTTTTTTTTTTCAAATACCAGGCCAACAGAAACATACAGCAAGCAAATGCCGATTAATAGGAATTTTTAAACGCTTATAACTCTGGATCCATTGGACCTATTGGACTGGAATGGGTGCCATTGGAAAGATCTGAGGACGTACTTTCAGTTAGTTCCAAAATAAAACCGAGCAGGTCCAAGTCCAAGTCCAGAAAGGTCAGGGGTTAATAGCAATCTTCAAAGGCTTATAACTCTGGACCCATTGGACCTATTAGAATGAAAGGGCTGCCATTGGAAAGGTCTGAGGTCGTACTTTAAGATAGTGCCAAAATAAAATCGAGTAGGTCCAAGTCCGAGGCAAGAAAGTTTAACTTTTAAAAGTGTAAACGAGGCCTCCATCACTCACACACACACAGTAACGGCTTCTCTGTTCAAATTTCTTGTGACCGTTTTTTTTCAAATACCAGGCCAACAGAAACATACAGCAAGCAAATGCCGATTAATAGGAATTTTTAAACGCTTATAACTCTGGATCCATTCGACTTATTGGACTGAAATGGGACCGAAATAAAATCGAGCAGGTCCAAGTCCAAGTCCAGAAAGGTCAGAGGTTAATAGGAATCTTCAAAGGCTTATAACTCTGGACCCATTGGACCTATTAGAATGAAAGGGCTGCCATTGGAAAGGTCTGAGGTCGTACTTTAAGATGGTGCCAAAATAAAATCGAGCAGGTCCAAGGCCGAGGCGAGAAAGTTTAACTTTTAAAAGTGTAAACGAGGCCTTCATCACTCACACACACACAGTAACGGCTTTTCTGTTCAAATTTCTTGTGACCGTTTTTTTTTCAAATACCAGGCCAACAGAAACATACAGCAAGCAAATGCCGATTAATAGGAATTTTTAAACGCTTATAACTCTGGATCCATTGGACCTATTGGAATGAAATGGGTGCCATTGGAAAGGTCTGAGGTCGTACTTTCAGTTAGTGCCAAAATAAAATCGAGCAGGTCCAAGTCCAAGTCCAGAAAGGTCAGAGGTTAATAGGAATCTTCAAAGGCTTATAACTCTGGACCCATTGGACCTATTAGAATGAAAGGGCTGTCATTGGAAAGCTCTGAGGTCGTACTTTAAGATAGTGCCAAAATAAAATCGAGCAGGTCCAAGTCCGAGGCAAGAAAGTTTAACTTTTAAAAGTATAAACGAGGCCTCCATCACTCACACACACACAGTAACGGCTTTTCTGTTCAAATTTCTTGTGACCGTTTTTTTTTCAAATACCAGGCCAACAGAAACATACAGCAAGCAAATGCCGATTAATAGGAATTTTTAAACGCTTATAACTCTGGATCCATTGGACCTATTGGACTGAAATGGGTGCCATTGGAAAGATCTGAGGATGTGCTTTTAGTTAGTGTCAAAATAAAATCGAGCAGGTCCAAGTCCAAGTCCAGAAAGGTCAGAGGTTAATAGCAATCTTCAAAGGCTTATAACTCTGGACCCATTGGACCTATTAGAATGAAAGGGCTGTCATTGGAAAGCTCTGAGGTCGTACTTTAAGATAGTGCCAAAATAAAATCGAGCAGGTCCAAGTCCGAGGCAAGAAAGTTTAACTTTTAAAAGTATAAACGAGGCCTCCATCACTCACACACACACAGTAACGGCTTTTCTGTTCAAATTTCTTGTGACCGTTTTTTTTTTCAAATACCAGGCCAACAGAAACATACAGCAAGCAAATGCCGATTAATAGGAATTTTTAAACGCTTATAACTCTGGATCCATTGGACCTATTGGACTGAAATGGGTGCCATTGGAAAGATCTGAGGATGTGCTTTTAGTTAGTGTCAAAATAAAATCGAGCAGGTCCAAGTCCAAGTCCAGAAAGGTCAGAGGTTAATAGCAATCTTCAAAGGCTTATAACTCTGGACCCATTGGACCTATTAGAATGAAAGGGCTGCCATTGGAAAGGTCTGAGGTCGTACTTTAAGATAGTGCCAAAATAAAATCGAGCAGGTCCAAGTCCAAGGCGAGAAAGTTTAACTTTTAAAAGTGTAAACGAGGCCTTCATCACTCACACACACACAGTAACGGCTTTTCTGTTCAAATTTCTTGTGACCGTTTTTTTTTCAAATACCAGGCCAACAGAAACATACAGCAAGCAAATGCCGATTAATAGGAATTTTTAAACGCTTATAACTCTGGATCCATTGGACCTATTGGACTGAAATGGGTGCCATTGGAAAGGTCTGAGGTCGTACTTTCAGTTAGTTGCAAAATAAAATCGAGCAGGTCCAAGTCCAAGTCCAGAAAGGTCAGAGGTTAATAGGAATCTTCAAAGGCTTATAACTCTGGACCCATTGGACCTATTAGAATGAAAGGGCTGCCATTGGAAAGGTCTGAGGTCGTACTTTAAGATGGTGCCAAAATAAAATCGAGCAGGTCCAAGGCCGAGGCGAGAAAGTTTAACTTTTAAAAGTGTAAACGAGGCCTTCATCACTCACACACACACAGTAACGGCTTTTCTGTTCAAATTTCTTGTGACCGTTTTTTTTTCAAATACCAGGCCAACAGAAACATACAGCAAGCAAATGCCGATTAATAGGAATTTTTAAACGCTTATAACTCTGGATCCATTGGACCTATTGGAATGAAATGGGTGCCATTGGAAAGGTCTGAGGTCGTACTTTCAGTTAGTGCCAAAATAAAATCGAGCAGGTCCAAGTCCAAGTCCAGAAAGGTCAGAGGTTAATAGGAATCTTCAAAGGCTTATAACTCTGGACCCATTGGACCTATTAGAATGAAAGGGCTGTCATTGGAAAGCTCTGAGGTCGTACTTTAAGATAGTGCCAAAATAAAATCGAGCAGGTCCAAGTCCGAGGCAAGAAAGTTTAACTTTTAAAAGTATAAACGAGGCCTCCATCACTCACACACACACAGTAACGGCTTTTCTGTTCAAATTTCTTGTGACCGTTTTTTTTTCAAATACCAGGCCAACAGAAACATACAGCAAGCAAATGCCGATTAATAGGAATTTTTAAACGCTTATAACTCTGGATCCATTGGACCTATTGGACTGAAATGGGTGCCATTGGAAAGATCTGAGGATGTGCTTTTAGTTAGTGTCAAAATAAAATCGAGCAGGTCCAAGTCCAAGTCCAGAAAGGTCAGAGGTTAATAGCAATCTTCAAAGGCTTATAACTCTGGACCCATTGGACCTATTAGAATGAAAGGGCTGCCATTGGAAAGGTCTGAGGTCGTACTTTAAGATGGTGCCAAAATAAAATCGAGCAGGTCCAAGTCCAAGGCGAGAAAGTTTAACTTTTAAAAGTGTAAACGAGGCCTTCATCACTCACACACACACAGTAACGGCTTTTCTGTTCAAATTTCTTGTGACCGTTCTTTTTTCAAATACCAGGCCAACAGAAACATACAGCAAGCAAATGCCGATTAATAGGAATTTTTAAACGCTTATAACTCTGGATCTATTCGACCTATTGGACTGAAATGGGTGCCATTGGAAAGATCTGAGGACGTACTTTAAGATAGTGCCAAAATAAAATCTACTGCGGCGTATAACGAAAAGTCTTGCAATCTATCGGTGCAGATGTACCTTTTGTAAAAATGCATTGTGGAAAAATATCTTAAAGTGAGCGTGGCAAAATTTATATTATTTACGCCCACAATGAAAGTACACGTTGCTACCTTTCATTTGATGCCAATTTCATAAATATTGTTGCCTTCGTTCCAAAGTTATAAGAAGTTAAAAAAAATATTTTGCCAAACTACCCCTTGCTACACAATTCTGTGCGCCTGGTGAAACACCAAAAATTGGGAAAAAAAATTCAATTCAAAAATTTGTGCGTGCGGATGGGTATGTGCGCAACAAGTTGATGGCAAAGTATTTCCTTTAACTTCTTATAACTTTGTAAGTAGAGCACCAATATTTATAAAATTGGTATCAAATGAAAGGTAGAAACGTTGTAGGTGTAAATATTGTTATATTTGCGGCGCCTACTTAAAAATATTTAGGAAAATTAAATTTAAGAGCTTATAACTTGTGGAAGACATGTGATCCTAAGAGTGCTCACAGGGTGGGACTCAGAGAACAGTGTTCCTCAATGCATATTTACGAAAGGCGCTTCTTATGATCACCGCTATATGGCATGACTTCCATTGTACGCTGCAGTAGACAAGTTACCTGCTTGTCTTGAAAACTGAAACTCGCTGCAAAGCTAAGCTAGATGTACGTGAACATTGTCTGACTTTATGAAAATCACCGATGATAGTAGCAGAGATCTATCTCTCTGGATGTTATAGCTTTAACAATATTGAATTACGTTGTGTGTTAAACCAATGGATTAGAGAATACTGCTGTTTAATCCAATTTTTCTTTATACCTTCATAACGTAATAATGGGGAATGCATTTGAATAATGCCAAATGGGGACTTTTGATCTCTTCATACATTTTGTTAATTGTATCTAACCCAAGCCAGATACTCCCTCCGACTCTATAAAATAAACGCAAAAACGTTTGATTTTGATTTTATTTTTTTAAATTTTATTTTTTATTTTACTTATATTTCTTTAAAATTTTTGTGCCAGCACTTTGGTGGTTTATTTCATTTGTTTGTTTTTAGTTTTTGTTTTCTTTTTTTCAAATTTATTTAAATTAGAATTTATTTTCTGTTATTTTCTATTTTAGTTTTTAATTTCATTTCTTTTTTTTTTTAATTTTCTACACACATTACATGACATTTAAAAGGTTTATGTTTTGCTTTTTTGTTTTTGTAGTTTTCTTTGTTTAAATTAAAATTTAAAAATATGTATATTGTTTTTAAATAATTAATTATTATATTATTTTGTAAACATTTATTATTATTTTTTATAAATTACAATTAAAAATAAGTTTTGTTACTCAATTTAATACAAATCGTTACAAGCTAAGTTTACACAATAAGACACGTTTGATATTAATTTCTTAGGCTAATAATAAGACACTTGAATGCTTGTTTTTTCACTTTTATTTGTTTGTTTTATTTTAATATTTATTTATTTAAATACTTTACAATTTATTAAATTATTAAAACGAAGTTATAATAAGAAGAACTTAAAGGAAACGTATACACATTTAAAAACAAATTTTGTTTTTCTTTTTTGATTTTAGTTTTTAAAGTAAGAAAATTAAATAAATTTTAAATGTTATTACATGATTATATAGACAAGAAACACTGGGTTAAAGGAAAAAAACAAAAAGAAAACAAAATAATTTAATTAAAAAGAAACAGAAAATATACACAAAGAAAATTATGTTTAAAACAATTAAAATAATACGAATAATTATGGCAAAACATTAGATTTTCACTTTAAATGTTAAAAACAAAACGAAAAAATAATTAAAATTTAAATAAAAACAAAAACAAATTCTATTATTATTACAATAATTATTTTTTTTTAATTTTAGGAATTAATTTCATTAAAGTTTAATTTACTAATTTTTAAATATTTTTTTTATTTATTTTTTATAATTTTTTTTTATTATTAAAAACTAATGTAACTAAAGTCCTTTGGATTGTTTGATAATAATGAACATCATTAGTGTGTTGTGGTAGGATTAATTTTATTTTATTTTTTCTAAAATTTTTTTTATGTTTTCTTTCAGGAATGCGGCCTTTTTTGTTTATTTATTTTTGGGTAAATGCCGTTTCATATGTAAAGCCAAATGATCACTTCGTGCAAAACTTCTTTCGCATACGATACACTTGAAGGGCTTTGCTCCCGTATGTTTGCGATAGTGACGCGTTAACTCATCGGAACGTGCAAATCGCCATTCACATTCGGGCCATTGACAGGTGTAGGGCTTTTCACCTAAAAATAAAAAGAAAATTTAAATTTTTTTAGAATCCGATTTTTTTTTATAAAAAAAATATTGAAAGATATGAAATATTTTTTAAATATTTAAAGAATTTTTAATCAATGCAAGCAAGAACTATTTGTTAAAGGCATTACTTTATGGAATAAAATTCAAAATTCCTCAAATACGCCAGAACTTTAATGTCGACTCCAAACGACAGATATTTTTAAGAAACTTTTCAAGGCAATTATTTAATTATTCTCCGATTTTTTTACAGAAATGTACTGAGAGGAAGTCGCCGAGAGAAATATTTTTTCATATTTTCGTTTTATTGGAGACGTCTGCCTAGGGCTCGAACCATGGTCTCAGGTCTGATAAGGCAACACTCTACCTACTAGATTATAGTGACATCGGAAATATACATAGTGTCCTTTAAATCTATCCAAATCATGTTGATTGTAAGATTCCACTATAAACCCACCACTATAAACAATGCAACATCTTTCCATAATCGAACAGAAGACGTTATTGGTCAGCAACAATAGATAGTAAGCGTATCACCCTCAATTCCCATATGTTTTCACTATGATCTGTTTCGTAACAGACCTATGATCCTTAAATGAATGAAACGTAATTCTTCCCCTAAGAATTAACTCTCGAATCTACTAATTCGTCTTCATCACTTAAGCCAATACTACCACTCAGTTTAATAGGAGGCGTTATTTCCAGCTAATGAGAAGCAAATAAGAAATTATTTTTGATTAAAGGCTAATTTGTCTAGTTAACAGCATTTAAAAATAGAACGCTTTTGTTGTTGGTGACATGGTGCTTTCAGCCACTCTGAGCTGGAATCGGCAAAGTTATAGACTTCTCTATTTAGTCTGTGTAAATAGGTCTCAATGGGCGTGGTAGCAGAGGGCGTTACGCGGAAAAGAAAATCTAAGTCTTCAGCTTTCATTTGCCTCCAAATTTATGAAAATTGGTGCATTACATGCAAAGTTATAAGCTAATATATTTAATCTATCTAAGAATGATTAAGTGGGGGTGGCAGTACTGGATATGGCACTACTGGATATGTAAATGAAACTCCGTGTGCTTAGCTTTCAGTTGCTATCAAATAGCTTAGTGTCTTGTTAGAATGCGAACCGTTCTCTTGTCGATTCCATGCTGCTTTTGTCAATTTGGAAAAGTGTTCTGGTAGAGGCACATGTATCCTCTCTTTCGTCTTCTCATCAGACATCTGCGATTTCTTCTACGCCAGTTCGTCCGCCTTTTCGTTTCCCTCTACACCATAGTGATGCGGAACCAATAGAGGCGGGTGTTGTCGACGTATACGGGTTTTACTGTTCAAATGGATAACACAAAGTACTCAGAGTACATAACATACGTACATACATACATAATTGGTCAATAGAATCCTTTAGTAAGGATTACCACCAAGTTTCCCACACCACTTATGTTGTGTGTGTTAATTTTATCCATAAGCGGCGGGACCTAAATTTTAACGTTGACTCCGAACGACAGATTTTTTTTAGAAACTCTGTCGTGGCAATTTTTGCCCCTATTGCGGTTGACAACTTTTGTAGTAGTTTGGTCGTCTTTCAGAAATCGGTATTGCCATTCTCAACTTAAACGCGGTTGACTTTTTGGTTGAGCGGTTAATTTTTTGAAGTCGCCGTGGTGTAGTAGGTAGTGTGTTGGCTTACTATTCGTAAAGCCCGGGTTCGTATCCCAGGTCAGACATCAAAAATGAAATATGAAAAAAAAATATTTCTTCGGCGACTCCTCTCAGCAGATTTCTGGCAAAAACTCTGAGAGTAAAATAAACTGCCATGAAAAAGTTTCTCAAAATTCTGTCGTTCGGAGTCGACGTTAAACTGTAGGTCCCGCCACTCACGTATAAAATTACCGCACACAACATGAGTGGTGTGAGAAGCTAGGCCGTAATCCTGACTGAAGGGTTGTAATGGCCATTTATGTATGTATGTATGGTTAATTTTTTAGTTGTGTTTTGTGGTATTGCGGTTCACCACTTTGTATGAGTTTGGTTGACAAAAACATTAAATATAGACAACTGCTTATTAGCAGTTGAGTCTCTCTCAGTTATAGAGTTCACTTATATATTTTATACATTTTCTTTTTAAAAATAATAGAAAAAAAGATAAAAATGGAAAAATCGTAAGTTTCTTTCTGCTTAAAATAAATAATTAAATATTTAATACGCATGAAATTGAAAATAACAACCCAATTTGTGTGACTTGTGAAGTTGTTGGAAAAAAATCCAGAAATATCTAAACAAAAGCAAAAATTTGGGATGACCAAAAAATCAGTGCAAGGAAGCGTGGGAAGGATTTTCTACAGAATTGAATAGCTTGGGTCCACCTACAAGAACCCCCTCCGATTGGCAACGTATAAGTATACAGCATCTAAAATATTGTAAATAGACATTTTATTAGAATTTTTACTCCGTATAGGTTTGGATTCACTACAAAGCAAGTAAAAAAATTGCTAATAATAAAAAACAATCAAGCAACAGGAAGTGGTCCTTCACAAGAAATTCCCCTTAACACCCTTGAGGATTGCGTATCCCTCCTGTTATCAGTAAATGACCAAGTAGCTCCATCTGGACACACATTCGACGTTGATAATATTGCACCGACAACCAGTCGCGCTTTTGCGTCTCCTCAAAATCCCGATGTGGAGCAAGTAATTACAAATGCACCTGAGATGTTATTAAATATCCCGTCTAAGAAAAAAAATCAACAGAACAAGAGCGCTTAGAACTTTTGAGAAAACAAATAACACAAGTTAAACTTTTAAAAAGCAATAATAATTTGGAGAAAAATACTTATAAAAACTATGAAATAAACAACAGCTTTTAAAAATTACACATGGGACATTTCTTACTTAGCACTGGGTAGTTCAAGAGGATTTGAATCATCGCGTATTTTTCTACGTATACGAAGAACATTTATATTAGCGTCATGATTTTGATCTTCGTAAAATAAATCCACACTTAAATCCATCTTTAATTTACTTTTATTTATACAAAAACTTGATTTTAACTTATTTTTGCGTTTTCATTTCTTATATTTCCAAAAAAATTTCACGGTGTTACCAATATGAAATTTAAATTTCATATCGGCAACACCATAACAATTACAACTAAAACTCGTTGAGTTCCGCAATATCAAAAAATAATTTGGTTGAGTGAAAGTTGGGTTGACTGGCAGACGACCAAACTGAGTTGAGTTGAGAACGGCAATAGGGGCATTTATTTACTCTCAGTTTTGTCAGAAGTCTGCTGAGTGGCAGGCGATGATGAAATGTTTTTTCATTTTTAGTTTTTATTAGAGATGCCTGATCCGGGATTAGAACCAAGGCCTTACATCTAATAAGCCAACACATTTCCTGCTAGACTACGGCGACAAGACTCGTAGACAGCGGCTATCGCAATAGCAATGTTTTCCCTCGTACTACATACATACATACATAAATGGCCATTAAAACCCTTCAGTCAGGATTACGACCTAGTTCCTAGTTTTGTTGTGTTAATTTTATACATGAATGGTGGGACCTACAGTTTGCAGTCGACTCCGAACGACTGATTTTTTGATAAACTTTTCTTGGCAATTTTATTTACTCTCAGAGTTTTTGCCAGAAATCTGCTGAGAGGAAGTCGCCGAAGAAATTCTTTTTGTATTTTATTTTGATGTCTGGCCTGGGGCTCGAACCCTGGCTTTTCGTCTAATAAGCCAACACACTACCTACTAGACCACGGTGACCCTCGTACTACAGTACTTGAGTAATGCAAGGTACAATCCAAGATTGGCATCAGATGTAGCACCAGACTTTGTGGCGTGATTTGAATCCATCAGTCTATGCTTGCATGACGTTCTCAAAAATCAAAAGCGGATTCAGGTATCGTATGATCGATCGGTATATGAATATAAACTGTACCTAAGAATTTGGCACGATCATAGCTTCCGTATTTCAATGCTTATGTAGCATTCAACTTCATGTTCGTAACCACATGTTTCGCTAATGGCCTCTTGTCAATCATGAAAGGAGTTCACCCCTTTTGCTTTACGCCAGCACTGCCTAAGAAGATTGTTAGTTTGATGTTTAAATTTGATTTGAAGTTGCATTAGAAAGCTTTTTTACTTTATTATTCAATAAAATTGACAACAAGATGACTCCTCAAGCCATTGAAAACCCTAAATTTACTTTAATGATCGTATCTGCTTTTTTTTTTTTTTTTTGTACAAAGATTTTCGAATAAATATCCTGATTTGTTAGCAATCTGAGTATGAATAATTATCATTAATTAAATGGAATGTTTTCCTTACAAGTTTGCTCTTTTCCAAAAAGACATTTAAATGACCACAAAGTTTGTTGCTTAAGTCTTTTGTTTTTTCTAAAAACTATTGCATAAGATTTAACAAAAAAAAAAAAAAAATGAAGAAAAATCCTGTAAACTAATCTGTATGTAGATTTGACAATATTTTTTTTGTTGTTGTTGTTATCAGTACAACAATATCAGCTTAATTTCCTTTATTAAAATAGAAAACCAATACCAAAGCGAAACTATAATGAAGAAAAAAAATAAATAAAAATCGATAGAAAATTAAAAATCAAAATAATTTAAGGCTGTCTCTGGTTGGCAATTTGGCTTTGATTACTATTGTCATAATAGTTAACGATGCAAATCAAAACAAATCAAAGCAATCATCACAACTGCCAGGAAAATGTCAAAAATCTTTACGTTTTTTCTGAGATTTTTTTTGTTTACTTTTAGCCGCCAACTAAAATACTATAAACAGCCAATCATTAGCAGCAGCAGAGGGAGAGACAAAGAGAGAGAGGAAAATTACAAACTGGGAAAAAAATATTTCAGTTTAAGAGACACCAAAGCATAAAGCTTTGCTTTGAAACTAACAACCTACCTACCTACCTACCATCAAATCAATGAGCCATATCAGACAAGAACTCAACTCTATTAACGATTTTTTTCCTACTTAAGCAACCAGACAACAAAGCACCAACCATCACCACCACCACCACTACACACCACGTTAGTGAAAACCTTAAACCAAAAAAGGTTTAAATGACGTCTTTTAGAAAATTTTTGCCACATTTTGAGTAGATCGGATAGCATACACAACAAAACGAAAAAAGAAAAAAAATTGACAAAAAATCTCCACACAATAATTGCTTTAAACAACACAATGTAAGCCAAAGCATTGATTAAATCCCCTAGAAAATCTATAGACCAGAGCACCAGAGTCACATATGTATGTATGTATGTGAGAGCAAAAACTGGAGAACTGAAACTTAAAATTTGGCAACAGATTTTTTGATTGAAGCTAATATGCCGCCTACACACTCGGCTTCGCATACACTTTATGCTCTTATAAGTACGATTATAAAAATGAAAATGAAGGAAAAAAAGAAAACGAAAAAGAAATCTTTTTATAAAGGCTGCAATCGCAGCAAATGAACCTTATAATGTGTATGACAGGCTTTTCTTAAATACAATATTAGGATCACAGTGTAGGGGCAAGCAACACAGAGCAACAGGCAGCAGGCAACAGGCATTCAGCGAAGCACAAAATAAGCAGACAACAATTCAACAGGCGTTTTAATATTGCAGATAAAAATTTTGGATTCTGTGCTGTTTTTTTCCTTTTTTTTGGGGGCTTTTGTTACAGCAAAACAAATAGACAGACGGACAGACAGCCTCACATAATGTATTTAACATTACATATACAAACTCATACTCAAACTCAAACTCACTTTACTGCTGCTAACAACGGCAAGTGGAGCATTCATAAGTGGCAGTGGCATTATTAGTGCCAACAACAACAGCAACAACAACAATGAATACGAGACAACACGACAACAAAAATAAAATCGAAAATGAAAAAAATAAAATCGAAAATTCAGCTCGTTAGTGTGGAAATTCTATTTTGTTGTTGTTGTTGCTGTTGTTGTTTTTCTTCTACAGAAATTCAACAATCATGTTCATGAAAACGATTGATGTTGTCAGCATTTTAGCATTTATAAGCGTGTGCGCTCGCCTTATTTAGTCCATTAATAGGCACATAATTGCAATTGCAATTGCAACAATACTTGCAGCAACACACACTGACATACACATACACATATACACATACGCCAACAGTAGCCTTAAAAATTATTTAGTAAAACGTCAGTTAGACATTAATATCATAAGATAACGGTAATATTGTATTGTATACTCGTATGCTCCAATTGTGGGGGCCCCCTTAGAAAACAGGAAAAAACGAAAAACAACCACAGACAGAAAGGGTTATTAAAAAACCAAATATTACTACCGATCAATCGATGGCTTAGCTTACATACACATACATATATACATACATACATCCATATACACACACTCACAAAGAAGGCTAAATGGTTCATGTAACATAATGATTGCAGCCTTACTTCAATTTTTAGTGTTGAATTGTCAATTTTTTTCTCTGCACTCCACTTTTGTTTGTGATACAATTTTCAGATAGTTTATGGTGGCAGGCAGCACACCACACTCTATGCGTAGGTGTTAAAGAAATACACTTTAATTGGTGTAATGCATGAATCATAACACTTTGGAAAAACATTTTTTTTTTAATTTGAAATCGTTTTGCCAAGCGAGACTCTTTGCCTTTTGAAATATGGTTCGCTGGTAAACAGTGTTAATTGATTTGATGAAATGTTATTGGATTGGCTTTAAAAGAAAAATTATGATTTATTTTCCAATAACAATGTTTATCTATTGTTATGTTAAGAAAGAAAAAATATAGTTTTTTTAGAATTAAAAAATGAAAAAAAAAAAATTAAGAAAAATTGATTATTGCACACGGCTTCAAGGTTTTAAGAATCTGAGGATTTAGAAAATATTGGAGCACCTCCAAATTTGTGTCCATAGTGTTCTAGTATGTGAAGCTTTGAATGATGAATTTTAACACCCGAGACTTTGTTGTGATATCCTCGTTGTAAAAAAAAAAAATCCACCACCAAGAGAAATATTTGAAACATTTTTATTGGATTTTTCTTTCTCCCTTTAGCCACTAATCATCAGTAGCAGAGATCAGCAATGAATATTCAAAAAGATGAGTAGATTCGAATCATACTCATAATTTCTGATACTTATACACATTCATACTTATTCTAATATCATGGAAAACTCTACTCATATTCAAAGTTTGAAGTACTCATCATACTCATACTTAACAACACGTATGATGTTGTTGATTTCGACTCTCCTTTACTCCGCATTTACAAGAATCGCAAAATAAGTATGATTCGTGTACGAACACTAAAGTACGCACTAAAAGGTTGTGTTTGCTCTGCTTGGTGCTCTGTTTTCTTTTTTTGTAAATGCAACAACAACTAAGACTGTAAATTTTGATGAATGATTCGAATCACTCGAATCATTTATGAGTATTATAAGTATTTTTCTAAAGTTATGAATCTGAATGAATAGGCTTATGAATCAAACATATTTCGAATGGTATGAGTTTCATGTCAACGTTGTACTCATACTCATTGTGCTCATACTTATAAATCAATGTTATAGTGAGTACGAATGAATCAGAGTAGTTGGATGTCAATATTATTGACTCACTTATATTAAAAATTTCAAAAGTACTTATGAGTAGCGAAAAAACTATTCAATGCTGATGTCTGATCATTAGGAATCAGCATCAGCCTGCGAAGAATGTATGTATGTTGCATGTTCGATGTCTTGTTTTTTTTTTTTTTTGTATTGGAAAGGTAACTTTTTATAGGACTCTGGCAAGTCTTCATCCTCATTATTTATATCGAATTCTTAATGACTAAAACCACAACCATTGCTATTAGCAGTGTGATGTTGACCTTCCTCACATTAGCCTTAATGAGGTAAAAGCCTAATCCTTCCTATTTCTCCGTGCTCCACTGACTTATATCTTATTAGATGTGAGGCCACGGTTCAAATCTAAGCTCAGACATCTCCAACAAATCTAAACATAAAAAAATATTTTTTAGGCGACTTACTCTCAGCATATTTCTGGCAAAAACTCAATAATCACAATAATCTGTTGTTCGGAGTTGCCTTTAAACTGTAGGTTCCGCTAATCATGTAGACAATTAATATACGCAACAAAAGTGGTGTTAGAAGCTAGGGCTTAATTCTGATTAAAGGGTTGCAATGTATGTATGTATGAATGAGATACTTCGTGACAGCCCTTTTTTAATATTTCCTAGAGAGTTCCGAGTCTAGAAATCAGTCTCTCCGCACTATAATATTGAAAGAGGGTTTCTTCATTTGGGGGAAAGTTTTTACAACCTCCATGGTAGAACAGCCCAGTATCACCTTGATGGTAGGATTGATTAGCCAGCCATCTTAAATACTTTTAAAATTTAAAGCATAAAAAGCCGATCAAATGCCTAGATTTGTCTTAGAATGATTCGTTTGCCATGAATGCTCGATGCGTAAAATTAATTTAGTTTAGTGGTGAGGTCCTTTGCTCATTGAGTTCGACTGCATCTCTAGCCTTTGTAGGGTGGGTGTTTGGGAATCAGGGCATTCTCAAGGAGAAGTATTTAGAACTAGAATGTTGCTTTTTAGCTTTAAAAATTCGTATCATTTTGATATTACGAAAAATTTTGTGCATTCCGCGACACTCAAACATAGGATGCTAAAGATTGTACTTAAGCAATTGAACTAGATGAAGATGTGAAGGCTGTCAAGTATTATTAGCATTTTGGAACACTGGATAAGAACTAGCGAATTGAGGCCTCAGCTCTGACATATCGAAAAAAAAAATTTGAGAACAAATGTTTTTTTTCGGCGACATTCTCTCAGTAGAGTAAATAAATTTGTTATAAAAAGCTCCCGGCACTCATGAATAATATTAACGCAGATAACAAAGAAAGGTTTGATTATGCTTAGTCGCAAAGGGATAAAGTGAGACACAGAAAAGAAACACAGAAGTCTCCGTAGCCTAGTAGGTAGTGTGTTGGCTTATTTGACGTGAGGTCATGGTTCAAACCATAGATCAAACATCTCGATCAATGATAAACAAGTTAAAAAATATGAAAAAATATTTCTTCAACCATTCTGGCCCAGCTAGGATAAGGATGGTCGAACTTCCTGAATAGCTACAGGGCAAGGATCATCCCGGGAACCTAGGATAGCTGCACCTTATGCAACCAGGCATCACACGACACGGTGTACATCTTTAGCTGCCCAGCTAAACCGACAGCCCAGCAGCCCATAGACCTATGGCCTACCGACCACATGACGCTGACAACATACACACACAACCAGCAAAAAACAATCACATCTCTAACCCATCCCATCCTCACCGAATAACATGTCACACACCCAACAAAATGCATGAAACTAAAACTAGCCATCTTATATTTTATATACAGAGAGAAGCTTCCGGAGACAACAGCCGAACTGTTACAATAACAACATCAACAACTATAAACTGAGTCAAAGAATAAAAACCGCATCAAATAAGGATTATTTGGATTGTATTAGAGCACTGTTGGAAAATCAACCGTTAAGTATGGAGTACTGCTGTCTAACCACAATTCACGGTTTTTGCAATCCAATAATAAATAGGAGAGACCTTTGAAAGTACATAGATTTGTAAAGATTTAGAGGATAAAGAATGCAACGCTGTAGCAAATTCTGTTCATCAACAGTGCTTACAAGACAAGAAGAAACATTGACTTTTAGGGATTAGTGGATTAATTCTTGAATAAACATTTTATACCACTTTAAAGCGTAGGGTGTAAATTAAAAATATTTTCATTTGAAGAAATAAAAAAAAACAATAGAAATCAACGCCATTGGCTATTGTTTGTAATCAAGCATGTAAAAGAAAAAAAACAACATCTCTTTAAAGTCTTGTATTTCATTTGCTATGATTTATGAGACCACAATACTCGTGTTCGGTAAATAATTTTTCCCACGTTATTCTTGAAATAATAGAAAAAATTTATATTTTTTTGTTCATATTCTTCTGGCTATTTGAGAATTTTATTACACTACGTTTTGTTGTGGTTGTTGTTGTCTTTGTTTTTGTTTTAATTAAAATATACAATACATCAGAAACAATTTGTCAAACGTCGTTTTATATGAACAAACTATATTTTGTTTTGTGAATATTTGCTTATGTATGCTAAAATAATATTAAAAAAAAAAATCAAAAGGAAGAGAGAGGGAGAGAAAAAAAATTGTGGCGTTTTTTTTATACATTTTTAATAACCAAACAACAAATGCAATGGCCAGCCAGCCAAGCACTTTGGATGAAAAACAAAGACAGAAAAAAATCACAATAAATTCTAATTCATGGATGAATGCAAACAGAATCTAAATATTGTAAATGAAAATACAGAACAACAAATACAAACAAAAAAAATTAATCAAAAAAAATTTAAAAAAAAAAACAAAGAAAATTAAAACAGAAAACAAGCGTTTGATACAAGACAACATAGAGTTTCGTTTAACGTTTTTCTAACAAAACATTGAAACAATTGACAAGAACATAAATGCAACATGTACGTATGTACGTACGTACACTTCTTTACCACCAAACATCAACCACCACCTTACATACTACTAGTGCTGCTGCTGCTACAGTTGCTGCTCTGGCATACTACAGATTTAGCGGAAAGGAATGATAGTGGGGCTTGAGTCCATTATTCTTAACAGACATGGCTATCTAACTAACTAACAACAGCTACTACAACAACAACAACTATAATAAATGCTAATACGTGTTTGAGCCAAACGATTCATTTTTGTTTTTTGCTTTCCTCCATACAGACATATCGACAATAAAACAAAAATAAAAATGAAATCAATTGTAAAAATAAAACAGAAATGAAATGAAAAAACAAATCAAAAGAAGAAAGAAAAAACAAGAGAAACAAATCATTGTAATAGAAATAGAAATACGAATACGAATACATACATACATGCAACAAAACTTATATTTCTTTTAATAGAAATATAAAAACCAAAAAAAACAAAAACAAAACAAAAAACATTTGTCAGTAAATGGAGATGAAGTCAAATATGTACGTGTAAACGAGGTAGAGAATAAATTATAAGGCTTTAGGTAACAATGAAATGTAAGAGGCACTACTAAGTATCAACAGCTAAAAGAGCTTAGAAAGAGAGCATATACACACACGATATAATCCTCTATTATCTTGGTATACTTTCTCGACACCATGTTACTAGAAAGGATGGTCTGCAGTTCAAGTTTGAGAACTGATTTCCATCCATTAATGTTGTCCATCGCAATAGTGGATGTATGAACACGATAAAACCGTAGTTTGTTTTGTGCCCAAAAATTCCTTCAATAATTCATTACAACCCTTCAGTCAGGATTACAACCTAGCTTCTCACACCGCTTATGTTGTGTGTGCTAATTTTTTACATGAATTGCGGCGGCCTACAGTTTAACGTCGACTCCGAACGACAGATTTTTTAGGAAACTTTTCATGGCAATATTTGTTTACTCTCAGAATTTTTGGCAGAAGGCTGCTGGAGAAAGTCGCCCAAGGGTTTGCCATCTAACGTTTTTTTTTTCAGCTAGTGCTTATATCGTGAATGGTAACACTTAGCTCATGTCTGATTTGACAGATAATTAGTTTTATCCTTCCGCTGAACGAATATGGTTGTGTATACGCTTGAACAACGCTGGGAAATATTGCGAGATTACTTTGAAAATCATGAAAAACATTTCGGAGACATCATTGAGACGAATTTTGCATAAAGACCTTGGTATGACGCCATACAAAGTACAATTGGTTCAGGAGTTGAAGCCAATTGACCATCCAATGCGTTTTCGCTTCGCTAAGTGGGCCTGCGATCGACTTACAGAAGATGCCGATTTTGGCAAAAAAATCGTCTTTTCAGATGAAGCTCATTTTGATCTTGGCGGGTATGTAAACAAGCAAAATTGTCGCATTTGGGGCACAGAGAACCCGCACGCAGACATGGAAAAACCGACGCACCCAAAACGAGTCACTGTTTGGTGCAGATTTTGGTCCAGAGGCATAATTGGGCCATTTTCCTTCGAAAATGAGCAAGGAGTGGCCGTTACAGTCAATGGCGATCGTTATCGGGCCATGTTGAAAGAATTTTTGTTCACAAAAATTGAACAGGAGGATATTGGCAACATTTGGTTTCAACAGGACGGCGCTACGTGCCACACAGCCGAAGCTACACTCGATGTTGTGAGCCCTGTTTTTGAAGATCGCATTATCAGCCGCAGAGCTGATGTCGTTTGGCCACTTCGGAGCTGCGATATGGCACCGTTGGACTATTATTTGAGGGGTGCCGTCAAAGATGAGTGTTACGACGATAAGCCAGATATAATTGACGCTTTAAAGGACAATATTCGTAAAGCCATTGGTGAAATACAGCTGCACACAATCGATAATGTGCTTAAAAAGCCATTTGAATGAAATTATTTTCCATTATTAAACGGAAGGATTGTACTTTCAAATAGAAAAAGAAATTTGAGAAAATATTCAGTAGTTTTTTTTTTTAAAGCATTTTAAAAAAAAAAGTTATTTGGCGGGGTCTTTACTAGACTACGGTGACTTTCCATTAGTTCTGATAAATTCTGTTAATATCGATCTCCAATAACGTTTTAGCGCTGCTTTAGGTATATCATCCGGATGTCCTCTAAAAACTAGCCGTACAGCTTCATTTTCTTTTGACAATTTTTCTGAAAAGTTCTCCGAACTTCAAACGACTAATTTGAGCTTTGTTAAGCGATTCGCAATATCTGCATGTGAATGATCGGTAGTACAAGAGACGTAAGAGAGACTATCCGGACCGTAAAAACTCTGAACAGTTGTTAGTTTGGCACTTAGAAGGATTGTAGATACTAATTCGCAGAACCTTAATCTTGCTTATATATCTCAACGTCGGTATATGATATAGTACCACGTATACTAGCCCCATTGGTCTGGTAAATAGTACGTAGGTGGGCATAGTGTAGCATAAACTTAGTACTCCCAGTCCACTGCTGTGACTGTTCCTTTGTGAAGGGTTGTTCCCATTTCCAATTCATATAAAAACAAACGATTCAAATGCCCGACTTTGTTGCCGTTACAGATTTCCGGCAAATCGACACTGTTTTCCTGCTTTTGCTCATTGCTTTAGCATCTGAAAATTTGCAGGCAACAGTGATCAAGTTGTTCCGTAATTAAGATTTTACTAAGAACGCTTATTTTTATGGCTCCCAAACTACAACTTACGATGTCTTGAAAATCACAACACTTGTAGTTGCGAACAATACATCAAATCCTTCATTTCTGCAGCACCCTCGATTAACTACGAATTCTTCGAAGTAACTATCTTTATATAGTTTGCTTCTCTCCCCTTTCCAAAGTGTTTTTGTAGCGACAGTAGGGTGTATGTTACCCTCTGCAAGGTGCATACATATTTTAGAAAAAATAAATTGAATTCTCATTGCATTGGCAAAAAAAAACGTGGCTTGATTTAATTGAAATATTCAGAAATATTGAATTGAACAAATTTATGATTTTATTTGAAGTCTTTTTAATTAATTTTTTGTTTTTAATTTTTTTTTCTCGAAACTTTTTTTTTAATCTGTGACATGCGAAATTTTTGAGAAAAATTAAAAATTTGTTTGGTTTGATAATTTTAGGAATTTGAAATACTATACACTATACTACAGTCTTATTACGTACTGAAAAATTTGTTAATCCAAGTCTATCATTTGCTTAATCTGTTCCCACTGACAAAAACTTTTACAATAAAAGACGGCGTACTGCATGAGGAATAGAAGAAACAGAAAATCATGTTTATGTTAATGTCAGGTAGAACAAAGGAGGAGGTTATTTGTCTCTTAATCAAGTGTCTTGCGAAGGCAATATTTACTCAGGTCCTCAGGTCGTTGAGGCGACCAGGAAAAATTCTTTCAAACACATCTACTTACGTGCTCTACGGTCAATGACGCACGTTTAGAAATATGTCCAGAAGAATGATCATAAATTAATTTAAGACCAGAACACATTCTTCTCTAGAAATTAAAAATACATTTAACTCAGCGTAATTTAGAGAACCTGAACAACTGATACGATTAGTCAGGTACTGCTTTGGCATCTTCTGTTTCGAATCCGTCAATAGTGATGAATGTGATGTAATTTAGCAGTCCCACGGTTCTGTTGACATGTTATTAAGGAATGTGGACGTATGAAAACACCCTCTTATGATTTGAAAATTTTTGAAAAACATTCATTGTTGATTACACCGCTACTATTCTACTATAGAATGTTCTAACAGGGACATCTGAACTTTGACAGTTCATAACGACCATTTTATTGAAGCTATACCTGTCAAATTAGTTGTCATTTTACAGTATGTAACGCCAAATCTTCATGGACTACCATAGATAACGGCATCTGACTCCAAATTTCAACGAAAAATAATTTTCTGATATGAGACCCATTTCTGGGTGAATGAGTACGTGAACAAACAAATTTGCAATTTTGTGACGGTACCAAGAGTGTCCAATGCATCCACAAGAAGTCGGTTTTTATGGATTTTAAGGTGGTGGCAACACATTTCCTTGAGAACGAAGTTGACGAGGCCATCTCTGTACTACTGGCCGATAATGACCAACTTTTTTTGGTTTGAATTGAATGACACTAATGACATGAATTTTCTATCTTGTTCGATTAGAACTCTGGCTTTTTGTGATACTAAATTCACCCCTCTAACGCCACGCCCTCTTTAGATTTTGGATGCAATTGTAAAGAATTGATTTCTTAACTGAAGAAAACAAGCCCATGTAAGACATATAAGATATGACATCTAACGTCGAATTGTTTCCACCGGGATTTTTTTCCCAGATACCAAGCGTACAGAACTCTGTAGGAGATGGTTTTCTTCCAAATGATTTTGGTTTTATGTCTATAACTTCGTTGTTTCAAGGAGCTTGAAGTAAAACTGTGTTCCATGGGTTCGAATAGAACTCTGGCTTATTTGTCATATTAAATTCACTCCCCTAACGCCTCGCCCTCCTTAGAGTTTCATGAAAAATTTGCAAATTGTGAATTTTAAAAAAGAAACAGCTGTCAGCAGATAGCAAATTTGCCATTATAAGGGCTTTGGAAGAAGGCATACCAATGAATGAAGTTCCTCATCAATTTAATATCAACAAATCAACGGTTTGTCCGATTTCATCGCAATATCGCCAAACGTATAACGTGGAAAGTAAGCCAGGAAGTGGTCGACGTCGTAAATCTACTGCCCGCCAAGACCGTCAAATTGTAAAAATAGTAAAAGTTAACCCTCGGAAAACGACAGTATATGTTATTAACTATGCAAACGAGCAATTAGGGGCTTATTTTGGTATCAACACAGCCAGAAACCGATTAAGAGAGAAGCTAGAAGACCAGCCAAGAAGTAAGAAGTAAGGTTAATAAGAAAAAACGGCTTGACTTTGCCAGACGGTATCTGCATTGGTCAAAAGAGCAGTGGGCCTAAGTTTTGTGGAGCGACGAATCAAAGTTTAACTTATTTGGCTCTGATGGGTTAAATTACATTCGTCTGCTCCCAAAACAAAGATATTCATCCAAATATCAGTAGCCAACTGTTAAACATTGTGGGGGAAATAATATATTTTTGTTAAAAAAATAATTTTGCATTCTTTTTTTTTTCCTCGCTACTATAGATGAGAGTCTAACTGATTAACGGGCCTGCAAACCAACCCCAAATTTTGCAAGATGGATTAGTAGAAGTTATGTGTAAGTGCCTAAATGAAAACGAAACTATGGAACAGGTTGCAGCACTTGGTCGAAGTTTGGTAAACGTCTGTGGCAATGCGAAGTTAACAGAAACGCAATTGAGAAGTTCATTAAACCAGACAGCAAAGCAAATAAAAAGCACTGCGTCATTGCTAACAATAAAAGAGCTTGATACAGAGAACATCAGAACCGTATGACTGTTCCAGGTTCAAGTGTGGATTTAGCAATGGGGGTAACTTAGTTTGCAAGAAACCGTAGAACGTTTTCAACTCCAATAACAAAAAGAGATTTTTAATATGGTTTCTGTATTCTGTATCCTGTCATACATCATGGTCAATCAATTTTAAATACCGTGATGTGATACGATGTATAAATTTTACAATGTAGCGAACAGGGCATTCTTGTGAACAGATTTGAAAACTGGCCTCCTTTAATTTTTATTTCCTGAGTGATTGTCTCATGACCTCTACACATAGATGGATAGGTGGCACTTTCTTGCCGTACAGATGCTTGACAGTAGAACCAATCATACCAGATTGAAGTAGATTAAAATATAAACAAGTTTTCGTCATAGTTTTTTTCTAATTCTACATGCATACATACTACATACATAATTCATCATTACAACCCTTTAGTCAGGGTTATGACACCACTATGTGCGTTAATTTCTATACACGAGTGATGGGACCTACAGTTTAAAGTCGACTCCGAACGACAGATTTTTGAGAAACTTTTCATAGCAATTTTATTTTCTCTCAGAGTTTCTGCCAGAAATCTGTTGAGAGTAAGTCGCCGAAGAAATACTTTTTGTCATATTATGTTTAATTGGAGATGCCTGACCTGGGGTTTGAACCGAGGTCTCACGTCTAATAAGCCAATGCACTTGGAAATCTTAATTCCATTTTCAACAACGTCGATCACATGAATAACAGACAGGTCTTGAAAGAAATTAATTTGGTTTTTTCAAATTTCTTAGATTTTTTAGATCTTAGTAATGGAAGATGCTCTGAATGGAAGGATATTAGTTCTAGTTTACCAATGTTACCATGTTGCTATTCTAAAATTTCAACAACTTTTTGGATTAAAATTTGCTTTCTGTTTGTATTAAAAGAAAGAACGTGTCTTAGTCTATAACCCAGAGAAAGTTTTTTCCTAGAGATTTAAGAAATTTTTTAATTATTTTTATTTCTTTTGTTTCAATTTCAATGTTTTATTAACCATTCACGCCATTCGTATGCACCAAAATATGTATGTATGTATTTCAATGATTTTATTTGAAATCCCTATTAAATTGTGGCTTTTATTACAATTTTTGGTCATAAATGTTGGTGTTGTTGTTGTCATTTCTATAATAAAATAAAAAAATAATAAAAAAACACAGAATTAAACAATTTCAAGTAAAAGCTTATTGTTGTTGGGTTAAGCTAATCAAAATTCCAACACGAAATGAATACAACAGAGCACAGGGATTTTTTTATACGAATAATTTTTTTTGTGTTTTTTGTCTCCATAAAAGAATATGTTGTGTTGTGTTGGCCTTTTTTTAAATTACTTTTGGAGGGAGTTAACAACAACAACAGCAACATCAGCGAAATAAAAACATTAACAATTAAATGTGATTATAAAAGAAACAATAATCATAATAATAATAATTTTATTTTTTGTTTTTTTATACGATTGCTTTGCTGTTTAATAGCATTCAGGCCACTAAGATCAACGTTACGATTTTGGTTACGTTCAAGTGATAAAACGAAATGTAGGTAAGGAAGTCAAAGCCTCGGCGACTTTGAAAATCTTTACAGCATAATTTTCGAAAAAAGAACTGAATTTTCAAAAAAATATCGCCAAATAAAAGCTACTTTAACTTTAACACTTTTGCGAAAATAATGTGTACGAGTGAGTGCACGAGTGTCTCTAAAGTTTAATATTAATTTTTGCATAATTTTTATTTTTTATTTTTATTATTTTATTTTATATTTCCGTATTAAAAGTTTAACAATAAAATTATATTTAAAGAGGAGAAAAAAAAAATTCGTAGAAATTTTTATTGTAAATTTCTGTTGCCTTCTGCTTAAATTGTACGGGGTGGGTCATCTATCGGTTTAAATTTGATTCATAGCCTTTTTCGAATCTGGCAATACTTATATTATTCTATTCTGTCACAATGTAATGAATCGATTTACGCTTGAACAACGAGAAAGTGCACGATAATGTAGATTTTGCAAAAAAAAAATCATCTTTTCGAATGAAGCTCATTTTGGGGCTCAGAAAACCCATATGTGGTCTTACAGAAGCCAATGCAACCCTTACGAGTGACTATTTGGTGCGGCTTACATACATACATACATAATTGGTCATTACAACCCTTCAGTCAGGATTACGACCTAGTTCCTCACACCACTTATGTTGTGTGTGTTAGTTTTATACATGAGTGGTGGGACCTACAGTTTAAAGTCTAATCCGAAGGACAGATTTTTGAGAAACTTTTCATAGCAATTTTATTTAACTCTCAGAGTTTTTGCCAGAAATCTGCTGAGAGGAAGCCGCCGAAGAAACACTTTTTCATATTTCGTTCATTTGGAGATGTCTGACCTGGGATTTGAATCATGGCTTTACGTCTAATAAGCCAACACACTATCTACTAGACTACGGCGACTTCATTGGCCCATATTCTTTTGAAAACGAGGACGGCGCAACCATTACGCTTAAGGGACCCACCAATCGAACCATGATAACTGATTTTTTTTGTACTCGCTCTTCATGGTATTGATGTAAACGATATTTGGTCTCAACAGGATGGTGCAATTTACCACACATCTCATGCCGCAATCAATTTATTGCGTCAAATGTTTGATGGCCGCTTAATTAGCAGAAATGGTGATGTCAATTGGCCGCCAAAAAGCTGCGATTTTATACCATTGGACTACTTTCTGTGGGGGGCCGTTCAAGAAAAGTGTTATGCCGGCAAACCGAAGACAATTAAGAATTTAACACGTTGACTGCCACGCGCTTTACCAGTAAAATCTCCTTCAGGCCACGAGTACCGCTGTACGCAAGTAGTTAAATAATCGTTACCCCAATAAGAGTGACGCGGCCCGATCAGAAACTTTGCTGTCACCTGAATATGGGTGACGTGGCAGTCAACGTGTTAAAGGCCAACACTCATGATGCCATTGCCGAGATACGACCCCAAACATTAAAAAAAGTGCACGAAAATTGGTCTGATGGAATGAGGTATTGTGAGGCCAGGCGTGACAAACATATGAATGAAATCATATTACATTTCGAACCGGAACAATTGTACTTCACAACAAAAACGATAAGAAAAATTTAAACTTTTAAATGGCCCACCCTATATTATCCGGCTGAGTAATATACAGCGCAGCACAGCACATATTTTTTTATGATGAAAATAAATTTTTAGCAAATAAAACAAATGACACAGTTTTGTTTCTTTCCATCTCTCTCCCTCTCTTTCTCTTTCTCTCTCTATATATGTATGTACATATGTATGTATTGTTATTACTAAAGGATTTTTTTTTATGGATTTTTATTTATTACTGTTGCCGGTGACAAATCTTTATTAGTCTGTTGGTGAAATCTTATACATGATCTCGTTGTTAAATTGATGTTTAAATTTTTTTTATGATAATTTTTCTGTTTTTTTTAAATTTCAATTTTAATTGCCATTGTATTTATTGCTTGACATACTCTTTAAACAATAGTTGCTTGGCATATTTCGCAATTTATTCATTTGCTTGGTTTTTTTTAGCTTTTTTTTTTAAATAAAATATTACAAAAAAAAATATGGAAAAAAATAAAGCTATTGAGTTAATAATTGGAAAATTACTAAAGACATCAAATTATAGTCGATCAGTTTAAATTGTTTCGAGCATAAATTATTTCTATACACTCTACACAATTTATGTACATTTGTTTGTGTCTGCCTTATTGCTTAAATGACTTAAACAGTGTATTTAAAAGAAATAGTTTAACTTTTAAATTAAACTTTAATCATTTATAATTTTACAGAAAAAAAAATATTTTCTTAATTACTAGGAAGTATTAAGAGAAATATATTTTGAAATGAAATTTTAATATTCAATGTTGGAGCTACTATAAATATTGCATGTAAATTCAAAACATCTTTTTGCAGTTTGTGATGATTGCATCCTACTCTTCCTCACATACATAACACAGCCCTGCAAATTTGGACTTTTTTTGTGCTCCAGGTATTTCCAAAGGCATTAAGTAAATCTGATTAATTTTTATAAACCTCGACCGCCATATTGGATCCGCCATTTTGAATTTTTTAAATCTGAATGAAGATCTGTAATCAACCACTCCAAAACCCCTGAGTAATAATTTTCAAGTAAATCTGCACGTCAGTGTTTAGCTCTACAATGTTTCAAAAGAGGCCAAAAACGCTATTTTTAGGGGTTTCAACCTCCTTTTTCTCGAAAACCTGACGTGATGGAAAGTTTTGGAAATCAGATTCGTGTTCAGCGCGCAAAATGCCTTCGGAAACACCTGGAGCCATCTTATTTGCAAAACCCATGCAGGGCTGTGTAATTGGTCATTACAACCCTTTAGTCAGGATTACGACCTAGTTTCTCACACAACATTATGTTGTGTGTGTTAATTTTATACAAGAGTGGCAGGACCTTCAGTTTTAAGTCGCCTCCGTACGGCAGATTTTTTGAGAAACTTTTCATGGCAATTTTTTCATGCTGAGAGGAAGTCGCCGAAGAAATACTTTTTGTATTTGGGTGTGAAGTCTGGCCTGGGGTTTGAACACTGGCTTTACGTCTAATAAGCCAACACACTACCTACTAGACCACGGCGACTTCCTCAAGAGATATTAAATATTGGTCCCGGCAGTCTAGTAGGCAGTCTAGTAGGCAGTAATTTGTTTTTTTTTTTTTTTGTGGAAATGAAAGAAAGTAAGATATGTTGAAAATGCTGCTTTATTGCTGTTCTTACATAGCACACTTGGTTACTTATTATACGTTGTATTGTATGGTGGTGAAAGGTGGTACTAAAGTAATGCAAACAAATGATTTCTGTACTACATCTGGCATATTATAGGGTTGCTCTACAAATGCGTGTCTATTGTTAAAAGTCAATCGAATTTGTCTCAATAGAATTTTTGTCTGCAAAAAGAAGTGGATTCATTGCTATCTTATCAATATGTAGGATGATTTGAAAAAATGGAAGTTTCTGCGAACTATGCAAAAAATCGGAAAGAAAAGACCAAAAACAACAACAATCTTTTACTTAATTTGCTTATGCTTTTTATGAATTATTAAATACTGAACAAAAGACTTAAGCAACAAACCTAGTTTTTATGTAATAGCAATAGAATGCCTTTCCTTTTTTCCATATCAAAATTTTTGCCATTTAATTCATATTTTAAGACATAATTTCCAACCTTAAAATAAAAGCGACTGCCAAAAAATAATGTCATTATGTCATCGTTTCAATTTCAAATAAACCTTAAAAAACCTCATATTTTTTTAAATTTTTTTTCCATTTTTTTTCCTTCTGTTGAGTGGTCATACATATACCAACAGAAGTTTCATTTATTTTCATATCAAATGACATTTAAATAGTTTATGCATAAATGCAATCACAATTATACTTATAGTTGATGGCTGGTTTTTTTTCATTTTCTGCCTTCTCTTTCTCTCTCTGTTTATCAAATGATAAGTAGGAGCCTGAGTATGAGCCTGAGTATGTAAATTTTTTATAAAATTTTTTAATTTTTTTTTCATTTGTTTGTTTAACTAAAAAAATATTTTTTTTTTTGGTATTTTTTTAAATACACTCGAGTTAATGTGCTATTTCAGTGGATTATAAATAATGTGTTGACGACTACTTTTTTGCTTGAAATAATATCTGCATTTATCGAATGTTGGAGATGAAAAAAAACGAAACTAAATACAGACAGCATCTACAAATGTCTGTCAGTTTATGTTTTATTTGGTTTTTTTTTAATTTAAGTTTGGGGTGTAAACATTTGTACTGAAAAAAAGAAAACAAAAAAATTTTATGCAAATAAGTGAAAATGTCAGAATATTTTTCTTAATCATCACAAGTCAAAAGGTGCCTGTTTAAAATATTATTGAAGAAGGAGTCAAACAAAAATTGATACTTTTAAAATAAGTGTCAGTTTAACCAAGAAATACAATAAAAAAAACGTAAATAAAAATTCTGCATTCTTATGCAAAAGATTTCAATAAAAAAAAATTGCAACAAACTGTGATTGATAATTGTGCCGTAAAATAAATATGTTGGAAAATGTTAAAATCTGTTAACAAGTAAACAAACTGCAGCTAAACAAAGTACAGAGATTGGCATGGTTGGGTATAAAGGGTGCTCTCAAGTCCACACCCCAGGCTGGCCTTGAGGGCAACTTGTCTCTATAACCATTTAGTCAGAATTATGACCTAGTTTCTCACACCACTTATGTTGCATGTGTTAATTTTATACATGAGTGGCGGGACCTACAGCTTAAAGTCGATTCCGAACGACAGATTTTTCGTACTTACACTATGAAACAAAAGTGAACCTTTTTTTTTTATTAGATTGCCTTTATGGAAGCGTAGCTTTTAAACTACGAATGAAAGCAAATTGAAATGTTTACCCTAAATTAACTAAAGATTTATTATATTCCACTAAACATTAAAAATTAAAATTACATTTCATTTTACACAACAAAAATATTTTATTGGAAAAAAAAACTCACTTTTGCACTCTTTTCAAAAAATTCAGAAAAACTATGTTAATAATCGATTATACTTCCTTTTTTGCGAATAACTTCGTTGAGGCGACGTGGCATACTCTTCACAAGATTTTCACAGTGTATTAGATCAATTTCACACCACATTTCATATATTTTTTTCCAGAGTTCCTTAATACTTCCAGGTTGTTGTTCAAGAATCCCTGGATTTCGTTTAAGGATGACTCACAAATTTTCGATGGGGTTTCAGTCTAGACTTTGTGCTTGAAATTTTTGACTTTTCAACCAAGTTCGAACTAGTTTCGACTTGTGTTTCGGATCATTATCTTGTTTGAATATTGCATCATCCTCGCTATATACCAAATGTCCTAAAGCTACCGGTAAATTTTCATACAAGAGGTGCAAGTAGTTTTCCTTACGCATTTTGCAATTTATTTGGACAAGTGGACCCACTCCTAAATAAGTAAAACAAGCCCAAACCATTAGAGAACCACCCCCATGTTTTACGGTCTTAATGGCCTGGTATGATTGGGTGGCCTCGCCTGTCGTAGACCAAAAATATTGTATTCCATCTGAGTTGAGTCGATTAACTTTCGTCTCATCTGATTACAAAACTCTTTTCCAGTCATCCAATGTCCAGGACTCATGAGACTTAGCAAAGTTTAGTTTAGACGGGGCTTTTATTTGCTTAGGTGTTAACTTATGTTTTTTGGGTTTTTTTCTAGCTGGAATAATGCAAATTTTTTTAAAGATCTTCGTACTGTCCTGCCAGTGTGTGAAAAATCTATGTTATGTTACGCTTGCATAAAGGCAATCTAAGAAAAAAAGGGTTCACTTTTGCTCCATAGCGCAGTTTTGAAAAAATATTGTAATTTAATTGAATCTTCTTTTCTTTCTTTGAAATTTTGAGTTACATTCTATCACTTTATATTTATTACTTAATGTCTGCTTAATCTCTGTCAGGGCATATTAAAAATGTTTACAGTTAAGATATCACTCCACTAACATTTCATATTGGAAAGTTCTTTAAAGCAAGCTTCTCTTCAAACGATTTCAAATGGTGTGTCCAAATAAATTTTCTCCAGATGGTGTAGTCGTTTAATGAGACTAAAAACTCTTCATCATGGTTTTGTATTTGAAGATAATTAAGAGACACACAAATTACCCTCAAAATATTTTATACAGGAAATGTAGTAAGTCAGGAGCGTAATTATTTTTATATGACTGAAAACAAAAAAACTTTTTTTGTTTGTGTTTTATGACAGTGCATACAACATCATAATATTATAACGTTTATAACAGACTTCAAGCAATTGTTTGAATACCACTAAAAGGAGCTTACAATAAAGGATGTTTTTTCTTTCTTTTTTTTGTTTTGTAATGAAATATATGCCATGTCTTCAAGCATTTGTTTTTATGTAGTTTGAATAAAATTTGAAATAAATCACAACATAGCCTGCAATTAATTATCAGCATTATACACCATAAAAGTTATACATACACCCGTACAACATAAGAGTTGTAAATGCAGAATGTACCATACATACTTATACCGGAATGAGAGAATAAATGAATCTAATGTCTGTCTGCTCGTAGAAAAAAAAAAAAGAAAAGCCTGCCAGACAAATTTCATTCATTTTCATTTTATTGTTGTTGTTGAAATAAATGCTGCAATTTGATTTTATTAATTTGAGTGTTTGAATTCTTTCTTTCTTGTATTTTTATTTCATTTCATTTTTTGCCATGGCAATCAAGCGTATGCAATATTATAAAAATGAAATAAAATTAAATGAAATGAAATGGAATCAAATGATTTGAAATGTACAAACATTTTGGCGCTTGTAATCTGAGTCATACGGACACGGACTCTTAGTGAAAACGATATGAAAACAGCCAAAATATACGTTTGAATGCGGGATAACTAACCATGAGCAGAGACTAACTACTTACTTTGTTGGATTACCCCATACAGCCCATAAGCTGGAATTTTTTTTTTTACCATGAATGACTGCATAGGCCAGCAAAGCTTAGAGGAGATCATGTTTAACTCTTTTTTGGATGCTGCATAATAAGATGTTTGCTGCTGCTGCTGCTGCTTGTGATGATGATGATGCAACAACGCATGCTTTAAAGTCAAGAAAACAAGGCGTTCATAGAAAACAGAAAGAAATCTTTACAATTCAACATTTGTTTCTTTCATGTGGAGAGTGGTGTGGCTTTCTGCAAACATTTATTTAATGCATAAAATTTGACCACAAGACTTTAAATCACGTTTTACGAAATCTCCTCCGAAAAAAACGACATAAAGAAACTAAAACCCACTAAAAAAGCCATATCGTAACAACAAAGATTTTAAATTGAAAAATTATTTCAACAAACGGCAGCAATTTTGTACAAATTTTTCTAAGGCTGTTTGTTTCTTTGTTTGTTTATTTGATTTGCAGATCTTTTTTCTTTCTGTTTTTTATTTATTTTTTTGTTCAGGAATATATTTTAAATGTATGTTGAAATGTTATAATTTTGGACGCCCAAATGCTAAAATGGAAATCAATGTGTATAATTTTATTTTGTTGGGGGGGAGGGGGACTTTTATTACATCAAAGCAATAAACCTGAAATCTATAGCAAATAAGCGGGCAGTTTTACCAACCAAAGCTTAAGGAATCTCAAGGAAAACAAAAGACTTAAGGCATAGGTCTCTTTTTCTTCTACTTCTTGCTCGTCATTCAGTTTTTGCTTATGTCTAGACCCCGGTGTTCCCTTATGATCCCTTTGCAATTTTGATGAAGTCTGTATAACATTCTCAATCCTTCCTAGTTAGTTATTATATCACATTATTAACCACATTGATTTCGTTAAATATCAGCAATTTTTTCTGTTCTTCTGAAGATCGCCGGTTTTATTCAACAGCCTTCGATGTGGAGTACACACTCTCTAACAGCGTAATAGTTCCTTTACATGCAGTGGACAGTAAAAGTCTTAGTACATACATACATAATTGGTCATTACAACCATTTAGTCAGGATTACGACCTAGCTTCTCACACCACTGATATTGTGGGTGTGTTAATTTTATACATGAGTGGCGGGACCTACAGTTTAAAGTCGATTCCGAACGACAGATTTTTGAGAAACTTTTCATGGCAATTTTTATTTACCTTCAGAGTTTATTTTTACAGAAATTTGCTGAGTGGAAGTCGCCGAAGAAATATTTTTTATATTTTGTTTTGATTTCTGGCCTGAGGCTCGAACCCTGTCTTTACGTCTAATAAGCCAACACACTACCTACTAGACTACGGCGACTCCAAGTCTTAGTACGGCAATATATTTCAGCAATTTCATGAATTTTAGTCAAAAGTTTGTATACAAATTTATAGTTTATATATTTATTTAATTAATTTATTACTGTTTAAGTCAAGGAAAAGTCAGATAAAGGAAATATTGATTGAATCACTGAAAGACCTCAAGGACATACATAATACGACTGACGTAATCCTCCACATAACAATAAGGACTTGTTTATTGCCATGTGAGTATACTGTAGAGAGTTGTAGTCGCCACAGTCTAGTAGGTAGTGTTAGTCCACGGTTCAAATCACAGCTCAGACATCTCCAACAAAACGAAATATGAAAAAATATTTTTTCTGCGCAGATTTTTCTCTCTGAAGGTTTCTGCCAAAAATTCTGAGAATCAAATAAAATTGGCGCGAAAAGTTTCTCAAAACTTCTGTCGTTCGAAGTCGACTTTATACTGTAGGTCCCAGCGCTCATGTATAAAAAGTGGTGTGAGAAGTTAAGTCGTAATCTTGAATGAAGGGTTATAATGACCAATTATGTATGTATGTACATACAGTGATGGCCTTATAATTAGAAACGACGTAGCAACATGTATGTTTGTTAATTTGTTTTACAGTTTTCACTGTGTACCTGGGATCAAAGGCTTTGTTTGGAGGTCGTCTTACATACGTTTTTCCATCAGGTTGGGGCAAATTAAAATTAGATTCGTCACTCCAGAGAACTCTGTTCCAGAAACATCGTTTGTAATTATGAGGCCACCACTGTATGTGTGTATGTAAGTTGAAATGAACCCGATACTATATTAAGCACTGCATATGCCTTTTTGATACTGCTCTTGACATCATGATGGCCTCCTTGAAGACTCAATTAGCTGGGTGTTCTCCGAGTTTTTTTATCTTCGTAAACTTTATCCTCAGACACTCCTTACCGACAAGCAGCACAACCATGCGCCATGTCATGCCGGTAATGTCAGTCTCTTAATTCGCAGAAACCCCAAGAAATGCCAGTTTGATCATATGTTAACAGGACAGCGTTAAATAATACAGAGGATAATATGCAACACTATCTGGCATTTATCGCACTGGCATCCGTTTCCCAAGAAAGAAAGCATACTTAACATCGCTGTTGAGACTGTTTATAAGATGAATTGCTTACAACTTAGTCTTATCCAGCAAGCATTATCTTGGAATGCTTAACACAATATTTTGCAATGAGATTGTGACGTTTCTATGTATACATACATACATACATAAATACATAATTGGCCATTACAACCCTTCAATCAGGATTATGAACCTAGTTTCTCACACCATTTATGTTGTGTGTGTTAATTCTTTACATGGGTGGCGGGACCTATAGTTTAAAGTGGACTCCGAACGACAGATTTTTAAGAAACTTTTCATGGCAGTTTTATTTACTCTCAGAGTTTTTTCCAGAAATCTGCTGAGAACAAGTCGCGGAAGAAATATATTTTCATGTTTCGTTTTGATGTCTGACCTGGGGTTTTAACCGTGGCCTTATGTCTAATAAGCCAACACGCTACCTACTAGACTACGGCGACTTCAATTCTATGTACATTTCTATGTGTGTATACCGAATGTAAATATCTTAATTGTGGTAAGAAATATGTTTTCTTTAATCAATAATATCCTCCACTAATTAAACATTTCACTGAAGTGATGATTATTGTTGTTGTTAAAATGCCAGTGATGAAATAATTTTCATAAACATTTCAACAACAGCCCACGACGTTATAACGTTGATGATTAAGGAAGATTTTTCTTTTATTTTGCTATTAAAAACGAACAAAAAGGAATTCATAACAAAAGAATAAATTGCAATATATTGTGGTCCATGTATGTATGTATGTCTCTACCCCACAACAATAACAACAACAACAACAGAAAAAAAGAGGTAAGTAAGGAAAAAAAGAGAAAACCAGGAGTAAGAAAACAAAAGAAAAGAAAACAAGTAAAGCAAAACATTTTATTATTCTTTCATTTGCTTGACCATTCAGACAAGCGTTGTTGTTTATACTGGGCTGGGATGTTGTCCATTTATTCATTCATTCATTCATTCATTCATTCTGTCAGTTATTCATTCATTCATCCATTCATCACTTAACCTAATTTTTAAAAGGCTGCTGCTTGCTGCTGCTGCTGTTTTAGCTGCTGTTGTTGGTATTGTAGAGAATAACAAAAAAAAAAAAGAGAGAAAAAAATAAAGAAGCAACAACAACAGCAACAACAAAAGGTTGTTTTATTTTGCCACTGACACTTGTATGTGTAAGTTTTACGCTGATTGCAGCAATATTGAGTGTTTTTTCTGTTTCGCTTTGTTTGCTTGTTTGTTTGTTTGTTTGTTGATGCTGCTGCTGTTTTGGTTGTTGCTCCTCCAGTGTTTATAACGTAATACCACAAAAGTTAACACAGTGACCCATAAAACTGGCTAAAATAATATAGAGACACAGCACAAACCAATGAGGTGGTGTATGGTATTTAATGCTTAGGCTTCAACAGCAACTATAACAGCAGCAACCAGCAACACTATAGAAATTGTAATGGCCAGCAAAAAAAAAAAAACTACAATAAAAAATCAAAGAAAAACAACAACAACAACAACAACAGAAAAAGGATGCTGTTGTGTTTGGGAAGCATGTTTTCTGCTGGTTACGTCGCTTTATCATACCACAAGGCGTGCAACAGATTTAGTTTAAAAAGAACGTGTCCATACCTCATTACGAAACCTTTGAATTACATTTTGTTTTGCGTTCAGTTAAGTTCAGATGTGTTTTTTTTTTCTGTTTTTTCTTCTTCTTCTTTTTCTTTATTTTTTTTCCTCTGAGCACAAGAATAACATTTCAGTTGTGTATTGTGTGCTGTACTACTTGTAGTTTAATGATGATTGTCCATTCCATGGTGGAATGTTATATACAGTGGCCACATAAAGGTGCTTGACTTACTCTGATGCTGTTGTTTTCTTCTGTTTTTTTTTCTCTTTTTTTTTGTTAACTGCCTGCCTTATTTTCTTTACAAGCAAGCACTTGCTTAACCAATTTCGTTGTTATTTTCTTTTTTTTCGCTTTTGCTACTGATTTTTGCAATTGTCGATGAAGAGAGATCATGGTGTTGTTGTTGCTGTTGTTGTTGCTGCTGATGATGATGATGTTCAAATATTTACCAACTAATCATAGCATTTCTGCAGGCCTATTAGAGAACGTTCTACATGAAAATCAACAGATTTAATCAAATAATTGAGATAATGAACACTAAAGTTTGAATCTGAACAATTGCTTTTAATGATAGCTGGCCCCGATAATCTGGATTTATAGTTTATACAGGTGTTATGCCATCAAGTATTTTATCATTTTCAAAATGAATGGAATTTTTACTAAAAAAAAAGTCTTCTCTCTTAACGATATCTTTTGGTGGATTAATTAAGTAGTAATGATGGTGGTGGCATGATCTAATTTTTTTGAAAATGAATTTAATGAACGCCAAAAATACTCGTATATGAAATTATTGTGAAGATTGTAAATGCAATTTAAGCTGAAGTTGAAATTATGAACATGAACACAAACACAAACTAAAAAGAAAGAAAGTTTTTAGAAGAAAAGGTAACGTCTTCTTTACATTAATCAAATGACGATCAAATGATGAGCATTGCCTTTATGCTTAAATGTAAATGAAACAAACTGTGTGTGTGATATATCATCAACATTTTCTATACGTTTGAAACATCAATGATGCTCTTATGTATTGAATATAAAGTCGTTCAAATAATTACCACAGCTTTTCTGCGGAAATCGTTTCCGAAATATTAAATTTTCCATCACTCTGGCGCATAAATTGGGCTGCTGATTGTTATGATGGTTAAAAGAAATTGTTTTGGCCACTAATTTTAGCCTGACCAGGACTATAATAAAATTGTTGAGTTTGTGCAAATTCCAATGCACAGGAGATACAAAACCTTCCAATGCTTCAAGAAAAAAATTACAATTTGGCGTGGATTTTGAGTTAAGACAGTCATCAGGCCATCACTGTCAAGGGCAAGACCTCAAGGGCAAGACATCAATTGGATGATCTAGACACAAACTTCGTATGGTTTCAACAGAATGGCGCTACTTACGACCCATCTGATGCTACTTTGAATATCCTATACGAGCGATTTGAAGGCATGATCATCTCACATGGAGGTAAGATGAATAAACCAACGAGATCATGCGATTTGACAGCATTAGACTTTCTGTTGTGAGGTTTTATTAAGTGGCAGATGTATGAGAATAAGTCATAAACCATAGCGGTACTCAAAGCCAACATAACTTCTACCATTCGTCGAATTTAACATTTTGGATGCCCTTGAAGCCGCCGTAGTCTAGTAAGTAGTGTGTTGGCTTATTAGTCGTAAGGCCACGGTTCAAACCCCAGCGGTCAGACATCAAAACGAAAATATGAAAACATATTTCTTCAGCGACTTCCTCTCAGCAGATTTCTGACAAAAACTCTGCCATGAAAAGTTTCTCAAAAATCTGTCGTTCGGAATCGACTTTAAACTATAGGTCCCGTCACTCATGTATAAAATTAACACACACACAACATGAGTGATGTGACAAGCTAGGCCGTAATCCCGACTGAAGGGTTGAAATGGATGCCCTTTAACCAGAGAAGCCGTGTCATGTACCACACATAGTGGCCTCAAAAATTTTTCATGCGGCGACTCTCTCAGCAGACTTCTGACAAAAACCGTGGGAATGAATAAAATTGCTCAAATCTGTTGTTCGGAGTTGATTTTGAACCACCCATGGATTCAACTAACACATACAACAGGGGTGGTGTGAAAAGGTATGTTGTAATGCTGACTAAGGGGTTGTAAAGAGCAGCTAAGTACGTAACTAGTTTGGTATAATTTCATATGGCGGATGTAAAATAAACCAACAGGGAGGTGTGAAAGGTACTTCTATATCTTCTTCTTCCTTACGAATAGTCAAGCCGCACTGGCCACAGTATCATCGTACTCGATAGAATCTAGCCTGACTTCGGTTGCTTTTGCTGGGTCAAGATTACTTCGAAATCACTGGCAATGAAATATCTGACTATCTGGCGAGAGAAATGGATAAGCATCAGATGATATTCCTCATAAACATTACTGAGAAATCTGGGTAGAGAGGAGGTATATAAGTTTCTGCCTGAAAAAACAAAAATTGAATCAGAGCGCATATTTTTGTGAATCGTATTGCCCTGAGAAGTATCAAAGAGCACTTCTTCGAACTGTGTCAAGTGAATTTGGCGATTTAATGAACTTTACGCGGACCACAGAGTAGTTACTATATGAACATAGCATTCGTCTGTATCGTTCTAATGAGAAGTTATTTGAATGGGAATAAATCACTGAACTTTGATCAATATTGCAGGGGTGATTAAGCGGTTCAGGATTTGTGATCAGACTAGGACACAAAGGTATTTGAAAGTCAACCGTCTATGTGGTCCAGTTTTTACAATTAGAAACTTATTTTTAATATGAAGTCGCCGCAGTTTAACAGGTACTGTCTTGGCTTATTATACGTGAGACCACGGTTCAAACCCACTACACTCTACAGGAGAAATCAGTGTCTCCCTCTCCTCTACACGTTATATGTGTGCTCATAATGATTTCTGTGTTTTAAATGAGTGATATTTTGTCATGAATTTGTGGAGAGAAGACTCTGGAAAACTGTTATAAAAGCATAGCCCTGTTGTTGAGCAATCTCAAGCACAGCAGGTACTGGGTTATAAAATTATGGGGAAAAATAATGCAAAAATCACATGCGAAAATTGAATTTAAATGGATTTCAATATGTTTTCAAGTGATATTCTTTACTCTCGATATGTGGTCCAAACTTTCTTAAGTGGATAGTCATGCATGAAATTTTAATTTAATGAAGTTGCCGTAGACTAGTAGGTAGTGTGTTGGCTGATTAGACGTAAGGCCTTAGTTCAAGGCCCAGGCCACGCATCTCCAACAAAACAGAATATAATAAAATATTTCTTCGGCGCCAGCCTCTCAGCAGATTTCTGTCAAAAAAGCTGAGAGTAAATAAAATAAAATTGCGATAAAAAAGCTTTCTAAAAATCTGTTGTTCGGAGTCGACTTTAAACTGTAAGTTGCGCCACTCATACATACAATTAACTCAGACAACATTGCAACCCTTCAATCAGGATTACGGCCTCACTTCTCATACCACTCATGTTGTGTGTGTTAATTTTATACATGAGTGGCAGGACCTACAGTTTAAAGTCGACTCCGAGATTTTTGAGAAACCTTTCATTGCAATTTTATTTACTCTCAGCGTTTTTGCCAGAAATCTGCTGAGAGAAAGTCGCCGAAGGAATACTTTTTGTATTTTGTTTTGACGTCTGGCCTGGGGTTTGAACTCTGGCTTTACGTCTAATATGCCAACATACTACCTACTAGAATACAGCGACTTCAGCTTTCTCTAAATGGATGACAATTATATGGTGATGAAAGTCCAGTTTCGTAACAATATTCAGGATGCTTGAGTAATGGTCCTTCACAATGTTTTTGCATGGTTTCATAGACGTTCTAGTGATGAGATGAGTGTGATGCAATTTTAGCATTAAAATTATGGCATCAAATACGAGTCAAATATTAAGCTGCTGTTTTTCTAGTTACAGCATCTGCTTCATTAATTTAAATAGAACTTCTTTAGCAGTTTGCAATGCCTAACTATACTTTGAATCAAGTTCCTTCAAGTCCAAACGTTATTTATTTTCAAACATATTGTAGTTCGTTTATATTAAAAGAAATGTAATGAAAATTAGAGCATGTAGTTGATAATTCGTTAAGTTACGATTTTGTTTTTAAATGTGAAAATAACGTCATTAAAAATTTCATTAATTGAGAAGAAAAAATCCAATAAAAAAAATTTTCTTTTTTTTTGTATCACAAATGCAATACAAAAGTTTGTGTCTTAAGTCTTTGGTTTGACCATTGGCCATGTGCCATAACCTTATGGCCAGACTAAGGCACGACTCAATTAAAGACCGAAAACAATAAAAAGATATAAAAAACTGCCATGAAAAAAATTTATTTTTTTAATTACTTGACTGATAATTAAAATTACTTAATGGACTTTAAGCGTAATAATAAAAAAACAATTATAAGGTAATTAATAAAGAGAAAGAGAAAATAAAATTAATAAAAAAAGCATTACTTGGCTTACCTGTGTGTATCCTTTGGTGTGCCTTTAGATGTGAACTTTTGGTATAAACTTTTGTGCAACCTGTCAGTAGAATGAAACAAGAGAAAAAAACAGAACAGAATGAGAAATATAAGCAGAAATAAAAGTTTTTTATTTTAGAAAGGTTAACACAAGAAATAACTGAAGAAATCATACAATTCGCATATAATGCCACAAACAAAATAACGAATTTATAAATTAATAATAACCACATACACATATTCATAGTTATTGTTTTGTTTTGTGTTTTGTTTGAAATCATTTCAATTGTGTTATAAATTTTTACCACAACAACACGATTAACACGATTTCTTGTGGCACCAGCAGAGGTAGTGTAATAGAAAAACAATAAAAATAACCACAAAGAAAAAAATCAGTTGAAGGAAAATAGAAACAAAATCTTCCCTTTTTGCCACTTGTTGTTTGAAAGAAAAAATTTCATTCCTTCTCCTCCTCCTCCTACCCGCTAACTTAGGCAAGCCACCTACTTTGAAAGTTAAACACCGGGAAACTCCAATTGTAAATTGTAATTCAAATAATCTATCTATCTATTGTTGTTGTTCTTTTTTCTCTTCCATTTTGTTGCAAGAAAATCCCATAAATAAGTGTATAAATAAATGCTTTTTTTGTAAAGGTGCCACATGCATAAGTAGTTATGGCAGGAGTTTTTCCTTGATTTTCTACTTGAAAAAAAAAAATATACGAAAAGACGAAAAAACATATAATAAATCTGCCTTATTTGTGGCAAAATGCAATTTAATGTTGTAGCAAGTGGTTGCAAAAGTAGAAAAATACAACAAAAAAAATCACAAAAAAACACCTTTAAAGTACGTTTTTTTTTCTAATAAAAATAATAATGGTATGTAGAGGAGTTTTTTCCATTATGTTGCATGTTATTTAATGTTGGCAACCTGTTGCTTGTCGTGTTTTATATTCACTCTGAATAGCAAAAGTACAAAAAATAAACACAAAAATTTTTTTTGATCAACCAAAAAAATATTACCCAAATATATTTAAAAAAAGCAGAAATCTAAAGGAATTTATTGATTGGTTCTGCTGGCGAGAGTACGATTACTTGGCTAATTTGTGTAATATGACATACGCTCAGCGCACAAATCGATTAACTCCATAAAACAAAAATTTGGGAAATGCGATGAAATAATGTAAATTGTTTTTTAAAATTCCCTTTACAATATAAATTTAAATATATATTATAGAATACATAAATACATATATAGCTTCCAACTAATGGTATATAAAATTAATAAGAAAGAATAGCCAAAAAAATAATGTCAGTAATGTTATAAATTTCATGTGACTGGTGGAGTTAATCGATTTGGCAACTGGAAAAAGTAATAAAGTTAAATTAGGTATTCAAATTTTTAAGTTTTTTATTACAGAAAAAGTTAGTTATTAGATATTTTTATTACAAATTTTCCATAAAAATGAGTGTTTACAGTGCTGTTATAATATATTATTTGTGATTAATTTATCAGCAGTAGAAATAGTGTCTCCTTCATCAGATGTATGTAAGGACTCGTCATTTCGATTTGTTCTCAAGTTTTTAAAGTAATTATGGTTAACAGGAGGAATGAATTTAAGCAGATCCATCATGTCTCTCCTTGTTTCCCTTGCCACATTTCTGCCTTTAGGATATAATAAAGGCTGACCTACATTTTTCATACTTTGTGGCCTACCTGCTACAGATTTCCTTGTGTTAATTTCGTTAAATTCTAAAACTTCATTATAATGTGCAACCCTTGCGCTGACCAACTTCTTCCTCTTCCCTGATTTTGGTGGAACTTGGTCAGTACAGGGACTGCGTTCACCCGTGACGGGCCGCTATGCGTGCTCAAGTGAGCTTTGTGATATCAGAGCTACCACTCCGACCTAACCTAACCTAACCTAAATCTTCATTATAGTCATATTTGAATTGTATGAGACGGGATTTTGACCTTTCTAATTATATGCAGCGTATTTTAAGCCAATTTACTGGAAAAAAAACCCTGTAACGGTTGCTTTTCTGTTAATGATTGAGTTTTATAAAGGTTTTGTTGAAAAAAAAAAATCATGGTGGGTTATTTGGAATAGATTAAATGGTGCTTTCTTTTTGCACGTTTTGATTATATTGTACCAATCATCTGGTGAATAAGTGTTTTGTAACTGCAAATTGATAACTGTTAACATTCAAAGGTTGCTAGTGTTGCATTATTGAAACGATTTACATAAGAGTATGGAGTTAATCAAAATATCTTCTGAAATAAATCACTTATTATTCAATGGCCCAAAAAAAATTTGGTGTTTATCTTTTGGCGTTAATTTTTACTATTCAGGAAAGTTATAATAAATATAAAAAGTTATGACTATCCCAAGTGGTTTGACACCTAAAATTAAGATGTTTCAAAAAGTGGAGTTAATCACTTTGTGCGCTAAACGGCTCATATGTGGCGGTAGTCTAGTAGGTAGTGTAATGGCTTATTAGACGTAAAGCCAGGGTTCAAACCGGAGGCCAGGCATCAAAACAAATACAAAAAGTATTTCTTCGGCGACTTACTCTCAGCAGATTTCTGGCAAAAACTCTGAGAGTAAATAAAATTGCCATGAAAAAAATGTTTCTCAAAAATCTGTCGTTCGGAGTCGACTTTAAACTGTAGGTCCCGCCACGCATGTATAAAATTAACACACACAACATGAGTAATGTGAGCAGCTAGGCCGTAATCCTGACAAAAGGGTTGTAATTATGTATGTAAAGATTTTTGTCTGCAGTACTTGCAATACTCATTGCCATTTATAGCACTAACTGAAGTTTGATGATCGAATTATACTCGAAATGTTTGATGACGATAAATAAAAAAAGAAATCTGAACATGCATCTTTATGCAGCGAACAAAGTGAAATGACAACAAGAAGTTATTCGGTAATTTTGTTTTCCACAGAAGTTTAAATTTTTCATAAGTCGCAGATGTATGTGCATAAGCCACAAACGGCATTCAAAACTATCAGAGCCATGGAACATTGAACATCCTATGTGTTCTCTCAAACGAATTTTGATGATTCCTTGCATAAAATTTCTGGCTTTATAAGTATATGAATGGAAAGACTTTTTCTTCAATTTGCTTTACATCTGCCTAAGCTTCAGTGGTAGGCCTCCTTAGATATTTTGCACAATATTTTCGGACATTTAAAATTTTCATTCTTTTAAATCGCTGTCTTAATGTAACATTTTTTTGAATTGCTTTATGAATTTATTTGTTGTTGTTTCTTTCTTTTTCTTTTGCTTCTCGTATGTCTTATTATAATAAGATTTTTATGTGGTTCTTGTTGTTTTCCATTTTTTTTTTGTTTGTGCTTCCTTTTGCATCTTGATATGGTTAATATTGGAAATATTAGCCAGTAAATGCAACAAATGAAAATTTGAATGTTTTTGAATGCATTTTGTTGTTTTTTTTGCAACCAACTTAACTTAAAAATAACACAAATTAAGGCTGTTTATTGGGTCAATTGTATGAGAGAGGATCGATATGAATTGAAATTCAAGAAAAATGAAATGCTCATTGCATTGCTGTGTATGGCAATCTACTATTCTAATGCCATAGCCACACTAATAATGGCAATAATAAGTGGTAGAAATCATACAAGACAACAAGTGAATGTTTTAATGGAGAAAAAAAAACTTGAGTGTTTTTTTTTGTTTTTTCCTTTAATACGAATGCCTGAATGCCTTCTTATGCAGAAATATTATTGAAAGTAATTAGATTTTTATAAAAATGAAAAATTAACATTTGAATTATGGTTGGCGAGAGCAAAAACAAAAAAAAAACTGCCAAATTTCTAATTTATTTCTTAAGACACACAAAATACATATTATAACCAGCGATTTACATTTTGATTTGTTTTTTGTTTTTTTCACTCTTTTTATTTCTTTAATAATGACTTTATTTGTAAATGAATGCCATGTGATAGATGTACTGCAAGTGCTAAGACTAGGAAACATGGTTTAAGAGGTGATTTGCAAGCAAAGAAAAGCAAAAAAGCAAAAAAAATAACTCTTTGGCACCTTTAGTTTATTATGGTTTTAATCTTGACAATAATACTTAAATTTATAGAAATAAAAATAAAAGAAAAAAATTTAAAAAAAATACAGAAAAAAACTCCTCGACGTGTTTAAAATAAATTGAACGTGCTACGCATAATATATGACTGGAGGTTCTGTTTATTTGTCTTGAATTTTTCCACACACACACACACACTACACAATATTGTTGTTTTTGTTGTAGCAGTTACATACTTGACTTATAGAAGAATACGAAAAAAAAACAATTTTAAACGTTAATACACTTGTTTGGCTCATACTTTATAAGCACGTTACATTATCGTTATAGAGTTGACATTAAAACCAAAAGAGTTTGTCTGGATTTTGCCACAATTGGCTTTTTTTCTTCTCGATGTTTTTTTACTGACTATTCTTATGTGATTAGAAAGAAGTACCCTACATGCAGGCATTTGAAAACTGAATTGATACGTTTATGAATAAAAAGTCCCAGTCCGCAGTAAGACCCACAACCTATAAATGCTTGTATCAATCATGAACAAATATTCAATACATGTCCCTGTAGCTTCGTAGGTAATGTGTTGGTTTATTACGCGTAAGGGGTCCATACCCCGGGTCAAACATATCCAACAAAACGAAAAATGAAAAAATATTTCTTCGACAACCTCCTCTCAGCAGATTTCTTGCAAAATCTCTGAGACCAAATAAAATTCCCATGGAAGTTTCTCAAAAATCTGCGGTTCAGGGTCGGCTTGAAAATGTACATATGTCCCCCGACTTACGGATAAAATTAAAACACACAACATAAGTGGTGAGAAGCTAGGTTGTAATACTGACTGAAGGGTTATAATGACCAAATATGTCTGTATGCATGTGTGTACCTGCCCACAAGAGCTGAAAAACGTCAAGGAACAATAGAATCTTTTATCAAAAAGTTTTCATCATCTCGTACATACATGACCGAATTAAGGAAAGGGAGTATAAGGAAACTAAAACTAACACTCTACAAGACACTCATCCTACCCGTGCTTCTTTATGGCGCAGAGGCATGGACCCAGCAGCACTGATGCAGTAGTGTTGAGAGTGTTCGAGAGAAAAGTCCTGCGTAAGATCTTCGGTCCAGTGCGAATTCACGATGATTTCCGTATCCGATCTAACAGTGAGCTGTATGAGCTCCTCAATGACATAGACGTTGTGCAGTGTACTAACATCCAGCGACTGCGCTGGCTCGGCCATGTCGTTCGAATGGAGGAGAATGCTCCGGCGAGACGGGTATTTGATGCGGGAATCTGCGCAAGTCGGCGAAGAGGACGACCTTGTATCCATTGGAAGGACCAAATCGAAGAAGCCCTGTCATCGATTGGTGTGACCAACTGGCTTGACACACAAGAATCAGATTCCCCTGGAAGGATGTATTGCGGCAGGCCGAAATCCGTTAAACGGGTTGTTAAGGCCAATTAAGTAAGTAATTAAGTAAGTATAAGGAAACTATTAAAACAAGGAAGCTCATACAAAATCTAAAAACTGAAGACGTTTAAAGTTGTTAACTACAGTTTATAAAGAGTTCGTAGCTGAGGATGTCATAGACACTGAAACGCGTATTATATCCGAGTTCTGTATAACAATTCATCAAGCCGTGTAGTGCCTTACCGACCGTTGGGAACTTCAAAGAAATCCATTCTATCGTACAGTCATGTTGTAAGTAAATCGATTGACAACTGATGTAGATGATATGTAATATGTGCTCATACCCTTACCCACATATTGGCTGACCAGACAACACTCAGTGCTGAGCTGCAACTTAACGTCAGCAATATTAGGTTTCTACGAATAAGCCTCCAAAGTACCTCAAGTTTAAAATTCATAACATTCGAGCATATCTCGAGGATATCCAAAGATATTGCTATCTGGGAAGCAGTATATCTGCAACCTGCAGTATATCTGCCAGTCGCATTAAAAAGGCAAATCAGGCATTTAGAATTCTGGAGCGTAATTTTGAGAACTGAAGACCGATGTATTGAAACAAATTTTAGTTAAGCACTAAATTAAAAGCATTTAAACAGATTATAAATTTTAATCAAATTCTTTAACGCAACGGAGGATTAAGGCTGGTAGTATTTCTACGATTTGAGATGCCTGCCGCTAACACAATCTACAGCATTTTCAACTTGCCTCGAGGGTACAGGCCTCAACCGGGCCGTCCTGTTATTTACCATTTAAATACCATGGGTTTTATCAAGCTTGACATAACCTTGAATGTTTGGTTTTACATACATACAGATCAATTGTGTGTCTTTACAACTCTTGAGCCAGGATTAAGACCTAGCTTCTCATACCACTTAAGTTGTGAGTGTTAATTTTTTATTCATGAGTGACGGGATCTAAAGTTTTAAGTTGACTCCGAACGACAGTCTTTCTTGAGAAACTTTTAATGACAATTTGATTTACTCTCAGAGTTTTGGCCAGAAATCTGCTGCAAATTTTATTTGAGATGTATGATCTGGGGTTTGAACCGTGACCTCACGTCTAATAAGCCAACACACTACCTACCAGACTAAGGCGATTACATAAACCTCTTAAGAAAAGACATCTTTTACATGTAATTTAGGTGTTTACTCAGCGTTAAGTTATGAGTTATGGGTTAAGTTCGAGAAATTTGAACAAGCTGCGACATTCGGTTGGTGGTTAACAGCAATTGTTGGCAAACAACTGAGTGTTTTGGGAAGAAAATTGAAAAAAAAAATTGTGGAAAAATAGCAAACATTCATCAAACAGACTACGAAATTGCTTGTGATTGTGTAGCGGTTAGAGATTAGATTTTAATAATGAAATCATTGCAGAAATAAATCTTGTGTTGATTACTTCGATGTCTGGCAATATCATCTCGCACAATACTTTGGAAAGACCTAGTTAGCAGCTCTAAAGATTTCCGAAATATTTGATAAAGTTTAGCCATTACAACCCTTCACTCATCATTAATGCTTATGTTTTCACACTCCTCCAAAATTGCGTGTGTGTTAATTATATCAATGGTTGGTGGGTGGTACCTGTAAAGTCGACACCTTACCACAAATTTAAGAAGTTATTTTCATGGTCAATAATTATCCTCCGAACCTTTAGAGAAGATTGTTTAAAGGGGGTTTAGTCAGTGGTGTTGTGCTATTTTTTTTGCCGGAACGCGTTCCGGACTCCGGTTCACGGTTCGGAAAAACAAGCCGGTTCGTTCTGGTTTTTGTCCCGCTTCGGGTTCGGTTCAAACCCTTGTTTATAAAAATACATATAAAAATTCGTCAAAAATTAGAAAAAAAAATTAGCAACTTTTTAATTTTTTTTTTTCAAAACGTCAGCCAATTCTCATTATCAGAAATCATCTTTAGTTCCGGAACGCGTTCCTGTCCAAAAAGGAAGTACCGGAACGACGTTCCGGAGCGTTCCGGCTCGACAACACCACTGGGTTTAGTGACAGAAATATATTTTTTTCTTTAGAAGCTGTCAGAGCTGATGTTTGAGTACTCGTTTACTACGTCTCCACTACGTTGAAAAGCGGGCACAAGATTATCTTCACTTCTTTTGATTTTTATTGTGTCACTCAGGTACAGCACTCTAGAGATTGTTACAGATGTTTGCGCATTAGACAGTTCTGTCTAAATTCCGGCGTGCCTCGATCATTATTTCTTATTATTTTTGTTCAATTCCATATACATACATACATACATACACAATTGGATATTAGAACCCTTCAGTCAGGATTGCGGCCTATCTTCTCACACCACTCATGTTGTGTGTGTTAATTTTTATACATGAATGGCGGGACCTACAGTTTAAAGTCGACTCCGAACGATAGATTTTTTGAGAAACTTTTCATGACAATTTTATTTATTTACTCTCAGGGTTTTTGCCAGAAATCTGTGAGAGGAAGTCGCCGAAGAAATATTTTTTCTTATTACGTGTTGATGTCTGACCTGGGGTTTGAACCGTGGCCTTACGTCTAATAAGCCAACACACTACCTACTAGACTTCGGTGACTTTTCATTAGTTCCGATAAATTCTGTTAATATCGATGTCCAACAATCTTTTAACGCGGCCTTAGGTATATATCATCCGGATGTCGAGCAATATTTGACATTTACATTGACCTATTGACTCTTTAGGGATCAAAGTGGTGGTAAGGAATATAAAATGGTGGGGATCACAAGATTTTCCTTTTAGAAAACAAACTCAACATTGTAGTACGCCTACTAGCCGTCTTGGATTATTGAGAATTCTTTAATTTTCCTTTACATTTCACATGCAATTTTCATTCTTCACTTCTGTATGTCCAATAACAACAATTTCAGATGGATTTCACAACTTAAGCCAAAAAGTCTTTGGACTATCATTGTCATTTTGTTGTTACTATATTGTCTGTAGAATGTTTAGATTCTTTGCAGGTTTTTTTTCTTTCTTTCTTTGTTTTCCACAAAAAAACAAAAGCTTAGCAAGTGTAGAAAACCTTCCAAACAAAACGCATTTTTTTCCACTTTCTACAGGTAAAGCCTCAAATCATTCAATGCAATGAGAGTGCTTAGCAAAAGTTGCAGCACGTACAAAATATTTGAAATGTCTGTCGACTTGAGTAAACTTTAACTATACACGAACGTTTTCAATAGAAGACAATAGACTTTGGCAATAATACCGTAAGAATTCAAACATCCATCTAAACAGTCATCCATCCGTCTAGTGAAACAGACATACAAAAACATACATATGTACGTCGATACACAGAAACTTTTTTTTTTTTGGTACGCATGATAGGTTTTTTCCAAAAGTCTTGAAATATTTCTTCCACACAAGAAAAACAAGAAAAAAAAATGGAAAAAAATGTTCAAACAGAAACGTATTTGTATGGCATGTTTGTGAACATTGTTACTCTACCACTAGTTGTTAGTTGTTGGCTTGTAAGAAACAAACAAGCAAACAAACAGACAAACAAACGAACAAACAAACAGTATCTGTTTGGTATTCAACATTACAGATGTCAATCGACAATCTTAACAATCTGATGCGTGCATTTATGTCATAATAACTTCATTTGGTAGCAGTAAACTGAGTGAATACAATACCAAACGTATACGAGATACGTACTCTTTTTGTAATTCTCTCATCTGTATTACTTATAGATGAACAAGACGATGATATTGGAAAAAAAAAGAAAAACACTCTGAATCTTAAGCAAGCTTATACGTTAGATTGACAATCAAAATGTTTTTGCAGGCGGACAAAGCAATGGACAGACATACAGACGGACAGACATACAGACAGACAGAGACAGCTACACATACTCAAGACAGACATTCAGACCATGTTTACCGGCTTTTTGTGCCAAAATTGGTATATAAACGTGTCTGTGTCACATATGCTTTTGCTAGACATTTATTTAACAATTTTCTATATTAAGCCCACTTGCTTATGTCTCCTCCTCGCTTCTATTTGTGCTTCTAATGATATTGAAACCAATTTTTTTCTCTTTTTTTTCTTTCTTCTAACACTTCTTCCCGATTAAAGTTAATCTTTTAAAGCAATAAGAGTTTATCTTGTTATGTTAAAAAAAAAGAGAAAAAAAATAGAAAAACAGTGTACAAAACATGATTGTTAGTTGGTGTTTATAAAGAAATTATTCCAAAACTATATTCAGCAAAACATTACAAAAACGGGGGGACACACATTAATCTTTTTCTATTTCAGTTTTTTTGTTTGTTTAGGTAAGCGGTAGAAAGTGTTAATAATGCTTTCTTTATTAACAGAATAAATACGGCTAATTAGAGTGTATTTAGAGCATGTAAAACAAAAGACTTAAGACACATACTTGAGACAAAGATTCCATATACGTTAGGACGACAAACAGCTGTAAGAATAGCTATGAGTGACAATTAATTTAAAAGTTATACTCAAAAGGAAAGTTTATTCATTACTGCAAACTTTTCCGCAGGGAGTATTGCTTTTCGTTTAGGCGGTATTGACTTTTCTCGATTTATATCTTGCCTCCACAGTGCTAGTACTATGGGAGTAGTTATAGATGGTACTTCATCAGTTGACTTCAGATCAAATTATAGAGAGCCAATAGATTTTGTTGAAGTCGTCGTAGTCTAGTAGGTACTGTGTTGAGTGTATTGAGGTCACGGTTCATACCTCTGGTCAGACATCTCGATCAATACAATAAATACAAAAATATTTCTTTGGCGTCTTCCTCTCAGCAGATTTCTAGCAAAAACTCTGTGAGTTAAATAAAAATATCGCGAAAAGTTTCACAATAAAATCTTAAACTTAAATCCCGCCACTTACACATACAATTAATACACACAACATAAGTGGTGTGAGAAGCTAGGTCGTATTCTTGACTGAGGGGTTGTAATGTACAATTATGAATGTATTGTACTCTACTCCTTATTATTCTTAATAATATTCTATGTTTTCCAGTCTTAAAAGCTGTTTTTAAGATGCCACTAATATTTGTAATTCACATTCATTTTGATTGCAGACCCATGTCCATTGGAGATTGAAGAGATTGACTTTCAAGCAATCTCAGAAAGAGGTCGTACCAATTGGTATCAATGTTTTTTTTTATCCATAAAGACGACCTTAATGATATGTCGTGTGGAACCATGGATTTGTAGATATTACCAGAACTTATATGAACATACATACATAATTGGTCATTACTACCCTTCAGTCAGGATTACGACCTCGTTTCTCACACCACTTATGTTGTGTGTGTTAATTTTATACATGAGTGGCGGGACCTACAGTTTTAAGTCGACTCCGAACGACAGATTTTTGAGAAACTTTTCATGGCAATTTTATTTACTCTGAGTTTTTGCCACAAATCGGCTAAGAGGAAGTCGACGAAGAAATACTTTTTGTATTTTATTTTGATGTCTGGCCCGGGGCTCGAACCCTGGCTTTTCGTCTAATAAGCCAACACACTACCTACTAGACCAGGGCGACTTCAACTTATACGTAGTTCTGGAAATTAATCCATTCTTTAAGTGTCAAGAACTGCAATAACTATTTTCTATACATTTTTGTTTATTCCTGCAATATGCGGCCATTTGCTGCTGTGATGAAACATTCATTATTCAGATTCTGCTTTGCTCGAACCACAAACCAAAACTGTACCTACTACACTACGGCGACATCTGGTTAAGAATTGTGTTGTGGACATATCAAAAGTTCCCAGTCAATCTTTCTCAGTTTCTATTGTTTGTTAAAGTTATAAATGTCTTTTGGGGATGTCATACTACAACTCAACATCTTTTTCGTAGAGTAATTCTGGCCATTTTCCATCGCTAATAATGATTCGATTGATTGTCTTTAATGCATTCAAACTTCATTTCAAACAAATGAAGTCGTTTTTTAACGTTTGTCGGACTATAACAAATACAGTATGGCTTTCAATAATAGTGCAAGTTTGAATTCGATACAACACCTTTAATACCTCAAATCCGACATCCGGAAACCTTTTAAGTTGACTGAGACCGAATTTGTCCTCTGGCAATTTCATATCGATGGCGCTTTAACATTACAAGCTATCGATCTGAGAACACTGTTTAAAGAGGCCATTTAATGTTTCTTAACATATAATCTGTCTGAATACAAATCAATATACAGTAGGACCTTGATTATCCGTGATTCGATTATCCGGCAACATCAATTATCCGGGATGGAAAAAGAAAGTTTTTGGCACCGACTTCATTTTATTTTGGACCGACTTAAATTTTTCTGCATCGTTTAACCGTGATTACCTCTATTGTCCGTGATTATAAGCAAAAAATTGTTTCTATTATTTGGGACAAACAAGCGAAAAAGGTTAATTTCCTCTTTAGTACATATACACACATAATTCGTCATTACAATCCTTCAGTCAGGATTTCTACCTAGTTTCGCACACAACTTACGTTGTGTGTTAATTTTTACCTACAGTTTAAAACCGATTCCGAAGGACAGATTTTTTAGAAACTTTTCATGGCACTTTTATTTAACTCTCAGAGTTTTTGCCAGAAATCTATTGAAGGGTAGACGCCAAAGAAATATTTTTTCATATTTTGTTTTGTTAAAGATGTCTGATCTGGGATTTGAACTGTGGCCTTAGGTCTAATAAGCCTACACACTAAGTACTAGACTAAGGCAACTTTAAAAACAAAAAATGCAAACCAATATTGACTAATAATCAAGTCTTTCCTATTAAGTTACACTATAAACTGAGGCCGTCGCCGTAGTCTAACAGGTTGGCTTATTAGGCGTAAAGCCCGGGTTCAAACTCAATGTCAGACATCAAAACGAAAATATGAAAAAAAATATTTCTTCGGCGATTTCCTCTCAGCAGATTTCTGGCAAAAACTCTGAAAGTAAATAAACCTGTCATGAAAAAGTTTCTCAAAAATCTGTCGTTCGGAGTCAACGTTAAACTGTAGGTCCCGCCACTCATACATAAAATTAACACACACAACATGAGTGGTGTGAGAAGCTAGGCCTTAATCCGGACTGAAGAGTTGTAATGGCCAGTTACGTATGTATGTGTGTATAAACTGAGGCAGTTAATAACGATGTCCGATTTCCATTAATTGGTAATTGCTTTGCATTGCTTTATAGGCCCATAAGTAAAGGTCGAAGTAGAATTATTATCTGCCTGTGCAAGCTCTCATTTTTCAGCTTTAAATAATACCACAAGCCTTTCATAGAGTCTAAGTTTTTTTTTTTGTTAATAAAACCTGCTTTCAATAGCGGCTGCTATGTGCAACAAGAGGTGAAATATGTGGATTATTTAAAAAAAAAAATCATAATTAATGAATTCCTTAAATTGTTTATGAAGTATACATGGAATCTAATCAAATTTTTGTTTATGAGCTATGCGATATGTCGTCTTCCATAACAAACCAAGTGTTGCAGTTATATGTAGAGAAGCTTAAATAGAACACAGGATTAAATGGTTTTCTTTTAATTTGAATGGTGATTAGTTGGTGGTAAAACTAAATAGAGATGCAATTCGAAACTGAATGAAAAAACAAATCCTTTAGCATTATACTGCCTACAGCGACTGCCGAAGTAAGTTTAGCTTCTTAACTAAGCACACGACCTAGTTTTATATTCTATTATTGTTATTAGAAACAATTAAAAAACTTTGATTTTTTATGTACCATAATTTATATTATTATTCAAGCATAAAATAAACTTAAAAAAAAAACGAAAAAAAAACTTTTAATATTCATGGACGTGTTGGCAAATATTAAGTGTTTGTCAGTTTATATGTTATGTAAGTGTGTGTGTAGATTTAGAGCTTCAAACCAATTATGTTTTAATATTTCTTTATTAGCAAAAAAAAACAAGAGAGAATTGCCGTGAAACTAGATCATTTGGGTAGGATTTTAGTGCTTCATAAAACGAAAGGCTTAAGCAACGAACCTCTTTCTTTTATTAAATCTCTGTTTGGTGAAAATCATAATTTTAGTTAATAAAGTAAATAAACAGTTATAAAATAATATTAATAAACTGAACTGAACACATAAATTTTCATTAACATTAATTTTAGTAAAAAAAAAAGAAAAAAGAAAAAAAAAACCATATTAAGCACGTTAGCTTAGAATGGCTTAATGCAGGATAAAAATCTTTAGCAGGGAAAAAAACATACATACACACACAAACAGAATTGATTGTTCCAATTTAAGTTTTGCTTGTTGTTGTGTTACATGTTGTTGCCTTTGTTCTTAATATTAAGTGTTGTTGTGGTAAAGTCGTGGGAAATTTTCCTTATTTTTCTAATGGAATTTCAAGGCATTTTTTTGTTTTTTTTTTGTTTTGCCAACAACAGATTGTTTTCTGCTGGTATTTTTCTTTTTCAATTCGTTTAAATGTTTGTGTGTGTATGTGTGTTTGTATGCATTAGCCAAATAGCTTTGACCATAATTCGTTACTAATTAATACATTTTTGCCATATTTGTACAAACATTAAATAATTAATTATTATGTTGTGCAAAGCACGCACTTGGTGGCGTTGCCTATAAAAGGCTTTACAAAACACTAAAAGCCGCTGTGTGTGTTAAGTAATTACCACTTAAATGATAATTGGTTGGTTGGTTGGCTAAATTGTTTTTGTCAAAGAAAAAAAAGGAAAAAGAAAACAACTACAACAACAACAACAAAATGTCACACGCTTAAGCTTTTAAAAAAATTAAGAGACAAAAAACACAAACCAAAATTATAGTTTTCAGCAACAGAATAACAATTGGCCTCAAAAGGTAGCCCAAAAAGAAAAAAAGAAGAAAAAAATCAGGAAAGTTGTTAACACAACAAGTTAATAATGCCATGCAGTTATGGTTGTTTTACTATTTTTTTTTTCTTCATTTCTATTTACTAGTACCACCACCACCCACCCATCCACAGCAGTCTATGAGTTAAAGTGTTATTTTTGCACTTTTGTGGCAACCACCCACCCCCAACAACACATTTTCTTTTTTTTCTTTGTATCACCAACACCAACACCAACATTGTTTCATTTGTCATATTGTTGTGTTAATGTTGCTCATGTTCATGTTGTTGTTGTATTGTTGCAAATAGTGTTTGTCATTTTTTTTCTCTTCTAGATTATACATGTTGCATGTTGCTAGTGCTTGTGCTGGTTGCTGGTTGCTATTGCTGTTCTGTATGTTGTTTAATCATTGCTTTGGATCACCTAAATTCCATACAAACAAGCAACAGCAACAACAGAAAACTTTTAGACTGACAAACTAACAATTATGCTCATACACTTACACCTCTTTTATATGTATGTTCAGACAGACATTGTGACTCAAATGGATAGACAGACAGACAGACAGGCATACCAAAAGACAGCCAGCCTTACAAACAGACATATTCAGACATTCTGTTTTATTAGAGCGACACACATACTTCATGTGAGATTTTGATTTTCGTTTTTCTTTTTTTCAAGTGTTACCAAGATGACAAACAACAACAAGAACAACAACAACAGTTACTACAACTACAGCAATAATAATAACACTAGCTGAACCAAAAATGAAAAAAAAAATTCGAAAAAAAATTAGAAAAAAAGTGGATTTTCAGCATTAATGTCATGTTATACAACCAGGCTTACGTTGTTTCATTTCTGTTGCTGTTGCTCGAAGACTTCGTTTATATATCGCTTGATGATGCCAAAAGCAGACAGACACAATTTTTAATGCTGACAATATTTGTACACACACATGTAACACATGACATGTTACAAACCATACAATGTCAAAATGGTTACGTTTTCCTGTGTGTTATTATTATTGCCTGGTTGTAAATGTCTTAACAAAACTATGCTATGCTATGCTATGCTACATATATATGTATGCTCTGGTTTGTTTAATTATTTTCAAAACAATTTTATTAAAAAAATTTTTCGTATTCTTAGTTACAAAAATTATGTGAAACAAAAAAAAACGTAAGTTTTTCAAGCAAACATTGATTCTCAGGCTCTGTTTTAACACGGTAAACGAACATAAAGGAACGCATGTGTCTTAAGTCTTTTGTTTTTCTAACTCCTTCCATAAAATTTATTAAAAAAATACTTAAACGTAGCATACGAAATTGTAAACTATAGACCGATGTTACTGTAGCTTTTAAGGAAGTTTGAGGATCAACGAATATTTTAGGTCTACTATCGAGGATTTCAGTGCATTCAGTGTATCGCGATTCATAGTCTTACGTCGACACATCAGCTTCTACTGGGTTCCGGGCCACTGTGGCCTAGAGAGAAACGAAAGAGCGTAGGACCTGCACGGAAGGGATCGGACATGCCTGAGAAGGATAGATATAGGAACCCTTTTCTAAATTGGAAAAAGCAGCATGGAATTCAGCATGGAATTTCTGGCAAAAACTCTGAGTGATAAATAAAATTGCCATGAAAAGTTTCTCAAAAATTTGTCGTTCGGAGTCGACTTCAAACTGTAGGTCCCGCCACTCATGTATAAAATTAACACACACAACATAAGTGGTGTGAGAAGCTAGGTCGTAATCCTGACTGAAGGGTTGTAATGACCAATTATGTATTATGTATGTGTAGCATGGAATTCAACAAACTGTGCGTGCCTTTGTGTCCAGCAGTGGACAACAGGAGAACAAGGAAACTACTTGAGTTCGACAACAAAGCGGCTCGTATTCTAACAGGAATTCTAGCAGGATGCTGCGCTATTAGCAGTTTCACGGTCTGCCCCGTTTTTTTTTTGTTTCAGGACAGCCGTCATCGTACCAGAACGTTTGAAGATGGGGGCATGGTGGCGAATGTGAGACAGGAGGCTTAGCTTACAGGGGCTAACACAATGGACCACCAAGTGAGCTTGCCTATGAACGGCTAACCTAACCTAATGCGATTGCTAACATTTCTTTTTATCACAGAACATATCCTTCAATCACCATAGAACATCTTTTCTGGCATTGTCCCGCGCTTAGGAACCCAAAAAGAAGAAATTCTTGGACGCCCAGAAATTAGTGACAAAACATGTCTAGCCACAAGGCTAGGACACAAGGAAACTATGCCTATTGATTCGGCCTTTTCATTTTTGGTTAGTATCAGTTTCAGTAATCAAGTTTTCTTCGTTTAGCTGATGATTGGTCCATTGCCATATGCTGCTACCTACAAAACCTTCAATATTTACTGGGTTGTTCTACTGATTGCTTTGCACAAAAAGTATGACACCAATGCTTACAATCGATCACAAATGTAATCGTACGACGACTACGCAAGAGCATTTGGTGATCTTCAATCTTAATATGGAAGAGTTTTTGATTCGCTTCGTAACTGAAACTTTGAATACAATGCACCAGATACCAAATAGCATTAAAAATATTGATTTTCTTCCTCTTGCCATTGAAAGATGGAGGTTTTTAATCTCTCATTTTCTGACATCCTTCTCCGATCCCTCTAATATAAAGACTGCTGCAATAGCAAGATTTTTTTGCACTCAGGTTTCCTCTAAAGAAAGAATGCTTTTTTTTTTTGTTCAATTCAATTCAATTGTTCGTTAGATCTTTACAACGGAGATCTTCAAAACTAGGATTATTCTCTTCACACGCAACACGTGTTCACACTAGACTGATTGAATTTTTACTAATCCCGTGGCTTGCTTTGTCTTGCCTTTTATATCGCTGGGTGAACAGTTTGATGAACGCTCTTGAAGGAGAATGACTTTGTCTTCGTGAAATCTGTATAAATGTAAACATGTTGTTTAAATTACTGTTGTTTGTGTATTTTGTTTACGGTTGCCCTTGTTGTGTTGTTGTTGCCTGTTTGTTTACTTGTTTATCCCCTTTTTTATACTGATGTTGTTGTTATATTTTTGTTTATTCGTTGATCATGTAAACAAGTCCGTCGTTTTTGTGTTTGTGGTTTTTGTTTATTATTTTAATGTTAAACGATAACACCATTTCCATTTTCGTAACAATATCTGAAGTGTTTGAGCTGATAGACCTCAATTCTATGCTAGTGTTCAACATAGTATTGTTCAAAGCTTGAATGTATCGTTGCTTTCGATTACACTGTAGTATTCCTCTATAGTCGAAGAAGCAATTTGCACAATAAATATTTCCTTTAATAGAATTATTCCTATTGGAACAATTTAAATGAGCACAGGATTTTTAAGGCGTACAGGAAAACGTGTCTTTTATGCAAAAAATAAAGTTTTCATTGAAAAACTTTTATGGCAGCGGAAAGTTCACAAGTTTAGGAGTACTATACATTGTCTTTAGAATGTCAACTAGAAACACTTGGCTTGGTTCCAATATCAACGTCACATTCGTCCTAACTGTAGTTATAGTATCATAAGAAACTGTTTCCCTGGATGCTACTGCAATATGATAAAAAATATTTGATTTATTCCCTACAAACACTGCAAATTAAAGCCCTTGGCTACGCGCATAGAAATAATTTGGCTAAAAGATAACCATTTTTTAATGTACAGTCAGTGCTGTTTGTCTGTTGATAGCATTTGCTTAATTTAATCGTACGTAATTTCCCTACTAAGTAATGCACAAAATGAATTTTTCATATAATTTTACAACATCCGTCGTATAAATGAAGATATTTAATTTCAGAGTGTCATTTTGTTACTGTAAAGCGTCCTAGACACACTGCTTTAGACTACAAACCACTTTTCACACGCACGTACGAGAAGAGTATCATACAAAAGACTTAGGAAACAAGCACAAAATTTAAATTTAATTTTTTTTTTAAATTAAATTCCCTTTAAAGTTCAAGATAAAACAATAATTAATATCCCTGAACTATAGCAAAACAAAAGACTTAAGAAACAAACATGAAAATATAAAAACAAAAACAAAAATTGATTTTTTTTTGCAAACAAGAAAAACAATTTCATTTAACATGGCCATTAACACTTACCCACATAATCACAGTGATGTATACGTCGTTTCTCCAGCTCTGGATTATTACGACGATTATAACGTACGGTACGCACCGTTGGCACTATCAAATTGGCCAAATGAGCAGGTGTAACTGTTGATGATGACGACGATGACGTTGATGACGACGACAACGAGGCATTTGCTAATGTATGACCACTGCCTCTTGTCGTTGATATTGAGCTGTTGTTACTGTGGTTGTTGTTGTTTGTGGTTGCAATTGTTGAATGATTATTGGCTGCTGTATTGCTATTGGCCATTAATTGAGCACCGGTTTGGCCCAATGTTGTAAGAGAACGACCCGGACTCATAAGATGGCCCATTGCAGTGGGAGATGTTGAATTCAATGTAATTATGTTTGGACAAATGGAGGCAAGTGGATGACCCTGTTGATGCTGTAACTGTTGCTGCTGCTGCTGCTGCTGCTGTTGATAGGGAGGTGGTGGTGTAGAACGGCGATTATTCTGTTGTGATTGCTGGTGGTGTTGATGTTGTTGTTGGTGATTGGCATGAGCAACCGCATGTGCGGCAGCTGCTGCCATTGAACTACCCGGACTTCCGGGATCAGAACTGGGAGGTGTTAGTGGCGGTACAAACATATGCCTTGAACTACTATTACTCGCACTACTACCACTACTCGTTTGCGCTTGTGCGGTTGGCATTAGAGCAGGTGGACATAATTGTGCATTCTGTATGTGATGATGAGGTGGTGGCGGCGGTGGAGCGGGTATTTGGTGGTATTTACTATGAAAAGGCTGTTTAAATAATAAAATAAATAAAAAAATAAAATAAAAATTAATAATAAAAATTAAAAATAGAAATAAAATTACAAACAAACTGCAACAACAATTGCGTCAATAAAATATAGAAAAAAAAAACTTAACGTCTGTTTTCTTTCTTTATTTTAAATGCTATTAAAACTACTTTTTGTTTTTTCTTGTTTTTATTGTTATTTTCATTTGCGAATTGTAACATTAATAATGAATTAAAAAAAAAACACTGACAATAAAATATTTCGTTTTGGGGCTAATAAAACTCACCTGACTGCTATGCCATGGGTATGTGGTGGTTGTAGCCGTGTTGTAATTATTATTATTATTGCTGTTATTGTTGTTGTTGTTATTGTTGTTGAGATTTTTTAAATTTTGCAAAGCATTTGAGGCTGGTGTTGCTGCCATAGCATTCTGGGAACCAATTAAAGGCGTTGTAGCCGCTAAAGGTGTCAATTGCTGCGCCTGTTGCTGATGTGGTTGGTGGTGTTGGTGGTGGTGTTGCTGCTGTTGATGCGTTTGTTGTTGTTGTTGCTGTTGATGCTGCAATGAATTTTGAGCTATGGTCGTGGTAATGCTTAAACTATCATTTAAATAATTATTATGGCCATATTGCTGATAGGCCAACTGATCATTGGCCGTACCATTTAGACTTAAAAGGTTAGAGGATTCCGAATTTAACGAAATATCGGCATTATGACTACTGGCTGTACTGCTACAACGATTTGAAGGACTATTGCTATTGCTGTGCAACAATAAATTCTGTTGTTGCTGTTGCTGCTGCTGCTGCTGCTGTTGGTGGTGATGGAGGGGCGTCTGTTGCAGGCTATGCATATGCACATGGCCATGCTGATTGTGGGAATTCAAATTGGTAAACATAGAGCTCAAATGGTGTTCCTCCGTTAAACTGGGATGATGTTGATACAAATGCTGAGACTGCTGCAAATGATGCTGATGATGGTGGGGATGATGATGATGATGATGTGGCATTATAGGCTGTTGTTGTTGTTGCTGCTGCAAGTGAGGATGATGATGATGATGATGCTGTTGGTGTTGATGATGCAGCGTATGATATGCCGTTGCCTGCTGCTGTTGCTGATGCCCATAATAGTGATGTGTTGGCGTTTGCATTGTCAGACTATTTGTAACATTTTCTTTTTTGATCTCCAAAGGACTGAGCAATGGTGTCGATAATGTTTCCAGTAGCGTATCATCAATTGCTTCCATTTTAACTTGCGTTAGTAGCGGATTACCCGCTGTAGACATTGTGGCATTTGCGAGCAGATGTTGTTGAGTTGAGCCTAATATTGGAGCATTTTCAGGATCGATATTTTGTATTGAGCTGGCTATCTCCTCCCATAGAGCTGGGCGGCCATAGGGATCATCAATATTGGCATAGGGATTACAAAGAGCCTCTTTATTTTTGGTGTCTGAAACAAACAAAGAAAAACCAATATAGAAACGAAATATTGTAAAATTTTTAAGTTTTCGAAACATTTTAAAGAATTCTTTGGATGCAATTATGTATGAAATTTAATCGAAACTCTTATATAGATGCCTTGTTCAGTAGTTATTGTAACGATTTAAAATAAAACGTGTTTCTTAAGCTATTTAAAATATAGTTCCTCAATTCTATGCATTGAATTTTCATTCAAAAAATTGCTTTAACACTACATTTCTTACGTTTTCAAACCTCTGAGTAACCACCCTACTATACGCGATAAAAGTTAAACTAAATTGATCAAAGCTACCATGTGATTTGGAATTTAATTTCAATTCCTATGTAAGAGACTCAAGGGACTCTAACGTAAATGATTTCTGTGCTAAAAACACGAAGATCGATACAAAGAGTGGGCCATTTCAAAGCTTGAATTTAAAAAGTGCAATAAAACAAAAACGTGAAGTGAAGTACAATTGTTCCCGTTCGAAATTGAATCTTCTTTCATTCATATGGCTGCTGCAGTTGGCCTCACAGTACCTCATTCGATCGGAACAATTTTCATGCACATTTTTGAGTGTATAAGATCACGAATGGCCTTCAAATGCTCGATTGTCTTTGGTTTATCGGCATAAGAATTTCCTTTAACGGCGCCCCACAGAAAATTGTCCAACGGTGGCAAATTCGGCTAATTAAACGACCATCAAACGTTTGACGCAATAAATCGATTGTGGCATGAGATGTGTGGCAAATTGCACCGTCCTGTTGAAACCAAACATCGTTCACATCAATACCATGAAGAGTGGGTACCAAAAATCGGTTATCATGGCGTGATAGGTGTCTTTGACCGTAATGATTATGCCGCCCTCACTCTCAAATCTTAGCCTCCGCTCGACAAACCGCACCAAACAGTCACTCGAAGTGGGGGCATTGGCTTGTGTAAGACTACGTGTGGGTTTTCTGAGCCCCAAATAAGACAAGTTTGTTTATTAACGAAATTTTGAAAATAAATTTCAACGTTGCTCAAGTGTAAATCGTTCAGTGGTGGTAATATACTGAATTTTGTGAAAGAATAGAATGACATAAGTATTGCCAGATTCGAAATAACTGATGATTCAAATTAAAACTGATGGATGATCCACCGATAAAATACCTCAATAAGAGAGACAATTACTCAGAACAAAACCACACAAGGAGAGATGACTGTTCCTATGTTTACGCCTCCGTAGGATGGAAACTGTGTCTTTAATTCAAAGTGGATAAATCTGGACATAGCCAATAAAAGGCTTATCTAACGTTAGTGTTCAGATATTTGCGAATTCAACACTTTCGCAACTAAATGGTACTACTTAATAGAAAGACCACAAAAGGCAGAAAAGAAAAAAAGTAACAATAACAATAAAATACTTCCGCTCCTCTTTCATATTCCCTCGTTTATCCTTCCTTCTTAAGGACGTTATATACAATGGGTCAAATCGACCCCCGGGTGCTGTACTTGTCTATGTTGACAAGTGCACGTCCTCTAACCTCACCTGACCTAACAATAACAAAACAACAGCAAGGTTCTCGCAATTGTCAGAAAATAATTGAGGAATAAATAGAGCAAATAATAATGCTGCCAGTCAGTAGTGGTAGAAAACGCGAAGTGTAAACGCTATTGTATTACACAAAATTAAGATTGATGTTTAGAAAGGGTGTTTTTTATAGAGGTATAGAACTTTAAGTTGCAATACAACAACGATGGATAATTCGATTGACATGAGTTTTATTTATCCGAAAGATAATCTTGTGGCATTACATTTTAAATATGATTTCTGGCATATGATCGCCACGGCTGGCGCGGATGTAGTCCAATCTGGACGTCCAATTTCCGATGACTTTTTCCAACATTTGTGGCCGTATATCGGCAATAATACGGCGAATGTTGTCTTCCAAATGGTCAAGCGTTTGTGGCTTTACCGCATAGACCAATGACTTTACATAGCCCCACAGAAAGTAGTCTAGCGGTGTTAAATCACAAGATCTTGGAGGCCAATTCACAGGTCCAAAACGTGAAATTAGGCGGTCACCAAACGTGTCTTTCAATAAATCTATTGTGGCACGAGCTCTGTGCCGTCTTGTTGAAACCACATCTCCTGGACATCATGGTTATTCAATTCAGGAATGAAAAAGTTAGTAATCATGGCTCTATACCGATCACCATGGACTATAACGTTCTGGCCACCATCGTTTTTGAAAAAGTACGGACCAATGATTCCGCCAGCCCATAAAGCGCACCAAACAGTCAGTTTTTCTGGATGTAACGGTGTTTCCACATACACTTGAGGATTACCTTCACTCCAAAAGCGGCAGTTTTGTTTGTTGACGTAGCCATTCAACCAGAAGTGCGCTTCATCGCTAAACAAAATTCGCTTATGAAAATCGGGAACAACGGTAATCTCATTTTGGGCCCATTCGACGAATCTACGCCTTACTTGATGATCGTTTGGCTTCAATTCTTGCACGAGTTGGATTTTGTAAGCACGCAAACCAAGATCCTTCCGCAAAATCTTCCATAAAGTGGATGGACACAGATCCAATTCCTGTGCTCGATGGCGGATGGACTCATTCGGGTCATCCTCAACGCTACGCTCTACAGCAGCAATAGCTTCTTCTGTACGCACCGTACAGCGTCTCTGGGGATGCGAGTTATCAATAAGAGTAAACGTGGTGCGAAAACGTTCCATGGTTAATCGAATAAACTGCTCTGATGGACGATTTTGTCGACGATAAAATGGACGTAGTGCGCGATACGTTATCCGCACAGAACCATTATTTTCGAAATAAAATTGCACTATTTGCAAGCGTTGTTCAGGCATGAGTCTATTCATGATGAATTTCCAAACCAAACTGAGAATAAATCACTTGACAGCTGTTAAATCGGTCGCCATCTTGAAAAGTAATGCCAACTTAAAGTTCCATACCTCTATAAAAAACACCCTTTAGTAAAGGGATCGTATAATAAAATTGATAGTGGAATATTATCAATTGAAGTGCGTTGCTTATTTGAATAACCACAAGGAAAGTACACCATTTTTTTTTTAATTTCAAAATTGCAAACGTAAACTCATAACAATTTGTTCGATAAATTTCTCCTCCTCTTTACACAGACGAACTTCTACGTTCAGTATCCACATATGGTTGGGTTATTGCCCTGTAGTTCCCCAAGTATTTTTTATCACTTTTCTACTGTTGAGATAATTCAAGGTTATCGAGATTATTGGCCTTTTAGGAGTTTCTCCTTATGCTACCGGAGATATATTAAATGCTTTGTGTGAAAGTAGTTACTCTTTTAACAAAAATTGTTGAAGGTAAGGTTGTTGTCACCGTAGTCTAGTAGTAGTAGTATGTTGAGTCAGACGTGAGGCCACGGTTCAAGACATCTCCAACAATGCGAAATATGAAAAAATATTTCTTCGGCGACATCCTCTCAGCAGATTTCTTGCAAAAACTTTAAAACTGCTATGAAAAGTTTCTCAAAAATCTGTCGTTTGAAGGCGACATGAAACTGAAGGTCCCAGCACTCATGCAGAAAATTAACACACACAACATAAGGGATATGAGAAGACTGATTGAAGGATTATAGTGACCAATAATGCATTTAAGGTCAGTGGAAAGTGATTCTTGGCTTAGAACTCTGACTGTTGTTTCACTAAGATCAGTAACGTCGAGTAGAGCATAAATAACGAAGATGGGAGATCTTATATTCACAAAAGTATGACAATCGTTGAGAAAGCATTCTTTCAGTGTAACTTGAAGTTGCTTCCAAATACTTACTTCAACTTTACACTCCTTGGCTTGTCTTAGTTGGGCTAATTCTATTGTCCTTCTTACTCCTCAACAATTTTGAAAAATAGACGTAATCGAAACAAATCAATTTCTGGATGCTAATTTCAAAATTATTTGGGAGTTGTTTCCGACTACTCGGTAAACAGATACCCATACATACATACATAATTGACCATCACAACCCTTCAGTCAGGATTACGGCCTAGCTTCGCACACCACTCACGTTGTGTGTGTTAATTTTATAAATGAGTGACGGGATCTACAGTTTAAAGTCGACTCCGAACGACAGATTTTTGAGAAACTTTTCACGGCAATTCTATTTACTCTTAGAGTTTTTGCCAGAAATCTGCTGAGAGGAAATCGCCGAAGAAACATTTTTTTCATATTTCGTTTTGATGTCTGACCTGGGATACGAACCCGGGCTTTACGTCTAATAAGCCAACACACTACCTACTAGACTACGGCGACTTCAACAGATACCCATATCCATGTGTTTTCTGCCAAATACTAAGGAATCAATTTCTTGCAATCAAACACTATTCAGGTTTTGAGAAAATTCTCCCTAAAATACTTCTTACTTAATTGGCCATCAAAATCCTTTAGTCTAGAGATGACTTCGTTACTCATACCTAACATTTTGTGTGTTTTAATTTTATCTGCTCATGCATACTTCGAACGACAGATTTTTAAGAAGCTTTTAATGGAAATTTTTTATTTACTCTACCAGTTTTTGCCAAAAGACAACTGAGAGGAAGTCGATGCAAAAATATTTTTTTATATTTCGTTTTGTTTGAGATGTCTAAGCTGGGGTTTGAACCACAAGCGCGCGTCTAATAAGCCTACATACTTCCTATTAGACTGCCAACTTTATTATTTCTATATTAAAGTTAGTAAAACCAACAGCGTAAAATTGTACAAAAACTTCACATGTTGGTACATGGTTAGGTTAGTTTAGTTTGGGGTGGTAGCTTTGATACCAAAGCTCACTTGAGCATCCATAGTTGAACATTGTGATGCCACATGTAAGCGCAGTCTCAGTTATTTCAGTTATTTTTATTTTAATTGTATATTCTGTTGTATCACCTTTTTAAACTCTTCCTGTCCCCTTTGTCTTACAAATTTAATTTTTAATTTTAGGACTCTATAACAAAAATTGTAATCCTCTAGTGAAAGATTTCTCTCATATCAAATACATGGTCTTACAAGTTTGTGTATTTTGCCTTTCGTTTTTGTTAAGTAAGTTTTTGCAAACACTCTTTTCTACTCTCTTCTCTTCTTACTGTGGCTTTGTCATGATTTTTTAATACAAGTTTAATTCGAAAATCTTACGCTTTTTTGTGTACCATTTCCTACAATTATTCACTCTCTCTTCTGTTCATTTATGTTGCCTTGAAGTTTGTTTTTAAAGATCACCCTCCCTGTCTAGTTAACAATTTCTCACACTTTATGTGCGTAAATTTACAAGGTTTGTGTTTTAAGTCTTTCGTTTTATACGGTCAATAATCACTATTTAGATTAAAAAAAACTGTTTTTTATTGCATGACATGATGTTTCTCTCTCAAATGACAATATCAAATTACAAACAAAATTTCTCCTGTTCTTCACACACATACATACATATGATTTACAAAACGGCTGGCAATAAAAAAAAACAAATACAAACACAAATACGAATACAAATAGAAAATATAAAATTTATGTGAATATTATTGAATATGAATGTTAAAATAAACACCATTAGTTAAGCCTTACAAGCACATCATCATAAGCACTGATGTGACAAATAATAAAAAAAAGAGATACGAATAACGTTATGGAAATAAATTGACAGCAACTGAGTTTTTTTTCGTTTCTTCGTTTTTTTTCTGGTTTCAAAGATTTTTAAAACGTTTTCTCAAAGTTTTGACGGTTGACGACGTCAAGCCAATAATAGAAATGTTAATCTAGCGTTAAATTTACGCTGAATATTATTATTAAAAAAAAAAAAGAAAAAAAAAACAAAATTTCGACATTAAAATAGCGTTTCAAATTACTTGTGTATTCCGAAAAAGAAAAAAAAAATTTTTTTTGAAAAAATCTTGAAATATTTTTCAAATAAATTAAAAGATTTTGAAGACCGTATAGTCTCTCGATAAAATTAAAATCCATTAAACACTTACCGTATAAATATTCTTTATCGTTAGTTGCAGCTGCTGCTGCTGCTGCGGCTGCTGCTGTATCGTTGCTATAGTATGAGTTTGTTAGGCTGGTCTCATCATAGCTGTACGCATTGACACTGTCAGCAGTGATGGCATTTATGGCGGGTGTTGTATCTGTTGTTGTGCTGGATGTTAAAGGTGACGTATTATTTGGTGGACTATTCATGTTGTTACCTCTCGAGATAATTTCGGTGGGTGTTAAGGCGGTCGTAGATGTTGTTGTTACCGCCACTGTAGATGTTGTGCCTGCTGCTGCTGCTGCTGTTGCTGCTGCCACCAGCACTGTAGGTTGGGCTGTTTCTTTACAGGGATGATTTGTATTTGCTGCTGTTGTTGCTGACGTTGAATTATTATGATCATGATTACTGGGATGTTGTTGCTGCTGCAGTTGCCATTGTTGTTCATTTAAATTATGATTGTTGTTGGTTGTACTATTCGTATTACTAGCAGTTGTTGTATTGCTAACACTACCACTAACTGTACTACTATTATTGCTACTGTTGCTATTATTATTATTACTATTGTTGCTATTGTTGTTGTTGTTATTATTACTATTACTAGTTGTTGTGCTGTTCGTACTACTATTGCTCAGCTGTGTGCTTAATTGTTGTTGTTGTTGTTGTTGAAACTGTTGTTGATTATTGTCACTGTTATTATGTGCCGTCGTTTGATACTGATATTGCTGTTGTAATTGCTGATGATGCTGCGTCAACTGGTGATGATGATGATGATGATGGTGATGCAAATGTTGACTGTGATGATTGTTAACGGTTCCGGCTGTTGCTGCTGCTGCTGCTGTTAATACTTCCAATTCCACATCTGGTTCGATTTTATGCAAACGACCCATCAGCTCATGCCGATAGTCTAATTCGGGAGACTGCCATGCACAAGAAATTGAAAAAATGAAAAAAAAAACAGAAAATTAATCTTTTTATTGATACCGGTTTTGATATTTTTCAGCTTTCAAGAACATTCTAGTTTCTAAAGTAATAAGAAGAAGAAGAAGAAAAAAACTATTTTTTTCTTTTAATTCTCTTGAGTGATAATAAAAATATATCTTCGACTTAAGTCCCCCCTCAAAGTCCTAAAATTAAGTGTTACTTTTAACACTTATTAGACACACATACCATATGTACCATATGTTCACATTTTTAACCACACAATCATTAAGGCAAGGCGTTTATGTATTATTATACACCTGGTAGAAAATAAAAGTTCTGGTTTTACAAACGATTTGGGAATCTTCATCAAAGCAAAAACCTCTGCTGGTTGAACATAACATAACAAAACATAAATCAGCTTCAACTGGAAGTGTTGTCATATTCAAGCACGTGCCCTTCATTTTTAAGAACATTTCCAATTTCGATAAACTTCTTTAAACATCAAGCTTTGATATTCAATCAATGGTAGACAACAATTACCACAAATGGCTTCGTTCAACACAATGGAATTGCTACCCAGCTATTGTAGGGGTAATGGGAATCGGAATTCTTCCACACAAAATTTCCTGAATTCCAGTTTATTTGTTTCCTTCTGTCATGCTTTGTTGAAATTCTGGCATCATTTTAGAAGCCAATCACTGCGCTATTGGTAGATTCTGCCCCAGCAGGATTACTGCAGAAGCTGTCATGAGGTGAAGGAAACAGAATCTGTTCAATAACTTTAACTCGAGTGCCCTGCACTTCAGGAGAGACGTCATCGGCTTTAGGATGACAGTACGTTTGAAGATGTGGGCATGATGGCGAACGTGTCACTAAGGGGACTGGCCGGTTTCGTACGGAACTCGAGTTGGTTCAAACCCGCCACTAACGGATCATGACAAGGGGGCGGCTTACCTCACACCGGGTAATATAATAAGTCATATGGCCACCGAGTGAATTTGACTGTATATTGCATTCTCGCCGCTAACTTTAAAGACAACATAACGAACTCAAATCGCTCATGAAATAGCGTTTGAACGAGGGTCACTCTGTCAATTTGACGATTAACTCCTTAAGTTTCTCCTTTACTTCAATACATACATAATTAGTCATGACAACCCTTTAGTTAGGATTACGAACTAGCATCTCACACCACTTATGTTGTATGTGTTCATTTTATACATGAGTGGCGGGACCTACTGTTTAAAGTCGATTCCGAACGACAGATTTTTGAGAAAATTTTCATGGCAATTTTTATTTACTCTCAGAGTTTTTGCCAGAAATCTGCTGATAGGAAGTCGAAAGAAGCCGAAGAAATACTTTTTAGATTTTGTTTTGATGTCTGGCCTGGAGTTTGAACCCTGGCTTTTCGTCTAATAAGCCAACACATTACCTTCTGGACTACGGCGACTTTAAGGACCACATAACGAACTCAAATCCCTCATGAACTAACGTTTCAATGAGGGTCACTCTGTCAATGTGAGGATTAACTCCTTAGGTTTCTCCTTTACTTCTGCCAAGCCTAATAAGCAAAGGACCATAAGAGATCATTTGTTATGGAGCTTACACTAGGCCCGTATATTCAAAACTCTATGAATACGACCCATGATTCCAATGAAAAACCAAGCAGCAATCGCAATCAATTGAACAGGCTAGTGATCTTTACTTCTATATTGTAGCAGTGGCAGTAAGGCAAAGCAGCTTTAAATCGTTAGTGAACTATGGGACTCTGCTCTATCTCAGAGGCTTAAATCAATAAAAAAATTGATTGGCTACACAAATAATGTCCGCAAGAACAATATTTGTATGGAAGACGATCCGAGTTGCTTTTCGCCGACAGAGGAAAAACAATGATGCGAAGAAAAAAAAAAACAATTCAGCTTCTCACACTCTCAGTACAACGTTGACTGCGTACAACAGATTTGAGAAACTTTTCATGACAATTTTATTTCCTCTCAGAGTTTTTGCCAGAAAATTGCTGAGGAGGAGAAATGGGAAAATCCGTTGATGTAGACAAAGAAACAACTTTTAAGTTAAGTTAACAACAACAACTAGGTCGTAATCCTGACTGAAGGGTTGGAATGATGAATTATGTATGTATGTAACAACAACAAATCAACATTAAGGTTCTAGAACTTGCTAAATCGAATAAAAATAACGTAGAAAAGAAAAAATCGCAATGAATGGACAAAAGCAGCTCGACAACAGTGCCACCCCGTAGAAATTTAAACCTTTACGGTAATAACATTAATACATATGTACATAACATAATTGGTCAATGGGCAATTGGATCATTGACCTTTAGTCAGGATTACGATATAGTTTCTCACACCACTTATGTTGTGTGCTTTAATTTCATAAATGAGTGGCGGGACCTACAGTTTAAAGTCGACTCCGAACGACAGATTTTTGTGAAACTCTTCATGGCAATTTTATTTTGTCTCAGAGTTTTTGTCAGGAATCTGCTGAGAGGAAAAAAATATTATGTCATATTTCGTTTAGTTGGAGATGCCTAACCTGGGCTTTGAATTGAGGCCTCGCGTTTAATAAGCCAACACTACTTGAACACGGCGACTTTACCCTCTACAAATACAATATGAAAACAAAAGACTTAAGACACATACATTATTATTTAAATTTCATTAACCTCAAACAACTCTAACGACCTAATTTTTTGCTTTCAGCTGTATACAGTTAAGAATGCCAAATATCCACCAGAGTATGCAGGCTATGGTGTTCTATTTGGTTTTCTGTGTTCCTTTCGTTCATTCGTTCGTCCGTTTCTATATTGGTTTTCCTTATTTCAAATCTTTATTTTTATGTGATTTTTATTATAATTACTTCGGGTATGTAAATAAACATACATACATACACTGGTATGTTGTAGAAGACACTGATTTTCTTTAACACCATTTGCACTCGTATTCGTCTAAGCATGCCTGTATTCTTAATGGGTCTATGCTTACGAGGTATCTTAAGCTCTCCATTTAAATGATAAAGACTTGAAAATACACAATTATGTGCATATAATTTATGGCATAATATTCGTATGTACATGCATACATATGTATATTTAAACATGCCTGTTTGGAATTTTTTCACAGTTCAAAGCCGTTTAAAGATTTTCACAAATATTATTTAATATTTTCTATAATTTTATTTCTATTTTTAGTTTTCTGTTTTCTATTTTCTTCTTCTCCATTTGTTTTAAATTATTTCAAGAAATTATTTGTTAAAGTTTTCAAAATAAAATTTAATTTTTTCTGTTGTTTGTGTTTGTTTTTGAAGATATTTTTGGGGTTTATGGTTTATTTATGACTTTTAGATTGGCCATAAAATTGAAATTAATGTAGCTCCCCTTCTGCTCCTCACCCCCTTAATTTTCAACAAATAATAATTTTTTTTTGTTTTTTGTTTTTTTGTTTAAGTTAAAAATAGTTATGATGCTTTAAACATAAATTAAAACAAGAAAATGTATTAAAACATACACACACACAATTTATTCATATTTTAACATTTATATTCAAACAGGGATTATAGTTTGAATTTAATTTAAATTGTTTAAATGAATAATATTCGAAAACAGAAAAAAACATAAATCTTAATTTAAGTCGACTTAATGGAATGCTATTGCTTGAAAACAAATTCAATATTTTGTGTCATTATTAAATAAGTTATCACTACTTTGAAGAATGACAGGTTTATCAGCTTCATTATTTATTAACGTGGCACTAGTTCCCTCAAGAAGCATTACGAGATCCCAAAGTTTCCACTTTATTCTTCACTTTCTCTATTTGCCTGTATAATTAGTGGCTGTATAATTTATATTCCTGTTAACCAAATAATTGGTGTACTGTACTGTACTGCTCTTGCCTAAAAATTAAGCCCTCTGTGAAACAGGTTTGGCTTGTTGCATTCGATGTTGAGGTATGAAGAAACCAACTGGACATGCTGATAATTGACCTACAGTGCCCTGTCAAAAGACCGGTTATCACCTAGAATTTTTCTTCATAACCTGGTGCATGTCTCAAACCTCCTCAAACAAAAATTTCAATTCCTCAAGCCCAGTTGGTTTGACAAGAGTCTTTAAATCTCTTTATTTACACTTTCGTGGAGCATACAATTCCATACAAAAATTTTAACTGCCTCAACCGCAGTTGGTTTAACAAGAGTCTTTAAATCTCTTTATTTACACTTTCGTTGAGCATACAATTCCAAATATTCACCCATACGTGGTACTATTTGGCTTAGAGTGCCTTGTCAAAAGACAATTATCACCTGAAATTATTTCTTGATAGCCCGATGCATGCATACAGATCTCCTCTGATTAAGATTTTACAACAAAAATTTTGATTGCCTCAACCGCAGTTGGTTTGACAAGAGTCTTTATTTCTCTTTATTTACCCATTTGTTGAGCATACAGTTCCAAACATTTGCCCCAACTTCATAGAAGGATTCTGGTCCAAATAGTGGCGTGAAAACTTCCCTGCTCCCAAGTTCTTTTGCTTACTCATTGGCGAGAATTTCCTCTTGATCTAGAATCCAGCAAAGGGCGAATTTATTTTGCCTACGGAGCCGATTCAGCTTCGATTTAACATCATAAGAGCCGAGTGCTTGATAGGCTGCCTGACAATCACATAGTGTTCCTATGTCATCTCTTTTATACCTCCTATCCAAGTTGAATTGAGCACATCTTTCAATGACATAAACTTCTGTGTATTTCATTTTGAGACCAAAAACTTTCGCTGCTGTTCCAAGATCCGTGATTGATCCATCATGCATATAGCTGTAGTCTATAGAAGCAGTATGGAAGTTACAGTAGTCAAGTTGGTAGAGTATTGGCTTATTGGACGTGATGTCATGGTTCAAACCCCACGGGGTTCAGACATCTCCGACAAAACGAAATATGAAAAAATATTTATTCGGCAACTTCCTCTCAGCAGATTTCTCGCAAAAACTCTGAGTAAAAAAAATATTGCCAAGAAAGGCATACAACATAAATGGTGTGAGAACCTACGACGTAATACTGACTCAAGGGTTGTAATGAGTAATTCTATATGTGTATGCTACTACCAAATTACTTCAATTGAAACATTTCCTAAATTCATAGTCTCCTCGTTCTGTCCACGAGACAATTAAAAAGGGAAAGGTCATCCACACGATTTCTTAAGGCACGAAATCTCTTAATGAAATTCATATTAGACTTGTATGCTATCAACTGAATCATTATCTCTTATGCAGCGTACTTAAACTTGGGATGTACCATCAATCCAGCAATGCATAGGCTTAGTTACCGAGTACTGAATGCTGTTAAACTGAACTTGACAACATTCACAGCCAGGAAAACCTTTTGTCCTGGTGATAGAATGCAGACTTGCAAACAAATAATATGATCGTGACTATACATATATACGACTAGGACGACTGGGGAAATATTCAGTCTAAAAACAAAAAATTTAATCTGGACTAGGCAAACGACATATACAATACATACAGACATACATACATAATTGGCCATTACAACCCTTCAGTCAGGATTACGGCCTAGCCTCTCAAACCACTCATGTGTGTGTTAATTTTATATATGAGTAGTGGGACCTACAGTTTAAAGTCGATTCCGAACGACAGATTTTTGAGAAACTTTTTCATGGCAGGTTTATTTACTTTCAGAGTTTTTGCCAGAAATCTGCTGCGAGGAAGTCGCCGCAGAAATATTTTTTTTTATTTCGTTTTGATGTTTGACCTGGGATACGAACCCGGGATTTACGTCTAATAGGCCATCACACTACCTGCTAAACTACGGCGACTTAATTGACGACTTTCACAGCCATGAAAACCTTTTGTCCTGATGACTGACTGCAGAGTACGACTAGGACGGCTGGGGAAATATTCAGTTTAAAAACAAAAAAATTAATCTGGTATAATCAAACGACAAAATATAGAATAAAGCGGTCTAATATTGTTTAAGACTGAATTTAGAGTCCTCGGACCATAAGAGGCTTTTAATAGAGAGAAATTGTTGACAAAGGTTGTCATTAAATTGCTAAGCAGTTGCACTACTGCGGACTAGATTTATACTGTTATACAAAGGTACTTGTTTGATGGATAGAAATCTGGAAGAATATTAAATTTATCTACCTGTGAGTAGTAATTAAGGCTAGCCATAGTGTGTCTAAAAAGAACATGTGTCCGCTTTAATTAATCGAATTTCAATACAGAATTTACTTTTCTTTACTCTAGATGAAACTGACCTAAAGTTTTCGATTAGTACAGAGCAATTACGCTCATGTAGATGGATTTAAAGAAGAAAATTTCACAACAAAATCCAGCCAAGCGCCACTCTTAAGGCTTTATAGTCATTGCGAGTTAAGTTCTGTTCGATCAGAATCGCCAGAAAAAAATTCATTAAAAATTGACGTGTATCAATCTAAACAAAAATTCAAATACAAATTATTTAACATTTAAAAAAAAATAAAACCCCGCTAATATCAATACCCTCTATAATAACCACTGGGTCAATCACCCAATGATGAATCCAAAAACAAAGTATTAAAAATAGTTTATAAATCCATTATTATAACAATCAAAACAAAGCATATTATCAGCATAACAAATAAAAAAAATTAATAAAACATCATAATACTCTGGTATTATTTTTGAAAAAAAAAAAAAAAGAAATAAAAAAAACAGACTTTAACTTGCACTTGTTTTGCAAAATCACGCAAATGACCTCATAAGCATGCGTAACACGTGAATCGTTCAAAGAACCAATTGAGAATTTTAAATACTTCCATAAAATTCAAAAGCGTTCAACACAAAACTCATATACTCATACATACGATGGCCTGCTGCTGCTTAAGTCTCGTAAATGATGATGATTACGGGGAATACAATTGATGAGCACTAGGCTAGTGTGCGTATGCGCCGCATGAGTGTGTGCCTTTATGTTTTATGGTCTTTAAACGAACACACACACACATTTTTTTCCCTCCACTATGTGACTTTGTCACCCAGTCAGTCACTAAGTCAGTTTGTCACTTGTACTGCTTACAAGTGCTTAAATTATTATTGAATTGATTCGGCGGCTCGGCAGAGTAACAACACTGAGAACAAATTAAACGAAGTTAAGCAAGCGAAACAGTGATGTTTTTAATTTTTTGTTTTACGTTTTAAGGAATTTTGTAAATTCAAATGCAATTATTGGAAGTATTTGCTGCTTTTGCTAAAAGAAAAGTATTTCTTGTAGCACAGCACTTCTTAAACCAATTTCTAAATCACAAAAACACAACAACAAATCTGAATTGCATAGTTGTAATAACAAGTCCCCAGTTTGTTGTAATATAATACACACTTCCCTCTATCTTATCAGATGATATACAGAATCTGAGCGATTGCTTTAAGCGAGGATTCTTCATGGATTTAAGACTGCAAAATTTTCTTTGAAAATCGCAATACTAAAACATCTACGAGCCTTCTAGACTATGTCTACATACATAATTCGTCATAACAACCCTTCAGTCAGGAATACCACCTAGCTTCACTCACCACTTATGTTGTGTGCTTTAATTTCATACATGAGTGGCGAGACCTTTAGTTTAAAGTCGCTTCCCAACGACAAATTTATGAGAAACTTTTCATGGCCATTTTATTTATTATCAGAGTTTTTGCCAGAAATCTGCTGAGAGAAAGTCGCCGAAGAAATAATTTTTTGTATTTTGCTTGGATGTCTGACCTGGGATATGAACTCTGGCTTTACATCTAAAACGCCAACACACTAACTACTAGACTACGGCGACTTTCTTTCTAGACTATTGTAGTGCATTTTAGGCTTAAGTAATGGACATTAATCACATTCCTGAGTGAGGTATCTATCTTCAGCTACTAGCATCTACATATATTTTCTCTAAAAACGAAAAGGCAATCAAATCTCATATGGGATCCTAGTCACAGGGATATTCAGAGTAATTACGTAGCCGATGAACTTACTATGACAGACACACACCCAAATAAAAAAAAAAATTTGGATGCTGATAAATGAAGAATTTTATTTCATTATCAGATTCATATCATTATATCGGATAGAAAGCGTATGAAGCAACTTATTAAATTGGGAAGCGGGAATATTTTTCTCATAGGCATTGCGTAATTATTAGACGTGCGGTGAAACCTGCGTTGCCTGTTAATGGCTTCAGCACAATTTATAGATCCTGGCAATGTCCGCCACTATCCGACCTTAGCTCGTAGTAGACATATTTTATTTTGCTAAAACTATCTCAAAAGCCTAAAACAGCTGTAATGAATTGGCATCCAATCGCTAACTAAATATATTAAATTTCCAGTCTGATTTTTAAGTGGTAATATGACTTGGGGAGGGTGGGTGTTAGAGATCAAGATGAGTAGCATCGAATCATACATATAACTTCTGATATTTATACGCATTCATACTTATTTTAATATTACACTCATACTACTCATATTCAAATAATATTTGAAGTACTCATCGTACTCATACTTAATAATACGTATGATGTTGTTGATTGCGACTCTCCATGACTCAACATTTACAAGAATCGCTAAAGAAGTATGATTCACGTACGAACACTACTTATACGCATTCATACTTATTTTAATGTCATACTCATACTACTCATATTCAAAGTTTGAAGTACTCATCGTACTCATACTTAACAATATGCATGATATTGTTGATTTCGACTCTCCATGACTCAACATTTACAAGAATCACAAAATAAATATCATTCGCATACGAACACTACAATATTCACTAGAAGGTTGGGTATTTGCTTTGCTTGTTGTCTTTTTCTTTTTTATTTTTTTGTAAATGCAACAACAACTAGGACTGTAAATTTTGATGAATGATTCGAGTGACTCGAAACATTTATAAGTATTATAAGTATTTTTCTAAATTTATGAATCAGGAATGAGTAGGCTTATGAATCAAACATATTTCAAATGGTCTGAGTTGGATGTCAACGTTGTACGCATACTCATTGCAACCTGTACTTATAAATCAATGGTGTAGTGAATATGAATGAATCAGAGTAGTCGAATTTCAATACTGTTGACTCACTCATACTCAAAATTTCATGAGTACTTATGAGTAGCGAAAAAATGATTCATTCCTAATCTCTGGTGGGTGGTATGCCTGCAGAAGCAATTTTTGATTTAAATTTTTCAATCCCTCCTATTCTATTCCATTCTATTCTTATAAAAAAAAATTTCAAATGCAAAATTCGCCAGAAGACGGTTTTTAAATTCGAATTTATCTTCACACACATCGTTGGTATCCAGCAGATCATTCAATTCAGGCCAATAGAAGAAGTTGTCGTTATCTATTGTCGCCTATGGTGATTTGGCAAAACAAACTGTTAAAGTTCAGAAGCCCCTATTGTATGAATCTATAAATAAGTGATTTATACTCCAATTAAAATACAATAATAATTCCAAAAAAATATGTATTTAAATAGTTTTTTTAATCATTCAGAAAATTTTATCACTAAAAAAAAAATTTTTTTTTTATCATTTTATCATTTGTTAACTACCCCAAAAACAAAAGACTTAGGAAGCGAACTTTTTTCAGGAGAAAAAATATTTTTTTTCAACAATTTTTTCCATTAGATTTAGAATACCTTCTATTTGAAAAGTTTTCCTTTTTAGAAAATATTTTCTTGACTTTATAGCTCTCAGTGTAGCTTTTGTAAACAATACTTGAGGGTTTTTCCTTTCCTAACAAACTTATTTTTTTTTACTTTTTTCCTTTTCTTGTGTTTGTTGCTGCTTCTTTCTAAGGTTCTCTAGTAGTTTTATTTTTAAATAAAGTTTTGTTTTGTATTTTTCTCTTCATACGCATTGTAATTGTTATTATTGTTGTTGTTGTACCATAAAAGAACGGTATTTCGCGTTAAAATAAATGACGTTGTACACTTATCTATACAAAGTATGAATTTTAATATTTTTTTTATTCTTTTAAAATTGTTTTGTTTTAATGTTGTTTGCGGTCTGTACATGTGTTTGTTGCTTACATATACGTACGTTTGGGTATTTAAAGAAACAAAAAATTGGCTTTTGAAAATAAAATTTCTTCTTCGTTTTTTTTTTGTTCGCCGGACAACATAATGTAAAAAGAGGCAAATGTTTAGGGGTTTTTTAAAGCTTTAGAATTATTTAACAACAACAAAAATGAGTTGACGAAAAAACTGTAGACTATTAGCCAGTAAGACATTCATAAGCATATTTTTGTTGTTTTTTTTTTACTTGTACGCGTTTTTTATTTTTTTTTGTTTGTTTTGTTTGTGTGTTCAATATGAAATGGAATGATTGATATTCAAAGCATTTGCTTTACAATGTTTTTAATAAAATTTATTAAAAAGTTGTATACTTTTTTATTATTACGACCGAGTATTGTTATTAAACTTACGGCAACTCTTCACTGTTTTTTTTTTCTGTTTTTTTTTTCATTTTATTTATATGATGGCTTCAAAAAATTTATATTTATTCTCTGTATGCTTTATTATTAAGTATTTATAAATTATTTTTCATCTTTTTTTTGTCTTTTGTTATTGTTGTCCAATAATTATAAAATCTCCATAAAAAAAAGTTTATTGACCAATGTTTTTTAATTTTTTTTTTATTTTTTTTTCTTTTACTGGCATAATTTAAAACAGAATTGAAATAAAATTTAATTGTTTGAGCATATTTAAATAAATTGTTATTTCTTTATTTACTTACATAACCATTACAATAATAACAATTAAATTGATATGTTTGTTTGTTTTTTTTCGAATTTTCTTATACCACAATCACTCAAGCATATGTTGAACAGGATCTTTTATACCCTAACTGTGGATATTTAAATTTGTTGCTGAATTTATTTGAAATAAATCAGTTTGACGTATAGTTAACCATATTTTATGGAGCAATTTATTTTAATGTTTAGACTTTTGTTTGGTACTTAATTGCCAATAGAAGGTCTCAGTAGATTGTATGAGAAAATAATTTATGCTAGAACCTACACTTTACAAGAGGTATTATTAAGAGTAACCTGGTAATTGTTTTAAACAAGTCTAAGTCTTTAGTAAGTATTAAGTGCGATTCATTTATTACACAACATACTCCTAGCAATCACCGTAGTCTAATAGCTAGTGGGTTGGGTTATTAGACATGAGGTCACGGCTGAAACCCCAGGTCAGACACCTGCAACAAAACGGTATATGAAAAAATATTTCTTCGGCGACTCGCTCACAAAAACTCTGAGTGTAAAATGAGCTTGCCATGAAAAGTTTCTCAGGAAACATTTGTCGTTCGGAGTCGACTTTAAATTGTAAATCCCACCACAAATTTATTAACAGACACATTAACATTATATTATCGGACACAACAGAAGTGTTGTGAGAAGCTAGGTCGTAATCCTGAATCATGAATGATCAATTATGTATGTATGTATATGTATGTAGGTATATATGCATGTATGTGTGTATGTATAAATACTTCCCATTTCATACTGATGGATAATAATATACACAGTCTAATGCTATATTTTCTATAAACTACATCAGATCCAATTTAGCTACTAATTTTGGGTAGAATAACTCAAATAGCAATGCTAAATAGTTCCATTAATTTTTGTCGAATCTATCAAATGGCTTAACAGTCAGCCTGTTCGTTACTCTTCTAGCCTTTTTACTGACAATAAAGTGCTAAAGTACCTATACAATGTAACATGTTGGAGATTGCGAACTCCGAACCGATTCTGGCAGTATATCACTATGTCCCAGAACTCAAATGGTACTCCGAATGCCGCAGTTAAATTGGAAATGATCCACTAATTTTACGGTGTGGCAAAAAGAGGATACGTGTAACATTGTTGGCTTTACATGGATAAGATTGTTGGACATGCATGAATAAGAAAACGACTGGCTTACTTCTATTCTTAATTCACATTGCCATCCTCGAGGGTCACTGTTCATATCATGAATCAGTGTTCTGCTCTGCTTATGAAAAGATGAAGGTTTGTAATCTACTTGATCGAGCTCTCTAATATAAAAATTATTGCAATAGCAAGATTTATTTTGGATTCAAGTTGGCTTCGTCCAGGAAATGTTTGATTTCAGGGCTGACTGTTAATTATGATAGCACAATGGACCAAAACGCAAGACAAAGTGGGTCCCACTTCCCTTACCTAAACTTTGCTAAATAAATTGTGCAAAGCATACTTTTCCTTCAAGACTGAAAATCTTTCAAACTGCCAAACAAGGATTTTGGGATGTTTTGTACTGCAACATTTTTGTGCAGAAAACTTATAGAATTGTACCCTGAACACGCTTCATTAAAACCCCACTGTGTCGAGTGGTTTGTGCGTTTGTTTTTGATATCAAATAGAAAGTACGTCCAGCTCAAACAAAAAAACTTGAATATCTAAAATTGGAAACGTTACTCGATCAGAATTCATGTCAGACGCAAGAAAAGCATGACCCCAGCAGCCATTTCAAAGTGTTTAGTAGCTAAAATTATTCAAAAAAAGGAAATTGAGTGCCACGTGAACTAAAGCCGACAGATGATGACAGCAACCCCAAGCACAAGCAATCATATGTAAAGCGCGAGCAACGAATAAACCAGAATCCTTATTACGACGGCTGTGCTCAATAATGAGCTGTTAAAACGGGCCAGGCTACCCTAAGAAATCTGTACAGACAGCAATTAATTTGTTTGAAGCAAACATAAACCGAAAAACACTCTGAACATGAAGTCGCAAGCAAGGGCGTAATATTTCATTAATGCAGCACTATAAGCAAAAACTATTTGAAGAACAGTGGGAAAAATTTCTTTTTTTCTCAGCCGCAGTATAGCTCAGACACCTTCTGACTACTATTTGCTTCTATCACTTCAGAGTAGGGTATCATATCGACGCCTCCATTCTATAACGTGCTAAGTGTACTTAGAACGTTTTTAATGTTTTGGCACTTTTAAATTCTACGTTCTCTAACTTAAATACTGTCAAAATTTGGTTAAGATGCGCCGATCCATTCCGAAGTTATAGGGAAAAATCTCCTTAGAATACACATATGGTCGTATGCCGCGTGAAAACTTTGAGAGCTCATAACTCAAAACACACTTTTTCGACTTAGAATGTTATAGAACGGAGGCGTCGAAATATTAGTTCGATTCATTCAAGGTGAGGGATATTATTTTGGGACAGAATCCATAAATTGCCAAAACGATGGAGAAGCGTCGTAACGTGATCTTGCAAAAAACACTCTTAATAGGGGCTTTGTATTCAATCAAACTGGTCAGTTTTTAAGTTTTACTACCCAATACACTAAAAACAAACAAAAATGTATCATTATTACACATACATACATAATTGGTCATTTGTTATCGTTCAGGATTATGGACTTAGTTTCTCACACAACTTAAAGTCAACTATGAATGACCGATTTTTTGAGAAACTTTTCATGGCAATATATTTCGTCAGAATTTTTGCCAGAAATGTGCTGAGAGGCGATCGTCGAAGAAATATTTTTTTCATATTTTCGTTTTGATGTTTGACTTGGGGTTTGAACAGTGGCCTTACGCTTAATAAGCTAACACACTACCTACTAGACTACGGCGACTTCAATTTATCATCTTGTAACGTCTCAGTACAAACAATTTTAAAGCCATGGAAATTTTGTTCCAAGAAAGTCTGTTATTTTCTCTGCGGCTATAAACTATTCAGTGACAGAATTTAAACGAGATCTTATGAACTGTTAGAAAGAACATCATAGGGTTCGATGAATTATCCAAAAGAAGAAAAGAAAAAACTTCTCTAAAAATGGTCTTCCATAATCGTCGGCTGAAGATCACAACACAAAAATATCCGTGATAGGATTTTTGTAATTTTATTCTCCCTGTACTAGAGATTGGGAAACTTTTGTATTCATTTGGGGGATATGAAAACCTTCTTTTAATATTCGCAAAGAATTGTAAAATTTGTTTGTCTTTACAGCCCTCTACCCTAAACTATGTATGTGAGTAATTAAGCTCTGTAACCACTACCAATCATCTTCACTTATTAACTGAAAATTTAAATAAAATTGCGCATTTGCTCACAAAAAAAAATAAAAAAAAAAATAATTTTTTGTTAAGCAAAAGATTTAGAAAACAAACTTCAACTCTTTGGAGATTAATTACACAAATATCTGAATGATTCTCCTTTAAAAAATTTTTTTGTAGAAAAAAAAAATAATTTTTTGACAAATTTTCCCATGCAATACCAAAAAGAAAAAACTTGGAAGATACATGTATTCCTGTAATACTTTCGATTTGCTAGAAATTCCTCAAATATTTTTATAAAAGATTTGCTTTTCGCCTGTTATAAACAAAAGACTTAAGAAACAAACTTTTTTCGGGTATACTAAACATGCCAGGCATTATTTAAATTTTCCGGTTTTTTTTTCTTCATTTATTTGACATATAATTACTTAAAAAGAAATATTTGTTGTCGTCTTTTTTTTTTGTTGGTTTCTTTCTTCTTTGAAGGTATTAATGGGCAAAAATTGACTGACAATTTCCTATAAAAATAAAAATCACTTTTATTTTCTATTAAAATAGTTTCAATGTGGAGGAAGAAAAAAACTAAAGAAAATCGTGCTTAAAGCAATTTATATAACTTTTACTTTGCTGGCACTCAAGTATTCTTTTCCTTTTTGCTGTTTTTAATGACATTATCATCAGTCTCACATCATTTACCACCAGCCTCTTCATCATCATCATCATCATCAACCTCAGCGCCTTACTTAACGGCAGCCCCAGAGTAAAGCAGCCAGCCAGCGGTCTTTTAAAAACTACGTTAATACGGGCTTAAATCCACTAACAAGAAGAAGAGGAAGAAGAAGAAAAAAGTAGTGCCAAGAATATCTATGTGGATTTGAGTCTTTTTTTCTTTGGGGTTTTTTCTGCGCATTTCATAGCAGACTCAGCATGCCAATGGAGTTGCCTTAAATGGTAAACTTAAATGACCCTAAACTAATACCTTAGTTAGTGTTTAAACAATGATTGGGGTAAACTTTAAAGTAGACAAACGTAACGAAAAAAACAATAACAACAACTGGTACTACTATTAACAAATTCAATTTCATTTCAAGTAGAAAAAAAGCTAAAAAAAAAAATTTTTTTTTTGGCAGTTGAAAATAGAAAAAATAAAGAGTTTAGACATGCAATTTATATCCACAAAAATATTCAATGAAAACGGCCCCAAAAAAAGTAAGGCCTTTAGAGAGACAACAGAAGAGAAAAACGCGACACTTCAAATTCGCTTCTTTTTTAAAGTTCCTGCTGCTAAGGCCGCTTAGCGGTGATGATAATGATGATGATGATGATGGTTAGTTAATGTGTTTGTTGTTACAGAGCAGCAGCATTAAAAACAAACGTGACAATACTGACCTAATAGACCTTTTTATATTTCTTGTCTTCTTATTGGATTTGTATTTTCCTTTCGTGTTTTTTTTGTTTGCCTTTTTTCCAAAGCCTTAACTGGCAAAGACCACAAATCGAAAAAAAAAAACTCAACAACAACAAAAACGGCTGCATAAAATTATAAAATAATGATACAAAAATGCGTTTAAATGAAAGCAGTTTTGTAATGTTTCAAATGCCATAACCAGCAGGCCTTAAGCAAAACTTTAATTCGTTTAGTTTTTCTGTTTGGCTACAGCCAAGCCAAACCATATTAATTTAATTATTGGCTTTAACCACTTTTCCAATGGCTGTCTTAAGGTATTTATTTTATTTATGCTGCCAACACCAGCTAACAAGTGTTTTGTACTTGTTTTGTCTATTTATGTTTGTCTTCAGCATTACACCGTTCACCGCTCATCGCCCATCGTTGTTCATCGTTCATCATCATCATCTCTCTGTGTGCTCTTTAATGCTGATTTCACCTGTCTTCTCGTTTTCTACCTTTTTATTCACTTTATACGGCTTTATATGGCTTTTGCAAAAGCTGTTACTTATTATTGTACAGCCAGTTTTATTGGGTTGCATTAAACAAGGAATGCAGCATCAGTTTAGATTTTCTTTTTTTTCGTCTTTTTTTCTGTTTTTCTTTTAATAAATTGGTGCATTGGGATTTAGAAAAATTATGGTTGAACAAGAATTTAGCATTACAGCCAATATATAATCAGCAATATAAATACAAAAAGAAAAGAAAAAAACATGAAATAAAATGAAATGGTCCAGACAGATATTCTCGAGCATTCATGCCATCTGCTTATTATGACTTTTAAAGAAAGATAAAAGAAATCGTTGCAAGTGGAAAAATCTTTTTTAAATCATGTACATATGTAGGTGTGCATATATGTATGTCGATAAACACAAAGTCTCTGTAATTTGTTTGGTATTCTGTTATAATTTCCACTGCAGACATCATGTTATTCGTTCAATTAAACCAATGAATTTCTAGATTAACAAGTTTGCTGCTTAAGTCTTTTGTATTAAACAAACCCAACAAAAAAAAAATAATACATACATAAAATCTGTATAAAAATGCTTCCGTAATAGCAAAAAATAATTTTTTTTTACAATTTTGTACTCCTCTCAGCTAGCAAATTGGAATTAGACTTCGATTTCTCAAACTACACCAGAACTCAGTCGTTTCCGAACGATAGATTTTTTCATGGCAATTTTTGATTTACTCTCAGAGTTTTTGCCAGAAATTTGCCGAGAGAAAGTTGACGAAGAAATATTTTTTCATACTTCGTTTTTCGTTGAAGATGTTTGACCTGGGGTTTAAACCGTGGCCTCACGTCTAATAAGCCAACACACTACATACTAGACTACGGCGACTTCTTAACGAGGAACTTGGAATTACGCTTCGTTTTCCCAAACTACACCAGAACTCAGTCGTTTCCGAACGATAGATTTTTTCATGGCAATTTTTGATTTACTCTCAGAGTTTTTGCCAGAAATTTGCCGAGAGAAAGTTGACGAAGAAATATTTTTTCATACTTCGTTTTTCGTTGAAGATGTCTGACCTGGGGTTTGAACCGTGGCCTCACGTCTAATAAGCCAACACACTACATACTAGACTACGGCGATTTTCTATCTTCAATAAGAGAATGTCTGTGAGTTATCATGTACAATCAGCCACAAAAGTATACATACGGTTAACAAATTTCAGAAATTTTTTAATAAATCCGTTTTCGTTGAAAATCTTTGTAATTGTCTGACATCTTTCTTCGATTTTAAGACGGTCTTTTGATTTGGTTCAGAAATTTGTAAATCGGATGTATACCTTTGTGGGCCTGTGCAGGGCCGCAATTCAGTTCAATTTGAGAAATTTTTTAACCAATGGAAAAGACCGTCTTAAAATCAAGGAAACTATAAAGATTTTCAACGAAAATAATAAAAAATAATATAATTTAGTAACTGTGTGTAGCTGTTTGCATTGCATGTGTATAATGGCTGGACAAGGCCGGTCTGGCAAAATCCACAAAAACAGTGACATTTTCGGCATGCTTTGAACGCTCTTGGATCTCATATAGATTAGTATCGTCTCAAATTCAATAATTTTGTTTATAAGTGAACGATGGCATGAGACGACCATTGTGGCTTGTGGTTTGTTCGCATTAAGAAACATCACCTTCACATGAGATGACCATGCCTTCAAGTCCCACGTGTATAATATGTAATGAAACAAGTGCTGTAGTATGACACGCAGCACTATCCTGGTGAAACCAGATGTCTTTCGTGTCTAGATCATCAACTTTGAGCCAAAAGAAGTTAATAATCATCGATGTATAATACTTGCCATTGACAACGATGGCCTGCCCAATGTCATTCTAAAAGAAATATGAGCCAAAAATTCACGCCAAACAGTGACATTTTCGGTATGCTTTGGACGCTCTTGGATCTCATGTGGATTGGTACCGTCTGAAATTCGATAATTTTGTTTGTTTACGTAACCATTCATACAGAAATGGGCCTCATCGATGAAGATGCTTTTCCGAAGAAAATTAGGATTCCAAGTAGTTGTCTACAGTCGTCCATGGTGATTTAGCAAGCCAATACGAATAAATGTCAACTAATTTGAGGCATGTAGCTTCAACTACAGTACTACAGTAAGACCAGGCTTTACGCGGGGAATACGTTCCAATAAGTTCCAGCGCTAAACGAAACAGCAGCATTCGTACTGTGATTGCGATTTCGGAAAATACAGTTGAAATCTTTTTTCTGGACAGACTAACAAAAGAGCGTTGAAAAAGATACATAGTATGTATATAACGTTGCTATATAGTGCACCGCTTTTGGTTGGTGTATGGTCGTTTCATTTGCACACACATATACAACAAGTATCAATACAGTGTGCGATTTAGGGGAATCCCAATACTACCGCGTAATACTGAAACAGCGTTAATCCGGGTCTTACTGTACTGTCAAGGCACAATAGAATGACACAAAGCTGCGGCAACAGTGTCACTAATGGATTAACGCTGCAGACCGAATTAGTTTATACAAAATAAAATGTACGATCTCCCGCTTAAGGAGGGTATAGAAAGGTAGGAAACTTAATCCTTCCACCAAAAAAAGCACTTTTTACGTCCTCTACCGTACTCTCTTAAAAGCGTTAATGAAGTCTTAAAACAGACTTTGTGGCACCCTTCCATACATGAGAGTTACTTTCTAATTTCCGTCAAATCACACCGACTTATGTCAGCGTTTAATTAGCAACAATAAAGAAGATTTACATGCCAAAAAAAAAAAAAGAATGTCCCTTCATGCCGTCAACGATTCATAATGATGATATTGATTGATCGCTTTTGGACAAGTGAAACATGGCCCCATTAAAGTCGCCATAGTCTAGTAGGTAGTGTGTTGGCTTATTAAGCGTAAGGCCACGGTTCAAATCCCAGGCCAGACATCAAAACGAAAATATGAAAAAAAATTTCTTCGGCGACTTCCTCTCAGCAGATTTCTGGCAAAAACTCTGGGAGTAAATAAATTTGCCATGAAAAGTTTCTCCAAAAATCTGTCGTTCGGAGTCGACTTTAAAATGTAGGTCCCGCCACTCATGTATAAAATTAACACACACAACATGAGTGGTGTGAGAAGCTAGGCCGTAATCGTAACTCATTGAGACATGGCCCGTGTAGGATAATGGATGTAACCACTGTTTAATGGCTGTTTTAACTGGTCATGTCTGCCCGAAATACGGGCATACGTTAAAAGATCATTGTTAAGCATTTCCTATGTAGTTCTGCTTACGCGGCGCTATAGTATTTCGATGGCTGATTTATGCAAAACATCGCAAAGAAATCGTACATCATCCAGCTGACATCCTCTGTTCCATCTGTTTAATAAAAATTTATATGAGGAAAGTCGCCGTAGTCTAGTGGGTAATAAGTTGGCTTATTAGACGTGAGGCCAAGGTTCAGACCCCAGATCAGACATGTCCAACAAAAGGATATACAAGAAAATATTTCTTTGCTTACTTCTCAGCAGATTTCTAGTGACAAATCTGAGAGTAAATGAAAAGTGCCATGAAAAGTTTCTCAAAAATCTGTCGTTCGGAGTTGACTTTAAACTGTAGGTCCCGGTCCCGCCACTCGTGGATAAAATTAACACATATAGCATAAGGGATGTGAGAAGGTAGGCCGTAATCCTGACTGATGGGTTGTAACGGCCAATTATGTCCAATTATGAGACATGGCCCGTGTAGGATAACGGACGTAATTACTGTTTAATGGCTGTTTTGACGGGTCATGTCTGCCGGATGGGAATACATTAAAAGATCATTGTTAGGCACTGTTAGGCATTTCCTGTGGTGTTTACCTTGCCCGTCGCTATAGTGTTTTGATTGCCGATTTATGCAAACCATAGCAAAGAAATCGTACATCGTCCAGATGACATCCTCAGTTCCATCAGTTTAAAAAAATGTATATGAAGGCAGTCGCCGTAGTCTAGTGGGTAATAAGTTGGCCAAGGTTCAAACCCCAGGTCAGACATCTTGAACGGAAGGATATACGAGAAAATATTTCTTAGCCTACTTCCTCTCAGCAGATTTCTAATGAAAACTCTGAGAGTAAATGAAAATTGCCATGAAAAGTTTCTCAAAAATCTGTCGTTCGGACTTTAAACTGTGGTGTGAGAAGCTAGGCCGTAATCCTGACTGAAGGGTTTTAATGCCTAATTATGTATGTATGTATGTATATGAGGAACACACAATGACATGTTGTTGCGAGTGCTGATCCATTTATTAAAAATCCATCTCTTGACTGTTTTGCTAAATGGCTACTTAAACCAACCAATTTAGCTGCGCGTCGTTTAAGTAATTTAGAATTTCTTGAAGTCCAAGTGGATAACTATTTTCTAACATTTTTTGTTTTTTATTTTAATTTAAAAACATTTGCGTTTTTTGTTTTAGTGATTAATTTCGTGTGTAAAAATATTTTCATAATTTCCGATTTCCTTCAAAAAATAAAAAATACATGTGTTGTCAGGGATTTTGTTTCCTTTGTTTTTCTTTTAATTTCTGTTACTCTAATAAATCAAACATTGTCTAGCGATAGTTTAACACCCACATTTTAGATTAACCAACTGTATTGCTATTAACCCAATCAATAAATCTGGCAGTATAAGCAATTCAATCATTTCAATTTAAATTCAAAGAAAAAAAACGAAAAACGAAAAACAAAAGACAAGAAAATATTGAAAATCATGTCATTTGAAAAACGATTTGCAACTTATTGCCAAAGAAGAATAATTTTGCATAATCATCATTAAATTGAAAAAGGAAATCACAAAAGACAAGAAAAACCAATAAAAACGAAAAAAAAATTTTTATTTGTTGAACATCTGTTCAATTACTTTGATTTCTTTGGTTTTCTAATGTGTTTATTGTTGTTGTTTTTGTATTTATTTCGTTACAAAATTATAAACTTCCTTTAGAAAGAAATCATGCAAATTTTTTTTGCTCGTGTTTCTTCATTGCCTCTAAACGGCTGATGATGCTGAATCTGTTGCTGATGACGATGATGATGAAATACTACCACAGCAGGAAAGAAGGAAGGAAATTACCAAGTGCGTAGACCAATTGGAGCCTACACGTGTATACACAATACAATTGACTTTAATGACTCTAATGACAACAGCAACAAACTGCAGCAACAACAACAACAGTTTAGTATGGGCGATAGAAAAACAGTTAAAGACTCAAAAGCTTTTTGATTTCGCTAAGAAGTTTAACTGTTTTTAAGAATTGCAATTTAAAATTCAGAGATTTCTTATGGCAGAATAACGTTAATTTTCCTTATGTATGAGTGAGTGAGTCATGCATGTTGTTTGTCAAAAAAAAAAAAAAAAAAATAAAAATTGTTGTTATACTTTAAAAAGAGTGGCATTTAATTTAGTAGGACAACAATAAAGACAGTTTTATAGCTTTAGGCGTTTAAATGGCTTAGAAAAGCTACAGAATTATTGAAAATATTATGAAGATTAAATCCTTCATAGTTTCTTTTTTTTTGTTTTAATATGCAAAGAAAAAATAAAATTTTTTGATTTTAAAGCCTTGTTTTCCCGGGCAGAGCTCATGGAAATTGTGAAAGCAGCGCAGTGCTTTTGATTTATTGAGATAGCCAGGCTGTAATTAAGTCCCTAACAAACCGTAGTTTTAACGTTTGTCCTTGTCTATATATGCAGAGGATCATTCAAAGGTATGGGTACCGTGTTAAATGGATAACGTTGAAAATTGGATTGCTGCTGCTGAGCTGGCCAGAGCTGATAGGGAACATGTAATCTCAGCCAAGTTAAAGGGCATAAGTATTTCGATTGCTTCAGTTAAAATTTAAATTTGCACTCATTTAATAGGCAAGATCAATCTCGCTAGCAGAAGGAGTGTACGTGCAATATTGCTAGACTCTGCTAAACATATACTCAGCCACAAAAGTATACATACGGTTAACAAATTTCAGAAATTTTTTAACCAATCCAATTCCAATCCAAACCAATTCGTTGAAAATCTTTATAATTGTCTGACATCTTTCTTCGATTTCAAAACGGTATTTTGCATTGGTTCAGAAATTTGTGAAATTTGTTAATCGGATGTATACTTTTGTTGGCCTGTGCACCACCACAATTCAGTTCAATTTCAGAAATATTTTAACCAAAGCAAAATACCGTCTTAAAATCGAGGAAACTATAAAGATTTTCAACGAAAACTTTAGTAACTGTGTGTATATGGATAAGAAGAAGACAGATTCCCTTCTATCCTTAAACCGCATGGCCATTTATCGCACAATAAAGGGCTTTCAAGAAGTCGCCGTAGTCTAGTAGGTAGTGTGTTGGCTTATTAGACGTAAAGCCAGGGTTCGAGCCACAGGCCAAACATCAAAGCAAAATACATATAGTATTTCTTCGGCGACTTCCTCTCAGCAGATTTCTGGCAAAAATAAAATAAAAAAAAAATAAATAAAATTGCCATGAAAAGTTTGTCAAAAATCTGTTGTTCGGAGTCGACTTTAAACTGTAGGTCTCGCCGCTCATGTATAAAATTAACACACACAACATAAGTGGTGTGAGAAACTAGATCGTAGTCCTGACCAATTATGTATGCATGTATGTTTAGCCATTTTGAAGGCATGCCCAAAGACTTGGCATTGCGGTAAATGACTTACACAGAAGATGTGCATTCTGTGAAGAAGAAAGTGACTGTCTTTTACCTGATGTGTTAGTGCTCTGCTTTTGTCATAAAAAGGACTCAGTCGTTTCCTGATATTTTTGGACAAGCTCTCTAATATAAATATTGCTGCAATACGTACATAAATAAATACGTAATTAGCCCTTCAGTCAGGAAACGATCTAGTTTATCACACCACTCATGTTGTGTGTGCTAAATTTATACATGATTGGCGGGGCCTACGTTTTAAAGTCAACTCCGGAAAACAGGTTTTTGAGATACTTTTTCATGACAATTTTATTTACTCCTAGTTTTTACCAGAAATCTGCTGAGAGATTAGGTTAGGTTAGGTCTGAGTGGCAGCTCTGATTTCACAAAGCTCACTTGAGCACGCATAGCGGCCCGTTGTGATGCCACGGGTGCTGAGAGATAGTCGCTGAAGAAATATTTTTTCATATTTCGCTTAATTGGGGATGTCTGACATGGGGTTTGATGCATGGCCTCACGTCTAATAATCCCAACACACTAAATGCTAGAATGTTGCTACACTCTACTGGACACGTATGGAAAAGAACTGGTTTACTTCGATCCTTAAATTGCATTCACTCTACCATATCGACTCTAACAGCTGCTCTCTGTCCTCGTGGAGGGATTGCCGAAAAATTTGGCATTCCGGCAAATAACTACTGCAGTAGCTGTGGGTCTTTCACCTGAAGTGTTTTAGGTGTTCTAGTCTTGTTATGAAAAGACGGAGGCTTTTAACCTCTCATCTTCTGACATCCTAGTACGAGCTCTCTAATAAAAATATTGTTACAATAGCAAGATTTATTTGGACTTGAATTGATTTTCCCTAGGAAATGTTTGATCACTGGCTTGAATATTGATGGTGATATCATAATGGCCCTAATTGCTGATTGCTTTCTTTAAGGGGATCCCTCACCGAACCTAACCCAAAATCTTGAATCGAAAAATCAATGCGTTCCTTTTGATGTCTGGCTAATCTTCATTCAAAAGCAATTGGTCTCTATGAGAAGTTTCCATTGGACTCTTTTGGAAGATGATTCTAATGCCTCTTCATGTGAAAACTTGGCAATAGAGAGTTCGTGTGTTATTGAAGTGCGTCAAATTGTTCGTAGTCATGCACAAAACGAGACTCTTAAATCTTATACTGTAATACCGCTTTTGCAGTCTCGTTATTCAATCTCAATCTACACTGCCGCACTTTATGTCTTATCTATCGAACAGTCCTCCCCAGAATGTCGCACTTGATTGGTTATTTATTTGCAAAGCGAAACCGCTCAATAATGTTCATGGTATCTGGACAAAAGCAATTGATTGATTATGCGCAGTAAGAACGTATTGGTAAAAATTGTGGTCACTTCATATTGTGTTTAGATAAGTCCGTACCCACCCAGGAGGATGGGTTGAACATACATGTTAAGTTCCTGTGCTTACTCATACACATAACCATATTCAACGATTTCACTGTCTGTCTGGCTTAGTTAATGCTTGGATTCACGTCTTCATTTGCGTCACAGATTTTTTGTAATTTTACAATGTCTGTAGCCGAACGATTCAACCAGATCTCTACGTGGATGTGAGTAGTATGTTGGTTTATTAGGCTCGAGTTTTGACGTCTCTCAGCAGTTTTCTGACAAAATCTCAAAGACTGACTAGTTGCCATGAAACGCTTTCTGAAATATTTCGCTCAAACTAACAGAATAGACTTTAATGGCCTACAATGTATTTGTGGAAATTAACAGCCTTCTTAAACACAGATCATCTGCATCCTATCAGAGTTTCCCTTTTAATAGTTATTTTCCTGTTTGCCTACAGTTCGCAGGTAGATTTTTCAAGACATCCGGGCAATTTTGCGAAGATATGCGAATAAGTGAACTCTGCGGGAAATCATTTGTTTTATGCGCAAGAGCTTTCCCATCTTATATTGTTACTTTTTATGTCAACGCATTGAAGAACCGATACAAGAAATACCAATATTAAGTGCATGTGACCCAGAAATGTACGAGGTTTTTGAACACTCTTCAATGTGGTATACACCAGATATCAGCAATGAATCGCTTTTTCGCTACTCATAAGTACTTATGAAATTTTGAGTATGAGTTAGGCAATAGTATTAAAATCCAACTACTCTGATTCATGCGTACTCACTACAACATTGATTTATAAGTCCAGAATGCAATGAGTATGAGTACAACGTTGACATCAAACTCATAACATTCGAAATATATTTGATTCATACGCCAACTCATTCAGATTCACAAATTTAGAAAAATACTTATAATACTCATAAATGTTTCGAGTGATTCATCAAAATTTACAGTCTTAATTGTTGTTGCATTTACAAAGAAAGAAGAAAAAGACAAAGACAACAAGCATAGCAAACACACAACCTTCTAGTGAGTATTGTAGTGTTCGTATGCGAATCATACTTATTTTGTGATTCTTGTAAATGCTGAGTAAAGGAGAGTCGAAGTCAACAATATCATGCGTATTGTTAAGTATGAGTACGATGAGTATTTCAGACTTTGAATATGAGTAGTATGAGTATGACATTAAAATAAGTATGAATGCGTATAAGTATCAGAAATTATAAATATGATTCGAATCTACTCATCGTTTTGAATACTCATTGCTGGTACACACTCCCGCTAGAGCTCTTATGGCCGCTTAGCTGTCAAGAAATATATGCGCATCCTTATTGCCTATAGTTTGCATAGGGCTCCAGTAATTGGGCAGCTGGTAGCAGTCCCCATAGTCTAGTAGGTAGTGTGCTGACTTATTAGACGAGAGGCTACGGTGCAAACCCCAGGCCCAATATAACAAAATTTGAATATTTCTTCGGCAATTTCCTCTCAGCAGATTTTTAGCAAAAACTATGAGAGGAAATAAAAATTGCAATGAAAAGTTTCTCAAAATTCTGTCGTTCGGAGTCGACTTTAAACCGTAGGCCCACGACTTATGTATAAAATTAATACACACATACAAGATAAGCGGTGTGAGAAGCTGTGTGATCCTATTACGCTACTCTAATTATTTCTTTTACAAACTTTTCATCAAAGTAAAGACGATATTCTCCCCTTTACTAAGATACAACCATTAAACAGGAATTGGTGTGTATAACATGCGGCCACCACAAGTCATACGGTCATTAACAGTATTTAAACAGCATATAAAACCATTATTAGACGAACATATTTTTTTAGGGTGTAGTAAAGAGCAACAAAATAGTTTTCAAAAACAAAACAAAAATAAACACACAAACTGACACAATGACAGACATTTATTAAAGCGGCGTTAAGGATTTCTTTTCTCATTTAGTGTTTATGCAGAGGGTGAAATGAAGGGGTCCTTTAGAAACCAAAAGGTGCTAAACGTTAAAATATTTATGGTCGGTCAACAGGGCTACAGTTAAACAAAAATATGAAATGATGTCAGCCAAACACACTCGTTTTGATAGTGAAGGCAGGCAAGCAGCAGATTGAAGTGGTGAATCTAGGAAACTGGAAAGAAAAGTGATATAATGAGAGGGGGTGGTATAGTTTGCTTTTCCAGAAATAAAAAAGGACTTTAAAAAAAATATTCCCATTTAAAGCTTTGATGGTTACGAAAGAAGTGATGAGTTTGTATTTTATTGTTGTTGTTTTGTCGTTGTGTTGGCTTATACTTTAGGCCTTGTTTGTAGACTGCTTTTAATTTTTTTGCCCCTTTTTTTTACTGTGTTAATAAATGAGTGGCACGTGCGGTTAAACATTTGCTTTGTAATCTTTGTTCTTCGTTTTTTTTCTCTCTCTTATGGTTTTATGTTCGTTTAGTGTCTTTGAGTCTTTAACTTTAGCCAGTCATGCAATTCTAAACAAAGTACCGGACATATGGTCGCTCATCTTTATTCATAAAAGGGATGATCTTGTTTTGAGGATACGTATGTATGTTGTTATGGCGTGTGAGTTTATGATTTTTCAGTATTTTTTTTAATGAATTAAATTGTGTTGTTGTTTTTAAGGAGTAACCCACTCTTGTCTGAGGTGATAAACTGGAGTAATTTTAAATGAATTTCGAAAGCAAAAAAAAAAATTTTAACAGGAACAGATGTTCAGTAAAACATAACTGATTCACTTAAAACAGCTGTTTAATCAATCAATTAGTTAATGATTGAACACATGATTATGGTGGAGAAATGAAAAGATTGAATCACCATGATTGAATACATCAGACGAAACAGATTTTCGGTTTCATAAAAAAATCGAACAAACAAAAAAAAGGTGTTTTGAAGTCATTTAGTCATGAAGGAATTGTGACCCTTTGATGTCGTCACGCCTTTATTTTGAATAATTGTTTGAAATAGTAATACGTTTCGCCATAGTCTAGTAGGTGGTATGTCGGCTTATTAGGCGTAAGGCCACGGTTCAGACCCCAGGTCAGACATAAAAGGAATATATGAAAAAAATATTTCTTCAGCGACTGCCTCTCTCAGCAGATTTTTAGCTAAAATCGCCATAACACCGCATATTTAAGCATTCCTCGCATTTTACGACATCGATATCAGTTCATACAGATCATGGCTCATTGCAGTCCTATATTCGTCGCCTGCATAGACAGTCCAAATACATATTCTATGAAAAATTTCTTTCCGACGAGACGAGAAGTCGCCATAGCCTAGTAGGTAGTGCATTGGCTTATTAGACGTAAAGCCACAGCTCAAATCCCAGGTCAGACATCAAAATGAAAATATAAAAAAATATTTCTTCGGCGACTGCCTCTCAGCAGATTTCTGGCAAAAACTCTGAGAATAAATTAAATTGCCATGACAAGTTTCTCAAAAATCTGTCGTTCGGAGTCAACTTTAAAGTGTAGGTCCCGACACTCATGTATAAAAAATTAACGCACACAACATAAGTGGTGTGAGAACCTAGTTCCATAATCCTGACTGAAGGGTTGTAATGGCCAATTGTTAAATGTTAAACAGAGGAATAACAAGCAAAGCAATTGTTGTTGTTTACATAAAGTTGTAAACAGTGGCACATAGAATTGTGCGAATAATAAAGACAATATGTAGTACGAATATATGTAGTGGAAAATATAGACAAAATGTACAGCGCCAAATCCCTAAAGACAGAGTACTTAACTTGACAAATATTCTTACAAAAATCGAGATCATTTACAATTGTTATTAGTGAATATCATTGAATATTAGTGAATCCTATCTTAATATTCCTTTGGGCGTATAATTGAAACATGCAAGAAAGCGACACGAACCTTCTTCTTTAGAAGCTGACAAGCAACTGAATCCATTTTTACTTTCTTTTTTACAAACTTGGTTGATGTTTGTGTCCCAATTGTGTAGAAAACCGAAAGCGTTCGGCCGGGGGCTATTGCTGCAGACCTCTGCACTAGAATCTTCCGCTAAAGAATACACTAAAAACATAAAAAATACAAAATCATTGGCTTTACAATTGGGCAATTCACACAAGCTCTTGTATCGTTGTATGGCGTGTATTGTTGGAAGAAAATACAACAGTGTAAACTTGTTGTTGATAATTTTCATATAATAATCCGATATACTTAAACACATTTTTTTCATATATTTTTAAAAGTTGTATTGGTTTCGTCCTATCAGATTAAGTAAACGTCAGTAAACAAGAAGAATAAAAATTCAAAATATTTTCTATGCAACTTGAGTCAACAATTAACATTTCAAAATTATATTTTTCGCACAGATAATTATTTAATTTATTTTTTTTCCGCAATATTTTTAATTTTGCTGCTGAAAATCAAATTATTAATAATGTTATTCTTCTTGTTATCGCTTTTTAACGTTTGGAATACGAAATACTAAATACAACATAACATTGAGCGTTCACAGACAAAAAGTGTATTCAACACAACATACACGATACAAAGTCGTGTGAATTGCCCAAATATCTGTTGGATATATTACGAGCTCAAGACATACTAACTAATGTTTCCAACTGCAATGATTGACGGCTAATACATCTTTTTAACCCCCTCCCCCCTTAACCATATATTATAGGGCACCTAAGACTCATTTCCTTTAGAAAAATACCTCAAAATCTTTGACATTTTCTACGACACATTCTCTTTTTTTACCCCCTTTTAAAGAATTATTTGCCAAATAATTTGACCATATTTTTGGGTTTTTATTTTTTATGTCAGTTTCAAGCCAATGTATGAGGAAAATAACCAGCAACCATGGTTTTTTGTTTAGAATCATAAATTATAGATGAGCACGCGACTTTTAATTTGACACCCCACGCTGGCTAAATGTCTCTTCTTCTTTAACACCTACACATTGACTTCTGGGTTTTGTAATAAAATTTTCATTTTGTTGTTGTTGTTTGTAGCGTTAAACACACATATGTATATATGTATATATGTATATGGTGTTTAAACAGTGTTATTTACCGTTAGTCTAAAGGTCAATTAGGTTAAAATCATTATTAAGTTAACATATCTCAGATAAGGGCCATAATAAAATGCGTAATAGAGTGAAAGGATGAGGCAAGGGGCTAAGGGTTGATTTTATGTTACAAAAATACCATAAATGAGTATGACATGACATGCGTGTGACATACGGTCCTATTATTTATTTATTTTTTTTGTCTAGTTTTTGTTGGAATTTAATATTAATCATCTAAACAAATAGTTGCTTAAATATACACATACAGTGAGCGTCAAAAGAAAAAATATATACATTAATAATTAATTTTAAAATTGAAACAAAAAAAAACTTACAAAATATTACAAAAAATTTCAAAATATTGTCAAATTTTTTCGTGCACTTTCCTTAAGTGGTAAAAGTTAAGTTTGACAATTGTTAGAATTTTATCCTTAGTGTACCTTTTCTTTTGACGCTCACTGTACATATACTTGTAAAGACATTGTAGCTGCCACAGTTAGTTTTTATAGAATAATTTTACGTTAGAAGGTAAACTTGCAAAGGTTCTACGAAAAAAGTATTAAAAATTCAAGTTTTTTAATTGAAACAAAAAAAAACAAATTTACTTCAACAACATTTCTTTGCAAAAATATTTGGCATAATTTTTAACGGATTTGTAATTATATTTTTTTTGTCTCGTATCATTGACATCCTTAAGTTAAATTATCAAATAATTTACAGCACTCGTGTACAAGAAATGCTGACCTCAAAACCAAACAATTTTAAAATGAAATTTTTAATATACGAGGTGGGATTTTAAGAACAAAGAACTTAAATTTTGAAATTGGTTTCACTTTGTCAAGCAATCGGGTCTAGAAACTAAATAATCTTTGTAATGAAAGTCAAATTGGGAAGCAAACGCCCTACGTTATTGGGAGTTTCAAACAAAAGTTCGTCATGTGAGACTAAAACCTCCCTACTAAGCTACCCCTACCTGCTAGACTATTGTGACCTCACTAACTTTTTAATTAACAAGCTTAGCTTATAAATTTGAGTGATAGCAATAGCTTAAAAATATTTGTCATTAGGCATCGAAAGCACACTACACTATAGGCCTCACTTTCTCACATACTTAATTGATCATTAAAACATTTTCGCTAGGATTATAACCTAGCTTCTCACATCATCCATGTTGGGTTGGTTAATTTCATCAATTAGTGGACATATTTTTGAGAAACTTTTCATTTCATTTACACAGTTTTATTCACTTTCGGAGTTGTTACCAAAAGACTATTGAGAGGAAATTGCCAAAAGAAATATTTTTTCATATCTCGTTCTTGTTCGAGATGTCTGAGCCAATGCACTACCTACTAGACTACAGCGACCGGTTATTCACGTTAAACTCAACTGAATTGCTAGAATTTCAGAGTCAATATTTTCCACTATCATTTTACGTACAGTGGATATTGTAACTTTCATTGATAGCGATATTTGATTATTTGAATAAGTTCTGGTGTTAATAATTAGCGGGAGATATCAACATTCTTCCATTGACACTGATACTGTCGGATTTATTTGGTCCACAGGTTTAGAGTCATAGAAATGAATGAAATGTCACGACTTTTAGTATTCATCATATATACAGCAGAAGTGTAAGATGTCACTATTGGCCCTTAAATGGTGTTAAATGTAGTACGAAAATAAGTAAAAGGATGCCTGAAAGACTTTGATTTTACTTTTGAAACTTTAGGTAGGAGTCATATATTGGAAATTCGTTATATCGGTTGTGTACTCGGCCAATGGCACCTGGACGGTTAAAAGACAATGACAGGTTCAAATCCGCATAGTGTAAATGTGTGTAGTACATCAATAATACCAAATGATGCTACCCAACGTATTCTGGGTAAATTTTCTGCATCACAACTCGCCGAGGTTAGAAAACAGATGCAATAAAATCATCAAAAACTACAATCCACAGTCAACAATTATGTGAGAGGCAAACTTTGCTGAAAGTCGTCGTAGTCTAGTAGGTCGTGTGTTGGCTTATTAGACGTAAGGCCATGGTGCAAAATATTTCTTCGACGACTTCATCTCAGCAGATTGCTGGTTAAAACTCTGAGAGTAAATAAAATTGCCATGAAAAGTTTCTCAAAAAAATCTGTCGTTCGTAATCGACTCTATACTGTAAGTTCCGCCACTAACACACGACATAGAGTGGTGTGAGAAACTATCTTTTAACATATTGCCTAACACATCATCGAGGTTATGACACCATACCCTCCATTCCCCCTAAGAAATAATCCATCCATTTGTAAAACCTCTGACCTCTTAAAAATAATAATATTAACAACAATCATTATAGGAAAGTCTAGCACTTTATTAGAAGCAAAAGTTTTTCACAATTTTTCGATGACTTTTTCAACTACCCTCGTATGTTATTATGTGGTTCAGGAAATCATTTTTATAAATTATTTATTTATTGACTGTCTTACATATAATTTTAGTTTTTTTGTTGTTGTTACAAATATAGCCACTAACCACTGACAACTTATTTTTTTTTTTTTTGTGTCATTTTGAGAATGAAAACTTGCAACAGGTGGCAATTGTATGTTAATTTTTATAATGCGTTTTAACTTATGCAAAAATCAACAGCAACAACAACAAAAATTTAAAAGTTGACTTACCAATGAAACAATTTAAAGAATTCGCTTTAATAAGCCAAAAATAAAAACAAAAAGCAAAACAAAAGCAACATAATTCAAGCCAAAAAATTTAATTCAAACGAGTTTATTTCTTTAGTCTTACGCTGTGAATTAAATTCAAAGTTGGCTGAAAATAAATAATTTGTTTAAAAACGACCAAAAAAAAGAGTTCAAATTAAAAAAAAACAATAACAACAAATTAAGTACAGATTGTTTTAATAAGAAATCCACATTAATTAGGTTGCAAACAGCTTGACACACAAAAATAATACGAAAATTAATTCGAAAGTAGAATTTGCCAACAAAAAAAATTGTTCAAATTTAAGTTTTTGTTGTTGAAAAATTAATTTTAATCGAATTGTTTTAAAGGAAATGAAAATTTAAAATGAGTTTTGAAAAGTTTGTCTGAGTCCAGTGTAGGGTACTTGCCTAATACAGAGTTATTAAGCATATTATTTGCATTTAGCCCACAGCTTTCTGCTGTTTCCTTTTCTACGTGTGTAGGTATGCATGACAATTAGAAGAGCTAAGGAAGAAATACCACTCATTTCCTCAATCCTGAATACTAATGACCTTATGCTGCTTCTACGAAAAATTAACGGAAAAGCTGGTCTTGTAGCGTTGGAACGTAGTCCATTTTATTGCAACACAAATTCTGAACACACTACAATTTTGTATCCAAAAACTAATTTTTGTCGACGACATCAAATTAGATTTGTTTTGAAATGAGGTAAACGTTGCAATCAAGTCTACTTCCTTGTCCTTTATCTGTAGTGGTTAGTTTACAACCCTTCGGCCTTATGAATACTAGTATTTCAAGCGCCAAGAGCACTTGTTCCAATTTCACGCAATAAGTAGTGAAATATTGCTTTCAACCTGATCTTTTGATTGAGGTTTCGGCTGCCCTATGCTCAATTTTGCCTCGAATATGAACTGGGTAGACCTCCTCGCCAGAATGCGGCATTTTTAAGCATGCCTCGTGTTTTAGGACAACGATATCAGTTCATACCGTTCATGGCTTATTGCAATCCTATATTCATCGCCTACATAAGCAGTCCATATATTCTATAAAAAACTTTCTTTCCGACGAGACATTTCTTCTAGTATGGAGGGAAAACAAACTCAATAAGAGCTAAGAAATGAGAGTAGGACGTATGAAGTAGCCTGCACATAAGTGCTTGCTTAGTCCTGTAAAAATAGAAGTATTTTCCTAGACAAATGCGATCTTTTTCGTTTGCCTCAGCACTAAACGGATTAAGTATGTTGGCATAATGCTCGCCATGGATTTACTAATCCTCTTGTAGTTAAACTCTGACAAACCCTCGTTGGTTTCGTTTAGCACCGACTCACTCGAAGAAACCAACTTTTTCAACTTAAAATTAAAAGCACAGTGTCATGTGATTGCCGCAACTCTTTCAACCACCGATCGGCCAAAAAAAAAATTTTGAAAACATTTCGCTGACAGAAGTCTACGACATGAACAGTGTTACACTTCCAATAAAGAGGAGAGGAATTCAAAGTTATTCGCATATCGTTCATAACGAGCGATCTACTTAATTTATTTAATTCATTATTACAACCCTTTAGTTAGGATTACAACCTAGCTTCTCCCAGCACTCATGTTGTGTGTGTTAATTTTAGTCAGGAATGGGGGGACCTACAGTTCAACGTTGATATCAAATGCCAGATTTTTGAGAAACTTTTCATGCCAATTGTATTTACTCACAGAGTTTTTGCCAGAAATCTGCTGAAAGGGAGTTTATTTACGCAGAGTTTTTGCGAGAAATCTGCTGAGAAGAAGTTGCCGAAGGAATATTTTTTCATATTTCGTTTTGCTGGAGATGTGTGACTCGTGGGGTTTGAAACGTGGCCTGACATCTGATAAGCCAACACACTACCTACTAGAATACGGCGACACAAGTAGATGTGCTGTGCTCGTCGTTATTATAGCTTCTCCTCTCTTGCTAGATGTATGTAAGCCCCTATGGGTCAGTGTTTAAAGTTTCAACTCGTCTTCGAACGGCAAATTTTTGTGAAACTTTTTATGGTAATTTTTGTTTTCATTAGCAGAGTTTTTGCCGTATGTCGTTATGTTCGAGCCTTGAGTTGAAAGACGGGCTCTCGTTTAATAAGCTAACACACTACCTACTAGACTACAACCAATTCTTCGAGCCAACTATCTGAATGGTAATTTTAGGAAAGGAGAACACCAAACATGCCATCAATATTCGAGAATGGCAGTTTGGTATGCGCCTAAGCTAACTTAGGCAGTGACTCGGTTATATTCCGCGCGGTCAGTCCTATGATTCTCAGCACCTTCTATTCATTCAATGCTCTCTGCTATAGTGCTATAAAACAAATGATTTTCTAATTATATACACTTCTTTAATGAAATTCTCACTTTATTTCAAGGTATGTACGCAAAATAATAACAAACAAATGACAGTTGTCTGTCTAGTAAATGTCAAACTGAGTTGTATAAATTGGTGTGTGATTCAATTGAATAAAAACAATCTTCTTTTTATTACAAATAAAATAAAGAAAACAAATATTGTAAAATTATAAAAAAAATTAATTAAAAATATCTCTTCTGTCTATCTGCCATAATAGACAAAAAAGGAAAAAAAAATTATTTTTTTGTTTCTTGATTCAAGATTTATGTTCACATCAGACCAATAAAATGATAGCGAATGAGATTTTAATGCAAATTGTTAATGTTTTCTTATTTAATTTTATTTTTTTTATTTTATTTTTTATTTTTTATAAATTCTTGTGTATTTATTATTTGTTGTTTTTTCTTTATTTCTTTATTTATTTGTGACTCATGATAATGAAATCAAGTTTAGCTGACTACATACATACATACATGTTCTCATAATAATTCCCAGCCAAAGCCAAAGCTGTTCGTTCAACAGATTAATAATTTATATTTTTAAGATATTTTTTGGAAGTTTTAAAATTTATTTGTGAATGACACAAATCGTTTGTTAGCAATCCTAGAAGGGGGTCTAGTCTCTTTTTTTTAACAAAAATTTTTATAGTTTTTTTATAATTTTTTTTTCAGAGGTGATGAGGGTCAACATAATCATGAGCTCTGATTCAGTCAACGAGATAAAATCTCTTTTAAAAATATTTTTATACTGTTTTTATTTTTAATTTTTTATTTTTTTATTTTTTAATTTTTTATTTTTATTTTTAATTAAACTGAATCATAGTTTTGCACTTTCTCTCCAACATAATTGCGGTTAAGTGGCAAAAAATCATGTAAAATTAAATAAAAACCATTAAATGGCCTTAAAATTGAAACATTTTATTGGTGGGCTGTATGATACTCTACATCTGGCATTCTACTCTATTAGTAGAAGAAGTTCTTCATTGCAACGTGATACGAATATAATTAATTACTCTATGATCTACACACCATATGGATTGGTCGGAAATTTGAGCAATTTGAGAGGTAAATTACTACGTTACACAGATGTTATCGGGTCATGGATATTTTAGGAAATATCTGCACAGAATGGGCAAGACCGCCTCCCCTTACTGTCTTTACGAGGAACGGGAGGTAATTGATGCCGCAGAGCACACTGTTTTCAAGTGTGCACACGCTGGCAGATATATCGCTCTGTACTGACGTCAATAGTTGGAACAATTACAGCCGCTAACATTGTCGGGGTTATGATTGCGAGTAGTTTAAATTGGACCACCTCGGTGGTGAATTACGTAGAACGCATTCTGAGACGGAAAAATAGGGATCTTGAGACTGCAGAACAAGTAAGCATGTCGGCGTAGGTGATACTGTCACACGCTCCAAGCGAAACCGAAACAATGATTTAGACGACAGGAATAGTGGAGACGCCTTAGATGTCTCCTCAACTTTCGATACGCTATGTGGATGCGGATATGAACATGGATAGGACAAAGGGCCAAAAGGACTCCACTCCGAAGTAATACCACCGTAGTTCCGGAGAGGACATAAACAGGTCCACAAGAGACGAGGGGGGATTTAGTGGGTGAGGGCCCCACACACGGAGGATGTGACGACTTCCTCTATGGTGCGGTTAGGTACATTTACCCCTCCTCGTCGGAAAAAAAATGATCTGCACACCAATTACATATGGTTTCCAATGAACGTAGCTAAGGGCAACACATGACATGTCACATTGGATCTTCTGCAGGAGCGTTTGAAGGGCATGGTCATCTCAGGTAAAGGTGATGTTAACTGGCCACCGAGATTGTGCCACTTTTAGACTTTTTTCTTGAGGTGTTTTTTAAATTCGAAAATGTATGCGAATCACTCACAAACCACAACGATACTCACAGCCTACATAATCCATGTCATCGGTAAAATTCAGCCTGATTTACGCCCCAGAGTTATGGAAAATTTTACATCTCAGATGCCTTCCACCCAGAGAATCCGTGACGGACATTTTAGCGATGTTATGTTTCACTCGCAATGGCATGAAAAATATGTGTTTCATCAACTTCCTTTCAGCAATCCTCTTGGAAAATTTTCTCAAATCTAACGTACGGAGTGAATGTTAAACTGTAGATCCCGCCAGTGATGGATAAAATTAACACACTCAACATAAGCTGGATAGGTGTGAGAAGCTAGGCCGTTATCCTAACTAACGTGTTGTAATGACCATTCCTGTCAGTAAATACATTCCACACAAAATGGCATCAAGCGTATGAAAAATTTCGATGACGTCTCACACACATTTTGTATTATTTAAATTTAAAGATAGGAAGCGCTTAAAAAAGTTCCTATATTTTTTGGAATCTTGTTTAATCTGTTTTATAGTTGTAAAGTATTGAAAGCTACATGGGCTAGAAAAGTGCCTACGAACGTTTACAGAAAAATGGCTGCGTTAAATTTGAAATACATGGTAGCTGCAACGCATACGATACATTAATCTGCTTACTATGTAGCAAATGGCGGCGTATGGTTTACACAATTCAAAATTGCTCGACAACGACTTAGGAAGAATCCTCCAATAAGAGCTCAACGAGTTGGTGTATCTGCTAGCTTCTATAGCATTTCGAAACAAACTACTGTTGGAATAACGTTTGTCAAACACAACGCAATAAAAGCTGGTATGAGAGGGTGTAGTCGCCATAGTCCAGTATGTAGTGTGAGGCCTCGGTTCAAACCACAGGTCAGACATTACCAACGAAACGAAATTTAAAAAAATATTTCTGTGGCAATTGCCTCTCAGCAGACTTATGGCAAAATCTCTTAGCAAAAATAAAATTCCTATGAAAAGTTTCTTAAAAAATCTATCCTTCGGATAAAATTAAAACGCACAACATAAGCTAGATGTGAGAAGCTAGGTCGTTATCCTGATTAAAGGGTTGTTAAGAGCAATTATCTAGGGATGTATGTATGTATGAGAGGCTGGTTGAGGCTCTATGTTTCACTGGGGGTCAAGGATAATAGAAGGACAAGGAGAATTTCATGTTAAGGCATTGAAGTGATTTATGTTTAGCCAATGGAGTACAGGGATGGCTTTATTTTAATAGGAAAAATGTTTTTGATAATGTCGATAAAGCGGTACTTTTTTATGATGAGTTTTACTTGCTTTTTCGTTTACTTTGTAAAAAAAATTTGTTTTAAAAATTCAAATTAAAAAAGTGGCAATTTCGTATGATACTGCAGTATTATTCTTCAATGTCATGTATTTAAAAATTAAAAACAATTTATTAATTTAGCAGTGAATGTGTTTGTAAAGAATGTCATAAATTTAAGAAAATCCGCACTGTATGGTAAGGCTCTTGAAATCTGAATATTTTTCAAGCATTTCAAACTCTAACAAAAACTTAATGGTAATGCAGGTTATATAATAAATCATTTCTTTTAACATTTCAAGATTATTCTAAAATTTGTTTAAAGCTATTGTTTAGAGGTGATTGCTTTTTTATTTCTTTTTTTATCTTAAATATCATTTTGGCAAATTATACCAGAAAAATTGTTTAAAATTTGTTATGGTTTCTTTTAATTTTTTTTTATTGAAATTTCTTTGTTTAAAAAGAAAAAGATTTAAAAAGATTTCAACAAATAAACGTTTTCGATTGTTTGAAATAAAAGCCACGTGCCTTTAAGCTAAGCATATAATCAAGGAAGCTATTTTTGTGTGTGTTAGAAACACAAAAACGCTTTTGTTATAAAAATATTCTGCGTTAGATTGTTTCTGTTTTTTTGTTTAAACAAAAGAAAAAATGTTCCTTTTTAAAGCAAAAACACGAACGGTAGCATTGTTTGTTTAACAAAAAAAAAATTTTTTTTTGTTTGGTGCTTTCATTTACCAAATCTTAAGGAAATAATCTTATTTTGAAACATAATTTGCTGTTCATCATCATCATTATTATTATTAATAATAGTGGTAAAAGATTATTAATCTTTAAATACAAATTTAAAGAGAAAAAACAATAAAAAATTATTGACAATTTTCTTGGCCATGGCTTGAGATTTGCAACAATCATTATTCATACCGTATTATCACAAGAAACCACATGTCATAAAATCCCACACCAATAATGCAGAGGCTGCCGTATGACTGGCAACCCAAAAAACATTTTTGAAAGCAATTTCCTTAAAATCAACACAATCCTAGGTTAACTGTAACTCGTAAAAAAATTTTAAACAAAATCGTATTGTGTCTCTTTGAACTCTCATAAAAATGTTTGCTGGTATATTTCCCATGCACTCTCTAATCGAAATGCGCTTATGCATGGGCACAATGTTTTTAAGCCATCATCATATAAGTCCAGCCATATTGAGTCAATAAAAATATTGCGGTCACTGCTTAAGAATACAAAAAAAAAGAGAGAAAAAAAGTGAAAAACATTGCTGCTGATAAAGATGAACAAAAAAAACCAAAAGATTTGAAAATCGTTCCATACGTGCTTTTTCATTCAGCATCATTCCATTATTTGTTTAAAGAGGTAGTGTGAACACAGTTTTTTTACACAATTTTTTTTTTATTGTTATTGTTGTTTAAATAATTATTAATTTTATTATTTTTTTCATTTTGTTTAGTTTGTTTATTTTCTTTAAACGCTTTTTTGATAACGGCAAACATTTAAATATTTTTTTATGCGTTGAGCATCACTAATATTTTACGGTCAGTGCATATTAGTGATGTGAGAAATAAATTAAAAAAAAAAATAAAATAAAAAATCAATAAAAATGAAATGAAATTTTCACAAAAAAACTTGTTTTTTAAAAGAAATTCATTTTCAAACAAAAATAATAATTTTCCTGACACCGCAATTATTAGCTGTTTGTCACAATGGTAAAGCAGTGTCAATATGATTTTAAACAAATTTCCCAAAAAACTTGTTTTTAAAAGAAATTTATTAAAAAAATTAATTTTCCTGACACCGCAATGATTAGCTGTGCGTCACAATGGTAAAGCAGTGTCAATAAGAATTTAAAAAAGTTCCCCGTTACCATTGGATATTTACCATAATGATCAAACCAATAGTCACCTATGGAGTCGTTGTTTTGGGTAGACAGAACAAATGTGTGTTGGTATAAAAGGGGCAATGAGAACCAGTTCTATAGCGGTGGTGAATGAAAGTGAGCAGCAGATCTTTGGAAACTATCATGAGAATAATGGAAGACAATCTAACATGTGAGACATGTGAGAACTCACGCCAATGAGTAAGCAGAACGATTCTGTGGTGTGGTTTGGAAGGACATACTCGTCGCCGTAGGCTAGTAGGTAATGTATTGGCTTATTAGACGTGACGCCACGGTTCAAACCCCAAAACGAAAATATGAAAACTATAAGAGAGAGTTCAATGAAATTGCCATGAAAAAGTTTCTCAAAAATCTGCCATTCGGAGTCAACTTTAAGCTGGAGGTCTCGCCACGCATGTATAAAAATTAACACACACAACATTAGTGGTGTGAGAAGCTAGGTCGTAATCCTCACTGAAGGGTTGTAATGACCAATTACGTATGTATGTATGTAAACTAACACGAGATTTATTATAGGACTCTGTAACCTAATGCATCCATAACTGTTCTTTAAAGAGAACCTGTTGAATTTATATATATTTTTTTTTTTGGGAGGCACTGCTCTACGAGAGATGAATGTAAAGCTCAATCGCTGCAAGGTCTCTTGTCATGTGGGCATTTACAACAATTAGCAGGCACATGAGCTTGCAAGGAGAAAAGCTTTCACGCCACACGTATGGCCAGAATTCTTTTAAGGAGTGGGAACAGAATAAAGAAAGTCAGAGACTCGTCTCGTAACAAATTGGTTGGAGACAATGAACACTTTTGTTGGGAAATTATAATAGCAGAAGATTTGAGTCATGCATGGGACTATCATAGAATAACCTGAGTAACCGCTTTCTGATAGGGCACAGTAGACTTAAAGCACACTTGTTCAGAATGGGGTCACCATGGAACCAACATATAAAATGGAGAATGGATGATAATATCTCCACTGACAGTCAGATGATATTCTAAAGTAGTGATGTACAGAGGCACGAGGTCAGTCTCAAACCATTAAAAGTGGGTAACGATTTTTGTATAAAGATTGCGGTGAGTATTATTTGGTTAGATAGCCACTAGAGAATAATGAGGAATGAAGAGGCGCATCATGAAGATAACAAAGTCTTTTCGTGTAACTAAAAACTGTTTTACAATATTGAGCTAAACACTGAAAGCAAAATTATTGAGAAAGTCTGGGGCGCCTAAGGTATTTAGAAGACCATGACCTTGTTATGCTTGTAATTAACTGAATAGTAATTCTTAGGAGACACTTGACTATATGAATAGATTTAAGCTGTATAGGTCTTTACATAAAAAAGAAACGCAGCAAGTGGAGATTATATTAAAATGATGGAATAAGCATTATCTGCTACTGGAAGTGCATCAATTTGCAGGAACTATATCTATGCAATAATTATGCACTGTTAAGAAGCATTATCTTCTCCACATATCGTAGAACTAAAGAACTAAAGTAGAGTTATTACTATTGGCTCGTAATAACTCATCATAGCCCTGATGTCATCTTGACTATTTAGAGAAAATTATAATTCTACAACAAAAACCACGGTCTCTAAGCTTTTTAAAAGTAGTAGAATCGTAGAAGCTTTCGTTTGTCATTTCTATTAAAGCACTTTACACGTATACAGTGACTTTATAATAATAATGGTAAGTCAGTGCTTATTAATAGTAAATTCTTAACATTTTAAAAGCTGAAGAATCGCAAAAACGTTCCCTTAATAAAATAAAAAATCATTCGGCTATCAATGGCGTTTCTATTTAAGAACTTTACTGATAGAGTGGCTTTATAATAATAATGGTAAGGCAGTGCCCTTAGCAAAAACTTTCCCTTAAGAAAATAAAAGAATCCTTCGGATATCAATGCCGTTTCTATTTAACCAGTTTACACTTATACAATGACTATAATAACTATGGTAAGGCAGTGCTTATTAATAGTAAGTCATTGGCAAAAATTTTCCCTTAAGAAAAAATCTTTCGGCTATCAATGCCATTTCTATTAAAGCAATTTACACTTATACAGTGAATTTATAATAATTATGGTACGGCAGTGCTTCTTAATATTACCTATACATACTTGTGAATAAATGATAATGCAGCGTTTAATGAAATAAATTAGTTTTAAAATATTACTTCATTGAAATTTGTTTTAAATTAAAAATATTTGGCTTTCTGCTACAATTCTAATAAATGGTAATACAGTGTGTTACTTAATTTCAGGCCTTTTTAAGTAACTGAATATTAAATTGAAATGATTTGATTTTTTTAATTGCAAACGTCTTTCATTTACCTATAAAAAAATTTCACACACATAAATTGGCATAAGTTTTGAAATGTCTGTCCTCGATTTCCCTAAAAGCCAAAACAAAAATTGAATTAAATCTTTCGCACAATTATCATTTGACTTTTACATGTCAGACTTGTCTGTACTGATAATCACTTGCGTATATTTTTTGAGTCACAGTCAATTACTGCGTTTTTGAACGAAAGTATAACACAGCAGCGTAAAATTTCAATAAAACATTGATAAATTGCCAATGTGCGTTTGAACGCAATCACGTCTCTAAATCGACAAAATTAAATTTAAAAAAAAAAATTTTTTAATGATTTTAAGCCAAGCCAATGCAAACCAGAGACAGTGACATTGCAAAAACAACAAAAAAAAAAAGCGTTTAAAAAAGTTGAGTGATGTTTTTCTCTTTTTTCAAGATTTTCATTTCGTATGGCTAGGCTAGCAGCGGATGTTTTAAAGTAAAAACTGTTTAATTAATGAACTGACATGGAAATTAACATAAGGAAGCCAGACAACAACAGCAACAACAAAACAATACTGTCGTATTTTCTTTGGACGATATTTCCTATTGAATAAAGCAACAAAAAAAATTATTTTTGATTTCCTTTAAGCGGAAATATTTGAAATATTTTTCTAACAATTACACCTTCAAACTTAATTGTTCTTCTTTTTTTTGTTTTTCTAAAAGCCTTACAGGTTATTTTGGCTGCTATATTCCTGGCTTATAAATCTCTTTAAATGAAAGACAATTTTCAAAATTTTTATTACACTTTTTAACAAAAAGGTCTTTGGAACAGGACAGCATAGAACAGAAGAAAACGTTAAGAAAAGAATAAGAAAATAGAACCAATAGAAGCAATAATTTATGGAGCTTCTTGTATTCAAGATTAATTTATATGAGGAAATCATTGTCCCACCAACCATATAGTAAATATTCACTACCCACTAATTCATATCGTACAACCATAGTCGTCTGTCTGCGTTTATAGTTATTGTCTCCTGGCAGCATCCCAAATGTTAGCTTATGTTAGTGCTGCTAGTGGTTGTTGTTTTTGATGTGGTTGTTGTTTTTGTTGTGGTTGTTGTTGTTGTTATGATGGTGGCATCAATTGATTATAAAAGCTTATCCAAGTGTGGCATTAAACATTTGCTACGCACAACAACACAAATCACCACATGAGTTGTGGTTAAACGCACAGCGGGCCGTCCAATGATTGAAGCCACTTTAAAAATATTTTTATGGCGCATGGAGTAAAACAAAATATAAACACAGAGGCTTCAAAGAGGGTATTCATGGAAACCAGGTTATTTTATGTTTTTAAAATATTTGCCATATAAGATAAAATGGGCTTCCATAAAGTAAATCCATCCGTTAAACAACGGGACTCTCCATTATACCAGCTTCTTATAGCAAGTAAGTGTTCAGCATATTTTATCTCAAACTTTAGATGGCATAGTACAGCTGTTAAAGGGCTTGAATATAAGCTGAGAGGCTTAGTTCCCTTCTAACTTAATTTCCATTAACCCTCTGACCCACCAGAAAGGCCTTATAAGGAATCCTGATCACCAGTATAACCAACACAAAACTCCAATCCGTTTCAACAGATGACGAGGTTTTGAGGCAACTGTATATGGCAACCCTATCATTCTAGAACCTACACAAATCTCTTGTTTCCCTTAAAGTCAACTTATAGCTTGTGTTCGACATCAGCATTTGGAAGTCCTTGCAGGAGTATTTGCTTAAAAGGCAAAATGATTATATAACATTCTGTTTGTATGAGAGATAGAAATAATACTTCGAAGTTTTAAAAGTGTTACAATCCTAGGTCTGCTCATTACAACTATACGTTTTAAAACCGCAGCAGTACGTAAAGACAACAACCAATCTAGGAAACTTAATAATTACCGCTTTACACCCACCAAGGATTTCTAACGAAAAATGAGGTCCCATACAGCAAAAAAAATTCAAAAAATAGCTCTCCTTTTAAGAGCAATTACAGACAAGTGAAATGTATTTCAGCAGATTCAGATCAAGCATCTCAGCTTTGGCCAATCGTTGTTTTAGATCTTGTAAGATACTTGAACATGAATATATTGCTTTCGTTAAGATATGAGGAGGAAATGAAGATTATTACAATGTAATGTAATACAGGTTATCTGAAGACACAATGGCCTCCAACATGTGAAATAGCTGACATCATAATGACTTTTAAGTCAATCAGATAACTCAGACAACTTCTAGAGACTTCCTGTTGATTTGTTGTTGTATTTTTTGTTTGTTTTTGTTTTCAATTGTTTTCCATATAGTTTTGTTGTTGTAATTCCGTCTTTGTTTATCCCTATTCTCGTAATATTTGTTTAATTATCTGCCATTGAAAGAAACTTTGAAACCAAAATCTGCAACACTTGTTTCAAAATAATTTTAGGCTGACAAAGCAAAAAAACAATACATTTAGATTGGTTAGTTCCGACTCCAAAGAATAAAACTAGAATGACGATATATGAACCGGTCATTAAAAAAAACCCGAAGATTTCAAATGAAGCTCAAGGCATATAAATTTCTAAAATGGGGTTTAAAAATTATGCTGTGGTCTTATGCCTCTTAAGAAAGTAGAAATATTGCAAATACAATGACTGATTGGTTCGCTGATTGGCTCACTGGATCAGTTTCAAACGGCTGAACACATATGGAGATGTGGAAAATTGGTTTAGACAATTAGAGTGCTACCATCATGGTTTAAAAGAGCTTGGGTTTAATGCAACCTTATTGGAATAATTGTATAAAGCAGTGCTATAAACTTCAGCCAGTTGCTGGATAGTCCGATGAATGACTCAAGTCTTATCTCATTGTAATTGTCTAACAAACAACATTACAACTCTTTAGGCAGCAATAATTTTATCCATAAATGGCGGATTCGAATCCGAACTTAAGATTTTTCAGAAACTTTTCATGGAGTTTTTTGCTAGAAATCTGTTGTGAGGAAGTCACTGAAGAAATATTATTTTTAATATTTCGTTTTGATCGAGATATCTGACTTGAATTGAGGCAACACACTACCTACTAGGCTACGACGAGGAGTATATCTCTTCAAACCTCTATTTCCAGTACACAGAATCGTTCTGGGCCTTATGCCTACAGGTTCAAATGTTTACTCATTGCTGTGACTTCACACATTGCCATGAGTTCTTATGCGACCAATAGAGTAGCCACTATTTTCCCTGCCTAGCAAAGTCAGCTTGTCTAGATAATACCATACTCTTCTTGAGTCAACCTCATAACAGCCGAGTGCTCGATAATTGGCAGATTTATTGTCAGATAGTATTGCTATATGACGAAGTTTGAATTTTCTATCCAAATTAAGTTGACGTCAGCATTGGCGTCAATGTTTGTTTTAATTGATGAAAATTTTATAGACAATCGTCTCAAGAGTATATTGTAATACAGGGTGCTGCTATAATTGCGTTCCTTTATATTTCTATCAATATCAAGACAAGATAATTCCAGTCTTACCGTTTATTGCCGTTTAATCTTTTTGAAAATATCTTGTACTTTTTCAATAACAAATATTATATTATTGTTGGTATTGTATTTGTAGTTTTAGTTGTTGTTTTTTGTTAAACCATTCATCAGAACATCCATTTAGGCATTCAGCCATTGAGCCATGTGGTCTCTTTAGTAAGTGAAATACGTTCGATGAGGTTCTTTTTATTTTGGGGGGAGCCAAGGCAGAATAAAATAAAAACCACAGGTAAGCGGGCCCTTCTTAACGCTTCTGTCCCTGATGCTTTTATTGTATTTGTTATCAAAAATTCTTGTTCTTCAAATTAAAATGATTTTTGTGAATGAAACCAGTGATCATTGACTTCTTTTCTTGGTTGTTTTTTTTTCTTCTGATTTTGGTTTCTGGTTTATTTTTTGATGTTTTTTTAATTTTTTTGGACAATAACTTGTATGTTGTGGTTGTTAATCGTCTTGTATTTCAATTCTTGAATGAAAATCGATTAATTTGCATAATTTTATTAAAAGTTTTTTTTTTGTTTTTGTTTTTTCTTTTGTTGTTTCGTGTTGGTAAGAAGCTGTAAAGCGTGGCTTTAAAATTACGTTTTAAAAACGAAGCGGTTGGTTGACGTAAAGAAAAAGAGAGAGTGAGAGAGAGAAACGAATATTAAAATGACTTTTTAAACATAATTTATGTTAAAATAGTGTCCGATAATGGCATTGTTTTGATTTGGTTTTTATTTTTTAATCTTTTACTCGATTTAAATTTAAAATGTTTTTTTTTTCTTTGATTTCTGATCTCTCAAAGTGACACATTTTTTTCCTTAACGATTTTGTTAAAGCGACTGTGTTGTTGACCAACAAAAAGTGTCAACAAATTGCTGTTAAAGAAATTAAAATAAAAACACTGTGAGCAGTTCTTACTTTTTTTGTTTTAATTTCTGTTTTGAAAAATAAAAAAAAAAATTCATTTCAACTCGTGTCCACATTAAACGTTTTAACGTACGAGCGAGTAAGTGAGTATCTAATCAATGGACACACACACTTCAATCAATTGACAGTCTTGGGGTTTTTAAAATTTTTATCTCTTGTCTAATGCTGTCTACTTTTTTTGTTTTCTACATTTTTTAATTCGTTTTTTTTTCTCTAGAACCCCTTTTAGAAAAACCAGTTGTTTAAAGCTAAGATTAGAATTCGTTTACTCTCATGCATGTACATATGTATGTATGTTAGTGTCTGTCTGTCTCTGTCCACTCAATTTGGCCAGTGATTAGTTGGAGTTCAAAGTTCAATAAGCAGTTTTTATACCGTTTTAATGTCACCCACTATTTTCAAAGTGTGTCTCAAAAATAAACGTTTTTTAATTGTTGTTTTTTGTTTTTGTTTTTCAAGCTTCTGTTGTCGTTGTTATTGTTGTTAATTTTAAATGGAATTTTTATTATGATTAGATTTTGCTGGCATAGTTTCTTTTTTTTTGTTTTTGTTTTCAATTAAAAACTTAAAAGCTTAAGGCTGACCAGGCAGCATTTGCACGAAAAAAAAACAAAAAAAAAAACTCCACTGAATATGTGTTTAAAAATTTGTTTTCTTTATTGGCAATAATCGATAAACGATAAATTTGCTACAAATATTACCCAAAGCGTTTAAGAGTTATTTTAACATGCTAGGTTAGCTGCGAAAGGTGTACAAAGGAGTCAATGCATCTACATATGGCTGAGCATTAAGCAGAAGCTTTTTCCATAAGTTCGATGTAGAAGAAGGGAATATTGAAAATTCCTATTAAGAAAGTCGCCGTAGTCTAGTAGGTATAATAGGGCTAATAAACTCGGCTTAATAAACCCCAGGTCAGAAATTAAAACGAAATACAAAAAAATATTTCTTAGGCGACTTCCTCTCAGCAGATTTCTGGCAAAAATTCTGAGAGTAAATAAAAATTGCCGTGAAAAGTTTCTCAAAAATCTGTCATCCGCAGTCGACTTTAAACTGTAGGTCCCCACCACACATATATAAAATTAATACACACAACATGAGTGGCGTAAGAAGGTTGTAATGTGATGCAAACTGCCGTTTAATCACTGCGATGTTCTTTAATGGAGTGGAGTTTTGTGAGCCTAGAAATCTTAGCATTTTCCTGGCCTCAGCTGCATAAATTCCTGATTACTCTATTCTTCACAGTTGCTGCAGGGGAGACTGATTCCACTTACGTGTCGTTCTTAGTGCAATTTATCACAACCATAAAACTTCTTTACATTATGGACAAGTGGGAATGAGCCTACTTGGATCAAATGTCATAATCCCACTTGGTTTCTCGGTATAAGATGCCAGTTCCCTACCGGAATGTAATCGAGTAAGGGTTGAAACAGTCTCATGCGAATTCAAACTTAAACAACGTTGCAACCGTTTTTAGGTTCTCATGTAACGAAAGTGGAGTTGAGTCGTAGCGAAATTGTTTGATTGCAAGCCTGGGGAATTTGTAAAAATTTTTGCGCCAGTTTTCAAATTTTAAGAATTAAACAATTCTCTCAAAATAATTCCTCTGATGAACACATCATAAAAAATAAGGTCAGGCAGGACGACCTCTTTAGAATGATGGGCATTCAATGAGAACGTTTCTCGCCGCTACACTCAATACAGCATTTTCGCAAAAGATGTCGCCACTATACAACGACGGATAGAAATCGTATCTTCCTAAAACTAGTTCAACCCCTTCTGCTTAGCTGGAATATCTTAATTGATGAATTGATACGAGTAAGAAAAATTATAAAAAGATATACTTTGTGGCGACAGTTTGTTCTACAACAGAACCGGGCAATATCAAGTCATCTGTGCTATTCAAAGAATACATTTAAAGAAATCATTCTATTTCATTGCAGCCTTTACAACTCATGACATGGAAGACGTAGTCTTTTCTATGCCTATGCCTATGAGGCAGTGATCTATAAGCACCATATACAAGACAACGTCTTGTATCAATACTTTTCAAGTTATCGCCGAGATACCGCCCGAAAAAGTGAACGGCATAATCGCTTCTGAGCTCTAACCTTTGTTAGACTATGTTAGATTGAACCACTCGGGTATATGCGGGTCTTTAGTGTGAATACTACAGGATTTTTATTATATGATATCGGTTTGTTTGATATCGATTTCATTTCATTCAAGTCTAATTTTAGTCAAAATTTTTTTAATTATGGACGTCTTAAAGAGGACTTTTAGGTGTCAAATTTTTGGGTTAAAACTCCTTTAATTTTACGGTTACCCAAGAACTGTAAAACAGTTTGCCTTGACGTTCTTTGATGTAAATGGAAAGGAGCAACGCCGATAAAACGAGATACCAAAAAAACTGGAAAAATCTATTTGATATGGAGATCGGATCGAGTCCATAATTTATGAGCATTTTTCGATTTTTTTTTTTTAAACAAAATGGTTTACCCTCAATCCTTGTGCATATGTTGCATTTATACCCACTGTAGAATGCAAAAAAAAAACTTAAACTCCCACACGCATACAATTTGCAATAAACGCAGCTCTGGCAAAGAAAACAATAAAACAACAAAAAGAAAAACAATGACAAAGTGAGACTTACAAGAGACAATTTCACACAATAAATTACACGAAGCAACAACAACAACAACAACAACAGCAATTCATTTTAAAAACGAAAACAAAACTCAAACAAGAACCAAAAAATCAAAAACAATACCTGGGATGATGATGATGATGTTGATGTTAAGGCATAATGATGGCCACATGGTGAGATTCAAACAGCTACTGATGCATTTTTAAAATATACAAAGCGGTAGAGGAGAGAAGAGAGGGGAAAAGAGCAACAATATTCTTAAGTAAAAACCAAAATATATGATGACAGTTACAAATGTGTAATAGCCACATCCCTACAGGATTATGATACTTTCACTTGCTTTACTCGTTTTCCGAAAGCTTTAAAGGCCTTATTTAATATTTAAACAGTGTTCAGCAGAGTAATAGGGACACATTATTAATTACTTGTTATATTTTTATATACGAAATTGTTGAGCCACACTTTAAGTCTTATTGGGAAAATAATTAGAAGTGATACATTATTTCATTGAAAGTTTTTTCATATTTTCAGTCCAGTTTTAAATACTGAATAAATATTGAAATATTAACTTACACTGTTGGTGAAAATAATAGAAATAACAGATAATAGAACAAAACAAAATGTTGGCTCAACATGCACATATTTTTAAGTATTCTATATTGTTGCAAAACATATTCAGTTTTTTTTTTTTTTTTTTTTTTTTTGTAGGAAAGTAATGAGAAAAATAACTTATATTTTCACAACAAAAAAATTACAATACCTAAACTACAAATAAATTACGAGTATCAATGGTAAAGTTCTGGAAGTTGCCAGACCGATAATAAATAAAGTAAGAACATTGTATGCATATCGTAATGCTCGAAAAGTGGCCACATGGTGTAAGGTTGGACTATTTTAACATATTCTTCGATTGTTAAATGATTTAAGGCCATTATTACATCTTGCCGTTAAACTTGGGTTTAGTTAAAGGTACCTTTAGCTAAAGTGAACTTTAAAGTCTGCTTTAACTTCTTTTCGTTATTACAACCTAAAGATAAAATAAAGTTAACTTTTTCAAAAATATGGCAGTGGCGGAGCAATATCGATAACACAAGTTAAACAAGTTTTATTTCAATGCAGTGGCGACGACGCGCTTCTTTTTATGTGTATGGAGATAAATTCAAATTTAACTAGCAAAGACAAAAACCAAAAATTTTATCAGAGCTAATGTTAAAGTTAACAGAGCAATGTTAAGTGGTTAAGAGATAATACAAAAAATAGTCAATGGTCAACGGAATACCTATTCCATTCCTTTAAAATTGTGCACCACACGTTCCTGAGTGGAACAGCAGCTGTGGTAATACGGAAATTCTTTTAAAAATTGCAAAATTTAGAAAAAAAAATTTTTTTTTGTTTTAAAAATGTTTGGATAGGTTGATCGATATTGTGGAAAACTGGGATTAGCTGCAGATATCCCACTATATACATACAAATTGTAGTCTAAGGTGTCCTAAATTAAACCCAATAAGTGGTATATCCCAAATAATTTTTAACTTGAGATATCTGGCTTCAAATATTCCCTGTGTCTGCAGATAAGGTGTCCTAAATTAAATCCAATAAGTGGTACATCCCAAATAATTTTGGATTTTTGTCTTTCCTTTGTCTGTGGTTTTTGTCTTTGCTAGTTAAATTTGAATTTATCATCACACACTTTAATTTCTAGGGTTTTGTGCAGAAGTGCAACATGTAGTGTCTGACATTAAAAACTGCTGACCAACTGCAACTTTCAACTGTATGCCATTTTTAGACTAGTTTTGATTTAAAGAATTAATTCTTTTACATGCAAAATATTTGCTATTTTTTGCTTCGGATGCCATTATTTTATTTTAAATTTTTAAGCAAAAAAAATATATGTTTTATGCCTGTTTAAGTGCGCATGACGAATGAGCAGAATTTCTGTCATTTTGTATAAAAATTTTACAATTTTTTGTTCAATTCTTTATTTCTTCTCTTTTCTTTGTTTTTGTTTTTAATTTTATTAATTTTGATTTGAAATTTATTTAAACTTTAATGGCCATCATTAATGGCTTTATTGGCATAAATTTGTTGATTTTTTGTTTTGTTTTCCTTTATTTTTAGGATGTTTTTGTTTTTTGCTGTTTTTTTTTTTGTGAAATAAATTTCTAAACAAATCTTTTAATAATACATATTTTGTTAAAAACAAATTTCTTTTGTTTAATTAAAAAAAAATATCGAAAAACATCACTTTATTGTATGACATAAAATGAAACCGTTTTTCGGCATTTTTTGTCTGCCTTCTTCATATAAAATGATGGAATGTTTTAAAACACCCGGTTATATAGCCACTGGATTCTTTTTTTGTTTATTGAAAATTAAAAACAAATTAAATATTTAACGTTTCATTGATTTTTATAACGTCTCTAGACACTAATTTGCTTAATTAATTTTTATTTTATCTTCTTTTCAAAAAAGACAAAAAAAATCATAAAAATTTCGTTTAATTAACAATTGATTTCAACGAATAACGGTAGAATACTTATAATGAAATTCGAATTAAATTCATAAACAATATACATACAAACGCATAATGATGTGTATAAAGAATATTTGATTGCCTCGATAGTTCATTGTGCTAACCTAAGAATATAAGGGCCGCTGGAGGGACAGTTAATGTGAACTCAGAACTCTATTACTAAGCCATAATCACTTTATTTTGGCCTGCAATTGAAGATTATGAACTGGGTGGGGATGTATCAGAGATCAGCAATGAATCGCTTTTTCGCTACTCATAAGTACACATGAAATTTTGAGTATGAAATCCAACTTCTCTGATTCATTCGTACTCAGTACAGCATTGATTTATAAGTACAGGTTGCAATGAGTATGAGTACAACTTTGACATCAAACTCATAACATTCGAAATATGTTTGCTTCATAAGCCTACTCATTCAGATTCATAAATTTATAAAAATACTTATAATACTCATAAATGATTCGAGTGATTCGAATCATTCATCAAAATTTACAGTCTTAGTTGTTGTTGCATTTACAAAAGAAGAAAAAAAAAAGAAAGAAAAAGACAGCAAGCAAAACAAACACACAACCTTCTAGTGAGTATTGTAGTGTTCGTATGCGAATCATACTTATTTTATGATTCTTGTAAATGTTGAGTAAAGGAGAGTCGAAATCAACAACATCATGCGTATTATTAAGTACGAGTACGATGAGTACTTCAAAGTTTGAATATGAGTGGTATGAGTATGACATTAAAATAAGTATGAATGAGTATGTGTATTTAAAATTATAAATATGATTCGAATCTACTCATGGTTTTGAATACTCATTGCTGACCTCTGGTATGTATAGGAGTTGCCGTGTTGCGTTGGCTTATTAGACGTAAGGTCTCGGTTCAAACCCTGGTCAGACATCTCCAGCAACACGAAATATGAAAATATATTTCGTCGGCTACTTCCTCTCCAGCATATTTCATGCAAAAATTCTGGAGAGTAAATAGAAAAGTTTTTCAAAAATCTGTCGTTCGGAGTCGACTTGGATCTGTAGGTCCCGCCACTCATGTATAAAATTAACACACACAACATAAGTGGTGTGAGAAGCTAGGTCGTAATCCTGACTGAAGGGTTGTTATGTACCTAAGTATGTATGTTGGTATGTGGTTTCAAATGCTACTCGGTTTGAGAGCTTAATTCTAATGCAATCAACTTATAGCCGGGTTGAAAATTAATTTATAATAAAAATTAAGAAAAAGAACGTTGAGGTCTTCTTATAAATACCAACAAAACCCACTGAACAGCTTTAATAGTGGTCCGTACTTGAAATATCTACACATAATTAGTCATCTATTAAATAGGTAGACAAACAGAAGCTATCACTCAAAAGCCAATTGATATTTATTCACATACCCAATATTTTTGTTAATCACTTAAAAACTGAAGCTTTTTAAATAAAATCCAAAACAAAAACAGCCATCAAACGACGCATCGCTTTCAAAAATGATTTGTTGGCACAATATCTGTATATTTTGATTTGATTGACAAATTAAATGTTTAAACAAATTGAAATTCAAAATATTATTTAAACAACGTTGCGTATCTTTATCTGAATCTAAAACAAAAACGAAAACAACAACAACAAATTGTATCTACAAATGGATTATAAAATCAAACATTCGCGAGCAATTGTTTTAAATGGCAATTCAATACAGAAAAAATACAAAAAAAAATATTCCCTGTTAATTACGTTTTAATACAAATCAATACGTAATTGAAGAAAAATAACGCTGTCTGTCTATCTGTTTGTGTGTCTGCTTTTAATTGAGTGTGTTTGCTTAGGTATTTGACATGAAATGTGTGACAGAAGCAACATTTCCGAACGTTTCAATTCGTATTTGATTGACTTTCAATTGAAAATAAAAATAAACAAAAACAGAAAACAAAACTGAGACAGATTTACGACTTTCGTTTACAATTCTAAATACTTTTTTTTTCTTTACTTTTTAAACTAGAAAATTTCTTTTAGAATATTAAATAAATGCAATAGTATTTGAGTTTAAAGTCCCTTTTAATGTAACATTGATTGGAAATAAAAAATTAATTTATTTTCACTTAAGAATTTCAATAAAATTTCTCTTACAGTTCTGTTCTTCGCTAAAATTTACATGAAAAATTCTCATGAATGCATTCTTTTAAACTTCCTGTATTACCAAACCACTAAAGTTCTCATTGTTCTCATACTGTATGATTTTATAAGCGTGTGTGTGTGTGTGCACTCTTTTTGTTTTCAATTGTTCTTTGCTCAGCATATTTCATTTGTTACTCATTATTCTCATTACAAGTATGCTTGTATTTGTTTTATTCATATTAACACCACTGTATACCAACTGAGTAACAGTACCGTAATACTCTTCTAATTACTCAAACTACACACACTACTACTAGTCATGCTCTTATTAATATTTTATTTGTTTAGTTTTTTTTTGTTGTTTTTTTATTTATTTATTTTTGTTCTGCTTTGTCATGCTTTTGAGAAATAAAAATGAAATTTGATTTGCTAGTTTCTAACATGTTCTGGTATTGTTTAAGAAAAAAAAAATATAAAACATTAACTTACACATACAAACTTACATTTAAAAGGGGAGCATTCTATAAAACATCTCATTTACTCTCTGTCTCTCTCTCTCTCTCTCTACCTCTATTTAGTTTATTTTTACTTTACTTTTTGAGGAAGCTTTTGTTATTGGGTGGTTGTGGTGGTGGCTGTCGTTATTATTTTTATTTTTTGTTTTCTTTTTAGGGTGTATGCAAGTATTAGTGAGTATATAAAATATTTAATTTTGCTACATTTACAGCGTAATATAAATCACATTTTGTTTACATTTATTCACTACAGTATCTCTTTCTCTCCTTCTATTTCTCTCGAGTGTAATTTCCATATTATTCCGATATACCATCCATTACCATTCATTATAACCTAATACTGTTGATTTAATCATAAACAGTGGGGCTGTAAATAACAAATTTTAAGTCGATTGCTGTATATCGTCAAAATATCTTACATTTTAGGAAATATTATTTAGAATATTAATTTTATAACAATAATTTCTTCTGAAAATTTTTAAAAAACTAAGATTTATAGAGAGAATTTCTCGATAACTAAAATTTTTTATAAATAATTTTCCGATAACTAAAATTATCTAAAGAGAATTTATCGATAACAGTGTTGATCTCGAATGAGAAACTTTTCATGGTAATTTTATTTACTCTTAGAGTTTTTGCCATAAGACTGCTTAAATAAAGTCACAGTAAGTAATACTCTTTTATATCTGCCTTTTTTCGATATGTTTGAGCAAGATTTTAGACCATGGGCTCTCGACAAATAAGCCAACACACCATATATTATAAATAACACACAATTTTCTATAAAAAATTTTTAGCTAAACAATTTTTTATATTAAAAATGTTTCGATAACTTAATTTTCTAAGGATAATTTATCGATAACTAAAATTTTATGGGGACGGTACGATGTATACTTTCTCAATACAATAATTTTCAAAAACATATTGGCTATAAAAATAAATTTCTGTACAAACAACTTTCGATAACAAATATCAGAACAAAAATTTTGTACATTTTCGATTACACTTTTATATATATTATACACTTTTATTTATAATTTTCCGGTAACTACAATATCGTAATTTTTCAATAACAATTATTTTTTTTATAATTTTTAATATGTATATTAAAAATATTTCGATAACAATATATCATACTCTTCTTTTAAAATTGTTTTCGATGAGAAATTAAAATTTTTCGATAATAAATAATAAAAATAACATATACATATACTTTTAATATAAAATAAAATTTTTGGAGTAACAACAATAATATTATTTATTTAAAAACGTTTCGATAACAATAATTTTCTATATGAAATTATTCGATAACGAGTACAAATTTTTCTTATGAAAATTTCTTAAAAAAAACTAATATTTTCTATTAATATTTTTCGATATTTATTAATTTCGATAGCAAATTTTTTTATTAAAATTTATATCCGTTAGAAAATTATTCGATTTATTAACAAGTACTGTTCTACGCAAAAAATTCTTACATTCTTAAATTACAAAGATTTTATATGGAACATTATTCAAAAAGGATTCAGTGATTAAAAATATTTTTGGATGAGTAGAAAATTTATCGATAACAAAAATATTGAATTTTTCGATAACAAAAATTTATCGCTAACAAGAATTTTTCGATAAAAACTATTTAATAAAAAGAATATTTCGATAAAAAAGTGACTAAAGAAATGTATTCGATAACAATTATTTTGCCACTAATAAATGTTCTTTAAATTTAATTTACCAAATAAAATTAAATAGAAAATTGCCCTCGCATATGAATATTTTTTAACATTATTTTCGAATTTCTTTTATGTTTTCAAGCATAAAAATTTATTTTAAATACATTTTTTGGCATTTTTCCTACTTCTTACCCACCGTTTGATGTCATAAGTTTGTGTGAAATGTATGTTTATGCGCATGTCTGATTAAATTTACACACTCAATTATTGTAGTTTTTTTTTTTTGGTTTTCTCGCTTTTCAACTTTTTAAACAATTTAATGGTGGAAATAATATCTCCTCTACACTCGTACAAATATCTATACGTCTGTATCTGTTAAATATTCGCATGAATTCAAACTATTTAGACGCCATTTTTAATTAGTTTGAAACATTTTCATACCCCCACTGTACTCCCCCTTCACTATTGTTAACAATTCATTAGACATTCTAAGCGTGATAGAATTTTATTTGTTTTTTTTTTTCAAAATGAATTATTTTAAGAGACAAAACAGAACATAAAACAATACAACTGAAGAGAATTTATTAAAATGGAATTAAAAAAAAAAACAAGTTAAAAACAAATATTATTTTTATCATTTAAAATCTAAAAAGAATTTAAATTGAATTTCCAATTTAAAAAAAGAAAAATAATTTAAAAATTAAAAAAAAATTAATGTTTTCCCACAAAAAACATCAAATTTGACAGCCTAAAATCCTGGTTCAAAACCTTTTTATTAAGTTTTTTATTCACTCCAAAAAAAAAATAATAAAAAAAGCATTCGCTATCTTTTTTTTGTAGTCAAATTGTTTAAAAGAGTTGTTGTTTAGAAAATATTTCCAGGCCATTGAGATTATGATTGATGTCTGTTAGTGGCCATTAACAGGAATATTTTCAACAGTAGGGATCAACGCCACAGGTCATCAACAAATAGTAACAAACAACCAGTGGCTAACGAAAAATAGCCAAAGAAAATATACATTTTTAAGAGATACAATACAATACAACACCTTAATCAAGTAATACCCTACTCTTTAAGAGGTATTTTAGAAGCTCACTTTTTCCCCAAAAGTTGTAGCCTGATCCACAGAATTTTTCAGAATTTTTGTTTCTATGCAAAGTCAGATAACAACTCTAACAGTCTGGACCTTAATTAATGAAAGAGAAACACATCAAAGAAATCATCAGGAAGTAGAGAATACGCTTTGGAATGAAAACTATTCAGAATTTCTTGTTCTTGAAGTTCTTGTCCGAAGTCACATGTTCGATTGGCGGAATGTCAACTAATGAAAGTTGCGATAAATAATAAAAATTTATAACTTCTACGCTCATGTAAATACTTTTTCGATTGTCCAGAAGCTAACCAATCTGTTCGAACAGTCTGAACAAGCCTGGATAGAAAATTAACTTCTAAGACACTTCAAAATTATGCAATGATCAAAATTATCCCATGATCACTGGCAGTTAAAAGTGAGGCACTTAAGACAATGTCAAGAAGAAACGATCAAAACGTTGTGAAGCTAGAATTGATGGCAAGAATGGTTTTGCTGCATGAAAGGAATTGCATTCATACATGCACGCATTACAACCCTTCAGTTAGGATCTTCTCACACCACATATGTTGTGTCTGTTAATTTCATACAGGAGTAGCGAAACCTCCAGTTTAAAGTCGACTGATTTTTGATATACTTTTCATGGCAATTTATTTGCCAGTAATCTGCTTAGAGGCAGTCACCGAAGAAATATTTATTCATATTTCGTTTTGTTCGATATTTCTGAGTGGGGTTTGAACCGTTACCTCATGTCTATAAGCCAACACACTACCTACTAGACTATAGCTCTTACAGTTCTTGAAATGGTATGTGAGTACTTAAACCTTTCTCACATGCGTTAAGGAACTTAACGCCTTTGCAGTCCTTTAGGCGGAGACCGAATTGAGATAACTCTTTGGCGAAATAAAAAGAAAATTTCACCTTAATTGACTTTGAATCATTCTGTCGACTCATAACCAAACACTTACAAACCGAGGGGAGATTAAATTTGATGCCTATTGTCGTAATTATGACAACCAGCGTCAGACTAACGTACATAACATAAATAATAAGCCATTACAACCCTTTAGTCAGGATTACGTCCTAGCTTCTCAACACCACTCATGCTGTGTGTGTTAATTTTATACATGAGTGGCGGGATCTAAAGTTTAAAGTCGATTTCCAACGACAGATTTTTGAGAAACTTTTCATGGCAATTTTATTTACTCTCAAGAGTTTTTGCCAGGAATCTGCTGAGGAGTCGCCGAAGAAATATTTCTTCATATTTCGTTTTGATGTCTGACCGGAGATTTGAACCGTGGATTCGCGTTTAATAAGACAACACACTACCTACTAGATTACGGCGTCAGACTAAATGATTTCTAATTCCTAGCAGGATAATCAGCAATAAATTGCTGTAGCAATAAACACAGTAGACCTAATCGTAGTAAAGAGGCAATTTGCTGGGGCACCAAATTAACGTCTGTCGACTTTGTGAGGATGTCGCTAAGAGCTGAGATTATTTTCTTTATAATTGTATTGGCTTTGGTAGATAGACGCTTTTCACTTTGTTGCCATTTAAGTTATGGAATACTAGGCTTTGCACAATAGACCGATCTAGCCTCGAATAAGAATAATTGTTAGCCTATCAGGCCTGAGATCTCGGTTCAAACCCCTTGTTAGACAGCTCCAACAAAACGAAATTCGAGAAAATATTTCTTCTGCGACTTTCGCTCAGCAGATTTCTGGCTAAAACTCTGAGTGATAAATAAAATTTCCATGAAAAATTTCTCAAAATTCTGTCGTTCGAAGTCAACTTCAAATTGTAGGTCCACACGCATCACAAGTCATGGGAGAATCTAGGTTGTAATCCCGACTGAAGGGTTGTAATGTACAATTCTGTATGTATGCCTATGATAGTCATACGTTTATAATTATATTTTTTAATTTGTATGCCTTCAAAGATTGCCTGACGAAAAGAAATCTGACTTCATATTAAATTGTTCCAACTTCCTGTCCAATCGCTTTTGGAATATTCGAGTCGATCGATTATATGCATCTGGGTAGATCGAAACCTTGATATCATATATTCAAGAATGCGTTCGTCAGATTGTAAGCGGTTGAGAACATCGAAGTGTTGCTAGCATGCATCGAAATTTGGCGTGTGATACGTTGAATGAATTCCTACATTTCTTTACCTCTTCTGTCTACTGTAGGGTATAAAAGTGTTGTGGCCTATACAATGCATACAAAAAACAGCCTCTTTTTTTTATTAAATTGGCCGCATTTTTCTATTTCAACTAAAAAAAGTTAAGAAAAAAACATGCTTGTATATGGCCAACTGTAACAAATACCGGTTGCTGTATAGGAGCAGAAGCAAAAGAAATTTTTGATTAATTTTGTTGCACAACGAAAATAACTTCTTTTTTTCTTCGATTTTTCTTAACAATTTTTCATTTGGCCAATTTCATTCATTCATTCATTCTATTTTTTTTTTTTGCCATAAAAGCAGTTAACCATCTACTGTGTGTGTGTGTGTGTGTGTGTATATGTAGGAAAAGGTCAATAGGTTATGAAATGCGTATGATTTATGGTTGATACTGAAATAACTTATAAATTAAACATGCTTTTTTCTGAGTTATTTTTTTTTATTTTTTTTATAGAAAAATATTTCATACACGTAAACACTGAAGAATTTTCGATGGGAAAATCATATAAAATTGTTGAAAATTTTATTAGAATTGGTTTCTTTTCATTGTTTTCTATGGAATTTTAGTTTTATTGACATCCTTTTATAGTTTCGAGTATGCAAATAAAGAAATAATTCATCCCCCCCCATACTCTGTTTGTATTGCCATCGATTAGAAGTTATTTCTCATATGTAAACCAAACGATGTTTATTGAAGCCTGAAAATTTTATTTTCACAATCGAATTAAAAAAAAAACAAAATAAGAAAATGGAAATTCACTTCCATAAAGAGGTTAAATTACATTTTTTTTCTGCTTAATATTTCGATTATTATGATGATTTTTCTTTCTTTTTTTGTATTTTCGAAACGGAAGTAGGGTAAATAAAATAGTTGTTGCTTATATGCTGCACAGTGGTTTGGCTTGTAGGAAATTGTCTACAAAAACGCATGATTTAAATAGACAAGTACGGAGTTACTGTGGAATTATTAAGTACTGTTACAGACAATCTTCCAATAGAATGCTTGCTATTTCCATTCAAAGAAACTCATAGAGTAACTTGGCAGCATCTCCGATCAGAGAATCAATAGGGGTGGAGACACAGTTGCTTTCAGTTTTGAAAAAGCAAAGCAGCTGGAGGATTTATTCCAAAGGTAACGTAATTGCAGTATTTTACCTAAGAACCAACTCAGTAACACATTGGAATCTCTTTATGAGTCTCTATGGAAGATGTGATGAGATTTAACACATGATACAGACTGCTAAAGTGATCTCCGATGATCGCCTATAAAACTTATAGACTCTCATTTATCTTATCCCTGTTGTTTCGAAGTGTGCTGGCTCTCCAGATTCTACATGGACCTCATTATCATTAATCAAGGTTTTCCAGCTAAGAAGTGTCTACTGTAGCAGGTTCTAGAGTGATAGGGTTGCCATCTGTCATCTCTATCAAATATACAAAAATTCTGTAAAAAATTAAAACTTATAGACTCTCATTTATCTTATCCCTGTTGTTTCGAAGTGTGCTGGCTCTCCAGATTCTACATGGACCTCATTATCATTAATCAAGGTTTTCCAGCTAAGAAGTGTCTACTGTAGCAGGTTCTAGAGTGATAGGGTTGCCATCTGTCATCTCTATCAAATATACAAAAATTCTGTAAAAAATTAAAACTTATAGACTCTCATTTATCTTATCCCTGTTGTTTCGAAGTGTGCTGGCTCTCCAGATTCTACATGGACCTCATTATCATTAATCAAGGTTTTCCAGCTAAGCAATGTCTACTGCAGCAGGTTCTAGAATGATAGGGTTGCCATCTCTTGTTATCAAAGATACACAAAGTACACCGCGCTTCGTTCATTTTACGATTGTCATAATCGTCCTACAGAAAGGACTGTTCGCAATGTGGTGGTTAAATTTGAATCGATTGGTTCAATAAACAATCGACTAACACCCATGCATCGATGAAATGCAAGATCTGACGAAAAAATCTTTGCTATCAATGAGAGTGTGCAGATCATAACATGGCAAATTCTGCGCCGTGACTTGCACTTGCACCCGCAAAAAATTCAACTCTTCCCGTAATGGTAGGGGTATGGACTCTGGAGTGATTGGCAACTGACCCTAATTTTCATCGAAAAATCATCTTCAGCGTTAAGGCCCATTTATTTGGGTGGTACGTGATCAAACAAAATAAACGAATTTTGAGACGATGCCAATCCCCAATAGATCCAAGAGTGTCTAATAAATACTGAAAAAGTATTTGGTATGGTTTTTGGCGGTACATGTTTCTTTCACAACGACGTTGGTCAGGCCATCATTTACCAAATTCTTTTGGTATGAATTGGATGATCTGGATACCAATAGCATGTGGTCAGAAATAGAGAGCGCTATTTTCTACGTGGCTCATGTCACATTTGACAGTCGACACAAGCGAATTGAAGGCATGGTCATCTCACGTGAAAGTGAGTGAACTTGCCATCCAAGTCGTGTGATTTTAGCCCTTTAGGGTTTTCTTAAGTCGCAGTCGTATGCATATAAGCCACAAACCACAACGATCCTCAAAGCCAATATAATCCATGACATTAATCAAATTCAGTCTGATTTATGCTTCAGAGTCGTGAAAAATTGAACATTTCGTAGGCATTCCAACCAGAGAAATCGTGGTAGACATTTGAACGGCATTATGTTCCACATAATAGGGCTTTTAAACGATTAAAATATTTCGATTATATCGTACGCACACACACTTTGTTTTATTTAAATTTAAAGGTAGCAAAGGCTTAATAAAAGTGCTTGGGGAAACGTGTTGTTTTTGAAATCCTAACTCCTATCGAACTACTGCTGTTTCGTTATAAAATTTTTCATTTTGCCTATCCATTATGAGCAGAGATCAGCAATGAGAATTCAAAAAGATAGTAGAATCGAATTATACTCATAATTTCTCATTACTTATACGTATTAATACTTATTTTAATATCATACTCACACTACTCATATTCAAAGTTTGAAGTACTCATCGTACTCATACTTAACAATACGTACGAAGTTGTTGATTTCGACTCTCCATGACTCAACATTTACAAGAATCACTAAATAAGTATGATTCACGTACGAACACTACAATACTCACTAGAAGGTTGTGTGATTGCTTTGCTTTGCTTGCTTGTAAATGCAACAACAACTAAGACTGTAAATGATTCGAGTGTTTCGAATCATTTATGAGTATTATAAGTATTTTTCTAAATTTATGAATCTAAATAAGTAGGCTTCTAAATCAAACATATTTCGAATGTTATGAGTTTGATGTCAACGTTGTACTCATACTCATTGCAATCTGTATTTATAAATCAACATTGTAGTGAGTACGAATGAATCAGAGTAGTTGGATTTCAATACGGTTGACTCACTCATACTCAAAATTTCATAAGTACTTATGAGTAGCGAAAAAACGATTCATTGCTAATCTCTGATTATGACCACATATTTCCCTTTCTTTACCACTGTATGTTATGTTATTTTGCTACCACTGATGTCCGTAAATTTTCTTGCTCTCATACGCCAAATGATTTCCGATTAGAGCAACTCATTTTTATTTAAACATTGTCGTACATATTAAAGTCTAAACATTAAATAGTTTTTCAGAAAAAAACAAAAAAATTACAAATTTGTTTGTTTTTGTTTTTGTTTTCTCGCATTTTATAGGCTGTTCATTGAACCTTGAAATTGTGTTCAATACGCACATGTTCAAACACTGTCGATCGATTTAAATGCAAACCGGGCCTATATTTTTACATTCAACAGTTATTTGATGTTGTTTTTGCTGTCTTTTTTTCTCTTTTTATTACTTGAATACTCAAATCAATTATAATTTGTATTAATTTCTTTCTTTTAAATTTTGTTTATTGTCTATAGTGGACGACAGGATTTGCGGGCAATTAATTTATAAATTTTTTTCGAAGGGAATTACTCGTTCGTTTACAAAACTATTTGATAACCCTGTGCCCAGTCGTAGTAATATGAAATGCAACAATTTGTTATTCATGTGGTTCAATGGTTTTTGAGCATGGCCGTTAAGAGAAAAAAAATGTATAAAAATTAACCCTTTTTGTGCCTACTTCATGTACCATTAAGACCGAAAAAAATTCAAAATAAGAAAAAATTTTAGACTTTCGACGTGAGCCCACAGTTCAAACGCCCAGGTCAGACATTTCCAAAATATGAAAAAATGCATTTCTTCGGCGATTTTTTCTCAGAAGATTTCTGGCTAAAACTCTGAAAGTAAAAAAAAATTTGCCATGAAAAGTTTCTAAGAAAAAAATCTGTCGTTCACATTCAACTTTAAACTGTAGGAGAAGCCGCTCATGTATAAAAATTAACACACACACACAACATAGTGGTGTGAGAAGCTAGGTCGTAATCTAGACTGAAGCCTTGTAATGACCAATTATGTAGGTACGTATCAGAGATCAGCAATGAATCGTTTTTTCGCCACTCATAAGCACTCACTCACTCTGAGTCATTTATATTCACTACAACGTTGATTTATAGTAAGTACATACAGGTTGCAATGGGTATGCGTACAACGTTGACATCAAACTCATACCATTTGAACTATGTTTGATTCATAAGCCTACTCATTCAGATTCATAAATTTAGAAAAATACTTATAATACTCATAAATGATTCGAGTGACTCGAGTGACTCGAATCATTCTTCAAAATTCAAAGTCTTAGAAAGAAAAAAGACACATAAGCAAAAAGACAGAGCAGCAAGCCGAGCAAACACACAATCTTTTAGTGAGTACTTTAGTGTTCCTACGCGAATCACACTTATTTTGTGATTCTTGTAAATGTTGAGTAAAGGAGAGTCGAAATCAACAACATCATGCGTATTGTTAAGTATGAGTGCGATGAGTACTTCAAACTTTGAATATGAGTAGTATGAGTATGATATTAAAATAAGTATGAATGAAGTATTGAAGTCGCCGTGGTGTAGTAGGTAGTGTGTTGGCTTACTATTCGTAAAGCCCGGGTTCGTATCCCAGGTCAGACATCAAAAATGAAATATGAAAAATAAAAATATTTCTTCGGCGACTTCCTCTCAGCAGATTTCTGGCAAAAACTCTGAGAGTAAAATAAACTGCCATGAAAAAGTTTCTCAAAATTCTGTCGTTCGGAGTCGACGTTAAAACTGTAGGTCCCGCCACTCCCGCCACGGCCGTAATCCTGACTGAAGGGTTGTAATGGCCAATTATGTATGTATGTATGTATGAATGAATGAAATAAGTATCAGAAATTATGAGTATAATTCGATTCTACACATCTTTTTGAATACATATTGCTGATCTCTGGTACGTAGATATGTATGTACGTGGAAAATAAAAGACAACGAAAAGTCATGAAAATATAAAAATTTTGCTTAAATAGGCGCGCAATTAGAATTCCTTTTAAGACATACTGGTTGCACGGCTATAAAGAACGGCTTTTAAGCCTGTGGAAAACAGTTACTCCTGCCCCATTAACTCCACAAGTGCATGCGTTTTCCTTAAAAATTTATCACAATTTCTTTCAAATCTGTCTACAGAACTAAACAATAATTGGCTTAGCTTTTATAGCCAATTTTTACACCAACAAAAAAAGAAAAAAACAAGAAAAGGAAAATACTTTCTCTCTTCATTAAATTAATTGATTTGTAACAATTTAACTGTGTTGGTTTTAATGTTTTGGCCTCTTCACTTTAATGGGCCCCATTAGCCATTAATTTTAATGGATTTGTTTTCGTTGTCTTTCAAATTCTGTTAGGTTTCTATGGCTTCCAGAGTGGCTAAACAGAGTGCAAATGTCTTTGTGTCGACTAGATTTTCTAATTTTATGATCCCCATACGACGACAATGGCCATCCAGACATAAATTTTATTTTCATTTTCATTTTTTTTGATTTATTTCCACTTTAATTTCGTTAATTTTTTTTATTGAGTTTTGCTTAACTGTTGTAATTTTTATAACCAATCAATGGCAATAAAAAAAATTAAACAAAATCAACAACAATTAGTGTAAAGAGTGGCATCACATTTAACGAAAGTGGACTCAATAGGTGGTTCATCATCACATGTCAGTAAAAGTTTTAAGTGTTTTCTTTGCCATGCCATAACGTCCTTACGAACATATATCTTTTTATAGTAATGTGAAGAGGCATTTTTGTTTATTGAGTCCTACTTTCTCTTTCTTGAAAATTAATGAATGATGCATGACCTTTTTATGATGATCGTTGCTGGTATTATTTCTTCCAGGGGGCCAGATTTCAGGAGGCCTGCTGTTTATGTTATTTGGAGGGAATTGAAGAGCCTCAAAAGATTTGAAACTTTTTGAAGAATTTTTAACATTCAAAGTATTGTTAATCCTCAGGGCTTTCTAAAATAATTTGGCAACATTTAGTCTAGGGCACTCAAAAGAAAAGACCAAAGTGAAGTGAGAGCAGACGTATTCATCATCATATGGAACAAGATCTGGACTAAAATTTAAAAAATGGCAAAACATGGCAAATACTGTTGTGTAAATAGTTTTTAAGTGGCCTTGCAACATGTAGTGGAGCGTTGGTATAATGGATTATAACGACTTAATGTCTTGTCGCATTCTTTTTTGTATTACATTTCGTTCCCATCTCTTTCTTGCTTCACTTAATTCGTCATTACAACTCTTAGTTACGACTACGGCCTACTTTCTCACACCACCCATGTTGTGTGTGTTAATTTTATCCACAAGTGGCAATTTAAAGGCGCCACCGAACAACAATTTATGGAAATTTTTATTTTCGTTTAAAGTTTTTAACAGAAAACTTCTGAGCGGAAGTCGCCAAAGGAATATTTTTTTCAAATTTTTCGTTTTGTTCGATATGTTTGAGCTGGGGTTTGAAATACGTGCTCGTGCCTAATAAGCCAACACGCTACCTACTGCCCGCCTTCTTTTTATTTCCTTGCTATGTTTCTATCAGAGAGTTGCCAGGAGCAAGGGAGCCTTCATAAGGGATTACTTAGGGGGAAAAGGTTTGAAATGTGAAAACCACATTAAAGTCGCAGTGGTCTAGTAGGTAGTGTGTTGGCTTATTAGACGAAAAGACAGGGTTCGAGCCCCAAGCCAGACATCGAAATAAAATACAAAAAGTATTTCTTCGACGACTTCCTCTCAGCAGATTTCTAGCAAAAACTCTGAGAGTACATAAAATTACCATGAAAAGTTTCTCAAAAATCTGTCGTTCGGAGTCGACTTTAAACTGTAGGTCCCGCCACTGATGTATAAAATTAACACACACAACATTAGTGGTTTGAGAAACTAGGTCGTAATCCTGACTGAAGGGTTGTAATGACCAATTATGTATGTATGTATGTTTCTATCAGAGAGTTGCCAGGAGCAAGGGAGCCTTCAGAACGGATTACTTAGGGGGAAAAGGTTTGAAATGTGAAAACCACAATCAATACATTTCTGTCTGCTCCCAGGTTTGAACATGAATTGCTTAGAATTGTAGTCGAGCACTTCAACCACTACCCCCCTCATTAACTTTGTCTTCTCGCATATTTCTGATATTTTTCGGCCATGATTATTTTCAATCCTTTCTGTTTCTAGTGCCAGGGTTTTTCAAAATTATTATTACTTCAGGTTGTCATCGTGTAGCGATTTCTTATGTTCAAGCAGCATTTCGAACACAAGAAATTGTCTTTCAAAGTCTCTCGTTAGAACCGATTGATGAATCATGCTACTTGTAAACGTTTTGAAAATGCCGACGTTGCTACACAAAGTAGGAGGAATAGATAATGTGTCACTAAAAGTGTCACTGTTTAGCAATCGAGCGCTTGCATTTGACGCTTTTGACGAAACTGTCTGAAATTAGGATAAAAGACATTGCTGGTATATACATAAGTGAGTTTGGAAGACTTGGACTAGAATACCATATTTTTAATTAAAAAGTGATACGCGTTTATTTTGTATTATTGCTTAAATGGCCATTAACATACTGTTACATAAATCGAAACGATCTAATATCGTTTAACAATAAAAACGATAAACAAAAGCTACCAGCTACACCAACACAATACACACAACACAATACACACTAATGAACATGTTGATTATATAAAGCTGCACACACACATATGTACAACGAACCTGGTTGCACCTGGAACCAACAACAGCATGTATGTGACAAAAGGGAATAGACAACATAAGCAAAATACACAAACAACAATGTATTAGCAATAGAACTCTCGAGAAGACGAGATCACGAACCTTCCACTTCAAGAATGTTCGGTAGACTGATTGTGTCGGACTATAAAAGGGCTGGACAAAGCAGGCAGCAGTCAGTAAGAATTCAGTCAGCCTTGTGGTTGTAAAGATCCAGTGAATACTTGTGTGAACTAGTAAAGTGAATAAACAGATTATTATTGTATCGTTAAGTTGTATACGGTGGCACACAAAAGTAGTGTAAAGAATAAAGAGTTTAACTGAAATTAAATTAAACACATTTGTTTTTACTTTGCTTGCAATTAACGAACTCATATTTAAACATTTTTAAAAAGGTAAAAACGTTACAATACGTTAGTCAAGATTACAACCTAGCTTTTTACAGCACACATGTTGCATGTATTAATTTTTCCATTAGTGGTGGAATCAACAGTCTACAGGCGATCTAAGGGCTCTGATCTCATAAGCCAATACACTACCTACTATACTGCCACGTTGACTTCTTTCGTATGTCGAAAATAATACATTACTTTACTTAAAGACATCCTCCATATAAGTTTATTTTTTTCACTTTCTCTCAAATCATGCGGTTATCAGCTGTCAAACACGAACTAAATGATGCAACTTCTACAATTTTTGACATAAGTCTACTAATAGATGTCTGTTGACAGAAGTAGTAAAGATTTATAGAAAAATCGCAAACTTATTGGTCACTTTTGTATTATTTTTGGCAAACTGAAATTAAAAAATATCTGATGACAGTGTATACGTACTTATGTACATAATTGGTTATTACAACCCTTCAGTCAGGATTATAACCTAGCTTCTCACACCACTTATGCTGTGGGTGTGTTAATTTTATACATGAGTGACGAGAGCTACAGTTTAAAGTCGACTCCAAACGACAGTTTTTTGAGAAACTTTTCATGGCAATTGTCGTTTATTACCAGAGCTTTGGCCAGAAATCTGCTGAGAGGAAGTCACCGAAGAAATATTTTTTTTTATATTTTCGTTTTCCTGACCTAGCGTTTGCACTGTGTCTTCGACGACGACTTCAGTGTATATCATTTGCAAAATAATTCCAAGATCCACAGCCGTATAGAAATTCAGAAAAATCTAAGCTTAGTTTTAAATTGTATTTAAGGTGACCATCTGCTTATTTATCACTTATTTATGTGGCATTTAATGTCTTCCCTTGAGAAGCTTGGTAGATGTGGTATTAAGACTGTACAACTTGGTGCCCAAAGCAGCCAAAAAACATTTGCTGTGTAATTTGTAAAGAAATCAAACATTTTATAGAGAAATTAGAGAAATTTAAATGTTAAATTGAAATTTATTTGTTTATTTTTATAACCAAAATCAGTATGAATGTCATACCATCGATCATTTTACTTTTTCGGACAGCTACTACACTGGAGACAAGATTTTTTTTTCAACAAATTTTTGCTGCTTGAAGCTGGTGTCATTTAAAAATACTAAATAAACGGTTTTTCTGTTTGTGGTTAAGAGTCATAGAAATCGTAATAAAAAAAAATTATCTGACGACCAGCTGGTTTATAACGGCTTATGTACATACATACATACATATGTATGTCTAGTATGGAAAATCCAAAAATATTTTTTTGGTTTAAACAATTAGAATTAATTGAAGTATTGTTTACAACTTAATAGACGGCCATAAAGGCCTAATCACGCACACAAAATGTAATAAAAAGTTAAGTTAAATATGCACAGAAAAAAGAAACAGCAACAACAAAAAAATATTTAATTTTTATTATTAAAAAAAATAAAATCTTTTTTCTTTAAAGATTGCCTCACATCTGTTTTTATAACAAATAATTACGAAATCAAAGAGATTTATAATCGTACGAACGAATGAAAAATGTCACCCTTTTTCATTGAGGTTTCCAAACAAATTCCATAATCTGGAATCTGTTGTCAAAAAAGGTATGATTTTTAGCGCCCTTCAAACAAAGTTGCCTGCTTTTTTGATTTGGGTCTCTCGATTTATGGTTGACTAGGAAAGCCTAAATCTTTATAGAAATCAAAACAAAAACAAACAAAAAAAAACTTTAAAGTTCATTAAAATTAATAAAATCATTAAAAACCAACGTCTTCTTAATGATTTCAAAGAAAATTAAGAAAATGTTTCCTTCACAAAAAAAAGTGAATAAAAAAACCAAGAAACTGTAACATTCTTTTGAAGTTTTTTTTTTATTCCAATTCAATGAATTTTTTTTAGGTCTTTCATTTCCTTTAATAAAAAAAATAAAATAAACTGTAAACAACATAAGCACGTTTCATTTCTGTTGTTTTATAATGAAATTAATAAAAACAAAAACAAAAAAAAAACTTTTGACAAATTCCTCTGAATTTTTAATTCAACTCAGCCAACAACCCAGCCAGCCAGCCAGCCAGCTAGGCCGCTGCTATTCATGCAGTCACAGTCACTCACTCATTGTGTTTGTCTTTCAGTCACAATCACACATCATATTGATCATTAAATGATTGAAAATTACAGATAAAAAAATATAAGTTTTTGTTTTGTTATTGTATTTATATTTACAACATAAAAAGCAACAAAAATTAAAAATATTTAACAAAAAAATTAAATTTCAAAAAAAAATATTTTTGTTTTGTTTTCAAGAAAAGGGCACTTTGAAGCATGATCACGTGCTGTACGTTTTAATGGCAAAATTTATTAAATTTTTTTTTTTTTTGTAAAAGATAAAAAAGATTCAAATTATTTGTTTTTTGTTTTCAAGAAAAGAATTAAAAATAAATTTTAAACAAAAAAAAAAAATTTTTTTTAAATGTGGCTCTGAAGCAGATTTAAATGAATTTAATAATGACTGGCAATAAATATTTAACGTCAGCTCACGCAAGTTGCTTTTAATAGAACATCCTTCCCTTATCGATTTGCTAATAATTCGCACAAATACGAAAGTTTTCTGCTGCTTCATTAAGGGTTAATCGAAATTCTTCCTTCAAAATTCTTCCAAATGTTTCACAATCTAAACAAATTTCAATATAACGTTCATCAACACTATGTTTTCTGGACTCCATTCCAAACAATGTACTGCATGAGTAAAAGCAAAGTAATAAAACTTCTCAGGCTCCCCGATTCAAAACATACAACTTCAGACAGGCAATATCGAGTCATGCGCAGTGCACTATCCGTTGGTGCAATTGATAAATACAGTCTGTTTTGAAGATCACTTTATTTAGATACTCGACGTCTTGCTCTCCACAAATGCTGAACAATATGTAAACAGAACTAATCACTACACCATTTCCAGTACTATTTAGTTCTCTAGACTTTATGGCATTTCAGCATGTATGTACGAAGTTAACTTAAAAACTTCTAGGGGCCTTGGAACGGAATAGCTTTCTATAAAGCCTAGAAACAGTACTAATGTATGACTTTTGATCTTAATTTTTTGTTTTAATGAAACTGAGTGACTTTTCGTTTCTTGAAATAATATAGAGCAGCTCCCCCTACCGGCCGGTAAGGCATCTTCCTATAATATTTACTGTTGATGTTATTTTCTCTGGGAAGTTAAGGAAATTTAATCGAATTAAAGCCTCTTAATTTTTAAAATTCAAAATTAAAAACAAAAGTCACATTTTTTTATTTTTTCGAACTCGATTCGAACCTGGAACTACTCCACTTTCAAAATATTCTTGTTTTCGTTTTATTGCTAATTTGATTACCAAATTCTCCAGCTCTGTGTAGGCCCAAATCTTGCTTTACTCCCCAAAGTAATTAATTTCAGTGTTATATTATAGTACTACTTACTATTCGCTATGATTGTGCTCTCTCATCACAACAATTTAAAGTCATCATGGATAAAGCCAACGAAAACAGAATCATGTGAGCTCCCTACCAAGGCAACATTAGTGATCCCTACAATACAGATAACATCTGTCTGGTTGCACTCAAATCTACTGATGTTTATCGTTTCACGACGAGGCATGATCATTGACTGGCTTACGGATAAATATATTGACAAACATTAACAGCCGTCATACTCTCCTCTGTTGTTCATGTACCAATATAGAATGCTATTAACTTTTATCTTTTTATTTTCCTTTAAGGGTCCTAGCATAATCGGGCCATCATCTGCCGTTACTTAAAAATAATTCATAATTTGAATGGATTCGAACCTAGATTTCTAGGGTTTTTACCATCTTATTTTATTTTTTACATATCTTCTAATATTGGCGATCAATAAACATCGAGCAGCGTTTGCTATGCTCAATACTGTGTGGAAATCTTCTTGAACCTCAAACGAAAATCAAAATATTCACTACAAGTTCTTGTTGAAAGAGATTTTGCAATTATGCAAGAAAACCTATCCAAACCAACTAAGAATATCACCTGAATAGGAGAGGGAGGAGGAGTTAGCCAGGAAGAAGAAGTAGACAATCATAAACCTGGAGCACAAGTATTCCATTTATACTCGAACATCACTCAGATTATTGTCGAAGCTAGTCACTTGATACAAAGTAAATTTGTTCATCTGGAATCAGGCAGTTAAGTTGTCCTATATTGGGTTGCACGCCACTGTCAGATCGAAAGGAGAAAGCCAATGAACATCCTAGTTGTTACCCACCAGAAACATTGAAAAGGACCTTATTACGATAAGTCAGCTCAAGCAGAGACTAAAGGATACTTTCTTACAATGGTAGATAGAAGAGTTGCTCGTAAGGGAACTGTTCTACCCCACTAAAGATGTATAAAAGGTTCCTGTATCGATACGTGAGAAAAGGCAAATATTATGAGACACTTTCTTTCAATAGTCTAATATAAAATGGAAGATTTCATCGTAAGAGATCTAATCTATAGCAACAATATTCCAGTCTTTAGTCACACATTGTAAGGACAAAGTTAACGTTTCTAGAATCTAGACGTTTAGTTACCATATATCGGGTTCCGGAAGATGGAAATCCGAGAGCTAACGAGAACGTGCTCATGCTTTTATCCATTCACGTGTGAGAGTCCAATGACAGCTGAAAGAGTTTATCACGACAAGAATCAAACTGAATATTTTACGATTCAATATAAGAAAACTATCTCCCAAGCAGTGATAGGATATACACGAGGCACTGTGGTTAAACATTCAAATTGTAATGGCATAAGAAAATACAATCAACCTATAGGAACTGAGGAGAGAACAGCGTTACTGAACCGGTGGCACATCTACTACTGTCCTACGCTACATTGGCTAAGCAGAAACAAGGAGTTCAGGTCATATTCTACTACCATGCGTTAAAGGAACATCAAACTGGAGAAATTCAGTGGGTTTGAGCAAACTATTAAGTAAGTGGGGGAATCACCTAAAACAACCAAATAGAATATGTTGCATGTTCGTATTTTAACCTTTTCTTGAGGATTTAATTTCCTTAAACAGTTTGAAAGAATTCCTTTAAGGCTCTGCTGAAATTATTTCCATTCTAACGATATGTAATTATGGATGAGTGTATATGTATGTACATATGATGTCTCTGGGAGAATAGATGATTTTGTCTATGATTGGCCTTTTTTCTTCTTCTTCTTCTTTATTAAATTTGTGTGTCATTGTTGTATTCCTTGTTGTTGTTGTTGCGTGATGGCTTAGAGAGTTAATATTTAAAAGCTACAGCTGATATTGACGTTGTTTTGTCAATGTTATGTTATTATTATTGTTGTTGCTGCTGTTGTTGTTGCTGTTGTTGTTGCGCTTACCTGTCAATATCTTAAGCTTTAGTAACCGCAACGAAAGTGTGAGTGATTGAATTTTTTATAATTTGTGGCAGTTGCTTAAAAAGTCACTGTTCATTAATCTTAAAAAAAAAAAACAATTTTTGTTGGTCTTCAGTTTCATAAGCTTTTAAAAGGCCATACATTTGATATCTTTTTTCGATTTTTTTTTCGGTTTTTTGTCCGTTTTTTTTTTTGTGAATATTGTTGACCTCTAATATTTTCATAGAGTACGTACGTGCCATTCTTTTGTTTCAAATAAGAAATGAAAAACAAAAAAAAAATGTATTTTTTTGGTTTAAAGAAACTCAAAGGTATGACGATAATAATGGTGATGGCGATGATGATGATGATGATTTGGTTCATTTATTGCTTTATTATTTAAAATCGATGTTGTTTCATGAAGTTATTGTTATGAATTCTATGAAATATTGGCATTTAATTGAATTGTATCCCACTGTGCAACCATAACCACCAACCAACCAAACACCACCACCGCCACCTTTTTCTTTTTGTTTTTTCGTTTCGTTTTTTGCCAATATTTTCTTACCTTTTCTTTTGTTTTGATATAATAACGGTATGGTTTTTAAGAAAGAAGATATTTTTCATTTGACCTGATTTAATTTATATTTGCAAAACAAAAAAAAGAAAAAAAAACATTAAAAAACGTTAAAATATTTCACAATACTACACGTAATGAAATTAAAAGTGGATTTTAAAAAAAATGATTTATTTATTCGTGTTTCTTTTGTTTTTGTTTTGGTATTAATACAAGTGATTAAGCAGAAAATTACTTAAAAAATTAGTTCATTGATAAATTTCGATTTCATTGAAAAGAAATTTCTATGTTAATAAGATAAAAGCAGCATGCATGCCGAGCGGTCGCTTAAAAACAGTGGAATTACTCAACAAATTCATGTGGAATTTTGCATTTTTTTCTAGTAAAAAAAATCAAAAAATTTTAAGAAATAACTTCTGAAACAAACTTAGTTTAACCGGAAATATGAAGTTATGACGTCGCGTGGTCTAGTAGGTAGTGTGTTGGCTTATTAGACGAAAAGCCAGGGTTCGAGCCCCAGGCCAGACGTCAAAATAAAATGCAAAGAGTATTTCTTCGGCGACTTCCTCTCAGCAGATTTCTGGCAAAAACTCTGAGAGTAAATAAAATTGCCATGAAAGTTTCTCAAAAATCTGTCGTTCGGAGTCGACTTTAAACTGTAGGTCCTGGCACTCAGGTATAAAAATTAAGGCACACAGCATAAGTGGTGTGAGCAATTAGGTCGTAATCCTGACTAAAGAGTTGTAATAACCAATTGTGTTATGTATATGCTATTTTAATTGATAGAAATTAGATATATTTGTCAAAAGTGAATTCATAATACCATCAGTAAACTGACTTTATTGAGCAAAAAACCGATCAAACGCAAGAGTGTTCTGCAGAGAGACAAATGTTGGATTAAAGTCAGCTGCACATTGACCAGAGCTTAGGAAACTATGGTTAAGATAATGGAAGCTAACTTCTTTACAAAATTCCCTGAGGAGACTTTGCGACCTAAATAATGAAGTGGCGCACTGCACTCTCTTTAACTCTGCCCTGGACTGAACCTGGTAGACTTTATTATTTTGGGAAATGTTGCGCAACAAAACTTAGTAACAAAAATGAATGAGAAAAGAAAAGAAAAACCATTTGGTGGTATACAGATACCACCAAGAATATATATTGAAACAGGATCAAGAGTGTTAGGTAAAAGAGTAAAATATTCCGAGTCTATTGGAAAACTCATGTGTACCTTCCAAGCAGAAGTCTAGGTCATCGAAAGATGTACTCAATTCAACTTGGATAGGAAGCACAAAGTATAGCCTACAGCAATATTATCTGACAGTCATGTTGCCATCCATGCATTCGGCACTTAAGGCGTTAAGTCCAAGATTGTATGGAGCAGTCTGGGAAAACTTAATCAGCTTGATAGGCAAAATAGAATTATCCTTTACTGGGTTCCATATTAGTGGGAACTTGTGGCAGTAAGCACTCTTATATGTAAGGTTGAGAGAAGGGAAACTTCTACTTCCCAGAAAGTTTCATTGTTTATTGGAAACAGATGTAAGGAGAGGTGACTTCTTTCAAACCAAAAGGGTTTAAGGCAAACAAAATGTTTGTTGGGAAATTGTATTAGAAGGAGATTTGAGTCATTTATCAGATTATTCATGAATAACCTGATATTAGTAGGTGATCGTTTCATAGAGCACTGTAGACTTAAAGTACATTTGTCAGAATAGGAGGAACCTACCCGGGTGTATATCAGATGCTAGGCCAGCGATTATATTCATTGACATCGAGCACCATACTGAAATTTGTCAGGACAATAGGCTTGGCAGAGATATTATAGGGACACCCTTTCCAAATTAAATGTACTACAATAACTCGCAGGAGCACAATACTATGGCACCTCTTCGCTACAATAATAAATATGATGAATACAAGAAAGTTTCCCAATCAAGATCTCTTAGTTCTCGCCAAGTTTTCCATCTATCAATTTCGATAGCCAATTCAAGAAAGTGTCGCATTGAAGTAGAAAAAAATACTTAGAGTTCCACAAGTATTGTACTCGAAGAGGGCTGTGAAACCTTACATGGCAAGGCATAAAAAGAAAACAGCTAAACGAGTAGTGTGGCTTCAGATGAAAAAACTGTTGATAAAACCAAGAAAATTTTTGATTCCAAACTAATGGAGAAACAAATTTTTCCGGCATTCCATTTCCGCTAAAACCAACGTTTGCTAATTCTTTTAACAGCTAAAGTCCTTCTTTTCAATGACAAAATTACTACCTTGAGTTTCTTTGTTCTTTTCTAGCATCCGCTTGGTACTGGCTTAAAATAATACGACTTGCTTGCTTGGTTTTGTTTAGATCCCAGCTGTTTATTTTCCTTCTTTTTTTATTTAATTTTAATTAAAATTTATTAATTTTTAAATGTATTTGAAAATGATCTCATTTTGTTAAGAGGGGAATATAATAAATTTTAAGCCATAAATAACATAATAATTCTATTCAATGATTGAATGAATGCCATTTTAAATGCCATTTTTATTAATACTTAATTTATATATCTTATCATATGACGATATGATATATAAACTAAATATTTAATACACATTTATTACTTCATTTTCAACATTTTTCTCTTTATTTTTATTTAATTTGTTTTTTATTTACTTTAATAAAAATTAATACCGATTAATAAAACTAACTTTTACTGTGGTCTGGTTTTAATTAAAATGGGTGTGTATTTTTTTCAATAGGAGTTAAACGGAATCAAAATCTGTAACTCTATGGCTTGTATTTCAAAAACACATTTCAAATCAAATATCATTTGATTTGTCTTTTTGTTTAACAATAAAAATAGAAAAAAAAACATGAAAATAGAATTAAAAATAGAAATTAAAATAGAAATGAATTGAAATGAATAGAAATTTTCGAAAACAATTTAAGCGGAAAAATTATCATAATCTTGTGATAAAGCAACGGCGGCCACTCTTAGGTTTTTTTCCAGCTACACTTACTCACACTTCTCAGTTTTCAATAACCGAGTTTAAAATTCCATTTCGTAACGCATATTTGTTATGCACGCTAAATTTGTTGAATAATTTTCAGGATTTCTGCTTTTTAAGAGCGTTCCATTCAAACGTTGTCAGATCCATAACTAAACATTACAATCCTTCAGTCAGGATTACGACCTGGCTGCTCAGAACACTTACGCTCACTTCATGTTAATTTTATACTTGAGTGGCGGCACCTACTGTTTAAAGTCAATTCCGAGCGACAGAATTTTGAGAAACTTTTCATGGGAATTTTATTTACTCTTAGAATTTTTGCCAGAAATCTATTGAGAGGAAATCGCCGAAGAAATATTTTTTCGTATGTAGTTTTGATGTCGGACCGGGGATTTGAGTCGTGGCCTTACGTCTAACACTATCTACTAGACTACACTATCTACTACTACTTCGAAATTAAACACAGCGCCAATATACCTACAAACAACGAATAAAAATCCCTGAATTAACTACAAGGTTAAGAACATTTAAATTGCAGTACCAAGCATGCTGCCAATAACGCTTATAGTACAACAATTACTATCCTCATGCACGGAACCCGATACAGAATAGATCACAGAGTCACTAAAACAATTTAAGGTAAATAAATCTCTAGGCTTGCATGACACAGAACTAGAAACAATAGGTTGTAACATCATCGACAAATGAATTTATGGCACTAGTCTGTGAAACTGAAAACAAGACTGTAAAGCTAAAAAAAGCCACGTGACTAATTAGGTAAGCTAATGGATTGTTAAGCTTATTAAGCTGATGAGCAAAAGAATCTTTCAAATTTAAGGTGTAAGACCAGCAGTTACATGGTTAAAGTAAGTCAAAAAGCTGTGTGGAAATATTGAAATTGCCGTAGCCAAGTAGTTATCGAGTGATTTGACGAAAGTCCCCGGTTCAACTCCCGACATTTAGAACAAAACGGAACGAAATTTGGAATAAAAAAACTCTGGGAGTAAATTTGAAAAATTTCTTAAAAAGCTGTCGTTCGGTGTAGATTTTAAATTGTAGATCCCGTCACTCATGGATAAAATTAACACACACAACATAAGTGGTGTGAGAAGTCATGTTTGTAATGAGCAATTAAGTAAGAAAGTCAGCGGAATTGTCCTCATCGCTATTCCTAGTATTTATCAATTTAGAAAAGGCCCCCCCATATCCTAAGCATCTCGGCGATATGAAATACTTTCGAGTACAAAGGTATCCTCATGCAAATAAGCCTGATCAGTGCTTTATGGAGGAATGTAACAGCAGCAGTGGCATTGCTTTTCAAAAATGAATTCGAAAGAGCACAAAGTTACATGTACTGTTTAACTGCGTTCTTGATGTATTCCAAAGTTCTACTACGCAGGAGTGAAATCGTTTGAGAACTACAAGTTCGATTGGAAGACTGTTCAGTCACACATTCTCGGATACACAGACAATCTATATACACTACAGGGAGCTGCAAAATACGATGGATTAAAAATCAAAATATAAAAGCTAGGCGTTAGGAAATTAAGCGGACCGTAAAAACTTGGAAGTCGCCGTAGTCTAGTAGGTAGTGTGTAGGTTTATTAGACGTAAAGCCAGGGTTCGAGCCCCAGGCTAGACATCAAGACAAAATACAAAAAGTATTTCTTCGGCGACTTCCTCTCAGCAGATTTCTAGCAAAAACTCTGAGATTAAATAAAATTGCCATGAAAAGTTTTTCAAAAATCTGTCGTTCGGAGTCGACTATAAACTGTAGCTCCCGCCATGTATAAAATTAACACACACAACATAAGTGGTGTGAGAAACTAAGTCGTACTGAAGGGCTGTAATGCCCAATTATGCACATACATATATATGTATGTATGTAAAAATTTAGCGATTGTCATGTGGGGAACCCATGAAAAGGTTATGTGATGCCTACTGTGCGCATTGGAAGGACCAATTAAATTAAAATTTCTTCCAGAAAGAATTGGTCTATGAAATCCGTTCTACGGAACGTTTTCGTAGGACAAGAATGCCTACGGGATCGGGTATTTGAACTTTCAATCTCTCTCAGATTGGCCATTACTGCGCTGTTTTTCGGACAGGGATTTACACCCACTGATAAGGCTTCAACATAAGTGGTGTGAGAAACTAGGTCGTAATCCTGACTGAAGGGTTGTAATGTATATGTATGTTAAGGCTTCAGTTATCGATATCTACATGGATAGTATAGCGCATCAATCAATGAACTCTAATGAAGAAAAATCGGAGAGTCTATCAAGCTTCAGTAGCCAGCAAACCCAAAAAAAACGGAATGAAGAGTTTTTGCTGGACGTATTGAAGAGATTAAATAAATCTGACTACATGTCCTTAACAATGCAATGAAGATGATGCTACTGTCCGAGAAAACCTGGAAGACAATGCAAAACTTTAATAAGGCAGTCAATAAAACGAAGCACTTTGAATATCTTTGGTACGACAAAATAGACCATGCAAGAGAGGTCAACTAATGGAAGAGCAGACAAGAATAGGTTTTATACTCTAAGTACAGATGCCCAGGTATAAAGCTAGCACTTATATTACGGGTGATGCGAGAAGCTACTTAGTAATCCTAACTAAAGGGTAGTTAGTGGTGGCTGACGTGTGTTTATAAGTCAGAAAGGCTTTGTGAAAGTCTTAAAGGTACTAGCGAAACTTCGATTTTAAAGAATTTGAACAAGTTTGTGACAACTTAAAACGAATTAAATTAAGTGAGTCAATCGGAAACCGGTTGTTTTAAAAAATCCGGTTCTTGAATTCGATTTCTATACATTTAAAAAAATTATTCGAATTGATTTTTGCTCTTTTTTGTTTAATCTTATCAATAAAACCGGGTTTTTTGAATACATTTTACTGAATACCCTACCTCTGCTAAAGAAAAAATTGTTTTATTTTTTATTTTTATTTAATCTTATCAATTAACCTCAATGAGTTTTAGGAATTTAAATTATTAATTACAAGCTCCAGTCAAGCAACCAACCAACCGTCTAAGACAACCAATCAGAATGAAAAATTTTTTACAAAATTTTTATCTTTTCTGGGCAAATAAAAAAAAATAAAAAAAAAGAGCAGAAAAAGAAAAAAAATGGGTGGCGTTTTGTTTTAGACGGTATTTGGTGGTGGTTGTGGTGCACTTAAAAGCGGAAATATTTTTCTATAGAAAAAAAAAAATACAAAAGTTTTGTCTTTGTTAATAAATATAATCAAAATGGTTCAGTTTTTTTTATTTTATTTTATTTTAATTTTAATTTGATTTTTTTTTTATTAATTTTTAATTTTTATTACGATTGATATTGTGTTATAAAATTTTCCACTTACGTTTGGATTTTATTCGATTCAATTGAAGACCAATTAATTATAAAATCATTATGAGTGAATGATTTTTAATCAGTTTTAATGTTCGTATTTGCCTGTTGTTGTTGTTGTTGTTAATTTTTATGATTTAATAATATTGATTTCTTAATCAATAGTTAATAAAAGTAATTCCTATTAAAACCGCCAAGAAAAAAATAAAGGACTGGTTTTGGTTTTTTTTGTTAGAGGAGAAGTTTAATGATTTGGCAGTAAATAAAAATATTATGGATTATTATTGATTGCAATTGATTTTGAGCTTTAGATACCACAAATAAAATATAAATAAATTAATTAATTAATTCATTAAACTGCACTTAAAGATATATTTTAAGATAGAATTTATTGACATTGAAATGACAGACAGAAAAGCACGAGTATTTAAAAAACACAAGCACAAGTTTTAATCCCACCTTTAAGGTGCTCTACACTTATATACATACATACATACGTACATAATTGGTCATTACTACCCTTCAGTCAGGAGCAGTCTGGTTTCTCATACCCCTTAAAGTCGATTCCGAACGACAGATTTTTTGAGAAACTTTTCATGGCAATTTTTATTTACTCTCAGAATTTTTATCCAGAAAAATGCTGAGAGAAAGTCTCTGAAAAAATATTTGTTCATATTTCGTTATGTTCGAGATATCTGCCCTTGGGTTTTAACTGTGGCCTCACGTCTAATAAGCCAACACACTGCCTACTAGACTATGGCAATTTAACACTCTACACTTAGTTCTTCATTTATCTTCCTTAATTTGACAGAATATTATTTCGTTAATCTATTAAAGGCTGCCTATGAACGGCAGTGAAATGGGTTTGCTCCTGAGGCTCAATGGTGGTAGGATTTCTTAAGTGACATTGTTAGGTTGCTGACAAGAATCTGAATTAGACTAGATCCGGACAATTGCAGAACTTATGGCAGTGAGGAGCAATTAAAGTCTATAAACCTCCTCTTCTATAACTGTACTTTAATATTATCCAGTACTTGGTACTCGAGGTTTTGGACTTTTTGTCAAAAGCCGGCATACAAGCTTTTCTAAGGTTTATTATCGGATTGTGCTGGCATCCTCGTCATCTGTTAAGTTGTTCTTTTTCTAATTTTTCTAATTTTATCTCCTTCTCTTTTTTTTCCCCTGTTCCTTCTCTTTTTTCAATATGAGCACAATGACTTTTGAGCGTGATTGTATTTGCCAAAGTCAACCAACCAAGGTGATAGTAGAAAGCGCTGATGCTCGGCACCAACAGTCCTATTATAGTAGACCAACTATCTGTTTAGTTAGAAAAAGCTTCCTTAAGGAAACTGAACCAAAGCAAGGAAATTTTAAAAAGATGAGTACAACAATTATTGATAGCTCTCTGTTCCCTAAAAGAATGAGAAGAAATATTAAAAGAATTCTGGGTCTGTAATTTTCTTTCGTTGCCTTCTTTCTATACTATTGCAGCAGGTTTTAGAATAAAAGGGTTGCCGTAGTTAATTTGCAATTTGTAGGTAACATTAATAAACTAACGTCTTTACCATAACAATATTCGAGTTTCGACGAAAATATTGAGAAAAAATTTCGAAAAAAAATTGTAGCCAGCGTTGGGCAATACCTGAAATGATTCATTTTTAAACCATAAAATTACAGTTTTGATAAAGGAAATATTTGGATCGTAGTTGCACTCCCAATAAAATATATAGCATGATGTTGTATGAACTTGTCCACCACTGTAGATATAAAAAAGCGGTGTATCTCCCTCGAATCTCAATAAGCGTAACATGTCACCTCAACATTAAATTGCACATCCTGTACACTCACCCACACACACCTCCTGTAAACCTTAGTTATCGTATTCAACATTTCTTATTACTTTTACTCTCATTTGTGCGTAACATTTCTCATCAGCATTTATTTATAAACGAAATTGGCAACAAAACAGCTTTTAAATGCCTTGAGCAACACACTTCTTAAAATCACTCTTCGAAATTATTGCAAAGAAAAAAAAAAAGAAATTGTTTCTTAAAATATAATTTTTTTTCTCGTGTTAAAAGAAACCACAACCGACGTTTCAATTTGTTTTTAACATTTATTTTTAAAATTTCACAAGTAAATATTAATAATTAAGCAAAAACAACACAACACAATACAACACAATACAACAACATTAACAGACACACTTTACGTTGCTTTTAGTCAATAAATTTGTGTGTAAAAAAAGAAACAAAAACAAGCAGGCATATGTACATCAACAATTAAAAGGTAAATAAATAAGAACAAGAGGAAGAGTATTTTAGAAGAGAAGAGCATGGTTTTCAAAACTGGACTTTACTTACACAAGCTCTCATCAAAGGTTTAAGCGGAAGAGCAACACAAATGAAATGAAAAAAAGAGTAAAAACCCTTTAACAAAATACCGCTGCTCTCAGAGATGTTATCGTTGCAAAAGAAACGAGCATTGAAAGAAAAAAAACGAAAATAAATACTCCAACAAGTGATCGTTAAATCACTTAAAATTTTCGTAGAAAAAGCCGGGTATCTCTAGAGAAAATGGCAAGACATTCAGGTTTACCCAGATATGGGTTCCTGGACACAGGGGCCTTCAATGTAACTACAAACCCGACGCGCTTTATACATAAGGTTGGCATTCTTCTACAGAAGAGCTCTTATCTTAAATGGTTCCACATAAATGTTATTAATTTGCCATAGAAAGATGGGATAATGAACGCACTTACAGTGAGATCAGACAGATTTAAAACAAAATTTGCATTAAACATGACCAAAGCTTACGTCTTGGCAACCTTATAGCAGTTATAACAGGACACTGGCCTCTGGGTGCACACATCCTTAGACTGGGAATACCTCTTAATGTCTTCTACAGAGGCTGTAACGACGATAGGAGAGCATCTTCTCTTTCATTGCCCAGCGCTTGGGAACCTAAGAAGAAATCCTTTTAGGTGCCCAGAATTTATAGACGACAGAAGGTGTCTAGTCAAAGGCGATTTGTATAGAACTCTCGGGATATCTGAGAGAAGCCAGCCTGGATTGTAATTACATGACGGAAAAGGTAATATCGGTGTTACAACGGGACCCAAGCAAGCTATACCCATTGAAATGGCAGCCAATTTCACCTTACCTCAGCTAGTATCTAAAACGCGACCACTTTTCGAGCCTTACGATATGATTAGGGACACCATAATCGCACACTAATGTGCACACTATTAACAAGATTATAAAGAAATTTGAAAAGACTGTAACCGCTATAGATCTGGTCAGTCCTGTGCATCACCTCAAATGCACAAGCTGTCGGAAATATTGCTTCTCTTAAAGACAATATGGTGGATAATCCGAATTTATTAATTTCACGGCGTTCTACACAATCAGACATATTTTATGGCTTATTACGGAGTATTTTGTATTTGAATCACGCAGTGTTTAGAGCCAGCTGACCATTCACAAGGCCGCAGATAGAGCAATAGGCTGACTTTCTGTGCTGATTTTTCGTATGAAATTTTTGTCAACGATTCTCAGTTAGAGATTATGTCAACAAGCAAATTTGTGGCATATTGTGTTCAGAGAAGGTCATTCATTTGTCATTCAGTCAGGATTACGAACTAATCAGGATTACGACCTAGCTTCTCACACCACTTATGTTGTGTGTGTTAATTTTTATACATGAGTGACTGGTCCTACAGTTTAAAGTCCACCTCGAAGGACAGGTTTTTGAGAAACTTTTCATGACAATTTTATATACTCTCAGAGTTTTATCAGCAACTTGCTGAGAGGAAGTCGCCTAAGGAATATTTTTCATATTTTGTTTTGTTGGAGATGTCTCATCCGGGGTTTGAACCGTGACCTCACGTCTAATAAGCCAACAAACTACTTATAAGACTACGTCGATAAGAAGAGCCGTTTCCATTATCAATTCAGAGCGTTATGATCGTATTGTAAACGACATTTTTTGGCATACAATTGAAAATTATAAGCTAGGCGGTGGGTGGTTTCAAAAGGCACACAACATAATAAATTTTTCCATGTTTTGGCGACGATAATTGGCCGACAAAATCTTGTAATGTGACACCAATTTGACACATTAAAGACCGAGACTATATCAAAGTCCGTATCTACACGAATAATCCTACAAACTAAGAGCATTTTAAAGCCAGCATTCGTCGGATTATCCTGCAGATACCAACAGAAAAGTGGGACACAGTATTTAAGCACTGCCATAAAAGGAGCGACTGTTGCAATCAATTCAGAGACATAATGACAGATTAAAGACGCCGTAGGCTACTAGACTTATTAGACGTGAGGCCACGGTTTAAACCCCAGGTCAGACAAAAACTCTGAGAGCAAATAAAATTTGCCATGAATAGTTTCCTAAAAATCTGTCATTCGGAGTCGACTTTAAACTGTAGGTTCTGCCACTCATGTACCTTCCATAAGACTGAATGAAGGGTTCTAATGACCAATTATGTGTGTAAGTAATGGCAAGGTTCGAAATCATAACCTTATGTGTGTTCAAATTTAGTTTTACTTTTGCAATCAAACAATGAATAGCCCTTTGCGTACTTATATTATTCCTCTCTGAGAACATACTACAAATATTACTTGTGATTTTCATAAGCCGAAAGTCCATACCATCCGTTTTGCATAACATGCGTATACCGAAAAAGTAGAATCAGTGTATTTGATTGTGACAAGTTACAGAAGAAAAAGCATAATATGCATAGACGCATACAAAGTAGGATTACTTTCTACTTTTCTATGCGAATAATGCAGTGTTGGAAAATGTCAGCAGTTTTTTAAACTTGGCATGCCAAATTATATACTATTGTGAATGGTTTCTACAAATATGTTTAAATAGTGCATTACTATTTTCGCATTTTTCTTTATTTGTATTATAAAAATATTAATAAACACATATTTTATAATAAAGTTTATTACTAATTTAAGAGGAAAATACATTAAAATACATTTTTTTAACAAATTTCTTTCATGAACAAAATATGTATATGATGATTGTTTATACATATGTATGTATATGATTGTTTTTATGTACTGAGTGTCATCTATTTTGAATTTATTAATTTGTAAACAAGAAAAATGGAGGATAAAAACACTCGTCTTGTGTTCTTTTGAGGATTTTCGTAGGCCTTAACAGCACAATACAATGTAATTTTTGTATAAAACTATTAATAATAAAAACAACTAATAACAATTTTTAATTTTTCCTTCCAAGAAATTAAAAAAATTTGGCAACTTTCAGCAGGAAAATTTTTTTATGAGCAGTACGTCTTATTTTGATCTTATTATATTTAGCTTCTTAATTAACTCTTGCTCAAGAAACTATACTCATTGTGACCGAAATTCACCCACATTTCGATTAATATTTAAATATTTAAGAATCTTTAAACTTTTCATTGACGAAATTAAAAAATATTCCAAATTTTCCCCTTTTTAACACAAAATAAATGTTTGTTTACATTTAATTTTTTTACTTTATCTGCCAGCTTTCACTCTGTATATCTGTTGCTTCTAACACATTTGCCTCGCAAAACTTATAACATTTTTTTTCTCCCTCTAAATTGACCTGCCCTTTTATGTTATGAGCGTTTTTCAAATGTAAACTCATAAATTTAAATAAACTCATAAATTTGAAATTAATGTCATAAATTCTTTTAAAATTACAATTTGATTTTCTATTTTTTCCAAAAAATGTTCTTGTTCGCTTGTTTGTTGTTTACCACAACAGCTGATCAAAACAAAAAACCAGTCGCATAAACGCATTGTGTGTAACTTGCAATAAAATCGGCATAGAAAGCAAGATTCGCAAGGCGCATGAAAATAATGGTATGGACTTTCGGCTTTACTTGTTTACTCATTTCAGTTTCTGCTCTGAGAGCATCCTTTACTTGAGGGAAAATAAAACCACGAATTTCAAGTTCAAGTGATAACTGCAACACATTAATAACAAGAGCAACCAACATAATAACAAATCGTCGTTTACAACACTGTTTATGGATTCGTTTAATGCACATACATTTGCATTTAACTGTTGTGTGGTGTGGTGTGATGTGGTGTGTTGTGTTTAACAGTGTTGACGTTAGGGAAGAGTTTAAGTGTGGCTCAGACAGAAAGAAAATTTTACTCTTTTCTTTGGTTTTATTCCTTTAAGTTGTTGTTGTTGGCTGTTAATCGTACAGTTTATTGATTTTGGCAGGTTTTTTTGTTTTTTGGAGTTCGTTTATATTTACCGTCGGCATATTATGAGTTGTTAAAAGTACCACACACAGTTATTTCAAAGCACATAGAAGCACTACTTTCAAGCCAATGTGTATGTACTTAACAGTGGGTTTGAGCAGCAAAAAATACTTATTTTGCGTTCAGTATTTTTTTTTTTAATTTATTTTTAACGAAATTTTCAAAGAATTGAAATTAAAATTTTAAAACCAAACTAAATTATTGCGGTAGAAAAAATATAAATCTTTGACAATAATTTTGTATTTTTTACACATTTGCCGGAAATTATAACATTTTTAAGCCACTTTGTATTCGTTATTTTCGAATTTAATTTCAATCATTAATTTAACACATCAAACCACTGTGCAACAAAGAACTTCTTTTACCGCTTGTAATGGTTAGTAAATGATTCTTAAAAGCATTTTGACCATGCCTGTAACCAATTCATGTTGATTTTTTTATTGTTATTGTTGTCTTCAGATTATTTCATGTTTTTCTGTTACAAATCATCATCGTTCATCGCCCATTTATCTCATCAATTAAATTTATTTTTTGTTGTTCCCCCCTATTTGTATTTGTAAGAAAAAAAGGTGTTAATTTCGAAATGATGATACAATTTTAGGTTTATGGCATGACTCTTGAAAGGGTCTTATGAACTTAACAGAAAAAAATCGTTAAAGAAATTGAAAGTGTTGTTTATTTAAGAAATCAAAGACGAAAAAAATATATTCAAACAAAAAAACGAAAGGGGAAAAATGAGATTTTTATCATGATATTCTTAATTATAGTGTGATTACAAATGAAATCCTTTAAGAGTTTTAAGCGGTATTCCAAATAATTAAAATTTTCTTTTTTAATTCTAAAACTTGTGTAGATTTAATTTATTAAAAATATAGAATGGATTAAACGATCTAAAATAAACAAAACTGTGACACAACAATTGCTTTAATTTTATCCATTCATCTTTAATTCGCCAAGACCGCCAGAAAACTGTTTTTGCCAGAAGACTGTTGACAGAACATTTCCGAAAACAATATTTGTTTTCATGTTTCAGTTTGTTCGGGTTGTCTAAGCTGGGTTTTGAACTAAGGACTCTGGTCTAATAAGTTAAAGGTAGCGACCTACTAGACTGCGATAACATTATGGATTGACCTACTTTGAATCCATATCAAATTCTGTTTTATTTTTCTATACCTTGTATAATTTAGGCTGCCTAAGCAATAATTTTGAATTTTTAAAATCTCTTCTCTTTAGAAACAAAATTAACGTGTTTTCTCTTTTTCTTTTCATATAAATTTTTCTTGTATTTGTATTCGTATGTATATTGACATATTTTGTTGTACTTCCTGTCATTATCTCTATTGTAAAATCATAAAATATCATAAAAAATAACACTTTACAAGTTGTTCCTTAGCAAGAAAACCAAGCAACACATTTATTTTTCGAAGAGTAAGAAAATTTTTTTAATGAATTTTTTATTTACACATTAACTGGTCGAAATAACAACACAAAGACAATACGAGACAGAGCTGTACAAACTTGTAAGCATAAATTAAAATTAAAAATTCATTCCTACACACATATGTATGTACATAATTGGTCATTATAACCCTTCAGCCAGGAAGGATTACGATCTAGCTTCTCTCACCACTAATGTATGTATATTGTATGTGTTGATTTTATCCACAAGTGGTGGGACCCGCAGTTTGAAGTCGTTTCTGAATGACAGATATTTTTGGGAAACTTTTCATGGCAATTTTATTTACTTTCAGAGTTATTGCCAGAAATCTGCTGAGAGGAAGTTGCCGAAGAAATATTTTTTCATATTTCGTTTTGTTGGAGATGTGTGACCTGGGGCGTGAACTGAGGCCTCACGTCTAATCAGCCAACACACTACCTACTAGACTACGGTGACTTGAATAAATTAAAATTTCATGCATGGCTATCCACCTAAGAAAGTTGAGTGGTCACACAAAGGCCACATATCGAGAGAAAAAAACATTGCTTGAAAACATATTAAAATTCATTTAAATTCAATTTTCGCATGTGATTTTTGCATTATTTTTTCCCATAATTTTATAACCCAGTACCTACTGTGCTTTAGATTGCTCAACAACAGGGCAATGCTTTTATAACAGTTTTCCAGAGTCTTCTCTCCATAAATTCATGACAAAATATCACTCATTTAAAACACAGAAATCATTATGAGCACACATACAACGTGTAGAGGAGAGGGAGACACTGCTTTCTCCTGTAGAGTGTAGGTGTGTATGGGTGTTAGTATTTATGAACTAATTAAGCCTTAATAGTTAAATATTTATTGTTGTTAAGTGGCGCTAAACATCAAAGAGAATTTTTATTTTCACACACACACACAAACACACACACTCATGCATTCATTTGAACAACAGAACAGAAAACAATAAGTCATTATAAGAAACAACAACAACAACAACTAAAAATTAATAATTTCAAGAATAACAGTAACAGCAAAAATACCTTAAAATAGAGGGTGAGAGAGTAAGAGAACGCTCTCTTTTTTTCTTAATTTTTTTTTTGGCATTACTGACTGGGTAATGTATTATCGTAGACATTACGTCTCTATTTGCTGTTTGTTTTGGTATTTATTTATTATTGAGTTTAACATTGACATACAATTACTTCCCATTACACTTATTAAGGCTGTATAACAGCCATGCATAAACAACCTTAGGCGCTTGCATTGTAAATGAAAAATCTTGTTAAAAATCAAATAGAATTCCTAGGTTTTGTGTTGCTTATCTTTAAGGGAAATATATTTTTTTTTATATTCAAGTTCCCACGCGTGCTATCTTTTAATTTTCATGGTTTTTGTTGTTGTTGTTTTAATGTAACATTTGTAATTGTGTTGTTTTCTAAGAAATTATGCTTGAGATATTGAATTTCATAATTTTATGATTTTCTTTTCAGTTTCTTAGTAACATTTTTTTGTATTTTTTTTTAGAAATTTTCTTTAAATAAATATTGATTTTTAGTTGATTTTTTTATAATTTTACAATTATTTTGAGATTTGTAAAAACAAAATAAATTCAATATTCTTTAATAAAAAGCCAAAAGTGAAATAGAAGTTCTAGGAATTTTGTAAACAAATCAGGCCAGTTTATAACCAAAAAACAAAAAAAATGAAATAAAAACAGATAAGATTTGTATTTGAAACTTGAATAATTTTCTTAAGAATTCTAAAGTTTTACCAGGCGGATTTGTTTGACTTTAAATCAATTTGAAAAATAAAAATAAAAAATTAATAAATTTCTGATAATTAATATCAGATTAATAAACAAAATAAAACGGGAAAACAAAAAAAAATAATTTTTAAAATATTCTAAGAAATTCCGTTAATAAAGACTGTGCTTAAACAACAAAAATTTTTCATTAACCCTTTTGGCGTTAAACCACCTCCATTACTTATAGTTTGCAGCTGTTATTTTTATTATAAAGTCGCGGTAGGCTAGTAGGTAGTTTGTTGGTTTATTAGATATGAAGCCACGGTTCAAACCTTAGGTCAGACATCTCCAACAAAACGAAATATGAAAAAATATTTCTTTGGCGACATTTCCTCTCAGCAGATGTTTGGCAAAAACTTGGAGAATAAAATAAATTTGCCATGAAAAGTTTCTAAAAAAAAATCTGTCGTTCATTTAAACTGCAGGTTCCGCCACCCATGTATAAAAATTAACACACACAACGTAAAAGTGGTGTGAGAAGCTAGGTTGTAATCCTGAGTGAAGGGTTGAAATAACCAATTCTGTATGTATTTGTGGTTATCATTCGTGGAGTATCATATTTGGTGAATAACAGGTTCTTAAGCGTTAGGTATTACATTCCTCATCTAAGGAACATTAATGGCAGCACGTTCTATCGCCATCTAGCGAAAACTGTATCGATAGGATGCTGCAGGTTTGCACAATCTTGATAGAAGTACACTCATCGTCCTTCTTATACCCAAGCATTGTATACTGAATACTGAAGCAGAACAACTAGGCCATCTTGCCAATGACTTCTGCAAAAGTTGCACAGACGATGAAAAGAAGAATTTTTCAACTATTATGGGCACCAAGCAGTTCTAGGTTTAACACTTTCATGACCATAAGGTTACGACAGCCAAAGTTAACATTTTGTCCATGTAGTAATGATTTATTAGAAGTTCAAAAGACATACATATTTAAAACCAAATTATCGAAACCAAAAAAAAAAACTCTTAACTTCAAATAATAAAGAACGAAAGTTCAGATACACATCGCAATCGATATGAAACGTTTTTAGTTATTCAAGTTTTTTGAATTTTCGATTTCGGACATATATGTCCCTGTGGTCGTTAAAGGGTTAAGAAATAAAAATCTTGTTGTATTTATTTTAAAAAGCTTCAGTAATCCTCCAAGTAATTAATCTATAAACCCCCTTGTTCATGGAAAGCTCACGTAGCGCTTACTCTAATCAAACGGCGATGGCATCCCTGTCATCCTAGAATCTTGCACCGTAGTTCAACTAGGTGGAAAATTTTATTATGTTACATACATAGTTTAAAAATTAGTGTTAAAATCAGGCTCTAAAGGCCAAATAGCTGCTAAAAAGGAGAAAATCCCATGCCTTACAGAGCAAACTTGTTCGGAACGAGGTATTTCTATTTACTTGACTACGGTAGTGTGTTTCAAAGCGAGATAATGATCATAAATCATGCTGCAGATTGTCGTATCCAACTTTCACTTCTAAAAATGTTGTGTACCGCAGCGATTCTCTTGACAAATTCCCACAGTATTTTTATACCAATCTCATATGAGTTAAAAGTCATAGGAATATACCCGGAAATTCTATATCCAATGAACTTGCTAGAGCAGGCACACTTCTACCAAATACTCATCCGGACGCAGCTAAACCTCTTACGTCCGCTGATCTGTATGTACATCAGAAAAAGGTAGGGACGCTGTGACAAGGAGAAATCTTGTACAAATCTATACAAGTTCTACAAAGTTTTTTGCAGGAATTAATTTCAAATCAATGACTGGCTTAAACCAGAATGCCGTCTGTTATCTCAACTCTTCAATATCGTGCTTAATGACCTCGCAAGCAGTCAGTTCATAGAGAAGGGGTATTACCTTACATACACTATACATACATAGGTTAGGTTAGGTTAGGTTAGAGGACGTGTACTTGTCTATGAAGACAAGTACAGTACCCGGAGGTCGAATTGACCCATTGTACAACGTCCTAGTTTCTCACACCACTTATGTTGTGTGTGTTAATTTTAGACATGAGTGGTGGGACCTACAGTTTAAAGTCGACTCCGAAAGACAGATTTTTGGGAAACTTTTTCATGGCAATTTTATTTACGCTCAGATTTTTTGCCAGAAATCTGCTGAGAGGAAGTCGCCGGAGAAATACTTTTTGTATTTTTGTCTTGATGTCTGGCCTGGGGCTCGAACCCTGGCTTTACGTCTAATAAGCCAACACACTACCTACTAGACTACGGCGACTTCAAAATAAATAATAACTTTCATTGTAATTTTATGCACGCTCAAAGTTTTTGCCAGAAGTCTGCTGAGGGGAAGTGGGCGAAAGAAATTTTTTTTTAATCGGGATTACAACCTACTAGCTTCTCACAACACTAAGATTGTGTGTGTTAATTTATCCTTGAATGGCCGGATATACAGTTTAAAGCCGATTCTGAACGACTGTATTCTGAGTAAGTTTTTATGGCTCTCAGAGTTTTTGCCAGAAGTTTAATGAGAGCAAATAGCCGAAAGAATTTTTTTTTTGGTTTTTTTTTGTTCGCTATGTTGGAGCCAGGAGTTGAACCAAAGTACTACCTACTAGACTATGGCGACCTTGATTATCCAGTCGACATAAATTACAGAGATTCAAAAGAAGATGGTGAAGGTGATTTGGAATGAAAGAAAAAATCGCTTCCAATTTTCAAAATCCTATAAGATTGGAGAAGAGATGATGATAAGGCGTGTGTTTCAGAAAGTAGCCACAATATAGAATAGGAGTTCAAGATGTAATTCTATTTCAGTCTTTTCTGCCATCTGGAGCCAGAGGATTTTTAAACACGTTTAACATAAACGTTTAACATAAAAATGTTTCAATTCATTTTGAAACAAAATTTTAACAGAAAAACCGAATTAAATCTTAAATCACTGAATACCTATATTTTCTTGATATTTTTGCTTCATAGAATTACACACGAAAAAGAATTTTTAATTTCATAATTAGGCTCCAAGTATCAGATTAAAATTTTTATTTTGTTTGTGATTTTTATAGCCACCATAATATTTTTTTTATTAAAGAAATAATTTATTAAACATTTTTTTTTTTTTTTTGCTAAAATATCTTCCCCTTACCCCGCTCATTCGGCAATATTTGTACTTGACTTTGGAAATCAATTGATTTTTATTTTTTCATTTGAAGAAACAAAAAAAACTCTTTTAAAGAATGTTATAAAAATGGTATACAATAACCATAATCTTTTTAAAAGTTTTTTTTTATTTATTTTTTTGTGCAATAATTTCATTAATTCTTATCAGTCAGCCGGTTATTTCTCATACAAAAATTTTTTCTGCTTTTTTCCAATTTTTAAGTCTCATGAGGCTTTCTATGAATCATATTAAGTTTATAGATTTCATACTGTGCCACATATACAGTTGCGAACAAATTAATAGCATTAATATCGTTTATAAGAAAATGATTTGAAATGACTTGAGGAATCTATATGCCAGAAATATTGGCAGACAGTAAAATACTGAAACTAAGAAGCCGAGACTTTACATAGCTTCTCGATATTTCTATTCTCTCTCTATCTCTATCACTCTCTCTCTATATACGTATATCTCTATCTCTGTCTATATATATCTTTATCTCTCTCTATATATATCTCTCTATATATATATTTTTCTCTATCTCTCTCTATATCTCTCTCTCTCTATATCAATCTCTCTCTATATCTCTCTCTCCTATTTTTTCTTTGCCTTGTTTCAGTTTCAATAATTAATTTTTTTCCAGCTGACATAAGAGCGTTCTACTAAGGTGACTAAGTCCTATAGACAGTGTTGCCATCATTCTTTCACTGTGCGAAAACATTTTGGTCTACTGTATTAGGTAGCCAAGCTCAGATCGCACCAACAGCTTAGGAATAATAGTAGAACAGTCACCGCACTTTTCTCTTTTTCTAGGCGTATAGAAGATAATTTACTCTCGCTTAGAAAGGTATCGCCAAAAACCCGATATCTCTTCTGCCAAAGCGATGGATTGAATGTCTTAACAGAACAAACTCTATGGACAAATAATGCTTAACGTTGGTGTACGAGAAAGTTGTCTGCTGTCACCCACACTCTTTGATTTCATACACGACATAGTAATTGAATAGGGCATCACCAAGGGATTAAAGGGTAGACTCTGCAGACGATATACTTGTCCGCCGAAGCTACACATTTCCAGGTATGCAGGCAAAACTAAGCCAAGTACAAGAAGTACCGTACTGAGTTCAATTAAAATTTACATTGAAAACGTGCCCACACTAGGCGGGGTCATCCAAGGATTTGACTCATTTAGCACGCCAAGTTAGGAGAATAAAGAAGTGACATATCAAGCTGTATCAACAAAGCTCAGCCAGCATTTGGACATTGGCAAGGAATTTGAAGAACTTATTCGTGAAAACCAAACGGAATACATTTATTCAACTGTAAAGTCAACTCTTCATGGAAAGCAGCAATACCTCAAATTCAAGCATTCATCAGTTATTTTCTAAGAAAAGCTCAGCGCCTATACTAGCAGTTATATATGTACATACATACATAATTGATCATTGCAACCCATCACTCACAGGCAGACAGATTTTTGAGAAACTTTTTCATTGCAGTTTTGTTTACTCGGAAGTCACGAAGAAATAATCAATTCCGTTTTGTTCGAGACGTTTGACCTGGAGTTTGAACCGTGGTCTTACATCTAATAAGCTAACACACTACCTACTACACCCAGAAAACGTCTGGCCTGACGATGGAACGATGAAGATAGAGGAAAATGGACGGCGAGACTTATTCCGGACATAAGACCATGGATTGCTCGGAAATTTGGAGAGGTAAATTACTACGTTACACATATGCTATCGGGTCACGGATATTTTAGAAAATATCTGCACAGAATGGGCAAGACCGCCTCCCCTTACTGTCTTTACGAAGAAGGGGAGGTAATTGATGATGCAGAGCACACTGTTTTCGAATGTGCACGTTGGCAGAGCTATCGGAACATGTGGGTACGCCGGCATAGATGAAACTGGCACACGTGTCAAGCGAAATTCAAAACAGGGACGAAAGAAATAGTGGAGACACTTAGATGTCTCTTCAACTTTCGACACGCAATCCGGACGCGGATATGAACACGCAGGGGCCAAAGGGACTCCACTCCGATGTAATACCACCGCACAACCAGTCCACGAGACGAGAGGGGATTTAGTGGGTGAGGGCCCCACACACGGAGGATGAGACGACTTCCTCTATAGTGCGGTTATGTACATTTACCCCTCCTCGGCGTAAAAAAGGAGACTTCTGGCCGTATGTACATATGTCCAAAAATAATAATGCAGTCACGAAGACTATGGTTTTATTTCGGAAGAAGCCGCATGGCAGTAGAAGACAATAAAGTCCTTCACGCACCCTAAAACTAAATTGAAATATCACGATTTAAACCGAATTCTTTGAAATTCAATTGTTATAGTTCCTGCAGTAGTGGGAAACCTGACACAAGGCCAACAATTTTTTGTTAATATTATTATCTCTAGCAGGTTTCTAAAGGGATTAGAAGGAGAGGTAGTAAATTCTGTATTAATTTTCTAAAAAACATGTCACGAATCTTTTTTATACAAAAAAAAAATATGTACACAAAAAACCAAATAATAAAAGAATACATATTAATGCTCCTCTACTAGTGCTATAATTTTGTTAGCCACTGTATATAATTTTTTTTTTGCTATTTAAAATTTATTTTGTTTAAAAAATCAAAAAGCAAAAAAGAAGAAGAAAAAGTTAAACAAATATTTGTTTTACATAAAATTGTTTCTCTTTTTTTTTGAAATTTTTTATTTTTTTATGGCATTTTAAAATCACTGACAAATTATCATAATTTTGGGTTTTTTTTTTTTTAATGAATTTTGTTTTGTTTTCATTACTCAAGAGAAAAAGAATTCAATAATAATCTCTTAAAAACTCAACTCCGTTTATCATTTTTCTTTTCGCATAACTCGTCTGATTATTATTCAAGATTAAGATTAAATTTTTTTCCCTTTTCAGAAATTCATAAAAAATTAGTCGAATCTGCAAAAATAAATACTAGAAAAACCTATTTGAGTAGACAATTTATTTTATTTTTCAATATTTTTATTTAAACAAACTTATTTTAGTACTAAAACAAGAGAGCCTGAAATCCATATCACTTAAGAGTTCTCTCAAGAACTTTTAAAAGAAACCTCAAAGAGATTTCAATAAAATTTTCTGCTCATGAAAAGGACAAGGAAAGAACGAAGGACTGTATGACAGGAATAAAGTGATAGAAAGAGGAAAAGTACGTAGAATCAAAAGGTGACGTGCACGAGGATTGATGCACTATGTTATGCTACATATTGCCATCATAATACCACAATACATCTGAGAAGACGCTGAATACCATCCTCTTAGAGAGGTTAAAACCTTTTCAAACATGCACTACAAAGTATATTCAAGCTTCCAAGAGCTTGACAACCAAACTTAAGGTGTTAGTTGTATATACATATACGACGGCTGCCCCAAAATTAGTCAATCAAATACAGTAAACCCAACAAATTAAGAACATGTTAAGCTATATACCTTGCCTATCGATATACAATAGCTTTGATACCCTACTCATAGCGCACAGTACTACCTCTTCACTGTTAGAGCGCAATTTTTTCCAGTTCCAAGGAAGCAAAATCTGGTAAATTGGGAGTAATTGGAACTTTAATTCATTCACTTAATGGGTATGAAGTTGCCGATGCCTAGCCGCTATTGTGTTGACTTATTAGACCGAAGACCGTACTTCAAACCCTGACTCAGAAGTATTGAACAAAAAAAATATGTCCCTCGGCAGTCAAATGGCAAAAACTTTGACAGAAAAATATAATTTCCATGAAAAGTTTCATAAAAATCTGTTGTTCGGAGTCGACAAAAATAGCCATGAACCTGCCTACAGGTGGGACTAAGCCTTCTCTAAACACTATTCTCCCAATATACACCATAGAAGTAACGTAGCATGATGTTGTGGTTTAAAAGGCACAACTTCAAACCGGAATAATATAATTTGAAACAGTTTGTACCATAATCTTGAAATTAATAAAACTCTCCTACAAATAATGAACACCGTAGGAAGGTCTCTCGTCATCTCTTGGGAAAATGTAGGTGGAAATTTAGAAAGTTCCTAGGTTCTGCTATAACAGATCAATCCCTTAATTAACTGGAAAAATTTAATTAAGGAAACTGATAAGCAACAAGTCGCCGTGGTCTAGTAGGTAAGAAAAAGCTAGGGTTCGAGCCCCTGGCCAGACATCAAAATAAAATACAAAAAGTATTTTCTCGGCGACTTCCTTTCAGCAGATTTCTGGCAAAAACTCTGAGAGTAAATAAAATTGTCATGAAAAGTTTTTCAAAAATCTGCAGTTCGGAGTCGACTTTTAGAACTATAGGTCCCTCCACTCATGTATAAAAATTAACGCACACAACATAAGTGGTGTGAGAAACTAGGTCGTAATGCTCATTGAAGGGTTGTAATGACTAATTATGTATGTACATATGTATGTATGATAAACAACAAAGAAATAAAAAAGATGTCAAAATATTCCTTCTTTATTCAGTTCTTTGTTTCTTTAAAATTTTTACTTTTCCTCAAAAATATATGTTTTTAAAGTATATTCATCATAGCTAACATGGGAGTCATAGTTTTTTTTTTATCAAAACTTATCTAAAAATGACTCATTTTTCGATTTTCGTAATTCATCAAAAATTTTTCAAATAATTTTAGAAATTTGGTGTGGTTTATATGGGCTGGTCAAAGTAATATTTTACTTTCGATTATGAAAACTTAAGTTTGGGGACACTAAGGTGGAAAGTTGCATTTTTTTTTTTTTTTTTTTTGAAATCATAGTCAAAATTCTTTTGGAATTTTTTGAAAATATATTTTCGCAATTCTCTGTAACCACAAAACGAAAACCTTGTCCCAAGCAGTTTTTTATTTGCTTTGAAAAGTCTATTTTCGACTATAAGGTTCAAATCAAACAGAAATTGTTGAGAAATATAGACAATATAGCGTAAAGATCATTAGTTAGTTTAGTACCGAATAGCCAAAGGCTCATGTTATTTTGCAATTGAATAGCCGTAGTCTATGTAGTAGGTAGTGGTGGCTTATTAGACATGAGGCCACGGCTCAAAACCCAGGCCAGACAACTCCAAAAAAAACAACGAAATTAAAGAAAAATATTTCTTCGTCAACTACCTCTCAGCAGATTTCAGGCAAAAATTCTGAGCCTCAAATAAAATTGCCATGAAAAGTTTCTCAAAAATGAGGCATTCAAAGTCGACATTAAACTGTAAGTCCCCGCACTTACGTATTAAATTAAAACACAAAACATAAGTCCTGTGAGAAGCTAGGTCGTAATCCTGCCTGAAGGGTTATAATGGCCAATTATGTATGTAAACCACATTACGTTACGTATCACTAACCAATTAAAGTTAGAGATCCTACAGAGATTTATAAGCACTTTCACTCTCTCTCTTTTACTTGGTCACAACAGACCCTAAAAACATATTTTGAGACATCGGCTACAAGTGATGTAAATACTGAAGAGATCATCTGGAATGACTTAATTCGATTGCTATTGAATGCTTCTTGCGACAAGAGTTTTCTCTGAAGCATAATATCGAAGCATAGAATATCTAAGCTGGACTTTTTGTTTAAAAAGAAAAATTTCAATCATTTCATGAATTTTAGCATGAAAACTTTAATATTTTGCAAAAAATTTAGCTGAAGACAATTTTCCACAATTCTAAGAAACTTTTGCCTTTGCAAGTGTAGAAAACTACACAGATTAAGCGTATGGTTATCGAAGAAAATGTAGATTTTCAGAAACTTTCACGGCAGAAATTTATTTCAATGTAGTTAATAAACTGAAAATAAATCTTTACGATATGCTAGTAAAAATTAATTTCTAATAATTTTTCTAAAAATTATGGCCAACAAAATATGTATGAAATCCAAAAATGTTCAGTAAATTTGTCCGTACGGACAAAGAGGATGAACATTTTCTATGCACATACATATTTCATTTATATTTGTGATGCCAAAAATATGTTGAGTTAGAGTGTTTTCAAGAGAAATTGTGTGGTCGAAAGACTTTATGCCAATAGCCTTATAGATCAACAAGCTTACTGGTCTAATTTTTCGAAAAAAAAAAATTTAAAGAACATTTCCTTAAGAAGTGCTTTAGCGCCTAGTCTTCACACAATTTTTACAGCAGGTATACCAACCATTTGCACTATAACAATGGCATGAGAATATCACTGACATCTTAAGATCAGATTCTTCGCAAAACGAAACTAAACTTAATTTACTTCAAAGATGGCTTGAAAAATTATAAATTTGTCCTTACAACCCTTCAGACAGGATTGCGATCAAGCTTCTCACTTACATACATATGCTGTGTGGCGGGCCCAATAGTTTTAAGTCGACTCTGAACGACAAATTTTTGAGAATATGTTCATATGGCAATTTTATTTGCTCTCAGAGAAGAAGTCGCCAAAGAAATATTTTTTTCATACTTCGTTTTGTTGATGAGGTCAGATGTCTGACCTGAGATTTAACCCGTAGTCTCAAGTCTAATAAACCACATACATACATACATAACCTAGTGTCTCACACCACTCATGCTGTGTGTGTTAATTTTATACATGAGCGGCGGGACTTACAGATTTTTGAGAAATTTTTTTTGGCAATTTTATTTACTCTCAGAGTTTTTGCCAGAAATCTGCTGAGAGGAAGTCGCCGAAGAAATACTTTTTGTATTTTGTTTTGATGTCTGGCCTGGGGCTCGAACCCTGGCTTTACGTCTAATAAACCAACACACTACATATTAGACAAATACAATTAAATACAAATTAATCTTCCATGTGTCCGTATGTAAATTTTCCGTAGAAAAAAAGGAAATTTTCCAAAAATGTTTAACACTTATGTTTACCAACTAATTGAAAGCTGGCCTAAAGGGTAAGATTTAGAAAAATAAAATCTGACTTTATAGGACAATGTTAAAGCCGACTCGGATTTATGATATTACAGCTTTGGGAAACGTTCAGATTTCAAGAGAAGAAGCACAATGCTTTCTATCACTACAACACTTATCCTTTGGCTATCATGTCAAGTGAACTTTTATATCCTAGGAATTGTAAGCTATTCTTTTTATTTTTCCACCAGTTTCTATAAAACAAACAATTCCAACACTGTAGGAAATTTTGCATTCAAAATTTTAAACGGGAAACGTGAAAGAAATCTTTGTTTTCTTCTTTAACCATGGATTTTCATAAAAAACACAAACACTTTTAATTTCAATTGTTAATGCAAGATGTCAAGTTTTTTATTTCTCCAAAAAAATATACTTTTTATGGATTTACACTCCGTTAAAATTTTACGGCTTATTTTTTAATTTTTCAAATTTTTTTTATTCAACTCACCTGCATTACCCAATAATTTGTTGATTGTACAAAAGGATCCCCAATCAGTATATCCGTATGCATTTAAGCTTTTGTTTTAAAACCAATTGACAAATTTTTTAAAATAATTTCTTAATTTCTTTAATTTTTTTTTTTTTTAATTTAAACTTTTTTTTCTTTTGCAATAAAAACTTGTAATAAATTTTATTTCATTAGAATTTTTATTTCTTTTGAATTTTGAAAATATTTGTTAAAGGCCCTTTTAGTTGTGGGATTTTATTGTATGAAAATAATGGCACTTAGAAAGCTTTTTTATTTAATTTTTTTTATTTTCTTATAACTTTTAAGTATTTTTTAAATTTTTTTTATTTAAATTTTTTATTTTATTTTTTATTTTATTTTTTTATTTTTATTTTATTAAAATTTCTTAACGTTTAACAGAAAAATTCTATTTAATTTTTCGTTTGTTAGCATTTAAGTTTTGAAAGAAAATTTTTCAATTTTTATTTTTTTACGAATTTTTTACGTCTTTTATTTTAGTTTTTATAGGAAAAAAATATTTTTTGTAAACTTTTATTTTTGTTACATTTTTATTATTTTTTAAGGCACTTTGAAGTATATTTTTTCTTGTTTGTTTTAAATTTTTATTAAAACTTTCATTAAAATTTTTTTGCTTTCAAAATAATTCCTCGAAATTATTTTCATTATCACTTTAGCGTCGGTAAATTCATGTTACTGTTATTGATTTAAATTTATTTTTTTGTTTTCTCTTTTTTTTTTTAATAAAATTTCTTTGAATTTCTTTGATTTTTCCACCAAAAAAAAGTTTAATTTTTTTCGTATTTTTCATCCGCTTTTCTGTATTTCAATTTCAAAGAAATTTTCCCATTGGCAAAAAAAAAAACCAAAAGAAACAACGAAAAAAAATAGAAGAAAAACAAACACACACGATAAAGCAGAAGAGTTTGGTGTTCGTTTTAAACGAAAAAAAACCAAAAACAAAAAAAATTTAACAACGTCCCGTCAGTCAGTCCGCCTGCCAGACAATTTGGCATGAATACGGCCAGCAAATACTAGCATTGGTTGGTTGGTTCGCTGGCTACAATAATAAACGGAGGGTAACTTTATTGTTGTTGTTGTTGTTGTTTAGAATAAATTCTTCTTCTTCGTTTCTTCGTTATCAAACTAACGTTACTTTTGTTTTTCATTCATTAGGTTTTCCGTTTTTCCTTTTTTTCTTTTGAATTTCTCTCAAACCCTAATGAAAAACAAAACTCTCTTACAAGACACACACACATACACACACGCTTAAGGAAAACAAAAAACAACAACAAAAAATTTAACGTAAATATTCCCAATTTATTTATTTGTTATTATGTTAACGTATAATAATCGATGTTGTTGTTGTTGTTGTTTTGCAATGGTTATTATAAATTAGAAATCATTGTTACACAGTGTATTGAATAACGCGCGTAACTGGCCGTAATACTTTCTTGCGCTGTCGGTAACCGAGTTCAGACTGAATGACTGGCTAAGAAAAGGTTCAGCTTAGACGTACCACACGAAAAATTATTAAAAAAAAAAACCAACAACACCACCACCAGCACCATCACTATCACCATCACCAATAATAATAATAATAACATCACATTTCCTATGTTAAATATGTACACGTACACGCAGTACATGTACAGGTATGAGTATTAATGTCTTATACCACCTCTCAACAGTATGTGCCACCATAGCCAGCCAGCCAGCCAGTTAAACAGTCAAGAGCCACAGTCATATTCATTCACTATTCAACACTCCATAGGTTCGGTTGTGAATCGGTTATTAAAAGCTGAATGGCTGCTTGGGGTTTTTGTTAATGTTTTTTCTCTGTTTATTTAATTTTATTTTGTTTGTTTTGTTGTTGTTTTTTGCTCTTACAGGTGATGTAAATAAATTTAGCATATGTTTTTGCATACACACACACACTTACTCATTCTCACTCTCTCTGTGCCTCTGTCTCTGTTTTCTCTGGTTTTCTGTGATCATTTTTATTGATATTTTTTTAATTCAACTCTTATACTTTACTCTCCACTATTATGGCCTCTCTTTCTCTCTCTCTTTTATGCTCTTTATGAATTTCTTATCAGAAGACATCGTTTTCAATAAGAAAAAAATTTTGTTTGTTTACCTGCCAGGCAATCTTCACCACTTTAAGGTGTAAAAAAGCGCTTAAATTGAATAAAGAAAAACGCTTTTAATTAAGAAACATGAAAATTGTGGGAAAGCCTTAACGACAAAATTACGGCCACACTTATTCCCCTGCCATCGGGGTTAGAAAAGCCCGTTCAGCACAAATATGCCTCATTTTGTACGATAACTTGTTGCTGTTTGGAGGAAAGCATCGTTAGGCCTGTCTCGTATTGTTATTTACACTTTGGACCATGCGAACCCTATATTTTACATTGAATTTCAATGCTTAAGGATCCCCAAATTGCTGGAAGAAGTTTACCATACCAAATGCGAAAACTGTGATACACCCAGTGGTGTTGTCGAGCCGGAACGCTCCGGAACGTCGTTGCGGTACTTCCTTTTTGGACAGGAACGCGTTCCGGAACTAAAGATGATTTCTGATAACGAGAATTGGCTGACGTTTTGAAAGAAAAAAAAAATTAAAAATAATTGCTGATTTTTTTCCTAATTTATGACGAATTTTTATATGAGTTTTTATAAACAAGGGTTTGAACCGAACCCGAACCGGAACAAAAATCGGAACGAACCGGCTTGTTTTTCCGAACCGTCAACCGAAGTCCGAACAACACCACTGGATACACCGACTCTTGCTATCTTGTTAACTAAGGTAGAAGATCCGCAGAGTCATGCGTTGACCACCTTAATAGTCTGGGAACATGAAATAAATCAATTAGAAGGCTTTAATATTTCTGAATTTTGGTAAGGCTTTTGACAACCACTCACATTACGATGGATGGTTTCAAGATGTAAGAATAAATGGATAAATGCACGCATCTTATAAAGACCCAACATACAGAACCGATAGTAATTACCTAGTCCCGCTTGAGAACCAATTGAGTAAAACGCATACGTAAATAGGTTTACATTTTATCGCCTCTATTATTTAACATCGCCTTGGGTTAACACCGTACGTTAACATAGTGGATAAGCTTCTTTGAGGCTTCAAATTACACTTCGATTACACAGATCACACCTACTGAGCAATGTATATTCTCACGGAGTTATTAGATAAGCTACTCATGATTTTTTTAGAGGCCACTCACGACTGAACTCTATTAAAATTAAAGCAATACTGTCTATATGTATTGAGAGACAGAGAATGTCCAACAAATTTTGATGTCATATGGACTTGTTGAAGACTTAGAAACATAGATGCACATCAGCTACATCATTTTGAAAATAGGTAACTACCTTCTAAAAGTATCTACGCTGGACTGAGGAGAAATCTTGTGCAAAACTATACAAGCTAAACAAAGATTTTTGCAGGAATTAATTTCAAACCAATGACTGGCTAAAACCAGGCAATCCTATCCTACCTACCATAATCACTCACCATGGTGCTGGATGACCTCAAAAGCGAAGTCAGTTTATAGAGAAGGGGCATAACGTGGAGGGCTTTAAGATTTTGATTATACTGAAGGCATGGTAATTATGTCTTCCACTGCAAAGAGAACAACATGAACAACGAACGTCAAGAATTCAGTAAAAATTCTCACACTGAATATTCAATAGCAATGCTAACATCGTAGTCTAATAGGTAGTGTGTTGGCTTAAGACGTAAAGCCCGGGTGATACGAACCCAGCTCAGGCATCAATACGAAATATGAAAAAAAAATTTCTTGAGAGATTTCCACTCAGCAGATTTCTGGCAAAAACTCTGAAAGTAAATAAACCTGCCATGAAAAAGTTTCTCAAATATCTGTCGTTCGGAGTCGACGTTAATCTGTAGGTCCCGCTACTCACGTATAAAATTAACACACACAACATGAGTGGTGTGAGAAGCTAGGCCGTAATCCTGAGTGAAGTGTTGTAATGGCCAATTATGTATGTATGAATGTATGCTAACGCCACACTTCTATTTGAAAGTTAGCCATGTAATACTGAACCCAAGCATTTCGCTGACATCAAATTTTTGTGTACCGATCGCTTAAAAGAAACCATTTTTGTATCGTATTTTACTGGCAATGAAAAATGAATTCTTTACGACAACCTTAAACGGAAGAAAGAATATGTAAAGCGCTGTCAACGAGCAAGATCTAGGGCCAAGCCGAATATCCATTGCAACAAAGTGATGGTCTGTAATACTTTGGTAGAATCAAAAGAATGTGATCGATTATAAGCTGCTAACACCGGGCCTGACTATCACAGCAGACCGGCATATATTAATTCATTTGAAGCGAGTATTCGCCAATATACGCCCTGAATATGCAACCACATCCGCTCGATCACACATTTTTGTGTGCCGGTCAAAAACTATCTGGGAAAACAATGGATTATACACGAGGCTTGTGAGGCTTCTTGAAATCACAGGTGGTAGCGAATAAGGTACACTCCATAGTGGTCCACAAAGATAAGATAACCCATCCCATTAACCAAATTCGGCCTGAATTACATACATATGTACACGAGTCAAGGAATACTGCACATTTAGACCTGTCAAATTGCCGTTATTCATCGGCGTAAAAGTTTATCAAGTTGTTTACAGCTGCTCTTCGATTGTGTTTTGTTGATTAGTTATGGTCGATCGTACATGATTATTTCGTACTGTTTTAGCCGCGTATAATAGCTAATTGCCTTATTATTGTTGTCAATTTAGGCTTTGAAGTCAATTATGACCAATTTCTGCAATCTGTAATGATCCACTTTGAAAATTATGCATGAATTCACGTGGCACCCAAATATTGAGCAACTTTATGTAGGAACAAGTGAATAATTTGAACAAATACCCGTGCATTTTGTAATAATAAAAGAAAAGCGTTCAAATTGTTCTCATAAACGCATAAAATTGACAACATTGCTTAAGTTTATTTTGTTTCTATAGAGTGCTCTCTCAAAGAGAGCTTTTCTTATTACATTTTTTATGTTTGCCAGTATAAGAGTTTTCTTTGCTTTTGTAGATGTAGTGGTGATAAGTAGTGGTTGCTTTTGATGTTTAAAAAAAGTCCTAAAAACCTTAAACTTCTGCTTAAAAAATCAATAAAAACAAAAACAAAAGTATAGAAAAAGAAGATGAAGTAAAACGTAAAAAAGAAGACAAAGAGAGAGAAAAAAGTACCAAAAAAAATTTTTATGAATGAAATTGTATTTCTCTCTCCCTTTCTCAGGTGTAGTAATGATGATGATGATGATCGCATTATTGCAAATGCTGATGGATTTGTGGTTGATGATCTGCTGTTTGGCTCATTATGATGAGCCTGGTGTGGTTGGTGGTAGTTAAACAAGTTCGTTAGAAATCCGATGAATTTTTTGGCATGATTTTCTATTATTTTTCATTGAAGTCTTGGGATTTCACGTAATACCCGATGAAGATGCGATGAAAACGGGATTTTCTTTTAAAGTCGGGCAGTTAAAATGGTGTTGGATTTTGGCTGTAATTATTTATCGTACCAACGTGCTGTTGTATTGAAACGAAGTTTTATTTGAAATTCGAATTTAATTATAATTATGAGTTAAATGCATAATAAATACACAAGTAAGTACATACATATGTACATGCATACATGATGACACTGATGGGATACAAATCGAAGCGCTTTACGGAGTAGAATTCAAAATTGCCTCCACCATTCGCTTTAAATTTTTTAGAAGGGTTTCATCAAAACAACACAACTCAATTCGGACATTAATGCTTATGTAAAACTTAATGAAAAATATTAAAAAAAATATAAACTTTAGAAGCGTTACTGTAGATCCTAAGGAGTCCAGGAAAAGATTGTTACTCTTATAAGTGTCATACAAATATGATGCACAGAATGGGATTTATTTTCAAGGCAATGAAATCTTAACTTGTACAGCTGATAGCATTAAGCAAGACTACATAAGTGCTGTTTGCTACACTGTATACTGCTGCTATTCTGTGTTGTGAGGGAGTGTTATCTCTGTTTGGAGTCTGGTTTAAGGCGCTTGAAAGCCTATCATTTTCTCATTATTTCTTTGCCTTGTTTTTTTTTCATTAGTCAAGCTTCTCCCACTAAGGAGTTTATTGATCTATTGTAGCAAGCTTTAGAATGGCAAAGTTACCAACTTGATTGCATACAAATATGCTTATCTATGAAAATGTGTTACTTACGTACTCAATTGGTCATTACAATCCTTTAGTCAGGATTAGTACCTTGCTTTTCACACCACCCATGTTGTGTTTTAATTTTATTCATGAGTGGTGGAACCTACTACTCTTCAATGTAGATTACGAACGACAGATTTTGAAAATCTTTTCACAGCAAAGTTATTTGAGCAACTAAAAGACTGCTGAGAGGAAGCAGCCGGGAGAAGTATTTATTTCGTTTTAGTCGAGATGACTCAGCTGGAGTTTGATCCACGGGCTCGCGTCTAATAAGTAGTAGTTGTCCTCTCTCCAGAGGACGACTTAATTTACCTGCCTTCATCATAATCGAACTCTTGACGATCTGCACGTAATTCCCCTTCTCTATAAATTGACTACCCTACCACAATGGGGAAGAGTTGAGGTAATAGAAGGCATGTTGGGTTTAGCTAGGCATTAGTTTGAAATTAATTCCTACAAAGATTTTTGTCTAGTTTTGCACAAGATTTCTCCTTAGCCCAGCGTCCAATAGATACCTTTGTCTAATGGATAGTTCAAAGGAGGAAAGAAGTTTATCTGCTTCCGGACGGGTATTTGGTACCTGCTCTAGGCAAGTTCATTGGATACAGAATTTTCGGGTACACTCCTATGACTATTAACTCATATGAGACTGACACAAATATGCTGTGAGAATATATCAAGAGAATCGCAGCGGGAGAAAACCTGTTTACATTTGAAAGTTGAATCCGGCGATCTGCAGCGTGATTTATGATCATTACATTGGCCTGAAACACACTACCGTAGTCAAGTAAATAAAAATACCTCGTTTCGAACAAGTTTCATATGAAAAGCATGGGATTTTCCAATCTTTAGCAGCTATTTGGCTTTTACAACCTGATTTTAGCACAATTTTTTTTATTATTGAAGGCAATGAACAAATTTGAACATTCGATCAGGACTCTAGTACCCATAGCTCAATGACAATAATTTTATATGCAAATTAAAGCGTGAATATCAGAGTTTTCTCGCTTGAAATTCAATTTCTTGACACAAAATAGAAAATTTTTCATTATTAAATAGAAAAATTGCTCATAAACATTATTTATATACGGTTTACATGCATTTTAAACATGTTTCTTTAAATAAAACTACAATTTAAATAAAGAAAAAAGAATTCTGTTCACTCACCTTTAATCACTGGCAAACACGCCAAATAATTGTAAAATGTTTACAAAACATACACACACACACGCACGAGAAAACGATGAAATTTAACAAGAATTTCTGAAAAACATAAGAAAAAATTACAGAATAAAAGCAACTTTAATGTAAAAAAACGTAATAAAAGAAAAATAAAGAAAAAATGAAAGAAATCGAAAAAAACACGTAAAAAACCACCCTTAAACGCGCGCACTAATGGAAAAACTAAAGAAAAAACAAAAATTCAACACATTAGCAACACTATTAAACAGCAAAGTAATGAAAAAGAAAAAAACGGTAACACATGCACACAAAGTTAACACACAAAAAAAACCATTCAAGCTGAGAAGGAGAGGCTAACCAGATAACTAACCAATCACATGGCCAAGATATACAACAAAAATCCATCGTACAAGGCAAAAAGAGAAAAATATATTCTCCTTAGTTTTCTAGCGAACAATATAGCAAGTGTGAGGGAGAGAGAATTATTCGAACTCAGCAAAGGCTATGAGTGGAAGTGTACGTGTTTAAAAACTAAACAACAATACTTTGCTCTCTTCTTTCTACAGCATGAAATACGAACAGCACTCACTTGGAAACCATAAAGCAAAACAAAAACAAATTAAAGTTACTACCGCACACACTCACGCAGAGAAAATAAAAACAAAAACAATACTTGTCTATTGTTTTGTTTTAATAGTTATTCATTAGTGTTGTGTTTTTGTTATTATTTTTATTTTCTATTTTTACATATATTTGTGCTGTGTTCTTATAGTATTTTGTGAGAGTATAATTTACAGTTAAAATTTGTTTTGTTGTTTTAATAATGAAAACCATTAAAAAACTCACCATTTATGGGGTGAAACTCTTAAAGGAAATGCATGGGGGATAGATAGACAGCTCATCTGTGTTTAGGAGAGAAGGTTAACTTTGACCACAAAGGTGGTAATTAATGAATTCTGAGTTTTTTCTTAACATTTAGAGCAAGAAAAAAAGATTTTAAAGACTTACTTAGAAAAATAAACGAAAATTAATTCGAATAAAAATATTTTTAATATTTTCTATTTCCACTGAGACTACATATGCGATCTATTGTAATGCTCTCAGTTTATACCTATATGGTATTCCAAAAATGTCTTCTCAGGCCACTTACGCTGACAAATTTCAGGGTGCTGCTCAGACCCCACAGTGACGGCGTTCATCCCAGAAATTGATTTGCACTCAGACGTTCCTTCTTAGGATGCATTAATGCCCCACAGGTTACATGTGTCCGGATGACCCATTTCCATTGTCAAAGAATCTACACGTTGGGCTTGAAATAACCCCTATTCTGACTACATGTACCCTGAGTCTGCTGCGCCCTGCCAAAGACTGACTACTAACCTCAGGTTATCTCTGGATGGTCTATGGCATGACTCAGATCTCCAACATAAGTTTTGATTGCCTCAAACTCATTTGGTTCGAGAATAGTCTTCTCACATCACTTATGTTGTGTGTAATAATTTTATATTTGAGCGATGGGACCTACAGTTTAAAGTCGACTCCGAACGACAGATTTTTGAAAACTTTTCATAGCAATTTTTTATTTACTCTCAGAGTTTTTGCCAGAAATATGCTGAGAGGCAGCCGCCTCAGAAATATATTATCATATTTCGGTTTGTTAGAGATGTCTGACCCGGGGTTTGAACCGTGGCCTCACGTCCAATAAGCCAACACAATACCCATTAGACTACGGGCAAAGTCTTTGACACTCTTTAATTTCCCTTTCATTAAGCATACGTTTCCAAGCATTTGCCCCCATGGAAGGGTTGTGGCTCCATCAATGACGTAGAAGTTTTCCTCGATGTGAGCTCATTCCTCATTGTTGCGCATTCAAAAATATTGTATGATCCAGCAGAGGGTGATTCTTTGGCCCTACCAAGCTGATTCAGTTTTCCCAAAACTGTCCCATACAGTTCTCGACTTAACCTTATAAGAGCCGAGTACATGGGTGTTGACCGGACTTTCAGATAGTATGGCTATGTTCCGTGCTTTCTGCTCTCTATTCAGGTTGAATTCAGGTTGGACGTTTCCCCATGGGCTTGGAATATTTCATTCTAACTGCAGTCGTACAACTTCACCGATATGTAGTTGAAAGTGGCAGAAATTTAGGTCGACGTAGTACTATATGATCTCAAGATGAATGCATCTAAAACCATGGTTGTGAGTATTAATACTAGGTACCTCAACAATTGCGCATTGCAACGTCAGCATAATGAAAACGTTTGGCAATCTGAGGAGCAATATTTCAACAAACGAAGGCTCCGTAGAGGACTTATAGAACGACAATAACATAATCCAACAACTGAATATTTTATTAAAAGCTATGTGAGGTCAGCTTTCTTGTACTGGTATGAGTGATGGAATGAGGGCCTCAGAGAACTCCAGATGTTAATTTTCCTCGATCTAGGTATAAACCGAACAAATTGCAATTGAGAATGAGCTACGAATGCGAAAGTGGAGTTGGGAGCAGAGACCTGCCCGAAGCAATCGGAACTTTAATTAACTAAAATCCATCGAGAACCATAGGGACGACGCCCAAGCCTCACCTGGTGTCGACAGTTGGAAATAAAAGCAGTGAAAATAATTAATCGCGGAGTAAGTTGAAGTCACTTGCTGTGTATAAAATAGAATTAAAGCCAATTGCTTTCTTCCAGGCACATAGAAAAGAGAAGATGGGTTTCCAAGCAGAAAATAAGTTTTGATTTTAGTTAAAATAAGACAGACAATAATTGAAAAAACCATGAGAAAACCTTGTCGTAGACCGCTTGGAGTAGCCTAAACCCAATTGGATTTACAGAAGACTTGGAAGACTTTTCGCTTTTGAATGGCTTCAAGCCATTCTAGTGCCTTTTCGTTAGTCAAAGTTTATTCTTTGTGAAGTCCTTTTAGTCTAGTGTGTTCGCTTATTAGACAAAATCCCGTGGCTTAAACCCCAGTTCAAACATCTCGAACAAAACGGAACATAAAAAGCAGAGTTTTTGCCGCCACTTGCTTTCAAGTTTTTTTTTTTTGGCAAAAACTCTGCGAATTAATTAAAATTGCAATGAAAAGTTTCGCAAAAGTCTATCATTGGGGTCTACATTAAGCTTTTGGTCCCGCCACTCATAGATAAAATTGACACAGAATATGGGTGGTGTGAGAAACTAGGTTGTAACCTGGACTAAAGGATTGTTGGGACCAATTAAGGTAAGAAAGTTGACTTCTTTTGGGAGTTTTCGTCCTTCGGGACTATAATATGAATGCAAAAGAACTTTTAAGCAGAGCTCCCGAAACTTTAGCAGAGTCTCTAACGGTGTTAATGCCTAGAATTGTTGTGATGGAAGGCAATTAAATTTCTCCACCTGTAGACGAATACTTCATTCTGTAAAAACCATTAATTCCCATTAAGACTCTGCCTAAGTTTGATGGTTATTGTTCGACTAAAACCCTGTTAACCTAGTGCTGTTATGTATGAATGTACCTCAGTAATGACTGTATGCTTCAGAAATAAGAACAATTCCGTTGCGATTCAACACCTTAAAGGAATTGATTTTGTTTTTGCAAAAAAAAAAAGAAAAACTTTTCAATATTTTTTGCCTTAAAGGCTGTAAATCATATCCGTTTTAAAAATACTTGTATTTCTTTTAATTTAAATGTCATTCTCTTGCAATTCTAGAACAACAATTAAAAAACAAAGGGAGTGTGTGGCGGGGTGGGAGTTATTCCGATATTTTACATTCGCAACATTTGCAACTTTGTTATCCATTCCATTAAGAATAACAAAAAAAGAACAAAAACAAAAACAACAAATAAAAAACGCTAATATTTTCTAACAATTTCTTACTTATTTCGTTTCTGTTGTTGTTGTTGTTGTTGTTTGCTTGAATGTGTCCTTCTTATCTTGGACATGAAACATTCGGATCTGCAGCAAGTTTGTAAAACCACCAGCATTTATTTTCATATTTTAAGAAACAAATGAAAAAAAAATAACAAGAAATATTGTCTTTTACAACAACAACAACAATAACATCAACCACATTTTAACATTTAAAAGAAAAACACACCCTCTGCTTTAAAGCATTTTAATTGAATTTTATTACCAGGGACCCTGTATGTAACCAAACTGAACATAAAAAAAAATTCTGAAAAAATAAACGAAAGAAAAACTGGAGAAAAAAAGTGAAATAAAAGGCCACAATATTGTTGGACATGACTATTGGACATGGCAGTTGGAGTATTTTTTTTAGTTTTGTTCTCCATGTTTTCGAATACATTAAACTGTCAAAATGATCATGGAAAATATGCAAATGGTTGGCCAATGTATCCAGCAGTTGTCATAGAGCATAAAAATAGTAAAGAATTCATTCTGCGATGGCATCAGGCAACACTAGAGGAGATCTGAGATATTCACTAGAGATCTGCGATATTTAAGTGTTAAATTCGATAGTTTTCTTAAGGAGCTTAGGAAAACCCCATAAGGAAAAGTCTAATGGAACCAAATCACATAATCTCAGCGGCCAGTTCATAGTATCTCCACGTGAGACGAGTATAAGTCATGTACGTCGGCGTAGTCATGGCCCAGGCTCTTTATGGGTAATCTGAGCATATGGGTTAGCCAAACCACTATCATTGTAGCAGCAGTGTATGATGAATGTTCAGCTCAATTTAAAACTAGACTAAGTCAACTCTATGTAACCCCGCGATATGTTACTGAAGTATAAAATATGATAGAAATCATATGGAGAAGACATTGGTCTGTATTAAAGAGGAACGAGTAATTCTCGCCGTATTCTAGTATGTAGTGTGTTGGCTTATTAGACGTGAGTTCACGGTTCAAACCCCAGGTCAGCCATCTCGAACAAAACGAAATATGAAAAAATATTTCTTCAGCGACTTCCTTTCAGCGGATTTCGGGCAAAAACTCTGAGAATGAATAAAATTGCGATGAAAAGTTTCTCAAAAATCTGTCGTTCGAAGTCGACTTTAAACTGTAGGTCCTCTGTCACGCATGTAAAAAATTAACACACACAACATATGCGGTGTGAGAAACTAGGTCGTAATCCTGACTGAAGAGTTGTAATGACCAATTATGTGTGTATGTATGTGAGATGATCACAACTTCAAATCACTTGTGTAGAATATTCAATGGGACTTGAAATGTGTGCCATGTAGCGTCGTACTGTTGAAATCACATTTAGTTGGTCTCTAGCTCAACTAATTTCGGGCAACAGAAGTTGGTAATCATGGATCTATACTACTCGGGGCTGACGGTTTTGGCTTGAGATACATCTTTCTCAAATAAATATGGACCGATGACGTCGCTAGCACAAAATCCTTATGAAAAATTTACATTTTCGGCATGCATTGGATGCTGTTGAATCTCATGTGGTTTGGGTATCATCCCAAAACATTCGGAAATAGAGTTCATGGTTCAAGATGATTTTCCAATGAAAATTCTCATCATTGGTTAACTGCTTCAGAGCTCATTAAGCGAAGCCTCGTATTCTATGGTTCAGGTCTATACGTCCATGATGATATGGCTTTGGCAAATGTATCTACAACAATATGATCCCAGATCTATCTTTGTACCTCAGCTTAAGATAGGTTGAAGTGCTTGAAGATTCCAATAAGTTGTTTACAATTATTTCCAATTGTTTCCGGACAATTGTTTCACTTTGCAATTGGACAACAGCGTGTGATCAGATCAAAATAAGGTTTAAGCGGGGTCAACTATAAACCAAAAGTTCTGTTTCGAACTCTAAAGAAAACGAAATAAATTTTCTAATGCTTTAGGTTAGGTTAAGTTAGGTTAGAGGACGCGTACTTGTCAATTAAAACAAGTACAGTACCCGGAGTTCGAATTGACCCATTGTACAACGTCCTAGTTTCTCACACCACTTATGTTGTATGTGTTAATTTTATACATGAGTGGTGGGACCTACAGTTAAAAGTCGGCTCCGAACGACAGATTTTTTGAGAAACTTTTCATGGCAATTTTATTTACTCTCAGAGTTTTTGCCAGAAATCTGATGAGAGGAAGCCGCCGAAGAAATACTTTTTGTATTTTGTCATTGATGTCTGGCCTGGGGCTCGAACCCTGGCTTTACGTCTAATAAGCCTACACACTACCGACTAGACTACGGCGACTACCTTTATTCTCTTCTTATGCTTTACGAATGCTAAGATTTTAAGAGTCCAGACTCAGAGAGTGTAACATCAGCAAAAAAAACCAAGGGAAAGTCTGGAGCTGATACCACTTATCGCTGCACACGAAACGCAACATATTTCAACAGAGAGCGCTGCTTCTAAATAACCTCAGATAGCAATCATGTGACATGCATCGCGGCAGGATTTTAGCCCTTAAAGGAACAAAAATTAATAAGAAAAACAGTCACGATTATGATGACAGTGTGCTAAATTCATTGTCTTATGCTGCTTAAACTATTTCAATGGCAGTTAACAAATTGGAATACAAATTTAGGTACAGTTTGGCTTTAGGAATTGGGCTACTAAATGTGGAAATAGTATTCAAAAATGAAGCTGGCTAGAACTGCTGTAAATCTTTAATTTTTTTTTCAAATTTTTAAATATTTTTTTATTAAAAAAAAATTAAAATACGACTCGTAAAACATACATTTTAACACTTCAAGTTTAGAAAATAATTTTTTATGTTCTTCGTGCCAAGACAATTAATTTTTTTCAAGTAATTTTTAATTCAACAAAAACGGCGCATAAAAAATTAAATTCAATTCCATACAATTAGCATAGAATTTGCATTAAAAGCAGCCATTTTTACACAGACAGACAGACAGACAGTCAAAGTGACACGAGCAACAAATAAAAAGCCAAAAGAAATAATTAATGAAGCACAAAACACAATCGTTTGTTTTCTAACCCTGATGATGACAAAAATGGCAAAAATAACGCTGAATGAAGTGGTAGAAGAAGGGCAACTTGAAGCAAAACAAGAAGAAGAAGAAGAAGAAGGCTTTGGCATGCTTTTGAGGCCTCTAAAGCAGAGTCTTAAAAGTGACAATGCGAGTAGCAGCACACATGTACGTTGAAGAGACGACAGACGAAGAGAGACAGACAGATAGACAGAGCGATAGATAAACTAAAAGTAGGTTAATGTCTAATTTAAGTAACAATGGTATTTAATTTATCATAAATAAATAATTAAAGGGTCTTCTAAAAAGGTGATGTTATTTTGTACACTATAAAATACAATTAAATATTGAAGGATTGAATAGTTTTTGATGCAATGACTGTCTAAGAGATGTATTTACGGGCTACGTACATGGGTATTTGGTTATGCCATCGAAACCAAAGCCCAATCGTTGCAATACAGTAATCCTTCGATTTACGTCGCCTCGATTAACGTTGTTTCGATTTACGTCGTCAAATTTTTTGTTCCCTCTAATTTCAATTTGCGTCGTCATTTACGATTTACAATGGCCTTTTTTAGAACTAACTGCGACTTAAATCGAGGGATTACTGTAAGTTCCTTGTTAAAAACATACTACTTTGTAGTATGAGCAATATGAAATTCGATTTACGTCGTTTCAATTTACGTCGCCTTTTTTTGGAACCAGCTGCGACGTAAATCGAGGTATTACTGTAAAAGAGTCCAGATCGGACGGCATCTAGACGAGGTAATAATCCAATTCGCCGTGCGATCTTGTGATCCACATTATAACACAGAACCTAAGGCGATATGTTCAACGTATATTGTGATACATCATTCACTTTTGCTGTCATTCTCTAACAGACTTTGATTTGCGTTCATATCAGAACACATGCTTGTAGTAGTCGTCATAGTCTAGTTGGTAGAGTGTTGACTTATTAGACGTAAGGCACAACAAAACGAAGTATGAACGAATATTTCTTCGGCGACTGTCTCTCAGCAGATTTCTGGCAAAAACCCGGATAGTAAATAAAATTGCCATGAAAAGTTTCTCAAAAATATGTCGTTAGGAGTCGACTTTAAACTGCAGGCCCCGCCACTCATGTATAAAATTAACACGCACAACATAAGTGGTGTGAGAAGCTGGATCGTATTCCTGACTGAAGCGTTGTAATGACCAATTATGTTTGTATGTATGTATGTCATAACGTGCTCTAATATATTACAAATTTGGCTAAATTCTTTCGCGTAGTTCTTGAAACTCTGTCTGTCTGTTCTGTCACCATGGTTGACCACCAATATTCAGCGTTAAAGGCTCAGCCTTAATGTCAGCCCATTGAAAAGTGCTGTTTACAAATTAGTCCCGAAGCAGTAACTACCCAAGAAGGGTACATTACTACATTCTGTGCAGAATTTTTGAACTTTGCTTCCTGAATCACATTCTGAAGTTTCATTCGTAAGCCTCAATATGTCATCGAACATCGCATTCAACAATGTTGGTTCAAGTAAAGCGAACTGAGGAATGCATCCTGTAAACTTGTACTCTTTGACATCCACGTTTCTTTCTAACTGTTGTGTAAGGTGACTGAAATACACACATACACACATAAGGGGTCAGTACAACCAGTGGTGTTGTGCTAATTTTTTTTTACCGGAACACGTATATATAATTATATAGACAGGGCCGATCCTGGGTAGGCGGCCGTTCTGTGCGGTCTCATGTCTTAAATTTCACGACGGGGGTGATTTTCCATGATAATCCTGGCGGCGGCGTTTTTTTTTAGGTCTCATGTCCCAAATATGATGATTCGTCAAAAATTAGAAAAAAAATCAGCAATTCTTTTTAATTTTTTTTTTTTCAAAACGTCAGCCAATTCTCGTTATCAGAAATCATCTTTAGTTCCGGAACGCGTTCCTGTCCAAAAAGGAAGTACCGGAACAACATTCCGGAGCGTTCCGGCTCGACAACACGACTGAGTACTGAGGCTTCAATTCGTTTCTAATATACATACATACATAATTGGCCATTACAACCCTTCCGTCAGGACTATGGCCTAGCTTCTCACACCACTTATGCTGTGTGTGTGTTAGTTTTATACATGGGTGGTGCAACATACAGTTTAAAGTCTACTCCGAAAGAATTTTGTTTTTCATGGCATTTTTATTTACTCGCAGAGTTTTTGCCAGAAATCTGCTGAGAGGAAGTCGACGCCGAAGAAATATTTTTTCATATTTTGTTTTGCTGAAGATGTCTGAGTTGGAGTTTGAACCGTGGCCTTACGTCTAATAAAGCAACACACTATCTACTAGACCACGCTGAGTGAATTAACTACTTGTTATTCGCAGTAAGTACTCAGCTGCGCTAAAACCTTTCAGAGACGACAGGACATCTTTTTCGACATCCAAAGTGATTACCGCCGGAAAGAAATTTATTTTCTTGTGACCAGCACTACACTCGTCTTTTTCTATCACAGTCACCGACATCGTCCACAGAATTATCCGGTTCCGCGGAAACCGAATTGTCTTTCGCAGGAGCTCTTCGAATATGCGAGGTATTCTGGGGAGCTGGTTACACGTTAGTCACTCAAACACTTTACCAATTATGTCGAGCAAACACAATAATAATGATCTGACCATGAGGAACTCCTGATGATTAAACACCATTGCAGGATACATTACACAGAGTTCGGTTCAAGAAATAGTGGCAGGAACATTCAGATCATTTTCCCAGATACCCTGCGATATATGTATATGGTGGCCCCATTTTAGTGATTTAAAAAGAGTTCAAGGTAATAATGGCAAAATATTCCTTGGCTTTACCTCCGCGCCCTTTATTTTGGGGCTGCAGGTAGATTTATTTTGAATTGAATTTCGTCTTTTTATTTAACAGACCCTGTGTTTATTTTAAATGCCACATTTTTGATGTTGTTGTTGTTGTTGCTGCTGTGTTTATAATGGATTATTAGTGTTGCAGTGGGTGTTTTTGTTGCTATTCGTTACATGAGCTCATTAAACATTGTTGCTGATGATTTTTGTGGCAAAAATATTCAAATTTGCCTATGTAGAGATGGTTGGTTGGTTGGTTGGTTGGCTGTTTGGTTGCCTTTACATTGAAAATTCAAATTAAAAAAATTGTTTTCCATTTCGATTCCATTTCCTTTTTTATTTTACATTATTTTTATTTATATTCCCTTGAAATTCATAATTTTCTAGAGAAATTTTTATAAACGTCCGCAATGTGTGTGGCAAATTGGGGAGCAAAAAAAAAAGATTTCAAAATGATAGGCTCGAGTTTGTATTAAACGAAGATTGTGATACGAGAATTCATAAAAATCACTGAAGATGTTAATCGCTCAAGCATAATCCAATGGGGAATAAATGAAGAGCAAAACAAGGAAATTATTTTCAAAATTATTGTCAATTATTTTGAATTCTTATGAAATTGCTGTGGCAAAACAAAACAAAACAAAACATAAAATTGCCTTGTAATGCCTTGAAATATTAAAAATTAAATAAAAATTTTTAAATTTTTTTCATATGAAATCCAGCCAGAAGAGGGTGACAAATCATTAAATTCGACAAAAAAAAAATCGAAATCGAAAAGTGTCTTCGATTTCGTATAATTTTCCAATATTTTTGAAATTTTTTTCTTTTTGTTTATTTACATGCCTGATTCCATTATTTTGAATATCTTAAGAACCGATATCATAAATTTCTTTTGTTGGAAAACAAAAAATCGAATTCACAAAACAACTGAAACAATTTCGATTATTTGATGTTTTTAAAGAAATCAATCAACCACAGCACACAAAGAGAAAAGAAAGAAAGACAAAAAAAAAACAATGAAAAGAATAAAACATAATCAAAATCAAATGCACTTAAATATTGGTGCGGGGGAAAAAGCATTTTCAATTTGTATTCATACGAAATACTAGTTAACAAAAATTCGTTAAAGTCCCAAAAAACAGCACAAGCGATGGATAACATAAATTCTCACATGATAATAGTCTATGCATCTGATGCAATAAAAGCTCAGCTAATAGAACAACATCAGAGCAGATGCGTGCTTTTCTCTCTTGAGGAGCAAACAAATGATCCAACACAAGCATCACACTTATTCGCAAAATGAACTCCACTCATTCAGAGATCGCCATAGTCTATAAGGCAGTGTGTTAGCTTATTAGACGTGAGACCAAGGTTCAAAGCCCATGTCAGACGTCTTCAACAAAACGAAATAGAATAGAAATATTTCTTCGGCGCCTTCCTCTTAACAGATTTCTGGCAAAAACTCTAAGAATAAATAAAATTGTCATGAAAAGTTTCTCAAAAACCAGTTTTACGGAGACGACTTTAAATTGTAGGTCCCACCACTCATGTATAAAAATTAACACACACAACAGAAGTGGTGTGAGAAGTTAGGTCGTAATCCTAACTGAAGGGTTGAAATTACCAATTATGTATGTATGTATGTATATATGTATGTAGGTATGTATGTATGTATTTATTCAGAGTGAGGAAATGGACCCACGTCAATAAAAACCACACAAATCTGTCTCTTTATGAATATACGAGGTAGTGGAATTGGTTTGGGTATACGAGGAATACAATACAATATAGTCGACTATAAAAAGACACAGGTTCCGAGGCATATATCCTGAAGTAATTTCTCCACATGCTATGTTGAGTAGACCCCTGAATATCTTCTCTGTCTTAGCTGTTTCTTAGAAACCTCAGTTGAATTTCTTCTGAGTTATACCTAAAACGATTACCAATTTAATTTAAACCAATCGAACATAGTTGTGGTGGTCGTATTAGAAAATAACTGATCACTGAAACTTTTACTGGAATAATAGGGTCTCAGATACTGTCTCAAGTCGACGCTATAATGCAATATCTAGCATTGTATACATCGTTGTTAGGTGTTATTTGTAGAACCACTTTCAATGAACTAGTCAATATATCCTCTATTGATGGCAACAGATTCATATTAACTCCCGTCTAACAGTCATTACAATGCTTTCATTATTTATGGACTCAAGTGGAAATATTGCGGTAAAGTTAACACCTGATTTTATAAAGAAAGGTCGGGGCAATAATTCAATTGAGACGAGCGTCAACTTAGGCAGAGTCCATGTTCCAACTGAAAACATTTTGAAATGTTAACAAAGTATTCCAATCAGTTAGCCGGTATTTAGACTACCAAATCGAAATACTCACCTCGAACTGTTGTATTAGACTCAGAAGGTGATTCAACATAAACCCAGGCGAAATGATTGAGATTATTGAAATCGTGGTCTCAGTAGACTTACATATGTGTGGGTGTACTAGACAAGAGCCCTGCTTCAAATCTCGGAGATATGAAAAAGTTTTACTTTTGGTGATCCCCTCTTAGCAATCGCTCCTGAATATTGTAAGCCTCGCTACTAGTGGATAAAATTGTTGTGTACCTCGTGGGTGGTTTGAGAAGCTAGTTCGCACTTAATAGGCTTGTAATGTATGTATGAGTCCTATAAGGAGCATAGAGAAACAACAGATATTTTGATCTAGTTCCACGATTTCCTTCCTTCAGTAGCTTTATTCTTTGTTTGTATTGCGAATTCCAATCAATTATAACATCATCTTTGAGTCTCCCTAGTCATTTCTGTTCTAGGTTTTTAGTGTAATTGGAGATGTGTTCAGAGATTTTCGATATTCGCAGGTTTTTCTTGGTGTTTGGTCAGAATATTTAAAGCGACTACGAGTGAATTGAGATTCTTTTTTTGTTATATTCCACATACTATACACATGTGCTGAACAATTTGATTTTAACTATCGAAAGACTGGACTGCTTCGATTGTCCTGTGAAGAGTCCGATTGCCGTTGATGTGTCTGCGGTGTAATTGAAAAACTCTTTTCTCTTACTGTCCCTTGGTCCTACCTATATACTATACATAGAGTCCACTAATAATTGATGATAAGATTTTAACAGGGGAAACATCATGGAGAATCATCGAATGATCACAAGAGATGCAGATGAAGAAGTCCTCATCTCAGTTACCTCTGTCGACATATATATGTCTGCGATGATTGTTTTTAAAATCTTTGGTTTGGATTCGTTGATTTGCTTGGTCAAAAACAAGAATTCAATCTCATCTCTGGTACTACATGATCCAAATTTGATTAAGTGTGTCACAACTGTGTCCAATAGAATAACATCGTTATATAGGCCTTCATAAAGTAAAATTTTAAACTAGTCTATGCCTCTCGGCATTTCTGAATTATGTGATACCACTGTATAGTGTTGTCTAGAGGGAAACTCTGATATTTTTTTCTTGTTGAAAGTAATTTTACTTTTTCCCCTTACCAATAAATGTTCAAAGTTGAAATTGAAAAATCATTTCGTACATCAATTGTATTGATCGTAACAGCAAAGAGACATAAAATAACACTCTCTGGAAACAACACTGTCATTGTCACACATATACTCACTCTAATACATGTTAAGAAGAGGGAAAAAACCTCAAAACAGCAGCAACTTGTATTAAGAAGCGTGACACTGTCATTGATAATGACACTAAAAAAAACCGGCATTGAAACATGCTTGCATTCGGCGAGATTCCCTTAAGAAACAAATACAAGATCGATGCCTTTTTTATTAAAAAACGAATCGTTATGCGTCTGATTTGTAATTAATCATGCCACAAAGTAATCACACAGTCAGCCAGCCACCAGAGAGAGATACTTTGAATGCATCTGATAATTTCTTTACTTTTTTTTCGTATTTTGTTTACAGAAAAATTGCTGCGGCATTTTCGTTGATTTATTCCACAACTACAACAAAGAAGGGGCAACAAGGGAAAAGGGCATAAGAAAGTCCAATTGCAGTCATACCGGCAGGTACGAGAGAGACTGTATGAGACAACAGGTTTCATGTAAATTTTACTACAACTTTAGTCATCGATTTTACTTTTTTTTGTCCATCTGCGTCTGTGATGCAATTCCATTTCATTTTGAATTTGAAATGCGTCTGTTGATTTACAGATTTGTGTGTCAAATTGCTGGCGAGCCATTTCCAGCTTACTTGTATCACTCGATTGAGATCTAAAGTTTACCAGCATCAGACAGCAGAAGGAAGGAAAACAAAAACGAAGAAACATGTAAACGAGTAAAGTACTTGGAATTGCTCTGAAGGCATCAACCAGTTGACAAATGTGCATTTTTTTGTTTAAATTCCGGTGGCAATATTGATTAATTGCAGACGAGAAAGCGCAAGAGGAGGTTGGACATGTAAATCTTTGAAAATCTGAAAACAGAAATCCATTTGGATTGACAGGTTTACAGAGAAAATTTCTGTGTGTGTGATGAGATACAAGAAATTTTGTTTTTTACATGAAACTGGACAAAAAAAAATTAGATTTTCTACTCTTTATATGATGATATCGAAGGCAAGTGAAATGGTTATTGAGTTTCAACAGATTGATTCGGAGACCAGTTAAGGCCTATTTGTTGCCCCTCCGAAAAATCAACACAATATCCTAAACCTTGTAATCCACTTCTGAGTTAACTGAGATCATTGGCTGAATTTTTTTCCTTGCAATTCATTCGATGTATTGAAAAAAAGAGGTCCCTCAAATAATTCCGTATACATTAGTTAAGAGCAGTATGCGTGATTTCAGCTCTTCGTCGTGCTCAGTCTATAAGACTACCAGACCACTGCAGTGTCTTCCAAGACAGTGTACGGCTGTCGCAGATATCTCGACGAGATAGCGGAACGATATGATATCCATATCGTATGGGTTCCGGGGCACAGTGGTATTCCGGGTATCTGGCCATACCTATTAGGACCTGCAAGCTCATAATTGATAATGCGATCGTCGATTCCGTCAACGACAGATAGAACGGCTCGTAAAATCTGGCCAAGGCTGGATGAGGTGCGCACAATGAGTCTACTTAAACTCCAAAGAGGCGCGCTTAGTGTAGTTGTCGGTGTCATTACGGGGCATTGCATTACGGGTACGCATGCGAGGCGCATTGGTCTTGGACAACTTGCTAACGACTTTTGCACAAGCTGCAGAGATGAGGAGGAAGAGAAGACTGTCCCTCATCTGCTGGGTACATGCCCGGCTCTACGCCAAAGGAGAAGGAAGTACTTGGGTACTTACTACATGGATTATCTGGAGGAACTGTCAAGGATTGACATTGGCAGCCTGAATCGCTTCATCAGGAGCTCAGAATGGTTTCGAGACTAGGTGATAACGGATGACTGTGGTAGCACAATGCGGCCTAAGTGAGTCCATTCAAAAATTTTTCTTGGTTGGGTAGCCAACTCTACCTACCTACCTACCTAGCTCTTCGTCTTCAAGGCCATTTTTTGAAACCTCCATAGTAGATCAGCTTCATTACATACATAATTGGTCATTACAACCCTTTAGTCAAGATTACGACCTAGTTTCTCACATATGTTGTGTGCGCTAATTTTTATACATGAGTGGTGGGACCTAATGTTTAAAGTCTACTCTCGAATGATAGATTTTTTGAGAAACTTTTCATGGTAATTTTATTTACTTTCAGAGTTTTTGCCAGAAATCCGCTGAAAGGAAGTCTCCGACGAAATATTTCTTCCTTGCCTCACGTCTAATAAGCCAACACACTACCTACCAGACTACGACGACTTCAATTCCGGTTGTTGTTAACGTGTTAAAATTCATTCATCATTCTTTTTTAGTTCTGTCTCGGTTAGAAGATGGTGGCCATGCAACTCTCTTTATCAGTCATGCTATCGTTATTCTCTTAAGATCCTGTTTAAACCATAAAGACTTCGAGATAATGCAAGTCTTTGTTGGTCAATAAACTGACTTTATCAGTCATGCCCGAAATTTCCACAAGACGAACACAAAAATCAATTTGAGCCTCTGTACTAATACTCTTCTAGCATTTCCTGTGGCTAAGTATTCTATGGCTATGTATTGTTTCAAGTACTCAGAGCCATAATCGTTGCGAGGCTCTCTTTTTGTGTTCATAGTCAAATTGTATGTCAGAACCGCCATCGTTTCTAGGGCGTAGATTTCAAAAGTTCACAAGTCAGTTAATATGACTCATAATTATGAATCTGCAGGTTTTCAAGGCAAATAGTTGTTCCCACCAGATCCATTATCAAGCCATTCTCAAGCATTGAGTCAACATTAGTATGCCAGATGACAGAGCCGACAACCCGATCGTATATGAAGAACATTTGTACGTCGAATGACTTATCAAAACATTTTAAAATCGGTCTTACATGGCTGTCCTTTTATGGTGTCATGTTCAGAGCTGCTTCCCGTAGTTCCGTTCCATCGCTTTGTCTGATGTTGTTTTAAAAGCTCAGAATAGGATCTTGTGTTATGGATCAGACAGCAGTTGCTGATCAGTTCTGTTGTGGAATGCGAAGTATGATTTGTGCGGTATTATTTGTAAACCAACAAACACTACAAGAATAAATGTAAACAAAATACACAAACAACAATAATGAAACAACGATGTTTACATTTATAGAGATCTCGAGAAGGCGAAACCACGAACATTCGTCTTCAAGAATATTCATCAGACTGAAGTACAGTCAGCCTTGTTTGAAGAAGCGGTGCATTTGAGGAGAGTAATCGTGGTTTGAAGATCTCTGTTACAAAGATATATATGTCGTATAATTGCTTAGTGATTTTTATTGTTTATGCTTTAAAAAAATACTGAATATTTTCTCAAATTTCTTTTTTTATTTGAAAGTACAATCCTTTCGGTTAACAATGGAAAATAATTTCATTCAAATGGCTGCCTCGGCTGGCCATGCAGTAGCCTACACGATCGGTCCAATTTTTAAGCACATTATAGATTGTGTGCAGCTGTATTTCACCAATGGCTTCACGAATATTGTCCTTTAAAGCGGATGTACTGGTCAGAAGAGGCACGACCACCGAACTCTCTAATGAATTCTCTACGTTGGGGATCCCTTTGGGGACCTGCAAACTTATAATTGACAATGCAACCGTAGATCTCGTCCACAGAATTTGGGCAACTTCGGATAAGGGCAGAGCAGCGCAAAAGATCTGGCCGAGGCTGGATGGGAAGCGCACGGCGACTCTGCTTAAACTCCAAAGAAGTAGGCTCAGCATTGTTATTGGTATTATTACGGGGCATTGCATTATAGGAGCGCATGCGAGGCGTATTGGTCTTGGACGCCTTGCAAATGATTTCTGCAGAAGCTGTGGAGATGAAGAGGAAGATGAGACTATTCTTCATGTACTATTGTGCACATATCCGGCACTTAGTCGGAGGAGAAAGAGGTACCTGGGTGCCTACTGCATAGAGGATATGGATGAACTGTCATGTATGGATATTGGCAGCCTGAGTCGCTTCATTGGAAGCTCCGAATGGTTCCTGGAATAGAGGAAATGAGGAACTGTGGTATCACAATGTGCCCTGTGTGCGGCCTAAGTGTTTCCGCTCATGACTCCATCGAGGGGGCAGCCACTTCTACCTGCCTACCTACCTACCTAAAGGTAGGAATAAGAATTAATCCGATATATAAATTCGTTCTGAAACATGATAAACATTCTTTCTCCTTCGGGTTTCTTTTTGACTCCATGCAAAATATTTGAGCAAAAAACGATTTTTACAAAATTTTCTAAGACAAGTGTGATTGGCTTAATCCGAATATAATCGATGTAGATATGAAGGCTCCTTGTGTTGCCCTGAGAAATAATATAAGCTACCGAGTTTTATGTTTTCTCTAAATGTCGATTGGAGTGGCCTGAAGTTAAAAAACGCAATTTTTAGGCAACTTGTTCTACGACAAGCCGATATCTCCAACATGTTCTAAGACAAACAGTGTGCCACGATTGACTGAATCCGTGTTCGATGTTTTTACATCCTATCTGTTTACGATAGAAGATCTATTCATTTAGTTGGAAGCATGCCACATCAGCATGTTGTATAGTGTTGGATAGTTTATAGCCGGATTCGGCATTCATATCTTCTTAGCGTTCTTTTCAATCACGAACAATTTTTGAATTATACTCGCAACAATTCAAATAATGTGAGCCTATATTTAGGATGACTTTTTCACCCACGATAGAGCAAATAAAACCAAATAAAAACGGCAGGGAGAAGTATTAATTGCCTCTGCTTCAGTTCGTTTATAAATAAACTTGAATTTGTTAAAACATTTTAAAATAAACGAAAAACTCTGTTGTTTTTTAAAAGTTTTTTTTAATTGAAAACTGTAGACAATTTTGTTTAACAAATTTATCGAAATCGAAAACCCACGCTTCCATAGAAACACTCTGAAATTAATAAAACATGGTTACTTTGAAGACATTTGACCTGAAGACAATTAAAGAAAACATCATCAAATCCATCAACAACTGGAAGACTGGTGGTGGTTAAAAAAAAAATTAGAACACAATTCAAATCAAATCAACATGAAATACAAGCACAAAACAACAGCACCCATAATCATTAGAAATTGTTTTGGGTGAAATCCTCTTCATGTAATGCCATGTAGCATTGATTACTGCGTTACATACGAGTGAGTATACGGCCGAAATCCAATTTCAATGAATGAAGTGAAGCAATACCAACCACATGGCAGACGATTAAGTGGGTTTTATGCTTTAAGTTTTCATTTATTTTTTAATTTCTTCAGATTTAAATTGAATTTCATGCAGAGCTTTTATCACGATTGAAAGAAAATTAAAAAAAATCCAAAAAATTATTTTGAATTTTTAGCGCGTGCTTAAGACCACAAATAGCCTCATGCCTCATGCCTCATGCCATATGGTGTTAAAATTCCTTCTTTTTCTATCACTGCCATCATTATTATTGAACATGATTTCCAAGTGTGCCTTAATGAGCTGATGATGGTAGAAACACTTCAAATTAAAAATCATTCCAATTTCAATGATCATGTCAAAATGTTTGTAACATATTACGTGTATATAACGTTGAAACACGTACATACATACGTATGTAAACCGTGTTCATTCATTGAAAGTGATCTTCAGCCATAGAATCACTCAACTCTGTGAACACCATCACTTAAAGGGTGTCAGATATTTTCATCAGCATGTTAAACGTTAAGAGCCGGGTGTTCGTTACAACGCAAAGAAGTACTCATAAATGGATATGTATTATTATTGGGTTGTAGAAATAGTAATTTCGTTGAATTAAATCAACCTTTTATCCTGAAGCATCTGACAATAAATTTAAGTATTTGTGTGGAGACACCACAATTTAATCAAGGTGATGAGGCCTTAGTCTGCCTAACTACGAAAATATGCAAAGAATTTCAGGAGCCAGTAGCCTCAGAGAGCGCAAATATGTTCAGCTGGTACCAAAGGTTACAATGACCCGTAATAGCCCGTTTCGAATGGCTTTAAGCTGTTCTATTTGTAAGCTTACTTGACATTTCCCTGTTAAGTAAAAGGAAACTTTTTGTCTGACTTTAGCCCAGACTTTGACTTTGACAGCGAATAGGGAATTCCCTCTCTTCCATGCCAAGGAACCCAGCCCAATGTAACCAGCATGTAAGAATCTATGGACACTCGTATACCATGTTCAAAGTGGCCATGGTGGATTGAAGCATTCTAAGAGCGGGTCATTTTGTGGATGTAAAGGGTCCGCCAAATAACTTTTTTTTTTTGAAAATGCTTTAAAAAAAAACTACTGAATATTTTCTCAAATTTCTTTTTTTATTTGAAAGTAAAATCCTTCCGGTTAATAATGGAAAATAATTTCAGTCAAATGGCTGCCTCGGCTAGCCATGCAGTAGCCTACACCAGAAGATGCCGATTTTGGCAAAAAAAAAAATCATCTTTTCAGATGAAGCTCATTTTGTTCTTGGCGGGTATGTAAACAAGCAAAATTGTCGCATTTGGGCCACATAAAACCCGCACGCATACATTGAAAAGCCGACGCACCCAAAACGAGTCACTGTTTGGTGCGGATTTTGGTCCAGACGCATAATTGGGCCATTTTTCTTCGAAAGTGAGCAAGGAGTGGCCGTTACAGTGAACGGCGATCGTTATCGGGCCATGTTGAACGAATTTTTGTTCACAAAAATTGGAGAGGAGTATATTGGCAACATGTGGTTTCAACAGGACGGCGCTACGTGCCATACAGCCGAAGCTACACTCGATGTTTTGCGCCCTGTTTTTGGAGATCGGATTATCAGCCGCAGAGCTGATGTAGTTTGGCCACCTCGAAGCTGCGATTTGATACCGTTGGACTATTATTTGTGGGGTGCCGTCAAAGATAAGTGTTATACCGACAAGCCAGAGACAATTGACGCTTTAAAGGACAATATTCGTAAAGCCATTGGTGAAATACAGCTGCACCGGCCAGCCGGGGCAGCCATTTGAATGAAATTATTTTCCATTATTAACCGGAAGGCTTGTACTTTCAAATAAAAAAAAGAAATTTGAGAAAATATTCAGCGGTTTTTTTTTAAAGCATTTTCAAAAAAAAAAGTTATTTGGCGGACCCTTTATTTGTTAGCTTACTTGACATTTCCCGGTTAAGTAAAAGGAAACTTTTTGTCTGACTTTAGCGGAGAGTTTGACTTTGACAGCGAATAGGGAATTCCCTCTCTTCCACATTTTAAGGATTTCACACAGAATGCCTGGAGTTCAAATAAAAGTCATGCCAAGGAACCCAGCCCAATGTAACCAGCATGTAAGAATCTATAGACACTCGTATACCATGTTCAAGGTGGCCATGGTCGATTGAAGCCTTCTAAGATCGGGTCATTTTGTGGACGTATTTTTCAACAAGTAATCTGAACATGAATAATTATGTCCGAAATTTTTTTGCAAGCATTGTACCATGTACTGAACATATTGCATCATCAGCAGGTCTCATCAATACACCCGAAAGCGAGTCTTGATGGAACTTCATAGACTTGATTTTCCAGTCTTCACAATGCTTTATAGTCACCAATAAGTTACTGAAGACAACTATTAACAGCAGTGACAGCATGTTAACACTATAGACGGCGTGAAAAGTCCTCTAAGACCCAATACTTTGCCCATATGCAGTACAAGAATTGAATTATTTCTTCAGGTTAATAATTCTTCATTCCAAACGTCGTTTGGCTTCAGGTGGCCAGGCGTCTTCAAATTACTAGGTAAGCATGAGACAAGGAACTTACATACAGCATAGCTGAAGGTAAGAGCAAAATGACAGTGATATCGAGGAAACACGGCGCTATAATTTGGATTCAGACCTGTGGGATAGCGATTACGACGGCATATTGACATTGCAAAGCTAGATTCTAAGGCTGATATAAGGACAATATTGCAAAGCTATCGGAAGCTTTTGTTCTTGCTTCTCCACAGGGGAAAATCTTTTTCTCAATGGACGATTAGACTAATGGTAGGCACATGACCATATACATTACATGACCAACAAGATCTTCTTATCTGGGTTTCGATAACTGCAGGAAAAAGTATGTTCTAAACTCGCCGTAGTCTAGTAAGTAGTGTGTTGGTTTTTTAGACGTGAGGATACGTGAGGATATCTCTAACAAAGCCAAGTATGAAAAAATATTTCGTCGGCGACTTCCTCTCAGTAGATTTCTGGCTAGAAATTTTGAGAATAAATAAACCCATGGGAAAACGCGCGGGTATCAACTTAACGGAAGTCTATACCATTGAAAAATGTGTTGAATTCATCCTGAATGGAGAGTACAAAGCATGGCACAAAGTATTACTAACTGATAGTCAGGTAAACACCGTTCACTCGGCTTTTATAAGGTTAAGTCGACAACTGTATGGAACTGTTTTGTGAAAACTGAATCAAGTTGGTAGGGAAATAGAACCACCCTCTACTGCATCTTCGACTTCGCAACAACGAGCAAACAGATGAGATTGCGCAGTGGGGAACTTCTACTACGTCGTTGATGGGGCCATAAGCCTTCTGTGGGGGCAAATGCTTGGAAACTTATGCTTAACGAAAGAGAAAGTAAAAAGTGGCAAGACTTCGCCGTAGTCTAGTAGGTAATGTGTTGGCTTATTAGACGTGAGGCCACGGTTCAAACCCCGGATCGGGTAGGTCCAATAAATGGAAATATGAAAAAATATTTCGTCGGCGACTTCCTCTCGGCATATTTCTTGCAAAAACTCTACGAGCAAATTAAATTGCCATGAAAAGTTTCTCACAAATCTATTGTTCGGAATTGACTTTAAACTGTAGGTCCTGCCACTCATGTTTAAAATGAACACACACACAACATATGTGATGTGAGAAGCTAGGTTGTAACCCTAACTGATAGATTATAATGACCAATTACATATGTGTGTATGTAAACCTTTTTTCCCTTAACCAATATGTTTGTTTAAATTACTCAGCATAATTGTTGATTTTTTTTCAAATTTTTTTTTTTTTATTTCAATTCAAATACCAAGAATCACTTTTAGAATGAATTTCATTTAGACCAACTAGAGCTTGTTTAGATAACAAATATTGGAAGTGTTATGATTCCTTTGGTGTTGTTATTTCCATGTAAATTATGCTGGATTATTGATTTTTTTCTTTCTCGTTTGTATTGTCGAAATTCAATTCAAATCATTTGCTCTTGACGTTGTGAAGAATACCTGCTGATTTTTAGATTTGTGATCTTCATTCGGTCATATGTTTAGAACGAAGCGTTAGTTTGACATCAATTCTTAGGTTTTTTTTCTTGTATTTTTGTGTTGTTCTTTATAATCCTTTAATATGATTAATTTCAATTTTATATATATAAAAAAAAAATGGAAAATCATGCAGAGTTAAATATTTTGAAAAAATATTTATTTTTCATATGCTTATGCAACTCATTGAATAATTCCTGCATAATGGGTTGCAGCGAATTAGTTGTGTGCTACCAAGAGGAATGGTAGTGATATCAAGACTATAAAAAAATTGAAACGGAACCTTAAATGAAGCCTGTGTAGCACGATTTCCAATGAAACCCGAAAGAAATAAAGTCTCCTTCACCAAGACATCCTCATGGAATTTCTCCATGTATGCCTCTATTATTAGTGCAAAGTGTCCATCATTATTTGTGTTGTTTATATGCCATATCACGCCAAAAAATTCCTAAATTCTTTACAAAGCCTGTGTTTAATCGACCGGAACATTATTCAAACCTAGAGGTCTCCCGTCATTTATCTGCGCGATTTAGAAAAGTCTGTTTGCACTTGCATTATGAGCCTCGTAGACGGAGGGTGGTTATTGCAAAGAGGATAGTTTTCCCATTTTACGATCGCCATATGCGTGCTACCGAGAACACTATTCGCAATGCGAAGGACTCATTCCAGACCACTCCTTCAGCCAACTACCGACCAACATCCGTACGTAGACAATACACAAGATCTGCCGAAACCATCACCGCTGTCGGTAAGCGTATCGAATTCGTGGTGCTCACCAAAACTCTGTCTTTTGCAGACTACAACTGACGTCTTGGCTTTGCACACAAAAAAAATTCCACAGACAACGACATTTGTTCACTAAATGGCCTCTGCTGTAGTTGACAACTGACCCTACTTTTCATTAGAAAAACATGTTCAGCAGTGAGGCTCATTTCTGGATGAATGGGCACGTGAACAAAAAATCAAATTTGTCTAAAATACGAATTCACAAGAGATCTAGAGATAGTGTCCAATACATTCCGAATAAGTCACTGTTTGATGTTTATTTGAGGCTGCAGACCTTATCAGTCCGTATTTCTTTGAAAACGACATTGGTCTGGACGGCACTGTCAATGTCGAGCCCTAAAACCCGCATAATATTCTCTCCTTCTACTATTAACATCTTCATCTGGCAATTTCTGGAAACACAAGTGTATTGGCGTCAGATATTATTAACCTGAGGCAATTATAAGAAAGTCTTAATATTTCTTAACTTTGTTTCAGAAAATTTTATAATCCGACGTTGTCTAGAAACAAAGCTATACGTGAAAATGTATTGGGTTTGGTCTTACCCTTTACCAACATATGGAACTATCTTACTGCCCCAACAATATGGAACTGTCTTGTCGTTGAGGGTTCAAAGTCTGAAATTTTTTTTGCTTACACCCTGCTTCAAATTCATAGATTGTACGGCTTTAACAAGCACTTCATACACCACACCAAGCACCCTTCTCCCCATTATAGCAAATCTTTTTCAACTTTTTTCAAGTTGAGCAACAGAAAATAGTCCGACATAAAAAACTCTGGCGAGAAAGGTTGTATCACACAGCTTCGAACTTTTATTCATTATTTTCGATCATCGCAAAAGTAGACGTACATATGTAGTGGATCATTGTTTTGCTGAAACAATACTTTATTCCGCCAAGAGTCCTAGTACAGCATACTTTCGAGGATTCAAAAAAGATGTGCCAAGACCATCGTGACTTTGTACATGATTCTATCAAACCACGCCAATGATTCTCAGGTATGTAGTGGAGGATAGAATCAAAAACTTGACTTTATTGCAATGCAACATTGCAAACCTCTCCATTGAAAAATGTTCACGACGAAATTTTTGTTAAATATTGTGCCTTCCAACAGTGACTTTTAAATTTTGAGCACTTGTTAACTTTATTTAGCCTGTATTGCTAAATCTCCATAGACGGGCAACAGACAACAACGTTTGTTCGCTGAATAAGCTTTGAAGCAGCTGACTAATTTTCATTGAAAAATCATCTTCAGCGATGAGGTCCATTTCTGGTTGAATTGGTTTGTGAAGAGACCAAATTGTCGAATTTTTGACGATCCAAGAGTGTCTAATTCATCCTTACATGTCACTGTTTGGTGTGGATTTTGGGCAGCCAATACCTTTGGTCGATATTTCTTTGAAATGTTGGCCAGAACATCACAGACAACGACGACTACTGTATGTCGTTGATTACTAATTCCTGAGGTCTGAATTGGATGATCTGGACACCAGCGATCTGTAATTTCAACAGAATGGCCCAGGCAGCTCTAGCCATATTGGATATGCGAATTGAACATTGTGAATGCGATTTGAACTGACCTTCCAGATCGTATGATTTGACCCTGTTAGACATGTTCTTATGGGTTTTTCCTTAGTCACAAGTGTATGCAAATAAGAAACAAACTAAAACGATTCTCTCGTCCACCTAGTGCAGGCGAGACAGACATTTGAACGATGTTTTATTCAACACAGAATGGCATCAATAGAATCGAAAACGTCGATGATATCTTGCACACACTTTTTTCTATTAAAATTTGAATATAAGAATCCCTTAAGGAAGGACGTGATATAAGAGGCAACAGCACAAAGTTTTTATAGTATAACGCTTCATGAGCCTACCCTACTTCAGCCAACTATCATTTAATATGGTTCGCGTGCATTTTCTTAAACGATTCTTAACTGGACAGCTGAATTAGTTAATCAATACGGTGATCATATTGGTAGCATGGGCATAGGTTAGGTTAGGTTAGAGGACGTGTACTTGTCAATTAAAACAAGTACAGTATCCGGAGGTCGAATTGACCCATTGTACAATGTCCTAGTTTCTCACACCACTTATGTTGTGCGTGTTAATTTTATACATGAGTGGTGGGACCTACAGTTTAAAGTCGACTCCGAACGACAGATTTTTGAGAAACTTTTTTCATGGCAATTTTATTTACCACTCAGAGTTTTTGCCAGAAATCTGCTGAGAGGAAGTTGCCGAAGAAATGTTTTTTTTTTGTATTTTGTCTTGCGAACCCTGGCTTTACATCTAATAAGCCAACACACTACTAGACTATGGCGACTTCATATAGCATGGGCATCCTCATTTAAGTTTTGCCGCACAGAACTTTATAATCGTAAAGGAAAGAACAGGCTTTCTTGAGCCCGTATCTCAATATTGGTCGCCCTGAGAATTTTTAAATGAAACTCTTGAGGAGGATAGCGGTGGGCTATTTTTATTTTACTTTTGATGCTAACAAAGGCCGAAAAATTGGGAGAATTTATTCTCAACATTCGCATGTAATTTATGAAACTATTTTACACACAGAAAGTTTTCATATCGGGTCAATTGCCAAAGTGTGGCTAAAATGTTAGTTGTTCCAGCTTTGAGATTTTCGGTTACAAACCGTTGAATAAACATGTCGGAATGACTTTAAAAATTAGCGATAGTGGGCTACAAAAAAAAAAAAAAACTGAGATACTCTGTGGAAGTCATGATTAATTTTATCCGCATTATGGCTCATTATGATGATCATCACCCTGATTATTGTTAGACAAAGAAAGACATCCTACGCATGTTGTGTTGTGAATTGAATATTAATTTCTTTTTTTTTTTGTTGTAGTTGCTGTTGTTGTAGCTGTTAGAAAACAAATATGTACTTTTGAATACACACAACACACTTTAAAATGATTAAGAAAAATTATAATTAAATTAATTATGTTTTGTTTTGTCTTGTACGTTATTAAATAATTCGAAATTGATATAAAAAATGATCTGATATGATCGCTCATCTTACTTAAGTATGAGTACTCACTCACTCGTACGAGTACGAGTACGAATACGTATAGTTTTTGAACAAAGGTTGGCGTTTTTATTTATGATTTTCAGGCTTTTTATTTCATTGATTTTTTTTTTGTTATTAAAGGCTGACAGTATGAGCTTTAAAGTCTAATAAATTGCATGAACATCAGTTTGTGTTTTTTCTCTATTTTTTCCTCCATCATTGTTTATTTGATTTGTTTCATTTACAAGGCGTTAGATTTGTACTGACTGTTGTCTTAAGTTTTTGTTTTTTTTTCTTTGTTTCATTTTCCCTGTTTTTTATTTGATTTTATTCACTATTCAGCACTTTAAGTTCCATAATAAATAAACTGACTAACTGGCTGGCTGACTGGCTGACTGTTTACTTGACTTGCTGGTTGGTTGCCATGATTTGTATTCTTCTGTTTGGTTTGGTTTTTCTGTTTATATGGATGGGGCTGAGGAGTGTGGGCGTTACGGGCGCGTTTTCTTTACCAGACAAAAATTTATTTATTTTTTTCTTTCTTTCATAATCATCATCACCATCACCATCACCATCAAAACGCAACATCTTTAACTGATGATTGATTATCATTCGTTTAGCATTACTTATATAGTTTTACTGGAGTTTTGTTTTGTATGAATTTGATTTTATTATTAAAAACGGTAAATCTAATTATTCACTGAATTAAAAACTAAAATTTTATTAAAAATGTGAATAAAAATTAGTAACAATAAATCATACAAATTTTCAGCTTGGGCCACACAGAAGCATAGGAAAATTGTATGTAAGGTAAGGAAAATTTCCTAAGAAAATAAATCCAATCTTTTAAGCTAAGGCCTGGTTATAAGCATTTAAGAAGATGTCCCCTAAAGTAGTTGCATACATAAAGGGTCCGCCAAATAACTTTTTTTTTGAAAATGCTTTAAAAAAAAACTACTGAATATTTTCTAACATTTTTTTTTATTTAAAAGTACAATCCTTCCGGTAAATAATGGAAAATAATTTCATTCAAATGGCTGCCTCGGCTGGCCATGCAGTAGCCTACACCAGAAGATGCCGATTTTGGCAAAAAAAATCATCTTTTCAGATGAAGCTCATTTTGATTTTGGCGGGTATGTAAACAAGCAAAATTGCCGCGTTTGGGTCACAGAAAACCCGCACGCATACATTGAAAAGCCGACGCACGCAAAACGAGTCACTATTTTGTGTGGATTTTGGTCCAGAGGCATAATTGGGCCATTTTTCTTCGAAAATGAGCAAGGAGTGGCCGTTACAGTCAATGGCGATCGTTATCGGGCCATGTTGAACGAATTGTTATTCACAAAAATTGAAGAGCAGGATATTGGCAACATTTGGTTTCAACAGGACGGCTCTACGTGCCACACAGCCGAAGCTACACTCGATGTTTTGCGCCCTGTTTTTGAAGATCGCATTATCAGCCGCAGAGCTGATGTCGTTTGGCCACCTCGGAGCTGCGATTTGACACCGTTGGCCTATTATTTGTGGGGTGCCGTCAAAGATAAGTGCTATACCGACAAGCCAGAGACAATTGACGCTTTGAAGGACAATATTCGTGAAGCCAGCTGCACACAATCGATAATGTGCTTAAAAATTGGACCGATCGTGTAGGCTACTGCATTGCCAGCCGAGGCAGCCATTTGAATGAAATTATTTTCCATTATTAACCGGAAGAATTGTACTTTCAAATAAAAAGAGAAATTTGAGAAAATATTCAGTAGTTTTTTTAAAGCATTTTTTTTATTTGGCGGACCCTTTATTTTAAAAAGAAATATATGTACATACATATACATATAAACGACAATTAGATCCTTAGAGTGTTTACACTACACCGAATATTGTTCAAAATTGCCGGATATTTCTGAATTAGATATCGTGGCATTAAACGGTACCTGAATACAAGTAGGGAAACATAGCTGGAAAAACTTATCGACAAACAGTCTCGTAAGGTTTTCACTCTGTCATTAAAGTAAGATGAAAAAATTAACTCAGGCCAATGATATCATTTGCCGATATAAGAAGTACGCGGTATGAGTCATACCGATCGCAACTTTATACGGGGTTTCCATAACCATAGGCTAGGATATATTAGCATAACTTTTGCCTAAGCAGTAAATACGAGGAGGATGTTATACCATAACCATATAGTCGCCGTAGTCTAGTAGGTGTAGTGTGTTGGTTTATTAGACGCAAGGCCACGGTTCAAACCCCAGGTCAGACATTATAACGAAAATATGAAAAAATATTTCGGCGGCAACTTCCTCTCAGCAGATTTCTGGCAAAAAAAAATGCGAATAAATAAAATTGCCATGAAAAGTTTCTCAAAAATCTGTCATTCGGAGTCGACTTTAAACTGTTGTATGTCCCGCCACTCAAATATAAAATTAACACACACAACATGAGTGGTGTGAGAAGCTAGGCCGTAATCCTGACTGAAGATTTGTAATGGCCAATTATGTATGTAAAACAGTTACTACTTATGAACACACTTTCGTCAGCATAGAGTTTTATGGGAAATGGAATTATCGAGTAAGAAAATTTGAATTTTTTTTGTCTAGTTTTTCGGAATAAACCGACGGTAATTTAAAAATTTTTTATTTTTCTTTTCAATTTCTATTAGAATACAAATTTTTTTCTTTAAATAAAATACAATTCTGGTGAAATTTGTGAATAAAAATTAATCATACAAGTTTAATCACTTATTAGTGAATTATATATTTGATTTTTGTGTTGGTTTATTATTGCTAATAAATCAATTAATTTATGGCATGAATTATTTATTTATTAATTTATTATATACGTACATATCTTTTTATATGGCGCTTTGGAAAATTTTCGAACAAAGTTCTTAAATGAATTAAATGAATACCAATATTTCCAGGTTGTAATAAATACAAATTTAATTTCATATGGCCAATTCACACGACTTTGTATCGTGTATGTTGTATTGAATACACTTCGTTGTTTGGGAACGCTCAATGCTATGCTGTATTGTGTATGTCGCATTCTCCTTCATAATTTTTGGCATTCATACAATTTGATAGCACGAAACCAATACAACTTTAAAAAACATATGAAAAAAATGTTTATAAGTGTATCGGATAGTCGTCCAACAATACAATGAATACAACAATACAACGGCTTGTGTGAATTGACCAACATTTTACAAATACAATTGGGCAATTCATACAAGCCCTTGTATCGTTGTATGGCGTGTATTGTTGGACGAAAATACAACAGTGTATGCTTGTTGTTGATAATTTTCATATATAAATCCAATACACTTATTCCTACCAGAACATGTCTACTCATTTGGCCGGCAAGTGTGATGTGTAAACACATCACAAGTTCCCATCAAGTTATTAAGGGCAATGTGAAAAAATTGATGTAAACATTTGTGTACATGTGATTTTGCTTCTCTTTCTAACATATGAGTTCTTTCGACTGTAAAACATATATCTAACCTGTTCACTCTTTAACTGTTTTTAAGTCACAGTTGATGTAAATGTGGTCACAGTTGTCTAGTCAAATTTGATTCACATATCAGTCAAAGTTGACACATCAAAAGTGTTGAAAAAAAAAGGTCACTGTTGACTAGTCAAACTTGATTCACATACCAGTCAAAGTTGACATATCAAAAGTGTTGAAAAATAGGTCGCTGTTGACTAGTCAAACTTGATGATTACAAAAGAAAAATGTTTTTGGCTAGTTTAGCTTTAGCAGTACCAGTCATCTTACGGTTTTTACCTTAGCCTTTTCTGTCTTCTTCTTTTTCTCAGCAGTCTCTTTGGCGACAGATGAATTTTTACCAAGAGCTGCCTTTTTAGCGGAACTAGCAGCCTTCTTTTTGTCAGCAGCAGCCTTTTTCTTTTCAGCAGTGGGTTACTTTGCTTCGGGTTCCTTTGAAGCAGCAGCTGACAATTTGAATGAACCAGAAGCAGCCTTACCTTTAGTTTGGATTAATTTTCCACTGGTAATAGCACTCTTCAAATATTTCTTAATGAATGGAGCCAATTTTTGGGCATTTAACTTATATGTGCTGGTGAGGTATTTCTTGATAGCTCGCAAAGATGAGCTTCCACGTTCCTTTAAGGTTTTAATGGCAGCATCTACCATTTGTTGGGTTGGTGGATTGTATACAAATACAATTAAAATTTTCGTCATAAGAAGCTATAAAGTTTTGTTTTCAAAGCCTACTACGATTTAGTTTTTGAAATTAATAAATATATCGGTCATTTGACAGTCAACAGTGATGTGTTTTTGATGTATTAACAAATACAACTCTGAACCATAAAAAGTCAAATAAAAACTACATGTGTGGTAGTAAGTTTTGTATGTGTTAGTTTCGGTCATTCATTTATTGTAGGGATACACATTTTTTTTCATATGTTTATAAAAGTTGTATTGGTTTCGTGCTATCAGTTTATGTAAATGCCAGTAATCAAGAAGAAGAATAAAAATACAAAATATTTTCTATGCAACTTGAGTTAACAATTAACATTTCAAAATTATATTTTTCGGCCAGATAACAACACAGCCCTGCAAATTTGGACTTTTTTTTGTGCAAATAAGATGGCTCCAGGTATTTCCGAAGGCATTTTGCGCGTTTTGGGTGCTGATTACAGATCTTCATTCAGATTTAAAAAATTCAATATGGCGGTCAAGTAAATCTGAATAATTTTTATAAACTTCGACCGCCATATTGGATCCGCCATTTTGAATTTTTTAAATCTGAATGAAGATTTGTAATCAGCGACCCCAAAAACCCCTGAGTAACAATTTTCAAGTAAATCTGATTAATTTTTAAGCATCTCCGTAATGTGTTTATATAAACCCACCCCCTATAATTCAAGGGTGCATGCAAACAATTTGGCTTCGGGCTCATTTCAAAGAGCAAAGATCAATTGTCAATTTCTGACAATAGCGATGATTCTAGCACGTCAGTGTTTAGCTCTACAATTTTTCAAAAATGGCCAAAAACGCTATTTTTAGGGGTTTTTCTCAAATACCTGACGTGATGGAAAGTTTTTTTGAACCCAGATTCTTGTTCAGCGCGCAAATGCATTCGGAAACACCTGGAGCAATCTTATTTGCAAAACCCATGCAGCGCTGTATAATTATTTAATTTACTTTTTTCCGCAATATTTTTCATTTTGCTGCTTGAAAATCAAATTATTAATATTGGTATTCTTTTTCTTATCCGCTTTTTGACGTTTGGAATACGAAATACACAATACAACATAACATTGAGCGTTCACAAACAAAAGTGTAAGAAGTCGCCGTAGTCTAGTAGGTAGTGTGTTGGTTTATTAGACGTAAAAGGTAGGGTTCTTCGGCGCCTTCCTCTCAGTAGATTTCTGGCAAAAACTCTGAGAGTAAATAAAATTGCCATGAAAAAAAAGTTTCTCAAAAATCTGTCGTTCGGAGTCGACTTTAAACTGCAGGTCCCACCACTCATGTATAAAATTAGCACGCACAACATAAGTGGTGTGACAAACTAGGACGTTGTACAATGGGTCAATTCAACCTCCGGGTACTGTACTTCTCTTAATTGACAAGTACACGTCCTCTAAACTAAACTAACCTAACAAAAGTGTATTAAATACAACATACACGATACAAAGTCGTGTGAATCGCCCAAATATTTGTAAAAATATGGTATTTAAGCAACAGACAACAAGATTTTGCAATAGGAATGTAAAATAAAAAAAATATTTTCAAAAATTATCACAAACAATGATAATTCAATCTGATTAAGATAAAGACGTATAAATCCAAAAAAGAAAAAAAATCATTTAATTTTCATTTAAAATAAATAAAAACCGCTCCCTTAATTATTGAACATTTAAATAATTTTCACGGGAATGAAAAACAAAACTGTAATGAAATCTACAACAAAAACTTTCTAAGTACGAGTGTCTATGTACGCTGCTATCAATTTAACAAGAACAGCAAAAAATTCCATTTAAACGTTCGTTCGTTTCTATTTTTTTCAACGTTTTGTCAATAAGTTTTTCATTTTTGTTTCTTTTTCAAGAACTTTCTAACACATTTCTAGCGAAATTCAAACCTTGTGAAAATGAAAATAAAATAGAAAAATTAACAAAAAAAAAAAACTACAAAAAAAAATAACAAAATTCATAATCATTTGTAAATAGAAGATAACGTTGGTAACAACGATGACTTGGAAAAAAAAAAACGCCAATAGTCAGTCAATATTACCAACAAATTTTAACCAATGTTGTCTATTGTTTTATGTTTTTTTTTTCTCTTTTTTCTTTTTTTATTCTGGATATGAGCAAGATACACTTACATACATACATAATTGGCCATTACAACCCTTCAGTCAGGATTGCGGCGTAGCTTCTCACACCACTCATGTTGTTTGCGTTAATTTTATCGTGAGTGGTGGGACCTACAGTTTAAGGTCGATTATGAACGACAAATTTTTGAGAAACTTTTCATGGCAATTTTATTTATTCTAAGAATTTTTGCCAGAAATCTGTTGAGACGAAGTCGCCGAAGAAATATTGTTGTTTTCATATTTCGTTTTGATGTCTGACCTGGAATACGAACCCGGGCTTTTCGTCTAATAAGCCAACACACTACCTACTAGACTACGGCGACTTGATGGTCAGGTTAAATAGAGGACCCCAGGGGAAAGTCTGCTAAACCTTTGAAGAAGTACAATCAGGGCAGTTGTTGTAGTCAAAACTACATATTGTACTCTGAGCAATCTTACATCATAAGGCCACGGGCGTTTCTAGAGGAATTTTAGAGACGAGAAAGAGTAGCAAACAGTTCTGACATGCCCAGCATTATGCCGCAGAAGAAGGAATCACTAGAGCTTTTACTATACAGTTCAAAACTGACTAATCTGTGACGTTGTGGCTATCATTAGGTAACTCAGTATTTGGAACCCTGGGTGGTTACAGGATTAAGACTGAAGCACTGAGATACCATATTGGACCACACTTGGCCTAAGTGTGTCCATTGTTTTGGAGTTGACTGACAACCATTTTTATTTACTTACCTACCTAATTACTAAAAGAGAATAATACTCACTCAACAAACTTCCTCACCATCAAATTCGTGTTGTTTCTTAAGAACGCAGTAGTCTAGTAGGTAGTGTGCTGGTTTATTAGACATGAGGCCACAGTCTAAACCCCAGGTTAGATACACTCAGCCACAAAAGTATACATACGGTTAACAAATTTCAGAAATTTTTTAACCAATCCGCTTTCGTTGAAAATCTTTATAATCGTCTGACATCTTTCTTCGATTTTAAGACGGTCCTTTGCATTGGTTCAGAAATTTGTGAAATTTGTTAATCGGATGTATACTTTTGTAGGCCTGTGCAGGACCACAATTCAGTTCAATTTCAGAAATTTTTTAACCAATGCAAAAGACCGTCTTAAAACCGAGGAAACTATAAAGATTTTCAACGAAAACGAATTGGACAGAAATCTGCTGAGAGGTAAAATCGAAGAAGAAGGTTAAAGATGCACACAGTTACTAAAGTATACATGCGGTTAAAAAATTTCTGAAATCTGTCGTTTATAAGAAGCAACACATACATAACATACGTCATTACACCCTACAGTCAGAACTACAACCTAGCTTTTCACACTACTCATGTTGTGTGTGTTAATTTTATACATGAGTGTTCGGAGTAGACCTTGAACTGTTGGTCCCAGCCACTCATGTATAAAATTAACACACACAACATAAGTGGTGTGAGAATCTAGGCTGTAATTCTGACTGAAAGGTTGTAATGATGTATGTTAGGTATGTGTTGTTTCTTATAAACGACAGTTGGAAAACCAATCAGCCAAGGACTTGCTACAACAGACCAATCACCTGGTTGGGTGGAAAAACTTTATTGATGAATCTCATACAAATCAAAGTCCTATGTTCCTTGAAGGAAGGAAAATGAATGGAAAAACACACTGTACCGAGCTTAACACCGTTGAACTGCATCTTAGTTGTGTGAGAAAAAAGTTTCTTTTGACCTCAACCTATCATTAATCGGTTTATAAACGATCATAACATAATAGATACGCTATATTCATAAGCTAAGGCGATAAGATAAGATAAGATAAGAATAATTTCAAATCGTGAATTATAAAATTTAAAGGACGATAGAAAACTCATTAATTTTCTTAAAATATCTAGAGTCTAACAATCTGATCAGCAACCCTCTAAGTTCTCTTCGATTAGTGTTGTTGGTTTTAATTTCAGTAAGATTATACAAGTCCGTCTAATGATTGGGTGAGAGGAAGCTTGCAGTTCTAGACATTACCGAAACATATGGTAACGTGTTGGATGCTAAACTTTTTATGAAATTTATTATTATTGGATTGGGTAAGTATCTGTTTCGAATACTTAGAAATCGTATTATACGGATGGTTATAGATAAGGGCCTATCAGATGAACTTAGGCTGTATCCAGGAGTTTCACAAGATTCTGTTCTACCTCCAACACTCTTTCTTGGGTTCATTAAAGAGTTTCTCCTCTTAACATCCAAAAGAGAGTCATATTTGTTATTTGTATTCTTTTGCAAGTAGACGAAGCCCTTTGGAAGCCTAATACATATATGTATGTGAATGCATGGATGGATCGCAATATACACAAGACCAACTGTTGCTTGCCATCTGGAATCATTAGTATTAAAAAATTTGAGGAGAGAGAAGATTTTGTTGTCCTGCGTATACATATCCAATTCAGTTAATAGTCGGAAGAAAATTCAAGAGTCTGTTTCTGAAGGCGGTATATCCGTCTGACTCTTTACTGTTTATAGGTATCATAGGTACATCACACCGAGAATGGAAGACTAGTTTTATATTTGCACCGATGGCTGGAAATATATTTTGAGGAATATCCAATAGTAGACAGTTTATCAGAGGACCGTTGCAATGTCGCAGTGTTGCTGTCATTGCATTATTTTCTCTATATGAACAGTAGGAAATGAACTCTAGTCCCCGAAAATAATTTTTTAATGCAGCATGTATTCATACATGCATACATACATAATTGGTCATTACAACCCTTTCGTCAGGATTACGACCTAGCTTCTCACACCACTTATGTAGTGTGTGTTAACTTTTATACATGAGTGGCGGGACCTACAGTTTAAAGTCAACTCCGAACGACAGATTTTTGAGAAACTTTTCATGGAAATTTTATTTATTCTCAGAGTTTTTGCCAGAAATCTGCTGAGAGGAAGTCGCCGAAGAAATACTTTTTGCATTTTATTTTGATGTCTGGCCTGGGGCTCGAACCCTGGCTTTTCGTCTAATAAGCCAACACACTATCTACTAGACCACGGCGACTCTTCTCCTCATGGAGCTTTTAACTTCTAATTTTGACAAGAAATTGTAGATGAAACCTTCAAACGTCATGCCCTGGTATCCAAATGTGAAATACTTTGTAGTGTACTTGTACGTTACAGTAGCCCACAGTCATGTAGACCAACTGTAACTGTAACTGGCATGTTTTAATAAAAAAAAAATTACAAACAAACATACATAAATGAAACATTAATCTACAATACAATACAACATAAAAAAAGTTCTACAATGTTTTTTTTTCATTTTTTTTTTTGTTCCAAATTAAAACAGACAATTTTTTGGATACTTTGCCAGAAAAGTGTCCGAAAACACGCTAAGCTTTATAGGCATGCAGGATATTTTGTGAGTCGGAGGTGCAGACAAGACAAAAAAAAAGGAAGAGGGTGATGGAAAGTGTCCAAAAGTAAAATTTGAAAATTTTCATTAACTAATTGAACACACAGTTCGGGAAAATATATGACTGTCTTCTTAGTTCACAAGACAGTTCATTAAATTTTGTTGTTTGTTTCGGCAGAGGTCTAAAGGAATGTAATGTTAACATAACATTCTGTAAACGCATGGTTTAACACACGAGAAAATGATGACAAACTAAGTTATACTCAACACCATAAAGTTATAAAAACCGAGCAATCGTTGTAAGCCTCTATTTAAAGTAGGCAGTTGGATGAAATTTCAATCTAGAGGTTGTGCCGATACTAAAGCTTAATATGGGTCGATGGATAGAGCTGGAATGGTAGGTTTAAGGCATTTTTAAGTCGTCCCTATATAATTATCTGAAATAACCCAAAGTGATTGGTCTGCGTTTGAATGCTTGCAGGCCTGCGACAGTTTTCGCAAGCCAAACGACAAATGCTGAAAGACGTTAAGCTGTAGAATACACCCGAGGTACATTGGTTAATGACGAGGGGTTTTTGCTGTTGTAAGAGGGTTTTTGGCACTTAATGTATATCTAAAGGTGGTGTGGAAGGCATATGTTTTGTGTTGTTTTATGAGGCTTAGTGGTGAAGAACATTGCTAAGGAAGTGACCCTTGTTGACCTTAAGTTATTAAGATATTGATGCCGTCCTTTATAGAAATAAGAGGCAGATCCTTCTTAGAATTTAGTAAACATGTTACGCCAATGCCTTTGGGAAACTTTTTATAACAATTTTTTTTATTTACTCTCAAGGCTTTTGCTAGAAATCTACTGAGGGGAAGTCGCCTTAGAAATATTTCTTCATATTTCGTTTTGTTGGAGATGTCTGACCTGGGGTTTGAACCGTGGCCTTACATCTAATAAGTTAACACACTACCAACTAGATTACGGCACCACACATATATAAAATTAACACACACAACATAATTGGTATGAGAAGCTAGGTCGTAATCCTGACTAAAGGGTTGTAATTACTAATGAAGTATGTACGCTACGTCAATGCAAATTACGATTGTAGTGAGGGTGTATGGCTCAGTGCAAGTGATTTTAATGCGTGGATATGACAGATTGAAGTATCTTTGAAATTCATGCCCTTCATACAGTTATAGATGACCACAACTAAGCTAGAAATCCCCTTAAAAAATGTATAGAAAAGTGGTGAATATGTTACCAAAATTAAAACGCAACATCTTTACGAATATCCCTCCAGAGTTCATATTTTTTAATCTGAAAATTACAGTCCTTAAACGGTCTGTCTGTGTTCCCATTTGTAGCAGGTGGGGGTGCTGAAATTTAATGCCAGGTTTTGCCACACTTCCACCAAAAAAAAGGCATTCATATAGAGTGGGTGGGGGGAAAAAGAAGAAACCACCAAAAGTCAAAAAGAATGAAAACTCACATTAAAAAGCAATACTAAAGAAGGGAGGGGGATGGTAAGCGAAGGTGTTATTCACATGTCTAACCACAAACACGAGTCAAGTCTATTTAAAACATTTTCAAACACATTATTGATGATACCTCTTCTTTTATTTCTTCTCCTTGTTTTTGTTCCTTTTTTTATTAAAAGGCCAACGAATTTTAGACAAAAACATAAAACAGTAGTAGAGTCTTACCATAATAAAACAATGGAGTGATGGTTTAGGAGAACAAAAAAACAAGACAAATACGGCCTCTAAATGAGTTTAGCACGCTATCCTTAAGAAAAAATGGCGGAAAACGAAATACACTGAGAAAAAAAATGAAGAAAATTAAAATTAACAGTTTAGGGGATTCAAATCACCAGTCAGTAAGGCAGTCAGCTTATTAAATATCTTTCACATGAATAGTCATATATTTAGTGGGTAGTTTGCCTTTTAAGGTAATGCACCGTGGAACAATTCAACACTAGGTAGGTAGAAGTGGTAGTTCTGATTACCAAAACTCACTCACTTGAGCACGGGCATAGCGGCCCGAATTCCACCAAACTAGCGAAGAAGTTGGTCAGCGCAAGGGCTGCACAGTCCAACGCTAAAGTTGTGATTGAAAACTTCCCAGTTTTCGAGCATTACAGGCTTGATTGTGATCATCATAATCAACGTATTGTGCAGAGAAAAGATATCTGAAGAGAATGGAAGTGTTATAATTATAGTCACACCGATGCATCATCCTAATGTGCGCACTGCTGAAAACATCGTTTCGGTTAGAGGAAGTGCGGAGAATAATTCGAATTATTAGATTCCACAGTGTCGTAGTCTAGCAGGTAGTGACATGAGACCACGGCTCAAACCCCAGGTCAGACATCTCCAACAAAACAAAATATGAAAATGTAAGGCGACTTCCCTTCAGCAGATTTCTAGCAAAAACCTTGAGAGCAAAACTGAAAACTTTTTCTAAGGCATTGCCGTAACATGTTTACTAAATTCTAAGAAGGATTTGCCCCTTATTTCTATAAAGGACGACATCAACAACAAATATTTAATAAAAGGAGACATGAGGCCACATTTCAAACCCCAGGTCAGACATCTCCACCAAAACCAAACATGAAAACGGCAAAAAATCTAAGAGTAAATAAAATTGTCATGAAAATTTTCTCAAATATCTGTCAATCTGTCGTTCGAAGTCGATTTTAAACTGTAGGTCCCACCATTCATGTATAAAATAAAACACAAAACATAAGTGGTCTGAGAAGCTCGGTTGTAATCCTGACTAAAGGGTTGTGATGACTAATTATTTATGTACAGTTGTGTTCATAAAAATAGGAGTGAGCCCATTGAAAAACAAAAGCTTAATTTTTAACAAAAAAAAAACATGGTTTAATTAAATTTTTTGGTGTAATGTAATGTTGATTCAATACTAAATTATTTAATTTATTCATTATTTAAATAAAGCTTTCAACAAGTAAGTAACAGGAAGTTTAAAAAAATATATCTTAAAAAGTGCTGTTCAAAATAATAGGAGTATTTCAGTTTTCATAAAAATTTACTATTAAAAAAGTTAAAAATGCTTATGACTATAATCAGAAACTTTAAATACGATTAGTATTTGGTAGAATAGCCTTTACTTTTTATTACAGCAGCACATCTACGAGACATGGAGTGAACTAAATCCTGACATTGTTTTAGTAGAATTTCATTCCACCCATCTTGCACTACAGACCACAACTCAGTTGCATTTGACGGTTTTCTCTCGGCAACATATTTTTTAACATCCCTCATAGATGTTCTATGGGATTAAGGTCAGGAGACTGAGCTGGCCACGCCATAACTTTTACCCCATTAACCCGAAACCACTCATTTGCTAATTTACTGGTGTTTTTCGGGTCATTGTCTTGTTGGAATATCCATTTTAGAGGTGTGGAATATGGTAAGATCACTTCTCTCAAAATGCTGACATAGACGTTCCTATCCAGTATGTCTCTAATTCGATGTATTGGACCTAAACCATTATATGAAAAGCTTCCCCATATCATTAGTTTTGCACCACCATGTTTAACTGTCTTTTGTGTATACTGAGCTTTATATTTGGTGTTGGGCGGACGTCTAACAGCTGTCTAGACCCAGTACCACCAAATAAAACAATTTTGCTTTCGTCGGTCCACAATAAGTTTCTCCATTTTTCTTTCGGATATTTGGAATGTTCTTGGGCAAACTTTAAGCGTGCTGCTGCCTGTTTTGTATGTCAACAATGGCACCTTTTGTGAACTTCTTGCGAATAAATTGTTGTCCATCAGACGCCTAAGAATAGTAGGGACACCTACGGCAAGATTCAGATCCTTTTGAATTTTATTTGAAGACGCTTAAGGATTTATTTTGCTGTATCGCACAATTCGGCGGTCATCGACAGTATATGTTTTGGCCTTGCGCCCACGCGTTTCGGGCTTCTTTTTATATTTTAATGTATTTGTGATCATTTGATCGGAGTAACTTAAGATTTCCTTAGTTACTTTGTAAGTTTTGCCTTTTTTTCGAAGATTTTTAATTAGTTTTCTCTTTTCTTCAGTACAGTGCTTTTCGCGTCCCACTATTACAAAAATTTATGTGAATCACTGTAGAAAAAGTTTTAACTACATTTTTCCGTATTTATTTTTCACTTTTTTCTTTAAATTATGTGCTGTTATATTTTTATTTTTAAAAGAACACTCACAATCCTATTTTTTTGATCAACTGAATTCAGGGGCAAACACAGAAATGAATCAATTTCATCGTAAATATTAAAGTTATTACGAGATTCTTTTTTGTATTTTATTTCTTACATATCGTTGTAACTACCATTAAAATATATCATGTTTTGCAAATTGGTAGAATAAAAAATTTTAACTTTGAAAATATTACATGGGTGCACTCCTATTATTTTGAACACAGCTGTATGTATGTAGACTAGGCAGTCTAGCAATTAGTGTGTTGGCTTATTGGGCGAGAGTCTTTGCTTTCGGCGACATCCTCACAGCAGGTTTCCAGTAAAAACTCTGAGAGTAAATAAAATTGCCATGAATACATCTGTCGTTTAAGAGTCGACATTAAACTGTGCACACACAACATGAGTGCTGTGAGAAACTTGGTTGAAATCTTGACTAAAGGTTTGTAATGACCAAGTAAGTAAGACTCCACGGCATTCTCAACAATCGGCCTCAATTTACGACTCATAATGGCATATTTTGCAGTGAAATTTGTAGTTTCATCCACGTAGGTCTAAGTTATGCAATTATAAAGGCCGATTGGCCATTTACAACGCTGTAGATATGCTGATTGGCTGCTAGAACAATAGATTTTAAATGATTACTTTCGTGGAAAGCTTTCTTTAGCAGTGTAGCTCATTTCACATTCGATGGTTACGCCAACAAACAAAGCTCTCGCATTTGTAGCTCAAAGAATCTAGAAATGATTGTTGAAAAACCCTTGTAACGGGAAAAATTGACTGTTTAATGCGCATTATGGTCCGGAGATTTCTTTACTCTTAATGTAATGCTTTTTTTGGGTCTGTAACTCATTTTTATGCACTGCACGATACGTGATTTCAACAACCACCTGATTTTTGCTTTGTTTTATTTCAAGTTTCGTTTTGGTGCCGTCAATTTTCCATAAAAGTCATGCGATTTAACATCTTCAGAACTTTCTTGGGGGACTACGATCAAGTTGGAGAATTTGGAAACCAACATTCATCAAGTTATCGTAGAGGCAATGTCCGAAATATACGAAAATGTTATCGAAAACTACCTCAACATGATCGACTGCTGCCATCGACTCAGAGGCGGTCATATAAATGACGTTCTTTTTCTTATACTATATTCAGACATGCACTTTTATTGAGTCAATATTCGTTTTATTGAGTACAATATTTTAAGTGTTCAGACATAACAATATACGCAGTTGAGCTGCTTCTTCAATATTCATTTGACAGCTGGTAAACAAAACAGCTGGTTGGTTTGTTTGTTGTTTTTTTTTTGTTTGTCGTTGTTGTTAAATATCAACAGAAAGTGTTCTGATAATTGTAATATGCTCATTGAACATACTTATGACAGTGCTGTATTTTAAGTTTTACTCAATATTATAACAATTTGCGTATTTATTGCGCAATAATTAATTGAAACTTTATATGTAATATTGAGCTCAATAATGACGTTTATTGCGATTTACGCAATAAAAGTGCAAGTCTGAACATAGTATTATACAATTATACGATTCATGATCTATAATAGAATGAAAATCTGATAGCAATCATAGCTTTATGAGTACGACGTTACTCACTTACTTTGAAAAGAAAATCTCTCTCTGTTTTTCTCAGTGTATTTGATGTCTTCAAACAAATTTTTTTGTAACTACTCGCTTACATTTTAACACAATATACTCTCTCTACTATATATAGTGTATGTATGTACATGCGTATATGTATGTATGCGTGTAGCTGTATATTTATAAATTTCTCTTTATGGTCAGATAGTGTGTATCAGTATTGTATAGTAGTATCCTTCGACTCTTCCTTTCTTCATGATATATTTTTACAGTTATTTTTCACTATCAGACTTTTTCGTATTTCGTTGACTTTTTATATTAGTGTTGTTGTAATGTAATAATAGCTTTTTATTATTGTTGTTGTTGTTGTCCAAACTAATATTAAAACGACTATCTTTCACGTATGGCCAACATACATAGTGTACAAGTGAGTGAGTACATTGAAAATAATTTATGATCTTAACGTTTGGCAGTAAATGTCTTTAGTTTGTGTCTCTGTCTGTCTGTCTGTCTGCCTGTACATTTATATCCAAGTTTTGTTTCTTGCTGATTACATTTTACGAGTATCAAAAGAAAAAACAAAAAGAAATGTCTGATAAAAATGAATATTTTGTAAAAAAAATTCCATATCGGACGTATTATATCAGGGGATTTACATTTTATTGCCATTAATAATGTTCAAGAGCTGTAGTGAGCAATATGCTGAAAGGTAAGTATGCTTCTAATTTAAAAACGAAGTACAAAAAACTACGGTCTTTACAATCATAGATTTTTCAAATACTTTTTTAAACGTTTAAGATTTGATAAATAGGCCTCTAAGCCGAAAAATTAGTAAATATTCTTAGAACTCCGTTTACAGGCTCCGAAAATGGCACAGATTTCGACAATATAATGGATGGGCCATCTATCGATTTAAATTTGAACCATCGGTTATTTCGAATCTGACAATACTTATGTCATTCTATTCTATGGAGTCGCCGTTGTTTAGTAGGTAGTGTGTTGGCTTATTAGACGCAAGGCCACGGTTCAAACACCAGGTCAGACATCAAAACGAAAATATGAAAAAAAAAAATATAAAAAAAATATTTCGGCGGCAACTTCCTCTCAGCAGATTTCTGGCAAAAACCCTGAGAGTAAATAAAAAATTGTCATGAAAAGTTTCTCAAAAATCTGTCGTTCGGAGTCGACTTTAAACTTTAGGTCCCACCACTCATGTATAAAATTAACACACACAAAAGAAAAGCTAGGTCGTAATACTGACTAAAGGGTTGCAATGACCAATTATTGTATGTATGTATCTCCACTGAACAAAATGAATCGATTTATGCTTAAGCAACGTTGCGATTTATTGGGCCAACGAGAAACTGCATGATGAAGTGGATTTTGCCAAAAAAAATCATCTTTTCGAATGAAGCTTAATTTCATCTAGGTGGGTACATCAATAAGAAAAAACTGTAAGGCCAGCCATATGAATGAAATAAATAATAATGAAACGAAACAATTGCACTTCACAAAAAAATAAATTGTTGTATTGCACTTTTTAAATTTAAACTTTTAAATCACCCACCCTATATTAAAAGGCCGTTCGAGTTTTTAAACATTTTACATCATATGGGTTCAGGGGCAATGATGCATTTGCTCAATAAATTATGGATAGGATTGTTGATTTAGATCACTTACCTTTGCCATACATAACTCTAAAGTCTATTAAGGCTTGTGGTTGTCAGTGTACTTCTGCTGTAATGTGTAAAATAATCTGCCAGTCAAAGTAATTCTGTAATTCAGGATCTGAAAATATAAAACAATGTGAGACTAAGTTAGTTTAGGTTGCAAAAGTATTTGAATTTGCACTTCCACCCAGATACCAGAATGGTATGTACATAGTGGGTGCATTCGATATTTCATGTAAACCAACGAGAAAAGAAAAATAACAGAACGAATGAATGAATAACGAATAATGTAAGACAAGTGGCAGAGAGTAAAAGAAAAGAGATGCTGGAGGAGGAGGAGAAGTACAAGAAAAAATAAAGCCCGATTTTTAAATTTAAACTTTCAAATGGCCCACCCTATATACACTGGTGGCCAAAACTAAAGCAACTGACATTACACTTTGATATTTTGGCAAATATGTTCCGCTATGAAGGTTAAAACTGGATGTTTTTTGGTTTTTATGTTTACACATTATTCAGACTAAACGTAAATGCAAAAAAATTATAATCAATTTGCTTAAAATATTGCTTTTCTTTCAAAATAACGAAATAACCATAAAATTCTAGTGGTCAAAACTAAAGCAACTTTCGTACTTCTGTAACAAAACTTAAAAATTAAATTAATAGTCAATAGCGTAACGCTTATTTTTAATGACGGCAGCACATCTACGGGGTGTTGAATCAATTAGCCTCTTAATTTGATCTTTAGAAATGCTGTTCCATGCGTTCTGGATGCGATTAAAAATGGGGTGTTTATTTGTCCCTAAATCCAACTCTACAGCTGCAGAAGCAGATTTAAATGCTCGGAAACCATCAAAGAAACCATTTATTTCCCAGAAAAATCGCAGAGCCAGGTTAGCTTTTGGAAAGGCCCATATTGGTTGAAGTCCTGCTCAGTGGAGAAGCATATTGTTCTCCGATGAATCCAAATTCTATATAAAAAAAGTTTCAGACATGAAGAACTTCACCGTAAGGAGACCAAAAAATGAACGCCTTAAACCGCAATATTATAAAGGAACGGTAAAAGATGGTGGAGGCTCAATAATGGTGTGGGGCTGTTTTTCATACGATGGAGTTGGACCAATTTACCAAATTACTGAGAAAATGGATCGATTTGTTTATAAAAATCTGCTGGAAAACGTAATGCTGCCATACGCAGAAGAGAACATGCCACTGGTTTGGGTTTTCCAACATGACAATGACCCAAATCATGCTTCAAAATTTGTTAAGGGATGGTTGAGTCAATCAAAAGTAAGTGTTCTCGGGTGGCTAGGTTAATCGATAGACCTTAACCCTATTGAAAACCTTTGGAGCATAGTTGACCGCAAAATAAAAAGGGATTTAGGGACAAATAAACACCCCATTTTTAATCGCATCCAGAACGCATGGAACAGCATTTCTAAAGATCAAATTAAGAGGCTAATTGATTCAACACCCCGTAGATGTGCTGCCGTCATTAAAAATAAGCGTTACGCTATTGACTATTAATTTAATTTTTAAGTTTTGTTACAGAAGTACGAAAGTTGCTTTAGTTTTGACCACTAGAATTTTATGGTTATTTCGTTATTTTGAAAGAAAAGCAATATTTTAAGCAAATTGATTATAATTTTTTTGCATTTACGTTTAGTCTGAATAATGTGTAAACATAAAAACCAAAAAACATCCAGTTTTAACCTTCATAGCGGAACATATTTGCCAAAATATCAAAGTGTAATGTCAGTTGCTTTAGTTTTGGCCACCAGTGTACATATCTAAGAAGAGGATAAGGGAGTGTCTATTACCGGCTTGCATGAAAATCGCAAATCGCTCACCTTGGAACTGTTTTTCTGCCATTGTTTGGATGAATGATTTTCTGTACAGACGTGCTATGATTCGTTTCTGAAAAAAGAAGATTTAGCAGTACAGAATAGAATTTAAGATAGAATAAATTCTAAGGAATGAACAAATCAGCTTTGAAAACTTCTACAGTCCCAACAAATAGCGTCCCCAACAAAATACTTCCAAGGTCTTGAAGGTAAAATAAAACTCCAACCTTTGCGGCAAAGCTCTCGGCTCATTCATTAAGCGCAAACTTTATTTAAATTTAAATAAAACAATGTACATATGTGTGTAAAAGACGCCACAGACTAGTTGGTAGTGTGTTGGCTTATTAGACGTGAGGCCACGGTTCAAACCCCAGGTCAGACAAAACAAAACGGAATACGAAAAATATTTCTTCGGCGACTTCCTCTCAATAGTTTTCCAACTAAAACTCAGAGAATAAATAAAAAGTTGCAAAAAAAAAGTCAAAGTCGACTTTAAACTGCAGACCTCAGCACTCATGTATAAAATTAACACACCCACAGCATAAGTGGTGTGAGAAGCTAGGTGGTAATCCTGACGTACACCCTTTTGACCAATCATGGATGTGTGTGAAATATCATCGAAATTTATTATTTGCTTGAAAAACCCACCCATTTATGCCATTATGTGTGGAATACAACATCGTTTAAACGTCTGCCATGGTTTCTATAGGTGGAGTGCATCAAAATGTTAAATTTTGCATGACTTTGGCGCATAAATCAGTTTGGATTTGACCGATGGCATGGGTTATGATGGTTTTGAGGATCGTTGTAGTTTGTTTCTTATTCTCATATACCTGCGACTTATGAAAACTTCACAAGAAAAAAGCTAACGCAGTCTAATCGCACGAAATCGGTGGCCAGTTTACATCAACTTCATGTCCTTACATCACTCATGCAGAATATCCGATGTGTTAAAACCACATGCGATTCAATCAAAACCACATGCGGTTCGTGTCCATAACACTTAATTCAGGTCAAAAGACGTTGGTAATCATACATACATGCATACATACATAATTGGTCATTACAACCCGTCAGAATTACAACCTAGCTTCTCACACTACTTTTGTTGTGTGCGTTAATTTTATACATGAGTGGCGGGAATTGCAGTTTAAAATCGACTCCGAACGACAGATTTTTGAGAAACTTTTCATGGCAATTTTCATTTACTTTCAGATTTTTTGCCAGAAATCTGTTGAGAGGAAGTTGCCGTCGAAATATTCTTTAATATTTCGTTTTGATGTCTGACCTGGGATTTGAACCGCGGCCTTACAAGACTATGGCGACTACGTAATCATCGACGTTGGCAATCATCGACGTATAATGTGATCGCTTTTGACAATGACAGCCTAGACAAAGTCGTTCTCAAAGAAATATGGAGTGATGACGCCGCCAACCCATAATCCACACCAAACTGTGAGTTTTGCGGGATGTATTGAATAGTTTTGGATCTCATGCGGATTGGTAGCGTCCCAAATTTGAGAATTTTGTTTTGTTCACGTAGCCATTTATCCAGAAATGGGCCCCATCGCTAAATATGATTTTTTTTGAAGAGAAGAGTAAGTTGCCCGGACCCATTTTGATGAAAAAATTTTATAATAGCACGTGTTATTAAATGCTACGTACATATATATGTTCATGATGATTTGACAAACATAATTGGTTATTACAACCCTTTAGTCAGGATTACGACTTAGTTCCTTACACCACTGTGCGTTAATTTTTATACACGAGTGGCGGGACCTACAGTTTAAAGTTGACTCCGAACGACAGACTTTTGAAAAACTTTTCATGGCAATTTTATTTACTCTCAGAATTTTTGCCATAAATCTGCTGAGAGGAAGACGACGAAGAAATATTTTTTCAAATTTCGTTTTGTTGGTGATGTCTGACCTGGGGTTTGTACCGAGGCCTCATGTCTAATAAGCCGACACACTACCTAATAGACCATGGCGACTGATTTAACAAAAGTCACTGAATAAATGACAACTAATTATACAGCTGTAGCTGCAACAAAATGGCCGTTATGAAATGTCAAAGTTTGAAAGTCCCAGTTGGAAGACCTTATATACAACAACAACAATACAATTGTCTTTATGACATTGATTTTTTTCTATCAAGCAATCAAATCAGTGGTGTGGTGTAAATCCGAATGCTGCTCATCTGAGCCTGTAATCTGACCTACAACAACTTTCGTATGACCACCATTTTTAATAAGAAAATAAAACAATGGCAACACTGGGTTACTGATATATTTAGGACTATATTTGTAAGACTATAATTGTTACTCTGTGAGTGTAAATATCTTTAGTGAGTATCTGTGTGTGTGTGTGACAATAGCAGTCTTCTGTGAGTACCAAACAATTGTCGTCAAGATGTCGCCTTAAATATTGCGGTTAAACATTAAAAACAAAAACAAATCAGTTTTAAACATCATTATACGTACAATTGTAGTGGTTGTTGTGATAGTTACTACTTTTTTATTTTTCTTATTTTGTTGTTGTTGTCGTTGTTGCCGATTCTGCTGCTTTACTTTTGTTTTGATGTTGTAGTTCAACATTTAACATTTGGCCAACGGCAGCCTCAATCAGTTAAAGGTCCATTCACACAACCTATACATTTAAGCCAATTGTCAGAGATGGAAACAATAAGTCATTCAGCCTGAACATACATATTTAGATACACAGTAGTATTGTATAGCAGAGCAGTAATAAGATCAAACATTGTTAGCAAACAAGAGAGCAAAAGAGCATGCATGAGTGAGTGAACGGACAGTAAGTGAGTGAGAGGAGATAAGAAAAGTGCTGTGATCAATCACGTACAACTCATCTGTCACTTATTTAATAGGGGTTCATTATTTATAATATTTTGATTTGATTTGGTTGTGTTGTGTTGTTGTATTTGTTGTATGTACATATTGGACTGTGATATCTAATTTTATTTATTATTATTGTTGTTGTTGTTGTTTTAGTATTTTACTTCAATGTTTTTTTTATGTGGCGAATCGGTCGCTGGATTTGATATTTTTTTTTTTTTGGTCTTTGGTTCCATCTGTCTCAGTGCATATTATTAACCTTTAGATGACAAATTAGTTAAAAAAATAAATTTGAAATCTTTTTAATTGATTAATTGACGTCATATTGTAAACAAACGTTGCACTACCGAATTTAATTTTGATTGTTTTTTTTATTTTTTTAACAATAAAGTCGAGCAAAAGTTTAAAGATTTTAAACATTCCGGCTACATGGTCATTCATGGCAATCATGAGATATCTTATTTGAATGCATTGAGAAATATTTGATGGAAATCAATTAAGCAAGAAACAGTGTGCGATAAAATATCAGTCATGCGATTGCCACTATTGTGTTGGAGGACAAGGAAATTTAGTCTAACCAAACTTTGAATATTATAAAAGGTTTAAAATATTAAATTTAGATGATGATGTTCCGAACCCCATCGATGATGACGATGGAGATTCCGTCGCCAAGCCATGAAGAGGTCAAAGTCGCGAGGTACTGATGGCCTCCCCATTGAATTGTTTAAGACCGGATGTAATGAGTTGGTAGGGCGCATGTACCAGCTTATTTACAAAATATGGCTAGAGGAAAGTATGCCCAACGATTGGGACCTCAGTGTCCTCTGTCCTGAAAAAGGGAGACCCTACGATAAGCGCCAACTACAGGGGTATAAGCCTTCTCCCTATCGCATATAAGATTCTTACGGGCGTATTGTGTGAACGACTAAAGCCTCTCGTCAAAACACTGATTGGACCTTATCAGTATGGCTTCAGACCTCGCAAGTCCATCATCGACCAGATCCTCACACTACGCCAAATCCTGGAAAAGACTAACCAAAAACAAGTCGACACACACCATCTTTTTGTCGACTATAAGGCTGCCTTAGATAGCCCCATAAGGGATCGTGTTTTTGCCGCGAAGCTGATAAGGCTATGCAGAATGACGTTGAGCAATTCCTGCAGCTCCGTCAAGGTAGGAATGGACCTCTCCGAACCTTTAGATACCGTGCGAGATTTCAGACAAGGCGACCCCTTACCATGCGACCTCTTCAACTTCGTCATGGAGAGTGTTCTGCGAAAGACGGGAGTGCATCGCAATGGCACTATTTTTCAAAAAAATGTCCAGTTGCTTGCGTACGCTGTCGGCATTGACATCTTAGGGTGTACTAAGTGAGATTTTACTGCTGCCTTTAGTGCTATTGAACCGGAGTCTACTAAGATGGGTTTGGCAGTAAATGAGGGCAAAACAAAGTATATGTTATCGACAAGTAACTACAAGAACGACAAGTAACGGCCGATAACTATACTTTTGATGCAGTCAAGGAATTTATTTATCTTGGCTCCGCCGTTACCACCAAAAATGATGTCAGTCTGGAGATAAAGCGCAGGATCACTCTTGCCAACAGGTGCTACTATGGTCTCAATAGGCAATTGAGTAGCAGAGTCCTCTCTCGTACGACAAAACTAATACTCTACAAGACGCTCATCCTACCCGTGCTTTTTTATGGCGAAGAGGCATGGACATTGATGCAGCAGCCTTGAGAGTGTTCGACAAAAAAGTCCTACGTAAGATCTTCGGTCCAGTGCGAGTTGACGATGATTTCCGCATCTGATCCAACAGTGAGCTGTATGAGCCTCTCAACAACATAGACGTTGTCCAGTCTGTCTATTAACCCATTAATGTCCGAATTCCTTTTTTTCCTAACGGTTACCGTTTTGTTTTTTACACTCAATTTCCTCTCAGAGCATAAAAACTAAGGCAACCTCTGCTGGCAACTTAAGTTGCCACTGGGCACTAATGGGTTAATATCCAGCGGCTGCGCTGGCTCGACCATGACGTTCGGATGCTCCGGCAAGACGGGTATTTGACAGGAGTATGCGGAAGTCGGCGAAGAGGTCGACCTTGTATGCGTTGGAAGGACCAAATGGAGGAAGCCCTGTCATTGACTGGTGTGACGAACTGGCAATGGCGCGCAAGAGGTAGAGGCGCCTGGAAGAATGTGTTGCGGCTGTGCGAAATCCATTAATCGGTTTGTTAATGGCCAAACAAGTAAACAAACAAAAAAACGATGGGGGGAGAAGCTTTATGGTGGCGTTATTTCTGTTAAAGGAATGAATTGGCATGAAATTGAATCGAATGCACAAGAGTGCATTATTATTAGGACACCCTGTTCTATATTAAGATGAGTATTTTAAAACCTTCTTTGTCTTTAATGGCATCAAAAAATATTCCAATCAATTTAATTGATTTTCTTTTTTTTTTTTTTGTTCCAAATTTAATACGAAATTTTATAGTTTTTTTCTTCTAATTAAAAAAGCTGCAAACCAAGAATAATTAGCATAATTAAATATTGATTAAAGATAAAATGACAAACGGAAAAAAATCAAAAAATTCAGTAGAAAAAATAAACTAAGAGCAGACGCTGCTGCAACCGTGACTATACATTACAGGTATATTCAAACATTTAACCCTTTTTTTGATATGCGGTTTATTGATCCATGTAACTCTAGATGAGTAAATATTTTGAAAAGAATGAAAAGAACATAGACAGACAGACCCCGCCGTCTACATATACTGAAAAGCACCCTAACACGCTCAATCGGACGTAAAGTAAACATGGTACTGAAATAGAGCAGAAAATTTGAAAAAAAGGAACAAAAAAAGAAGAAAAAATTTAAAATTAAAAAAACGAAAAGAAAATGCGATTGTTTTACTTTCCCATCGATAAACATGAATGTGAAGCGTAAAATGTTATAGAAAATGTGGAATAAAAAATGAAAATTAAAAAAAGAAAAAAAATTACATGGAAGTGGAAATAATGTCGTCAGTGTAAATGACGGCGTAGTGCACTATATACACAGGCAAATAATAGAAAAACTAACTTACACACACACACACATCACAACGTCATAGAGAAGGAAAACATAAAGACAGACAGACTGATAGGCCAGGCGAGGCGGTCTAAGTTACAAGAGAATGAATGCAATTTAAACGCTGTTTACAACACATTTTACACTGACTGTGAATGACTGAATGACAGTCGTCAACAGTCATTCAGAAAATGATGACTTTGTTCGGTTGATGGTTTTGTTTTACGCATTTCTGTTTGCTCAACAACAGAAAAAAATAAAAAACACAAACTAAATCAGTCAGACTTATAGTCTAAACGTAGTATGTTCTTCTTCTTTGATTATCTACAGTGGTTGTCATAAAAAAACAAACTCCATAATCTTTTTGGCCATTCCAACGAATAGTACAACTTGTTGGCTTAACGATAAGCTTTAAAAAGAAAACTGATTAAATCCAATTGATTAGAAGTAATTGACATTGAGGCCATCCATTATTATTAACGATAGTCTATCGATTTCTTAGAATTTTCGATTATTCAAAAGAAACTCAAATTGTTATCGAAAGAAAAAAAAATGGAGAATTCGTAGAAATTTTCACAACCCACTTTTAGAAAATTGTTTCTAATCGATAAAAAACGATTTAATTTTTATCACCAACTAAAATTCTTTCCTGAAGACATACATATATGACGACGGCAGAGGAATAGTCTACCATATGGGTACTAAAAACCAACCAAACTAAAAAGAATGCACCAAAGCCTTGTAAACGATCTGATCTCTATATTAGATGTTATCGATAAGTCTAGCGTTTACGAACTCTAAGTGATCAAGATGTCATATCTGTCTCACAGTGAATGTCTCAGCAGATTTCTGGCAAAAAGTGGTCTGAAAGTCGGAGTCGACTTTAAACTGTAGGTCCCGCCTCTCATGTATAAAAAAAACACACACGACATAAGTGGTGTAAACAACTAGGTTGTAATACTGACTAAAGGGTTGAGCAATATATGTTTTTTTTTGTCTTAGGCCGGAGCTATCTTCGAAAGACACTTTTGTTTCAACAAAAGAGTGCACGATTCACCATCACTGGTGCCTACGTACTAAACCCACCCCCTACACACTTCAACCACTCTCCCTCCACGGGACTGCCGTAAGGTATTACTTCGCGGAGGGCTGGTTAGCCCTAAAACTTGGTCACACTAAGTCAAATCTCGCCTCCGTTCCTCCAGCCATTCTCTGACTGTATTGGCTCCATAGAATCCTAGAATTCAACACCTCCTCCATAAGCCGAGTTGGTCCGAAACTCGTTTCCCCGGGCCATCTAAATCTGGGGCAGCTTGTTAAAATATGCTCCGCGTCTTCCTCGTCATCTACACAGTTTGGGCATAAAGGGGAAGTATCATGTCTATATCTGTGCAGGTATTTCCTGAAGCACCCATGACCAGTTAGGAACTGGGTCACGTAGTAGTTCAGCTCGCAATGTTTGTTCTCCATCCAAAGGGTTACATCAGGGACAAGGTGAAATGTCCATCTCCCCTTTAAACCATTCTCCCATGGCAGTCATGACATTTGTGCATTGAACTCCTTCATTCCTCCGCCTTTATAGCTGCAGTTCGTCCTGGAAACTCGAGATGGCGAAAGTATATCCGCTTCATCTCATCCGCCAGTATGTCTATTGGTATTGTCTTTGCCAATACCAATACCGCTTCATCAGACACTGTCCTGAAGCCACTTACTTGTCTAATCGCGATACACCGAGGACAGTATTCTCCTTGTCGTCCCCTTCGACCATATTGGGCAAGCATATAACATTATCGACGTTACAACCCTCGATATTATCCTCCTCTTGAATGGACCTGAGCAATATATGTACAATATTATATATGTACGTATGTATGTGAAAGGCATGTTAACCTGCGTCCATCTTTAGTGCTGGCAGGATACAAACCAAACCCGAGCGGAAGATTCCTCTAAGTATGTAACGTCTTAAAGAAAGTGTATGACTACAACCGTAAGATTACATCATCTAACGATAGGAATGTATTAGCAAAAGCCCATGTCTCTGCACACTGTAAATCACTTGCTGCACAGCTAGCAAACCAGGCATCAATTGGCGTAGTCACGTAAGATTCAAATCGCCTTTGGTCTTGTAAAGGAAAGATTTGTCAAAAATGGAATCTCAAACATCTTTGGTTTAGTGGAGCATAATATATAAGAAGTGTTGTCTCCTCTTCGTGAATAAAGTTAAAACCCTAACGTGTCTGACGACCTTAGATACACAGAAAAATGTGCCCCACAGGCTTACCAGGGACAACTTATCTTTTGGCGCCCCTGATCGTAAATATATGTATTAGGCAGAGAGGCTAAGTATTGCAGGAATTAAGTGAGAAATATTACGAGGTGCCTGTCTCATCGATTAGGATTCTTGATAAGCCGCATTAGTTGTATGATCAAACCGTGGATTCTGTGAATCAGTAACATTGCTATCTCAGTCTGAATTGTATTGTAATCCACTCTGAAGGCCAGAAGATTTCTTAGAGAATCAGGCTACAGCACAATTGTTATATTTACCATGAGGAGAGATGATTAAGACATACTCCGTCTACGTCTGCATTAGAAACTCAAGTAGTTGGCTGGCAAAAGTGAAGAATGATATACATTAGCGCCGTTGTGGAATTTTCAATAAGAGATTTTAGGGCTTTCACTACCGCCACTAAAAGATTTCAAAATCTTTATGGCCTTTCTCAGGATCATAAGAGAATCTCCAGTGGTAACAAGGGGAATATGACACTATTTCTTGGAGATATTGCAAGTAACTGAGTGATCGGCCTAACATCTCGAAGTTACGTTGGGTTCCGTTAAAGCATCCAAGAAACTCGCCACTATTCCGAATACAAGAACCCTCAAGAATTACTTGAGATGTGATTTCTTCCATGCATAACATAGATAATTGGTCACTACAGACCTCCAGTCAAGCAATCTAGCTTCTCACATCACTTATGTTGTGTGTTTTAATTTGATACATGAATGGAGAGACCTACAGTTTAAAGTAGACTTCGAACGACAGATTTTTGAGAAACATTTTCATGGCAATTTTATTTACTCTCAGAGATTTTGCCAAAAATCTGCTGAGAGAAAGTCGGCGACGTAATATTTTATAATATTTCGTTTTGTTAGATGTATCTGACTAGGGATTTGAACCGTGGCCTCAAGTTTATTACTACCTACTAGACAACCACGACTACATATCCCTGTTGTGGAACTTTTAATAAGGGAACTGAGGTCTTTCATTACCGCCACTAAAAGATTACAAAGTCTTTATGGCCTTGTCAAGATCATAAGAGAATCTTCAATGGTAACATTGATATTGCAAGTAACTGAGTGAACGATCTAACGTCTCGAAGTTACGTTGCAGTAACCGCATCTCAGAATAAAGCATCCAGGAAACTCACCACTATTCCTAATACAAGAACCCTCAAGAATTACTTGAGATGTGATTTCTTCGATTCATAACACTACAGACCTCCAATCAGGATAACAACCTAGCTTCTCACATCACTTATGTTGTGTGTGTTCATTTGATACATGAATGGCGAGAGCTACAGTTTAAAGTCGACTCCGAACGACAGATTTAGAAGCTTTTTAATAGCAATTTTATTTGCTCTCAGAGTTTTTGACAGAAATCTGCCGACAGCAATAAATCATAAATGTCTAATAAGCCAACACACTATTTACTAGACTACACGACTACATATCCCTATTGTGGAACTTTTAATAGAGCAACTCAGGTCTTTTGCTATCACCTCTTAGGGATTGCAAAGTCTGTATGGCCTAGTCAGGCTCATAAGAGAATCTCCAGGGGTAATAAGCGGAATATGCTGCTATTATAAAGCATCCAGGAAACTCACCACTCTTCCCAATACAAGAACCTTCAAGAATTACTTGAGATATGATTTCTTTCGGAATCCTTAATATAAATATGAAAACGTAACCTTGTATGGGTACAATAGGTCAATTCGACCTCCGGGTACTGTACTTGTCATAATTGACCTAACCTTGTATGGCCTTTGCAGACATCTTAGATGTATGATGCTAGTTGTATGCAAAATTTTCAAGTTATGATCTATCATAGGAAATCACAACGTCATTCTGCTGAAGATGAAAGATTGATTCCAGCTATGTATGATAAACCATTCTAAACTTATGAAAGTGGCTTGTATGAGAACAAATTAGAAATTTTTAAAAGACTAAAGTGAACTTTTCGAAGTTGTAGTAGGTAGTGTGTTGGCTTATTAGACGTAAAGCCAGGGTTCGAGCCCCAAGCCAGACATCAACGACAAAATACAACAAGTATTTTTCGGCGACTTCCTCTCAGCAGATTTCTGGCAAAAGCTCTGAGAGTAAATAAAATCGCCATGAAAAGTTTCTAAAAATCTGTCGTTCGGAGTCGACTTTAAACTGTAGGTCCCATCACTCATGTATAAAATTAACACACGCAACATAAGTGGCGTGAGAAACTAGGACGTTGTACAATGGGTCAATTCGACCTCCGGGTACTGTACTTGTCCTAATTGACAAGTACACGTCCTCTAACCTACCTACCTAAATACCTAAAGTGAACTTTTGCATTTTTGATACATGTACCAAGAGATAGAATTTTAATTTGAGGAATCGGGTTACCCATGCCATTATTTAGCATTTCTGCTGCTTTGGAGACTACTTTTTATCTTCACTGTAGAAAGGTTTTCTGCTTCACATATTCCACGAGCAAATCAATGAATTTCGATTTTTTTTCTAGCTTCTCTCATACCATCCTATACTCTAAGTATACGACGATTCTTTATACATCATATTCTGTATTCTTGTATTCTTTTTTATGCATTTTACAATACGATTACATAGTAAATGAGTGAGTTTTAGTGTCACACACATTGTTTGTAGGAACAAAAAATATTGTTCTTGCAAATGAACATTTTTTTTGTTATTTTTGTTAAAGTTTCCGGTTGTGTACTAAATTTAGCTTTTAACATACTTTAATGCCATATTTGTTTATATTGTGCTCAATTATTTAAAACATTTTATTTCATTTTGTTTTTTAATTTCTTTTTTAGTTTTCTATGAACACAAAACGTAAAAAAAGAAGAATCATTTCCATCAATAAACTAGTGAAGCTTGAAATTGGAAAAAAAAAACATACGGAGTTGTGTTTACATAGAAGAATGTTCGAATGTTTTTAGTGGTCATTTTGCTTGCTACAGTATTATTTATTTTTTTATTTATTTGTTAGATTTAATTGTGTTAAATTGTTAAATTAATTTAAATAAAATATTTTATTTCGTTTTTGTTTGTCTTTTTGATTTCATTTGATTTGTACAAATCATGTGTAAAATAGAAATCGAAATGATTTCCCAAGCACTACATACTCTGTATTCTGTATTGATGCCGGAAGTAATGAATTTGATTGTGTTAAGCTTTATAACCTACATAATCTACACAGAAGTTACATACTTTGTTATACAGACATGACATCTGACTAGGATCAAACATAATCATGCGAAAACCACTAGTATTCACCAACAAATGCTTCACAGTCAGAACGAGTATATTCGGGTCCAACACACATACTCGTACATAACATACATAATTGATCATTGCAACCCTTCAGTGAGGAGTACGACCTAGCTTCATACGCCACTTATATTGCTTGTGTTAATTTTATACATGAGTGGCGAAGGACCTACAATTTAAAGTCGACTTCGAACGACAAATTTGTGAGAAAACTTTTCATAGCAATTTTTATTTACCCTCAGAGTTTTCGCCAGAAATCTGCTGAGAAGAATTCTCCCGAAGAAATATTTTTTAATATTTCGCTTTGTTGGAGATGTCTGAATCGTAGCCTCACGTCTAATGAACCTACACACTACATACTAGACTACGGCGACTTCAAGGCCAATACCATTAACAAATATTGTTCTCTTGAACTTATCCAACGAGATGGATAAGCCATATCCACAGTATCACAAGAATGAAGTCCTCAAAAGACACTTGAAGCCATGGCCGATGGAGAAGAATATCTGCAGACACATGATACTCTCAGACCGAAGACAGTGCGATCTCACAAGATAAGATGCAAAACTAGCAACAAGAAATGCTTTGTGCCACATACACACAGTTACTAAAGTATACGAACGGTTAAAAAATTGCCGAAATTTTTTAACTAATCTGTTTTCGTTGAAAATCTTTATAGTTTCTTTGATGTTAAGACGGTCTTTTGCATTGGTTAAAAAATTTCTGAAATTTAACTGAATTATGCCCTGCACAGGCCCACAAAGGTATGCATCCGATTTACAAATTTCACAAATTTCTGAACCAAAGCAAAAGACCGTCTTAAAATCGAAGAAAGATGTCAGACAATTATAAATATTTTTGAAAAAAAAAAAAACGGATTGGTTAAAAAATTTCTGAAATTTGTTATCCGTATGTATACTTCTGTGACTATGTGTATATGATCCCAATGAGGAAAGAAGAACACGTACTTGCTATCAATTTGACGGTAACAAAGTACTCTTAACAAAAATCTGGTGAGGCATAAAAGAGATGGTTCGGATGTAGACCGTAATTTCAGACAATCATACACACTCGTTCATACATAATTGGTCAACCTTTCAGTCAAGCTTACGACCTAGCTTCTAAATATAATACATGAGTGGCAAGACCTACAGTTTAAAGCCGACATTCCGAACGACGGATTTATGAGAAAATTTTCATAGCAATTTTTATATACTCCCAGAGTTTTTGTTAGAAATTTGCTGGGAGGATGTGACCTGGGGTTTGAGCCGTGGCCTCACGTCTAATAAGCGAACACACTACCCACTAGGCTACGGCAACTTTGATCTTCTAGTAACTATTATTTATGTTAAGGCGCGGTATAAATTGGAGAAGGCCTTGGTCTACAAAACATAGAAGAGGCCTATTTATCTTCTATTACAGCCAATTATCTCCTTGATATCTTACTAAACTACTGACAACAATTAAAAAGTTTGAATGGCTAAGAAAAATATCATCGCGAAACATCAGGAACATCTCTTAGGAACTGTTTCCCAAATGGGATACTGTTTTACACTTCTGACAATTGTAAAGATTCTTGCATCAAAAGGCAAAGCAGTTCAGCTAACCATGGCCAGCTTAACTGGGTCAATGAGCAAATGTCCTAAGACGGCGTTAGAGGCTCTATTAGATTTATGTCCGTTGCATGTGCTAGTAAAGGCCAAAGCCTTGGCAATTATGGGTAGAATAAGAATTAGGATTAGGAGAACACACAATATAATAGCAGGCTTTGTGACCTAACGGATTGAGTTGCTGCTTTTCCATGGACTGAACAAGCAAGTTCTATGATGTTGGGAAGTAATTTGCAAAGGCTGAATGGGATAAATTGGAAGATATATACTCTCTTAAGAGAGGGGCCGTTTTTTCTATACGGATGGATCAAAAAGTGGCAGGAAAGGAATACATTTATTGGTGTTCGGACCAAGAAAAGAATAATCGATAACAATTGAAAAATCGTGGGTATTTTCAAAAAGGAAATTTATGTCAAATTCAATTCAATCTAACTTGGACAGAAGGTACAAAGGGCCAGATATAGCAATTCTATGTGACAATCAGGTCTATGAAGTTAATCTGAAATTCAAATGAGAATAGTTTCACCGTATGATGGATCCCAAGTCCTCTGGAAATGAGGAGCGGAAAGATAAGTTTGCTAGGAAGCGTTAATGGGGCCACAACCTTTCTATGGAATGGGAAGTAAAGTTTGTTAGAATATGTTTAGCGAAATGAAAGAAAATAAAACTCATCTTTGTCCTGACGGGGTTGATATAATATAAGCTTTTTCCATACATTTATAGTGGAAAGCGATTTGAGTCTAATATCCGGTTTTGTAGAATTAGCTTTAGGGTAGTAACCAACCGAATATTGTAGATTTATAGAACATTGGTTCAGAATAGAAATCGCTTCGTAACGACGAGAACAAATTACCGGGAACATATACATGAAACCAGGTGTTAATATACCGGGCGGCATATTGAGATTCTTCAGGGCAACGGAGTTTTGGAAAACACCACACAGGGAAACAATACATAGGTGTAGAACAGTACAATAGCAGTTGTAGTCCTTTAGTACGTCTATACGTCGGTAATAATAAATAAAGGGTCCGCCAAATAACTTTTTTTTTAAATGCTTTAAAAAACAAACTACTGAATATTTTCTCAAATTTCTTTTTTTATTTGAAAGTACAATCCTTCCGGTTAATAATGGAAAATAATTTCATTCAAATGGCTGCTTCGGCTGACCATGCAGTAGCCTACACCAGAAGATGCCGATTTTGGCAAAAAAAAAATCATCTTTTCAGATGAAGCTCATTTGGATCTTGGCTGGTATGTAAACAAGCAAAATTGTCGCATTTGGGGCACAGAAATCCCGCACGCTTACAGTGAAAAGCCGACGCACACAAAACGAGCCACAGTTTGGTGCGGATTTTGGTCCAGAGGCATAATTGGGCCATTTTTCTTCGAAAATGAGCAAGGAGTGGCCATTACAGTCAATGGCGATCGTTATGGGGCCATGTTGAACGAATTTTTGTTAACAAAAATTGAAGAGGAGGATATTGGCAACATTTGGTTTCAACAGGACGGCGCTACGTGCCACACAGCCGAAGCTACACTCGATGTTTTGTGCCCTGTTTTTGAAGATCGCATTATCAGCCGCAGAGCTGATGTCGTTTGGCCACCTCGGAGCTACGATTTGACACCGTTGGACTATTATTTGTGGGGTGTCGTCAAAGATAAGTGTTACGCCGACAAGCCAGAGACAATTGACGCTTTAAAGGACAATATTCGTGAAGCCATTGGTGAAATACAGCTGCACACAATCGATAGTGCTTAAAAATTGGACCGATCGTGTAGGCTACTGCATGGCCAGCCGAGGCAGCCATTTGAATGAAATTATTTTCCATTATTAACCGGAAGGATTGTACTTTCAAATAAAAAAAGAAATTTGAGAAAATATTCAGTAGTTTTTTTTAAAGCATTCTCAAAAAAAAAAAGTTATTTGGCGGACCCTTTATAATAACAGATGTTCTCCAGTGTAGAATTATGGATTTTTCCTATCACATTGCTATAATTGTAGTAGAAGAAAATTGTTTTAACCAAATTACCATGTTTTAAAGTGAATGATAAGTATTGGGTAGAGGGAGTGAAAATAAACAAAAAGAAAAAAGTACAGAAGGATTAGGTGCTGGAGCTACCTACGTAACCCACAATAAATTTCAAAAGAGCCTTAATATCAGTTGCGGACAGTGAGTTTATAGAATCCCCATGGATATTTAACCTTCTTTTATGAGGAGCAGGATGATCACATAAGAAATGGTCGGTCTATCATCTGATATAGATTTGCAACTGCTAATGAAAAGCGATAGCCTTACGATAAAATTAGTCTTCCATTATAGTAGAAGTAAAAAGTAACTAAGCCCGGACTTTTTGGAGTCGCCGTAGTCTAGTAGGTAGTGTGTTGGCTTATTAGACGTAAAGCCAGGGTTCGAGCCCCAGGCCAGACATCAAAACGAAATATGAAAAAAAAATATTTCTTCGGCGACTTCCTCTCAGCAGATTTATGGCAAAAACTCTGAGTAAATAAAATTGCCATGAAAAAGTTTCACAAAAATCTGCCGTTCGGAGTCGAAGGTCCCACCACTCAAGTATAAAAAAATTAACACACACAACATAAGTGGTGTGAGAAACTAGGACGTTGTACAATGGGTAAATTCGGCCTCCGGGTACTGTACTTGTCTTAATTGACAAGTACACGTCGTCTTCTAACCTAACCTAACCTAAGCCCGTATTAATAATCAGTCAAGTTTTATTTTCACTTGCTGACTGACTTAATTGGTCCTTACAATCCTTTTGTCAAGTTTACGTACTTGCTTCTCACACCATCTACAGTTTAAAGGCGTCACTGAATGACAGATTTTTGAGAAATTGTTCGTTGCAATTTTATTTTACTCTCAGAGTTTTCACCATAAGTCGCGGTAGTCTACGTCAAGTGTCTAGTGTTTCTTAGAGTTGTGGTCGTAGTTTAAATCCGAAAGCAAATCCCAAATAAGAAAAATATTTTTTCAGCGAAATCCTCTCAGAAGACTTGTGCCAAAACTCTGAGAGTGAATAAAATTACTATGAAAAGTTTCACAAAAATCTGTCGTTCGGAGTTGACACAACATGGGTGGTGTGAGCAACTAGGTCGTAGTTCTGACTGAAGGACTACATAATGACTAATTATGTATGTATGTATGGATATTTTTACCAGCAGTCTGCGTTATTTCATTATGTTCGAGATGTCTGAGACAGCGATTGAACAACAGTGGAGGAGGAGGAAGCTTTCTGTAAAGGATCCGCTTTAAAGCTTTGTTTGCGTTCCTCATCTATAAACATGGCTTAAGCGGCGAGCTGCTATCGCATGATTTACGACTGCTGTCATCGGTATCGGAGGTGATCTCCACATAGGCATTGATGACATTGTCCACCAGGCTTTGGCCTGTTTTGCTTACCAACTTGTAATTTATGGCAGCCGTAGGTGACACAGCCTTAGAGGGTAATGTGACCAAAGAACTGCTGCTAGAAATCATATAGCGTGGCTTGGTTTATGATGACGTCTCACCTCATCTTCATCATAGCCATCGGTACTGTCATCATCATCGTAAGGGCCGAAGTGTCCCTACGACCATTGCGGCATTTGGCAGAGGCTAAAATATTTTTTCGATTGGTGGCCGAATCATTGGAGCCCGATTTTAACACTCTCCTGTTTAAGTCCACAATGGGGGTACTACCCACTGAGGAACAGCTGGCTTGGCTACCCGAACCCGAGGGCAAAGTGGAGGTGGTCGATGAGGCTATGGAAGTATTGGTTTCGGAGGACAATGTGCGTGTCAAGGCGAATTGCTCTTGGGTCACCTGGGGCATTACACAGGGTGACATGGGTGGTGAGGATATACGTGAGGAGAACACTGAATCACAAGCATCACTTTCTTCTTGTCTAATAAGCCAAAAAGTTGGTGGAATTGTATTGGAAGAGACTAATTTATTTAGACTTGCTTCGTAATGGTTTCTGCACACTTTAATTAAACCGTTTGCAACAAATAATCGCCCGCTTTGGCCAAAATAGAAGACGAATTATGTTTCACAAGTATTATGTCAGGAAAAATGTTCGAATAATGTGTTGTCTGAAGAAACGAAAATTTAGTTGAGATGTGTTTGTGTATGCACTTTATAGTTCTGTTCTGTTCTAGTACTATCCACTGATCGACTCCTACACTGGTCTATGAGGAGAAATTCACTATTAATAGGGACAAAAAATGCTTAATGTAATCATATGTTGAAAATTTAATTGGAATGGGCTCCTGCTAACAATATTCAACACCTTTTTCAAAATATTGATTCACCAGGTGGTGTCCAATTGTGGCCACCTAAATATGAATTTTAAAAAAATATAACTTCAAATGGATTATTTGAAGAATATTTGTCTATAACTTTAGACAAACTATTCCAAGTTGTTATTGAAACTTTACATCTGTTTTTTTTTATTGGTTTTCGTTTCTAATACAAAACAAATTTCAATTTCAATCATCTTTAAATGGGGTTTTTATGAGCTTATGGTTGTTGTTTTTTTCGTTTCAATTTTTCTCACTCTTTGTTAATTTTTGCTCATAAAATTGTTTTTTATGTCCTTAAAGTACGATAATAAAATGTCCATAAAAACTGTATTCATTCATACGTTCATTCGTTCATTCCCTTTTAGAGATCAAGTTGAAGAAGAAAAAAAATTTCTTTTTTTTTTGAAAACTTTTTAAACATGAGCACATGATGTCCTAGGTGCACAGAGTAGAGCACGCAAACAATTTATGACTTTTTACAACTGCAAACCGACAATAGCAAGTGGACAGATAAGTGGAAACAAAAAATGTTCACACATTAAAATTTTCAAAGCCAAGAAGGAAACCAAACTAAACGATACCTAGAAAAAGAAAAACATATTCAGTTGACACCTTTTTGGAGACATCATGTGGTAGACAGAAGACGCACACTTAAAGGCTAACTAAACAGCCAAGTAAATAGCCATGCTCGCACACACAGTCTTTAGCTGAGAATACATTTCCTCTTTGCAATACAAAGCCATTCAACAGACATTGTTTTCTGATACACTATTTCTCTGTCTGCCTCTCTGAGTTTGTACAGGAATCATCTTTAAGGTGTCTAAACAAATATTAATTCTTTGTTAATCGTCTAGAGGTGGCTTCAATTCGTTTTGCTTATGCTTTTAAAAATTTTATTGTGTTTGCCAGCAATGTTAATACGAGTAGTTTGAAACGTTCCATAATTTGTAGTCTTTATTACATTGTATTTAAGGGTTTTGTACACTAAATTAAAGGATTTTAATGACATTCACTGCCATTTTATTACACGTTCACAATAGACGTATTATGTCTGTCGTGCTTCCAAACTTGTCTCAGACACAGAAGTCATATTTTGTTGAGTTCACAAAAGGGCTCATAATGTGTGGAGTTTATTAATTTTTTTTTTCTTTTTTTTTTCTTTCTTTCTCTCATTCCTTTATTGAAAATATAAAATTATAAGTGAAATCTAAAGGATTCTATCGAAAATTACAAGTAAAATTATCAAATAACCGCCAAAAAAAATTGGCCCTATGCACCCAAAATTAGAAGCAAGTATCTTCAAATAATGGCAGGCAGCATGGTAAGTTTGGTTGTTCAAATCCTATTTTGTATGATTAATAGAATTAAAAAAAAAACAGGATATAACCACAATTGCCCCGATGAGATACATATGTTGATAAAAGAACCACAACAACAATCATCAAACTTTAGTGTAAGTTACATGGCATCGTTCTTACAACGAAGAGGATTTTGAACGATATTTGCCTATTCCCTCACAAAATCTCTACTATGCAAGTAAAACTATCGGCTCTTTGAAGCACTTCGTAGTTTTAAATTTAAATAAAACAAAGTCTGTCTGGGATAAAGCAAGATCTGGAAGACCTATTAATTTCATTATGTGTGGAATATATTTTAATCAGTTGGAGATAGTGATGAATACAGTATGACCGGATTTTGTAGTTTTATCGGAAACTCACCAAACGGAGGCAGTAAGTGATAGGGAAATAGAAATAGTGGATTGTGACTATTACTATATACTATCGGGTTCGTCTAGAACTGGGGGGCTCATATTATATTTTAAGAGGCATTGTACATACATACATAATTGGTCATTACAACCCTTCAGTCAGGATTACGACCTAGTTTCTCACACCACTCATGTTGTGTGTGTTAATTTTATACAAGAGTGGCGGGACCTACAGTTTAAAGTCGACTCCGAACGACAAATTTTTGAGAATAGTAGGCTCAGTAAAATTCGGGAATCTATAAGGGAACATGAATTTTGGATAGGTGCATTTATGGCTAGGTTTGGGAAAATTTCGATAATTATAATAGCAGTATACAGATAATATACAGAAACTGGAATATTCCCAGAGGACTGGAAGGAATCGATGGTTACGCCTGTTGAGAAAATTAGAAATACTATTAAATGTGAGGAATATCGCCCGATAAACACCCTGAGAACATGTGAGAAGATTATTGAGAAGATAGTTAAGCACCAATTGGAGGAATATTTTGAGGGACATGACCTACTATCGAAGTATCAGTCAGGATTTAGAAAGAGATATTCGTGCGATGTGATAAATAGATGGAAATTTATAGGAAATGATCGCAGGGTTCTATAAATTTTTTTGGATTTCAAGAGAGCTTTCGAGACAATAGATAGGAAACTTTCATGTTATGGCATTAAGGATAAGGAATTGGAATGGTTTAGATCATATCTCACGAGACGTAGACAGATAACGAAGGTAAATCGTGTTGAATCGAGTAATATGGAGAATGATTTTGGTGTCCCACAGGGTTCGATCTTGGGGGCTTTATTGTTCATAATATACATAAACGATATTGAGAATGTAATAGGTAAATGCGAGATAGTTTTAAATGCGGATGATACTCTCATTTTTACTGAGTGTACAACGTGTGAGGAATGTTATGATAGGATTGGAAAGGATATGGATAATGTGAATAAATGGTTGAGGATAAAAAAATTGAAATTGAATGAGAATAAAACAAAGTTTATGGAGGTTAATATGCACACAAATAGGTCATTTGGAATAAATAATGTGGAAATTGAAAACGTAGACAGTATTAAGTATCTAGGTTTCATAATTGATAGGGAATTGAACATGAAGGGAACATTTAGAGTATATATGTAGGAAAATAGGGAAAAAGATAGGTTTCCTTAAATGGCTGAGAAATAAGGTCTCAATGTTAACATCGATTACCATACATATATAATACAATGCAGCCGCAGTTTGAATATGGATCAACGATATTATATACATGCTGTACTGAGCAAAAATTAACAAGACTCCAGAAATTACAAAATAAGGCGATGCGTTCTATATTACAACTGAACAGATTTACACCAACTACTTTGATGTTAGATGCACTGAGATGGCTTAAAATATTAGAAAATATTAGAATTGAACACGCTAAATTTTATTAAAAAAAATGAAAATTGGAGAAGCACCAGAGTACCTAACTGAACAATTAAAATATGTTGGAGAAGCGCAACCGTACAGACTGAGAAATGCGAACGATTTTAGGCTACAGCGAGCGGATACAAGTGCAATGCAGAAATCATTGTACTATAAGGGACTGAATTTATACAATAAAATGCCAAACTATTTAAAGAATGAGAGAAATATCAATATTTTTAGGAAACATTTTGTAAACTTTGTTAAAAATACTGGTAGTTAAACTCATAGTTATAATATATATAATATTTAATATTTGTAAAATTTTGTTGCTAAGAAAGTATTTTAAATACTACTAAATAAACTTGATGAATTGATGAATTGAATTGAAAAAATTGAATTCATAACATCGTTCTAATGTTACATTCGAAATGTCAAATTTTCCATGATTCTGATACATAGCTCAAGGTGAATTTAAGCAATGGCATGATTTCTGTCGACTTTGAGAACTGCAGAGGCTTATTCGCTTACACCTGTGACTTGTGAAAACCTCACACAAAAAAGTTTAACTGATTCAGATTGAATAATCTCTATGGCCAGTTCACAGTTCCAGGTTCGATTACCATGTGCAAGGTATTCAATGTGGCATGAGCTATATGTTGAAATCATGTCATTCTGTAGAAACCCTAATAACTTTAGTGTCCAGATCATCTCATTCGGGTCAAGAAAAATTGGTAATCGTTGACCTACAGCGCTCGCAGTTGACAGAGTTCTCAAAAATACAGTGAGCGCCATAAGTGAGTCAACACTTTTGTTCTTATGTATAAAAAAAAGTTCCTTTATCATGAATTGTTGTTTATGTTTTAACATTTTATAAGTAATAAAAACGTTTTTATTTTTTGGAAATTTATTCGACTATTCTCATTTACTTTTCTCGCTATCCTAAGAAAATGAATTATTTCAGTGGTGTTTACTCACTTTTGGCGCTCAGTGTATATTGAAAGATGACACCATTAGCTCGCCAAACACCACACAGTGACTTTTACGGGATGCATTCTATGCTCTTGAGTCTCATGTGACAATTTTGTTTGTTCGTAACATACATACATATGTACATACAGAATTGGTCTCTACACCCCAGGTCAGTCAGCCCTAGCCAATTTTATACATGAGTGGCTGGACCTAAAGTTTAAAGTTGACTCCGAACAACAGATTTTTTTTTAGAAACTTTTCATGGCAATTTTTTTATTTACTCTCGAAATTACTCGCCAGGAATCTACTGAGAGGAATTCGCCGAGGTAATATTTGTATTTAGTTTTATTGGAAATGCTTAACCTGGGGTTTTAAGCGTGGCTTCACGTCTAATAAGCCAACACACTACCTGCTGCTAGACGACGGACATTTGTTTGTTCACGTACCCATTAACCTAGAAATGATCATCTGTGACGAAAATTTTTTTGATGAAAATTAGGTTCCAACCAAACACCCTAGAGCACGATCTCACAAAAACTATTGACATTCATTAACACAAATACCACAGTCGTATAAAAAGGTATTCTGATCCAGCACTATCAACAACGCGGATCTCTATAACTTAGCCAATGAGGAAACCACAAAAAAAAAAAAAGAATTAAATGGATCAACAGTGCCAACAAAAGAAAGTCCTTTAGCAAGGATTACAACCTAACTTCTCACACCACCCTGTTGTGAGTGTTAATTTTATGCGTGAGCGGCGTGACATACAGTTTAACATCCACTCCGAACTACATATCTGAGTTTTGTCAGACGACTGCTGAGGAGAAGTCGTCGCAAGAAATATAATTTTGAACCACTGGCTCTTGTCCAATAAGCCCACCCACTACATACCTATTGGACAGTTTCATACTAGGCAATAGAGACAAGCATAAGTAGTCGAATAAGGTACAGCATTCCCTAGACAATATTTTGTACAGTAGCTGAGTTGATATTCACTATAATTATTCTTTAGTCAGGTTATAGCGAATTTCTACAGATCTGGCAGCTGTACATTGATATCGTTATTGATAAGATTTTCGGGGACCTTTTCTCCCTTTGCGAAATTTCTTGATTGTCTGTTAAAAGCGTAAAAGAGCGATAATTCCTCCGGCCAAGTGCACGTCCTACTTGTGCTACCAGAGGGCCATGTTTATCTCCGACTCTTCAGTGGAGGGCCTTCTGTTTTACACCATTTTCCGGTTATGTATCACATAAATAACAAATCTATCAAATGCATTAACATTTTCAAAATCATGAATTGAAGTGGCTTTCATTTTCATATAACACGTAACACATAAATTTATTTTTTGGATTGGGAGCCTATTTAGCGATTTCAAATTTTATTGTTTTTTTTTATTGACTGAAGGCCTATTTAATGAATATTCATTTCAGGTTAAATATAGTTTTTGCAAAACCCCTTATAAGAAAAAGTGTTTGTCTCTACTAAACAATATGTATTTTATTATATTCTATTGCATACTTTAGGTATATAATAATATAATATATTTCTACTTCTACTAAAGCTACCAACCTTTAATTATTTTATTTAGCCAAGCCAGCAACCGCAACGCAATACTTTCTTTATACAGTCAATTGATTTGAGTGTACAAACCAATGCCGTAAGGTGGCAGATCGTTAGTCTCCAGAAAATAAATACCTGAGGCGCTACAAAATAAAAAATTTGAAATTAAAAAAGTTTAAAAATAAATTGTTTAGAAAAGTCTTTCTTACCTTCTTGCAACATTTTCGCCCATATAGGCAATAACCTGTTCGTTTTTCTCAGCTATTGCATCTGCTAGGGCTACCTTGGTTAGACCATTTTCCTTAATTTTTTGTGCACACATATTAGCCGAACGTGTACGTATAGCCTGCAGAGAGCAGGGTATAGCGGGAAAATTATATGGGGCACCAATAGTTTCCGCATATAAAATAACTGCCCTGTTATGGCTGCAACTATCTGGAAACATTTTTGAATTAAAAAATTTTTTTTCGAATTTAATTAAGAAAGCTTACAGGCTTGAAAAATCAATCTACTGGCGGCTATAATGTCATCATCACAGCCTTTTTGAGGAGTGCGGCCAAAATTCGGATAAAAGTCTACCGAACCTCTTGGTGTAGCATCGCCAAAGAGCGGAAAATCAGTGTGCACCACATCCACAAATAAGGCCGCATTAGAGTGGAGACTATCAGCATCATTGGCAGTAAACAAAGGCAAAGCAGGATCTAAGCCAGTAACACGTCCCACAGAACCATTAAAATAACGGCCCATATTGCCAGCTATATGGGCACCCAAACTATGGCCAATTATGTGGACTTCAGTTAAGGGTATGTCATGTTTGCTTGAAGGATTTTTGTTTGTTAAAACTTGTAAACCTTTTTTCGTAACAAGACTTACTTTAGAAAGTTTTCCAGCAATTTGGCCAAGAAACTACCCACCTTGGCCACAGCTCTTCTTGACGTGCTGTAATCTAAAGAGGCAGCACTTTCCCAATCGGCTAGAAAAACATTTTCCTTACCCTGGGCCATATAAGCTGCAAACCAAACAATATAATAATTAAACTTCGGCTTGAAAACGATTTAAAACGACGTCTCTACTTACCATTTCTCAAAGGTATTATGGAAGTATCAAAACGATTACCCAAGAAACCATGCACAATAACCTTAATATCCGTCTTGGTAGGCAGCTCTTGTATAGTCTCCAATGTAAATTCATGGGCCTGGCCTTCTTTAAGTCTAATAAAATTGATTTTTATTAAACGTTTTTCATAATTTCTTAACAAGGAAAAATTTTTACATACGGCTGTTGGTAATAAATATTGGCCTTCTGCACCAAATTATCAATATTGGCTGCATTCGTATGCTGCATGATTAATAGGCCCACGTTGAATATTAAAATAATTTTAAAATTTTCCATTTTTCATAAAATTGCTTTTAAAATTTCCGTTTATTGTTGTTTCTCTCATAAAGTCTGGGAGAAACTGATGTGTGCGTTGGAGTTGTAAGATGTTCTAGGTCAAGACTTTATAGCGTTTCAAATGGCAAGTGCGTGTCAAAAACAATTTTCTTTGGATCACACTATTTCCAAGCAAATTTGGAATAAATTTGCTGACTTACGCAGCAAGTAAGTAAAGCCTTCGTTCTTCTCTCTTATTTGGCACATTCGTATACGAGTTAATCAAATATGTACCCATGTCTCTCTCTGTGGGCACAGATACACTTTTTACACATTGAGGCCTATTTATTTGTAAGTATTCAAGAAGATTGATCCTGATTTATTCACCAAAACAGTGGATTGACATCTGCTCTTCAGATTTTTGAATCCAACACTACGTATGGGACTAAGGCATGGCGTGTGCCCATATTAATCTGGCAGCGATCTAAGAACTTCATGTTAGCGAAACTTGCCTTGCACCCAACGACAATTGGTTAAGATCAGAGTAGAGAGCTGGATTTCTTGCACAATGCATGCCATGGATATGAGATGAACGCGGTGACGAACTTTTGCAGAAAGATAAACACAAATTAAGAACTTTGTCTCACAAAACGAACCCCGAATTACGAACTGTTTCACACAAAACGATTCCCGAATTACGAAGTTTTTCTCACAAAACGACCCGAATACGAACTTTTTCTCACAAAACGATTCCCGACGTAATATCATCCGATTTTACGTTTACGTTTTCATTTCCGAATTTGTGATTATTTCTCAAGTTTCATTGAAGTACAGGACTGACGTCACAAAGCATCTCCATTTAGCTTTATTCGTTGTGTTATTTTTCGTTGCTTTATTTCATTTTAAAATTTTTTCATTCAAGCAGTTAATTGGTACACTACAGCGAGCAGCAGGCCTCTTATATTTTCTTAGTTTCTTGCCTAGAAACCAAAACTTCTGCGGAAACTTTTTGGGTTACTTGCTCACCGACTGCTACTATTTCATTTTGTAATCGTTTCGATGGGCCAAGGCTCTTTAGATAAATTATTTAGATGCGGAACAATAAAATACCGTTTAGCCTGTAGCTATCCCGTTATTACTAACTATTTATGGCAGCATTTTGGCTCATTTTCATTTTACATATGAATTCATAACTCACCACGGTGTAACAACCAGTATTTTGGTGAAATAGAACAGCTGATTGCATTAGTATTTTTCTGGCAATTGAGAGAGTGAAAGTGTTTTAAAATAAAAATTTTAAAATTATAAGAAATACGTATAAATTTTCCAAATAAAAAGCATTAAATGTGGAGAAATGAAATGTGTGCGTGATTCGTTGTTATTAATATTCATACTCGGTAAACATGTATGAAGTGTTTTTAAGAAAAATAGGTATAAACAGTGGAACTAAACTTCCATTTGCGATTCACTGCTAAAATGGAAACAAATCGAAACCTTTCTGAAATGAATAAAGATCATGGAAAGCAAGGTAAGTCTGTATATCTAGTATGATTGGAAGAAAATTTTTCATGGTGACGTTGTTCAATCTAGTCTAATTCTCAAAAATAGCTTCAAATGTAAGAGAAAAAAAAGTGTTCCAATTCTGTTAAAAATTTTAGCCACCCTAATAAGTTTTTTATATTCTTATAAGATTTAGTAAAAACTGATTTTTATTTACATTTAAACATATTCTTATAAGTATTAAACATTTTAGTTTTATTTGATGACGTCATCAGTTTGAACGAAAGTTGAAATTGTCTAGTATGTATGCATATTGATACGAATATTTTTTGCATAAATTACCACTAATTTGTAGGATGATTTTACAAGAAGTTTTTCTTCATATGTTTGTGTACATAGATTATTTATATACCTATACATACATATAATGATCAGTTTGTATGCCGAAGTATAAAAGGTCATTTTGTTTAAAATTTCCTTTTGATTGAAAAAAATATTCCCATAAAAAGGAATTGAATAAGATATGGGGAAATTATAATTTTATAATAAGGCTTTTCATTTTGAAGCTAATAAATTGTAAATCGATATATATTAACACTTACCATTTAAAGAATAATTTACGCTTTTCATTTGGCAATTTTATTATACAACACAACACTTTACTTAATTACTTCCCATAAAAAAGTTTTCCATTCATTCACTTACGTTTTTAATTTCCACGCACTTTAATTAACATCACGTGTTAACACCACAAGACACAAGAATGCAACTGACGTTGATTTAAGAAGAAAGAAATTGAGAGACATAATATGAATGAAGAAAACACATATGTACATATGTACGTATGAATGTGCCTTGCTTTTTATAACGGTTAATTTCAGTTCATTGTAGTAGGATTTGTTTTTGTAAAATATTTTGTAAACTCCGCAAGGTGAGAAATCAAACAAATGTTCTCAGAGTGTTGAGAAGTTATGAATGAAATTTTTGTTGTTAAATTTCAATGTCAGTGACCTTCTTTGACATTGTTTATCAAGGAATTACTTTAATAGGGGGTTTTTAATAGGGGTTTTAAAAAAATATATGTATGTAAAGTAGATAAACACGTATGAAACAATTATGATAAAGGCATTATTGTTTTTATTATTGTTGTCCGATATGACGTCATGTATTATTTTCCGTGGATTTTCTGCAAATAAACCAAACACAATTAAAAGCTTGAACGACAAACGACTGTCGCAACATTCTTATGATAGCCCATACTTAGAATTGCAACAACTACTCTTTATTATATGGTGCCACATAAGAAATGCAGGAGAAAATAGGCCAAATTGAAGGCTACGAATCAGCCACCTGTAACGTAGCCACGGGTAACCTTTGCGTAAAATTGATGTAGTGCCGGGTAGTGCCGGGACACCGGGTACTACTTTAGGTTTAGGTCGGAGTGGTAGCTCCGATATCACAAAGCTCACTTGAGCACGCATAGCGGCCCTTTGTGATGCCACGGGTGAACGCAGTCCCTGTACTGACCAAGTTCCACCAAAATCAGGAAGAGGAAGAAGTTGGTCAGCGCAAGGGCTGCACATCAAAACTATATACACTGGAAAACCAGTCAGAAAGTTTGATGAACGAAACTATATCCTAGATTCAATAGATGATAGCTCCGTCAAGCTGACAAGGGTCGGAGAGTCAAATAACCTATGGGCACTGACAAAGAAAGTGCGGATCTGCATCTACGGCAGAAGTCGTTAAATGGGAGCCTCATTCTTTCCGCGTGTCTACCCATAACGCAATGACCTGTAAGCATGGCCACTGTGGTTGAGATGACGTCGCGACCCAGACCAAGTAATTGGTTGGTCCCCCTTCTATCTCTCAAGGGCCAGGTGAGTCTAGGGGTAAAGCAGGACTCCTCATTGGCTTGGATAGGTTGGCGTCCCAAATCAATTGAAGAAGAAGCGCACCAGATCTGGCGAGCTCGTCGGCCCTACAGCTTCCTGGAATGTTACTGTGCCCGGGAATCCACACCAGTGAGACACTGGTGAAGCGGCCAGAAAGATGGTCAAGACAGCGGCGACATTCCCTCACGATCCTAGAGTTATTCACGAAACCCGATAGAGATCTTATCGCGGCCTGACTATCAGAAAAGACCGAGACGCGAGTGAAAGGAGCACCGTTACGATGATCCATTGAGCGGGCACTACTTACACACGCTTAAAGTCTAAAAATATTTTTGAATGCCTGTAATGACGAAGGAGGTGAGTGAACCACTAAATATCTGATCTGTGATTGCCTAGAGCTTGGAAAAATTAAAAATTTATCGCCTTTTGTCAAGCGAATTAGATAAATTCTATATTTTCATAAGTCGCTGTGGTCTAGTACTTCGATAGTGTGTTTGCTTATTAGACGTATAACGGTGCAAATTCGAGGCCTGAGTCGCTTCATCCGAATGGTTCCTGGAATAGGGGAAATGAGCAACTGTGGTATCACAATGGGCCCTGTGTGCGGCCTAAGTGTGTCCGCTCATGACTCCATCGAGGGGACAGCCACTTTTACCTACCTACCTACCTCCCTATGACTTTGCGCTATGGTATCTGCCAAAAATGGCACCAAGTGACTACCACTTGTCTTTTATGGCAAGTAATTCAGAGTAGCATTCCTTTAACTGCACATAAAGGGCTATCCATTTCGTGGTTTCAAAAGTATGCGACTGGAATTCGACTTCTGTCACACTAAGTTGTGAAACCAATTTTTTTCTTTTCAATTGAAAGTCTGACATTGACGAAAATGGATCGCTTAACTATCACACAATGCATGAAAATTATCAAAACTTACTACAAAAATTGTGATTCTGCCACAGCCACGTATCGAACAAAATTTTCTTCAGCGATGAAGCACATTTTACACTTGGTGGGTATGTTAATAAACAAAATTGTCGTATTTGGGGCTCCTCAAGTAATTGAAGAGAGCCCATTACATCCAGAAAAAGTCACTGTTTGGTGCGCTCTTTGGTCCGAAGGTGTGATTGGACCTTACTTCTTCGAAAAAGACGATGGAACGACTGTCACCGCAGCGTTATGGTCATATGATAACCGACTTTTTTTTTACCTGCTATTGAACAATACGACTTGGAGAATAAGTGGTTTCAACAAGACGGTGCCACATGCCAGACAACTCGAGCGAATATGGCTTTATTGCAAGAGACATTTCCTGGCCGCGTAATTTCTTGTTGTGGGGATATCAACTGTCCACCAAGATCATGCGATTTGACACCATTAGACTTTTTTGTGGGGCTACGCGAAAGACCGTAAACTCTTGAGCACTTAAAAACCAACATTCGTCAAATTATGGCTGAGATACCGCCCAATATGTGTCAAAAAGTGGTCGAAAATTACCTCAAAAGAATCAATGCTTGCAACACTTCGAGTGGAGGTCATTTCAATGATGTAGTGTTTCACACATAATGTCAACTTTCAAACGTTACAATAAAAAAGAAATATCATGAAAAAATATTTTATATGTGAAACCACGAAATGGATAACCCTATATTAATCTAATAAAACCTTTAATTCTGCACATGAAAAGTGGATTTGTTTTTAATACGCCTCAAATTTATTCCAATAAATACTTACAAAGTCATAAGTCATAAAGACATAGAATATTGCGTAAAAAACTTACTGCGGTCTAATTAGAATTCCATGCCAAATTCCTCTTTAAAAGTAATCTCATGTCAGAGTTTCTTTCCCTCCACTCATACTTACAATATTTTGTTCATCATAGCACACGCAAAATTACAATTCGAATATTTTTATTCGAAGAAACAAAAATAATTTCAAATAATTTTCGAAAGTAAGTGGAAAAACCTACTCACACGCTTATAAAGGGTGTTTTTTATAGAGGTATAGAACTTTAAGTTGGCATTACTTTTCAAGATGGCGACCGTTTTAACAGCTGTCAAGTGATTTATTCTCAGTTTGGTTTGGCAATTCATCATGAATAGACTCACGCCTGAACAACGCTTGCAAATATTGCAATTTTATTTCGAAAATAATGGTTCTGTGCGGAAAACGTATCGCGCACTACGTCCATTTTATCGTCGACAAAATCGTCCATCAGAGCAGTTAATTCGATTAACCATGGAACGTTTTCGCATCCGCAGAGACGCTGTACGGTGCGTACAGAAGAAGCTATTGCTGCTGTAGAGCGTAGCATTGAGGAAGACCCGAATGAGTCCATCCGCCATCGAGCACAGGAATTGGATCTGTGTCCATCCACTTTATGGAAGATTTTGCGGAAGGATCTTGGTTTGCGTGCTTACAAAATCCAACTCGTGCAAGATTTGAAGCCAAACGATCATCAAGTAAGGCGTAGATTCGTCGAATGGGCCCAAAACGAGATTACCATTGTTCCCGATTTTCATAAGCGAATTTTGTTTAGCGATGAAGCGCACTTCTGGTTGAATGGCTACGTCAACAAACAAAACTGCTGCATTTGGAGTGAAGGTAATCCTCAAGTGTATATGGAAACACCGTTACATCCAGAAAAACTGACTGTTTGGTGCGCTTTATGGGCTGGTGGAATCATTGGTCCGTACTTTTTCAAAAACGATGGTGGCCAGAACGTTACAGCCAATGGTGATCGGTATAGAGCCATGATTACTAACTTTTTCATTCCTGAATTGAATAACCATGATGTCCAGGAGATGTGGTTTCAACAAGACGGCGCAACATGTCACACAGCTCGTGCCACAATAGCTTTATTGAAAGATACGTTTGGTGACCGCTTAATTTCACGTTTTGGACCTGTGAATTGGCCTCCAAGATCTTGTGATTTAACACCGCTAGACTACTTTCTGTGGGGCTATGTAAAGTCATTGGTCTATGCGGTAAAGCCACAAACGCTTGACCATTTGGAAAACAACATTCACCGTATTATTGCCGATATACGGCCACAAATGTTGGAAAAAGTCATCGAAAATTGGACGTCCAGATTGGACTATATCCGCGCCAGCCGTGGCGGTCATATGCCAGAAATCATATTTAAAATGTAATGCCACAAGATTATTTTTCGGATAAATAAAATTCATGGCAATCGAATAATCCATCGTTGTTTTATTGCAACTTAAAGTTCTATACTTCTATAAAAAAAACACCCTTTATATACATACAAACCATGCAAACATTTCAGCAGTAACCAGAAGAGAAAAAAGGAAAGAGAATAATGTATAGAAAAAAATGCACATTTTATTTTTAAGTTTAAATAATAAAAAATAAAAAAAAATACAAATAAATACATACAATTTACAAAATGCAACACTTACGAAGCCAACAGCCACATGCATGTGGCACATTGACCCACTAATAATTAAAAGCACGAGCATGTGGCACACTTTTGTTATAAAAAAAGAAAATTAAAATTTTATTAAAAAACTTCAATCCATTCTCATCGACAGTATGAATGGATGAACTTTGAACACAATTAAATACATAGGCACACACATATATAGTACACACACACACACATAAATGGAGCAATTGGTAGTTGTAGTTGTAAAATCTTAGAATGCAGTTTTAACGCCGTGTATCCTGTTCGACATTTAGAGGACGTATCATCATTTTGGCCGATTTCAAAGAGTAATTGGGACCCAACCAATCCTGCCAATACATGCCACGATACTGTTCAATCTGATCATAATCCTTTTCATGATAAGGACCCATTAAATTGCTAAACAACAAAAGAAAATTTTTTTTTGTTAAAAAAAATGTAAAAAATTAACTCAAATACTGTACGTACCTTTGATCACACCAATTATACCACCAAGCGCCCTTATGCGATTGAGCACAATTACAATCAACACAGCCATCGTTATCGTTGTCGAACGTTGAAAACTTGCTGCCGGCATGATAGCTAAACGAATCGCCTGCATCACCTTCATATTTGCCCAACAATTTCAATTCATACGACTCTTGTTCATTACCAATGGCAAACAGATTGTAACGGGCATAGCGACGTTGATTTTGAAAATCTTCTAGCGTGATTAACAATTCGTGTACATTGGAAGCGGTCAAGGCATACAGTTTGTCCAAACCAATAAAGAACTCTCCTGCTAAATTGCCAAAACCATGCTTGTATTCCAACCAGCCACGTTGGAAATTAATGTCGCCATTGAAACGATTCATTATGACAGTCCAACCGCCACCCAAAAGCTCTTCGTCACACAGCACATAGAACGGATCAGAGGTGGCTGTCAATTGTAATTTTAAAATGCCATTCGTTGGCAATGCACCCTGAGCACAACTGGTGGTCAATTGTTGGGGGCTAGTGGCAGTGGCATAAAAGTTGGGCACTGCTACAGCTTGTCCCTGTTGACGTCTATACACGTTATTAAAGCGTCTTTGTAGGTTTCTGTTATAAATACGAGAAAAAGAAAAACCAAAAACGAATGAAATTCATGTGTGAATAACGAACAGAATTTTTCTGAGTGTAATAATTATAAACCAATTACAACAATTGCATATTTAATAATAGTATACGTGATGCTATTGTTGTTGTTGTTATTGCTTTAGTTTGTTTACTTTATAAGCTGGAATGGAAACGTCATTTTTGTAAATGACATTGAATGTTTGAATAAAAATTTTTTTATTTTTCTTCCCAAATGCATAATAATGATACGTAATCGAAATGAAATGTTTATAAATTACAACACGTACGAGTAAATACTCTTTAGATTTACTAATAAAGGGAAGGTATGCGTATTTTTTAAGCCACCAATTGTCGTCCGCTTTTTTTTGGGAAATCGCAGTGGTTTAGTAAGTAGTGTGTTGGCTTATTACATACATACATATACATGTATACATACATATATATAAATTCAACTTCGAACGACAAATTTTTGAGAAACTTTTCATGGCAATTTTTTTTTATTCTCCTAGTATTTGCCAGAAGACTGCTGAGAGGAAGTCGGCGAAAAAATATTTTTTCAAATTTCGTTTTGATGTCTGACCTGGGGTTAGAACCGTGGCCTTACGTCTAATAAGCCAAGACACTACCTGCTAGACTACGGCGACCAAATGGGACAATCAGAATAAATCTTCTCTCCTTCTTATTAGCTTCTTCGCTTAGTTTCAAATTCAAAAATGAGATCTTTTCTCCAAGTGCCGGTGATCGGTTAAATTTGTCTTTTGCAAACACAATTTTGCTTTTGCAAAAACAATTTTGCTTTTGCAAAAACAATTTTGCTTTTGCAAACACAATTTTGCTTTTGCAAACACAATTTTGCTTTTGCAAAAACAATTTTGCTTTTGCTTTTGCAAACACAATTTTGCTTTTGCTTTTGCAAACACAATTTTGCTTTTGCAAACATAATTTTGCTTTTGCTTTTGCAAACACAATTTTGCTTTTGCTTTTGCAAAAACAATTTTGCTTTTGCAAACACAATTTTGCTTTTGCAAACACAATTTTGCTTTTGCAAACACAATTTTGCTTTTGCAAACACAATTTTGCTTTTGCAAACACAATTTTGCTTTTGCAAACACAATTTTGCTTTTGCAAAAACAATTTTGCTTTTGCTTTTGCAAACACAATTTTGCTTTTGCTTTTGCAAACACAGTTTTGCTGTTGCAAACACAATTTTGCTTTTGCAAACACAATTTTGCTTTGGAAACACAATTTTGCTTTTGCAAAAACAATTTTGCTTTTGCAAAAACAATTTTGCTTTTGCAAACACAATTTTGCTTTTGCAAACACAATTTTGCTTTGGCAAAAACAATTTTACTTTTGCAAAAACAATTTTGCTTTTGCAAACACAATTTTGCTTTTGCAAAAACAATTTTGCTTTTGCAAAAACAATTTTACTTTTGCAAAAACAATTTTGCTTTTGCAAAAACAATTTTGCTTTTGCAAAAACAATTTTGCTTTTGCAAAAACAATTTTGCTTTTGCAAAAACAATTTTGCTTTTGCAAACACAATTTTGCTTTTGCAAAAACAATTTTTTTTTGCAAACACAATTTTGCTTTTGCAAACACAATTTTGCTTTTGCAAAAACAATTTTGCTTTTGCAAACACAATTTTGCTTTTGCTTTTGCAAACACAATTTTGCTTTTGCAAACACAATTTTGCTTTTGCTTTTGCAAACACAATTTTGCTTTTGCAAACACTATTTTGCTTTTGCAAAAACAATTTTGCTTTTGCAAACACAATTTTGCTTTTGCAAACACAATTTTGCTTTTGCAAACACAATTTTGCTTTTGCAAAAACAATTTTGCTTTTGCAAAAACAATTTTGCTTTTGCAAACACAATTTTGCTTTTGCAAACACAATTTTGCTTTTGCAAACACAATTTTGCTTTTGCAAACACAATTTTGCTTTTGCAAACACAATTTTGCTTTTGCAAACACAATTTTGCTTTTGCAAACACAATTTTGCTTTTGCAAACACAATTTTGCTTTTGCAAACACAATTTTGCTTTTGCAAACACAATTTTGCTTTTGCAAACACAATTTTGCTTTTGCAAACACAATTTTGCTTTTGCAAACACAATTTTGCCTTTGCAAACACAATTTTGCTTTTGCAAACACAATTTTGCTTTTGCAAACACAATTTTGCTTTTGCTTTTGCAAACACAATTTTGCTTTTGCAAACACAATTTTGCTTTTGCAAACACAATTTTGCTTTTGCAAACACAATTTTGCTTTTGCAAACACAATTTTGCTTTTGCAAACACAATTTTGCTTTTGCAAACACAATTTTGCTTTTGCAAACACAATTTTGCTTTTGCAAAAACAATTTTGCTTTTGCAAAAACAATTTTGCTTTTGCAAACACAATTTTGCTTTTGCAAACACAATTTTGCTTTTGCAAACACAATTTTGCTTTTGCAAAAACAATTTTGCTTTTGCAAACACAATTTTGCTTTTGCAAACACAATTTTGCTTTTGCAAACACAATTTTGCTTTTGCAAAAACAATTTTGCTTTTGCAAACACAATTTTGCTTTTGCAAACACAATTTTGCTTTTGCAAAAACAATTTTGCTTTTGCAAAAACAATTTTGCTTTTGCAAACACAATTTTGCTTTTGCAAACACAATTTTGCTTTTGCAAACACAATTTTGCTTTTGCAAAAACAATTTTGCTTTTGCAAAAACAATTTTGCTTTTGCAAACACAATTTTGCTTTTGCAAACACAATTTTGCTTTTGCAAACACAATTTTGCTTTTGCAAAAACAATTTTGCTTTTGCAAACACAATTTTGCTTTTGCAAACACAATTTTGCTTTTGCAAACACAATTTTGCTTTTGCAAACACAATTTTGCTTTTGCAAACACAATTTTGCTTTTGCAAACACAATTTTGCTTTTGCTTTTGCAAACACAGTTTTGCTTTTGCAAACACAATTTTGCTTTTGCTTTTGCAAACACAATTTTGCTTTTGCAAACACAATTTTGCTTTTGCAAACACAATTTTGCTTTTGCAAACACAATTTTGCTTTTGCAAACACAATTTTGCTTTTGCAAACACAATTTTGCTTTTGCAAACACAATTTTGCTTTTGCAAAAACAATTTTGCTTTTGCAAACACAATTTTGCTGTTGCAAACACAATTTTGCTTTTGCAAACACAATTTTGCTTTTGCAAACACAATTTTGCTTTTGCTTTTGCAAACACAGTTTTGCTGTTGCAAAAACAATTTTGCTTTTGCAAAAACAATTTTGCTTTTGCAAAAACAATTTTGCTTTTGCAAACACAATTTTGCTTTTGCAAACACAATTTTGCTTTTGCAAACACAATTTTGCTTTTGCAAACACAATTTTGCTTTTGCTTTTGCAAACACAGTTTTGCTGTTGCAAAAACAATTTTGCTTTTGCAAAAACAATTTTGCTTTTGCAAAAACAATTTTGCTTTTGCAAACACAATTTTGCTTTTGCAAACACAATTTTGCTTTTGCAAAAACAATTTTGCTTTTGCAAACACAATTTTGCTTTTGCAAACACAATTTTGCTTTTGCAAACACAATTTTGCTTTTGCTTTTGCAAACACAGTTTTGCTGTTGCAAAAACAATTTTGCTTTTGCAAAAACAATTTTGCTTTTGCAAAAACAATTTTGCTTTTGCAAACACAATTTTGCTGTTGCAAACACAATTTTGCTTTTGCAAACACAATTTTGCTTTTGCAAACACAATTTTGCTTTTGCTTTTGCAAACACAGTTTTGCTGTTGCAAAAACAATTTTGCTTTTGCAAAAACAATTTTGCTTTTGCAAAAACAATTTTGCTTTTGCAAACACAATTTTGCTTTTGCAAACACAATTTTGCTTTTGCAAAAACAATTTTGCTTTTGCAAACACAATTTTGCTTTTGCAAACACAATTTTGCTTTTGCAAAAACAATTTTGCTTTTGCAAAAACAATTTTGCTTTTGCAAACACAATTTTGCTTTTGCAAACACAATTTTGCTTTTGCAAACACAATTTTGCTTTTGCAAAAACAATTTTGCTTTTGCAAAAACAATTTTGCTTTTGCAAACACAATTTTGCTTTTGCAAACACAATTTTGCTTTTGCAAACACAATTTTGCTTTTGCAAAAACAATTTTGCTTTTGCAAACACAATTTTGCTTTTGCAAACACAATTTTGCTTTTGCAAACACAATTTTGCTTTGGCAAACACAATTTTGCTTTTGCAAACACAATTTTGCTTTTGCAAACACAATTTTGCTTTTGCTTTTGCAAACACAATTTTGCTTTTGCAAACACAATTTTGCTTTTGCTTTTGCAAACACAATTTTGCTTTTGCAAACACAATTTTGCTTTTGCAAACACAATTTTGCTTTTGCAAACACAATTTTGCTTTTGCAAACACAATTTTGCTTTTGCAAACACAATTTTGCTTTTGCAAACACAATTTTGCTTTTGCAAAAACAATTTTGCTTTTGCAAACACAATTTTGCTTTTGCAAACACAATTTTGCTTTTGCAAACACAATTTTGCTTTTGCAAACACAATTTTGCTTTTGCAAACACAATTTTGCTTTTGCAAAAACAATTTTGCTTTTGCAAAAACAATTTTGCTTTTGCAAACACAATTTTGCTTTTGCAAACACAATTTTGCTTTTGCAAACACAATTTTGCTTTTGCAAACACAATTTTGCTTTTGCAAACACAATTTTGCTTTTGCAAACACAATTTTGCTTTTGCAAACACAATTTTGCTTTTGCTTTTGCAAACACAATTTTGCTTTTGCAAACACAATTTTGCTTTTGCTTTTGCAAACACAGTTTTGCTGTTGCAAACACAATTTTGCTTTTGCAAACACAATTTTGCTTTTGCAAACACAATTTTGCTTTTGCTTTTGCAAACACAGTTTTGCTGTTGCAAAAACAATTTTGCTTTTGCAAAAACAATTTTGCTTTTGCAAAAACAATTTTGCTTTTGCAAACACAATTTTGCTTTTGCAAACACAATTTTGCTTTTGCAAACACAATTTTGCTTTTGCAAAAACAATTTTGCTTTTGCAAACACAATTTTGCTTTTGCAAACACAATTTTGCTTTTGCAAACACAATTTTGCTTTTGCAAACACAATTTTGCTTTTGCAAACACAATTTTGCTTTTGCAAAAACAATTTTGCTTTTGCAAACACAATTTTGCTTTTGCTTTTGCAAACACAGTTTTGCTGTTGCAAACACAATTTTGCTTTTGCAAACACAATTTTGCTTTTGCAAACACAATTTTGCTTTTGCTTTTGCAAACACAGTTTTGCTGTTGCAAACACAGTTTTGCTGTTGCAAACACAATTTTGCTTTTGCAAACACAATTTTGCTTTTGCAAAACAATTTTGCTTTTGCAAAAACAATTTTGCTTTTGCAAAAACAATTTTGCTTTTGCAAACACAATTTTGCTTTTGCTTTTGCAAACACAGTTTTGCTGTTGCAAACACAGTTTTGCTGTTGCAAACACAATTTTGCTTTTGCAAACACAATTTTGCTTTTGCAAAACAATTTTGCTTTTGCAAAAACAATTTTGCTTTTGCAAACACAATTTTGCTTTTGCAAACACAATTTTGCTTTTGCAAACACAATTTTGCTTTTGCTTTTGCAAACACAGTTTTGCTGTTGCAAACACAGTTTTGCTGTTGCAAACACAGTTTTGCTGTTGCAAACACAATTTTGCTTTGGCAAAAACAATTTTACTTTTGCAAACACAATTTTGCTTTTGCAAAAACAATTTTGCTTTTGCGAAAACAATTTTGCTTTTGCAAACACAATTTTGCTTTTGCAAACACAATTTTTTTTTGCAAACACAATTTTGCTTTTGCAAACACAATTTTGCTTTTGCAAAAACAATTTTGCTTTTGCAAACACAATTTTGCTTTTGCTTTTGCAAACACAATTTTGCTTTTGCAAAAACAATTTTGCTTTTGCAAACACAATTTTGCTTTTGCAAACACAATTTTTTTTTGCAAACACAATTTTGCTTTTGCAAACACAATTTTGCTTTTGCAAAAACAATTTTGCTTTTGCAAACACAATTTTGCTTTTGCTTTTGCAAACACAATTTTGCTTTTGCAAACACAATTTTGCTTTTGCAAACACAATTTTGCTTTTGCAAACACAATTTTGCTTTTGTAAACACAATTTTGCTTTTGCAAACACAATTTTGCTTTTGCAAAAACAATTTTGCTTTTGCAAACACAATTTTGCTTTTGCAAACACAATTTTGCTTTTGCAAAAACAATTTTGCTTTTGCAAACACAATTTTGCTTTTGCAAAAACAATTTTGCTTTTGCAAACACAATTTTGCTTTTGCTTTTGCAAACACAGTTTTGCTGTTGCAAACACAATTTTGCTTTTGCAAACACAATTTTGCTTTTGCAAACACAATTTTGCTTTTGCAAACACAATTTTGCTTTTGCAAACACAATTTTGCTTTTGCAAAAACAATTTTGCTTTTGCAAACACAATTTTGCTTTTGCAAACACAATTTTGCTTTTGCAAAAACAATTTTGCTTTTGCAAAAACAATTTTGCTTTTGCAAACACAATTTTGCTTTTGCAAACACAATTTTGCTTTTGCAAACACAATTTTGCTTTTGCAAACACAATTTTGCTTTTGCAAAAACAATTTTGCTTTTGCAAAAACAATTTTGCTTTTGCAAACACAATTTTGCTTTTGCAAACACAATTTTGCTTTTGCAAACACAATTTTGCTTTTGCAAACACAATTTTGCTTTTGCAAACACAATTTTGCTTTTGCAAACACAATTTTGCTTTTGCAAACACAATTTTGCTTTTGCAAACACAATTTTGCTTTTGCAAAAACAATTTTGCTTTTGCAAACACAATTTTGCTTTTGCTTTTGCAAACACAGTTTTGCTGTTGCAAACACAATTTTGCTTTTGCAAACACAATTTTGCTTTGGAAACACAATTTTGCTTTTGCAAAAACAATTTTGCTTTTGCAAAAACAATTTTGCTTTTGCAAACACAATTTTGCTTTTGCAAACACAATTTTGCTTTGGCAAAAACAATTTTACTTTTGCAAAAACAATTTTGCTTTTGCAAACACAATTTTGCTTTTGCAAAAACAATTTTGCTTTTGCAAAAACAATTTTACTTTTGCAAAAACAATTTTGCTTTTGCAAAAACAATTTTGCTTTTGCAAAAACAATTTTGCTTTTGCAAACACAATTTTGCTTTTGCAAACACAATTTTTTTTTGCAAACACAATTTTGCTTTTGCAAACACAATTTTGCTTTTGCAAAAACAATTTTGCTTTTGCAAACACAATTTTGCTTTTGCTTTTGCAAACACAATTTTGCTTTTGCAAACACAATTTTGCTTTTGCTTTTGCAAACACAATTTTGCTTTTGCAAACACAATTTTGCTTTTGTAAACACAATTTTGCTTTTGCAAAAACAATTTTGCTTTTGCAAAAACAATTTTGCTTTTGCAAACACAATTTTGCTTTTGCAAACACAATTTTTTTTGCAAACACAATTTTGCTTTTGCAAACACAATTTTGCTTTTGCAAAAACAATTTTGCTTTTGCAAACACAATTTTGCTTTTGCTTTTGCAAACACAATTTTGCTTTTGCAAACACAATTTTGCTTTTGCTTTTGCAAACACAATTTTGCTTTTGCAAACACAATTTTGCTTTTGTAAACACAATTTTGCTTTTGCAAACACAATTTTGCTTTTGCAAAAACAATTTTGCTTTTGCAAACACAATTTTGCTTTTGCAAACACAATTTTGCTTTTGCAAACACAATTTTGCTTTTGCAAAAACAATTTTGCTTTTGCAAACACAATTTTGCTTTTGCAAACACAATTTTGCTTTTGCAAACACAATTTTGCTTTTGCAAACACAATTTTGCTTTTGCAAACACAATTTTGCTTTTGCAAACACAATTTTGCTTTTGCAAACACAATTTTGCTTTTGCAAACACAATTTTGCTTTTGCAAACACAATTTTGCTTTTGCAAACACAATTTTGCTTTTGCAAACACAATTTTGCTTTTGCAAACACAATTTTGCTTTTGCAAACACAATTTTGCTTTTGCAAAACAATTTTGCTTTTGCAAACACAATTTTGCTTTTGCAAACACAATTTTGCTTTTGCAAACACAATTTTGCTTTTGCAAACACAATTTTGCTTTTGCAAACACAATTTTGCTTTTGCAAAAACAATTTTGCTTTTGCAAACACAATTTTGCTTTTGCAAAAACAATTTTGCTTTTGCAAACACAATTTTGCTTTTGCAAAAACAATTTTGCTTTTGCAAACACAATTTTGCTTTTGCAAAAACAATTTTGCTTTTGCAAAAACAATTTTGCTTTTGCAAACACAATTTTGCTTTTGCAAACACAATTTTGCTTTTGCAAACACAATTTTGCTTTTGCAAACACAATTTTGCTTTTGCAAACACAATTTTGCTTTTGCAAACACAATTTTGCTTTTGCAAACACAATTTTGCTTTTGCAAAAACAATTTTGCTTTTGCAAACACAATTTTGCTTTTGCAAACACAATTTTGCTTTTGCAAACACAATTTTGCTTTTGCAAACACAATTTTGCTTTTGCAAAAACAATTTTGCTTTTGCAAACACAATTTTGCTTTTGCAAACACAATTTTGCTTTTGCAAACACAATTTTGCTTTTGCAAACACAATTTTGCTTTTGCAAACACAATTTTGCTTTTGCAAACACAATTTTGCTTTTGCAAACACAATTTTGCTTTTGCAAACACAATTTTGCTTTTGCAAACACAATTTTGCTTTTGCAAAAACAATTTTGCTTTTGCAAACACAATTTTGCTTTTGCAAACACAATTTTGCTTTTGCAAACACAATTTTGCTTTTGCAAACACAATTTTGCTTTTGCAAACACAATTTTGCTTTTGCAAACACAATTTTGCTTTTGCAAACACAATTTTGCTTTTGCAAACACAATTTTGCTTTTGCAAACACAATTTTGCTTTTGCAAACACAATTTTGCTATTGCAAACACAATTTTGCTTTTGCAAACACAATTTTGCTTTTGCAAACACAATTTTGCTTTTGCAAACACAATTTTGCTTTTGCAAACAAAATTTTGCTTTTGCAAACAAAATTTTGCTTTTGCAAACAAAATTTTGCTTTTGCAAACACAATTTTGCTTTTGCAAACACAATTTTGCTTTTGCAAACACAATTTTGCTTTTGCAAACACAATTTTGCTTTTGCAAACACAATTTTGCTTTTGCAAACACAATTTTGCTTTTGCAAACACAATTTTGCTTTTGCAAACGCAATTTTGCTTTTGCAAACACAATTTTGCTTTTGCAAACACAATTTTGCTTTTGCAAACACAATTTTGCTTTTGCAAACACAATTTTGCTTTTGCAAACACAATTTTGCTTTTGCAAACACAATTTTGCTTTTGCAAACACAATTTTGCTTTTGCAAACACAATTTTGCTTTTGCAAACACAATTTTGCTTTTGCAAACACAATTTTGCTTTTGCAAACACAATTTTGCTTTTGCAAAAACAATTTTGCTTTTGCAAACACAATTTTGCTTTTGCAAAAACAATTTTGCTTTTGCAAACACAATTTTGCTTTTGCAAAAACAATTTTGCTTTTGCAAACACAATTTTGCTTTTGCAAACACAATTTTGCTTTTGCAAACACAATTTTGCTTTTGCAAACACAATTTTGCTTTTGCAAACACAATTTTGCTTTTGCAAACACAATTTTGCTTTTGCAAACACAATTTTGCTTTTGCAAACACAATTTTGCTTTTGCAAAAACAATTTTGCTTTTGCAAAAACAATTTTGCTTTTGCAAAAACAATTTTGCTTTTGCAAAAACAATTTTGCTTTTGCAAAAACAATTTTGCTTTTGCAAAAACAATTTTGCTTTTGCAAAAACAATTTTGCTTTTGCAAAAACAATTTTGCTTTTGCAAACACAATTTTGCTTTTGCAAACACAATTTTGCTTTTGCAAAACCAATTTTGCTTTTGCAAACACAATTTTGCTTTTGCAAACACAATTTTGCTTTTGCAAACACAATTTTGCTTTTGCAAAAACAATTTTGCTTTTGCAAACACAATTTTGCTTTTGCAAACACAATTTTGCTCTTGCAAACACAATTTTGCTTTTGCAAACACAATTTTGCTTTTGCAAACACCATTATGCTTTTGCTTTTGCAAACACAATTTTACTTTTGCAAAAACAATTTTGCTTTTGCAAAAACAATTTTGCTTTTGCAAAAACAATTTTGCTTTTGCAAACACAATTTTGCTTTTGCAAACACAATTTTGCTTTTGCAAACACAATTTTGCTTTTGCTTTTGCAAACACAATTTTGCTTTTGTAAAAACAATTTTACTTTTGCAAAAACAATTTTGCTGTTGCAAACACAATTTTGCTTTTGCAAAAACAATTTTGCTTTTGCAAAAACAATTTTGCTTTTGCAAACACAATTTTGCTTTTGCAAAAACAATTTTGCTTTTGCAAAAACAATTTTGCTTTTGCAAACACAATTTTGCTTTTGCAAACACAATTTTGCTTTGGCAAAAACAATTTTACTTTTGCAAAAACAATTTTGCTCTTGCAAACACAATTTTGCTTTTGCAAAAACAATTTTGCTTTTGCAAAAACAATTTTGCTTTTGCAAAAACAATTTTGCTTTTGCAAAAACAATTTTACTTTTGCAAACACAATTTTGCTTTTGCTTTTGCAAACACAATTTTACTTTTGCAAAAACAATTTTGCTTTTGCAAACACAATTTTGCTTTTGCAAAAACAATTTTGCTTTTGCAAACACAATTTTGCTTTTGCAAAAACAATTTTGCTATTGCAAAAACAATTTTGCTTTTGCAAACACAATTATGCTTTTACAAACACAATTTTGCTTTTGCAAAAACAATTTTGCTTTTGCAAACACAATTTTGCTTTTGCAAAAACAATTTTGCTATTGCAAAAACAATTTTGCTTTTGCAAACACAATTTTGCTTTTGCAAACACAATTTTGCTTTTGCAAAAACAATTTTGCTTTTGCAAACACAATTTTGCTTTTGTAAACACAATTTTGCTTTTGCAAAAACAATTTTGCTTTTGCAAAAACAATTTTGCTTTTGCAAACACAATTTTGCTTTTGCAAAAACAATTTTGCTATTGCAAAAACAATTTTGCTTTTGCAAACACAATTTTGCTTTTGCAAAAACAATTTTGCTTTTGCAAACACAATTTTGCTTTTGCTTTTGCAAACACAATTTTACTTTTGCAAAAACAATTTTGCTTTTGCAAACACAATTTTGCTTTTGCAAAAACAATTTTGCTTTTGCAAACACAATTTTGCTTTTGCAAAAACAATTTTGCTATTGCAAAAACAATTTTGCTTTTGCAAACACAATTTTGCTTTTACAAACACAATTTTGCTTTTGCAAAAACAATTTTGCTTTTGCAAACACAATTTTGCTTTTGCAAAAACAATTTTGCTATTGCAAAAACAATTTTGCTTTTGCAAACACAATTTTGCTTTTGCAAAAACAATTTTGCTTTTGCAAACACAATTTTGCTTTTGTAAACACAATTTTGCTTTTACAAACACAATTTTGCTTTTGCAAAAACAATTTTGCTTTTGCAAACACAATTTTGCTTTTGCAAAAACAATTTTGCTATTGCAAAAACAATTTTGCTTTTGCAAACACAATTTTGCTTTTGTAAACACAATTTTGCTTTTGCAAACACAATTTTGCTTTTGCAAAAACAATTTTGCTTTTGCAAACACAATTTTGCTTTTGCAAACACAATTTTGCTTTTGCAAACACAATTTTGCTTTTGCAAACACAATTTTGCTTTTGCAAACACAATTTTGCTTTTGCAAACACAATTTTGCTTTTGCAAACACAATTTTGCTTTTGCAAACACAATTTTGCTTTTGCAAACACAATTTTGCTTTTGCAAACACAATTTTGCTTTTGCAAACACAATTTTGCTTTTGCAAACACAATTTTGCTTTTGCAAACACAATTTTGCTTTTGCAAACACAATTTTGCTTTTGCAAACACAATTTTGCTTTTGCAAACACAATTTTGCTTTTGCAAACACAATTTTGCTTTTGCAAACACAATTTTGCTTTTGCAAACACAATTTTGCTTTTGCAAACACAATTTTGCTTTTGCAAACACAATTTTGCTTTTGCAAACACAATTTTGCTTTTGCAAACACAATTTTGCTTTTGCAAACACAATTTTGCTTTTGCAAACACAATTTTGCTTTTGCAAAAACAATTTTGCTTTTGCAAACACAATTTTGCTTTTGCAAAAACAATTTTGCTTTTGCAAAAACAATTTTGCTTTTGCAAACACAATTTTGCTTTTGCAAACACAATTTTGCTTTTGCAAACACAATTTTGCTTTTGCAAAAACAATTTTGCTTTTGCAAACACAATTTTGCTTTTGCAAACACAATTTTGCTTTTGCAAACACAATTTTGCTTTTGCAAACACAATTTTGCTTTTGCAAACACAATTTTGCTTTTGCAAAAACAATTTTGCTTTTGCAAACACAATTTTGCTTTTGCAAACACAATTTTGCTTTTGCTTTTGCAAAAACAATTTTGCTTTTGCTTTTGCAAACACAATTTTGCTTTTGCAAAAACAATTTTGCTTTTGCAAACACAATTTTGCTTTTGCAAACACAATTTTGCTTTTGCAAACACAATTTTGCTTTTGCAAACACAATTTTGCTTTTGCAAACACAATTTTGCTTTTGCAAACACAATTTTGCTTTTGCAAACACAATTTTGCTTTTGCAAACACAATTTTGCTTTGGAAACACAATTTTGCTTTTGCAAACACAATTTTGCTTTTGCAAACACAATTTTGCTTTTGCTTTTGCAAACACAATTTTGCTTTTGCAAACACAATTTTGCTTTTGCAAACACAATTTTTCTTTTGCAAATTCAATTTTGCTTTTGCAAAAACAATTTTGCTTTTGCAAACACAATTTTGCTTTTGCAAAAACAATTTTGCTTTAGCAAAAACAATTTTGCTTTTGCAAAAACAATTTTGCTTTTGCAAACACAATTTTGCTTTTGCAAACACAATTTTGCTTTTGCAAACACAATTTTGCTTTTGCAAAAACAATTTTGCTTTTGCAAACACAATTTTGCTTTTGCAAAAACAATTTTGCTTTTGCAAACACAATTTTGCTTTTGCAAACACAATTTTGCTTTTGCAAACACAATTTTGCTTTTGCAAAAACAATTTTGCTTTTGCAAAAACAATTTTGCTTTTGCAAAAACAATTTTGCTTTTGCAAACACAATTTTGCTTTTGCAAAAACAATTTTGCTTTTGCAAACACAATTTTGCTTTTGCTTTTGCAAACACAATTTTGCTTTTGCTTTTGCAAACACAATTTTGCTTTTGCAAACACAATTTTGCTTTTGCAAACACAATTTTGCTTTTGCAAACACAATTTTGCTTTTGCAAACACAATTTTGCTTTTGCAAACACAATTTTGCTTTTGCAAACACAATTTTGCTTTTGCAAAAACAATTTTGCTTTTGCAAACACAATTTTGCTTTTGCAAACACAATTTTGCTTTTGCAAACACAATTTTGCTTTTGCAAAAACAATTTAGCTTTTGCAAAAACAATTTTGCTTTTGCAAAAACAATTTTGCTTTTGCAAACACAATTTTGCTTTTGCAAAAACAATTTTGCTTTTGCAAACACAATTTTGCTTTTGCTTTTGCAAACACAATTTTGCTTTTGCTTTTGCAAACACAATTTTGCTTTTGCAAACACAATTTTGCTTTTGCAAAAACAATTTTGCTTTTGCAAACACAATTTTGCTTTTGCAAACACAATTTTGCTTTTGCAAACACAATTTTGCTTTTGCAAAAACAATTTTGCTTTTGCAAAAACAATTTTGCTTTTGCAAAAACAATTTTGCTTTTGCAAACACAATTTTGCTTTTGCAAAAACAATTTTGCTTTTGCAAACACAATTTTGCTTTTGCTTTTGCAAACACAATTTTGCTTTTGCTTTTGCAAACACAATTTTGCTTTTGCAAACACAATTTTGCTTTTGCAAACACAATTTTGCTTTTGCAAACACAATTTTGCTTTTGCAAACACAATTTTGCTTTTGCAAAAACAATTTTGCTTTTGCAAACACAATTTTGCTTTTGCAAACACAATTTTGCTTTTGCAAACACAATTTTGCTTTTGCAAAAACAATTTTGCTTTTGCAAAAACAATTTTGCTTTTGCAAACACAATTTTGCTTTTGCAAACACAATTTTGCTTTTGCAAACACAATTTTGCTTTTGCAAAAACAATTTTGCTTTTGCAAAAACAATTTTGCTTTTGCAAACACAATTTTGCTTTTGCAAACACAATTTTGCTTTTGCAAAAACAATTTTGCTTTTGCAAACACAATTTTGCTTTTGCAAAAACAATTTTGCTTTTGCAAACACAATTTTGCTTTTGCAAGCACAATTTTGCTTTTGCAAACACAATTTTGCTTTTGCAAAAACAATTTTGCTTTTGCAAACACAATTTTGCTTTTGCAAACACAATTTTGCTTTTGCAAACACAATTTTGCTTTTGCAAACACAATTTTGCTTTTGCAAACACAATTTTGCTTTTGCAAACACAATTTTGCTTTTGCAAACACAATTTTGCTTTTGCAAACACAATTTTGCTTTTGCAAAAACAATTTTGCTTTTGCAAACACAATTTTGCTTTTGCAAAAACAATTTTGCTTTTGCAAACACAATTTTGCTTTTGCAAACACAATTTTGCTTTTGCAAACACAATTTTGCTTTTGCAAACACAATTTTGCTTTTGCAAAAACAATTTTGCTTTTGCAAACACAATTTTGCTTTTGCTTTTGCAAACACAATTTTGCTTTTGCTTTTGCAAACACAATTTTGCTTTTGCAAAAACAATTTTGCTTTTGCAAACACAATTTTGCTTTTGCAAACACAATTTTGCTTTTGCAAACACAATTTTGCTTTTGCAAAAACAATTTTGCTTTTGCAAAAACAATTTTGCTTTTGCAAACACAATTTTGCTTTTGCAAACACAATTTTGCTTTTGCAAACACAATTTTGCTTTTGCAAAAACAATTTTGCTTTTGCAAAAACAATTTTGCTTTTGCAAACACAATTTTGCTTTTGCAAACACAATTTTGCTTTTGCAAAAACAATTTTGCTTTTGCAAACACAATTTTGCTTTTGCAAAAACAATTTTGCTTTTGCAAACACAATTTTGCTTTTGCAAGCACAATTTTGCTTTTGCAAAAACAATTTTGCTTTTGCAAACACAATTTTGCTTTTGCAAACACAATTTTGCTTTTGCAAAAACAATTTTGCTTTTGCAAACACAATTTTGCTTTTGCAAAAACAATTTTGCTTTTGCAAACACAATTTTGCTTTTGCAAAAACAATTTTGCTTTTGCAAACACAATTTTGCTTTTGCAAAAACAATTTTGCTTTTGCAAACACAATTTTGCTTTTGCAAAAACAATTTTGCTTTTGCAAACACAATTTTGCTTTTGCAAAAACAATTTTGCTTTTGCAAACACAATTTTGCTTTTGCAAAAACAATTTTGCTTTTGCAAGCACAATTTTGCTTTTGCAAACACAATTTTGCTTTTGCAAACACAATTTTGCTTTTGCAAACACAATTTTGCTTTTGCTTTTGCAAACACAATTTTGCTTTTGCAAACACAATTTTGCTTTTGTAAACACAATTTTGCTTTTGCAAACACAATTTTGCTTTTGCAAAAACAATTTTGCTTTTGCAAACACAATTTTGCTTTTGCAAACACAATTTTGCTTTTGCAAAAACAATTTTGCTTTTGCAAACACAATTTTGCTTTTGCAAACACAATTTTGCTTTTGCAAACACAATTTTGCTTTTGCAAACACAATTTTGCTTTTGCAAACACAATTTTGCTTTTGCAAAAACAATTTTGCTTTTGCAAACACAATTTTGCTTTTGCTTTTGCAAACACAGTTTTGCTGTTGCAAACACAATTTTGCTTTTGCAAACACAATTTTGCTTTTGCAAACACAATTTTGCTTTTGCAAACACAATTTTGCTTTTGCAAACACAATTTTGCTTTTGCAAAAACAATTTTGCTTTTGCAAAAACAATTTTGCTTTTGCAAACACAATTTTGCTTTTGCAAAAACAATTTTGCTTTGGCAAAAACAATTTTGCTTTTGCAAACACAATTTTGCTTTTGCAAAAACAATTTTGCTTTTGCAAAAACAATTTTGCTTTTGCAAACACAATTTTGCTTTTGCAAACACAATTTTGCTTTTACAAACACAATTTTGCTTTTGCAAAAACAATTTTGCTTTTGCAAACACAATTTTGCTTTTGCAAACACAATTTTGCTTTTGCAAACACAATTTTGCTTTTGCAAACACAATTTTGCTTTTGCAAACACAATTTTGCTTTTGCAAAAACAATTTTGCTTTTGCAAAAACAATTTTGCTTTTGCAAACACAATTTTGCTTTTGCAAACACAATTTTGCTTTTGCAAACACAATTTTGCTTTTGCAAACACAATTTTGCTTTTGCAAACACAATTTTGCTTTTGCAAACACAATTTTGCTTTTGCAAAAACAATTTTGCTTTTGCAAAAACAATTTTGCTTCTGCAAACACAATTTTGCTTTTGCAAAAACAATTTTGCTTTTGCAAACACAATTTTGCTTTTGCAAACACAATTTTGCTTTTGCAAAAACAATTTTGCTTTTGCAAACACAATTTTGCTTTTGCAAACACAATTTTGCTTTTGCAAACACAATTTTGCTTTTGCAAACACAATTTTGCTTTTGCAAACACAATTTTGCTTTTGCAAACACAATTTTGCTTTTGCAAACACAATTTTGCTTTTGCAAACACAATTTTGCTTTTGCAAACACAATTTTGCTTTTGCAAACACAATTTTGCTTTTGCAAACACAATTTTGCTTTTGCAAACACAATTTTGCTTTTGCAAACACAATTTTGCTTTTGCAAACACAATTTTGCTTTTGCAAACACAATTTTGCTTTTGCAAACACAATTTTGCTTTTGCAAACACAATTTTGCTTTTGCAAACACAATTTTGCTTTTGCAAACACAATTTTGCTTTTGCAAAAACAATTTTGCTTTTGCAAAAACAATTTTGCTTTTGCAAACACAATTTTGCTTTTGCAAACACAATTTTGCTTTTGCAAACACAATTTTGCTTTTGCAAACACAATTTTGCTTTTGCAAACAAAATTTTGCTTTTGCAAACAAAATTTTGCTTTTGCAAACACAATTTTGCTTTTGCAAACACAATTTTGCTTTTGCAAACACAATTTTGCTTTTGCAAACACAATTTTGCTTTTGCAAACACAATTTTGCTTTTGCAAAAACAATTTTGCTTTTGCAAACACAATTTTGCTTTTGCAAAAAATTTTGCTTTTGCAAACACAATTTTGCTTTTGCAAAAACAATTTTGCTTTTGCAAAAACAATTTTGCTTTTGCAAACACAATTTTGCTTTTGCAAACACAAGTTTGCTTTTGCAAACACAATTTTGCTTTTGCAAACACAATTTTGCTTTTGCAAACACAATTTTGCTTTTGCAAACACAATTTTGCTTTTGCAAACACAATTTTGCTTTTGCAAACACAATTTTGCTTTTGCAAACACAATTTTGCTTTTGCAAAAACAATTTTGCTTTTGCAAAAACAATTTTGCTTTTGCAAAAACAATTTTGCTTTTGCAAACACAATTTTGCTTTTGCAAAAACAATTTTGCTTTTGCAAACACAATTTTGCTTTTGCTTTTGCAAACACAATTTTGCTTTTGCTTTTGCAAACACAATTTTGCTTTTGCAAACACAATTTTGCTTTTGCAAAAACAATTTTGCTTTTGCAAACACAATTTTGCTTTTGCAAACACAATTTTGCTTTTGCAAACACAATTTTGCTTTTGCAAAAACAATTTTGCTTTTGCAAACACAATTTTGCTTTTGCAAAAACAATTTTGCTTTTGCAAACACAATTTTGCTTTTGCAAACACAATTTTGCTTTTGCAAACACAATTTTGCTTTTGCAAAAACAATTTTGCTTTTGCAAAAACAATTTTGCTTTTGCAAACACAATTTTGCTTTTGCAAACACAATTTTGCTTTTGCAAACACAATTTTGCTTTTGCAAAAACAATTTTGCTTTTGCAAAAACAATTTTGCTTTTGCAAACACAATTTTGCTTTTGCAAACACAATTTTGCTTTTGCAAACACAATTTTGCTTTTGCAAACAAAATTTTGCTTTTGCAAACACAATTTTGCTTTTGCAAACACAATTTTGCTTTTGCAAACACAATTTTGCTTTTGCAAACACAATTTTGCTTTTGCAAACACAATTTTGCTTTTGCAAACACAATTTTGCTTTTGCAAAAACAATTTTGCTTTTGCAAACACAATTTTGCTTTTGCAAAAAATTTTGCTTTTGCAAACACAATTTTGCTTTTGCAAAAACAATTTTGCTTTTGCAAACACAATTTTGCTTTTGCAAACACAATTTTGCTTTTGCAAACACAAGTTTGCTTTTGCAAACACAAGTTTGCTTTTGCAAACACAATTTTGCTTTTGCAAACACAATTTTGCTTTTGCAAACACAATTTTGCTTTTGCAAACACAATTTTGCTTTTGCAAACACAATTTTGCTTTTGCAAACACAATTTTGCTTTTGCAAACACAATTTTGCTTTTGCAAAAACAATTTTGCTTTTGCAAAAACAATTTTGCTTTTGCAAAAACAATTTTGCTTTTGCAAACACAATTTTGCTTTTGCAAAAACAATTTTGCTTTTGCAAACACAATTTTGCTTTTGCTTTTGCAAACACAATTTTGCTTTTGCTTTTGCAAACACAATTTTGCTTTTGCAAACACAATTTTGCTTTTGCAAAAACAATTTTGCTTTTGCAAACACAATTTTGCTTTTGCAAACACAATTTTGCTTTTGCAAACACAATTTTGCTTTTGCAAAAACAATTTTGCTTTTGCAAAAACAATTTTGCTTTTGCAAAAACAATTTTGCTTTTGCAAACACAATTTTGCTTTTGCAAAAACAATTTTGCTTTTGCAAACACAATTTTGCTTTTGCTTTTGCAAACACAATTTTGCTTTTGCTTTTGCAAACACAATTTTGCTTTTGCAAACACAATTTTGCTTTTGCAAACACAATTTTGCTTTTGCAAACACAATTTTGCTTTTGCAAACACAATTTTGCTTTTGCAAAAACAATTTTGCTTTTGCAAACACAATTTTGCTTTTGCAAACACAATTTTGCTTTTGCAAACACAATTTTGCTTTTGCAAAAACAATTTTGCTTTTGCAAAAACAATTTTGCTTTTGCAAACACAATTTTGCTTTTGCAAACACAATTTTGCTTTTGCAAACACAATTTTGCTTTTGCAAAAACAATTTTGCTTTTGCAAAAACAATTTTGCTTTTGCAAACACAATTTTGCTTTTGCAAAAACAATTTTGCTTTTGCAAAAACAATTTTGCTTTTGCAAAAACAATTTTGCTTTTGCAAACACAATTTTGCTTTTGCAAACACAATTTTGCTTTTGCAAACACAATTTTGCTTTTGCAAACACAATTTTGCTTTTGCAAAAACAATTTTGCTTTTGCAAACACAATTTTGCTTTTGCAAACACAATTTTGCTTTTGCAAACACAATTTTGCTTTTGCAAAAACAATTTTGCTTTTGCAAACACAATTTTGCTTTTGCAAAAACAATTTTGCTTTTGCAAACACAATTTTGCTTTTGCAAGCACAATTTTGCTTTTGCAAACACAATTTTGCTTTTGCAAACACAATTTTGCTTTTGCAAACACAATTTTGCTTTTGCTTTTGCAAACACAATTTTGCTTTTGCTTTTGCAAACACAATTTTGCTTTTGCAAACACAATTTTGCTTTTGCAAACACAATTTTGCTTTTGCAAACACAATTTTGCTTTTGCAAACACAATTTTGCTTTTGCAAAAACAATTTTGCTTTTGCAAACACAATTTTGCTTTTGCAAACACAATTTTGCTTTTGCAAACACAATTTTGCTTTTGCAAAAACAATTTTGCTTTTGCAAAAACAATTTTGCTTTTGCAAACACAATTTTGCTTTTGCAAACACAATTTTGCTTTTGCAAACACAATTTTGCTTTTGCAAAAACAATTTTGCTTTTGCAAAAACAATTTTGCTTTTGCAAACACAATTTTGCTTTTGCAAACACAATTTTGCTTTTGCAAACACAATTTTGCTTTTGCAAAAACAATTTTGCTTTTGCAAACACAATTTTGCTTTTGCTTTTGCAAACACAATTTTGCTTTTGCAAACACAATTTTGCTTTTGCAAAAACAATTTTGCTTTTGCAAACACAATTTTGCTTTTGCAAAAACAATTTTGCTTTTGCAAACACAATTTTGCTTTTGCAAGCACAATTTTGCTTTTGCAAAAACAATTTTGCTTTTGCAAACACAATTTTGCTTTTGCAAACACAATTTTGCTTTTGCAAAAACAATTTTGCTTTTGCAAACACAATTTTGCTTTTGCAAAAACAATTTTGCTTTTGCAAAAACAATTTTGCTTTTGCAAAAACAATTTTGCTTTTGCAAACACAATTTTGCTTTTGCAAACACAATTTTGCTTTTGCAAAAACAATTTTGCTTTTGCAAACACAATTTTGCTTTTGCAAAAACAATTTTGCTTTTGCAAACACAATTTTGCTTTTGCAAGCACAATTTTGCTTTTGCAAACACAATTTTGCTTTTGCAAACACAATTTTGCTTTTGCAAACACAATTTTGCTTTTGCTTTTGCAAACACAATTTTGCTTTTGCAAACACAATTTTGCTTTTGTAAACACAATTTTGCTTTTGCAAACACAATTTTGCTTTTGCAAAAACAATTTTGCTTTTGCAAACACAATTTTGCTTTTGCAAACACAATTTTGCTTTTGCAAAAACAATTTTGCTTTTGCAAACACAATTTTGCTTTTGCAAACACAATTTTGCTTTTGCAAACACAATTTTGCTTTTGCAAACACAATTTTGCTTTTGCAAACACAATTTTGCTTTTGCAAAAACAATTTTGCTTTTGCAAACACAATTTTGCTTTTGCTTTTGCAAACACAGTTTTGCTGTTGCAAACACAATTTTGCTTTTGCAAACACAATTTTGCTTTTGCAAACACAATTTTGCTTTTGCAAACACAATTTTGCTTTTGCAAACACAATTTTGCTTTTGCAAAAACAATTTTGCTTTTGCAAAAACAATTTTGCTTTTGCAAACACAATTTTGCTTTTGCAAACACAATTTTGCTTTTGCAAAAACAATTTTGCTTTTGCAAAAACAATTTTGCTTTTGCAAACACAATTTTGCTTTTGCAAACACAATTTTGCTTTTGCAAACACAATTTTGCTTTTGCAAACACAATTTTGCTTTTGCAAAAACAATTTTGCTTTTGCAAAAACAATTTTGCTTTTGCAAACACAATTTTGCTTTTGCAAACACAATTTTGCTTTTGCAAACACAATTTTGCTTTTGCAAACACAATTTTGCTTTTGCAAACACAATTTTGCTTTTGCAAACACAATTTTGCTTTTGCAAACACAATTTTGCTTTTGCAAACACAATTTTGCTTTTGCAAACACAATTTTGCTTTTGCAAACACAATTTTGCTTTTGCAAACACAATTTTGCTTTTGCAAACACAATTTTGCTTTTGCAAACACAATTTTGCTTTTGCAAACACAATTTTGCTTTTGCAAACACAATTTTGCTTTTGCAAACACAATTTTGCTTTTGCAAACACAATTTTGCTTTTGCAAACACAATTTTGCTTTTGCAAACACAATTTTGCTTTTGCAAACGCAATTTTGCTTTTGCAAACACAATTTTGCTTTTGCAAACACAATTTTGCTTTTGCAAACACAATTTTGCTTTTGCAAACACAATTTTGCTTTTGCAAACACAATTTTGCTTTTGCAAACACAATTTTGCTTTTGCAAACACAATTTTGCTTTTGCAAACACAATTTTGCTTTTGCAAACACAATTTTGCTTTTGCAAACACAATTTTGCTTTTGCAAACACAATTTTGCTTTTGCAAACACAATTTTGCTTTTGCAAACACAATTTTGCTTTTGCAAAAACAATTTTGCTTTTGCAAAAAATTTTGCTTTTGCAAAAAATTTTGCTTTTGCAAACACAATTTTGCTTTTGCAAAAACAATTTTGCTTTTGCAAACACAATTTTGCTTTTGCAAACACAAGTTTGCTTTTGCAAACACAATTTTGCTTTTGCAAACACAATTTTGCTTTTGCAAACACAATTTTGCTTTTGCAAACACAATTTTGCTTTTGCAAAAACAATTTTGCTTTTGCAAAAACAATTTTGCTTTTGCAAAAACAATTTTGCTTTTGCAAACACAATTTTGCTTTTGCAAACACAATTTTGCTTTTGCAAACACAATTTTGCTTTTGCAAACACAATTTTGCTTTTGCAAACACAATTTTGCTTTTGCAAACACAATTTTGCTTTTGCAAACACAATTTTGCTTTTGCAAACACAATTTTGCTTTTGCAAAAACAATTTTGCTTTTGCAAAAACAATTTTGCTTTTGCAAAAACAATTTTGCTTTTGCAAAAACAATTTTGCTTTTGCAAAAACAATTTTGCTTTTGCAAAAACAATTTTGCTTTTGCAAAAACAATTTTGCTTTTGCAAAAACAATTTTGCTTTTGCAAAAACAATTTTGCTTTTGCAAAAACAATTTTGCTTTTGCAAACACAATTTTGCTTTTGCAAACACAATTTTGCTTTTGCAAAAACAATTTTGCTTTTGCAAACACAATTTTGCTTTTGCAAACACAATTTTGCTTTTGCAAACACAATTTTGCTTTTGCAAAAACAATTTTGCTTTTGCAAACACAATTTTGCTTTTGCAAACACAATTTTGCTCTTGCAAACACAATTTTGCTTTTGCAAACACAATTTTGCTTTTGCAAACACAATTTTGCTTTTGCAAACACAATTTTGCTTTTGCAAAAACAATTTTGCTTTTGCAAACACAATTTTGCTTTTGCAAAAACAATTTTGCTTTTGCAAACACAATTTTGCTTTTGCAAACACAATTTTGCTTTTGCAAACACAATTTTGCTTTTGCAAACACAATTTTGCTTTTGCAAACACGATTTTGCTTTTGCTTTTGCAAACACAATTTTGCTTTTGCAAAAACAATTTTGCTTTTGCAAACACAATTTTGCTTTTGCAAACACAATTTTGCTTTTGCTTTTGCAAACACAATTTTGCTTTTGCAAACACAATTTTGCTTTTGCAAACACAATTTTGCTTTTGCAAACACAATTTTGCTTTTGCTTTTGCAAACACAATTTTGCTTTTGCAAAAACAATTTTGCTTTTGCAAACACAATTTTGCTTTTGCAAACACAATTTTGCTTTTGCAAACACAATTTTGCTTTTGCAAACACAATTTTGCTTTTGCATACACAATTTTGCTTTTGCAAACACAATTTTGCTGTTGCAAACACAATTTTGCTTTTGCAAACACAATTTTGCTTTGGAAACACAATTTTGCTTTTGCAAACACAATTTTGCTTTTGCAAACACAATTTTGCTTTTGCAAAAACAATTTTACTTTTGCAAAAACAATTTTGCTTTTGCAAAAACAATTTTGCTTTTGCAAAAACAATTTTGCTTTTGCAAACACAATTTTGCTTTTGCAAAACAATTTTGCTTTTGCAAACACAATTTTGCTTTTGCTTTTGCAAACACAATTTTACTTTTGCAAAAACAATTTTGCTTTTGCAAACACAATTTTGCTTTTGCAAAAACAATTTTGCTTTTGCTTTTGCAAACACAATTTTGCTTTTGCAAACACAATTTTGCTTTTGCAAACACAATTTTGCTTTTGCAAACACAATTTTGCTTTTGCTTTTGCAAACACAATTTTGCTTTTGCAAACACAATTTTGCTTTTGCAAACACAATTTTGCTTTTGCAAACACAATTTTGCTTTTGCTTTTGCAAACACAATTTTGCTTTTGCAAAAACAATTTTGCTTTTGCAAACACAATTTTGCTTTTGCAAAACAATTTTGCTTTTGCAAACACAATTTTGCTTTTGCTTTTGCAAACACAATTTTGCTTTTGCAAAAACAATTTTGCTATTGCAAAAACAATTTTGCTTTTGCAAACACAATTTTGCTTTTACAAACACAATTTTGCTTTTGCAAAAACAATTTTGCTTTTGCAAACACAATTTTGCTTTTGCAAAAACAATTTTGCTTTTGCAAACACAATTTTGCTTTTGTAAACACAATTTTGCTTTTGCAAACACAATTTTGCTTTTGCAAAAACAATTTTGCTTTTGCAAACACAATTTTGCTTTTGCAAACACAATTTTGCTTTTGCAAACACAATTTTGCTTTTGCAAACACAATTTTGCTTTTGCAAACACAATTTTGCTTTTGCAAACACAATTTTGCTTTTGCAAACACAATTTTGCTTTTGCAAACACAATTTTGCTTTTGCAAACACAATTTTGCTTTTGCAAACACAATTCTGCTTTTGCAAACACAATTTTGCTTTTGCAAACACAATTTTGCTTTTGCAAACACAATTTTGCTTTTGCAAACACAATTTTGCTTTTGCAAACACAATTTTGCTTTTGCAAACACAATTTTGCTTTTGCAAACACAATTTTGCTTTTGCAAACACAATTTTGCTTTTGCAAACACAATTTTGCTTTTGCAAACACAATTTTGCTTTTGCAAACACAATTTTGCTTTTGCAAACACAATTTTGCTTTTGCAAACACAATTTTGCTTTTGCAAAAACAATTTTGCTTTTGCAAACACAATTTTGCTTTTGCAAAAACAATTTTGCTTTTGCAAAAACAATTTTGCTTTTGCAAACACAATTTTGCTTTTGCAAACACAATTTTGCTTTTGCAAACACAATTTTGCTTTTGCAAAAACAATTTTGCTTTTGCAAACACAATTTTGCTTTTGCAAACACAATTTTGCTTTTGCAAACACAATTTTGCTTTTGCAAACACAATTTTGCTTTTGCAAACACAATTTTGCTTTTGCAAACACAATTTTGCTTTTGCAAAAACAATTTTGCTTTTGCAAACACAATTTTGCTTTTGCAAACACAATTTTGCTTTTGCTTTTGCAAAAACAATTTTGCTTTTGCTTTTGCAAACACAATTTTGCTTTTGCAAAAACAATTTTGCTTTTGCAAACACAATTTTGCTTTTGCAAACACAATTTTGCTTTTGCAAACACAATTTTGCTTTTGCAAACACAATTTTGCTTTTGCAAACACAATTTTGCTTTTGCAAACACAATTTTGCTTTGGAAACACAATTTTGCTTTTGCAAACACAATTTTGCTTTTGCAAACACAATTTTGCTTTTGCTTTTGCAAACACAATTTTGCTTTTGCTTTTGCAAACACAATTTTGCTTTTGCAAACACAATTTTGCTTTTGCAAACACAATTTTTCTTTTGCAAATTCAATTTTGCTTTTGCAAAAACAATTTTGCTTTTGCAAACACAATTTTGCTTTTGCAAAAACAATTTTGCTTTAGCAAAAACAATTTTGCTTTTGCAAAAACAATTTTGCTTTTGCAAACACAATTTTGCTTTTGCAAACACAATTTTGCTTTTGCAAACACAATTTTGCTTTTGCAAAAACAATTTTGCTTTTGCAAAAACAATTTTACTTTTGCAAAAACAATTTTACTTTTGCAAAAACAATTTTGCTTTTGCAAACACAATTTTGCTTTTGCAAAAACAATTTTGCTTTTGCAAAAACAATTTTGCTTTTGCAAAAACAATTTTGCTTTTGCAAAAACTATTTTGCTTTTGCAAACACAATTTTGCTTTTGCAAACACAATTTTGCTTTTGCAAACACAATTTTGCTTTTGCAAACACAATTATGCTTTTGCTTTTGCAAACACAATTTTGCTTTTGCAAACACAATTTTGCTTTTGCTTTTGCAAACACAATTTTGCTTTTGCAAACACAATTTTGCTTTTGCAAACACGATTTTGCTTTTGCTTTTGCAAACACAATTTTGCTTTTGCAAACACAATTTTGCTTTTGCAAACACAATTTTGCTTTTGCTTTTGCAAACACAATTTTGCTTTTGCAAAAACAATTTTGCTTTTGCAAACACAATTTTGCTTTTGCAAACACAATTTTGCTTTTGCAAACACAATTTTGCTTTTGCAAACACGATTTTGCTTTTGCAAACACAATTTTGCTTTTGCAAACACAATTTTGCTTTTGCAAACACAATTTTGCTTTTGCAAAAACAATTTTGCTTTTGCAAACACAATTTTGCTTTTGCAAACACAATTTTGCTTTTGCAAACACAATTTTGCTTTTGCAAACACAATTTTGCTTTTGCAAACACAATTTTGCTGTTGCAAACACAATTTTGCTTTTGCAAACACAATTTTGCTTTTGCTTTTGCAAACACAATTTTGCTTTTGCTTTTGCAAACACAATTTTGCTTTTGCAAACACAATTTTACTTTTGCAAAAACAATTTTGCTTTTGCAAACACAATTTTGCTTTTGCAAAAACAATTTTGCTTTTGCAAACACAATTTTGCTTTTGCAAACACAATTTTGCTTTTGCAAACACAATTTTGCTTTTGCAAACACAATTTTGCTTTTGTTAACACAATTTTGCTTTTGCAAACACAATTTTGCTTTTGCAAACACAATTTTGCTTTTGCAAAAACAATTTTGCTTTTGCTTTTGCAAACACAATTTTGCTTTTGCAAACACAATTTTGCTTTTGCAAACACAATTTTGCTTTTGCAAACACAATTTTGCTTTTGCAAACACAATTTTGCTTTTGCAAACACAATTTTGCTTTGGAAACACAATTTTGCTTTTGCAAACACAATTTTGCTTTTGCTTTTGCAAACACAATTTTGCTTTTGCTTTTGCAAACACAATTTTGCTTTTGCTTTTGCAAACACAATTTTGCTTTTGCAAACACAATTTTGCTTTTGCAAACACAATTTTACTTTTGCAAACACAATTTTGCTTTTGCTTTTGCAAAAACAATTTTGCTTTTGCTTTTGCAAACACAATTTTGCTTTTGCAAAAACAATTTTGCTTTTGCAAACACAATTTTGCTTTTGCAAACACAATTTTGCTTTTGCAAACACAATTTTGCTTTGGAAACACAATTTTGCTTTTGCAAACACAATTTTGCTTTTGCAAACACAATTTTGCTTTTGCTTTTGCAAACACAATTTTGCTTTTGCAAACACAATTTTGCTTTTGCAAACACAATTTTTCTTTTGCAAATTCAATTTTGCTTTTGCAAAAACAATTTTGCTTTTGCAAACACAATTTTGCTTTTGCAAAAACAATTTTGCTTTAGCAAAAACAATTTTGCTTTTGCAAAAACAATTTTGCTTTTGCAAACACAATTTTGCTTTTGCAAACACAATTTTGCTTTTGCAAACACAATTTTGCTTTTGCAAAAACAATTTTGCTTTTGCAAAAACAATTTTACTTTTGCAAAAACAATTTTACTTTTGCAAAAACAATTTTGCTTTTGCAAACACAATTTTGCTTTTGCAAAAACAATTTTGCTTTTGCAAAAACAATTTTGCTTTTGCAAAAACAATTTTGCTTTTGCAAAAACTATTTTGCTTTTGCAAACACAATTTTGCTTTTGCAAACACAATTTTGCTTTTGCAAACACAATTTTGCTTTTGCAAACACAATTTTGCTTTTGCAAACACAATTTTGCTTTTGCAAACACAATTTTGCTTTTGCAAACACAATTATGCTTTTGCTTTTGCAAACACAATTTTGCTTTTGCAAACACAATTTTGCTTTTGCTTTTGCAAACACAATTTTGCTTTTGCAAACACAATTTTGCTTTTGCAAACACGATTTTGCTTTTGCTTTTGCAAACACAATTTTGCTTTTGCAAACACAATTTTGCTTTTGCAAACACAATTTTGCTTTTGCTTTTGCAAACACAATTTTGCTTTTGCAAAAACAATTTTGCTTTTGCAAACACAATTTTGCTTTTGCAAACACAATTTTGCTTTTGCAAACACAATTTTGCTTTTGCAAACACGATTTTGCTTTTGCAAACACGATTTTGCTTTTGCAAACACAATTTTGCTTTTGCAAACACAATTTTGCTTTTGCAAACACAATTTTGCTTTTGCAAAAACAATTTTGCTTTTGCAAACACAATTTTGCTTTTGCAAACACAATTTTGCTTTTGCAAACACAATTTTGCTTTTGCAAACACAATTTTGCTTTTGCAAACACAATTTTGCTGTTGCAAACACAATTTTGCTTTTGCAAACACAATTTTGCTTTGGAAACACAATTTTGCTTTTGCAAACACAATTTTGCTTTTGCAAACACAATTTTGCTTTTGCTTTTGCAAACACAATTTTGCTTTTGCTTTTGCAAACACAATTTTGCTTTTGCAAACACAATTTTACTTTTGCAAAAACAATTTTGCTTTTGCAAACACAATTTTGCTTTTGCAAAAACAATTTTGCTTTTGCAAACACAATTTTGCTTTTGCAAACACAATTTTGCTTTTGCAAACACAATTTTGCTTTTGCAAACACAATTTTGCTTTTGTTAACACAATTTTGCTTTTGCAAACACAATTTTGCTTTTGCAAACACAATTTTGCTTTTGCAAAAACAATTTTGCTTTTGCTTTTGCAAACACAATTTTGCTTTTGCAAACACAATTTTGCTTTTGCAAACACAATTTTGCTTTTGCAAACACAATTTTGCTTTTGCAAACACAATTTTGCTTTTGCAAACACAATTTTGCTTTGGAAACACAATTTTGCTTTTGCAAACACAATTTTGCTTTTGCTTTTGCAAACACAATTTTGCTTTTGCTTTTGCAAACACAATTTTGCTTTTGCTTTTGCAAACACAATTTTGCTTTTGCAAACACAATTTTGCTTTTGCAAACACAATTTTACTTTTGCAAACACAATTTTGCTTTTGCTTTTGCAAAAACAATTTTGCTTTTGCTTTTGCAAACACAATTTTGCTTTTGCAAAAACAATTTTGCTTTTGCAAACACAATTTTGCTTTTGCAAACACAATTTTGCTTTTGCAAACACAATTTTGCTTTGGAAACACAATTTTGCTTTTGCAAACACAATTTTGCTTTTGCAAACACAATTTTGCTTTTGCTTTTGCAAACACAATTTTGCTTTTGCTTTTGCAAACACAATTTTGCTTTTGCAAACACAATTTTACTTTTGCAAAAACAATTTTGCTTTTGCAAACACAATTTTGCTTTTGCAAAAACAATTTTGCTTTTGCAAACACAATTTTGCTTTTGCAAACACAATTTTGCTTTCGCAAACACAATTTTGCTTTTGCAAACACAATTTTGCTTTTGTAAACACAATTTTGCTTTTGCAAACACAATTTTGCTTTTGCAAACACAATTTTGCTTTTGCAAAAACAATTTTGCTTTTGCAAAAACAATTTTGCTTTTGCAAAAACAATTTTGCTTTTGCTTTTGCAAACACAATTTTGCTTTTGCAAACACAATTTTGCTTTTGCAAACACAATTTTGCTTTTGCAAACACAATTTTGCTTTTGCAAACACAATTTTGCTTTTGCAAACACAATTTTGCTTTTGCAAACACAATTTTGCTTTTGCAAACACAATTTTGCTTTTGCAAAAACAATTTTGCTTTTGCAAAAACAATTTTGCTTTTGCAAACACAATTTTGCTTTTGCAAACACAATTTTGCTTTTGCAAAAACAATTTTGCTTTTGCAAACACAATTTTGCTTTTGCAAACACAATTTTGCTTTTGCAAACACAATTTTGCTTTTGCAAAAACAATTTTGCTTTTGCAAACACAATTTTTCTTTTGCAAATACAATTTTGCTTTTGCAAAAACAATTTTGCTTTTGCAAACACAATTTTGCTTTTGCAAACACAATTTTGCTTTTGCAAACACAATTTTGCTTTTGCAAACACAATTTTGCTTTTGCAAAAACAATTTTGCTTTTGCAAACACAATTTTGCTTTTGCTTTTGCAAAAACAATTTTGCTTTTGCTTTTGCAAACACAATTTTGCTTTTGCAAAAACAATTTTGCTTTTGCAAACACAATTTTGCTTTTGCAAACACAATTTTGCTTTTGCAAACACAATTTTGCTTTTGCAAACACAATTTTGCTTTTGCAAACACAATTTTGCTTTTGCAAACACAATTTTGCTTTGGAAACACAATTTTGCTTTTGCAAACACAATTTTGCTTTTGCTTTTGCAAACACAATTTTGCTTTTGCTTTTGCAAACACAATTTTGCTTTTGCTTTTGCAAACACAATTTTGCTTTTGCAAACACAATTTTGCTTTTGCAAAAACAATTTTGCTTTTGCAAACACAATTTTGCTTTTGCTTTTGCAAAAACAATTTTGCTTTTGCTTTTGCAAACACAATTTTGCTTTTGCAAAAACAATTTTGCTTTTGCAAACACAATTTTGCTTTTGCAAACACAATTTTGCTTTTGCAAACACAATTTTGCTTTGGAAACACAATTTTGCTTTTGCAAACACAATTTTGCTTTTGCTTTTGCAAACACAATTTTGCTTTTGCTTTTGCAAACACAATTTTGCTTTTGCAAAAACAATTTTGCTTTTGCAAACACAATTTTGCTTTTGCAAACACAATTTTGCTTTTGCAAACACAATTTTGCTTTTGCAAACACAATTTTGCTTTTGCAAACACAATTTTGCTTTTGCAAACACAATTTTGCTTTTGCAAACACAATTTTGCTTTGGAAACACAATTTTGCTTTTGCAAACACAATTTTGCTTTTGCTTTTGCAAACACAATTTTGCTTTTGCTTTTGCAAACACAATTTTGCTTTTGCAAACACAATTTTGCTTTTGCAAACACAATTTTTCTTTTGCAAATTCAATTTTGCTTTTGCAAAAACAATTTTGCTTTTGCAAACACAATTTTGCTTTTGCAAAAACAATTTTGCTTTTGCAAAAACAATTTGCTTTTGCAAACACAATTTTGCTTTTGCAAACACAATTTTGCTTTGGAAACACAATTTTGCTTTTGCAAACACAATTTTGCTTTTGCTTTTGCAAACACAATTTTGCTTTTGCTTTTGCAAACACAATTTTGCTTTTGCAAACACAATTTTGCTTTTGCAAACACAATTTTTCTTTTGCAAATTCAATTTTGCTTTTGCAAATTCAATTTTGCTTTTGCAAACACAATTTTGCTTTTGCAAAAACAATTTTGCTTTTGCAAACACAATTTTGCTTTTGCAAACACAATTTTGCTTTTGCAAAAACAATTTGCTTTTGCAAAAACAATTTGCTTTTGCAAACACAATTTTGCTTTTGCAAAAACAATTTTGCTTTTGCAAACACAATTTTGCTTTTGCAAACACAATTTTGCTTTTGCAAAAACAATTTGCTTTTGCAAAAACAATTTGCTTTTGCAAACACAATTTTGCTTTTGCAAAAACAATTTTGCTTTTGCAAACACAATTTTGCTTTTGCAAACACAATTTTGCTTTTGCAAAAACAATTTGCTTTTGCAAACAAAATTTTGCTTTTGCAAAAACAATTTTGCTTTTGCAAACACAATTTTGCTTTTGCAAACACAATTTTGCTTTTGCAAAAACAATTTTGCTTTTGCAAACACAATTTTGCTTTTGCAAACACAATTTTGCTTTTGCTTTTGCAAACACAATTTTGCTTTTGCAAAAACAATTTTGCTTTTGCAAAAACAATTTTGCTTTTGCAAACACAATTTTGCTTTTGCAAACACAATTTTGCTTTTGCTTTTGCAAACACAATTTTGCTTTTGCAAACACAATTTTGCTTTTGCAAACACAATTTTGCTTTTGCAAACACAATTTTGCTTTTGCAAAAACAATTTTGCTTTTGCAAACACAATTTTGCTTTTGCAAACACAATTTGGTTTTTCTTTTGCAAACACAATTTTGCTTTTGCAAAAACAATTTTGCTTTTGCAAAAACAATTTTGCGTTTGCAAACACAATTTTGCTTTTGCAAACACAATTTTGCTTTTGCAAACACAATTTTGCTTTTGCAAAAACAATTTTGCTTTTGCAAAAACAATTTTGCTTTTGCAAACACAATTTTGCTTTTGCAAACACAATTTTGCTTTTGCAAAAACAATTTTGCTTTTGCAAACACAATTTTGCTTTTGCAAAAACAATTTTGCTTTTGCAAACACAATTTTGCTTTTGCAAGCACAATTTTGCTTTTGCAAACACAATTTTGCTTTTGCAAAAACAATTTTGCTTTTACAAACACAATTTTGCTTTTGCAAACACAATTTTGCTTTTGCTTTTGCAAACACAATTTTGCTTTTGCAAAAACAATTTTGCTTTTGCAAACACAATTTTGCTTTTGCAAAAACAATTTGCTTTTGCAAACACAATTTTGCTTTTGCAAACACAATTTTGCTTTTGCAAACACAATTTTGCTTTTGCAAACACAATTTTGCTTTTGCAAACACAATTTTGCTTTTGCAAACACAATTTTGCTTTTGCAAACACAATTTTGCTTTTGCAAAAACAATTTTGCTTTTGCAAACACAATTTTGCTTTTGCTTTTGCAAACACAATTTTGCTTTTGCTTTTGCAAACACAATTTTGCTTTTGCAAACACAATTTTGCTTTTGCAAACACAATTTTGCTTTTGCAAACACAATTTTGCTTTTGCAAACACAATTTTGCTTTTGCAAAAACAATTTTGCTTTTGCAAACACAATTTTGCTTTTGCTTTTGCAAACACAATTTTGCTTTTGCAAAAACAATTTTGCTTTTGCAAAAACAATTTTGCTTTTGCAAACACAATTTTGCTTTTGCAAACACAATTTTGCTTTTGCAAACACAATTTTGCTTTTGCAAAAACAATTTTGCTTTTGCAAAAACAATTTTGCTTTTGCAAACACAATTTTGCTTTTGCAAACACAATTTTGCTTTTGCAAAAACAATTTTGCTTTTGCAAACACAATTTTGCTTTTGCAAAAACAATTTTGCTTTTGCAAACACAATTTTGCTTTTGCAAACACAATTTTGCTTTTGCAAAAACAATTTTGCCTTTGCTTTTGCAAACACAATTTTGCTTTTGCTTTTGCAAACACAATTTTGCTTTTGCTTTTGCAAACACAATTTTGCTTTTGCTTTTGCAAACACAATTTTGCTTTTGCAAAAACAATTTTGCTTTTGCAAAAGCAATTTTGCTTTTGCTTTTGCAAACACAATTTTGCTTTTGCTTTTGCAAACACAATTTTGCTTTTGCAAAAACAATTTTGCTTTTGCAAAAACAATTTTGCTTTTGCAAACACAATTTTGCTTTTGCAAACACAATTTTGTTTTTGCTTTTGCAAACACAATTTTGCTTTTGCAAACACAATTTTGCTTTTGCAAAAACAATTTTGCTTTTGCAAACACAATTTTGCTTTCGCAAAAACAATTTTGCTTTTGCAAACACAATTTTGCTTTTGCAAACTCAATTTTGCTTTTGCTTTTGCAAACACAATTTTGCTTTTGCAAACACAATTTTGCTTTTGCAAAAACAATTTTGCTTTTGCAAAAACAATTTTGCTTTTGCAAAAACAATTTTGCTTTTGCAAACACAATTTTGCTTTTGCAAAAACAATTTTGCTTTTGCAAACACAATTTTGCTTTTGCAAACACAATTTTGCTTTTGCAAACACAATTTTGCTTTTGCAAAAACAATTTTGCTTTTGCAAAAACAATTTTGCTTTTGCAAACACAATTTCGCTTTTGCAAAAACAATTTTGCTTTTGCAAAAACAATTTTGCTTTTGCAAACACAATTTTGCTTTTGCAAAAACAATTTTGCTTTTGCAAAAACAATTTTGCTTTTGCAAACACAATTTTGCTTTTGCAAACACAATTTTGCTTTTGCAAAAACAATTTTGCTTTTGCAAAAACAATTTTGCTTTTGCAAACACAATTTCGCTTTTGCAAAAACAATTTTGCTTTTGCTTTTGCAAACACAATTTTGCTTTTGCTTTTGCAAACACAATTTTGCTTTTGCAAAAACAATTTTGCTTTTGCTTTTGCAAACACAATTTTGCTTTTGCTTTTGCAAACACAATTTTGCTTTTGCTTTTGCAAACACAATTTTGCTTTTGCAAAAACAATTTTGCTTTTGCAAAAACAATTTTGCTTTTGCAAACACAATTTTGCTTTTGCAAACACAATTTTGCTTTTGCAAAAACAATTTTGCTTTTGCAAAAACAATTTTGCTTTTGCAAAAACAATTTTGCTTTTGCAAAAACAATTTTGCTTTTGCAAACACAATTTTGCTTTTGCAAAAACAATTTTGCTTTTGCAAACACAATTTTGCTTTTGCAAACACAATTTTGCTTTTGCAAACACAATTTTGCTTTTGCAAAAACAATTTTGCTTTTGCAAACACAATTTCGCTTTTGCAAAAACAATTTTGCTTTTGCTTTTGCAAACACAATTTTGCTTTTGCTTTTGCAAACACAATTTTGCTTTTGCAAAAACAATTTTGCTTTTGCTTTTGCAAACACAATTTTGCTTTTGCTTTTGCAAACACAATTTTGCTTTTGCTTTTGCAAACACAATTTTGCTTTTGCAAAAACAATTTTGCTTTTGTAAAAACAATTTTGCTTTTGCAAAAACAATTTTGCTTTTGCAAACACAATTTTGCTTTTGCAAACACAATTTTGCTTTTGCAAACACAATTTTGCTTTTGCTTTTGCAAACACAATTTTGCTTTTGCAAAAACAATTTTGCTTTTGCAAAAACAATTTTGCTTTTGCAAACACAATTTTGCTTTTGCAAACACAATTTTGCTTTTGCAAAAACAATTTTGCTTTTGCAAACACAATTTTGCTTTTGGAAACACAATTTTGCTTTTGCAAAAACAATTTTGCTTATGCAAACACAATTTTGCTTTTGCAAACACAATTTTGCTTTTGGAAAAACAATTTTGCTTTTGCAAACACAATTTTGCTTTTGCAAAAACAATTTTGCTTTTGCAAAAACAATTTTGCTTTTGCAAACACAATTTTGCTTTTGCAAACACAATTTTGCTTTTGCTTATGCAAACACAATTTTGCTTTTGCTTTTGCAAACACAATTTTGCTTTTGCAAAAACAATTTTGCTTTTGCAAACACAATTTTGCTTTTGCAAACACAATTTTGCTTTTGCAAAAACAATTTTGCTTATGCAAACACAATTTTGCTTTTGCAAACACAATTTTGCTTTTGGAAAAACAATTTTGCTTTTGCAAACACAATTTTGCTTTTGCAAAAACAATTTTGCTTTTGCAAACACAATTTTGCTTTTGCAAACACAATTTTGCTTTTGCAAACACAATTTTGCTTTTGCAAAAACAATTTTGCTTTTGCAAACACAATTTTGCTTTTGCAAAAACAATTTTGCTTTTGCAAACACAATTTTGCTTTTGCAAACACAATTTTGCTTTTGCAAACACAATTTTGCTTTTGCTTTTGCAAACACAATTTTGCTTTTGCAAACACAATTTTGCTTTTGAAAAAACAATTTTGCTTTTGCAAAAACAATTTTGCTTTTGCAAACACAATTTTGCTTTTGCTTTTGCAAAAACAATTTTGCTTTTGCAAACACAATTTTGCTTTTGCAAACACAATTTTGCTTTTGCAAAAACAATTTTGCTTTTGCAAACACAATTTTGCTTTTACAAACACAATTTTGCTTTTGCAAACACAATTTTGCTTTTGCAAAAACAATTTTGCTTTTGAAAAAACAATTTTGCTTTTACAAACACAATTTTGCTTTTACAAACACAATTTTGCTTTTGCAAAAACAATTTTGCTTTTGCAAACACAATTTTGCTTTTGCAAAAACAATTTTGCTTTTGCAAACACAATTTTGCTTTTACAAACACAATTTTGCTTTTGCAAACACAATTTTGCTTTTGCAAAAACAATTTTGCTTTTGAAAAAACAATTTTGCTTTTGCAAACACAATTTTGCTTTTACAAACACAATTTTGCTTTTGCAAACACAATTTTGCTTTTGCAAAAACAATTTTGCTTTTGCAAAAACAATTTTGCTTTTACAAACACAATTTTGCTTTTGCAAACACAATTTTGCTTTTGCAAAAACAATTTTGCTTTTGAAAAAACAATTTTGCTTTTGCAAAAACAATTTTGCTTTTGCAAACACAATTTTGCTTTTGCAAACACAATTTTGCTTTTGCAAAAACAATTTTGCTTTTGCAAACACAATTTTGCTTTTGCAAAAACAATTTTGCTTTTGCAAACACAATTTTGCTTTTGCAAACACAATTTTGCTTTTGCAAACACAATTTTGCTTTTGCTTTTACAAACACAATTTTGCTTTTGCTTTTACAAACACAATTTTGCTTTTGCAAAAACAATTTTGCTTTTGCAAAAACAATTTTGCTTTTGCAAAAACAATTTTGCTTTTGCAAAAACAATTTTGCTTTTGCAAACACAATTTTGCTTTTGCAAACACAATTTTGCTTTTGCAAACACAATTTTGCTTTTGCAAAAACAATTTTGCTTTTGCAAACACAATTTTGCTTTTGCAAACACAATTTTGCTTTTGCAAACACAATTTTGCTTTTGCTTTTGCAAACACAATTTTGCTTTTGCAAAAACAATTTTGCTTTTGCAAAAACAATTTTGCTTTTGCAAAAACAATTTTGCTTTTGCAATAACAATTTTGCTTTTGCAAACACAATTTTGCTTTTGCAAACACAATTTTGCTTTTGCAAACACAATTTTGCTTTTGCAAAAACAATTTTGCTTTTGCAAAAACAATTTTGATTTTGCAAACACAATTTTGCTTTTGCAAAAACAATTTTGCTTTTGCAAAAACAATTTTGCTTTTGCAAACACAATTTTGCTTTTGCAAACACAATTTTGCTTTTGCAAAAACAATTTTGCTTTTGCAAACACAATTTTGCTTTTGCAAACACAATTTTGCTTTTGCAAACACAATTTTGCTTTTTCAAAAACAATTTTGCTTTTGCAAAAACAATTTTGCTTTTGCAAACACAATTTTGCTTTTGCAAACACAATTTTGCTTTTGCAAACACAATTTTGCTTTTGCAAAAACAATTTTGCTTTTGCAAAAACAATTTTGCGTTTGCAAACACAATTTTGCTTTTGCAAACACAATTTTGCTTTTGCTTTTGCAAACACAATTTTGCTTTTGCAAAAACAATTTTGCTTTTGCAAAAACAATTTTGCTTTTGCAAAAACAATTTTGCTTTTGCAAACACAATTTTGCTTTTGCAAACACAATTTTGCTTTTGCAAACACAATTTTGCTTTTGCTTTTGCAAACACAATTTTGCTTTTGCAAAAACAATTTTGCTTATGCCAACACAATTTTGCTTTTGCAAACACAATTTTGCTTTTGGAAAAACAATTTTGCTTTTGCAAAAACAATTTTGCTTTTGCAAACACAATTTTGCTTTTGCAAACACAATTTTGCTTTTGCAAAAACAATTTTGCTTTTGCAAACACAATTTTGCTTTTGCAAAAACAATTTTGCTTTTGCAAACACAATTTTGCTTTTGCAAACACAATTTTGCTTTTGCTTTTGCAAACACAATTTTGCTTTTGCAAAAACAATTTTGCTTTTGCAAACACAATTTTGCTTTTGCAAAAACAATTTTGCTTTTGCAAAAACAATTTTGCTTTTGCAAACACAATTTTGCTTTTGCAAACACAATTTTGCTTTTGCAAAAACAATTTTGCTTTTGCAAACACAATTTTGCTTTTGCAAACACAATTTTGCTTTTGCTTTTGCAAAAACAATTTTGCTTTTGCAAACAAAATTTTGCTTTTGCAAACACAATTTTGCTTTTGCTTTTGCAAACACAATTTTGCTTTTGCAAAAACAATTTTGCTTTTGCAAACACAATTTTGCTTTTGCAAACACAATTTTGTTTTTGCTTTTGCAAACACAATTTTGCTTTTGCAAACACAATTTTGCTTTTGCAAAAACAATTTTGCTTTTGCAAACACAATTTTGCTTTTGCAAAAACAATTTTGCTTTTGCAAACACAATTTTGCTTTTGCAAACACAATTTTGCTTTTGCAAACACAATTTTGCTTTTGCAAAAACAATTTTGCTTTTGAAAAAACAATTTTGCTTTTGCAAACACAATTTTGCTTTTGCAAACACAATTTTACTTTTGCTTTTGCAAACACAATTTTGCTTTTGCAAAAACAATTTTGCTTTTGCAAACACAATTTTGCTTTTGCAAAAACAATTTTGCTTTTGCAGAAACAAGTTTGCTTTTGCAAAAACAATTTTGCTTTTGCAAAAACAATTTTGCTTTTGCAAACACAATTTTGCTTTTGCAAACACAATTTTGCTTTTGCAAAAACAATTTTGCTTTTGCAAACACAATTTTGCTTTTGCAAACACAATTTTGCTTTTGCAAACACAATTTTGCTTTTGCAAAAACAAGTTTGCTTTTGCAAAAACAATTTTGCTTTTGCAAACACAATTTTGCTTTTGCAAAAACAATTTTGCTTTTGCAAACACAATTTTGCTTTTGCAAACACAATTTTGCTTTTGCAAAAACAATTTTGCTTTTGCAAAAACAATTTTGCTTTTGCAAAAACAATTTTGCTTTTGCAAACACAATTTTGCTTTTGCAAACACAATTTTGCTTTTGCAAAAACAATTTTGCTTTTGCAAACACAATTTTGCTTTTGCAAACACAATTTTGCTTTTGCAAAAACAATTTTGCTTTTGCAAAAACAATTTTGCTTTTGCAAAAACAATTTTGCTTTTGCAAACACAATTTTGCTTTTGCAAAAACAATTTTGCTTTTGCAAAAACAATTTTGCTTTTGCAAAAACAATTTTGCTTTTGCAAAAACAATTTTGCTTTTGCAAAAACAATTTTGCTTTTGCAAAAACAATTTTGCTTTTGCAAACACAATTTTGCTTTTGCAAAAACAATTTTGCTTTTGCAAACACAATTTTGCTTTTGCAAACACAATTTTGCTTTTGCAAACACAATTTTGCATTTGCAAACACAATTTTGCTCTTGCAAACACAATTTTGCTTTTGCAAACACAATTTTGCTTTTGCAAACACAATTTTGCTTTTGCAAAAACAATTTTGCTTTTGCAAACACAATTTTGCTTTTGCAAAAACAATTTTGCTTTTGCAAACACAATTTTGCTTTTGCAAAAACAATTTTGCTTTTGCAAAAACAATTTTGCTTTTGCAAACACAATTTTGCTTTTGCAAAAACAATTTTGCTTTTGCAAACACAATTTTGCTTTTGCAAACACAATTTTGCTTTTGCAAAAACAATTTTGCTTTTGCAAAAACAATTTTGCTTTTGCAAACACAATTTTGCTTTTGCAAACACAATTTTGCTTTTGCAAACACAATTTTGCTTTTGCGAAAACAATTTTGCTTTTGCAAAAACAATTTTGCTTTTGCAAACACAATTTTGCTTTTGCAAACACAATTTTGCTTTTGCAAAAACAATTTTGCTTTTGCAAAAACAATTTTGCTTTTGCAAAAACAATTTTGCTTTTGCAAAAACAATTTTGCTTTTGCAAAAACAATTTTGCTTTTGCAAAAACAATTTTGCTTTTGCAAAAACAATTTTGCTTTTGCAAACACAATTTTGCTTTTGCAAACACAATTTTGCTTTTGCAAACACAATTTTGCTTTTGCAAACACAATTTTGCTTTTGCAAACACAATTTTGCTTTTGCAAACACAATTTTGCATTTGCAAACACAATTTTGCTTTTGCAAACACAATTTTGCTTTTGCAAACACAATTTTGCTTTTGCAAACACAATTTTGCTTTTGCAAACACAATTTTGGTTTTGCAAACACAATTTTGCTTTTGCTGTTGCAAAAACAATTTTGCTTTTGCAAAAACAATTTTGCTTTTGCAAACACAATTTTGCTTTTGCAAACACAATTTTGCTTTTGCAAAAACAATTTTGGTTTTGCAAACACAATTTTGCTTTTGCAAACACAATTTTGCTTTTGCAAACACAATTTTGCTTTTGCAAACACAATTTTGGTTTTGCAAACACAATTTTGCTTTTGCAAACACAATTTTGCTTTTGCAAACACAATTTTGCTTTTGCAAAAACGCTTGCTTGCCTGTTTGCATAGAAAACACAAACAAAAACATGTTTCCCATATACAAACAAAAATACACAATTTTGTTTGATGTTCCCATATAAACGGACAAACAAGTTAAATAGCCTGTGTTACAACAACATCACATATTTATGTTAGCATTTTGATTCATTTCTATTTTACATATGGATTCGTAACTCACCACTGTGCAACAACCAGTATTTTGGTGAAATGGAACAGCTGATCGTCGTAGTATTTTTTGTGGCAATGAATTAAGTGGAAGTGTTTTATAAAATAAAAATTTTAAAATTATAAGAAAATCATGAAAATTACCAAATAAAAAGTGCTAATGAAGAGAAATGTGCGCGTAATACGTCGTTATTAATGGTTATAATCAAAACATACGTATTTAATGTGTATGAAAAGTGCCTTTTAGAAAAATATTTCGCCGCATTTTAATGGATTTTATTCTTCAGTATTTGGAGCAACAGGTGAGCACATAAATATATGTATGTACATATGTATGTATCAAAAATATAAATTAAATGACCAAATAAATTACCAGTTTACATATATAGAAGTTCACAATACAGGTGCAGGTTGTAACAATGACCAGCTTTAGGCCAAACTCGAAAATAATTGAAGGGTTTAGTGCAGCTCTTGTGCTGACTAACTTCTTCGATGAGTTTGCTGGAATTCGGTCAGTACGGGGACTGCGCTTTCCGGTGGCTTCACAACAGACCGCCATGCGTTCTCAAGTGTGCTTTAGTAATCAAAGCTACCACTTCGACCATCTAGGTGCTACCTTTACTCGTATTGACTAAGCAGGAAGCCCTTTAAACCTCAAATTTAGCCCAGTGATCAGATGCCTCTACACATGATTACGCTGTTATAAGGGTCAAGTAAACGATTTATTTTAGGCGCAAAATAATGAGTTCCTGCCCTTTAAATTTGCTTCTGGCTGATTTAGAAACACCTACAATTTTATGGGTGCCCTACACGTTGCGACTGGCATTACAACTTTATAATTGTGTACAACCAATTCTTATATTGATTGAATGGCCGATTGGTCTTCCCTCGGTTGAAGAGCAAACAATTTTGATGAAAAAATGATGCTACAACAACAATTTATAAGTAAATTTGGTTGAAAAAGAGAAACGAGTGAAGAAAACGACCAACCATTGATTCAACTTGTTGTTTCACTAATCGTAACGTGTAGGGGATCCGCATTATATCTCTCGTGTGGTCCGATTTAACCCGTAGTTGTCATCATGCAGTCAATTGTATTATATTCGAATTTGATATGGCTTGGGCTGATTGTTAAGCATATTTTAAGCAGCATGCTCAAGCCTAATATTGTTTGATATAAAGAAGTCGCCGTAGCCCCTACTAGGTAGTGTGTTGGTATATTAAACGTGAGGTCATGATTCACACAAAATACAAAAAAATATTTCTTCAGTAACTTACTTTCAACAGATTTCTGGCAAAAACTCTGAGAGTAAACAAAATTGCCATGAAAAAGTTTCTCAAAAATCTGTCATTCGGACTCGCCTTTAAACTGTAGGTCCCACCACTCATGTATAAAAATTTACACACACAACATAATTGGTATGTGAGAAACTAGGTCGTAATCCTGACTGAAGGCTGGTAATCATCTAGTATGTATATATAAAGATATTATTGGTCTTTGTGTATTAGGATTACTTCCCCTTTTCTTCGTGTATTTATTTACTCGTAAATAAATTGCTAATCTTTATCCATTTAATTGATTTTATAATGAATGTTTCTTTAATTAGAAGTGTTAAATAAAAAACACCACCTCTTTTTTACCAACGAAAATCAGAAAAACAGAAAAATAAAAGAAAAATAAAATCCATAAGTATGCAGTAAATGCCAGCACATTTAAAGCTTCATATCAATGACTATGAATGGCTCATTGCTTGACTGGCTGACTGATGGCCATTGGACATGTGAACTTGTAGCAGCACACAAACTGCATAAATATTTAACAATTAAGCTATTTAAGCTATTCAAGCTATTCTTGGCTATGATCTTAACCGCTATTAAATACCTTTTCATTATTATTTTAATACAATTAATTTATACATATAAAAGGGTAGTGCACGCACATGTGTTTTTAAATGGTGAGAATTAATTTCCACCTCCTATGGTTATACCCTTTGGAATTTTTGATATTAAACTTACCCGGTTGTTTGCATCAGCTTGGTGACATTCGTTTGTAATTGTGCTTGCAATGCATTGATTGCCGCTCTGGTCGATGTTAGCAATGTGGCCAAAGCATCCAATTTCTGTGAGTCGCTTGCTGAGAATACACCCTGTGGTATTTGGGATTGTGTTTGAGACTGTTGTTGTTGTTGTTGTCTATTTTGAGCGGCTTGTCTTGTTGTACGTAAATTATTCAATTCTAATACGGAGAAGTAAAGCAAAATGTTAAAAAAGATTTAATTTTTCCTGTTTTTTTTTTTCTTCAAATCACATTTAATACAGCTAATCATTACGAAATATAATTATTATTATTAAGGTTGTTGTTTTTGTTTAATTTTGAAAAATAATAATAATGATTATTGTTTAAGACAACTATTGTACAACATCCAACACCAATTATTTACCATTTGTGTCGTCATTTAAATGAGTTCTGTTATCGATTATTTGTGTATGATTTAATATTTTCATATATTCTTCGAATTCACCTATTAATTGATCGACACCGTGACGTGTCAAACGTTGTATATGTTCGCTAACATCGAGACGTTTGCCAAAGTCCATCTGTTGTACATTTAACGAATCCATGCGTGCCAGATTACTCGATTCGAATTGAACGATTCTGTAAGAAAAGTAGAATGAAAGAAATTTTTGTAAAAAAAAAAAAAATGTTTTGGTTTATTGTGATTATGAATGAATATATCCCCCACATGCATTGTTTTCTATATATAGAGTGGGCCATTTAAAAGTTTAAATTTAAAAAGTGCAATAAAACAAACACGGTTTGAAATTTTGCCAAATTAATTTCTTTTTTTGTTGTGAAGTACAATTGTTCATATGGCTGACTCGGTTGGCCACACAGTACCTCATTCGATCGGACCAAGGTTAGGTTAGGTTAGGTTAGAGGACGTGTAATTGTCAATTAAGACAAGTACAGTACCCGGAGGTCGAATTGAGCCATTGTACAACGTCCTAGTTTCTCATACCACTTATTTTGTGTGTGTTAATTTTTATACATGAGTGGTGGGACTTACAGTTTAAAGTCGACTCCGGACGACAGATTTTTGAGAAACTTTTTTCATGGCAATTTTATTTACTCTCAGAGTTTTTGCTAGAAATTTGCTGAGAGGAAGTCGACGAAGAAATACTTTTTGTATTTTGTCTTGATCTCTGGCCTGGGGCTCGCACCCTGGCTTTTACGTGTAATGAGCCAACACACTACCTACTGGACTACGGCGACTTCAATCGGACCAATCTTCGTGCAATTTTTCAAGTGTACGGGTTCGTTTTCGGCAATGGCATCACGAATGTTGCCTTCAAATGCTCAATTGTCTCTAGTTTGTCAGCATAACACTTTTCTTTTAACGGCACCCTGCAGAAAAAAGTTCAGCGGCATCAAATCGCAGTTTCTTGAGGGGCCAATTGACATCATCATTTCGGCTAATTAAACGGCCATCAAACGTTTGGCGGAATAAATCGATTGTGACATGAGATGTGTGGCAAGTTCCACCATCCTGTTGAAACCAAACATTGTTCACATCAATACCATGAAGAGTGGATACAAACAAATCGGTTATCAAAGTGCGATAGGTGTCTCCATTGACCGTAATGGTTGTGCCATCCACATTTTCAAAGAAATATGGGCCAATGATGCCTTCGCTCCACAAGCTGCACCAAACAGTCACTCCTAATGGATGCATTGGCTTCTGTAAGATCATGTGTGGGTTTTCTGAGACTCAAATACGGCAATTTTGCTTATTTATGTACCCACCTATATGAAAATGAGCTTGATTCGAAAAATATTTTTTTTTTGTGAAATCGACATCATAGTGCAGGTTCTCTTTGGCCCATCTAGCGAAGCGAAAACAATGCGAAATCATTACGTTGGCTGTCTTCCAAAATGTTAGTTGCTTTGTGTTTGAACTAAGTATCGTGGTTCATAATGGCGCTGTACAAAATGTTTACAATGTATACTATTTCAAAACGTCGTCAATGTGTATTTTTAACGCAGTCAAAAAGCAATCAGGCATCGGATTTATAGTTGATGCATTGTTTGGTTACTTTGCATATCTACATAGTTTATACGGCAGTAGAACTGCATACAAACTTTGTATTGATACATTTTGGAAGGCAGCCGTTCAGTGCAGATAATATACTGAATTTTGTGACAGAATAGAATCGCATAAGTATAGTCAGATTCAAAATAACCGATATACATAGCTATGTATACTTCGCTGCATAGCTACAACTCTCTAGATGCTAGCAAAGGAAAGAAACATAATGGTTTTATGCCCTTGTAATGAGTGCTGATGACTTCTTCTGAAGAAATTAATCTCAGAATACATACAGCGAACCTAACTCCACAGTATGGGAGTATAAAAAAAATATTTTTAATAATTCCCTAATATATGCATAGTGTTGTTATTTTCTATGGAAATAGTAAAATTGATGTGTATTTAATATCTCTCTCTCTTAAATCTCTCTTCAATGCTTTACAAAATACTAAAAAAAGTGGTGACTAAAGTATTGGATTACATGTGGCAGATTTTTATCGACCGTATCTTTGTTAATGTTTTCTTAATAGTTTTTTTTCTCATTAATATTGTTTTTTAATTCCTTTATATTGTTTGAATGTGATGTTAATAAATTAGTTGAGGTCTTATTTATATAATGTATTCAAAAATTAATGTTTTGTGTTATACAATGAAACCGTCATACCGCCCGCCCATGGTTTCATTTGTTGCCAATTGCTTACTGCTTGAAAAATTTACGCTTTTGAAAAAAACCTAAAGAAAGTATTAAAAATTTTATATACTCCGTGAAGTATAGTTTTTTTTTAATTTTAATTAAAACTAATTTGGAAGCAAATACCATATGTTTTATTACCAATAATCTAACATCATAATATGGCATATGCGAGGTACTGCCAATAAGTGAACTCTATAAATGTAAACATTTTGTTGTTTGTTTTTAGAAGTCGCCGTAGTCTAGTAGGTAGTGTGTTGGCTTATTAGACGTAAGGCCAGGGTTCGAGCCCCAGGCCAGACATCAAGACAAAATACAAAAAGTATTTCTTCGGTGACTTCCTCTCAGCAGATTTCTGGCAAAAACTCTGAGAGTAAAACAAAATTGCAATGAAAAAGTTTCTCAAAAATCTGTCGTTCGGAGTCGACTTCAGACTGTAGGTCCCACCACTCATGTATAAAATTAACACAACATAAGTGGTGTGAGAAACTAGGACGTTGTGCAATGGGTGAATTCGACCTTCGGGTACTGTAGTTGGCTTAATTGACAAGTACACGTCCTCTAACCTAACCTAACCTAAACATTTTGTTTACGTTATTGTTGTTTGCGTATTTTCTTTACGTTTTTCCTTGCAGTGTTGTTGTTGCCTGTTTGTTTACTCATTTGTCTCCTTTTTTATACTGATGTTGTTGCTATATTTTTCTTTATTTTTGTTGATCATGTAAACAAGTCCATGGTTTTTGTTTTTGTAGGTTTTGTTTATCATTTTAATGTGAAACGATGTAACACCATTTCCATTTTCGTAACAATATGTATGAAATTTCTCATAAGTGCTCTAGCAAATGGCTTTGGTAGGGACTGCAATTACTTGGCGGTATGAGACTATAATTAACTGTCTCTGTGATTGATCAGCAACGTCTGTCAACACAACAAAAGCTTTGTATAACTTGATTGACTCACAGTTTATCCCAAGACTGTTGTAACGTGACTGAGACCAATCTGTACCAATCTCAAGTACACTTCATCATTTTTCACAGAGTCCACGCGTAATTTTTGTTCTTCATAATGCAGTGGCACAGTGGTAGAATCTCTACTCACTCAAGTGAGGTTTGGAATTTAATTTTTTATTTCCTACTTAGTTGCCAGGCATAAGCCAACCTTAACCTCTAAACTAAGTTGTTAAAAATCTTTATCTTTAATTGAATAAACAAAAATCACGATTCTTTTGAAACTAACCTCGTATATTTTTATTAAAGTCGTGAGTATTTAAATTCCCACAAATTATTTCAAACACATTTTTGTTGCCAAAAAAAAAAAACAAATTTCATGTCCAATAACAATCAATCATGTATTGAAAGCCTTCTTAAAACAAATACTGTGTCATTGTTGCAGTCAGTCGCACGGTAGTTGGAGGCAGTTGGTTAGTAAAGGAGAAAAAGGAAAAAAAAACAGTTTCAATATGGTTTATGAGGGCCTCAACATATTTTTATTTGTTGTGTTTTGTTTGTTTTTGTTTTTTGTTGACTCAGTAGTTGTTTGTTTAATTAGCATGTAGAGTACGAACGCATTTTAATTTTGACTCATTATGGTATATATTGAAGAGCCCAAGAATATATTTTTAAAAAATTGGTTTGCATGGCCCGTATTGCTATACGAATTTGGTATAATTGTTGTTATACTTCTATTTGTAGTTGTTGTTGTTGTTGTTTACCTCATCAAGGTCGTTTCATTCGTATTTACATATCTACCAGCACTTCTATCTTGTATATCTTGTATTCAAATATACTCACGCGTGCACTTGTTAGCTGTTGTTTTGTGTTTTTTTTTTGTTTTTGTTAGGAAACACATAGTATTTGTTTATAATTAAAATATATTTTTAATAGTACAACAACGATAACAACTATAGCAACATTAACATTAACAAAAACATATTTATGCTGAAATTGTTGGTTTCTTTAAAGAATTGGGGAAAAAACAAATTCAAACCAAAAAAAAAAAAAACAAGACGAAGCAATAAAATACGTTTGGCAAGAGAAATTTATGTGCAAATACCGGTGTGTGGTGCTACTACAGCAAACGTTAATAAATTTGCCCAAAATCAACAGCGTCATCCTCACCATTCTCATACTGCTTCTGCTTTATAAACAATGCCATGATAATTTAATTTTTTTTTGTTTTCGTGTGTTTTTTTATTATCTGGTATCTGGTTTTTGTCTTCTTTCACTTAAAAGATCAAAAGTAAATGGCACAGATCTTGTGTATGCGGAAAATTTCAATGCGGTCAATAGGAATGCTTAAATACCCTATGGCGACTTTAACCAAGAAGGGAATCCCCTTTTAATGGTTTCTGCAAATAAGAAGTGTAAGAATTCTGAGAATAATTATTAAAGAAAAGAACTTTAATACAAGGAAATGATTCACTTGGTATTTCTTTGATTACAAATAAAACGCAACATTATTTGACCTCGTTTATGTTGAAGCTTCCTGTTAAGATTAAAGTGAATTAACTGATACAAACGTATGTATCTTTGTTCTTGAAATTTTTATTTCAATGACAAACTACGAAATAATAACTTTAGAAACACATGGTGTGATGCAAAATATATTATTAATGCAATGCAGTTTAAAGTGGATTAAATTGATAGCCAACTTAAGCAAAGCTCTTATTCAAGCTGGCTTTGTAATCCCAATATAGCTATTCATCAGCCTTCTTGTCAATTTTATAAAGGAACAGATTTCTTCCAAAACCACCGCTGACTATGACCAATCCTATCCAATCTTTTGCAGGTGACAGTAGTACTCTTCACTCATATTCTTTTGATCTTAGGTCAAGACAATCTGCGAATAGCATTGTACGAATATTGTTGATTTTAATGCCCGAAAATCTTACGTGTTTGTTTATTGCCTTGTAAGCGAGCCTATATTCCATCTTAATATTCTTGGCTTGAAAATTCAATGCCATATTCGGTGAATCCAATATATTTTTCAAGCCTCGCAGGAAGCATTCAAATGTCTTGGTTTCTTAAGTCAATACAAGAAATAATTCATTCCACCTCATCTCTTTTTTTTATTCGAACGTCCCCGGCCTCACACTAACCCACCCTCACCCGACCGTGGAGGGCTCGTCCCCCCTACGTAGGGACAGGTACACACTACAGTCCGGACTGTAGCTTGTAAGGGTAAAGTAATGGCAACGAGAACATACACTGAGCGCCAAAAGTGAGTAAACACCACTGAAATAATTTATTTTCTTAGGATAGCGAGAAAAGTAAGTGAGAATAGTCGAATAAATTTCCAAGAATAAAAACGTTTATTTATTACTTATAAAATGTTAAAACAAAAACAACAATTCATGATAAAGGAACCTTTTTTATACTTAAGAACAAAAGTGTTGACTCACTTATGGCGCTCACTGTAAATCATTTATATTCGAATGGAGTAAAACTTCCATTTACAGGCCGGTTTACATACATACACATATACATATTGCAACCTTCCACTTAGGGTTACGACCTAATTTCTCACACCACTTATGTTGTGTGTGATAATTTTATACATGAGTAGAAGGACCTACAGCTTCAAATCGACTCCGAACGAAAGATTTTTGAGAAGCTTTTTTTTGGAAATTTTATTTCATTTACTCTCAGAGATTTTTCCAGAATTCCGCTGAGAGGAAGTCGCCGCAGATATATTTTTTCAAATTTCGTTTTGTTGGAAATGTCTGACCAGGGGTTTGAACCGAAGCTTTACGTCTAAAAGCCAACACACTACCTACTAGACTACGTTGACTGCAGAGTTTTGCGAACATGATCGATTTTGATGTGCGAAAAACTCACGTGTTTTATAATTGCCTTGTAGGCTAGCCTAGATCTGTGTTGCGGATAGAGATCTTGATGTTCTTGGTTTAAAAATGCATTGCCACATTTGCTAAATCCAACATATTTTTCAAGCATCGGCAATGCATGAAATAATTCACTCCATCTGATCGCTTTTACCTTTACATCCAACTAAAATTGACATAGAACTCCCATTTACAGGCCGGTATCTCAAAGGCTATTTTGAGGATTCCCGTTTACAAACAATGAAGGACGAAGGTGTCCATAACTGACGGTGGGTTATCGAACTGTATTGCTTCATTGTAATACCGCCGTGTGTGTTTTACTGTTCTAACGCTGTTATAACAGATTATGATCTCGTGAAGTAAAGGGAATCAACGGATTTTAGAAAATGTCTTCAGTCGCGCTATTTGTATGTTAAAGGGTCTTGCATCAGAAGTTTTTCCTGGTGCTTACAACATAAATAGATGCGATACGAATTTTTCTAACAACTAGTGCCACGACCTATTTTTGTAGTTCAAAAAATGGCATTATCCCTTGAATGTTGAATGAAAAAAAGAAAAGTGCTCACAATAGTTTTTGAGTGAGTTTTGAGTGAAAAAAAATCGTCTTTCGTCTCCGAATACCTACTGCTGAAAAGTGATAGAAGATATCTATAAAGGTCTCCTCTTTTTCTTGTCAATTCAGCTGTTGAAGGACTTGTTGTAGTGTATCTCTGACTTTGGTGGCCTGTGTCTATGGCCCAGTATTTAAATGTGAGGCTCCTAAGATGCATTTTAGATAAATTTAACGAAAATTGTGTCTTTTGTATATCCATAAAGCTCCAGATACATATGTATGGACTCTTTGTAATTGGGTTAATTTTCTGATTCATTCTTTCCAAAAACTTCAGGTCTATGCTAAATTAATAGTTAGGTTCGCAGGAATAATATATCAATATCAAGTCTGAATTCGTTCAAATTAGTAGCTGCATTCACTTTCCAAAGAACAGTACCTATGTGCGTCCAGGAGAGTGATCGCCCACTTAAGGGTAACCGTACAACATTTCTAAACCTCCTCCAGAAGCATTATTTAGAGGTCTAATGGCCATTTTAGTCACATAGTCGTCGTAATCTAGTAGGTAGTGTGTCGGCTAATTAGACGTGAGGCCACGGTTCAAACCCCAGACAGATGCAATAAAACGAATTTAAAAACCTATTTTTTCGGTGACTGAGAATAAATAAAATTGGTATAAAAACGTTTGTCGAAAATCTGTCGTTCGGAGTCGACTTTAAACTGTAGGTCCCAACACTCATGTATAAAATTAACACACACAACATAAGTGGTGTGAGAAACTAGGCCGTAATCCTGACTGAAGGATTGTAAGGGCCAATTATGTATGTATGTTTGTATGTAGCCTATTAGCGTGTGTTGGCTTATTAGACATCTGCATCAAAACGAAATACAAAAAAATATTTCTTCTGCGACTTCCTCTCAGCAGATTTCTGGCAAAAACTCTAGCAATAAATAAAATTGCCATGAAAAGTTTTTCAAAAATCTGTCGTTCGGAGACGACTTTAAAATATAGATCCCACCACTCATGTATAAAAATTAACACACGCAATATAAGTGGTATGAGAAGCTAGGTAGTAATCCTTACTTAAGGGTTATAATGACCTCTTATGTGTGTAATAAATGGAAATTTTGAAATCAAAGAATGTATTTACATGACTATTTAATATCTCCTGATCCTGTATTTGTTCCGCACGGGTGTAATCGGGTAGTTTAAGCCTCAATGTAAGACTCAATTGATTTGAAAAGAGGAGTCATTTAATGCTTTTAATATGTGTTCTGGGATATGTATGTAGGTCACTTATATAATAGATTTTTTCGGATATTTTTATTATAAAACCAGGTTCAAAAGCATGTTCATGTATCATGTATTCAAACAGAAATTTAAATCAATAGTACTACAGACTTTGGTATAACAATAGCATCCGTACTCCTATGCATTCGTGACTGGATGTTTTGCCAACATACATGTCTGATGGAAGAGATAATTCAGTTATGATTTGCATAACTCGAGAAAATTTCCAACTACTCAACATTAATTTCGTATTTGCCTTACAGTAGGAGTATCATGTAGCCATGTTTGATGGAGTACAACATGTTCGCCTATTTGAATTGTTGTTTACAACATTATAGTATGAAGGACAAACAGCAATTATGATTCCTGTTAATTATTTTACACGTTATAACTGGAAACTTAATAAACTTGTTATGCACGATTCTACTACACAGTGTAGCCTACAATTTGATTACCATTGGGGGGTACTCACTCATATAATAGGTTGCAAAAGACATGTGAAATTTCATTTCTGTACAATCAAACAAAATCAAAAGAAAACAAAACAAAAACCGTCAACATGTATAAGCAGTAATGAAAGGCGTATTTTTAAATGTCATGTTATTGATGACGTTTAAACCACATGATGAAGCTGTTGTAAATACATATTTACAAAATTATTCATTGTCTATGAGTATTTGTGACAAATATTTTATGCTTTTTGTAATATTTATTTATTCATTTATTTCGTTAAATGTTAAATTCAAAAAAAATACACTGTTGAATGAAATAATAGGGACACATTAAAAATTCAATATTTTCTCAAAATTTTTAATAAAACACAAAAAATTAAATCTTCTGCATTCTTCGCGAAAATTTTGGAATATTTAAAACCAACGGTCCTTTTTTAATTACAAACAGGCCGACGTTAGTAGCCTCTACAACTCTTTAGTCACAATTACGGCCTAGTATTTCACACTGCAGTCGCCGTAGTCTAGTAGGTAGAGTGTTGGTTTATTAGACGTGAGGCTACTATTCAAATCACATGTCAGATATCTCCAACAAATTAAAATTTGAATATTTCTTCGGCGACTTCCTTTCCGCAGATTCCTGGCAAGAACGTTGAGAGTAAATAAAAAATTGCCATGAAAAGTTTCTCACAAATCTGGACGGTAGGCGCTGGTCGTTGTCAATTTTCATGAAACTCTAGGTGGAAAATAGTGGTAGACGATAAGTATCGATATTTTAGATAAGATTCCGAGAAGGGGTTGAGTTGATTTAAGCGTGGCGATAAGAACCTTAGAGGTCGCCGTGGTCTAGTAGGTAGTGTGTTGGCTTATTAGACGTAATGCCAGGGTTCGAGCCCCAGGCCAGACATCAAGACAAAATACAAAAAGTATTTCTTCGGCGACTTCCTCTTAGCAGATTTCTAGCAAAAACTCTGAGAGTAAATAAAATTGCCATGAAAAAAGTTTCTCAAAAATCTGTCATTCGGAGTCGATTTTAAACTGTAGGTCCCACCACTCATGTATAAAATTAACACACACAAAATAAGTGGTATGAGAAACTAGGACGTTGTACAATGGGTCAATTCAACCTCCGGGTACTGTACTTGTCTTAATTGACAAGTACACGTCCTCTAACCTAACCTAACCTAACCTATAGGACCTAGACGTTATTCCTAGCTTTTTTGTTCATTTCCTTTTTAATTAATCATTCTCAGGGCTTTTGCCACAGGACTACAGAAATTTTAAATATTTTTCCCATATTTTTCTTTTCGAAGTATTATATCTGAGGTTTGAATTCGAAGTCCATCACGTCTTGTAATCCAACCCACTATGCACAAGACTACCAGGACATAATATTACCATCGAATATTTATGTTTCAACGGCCCCTTCTTGGCTTTGCATTCCATGATTGAATTGATGATTGTTTGACTTGAATTTTAAAATTTTCTTTTCCGAAACTTTGTTCTAGATATCCCTTTTATTTTTAGGAGTTTTTTTTATTATTAAGGAAACCCCGCAGGTGTCCGATAAGCTTTTAGTCCGGTGATTGAGAAGGCCATTATGAGTAATTCATTTTCTCGAAGCCATAATATATAGTTCTAGCGCAATGTTTGTTAGCATTGTCCTGCATAAAGTGTCACCTCAATAACATTTTTTCGCTGTAAAACGTAGTATAATTCTCTGTTGAATATCACGATTATCAGTAGTTCTAATTTTTTCTCGATTCCATCTAATTGGACCAGCGCTAGATGAAGCCATTAACAACCAGAGACAAAAAAATAATTGTTTGCCAATTCCCTTAAGAAATTTCGGTTTTGTTTGATTAAGAAAAATACATAGTCGCCGTGATTCAAAAAAATCCATCGACTTTTACCGATCACTGAACAAATTTATAAATTTTCTGAAGACTTAAATTTGGATTTTAATGCGAAAAAACTGAACTGAATTGTATGGGTGGTGGACGCTGGTCATAGTCATTTTTGATGAAATTTTGAACACATCATTTGTTTATTCTGAAATGTCTACGTACCATGTTTAAATAGATTTAGTTTGGCAAGAAAAATTTTATGCGAAATAAGCGATTTTGATGAAATTCCTTTTTTTATCTTAACTTATTCAATAGAATGCTCAGTGCAAACTGTCTTTTTTCGGGTCCATCATACATTTTCTTTGCGGGTGACTTAAGTATGATTTTTCTTTCGACCCAGAGAAATTAATACAATTCAAGGGTTGTTTAGAAAACTCCAACCTGGCGGAAAAAGTACTTTCTGAGAATTCCAACCCACTGGCCCAGTTACCACGACTCTCTTTCTTAATATGCGGCACTGAAACTACTTGTTGCAAAGAAGGTATTAATCTTTGGGTTACGAATTAATAGTTCATTAAATTATCAGTTGTTTCTTCGTATAGCTTCTGCAGTTTTCTTGTAATGGAACGCAATAAACATTCTTGTAGAAATTTTCCTTCTGGTTTTTAATTAAAAATCTTATTTTTTCAGTATTTTTTGTATGAATAGAACGACCCACTTTACGGGTTTAAAAACTAAACTTTATTTGTTTTGTTTAGCTACGTTAAGAACGATTTTTTTTTGCCTTTTTAATGATTAATGATTGTGTTCCCCTGATTTGTTCCATCTGCCACGCAAATTTACTTTTTTTTGCAAATAAATATTAATTTTAAATGACTGACGCAGAAACAAATACAGAATATCAAGTCTCACGTTTTATTTGAAAGAATTTTATACTGAGTTTCTCTGTATATTAAATTTTATGACATGTTGTTGAGGAAAAAGAAATTGCTTCTATTATTTCTTCCAATACTGTACATACATATGCACATACTTAAGTAATCTTTTTAAGTTAAAAGAAAAATTTTAAGGAATTTAAATTTAAAACATTTTAAAGAGCACATTCATGCTTGTATAAAAATTTTATAATAAACAATTACCTGGGAAGGAAGGTTTGGTATATCAAATATAATTGAATTCATTTTGAATTAAATAATCTTTTAAAACTGAATAAATAAAACATGCAATAAATTTACAAATTATCTGTATTTGATAGTGTTATCAATTAATAAACTAGAAAATTTATTGCCTGTATAATAAAGGGTCCGCCAAATAACTTTTTTTTTGAAAATGCTTTAAAAAAAACTACCGAATATTTTCTCAAATTTCTTTTTTTATTTGAAAGTACAACCTTCCGGTTAATAATGGAAAACAATTTCATTCAAATGGCTGCCTCGGCTGGCCATGCAGTAGCCTACACGATCGGTCCAATTTTTAAGCATATTATCGATTGTGTGCAGCTGTATTTCACCAATGGCTTCACGAATATTGTCCTTTAAAGCGTCAATTGTCTCTGGCTTGTCGGCGTAACAGTTATCTTTGACTGCACCCCACAAATAATAATCCAACGGTGTCAAATCGCAGCTCCGAGGTGGCCAAACGACATCAGCTCTGCGGCTGATAATGCGATCTTCGAAAACAGGGCGCAAAACATCGAGTGTAGCTTCGGCTGTGTGGTACGTAGCGCCGTCCTGTTGAAACCAAATGTTGCCAATATCTTCCTCTTCAATTTTTGTAAACAAAAATTCGTTCAACATGGCCCGATAAAGATCGCCATTGACTGTAACGGCCACTCCTTGCTCATTTTCGAAGAAAAATGGCCCAATTATGCCTCTGGACCAAAATCTGCACCAAACAGTGACTCGTTTTGGGTGCGTCGGCTTTCAATGTATGCGTGCGGGTTTTCTGTGCCCCAAATGCGACAATTTTGCTTGTTTACATACCCGCCAAGATCAAAATGAGCTTCATCTGAAAAGATGATTTTTTTTTTGCCAAAATCGGCATCTTCTGTAAGTCTATCGTAGGCCCACTTGCGAAGCGAAAACGCATTGGATGGTCCATATTCGTTCAGCGGAAGGATAAAACTAATTATCTGTCAAATCAGACATGAACTAAGTGTTACCATTCACGAAATAAGCACTAGTAGAAAAAAACGTTAAATGGCGGACCCGATATTATTCGCAAATGAGAAAACAAATTACTTCCATAACACAATTTTTTTCTTTTAATATTACCAACAAATTCCTAAGGTTGGCGTCTAAACACGTCATGATAATTACCATTTTAACTGACAGTATTAGTTGTATTATAAATACCCTTTTAAATTAAAAAAATAAATAAAAACTTAATTTCTATAAAAGTTTTATTGCCAACTACATTGTTTAAGACAAGATACAAGACCTGTCTCAAAGTAATTAAGAATTTTTCAATTATTTTGTTTTTTTGTTCTATTTAGAGTTATGCTAATAAAAGTTTTATTAACTAAATGTACGAATATAGTTTTTTTATGTTGTTTTAAATCATGTTATTTTTATTCTTAATTATTTCAAAAAGATCTTACTTTTTTCAAAACCACAAAATCATAATGCCAACCAGTTAGAAGGGGAGACATTATAGCATTTTGTTTATTTTATGTTTTTCAAATTTTCAGTCAAAAATAAAACAAAACAAAACATATTTATTTAAATATAATCAAATCGTTATATATATCTTGAAACTGTTTTAATATCACATATTTTGAATTTTATTTGAATACTAATTTTGATATCCTCTTAAGCATTGAAATGTTGAAAAACTTAAGTAAAATTTATGCAAAAATATTGAGTATAATGAACGCATAGTACGTCCGCATTATAACATGTATAGCAACTTTAAACTTTTTGGAATGCTCGGCAAACGTCATTTGTCGAAATTTTAATGGAAAAAATTAATAAAAAAGCATATTCTCTAAATAATACTGCTCTTCAGAAGCTTCTTTGAATACGGGTTTTTAGTAACATTAATTTCCTTCATTCTGAAGGATTTTCTAAGCATGCATACATACATAATTGGCCATTACAACCCTTCAGTCAGGATTACGGCCTAGCTTCTCACACCACACATGTTGTGTGTGTTAATTTTATGCATGAGTGATGGGACCTACAGTTTAAAGTCAAGTTTTTGAGAAACTTTTTCATGGCAATTTTATTTACTCTCAGAGTTTTTGCCAGAATTTTGCTGAGAGGAAGTCGCCGAAGAAATACGTTTTGTATTTTGTCTTGATGTCTGGCCTGGGGCTCGAACCCTGGCTTTTACGTCTAATAACGCAACACAATGCCTACTAGACTACCTTTCAGCAGAAGTCGCCGCAAAATATATTTTTCATATTTCGTTTTCTTTGGAAATGTCTGACTTGACCACGACGACTACAACTTGCAATAAGGAATTCTATTTATTCTAAGACTGTCTACACTAAAAAAAACTACATTCAATAGCTCGATCTTCTAAGAGAGGCAGAATATCAATATTAGGGTTGTTCTGATAGAGCATTTTATGGTTTTCAGTGAAGTGTGCCTTATTCAAAATGAATTTGATGTAATAATATGCTAAAGAAGAACAGATTTTTAATACTTTGTTTACTATGTTTATTTACAATGGAATCAGTGACATAATTTACATCATACCAAGAAATTGTTGTGACGAATCATTTAATCTGTTAATTACGCATCACATTTCTAATATAATTTATAATAAACATATTAGAAGAGAGAATGTTTTAATATTTTGTTTTTAATTTATAATAATAGAATTTATTAAAGGAAAAACAAACATAATTCTTGAACTTCTAAAAATTTTCTTTTATTAAATTTAAATTTAATAATACTCATAGAACAACATAATAATTTATGCGACATCATGAAAATAGACGTGAAAGATTTTCTTAGAAACAAACCACTTAAAAGAAATAATTTTTTGTTATTAATGAAAAACATAAATTTTATGGCCAATTTTGAATTTAAATTTTCTCTTGAAAGTGGATATATAAAAAGAACAAAAAGTATTAACCCTTAGATGCTCGTGGTAGAAAATTTTCTAAAGGTCATAAGCCTATGTGTATAGTATATACCATAATTGTATCATAAAATCATATTTCAATTAAGAATTGACAGTTTGGAAACGACTAAACCATTTGTCAGCTGTCGTAACCGTAGACTGCCTTCCAAAATGTTAGTTGCTTTGTGTTTGAACAAAGTATCGTGTTTCATAATGCCACTGTACAAAATATATACAATGTATTTTATTTTAAAACGTCGTCAATGTGTATTTTTAACGCAGTCAAAAAGCAATCAGGCATCGGATTTATAGTTGATGCATTGTTTGGTAACTTTGTATATCTACAAACTTTATATACAATAGTAGAACTGCATACAAACTTTGTATTGAAACATTTTGGAAGGCAGCCGTACTCTTCATAAATTTTTACAGCAGCTTACGAAACGAACTCGCCGTAGTCTAGTAGGTAGTGTGCGGGCTTCTTACATGTGAGGCCACGGTTGAAACCCCAAGTTAGACATCTTCAACAAAAGGAAATATGAAAAAATATTTCTTCAGCGACTTCTTCTCAGTAGGCTTCTGCCAAAAATTCTGAGAGTAAATAAATTTGCAATGAAAAGTTTCACAAAAAGTGGTGTGAGAAGTTAGATCGTAATCCTGACTGAGGGGTTGTAATGACCAATTATGTATGTTTAGTAGAAAAGTGAAATATAACAGCTCTGCTTTGAATTTTAAACGCAGTAACTTTCGACAGAATATTGTTATTGCGTGTAATGTCTTCTGACTAAGCCTTTCAAACAAGTTACATACATTGTTCTGTGAGTACAATATAACCTAAGCTATTACATTCTAAAGCCATCCAGCGACTCAAATATTTTCAAAACACTTTATATTTAAAATTACAGAAATAGTGTCCCTATTATTTCTCATTTTTATTATTATTTCATTCAAAAGACAAAAAGGATTAATTTATTCTTAAGAACAACGCAAAAAGAGTGGTATTTTTTTCTATTTCTTCTTTTTGTTTCGTTTTAGAAACTTAAAGAAATATTTAAATTATTATACAGTGGGGTGCACACATGAGTACTTGTTTGTATTTTGGACGCTTTTTATTGAATAAAACCAAAAGTAATAAAGAAAACTTCAAAAGTTTCTTGTCATTTATTTAGCATTTAAGGATTAACAGAATAATATGAAATTTAAGACAGAAATCATCAAGCCCTAAGAAAAAAACAAACAAACAAAGCAAAATCAACTCGCATGTACTCAATTTTGCACGTCTCCATTTTATGATATGTTTGTAAAAACCAAATCAAAAACTATCGTTATTTTTTATGTTTTTGCACTACTTTGACTTTTTAAAGCAAATATTAGTTTAATATTAATTACTTAATCTCGTTAAGCGAATATTTTTTGCAACTTATCAAACAAAAATCAATTTATATTAAAAAATGAAGAAACTCTGGAAATCAACTGAAGATAGTATTGTAGCTTTGACTGAAAGTGACTATTCCACCAGGAAAATTTTGTAAACAACTTGGAGTTAGTTAGTCAGTAGTCATCAGACTCCAAAAACGGTCTGTTGTTCTCTAGCTTCAAGACAGACGTCGTAAAAAACTACTAACTAATGCAGATGCTCGTCTAATGCTAACAAAAATGAAAAGGGACAAATTTTTAACACCAAAAGGAGCTTTTTTGGCAATCGGGAATATAGTTAGTCGATGGACGGCAAGTAGAGCTCTTAAAGATATTGGCTATACCTCAGCAGTCAAAAAGAAAAAACCTGCACTTTCAGCTAAAAATGTAAAGGCACGCTTAAAGTTTGCCAGAGAACACATAAATTGGACAGTGGTTGACTGGAAACATGTGATCTGAACAGACGAATCAAAATTCAACCGCTTTCAGTTCAATGGTAAACAATATTGCTGGCGCCGCCATGGGGAAAGAATTTAAAGACACCATATTAAGGAAACGGTGAAACAAGGTGGAGGAAATGTCATAGTATGGGGTTGTTTTACATTATGACACCTGGGACCACTGCAAAGAATCAATAACATTGTGAAAAAAAGAGATTATTTGAGAATTTTTCAGACCCATATTCCCGATTCTGCCCACAAGAGCGCCTATCCTGCGCAAGGAGTATTTTTCCAACTGGATGGTGACCCCAAACACACTACCAAAATCGTTAAAGGACGGCTTAGTAAGCAAAATTTTTAATTAATGTAGTGGCCACCACAAAGTCCCGACGTCAATCCGACGGCTGGGACAGTACTGATCATCTCCAACCAATTTAGATGAGCTTTGGCAACGGATTCGTCGGGAATGGACAAATATTCCGAAAGAAATTATAGAGAATTTGGTGGAGAGAATGCCAAATCGCGTACATGAGGTTTTACATAACAAGGGTATTTGAACTACATATTAGAAATACTCGTATTCCCTAAAATTTTGGAATGGTGCAAAATTGAGTACATCCGAGTTATTTTGCTCTTGATTGTTTTTTTCTTAGAATTTGATCATTTTAGTTCTGAAATTGATATTATTTTGTTAAGTACTAAATACTAAATTAAAAACGAAAAAAAAATTTTGAATTTCTTTAACACTTCTAAATATTTATCCAATTAAAATTGCTCAGAGTACAAACGTATACTCATTTGTGCACCCCACTGTATGTGTCCCTAGTATTCCTTTCAAAAGGGTAAAAACAAAATTAATTTATTCTCAAGAAGAACTTACGAGGAAAGATATTTTTTTCCATTACTTCTTTTTGCTTTGCTTTAGAAAATAAAAAAATATTTTAAAATTTCAAATTTTTTATATGTGTCCCTATTACTTCTTTCACCATTGTACAGTCTGTACAGTCAGTCTTGTGCTTGAAAATGCCATTAATCACTATATAAGAGTCACTATAGAAGAGTTCTTAACAACCTTAAAAGTATTGAAATAAATTTTTTAAAGTCTTTGATCAAAGAAAACACTGTGCAACAGTTGAGTAATCAGTTGTTATACTTTCAATATTTCAACTCAATGCCTAGGTTTAATTAAAACCCATATATTAGTGTGTCATTTTAAATGGCTTTAGCAACTTGCATGTCTGTTGATTGATTCAGAATTTTAAAATTAAAATTCATCCTTTATGACTATGTACCTACAGACAGACAAACATGTTTATGTACGTACTTAAACAGTTTTATTAAATGAAATGAAATGAAATTAAAGAATAAAAAAAAAAAATAAAATGTGACTCACTTTTTTTCAATATTATCGAGACGTAAACGCAGATCCTCATCCACAGTGGCCAATAATCTGACGCGATCATGTAGACTCGTTATAAGTTCTTTGTAGTCACAATTATGGCTAGAGGCTGAAGATTGATTCTAAAAGATAATCAAGTTTGACACACAAACAAAAAAAAATTAATTTTTTTTTATTTTTTTTTTGTTGTAATTTAAATTAAAGAACAATAACTTTGAATATATAGTAGACATTTGTACAAGTATTTGTAAATAATCTTTGAAGAGCAAAAAGGTTATAAACGGCCAAAGTTGTTTGACTTGTACGAGTATTTTTTGGGTACATTTTTCAAGATCATTGAGCTACGTGGTTAATTTTTTTTACTCTTTTTCTGTTACGCATGCGTAAATATTTTTTCCTTCTTTTTTTGGTTTTCTTGTATTTTAAATAAATTGATTTTAAGTTGTTTTGTACAAAAAAAAAAAATCTTATTCAGATCACCAAATCCAAGGATCACCGTTAAAAAAACGTATTTTTTGTGTTTTCAAATCAAGTTCAAGGCATAAATTTTAATAACGTTAAAATACATCTGCTTTAACGGGTTATTCCGTTTTTTTATTTTTTTATTTCCTTTTCAATTTTAAAAGCCTGTTTTGTTTTGACGTCTTCCCTAATTATTAACATTTTGAAGAAGATTTCTTGTTTTCTTTTTTTTTCTCAATTCACATCGAACTTTACATCATCGCTTCTAAAGGTTATTCAACCTTCTTTTTTTGTTGTTGTTTTTGGGTTATTTTAACTTCACACAAATATGTTTGATTTTAAAAAATTTTATTTTTATTTTAAAAGAATTTTTTTATTAACACTCACACCCACCGCTTTCCAACGTGTAACCGTATTGCGTTGCGTTTGAACCGGTCGCTGCCAGTGTGTCTGAGTGACAGGTGCCGTTGTAGACGCCTCTTGCACATGGCAGCTTGTCAAATTGATGAATAAAATCATTAAAATAGCCGCCAAAAGGTGGCAATTGAATTTATTTAACAAATTCATAATTTAAAAACTTATTTAATTAATTATTTTTTTTATAAACAAACACACACACTCTCAAACACTATATTATTCTTTAAAAATATTTCTTCTTTTTTTCAATAAAAAATATTAAAAAAAATAACAATTAATTCGCACTGGCAACCGACAACTGCCAACCGCTTCGTTCAGCGTTTGTTTTAAGACTGAAAGCTTGATGATCATCGTTTAAGCGATTTTTAAGAAAATAAAATACTTTTGCCAATTGCTACAACACGAACAACAACAACGAATATAATAAACAAATAAATAAATAAAAAAAAACTCATCTCTCGCCTTAACAAATCAAAACAAAACGAAGCAAAAAAATCATTCATTCATTCAGTCATTTGTTGTACGCTATTGCTGTGCTCTTGGCTAATGCCTCTGAGTGCTAATGCCTCTGAGTGGATTTTTTTTTTTAAATTTTTTTTGTTACTCTGGATGGTTTTAAAATGTTTATACAAAATCAATAGCAAGTAAAGAGTGTGTAAAGTGTGGCTAAGTAACAAAAGGTGCAATGCTAGGACATTGACAACAATCCTATTTGTCTAACCAATTACGACACGGTCGCGGTGAGTGACGGCTTTCTCGGCAGGTTAGAATGGACTATTTTTATGGAGTCCCCAGGTAGGACATCTACAACAAAATGAATAATGAAATAATATTTCTTCGACCACTTCCTCCTAACAGATTTCTGGCAAAAATTCTGAGATTAAAAATATACATATGTACATATACATATACGATGTCTTCCGATTTGGACCAAGGTTAGTACTATTGGATAGTAGACCAGACACAAATTTTCAGCTTTATCAGTCAAGAACTGCCGGAGTTAGAGGGGGCCAAAATTGGACGTTTTGGTCATACAGGGTTTTTTTAAAATGTGTGTAACTTTTCACCTATTGGTCCTAGCAAAAATTTTCCAAAGGATTTTAGATAGCTATTTCTTCAATCTTTCTTTTTAATTTAAAAAAAAAAAAATTTTTAATTTTTTTTAAATTAATTTTTTTTTAAATTTTTTTTCAAAATGGGCCCTTTTTTTGCTCAAAAGAAAGCTTATACAATTTCCTTTAAGGCCTTTATAATCGTTTAATGGGATGCGAGTGGGATATCTATCAAAAAATTATTTTTTAATTCAAGAATAAGATTTTTCAATATTATTTCAATATTTTATGATAAAATTGAGTTACTAGAGCTTCAGTTTCGCACGCTAAAGTTTTTCCTTTCTTCTCGTTTGGAAGTGTATGAATCTCATGCTCAGCAACAAAGTTTTTAGAAGTTCTTGTTTTTCGTTGAGACGTTCCAAACTTGGTCTTTATTTTTGAACAACTCCATGACGATGGGGCAAGAGTAAGAAGTTGAATTCTTTCAGATCTACTCTGTGACGTTTTGTACTTCTTTTTTATTTGTTCAAAAACTTCTACTGCATCCTACTGTCCAATAGTACTAACTTTGATGCAAATTTCATCCAAATCGGAAGACATCGATTTCTAAAATTGGGTCACTTGACACGAAATTCCCCATATATGTATATTTACAAATTACTTGCAGATACAGTTCGTTTACATACATACATAATTGGTCATTACAACCCTTCAGTCAGGATTACGACCTAGTTTCTCACACCACTTATGTTGTGTGTGTTAATTTAATACATGAGTGGCGGGACCTACAGTTTAAAGTCGACTCCGAACGACAGATTTTTGAGAAACTTTTTCATGGCAATTTCTATTTACTCTCAGAGTTTTTGCCAGAAATCTGCTGAGAGGAAGTCGCCGAAGAAATACTTTTTTTTATTTTGTTTTGATGTCTGGCCTGGGGCTCGAACCCTGGCTTTACGTCTAATAAGCCAATACACTAATTACTAGACTACGGCGACTTCAAATTGATATTAATAAGCCTGATGAAATTCTAATTGAAATTTTTATGTTTCAATTTGCATTTTGTAAAAGAATCTCGAATTTGAATTTTTAGATAAAAAAAATAAAATTTTTTTCTTTTTCAAATTTATTCTTCAAGGTTCAAGTTTAATCCGCACCCATTATATTCTAAAGTACTGGCACATGTAAGATTTTTATTGTTTTTTCGTTACTTCGATTAGATTGAATGACTGACTGTCTGTCGCTGTATGTATGTAATGATCTAATATTTCTTAAACGTAATTCTGTTGTTTCATTTCAAAAAAAAAACTTTAATATCCATGAATAATGGAACTATTTTTACAATAATTAATATTTATAACCTAGATTTTCTTTATAAAAATAAATATTTTAACGATCAACGAATGTTTTTCTTTGTAAAAATACAAAATGCTCAGATAAAAAGAGAAAAAAACCCGGTCAGTGTAAACCATTTTAATGTCATCAAAGTAATTGAGCGTTTAGGGGGCTACGATTTTATGAATGAATTTCGTTTTTTTTTTTGCTGCTGCTACTTCCATTTAAGTTCCGCAATGACTATTTCGATTTGAATTTTTTTATTTTTTTTCATTATTTTTTGCCTTTCGAGGAAAATTATTTGCAACAAACTATAAAACGTTGAAAAGCATTTTGTATAATTTTAATTACTTGAAGATTTATTACACCAAACAATGACAAATAATTGTGAATATGAGTTTTGTTTTCATAATTTATAAATAAATTTTTTATTTTTTCCGTTTTGTCCGCTTTGTGCTAAAAATAATGATTTTGTAACAAAAATTATGTTTTTTTCGTTTCGTTTGTTTGTTTGTTGAAACAGCATCTGTTTTCTTGAACACGAAAATTCTTCCGGCTGCAAATATTAAAAATGAACTTCTTGTAGTAGATGGGGTATTCACGTAAATAATTTAAAATCTTAAACTTATCGTTTACTAAACAAAATTTCGATTTAAGATACTAGGAGTGATATCGATCCACTTTCTGTTAAATCAGTTCAGAATTTAGTTGCCTTTAGAAAAAGGACAACAAAAGAAGTCCTTTTTAGACATCAGGCCACGGTTTAAACTGCCGAAATATGAAAAAATAATGCTTCAGGGACTGCCTCCCAGCAGATTGCTGGCAAAAACTCTGAGAGTAAAGTCGGAGTCGACTTTAAACTGTATGTCCCGCCACTTATGTATAAAATTAATACACACAACATTCAGTGGTGGCCTTATAATTAGAAACGATGTTTCTGGAACAGAGTTCTCTGGAGTGACGAATCTAAGTTTAATTTTTCCCAATCTGATGGAAAAACGTATGTAAGACATCCTCTAAACAAAGCCTTTGATCCCAGGAACACAGTGAAAACTGTAAAATAAATTAACAAACATACATACATGTTCCTAAGTCGTTTCTAATTATAAGGCCACCACTGTATGTGGCGTAATCCTCACTGAAGGGTTGTAATGACTAATTACGTATGTTTGTATGTATTTAAGGAGCAGATAGCTTCATTTCATATGAGAACTCTGTGTTTTTATCTCAAGGTCAAAAACCTGTTTGATAGGATTATTATCTATGTTGATCAGATGCATAAACTAAGCTTCGGCGACTTGTCTCAACCTTACCAGCAAGGGAGACCCTACCACTAGCAATGCTATCGTTATCAGTGCTTTTGAATACATAGCAGTTATTGGCTCCATACACAAAAGGTGCAAACGAATTTCAATTGAAAAGGAGATTTCTTGCAAAAAATGGAATTTAATTGGACACTCGTTGCAAAAATCTGCCTTTAATATTGCCAAGGAAGCTTAAGACGAATCCACAAAGAGCATGGTCTAGAAGAGTTTCAAAGGTTCTTGACATAGAATTTTAAAAATGATATAAAGTCTGTGCATAAGCATCTTAGTTCGATGCAAATCAGACAAAGAGGCACTTTACGCCATCAATATTTACTTAAAGATTACCCGTGGCTACTTTATAGGTGGTTCATTCGTAGCCTTCAATTTGGTCGACTTTCTCCTGCATTTCTTATGTGGCACCATATAATAAAGAGCAGTTGTTGCAATTGTAATTACATATTTGCTATCATAAGAATGTTTCGACAGTTATTTGTTGTTTAAGGTTTTAATTTTGTCTGTTTTACTTGCAAAAAATCCACAGAAAATAAGACATGACGTCATATCGGACAACAATAATAAAAACAATAAAGTTTTATAAGTGTTTATCTGCTTTACATATGTATATTTTTTTAAAACCCCTATTTAAAAACCCCTATTAAAGTAATTCTTTGAGAAACAATGTCAAAGAAGGTCAATAACATTGAAATTTAATAACAACAAGTTCATTCATAACTTCTCAACACTCTGAGAACATTTGATTGATTTCTCTCCTTGTAGAGTTTACACAAAAATTTCACAAAAACAAAACCTATTACAATGGACTGAAATTAACCGTTTTAAAGAGCAAAGCACATTCATACGAACATACATACTTGTGTGTTTTTTCGTTCATTCATATTATGTCTTCTAATTTCTTTCTTCTTAAATCAAAGTCATTTGCATTCTTGTGTCTTGTGGTGTTAACACGTAAAGTTAATTAAAGTGCGTGGAAATTAAAATCGTAAGTGAGTGAATGGAAAATTTTTTTATGTAATGTGATTAAGTGAAGTGTTGTGTTGTTTAATAAATTTGCCAAATAAAAAGCGTAAATTATTCTTCAAATGGTAAGTGGAAATATATCGATTTACAATTTATTTATTTCCAATTTACAATTTATTTTGTTTCAAAGTAAAAAGTCTTCTTATAAAATTATAATTTCCTCATATCTTATTAAAGTCCTTTTTTATGGGATTTTTTTTTTAATCAAAAGGACATTTTTTATACTTCGATACAAACTGATCATTATATAAAAAGTCTCCTATGTATACAAACATATGAAAAAAAAAACTTCTTTTGAAATAATCCTACAAATTAGTGGTAAATTTATACAAAAAAAATATTCGTATCAATATACTACACAGTTTCAACTTTCGTTCAACTGATGACGTCATCAAAAAAACTGAACGGTTTAATGCTTATAAAAATATGTTTTAATTTAAATAAAAATCAAATTTTACTAAATCTTTTAAAAACAAAGGAATTATTATAAAATTATAATTTCCTCATATCTTTTTGAAGTCCTTTTTAAGGGAATATTTTTTTATCAGAGGGAAATTTTATATAAAAATACTTTATATACTTCGACATACAAACTGATCATTAAATAAATAAATAGTCTCCTATGTATACAAACATATGAAAAAAATACTTCTTTAAAAAGCATTCTACAAATTAGTGGTAATTTACAAAAAAAAATATTCGTATCAATATGCATACGTACTAGACAATTTCAACTTTCAACTGATGACGTCATCAAAAAAAACTAAAATGTTTAATACTTATAAAAAATTGTTTGAAAATGTAAATACAAATCAATTTTTACTAAATATTTTTAAAACATAAAAAACTTTTTAGTCTTCCATGTAAATTGTTTAGAAATTTTGATTTTTTTCTTATATTTGATGCGAATTTTTTTTAACCATGTGTCAGGTTTATTGATATTGTGCAATTTTTTTTATAAAGAAAAACTCATTACTTTATCAGTGGGGAACATCTTAGTTTTTTGCATGAAAAATCTCTCCATTTTTATTTTGCAGACCTTCTACAGAATTTAATTTTTCACCACTAAAAGCCTTCGGCAGTCGGGAAATCTAATGATAATCTGAAAGTACATGGTCTAGACTGTATGACAAATGCATTAAAACTTCTCTGCCAAACTCTTAACAGTTTCTGCCAAGTCGTAAAAAATGTCTGTGGTTTGATGTTAGCCTGGGGAGAAATTTCTGAACGTTTTAATTGAAAAAAAAGAAAAAATTTTCCTTAAATATTTCGAGTAGAGCTGAGAATTATGCGCTTGACTATGTTGAATAAGTTCATGAATAAAAATGTGCTTCCAATCATACCAGACACACAGTCTGCCTTGTTTTCCGTGATCATTTTAGTAATGAATTGCAAATATGGGAGTTCGGTACATTATAGTTTTCATTTTTAATTCTTTATGTATCCGCCTTTCTTCCAATGGTTAATAACTGTTTGGTGATGAACGTTCTTTTTCAATTTCTTTTCACAATTTCATCGATTTTTTTAGGAATTGGTTGAACAGTTCGAAAACCAGCAATTCATTTTACTGCTGTTTTTTTAAGTAAGAAGTATTTACAGCAGCCAGGGACACATTCTTGTCTTTTCTATAACAGAAAATTTTTAATTTAAATAATGTTTCAGATTCTGACAAATTTTTAAATGTAGGTAACTAACCATGATAAAAAAAAATTGCTTTCAACATTATTCAAAACTCTGGGGTGCTTTGGAATAGAAATTCATTCAATTCAATTCGTTTGTCCCTTAAACTTGCAATTTCAATTTCATCCATTCACTTTATCTTGAAGTCCTATTAACTGGTACAGTGTTCTCCATATAATGATAGAAAATCTGACCCATAGACTGCATTCACTGTTGGCCGCACCATATGTTAAATATTTAATAAATGGTGCGGAGTTTCTTTGTTTAGACAGAACAAAGCGATTTTAATAATCTCTTCTAGAAAAGTACAAATTTAAACGTCATCAGGCAAGACTTTATTTTGCCTGAAGCCATTGCTATTACATTTTTGGACTGCCTCCTGAACTATCTATCGACGATTTTTTAAACGTTCTTTTTCGAACACCCAATATGAATCTGAGCCGATACACAGTTACAAAGCACTTTGTCCTTTCAGCACGATTTTGTCCATCGTGTCCATGGTTTGTTCAATAGATCCGCACCTTTCTTAATGGCCTCTATTAAGACACCATCTCTCCCTGTACATTACTAAACCTACTTATCCATAATATCTCGTAAGAAACTTGATTAAGAGTTTTAAGTGTGGTCTGCTATGATTGAAAATATCAGAACGGCACCCAAACTAATCGACGAATTTAGATTCTTAATCCCTCTTTAGACGTTTCAGTCGCAGATTTTTGGGGATTGGCCCTAGCTTTGAAAAAATTCACATGAAGTATTTGTTTTGACATTCTTTAAGACCAATTACATGTTTTAAACAATTTTCTATAATTTTATTATCATCTCGATCAGTTTTGAATTCATTTGAACCGCTTATCTTCTATTCTCTTTTACCACGTGCTAAATTTTCCACTTTTTCCAATTCATTTCGAAAATTGTGAATGTAACCGCAAATGGAAAATCATTCACATTGAATTTGAAGCCTAAAAAGTATATGTTTTCTGTTGGGTGCCTCTCAAACACCTCTCGTTCTTTACTGTGCTTATTATTATTATTATTTTCTTTTTTATAATGTACTGTTGCAGAGATAAGATTTTAGAATTTCGTTTTCTCTGTTATCTCCATAGCGGGTATTATTCGTAAAATTAAATCCCTCTTGAAAGGTATTCCCCAAGCCCTCAAGCTGTTAAAGTCATTACTATATTAAAGGTTTTTTTTTATATTACAATCTAAACTACTAATGCTTATACGAGGGCGGTCCCTAAATGCCCTGCCTATTGAAAAACGTAAAAAATTTGCGAAAATGTTTCTTTATTCCACAACATAATTTCCTTTTACTACGATAAACTTTTTTATGAGGTATTCAATAGTTCACATATCTTCTTTATTGTAAGAACTGTCCGTGTATAGCTTCTTAAAATAGAAATTAATCACAGGGTCTACCTTTTTATTGTCGACAAATCCTTTCGACTTTGCAAATATATAATTACTCCACTTTGCTAAATCTAGGCCACAAAATACGCTATCAAGCAATTCTCAAATAATTGATTTTATTCAACGTAATAGTGATTACTTGAACTGTTGCATTGGCATCACTGCATTAAAACATCACTTTATTTTTTTAATTGCTTAATGGCATCATCCAAATGCTGTAATAATTTACCCTCTTAGTAAGGGCATTTGTCCTAGCCTTGCATAATGTTCACTGTTCTGTTGTTGTCCTCTTCTGCAGTCTTAAAACCTATTAATTCTAAAAATTCTGAAGTCATGATCGACATTTCTACATCTTCTCCGGGTTTTGAACCCCGATTACACGAAATTAGGCGAGCATTTTAACAACTACATGATGCCACCGCCTCTCATGTTTGCATAGTAATTGCAATTGATTATTTTTCTTAATTGAAAGCATTAAACAAAAATTATTCAAAGTGCGTATATCTAAAAACGAGAACATATGTATGACCTCGCCTGCAGATGGAGATGTCTATGCGTTTTTGGGACTACACCACTTTGATGGATTTCTGTCCCAAGTATGAAGTGACGGATCCACGTCTTATTCATGGTTACAAATCTATGAAAAGTCAGTTTTTATTGCGATGATATGTCGTTCGCCACTGTGTCTTTTCACATCGTTTTTTGGTTTCTTTTTATTTTATTATGAACAAACGAACCAACCACTAATCATGTTTCCGCATCTTGCTACTTTCGGGCATAAGCGATGTTTTATTTTTTTATAAATCGTATTCAGGCAGTTACCTCGAATAAAGTTAATTAAAGTTGGGAAGCGGAAGAGCTTGTTGAACACCTCATTTTTAGTTGCACTGCCCTACTTATCAGCCGCTATAGTAACCTCTCAGTACCTGGTATCACGTGTGTATCGTGCATGGATCCAGATAACATCTTTCAATCATAATTACTTAATTTTTTCTTAATTTCTCTTTATAATTCTTTAGTCGGGATTACAGTAGGTAGCCGCCATGATCTAGTAGGTAGTGTGTTGGCTTATTAGACGTGAGGTCTCGGTTCAAACCCCAGGTCAGACATCTCCAACTGAATGAAATATGAAAAATAAGAGTAAATAAAATTTCCCATAAACAAAGTTTTACAAAAATCATTCGTTCGGAGTCGACTTTAAACTGTAGGTCCCGCCACTCATGTATAAAAATTAACGTACATAATATAAGTGGTGTGAGAAACTAGGTCGTAATCCTGACTAAAGGGTTGTAATAACCAACTGTGTATGTCTGTATCTATATCCAGAGTTAGAATCAAGCTCAACTTTGGAATGGAAACCTTTTAAAAGAAAATATTGAATTACAAATTGCTTTCGTATTTACTAATTCATTGAGATGAACTTTTCGAATCCTAATGAATAGCGTTGTCATTTTAAATGACATCGTATATACATATATATTTCCATACATAACACAGCCCTGCAAATTTGGACTTTTCTTGTGCAAATAAAGCAAAGATCAATTGTCAACTTCTGACAATAGCGATGGTTCTAGCACGTCAGTGTTTAGCTCTACAATTATTCAAAAATGGCCAAAAACGTTATTTTTAGGGGTTTCAACCCCCTTTTTTTCGAAAACCTGACGTGATGGAAAGTTTTTTCGTGTTCCGCGCGCAAAATGCCTTTGAACACCTGGAGCCATCTTATTTGCAAAACCCATGCAGGGCTGCGTAATTGATCATTACCACCCTTCAGTCAGGATTATAACCTAGCTTCTCACACCACTTAAGGTGTTGTGTCTTAATTTTATAGATGAGTGACGGGGGGGGGACCTACAGTTTAAAATCAACTCCGAACGACAGATTTTTTAGAAACTTTTCAGGGCAATTTTTTATTTACTCTCAGAGTTTTTGCGATAAATCTGCTGGGAGGAAGGCTGATTTCCAAAATGTTCGTGTTTGAACAAAGTATGTATAGTGTTTCATAAAGCCGCTGTACAAAATGTTTACAATGTATACTATTTCAAAACGTCGTCAATGTGTATTGTTAACGCAGTCAAAAAGCAATCAGACATCGGAATTATAGTTGATGCATTGTTTGGTTACTTTGCATATCTACAAAATTTATATACCGTAGTAGAACTGCATACAAACTTTGTATCGATACATTTTGAAAGTCAGCCGAAGTCATCGAAGAAATTTTGATCATAATCGATGGTTTTTATTCGACTCATTGAAGTTTAAAACTGCATAAAAATATGCATGAAAATACCTTTTGGAAAACAGCTCAGTTGGTTGTAAAAGGTGCAGAGGTATACAGATGGATCAAAGTAGCAGTAGTGGATAGTAGGATGCACCACTTTGTGCACCACTCTCGTATGTATACCATGTATTTGTTACATTTTAAATGATGAATAATTATAACCGTTTTGTATGCATATACGTACAACTGTCATATGGTCATTTTATTTCTAACAAAACAATTTAAAATAAAATTTTCATAATTTATTGGCGCTATTCATCATTATTTTTAATTGAATTGAAGATTTTTATGCCCAAACCAAAGTAAAAAAAAAAATATTTAATTTTTTTGGTTTATAATTTTTAAATGTTTTTTTTTTATTTGAAAACAAAAAATCGTTTATTTTATACTCATAAATAATGACATCAGCACTTTAGATGACAATCTAAATGAGGTATGTAGTAATATTGGGTTTTTGTTTTACGGCATATTAAACATGCCTGAATATGGAGACTTTAAGGTCTAAGATTTATGCAAATTATAAATAAATTGAAAATAAAAATAATAACATTAAAAAAAGAATATTGTTTAAATCACGCCCTGTTTTACAATGTTTTTAACAATAGATTTAAAAAAAAAAAATAAAAAAAATGTATTTAAAATTATTGTCGTAATAACTAAAAGACAATTACTCATGAGTTTTACTTGAAAAATCCATTTAATCTTCAAATCTTTAGACAGGTACGTTGAAATATGCAAATGGATACTTGAAATACTGTAGCGCCGTGATAAAAACAGCCTTCGTGGGTGACAATACTTCAATATTGTAAGTCACTGTTGGAAATTGTTGTTTGAAAAGGTATTCGATAAAGAATTTTGTTAGCAAATCACAATGTACGGAGGGTTTTAAACTTTCTTGTTGCCCTATATCATATAGTTTGGTGCTGGAATCATTATGGCTCCCACTAGTCAAATTTTCTTGTAAATATTGCAATCAACTTTTCTTTTAACCATTTGATCGAAATTTACTCCAATTAAATACGGAATAAACTTCAATTCTCATACAGATTTATGGAATTAAGAAGGGTTAGGTTAGGTTAAGTCCGAGTGGTAGCTCTGATTTCACAAAGTTCACCTGAGCACGCATAGCGGCCCGTTGTGATGCCACGGGTGAACGCAGTCCCTGTACTGACCAAGTTCCACCAAAATCAGGGAAGAGGAAGAAGTTGGTCAGCGCAAGGGCTGCACATCAAAAGCACGACTTGATGTGCAATTAAGAAGGGACTCAGTCCAGATAAATCTTTTCTATTATTTTTACAAAATCGAATTGTAAACGAATTAAATATCGAAGTAATTTGTGTTGAACTATTGTAAGTAAAACAATAAGAAGTCGCCGTAGTCTACTAGGTAGTGTATTGGTTTATTAGATGTAAGGCGGCCCGGGTTTAAACCCCAGGTCAGACATCAAAACGAAAATATGAAGAAAAAATATTTCTTCGGCGACTTCCTCTCAGCAGATTTCTTGCACTAACTCTGAGAGTAAATAAAAATTGCCACGAAAAAGTTTCTCAAAAATATGTCTTTCGGAGTCGACTTTAAAGTGTGTAGGTCCCACCACTCATGTATAAAATTAACAAACACAACATGAGTGGTGTGAGAAGCTAGGCCGTAATCCTGAGTGAAGGGTTGTAATGTAAAACAATAAGAATATTTTGTGCCACTAACTGAAGATCAGCTTTCTTTAGTAGATTTTTGAGAAGTCATTTGACACCACATACCACAGTACAGTACAGCAAGCTCACTCTTGTAAATTGTTTCCAATAGGCTCGTATCCTTCACATACTGCAGCTGGCTCCTTTCTTAACTCAAGTAATAATCGAAAAAAAGTGGTGGACCCCTCCAAATTTTCCCAATCTGTTTAGTCACTCATTTATAAGAATTTGCGGAATTATTTATCCAGACGCAGCCATTCGTAATTTGTCTGAATTGCCTGATGACAGCTGACCACTTTTCAGGGCAATTTTATTTGCTGTCATTGTTTTTTTTTTCCAAAGGTTGCTGTGAGGGGACGTTGCCTAAATAAAAAATATTTTTTTCATATTCTGAGGATTGAACCGCAGGCTTTCATTATAAAATCCAACAAAATAGCTACTAGACTACGGCGACTTCGTGGGGCTTGAATATAAATTTCAAACTTGAAAATTAATTTAAAATTTATACGGAAATATTTCATTACATGCATACATATGTAGATTATGGGCTACTACAATCCATTAGTCAGCATTACATCCTTGTTGCTCACACCGTCTGTGATGTGGTCGTTAATTTTATCCATGAGTGGCGGGATCTACTTTTTAAAGTCGATTCCGAATCACAGACTTTTGAGAAACTTATCATGGCAATTTTATTTACTTTCAGAGTTTTTCTGAGAAATCTGCTGAAAGAAAGTCGCCGAAGAAATATTTTTTCGTATTTCGTTTTGTTGGAGATGTCTGACCTGAGATTTGAACCGTCGCCTCACGTTTAACCCTTTGCACTCCCAAAGTCGAATATGAACTACAGATTTTGGAAGTTTTTTTAATCAGAGCTTTCACCATTAGACTACTGAAATGATGGGGTTACCACCTCATATGCTTTTTGGCCTGCTCATTGCCACGGCTTGGAATCTAGAAGAGGGAGACTCTTGCCTAGCTGATGCCGTTTACTATACTAACCTAAACCTCACTGTGAGCTGTCTGCTCGGATGGCAATTTGACTTTCATACAGTATTGCCATTTCTCGTTCTCTGTAATTGCCTTAGTTGAATTGTGTACATCTTTCGATGCTGGAAACTTTCCTACTTTACATATGTATGTATGTCCTTCATCCATCTCTATATGGCTTTGTACCTCTTTCAACCACCTGAGCTGTTTACCAAAATTTATTTTCATACATATTTTTAATAAGCTTTTAACTCGGAGGCATCTAATCTTTTCGATGTGTAGGGTGGGCCATTTAAAAGTTTAAATTTAAAAAGGCAATAAAACAAAAACGGATTGAAATTTTTCCAAATTTATTTCTATTTTTTATTGTAAAGTCCAACTGTTACGATTAGAAACGGAATTTAATTTTAAATTAGGAAAATAAAAAAGAGAATTCATTAAAGTATTTACAAATTTATTACGATTTCATCAAACCGCAATTCATTATTTTTAATTTTTTTCGTTGGATATCTTTACTAATTTAATTATTTTATTTTCTCTTTTTTCTTTGCAGGTAAGCTCCTTTCCTTCTTAATGATTAAATATAATTTGAAGTATTGCTTGGTAGGCAAGTATTTTAAATTAAACTCTTAATAAATCTTTAATTTAAATTATTATTTATTTATTATATACAACACTGTATATTTTAAGGCGTCTGTGACTTAAAATATACCGTGTTGTATTGAAAAATTCTTTATTCTCTTAGGACCATTATTACAACTTCCCATTAAAGTTGGGTTTAGTTAAAGGTAGCTTTAGTTAAAGTGAACTTTAAAGTAAACTTTAACTTCTTTTCGTTATTACAACCTAATGATAAAATAAAGTTTAAAAGTTTTCAAAAATATGGCAGTGCCGGAGCAATGCCGATAATACTACTCAAACAAGTTTTTTAAACGCTCATTTTGTTTATATTTGAAGTTGCCATATTGAAAATAATATACACATAATATGGCAAGCTTAAACATAAACTTAACTTTAAAAGTTACCAGTAGGATGATCCTCCCTTAAGCTTAACGCTCTCTTCTACCTTATTGTCCACTTATAATAATGAAGTGCAATTTATCTACCAGCTGAAATCCTTCCTTTAGTTAACGTCAAGTTGTAATAATGGCCCTTAGTCAGCTACAATTAATTAAATGAGTCTCTCTCTATCACTTTTTCATTCTCTCGCGGACTAATCATGTCATAAAGTTGTAAATTCTTATTTGCTTGAGAATTTAATTTATTTTGCAAACGCTTTTAAATTACAGTCTATAAGTCTCTCTATGTCTTGTACGTCTGTAGCCATTATTAAAGATAATTGGCTACACCATGTTCTATGCTTTTGAGACTTTTAAATAATCTGGAAACAAATATCGTCACGTTTGTTGATCTATAAAGAGGAAATATATAGGGTGGGCCATTTAAAAACTGCAACAAAACAAAAACGGTTTGAAATGTTTCCAAATTTATTTATTTATTTTTGTTCTGAAGTACAATTGCGCGGCTGGCTTCACAGTATCTCTTTCGATCGAACCAATTTTAGTGCAATTTCTTGGAATATAAGGGGTCGTATCTTGGCAATGGCATCACGAATGTTGGCATTCAAATGTTCAATTGTCTGTGGTTGGTCTTCATAACACTTTTCTTTAACGGCGCCCCATAGAAAATAGCCGAACGCTGGTAAATCGCAGTTTCTTGGCGGCCAATTGACATCACAATTTCGGCTAATTAAACGGTCATCAAACTTTTGACGCAATAAATCGATTGTGGCATGAGATGTGGGGCAAGTTGAAGTCGTCGTAGTCTAGTAGGTAGTGTGTTGGCTTATTAGACGAAAAGCCAGGGTTCGAGAACCAGGCCAGACATCAAAATAAAATACAAAAAGTATTTCTTCGGCGACTTCCTCTCAGCAGATTTCTTGCAATAACTCTGAGAGTAAATAAAAAAGTTTCTCAAAAATCTGTCGTTCGGAGTCGACTGTAGGTCACACCACTCATGTGTAAAATTAACACACACAACATAAGTGGTGTGAGAAACTGGGACGTTGTCCTCTAAACTAACCTAACCTAACCTAACCTAACCTGTGTTGCAAGTTGCACCATCCTGTTGTAACCAAATATCGTTCACATCAATACCATGAAGAGTGGGTGCAAACAAATTGGTTAGCATAGTGCGATAGGTGTCTCTATTGACCGTAATGGTTGCGCCGTCCTAATTTTCAAAGAAATATAGGCCTCTGTAAACGGTCACTCGTAATGGATGCATTGGCTTCTGTAAGCCCACGTGTGGATTTTTTGAGTCCCAAATACGGCAATCTTTTTTATTAATGTACCCGCCTATATGAAATTAAGGTTCATCCGAAAAGATGATTTTTTCTTTTGGCAAAATCGACATCATCGTGCAGTTTCTCGTTGGCTCAATAAATTCCAAGCGTAAATCGATTCATTACGTTCAGAGGAGATAATATACTGAATTTTGTGACAGAATAGAATTACATTGAAGTCACCGTAGTGTAGTAGGTAGTGTGTTGGCTTATTAGACCTAAAGCCAGGGTTCGAGCCCCAGGCTAGGCACCAAGACAAAATACAAAAAGTATTTCTTCGGCGACTTCCTCTCAGCAGATTTCTGGCAAAAACTCCGAGAGTAAATAAAAAATTGCCATGAAAAGTTTCTCAAAAATCTGTCGTTCGGAGTCAACTTTAAACTGTAGGTCCGTCCCGCCACTCATGTATAAAATTAACACGCACAACATTAGTGGTGTGAGAAACTAGGTCGTAATCTTGACTGAAGGGTTGTAATGACCAATTATGTATGTATGTATAGAATTACATAAGTATTCGAGTGCAGCTCTTGCGCTGACCAACTTCTTCCTCTTCCCTGATTTTGGTGGAACTTGGCTAGTACAGGGACTGCGTTCCCCCGTGGCATCACAACGGGCCGCTATGCGTGCTCAAGTGAGCTTTGTGATATCAGAGCTACCACTCCGACCTGAACTTGAAGCTGTCAGATTCGAAATATAATAGGGCCCACCCTATATTATCGTTTTTAAAACATCGATGTATCGATGCATCACTAGTGCCTGTTAATTTTATGTTTTCAAAGCTTGTATCATAACTTCATGACTTTGCTTCAGAGGAATAAGTCTAATGCAGGGTTCGTCAAAAAATTTTTGGTTATGTGTTAGTGAGTAAGAGAGAGAAAATAAGTTGAGAGAATTTATTTATTTACAGCCTTAGAAAAGTGTTAGTAATATACGCTATTTTTATTTTCATTTCATCAGCATACATATGTAAAGCTATATAACTTTGGCTTAATAATTTTAGATAAATAAAAATAAAATAAAATATCCATTTTTTACTAAAAGAACATAAAGCTATCCATCTTTGGCTTAAAAATTATGCCATGTTTTTTAGATAAATAAAAATAAAAAGAATAAAAAACCCATTTTTTATTAAAAGAAAAAAAAAAAGCGAGCATTCCAAAGCATTTAAAAAAAATTATACTATGCGACAAAATAAAAAAATTAAAAACGCCCGGCTAATGTCATAGCCCATTTTAACATAAAATATTTTTTGAGTGTCATTCTGAAATAAAATGATAAAGCATCCACCGCACATGTGTTCTTGCCGCAGTCTGATCGACAACTAAATGAAAAAACACAATAATGCGTGTGAGTTCTCTTTGCACAACTGTGCTATGAAATGGTAAACTATGGTCTAATGCGATCATAAATGCAAAAAAAATTTGTGAATTTGAAATGAAAATATGAAATAATGAAAAATATATCGACGCCTTCGTTCTGTAACATTCTAAGTCGAAAAAGTGTGTTTTGAGTTATGAGCTCTCAAAGTTTTCACGCGAAATTTCCCGTAGAATTTAAAAATGCAAGAACATTAAAAACGTTCTAAGTACACGTAGAACGTTATAGAATGGAGGCGTCGATATGATTCTGTTGAAAATAATATTCGTAGCACTTGAAGACCCTGTAGTAAGATTATCTAATAAAATAATGACTCACTATGTTGTATTATCTCATTCTTTTATAAATAAATGGAATTAAATTTTATATGACTTTGTCATTTCATCGTTAAACGTTATATTATTTTTAAATTATTTTTTTATTTGTAAAATTAAAAAGTTTTTAAAATGATATGAAAACTCTTTTTTTCTTAAATATACAGCAGCGTGCATTTAAATTTCATTCAAACCTATTAAAAACAAATACCACACAATTTTAATTCAGATTTCTTGTTGTTAATCAATATAACAATCAATTGTTATTCTCTGATGAAATATTTAATTTATAAGACTAGGAATCCAATAAAACTCACATCTGGCGTTTGCAAGCGATAAGAAAAACATTCTTAAATAAGTTTATAAATATTTAAATTAATTAATTGCTGTTGGTTTTTTCATTATTATGATTATTGTTATTATTTTATTGCTTGTATTGTAGAACGAATTGCAAATTCTTTTTGAAATATTTTTGGTTTTTTTGTTCGATTTCTTTTTCAATTTAAATGAAACAATTGTGTTTCCATAGAAATTGCTTCAGAAATTTTTTTTATTTTGTTTAGCAAATTGTATGTACATATTATTTATTAAACAAAATTTTTTTAACTGATACATTTAGAAAAAACGATTAATATAAACACACCCATCTCTGTATGTACGTATGTATTTTGTTTTCTTTAAACAATATTAATTTATTGCTTTTCATCTTTATTTTCTTTTGTTTTGCATTGTTTTCTTATTTTGTTTTTGATACTTAAACCACGAGATGTTGATTTTCTTGAGCTTCTTCCTCTTTCATAAAAAAAACTTAACATAAATAACCGTTAAAAAAATTTAATTTCGAAGATAAATAAGTTTAGCCAATTTAATGGTGCAAAAAAAAATACAGTGAGTTTCAAAAGAAAATGTACACTATGGATAAAATTCTAACAATGGCCAAACTCAACTTTTACCACCCGAGGAGTGCCCGAAAGTGGAGTGCAATGAAACAATTTTTTTTTGGCAGCTGCTCTCTCAGTGTAATTAAATGCCATAAGCACAACTCATGGCTCAATTATAATCATTATTTACCAATAGAGACACCTTTAATAATCTTTGGCTTATATAGTGTGTCAAGACTCTATTATAAATGGCAATGTTGTGTGCGTTATTACTTCTGTAGTGGCTGTAATAGCGTGGAAGAAAATGGAACTATAACCCATTTTGTCAGGCAAGATTTCTATATAGAAACTTTCTCTTTCTTCTTTTTCAAATTCATAAAATAAATCTGCGATCAAGGCCAATAATAGACCTTGTGCGTTCATTTAAATTGGCATTAATTTGAATGGAGTCAACGCTAATATAACTTCATTTCCCGAAATTCTGGAAATCCATTAGTACCCAGTGATCTGACCAGAGCGTAATTTCCCCATTCCAGATAGTAATCTGAGGGAAATTAATGCTCTAGATATTGTATGGCATTGCTTGAAACCTCGGATAAGGCGAACAATATTTCATCATGGTTCACGAATTTATAAAAATAACAAATTGAACCTGTGAAGCGCTCAAAAATTTGTTTATGAATTCGTTACTATAAGTACAAAGGTAAGCGTGTTTTGATGTCAAAATGTGAAATGAAAGAATCGTTTCAGTTATTCAAAAATCATTTGGAGCCGCATAAATGGGCTTGAATTCAGAAAAAATCTTAACATATAGGAACTACACGAGTTTTTGTAAAAAAAATCTACAAGAAATGGCCTTCTATCTGAAAATCTGTGAAAATCTGTGGTTACTTTTGCTAATGTTAAGCCTAAACTTTTGCAACACATTGGCGTAGAGCCTCATTGAAGATTAGCGATCAGAAAATTCTCTTTAACAGGGAACTATCTACTATAAGCACATACATCAATACAAAACTCCACATACTATTTTCATAGCATCTTATGTAACCACTTTATAGTCCAAACCTGGTATCAAATGATTTCCACTTGTTTTAAATCACGCCGAATAATTTTGTTAGTGAAAATTCGCCTTATTTATTTATTAATTACAATACAATTACAAATTATAACCTAATTATATACGAGCGGAGTAACTTGGCCATATGCTCGGTGTAGCGTCACAACCCAGAGTCTCTGGTGAGAATTGAACCCACGACCCTCACGCTAATAGTCTAGCACACTACCCACTAGACTACAAGGCACCCACAATTTTGATTTTATTATAGCAAATTTTTTTTTTTTTAATGTACAGTTTCTTTTGACCCTCACTGTATGATGACTTCATTAGAGTCTTGGTAACATTTCGAAAATCAAATAGAAAAAGTCATACGTTTTTAAAAGCTGTAAATATTACCCAATACTTTTATAGTTTATTTAAATTAAATTCAACTAAAACTACTTTATTGACCATTACTTGCGCTTAATTTAATTGGTCATTATAAGCCTTAAGACAGGCTTACGATCTAGTTTCTCACACCCTCTCTGTTGTGTCGGTTAATTTTATTTAGTTGGAAAGCTTTTATTGTCAGTGTTTTTAGTAGAAGGCAAAGTGGCCGACAAAAAATATTTGTTCATTCTTCGTTTTGCCAACCCACTACTTACTAGACTACGGCGACTTTATTGGCCACTACAGTCTGGCTGACTTCCAAAATGTTAGTGTTTGAACAAAGTATAGTGTTTCATAAAGCCGCTGTACAAAATATATACAATGTATTCTAGTCAGTCAGAAAGCAATCAGGCATCGGGTTTATATTTGATGCATTGTTTGGTAACTTTGCATATCTACAAAATTTATATACGGTAGTAGAACTGCATACAAACTTTGCATTGTTATATTTGAAAGCTTGTCACAGCCTTCACGTTGCCTGTATTGATTTTATCCAACAGTGGTGGGACCTGCACAAGTTTGACATTAACTCCGAACCAATTTTTTTTATTAAATTTTTCTTCCTTTTTTATAAATTATCCAAAGAGAGGTTTGAACTGGCAAAGCTTCTCCACTAGTAAGTCAATACACTATACATTAGACTACGGCAGACAATTTTAGTCGTAATATTTGCCATTAATTTTGAATATTTTTGCAACTATGCCTATGAAGTTATTAACTTCAGATAAGAGGTTGTCCATATGTTTCTAATTACTGATGAAACTATTTCTCTTAGCCCCAGAAGTTTTATTTCTTGTTGCTCCTTTAGGATAAGCGTAAAACATTTTTCGCCACATCCATTTATTTTATTTTATTTTATTTTGTTTCAGTGTAATTAATCAAAGTATTTCAAATCAGAAGACGTTTATAGTAGACCTTTAAAATGAAAGGATTGCCATGGTTACAAAGAAACAAAGCCTGTGTGAAATTTGTATTGTGTGCTCACATTGAGGCCAATCTGTGTGAAGAGCTCTCCATGTCATGATACTTCTTTAGATACATAGATTTTTATAAATGTTTGTCCCATACTGTTTGCCACGCCTATTAGTCCAGAAATTTTAGTTCTTTGTACAGGTATAAAGCGGAGCATCAAAAAAGTGTTTTCATTATATGCGTATGTATGTATGTACATATATAAGGTCACTGCAGGCAATACGATTGGGAGTGAGCCTGTTAAGTTGTACTCAGCGCTGTGAAATCTTCCCAACGTGCTATTGCTTCCAAGCGTTATGCCACACAATTTTTTTTAGCAAGCAATACTTCTGTGATCATATTTAAATAAAAAAATATACATAGGAGGTTAGAGATGCCTTTTTCCGCATGGGCATGTAAACTTGGTTTTCATAGAGAAACTGTCGCAGCTCGGGCTAAAGTACTTTAAGATACAGTGCAAGGTCAAGAAGAATGATGCCCTGCCTAGTGTTTGATAAAAACCAAGATGTTTCCTTCTTAAATTCATTAACGCTGCCCGCGTTCCCAGTACGTGTCCTGTGAATTCACTCTTCTCATTACACAATCGACTTATTGGACTTGAAGTGGTTGCTATTGCTGTGGTTGCTTTACAAGTATTCTTTTATTCTACAATATCTGGTCAGAAGGCCACAAGCTATTCTCAGACTATTTTTGAAATTCTGAAGAAAAACTCAAATTTTCTCAAACTATTATCGCCTAGCAAAAGATTAGATTGCCTCAAAACCGCCTTGCCTTACGCCAAATATAACCTTCCTCACTACATTTCCTACCGCACAGAAGAGTTTTAGATACCTTCCAAGGAAGCTTATATGTTTTTATCATTGCTCTTAATTCTATTATAACCTGGAATCTAGCAAAGGGTGGTCTTATTTTCCCTGTCTATCTGATGACGTTTTGCCTCTGACAATGTCTTACTAGGGGCGCGTCGTCTTCATAGGGGCTAAGTGCTCGAATGACTCAGAGAGTATTGCTATGTCCCATCGTCTGTATTTCTTGTCGAAGTCTAGTAGATAGTGTATTGGTCTCGGTTCAAACCCCAGATCAGACATCTCCAACAAAACGAAATACGAAAAAATATTTCTTCCGCGACTTCCTCTCAGCAGATTTCTGACAAAAACTCTGAGAATAAATAAAATTGCCATGAAAAAGTTTCTCAAAAGTCTGTCATTCGGAATCGACTTTAAACAGTAGGTTCTGGCACTCATGTATAAATTAACAAACGCATTAGAAGATTTGGAAGAAGCTAGGTCGTAATCCTGACTGAAGGCTTATAATGACCAATTATGTCTGTATCAGAGATCAGCAATGAATCGTTTTTACGCTACTCATAATTACTCATGAAATGTTGAGTATAAGTGAGTCAACAGTATTGAAATTCAACTACTCTGATTCATTCGTACTCACTACAACGTTGATTTATAAGTACAAGTTGCAATGAGTATGAGTACAACGTTGACATCAAGCTCATAACATTCGAAATATGTTTGATTCATAAGCCTACTCATTCAGATTCATAACTTTAGAAAAACACTTATAATACTCATAAATTATTCGAGTGATTCGAATCAATCATGAAAAGTCTTAGTTGTTGCATTTACAAAAAAAAAAGAGAAAGAAAAAGACAAAGACAGCAAACAAAGCAAACTCACAACCTTCTAGTAAGTATTGTAGTGTTCGTACGCGAATCATACTTATTTTGTGGTTTTTGTAAATGTTGAGTCATGGAGAGTCGAAATCAACAACATCATGCGTATTGTTAAGTATGAGTACGATGAGTACTTCAAACTTTGAATATGAATAGTATGAGTATGACATTAAAATAAGTATGAATGCTTATAAGTATCAGAAAATATGAGTATGATTCGTATTTACTCATCTTTTTGAATACTTATTTCTGATCTCTGGTCTGTATGTATGTATGTAAAGGTTTTTATAGAATGCGTTGTTTTCTGTGAAACTTCTGTACATTTGTGCGATATGGTATCAAAAGCAAGCACAAACGTGTTGAACACCAGTTAATAAATTGTTCCACTATATCCCTAATACGGTATTCAGATATGCACCTTTATTGCTTAAATCGCAATAAACGCCATTATTGAGCTCAATATTTCAATTTTCAAATACGCAAATTGTTATAATATTGAGTAAAACTTAAAATGCAGCATAAATGTTATAACTGTGTTCAGTGCTCATATTACAATTATCCGAACACTTTTTGTTGATATTTGACAATTCAAGTGGCAACAACGACAAAATAAAAACAATGTTGTTGAAACAACCAGCTGTTTTGTTTACCAGCTATCAAATAAAGTTTGAATAAGCAGCTGAACTGCGTATGTTATTACGCCTGAACACTTAAAATATTGTACTCAATACACGGAATATTGACTCAATAAGTGTGCATATCTGAATATAGTAAATATAAGACTATTAATGTGCTCTACAAATAGTATTGTGGGTAATTAAATGAAAGCCTATTATAAGAATTATCCTGGTTAGAATTGACGTCATTTCTAATAACGTTAGACAAAAGGCATTATCTGTATAGAGGATTCATTTCCTCCAAGTCTACTGATTTAAATACAATAATTAAACGGAACTAATAAATTCTAATTTTCTTTCTAAACTACTAGCCCACATGTTTTCTTTAATTATACTGCGAATAGCTTTTAAATTGCTTCCAGATTATTATTTTCTTTCATTTTAATTTTCATTTTTATTGCTTTATCAGGCAGCACTGAGTGAACATGCCAGAGCAGACTCTTCTCCATAGGACAGGCTCTGTTGTGCTCATTATTTTATTACTTCATAAATTATTTTATTTCTTTAAATGATTTGTTTATGTACGTCTGATTGAAAAAAGAGAAAGAATAAAAAACGAAAAGTTCAAGAATAAAATTTTGAACAAAAAATAAAAAATAATTATGTTTCACGCGCCCCTGTGGGGGTTTAATTAAAACCATATGTATTGGAAAAAAAGAAGAAGAAAAATTAATTGCTTTTTAAAGACGATACAAAACATGACGTCATTTAGCCAAGTATTATTAACAGATTTTATTTAAAATTTTCGATTTAAAAAATTATTTGAAATGTACAAACGTTGTAAACGTTATAAAGCTTTAAAAAGCTTTTTTTTAACATTTTTTAATATAATTTTATGTATTTGGTTTTCTCAGAATATTATTAACGTTGCACTGTTAAAACTGTTAAAGTGTTAACAGTTGCATGTTAAATTCATAATGTTAGTGATTGATTCTGTTGGGTACACCTAAATTTTATTTAAAATTTAATTTTTTTATTGTTTTTAATTTTGTTTTTTTTATTTTTTTTTTTTTTTTTTCTTATCAAGATTCATGATTTTTGTATTGTTTTTAGCAATTATTTTGAAGATTTTTGCTCAACATTTTATTGCTTAATTTAGTGAATTTATTGAGTTAAATTGGCACAAAGTAATCAAAAAAAAAAAGTAATAAAACAAATTGAAAATAAGTTTGATGTTACCTTTAATGGAAAACGCATCAAAGAATTATTATTTTTATTTTGGAAACATTACTTCATAGAAACAATAGAGAGCAAAGCTTGCATACAGCATTGTTCACATAAAATTCGGCTACAAAATATCACATATTAACCGTTTGAGTGCGAATAGTCGCTATAGCGACGGTTGCGTCAGTCAGACTTTGGCGTTCAGTTAGTGAGGACTACTGCGACTGTTATGAATAAAAAAAATATTTTTTCTCAATTTCTCATAACAATTTTCAATTAATTTACCCCAAACTCATAGCACTCAAACGGTTAAATAAATAAAAAAAAACTCTTGATCTACATTTAAGAAACAATATAGGGGGAGTAATTAAAATACAATTCCTTCCTTCTTTCAAAATTCTTGTATTTGTTTTGATGGATCTATTAATCCAGGTCAGACATCAAAATGAAAATATGAAAAAATATTTCTTCGGCGACTTCCTCTCAACAGATTTCTGGCAAAAACTCTGAGAGTAAATAAAATTGCCATGAAAAGTTTCTCAAAAATCTGTCGGTCAGAATCGACTATAAACTGTAAGTCCCGCCACTCGTGTATAAAAATTAACACACACAACATATGTATGTGGTGTGAGAAGCTAGGTCGTAATCCTGACTAAAGGGTTGTAATGACCAATTACGTTGTTATGTATGTATTAACCTCACAAATTTGTTTCTGCCACCAAAAACCCAGCTTGGGTCAAGTCAACAATTGGTCATTACAACAACCTCTAGTCAAGGGTACAATCTTGCATCTTCTAGCTTATCACATCACCCATGTTGTGTGTGTTAATCTTATCCACTGTATTGATGGGGATCTACAGTTTATTGTCGAATCCAAACGACAGAGTTTTGAGAAACTTTTCATGGCAATTTTATTTTGCTCTCAGAGGTTTTGCCAGAAGGCTGCTCAGAGGAATTTGCCGAAAGAAATATTTTTCATGTTTCTTTTAGTTTCACAGGCTCTCGTCTAATAAACTAATACGCCACCTAGTGATTATGTTGATTTGTTCCTTTGAGAATCAGTGAAGTCTTGTACGATCACCTTTTGCCTATCACGAAAGGAATAAGCATTCATTCGTACTATTTTGTTGCCTTGCATCAGAAAGTTGTCGCCTTCTAACCATTGATTGTTTCGCGATCTCTTCCTGAAATATCCAGCTTTCCTGAACAATCTTCTATATGGTGTTCATACTCTCTAGGGGTCTAATGGCTTTGCTATCAATATGTATGATGTGTACACTTGTGGACACACAATTAAGTCACCTATGCAAAATTTTTCATTTTTATAAAAATTAAAAAAATTAAGAAAAGTGGAAACAAAAACAACTTATATTTATTAATTTAATATGCTTAATAATTAATTAACAACAAAAACTTAAATAGTTTTTCATTGTAAAAAATGTTTTGGTACGGAGTTGATATCAGACTTAAAATTTAAGTGGACACATAATTAAGTCATCTGATAAAAATATTGAAAATTTAATTTTATTGCTTTATTTTTCCCCCAAACTATTTTGAACCTTTAATATTTTGTGGGATACCCTTTTTGGCGTAGTATTTCAGTACATATTTGTGGCATTGAGTTGATTAAATTGCGACACTGCTCAGGACTAAGGTTATCGTATCAACCGAATGCGGTAACATATTAGATAAAGTCATCGAAAAAGTTTATTCATGTTGCTGCAGTCCCAGTAGCAAGTGAAGAGAGTCAAGAAGTGGCATATCGAAAGAACCTACATTTGGAAGCTGTGTGTCGTAATACATAGAGCAGCATATCAAAAAAATCCTAACTGTAACCGTATCAACTCCAACGGAAGCTCAATTCTTTTTCTCTTGCGATCAATACTGAGGCAGGAATCAGTTCACCTCAGGATAGGAGGATGAGCAGGCGAAAGATTTTGTCTTTGCATCATTAAATAGGTATCAGCTTTTATGCTATTTTTTCCTATGCTATACTTCATGCGCGCTTTTCCATTAGTGCACCATTGTTTAGTTTAACTTAAGTCTTCCTGATTTTTTCGATAACAATCCCATTCCACCTTTGAAACGTGACAAGAAAATTTTATCGTTGTGATGTCAATAAAGGTTCTTGTAGGTTTCATTTAATATACATACATACTAGAGATCAGCAATGAATCGTTTTTTCGCTACTCATAAGTACTCATGAAATTTTGAACATAAGTGAGTCAACAGTATTGAAATTCAACTACTCTGATTTATTCGTACTCACTACAACATTGATTTATAAGTATGAGTACAATGAGTATGAGTACAACGTTGACATGAAATTCATAACATTCGAAATATGTTTGATTTATACGCCTACTCATACAGATTCATAACTTTAGAAAAATACTTATAATACTCATAAATGATTCGAGTGATTCGAATCATTCATCAAAATTTAGTCTTTATTGTTGTTGCATTTACAAATAAAGAAGAAGGAAAAAGACAAAGACACAACCTTTTAGTGAGTATTGTAGTTTTCATACTCGATTCATACTTGTTTGGTGTAAATGTTGAGTAAAGGAGAGTCGAAATTAACAGCATCATGCTTATTGTTAAGTGTGAGTATGATGAGTACTTCGAACTTTGAATATGAGTAGTATGAGTATGATATTAAAATAAGTATGAATGCGTATAAGTATCAGAAATTATGAGTATGATTCGATTCTACTCTGTCATTGTTGAAGAACAGACAAAAAGGGTTGAGACGGCGCTCTTTATACTTACTTACTTAATTGGCCATTAAAAGCGCGATTAACGGATTTCGGCCTGCCGTAACATATCCTTCCAGGCGCCTCTGCTTCTTGCGCGCCTACACAAGTAGGTCACACCAATCGATGACAGGGCTTCCTCGATTTGGTCGTTCCAACGCGAACATGTTCGTCCTCTTTACCGACTTCCGCGGATCCCCCTGTCTCGCCGGAGTATCCTTCTCCATTCGAACGACATGGCCGAGCCAGCGCAGCCGCTGGATTTTAATACGCTGCACAACGTCTATGTCGTTGAGGAGCTCATAGAGCTCACTGTTGGATCGGATGCGGAAATCATCGCCAACCCGCACTGGAGCGAAGATCTTACGTAGGACTTTTCTCTAGAACACTCTCAAGGCTGTTGCATCAGTGCTTAATAGGGTCCATGCCTCTGCGCCATAAAGAAGCCCGGGGGGATGAGCGTCTGGTAGCCTATTAGTTTTGTCGTACAAGAGAGGTCTCTTCTACTCAATTGCCTATTGAGACCATAGTACTGTTGGCAAGAGTGATCCTACGCTTGATATCCAGACTGACATCATTTTTGGTAGTAACGGCAGAGCCAAGTTAAATAAATTCCTTGACTGTATCAAAAGTATAGTTATCGGCCGTAATCTGAGAATCAATATGCCGCACGATAACATAGACCTTGTTTTGCCCTCATTTACTGCCAGACCCATCGTCTCCCCATGACGGAGTTGAAGAGGTAGCATTATAAGGGGTCACCTTGTCTGAAACCTCGCACGGTATCAAACGGCTCGGAGAGGTCCTTTCCTACCTTGACGGAGCTGCAGGAATTGCTCAACGTCATTCTGCATAGCCTTAGCAGCTTCGCAGATGTACCGAGCTCAGACATTGCGGCAAAAACACAATCCCTTATGGGGCTATCGAAGGCAGCCTTATAGTCGACAGAAAGATGGTGTGTGTCTTTTCCAGGATTTGGCGTAGTGTGAAGATCTGCTCGCCAGGTCTGAAGCCGCACTGATAAGGTCCAATCAGTATTTTGACAAGCCATGTGGTTTTTAACAAATTTTAAATGTTCTTGTATTTGCTTCTGTATGTTGGCCGGATTTTAAGTGAACAATGCTTTATTATTACCCTTTATCTTGATTCATGTTTTTGCTATTATTTTAATTTAATAATTATTATGTTTATCATGATTTTTGTTTAACATTTTATAGCAGCTTCATTTAGCAGATGTTGGTCAAATGGGCTCATGTAATAAAATTTTTAGCAAAACAAATTTTGTATCAAAACTGATCATATTTTTAGTTGACGATTCAGCAAAATATCTTCTCTTTTAGTTGGATTACATAGCTTTGATTATTTTCTAATTAAACATTGGTACACAGAAGTAATGAAGCTTCGAGATTTTGACGATAAATGGCCGTGGAGTGGCAAATGCAATGAAGCTTCATTCATTCATTTTATAATGCGGGCGTATCTGCAAGTACTATCATATTTATTTAATTTATTTATTAATTAAATTACAATTAAAAATTATATTCTTATTATATAAGAGCTGAGTAACTTGACCATATGCTCGGTGTAGTGTCACAGACCAGAGTCTCTGGTGGGAATCGAACCCACGAACCTCTCGCTAATAGTCTAGCACACTACCCACTAGACTACCAGGGCACCCTGATAGTTCAATTTAAGCACTGGCATATTTCATTTTAATGCTTATACGAAACATTGCTTCTTGTAAGTAAGTTTACGATTTTATTTAGCCATATGTGAGGCAAATCCCTTTAAGAAAAGGGAATCAATACAGCTTCGAGCACCTTGCACTGCAAATAAACAAATTTCTGCAGAATTTATTGACGCAGAATAAAGCAAGAAATGGTATTATACGAGGTGTGATCAAAAAATAACCGTTATTTTCAAATTTCGTGAGTTACGTATGTCCGATTTTCGCATTTTTTTCTGTTATGTTGATACACATCAGAGGTCATCAATGAGTATTCAAAACGATGAGTAGATTCGAATCATACTTATAATTTATGATACTTATACGCATTCATACTTATTTTAATGTCATACTAATACTACTCATATTCAAAGTTTGAAATACTCATGGTACTCATACTTAACAATACGTATGATGTTATTGATTTCGACTCTTCATGACTCATCGTATACGTACGTACGTAATTGGTCATTACAACCCCTCAGTCAGGATTATGGACCTAGTTTCTCACACCACTTATGTTGTGTGTGTTAATTTTCTACATGAGTGGTGGGACCTACAGTTTAAAGTCGACTCCGAACTACAGATTTTTGAGAAACTTTTCATGGTACTTTTATTTACTCTCAGAGTTTCTGCCAAAAATCTGCAATCTTACCATCTATACGTTCTTCAAATTCTTAAAATAAATCTGTGATCAAGGCTGATAATAGACCTTATGCGTTCATTTAAGTTCGCATAGATTTGAATGGAGTCAACGCTATTAGAACTTGAATAATTCTTATTTACTTACTTACTTAATTGGCCATAACAACCCGATTAACGGATTTCGGCCTGCCGCAACACATCCTTCCAGGCGCCTCTGCTTTTACGCGACTACGCCAGTTGGTCACACCAATCGATGACAGGGCTTCCTCGATTTGGTCCTTCCAACGGATACAAGTTCGTCCTCTTCGCCGACTTCCGACTTAAATAATTCATTTCCCGAAATTCTAGAAGTCCTTATACTATTTTGATAGCATCTTATGTAACCACTTTATAGCCCAAACCTGGCATCAAATGATTTCCACCTGTTTTAAATCATAACGAATTATTTTATTAGTGAAAATTCGCCTTAATTTTGATCGTTTCTAGGAGATTACTCACTTACTTTATTGGCCATTACAATTCTCACCATACATGGTGTCCCGGGAACAGATTAATGTCGACTTCGAAAGACAGATGTTTGAGAATTTTAGTTTTACTCTCAGAGTTCTTGCAAAGAATACATACATGATTGGTCATTACAACCCTTCAATCAGGATTATGACATACACTCAGCCACAAAAGTATACATACGGTTAACAAATTTCAGAAATTTTTTAATAAATCCGTTTTCGTTGAAAATCTTTATAATTGTCTGACATCTTTCTTCGATTTTAAGACGGTCTTTTGCATTGGTTCAGAAATTTGTGAAATTTGTTAATCGGATGTATACCTTTGTGGGCCTGTGCAGGGCCACAATTGAGTTCAATTTCAGAAATTTTTTAACCAAAGCAAAAGACCGTCTTATAATCGAGGAAACTATAAAGATTTTCAACGAAAACGGATTGGTTAAAAAATTTCTGAAATTTGTTAACCGTATGTATACTTTAGTAACTGTGTGTAGTTTCTCAGGCCACAAATTTTTTAAAAACTTTTCATGGCAATTTTATTTACTCTCAGAGTTTTTGCCAAAAATCTGCTGAGAAATCTTGCAAAGAATACTGCTGGGAAAAAGGAAGCACTTTTTAATTTTTCGTTTTGTTCGATATATCTAAGCTGAGGTTTGAACCACGTGTTCTTCTTTAATAGTACCCTACATACTACACTATGGCATCTTGGAGGTTAAATTCGTGATGAATGAAGGCTCAAATTTTGTGCATACCCCATACCTTTGATTCTAATATTCCTTTGTAATCAATTGTTCAAAATAATCTTTTGAAACTTGCAAGAGAATCGAATGCCGATCTGGATCCTAACATAGTGTATGAAGAAATTATTCTTGGTATCCAACAATTTAAAATGAGAAATTTTTTATTTCTCTCTTTGGAGAGGCTAAAGTAATCATCACGTACATGTTGTAGTTAATCTTCTTTTCCGTATCGTACTTATAAATGAAATAAAACTCTCTATGGGGTTTTAAATTTTTTCAACCTTAAGGTTTTTTTTAATACGTCATTTATTTAAAGAAATTGTTCATAATTTTGTGTTTTCATAATTAAATTATTATTACGTTACGTTACAATAATTATTTTTTTTTATTTTCTTTATTACCGTTTCTTAAGATTTCTTTTCTTTTTTGTTTTTAATTTTAAATTTAAATTTTAAATTTTATTTAGTATCAATTTCATTTACGTTTTTCTTAAATTAATTACCATTCATTTAGTTATAATTTTTTTTTAATTTTTTTTTTGTTATTTTGTTTTAAAAATCCACAGTTCTACAGCAGAAGAAAATAGAAGAAGAATTATTTATTTTTTTTTGTTTTTTTGTCACAATACTAATATAGTTGTTTACTAATTTTTTTTTAAATTTATTAATTAATTAATAATTATTTAAATTCATTTTATTTATTTATTTTTTTTTTATTTTTTTATTAAATTTTATAAAAATTTATAACATTCAACACGTTGTTATAAATTTATTATCGTTTTTGTGAAATTATTGTACAAATTGAACTTAATAATAAAAATATTTTTCTTTTTTTTAGTTTTTTTTTTATACTTTTTTTTAATAAGAGACAACAAATATATTTTTAAGTATTTTTTTTAGGTTTTTTTTTGTAATTTTTTATATTTTTTTCAGAGAAAAATTATATACAAATTATTATTAGAGAGCATACTGTCTAGTATAATTTCACTATACAAAATATATTTAATTTTTAATTTATTAATTCAATAATTAATTATAATAATTATAATAATTTATTTCATTTCATTTCATTTTTTTTTTATAAAATTTTCTTAAATTATAATTATTTTGTGTTTTATTTTCTCTTCTATAAATATTTTTTTTTTTTTATTAAATTTCATTTGTTTTAAACAAAGGTACAGTAAATTTATAAATCAATGCAATGAATGTTTCGTATTTTTTTTTTTTTTTTTTGGTTTGTTTGTAATGAATTCTTTAATGATTTTTTCAATGAAAAATATTTTCTATATTTTTTTTAATCGTTTCACTATTTTTCTTCCTCCCATATACTCGTATGCACAAGAATAATGAATTTTGAAACATGTCTTGAAATCATAAATTTTAACTGTATTAAATTAATTAAAAAAACGTTTGAAAAGTGTGTAGAAAATCATAAAAAAAAAAATTATTTTGCATATCCTCGAATCCCCATTAATTGTAATAAATTTTGCAGCAAAAAAATTGGAAAATTGAATACAATGTTCGTACAGGTTTTCGTATCGATTTTCTGAGAAAACTGATTCTGATTCTTTCTTCTTTCGTCCGCTAAAAATTACAAACGCAAAGTCATTTGATATTGTCATGCAAAATATAATAAAAACCTAATAAATACATGAACTCACATTGAAATTGAGTGTGTAATATTGTACAAAAATGTAATACAAAATTCGAAAATGCAGACGAACCCACTGTCAGATGGTACACAAGTATTCTTGCGGATAGGATAGCATAACAAATGCACCCATTGCCTACAAAGTAGTACGCTCTACAGCTTTTAATGGTGTTGTCCAGTCGTGTGTGCTACACATTTGGGACCAGCCATTTAACGTTTCCATATTCTACACCAATGATGCCCATTTCATAGCACAATTGTGCTGACTAAAACACACACACATATTCTTATTCTCTTTTGTTTAGTCCACAGCCAAATTTGTATTTTTCTCCATTCAGCCTGTACCCTAGTCCAAAGTTCGTCTAAATTGGTAGGAGCTCTTTCATATCCTGCCAGACTTCTCTTAATAATTGCCCATAAATTTTCTATTGGATTTAAATCCGGTCTTTGTGTTGGCCATTTAATCAATTGAAAATGTGGTTGGAACAACCAATTTTGAACAATTTTGGCAGTGTGTTTCGGATCGCCATCCAGCTGGAAAAACAGTTCTTATTCAAGGTACGCACTTTCTTCAATGAATTCTGGCAAATTTGTTTGAAGGATTCTGAGATAGTTTTCCTTTCTCATTATACCTTTTATTTTCACCAACGGGCCAACACTCCGCCAAGTAAAACATCCCCAAACCATGACTTTCACCTCCATGTTTGATTGTCTGTTTTACCTGATGCCTTTGAAGTTTTTCATGCAGTCGATGCCAATAATACTTTTTTCTATCTGATTGAAATCGGTTAATTTTTGCTTCATCTGACCAGATCATGAGTTTCCATTCGTCAACTGTCCATTTACCATAAGTTTTGCAAAATTCGAAACGAGCCTTGACGTTTTTATGCGATAGAGCCGCCGCCTTTTTTGCTTAACGGCGGATACCAACCCGATTCTGCGTAGTGCCCTTCGGGCTGTCCACTCGCTGAAATTTTATTTATGGCCTTTGCAGCTAGCTTTGGTGTTTTTGTGTCCTTATTTTTCAAAGACGTTCCATAAGACAAGCATCGCCATCGGTGAGCAATCTTGGTCGACCTTTAGTTGTAGAAACTGGCTGCACATTTCGCCGTTTTCGAACACTTAAGACCACATAGTGTGGTATTTGTAGTGCTTTTGCTATTTTTCTTGCAGATTCACCTTTTTCTGCTAGAAACACAATTCTATTTTCAATTTCAACACTTATTTTTTCATTTTATTAATACTATAAGACCAATTCTTAATAGCGACGATAATTAAGTTCAAATCACTACTGACAGCTTCTAATTATTAAAATGATGGTGCATTGCAATAATTTGTATTGTTTTTTGCTTTTATGCAAAAAATAGCACAACGTGCAAAAGTGCAAGAATTGACATCAAACACGTTTATTTAAATTATGTTTTTTTTGATAAAATTTTCTGCATTTTTATTTTGAATACACTAAAGTAATGAAAATTAGAAGAAAAAGCCACAGCAAGAATAATCATATTCAACACTAACAAATTTTTACAAGATAATCAACGTGCAAATTAAAAACATGTACCCATTTTTGCTCGCCGCTGTATATTATCAAATGTAATGTAATGTATAGAAAATGTTGAACTTAAAACCATAATCGTAAAAAATTTACGTATATTTTTTTCTTAATTCATTACAACTGAAAAAGAACGATTTTTTTTTTTTGAAAATGTATACGATTTGTTAATTTATTTTGTTTTTAATTTTAAATTGAATTCCTACTATTGAGATTATTATTCGTATAACCACTAGAATTTAAATTTTTGATTTTAATCAAATCAAATATTAATTAAATCTATGTATCGTTATTTTTAATATTAATTTTTGTTTTTCTAATTTATTTTAAAAGTTTTCACAGATTTTTGTTGTTGATTTCATTTTTCATTATTTTTTTTTTTATTAATTTTCCTTATTAATTATAGTATTTTTTTATTATTATTTTTTTGTGCTTAAAATATCGTTTCATGTAAAAAGCCTATTTTGTTTTTAAATAGAATTTAGAAAACAATTTTAATTAAAAAATAAAACAAAAATTTAATTTCAAATTCATATTATCAACTCAAATTTAAAAAAAGCTAAGCTTTAAAATTTCTTAATTTTCTTATTATTTCTATTAAAAAAAAATACAAAAACAAATTCAAAATTTTCTAAAAGAAAAACCAAACAATGCTTACTTAAATGCTATGGACGTAACTCCGGGATGGGAAAGTGCAAAAAGTGCGTTACATTTTTTTTCTCTTTTTCAATATTTTTCTTTCAAAGATTTTCTTCTTTGTTTGTTTGTTTATTAAAATTAATTTCAATTTTTCTTTTATTATTTTGACAAGTGCTTGAAATTTAAAAACATTAAACTAAAGCCGTGTCACAAAAAGAACAATTCGTTTGTTTTTGTTTTTTAGTTCTTAATTTTTAATATTTTTTTAATTCCTTGTTTTTCAATGAACGGAAATGTTTACGAGAAAAATTATTGTTTTAAACAAATAATTTAATTTTTTTTTAAATTTAAACTTAACATTTCAATTTCAATTCGTAAAAGAAAGAAAAAAACAAATTTTTTCCATCGTATATAATATAATATTCAGGGTGCGCCAAGTGGTCGTGGGTGGTGTTGGTTTTAATTTATTTTTTTTTACTTTATTAATCGAACGGTTTTATTTTAGTAGTTTTATTTCTAATTTTAATTTTATATTTAATTTTCATATTTAATATTTTAATAAATATTTTTAATGTATAAGTTATTTGGTGCTGCGCAAAAAGTTGTCTAAATTTTTTAAGTTTTAAGTTTTTATTTGTTTTTCTTGTTTCTCTATTCTTGTATTTGTTCTATTTTTAGATAATCACAGCATATTTTTAAGTTTTAAAATGTTTTTTTTTTGTTTTCTTTAAATCATTACTTTTTTTTCTTTTTCGTATTAAATTTGGTGTCTATTTACTACCTTTTGCTTTATCTCTTTTGCTGTTTCAATATATTTTCATTCAAGACTGTCTCTTACAACCGTTTTGTTAAATATCTGCCGTATTTTGTGTTTCTGAAAGTATGTGTTCCCATATTATCTGAAATACTATGTAACCTCTACCAATATTATTATTTTTTTATTTTTTTGAGAATGCAATATGAAAAATTTTTTGAAACTTTTTATAATCTATGTCATGCCCGTTACCTTTCTAAAGCCCGTAATCCAAATAAAATAAAAATTATTTATTTAATGAATAAGAATTTTCCACTATTTTGTGAATCCATGTCACACCCGTTACGTTTTTTAAAAACCGTTGTTGATACTCAATTATTTTCAACATTTCTAAAATTCATTGGATAATTGTAAAATTAATGTTTTTATTAGAATAAGAATTTTTCAAATTTTTTTTAAAAATATGTTACACCCGTTAGTTTTTTAAAACAGTAAAACCATTCTGAAAATATTTAATTTTAATATTTATAATATTTTTAAACATATGTCACACCCGTTACGTTTCTAAAAAATGTAACATAATTGTAAAAATTGTTACAAAAACAGTTCCGAAATTTGTTTAATACTGTATCTACAGCTACATATGGTTTTAAATTCTCAACGCAATTTTTGAAAATCATATCTTTAACGGTTGACAAAATTTTATTAAAACTAAATTTAAATTTTATCGTATAAAATATGTCACACCCGTTACTTCAGTTTTAAAACATTTTTTTATTCATTTCACTAAATATACTTTTAATGTATAAAAAGTCTTTGTAAAGCACCAAATATGATGACGAAACAAGCAGCTGCATATAGCAATAAGACAAAACGTCATCGTTGTATGGAAGTATAAAACCAATGGTTAAGCAAAAATTTTATGCAATCGTATCTTTAATTTCTGTCTTGGCTTTTGATTCTGTCTTAATAATTTGTAGTTCTTTATGACAATGGCCTATACACCATTCAAAGAGCTTCATCCAAGTATTTCCATCCTGTTGCAAATTATAAGAATTGCTTAGGTTAGATTGAGGGAGAGGAGAAGATCAACTATGCATATCGGCATACACCTATTGCCTCAAGTAGGCTTGTTGTGGGCTCACCATTAGCTGTACCAACCATATCTTTTTTTTTTTGCACGGCTGTATTTGTACAAACTTTCTTATCTTTTTCCAGTTCACAACTTCGAGATGAGTTATTCCAGGTATTGTCTTTCATAGAGTTCTAGGATCTCGAACTTAAGGAAGCTTGAGTTTATACTCAACGTTACTACGCCATTGTAGTCTATTACATTACAAAATATCATCTAAAAAGATATCCATATCGTCTTTAAATAATTCTATTGCCAGTCTTGTTTGGATATTGGCACAAGCAATGGGGGCCATTCATATGGTTTATAGACAGTTCATATGGTTTTTCAATTGAGACCAACACTTAGTGACTGCCCCTATTGAAGAATAAAATTCTGCATGATAGTTTTAACAGAAGTAAAAGACGGAGTACTAATGTACGTTAAAATGGTTTAAATTTTTTTTAATTACTAGGGATTTTAGTTTCTAATTCACAAATTATACCAAAGTGTAATCGACCAGAGTCTCAACTGGAAATCGAGTTCATAACCTCTACAATTACAAATTTGTATCCTAATTCCTATGCTACCGGAGCAATTCCTTTAAGAGTGGAAATTGTATGACAAAGTATGCGAATATGGTAGCTTAATAGGATTAAATTGCACAAAATTGTGCAAAGTGGCTATCGCGGGAGCAAACTCACAATGGAACATTTTTTTTTACTATTTCAAAAAATATTAGAGTACTCCAGCTTTATATTCAATGGAAAATAAACCGTTTATACTATTACAAAACCGTATAACGGTGCCACAAATTACCGTAGTCTAGTAGTGTGTTGTCTTATTAGGCAGGAGGCCTTGGTTCAAATCCCAGCTCAGTCGTCCAGAACAATGAAATATGAAAAAATATTTCTTTCGCGTCTTCCGCTCAGTAGTCATCTGGCGAAAACCCTAAGAGTAAATAAAATTGCCATAAATACCTGTCGTTCAGAGTCGATTTTAAACTGTAGGTCCCGCCACTTATGGATAAATTAAACGCACACAACTTGGGTGGTGTGCGAAGCTAGGTTGTAATACTGGCTAAATGGTTGTAATGTAACGGTGCCCCAAAAATTAGAATTTCTGCATGCTACTTGAGGAAGGAAAGCAATTTGGGAACTACGAGTTCATTTGAACACAGTTTAAACATTTTCAATTCGCGCAATTATTTCTTAAAATTTCTTTATAGTAGAGGTTACAGAAAAAAAATTTTGTATTTCATTAGGTTTCTTGAAAATGGCCAATTTCTTCATTTTGGCTATGTATTGTGTTTGTGTGTAATGTTTTGGTATTTTTCTTCTAATGATTTTTTTCTAATAGATCATCTACAATTTTTAGGATTTTTTTTATATTTTATTTCAATATTAATTTAAATTTTTCCTACGTTTGCTTAAACCGAAATTGAAAATTCCTATTCCGTTTGCTTGTTTTATTTAAGGTTTGAGGTTTTGGTTTTCATTTCATTGTTTAGTTTAAATGTTATTTTTAATTTTTGTTTTTCTTCTGCTCTAATAATATATGTTTTTTTTTTGCTTTCGATATTAAATTAAATTTTTTTTGTTTCAATATTTTTTCCCTATTGACTGTCTCAATGGTATTTGTTTTTATTTTTTTTTTTGGGCTTTTTTTATTGATTTTTTTAACGTTTTTTTAAAATTTGTTGTTTTTTATTTAATTTTTATGGAAATTTTGATTTCATGTTAAAATTTTGTTGTGAGTTTTTGGTAGTTGTTGATGTAGAAGTTGAAGTTGTTTTTTTGTTTTATTTTTTATTTTTATATTTTTTTATTATTTATATATATATATACACTGGTGGCCAAAACTAAAGCAACTGATATTACACTTTGATATTTTAGCAAATATGTTCCGCTATAAAGGGTAAAACTGGATGATTTTTGGTTTTTATATTTAAACATCATTCAGACTAAACGTAAATGCAAAAAAATTATAATCAATTTGCTTAAAATATTGCTTTTCTTTCAAAATAACGAAATAACCATAAAATTCTAGTGGTCCAAACTAAAGCAACTTTCGTACTTCTGTAACAAAACTTAAAAATTAAATTAATAGTCAATAGCGTAACCCTTATTTTTAATGACGGCAGCACATCTACGGGGTGTTGAATCAATTAGCCTCTTAATTTGATCTTTAGAAATGCTGTTCCATGCGTTCTGGATACGATTAAAAATGGGGTGTTTATTTGTCCCTAAATCCCTTTTTATTTTGCTCAACTATGCTTCAAAGGTTTTCAATAGGGTTAAGGTCTATCGATTAACCTAGCCACCCGAGAACACTTACTTTTGATTGACTCAACCAACCGTTAAGAAATTTTGAAGCATGATTTGGGTCATTGTCATGTTGGAAAACCCAAACCAGTGGCATGTTATCTTCTGCGTATGGCAGCATTACGTTTTCCAACAGATTTTTATAAACAAATCGATCCATTTTCTCAGTAATTTGGTAAATTGGCCCAACTCCATCGTATGAAAAACAGCCCCACACCATTATTGAGCCTCCACCATCTTTTACCGTTCCTTTATAATATTGCGGTTTAAGGCGTTCATTTTTTGGTCTCCTTACAGTGAAGTTCTTCATGTCTGAAACTTTTTTATATAGAATTTGGATTCATCGGAGAAAAATATGCTTCTCCACTGAGCAGGACTTCAACCAATATGGGTCTTTCCAAAAGCTAACCTGGCTCTGCGATTTTTCTGGGAAATAAATGGTTTATTTGATGGTTTCCGAGCATTTAAATCTGGTTCTACAGCTGTAGAGTTGGACCAATTTATCAAATTACTGAGAAAATGGATCGATTTGTTTATAAAAATCTGTTGGAAAACGTAATGCTGCCATACGCAGAAGAGAACATGCCACTGGTTTGGGCTTTCCAACATGACAATGACCCAAATCATGCTTCAAAATTTGTTAAGGGATGGTTGAGTCAATCAAAAGTAAGTGTTCTCGGGTGGCTAGGTTAATCGATAGACCTTAACCCTATTGAAAACCTTTGGAGCATAGTTGACCGCAAAATAAAAAGGGATTTAGGGACAAATAAACACCCCATTTTTAATCGTATCCAGAACGCATGGAACAGCATTTCTAAAGATCAAATTAAGAGGCTAATTGATTCAACACCCCGTAGATGTGCTCCCGTCATTAAAAACAAGGGTTACGCTATTGACTATTAATTTAATTTTTAAGTTTTGTTACAGAAATACGAAAGTTGCTTTAGTTTTGTCCACTAGAATTTTATGGTTATTTCGTTATTTTGAAAGAAAAGCAATATTTTAAGCAAATTGATTATAATTTTTTTGCATTTACGTTTTGTCTGAATAATGTTTAAACATAAAAACCAAAAATCATCCAGTTTTACCCTTTATAGCGGAACATATTTGCTAAAATATCAAAGTGTAATATCAGTTGCTTTAGTTTTGGCCACCAGTGTATATATATATATATTTTTTTTTGTTCTTTTTTTTGATTTTTTTTAACTATTTTGTTTATTTTTTTGTATTTTATTTAAATTATTTCTATAGAGTTTTCATATTTTTTATAGAAACTAAATATTTTTTTAGTATTTTTGTTGTTGTTGTTAATATTTAATATATTTTTGTTTTTGTATTTTATCTACCATATAATATAATAATAATTCTTGATGATGGTGGTGGTGTTGGTTTTAAATCTTTTTTTTTTATCCGGCCCTGTTATTTTAACTCTGTCCCTGTTCTGTAAAGTTTTTTTATTGTTGTGTTTTGTAAAAAGAAAAATTAATTTAATTGAATTAAAAAGGGGAAGAAATAAAAAATAGTTATTGTGCAATTACATAAGAAATATTCAAATGTTTAATCCCAATCTGGGGGTAAAGGCCCCTACTCTGCTTATATCATGGATTTTTCAACCCGTATAGCGTTATTAATACTGGATCCGAAGATTGTCACTGCTTTAGACAACTACATGTCTAACGTTCTATTTTTTAAGCGCAGTATGGTCAATACAATTTGAGTTTCAAATATTGAAAATGTATGTAATCGATAACTTTTGACAATCAACATTACAATAGCTTAGACGCAACAGATTTATCGAGCCATTAGAACTAATTTGAAATAATCTGCGGATGCCATATATAATTTGAGACCCTGATTGCCTGCCTAGTATTCGTTGTTACGTGGTAGAAAAGTTATCCTATCAAAATACCAAAAAAAAAAAATTGGAAGAAAAGTGTGTGTACCAGAGATCAGCAATGAATCGCTTTTTCGCTACTCATAAGTACTCATGAAATTTTGAGTATGAGTGAATCAACAGTATTGAAATTTAACTACTCTGATTCATTCGTACTCACTACACCATTGATTTATAAGTACAAGTTGCAATGATTATGAGTATAACGTTGACATCAAACTCATAACGTTCGAAATATGTTTGATACATACGCCTACTCATTAAGATTCATAAATATAGAAAAGTACTTATAATACTCATAAATGATTCGAGTGATTCGAATCAATCATCAAAATTTACAATCTTAGTTATTGTTGCATTTACAAAAAAAGAAGAAAGAAAAAGACAAGGATAGCAAGCAAAGCAAACATACAACCTTCTAATGAGTATTGTAGTGTTCATTCGCGAATCATACTTATTTTGTGATTCGTGTATTCGATGAGTCATGGAGAGTCGAAATCAACAACATCATCGTATTGTTAAATATGAGTACGATGAGTACTTCAAACTTTGAATATGAGTAGTATGAATATGATTCAGAAATTATGAGTATGATTCGAATCTACTTATCTTTTTGAATACTCATTGCTGATCTCTGGTGTGTACCAATGACCATTTGGAATCGTCTGACAACATTGTTGTTGAACTAATACTATTTCTGCTTTTGAATTTCTTCCTAAATTAATGTTTCATTCGTTCGTTTCAACATTTATTTCGAGATGATTTTGACCAACTTCCGCAATGTTTCGTGCGTCTAATTTGCTTTTTTATGCCGATCGTAATAACCTCAAGTGAGTGGCGGATGATACTCCGTAGATTACTAAAAGACTGAACTACTTTAACCTCTACTTTGTAGAGAATAAATTTAAAGTTAATCATCGGCTGAAATTTCATACATTATATTTGAGAGAATTAAGGCATAATATAGGCGAGTAGATAAATATCAGAGCAGCATCAGTCTAGATCGTCATGTAACGCCTACTGCTAAACCGAGTTTAAAATGATGTAATAAACGATGATCAAATACATCACTCTAGTACCTCAGTGTCTACTCTACTGGTGCAATTCAACAGACTTTGATGCAATTGAAGCCAAATTTAGTTCACTTAAAATTTCCTTGCTTTGAGGGTACCGCTCCAATTGAAATAGTTTGATTTGTTTGTGCGATGATTTCATCGATTTGTAGTCAAAACTCTTACTGCTGAGCTATTTCTCAATGTTTAGAAACAAGAAATTTTCACTTGGGCCTTAATCCGGAAGTTAGAGCAAATGCGAGCAAAATTCATTGCCTCATTCATGGATTGTAGCCAAAGATATTGCTCATGTTTTTATTTGATTTTGGGGGAAGAACTTTTTTTCTTCACAAAAGGCAGCCTTGTTTTCTCGAAACCTCTTTAACACGTTCATCGCCATGTCAGTCATAAGTGTCTGACGCTAATAAGTTTTCATGAGAAATGTCACACATATATGTCTGATTTGTAGTCCACACTATTTTGGAATTGTATTTTACAAATATATTTTTGTAAAATACGCATTTTAAATAAATAAATAAATAAAAAAAAGTTAATATAGGACCATATCAATCATATATGTGTGATATAAAAAATAGCGTTTTTCCGGGAATTTTGGCAAAAAAAAGTTTTTTCTGTGATACATTAAGTTTCCTTGATACATTTGTGAAAATTTTTCTGATATTATCGTGGCGATGAACGTGTTAATTTAATCAAACAAGTTGGAATAATTTTCACTATTAATTGGTTTACCCTTGTGAAAGCAGTTTATGTGAATAGCAACTGCGTGCATTCCAAAAAAAGTTCGCCATGACTTTGTAGGATGAAGAACCCACGTTGGCCTTTTTAAGCAGTAATCTGACTAGTAAAATTAATTTTTGTGACTGCTGTCTGGCCTCTTGTGTACTTTTTTTTTCTTTGTTTGAGGCCAAAAACCCAAGAGATGACCCCTATTTATTCAGTGCATTGTGCTGGAAAACCGGAAAGATAGTTTATAGCATAAAGCAAAGAGGGGTAGTGTGCTTCGTCTCCTTTACTTCGTGAATTGATTTTTAGTAATAATTCTCACTTTCTGTTTTTTATTGTGAGTAATCACACATACAATGTCACTGACAAACATCCAGAGTCTCTGGTGGGAATCGAAACCACGGTCTCAGCACACTACAAACTAGGCCTTCTCGGGGCATTCTCTAGTGTATTGCGTTGGATCTTTACCATCTATTGCTACCCAATCGATTGCATTTATGGTTTCAATCCTCTGGTGAGAATCGAACCCACAGTCTCAACACACTACCAACTAGGGCTTCTCGGGGCATTCTCGTGTGTATTGTGTTGGATCTCTACCATCTATTGCTACCCAATCGATTGCATTAATGGTTTAAATCCTCCGGTGGGAATCAAAACCACGGTTTCAGCATACTATCAACTAGGACTTCTCGGGGCATTCCCGTGAGTATTGTGTTGCATCTCTACTACCTATTGATACCCACTCGATTGCATTAATGGGCTACAAGCCTTCCAAGACCCAAGTGATCACTCAAAATTAATATAATTATGGTTTTGGCTTATACAATCTGTAGCATTTTCAATCTGCGATAGGTCTACATCAAGTTGTGAAGTTTTCTAATTGTTTCGGAGATCAGCTACGGCTGCGATGGTTGGTTTTTCCCCATAGAAAGCGATATTTAATGTGAACATAAAATTCATTTTCCATATTTCAATTTTCTTCTCTAACACAACTATAGTGTGATACCAATGTCTTTTCAAGCGAAACCTAAATGACTTATTCAAATATTGACGGGACTTGCCTGACATATACCTGGTAACAGGGTTAATTACTTTTATACCGCATATACATAAATTGTTTAAAAATTCGAATGAAAGAATACAATTTAAAATTCTCTAACCCGCAATACTATGTTCAGACATGTATTTATATTGAATAAATCGCAATAAACGGCATTGTTGATCTCATTATTTCATACAAAATGTCAATTAATTATTGCTCAATAAATTCATAAATTGTAATATTGATTAAAACTTGAAATACAGCACTATCATAAGTACGTTCATGGAGCATATTACACTTTTCCGAACACTTTCCATTGATATTTGACAACTCAAATATCAACAAGGACAAAAAACAATCATGTTTACCAGCTGTCAAATGAATATTAAATAAGCAGCTGAACTGCGTATATTGTTATGTCTAAACACTTAAAATATTGTAATCAATAAACCGAAAATTGACTCAATAAATGTGCATGTCTGAACATAGTATAATATTGTAGCTTGAGTGACTTTCAAATATCGTATGGAAAGGTAGTTGTCATAACTATTTTTAACATTTCCACAAATGTTGTCATTTAATTGCACAAGAAAACAAATAAACAAAATGAATTAAAATTTAATATTATGGAGTAAAACAAAATAAAATCAACACAAAAAATTATATAATTTTGTTAAAAATTATTTTTCATTTTTTATTATTATTTAATTACTTAAAAATTGTTTTTAAATTCATGTTATTTAATACAAAAAAAAAAAGAATTATTTTTAATGAATTATCATACAAACTTTTTGTTTTATCACTAATTGCATAAACTAATAATAAAATGATAACACATACAAACACACACACACACACACTCAAATTAATTTAAAATAATAGAATTATTATAAACAAATTGCAAAATTTAAAAAACAAACATATTTTCATAAAATTGCAATTTAAAACCAAAAAAATTTTTATTTTTTTATTTTTTTTGTGATAAATTGCAAATTATTAACAAATTATAGGAAGAGCTTAACAACAGTCAAAGCAGAAAGTCAATGGACAGATTATGAGTATATTAAAAATAATATTTTAACGTACACTTTTGTTAGATTTTTTAACACTATAATATGAATAGCAATTGAATGGTAGTTGCGTTGTTAGATGGCAGGTTAAAATTTGTAGTTACCGAGGAAAATTATTGCCGTCTGTAATAATATTTTTGTTTGGAAATTTTGTTTAGATTTTTAAAAGTTTAAATAAACATTTACTTTCTGCTTTTACTGTCGCATTTAAATTATAATGAATTAAATTTAATAAAAAAAATTTCATTATTTTTTCTCTTTTAATTTCTTTTTAAATTTATTATTACAAATTTTACTATAATACAGCAGTTTTTATTTATACTATAAAAATAATATAAAATAATATTAAATTATTGGCAAACATTAGTTCGATAAAAAATAAAATATGTATAAATAAAAAACAGAATATTGAAATAATAAAATTATCATAAACATACATACATACATATTGTTTATATAAAAACAAACTAAAGTTAAATAAAAAGTTACAATAATACATTGCATAGGAGATTAAAAAAAACAATTAGTTTTCGTATTCAAATGAAAATAATAATAAAAAAAATTAAATTTATTTCATTTATTTAAAAAAAATAATAATAAAAAGAGTAAAAAAATAAAAATAATCCACATGTCATAAATCTAATTATGTGTGCATAATCAATGAAACTTTGTGTCTCTGAGTCTTCATTTATTATTCTGTTGTAAAAAATACTTTGTCTGTGTTAATGATTTTCTTTTTAATACGATTTCATGTTTGCATCGCCATACAAATTTAAATTTTAATTAATTTTAAATTATTACCAGAGGGGAGAGTAAAAGAATGTTTTAAATTTAAAAATGTTTTTAAATTTTTAAAAGAAAATATTTTTTTAAACAAATTATGCAATATAAACATATTTTTTATTATGCCTAATGGTATGCTTCACATTTAGTCGTTTTTAATTCTCTCAAACCAATGTGGTGTGGTTATTGTTAATTACTTTACTTTGCAAAATTGTTTGTATTTTAAAAGTTTCTATTAATTAAGACTGGATTCTTTGAGATAATCTTGGATATATATAGGATTTAATTTTTCTTGTATACAGTAAATGTTAGAATTGCCATAATTACACCACCTAAAAGTATGCCAAATATTGCAACAAGAAATAGGTTTCTGGAAATATATTAATGTAGGAATTTGTTAAAAAAAAAACATTGAAATCGTTCAAATTAATAATGAGTTTTGTTTTCAATACATTCACCCTTGTAGTGAATTAGAAGCGAAGAGAAATTTCATGCCACGTGAAATTTTAGTCCCCTTCGAATATGCTATCCTATAGGCCTTCGAAAGTGATGTATAACCGAAAGAGATTTATTAACGAGTATTAAGAAAAGTATAGAATGATTCCATCATCAATAAGCAACGTTCAATTTTGGATTGACGAATTTAAACTTTGTTGTAGCAGCCTTGAAGATAATGCACGTAGTGGTGGAATTCCAAACACTGAAACAACAGAACTTTTTCAAATAAATCTGCGATGTCGTATTAGACGACTGGCTTGTAAAAGTGTTTGAACGCTTTGTTTATATTTTGTATCAAGAAGGATGGGTAGGATGGCTGTTTAGATCGTTTTAATTGCAATAAACAGAATTTTAAGCGGCGTTAGAAGTAACTGTTAACCGTTATGCAATAAATCGAAAAAAACGAAATGCGAAAGGCAAGATTCGTCGGTCGTAAAGATAATGAAAATAGTTTTTCTTCTTGTTTTTACAAATCCGAATATTATTTCCATCCTTTCGCTTGACTCTCTCGTGTGTAGATGAATAATATGACCTCTAATTAGAACAATGCATGTATTTTGAACCTTATTTGAGCTGCTAATAAATACTATATGTTTCCCAAAGGATTACACAGCCATACATGAGTATTTTGAAGACGTTCCTGAAACATTTTTGAATGGTTGATTAGATTAGAACAAACGCTAGAATAAGTTCGAAAATTAAACTTAAAAATAGGACCTAAGTAATGCTTGTCAAGGACTCTCATAAGTCTATCAAGAAAATGAAAGAAACTAACACTAACAAATCATCGGATCAGCATGCAACCTCAAAGACTTTGCGGCCGATTAGCCTAACTTCGCTCTTACTTAAGAACATAGATGAAATAGAATAGATGAGAGGTTGAGCCGATACACACACTATATCGAGAGGCTTTTAAATGCCAAAGAATGTAATCTTGCAAATATGCATTCACATTTACAGAGCCTTCAACAATTAAGGTTATTAGATCTTAGTCCAATGAATCCCTAGATTAGGTTCAGGTTGTAGAATCAATAAGAAACTGGTTGTGGTTCATTTGATATAAAACTTAGGGGAGAACATTCTGTGAAGTGCACTATTCAGAGCCATATTGTCAACCTTACGTTTGGTTATCACAATACATAGTCTACGTTATGTGGACGACATCGTGCTACTTTTGAGAGGAAAGAATATGAATTCACTAGATTCTCTGGAATAGCTATAAACCTAGCAAGTTCAAGGGAACTTGGCTTAAATCTGTTTAAAGGAAAGTGAGAGAGTCGCACGTTGTAACAACCCGCGTTTCTTTGACAAGAAGGATCAAGATATTTAACCGGTGAGGAATGTGAATTCGAAAGATGCTGTGGAATAGGAATTGAATCCAGCAAGTTTGAAGGTACTTGGCTTAATCCGTTTAAAATAAAGTGGGAGGGTCGCACCTTGTAACAACCTGCCTCTATTTGACAAGGAGGATCAAGATATTTTGTCGGGTAAAATACCTAAGTGTTATCACGGATTGGAAGGAAAGGGAGGTGAAAGCAAGTAGATATTTCATATGTAGGGGCACGCCCTATAGGGGTTCTAAAGAGAGCCACAATTTAGATACAACAGACTTAGCTGTATATGAGTGTAATGAAATCCCTGATATATTAGATCCGGAATAGTGTTGCTTAATAAAAGGCGCATTGAGTATAACATCACTTAGGACATTTGAAGAATACGAGTGTGATTGAATGCTTTTATAATAGTTTTGTTGTGTTCAACAAATCTTCTGATTCTTACTTTATCTATTTACTTATGATTGTTGTGTTAAAAAAATATGTTTGAATTTAAAATTTTATTTTAAACTTTTTACTCTCCCCTCTTATATGAACATGAGGGAACGTGTAGCAATTTTTATATTTTATTTAATGAATTTTACATGTCGATGTCTGTTTGTGTTTTTTGTCTAATTGAGAGAGTGCTTTAAAAATTTAGCATCAATTATTGCATTAAATTGTGTTCAATTCTTTTTAAATTGTGTTATTTTTTTCTCTTTTAAATTTAAATTTAAATAATAGCGTTTAAAATTAGTTTTGAGGTTTAGATTTTCCGTAAATTTTAATTTTTTTTGTGTTGAAACGTATTGGTTTTAAGTTTTTTTGTTTTTGTTTTTTTTTGTTGGTTGGTGCTTAACGCTCATCAAGGACCTGAGGACCTGGAGGCACGTGTTTAAAATTTATTTTAAATGTATTTTAATTTTTAATTTTAATTTCTGTTTAATTAATTAATTCATTCATATTTTTGTTTAAATTTATAACTACACTAAATTGTTGTTGTTTTTTGTTGTTCGTCTAATAATTTTTAAATTTTAGTTAAAAGTTTTTTTTTTTTGTTTTTCCACTCGATTATTCTTTTTTGCTTATTTTTGGCGTTTGAAATTTTCTCTTGTGTTTCAATTAAAATTTAATTTAATTTTTGTTGTTTTTTTATTTATTTAGTTAAACTAGTTAAATTGTTTTTATAATTAAATTTAGTTACTTAAATTTATTTTTTTTTTTTATAAATTTTAAACATTTTTTGTTTCTCCCGTTCTAATTATTAATAATTTTTTTTTATCATTTCCGTGTTTATTTTCTTATGTTTTTAATAAAAATTTATTTTATTTTGTTTTAGTTGCAGTTTGTTTTTTTAATTTCTTTGCCTGTTTTGTTTGTTTTTGTTTTTTTAGAGACAAATTAAAATTAATTAATTAAAGTATTTTTTTTTTGTTTGTTTCATAAACTTTAGTAGGTATAATTAATTAGAAAAATATATAAAATTTCTAAACAAAAAATCTGAGGAAATCTTTTCTTAAATTGTTTATAATTTTTTCTTTCTTTTCTTTTAAATATTTTTTTTTTTAATTATAGTAGTTTTGTTTAAGGAAAGAAAAAAAAAATGTTATTTTTTTTTAAGAAATTAATTTAAAAATTAAAAAAAATTAATTAATTGTGTTAATAATGTTTGACATTTTTTGTTTTTTTCTTTACTTATTTTAAATTTAAATTTAAATTTTTAAAAACTAAATTATATTGTAGTATAGTATAGTGTATGTGGTTGTTGCTTATTTTTTCATTTTCTTTCATTCTTTCTCAATTTATAAATTATGGCTGCTGTGTTTTTGTTGTTGTTGTATTGGTTGTTTTTAGTAGTTTGTTGTCTGTTTAAAATTTTTATTTTTCTGTTTTGTTTTGTTATATGGTTTTAGGTAAGATTTTTATTATTGTTGTTGTAGTTTGTATTAGTTACTGCTAACAGTAGAAACGTACACCATCCACTGATAGGACTTGCTTTAATTTTCATTTATTCTGTCGATTGGGCTCCGGATACAAATGCACACCTTCAACCGTAAATATTGAGGTTTCTGAAAAGCAAACAAAATAAACAGAAATTAAATTTATATGTATGTATGTAGGTACCATTAATAGTGATTTTAAAAACAAATTAAATTTTTTTCTTTAAATGTGAGGTTAGTTAGTTAAGAAAATAAAAACGATTTTTTATTTTAATCAGGAAACATTTATTGAAGCATACACGGTATTTGCTCGCAAATATAAAATGTTTTTGTAATGATTTTTACATAATGCTACTCAGCATTCCTGGTAGAAGACCTAAACTCGTTTAGCATTTCAAACCCGAGGTCTCCAATAGTTCTACATCCTTAGCCTTTCATCGGATTCAAACGTATTTCACCAGGAACATTGTCGATTATGATAGAATCTCCACTTTTGTTTGTTTCACTACAAATTGTTTTCAAGGTTGTTTTAGACTGTTGTCGATTAAGCATGTATGGTAATAGGTTAGATTATTACTCTGACTCAGCTTAGTTTCTCGATAGCTTTAAATTTATTCACAATATATCTTAAGCTGTGTGAGCATCCAGGTATAATATGAATTGTATTCAGCTATACAGCCAAAGTGCAAAAAGCTATGAGAATTCTACAAGAAATACTCAGGAACTTGTCCGTTTAACGAAATACGATAAACACAACCATCATATCATATACTCGTACTACATAGTGTAATCATTGTAGAAGCAAATTATGATGTTAGAGTCTCCATTTTATTTATTATTTGTTTTATTTATTTATTACAATACAATTACAAATTATATTCTAATTATATACGAGCGGAGTAACTTGACCATTTGCGCGGCTTAGTGTCACAGACCAGAGCCTCTGGTAGGAATCGAACCCACGGGCCTCACGCTAACAGTCTAGCACACTACCCACTAGACTACCAGGGCACCCGTCCATTTTATTCTGAAATGTCAGTTAAAAACCTTTTTTAAACAATTTGGATACAAAAAGGCCCAAATTTCATGTAACGTATCGTATGTCAAATAGATAAAGATCCCATATAGCCCATAGTTATTGCCTGATCTGTATCCTAACATATCTGAACTTACAGATAGGCTGACTTTCAAAATGTATCAATACAAAGTTTGTATACAGTTCTACCACGGTATATAAATTTTGTAGATATGCAAAGTTACCAAACAATGCATCAACTATAAATCCGATGCCTGGTTGCTTTTTGATTGCGTTAAAAATACACATTGACGACGTTTTGAAATAGAATACATTGTAAACATTTTGTACAGCGGCTTTATGAAACACTATACTTTGTTCAAACACAAAGCAACTAACATTTTGGAAGTCAGCCATATTTAGCGCATCCTACATACTTAGACTATAGGTATGTATGTGCTAATTAGTCCTGCCAGTGATGTAAATATGCCTATAGAAGTCACATGTAGTTTATGCGTATGTCAAGGCTACATTGTTTGACGCTTCATACTTTGGTCTTATCAAATGCCTCGTTAGCTACCATTGCGTATATTTCGCCTTTGAATTTTAAGGAAGGTATGGATTTTCATGAAGTCCCGTAGGCTACTAGCTTGGCTTATTAGACGTGAGACCACTGTTTAAACTCTGCGAGTAAATACAATTGCCATGAATGAGTTTCTCAAAAAATCTGTCGTTCCATATCGATTTCAAATGTAGGTTCCGCCACTCATGCATAAAATTAACAAACACACAACATAAGAGGCTCACGAAGCTTGGTCGTAATCCTGAGCGAAGGTTTGTGTACTACAAGTCAATGATTACTAACTTCTTTTGGACTGAGCCACACAGCTCATAGCCATATCAGATACGCACAAGCGATTTGAGGACATTGTCATCTTACTTGATGATGTTGTGAACCGGCCTCACGGTTTTCTTAAGTCACAGGAGTATGCGAATAAGCCATAAAGAACAGCGGTTCACCCATTGTCATCGGTTAAATTTAGCTTGATTTATGCTGGATGGATTTAGCTTGATTTATGCAGATGACTATTGCAAGTCGTCATAGTCTAGTAGGCAATTTGTTGGCTTCGTCAGACATCTCCAGTAAAACAAAATATGAAAAATATGTTTCTTCGGCGACTTCCTGGCAGCAGATTTCTGGCAAAAACTCCTGAGAGGAAATAAAATTGCCATGAAAATTTTCTCACAAATCTGTCATTCGGAATCGACTTTAAAAACTGTAGGTCGGTCCGCCACTCTTGCATAAAAATTAACACACTTAACATAAGCGATTAGAGAAGCTAGGTCGTAATCCTGACTCTGATGGGTTTACAACTCAATTATGTATGTATAACATAAGATAACATGTACACACAGTTACTAAAGTATGCATACGGTTAACAAATTTCAGAAATTTTTTAACTAATCCGTTTTCGTTGAAAATCTTTATAGTTTCCTTGATGTTAAGTCGGTCTTTTGCATTGGTTAAAAAATTTCTGAAATTGAACTGAATTGCGGCCCTGCAAAGGCCTACACAAAGTACACATCCGATTAAGAAATTTCACAAATTTCTGAACCAATGCAAAAGACCGTCTTAAAATCGAGGAAAGTTGTCAGATTAAAAAATTTCTGAAATTTGTTAACCGTATGTATACTTTTGTGGCTGAGTGTATGTACATATGCATGTGTATGACATGGGAATTTAGACATTTCGGATTCGCTGCATCCAGATAAACCGTGATGAATATTTAAATTAAACACATAATGGCATCAATAGGTCTTTTAAGCAAATAAAAAATGTTTAAATTGTTTTGGAAATGCTTAACAGAAGACCCGATATAATTGTTTTCTCATTTTAATAAAAGAAAATTAAATTTATTGCTCAATAAATGCATAATGAAAACAATTTTTGTTCATATTAAAAATGATTTAAAATTAAATCATTCGTTAAATTATTTCCAATCATTTTTTTTATACTGAATCTCCTCCCATTATAAATTATACTACAGACAGAATATAAAAAAATTTTATTTTTTTTTTTGTAAATTTTAATTTTTAATAAAATTTCATACGAGCAGTTCATGTAAAAGATAATCATTTTAGCCACAAAAGCCACACACTTTTGGCTAAATTGAATTTATTTTGCTGCATAAACTAGACAATTTTAAACTCGAAATTTTTTTCGTTTTTTTTTCATTTTTAACAAAACATAATAATTTTTCAATTAAATTACATTTTTCCAGCAAAAAAAAAAATAATAAAACAAGCGATAAATTTTATACGAACGAAAATTTCTAATTAAAAGAAAAACAATTTAATTATTATCGTAGTGCACGAACGAGAGAAATTAAACCAAAACATGAAATTAAAATTTAAAATAAATTTTCAATTCATTAATAAAAAATGATTTCCATCCAACAACAAGGATAACGAAAATAAATGTTCACATGTAGAAAAAAAAACTCATTTATTTACGCTGCTGCACACATAAATGTAGAGAAATTAAGGCAAGGAACGCGACCGCAAATAACTATTTTCGGTAAAAAGCTCGCTTATATCCATACATAGGAGGGAAGGGGGGAAACACCCCCATCAAATTTATAATTCGAGTTTAAAATTATTTTAAGGATGAGGTGGCGGCGCAGTGTTAGTTGAAAATTAAAATCTGTTTGTATATTTGCTCACTCAGGTGGTAAATACTGCAGCAAATCGCAATATGATGACTACGGGCATACGGGCGTATACTACCTGCTGTTTGCTAAGCAAACAATTTCTCATGCAAATATTTTAAATAAATACGAACATTTATAAACAAATTGAAGGAAGGAATGTTTGCATTTAAAAGTATTTGTTTTTTCTCATTTTTCCTTATTGTACCACATAACAAAAACTATAATAATTGTATCGTAATAACGCTGTAGAACATTTCCTATTTTTAAAAGACAAACAAAAGTTTCCTGTATCCGCCAAAAAATGTACGTCCTTTCGCACGTTAAATTAGCATCTGTGCAATGAATTTTGATGGGCAATAAAGAATTACAAGAGTATTTAATAAGTAAAGCGGTGCATGAAATATTAATAGGGGAAATTCATATTCGCAAAACATATTGGGAAAGGAATCCAAGAAAGATTGTCACGGTCGCTACGCTTTTATATGACACACAACACTGAACAGTAGTGGGTCTAATAGGCTGCAACATTTGCAGGTCTTTAGAGAACCTATCAATGTTGGTATTTTCCTCCATATTTCTTAAATTATAGAGTCTGCATTGTAATGCTAAAAGGTCCGCCAAATAACTTTTTTTTTAAATGCTTTAAAAAAAAAACTACTGAATATTTTCTCAAATTTCTTTTTTTTATTTGAAAGTACAATCCTTCTGGTTAATAATGGATAATAATTTCATTCAAATGGTTGCCTCTGCTGGCCATGCAGTAGCCTACCCGATCGGTTATTTGTAGAATCTGGACTCCAGATCAATATTAGGCATCAGTTTTTCTGTCGCTCTAAAGAATTCGCTCTAATGCAGTCTTTAGGTACAGATTGCAGCACGATTATAGCGTTAATTTCCTTAAATCTCTGAAACGGAATTTTGCTGCCGATTTTAACAAATGAGGTCGCCGTAGTCTAGTAGGTAGTGTGTTGGCTTATTAGACGTAAAGACAGGGTTCGAGCCCTAGGCCAGACATCAAAACAGAATACAAAAAGTATTTCTGCGGCGACTTCCTCTCAGCAGATTTCTGCCAAAAAAATCTGAGAGTAAATAAAATTGCCATGAAAAGTTTCTCAAAAATCTGTCGTTTGGAGTCGACTTTAAACTGTAGGTCCCGCCACTCATGTATAAAATTAACGCACACAACATACTAAGTGGTGTGAGAAACTAGGTCGTAATCCTGACTGAAGGGTTGCACTGATCAATTATGTATGTATGTATGTTTTAACAAATGGCGTCAGGTCTAATGCAATCTAATCACGGTTTCTATAGGTTTTTATCTTCAAATTTCAGTAAGTGGGATCAGTTTCAGAGCAGTATACAACTTTTTTTGCCCCAAATCTCTGAAATATTGGGAGGGTGACATTGTTGTGTTTACAACCTGCTTAAGAAACAAATAGCTGGTAATTAGTTTAAAACATTAAACAAAACATTGACTCTCACTTGACATGGGAGATATTTTATACATGCTAGTGCTTGAAGTCTGAAGTCGCCGTAGTCTAGTAGGTAGTGTGATGGCTTATTAGACGCAAAAGCCTGGGTTCGAGCCCCAGGCCAGGTATCAAAGATAAAATACAAAAAGTATTTTTTCGGCGACTTCCTCTCAGCAGATTTCTGGCAAAAACTCTGAGAGTAAATAAAAATTGCCATGAAAAGTTTCTCAATAAATAAAAATCTGCCGTTCGGAGTCGACTTTAAACTGTAGGTCCCACCGCTCATGTATAAAATTAACACACACAACATAAGTGGTGTGAGAAACTAGGACGTTGTACAATGGGTCAATTCGACCTCCGGGTACTGTACGTGTCTTAATTGACAAGTACACGTCCTCTAACCTAACCTAACCTAGTGCTTGCATATGCAGCAGTACCTCCCTAATACAATAGATGTGTTCGATAACTCCGTTTACCAAATTTCAAGTTTCCATTTCACTAAATTTAATTTAAACTCAATTAGAAATGATATCGAATACAACACACACACACACACGCACACATACAGGCAGTGTGACAGAACAACAACAGTTGTTATGGGGTATGTCTGCTGTATAATACGTCATTTTCATGCTGGTAATTGTTCATTTATTTTAGGGACCACTACTCCGGAATACTAATTGAGTGCAGTTGCCATTTTTAATTTCAGGCATTCAATTTTCAAATCGAAGCAAAAAAAAAAGAGAAAAACAAGAGAAAAATTATGTTGATTTTAAATATTTGCTGTGGCAAACAAGAAGAATTGACTGCAATTGAAGCATTTTATTGTATTGCCATTTAAATATTTGCATTCAAATATTTGCATTTGCATTTCTGTGGATTTTGTTTATGCGGTGGTAATAGTGGTGGTCGGTGATAAGGCAAGTAAGTGGTCGGTCGGTCGGTCGGTTGGTCCTTCTAAATGATTGGACATTTTTAGTTTTAAACAAATATTGTTGCGGTTGCTATTTCATAAAGTTAAGCCCATGATTTGATGCAAAAATAAATTCATAAATTATGATATGTATTCAAACAAACAAATGGCTTGATTGCCATGCATGCATGGTTGTTGTTGTTGGGGCGTGTAAATACATATTTTACAAATGCTGTAACATTTTTGGGGAAATTTATCTTCAGATTTAAATTAAGTATTAAATCACTTTGCAAAGTCATAAACCACATTCACTATGTACATCAGATACCTTTAGTCGTCGCAATGGATTGACTGTATAAATTAAAATTTAATTTCGCATATAATACCACCAATACACACCTACGCATACACGCATAATATGGCAACAGAATTAATGAATATTAAAAGAAGCTACACATTGCAACACGACAGATGCATATGAATATTTAGACATACAATATACTCGTATAGGCGCATAGCATATACAATTATAATCATATCCACCACCATCACCAGCGAATGATAATGAGGCCTGATAATCTCTCGCATCATGCTACAGATTCATACATTCCTATGGTGTAATAAAAATAATCAAATATCACATGATACTCTACAGAGTACGTAGCAGTAACAACAGGCAAATTCGTAAATTCTCTCTAAGTATGTTGCCATTATAAGCAGATGTTGCAAGTGTAATTTGCTACTAGTGGAGGTTTGGATAAGTGGTTTAGCGCGAAAAGCCATAAAGAGATTTTCACAGTAATTAACACAGAGGAAATATGGAAAATAAACACGGATATACATTTCTGCAACACGTTGCGATTAATGCAACACAAAAAAAAAAAACAGGGAGGAATAAATGTTTCAAGAGAGTAGTTTTTGGTAGAGGAAGATGCATTACGTTAACCTAGTAAATCTAAAATGTATACTGTTTGTGGCATAAACAAAAATTAAACTGTGCAACTGCAACATATGCTTGCTAAAGTAATGTAAGCATCAACATCACATAATGACCAAAAACAGCCACTTTAAAGCACAAAAAAAAATCTCGTGAAATTTTACTTACCGTCAGGCAATTCATATAATTTTTTTGGTAATTGTGCAAAATATTGATGATGTAACGCCTCTTCGGCGCCTATTCTTTTATCAGGATTCAATTGGAGGAAAGCATTCGCTATCGTTTCACCTTCAACAATATCATATAGTCTAGGAAAATTGTGACCCAATTTGCGAGGACGATAAAAACCTGCAAAACGAAAACACATTTCGATTCGATTAAATAAACTTTTTTATTCGTTGATTTGAGAAATGTAAACACACAACAAACAAACTTACCCAATTTATGCGGTTTATAACCGGGAAAATGTGTACACCCCGGCCACGTTTCTTCGGTTGGTGTACCCAATAGTTTAAAGATTTTATCCAATTGATCGTATGTATCACGTATACCCGGGAATGTTGGCATACCAGTTATCATTTCAACAAAAATGCAACCCACACCCCACATATCTAACGATGTAGAGTATTCCGTACTACCGAGCAGGACATCTGAAATGAAAAGAAAAAGAAGAGAAAATTTGTTTTTTACAATTCAATATCCATAAAAAAGACTTCTAATATGCCAAAGAAAATAACATCAGCACCTTTTGTGGAAGATTAAGCGCCAATGACCAAATTTGTTTGTCAGTACACAACGGTCACAAAGATTGTTGTTTCTAGGCAACCCTCGTTTTTGCTATAGGAACTTACTTGGGTCTGGCACTCCTTCTAAAGTGCAGTCGTAAATTGTTCAGAAGATTAAAATAAATCTCAGATATTAAACAGATTGGCCGGTCATGTTAGCAAACATAAAGGGTCCGCTAAATAACTTTTTTTTTGAAAATGCTTTAAAAAAAATACTGAATATTTTCTCAAATTTCTTTTTTTATTTGAAAGTACAATCCTTCCGGTTAATAATGGAAAATAATTTCATTCAAATGGCTGCCTCGGCTGGTCTTGCAGTAGTCTACACGATCGGTCCAATTTTTGAGCACATTATCGATTGTGTGCAGCTGTATTTCACCAATGCCTTCACGAATATTGCCCTTTAAAGCGACAATTGTCTCTGGATTGTCGGCGTAACACGTATCTTTGACGGCACCCCACAAGTAATAGTCCAACGGTGTCAAATTGCAGCTCCGAGGTGGCCAAATGACATCAGCTCTGCGGCTGATAATGCGATCTTCAAAAACAGGGCGCAAAACATCGAGTGTAGCTTCGGCTGTGTGGCACGTAGCGCAGTCCTGTTGAAACCAAATGCTGACAATATCCTCCTTCAATTTTTGTGAACAAAAATTCGTTCAACATGGCCCGATAACGATCGCCATTGACTGTAACGACCACTCCTTGATCATTTTCGAAGAAAAATGGCCCAATTATGCGCAAAAATCCGCACCAAACAGTGACTCGTTTTGAGTGCGTCGGCTTTTCAATGTATGCGTGCGGGTTTTATGTGGCCCAAATGCGACAATTTTGCTTGTTTACATACCCTCCAAGAACAAAATGAGCTTCATCTGAAAAGATGATTTTTTTTTGCCAAAATCGGCATCTTCTGGTGTAGGCTACTGCATGGCCAGCCGTGGCAGCCATTTGAATGAAATTATTTTCCATTATTAACCGAAAGGATTGTACTTTCAGATAAAAAAAAGGAATTTGAGAAAATATTCAGTAGTTTTTTTTAAAGGATTTACAAAAAAAAAAAAGTTATTTGGCGGACCCTTTATGTACATTACATATGGAAAATTATTGTGTCATTATAAGAATTTAGAAAGAATTACGACCATGCATAGCATGACGATGACTCCGATTTAATGATTTGGAAAACTTTTTTATTGTAATTATTTTAGCTCAAAAGGTATTCTAGAAGATTAGGTTTCCCGAAGTAATATTTCGAATCATAAGCTAGTAAGCTAGTCCACTACACTCACTACTCTTTGGATTCCATGCCACAACAACGCCTGGTATTATTCCACTAATGCCTGTCAAAGAACAGGTTTTTAAAATTTCTAGGCAATGCCAGAGACTATTCGGTACATTCATACCAGAGATCAGCAATGGGTATTCAAAAAGATGAGTAGATTTGAATCATACTCATAATTTCTGATACTTATACGTATTCATACTTATTCTAATGTCATACGCATACTACTCATATTCGAAGTTTGAAATACTCATCATATTCACACTTAACAATACGTATGATGTTGTTGATTTCGACTCTCTTTTACTCAACATAGAGACGAATCACAAAATAAGTATGATTCACGTACGAACACTAAAATACTCACTAGCAGGTTGTGTGTTTTCTTTGCTTGCTGTCTTTGTCTTTTTCTTTCTTCTTTTTTTGTAAATGCAACAACAACTTAGACTGTAAATTTTGATGAATGATTCGAATCACTCGAATCATTTATGAGTATTATAAGTATTTTTCTAAATTTATGAATCTGAATGAGTAGGCTTATGAATCAAACATATTTCGAATGTTATGAGTTTGATGGCAATGTTGTACTCATACTCAGTGCAACCTGTACTTATAAATCAATGTTGTAGTGAGTACGAATGAATCAGAGTAGTTGAATTTCAATACTGTTGACTCACTTATACTCAAAATTTCATGAGTACTTATGAGTAGCGAAAAAACGATTCATTGCTGATCTCTGATTTATACATACATACAGTGAGCGTCAAAAGAAACTGTACATTAAATAAAATAAACATTAATAAATTACCGTTATTTTTATTTTAAAATTGTTTCATTGCCAGTTTTTAAAATTGAAACAAAAAAAAATAATTCGAAATATTGTCAAATTTTTTCGGGCACTCCCCTTAAGTGGTGGTAAAAGTTGAGTTTGGTGATTATTAGAATTTTATCCTTAGTGTACGGTTTCTTTTGACGCTCAATGTACAGTAGGGTGGTTTTAAAAAATCGATGTCGGATTTTTTTTGGGGGCACCCCCCTAAAATGTTTCTTTCTGCCAGATTTTAGGATTGCCAAAGTTTGAGTACAATTGGAAGATGTTAACCCGTGCCACTACTGGGGCCTCAAATTTCTTAAAAAAAAAAATTTTTTTTTTTTGGCAGTTTTGCGACTTCGGCGATCCATATCTCTGGAACGGCTAAAGCTATTTGCCCGTGTCATACATCAAATTAAAGGCCATACTGTTTATAATATTTTATATTCTACACAATAAATACGTAACTAGTACTGAAACCGAAAAAATAGCGCCAATGTCCCTAAAAACGTGACTAGGTACCCCTGCGAGCGAAGATACGTTATTTGTATTATTATTGGTTATTATGGACAAATACTTGTACTTTGGAATCTCATTTCATTTAAATATGATATTATTGCATGAAGCCTTAGTGCCACATTAGTACTTTGTTGCGGATCCTTTGTTATCCAGAACAGCAGCACAGCTTCTAGGCATCTAGTCGATCAAATTTTGACAAACATGTGGGGGTATTGCGTTCCACGCATCCTGTATAACATTCCAAAGCTCGTCGCAATTTGTTGTGGACACTTTCCCCTGATTGCCCTTTTAACTTCGTTCCACAAATTTTCTATTGGGTTCAAATCAGGGGACTGTTCTGGCCATTCTAAAATGTTAATTTTTTTTGTCCTGGGACCACTGCTTTGTGTACTTTGCTGTATGCTTTGGGTCATTGCCCTGCTGGAAGATCCATTTGAGTGGTATATTTTCTTAGGCATACGGCAGCATTGTATTTTTCAAAATTTCGATGTAATCAGCCGATTTTATTACATTCTGGATACGATATACTATGATGCTGCCACCACCCTGTTTTACCGTCTTTAAATTATATTTTCGATTGAATTCTTCGATCTTACCATGTAAGAAGACCTATCCATCAAGAATTCAATCCAAAATATAATTTAAAGACGGTAAAACAGGGTGGTGGTAGCATTATGTTATAATTGAATAATTCAGATAATATGTAAGACATTATAAAGTAGCCTGATATCCTTTAACAAAAACGTGTACCTTAAAGCTTTCATTTAAGCTGTTAAACGTTTAGTTGGCTGGTTGTAATTTATAACGTTTCATTGGCATAAAAATTAGAAACTATACTTATATTGACTTATCAATTTACCCTCGTTTGCATTGTAAAATAGTTTAGAAACAAGGAAGGATTTATTGTAGTTGTTGTTTTATTCCTTTTTATGTTTTCGTTCAATTGTGGCTATTTTCGGTATCTCAACATTATTCATTCATCTGGCTTAAGTATTTCCTAATAATTTCGAATTGAAGTATAAATATCCACAAACGAAATTACGTTTTTCAATTTGGCTTGGCAACAACAACAATTTTGTGTTTATTTATTGCCAAAATATTCTATAATCTGATGTGATCTTAAGACTCAGGATACAGTCATGCACAAATGGCTCAACATGAGAACTAATGGTTAAAAGTAATCTTTATTGGTTTTGCTTTTCTTAATCAGGGTAAAGTAACTTGTTTTTCTTTATTTTTTTTTTGGGCATGGGGCGGGGGGAGTGAAAAAGTATCCACAATAAACATGGACATGGAATATGTATGAAACATGTTCATCTCCGTATACATACACTTCTTCTGCAGAATATCTCCAGGAATGTATAATGCACGTATGTGTAATGCCACATGCAACTTTACACATGCCTTTAAGTTATCGAGTACAATCAGCATTTGTAAGGATTAAAGAGCATTAAAATTGAACAGGAATGCATTGAATAAAAAGCAACAACAATTTCGTATTGTATTGATTGAAAGTATAATTTTGTAAATTGTATTTAAAATATTCAAACAAAAAAAAAATAATTGCAAAAATATCTTGAAAATAATATTAAAGGACAGGCATGCATGCACATCCTCATGCTGTTGTGAATTGTACATGAGGCCACCTTTGCAACATGTAATTGAAAATATTATTGAGGTTTTCCTTGTTGTTTATTTATTTAATTACAGTTTTAGGCAAATGGAAAATAAGAATTTGAAGAATTCAAATTCCTTTTAAAATTATTTCCTTCCACCCTTAGGTTTGAAATAATCCATACGACTAGTTAATCCGTATTGAGGGGTTAAAAGAACGTTAAACGTTAAATAACATTTAAAATACATTTCAAGAGTAGAAGCTTAAGGATTTTGTATTGTGATGTATTGAACTCACCCGCATTAAAATATAACGGTAAACAATACATATATACGCAATTAAACCTACCCGTGTAGAGCATACACTCAAAAAACTTGTTGAATTGTTTTGCACTCAAACTGAACATGTTGCAATGATTTGTATTCGGCAAAGTGTTTGAAATATGTATTGTTGCTTAAAAGGAGGTTTAAGAAGTGAATTTGGTTTTCGGGGCAGTACCATTAGTTTGATTAGATTTTAACAGAAGCTGATATCAGTATGGTGAATGGAGTTTTCTGTAAAGATTTGTGAACTCATAAGACCGGTTCATAGCGTTTTTTAAGCCACAGATAAGGGGGGCTGATAATATGATATTCTAACTATCCCTTGAACACAGTCGGAATGGTTAAAAAGAAATAATATATAATAGGTTTGGAGCCTAGCTCACTTGGGTTTGGAAAGACCCCTTACACTGTAACACCGCTGTGAATAATTCAACGACTAAATTTTGCATCAAATGTTTCCTTTTCTTCTATGGAGCAGCAGAAACAATTCAGTCTTGGCCTTCCATATAAGATTTCTTCATTTTCCATCTCCATTTTTCGCAATTTATTTCCAATCATATGGTATAAGTCCTCGTAGTCTAGTAGATAGTGTGAGATAATGGGAATAAAGCTATGAAGCTATGCGAATCTAGTATTGAGAGTAAACAGGGAATAGATATACACATAGCCACAGAAGTATACATACGGATACAAATTTCACAAATTCTTTTAACTAATCCGTTTTCGTTGAAAGTCTCTGTAATTGTCTGACAACTTTCGTCGATTTTAAGACGGTCTTTTGCTTTGGTTCAGAAATTTGTGAAATTTGTAAATCGGATGCATACCTTTGTGGGCCTGTGCAGAGCCACAATTCAGTTCAATTTCAGAAATTTTTTAACCAATGCAAAAGACCGTCTTAACATCAAGGAAACTATAAAGATTTTCAACGAAAACGGATTAGTTAAAAAATTTCGGCAATTTTTTAACCGTACGTATAATTTAGTAACTGTGTGTACACATATTTACAGCCGCTAAAGGGACCGACGTCGGCTACTAAACAAGTAGACGTGAGGTCACGGTTAAAATCCCCGGCCAGATATCTCCAACAAAACGAGATATGAAAAAATATTTCTTCGGCGACTTCCCCTCAGCAGATTTCTGGCAATATAGAATCCATCATCGATTCATATTCTCAATTAGGAGCCATCTGTACAAATCTTAGGTTAGGTTAGGTTGGCGGTTAGCTTGATGTTCACAGAAAAGTTCACTCCTTGGCAAATATCACCCATTGTATTACCCAGTTTGAGGTAAGTCCTTTTGTCATGATCCGATAGTGGTTGTATGTTTGAACCAGCCCGAACTGCGGATGTAACCCACCAGCTTCATTAGTCGCACTTTAGCCACCATGTCCAGATCTTTATCCAAAAAAAAAAAAAAACCAATGACGTCTGTTTCGTAGAAATTTTAATTCGAAAACATGTAGGATCTGAACGGGAAAAATGACTCCAATAATTAGAAATTGTTAAGCAAACAGTTGCTATAAGTATGTAAATAGTTAGAAGTGGCTGTCAATCCTAGAGGATGGGCACGCCTACGCCATTAGGTATGGTCAATTATGATATCACAGTTTAACTAGTTACACTGAGTACATCGGTATAGTAGAAGCTCAGCTGATTTCTTTTTGTTCCAATATTCTTCAAATACTTGGCCAATACATGTCCAGTTGTTCTCTGCAACCCCAGCAGAATACATTGCAGATATACGTCTCTTAAGAGTACTAAAATTCAATATCAATTTGGATCACTATGTTGAGAGTACTCTTTTGGAGTTTGAACAGATTTTCACTGTGTAGTCTACATAACTTTGGACAGATTTGAAAGAAATAACCCAAGAAGAATTAAAATTAAGTGAACTTCAGATCAAGAAGATCATGATCAGAAGTCGCTGTAGTCTAGTAGGTTATTAGACGTAAGACCACGGTTCAAACCCCAGATCAGACATCAAAACGAAATATAAAAAAATATTTCTTCGGTGACTTCCTATCAGCAGATATCTGGCTAGAATTCTGAGAATAAATAAAATTGATATGAAATATTTCTCGAAAATCTGTCGATCGGATTCGTCCTTAAACTGTAGGCCCAGCCACTCATGTATAAAATTAATACACACAGAAACTAGGTCCATAAACCTGCTTGAAGGGTTGTAATGGCCAATTATATATGAATGTACATAATATGTATGTAAATTTCAGATAATTTCGAATAATTTTTGTCAATTTTTCACTTCTTCAACTAGCCCTGTGAAAGCGTATTCATGGCTGTCTGTCTGTTGCCGTATAAATGTTGTTACAAAACTCGTTTAAAATTAAACCTGTATGGAGGATCAGCGGACCTAATAGATTGATTATTTTGAATTTTTTATCTTCTCTCAGATGCACATTTGAATTAAAGGGGTTCGCTCGTTCATCGGATTCTTCTTAGCCGTCTTTGGTGTTGTGATTTGAATTTAATTTTTAATACCCAATTTGAATTCCTTATCAAATGGTTTACATACATACGTCGCAACAGTTGGCATTTAAACTAATATTTTTCCTCGAGTGTAGTGTACAGTTTATGTAAATCAATATTTCTTAGTCGTATTTTCTTGTGTTTTATTTTATTTTCCTTTTTTAATTAGAAGAATTTATTTTAAATGAATTCCTTTCATTTGTTTTTTTGTTTTTATTCTTCTTCTACATTTTTTTTATTGTATTTTTAAAAGTTTATTTAGCATTTTACATGAAATTAAATATTCTGAAAACGTTTAACTTGTTAACATGAATAAATACCGACGAATGAAACAAAAACAAATAGTCGAACAACTACAAATGCATGTAGAATGGAAGGAAAAAAACATCAAAAAAAACTTCTTTCTTTCTTGTTTACAATATTTGCTGAAGACGAAAATACAAAGAAAGACGTTAAGTAAAGTAAAGTAAAGAAAATAAAATAAGAAAAAGGAAAACTTCTTTAAAGGAAAATGACGAAAAATCAACATTCACATCCATGTTCAAAAGGGATTTTTTTTAATGATTTTTGCTGCTTTTTTCCCCTCATTTCTATGCAAAGATTTGCCATTTTTTCTCTCTCATTTCTTAAATGCTTTTCTGAAAATGAAAATCTTTTTTTTTTGCTCTTCTAATGGAATATTTCTTTTTATGCAGAAAAATCGGCGAAGTAAAAGCACACATACAGACATACAGTGGTGGCCTTACAATTAGAAACGATGTTTCTAGAACAGAGTTCTCTGGAGTGACGAATCTAAGTTTAATTTGTTCCAATCTGATGGAAAAACGTATGTAAGACGTCCTCCAAACAAAGCCTTTGATCCCAGGTACACAGTGAAAACTGTAAAAAAAATTAACAAAAACACGTGTTGCGAAGTCGTTTCTAATTATAAGGCCACCACTGTACTTAGTTACATTCATATGTATGTACGGAAGAATTCTTGAGTAAGAGTAATGGTGCATTAGTGGAAGTATTAAGAAAATTAAATGTCAGTCAGGAAGACAAACGCGGAAAAAACAAAAACAACAACAAAGAGGATTAAAAATTTAATTTAATAAAAATTAAAATCAAAATGAAAATGTAAAAAAAGGTTTCCAATTTACAAAGGAATACAACGAATACTAGAGAGCGCTGTACATACTTAATTAGAGACATCCGTGAGTAATTTTTCTAAACAGCAATACTGCTGCTGTCTACAAGCATCTGTCGGTTGGCACATGTTAAAATTTGAACATGTTGCGTCATTCAGTTTATGTTTGACACACATTGATAGTAGGCTACGAATTGCTCTCTCAGCAGATTTAGCCCCGATATATAGTCTTTTGAAGTCGCCATAGTCTAGTAGCTAGTGTATTGGCTTATTAGACGTGAGGCCACGTTTCAAACCCCAGGCCTGACATGTCGAACAAAAAGAAATTGGAAAAAAAATATTTCTTCGGCGACTTCCTCTCAATAGATTTCTGACAAAAACTCTGAGATTAATTGAAATTGCCATGAAAAGTTTGTCAAAAAAATCTGTTATTCGGAGTCGACTTTACCCGTTTGACTGCTACGCGGCGCAAAAGCGCTGCGTTCATTTCTTACGAAAATCGCATTTGCGCTGCGAATTTCAGTGTAAAAATTTAGTCAAAAAGCAAAAATAAAATTAAAAGACAAGATATAGGGTCTTCTCCTTATACAGAGGTTATTAGAATTTCGTAGATTTTTTTATTATAATAATTAATTGTAGTTTGCGAGCAGTTTTCGAACGTTCTCACCCGAATCGCTTAGCAGTCAAACGGTTAAACCATAGGTCCCGCCACTTATGTATAAAATTAACACACACAATAAGTGATGTGAGAAATTGGGCCGTAATACTGACTGAAGGGTTGTAATGACCAATTCTGATATGTATGTGATCATCTCTTGTATATTTGTATATCGATAATCAAAATTCATCATCAGCACTGCGTAAAGTCTTATCCTTTAAATCTTTTAATAGTTTAGTCTTTTCGTATTCAATATTGGATTTAAAAATTGTGGTCCAAATTAATATTGAATTCTGGGACTCTTAAAAGACGTATATCTGCAATGTATTCTGCTGGAGTTGCAGAGAACAACTGGGCATGTATAGGACAAATATTTGAAGAATATTGGGTACATGTCCAGCATTATGTCAAACAAAAATAAATCAGTTGAGTTTCTACTATGCCGATGTACTCACTGTAGCTAGTTAAACTGTGATATCACAAGCTAGGTTAGGTTAGGTAATGTAGCGGTCCCCCATTAAAGCAAAAGGTATCACTTAGGTCAGCATTTACGCCCCTTTGTGATACCCCAGTTAATATTCAACACGATCATCAAACATTCCATAGAGGAAACTAACTCCAGACCAAAATAAATCTTGCAATTGTAGTAATCATTAGCTTTGAAAGCTCAGTCAAAGGTATTAGAAAACTTTCGTCTTTTCATGACTATAACAGTGAAATTATAGAAAGTGCTTCTCCTACTTCTTAGACTCTCAGCTCGTGCAGAAGTCGTTTGCCGGAATATACCAAGTTTTTCGGCATGTTTACCGAAGGATAGTGGCCTGTTGGAATTGCTATTATGCAATGGACGACAATTCGATTTAAGGGTAGAAGTCAGAGTCCTCATTTTATCCAAATGAGTCCAGCAGAGTCTAGCAATATTCTTCGTACCCTCTTGCTGCCTACTAGATTCAGTCATCCTGTAAAAAGAGTAGCTAATATCTGAAGTAACACAGGCAATCGGAATACCTATGCTCTATAACATGTTGGAGATTGCGAGCTTCATATCGGCCCTGGCCGGCTCATTAGCAATGCAATTTCTAGATCCCGGAAACCATATGAAGTCGCCGTAATCAAGTAAGTAGTGCATTAACCTACTAGAAGAGAGGTCGTAACTTCAAACCTCGGCTCTGACATCTCGAAATAGTCACTTGGCAAAAACTCTTGAGATTAAAATACAATTGCCATGAAAAAAAGGTCATCAAAACCTTCGTCGTTCGGATTCGATGTTTAAACTGTAAGTCCCGCAACACACAGCAAAAAAAATCAATACACGCCAATATATGCGAGTCAATTCAGTAATACTCACTGGAGGTTATGGCGTGTAGCCACAGCAGCAAATAACAACAACCCTCCAACTGGTATATCTCATGATCAGTAATCATTTCCGGGTACTCTACTTATCTTAATTGACAAGTACACGTCCTCTAACCTACCTTTGAATGATTCTTTGCATTTGCATTTGCATCCACATCCAGACAAGGTCCAACTCTCCTTAAAGTTGACTTGACTTTTCACCACTCTGTAGATATGCTGATTGGGTACTGAAGCAAGAGGCTTACAATGCCAATTTTTCATACAAAATTTTCTTTAGCTCATCGATTCTGTCTTCTCATCTCATGTTTACGTCAATAAGCAAAATTCTCGCCTACGAGACTTGGAGAATTCAGTGTTGATCGCGGAATGCCATTACATTACGAAAAAGTGACTGTTTGATGAGCGATATTGTCTCGAGATGCAATTGGGATTTTTTTAAAGTACCATAGAAAATTCAATAGACTAATACAGGGTGTTCCGTACTCAATTGGCCATTTCAATCTATTTTTCATACCCCACCCATATTGTGTGTGTTAATTTTATGCATGAGTGGCGAGGGGTCTACAATTGAATTTGAAAAGTTTTTCATGGCAATTTTATTAAATTTCAGAGTTTTTGCATTAAGACTGCTGAGATAAAGTTGCCGAGGAATAATTTCTTCACATTTCGTTTTGTATGAGATCTCTGAGCTAGAGTTTGAACTAGAGGCTCTCGTCTAGTAAGCCAAAACACTGCGTACTAGACTATGGCGACTTCAAAAGAGTAGACCTTTAAAGTTAATTTTATATTTTCGCTTTCATTGCGAAAATAACCCTGAAAACAGTTTTTTTTAATGTTTTCTCTTTCTATGCAGCCAAATCGACCGTTTGTAGCGTGATTGAAAACTTTTGAGACATTTAATGTCATTCTTTTGTCTCTTGAGAGACAACGAAATGAAAACAAGCAATTGTTTGATTTGCAAGGAACTACCAAAAAAAAAGAAGGAAACTTTTATTCTTCATTCAAAAAAACTTTCACGAGAACAAACAAATGCAAATAAAACTTAAAGTTTTTCGTGAAAACAAAAGAAATTCTCAACACTAATTAACAACAAGAAATAACATTTCCTAAAAGGAAAATTGAAAAGGGAACTGAACAGCAGAATTTTTTCACTTGACAAAATAAACAAAAAAAAAATTTGCATGACAATCACCATTTCTTCAATTACCGGCGAGAATAAATTTTTCTGAATACGAAATTTATTACGGAATTAATTTCAAAAAAAAGTCGCTGAAATAAAAAACTTACCGGGTGGACGGTACCATAACGTAACCACTTCATGTGAATATGTATGACTGGGTACACTTTTTGCTCGCGCCAAACCAAAATCGGCCAATTTCAATTCGCCACAATCGCTGATCAAGAGATTTTGAGGTTTAACGTCACGATGCAATACACGACGTTTATGGCAGTAGGAGAGGCCACGTAATAATTGAAATAAAAATAAACGAACATTACGATGATCAAGGCCACCGGGATGCTTTTCCATATACTGTGATAAATCCGTATTCTGAAATGCAATAAAGAGAATAAAGAAGATTAGTGTGCTTAGGTCACAGTCCATCCTCAGGCTACTTCGTCAATCTTACTTACCACATATTCAAATACAAATGTTAGGGTTTCCCTCGTATGCACAATATCATGTAGTGTTACGATGTTTGAGTGTTTCAGTTCTTTTAATAGGGAGGCTTCACGTATCGCTGTAAATGGTGCACCTTCTTCTTCCTGCAGTCTGATTTCCTTTAAAGCAACACGTTGATAAGTTAGTCTGAAATTGAAAAATGAAAAACAACAAAATGAAATGAAAATGCCAAAATTAATAATAAAATATTTTATTTTATATTCCAAGCGCCGTTTTTATTGCTTGTTGTTGTTGTTGTTCTTGTAATTGGGTTATAAAAACGACGACGATGACGCTCATAATTTCGTGTGGTTGGTTTGTTAATAAAAGTTTATTTTTTTTACTACCCAATGTTTATATCATAAACATCTTTTTGTCACGGGGTAGGGGTAGTGGGGGTAGGCAGTTAATGTTCTTAAATTTCTGGCAATAATTTTATTTAAGCAGAGTCGTCGTCATCGTCGTCGTCATAAAGGTGAAACATTAATTTTCAAATAAAAAAATATTTTTTTAATTTTTTCCATTTGTTTTGCTTTAAAGAGCGTAAAAGATTAAAAGCTTTTAAAAAGGGGGAAGTATAGCCAATCAGGGGTTTTAATTATTTTTTTATGATTTAGAGCTTATCGAGCATGTTATAAGCTTTGAATAAAAGTTGTCGATATGATATCGGGTGGGCCATCTATCAGTTTAAATGTGTATCATCGGTTATTTTGAATCTAGCAATACTTATGTCATTCTATTCTGTTACAAAATTCTGTATATTATCTCCTCATCGTAATTAATGGATTTATTGGGCCAACGAGAACCTACACTACGATGTCGATTTCGCAAAAAAAAAATTATTTTCGAATGAAGCTCATTTTCATCTAGGTGGGTACATTAATAAGCAAAATGGCCGTATTTGGAGCTCAGAAAACCAACACGTGGTGTTGCTGAAGCCAATGCACCCATTAATTACGAGTTTGGTGCGGCTTGTGGAGCGGAGGCGTCATTGGTCCATATTTCTTTACAAATGAGGACGGTGCAACCATTGCGGTCAATTGAAACACCTAGCGCCAGTTTTGCAAACCTGAAATTTTAAAATGGTACTGAACTATAACTGAAAGAGTACTTTTTTGCACCAAATGGTACTTTTGAAAAAAAAAAAATACATACGTGCATAACTGGTCATTATAATCCTTTAATCAGAACTATGACCTAACTTCTCACACCATTTATTTTGCGCATACATACATACATAATTGGCCATTACAACCCTTCTGTCAGGATTAATTTTATCCATGAGTAGCGGCGGGACCTACAGCTAAAAGTCGACTCCGAACTACATATTTTTGAGAAACTTTATTATGGAAATTTTATTTACTCTCTCAGAGTTTTTGCCAGAAGGAAGTCGAACAGACTTTACGTATTCCTCCAGTACAAGACAAGAACAGCTGATTCGGAATGTAATAAAACGTAAAACCCCTGCTTAGTCAAACGCCGAGGGAATGTAATGTAACATACATACATTCATTTCTAGCATATGAAAAGCAATGCAAATGCTTACCGAAATTACATTACGGTTTGGCAAGCGTTTTCATTGCTTTTCGTGTTCTAAAAACGAATGTACGTTCCGTGTACGTTTGGCTAACCGGGACTAAAACCTAACTCTACCTTTAGCATTACATTGAACGTGCTACTAATGCATTAAAAGTTGAAAAACGCACGACATAAAATATGTAATAATAATAAAAATGTACTGAAACCGTTGCGGGGGTACTGCAGTATTTTTAAAATGAAAAAGTACTGAAAAAAGTTCAACATTACTGAATTTTTCAACATTGCCTAGCGCTCCATGACAACCGATTATTTTTGTACGGTATTGATGTGAACGATGTCTGGTTTAAACAGGAAGTTAGGATGCTGCAACTTGCCGCACACCTCATGCCACAATCAATTTATTTCTTCAAACGTTTGATGGCCGTTTAATTAGCTGAAATGATGATGTCAATTGTCCCCTCAAGAAGTTGCGATTTAACACCGTCGGATTATTTTCTGTGGGGCGCCGTTAAAAGAAAAGTGTTAGGCCGACGAACCAGAGACAATTGAACATTTGAAGACCAACATTCGTGGTGCAATTGCCGAGATACGACCCCATACACTCGAAAAAGTGCATTAAAATTGGTTTGATTGAATGAGGCACTATGAGGCAAGTTGCGGTAGCATAATGAATGAAATTATATTCCATTTCCATATTCTATTCTACTGGATTTTTAAATTTTGAACTTTTCAATAGCCCACCCTACATAAGCAAACCAGTATCCCTGTAAGGATTAAATTACTAATACGGAACCGAATACCATCAGAGTCTTATAGAACTTTGCGTAAATAATTCGACGATTCTAAATTGCTAAAATAAATTTCTGAAAAAGCAAAAACTCGTTTAATTTCCAAAGAAATTAAATCTCTTGCCAGAGACAATCAGCGATGGAAAAAGTTTGTTGCCCCCTTTTAGTAAAAAGGGCCATTGTAGAAGGTTTGGAACGAATATAGAAAATGTATTTCCCTCAGTAAGTCTACGACATCTAATTTTATTAGAGAATGCTGGATGGAAGTGTTGAAAAACTATATTCCTCGTGGAGGAATGAATATCATAGTATGTTACAATTAAACATGAAGAAAACAGATTCCAAACATTTGAAGAAAGGACTAAACTGGGCCTAAGTACGTTAGCAAACGCAAATATTGTGGGAATTCCTTTAACTTTCCATAGGTAAGTTACTGCGTGCATTATCATGAAAATAGGATTGGCCGAGTCCGGGACTTTTTAAAAGATTAGTAGACCTCGGCTTTTGCAATTGAGCTTTGTACGAATTGTTATATAAACTGGTGTGACTTCAGACTCTCCGAGTATTATCACAAATTGACAGAGCTGGGGAGAATTTTCGATTTCAGAATTTTAGATAAAAAGTTCGGAGAACATCATATTCGTTTGGAAAGGCGCATCAGATATTGAAGATTCGAAGGCTGAATACCATTATTGGATCAGTATTAAATGAAAGTCTTTGTTGTATATTTTCTATAAACGTTTGAGCTGTTTGTCTCAATTTTTCTTGGGATAGGTTAGGTTAGGTTAGAGGACGTGTAATTGTCAATTAAGACAAGTACAGTACCCGGAGGTCGAATTGACCCATTTTACAACGTCCATAAAGAGGGAAGGATAATAGAGGGTTAAAAAGGAGAGGATGTAGTAAAGGGGAGAATGGGAAGTGGAGGAATTACACAGATAATACACAACAAAAAGGGGAGAGCGCGACTACACTGATGAAGCCCTAGCGCCTCTCAACCAGCCTAAGCCACTAATGAATCTGTGGAGAGCCTTGATGTCGGCTCTTGACACAGAATTCAAACTCTCAAAGAAGGCCCTGCCAAGGGTACTCAACCTCAACCTACCAAGGGCTGGGCGGTTACAGATTAGGTGTTCGATAGTCTCCAACTCCTCCTCATCGCAACGTGCCCTGCAATAGTCCGGCTGGGATCTGTTCCAGATCCCCGTCAGCGACCTAATCTCGCAGTGCCCCGTGATAAAACCGACAACCAAGACATCTAGAAACAAAACAATCCGATCCGTTCCCCCAACACCTCTGCTCTTCCTCCCTGACCTCCTGATGAGGCCGTAGAGGTGACAGACTGGGGGGTCAGGACCAACTATCAAATCGCCGCCAGAAAGTGAACCTAACCTAGCGAGCACATCCGCCGTCTCATTGCCCAGTATTTCGCTATGCCCGGATTCCAGCACAGACGGATACGTTCTAGTCCAAAAGTCCTCAACGACTCCTTGCACTCGCGTTTCTTAGGATAACTTTGTGCCTGTGTGTGTTAAGAAAAATTCAATTTTCTTAAATAAATTCTTAAAGCAATGGGTCTTAGTTTTTTTTTTTCTTCTTCGAAGTTATATTCCACAAACATTCTATACTAAATGATACGATTTGAACTTCAGCATTTCTGAAAGGAGAGATGAGGAAATGGTCAACATCTAGATGCGAGGAAACATAGGAATGACATACATACGACCATTAAGAACCTGCATAGGATGGTCCAATACTATTTCCTGAAGGTTATAACGTGAGGAAAAGAAGTCAATTGTTGATTGATCTTAAAGTGTGTGACACAAGTTACTATACCCTAGGTTAACAGTACATCCTGACAAGACCATTGCAATAGCTGGTCGATTTCTTTTGCTAATAAGTCTATGATTGACAACCCTAATTGCAACTTTATAGGAGCTTTCAAATGAATACTTCCCCTGCACAATGTGCTAATAACACACATTAAATCGTTTTATTTTCCTTCCCTAGAACTTTGATTTTAAGGTCATAGAAGAGCAAAATCTGTTGCATTCATTAAAGCACATAAAACCGACAACATTTTGCAGGTCAAACACAAATTTCTTCATTTAAAGCGAATGTAATACGTACGACATTCTTTGCCTATTAAAATCGTAACATTTAAGCAATAAAAGCAGAGCTTTAAGATGCTGCTTCCACGATACAAATAAATTTATTTTATGTCCAGCCAGCAAAGTGCGTTGCGTTAAATAAAAATAAAGAAAACTAAACAGAGAGAGAGAGAGAGAAAGCGTGAAAAAGAAAAGAATTTTCATTTAATGTAAATAACCTCTGTTGAATGTCACATTTTAACAATGTTTTCAAAGAGATCCACAAGAAAAAAGGCATCAAATAACACAGAATGTATGACACAATTACTGTTATAAACATCACCACTACCGCCACCACACTACTACTACTATGACTACTACATGCCACAAAGAACACTTACACAAAAGTAGAAGAGAGAGAGAGGAATATGTGGCAAATACATACATATACAAATGATTACATATCACACAAGATAAAGAAAGAGGGGCCAACTGTCAACTTATGCAGGAGTAAATAACAAGAAAATATTTTACAAGTTGTACTGTACATACGATGTAGTCGTATGTAAAGCCTAAATTAGGATACAACATTTAAAATAAAATATTTACACAACACTGTGCAACATTACACCACTGCCACTGCCACCACCACCAACTTCCATTTTCAGTCCTGTTTACTAAGATAACAAAACACTGACCGTTCTTTGAAAAACGTTCAATGCTTGAAGAAGTCATTTTATTCAAACAAACAAAGTTAGAACACTAATCGTAGCCAAGAAACAACGCTTGTTGTGAAAATGTATTGGGTTGCTGTCTAGTAAGATAGCACCCTATCTACTAGACTACACACGGAACAGAAAAACTAACGACTTATTCGTATTCCTGATTCGGAGCGTAACAAAACGTAAAGGCCCCGCATAGTCAAACGTCGATGGAACGTAATGTAACATACGTTCGTTTTTAACATGTAAAGAGCAATGCAAATGCTTACCGAAATTACATTACGGTTCGGCAAGCGTTTTCATTGCTTTTCGTATTCTAAAAACAAATCTACGTTCCATGGACGTTTGGCTAACCGGGGCTAAAGCCTAATTCTACCTTTAGCAATACGTTGAACATTCTGCTTAATAGCTGAAAAGCGATAGACATAAAATATGTAATAATAAAATAGTACTGAAAGCGTTGCGGGGGTACTGCGCAAGTACTGAAAGAAGTATTAAAGTACTGAATTTTTCAACACTGGTACGGCTCCACAAAGATACGGTTTAATTGCCTATCTTTACGCTGTGATCCTAATCTTTCCTGTAAAGATGCCAGCAAGATTTGCCATTCCTATAAACAGGGTGCAAAGGCTGGCTGGCTAGATAAATTGCTCATACACAGACCATCAACTAGTGTTGAGTTACTTAAGCATACATATTGAGCGCCAGCGTGTAAATTTTAAACGAATATATTTTTAATATTCTGGACCTGAGAACACAATTAAATGTTCGCAGGAATCCAGCCTATTTTTTATTTATCTACGGCTAATCGGAACAAGAATACATCGCTCAGATGGCTGTCAGTGTCTCGAAGTAGCTTTCGACTGTATACTCGAGATTGCCCACTAATGGTCATGGCATCCGTTAAGAAAAAAAAAAAATAAATAAAAAAACTCAACGCAAATTTGCTGCTGCACATTACTCCATTTTCCCTTCCTCAAAAACTTATTTTTCGAATTCCAAAATAGAACTCCACTCCCTGGGTGCAGGTCATAGTTTAAGGCCAATTGCCAATTACCACCCAAAAAGGTTTATGGGAACAAAATTTCCGAAAGGATGATGAAAATTGCAACGTTACAATCAATGGAACAGTTTACCAAGTTGAACAAGTTGCGAGTGGTCGTAACAACACGGTGAGAGATGAGTATTGTTCTTAAATTATGAAGCAGTCTATTGATCGTTAAGATCATGCAATTTGACCACACGAAGATTATATACGACGTAGCATAATAGTTTGTATGTCGACTTTTTATACGAGAGGAGCCTGTGGTTTAAACCGTAGCTCAGATGTCAAGAACAAAACGAAAATAATTTTCCTTTCGGTAACCTTCTCTCAGCGACCTCTTTTGGGAAAAAAATCTGAAAGTAAGATAAGAACTGTCATGAAAAGTGTCTCAAACAGCTGTCGTTCAGAGTTGACTTGTAATTGTAGCTTGCGCCACTCGTAAAATTAACACACGTCACATGGGGTGCTGATAGAAGCTAATTTGTAATGCTGACTAAAGGATTGTAATGCCCTAGTAAGAAAGTCTTTTTTCTTGTGGAGATACATGAAGTTTCCTGCATACAGGAACAAGCTAATTACAATGCAATCATCTCACTGTAAGCCAATCATGGTGAGATATCGGGCAAAATCCTAGAAAATGGCTGATATTTATCGATCCAAGAAAACATAATCATACATATCGACGCCTCCATTCTATAACGTTCTAAGTATACGTAAAACATTTTTAATGTTCTCGCATTTTTAAATTCTACGTTCTCTAACTTAAATACTGTCAAAATTTGGTTAAGATGCGCCGATCCGTTCCGAAGTTATAGGGAAAAATCTCCTTAGAATACACATATGGTCGTATGTCGCGTGAAAACTTTGAGACCTCATAACTCAAAACACACTTTTTCGACTTAGAATGTTATAGAACAGAGGCGTCGATATGTACATACATAATTGGCCATTTCAACCCTTCAGTCAGGATTCCGACCTAGTTTCTCACACCACTTATGTTGTGTGTGTTAATTTTATACATGAGTGGCGGGACCTACAGTTTAAAGTCGACTCCGAACGACAGATTTTTGAGAAACTTTTCATGGCAATTTTATTTACTCTCAGAGGTTTTGCCAGAAATCTCCTGAGAGGAAGTCGCCGAAGAAATACTTTTTGTATTTTGTTTTGATGTCTGGCCTGGGGCTCGAACCCTGGCTTTACGTCTAATAAGCCAACACACTACCTAGTAGACTACGGCGAAAACATAATCACTTTTGGAAACTTTCGATGTGTTTTCTTTCATCAACTTTCGAAACCCAAACGATATTTGCTACGCTAATTTGGAGTGAACACGGGACTTAGATTTTTCGATTTAAAGACATAAAACTTAAGATTCTATATAAAGAGTACCGTATGGAATAGGTGGCTTTTTTGACATGAGGCCTCTAAAATTAAGGCCCTTAGGCCTAAAATTCACATGAAATATTTCTCGAAAATCTGTCGTTTGGAGTCGACTTTGAACTGTAGGTCCCACCACTCATGTGTAACACTAACACAAACAACATAAGTTGTGTGAGAAGCTAGATCCTGACTGAAGGGCTGTGATGACCACTTAAGTGCGTATGGAGTAAATCATTGGCTGCCAAGATAAGCGATTTTTCTCTGTCTGGATACATGAAGTTTCTTCTTTGTATAGGAACAAGCTGACTGCAACATACGCACTGGTAACCTGCAGTACTGGAAAATGTATGCCAGAATTGGAAAAGACGAGAATTACCAAGAACCATTTGCGAAACAAAAATCTGTAGTGGTCTTTGATTTTAGCTTTAAAAGCGTAAAACTGAAGATTCCGTATACATAAAAACGTTAATGTGTGTGTTTAAAGCCATATTCGATTTGCACAGAGTATAACAACGCAGTATTACTCAGGGATCCTATAAACTTAACAACTTTATGTGTGATAAGTTGCAAAGAAGGAAATGAAGAAGGAAAATAAAGAACTAAAAGTGTCAAATTAGGTTAAATTTTATGACACCTTTGTTCAGTTCTTTTCGCAGTTTCTAATGCGATACGTTACGTTACGTTGTTTTGTTTTTTTTCAATGGCTTTTTAGAAAGGCATTAAAAGTATCTAGAAAAGGCGGCCAGAAAAAAAAAGCATTGCAAAAGAAAAATGCCTCAACGGCAAATGTAAACATGAGTTTAAAAGTAAAAAACAAAAAAAAAAAACGAAAATAAACTACAAAATAATTTTCATACGAAAGGAAAATAAGGAAAAAGGAATAAGCATTCAAGCATCGTACATATATTCAATGAAGAAAAAAAAGGAACCAAAATCCATGCCACATGTGAAAACTTCAACCAGCACATGTGGTTCATATTTTATGACTTTTGCATGAGTTGGTTGATGGAGACGGGAGACTATAGTCCCTAGCACTGCTATACTCCTATCATCATAACGTCTTCTTCTGTACCTCTATACTTCAGAATAAATTGTTATTATTGTCAGCATCCAGATATTCTTATGCAAGAAGAAAAAAGAAATTCCCGAAAAAAATAAACTTAAATTAAGAAAGTTTTATTTCGTGTACATACTGCAGACGATATATTGTGTTATTTGCAGCTAGTCTTGGCTTTTTATATGTGTATTACCAACAAAATATTCTTATAAAAACTCAAAAAAAAAAAGAGGAAAATAAGAGAGAAAATGGAACATAACTTTATTACCCAAAAATATAGGTACTCCCCCCCCATTCACATGTGTGTGGTAGATAGTATGTGGCAAAGTTTTATTGCCTGCCTCATCCACCATCAATAGAAATATAAATTTCAAGTATTTCGTGAAACTATTTTCAAAGTTCAAATTGAAATGTAAAAGATATTGACTTTAAAAATAAAGAAAGTTTTCTTTTCCAACTTCAAGTTGCAATGTTGAGCAATGCAGCCACACACTACTACTGACATGACTGACTCAATTAATTTTTGAAATGCTGCAAAACTCTTTAGAAAGTGAAGTGGAGTAGAGGAGGAGTTGGCATTGAGTTTTAAGTATCAATCTATTTATGAAAACTGAAATTGAGGCAAAGAAAAGTTACAAGAAATTATTGAAATGAGACGCAAAATATGAAGCAGTTTTGTTAGAAAATCAAAATTGAGCCTTTGAGTTATAAACGCGGGATAAAATGTACTTAAGACGGGTTAGTTGAATGAGGTAATTATCAGCAACTCTCTCTGCCTCTTAACTCTTGTCAACAAAGACCTGTTGTTGACAGGGATGCTGTCAAATGTGTGAACGAAATAATCAAAAATAATTTTACGTGCTCATTACGCATTATTTTTTGCGCAAAAACAATCACTCTTCAAGGCCTTCATAAATACTATGGACGCTGTGAGCCATGAATAAATGTTAGTTGATTAAATTTCATTCTGTCAGGCACATAACGTTCTGGACGTTTAGTTGATGTAGAAACTATACGAAAAAAGGTGAACAAATTCACGATATGAAATTAGGCATAAGGAAATTCAAAGATAGAGAGTTATTGGTTTCAAAAGGAAATTCAAAGATAGAGAGTTATTGGTTTTATTTATGACAGATTATTTCCTTTGGAGTTTAGTGTTTCATGACCGGCGCTCTCTTCCAATACACTAGGGACTAAACAGCTGTGCAAATAGTGGATTTCTAAGCTCGAAACATTGCCAAAGAACGACATCAAGGAATAGTCAGCCAATAAAGCCAGTGTGCAGCACAAGGAATTGGGTCGACTTAATAAGGATTTAAAGGGAAAAAGAGCCCAACTGAAACAGGACACATAAAGATCCGATAGCCCTGTATTAGGCTACGAATTCCTGATTCATTTGCAATATTCTCCTGATTTGGTGCCGAGCGAGTTACCAAAGATTAAGAATTGGCGTTTGGACAGAGATCAGGAGAATATGTTGGACAATAAAATTATTATTTTTTGGCCAAAAACTTGCACTTCATTCAAAAAGTCTTGGGATTATTGACCTGCCTTCTTAAGGACTCCAACTATATCGAAATTAAATCCTAATTGTAATTGGAAAATGCCCAATTTTCTAAAAAAAAATTCTCCTCTTGCCATTTAGAAGGCAATGCCATTATGTGATACGAATGTAAAGGCAGTTGAGATTTCCAGGGCTGAAACTATTTTCCAGGTACCATTGATAATGGAAGACATAGATGTGACCCTTCTCTCCCGCTCACTTAAACTTCAATGTGGTAATATACAGGCTATTAGACGGGCGGCTGGGAATAACATAGCACAACCACGCAGTTACGGCCTCATCTTGGCAATGAATTCTCATGTTCTTTGATGGCGATGAATAGGAGCCATATGACCTTACTTGTACCATTGTCTCATAGTGAGATAGATATGTACAGTGTGGAGTATTATTGTCGTAGTTGCGAAAGTCTCTGTAGTCTAGTAGGTAGTGTGTTGGCATATTAGACGTAAAGCCACGGTTCAAACGCCCCAGGTCAACATCAAAAACGAAATATGAAATCTTTTAATATTTGAAAATTTGAAAATTATGATGAAATTTTTTTTTGCTGTCACTGTGATTGAAAATAGAATTTTTTGGGTTTTTGGTGTATGAGAGAACTTTAATCACAAAAATTTAAATTTCTTATTAATATTTTTCTTAATTTTGTGTTCTTTCTTTCCTTTTCAGGTAAGTGTAACTTGAATAATGTGTGAAGAAATTTTAAACTTTCTATTACCGAAAAGTGAGTAAAAATTTAATTAAAAATTATTCTTACAACATTATGAATTATGATGCCAACTCTGGGCATCAATATTAGTCACAAACTCAAACCATATTTTAATTATCCTATATGGAGCTCCTACTGAAGATCACAGTTCACTTCAAGTTGACCAAGCTATACAGAAACCCTTCTTTAACCATATTTTAATTATCCTATATGGAGCCCCTACTGAAGATAACAGTTCACTTCAAGTTGACCAAGCTATACAGAAACCCTTCTTTAACCATATTTTAATTATCCTATATGGAGCCCCAACTGAAGATAACAGTTCACTTCAAGTTGACCAAGCTATACAGAAACCCTTCTTTAACCATATTTTAATTATCCTATATGGAGCCCCTACTGAAGATAACAGTTCACTTCAAGTTGACCAAGCTATACAGAAACCCTTCTTTGGTTGAGTTCACAAAGCCTATTCAAACCTTAGCATTTTTAGAAAATATTTTCACTATCTAAGATGCGTCGGCAGGAAATATTACCAACACATAGGTTGCCTTTTCAAAATGTTAGTTGCTTTGTGTTTGAACAAAGTATAGTGTTTCATATTGCCGCTGTACAAAATATATACAATGTATGTTATTTCAAAACGTCGTCAATGTGTATTTTTAACGCAGTCAGAAAGCAATCAGGCATCGGATTTATAGTTGATGCATTGTTTGGTTACTTTGCATATCTACATAGTTTATAAACAGTAGTAGAACTGCATACAAACTTTGTATTGATACATTTTGGAAGACAGCCATACACACTGTTTGAAAAAAGATTAATAAAGTCGTCTTTTTTGCACCTCCAAAGGCTCCTACTTCGCTGCAAGGGTATAACATCAATTCAATCAACAACGTTCTTCATCATAATACCTAATGCATCAAAACCATTCCGTTTTTAAAGAATTCACTCTTTAATTGTGTGCATAAATAGTGTGTTTGTGTGCCTTTCATTTTCATTATTATTTTAATTGTTGTTGTGCTTTTAAAACATTTTTCTTTAATCATTAACATGAATTTAAATGAACCAGAGAGCCTGTACTCACAGCGGTATAGTTTTCAGAAGAAATAAAAAAAAAAGAAACGAGAAAAATAACTTGACATGAGAAGAAGTCTTTAGTTGGCTCTTAAAGCATACGAGGGTTGTTTGAAGACTGTTTTCTTTTTTTATATAAAATATAAAATATAACACTTAAAGCCCCTAGACAAGCTGTTAAGAAATGCAAAAAAAAAGGGTGAAAAACTGGGTCACTGACATGGTAAAACAAAAGTTTAAATTAAAAGAGAAGAGCATGTTGAGTCTCTTACCATTTTTTGAAATAAAATGTCATTGCCTGTATCAGAATAATGAGAACGACGAAGAGTAACTATTAAAAGGCATGATGGAGAGGAGAAATGACACAGATTATGTAGCTACGTACACGTCTGGTCTTCTGCATTGTCCTTAAACCTCTTTATTTAAAGAGAGTTTGTATATGAAAAAAAGGAAAGTGAAGGAAGACAGACGGAGAGAAAGAGAGTGGCGAATAGGCTTTTAGTATTAAACAAATATTAACACTTTTGTATGGTTAAAGTATCCTTCATAGATGACACTTTAGTACACTAAATGAGCGTGAGTGAGCGTGAGTGAGGGTGAGTGAGCGACTGGCTGTGTTTAAATAGTGTGCGAAAGCCATAAAGGACACAAAGTTAAGCATGAAAATCATTAGGGATCTCCTCTGCTTGTATTCGGTATTGTATTATTATGAAAAAATACTTGAATTTCTGTTCTTTTTCTTCAGATTTTTTTTTTTTTTTGGCGTGAGTGTGTTATAAAAACATCAATCACTTAAGATTTCTCTTCTTCTTTTTCTCTTCCTCTTTAGTTTTATTTTTATTATTTTTATTTTTTTCTCGTTGTTTATTTTTGCTTTTCTAATCTACTTGTGTGCTTTATTTTCATTTTATTTTCGTTTTCATTTTATTATTATTCAAGAAAAATGTTCTTTTTTTTTCGTTTTTATTATTGGCTTCCACTACTTAAGATTTGTTAGAGGCTTTTAAAGATAAATTCACTGCTAAAAGTCATCTCAAGACGAGAATCTCGTGTTCAAGTGAACACGTAATAAAAATCCATAAAAAAATACGTACTAAATTATTTGAATTGGATTCTTCTGTGTCATCTTAAAGATTGAATGTGGATGATTGAAGAGATAAAATGATTGAAGAATGTTGCATGATTTGCAAGAATTTAAATTGAGCCAATGAGTTGGCGTTTTATTTTCAAAGTAAAACATGATTGCATGAATACAAACAATGCCTTTTAATCAACTCTATTAAATTGTAAGGAAACTATAATTGGTCGTGACTAAGCCTATAATAATTTTCGAAAACTTTTCAGAAAACTTTTATAATTTTTTAGGCAACTTTTTTTTTATTTTAAAAACAAAATTCAGAAATTTTAGAATTCTTTCAATCCTTTATCCAAATGAATGAAAAGTTTCATTTAAATTTTTTAAATAAGAAAGTTTTATAGGTATTGTTTTGGTTTACTAGACAAGTGCACGTGAGTTCAAGTCTCAGCGCGGAAATTAGAAAAATAGCAGCGCATTGGTTCATTCAATTGTAATGAATTGCCTTTCTTTTTAAGAGATAAGCAGAATATGTTGAAAACAAAAAATGATTTTTTTTTTGTTTAAAAACTTGCATTTTAATCAAAAGGTCTTGGACTTATTGACCTGCCCTCTTAAGGATACCAATTATATGGAAATTAAATTCTTATTCAAATTTTTATTCCAATATTTGTAACATATATGTTAGGGCACTTGGACCGGCACTACTTTACGGGTACCACCGAATGTGGAAGGCTTGGGTGTGCTCTCCAGCAAACTTAAACTTCAACGTGATACTATATAGGCTAGTAGATGGGCGGCTTCATAGCACAACCAGGCAGTTATGGCCTCATCTTGACAATGATTGTTCCTTGATAAGGACAAATAATAGGCATATGATCCATTTGTCTCATAGGGAGATACATACATATGTACAGTGTGGAGTTTTAGGCTGACTTCCAAAATGTATCAATACAAAGTTTGTATACAGTTCTACTACGGTATATAAATTTTGTACATATGCAAAGTTACCAAATAATACATCAACTATAAATCCGATGCCTGATTGATTTTTGACTGCGTTAAAAATACACATTGACGACGTTTTGAAATAGTATACGTTGTAAACATTTTGTACAGCGGCTTTATGAAACACTATACTTTGTTCAAACACAAAGAAACTAACATTTTGGAAGTCAGCCTTACTGTACCAACTGCGACAGGTGATGCCTTACTAAAATCGAACATACTTCTTCTGAATATTTCTTCGATTTGAAACTGGAGCATATTATATGAGTTTCGCATTGAAAACAATTTCTGTTAGAATTGACCTGGGAGCCGGAATCGCCTGTCACTCTTTCTGAATCCCAGTCCAGAATCCAATAGACCAGAAAAGCGGATGTAAAAGTACATTCCAATTAAGTTCACGAAGCGAATTATTACAACGGATATCTAAAACTGGGCTCGTGAGCAATTGTTTCCTTCAAAAGATCAAAACTGTTGGTGCGTTTTCTATCCGATAATTTTGATTGTAAGGATACTCCTCACTCTGGTCAGCAATCACGTAAAATGTCGTTGAAGACGTGGTAAAAAAAATCAAGAAAGATCGGCCCATAAGCAGAGTGAACATTGACAGCGAAATAGGCATTCAACACCGGTATTTGAAAAAGCCGCGTACAGAAAGAAGTTCTATGTTTGGGTGCCACTTGAGTTGAGTTAACATTGAAACATTAAATGGACTGAATTTTCGTTTATGATTCATTGATAGAACAGAATGAAGCAACGAATAATAAACGATTAAAAGATTATGATCGAAGCAGGCTGACGGTCGCAAAACCTTTGTTTCTAGTGGGTTTGAAAGGGAACCGTTTTGCAATGAGCCTATACAACAACCCCATCAAACAATTAATACTGATCAGCACGAGATTAGAGCCAACAATTCAATTAAAACGGCCAAAATTAATCAACGGAATGGTTACAACATCTTTCACCATCATGACAACGCCCAAACAATACATCTTAGATGACTTTGCAGTAACTCCCTCTGCCAATAGTCGTCCGGAGCTTGTATCAATGTATGCAGAGTCTTGAATCCCCTTTGGTTTAGCTGGGGCAGAAATTTTCTGTAAAAACAATTTCAATTGTAACTCCTATAGTGATGGGGAGATGCAGTGGTTAAGGTTCTTGACTATAAAAATGAAAAAAAAATTGTTTTTTGATTTTGAAAATGAAAAGCCATTTTAATCCTCCCCTTAAACACCAACAATGGACATGTGGAAAGACCAGGTAGCTTACAATGGGTAAGCCTTCTCACCACTATACCCAATACAAAAATGATATACATTATCGCAGGGTGAAATATTTCGACGAGTGATGGCAACTCTATTATTCTAAGAGCTGCTACAGTTACTAATGAAATTAAAATTGGACACAATGAGTAAGACTTCTCAGCACTATACCCAATACAAAAATGATATACATACATTACCGCAGAGGGAATACTTCGACGAGTGATGGCAACTCTATTATTCTAGGAGCTGCTACAGTGACTAATTACCTGCTTAACAGGTAAAAATTTGATTAAACAAACTCGTTTATTCAGGATGGATCTCGTTTAAGACATGCCTCTTTATTGTGAGAGTGTATGAAGCAGTTTGGAGGTTGCATACTCTTTTAAGAAAGCGACACTTTATAGAATACAAATGAGTCGAGAAAAGGTAGGGCATAACGAGTAGGCCCTATTACGAGATGCAATATTACGATAACATAGGAAGTTTACAAAGGAACGGATGTAGAAATCCTATTTGCAGCACCATTTGAGCAAACATTTGATCAGCTGAGGGGACCAGGCCTATCTTTGCAGAAGAAAGAGGAGTTTGGTAGGGTATGCTCTTTAAAAAGTAAGCAAAATTGTATGCAAGACAATCTAAACTTTTGCTAGGATATACAAAAATGGACTCTTAAGGTCAAGTGTATAAATTCTTCGTTAATTAAAATGAATTTTTAGGGCTCATCATTGGAACCTGTACGACATTAGTACCTCTCAGAAGAAAACCCTTGGATGCTTAACAATTATTTGGTAGGGAATTAGGCAAACTGAAACCGGACAGTGCCTGAAATTTTTCGGGGCAACATTATTAGGAATACCCTTTAAAGATCGGCGGGTAGTAGTACTGGTAGTAGCATCTCTTGGCCATAATAATAATGCAATGGACACAGATCAACGACCATATGAAGATGGAGGGTAGATGCTTTGTGACAGCCCTATGTTCCTTGAAAGAACGAAAAGGAATCATTTCCTAAACTTATAATACACATTTAAACTGTTTTCAAGAGCACCTTTTCTATTGGAAATGTTCTAAATTGAAACGCCCAAAATAATTAATGCATAAAAGTAAACCCCTTTATGCTACACCTTATTGACTTGAACATTACTTTCTTGAAGTAAATTATTAATAATGAAACAAGAAGGCAGGCAGAATGCGAAAGTAAAAGTAAAAGAAATTTGTTTGTTCTTATTGTTGAGCATCATAAAGAAAAGCACTGCACGTTGCTAAAAATGATGACAAGATAATGAAAATAATGAAACTGCTGATGTTCATTCTTTCATACAAACTAAACTAAACTGAACTAAAAGAGAAAAAAAGAAACCAAAAACTTTTCTGAATAGACTCTTACGATACTCTCACACATCACACATCCACTTTCATTCATTCATACATACGTTCACTCATTCATTTATGATTTCATGTTCACTTTCACTTGTTATTGTCTCTCATGTACTTAAGAGTGAAAACAATGGGGACGGGGGACTGTCTCTAATAAAAGAATGTTTGTGTGTGTTTATTCAAGAGTCATATAAGTATATGAGTCATGATGATCCTTTGATCCTTGTTTATCTTTTCTACTCTTTAATTATTTTCGTTGTTTTTTTCTTTCTTTCATTCTTTTTTTTTTCTTCTCTTGTAGTTGGAAAATCACATTTTAATTGGAGCACATGTGCTCTTCGTGTGCAAATTATTACGAAAAGAAAACTTTTGTTGTTGTATTATTTGCCGGTTGCTGTTGTTTCCGTTGTGTTGTTGTTGTTCATATTAGTGTAATAAGTTCAGTACAGATATGTGGAGATTATAAGATAAGATAGAGGAGAAGTGAAGAAGGGTAGAGATTTTCATGTTTCATTTCTTTTGTATCTGTTGTTGTTGTCGGTAATAACACTACAAATTTGCGTCTTTTTTTTTTTTTTTTGGATTATGAATGAGAGAGACGTGCCTTTTTGCCACACAAAAAGGGTTTTTTTTCTCAATCAAGTTTTTGTCAAGAGAGAGAGAAAGAGAGAGAGAGAGAGAGAGAGAGAGAGAGAAACAAAAGAAAAAAAAGAAGCAGAATTAATGATGTGCTGTTGCCATTATTGTTATCATTATAATCAAACGGTAAATGTGACACAGATCCGTATTTATGCATGTTAATTGCATTAGCAAATGATTTTTTAAAAGTGCTGTTATTGTTTGCCTTAGGTATTCTTTGCCAAATTAAAAGAAATTAGAAAAATTGGGGAAATTAGAAAATTTTTCTTTTCCTTTTTCTCTTTTTCAATTTGTTTGGTTAGGTTAAATGGTATCTTGATTTGCTGCTTAAGGTTTAACAAGCATGTGGAAAATTAGAAAACTATTGTCATTATTTTAAGTAATCAGCTTCACCTTCTTGTCAAGAATGCAGTTCTTCAAACAAACATTCAATCGGGTGGTAAGCTTAAAATTCCAATAAGTTTTTATTAACCTTTTTATTTTATGAATAGGCGCATTGCTCTGTACAGTTCTAAAGCATCATTTCGAATGTCCCTCTTATCGTTGCCTTGTTTCAGTTTTATTAGTCAAAGTCTCTCAGTTAACCATACCATAGGTTTACAGCAGATCCTTAATAATTGGGTTTTACCTGTTTTTGTACAGAAACTGTCTTACGATGTTCACTATGGATGTTGTTCTCTTCGAAGATTCAGAGGGCTCAGTATAGGATGCTAGCATTTTTAGTAAAGCACTTAAAGCACAACGTCACACGTCACTTCAACTTAAAGTTATTAGATTGTAAGAGAGCGATAAATAAGTGCTCGGTGTATGATGAAATATGCATTCTAAAGCAATTTACTAGGAGAATGAATTACCATATAAACTATCCTGTAAATAAACACGGTGAAGTTGATGATAGCTAAGCATTTCGTGGCTTTGAAAGCTTGGGGCTTCACGGATAGCCGAAGCAAAATCTGGAATCAGTGGGTTGGTTAAAGACAAAACTTGTAGCATAGTAAAGGGTCCGCTAAATAACGTTTTTTTTGGAAAATGCTTTAAAAAAAACTACTGAATATTTTCTCAAATTTCTTTTTTTAATTGAAAGTACAATCCTCCGGTTAATAATGGAAAATAATTTCATTCAAATTGCTGCCTCGGCTGGCCATGCAGTAGCGTACACGATCGGTCCAATTTTTAAGCACATTATCGATTGTGTGCAGTTGTATTTCACCAATGGCTTCACGAATATTGCCCTTTAAAGCGTTAATTGTCTCTGGCTTGTCGGCGTAACACTTATCTTTGACGGCACCCCACAAATAATAGTCCAACGGTGCCAAATCGCAGCTCCGAGGTGGCCAAACGACATCAGCTCTGCGGCTGATAATGCGATCTTCAAAAACAGGGCGCAAAACATTGAGTGTAGCTTCGACTGTGTGGCACGGAGCGCCGTCCTGTTGAAACCAAATGTTGCCAATATCCTCCTCTTCAATTTTTGTGAACAAAAATTCGTTCAACAAAGCATATTAACGATCGCCATTGACTGTAACGGCCACTGCTTGCTCATTTTCGAAGAAAAATGGCCCAATTATGCCTCTGGACCAAAATCCGCACCAAACAGTGACTCGTTTTGGGTGCGTCGCCTTTTCAATGTATGCGTGCGGGTTTTCTGTGCCCCAAATGCGACAATTTTGCTTGTTTACATACCCGCCAAGATCAAAATGAGATTCATCTGAAAAGATAATTTTTTTTTTTTGCCAAAATCGGTATCTTCTGGTGTAGGCTACTGCATGGCCAGCCGAGGCAGCCATTTGAATGAAATTATTATTAACCGGAAAGATTGTAAATCAGAGATAGTGAGAAAGAAGGCAACATACATACATACATAATTGGCCATTACAACCCTTTAGTCAGGATTACGGCCTAGCTTCTCACACCACTTATGTTGTGTGTGTTAATTTTATACATGAGTGGTGGGACCTACAGTTTAAAGTCGACTACGAACGACAGATTTTTGGGAAACTTTTCGTGGCAATTTTTATTTACTCTCAGAGTATTTGCCAGAAATCTGCTGAGTGGGTCGCCGAAGAAATATTTTTTTCATATTTTCGTTTTGATGTCTGACTTGGGGTTAGAACAGTGGCCTTGCGTCTAATAAGCCAACACACTACCTACTAGACCAAGGCGACTACTATCATAACAGGAAGTAAAGACGGATTTTCATCATCAAATTAAAATAAATTTGGGTAAGGTATTGTGTAGTCAATAGAAAGATCCTGATCACCAGCTATACCAAATATTCTATCGTGACTGTGTCTTCTAACTTTTATGACCTTGTGGTTAAGAGTCTTATTGCTTCTTAGACGTTCAGGATTGTGTATTCACAGTCCACGTTGGTTTGCTGTATTCACTGAATTTGTTTACAAAACACCCATAATGCCTGAGTAAATTTGATTCCCTAAGTTTCCATTAAATTTTGATGAATTCCAAAGAAGAATTAAAATTTTAATTAAATTTCTTTTGGAAGCCTTACAGCTTAAAGTTTTTTCTTCTTCATTTTTCTTAAACTAATTTCCTATACTTTGAGGCAACGTCTTTCCATTCATATTTTGTGTTTTTTTTTTTAATAAAATTTTGAATTGAAACGCTTGCCATAAAGGCCACTTGAATTAAAACGTTATAAAAACGAATTAAAGTTACAACAACAACAAAAAAAGATGAAGAAAAATTATAACAAAAAATTATTCATAAAATGACCTAAAAAAAGCAAGACAAGAGAAATAAAATAAAAACAAGAAATTACGAATTACGAACTACGCAACAAAAGGACATGGGGTAACAAAAAAAAAAATAAATAAATAAAGGAAGAAAAAATGTAGAAGTAACGAAATCCCAGAAAGAATATAAAATGAATGAACAATTAACCACAATGAATAATTCAAAAGACAAAAGAAAACAGAGAAAGAGAAACAAAAATGAAAAAAACAGACAAAAAGTTTTTAATAAAAACACGACTCCCATGTAATAGGATTAGAATTATGGCCAAAGATTTTACTGTGAACTTTGAGGCTTTAAGGCTATGCAGCCAGAATTATGCAAAAAAAAGAAGGAAATCAGTTTTAAAAATTAAAAAAAAAAATTGTTACTGAGAATTGGGTTAAAACAGCCGCACATTTTTGTGTCACCGTGACACATCAGTGGCTGTGACATGTTGTGCCTGCAAGACATCAATCACTTGTAACTTGTACAGCCACGCCATGCCACCAGCCTACATATATATTTTTGCTACAATTTAAATAATGGCGTAATATTTTTCAATGACATCATAGGCTTCCTAAAGGAACATTTTTTTCTTTTTTCAACAAGAGAATTTAAATAAAGGAACAAAAAAGGATACTTGCTTATGAAGACAAGAAACACTACAAAAATGTGACATTGACAGAAGACACGTTATATTTCAACACTCTGGCTAATGTTGAATGATAACAGACATTATAAACTACCTCACTCTTTCCTTTTTCTTCACATATCTTTTGTCACAGTATTGTCAGTCAGCAGGCATTGACGCCCGCCCATGCAATCAACCCTTCAAGAACCCTAAACACACAGAAATACAGGCGTTTATACGCACGTGTACTAAACAGAATCAGCCACCAAAAAAGGCACACAGGCACAGAAAAATAGGCCCCCCAAATAAATCTCTGCAATGTGGTCATTACTGTCAACAATGGAATGTGTGCAGTTCACTCTCCTCACTCCCTCATGAACCCATAAAGTAAATGAATTGAAATGGATTTTTTTTTTACTTTTTTTGCCTTCTTTTCTGACAAATATTTGTCACCAAGTTATTCCAAAAAAAAGATGAAAAAAAATTAAATTTTTGTTTACAAATAATCGGAAAAAAGGGTCCGGTAACACCCATTTTATGATGATTGATTACTGGAATCAATTTTTTTTTCTTTTCATAATAAACAGAATTACAAATTTATGTATCATATTGAAAATATTAAGAAAAAGAAAGAGGTTTTTTGTTGTATACTTACTTGCTAAAACCTCTGTACACGGTGGCATAAGAGCCCTCTCCTAATGGTTCCAATTTAACGTAGGCATCCTGTTTACCGAACGGTGAATCACCCTGTAAAGAAAGAAAAAGATAAACATTTTTAAAGAAATTTTTTTATTTTTATTTTATATACCGGCTGATACAATAAGAAGAGTAGTGTGTTGATAATTTATTTTATAGTCCCACATAATAAATTCTGATACTTGATTGTCACAGCGGCGCCTTTATAGCCATTACTTCAGACCGAATAATACTGTAGTAATCGTGTAATTCAAGTTACGATTTAAGAATTAATTCGTGAGTGAATACTTAGATGACATACTGTGGGAGGTCTAAACAATTATCATAACAGGATAATGGAGACGTATTTTCGTCAATTACACATACATACATAATTGGTCATTACAACCCTTCAATCAGGATTACGACCTAGTTTCTCACACCACTTATGTTGTGTGTGTTAAATTGTATACATGAGTGGCGGGACCTACAGTTTAAAGTCGACTCGGAACGACATATTTTTGAGAAACTTTTCATGGCAATTTTTTTTACTCAGAGTTTTTGCCTGAAATCTGCTGAGACGAAGTCGCCGAAGAAATAGTTTTTGTATTTTGTTTTAATGTCTGGCCTGGGGCTCGAACCCTGGCTTTACGTCTAATAAGCCAATACACTGTCTACTAGACTACGGCGACTTCAATTAATAAGAATAAATTAGAACCTGAGCAACTATATTTAAAATTTCATCGTGACTGCCTGCTTACCTTCATACCCTTCTGGCTATGAGTCTCATTGATATCTTTTTTGCTTTGGATTCTGTTATCATAGTCCACGTTGGTTTGATGTAGTTCCCGATTTCGATTTCGAAATTTACTCCACTCCCGAAGTTTTTGTGGAATTTTGAAAGTCCCCAGTATCGGTAAGGGCCTATTAGGAGTATATTTGTCTTTAGTTTCACCAGATAGTTCGCCATCGCGTTAGCCTTATAGCCCTTATATTCCAAAACAGAAGACAATGTAACAATATTCAACTTTCCCCACATGGAGAGAAAGAAAAGTTCATGGCTTTACACACCAATTTTGAAGTAATTCTGGACAATTGAAGGGCCTAAACAGTCGCAGAAAAAAATTTAGTGAAAAATCGATTTCCCAAAATGTGGACACATTGATTTCCGTTTATACTGTACCAAATGTAGCCGTAGTGTGTTGGCCTGTTAGACGTGAGGCCACTATTCATGGTCTAGGTCAAAAATCTCGAACATAACAAAATTTGAACAAATATTTTGTCGGCGACTTCCTCTCAGCCAATTTCAGGCAAATACTGACAAAATTGCCATAAAAAGCTTATCATTTATGGATAAAATTAACACACACACACAACAAAAGTAGTGTAAGAAACTAGGTCACCATCCTAACTGAAAGGTTTTAATGACCCATTATGTATGTATTTATTGTGCGAATTTCAAGATTTGATCTGTCTGTCCACCATACCTGAGAGCCTGGATAGAAGCCGATAGTTGTGAAAGTTCTCTGCTCTTAAAGATCTTTGAAAGTTTCACTTCGTTAGTCTCATTCGCAAATGTGTTAAGTCCCTTTTTTCAATTTTTACAGGAGACACAAAAAACTTTGCGGCTTCTTCAGTTTTTAAAATTTGTAAACTTTTTAAACGCAATTATTTATACAAAATAGCTCTCTTTAAATGACCTAGACCAAAAATTAAGAATAATTAATAATTAATATTCGTGGGTTAGCACGTGCTGTTAATATTTTTCGTAGTTTTGTGGACTTAGCATTTTTGCAAACCACAAAATTACAACAACTTTAAACTACATACTGACATTTTTTTGTTGTAAAATATGTATTTGGTATAGTGTTATCATTTTGCATCAAAGTCCCAATTTTAGAAAAAAGTGGACTTAGCGTCTTTGCGAATTATACTAACGACTTGTAAGTTTCTGAAGGCAACTGTTGTTGTATAAAATAGGCCGCTCATAAAAAAATTTAAAAACCCTCGAATACCGTCAAAATACATCAATTTTCCCTTCAGAAATATCGTTTATCTCAGGGCAAACATACACACATACACATACTTGACCACTACAACCGTTAAGTTACGATTAAAGCCTAGTCCCTCACACCACCCGTGTTATGTACTGGATAGGTAGAAGACCAAGACCTACAGTTTAATGCTAATGTTTGCAGAAGTTAGAAGGGGGCTTTTTTTTGTCACTCAACCACAAAAAGATACACAGTGTTTCCCAATGGTTTTGGAGGATGGACCAATATGTTATTATTTTTTTGAATTCCATCTTTTAGGTTACAGGGTAATACTATGCCAACAGGCTTCTTTTAGTTGACTTCTGTCAAGAATTTTAAAAAGTTGTCATTTAGTCTGAGAGTCTTTAACAGCAGACTATCAGGATGAGGAGGCATTGCTTCCTAATCCTCGGGATTTAAAACGGAATGACTATTTCCTGTTTCCAAATGTGAAGGAATGGTTCGATTTGTCTTCAAAGCCGCCGATATGGCATGTAATAGGAAGGCATAAACAAATTGGAGAAATGTCGGACAAACTCAACGAGGTCTGTTTTGAAAAATTGACTAATTTTTCCCATCAAAAAATCTGTATTTCGATCTAAAAGACACAGGCACGGCCGGCTTGACATATTAATTTAAAGTCGTATAAAAAATATTTTCAATCTCTACACCAGGTTAATGAAAAGTATAGGCAATGAAGAAGAATTAGGTTGTCGGGAAAGCAATACTACAAATTATCGCATCCTTATAACTCCACTCTCACTCCCACATTATGAGTACACGTATCTTAATACCCATAATTAATATTGAGATTAAAATTAATTAAAAATTTAATTAAAACAATACATTTCTATTGAATTTAAAAGAAAAATGTCTATACAACACTTATTAATTATTTAATCTTCCCGTTTTCTTTTGTACTAGTACCCATAGTGCACACAATTTTGCAAACAAAGCACACTTAATCGTTTTATACGAGTATCAGAATATGTTTGCACGCTTGTGCTTGTTGCTTTATTTACTTCAACCACTTTTTTGTGCTGTCGCTTTGCTTTAAGAATAACAACAGCAACAAAACTACAAACGACGATGATAATTCGTTTGAGTTTCTTTTCTACTCAATTTCTTGCACGTAATTCTCATTGAGTTGATTTTCAATTTTGTACAAGTAAGCAAAGTTTACCTTCGTTTACAAGTTTGAACAAAAAATTTTATCTCTTTTTATTTTCTCCTGATGGGGCCCTTTGTTTTTAGATCTTTATGGTCTATGAGCATTGAGTGTCCCGATAAATAAATAAATTTCAAGCATTCGTTTCTTCAGATATGGTTAGGCGATAGGTTTTTTCAGGTTTAGGAAATGTTTTTGAATAGGAGACTTTAAGCTGCATATTTAAATCAACGTATCAAGTTTACAAAAGCTCACTTAAATACACTTTCAAGATCCCTATCCGTCTGCGTGTTTTTCAAAAAATAGTAGAGTTGAGGTTCGAATATGACAATTAAATGAAGTGGGGCGGTAGGCACCGGTGAACGTTTGTGGTTAAAGGATTACCAATTTTTATGTCGTTCACGCTACACTTCTGAAGGTTATGGCATTAGTACAACATACAGTGGAGGCCTTGTAATTAGAAACGACTTAGCAACATGTATGGATGTTAATTTGTTTTACAGTTTTCACTGTGTACCTGGGATCAAAGGCTTTGTTTGGAGGACGTCTTACATATGTTTTTCCATCACTTAGATTCGTCACTCCAGAGAACTCTGTGCTTAAAGGTCATTGCGTTATGGGTAGACAAGCGGAGAAAATGAGGCTCCCATTTAACGACTTCTGCCGTGGATGCAGATCCGCTGAGGAAGAGGAGACTGTTATCCACTTTCTTTGTCAGTGCCCGTCTCTCGCTAGGTGTAGGTGTAGGCTATTTGGCTCTCCATTTCTTGTCAGCTTGAGGGAGCTATCATCTATTGATGTCAAGGATATAGCTTCGTTCATCAAACTTTCTGGCTGGTTTTCCAGTGTAGGGTAGTCGTGCTTTTGATGTGTAGCCCTTGCGCTGACCAGCTTCTTCCTCTTCCCTGATTTTGGTGGAACTTGGTCAGTACAGGGACTGCGTTCACCCGTGTCATCACAACGGGCCGCTATGCGTGCTCAAGTGAGCTTTGTGATATCAGAGCTACGACTCCGACCTAAAGCTAAACCTACTAAAGCGATTTGTAACATCTGAAAAAACCAGATTATTCCACTATGTCCTCCAACGAAAATAGTTGTGTTCTAATCGCGTTAAGTCGAAGGATGGCTTAACTAAGTCGGTTTTGACGACCAGGAATATTTTACAATGAGTTTGGTGGAACTGGATGAGTCTCTAGTTGCTCATTTTGGATGTATACGGTTACTATTTAAGCCATGTAAAGAAAGTGCTCACCTATAAACGCTAATTTTGACTGAATTAAAAAGTATTTTATGTCGTTATACGCCTGAACTTTCAAGAGTTTCTTTTGGAGATTTCCATACATATTTTTCTTCCTCCAGTACTCCTGGGAGATGTATTGTTTTAGTTGCGCTGATGCATTAGTTATGAACAATTAACAACAATCACAAAATTAACAACAGAATCCAATGCCCTAGGGAAGTTGAAGGAAAATCTCGACCTTAAAAAACGAGCGAATATATTTGAGTATCGACTACGATGGGATTTATGAAATTTTAAGGCTAGTTTTTAAAGATTTAAAGCCCCGATTTTGAGTATCAAGACAGTTTAATTCGGACTCTTGTCACTTGGCTTTGTGGCATCATCTCTTCATATGGCGTTACAGGACTCTACTGTGTTGCTTAGTTGACTTTTGATTTCAAGAATGCATACTTCCCCATTATTTTCTATTCTTCCTATGTATCTTTGTGTCTTAAAGATCGTATTGACTTCTCTGTGAACATTAACTGCTGCTGTAAAGAACAGTTTAGTTGGTGCGAAATTTCCTCTGAAGTTCGATTCTTCAAGATTTTTGTTAGTACTAACAAAAAAAAAAAAGCCAACAAATTGTTCCAACAATATGCTGCATATGTGACTTAATTTTTATTCAAACAGAATGAATTTTTCTTACTACACCTTCTGTAGATACATAGCTTATAATAAAAATTAATTTTTTTTGTTGGTTGTTATACTTACACCAAATGCACTGAAACGTTTACGACGCGGATGTGGATCTTGTTTGTTGAGAAAGACTTCCGATTTGGGTCTGGGTGGTTTCTTGGGACGCATTATGACGCGTGCCTCCTCTCTGATATCATCATCTAATAATTTGCTATCGGACGAAACGGATAATTGTCTTTGGACACGATCATGATGTTCGCTACTATCTGTGCTACGCCAGTCTGGAAGAAACCAAAAAAAAAAAAGAAAAGTCATGAATATTTTTATTCGTAATAAAAATAGAAAACTTTAGCTTGCTAATCAATAAATTTACAAACAACAATAAACAAAACAATAAATAAAATATGTATTTTAAATAATTTATCACCTCATTGTATGGATGACAACAAATTTCAGTTCAACAAGAAGTTGTTGAAACTTTTACATGACAAACGAAGAAAAAGTTTTTACAACTATTATCGCAAATAGTTCAAGGATAATATAATTTAAGTAGAAACTCCTTGAAACAAAGAAACAGACACATAAACACCAAGTTATACAAAAAAAAAATAAACCAAAAACAACTTGGGTGACACAAAACTATTCCAAAAGAAAACAAAAGAGCAGCAGTTTTAAAAGCAAAAGAACTTGACAAACAAAAGAAAAACTACTTCCGCTTTTTGGCCTTTTATGTTTTCCTTTTTACTTGACAAAAACCAAAAAAAAAAAAAACAAGAAAATACCGAAACAGAGGAAGAAATAAAAGCTTTAACACAACAACAGAGTATGCAATGCAAAGGCAAGACAAAGAATAAATCACTTAAAAAAAAAGTGTGTAAATATATGAAAAGAAAATAAAAAATATTTCCTTTTAATGTTTTCTTTTACAAAAACACAAAACAAGTGTAAAAAAAAAAAATTTTTTTTGTTTGAAAATCCTTTTCTATCTTAAAAATATTTCCCCCCTCTTTACATAAATGCTTTCAATTTTCATTCAAAAAAAAAAATTTAATCTACTTTTTTACACATCATGTTCCAAAAAAAAAAACAGCCTCAAGCTATAAAATTTTCACAAATTTTTTAAAATGTTAAAAAAAAAATTAGTTTCATTGTTATCCAGCACTCGAACGTGAGATTTCCATTAACGAATTGTGTTATTCATACTGGCCAGTCAGCGAGAAAAACCAAACAAAGCAAAAAAAAAAACCAGAACGTTACGCAACGCAACACTACAATGTGAAAAAGTAGCCTGGCAATACACCTGGCCTTAAGGCATTCTTCCATTTACCATTACCTCCCCCTACCAGCCAGCCAGCCAGCCTCAACAATTTCTATCATCATTCTGTAGTTTTGCCCCACCATTTGCAACAAACTCCCCTCAAATATATTCTTTCGCTGGCGCGCTATTTATGTTTGAGATTTGCCTTCAACATCATCCCTAGAGCATTGGATTTTTGTTGTTAATTTTGTGATTCACAGTTCATAACTAATGCATCAGCGCAACTAAAGCAACAACTGCCATTAACAATACACCTCCCACGAGTACCCGAGGAAGGAAGAATGGCAGGAAGGCAGGCAGGCAAAATATGCCATTGCCACTGCCAGCTTTGCCTTCTCAATAACAAAAAAAACTTATATTCTGTTGTAAATGCGTGTGAATATTAAAATGAAATTAATTTCACTTCATTTTTATGTTGTTATTCGTAGTTAAATTGCTTCTGGTGAAACTCTAAAATAAAAATAAGGATTTTATTTGAAAATTTTTCTGTTTTTTTTTGGGGTTTAAATAATTGAGGAAAAAGTCGGTCCTTTATTCTCTTATCACGTTTAAAAATTTAAATTTTCCACACAATATTATGTCGCTTTTTAGATTAGAAAAGAAACGCTTAGCCTTCTTTGAATGAAGAGACGAAAGAAGAAAATGTTGAGTAATCTCGTTGCAAAAGACTTTATTTTTAAAGAGGAGGTTTAGAGGTGCTATAGTACATATATAGCTCCTCCTAACTAGAAAACGTCACATCTCTTTAACATGTTGTTCGATGGCAGTAAGGATGACTGACTCCCTGCCTAGTAATTGCAATCTGTTTCCTTCTGAGATGTATAAGCACGCACAGATTTCAAGAACATATTCTGCTAATTGATTTTAATCACCACAGGATCTAAATGTTAGGCTTAAAGCCGTGCCTATTCAGCGAAAGTGTTCTACAGAGCACGATCAGAAGGCCCATTACAATTCCCCAGCTACTTCTATATAATCACACAAATCTGTTTCTACTATAATTGTCTAACAAAAGTTCAGGTTGTCTTTAAACCCATCTGACTCTCTCCATCTGCTCTTTTACCGAGTATACCCCTTTCATATGACTCGTCCGACTCCACAGAAGGGTTCTTATAGGGCCAGTGGCATAGCTCTTCCTCTACTTGCAAGCTCATCTGCCTGCTCAACACCTCGAATTCAAACGTGAAGTGGGATCTAGCAGAGAGTAACCATATTCCCCCTGTTTGGCTGATACAGCTTGATCAGATACTCCATTCTGTAACCAACTCTGTATGAGCTGAGTGCTCGGATGGCGATCTCGCTGTCAGATACAATGCCACAGAAGTCGCCATAGTCTAGTAGGTAGTGTGTTGGCTTATTATATGTAAAAGCCACAGTTCAAGCCCAGGCCAGACATCAAGACAAAATACAAAGAGTATTTTTTTCGGCGACTTCCTCTCAGCAGATTGCTGGCAAAAACTCTGAGAGTAAATAAAATTGCCATGAAAAAGTTTCTCAAAAATCTGTCGTTCGGAGTCGACTTTAAACTCTAGGTCCCACCACTCATGTATAAAAAATTAACGCACACAACATAAGTGGTGTGAGAAACTAGGACGTTGTACAATGGGTCAATTTAACCTCCGGGTACTGTACTTGTCTTAATTGACAAGTACACGTCCTCTAACCTAACCTACAATGCCAAAACTCGTTCTGTGTACTATTTGTCCTTGGTATCCGAATATTTCACCCTACTTATATTCCACTATCTGTCCTTAGCCCATTCCTACTCCAAAGATAATCCCCGAACCTCCACTTTTTATTCTTATCATAGAGTTTACTGGCCAATCGATTTGCCGGGCAACAATATTCCCCGATTAAAATCGCTTCAGACTTGTCTTCAATTTTCTTAAGCATAACCTACGTAGCTTCGCTCGTCATTACCATAAGCAAAGGATTTAAATTCAACAGATCCTAGAGCATCTTCATTATGTCGATCCTTTTGAATTAAAATTCAATTATTTTCTCACACGATAGCTTTAAATTAACCTGATGACCGGTTGCTTTGCTGTCCTTACCTGAAGGCAATTTTTCTTAAAAAACTGGGTACAAAATATTGTCGCCGTGCCTAAAAACTATCCGTTAACTATTGTTGGCCACCACAGTTGGTCTAATTGGTCCCTCATTCGTGTTATGCCCTTCAAACTAAGGTGTTCACGATAATCATGGCAGCTAAGTGATAACGTAGCTATTTATGTGCATAGCTAGGCTACCTTGTGTCCGCTCATGACTCCATCCAGGGGACAGCCACTTCTACCTAGTTCTACCTAGGCTGCCTTGAAGGTACGGACCGGGTTGGTTTTGATCTGTACGAAGGCACTTACAAGTTTCTTGCACCGACATAGGGTAGTGTACTAATTTATGATTCGGGGCATTTGCGAAGTTGCGTGCAATGGGATTACAGATGAGTTGACAAAGGATAGCGGCGCGAAATGTGTAGGATGTGACTAGTTAGGGCACTTTTTCAGGTTGCTTGATCGTATACCCAAGGTGGTCATTTCATGGAGGAATAGGAAAGATTTTCGTAATTCCAGGCTATTATGGGACGGGCTATATCGTTCAAGAATGGATTGGTATTGATTGACAGTATTTTGTGGGATATAGCCACTTCTTCTTACTGCAGGGTTTGTGGGACTGCCTGAGACTATCGAGCATTTTCCGTGTATCTGCCTTGTAGGAAAAGTTTCCGGGTATTGCCAGAGTTTGTTCGATAATCTTGGCAAGTTATCTTCTGTTAAGAGATCTGACGGGCATTAATAGACTGATGGGATGTCTTTGTGCTTCTTCTCCTCCGCTAGCATCACTTTTCCTTTACTTCTGCCTCTTGTCTTACATTAATCGTTAATTATTCATTCTTTTCTCTTTATTTTCTTGTGGGTTTACATGAAATATACCCATTCGGGTCTCTGGGTAGAGTTTGAAATTAAAATGCTTTTGCAAACGAAACTAATCTAGCCTCACATTGCTTTATATTTTCAGATGCTGAATTACAGAATTTACAAATTACATCAGAAATACACTGACAACTATATTCCGTAAGAGGCTGTAAAGAATGTATTGCAAAGGTAAGTGACTTGATTGTGAGCATTTTTTTGTAAAACTTTAGTGTATCATCAATCCTAACCGTAATTTATTGAACAAATGCATCATTGCCCCTGGACCCATATGATGTAAAATGTTTAAAAACTCGAACGGCCTTTTAATATAGGGTGGGTCATTTAAAAGTTTAAATTTAAAAATTTATATTTTGTCAAATTTTTGTTTTTTTGTTGTGAAGCTCAATTGTTTCGGTTAGAAATGCAATATTATTTCATTCATATGGCTGACGCGGCTGCCTCGGACCAATTTTCGCGCACTTTTTTGAGTGTATGGAGTCGTATCTCAACAATGGCATCAGGAATGTTGGCCGTCAAATGCTCAATTGTCTCTGGTATGGCGGCATAACACTTTTCTTTAACTTCGTCTCACAGAAAATAGTCCAAGGGTGTCAAATCGCAGCTTCTTGGCGGTAAATTGACATCACCATTTCGGCTAACTAAACGGCCATCAAACGTTCGATGCAATAAATCGATTGTGGCAAGAGATGTGTGGCAAGTTGCATGAAACCAAAAAACATTCACATCAATACCATGAAGAGTGGATACAAAAAAAATCGGTTGTCATGGTAAGATAGTTGTCTCCATTTACCGAAATGGTTGCGCCGTCCTCATTTTCAAAGATGTATGGCCAATGATGGCTCCGCTCCACAAACCGCACCAAAAAGTCACTCGTAATGGATGCATTGGTATCTGTAAGACCATGTGTGAGTGTTCAGAGCCCCAAATAAGGCAGTTCTGCCTTATTTTGCCTTTTACCCCAGGATGAAAATGAGCCTTCGCTAAAATCCTCGTGCAGTTTGCCTAATAAATCCCGACGTTACTCAAGCATAAATCGATTCATTACGTTCAGTGGAGATAATATACTGAATTTTATAACAGAATAGAATGACATAAGCATTGCCAGATTCAAAATAACCGATGGTTCAAATTGAAACCGATAGAAGGCCCACCATATATGACCCACCAGGGAGTATAGCGTTCTATATGCCCGCTGTGAGATATCAAAAGAAATTTTGATTCAGCTTCCTGTCTGGTATTAAAATTTTTAAACAAAAAAACTGTTATAGAAACAATGTTTTGATATTTTTTTTGGGGACAAGCGATAGGACCACTTCTCTCATATAAGGCTAGGTCTTGGTCTATGGTACAGGCATAAAAATAAAAGTCGTCGTAGTCTTGTAGGTAGTGTGTTGGCTTATTAGACGTAAAGCCAGGGTTTGAGCCCCAGGCCAGACATCAAAACAAAATACAAAAAGTATTTCGTCGGCGACTTCCTCTCAGCAGATTTCTGGCAAAAACTCTGAGAGTATATAAAATTGCCATGAAAAATTTTCTCAAAAATCTGTCGTTCGGAGTCGACTTTAAACTGTAGATCCCGTCACTCATAAATAAAATTAATACACACAACATAAGTGGTGTGAGAAACTAGGTCGTAATCCTGACTGAAGGGTTGTAATGGCCAATTATGTACGTACATATGTATGTATGTATGTATAAAAATAAAACCGGCCTTGTTTACATTATAAAAGAAAATCATTTGAAACCTTAAATGCGATACTTTAAGTCTGAAAAAAGTCCTGAATTGAATATTTTTTGAAAATTTAAAACATAAGTCGACAACTTTTTCCAACAACAATTTTCCTTAATTGTATGAAAAACTACAAAATGGAAAAATAAAAGGAAACAAAAAAAAAAAGCGAAAGAAAACCAGGAGTTCTTAATTTGTCATTCATTTAAACTTTTTCTGAATGAAATGAAAGAACAAAAAAAAAAAAAAGGAATTGAGAGAGAAAAATTGAAATTCTTTGCCACAATTTGATACAGTCACACTTTTCAAAAAAAAGTTGTGTGCATGCATACAACTCAAGGTGCATTAATTACAAAATAAGAAAGAAATTGCATTTCAATTTCTATGGTGTGTACTTATAATTACAACCTCTAGTGTATAATGGGACACTGCATCAATTATTTGTTTAAAATTTTTTTGGTTTTCTATTTTTATTTTTCACGAGTTGCATAAAATAATGAACGAAATGAATGACCAACTCGAGCACATCAGCACCGGATGTTGAATACAGTTGCTGTTGCTGCTGCCGCAAGTGCTACTGCCATAACTCTTCTCCTGGTTGGAGGTTCAGTTGCACCAGAAAAAAAAAAAAGAATTTCAATTAATTTTTTCTGTTTTTTTTTGTTTTTCTTTCATCTGTTTTCTGTTTTATTTTCACAATTTTTAAAAAGTTTTTCATTGTGTGTTTATTTTTATAGTTTTTTCTTGTTCATTTTCATTTCGGTCCATATTTAATTTATGAATGACTTAAACACCACCCACACATGCCACCACCACCAACAACAACAAGAAACCAAGAGTTGTTTAGTGTAGTCCAAGTCCAATTAAAATGCATTTTCATTTTATTTAATTACAGTGTAAAACTAAAGTGTTTACTGGGTCATCAATGCCACAGAGAGAAAGATTTTATGACCCGAATACTTTGTATAGAATATAGAATTTATTTGTTTTTGTTTTTTGTTTTTAATAGAATTTATTTAAAACTGAATTTAATTTGAATATTTTCTTAACGAAACACTACGAAAAAAAAAAAGAAAATTATTAAAGTTGTAATGGGGAAAACCGAGAATTTTAAATCAACAACAATAAATTTCTGAAGTGAGAAAAGTAGGTTAAAAAAAAGATTTCTGGGACAAGGGAAACTTTTCAAAGAAATCTTTTTTATTGAGGTCATCTTATGGGGGGAAATTATTTTCAGTACAATTTTATAAGAAAAATATAGATGCCTCTCTGGCCGTGTAAGATTTAAAGCGACAAAGTCTGATAAGGAGCATATATGTACACTGAACGCCATAAGTGAGTCAACACTTTTGTTCTTAAGAATAAAACAGTTTTGTTCTTAAGTAAAAAAAAAAGTTCCTTTATCATGAATTGTTGTTTTTGTTTTAACATTTTATAAGTAATAAAGAAACGTTTTTATTTTTGGAAATTCCATTCGACTATTCTCATTTACTTTTCTCGCTATCCTAAGAAAATGAATTATTGCAGTGGTGTTTACTCACTTTTGGCGCTCAGTGTATATCAGTCGAAAAGTATTACAAACTTGCCCGCAATCAAACAGATATACACATACATACATAATTCGTCATTACAACCCTTCTGTTAGGATTACGACCTAGCTTCTCACACCACATATGTTGTGTGCATTAATTTTATACATGAGTGGCAGAATCTACAGTTTAAAGTCGGTTCCGAAAGACAGATTTTTTGAGAAACTTGTCATGACAATATTATTTCATCTCAGAATTTTTGCCAGAAGTCTGCTGAAAGGCGATCGCCGAAGAAATATTTGTTCATATTTCGTTTTGTTGGAGATGTCTAACCTGGGGTTTGAATCGAGGCGAACAAACTACCTACTAGACTACGGCAACTAAAGACAGATTTTAAACACATAAACCGCGAGGAAAGTTAAGATCGTTAAGAAGAACTTGACATAATCGAAAAGCAAGGCAATTGAGTGCTGAACCTAAAACCCATCAAAAGATGAGTTTGCCTAAAAAAAAGGCTTCATTCCTCCAAAACAAAACCCTTCCATTTCATTATTGTGTTGTGTAGAGTTAGCAAACCATGTGTCGTACTACGCTTAACCTATGTATCTATATATGGTTTCCCAATAATAAGTCCCCTTTAACGAATCGTAGGTCAATAGCTTAACTTCCTGTCAAGTACTCGACAGGCGTTAAGAAGTTTGCGGCTCAAAATACTTTAACCGCTCAAAGTTGCCAAGAGTCATCTCTTTCTAAAGAAATTGCGAGAATGAAAAAGACGAAAAACCACTTAATGTCTCACTGTCTAGCATTCTCACTAAGGGATATCGTATTGGTAACCCCATCTTTAACATCCTAAACGAAACTGTCCCTGAAGTGAAAACTTATGAGCAATGCACGATATGATGACTTGGGCCAGTCTCTCGTGACACACTGTGGCATAAGAAGACTAATGAAATGCGCTGAGTGTAAAACACATGGGACAATCAGAATTCTGTGTTACAGATCTGCCAAGAATAGGATAGGTTAGCGGGTAGCTTGTCCTTCGTAGGCAAGTTCTCCCGGTGGCCTATTATTGATACCCAGTGTGAGGTAAGCCCCCTTGTCGTGATCCTTAGAGAGGGGTTTGAACCCTTCTCAGTTCCAGAGGAAATCGACTAGTTCGCTCAGTGACATGTTCGCCACCATGCCCAGATCTTCACGCGTTCTGTCCCCTAACAAATCGATGACGACTGTTCTTAAATGCAGGGCACTTGTGAAAAATGTGTTTTACCGATTCCGTGTCCTCCACATCAAGGCTGCTTTTGCAGTAATCCTGGTGGGGCAGACCAAGCCTGTTAGCGGAACTGCCAATTGTGAAGTGTCCCTTTAGAATTCCTATTGTAATGCAAACGGTTCTCTGTTGCAAGTACATTACTGCGATATTTTATGACTGATGGTGAGTTACCATCGTGAGTTTTCATAGCAGAAAAAATAACAGGGCGGGTTGCACCATTTCGTGTAGCTAAGATATTCTAAGGCGACTTATGTAAACAGATAATACTTTCAAAAATGGCAAAAGCTGTGGTCGATGGAGCATGGAGCTTCACACCCAAATATGTAGAGCAGATGGATACACTTGAAGTCAAGTCAACGTGGACTTCCAATTAACCCGATATCTGATGTTATATGGTGTCTATATTGTACTGATTGCTAACAATATTGTCTTTAACACCATAACTTAGGGAATTCACTCCAATTCAATGTGGTACATGATGGATTGTCTCAATTCCCAAATAAATACTGCTCACGATTACGAAATTTTCATTAGGAAATGTAATTTGAAAACTTGCAGCTTACATATATATGATCATATTATTGCTGTTTTAAACTTATTACACAAGCCTCCTATGCTTAGCGCAAAATGAAAAGACTTTTCTTTTCAAAACTCAAATTTAGTTTAGGGTCATAAACAAAGAAAAAAAAAGAATAAAATTGACCCGTAAAAGCAGGGGATACAATAAAATGTATATGAACTTTATCCAACGACCTCTCACTCTCTCTCTCTCTCTCTGTCGACCGACTCTTTTATAAAACAACCAGCTTTAGTAACCCACATTATTCTTTTAAAAAATATGAATTTTCCACATACACACATACACCAGCAGCAGCAGTTGGGTCCTTGTTTAACACAACATTTTATGAATACAACTGCAATACACAACACTATGGCTGGCTTACTATGTTTACATGCTCGTTCGTAACAGTTTTGCTTAAGGATATGCACAATAGAGAGAGAGATAGAGAGATAGAGAATACTTTGTTCTTTGCCTTTCGTTTTTTTGGCAATTGTGGTTTATGAATAGCAGAATCCAGTAGTAAAACATGTGGTAAACATGTGCAGAAAAAATGTTTAAAGAAAGAAAGGAAAACGAATTTTTGTTCATCACCCACATTTCTTTGGTGTACAATGCGAGTGTTAACCATTATCACGATGTACTGCAGCTGTACCGAGTTGTGGTAATAATCCCACCTTTCTTTAGCATCCTTGTTTTGATAGTTTAGCAGTGTGTGTGGCTTGTATGTGGATATTTATAGGTCACCCCGTAACCTGAAGACATTTACCTTTGCAACCGAAACCGAATAGGGGGGGGGGGGAACAGTCATGCATAAAGTAATGCTGCAGCAACAGAGTTACTAAAAATAATTGGGACAAGTTTGATTCATTTTTTTTTTATTTATTTTTTACAAAAAAGTTTATTTTTTTGGTTTTAAAGGAATACAGGGTGCTCTATGAAAGATATTGAATCCTCTTTTAAGATTATTTTGTCTCGCTCGAATACCCAGAATTACTCCAGCTACTACGCTACGCATGCTCCTTTCAAATTTGCGCAGACGTTCTAAGCTTTGATCATTTGGTTCTAATCGCATTTGCTGGTCTATCTTGCCTGTCTTCGAAGACACGCCACCTGGGCGTAAATCTACTTCTGCAATATCAATCCTAAGCATACAGGTCCCTAACCCATCCGACAACAATATCTGGCGAATTCAACTGCTTTACATTTTTCGGGAATGCTCTCCTGGCACCCAAGAGAGAGCTATGCTGCAGCCGTAGACCGTTTTAGAACTCGTTATGTTAGAACCTAGTGTCTAGACAGCCGGCTGTATATCAGATAGTATTTTCGAGAGTTATTGTTATCATGGTAACCATTCATGAAAATCTAAACAGAGTTGTTAACGAGGAGCGTTACATCTTTCTGCTCTATAAGGAATGGATTTTCTGAATTTTCCAGAAGATTTACGATTCTAGTGTGAAAAATATTCGCGTCGTAACGCAAGCGGGTCTTTGCATTAGTTAAGATTAGTTGTCCGGCCAAAGGATTTCCAAAGAGTTAACCTAGGTAGTCAAACCCTGTTTCCTCTAGAGTAAAGAATAATGGAGCTCTTTTTCAATATATTCAGCATATAAGACAGATTCCTATTAAAAGTAAACCACAGGACTTGAATAGCATCCCTAAGTCTAAGATTTAGGACATATAACACCAATAGATTCGTTTATACCTTCTAGTGAACAGTATCACAAGAAATATAAAGAAATTCGATGTGTTCATGTGCGAATAACAAGCACATTGGGCCCACTCCTTAGATGGGCCGTTGAATCTCATGGCTGAGCTTAGAATACCCCATGCGGTTTTATATCGTACTGGCAACTATTGACTCGTCGGTGGCTAAAACCGAAGCTCAAATCTTGCCCAGCAGATCATATAGTCAAATATCCGTACTTATCCTCAATATATCAGGACTTCCAGCGTCCTGCCCTCTTTTGAAAATAGATTCCCTGCTTTCTGGCACATTAACGTTTGATGTACACTTGAAGTCACCGTAATTTAGTAGGTGGAGTGTTAGCTTATTAGACGTGAGGCCTCGGCTCAAACCCCAGGTCAGGCATCTCCAACTGAACGAAATATGAAAAAATATTTCGTCGGCGACTTCCTCTCAACAGATTTCTGACAAAAACTCTGAGAGTAAATAAAAATTGCCATGAAAAGTTTCTCAAAAATCTGTCGTTCGGAGTCGACTTTAAAAACTGTTGGTCCCGCCACTCATGTATAAAAATTAACGCACACAACATAAGTGGTGTAAGAAACTACGTCGTAATCCTGACTAAAGGTTGTAATGACCAATTATGTATGCATATCAGGGCTTCCGGCGTTCTGCCCTTTTATGAAAATAGATTTCCTGCTTTCTGGAATATTAGTGCTTGACATACACTTGAAGTCACCGTAGTCTAGTAGGTGGTGTGTTTGGCTTATTGGACTTGAGGCCACGTTTCAAAGCTCCGCTAAGACATCTCCAACAAAACTATTTTTTTGGCGACCCCCTCTCTCAACAAATTTTTGGCAAAAAAAAATTAATAAAAAAAAATTGTCATGAAAAATGTCTTAAAAAATCTGTGATACGGAAATTTATAGGTCTGCCACTCCTGTATAAAATAAACATACAACGTAAGTGGTGTGAGAAACTGGGTTGTAATCTTGACCGAAGGATCATAGTTGCTCTTGCGATGGTTTTTGGTGACGTTAGCCGCCTATCTGACATTGATTTATATGCAAAATAAGCGGTTGAAGTGCAGACTTTCACCATGAGTAGCATAGAGATATGGATTATGCTCGCATATTGGGACAGCATTGCCCTCACATACATATATAATTGGTCATTACAACCCTTCAGTCAGGATTACGGCCTAGCTTCTCATACCACTCATGTTGTGTGTGTTAATTTTATACATGAGTGATGGATGGACCTACAGTTTAAAGTCGACTCTGAACGACAGATTTTTGAGAAACTTTTTCATGGCAATTTTTATTTACTCTCAGAGTTTTTGCTAGAAATCTGCTGAGAGGAAGTCGCCTAAGAAATACATTTTGTATTTTGTTTTGATGTCTGGCCTGGGGCTCGAACCCTGGCTTTTCGTCTAATACGGCCACGCACTACCTACTAGACTACGGCGACTACATTTGCCCTCTGCCTTTTTAAATAGTACACACACTGTGCTCATCTAACAGTGAGAGAGCTAAACTTTTGGAGTTCGAGCCTTTTAATGGGTGCCACAAGAAAAAAAAAAAAAACTTGGCAGTGGATTGAATGGAGCCCAAATCAATATGGACCAGTGACTTCGCTAGCTTACTATCTGACTGCATTAGCGATGCGTGTAATTTGAAAATGTGTTGAAGCAGTTGAAGATTCTACGCATTACACTACAAGACCTTTGAATAAGTATTTCGTGACTGCCTTGCTTGTTGAATTAAGTGTCTTTATTGTGTAACATACATTACATCGTTCACATTGAATTATAAATCCCAGATCCAAAATTTAATTTCAATATCTTAAAGATTTTTTCTTTTGAAAACAAACAATTTTAAACATTTTATTGCTTGTATAATATGAGTTACATACATACGTATGTACATGACTTACAAATATTGCTGTGTCTTGTAATTGTAGTGTTTGTATAGCCAAGAATTAGAACTCGTTATCTCGAATAGAGGTTGGATTAAAAATTTTTCTACATTTTTTTTCTTTTCTTTTCTTTTCATTCAATTCATAAATGAATTTACATGAACGAGGAGCAGGTAGGCAGAGTAGAAGAATTAATTTTTTTCTTGCATTTCAGATACTCTTCATTTGTTTTGTGCTTCAGCTTTTATTTTCTAGGATTTCGTCCGTTTTGTTAAGCCGATGATACTACACTCTTGTAATAGTTGTTGTTGTTGTTGTTGTCTCGTATTATACAAATTCCATACTCTTAAACTCAAGGTTGCTGTTGACGAAATACGTCTATTATGCCCATACACACACACACACACAGACACACATACCAGAGCAGGGCAAAAGGAAATGAAACAAAATGTTGTTGAAAATAAAATTCAAATGAATTCATTTATGAATACGATAAAGGATTCGTTCCCTTTCATCCCTCCTCTTCTTTCCCCTTTTATGATTCGCACAGCTTTTTGCATATTCTTTAAATAAATTTCATGTAATTTGTTGTAACATTTTCATTTTCATTCGTTGTATTCCGTATAATAGACAACACAGTTGTAAAATTCCGTAACGTTTAGCGTGCTCCCAAAAGTGTGTCCACCACACAAGCACAAAATTCTGCGGAATTTGTGAGAGGTTTGTGGTGATAATTAGAATTGCAAATATTTCTTGAAATGTTAAACGTTTGTTGTGTTTTTTTTTTCTTTAAAACAAGGGACAGATTAAAAACAAAAATAAAAAACAACACAAATTATTAGGAAATAAAATGGAATTAAATTAAGAAAACAAACGATTTCAAGTGTCCTGTTGTACATTGGGATGAACGAGTGTGGTCACATTTAGATGGCGTTTGTAGTTTCAAAATATTTCCATACATACATAACTTAATCGGCCATTACAAGTCTTCAGTCAGGATTACGACTGTGAATTTTATATATGAGTGGCTGGCTCTATAGTTTAAAGTCCTCTCTGAACAACAAATTTTTTAAAAACTTTTCCTGACAATTTTATTTTCTCTCAGCGTTTTTGCCAGAAATCTGCTGAGACGAAGTCACCCAAGAAATATTTTTAATTTTTCAGTTTGACCGAGATGTCTGTGCTGGTGTTTGAATCGTGGCTTCACCTCTAATAGGCCAACACACTACCTACTAGACCACGGCGTCTTCAAAATATTTACTTTCTTGAAAAGCGGCCGACCTTAAGAAACAAATGGTGATACTTGTTTTAGGACCAACAAACATAAACGGTTACCAGGATTTTGTAAAAATGAGAAAAATTGGCTATCGTTAAGCACTTCAAGACTTTCACTTGAAAGATCGCAACCCAACTAATATTAAAAGTGAGCTGAAGTCTCCTCCATTCATTCTGTTAATGAAAATATGGGTTGGCACAGATTCATCACTGCCATCTGAGCTACCCAGACGAATACCACATAGTATTGTATGTATTCAATGATCGTCAACTGAACTAGCGTGAGCCTGCTGAAATGATTGGCATATTAAATGAAAATTCGAAGATGAAAAAGCGCTGAGCGCTGTACACGGGCAAAGGTGCAGCTGACCGACTTCTTCGAAGAGTTTAGTGGAATACGGTCAGTACAGGGATTGCGATTACCGTCACAACGGGCAGCTATGAGTGCTCAAGTGTGCTTTTGTAATCAAAGCTACCACTTCGACCTAACCTAACTTAACCTCACAAGTGCAGAGTGTGCTCATAATATGTAGAGTGGTTGTTTGACATCGTTTCGTCTACATAAAGCTAAGATTTTGCGTCAATTCGTAATATGGAAACGATATCGGTTCACAGTTTTACACTTGAAACAAACAAAAAATCAATTCTACGGACTGGGTGGGTAGAACTCTATATAAAGAAAGAAAAAGCAGTTGATCTCACTTGCAGGCGAGGTAACGACGTACGTTTTTTTTTTTTGATGGAGTCATCATTGAGTTTCGGATAGCTTCATATTCTCTTCTAGACTTGGCGATCGTTCTATAGTGTTCTATACAGATGGTGAAAACCCCAATGGCTTTAGAATTGCATGCTTGAGCTTAGTTCAAGAATTGCTTTCTTCTTACCTGAGGGTACATTAGCCGTGCACAGATTATTTAGTCAAATTCTTATTCTAGTTAGTTCTTGAATCGCTACTTAAAAGGCATTGCCTGTAGGACACTTGGTGAAAAACTCGGCTTTAATGAGCTGTTTTGACTGCAATGTGGAATAATTTATATTCATTGACTTCCAAAAGTATAACCCACCAGTCGATTGACAACAAATACGAATACAAATAAACAGTCTTCTGACAAAAATTCTGAGAAGAAATAAACTGTAGGTCCCGCCACTTATGGATAAAATTAACACACACAATATGAGAGGTGTGGTAAGTTAGGTCGTAATCTAGGTAATCTAGTAATACCCAAAACATCACACCATTTTCATTGACGGCTTTATGTCTAGGCAACGATAGGGTCGTCTGGTACGTAGTGTGTTGCGTTTAAACTTGAGCTCGAAATAAAATTAAAAATATTTCTAGCGACGATATTCTTCCTTTAGCAGCTTTCTGGGACAAGCTCTGATGATGAAAAAAATTGTCCTGAAAAGCTCGTCACAAACAAAAAAATGGTGTGGGGAGCTAGGCCGTTATTCTAACTAATGGCTGGTTAATGGCCAATAAAATGAGCAAAATATCAACCCAGAACTGGCTACAGTTGACCACTTATCGGTTTAACTTTTAATGAAATCCAACTCATTAATTTCTTTAATTAACCCGTTGGAAAACCGTGCAACCCCCAGAGTAAACTGGACTAAACATGCTGTCATTATGGATATAATACACGTTCAATTTTAAACTATGATTAGGTCGTATATATCTAGTAACGTATTTTAAAAAGTTTAAAGAACTCCTCCATATAATTTTTTCGTTTTTATTTTTAATTTTTCATTTCAACCAAGTTTAAAACCTTCTTTAAGTCGTTTGTAGTTTTTAAATTGTTTAAGGGCAACATTTTCTGTTCAGCAAAAGGAAGGATATTTCTGCTTCCTTTTTTTTTGAAAAAGGTAATCATTCTTCCCTAATGTTTAACTTGCTTAACATTTCATTTCGGATTTTTTTTTCTTGTCTTCACAATCTACCCTGAAGGCTATTCTTTACAACAGGATTAAGTTTTTCGTTCTTTTCTTCGACCATTTTGTCATTTTTTAAAAGATTAGGGCATGATAGTGTTTTTTTGTTCAATTTTCTTGGGAAATCTTGTCATATTCAATAATTTATTTAAAATATTTTATTCTTCAAAATGTATTTGAAATTAAAATTTGAAGAAATAATATTTTGTGGCAAATCATAAGCGAACCATTCTGCATCATTTCTTTTTTTCATTTTTGATTTGATTTTAAAATGAAATTATAAAGGTTTTGTATTTTAATTTTTTCTTTTTTAAATATGATTTTGAAGGCTTAGAAATAATATTAAAAAAAGGCATAAAGAACTTGGCCAACATTATAAGGACAAAGACGATAACTTCACAAATTTTTGTTTTTTAACATAGAAACACAGTCTAGGGTTCATTCCAGGTTATTTCATATTTCTTCTAAGTGATAAAACAAATTAAATGAAAAAATAAGCCGGCTAAATATTAGAATTTAAAATGCCTTAAAAAAATTCTTGAAATGTAAGGAAATTGCGTTTATATTAGCGCCTACTTTTAGAGAAATTATTTGGTACTACGAGATGCATTTACTGGTAATTTTCTCTTCCCATTTAATGACCAAGGTTGAGGATATGTTAACCATAACTTGCTCAAAAAGGATGGCAAATAATAAATAAATGCGTAGAGCATCCAAAAGACATCTTTGATTGTCATTGTATTCCCCGTTTGACATTGAAACCAACCACCACAATTTGGATTTGTACAGTCATTCTGTCTAAAACTTGTAAAGTCCCTACAGATACTGAACAAAAAATCTGCAATATCACGGAAATATTACATGGAAAAACCGTAACATATTCCCGTTTCAAAGTGATATCAAAATATAATAGGAATGCACAAACTATGCAACAAAAGCTAGTTATGGTCACAGCATTTTCAGGTCCTGATAAAACCATATAACCTTCCAACGTTTCAAGACGGCAGGTCAGTAGAGCTCTGCAGGCACCGGCCAACCCATCACCGGTAATAAACAATGTTGTACCATAATGAGGGAGGAAATGAATGATAATTTCATTTTCCTCTATACCATTGCAGCAAGCCTACAAGCCAAGACATGAACCACTTATTCATCGTGCATGAGAGTCGATAAGATTGTTAAAAGGATTCACCTTAAATAACACGCAGTGCTACATCTGTCTTTGAATTCTGGTCAAAGCAAAAAACTTATTATAATCACAGCGTTCAGATATACTGGATAATAGCACACTTTGGCTCTCTATCTTACCTAGCCTGATTCAACTTTTGAAAATATTACTGTATACTGGGATAGTAGGAAACGAGTTTTCCTTGTGAAACATACATCGTTCAACGGCCATACATATACTTTACATACTTAATTGATCATTATTATCCTTTAGTCAGGATTACAAACTAGCTTCTCACACCACCCATGTTATATGTGTACTTATTTTGTCCATGAGTGGCGGATCGACCTACAGTTTAACAAATTTGAGAAACTTTTCATGGTAGTTTTTATTTACTCTGAGAGTTTTTGCCAGAAGACTGCTTAGATGAAGTGGCCGAAAGAAATATTCTTTTCTCAGGCTCTCTTCTAGTAAGCACATGTTGCCTACTATACTACGGCGACTACAGACAACCTATTACTAATTGCAGAGACATAAAGCAACACTGGGTTGTACGGGCATAACATAGGTTCTACGACCCAATCCTGTAATTTAGGTCAAAGTGTGTATATAATATGAGACTAAATGGCAAATATTGCATTCATCGGAAAGAGGTTTGGATTGGTGGCTAACGAGCAACCATAAAAAAAGTTGGAGTTTTCCCAGAATTTGGAATGTTTGTCTCCCATATACATATATATATATATATAACATCCCATACCGGATATTCCCTGACGAGAAAACTCGTCATAAATCGAGAGAAGCAATAACTGTCAATACCAAAAACATTAAGTTTCGTTAAAAGTGTACCGCGCCACAGTCTGTAAAATGTATTGGCAATATCTACAGGCACAACTTTGTTGTCAACAAAAGAGTAGACGTACTGGTTCCACCTTTCAGAGAATGACATCATTAGCCGCCAGTAGAAAATTATATGTAGTGAAGTGGCAGCTTAGCAGGTAGTGTGTTGGGTTATCAGATGAGAGCTCAGGCTTTCTGGGTCAACGAAATGTGAGCAAAAATATGTTTCTCTTCATTTCACAAGTCTTCTGGCATAAATTCAAAAGTAAATAAAATTGCTAAGAAAAGTTTCTCAACAATTTGTCGTTTGGACAATTGACATTAAACTGCAGGTCCGGTCACTTATGGAGAAAATTAATACACAAAGCATTGATGATATGAGAAGCTAGGTTGTAATCCTCACTTAAGATTTTTGTAACTCTCTCACATTCATTCCTTTTTTGTTTCATTTACTTTTCTCAGTCGCCGTAGTCTAGTAGGTAGTGTGTTGACTTATTAGACATAAGGCCGAGGTTCAAATCCCAGGTCAGATATCAAAACGAAATATCAAAAAATATTTCTTCGGCAACTTGCAACTCTCAGTAGATTTCTGGCAAAAAAACTCTGAGAATAAATAAAATTGCCACGAAAGTTTCTTAAAAAAATCTGTCGTTCGGAATCGACTTTAAACTGTAGGTCCCGCCACTCATGTATAAAATTAAAACACACAACATAAGTGGTGTGAGAAGCTAGGCCGTAATCCTTACTGAAGGGTTGTAATGGCCAAGTATGTATGTATGTATGTGTGTACTTTTCTCATATACTTGAGTTTAAATGTGAAGCTATTTCTGTAGTAAACAATGTAACAGATATGCTAATCATTTAATTTGTCCTTGAATTGCATCATTTCGGTTTTATAATTTCAAAATTTCAAGAATAAAATCCATTCTTAGGTCTTTTGTTACAGTTTGATAATCTCCAAATATTGTTGCCACTTTATATTGTTTCATCCCTTCTAAATTGGCCACTTCTTGTTGGCTTACCAAACACACAACATTCTTTATTTGCCCTGTTGTGTAGAAGCAACTGCTGCCTTAGTTTATCTTTCGAAGAACAAAAAAAAAAAAAATAAAAAATAACACAAGAAACGAGAAGAAAGTGCGTAAATTGTTCAATTTTATTTCATACTTTTAAGCCAAAAACTGTTTACGGGGTTTAAACAACAAACAGCAACAACAGAGATAAACAAAGAGAAGAGCAAAGAAAAGTAAAAAAAAAATGTTTCTTTTTATGTTCTCTCTTTACATAATATTTTATGAGCATTTCCTGGCACTATTGTTTACATTTATTATTGTTTTTTATTTTCTTTAATATTCTTTCGCTCTCACTCTCTCTCTCTTCTCTAACTACATAAACTACATAAAATACGACTACAGAAGTACATGTGTTTGGGGGTGTGAGTGGGGTGTGTATTGTTGTATAAAATGGATACTCATGAAACGAAATTTTTATATTAAAGCCAGCCTGTGTGTGTATGTGTCTTTAAATGTATTTGTTTACATTTGCATATTTGTTTTATGGATAATACAACAACTACAATAGCAACCTATATTTATCCATTTTTGCATGGCTGCCACAATAATAACACAAATAATATTTAATACACATACACAAACCATACATGTGTACATATACATTGCATAAGCACTCATACGCAAATGTATTTGATTATTCAAATACCCAGTTGATCGTTGCTTCGCTGCTATCTTGTAGATTCCAGTCAATATCTTGCTGCTGGTTTGCAATATCATTACAAAATGTGAGTTGTTATGCTCGACTCCCGACTTCATAGTATTCCTATAATTTGGTGTTTGGTCTGTAAGAGACCAGTTTAGCAAAAGCCTAAGACAACAGCAGGCCTCATTCCATGATCTCTTCCACATGGAATGATTGCAGTGACATTAAACGTGTAGTTAAAGTTTAGAAATTTCGTTCAACGTTAGAGAGAGAGAAAATTTTTAAGTTAGACAAAATCCTGCTTTATTTTGAGAATATCGTCGCTTCGAACCATCATCTCAAACGACGAATTGCTCCACTTTTCATACCAGGACGTCTTTATTCTTAAATACGTCGCCAAAAGTTGACATGAGACGAGATTTGCTATGCTACACTTGAATAACGCGGGAGACCTAAAACATTATAGCAGCAGACGATTCCTGAGTGAGACAAATCAGTTTTCAATATTTCCTGAACCTCAACTAAGCGCGTCTTACAGTGCAAAGGCATTTAATTAACCCATTAATGCCCGAATTACTTTTTTTCTAACGGTTACCGTTTTGTTTTTTACACTCAATTTCCTCTCAGAGCATAAAAACTAAGGCAACTTCTGCTGTCAACTTAAGTTGCCAGTGGGCATTAATGGGTTAAAACAATCGCTTGTAATTTATACTTAGGCGCATCGCCGTGTTCTGGTGCAGTTTGTCCTCACAGTTGTGAGCCGCATAATTAATATCGCCAACAGAAAGGATGCTTTGGACATGGTTTCTTGAATCGGAATATATTCAAACTTTAAGGGGCTTGGTCCTGTAGTGAAACAGCGATTCTCTAATGTTATGCGCATTTAACTTGGCTGCGAATGGTGGTACTTGAGGGGAACATTAACACGTTCATCGCCATGTCAGTCATATGTGTCTGACGTACGCGATTTGGTAAATCACAGATGTCCGACGCAAACGACGCTGTGTTCAAAACAACAGGTTAATACTTGTTGTATCTTTTGTATCTTGTTTGGATGCGTCACACATATAAGACTGACAAGGCTTTTCGAGAAAAAAGTTTTAATATAGGGCCATGTCAGTCATATATGTGTGACATAAAAAATAGCGTTTTTCCGGGAATTTTGGTAAAAAAAAAGTTTTTTCTGTGATACATTAAGTTTCCTTGATACATTTTTAACTAAATTATCGAATAAAGATACCGCGGCCCACAGGAAAATTTTTCTGATATTATCGTGGCGATGAACGTGTTAAAATAGGAGCATAGAGAACACTGGGGATATTATAAAGCTTCATTGTGTTCTTACAAGAAGATAACAAGATGAGCTAGGATAGAAACTCATGAACAAGCTTCTGTAGTAACAATGTAACCTCTAAACTAAGGAGGGCTCTGACAGCAATATTTTATGTACATAGTGTAGGAGGTACCAAAGAGATACATACGGCTTATGGATTGACTTGGAGAAGAAAATTCTAGAAGATCTTGTGGATACCGCCTTTCCATCCGCCCATCAGGTATTCAGTATGCAAGTGCTTAGTCCGTGCCGTGTCTATAAAAGTGGAATTAAAAGGATAATTGCTAGGATTTAACCGCTTAAGTCTCTGGGAAGGAATATTCCCAGTCTCTCTATGACTCTTTAGGGTGATATCCCTATTCTTCGTTCGAATAACATCCTATTGTAATGAAAGGGAATGCATTTCCTACACCTCTCTTGAGGACAGCAGAGTCAGCAGTGCTTTCGTCGGAAATTGGATTGTAATCTACTACCGAAGCAACTGTATACGTGCAACAACAGCAAGTCCGTTGAGATCGTCTCACATAGCCAAGAGTACACGATGGAAAAGTAAGAATTTGCTGTTACAATGGAAATGTACTTCGAATATTTTCTTCAATATTAAGGTAGATTTCGATAATTTTAGAACTAAGGACCATAATGGGCTCACACTACACGATAACTTGCTTACTGAATTGGTTATTACAACCTTTCAGCTTCTCACGCCACCCATGTTGTCTGTGTTTATATTTTTCATGAGTGTGGCAGAACTAACAGTTTAACGCCAACATCGAATGATGGATTTCTGAGTAACTTTTCATGATAATTTTGGAGCTTTTGTCAGAATCCACAAAATCACTGGAAATACAAGAAGAGTAAATGCACAAGGGAGCTGCTTGCCTCCCTCCTATTGAAACTTGTGATGTACGAGCTGTCGGCGATCCAAGTTTCTATGGATCTTTTTGAGCAGGATGCTACATGTTTTGGGTAAAGTTAATAAGTGGGCATCTAGTCGCGGCCAGGGGTATATTTCGGAAAAACGCAGGTGGCACTTTTTATAAGGAAGTAAAACAGAAGTCGCCGTAGTCTAATAGGTGGAGTGTCGGATTATTAGACGTGGGTTTATACCCAGGTCTGGCAAAAACTCTGAGTGTAACTAAAATTGTTTTGAAAAGTTTCTCCAAAAAATCTGTCGTTCGGAATCGACTTTAAACTGCAAGTCTCGCCACTCATGTATGAAATTAACACACACAACATAACTCGTATGAAAAACTAGGTCGTAATCGTGACTTAAGGGTTGCAATGACCACTTTTTCACGTGCTGAAGCTGTATGGAGCAAACTCTGGATTTAGAGCCGAAATGTAATGAGTTTAACAAGCTGACTCAGCTTAAGGAGCTTCATGTAGCCATCTGCAGGCTGTAATCCTTTTTATATTGTACTCTGCAAGTGACAATGATAAACCATAAGAAATAATAGCAATTCTGTTATCCTTGGATCGACTATAGTGCAACCATCAGTTCTTTTGTTGAAAAAAACTTGAGTAATGAAGGTGAAGCAAATCCGTGGATAACCCCCTGCAATTGCCCAATGCTACTTAAACAAATGTAAGCGATAGGAGGGATTCCTGGATAAAAAGTGGAATCCATATACACTCGTAGCCTATGAGACTTAGCATCTATTTATTAAGAATTTATTTTGTTTCCTAAATGCCATGGCCAATTGGGTAATTTCAGTTTTGTACGAGTATTTATGATGTTGTTTACATTCCGTAGGAATTGTATCAAGTATGTTTGGGATATTGCCAGTTGGTTAATATTTGTTTAAAATTTTCACAAATTTACATGTGTGAGTGAGAGAGTGTATGTGTGTGCGTAGTCCTTTTAAATTCATGTAGCAAAAAAAAAGAAAGCCAAACAAATCATGACAAAATATTGTAGAAAAACATTGTCAACAATTTTATTAAAAACATTTTTTGTTTTTTTGTGTTTTTGTTTTCTTCTCTCTTTTGTTATTGTTATTATTTACATTATTATTGTAGTTGTTGTTGTTGATGTTGGATTTTTTTTTGTTAAGTCCACAACAACTGTTACAAATGCTGGAGATTTGCAATTAAGATTCCAGAAAAATGCTGATGAATTTGTGAATTTACACAGGGATTTTCACAGGGTGGTGGAAAATAGAGGATTTATTTTTTCTCTCCACAAAATAGGCTTTTTACGCGGATTTTAATTTTTTTTCTTTTGCCACCATATTTAAATGGAAACAATGTGTTGTAATTTGTATGATAAAATGTAAAACGTTTAAAGCTCCTTTAAAACTTCATGGAATTTTCTTAATTTTTTTTTAATTTTGAATGACGACGGTGGATCATAGGTTGCAATATTTTCTTTCCTGCAATTTGTTGCAGCAGTCAAGGACTTTTCCAATTCCTATAAATCTTAGTCTCTCAAATTGGCTTTTAATCTTCCCTTTCCCTCTCTTGCCCTGCCCAGCTTCCCATGTACACACCACCTTTAGCTGGTAACGGCAAATACCCGAACATTTAATGAAAAAGGGAATGAAAGTATGAATGAATGATTGACTGAGTGAATCACTCGCTATGAATGCATTTTTGATGTGATTTATTGTACAAAAGAAAACGTTGAAAAACGAAGAAGAGCAAGAAAACGACATTAAATTAATTTTATTACTCCAAGCCAAACACAGACATAGAGTAAGAGAGAGAGAATGAATGAAGTTGGAGTTAGAGTTGCAATTTCTGCAATATGCAGCAACAGAACCATGACGTGTAACAAGTTTGCAAAGCAAGAAAAACGGAAATTTATTAAACGGTACGAGTACGAACAACAACATTTTTCATTACTTTTACCGTGTCGTTTAATATGCAATTGCAAAATAATTGTATACGTAGCAAGACAGATTGTCTGGCAAACGTTAAGACAGTCAGTCAGTTAGTCACTCACTCCCAGTCATTCAATTAGTTATGAATGTGATACGAATAAAAGGTCGTACAGCATGACATTTCAGTTGCTCTCAGGTACAAGGGACAATCATTTTTTGTATTGAAACGTATACTTCTTTACGACAATTTCATTAAATGAACAAAAAAAAAGACAGAGGACAGACAAAAATTAATCGACTTTTAAGTCACAAACATTCATAAGATTTCTGTCACTTTTTCATTTTTTTAGAATTGATGATGGAGAACAAAAATTTCAATTTTCTTCGAAAGGTTTCAAAGTAAAAATTATTTTCCCTGTCAATAATATGTCAGAGGCCGGATATTTTAATTTTTTCTTTAAAATCATAAATAAATTGGAAATGAAATAAATTTGTCAGATTTTTTGTGGAGTAAAAGAAAAAAGTAAGATAAATAGCATTCGAATGCAGGCAATTACTGCCTAAAATTAGAATTGGAGAGATCTGTTGACAAAGTTCTGAAAACAAAAGGAAAGAATATCAATATAGGCGAAGAATTATTCTAATTTTTTATACACTCTGCAAAGGCATTGTCCTATCTGTCGTCATTGTTTCATTACTAAAAATTTGAGAATAGCTTCATAGGGACAATAGCGCAAAACGCAAACGCTAGGATATTGCAAATTACTAGCAAACCTCTTTGATTGGCTGTTGCTGTATTAATCCCTCTACAATATCTCGAATATCCAATTCAATTCAAATGTAGGAGTATGGATCATAGGCTGTCGATTCTTTAATTAAAAGAAGAATTGAAGGAAACGAAAGTTATAACGTTGAAAAGCGTGCCGATTTTTTATTCAAATAATGAAGTGAATAACAGAGAATGAGAATGAGAATGTACTTGTGAAATCAAACGGCTCTCCTTTTATTTCCTAAATTGCAATACAACATGAATACCCACCCCCTCTTTCATGTTCTATATTGAGTGATTATTTGTTGTTGTATTATTAATCCCGATATAATGACTCGTCACATAAAATACAATTCAATTTAAATGTCTGGCCTCTGGATTAGAAGCAGCTGTCAATCCTTTAGGGATAGTTTTCAATTCCTTTTTCGCGCATTTAAAACACTTTTCGAGGACAGAACTTGCTGACTTTTGAGGGTTTCAAATAGGATAGGATATTACGCCCGTAGGTCAGGTCTTGCAAATTGTCTTATAATAAAATGGTATTCAAAAGTGGCTTCCAATGGCATAATCTTAATGAGAAATTAGCGACTAGCATGCCGTTTACAGGCACGTTCACTCGGTGGCTCTGTGTGGCACCCAGTTTGTAAAAATGTGGAACGCTTCACGATTTTGCGTGTCTTCCTTGATGGGAAATTAATGTCACTAAAATAAGTAATGTGAAGTTGCCGTAGTCTAGCTAGAAGGTAGTGTGTTAGCATTATTACACGCTAACCCGTGATTCAAACACCAGCTCAGACATCTCGTCAAGAAAAAGGAAACCAAATGTGAAAATATTTCTTTCAACCACTTACTCTCAGCAGTCTTCTGGCAAAAACATATAAAATTGTCACGAAAAGTTTCTCTGTCGGCCACATTCGGCATTAAATTGTGTCACTCATGGATAAAATTGACACACACAACATGAGTGGTGTGAGAAACTTCTTTGTAATCCTGGCTAAAGAGTTGTAATTGCATGGACACTACTCATGCAATAAAGTAAAATCGGTAGTATTATGTGGCTGAGGGTTTACATACATACATATATACATAATTGGTTATTACAACCCTTTATTCAGGATTACGACTTAGCTTCCCACAATACTTATTTTGTGTGCGTTAATTTTTTGCGGTGGGACCTACAGTTTAAAGTCAACTCCGAACAACACATTTTTGAGAAACTTTTCATTGCAATTTTATTTTTACTCTCAGAGTTTTTGCCAGAAATCTGCTGAGAGGAAGTCGACGAAGAAATATATTTTTTTTATTTCGTTTAGTTGGAGATGTCTGACCTTTTTATGAACTGAGGTCACCAACACATTACCTACTAGACTATGGCGACTTCTGGCGGTTTACCGTGCAGTTCATAGTCTTCAGTGACAGTCTAAAAAAGTCTGTTATCGTAGGGTCACAGCATGATGTACAGGCTAGACCACAGCTGTAAAGTTTTTCGGAACTTTACAATTTTCTATAATACTGCCAATTATTTGTACAGTGGATGACCATAGTTACCACTCGGATGCTATAATTACTCGAAAAGTATTACGCAGCACAACTGTGTCTGTTTCTGCTGGGTTATGTACCCAGTCTAGCGTTGTCATGGTGGAATATAGTACCATTTCCGTTGACCAATTTATTTAAAGTGAAATACTTCTTCAATCTCAATAATTGTTGATAGTAAAGGTCAGAATCAATCGCTTTACCCGGCTATATAATGAAAAACTCCCTTCTAATCCTTCCAGACATATAGCATTACCATTGCAACCCTCTGTAAAGCTTCGCATTTCTTCGTCTATGATCTTTATCTCACATTATTGCCAAACGTATCACGTTTAACATCGCACATAATCATTCACTTTAGAAATATAGGGTCTTCCAACAAAAAATTTAAATTTTGACAGTAGATAACGGCCATTTTGTTGTAGCTACCATTACCATTACAAACATTTGTCAGGATTACGACCTAGCTTATTATACCACACCTGTTGTGTGTGTTAACTTTATTCATAAGTGGCGGGACCAACGACAAATTCAAGAAACTTTTCATGGCAATTTTATTTTATTCACAGAGTTTTTACCAGAAGACTGATGAGTGCAAGTCATCGAAGAAATATTTTTTTCATGTTTTATTTGGATTGAGGTTTGAACGACGGACTCTTGTCTAATGAGCCACCAGGCATTGGGTGTGCTTAATTAATTTCTGAGTGGCGGTTTCTACAGTTTAAGGTCGGCTTTGAAATGCAGATTTAATAGGCTTTTCCATGGCATTTAGTTTGCTTGGCCAGAAAACTGCTGAAAGAATCGAAATAAAAATTTTTGAGTTATGAAGTCACAAACTCCCATCTAGTAGGCCAACACACTACCAGAAAAGATTGCATCCAATTGGATTTAACAGTGTTGTTGTATAATAATTTCTTAGTTTCCATGAAGAGAGGGCATGCCAATCATAGATTCTTAGATTCTATTCTTTAGTGCCTTAATTTATTCATTTCCAAGGAAGGAATTTTTGTTTTTCATTTTCAATTGAAATGCAATATTATATCGTAAACGGTGTTTAAATCTTTCAATTTTATAATTTATTCACATCATTAGTTTAATTAAAAAATTCTTTAAAAGCTTTTAGAAGCTACCCGTCACCCCTCCACTCTCTTTGTGGGGTCTTTAAGGACCCTTAACAATGGTGGGGCTTTGCTACACAGCATCATTACAATAATCAACAACAAAAACAACAGAATTAATAAACAGAATTGAATATCCTTATAAATATTTAAATTTTAAATACAAATACAACAACTACAAACACAAATGTATGTGTATTATTAATACTACTACTGCTATGCTACTACTGCTATTACTACCACACTACGAATGAATGCCAATACAAAACAACACGCATACACACACAAAATATAAGAAGAAAAAAAGAGGAAAAATACCTTTTGATTTTTCATTATTCGCAGGTTCAGGATCTAAAAAGATGGGAAAGAAACAGAGAAAGAAAGAAAAAAAGGACCAAATAAATAAAGGAGTTAAAAAAATCAAAAATTAAAAAAAAATAAAAATAAAAACAGAAGGAAACACAAGCAATGAAAATAAAGAAATTCCATAAAAGTTTAGGTGAGTGTAAGTGAGTGTGAGTGAGTAAGTGAATGAGAGAGAGAGAGAGTTTTACAATGATTATTTATTTATTTATTTATGTTGTGTTGTTGTTGTTTTTGCTATTAGTCGTTTAGTTATAAATTAAAAGCATTACAGGATTAAACATTAATTAGAGGTTAATTAGGAAAGGAAAGCAGAAAAAAGGCCAGCTTTTACTTCATTAAAGTCAAAAACAAAAAACAAAAAAAAAAACAAAAAAAGAAGAGAAGTGAAATGAAGGAAACAAAAGTTAAAACGATGCAAAAGGGTGCCGATTTTTTTATTCAAATAGTGAAGTGAATAACAGAGAATGAGAATGCTGTACTTGTGAAATCAAACGGTTCTTCTTTTATTTCCTAAACTGCAATACAACATGAATACCCACCCCCTCCCCTTTCATATTCTATATTGAGAAAGCGTGTGTTGGAAGAGTGTGTTCTTTAAAGAAATGCTCTCAAAGGCTTTTAATTGAAATGGTATGGTGGTGGTGGTGGTGTATGGTGATTGCAAGTGATGATAATAAAAACGTTGTTGTCGGGTTAGTAAATTAGATGGAAATGAATTGAATTCATTTCTATTAAAAAGATTTCTTATAATTTGAATGCTTAGAAAAGGATATCACCGTGACTAAACAAATTCTAAAATTACGAAGCACTGTAGTAAAAGAATTTTGCTCTTAAGGTAATGATCTTGAAATGTAAGAAGTTTTGGAAAATAATTCTTTAACACGTTGACTGCCGCCGTAATTTTCAGAAAACTTGCCAAAAAAACGACAATTTAATTTTTTCACATTAGTGAGTACGAGATAACTCGTAGTTTGGTGCCCTAGAAGGGAACGCAATCTACGAGTTATCTCGTAGTCGGCAGTCAAGGTGGTAAACATCAACACGCCTATACTTCCAAACTTTATAATTGACAGGCGTCTAGTGTGGTCATCCCTTCCGCACAGACCCACAAAAATAGTTACGTGTTCAGACAAATCGTGCAGCAGCCCATATGTGTCGTCTATGAACCTGGTCGAAAAGATATTATCTGTGGCAATACCTTCCACACAGATCCGCAAAAATAATTCCATGTTCACACCAATCGTGCTCCAGCCCATATACGTATGTCTCTAGGTATTAATGTAAAGGAGGAACTACAGTCTTCACTATTTTCACTAATGTTTTCGTATCGTTTGGACTTATTTCTGGGTTTACAATAGAATTGTGGATCTCATAAACAAAAATTGATTTTTTTTTTCATGGCGGGTAGATTGCCTTTTGCTGTGATATAAGTTGAATGTTGAATAATTCTAGTAATGATAACTGGGTACCAGGTTGTTTGTAGACGATCTCGTAACTTGTGAGAAATAGTCTGCTATTTATTGTTACCATAGGACGATCCTCTTTACGGCAATAGAGAAGCTAAATCAATGGTCTTTATATGACTTATTGAAAGGGCATAGTCAGGATTACAACCTAGCTTCTCACATCACCTAAGTTGAGTGCGTTAATTTTATCCATGAGTGACGGAACCTAATGGCGACTCTGTAGGATGAAACGGGGTATGAACCACGAGGTGTCGTCTAATAAACCAATACATTACCCACTAGATGTGGCATCTACAAGAGAGAAACTTACACTGAAGAACATTGTACTCCAAAATGATAAATTGAAGACATTATTTCAGGAAATTGATAAAAAAAAAAATCGTGTAAAATCTTATGGCAATTTTAAAATGTTTTCAATCATAAGGAATCATAAAAAAGTACACATATTGAAGTGGGGATACAGTTTGCACGCCAAAATTGCCGCTTGCATCGCTCAAAGACAAGCCTTTTTCACATCAAGTCTTCACTGACAACTACTCGAAAATTAAAAAATCGTCTTCCATCCCATCAATTGAAAGCAAAAGACAAATGCATTTCAATGCTATGAAAATAATGTTGAGCCTGGAAAGCCCAAACCTTTAGTCAGTATTAAAATCTTGCTTCTCACACCACCCCCATTCTGTATGTTCATTTTATTCATAAGTGGCGAGACCTACAGTTTTAAAGCCGACTGCGAAAGACAGACTTTTTAAGAAACTCTTTACGGCTTTCTCAGAGTACTTGATAGAAGATTGCTGGCTGAAAGGAAGTTGCCGGAGAAATATTTGTTTATATTTTGTTTTCTTCGAAATTTCAGATCAGGTGTTCAAGTTTAATAAGCCAACACAGTATCTATAACAGCAAAACGACTTTCTAATATAATATGTTGATATCAGGCTATACGAGCTCAATTGATTCGCTGCAAGTGCGTGCTGAGAATCAAAATTCTCTAAATATGTAACCAAGCACTGTGCCTCATATAACAAAATCTGTGAAAAATTATTAAAAATAGTGTTTAGGAATTGTATGCCCAAACCACCTTAGATCACGGACTTGGTTCTGTAAGATTACTATCTGTTTTAATCGATGCACAATGTTCTACACCTCTGAACATGTTATACAATATAGGAGCTGCAAAATGTGAGCGGAACCCATTTTATTTTTAGAGCGATGGGAACAATGTCATTGCTAATGGTGTCACAGTTTCTTTCCCCTCTTTTTCAATTTGTTTAAGGTCATTATACAATTTTTGCCTGCTTAACGGGGTGATTGGTGTAATGTAACAGGCTCTAGAATGATAGCATAGCCATCTAACGTAACTACAAACAACGTCCTCCCTGTATGAAAATATATTGGTTTGTTGCATGTAATACAATGAGGAAACCTTTGCTGATTGTGTCCTAGGCTTTCCTAAATGTTTGTGTTGACTGAACAAATGATGGTAACTCCTATGTCGGCAAACAAGGGTTTTATTTAGAATATTTGATGAGGAGAAACCGGGTCGTAATTCTGATTGAAGGGTTGTAATGACCCTCTATGTATGTATCTATGTATGTACGAATGTATGTATGTATGTATGTATGTATGTATGTATGTATTTGAAGAAGAATGAAGTCAATCTTCATATGGAAATGATGGAAAATTGTTGGCCTTCTGCTATATTCGAGTATAGTTTGCCTGGGTTTACGGTCTAGCACTTTAACCACTACGCCATGCCATCTACATATGTATGTATATGTATTTCTCAATAAATGCTCAAAATTTATTACAATTCTTTCATTTTTCTATTAAATTTAATAATGGAAAGCAAAAAGAACTCATTTTGTTGTAATTCATGAACAAAAAACTTAAAATTGTTAAATTTTCCAACATTCTTATGCTAATTTACTGCCCTTGACTGTACATAGAAACACACATTCATACAATGGTAATCGAATCCAGTAATAAAACCACTTGTAATCGACTAATTTGCCTTAATTCGCATTGAACAATCACAACAATAACAACAACAACAATAACAAAAAGAACAGAAATGATTTTGTAACTTTGAATCCCTAATAATTTCTTCACTTGATTTTATTTGTTCTGTGCTCTGTTTGTTTGTTGTTGTTGTTGTCGTTTATTCTTTCCATATCATTGGAGTTGCTTTTCGTATGATTAGAAAATAACAACAACAATAACAACCATCATCAATGCCAATAACACAAAAAAATACAAATAAAAACTAAACCCCGATAAAAACAAGTTAGAAAGAAAGGAAAATAAAACACACAAAAAACACACAAAAATAAGGAAAAGAAGAGTCAGGAGGCGAAAAGGAAAAAAAGTTCCTTTTAGTGAATGAATATTATAGGGAATGATGGCATAGAACACCAACAATAACAACAACAACCTGTCTAATTTAGTAACATGTTACAAGGAATTTATTACACCAACCATTTCATCTACCTCCACATTCCCTGGCCAGCGCCAGTACGCTCTTCTTTAAGCATAAAACTTTATTAACTCACAATACAACAACAATACATTCGCAGTCCCAATCCGAATCCCAATCCTAAGTTTTGAATCCCTCCCCAACAAATATACGAGTATGTATGCTTTAATAGACCTTCTCATCCATTTCCCTTACCTTTTAACGTTTCTATTATCAATACGGATAGGAATACCACTTCCACTGCCAATGCCACTTCCACTACCACCTCTTCAAATACATACGAGTATAATCTCTCAGAAGCAGAAATTGTTCAAAGTATTTGAGGGCGGAGCACACAGGAGATGGTTGGAGTGGAATACGGTTTCAAAAACAAACCAAAAGAGAGTATAAATCAAATAATAATACAGCTAAGAATTTATTTATTACTCTCCATTCTATTTTACTCTTCTATTCTTTTATTTTCTGTTTTTCTTTATTTTTTTTCTGTTTTTCTTTATTTTTTTCTGTTTTTATTTTTGTACCCTTTTATGGTGAATTGGTTTGGTTGCGTTCGATATGAAACGATACGCTACGATACGATTGAGTTATAAAGAGGAAACACGAACAACAGCAATAACAACAAATAGAATGACATCTAATTGCTGAGTGGGGGGGGGGAGGAGAAAGGGCAAAAGGAAAAGAATTTGAGGAATTTTTTTTTCTTCTTATTCTTTCGATCAATATTAAGTCCCTTATTTCCTTCCTAATACCTGTAACCTTATCTCCTCCTCCCCCTCTTATCACCCTTAACACCCTTTCACACATAATCATCTTAAGCCAAATTGAATTGTTGGTCGAAAATGATTTCATTTTTGTGTTCAATAATCATTAGTGGGAGGGGTTGGCTGGCAAATCTTAACTACTTGTGGTTGGGGAGAATCCTGCTTTAAAGGAATTCTTACAGGAAACTTTAGTAATTTTTAATGTTTTTAAATTCAAATTTAATATTTGATGCTAAAAAGGCATCAAATCGATGAAAACCTCAACGAAAAATTCTATTCGATTGTTTCACTTTAGAACCAAGCTTCCCAGGTTCGAATATTGCAGAAAAGAATCGATTTTTTATCGTAGTTTTCTTCAAATTTTAAACCTTCAGAGTCCCCGTTCCCCCTCAACATAATTCCTTTAAGTAGCTAACTGGTTAGCAAAAGGCAATTGAATATCTCAGGGGAAAGTGTATCAAGTCCACTTGAATGGGCATTTTACCATAACGTTTTTACAGAATAGATCGGTAACAATACACTCAACGGTATGGTGCAATAATCCAGGTATATAACCACAAAAGAAATGTTAACGTATATCCGATTCAGACTTCAGTCATCACATTAACGAAATAAATTGGCTTTGTAGAAATATCTAGTTACGCTCAAACTACTTTGTGATTTTGATAAACACCATAGTCTAGTAGGTAGTGTGTTAACATATTAAACCAGAGGTCAAGGTTCAAAATCCAGCTCAAATACATATCTCAAGAAAAAGTAAATAAAACGAAAAATATGAAAAAAATTCTTTCGTTGTCTACCTCTCAGCAGTCTTCTGGCAATAACTCTGCGATTAAATAAAGTCACAATGAAAAGTTTCTCCATAATTTGTTCTTTGGAGTCGACGTTAAACTGTAGGTCTCGCCACTCATGGATACAATTAACACATAAACCACATGGATGGTGTGAGACATACATAATTGGTCATTACAAACCTTCAGTCAGGATTGCGATCTAGTTTCTCACATCACTTATGTTGTGTGTGTTAATTTTATACATGAGTACCGGGACCTACAATTTAAAGTCGACTCCGAACGACAGATTTTTTTTTTTTGAGAAACTTTTCATTGCAATTTTATTTACTCTGAGCGTTTTTGCCAGAAATCTGCTGAGAGGAAGTCGCCGAAGAAATGCTTTTTGTGTTTTATTTTGATGTCTGTCCTGGGGCTCGAGCCCTGGCTTTACGTCTAATAAGCCAACATACTACCTACTAGACCACGGCGACTACTGTGGTGTGAGAAGCATGTTGATAAATCTGACTAAAGAGTTGTAGTGATAACCAGTTAAATTAGCCAAGCTTCTCTATCTAGTAATATTTCCATGGTCACAATACTGAATAATGGCAGAGGAGCTGACTTATAGTTTCCACCTTCCATACAAAGGACTGCGATATTAAAGAAGTAGTCTTTGTAAGAGGCAATTACATGTAATCATCAGTTACCATGAGCTGGACGCATCGTTAATTTAAAAATAAAAATAAAAGGCCTACTATGATAATGGGCGATCAATCTTCCACGAACTTTTTTCGACGCGTCGCGCAGCTTCCTATCTATCAGTTTTTAGGAAACAGTACAAGACAACGATCATATGGTTAATGTCCGTGATTGGCAGATTAGTGCGTTCACTTACTTAGCCCGTCAGTGTCTAGGTTTTCCGTTATGCCCACGTGACTCATCAGCCACAACATTATAATCTCCTGCTATTGCTTAAAATATGTCCGGCATTTATTAATCACAATGTTCGAATAGCCATAAGGATCCTTGTAGACCATTCGTTTCCGATATACTACAGGTAGAATTATGAATTTACTGAATTTTTTGGGGTTCTTATTGATCAAGATGGGTTTATTAAAATTACTGGCCATCGACAGAGAGAGGGAGTCAGTCATTTTGTTGTTATGCTAATGGGCCCCAGTAGTAGCAGCAGTCATCGTAGTCTAGAAGATAATGCGTTGGCTTATCAGACGCGAACCCATGGTGCAAACCCCAACTCAGACTCCTCGGACAAAATGAAATGATTCCTTTCAACGACTTCCTCTCAGTAGTTTTCCATGAAAAATTCCTTAAGTCTGTCGTTCGGAGCCAACGTGAAATTGTAGATCACACCACTGGATAAAACTAACACACACAAAATGGGTGGTGTGGGAAGTGAGGTTGTAATCCTAACTAAAGGGTTGTAATGACTAACCAATTATGGAAGTAGGATAAGGGAATTTAGACGATTATCCCTGTTTATTACTTAATTACTACATTGGCTTTTACCCTGTAAAATAGGGGATCTTGTTACTCATCATCTAAATCTTACGGGAATAAATTCAAACCCAATAATCTGCTTAAAATTGTTTGCTATCAGATAAGGACTCGCGTTTTATTTGAAAACATAAAGTTTTTTTATTTCAGGCTTTAGCTAAGTGTCGCAAATGGTACTTCTCTGTAATGTTGTTCAGATTTAATAGGAGTTTTAGTGGAGCGATATTGTAAGTTTATTAAACATAAAATCAGCTTAAAAATGTTAGCATATCGCATTAGCATATCGTCTTAGCATATAATATTAATGAAATTACCGCCGTTAAATGGAACAAGAGGGTCATAAAATGTAACGGAAATAAAACAAAGAGAACGTATTTTATGACAATAAATCAGTAAAATTTCTAGAGAGAGAAAGAGAGAGAGAGAGAGAGACATAAAAAAGCTGTCATTTAAAAACACTAAATTGAAATCAATTTTTTTTAGCGTATTAACGTAGTAGAAATAAAGTACGAGAGAAAGAGAGAGAGAGAATATTTATGATATGATATGATGATAGGCTTGCTGTATGGTAATATTTGTTTAGGACTACACACACAATGATAGCCAGCTTCCTGGTTGTCTGACATATTGAAACCATAAATGTGTCTATGAAATGGCATCGTAAACTAAGGCCCAGAAATAATTTATGAGACACAGATACACACATACACACACCCATAAGCAAATAGAAAGGAAATGTTTTAAATATTTAATAAGTATTCCTCAGATAAAAAAGGGAAAATAAATATAAAACGTTGGTTGGGGGGGGTCATAATAATCAGCAGGAACACGTTTCAATAATCGATACATTTTAAATGGATTTGCAAGATAAGATAAGATAAAGAAAGGCTAAAGAAAAAAAAAGGATATAAAAGCCATATAATAGCATCTTTACTTCCTATTGTATAATTTTTTTTCATATGAGTGTGCGTAAGGGGGAGGAGGGACAAATGGAGCAGGATTACATGTGATCATAAATTAAACATTTATTGTACGTCTCCTTTTCGTATTGTATGTATGTTCCTTAGGTATGATGTTGCTTGCTTGCTATTCTTATTTTTTTATTCCTTTCCTGTTTTATATCCGCTTTTGTTGGTTTTATTTCCTACGTTTTTGCTGTCATTCCTATTGTTTAATGCTGAAGAAGATGCTGGAAAGATTTTATTTCCCATTCAATTCACCTTTAAAAGTTTTATGCTGTTGCTTTATGGATGTATACGTCGTGATTAATTGTTCTGGAGAGCTCTTCTACTCTTGGAAATGTTTTCAATTTTTTGTTTTGTTTTTTGCTTTTTGGTGTTACAAATCTTCTTTAAGTGAATTTTATTGTATTTCATTAGTTTAGACACACATACATACATACATATGTACATACATATGTACATACATATGTATGTATGTACGTATACAAGTTGTATTTCTTTATTAAGGATTAAAATTGGTTTTCTAGAGCAATAGGAAATACTCCCACCCACCTTAGGCAATAAATAATGAGTATCACATTTTTTGCGCATTGATTCCTATGGGAGTATTTGTTGGAGAAATCAATAGTAATTAAGAGCAATTTAATGTGTTTAAATGTCTATAATTAAAAGTCGTTTTTCCAACCTTAGTTTTGTACAGGATATTCGTAAGAGCGCAATTGCCATAAAAACCTGCATACACATACGGTTACAGGTATTAGAAGAGGGTCATAATAAAATTTTTCCTCAGTAAATCATTGACTTTATCTTCACCTAGATATTAAAAAAAGAAACAACATTACAAAGAATTCTATTAAATCCTTTCCTTTAAAATTCTACTGATTATTACACTTAGGGAATGAACCCTTTCTATCGAATTAGAACAATGAAAATAAAGGGTGGGCCATTTAAAACTCTAAACTTAAAAAGTGCAATAAAACAAACATGGTTTCAAATTGGAATTTTTATTTTTGTGAAGTTCCGGTTCGAAATTGAATATTATTTCATTCATATGGCTGCCGTGGCTGGCCTCACGGTCCCTTATTCACACATAATTGGTCATTATAACCATTTAGTCAGGATTACGACCTAGCTTCTGATGTTGTGTGTGTTAATTTTTATGCATGAGTGGCGGGACCTACAGTTTAAAGTCGATTCCGAGCGACAGATATTTGGGAAACTCTTCAAGGCAGTTTTATTTATTCACAAAATTTTTGCCAGAAATCTGCCGAGACAGTCGCCGAAGAAATATTTTTTCATGTTCTCATTTTGATGTCTGACCTGTGATTTGAACCGAGGCCTCACGTCTAATAAGCCAACACACTACCTACTAGACTACGGCGACTTCACAGTCCCTTATTCGATCGAACCTATTTTCGTGCACTTTTTCGAGTGTATGGGGTCGCAGATCGGCAATGACATCACGAATATTGGCCTTCAAATGCTCAATTGTCTCTGGTTTGTCGGCATAACATTTTTCTCTAATGGCACACCACAGAAAATAGTGTAACGGTGTCAATTTGCAGCTTCTTGGCGCCCAGTTGACATCACCATTTCGGAAAATTAACCCACCACCAAACATTTGACGCAATAAGTCTATTATGGCATGAGACGTGTGGCAAGTTTCAACAACCATATCATATCATATCAGCAACCAAACATCGTTCACATCAACACTATGAAGAGCGGGTGCAAAAAAATCAATAATCATGGTGCGATAGGTGTCTCCATCCACCGTGCTCATTTTCAATGGAATATGAGCGAATGATGCCTGTGCTGCACAAGCTACACCAAACATACACTCGTAATGGTTGCATTGGCTTCTGTAAGACCACATGTGGCTTTCCTCAGAATAAACTTGCGTATACCGGGAACTGTTGGTCCCTCTTTGCGATCAAATTTTGTACGATATATTCATTCAATTTCCGAACAATTTTCTTTGTTTTGGAAACAAATTTCCAATAAATCCGCACTTTGCTCAAGATTAAATCGATTCGATTTATGTTCAGTAGAGATAATATACTGAATTTTGTGACAGAATACCATGACATAAGTATTGCCAGATTCGAAATAAATCTATTTAAACCAATAGATGGCCCACCCGATATTTCAAATACATAAAGAACGAAATCACTCTGCAGTACATTGCGTCATCTACCGGAAAATAAAAGACTTGTTCTACTTCACAGAGAATGCTTCCGTACAAGCATTTATATTTTACCCTAAAATAGTTTCGACAAAACAGCAAAGCATTATTCACAAGATAAGCAACATTAAAGAGATTTTTGAGAAAGTATTGCAAAAATCCCATAAACACGTTGACTGCCACACGCTTTTACAGTAAAATCTCCTTTAGGCCTCGCGTACCGCTGCACGCAAGTAGTCGAATAAGCATCACCCCAATATGGGTGACGCGGTCCGATCGAAAACTTTGTCACCCGAATATGGGTGACGTGGCAGTCAACGTGTTAAGAGATTTAAAAACATGTGCTGGTAATGCGGTATACCATATGAAGGCAATGTGGTATAGTGTTACCCATTACCAACACATAGCTCTACTTTATAACGACTTTATAACGTGCTTCAACTATTTCGTAAAATTAGGAATTTGGTCTCGCTCAGAAAAATATCTCGCCTATTTCGAACCAGGCGTAGCATCCTTCATAAAAAGAGGGCTGTGGTGTTTAAGGGTGAATATAATAGACGGAGGAATAAAAGCGACTCGTCAGTTCACGAAAGTAATGACTGAGAGGCCCTCAGTCGACTGATGTCGTCGTACTAATTTGCTAATTGTCCTTTCAGTATTGACATAATAAAGATATAATTCCGATTTCGTTTAAGTTTCAGATACGTGTGTGTGAAAAATTATGCTTAGTATACTTTTCTCTATGTCTCTTTCTGTCCTTATTTCCTTTCCCTTTCATCTTTGTCTTTACATTTAGAACGATCACAATGTGTCAAATGATCCTGGATGAAATTTTTTCTCTACACGTGTATATTAACACTAGATTTACGGATGTTGATTGTCTACCTATTTTTACTGAAGTGAGCCAATTTGACTCATACAAGAAAATTGATGTTTTTCCGAAGAAAATAATTCCAAATCAATTTAAATGAAATGTTTATTATCAAAAAATTCATGGAAAGCATTTTTTACATATATGCTCTCTTTTTGAAACGTATTTTCCGCAAACATTTCTATTACATTTAGTACAAAAGTTTGAGGATCTGTTTCTTTTGCATGATTGTTGAACTTGACAATTCTTTCGTGCATTAGTAGCATGGATTTCTGTTATTGGAATGGAAGTGTCCTCGACTTCTTCTCTATATTTACGTTTTAGCTCTTCAGCAAAATAGAAAATATAATCTTTTCGTGAAATATTTACTTCAGTCCTCTCTTTATACAGAATACAAGCATGGATAGCTGCTAAAGCTAAAATGTTGCAGAAAACTTGTAGAGGCCATCTGCGTGAACTGACTTTAACGCTATATTTTCGGGCCATTTGGTACATGATTTGATATATGCCATCATACATTCGTCAATTATCTAATTGAATGCGATACTTGAACCAAGCATAATATACCTTTTAGCATATGTAGTTGGACCAGAAACGTCTTTATGGTATAAATCGGTGATCTGCCTACGTCTCTGCCTTCGTTCAATGTTTCCCATAAAGTGCCATCAGCAGCTTTTGCGGCTGAAATTTCTTTATCAGAAGATATACACTGGTGGCCAAAACTAAAGCAACTGACTTTACACTTTGATATTTTAGGTAATATGTTCCGCTATAAAGGTTAAAATTGGATGATTTTTGGTTTTTATGGTTACACATTATTCAGACTAAACGTAAATGCAAAAAAATTATAATCAATTTGCTTAAAATATTGCTTTTCTTTCAAAATAACGAAATAACCATAAAATTCTAGTGGTCAAAACTAAAGCAACTTTCGTACTTCTGTAATAAAACTTAAAAATTAAATTAATAGTCAATAGCGTAACCCTTATTTTTAATGACGGGAGCACATCTACGGGTGGTTGAATCATTAATTGATCTTTAATTTAATTAATTTGATCTTTAGAAATGCTATTCCATGCGTTCTGGATACGATTAAAAATGGGGTGTTTATTTGTCCCTAAATCCCTTTTTATTTTGCGGTCAACTATGCTCCAAAGGTTTTCAATAGGGTTAAGGTCTATCGATTAACCTAGCCACCCGAGAACACTTACTTTAGATTGACTCAACCATCCCTTAACAAATTTTGAAGCATGATTTGGGTCATTGTCATGTTGGAAAACCCAAACCAGTGGCATGTTCTCTTCTGCGTATGGCAGCATTACGTTTTCCAACAGATTTTTATAAACAAATCGATCCATTTTCTCAGTAATTTGATAAATTGGTCCAACTCTACAGCTGTAGAAGCAGATTTAAATGCTCTGAAACCATCAAAGAAACCATTCATTTCCCAGAAAAATCGCAGAGCCAGGTTAGCTTTTGGAAGGGCCCATATTGGTTGAAGTCCTGCTCAGTGGAGAAGCATATTGTTCTCCGATGAATCCAAATTCTATATAAAAAAGTTTCAGACATGAAGAACTTCACCGTAAGGAGACCAAAAAATGAGCGCCTTAAACCGCAATTTTATAAACGAACGGTAAAAGATGATGGAGGCTCAATAATGGTGTGGGGCTGTTTTTCATACGATGGAGTTGGACCAATTTATCAAATTACTCAGAAAATGGATCGATTTGTTTATAAAAATCTGTTGGAAAACGTAATGCTGCCATACGCAGAAGAGAACATGCCACTGGTTTGGGTTTTCCAACATGACAATGACCCAAATCATGCTTCAAAATTTGTTAAGGGATGGTTGAGTCAATCTAAAGTAAGTGTTCTCGGGTGGCTAGGTTAATCGATAGACCTTAACCCTATTGAAAACCTTTGGAGCATAGTTGACCGCAAAATAAAAAGGGATTTAGGGACAAATAAACACCCCATTTTTAATCGTATCCAGAACGCATGGAACAGCATTTCTAAAGATCAAATTAAGAGGCTAATTGATTCAACAACCCGCAGATGTGCTCCCGTCATTAAAAATAAGGGTTACGCTATTGACTATTAATTTAATTTTTAAGTTTTGTTACAGAAGTACGAAAGTTGCTTTAGTTTTGACCACTAGAATTTTATGGTTATTTCGTTATTTTGAAGGAAATTCAATATTTTAAGCAAATTGATTATAATTTTTTTGCATTTACGTTTAGTCTGAATTATGTGTAACCATAAAAACCAAAAATCATCCAGTTTTAACCTTTATAGCGGAACATATTACCTAAAATATCAAAGTGTAAAGTCAGTTGCTTTAGTTTTGGCCACCAGTGTATATATCGATAGCGTCTAAATCATTTTCGGTTTCAGAATCAGAAAAACCCTGGAAGCTATATAACAAAGATCTTCATCTTCACTGCTTGGAGATTCAATATTATTGACTTCCTCTTCTAATTCAATTTCTTTACGCCGTTGGTCTAAATCAGTTGTATCCGATTCATTATCTGATTCGTCTTTCTTTATTTTTAGTTTTTTCAACAGAAGGCAATTTTTCTGATTTTTTCCCATAAATGAACACGCGATGAACAAATCGAAATGATGACAGAAGTGGGTAATAATGTATCGAAAACAAGTAACAATCAGATGATGACTACCAAAGCCCCTTGACTAATATCTTACAGAGCCTTCTTTCAATACAGAAGACTTAAAGGAAAATTTATTTATTGTGTCATTTTTTGAAAATGTATAGAACGTATCTCTGCTAGAATTAGTGTCCAATATTGTGACTCTGCATTAAACAATTTATTTTCCATACGCGTTGAATATTGGGGGTCGATTAAGTTTTTTTTTCAAATTTTTTTTTAATATATTGTAGAAGTAAATTTAACCTTTCTTTAGATATCTTTACTAATTTTATTATTCTTCTTGTTTCTTTGCAGGTAAGCTCCTCTTCTTCTTAATGATTAAATATAATTCGAAGTATTCCTTTGTTGGCAAGTATTTTTAATACTCTTAATAACTTTTAATTTTAATTATTTTATTGCTAATGACACTTAAGTGGTCACAAACGCATTAAAATAAAATTGTGCTGAAATTAAACATTTTTTATTCTAATAGTCAGCTATAATTAATTAAATAAACCTCTCTGCCATACTCTCTCTCTCTCTCTGTCTCTGTCTCTCCCTGACTGTTCATGTCATAAAGTTATAAATTCTTATTTATTTGCGAATTTATTTTTTGCAAACATTTTTAAATTGCGGACTACCAGTCGCTCTCTCTGTCTGTTTTGTTCGTTTTTGGCCATTATTCGTAATAATTGGCAGCACCATGTTCTGTGCTGTGGTATTTTGTGGGTTTGTGACTTTTAAATCCTCTGCAAACAAATATCGTCACGTTGTTGATTTTGTACAAAAAAAAAAAAAATTTGATGCTAGGAGAATACTCATTTAATCTTCCGGAACTGCCTGTATATCTGTCCTAGTATTCTCAGCTGCTTACTCTTTTACTTCGGCTTTCTGCACATTTTTTTTTGTGCGGAACATACAGGCGTAGTTGGTCATTACAACCCTTCAGCCACTCTCCTTAAGTGGTAAAAGTTGAGTTTGGTGATTATTAGAATTTTATCCTTACATATCCGACGTCAGCAATGAGTATTCAAAACGATGAGTAGATTACAACCTAGCTTTCCACATCACACATATGTTGTGTGTGTTAATTTTATCCATTAGTGACGGGATCTACTTTTTAATATCGATTCCAAATGATAGATTTGAGCTTTCATGCTAAAATGTTATTTACTCCAAGAGTTTTTGCCAGAAATCTGCTGAGGAGAAGTGGCCCAAAATTTTTTTGAACCACGTGCTCGCGTCTAATAAGCCTGACTACTAGGCTACGATGGGTTTAAGTGACTGAACTATGAAACCGATAACATAACAAACTTTTTAGTATTGTCCGCTGCGAGCATCTAGAACGATGTTTTACTTCATTGTCTTCAAGTTATTTGTACTCTTTGGTCCGGAAAGTCAATATCAGCAAATATGGTACCAATATGGACATAAACGAATGATTTTATCGTGTACGAAAAATATTAACTTGGAATCGGTGTGCAAACGAGTACTTGAAAGGCAGCTTGCTAAAGGCAAACTAAACCCTAAATAGAGCCAAAAAATTTTTTTCATTAATTGAAAACTAAAAAGAGAGACGCTAAAAATTCGAGTTGCTAGTAGCAGAGATGGGATATAACCGATTTGAAGTCCGTTAAATATTGGAGTGCAATAAAAGCAATGGGCAGAATAATGCGAAATGCTTAGCAAAGTAATCAGCGTGAAATTCAATGTTACTATGTGGATCGTTTGGAAAATTATTCTAGTAAGAATGCAGTGCAGAAAGCTGCTTAAGAATATGGAACAGAAGGTATACCAGTTTTTCAGTGTATACTTAATAATCATGTGGCCTTAAACTGTGAATTTAAAAAGAACATCAAACATTTTGAACCCAAACGCTTTCCATCTAATGCCTCCACATTAAGCTTTTAACATATCGTTTTCAGTCTGATCTTTCCATTAGACTTTCGACAATCGTCGCCTGCATCCAAACAATTAATTTTTTTTTTATTATTTTCCAGTAGTTGCCTTTAGCAAAGACATACATACATACATAATTCGCCGTTACAACCCTTCAGTCGGTATTACGGCCTAGCTTTCTCACACCACTTATGTTGTGTGTGTTAATTTTATACATGACTGGCGGGACCTACAGTTTAAAGTCGATTCCGAACACAGATTTTTGCAGAAACTTTTTCATGGTAATTTTATTTATCACTCAGAGTTTTTGCTAGAAATCTGCTGAGAGGTAGTCGCCGAAGAAATATTTTTTTTTCCAATTTTGTGTTAATGTCTGACCTGTGGTTTGAACCTTGGCCTTTCGTCTAATAAGCCAACGCACTACCTACTAGACTACGGCAACTTCTTAGCAAAGACTATAAAAGTTAAAACATCTTTTGTGTCTAAGTTTAGTTACGAATGTTGAATCGCCGTCACACCTAAACAAACGTCACTACAAGGCCGATAGTAGCTGGTTGTCAGTTAACCAAATGTTCATCAAATAGAAAACATGTGACCGAAAGCCATCTTAAAATATCAACTTTACACTACAGTCGAACACAGTACTATGAATACAGTTGAATAAATTTTCAGTAGATCTGATTACCCGGAATTTAATGGATCTTGTTTGAGGACTTCAAAAGTCTGCGTAATAAAGTTTAACAAAACGTACTATGTTGTGCACAACAAAAATTTATGTTTTAACGCCAAGCTAAAATAAGTCGATTATACCCAAAATTGAAGTCGCCGTGGTCTAATAGGTAGTGTGTTTGCTTATTAAACGTGAGGCCTCGGTTCAAATCCCAGGTCAGGCATCAAAATGAAAATATGAAAACTTATTTCAACGGCGACTTCCTCTTTCAGCAGATTTCTGGCAAAAACTCTGCCAGTAAATAAAATTGCCATGAAAAGTTTCTCAAAATTCTGTCGTTCGGAATCGATTTCAATCTGTAGATCTCGCCACTCATGTATAAAATTAACACACACAACATAAGTGTTGTGAGAAGCTAGGTTGTAATCTTAACTAAAGGATTGTAATGACCAATTACGTATGTATGTATGTATGTATGTATACCAAAAATTGAGTAAATTCTGTTGAATCCAGAAAAGACTTGTAACAGATCCGAGTTGTCTTTATTATCTTAGAGCTACAAGCTATGTACCTTGTGTACCTTATTCTTAATATCTCGTAGTCATTATCAACCTACAATACTGTCAACATGTGATTTGTAAAGAATACTTGAAAATTCTTCTTAAAATTAAATGAAATACGCGGAATTCCTTTAATAAAAAAAATGCAGATTTTAAGCAATTTCTTGTAAAAAAATTTCAAATACAGGGTGTTTATATAAGTTGTATGCTTGATTGCTTGTTTGCTTTTAATCTTCTTAAAAATATAATGGAAAGTAAACTCCAATCATAAGATGTACTTAAATCCTGCTATAAAACGTCTAAAAACTTAAGATGGCTACACGTACTCCTGCCTCTTTTACTCTGATTTATCATTATTATGCTCAGTATTTTTCTGTTCTTATTTTCTTATTGTTGTTGTTTTATTAAAAACCAAAATCGCATTTTATTATTAAATACCAAAGCAGAACCGTGAAATATTTTCACAAACTTCAAAAAAAAAAAAAAAAAAAGGGAAACGTCAGAGAGAAAAAAAGAGAAATTAGACGAAAAAATATTCTTTGTCTGCCAGAAAATCTGAAGAAAAACGCGGGCAGACAAGTTATGACGACAAGCGACAAAAATACGAAGAAAAAAAGAAAAACTTTTAAACTCAAAAGAAAAAAGAAAAACAAAATCTGATCAGAGTTATAATATTAGAAAAAAGCTGAGAAAAACAAAGAAAAATGGAATAAAAAACCCCTTCTTTTTAATTAAAAATCTATGAAAATGACTGGGTATTAATAATGACGATATAATATTTGCCAAAGAATAATGGAATAAGGAACACAAAAAGGATAAAGAAAAGCATTTCAAAATAAAAAAGAAGGAAAATATTGTCAAGTCATGTCATGCTTTAAAAATATTTCAAAATAAAGGAAAAAAACCCCGAAAGAACAAACAACTCCCGCTCATTAAGATTTAAAAAAAAGGAAAGGAAAAAACGTACCAAAAGTTTTTTTTTTGTTTTTGTTTTGGTACTTAAAAAATTACTGCCATAATGACACCAGCCAGTACAGCAGAAATCTTAAGGAAAAAAAAACTAGAAAAAATCTGTCAAAAGCTAAACAAGTGACAGAGAGAAAAAGAGCAGGAAAAACAAAAAGAAAGAAATCCAACAAAGACAACCTTTAACAACTCCTCCTCGGCATAATGAGAAGATTTCGCACGTTTTGCTAGTAAAAGTTTTTCATCATTTAGTTGTTGTTGATTTCCTATATTTTTTTCCCTTTTTTTCTTTAGAGTGCCAAAGCATGAGTAATTACACTCACTTAATACCAATTTACAACAACATTAATGTCCCCTAATTTTTACCCTCCACTAAACCAACACCACCACCACCACCTTCCTTCGATTAATGCTTTTATAGCTGGTGTATGACTGCAAATATACACCATTTCCAAAGGCAGAATGTCTATGAAGACATTTAAACAAAATTGTACCTTAAAGTACTACATCTTGAAATTGAATTTTTGGAAAATAAGTTTTTCAAAGTGTTTGACCACCATACCACTCAACTACTACTGGTTCAAATAAAGCAGTAGAAAAATAATTACGCAACATGGCTGATTTGCATTTAGAAATTGAAAAGCTGAGTCGCTCCTCCAAATAATTCATGCAGAGGGGAAGACAAAGATGATCAAGACTCCTTGTCACTACACCAAATGCAACGACTCAATATAGGAATTTGAGAAAGATGGCAACCCTATTATTCTGGAAATTTGCTGTGCAGTAAGCCATTTAATTATTAATGAATCTAAAAATTGTTGAAAACGAGGTAAGAAAGTAAAGAAACTAAAGGAATAACAGTAAAACCTCCAGTCATATAACATTGAGCTAGGTTTCATTCTGGAGCAGCCTGATTCTTCGTTTAGCGACTATATAACACTGGTTGATAAACTGTAATGCGGCCCTATAACCAATTAAATGAGATATAAAGGCCAGAAACGAAAGAAATGTGAATTGCCAGCTAAAAGTGTGCAAATATAGGCTGACAAAGCTATACACAAGATGGTTGGATACAGTTTTCTTTGCATTTGTTTGGATTGTTGGAAAAAAGTTTGGCTGTTCTTCCGCTTACCGTTTCTACAGGTACGTTGGGATGAGGACACCAACCATATAGTCCCCGATCTCTTGCTTTTTGTCATTCATCCAAACTTGTTCACCATTAAGGATTGCCACCCACACATTCTATAGGAAGCCTTTACATTCCACAAACTTTCTTTGCTTCTTTTAGTTCACTCCTCTTAGTAAAGTTCTTTCTTTCCTAAAACATTAGGATCTCGAGCTTACGAAAGTTTGGCAATGATACAAAAATTATTCTATCAGTCCGTGTATTCACTGATTAAGCTTCGCAGCAGTTGGCAGTCTGATTCTGATTTTTATAGAAAAATTATGTTCAGCATTAAGGCCCGTTTCTGAATGAAGGGATAGGACACTCAAACAGCGTGAACATCTTTCCGAAAATGTCTCTGTTTGGTGTGAATTTCGAGCTGGCTACGTCGTCGGCCCATATTTCATTAACAACGACATTCGCCAGGCTATCACTGTCAATGGCTAGAACTGTTGGAACAATGATTTGTATGATCAGGACCCTAATGACATGTGGTATCAACACAACTGTACTACATGCCATATTGGATATCCTGCACGAATAATGTGAGGAGATGGTCATTTCATAGCGGTACTCAAAGCCAACAGAACCCATGGCATCGAGCAAATTCTGATTTATGCGTCATGAAAAATTTGACATTTTTGATGTGAGAAGCCTTGGCGGAAGGATTTTACTTTCCAAACATGATGGGATGGTCTTTCAGACGAATAAAAATTTCAATGATGTCACACACACACTTAATTTTATGGAAATTTAAATATAGAAAACGCTTAATGAACGCCATGTTAACCTATTACAGCCTATGATGATATTAAAGAATAGAAGGCCACATATAAACTATAGTAGTGCCCGTTATTCGTCTGATTTAACCGCCATAAGAATGATTTTCTATTTAAAAATTTGGCTCAGGGATGAGAAGTTTTTCAAGAACGAATAAATAAGAGTCTATGGTAGGTAGATTGCTTTAGATTATCAACAGGGTACTGTATAATATAGTGGGACAGCTTTTCACACCATCCATTTGATTCTTTGGTGACATTACCCACAATATAACATCGACTACGAACGGTAGAATTCCGAAAGTTTTTCATGGTAATTTTCCAAAATATTGCTGAGATAGTTTACCGAAGGAAATATTTTTTATATTTTTTTTCAAGATGTGACAGCTGTGCTTTTAACCTTCGAGTCCTTGTCAAGTAAATCAACATTTCGATTATGAGATTACAGCGTTTTAAACAATATTTTCTTAAATTTAAACGAAAATTAAAATAAAATTAATATTAAGTTTAGGAATTTGGTTTGAAAAGAACAAAAGAAAAGCAAAGTAAGTGACCAAATTTTTTCGTGGGCACTCCTTACTTTACACTAAGTGGCAAAAAAAATTTTATTTAAATTATTTATTTAATTTATTAAAATTATATTTGTTTTTCCCCCTCTCGTACAGAGAAGTTCATCATTTTTTTTTATAAGAATCTGAATCTCTAACAAGTAAACTTTCGATATCTCTGACGGAAGAAGAAAACTGCAAAAATTGGTGATCAAATCAAATAATAATCAAGAAATCTTTATGAATTTTAATATGGAAATGGTGTAGTTATTATTGAACATAAAATATATTTACTTGTGCATTCATTTATTGCTTAATTTTGTACAAAGCAAACGATAGAAATTGCCTGTGACTTGGCTTAAGAACGTTTTTATTTAATTTTAATCCATTAATAAAACAGAAGGAAATACTCTTGTAAGACGAAGAAAAAATTCAACGCTTTTAATTCTAAACGAAATTAAATGTTGATTTCATTTGGGGTTTTTCCTTAACTTCCTGCTTTTTTCGTCTTTCCTTCCTGCCTTCCTTGCTTGCTTGCTTTCCTTTTCAGATTCCATTCTTCCTTAGGTTCCCTTGAATTTTATTGTTTAATTGTAGCAATTTTCTTTATTTATTTCATTCATTTTCATTATGTTTTGTATTTTTTATTTTCACTTTGATTTTGATTTTGATTTTCACTCTGATTTTAATTTTACTTTTGTTTCAGTTTCATTGCATATTCTTTCCTTTTTTTCTTTTTTTCTCTCATTTCATTCACTCATTTATTACCATTTCCTACTCAAGAGGGTTGGGGGGGTTAAACATGACTTCAATTTAATATTAATTGTGTACGATTTCACATCAATTTGTGGGAATTGCAATCAAAATCACAAATTGGAAAAGAAAAAGAAATGAAAGAAAGAAATGAAAGAAAGAAATTGTGATTCTTCTTTTGCTGTAATTGAAATTGTTTTGAAGAAACGAAGCAGCAACAAATAAAAGAAATTCAATCAAAATATTCCCATATTTTATTAGAAGAATGAAGAAGAATGGAAATAAAAATTAATTGAAATGATTTGGAAAAATTGTTACAAATTTGCCCCAAAATGGTTTGGGGTGGGGGTGACCACAAAAGTTTTTATCACACAATCACTAGCTACAGGGAAGAAAGCAAAATGGAAAATTGTAATTTGAATATAAAATATAAATAAAAATTATATTAAAACGTTAATAAGTTTATGATAAAAAGATTGTATAAATATACAGTCAAAGAAAAAAGTCTACATACAGTGGAGGTTTTTTCCACATTAAAAAAGATGTTACAGCGTTGTTAAAGGCATTTACAATTAAGAATGTTTGAAGAAAAAGCGAATTTAAAAAAATATAACCTAAAAATTGTTGAAAAAAAGAATATCCGGTGTTTGTAGACTTCTTTCGTAGACTGTATGTATTTGCACTAAATTGTTTCTCCTCATATGAAATTGAGATTAGGTTAGGTTAGGTCTGAGTGGTAGCTCTGATTTCACAAAGCTCACTTGAGCACGCATAGCGGCCCGTTGTGATGCCACGGGTGAACGCAGTCCCTGTACTGACCAAGTTCCACCAAAATCAGGGAAGAGGAAGAAGTTGGTCAGCGCAAGGGCTGCACATCAAAAGCACGACTACCCCATACTGGAAAACCAGCCAGAAAGTTTGATGAACGAAGCTATATCCTTGATATCAATAGATGATAGCTCCGTCAAGCTGACAAGAAATGGAGAGCCAAATAACCTATATCTACACCTAGTGAGAGACTGGCACTGACAAAGAAAGTGGATAACAGTCTCCTCTTCCTCAGCGGATCTGGATCCACGGCGGAAGTCGTTAAATGGGAGCCTCATTCTCTCCGCGTGTCTACCCATAAAGCAATGACCTGTAAGCACGGCCACTGTGGTTGAGATGACGTCACGACCAAGACCAAGTAATTGGTTGGTACGCCTTCTATCCATCAAGGGCCAGGTGAGTCTAGCTGTGGAGCAGGACTCCTCATTGACCCAGGATAGATTGGCGTTCCGAGACAATTTCCGCGCAATGTCCAACTTGACCAAGGCAAGTGGCATACATAGTTCAATTGAAGAGGATTTCGGAAGGAGCGCACCAGCCCTGGCGATCTCGACGGCCCTACAGTTTCCCGGAATGTTACTGTGCCCGGGGACCAACACCAGTGAGACACTAGTGAAGCGCCCAGAAAGAAGGTCGAGACAGCGGCGACATTCCCTAACGATCCTAGAGTTGTTCACGAAACACGATAGAGATCTTATCGCGGCCTGACTATCAGAAAAGACCGAGACGCGAGTGAAAGGAGCACCATTGACAAGGATCCATTGAGCGGCCCGGTAAATTGCCGAAATGAAAGAAATACAAACTTCATAAAACCTGCTCGACGTAATAGTCACATTAAACAAAAACTAGCTCTCCATTCCTAGCTCTCCAACTAGCATCTACCATACCCAGTTGGGAATGACGGCTAATGCCATATACCACTCTTCAGTTTATGTTTCCGACAGACTAAATGTATAAACAAAATAGGATGAGAGTACGCTTATACTGCGTAAGATCAGCCAGTGGTTTCATACAAAGAACAGAGAAATTTCAGACTACAGGCAACCAAGAAAAGGTCTCTTGCCTATTGGCAAATATCTAAGGCATCAAGTAGAGTTCTTGTGCTGTGCAATTCATGGTTCTGCGTACCAAGCAAACGATTTTTAATGGCTATTCCTCTGAGATGAATTATCGCTGGTGCCTAGCGTTTTTCCCAAAATAATGGTATCTCGGGCTTACGAAAGCTAGCAAATGACATAAAATGTGTTCCATTGTTTCAGTGTCTTCACCACATGCCCTTCATTCATTATTATCTACCATGTTTATCCACTTCAGGTGTACGTAGTGAAAGCTGTAGTGTTCGGTAAGGATGTACATCAGTGCAACGCCCTAGAGTATCTTCACAATTTTTTTTGGCACTGTTTTATGTCATTGTTCCGCAATAGTCGGTGTAACGTGTAGGTCCATTTTTGTACCATGCTTTTCAAAGGACCAAAATAATAAAGCATATTTCTTCGGAAACTGCCTCTCAGCAGATTTTTGGCAAAAACTCTAAGAATAAATAATATTTCCATGAAAAGTATCTCAAAAATCTGTCGTTCGGAGTTGATTTTAAGCTGTAGCTCCCACCACTCATGTATAAAAATTAACACACACAACATAAGTGGTGTGAGAAGCAAGGTCGTAATCCTGACTAAAAGGTTGTAATGCCCCATTATGTATGTGTGTATGTGTTTATGTGGCATGTCCGGAATAATTGGCAATTGCCTTCTTAACAATACTTGATCCAGAGTGCCTAGATGTTATTGCCCCAATTCGCTTGTAATTATCCATGAAGGCATTCAAATCTTTACATTAAAAGTTTCACAAATTATCACGGATCCAAAACATATATTCCCTAATCCTACGTAGCTTCTCTTGAAAGATCTGATCCAGTAGCCGGAGACATGGTTTGGTTTCTGGTTTCCCGTCCTATCTCCGTATTTAGAAACATCCGTCTGGCAACCAGTTTCCACGGGCATCTGCGCAATGTATTCGCAGACATACTGTCAGTATCCGTCCAGAATTCCAATTATTCTCTGGTGAAACGATTTGGGTCTCTGGTTGATAAATTTCCCCATAGCCTCGAGACGATAGGCAGCATGTGCAGCTTCATATAAAATCCGTATCAGTTGTACAAAGAATATTATTTCCAATGGCCTGGTAGGGAAGGCTTTTGAACCTACCACCACATTACTGATGCATTAGATGAAGTATAATTCAGCTTCTATAGTGCCATATTGTCAGTTTTGGAGTGAGATCTCATTTAGAATCTGTGGCTCTTCTATATATAAACCAGCACCAGTGAGCTTTGCTATCCTATCATCCAGATGCCAGCTCCCCTTCAATTTCTTATCCAGAATAACAAGCAACTATTTCATGCCGTTGAATCTTCGGGATTGTGATAGAAACAGCGACAATTAGAAACAAATTTTTGGCGCATACAGGAAGTCATCATCACAAAAAAGTATTTTTCATTAGCGACACTTTACGTCAGGACAGAGTGAATAACAAATATAGCAGTAAGTACACTCCATAGGATTCACATATACATATGTACATACATAATTGGCCATTACAACCCTTCAGTCAGGGTTACGACCTATTTTCTCACACGACCTATATTGTGTGTGGTAATTTTATATACATGAGTGGTGGGACCTACAGTTTAAAGTCGATTCCGAACGATAGATTTTAGAAAAACTTTTCATAGCAATTTTATGTATTGCCAGAGTTTCTGCCAGAAATCTGCTGATAAGTAGAATATTTTTTATATTTCGTTCTGATCTAGATGTCTGACCTGGAGTTTGAACCGTGACTTCACGTCAAAAAAGCCGATACACTACCTGTTAGACTATGACGACTTCAATAGATTTCGCAAAAATTGGAAGGACTGAACAGAAGTAGAGGCTGATCAATATTATCAGTTCGTTTAATTCTAATGTATCCGGATGGCTTTGTAAGCAATTTTTGTGTTGCGTAGCTTCAGGACGGAAGGGTACTTTTCTTTGCTATTTTTTAACATCGTTACTGAATATAAGTACATTATATATATACTAGAAATGCATTTCAACTGCCCTCCAACTATTTCTCAAAATTTTCCATGCCCTTCTGTAAAATGTTCTTTCATATTCCGCCGTGTATTGTGCTAATTACTGTATCAGTTCATTCCTACTTACGTCCCGATAATGACCTGGAATTTGAACCGTGACCTCACGTCAAATAAGCCGACACACTACCTATTACACTATGGCGACTTAAATAGATAGATAGATAGATTTCGCAAAAATTGGTGAATCGCACATGCTTTTAAAGGAGTGAACAGAAGTAGAGGCTGATCAATTATTGTCAGTTCCTTTAATTCTAATGTATCCGGATGGCTTTGTAAGCAATTTTTGTGTTGCGTAGCTTCAGGACGGAAAGGTACTTTTCTTTGCAGTTTTTTAACATCGTTAACTGCATATACATGACCTATACACTAGAAATGGGTTTCAACTGCCCTCCAACTATTTCTCAAAATTTTCCACGCCCTTCCGTAAAATGTTGTTTCATATTCCACCGTGTATTGTGTTAATTACTGTATCAGTTCATTCCTACTTACACCCCCATAATTACCAAGTATTTTTAATTACAAATAATCCTTGTAGCCCCTTTTAGATATGCAGTAAATATTTGTAATTTTCTAAGTTTTAAACAAAAATTCTTTTTTAAGTTCATCTTTAAAGTTTCGACTGTTTAAACTTGAAAATTGACTTCAGCAGCAGGAGTACAGCTTAAAAGGAAAATAAATTTGAATAAAAGAAAACTTAACGTTGTTTGCTCACTTGGCTAAATTTACCGGAAATAATAAGTTTTCCATATTTTTTCTTAAGCAAATTGCAATAACAATACAAAAATCTACTCTAATACAAACGCATATACACATGCAGTCTTATAGCCATATACTGAGGCATTTATAGTATATACTTGTATGGTATATAGACAAGAAGACAATGACATTGCCATTACCATTACCGTTACCGTTACCGTGAAAAGAAAAACTATGCAAAAAATATAAGGGAAGACAAAGCGCTGTGCTCTTTCTCTCTCGCTCTCTCTCGCACTCTCTCTCTCTTATTTTATAAGGTTAACAGACATCAAATGCAAGTAAAATCTGTAATAACTCGAAGAGAGTGTGAAAGAGAGAGTGGGGCGGGCAGTATGTACACAGAGGAGAATAAGTCATATGTTACAGAAAGAGATTTTCATATAAAATACTTGATTATAATCAAAAATATTTACATGACTAAACATACACACTCATATAGTGTATGTGTGAATGTATGTATGTGTATGTACGGTATGCACTCTCATATTTATGCTCAAATTAGATTTACTTTAAAACACTTATGCACAGCACACACACACACACACAGTCTTACCCTTTCATAACAGATTGTAGTATAATGTAGTAATGGAGTAAAAATAATATAAAAAAACCAACAACAACAAAACTGCAGAGGAAGCGGAAATATTATGCTAAAGAATGGAGATCAGCAGCAGAAAAAGTTGTGGTTTTATTGTGATTTTTTTATGCATCCAGCAAGCATATGGATGGAGGAGGAGAGTCTATTTAAAGTTCTAATGGAAAAGTAGTTAAACCGTAATGTGATTCTCTAACACATACAAAACTCATAACTGCACATTAATGTGTATGTGTGTGTATATAACTTGTAAGTATGCAATAAAAATGCTGTTAAATGTGCCCTCATACCAACACACACTTGCAGAGGCATTTTTTTCATTTTAAAATTTATATTAAAATCGGGTTTTTTTTATAAAAATCTCTGATACATTCTAATCTGCATGATCTACAACTAGATACGGCAACGTATTTAAATTGCGTTGATGGTTAGCGCAGAAAGAAGTACTTGGGATGGTTTTTCAGTAACACTGAATGCAGTTCCTCCTTACTGCTAAAAGATAGTGAAACAGAATTCCTTGCTTAGCGACCAAGAATGAAATTTGTTACTTCTGATTATATCTAGGAGACGTGTGTCAATCCTCCACCAAATCTAAACAGTGTGAAAAACACCTCAGCAAGATGTCGCCCTTTCTGCTCAGATTGAAAAATTTGTTAAAGGAAGAATTAATGGTCAGAGTTCCACTGGATTACAAATTATGATCCCTCTATGGATCATAGGTGGAAGAAACTATCGTTTAGCAGATGTGTATTGAATTACAGGATGACCTAAGACAGCTTAATTCAAAATAACTGTTGCTAAGAATCAAATTCATACCCAGTTCGTCAAGAAGTCAAGATGCATTGGAGTTTCTACAGAAGGAACATTACGAAAGACTCCCGAGGTTTCTGTGAAAGTAATAGCAAATGTATCATGATTGCTATGTCAGATTCTCTAACCGTCTGGTCTGACCACCATGCAGCCAGAAAAGATAAATGACTTGCCAGTTCATTCAGAAATGCAGACTCCATCCAAAAGCTTTAAAGCTGTTTGGCTAGAGGTAAGGATTCGTTAGAAAGCCGAAAACTTGATAAGTGTCAGGAACATAAAAGCCTTCGAATAATAGTGCAGTAGATGAAATCTATCGTAGTAGTTTTTTAATAGCTTTGTCAAAATTACAAATATTTTCAAAAACAACGGATTGGTTAAACAATTTCTGAAATTGTTAACCAAGACCGTCTTAAAATCGAGGAAAGTTGTCAGACAATTACAAAGATTTTCAACGAAAACGGATTAGTTAAAAAAGATTTCTGATATTTGTTATCCGTATGTATACTTTTGTGGCTATGTGTAGTTTCGCACACCACCCATGTTGTGTGTGTTCATTTTTGTATTCATAAGGGGCAGGACCTACTGCCTAAAGTCGACTTTGAACGACAGATATTTTTGAGAAACTTTTCATAGCAACTTTATTTTACTCTCAGAATTTTTTCCAAAAATCCGCTGAGAGGAAGACGCCTAAGAAATATATTTTCATATTTTTCATTTTGTTTGAGGTGTTTAAGTCAGGGGTTGGAGAGCGAACTCTCGCCTAATAAAAATTATCATCGAATGGATTCAGTTTTCACACGATGATGGACGGTACCTAAACGCTAACAATACAACGATTTTACGTATTAACACCGGCAACTCTTCTAAACAACTCTTAAGCAACATAGAACTCTTAGGAGCATCATGGTCACAATTCGAAGCTCAGATGAGAACGCATAAAAAAGAAAATCACTGGCTTGGAGCACGAAAGATCCACGTTTTCTCTGATACTCCAAAGACATTTTAAAACTAAACTTTAATTTCAATCCTCCAACAAAAATATATGTAGGTTTCCATGTGACTGTGAATCTTGGAGTTCATTTGTTACACACCCAACGCATACATCTATTAATCGCAGTTTGAGACATTCGGATCAATGGAGAACGAGATTAAAAAGAGCAAATAGGGCTGGGACGGAAATATATTGATAGGATCCCACAAGATGGCTGGAAGAGAGGAAGACCTCTCCTTCTATCTGGAGTAGATTATTAGAATTCAAAGTTCCTGAAACTGTATTGATTTATTTCGTTCTGAAACTGATGTAGCAACAGCTGGAAGAATTTTGTTGCGGCCATTGGCTCTAACTTGAAACTCTAGCAATAGGCATATGTATACATATGACCCATGAGTGTTGAATCAATCCGGGATATACATTTTTACCCAGAATTTGCACCGGATTATTTCATAAAATCCGACGATGACAAACTCAGTTCAAAGAAATACTTTCAGCTGTAATGTATCCTTCCGGTCGACTATGCCTCATCTTAACTGTTTTACTCATTTTTATTACGTTAAAATCTTTCATATACAAATGAAGCTGACGTTGCTGCAAGTTTAATGTTGCAAGTATGTACGCATTATCGCATATTAGAGAGGAAGAGCGTATAGATAAAACTGTGTTAAATATTCAAGTATCGCGGTGGTGTAGTTATGAAAATATTCATCCAAAGCAATGTATAGATATTCTTTAGATACAGACTCCGAACATACGACTCAACAAAGATTTTTACTCCATTAAATGAAAATTTAATAACTATTCAAACAGTTTTCACATTCTGCCGCGCTATAGCACGGATATTGATAGTTTCAAGAGAGTATGAATATTTAAATTGAAATGGAAAAAAAAAATTTAAAAAAAATCTGAAGCAACTAAATACTCTGCGAATTGTTGGTATAAGGCTACCCCTTCTATAACACCAAGCACATGTTTTTATAATTTCATTAAAGATTTCGAGAGATTTAGTAAAATCCGTGGATCTTTTAGCGATGGTAAGCTCTTGTAATGGACATTACCTACTTAATTAGTCATTACAACATTTTAGTTAAGACAACAACCTACCTTTTACAACTCAACATGAGCGTTGTATAGGTTAGGTCGGAGTGGTAGTTCTGATATCACAAAGCTCACTTGAGCACGAATAACGGCCCGTTGTGATGTCACGGATGAACGCAGTCCCTGTACTAACCAAGTTCCACCAAAATCAGAGAAAAGGAAGAAGTTGGTCAGCGCAAGGGCTGCACTGAGCGTTGTATGTTGTGTGTGTTAATTTCATTTGTGAGTGGCAGGATCTATAAGTTTTAAGTCGTCTCCGGACGACAAATTTTTAGAAATTTTTAATAACAATTTTCTTTACCAGAAGCCTGCTGCGTGGAAACCGCCGAACGCAATATTTCTTAATTTTTCGTTTATTTCGAGATGCCCTAAGCAGGACTTGAACCACAGGCTCATATATTTATAATAGTTAACAAACAAATACAGATTGATTGACCAAAACATAGGACAACTTGATGTCGTTTTCAATCACTTAAACAGGAACTAAACTTTAAGTCGTGAATTTTTTTTTTTTTCATTTCTTGTAAACTGTATACTGACTTAACGTCCAGTAAGTCAGTCAGATTGTTTTTCATTAACAATACGAAAAATATGTGTGCTTTAGAATTTTTGCTAGTGGCCGTTGCGACACCTCTGTCACTTGCCTTAAAAAAAAAATACTCTTTTTTTTTATAATTTTTTCAAGCTTTTAGTGAAATTATTTTGTTCGACGTTTAGATTCCATCACTCAGCAGCAGCCATCAAAATTGTTTGGCTGCATGGCTGGCTGGCTGACTGATGACGATGATGGTGATGGGGTATCGTTTGTCGGTATCATATTCGTGTGAATGAAATCGTTTGCATGGTGGCATGTGCATATGTGTGTATTGCAATGCTGTTGATGATGGCGGTTATTACAAAATTTATAACGGCTTCTCTAACGTGGCAACATACCGTATAGTTTTGCTAAAGTTGCATATTTTTTTTTATATTTTTATACTCTCTTTTCTACACACACACATGCAACATGAGAGATGATTTTTTTTATCGGTATATACATATAGTATGTGGTATGTGTGTTTGTTTGTTCAAAAACTATATTTATTGATGCGAGTTCACAGATATTATTGACATTTTTTAGAGCAACATTCTGGAAGTAACGATATAGGTGGAGTTGTTCAAGATAGTTAAAGGGAATGTAGGTAGCATTTCCTTTAGAAAGTGAATATTTTTTATAAAGGGTCCGCCAAACAACTTTTTTTTTTGAAAATGCTTTAAAAAAAAACTACTGAATATTTTCTCAAATTTCTTTTTTTTATTTGAAAGTACAATCCTTCCGTTTAATAATGGAAAATAATTTCATTCAAATGGCTGCCTCGGCTGGCCATGCAGTAGCCAACACGATCGGTCAAATTTTTAAGCACATTATTGATTGTGTGCAGCTGTATTTCACCAATTGTTTCACGAATGTTGTCCTTTAAAGCGTCAATTGTGTCTGGCTTGTCGGCGTAATACTTATATTTGACGGCACCCCACAAATACTAGTCCAACGGGGTCAAATCGCAGCTCCGAGGTGGCCAAACGACATCAGCTCTGCGGATAATAATACGATCTTCAAAAACAGGGCGCAAAACATCGAGTGTAGTTTCGGCTGTGTGGCACGTAGCGCCGTCCTGTTGAAACCAAATGTTGACAATATCCTCCAATGATCCAATATGGCCCAATTATGCCTCTGGACCAAAATCCGCACCAAACAGTGGCTCGTTTTGGGTGCGTCGGCTTTTCAATGCATGCGTGCGGGTTTTATGTGCCCCAAATGCGACAATTTTGCTTGTTTACATACCCTCCAAGATCAAAATGAGCTTCATCTGAAAAGATGATTTTTTTTTGCCAAAATCGGCATCTTCTGGTGTAGGCTACTGCATGGCCAGCCTAGGCAGCCATTTGAACGAAATTATTTTCCATTATTAACCGGAAGGATTGTACTTTCAAATAAAAAAAGAAATTTGAGAAAATATTCAGTAGTTTTTTTAAAGCATTTTCAAAAAAAAAGTTATTTGGCGGACCCTTTAGCATGTTCGATTCTTCAAGATTCTTCAAATTCAATGTGTTTTAATTTTCTGGAATTCAGGGCAAGGAAATATTTCCAAAATTACCACAGTTAGTATCAATAGGGTCTAGGTAAAGTTCATTTCTGGGCCCAATATAATGGAACCCAATGTATAATAAAGACGCCGTAGTCTAGCAGGTAGCGTGTTCACTTATTAAACGAGAGTCCGTGGTTCAATCCCTGGCTTAGATATGTCGGCCCAAACGAAATATGATGAAATGTTTCTTTAGGCGACTTCCAGAAGCCAACTAAACTTCTGGCAAAAACTCTAAGAGTAAAAATCAATTGCCATGATAAGTCTATAAATTCTGTTGTTTGGAGGCGGCTCATCAATAAAATTAATACAGGCAACATAAATGGTGTGAAAAACTAGGTTGTAATCCTGACTTAACTGGTTGTGATCTGTACTAGCTGTGGCCAAATAGGGATTGACGTTAACAAGTTGCTCTCTTAAAACTAAGCTGTTCATTAGAAGTGGAATTATGTCGGATTAAAACCGAAACCTTGGCGCCAATACTTTTTAGTCTACATCTAGCACCAGCTGACTTTCAACAATTTTTCCCTGGCGTTTCCATAAGCGAAAGATAGTAGAATGGAACCTTCTGAGTTATGGAACCTCCAAAGTTATGAAACCAAGCAGTATAATTTGACCAACATGGTATCACTAAACTTTTCTAAAGAATGCCGAGCATAAGTTTGGATAAATTAATTCGAATGGATTTGTTTTTATATATCGTGCTTAGAGTACGAGCTGCTTTTATTGTTCTTGCTACCTTTGCCCTTGTGGATTGTATTCATATGGCTAATTATAGACTTCTTCAGGAGTTTTAGTTTTTGTTTTTCAACTGCAATGTTAATGTTTCCAGCATCTATTCTGCTTCCCAACTATTCTGTACCTTATATAATAAGAGTAGCGAAGCAAAGCGGGTTTTCACTATTGTTCTAAATAATAAAGTTTAAAAGCTTTTATGCTCATCTGGCTATATAAAGAGAGTTTGAGTAATATTTTCCAGGGTAGGTAGAGCCATAGAAATTTTTTTTGTCAAACTGTTGTGTATTTTTATTATGAAATTTCTAAAAAATTCATACGAACTAAAAAATTCATTGAATTTTCTAGTCAACCTCGTATAAAATTTTGTCGGTATATTTACGTATGTGTTGGTGTTTTAATTTTAGCCAGAATATGTTGGCATTTGCTGTTGAAAGATGGAAGCAAAACCGATCTATACTGTTGGAGTGTGTGTGTATTTGGTTGGTATCAATGTTTTGACAGTTGTTTGAAACTTTAAAATATTGTAGAAGTTAAAAAAAAAAAAGGAATGAAAGAGAGAATTTTAAATTTAAATTTTGATTCTAAAACCTCTACCATTTTTTTTTGCAAAGCTTTCCTGCTTTAATATTTCAAATGTTATCGATTTTTCGATCCCCTGTTATCTAATAATTCATGCTCAATTTTCCAAATAAAGCAAATCATATAGGGCGGAAGAGCAGAATTGTGGACTTTCTAAAGCAATTCAATTAAAATTATTCAATGTATAGAATTTTCAAAAATTTCAAATATTTTAATATCCGCTTAGAGAAACCATTTAGAAAGAAAATAAAACAATAATTCCCCGCCATTACCCATACCTACACTACTACTGTAACTATGCTGGATGAACAATTTAATCAAAAAGTAATAAAAATTGATTCTTTAGATATAAACACACGCACACCCACACATATAGACAAAGAATCCCAGTGAAATGAAGTTCCTGCCTGTCGTCCGTCGCCGCCCGTCTTGTTATAAGAAATTAAAATTAATTTTCCTGTGCTTTTTTTATTTATTGTTTGAAATTATTGCCAAAGAAAACATAAAAGTAAAGGAAGTAGAAAAGGAACACAAGGCAGAAAGGAAGAGAGAGAGTGATACAAGCAGGGAAAAGCTGTAGGAGAGAGAGAGCTGTCACTTTCATATTGTGTATTGAAAAATTATAATTATAAAGTGGCCTTTATTGGTAGATTTTCTTTTATTATTATTCTGTACAGGACAAAAAGAAAAAAGAAAAGAAAAGCAATTTACGTCAAGCCACGACAGCAAATGGCAGGCTAAGTGGTAGGGAAGAGACTATAGGTTTAATATAAAAAATAAAATTTTAAATATAAGTCACATATCTAAAGTTTATTTGCAATATTTTAAGTGGATAAAAATATTCTTCATGTAGTGTACCCACTGTATTATAATCACGGAGATCCTTTCTAAAACAAATGATTCACTTCTAAGCGGCCACTATGGATAAACACTCTAATCCCTTCAAAGATTATTGGACTTGTTGCATGAATTTCGTTTGAAATTGAAATTAAAAATCGTATTATACAACAAAGTCCGCAAAAAGCTAAGTAGGTAGAGTGTTAACTTATCAGACGACAACCCGTGGTTTAAACCCCCTAGCTCAGACATGCCGAAATATTAAAAAAATATTTCTTTCGGTAACTTGCCGTCAACATTCTTTTTGTATCTACTCTGAGAGTTAAACAAAATTGCCACGAAAAGTTTCACAAGTCCACGTCAAACTGTACGTTCCCGTCACTTACGAGTAAAATTAACACGCAGTCAAAATGGGTGGTGTAAGAAGCTAGGTTGTAATGTGGTACAGTGCATGGTACAATAATACAACAAGAATACAACAACTTCAAACATTTTTGTTTGTAAGCAACGATATATGGCAACTGTATTATCCTGCTGAAAGTACACAAAGAGAACAATTAATTTTGAAGAAGGGGTAGGTTAGGTTTAACTGGCAGACTCATTAATAGGCACAGTTTACTTTGATCCTATAAGCAGCTGTTGCAACACCGACATTACCTATTACAAAATATAATTACAGCTGCTGGTTGCCATCCTTTAACCATCCTCATGGTCTTATGAAGATGTGAATTTTTTCTAAATCGCCTTTGGCCACACATGTTTTGTCGCCAAATGTTTGGTATCCAAGAATTATTCTTATTAGGTTTCCAGGCGCACGGAAAAAAACAGAGAAGATTTTGTGTGGTCTCTTTATCCTCGTCATAGAAGCTTTTGCAAAAGTAGTTATCAGAAATTCCCAGTCTTCCAGAGGCCAGGGCCAGTGTCCTGCTTTAACTGCTATGCCTTGATAGGTTCAAAGTTCAAATTCATGGCAACATTACATATCCCTGTCCGGCTAGATCTGTCTGTTGCCTCTACAAGTGGCTTTATTATTTCATTTTAGCTTTGCCAGTGTATGAGATTTTTGTGGTATCATTTGTTTGCTCCTCTGTAGAGGAATGCAAATCTCATGTAGGACATACAGTGGACAGCAATAGTCTTAGTGCGGCAATTTGTATACAATTTTGACAAAAAAAGTCCCCACAGGCTTAATACTCTTGCACAAAGTCCCGATATGACTTCAAGAGAGTATTTAGGAGATCATTTGAAAGAACGGTTACGCAATCGCTAAACCTCAAACAAAAGTCAACCGAAAAACTTGCTCATGGTGCCACCAAAAAACACTAAACAAACTTGTGCATTCAGTTCCAAATGGGTTAAATGTAGAGATATTCTACTAAATACCAGGGATAACATTTTCATATATTAGGCTTTTGAATTTTAAATTTATTCAGGGTTCTCCTTGAGGGGGGTACCTATGGGGTCATCTGAAACATTTCCTAATTCTTCTCTTGTTTTATGAAAAACATTAAAAAATTGTTTGTTTTACTCGTATAATAAAACAGAAATAAATTAATAACATAAATATACATATAAACTATAAATTTTAATACAAAATTTGGCCTAAAATTCATGAAATTGCTAAAATATATTGCCGTACTAAGACTTTTGCTGTCCACTGTACAGCTTCAGTCAGGATTACGGCCTAGCTTCCCACACCACTTATGTTGTGTGCGTTAAGTTTATACATGAGTGGTCCTATAATTTAAAGTCAACTACGAACGACAGATTTTTGAGAAACTTTTCATGGCAATTTTATTTATCACTCAGAGTGTTTGCTAGAAATCTGCCTTGAGGAAGTCGCCGAAAAATATTTTTTTCATATTTCGTTTTGATGTCTGACCTGGGGTTTGAACCGTGGCCTTACGTCTAATAAGCCAACACACGACCTACTAGACTACGGCGACTTTATGTATCTCATGTATCTCATGTAGGAATTCCATTGAATTCTCTGTTGTGTTAAGTTTTTTGCAAAGCTTTATTGTAACCTTGAATGTCTCCATGTCCAGGAACCCATAAGTAGACAACTGTCAAATGTCTTGCAATCTCCTCCAGAGGCACACACCATTCTTGGATAATCTGGGATGGGATCTAATGACCGCTTTACTGTCGATAAAAATGCTTATATTACGGTGGGACGGGGTAAAAAGAATAACAAATGTTGTCTAAAAGCTATAAAAATATGTCGAATAATTTCTGGCGTGGAACAATCTTGTAGCTCTGTGGTACCAAAGCCAAAATCGAGTTAACGCTGTGCATTTTGTGAGATCATAAACGTTAATCTCACCCTCACACTACACACATTTACTAAAGTATACATACGGTTAAAACATTTCAGAATTTTTTTTTACTAATCCGTTTTCGTTGAAAATCTTTATAGTTTCTTTGATGTTAAGACGGTCTTTTGCATTGGTTAAAATATTTCTGAAATTGAACTGAATTGTGGCCCTGTTCAGGCCCACAAAAGTATGCATCCGATTAACAAATTTCACAAATTTCTGAACCAATGCAAAATACTGTCTTAAAATCGCAGAAAGATGTCAGACAATTAAAAAGATTTCAACGAAAACGGATTGGTTAAAAAATTTCTGAAATTTGTTAATAACCGTATGTGTACTTTTGTGGCTGAGTGTACATCGCACAATCCATGCCATGGCACTTTCGATTAAGAAACATTTCATCTCAAAACTCTCATTAGAATGCACTTCACTTCAGAACGGGCTTAACTGTAAAACAACTCGCACTTTAGAACAAAGCCGCAGTTGGCTTGTTTAGTTGTTGGCTTAAAAAACAAAACTATCAGTTCCTTAAGAGCGTGTTACATTGTATGTATGATGGGTGCCAGATGTTTTGAGATCAAACATTGTCTTCATTGGCTTTATTTTGGCAGAATTTTATTTAATTAAAGACGTTTAAAGTTAGAATCTCTTAATTACAATGCAAATAATAATCTTTGAAGAAAACCATGTCAATTTTAACTTAAAATGAGTCCACTTGAATTTTAACACATCGTCGTAAGACATTCTTATCTATTACCCCTTCTAACACTCATAATTCTTAAGCAGAGTATCCATCATCAAACAAAAGTTTACATTGCAATGTTTATGGTTGATGGGGTTGACTATTTAAAGTGCCATTAGTAACTGGTGAGTCTCTTGAATAAAAGGAAAACGGGATATGACTCTGCCGCTTTATTAGTTTGACTGGAAAACTTTAACAAATTAAAAGTTTGTTTTGTCTTGTTTGGCATGGCCGTTGTTGTCGTTGCCGTTAAGGTTGATATCTAACAGCTCCCGACGGCTGTTAAATATTGTTATGCAAACCCTTTAAGCAAAATGCCAACACAGTGGATATTTATTTACTCGCATACGCATACACTCATACACATACTGGCTTAGAAGATAAACTCATAATTTTATTGTTGTTTTGTAAATATAATTTGTATCCTTTTGTGAAATATCCTTAACAAGTCATATAATTTACAAATATAACACACCGCCCCCCCCCCCACCGACACCCATGGTTCGTTTGAAGCATTTGTTTGGTTTGTGCGTTATCGTTATCGCATGTAGTTTATCGGTGGAAGTTTTTTCTTTTCTTCTCTCGGATGTTTGTAAGTTACATTCTAGATTTCATGTAATTTTAGCAGTTTTATTCTCTCTCTTGCTCTCTCTCTCTCTCTCTCTCATACTGATTAATTTAATAAGTAGTTGTTGTAATGTTGATTGTTGTTGTTATTCAGTGAATTTTGTACACTTAAACAAACACAATGTTATTCCGCTTATAGGCTTACCGACCGTAAAGGAGTAGAATAAAAACAAATAATATTGTGTTAGCATCATTGTCTATGTGATTGTTGTTGTTGTTGTTGTTGTCATTGTAATATTGTTTGTACTTCAATTATACACATGTTATGTTGTTGTTATTATTGTTAATGTATTTGTTGCTGTTCATATATGAATACATATGTTTGTATATCCTTTGATGGCGGCAATATCCTTCTATTTTTCTTATTCAGAATACATATTTCCATTATTAAACTCTATACCCCTGATGTTGCTGTTGTTGTTGTTGTTATTGTTTGCTAAAGCTTTTATCGAGCATCTGCATCTGTATTGTTATTTGGCTTCTACTACTGTTTTATACACTGTGAATGAATCTCTTTCTGAATCCTCTTGAAGCTTAAATTTATACAGAAAACAAAAACAAAAATAAAAAAACCCCAACCCCACCCTGTTATTGAAAAATAAAAGAAATTAAGGCTTCAGAGAGTCTCTCTGGTTGATGTTGTTTGTGTTCGCTTTTTTTTGTTGTATTTTTGTAATTGACAGCTGAATTGAAACTAAAAGAATGAAGGAACGAACAACTGAACTATTAATTATAAATAAATAATACATACGAGTACACTCTGCTTTTCACATATACATACATACAGGGTGTAACAAAACAAATGACATGTGGAGTATATTTCCTTGGGAAGCATAAGCTTTCATCTTGTTATTCAGTTTTTGTAATTATCTTTGTTTTGTAAGGATTTCATTAAGCAATTGATTGGCGCACTGTAGCAAGTTCTGGAATGACAGGGTTGCCATCTTTGTTTATGGCCAATTAACAGAAAGGAGAATAACTAGCATTAGCACCAGAATGTCGTTTTACAACCAAATGCAAACCAATTGATTTGCTCAAATAAAGAGGGAAAAAGAAGAATTACAATTGCCTGAAGCTCTTTATAAAATGGAGAAGATCGAGGGGATTAAACGCGAAATCTGGATATTAATACATGGAAATTAATGATTGTATACCTTTCGGACGAGTCCCTACAACTTCTGTAGTGATGGCTAAGGGGTAAGGCCCCTATCATGCTCATATCAATCATTGAGACGTATATGCAGCTATGATTTTGGAATCTGAGGGGCAGGAAATCCGTGGAAGTATCAGTAGCCATTCGCTGTCAAAGAGTGGCAGAGGCTCATACCATAAAGAGCCTAGAGGGATCTTAAAGCAACTCAAGAGGAGGCGGGATTCCACTTTATTTATGCCCTTCTAGATTCCCTCTTGACTACAATCATAAGACAGCAAATGTTCTACTTGACGATTGGGATTTCTTTACATCGAGGCTTTTCAGGCAAGTTCATAAACTGTCTCATTCCTAACAAAATCACCGTGTTGCGGCGAACTAGATTAAGTAAATAATGCACACAGTACTGAGGAGCTTCATCTTCTCCTAACAACGATTAATAGTGGGGACCTAAAGTCGCTTGGCTCTTAGCAGCTGCTACACTATCACAGAAAGTTGTAATCCTACCAGCAGATGTAAAATTTTTTAGAGGTTTAAGCCATTTCCCATCTCTTACAGACTGTAAGACACGAACACAGAAATCCTCGCCTTTCTCTATTCATTCCTTTCATGGTAGACGGTTTCAGTGAACATAGTAAAATGTAATATGAATACAGCTACGTCTATGACTAATCCAGAGTAAGACGCTATTGCTACTGGGGTGACCGTCTGCGGAAGCCTAGTACCTACCTAGCTTGACTGTGCTCTCTTTGCCGAAAATGCTAAAATATGGAGAATCATGGACAGTTAGTGCAAAATGTTGTGCAGGACTGCATTGGAACAACGCAATCCTCTTCACATTTTTCAGTTTTGTGGTAAGAGGATCTTTATTTACAGAATCTATAGGATACCTACAGACAAAGTCGCCGTAGTCTAGTAGGTAGTGTGTTGGCTTATTAGACGCAAAGCAACGGTTCAAACCCCAGTCAGACATCAAAACGAAATATGAAAAAATATATCTTCGGCGACCCTCTCAGCAGATTTCTGGCAAATACTCTGAGAGTAAATGACATTGCCATGCAAAAGTTTCCCAAAAATCTGTCGTTCGGAGTCGACTTTAAACTGTAGGTCCCGCCACTCATGTATAAAATTAACACACACAACATGAGTGGTGCGAGAAGCTAGGCCGTAATCCTGACTGAAGGGTTGTAATGGCCAATTATGTATGTATGTATGTATGTATGTATGTGTCTACAGACAAAGATTAAGAATTTGGAACTACGAAGCTGTACATTCACAGCTTCACTTTGGTGCCTAGAAGCAATGAATTCTTTAAGGGAGTTTTGGCTTTAGTATTTTAGGTGAAAAACCAATGAAGGAGAATTTATCGGCCGCAGAAAAGAATAGTAATTTGAAAGTGTTTCAACGTTAAAAAACCTCAATTGTAAGAACGACACTTATAGACGCTGCTACGCGAGAATAGTGAACCCACAGAGAAAGCATCAGTAGCCCTTTCATTCGTCAAAAGCGATCGTATGGCCGGTGATGCAAAATGACAAATATTACATGGTCTGCTTCCCTCAAGCAATCGAAAAAAATTTTATTACCACGCATTGAATGGGTACTGTTATCGTCAAGCTCTATAGAATACCTACCAAAATGACAGTGCCATAATTGTGCCATGAATTCTTATCCATACGTGTCCAGCAGAGTCTGGTAATATTGCAGGTACCACACACTTGTTGCCAGCGAGATTGAATTTCCCCATAAAATGAATCGATAACTTCCATTTTAACTGAAGCAATCGGACAGAGTACCTATGGCCTCGGAGATTGCTAGCTTTGTACCGGAGCCTATGTCCCGAAAACCACATAAAAAGTGTCAGACTTATTGACACAACTTTCTTCGCATTGTGTTGAGTATAAAACAAAAAGGTTCAATCTCTTACACCTACTCCTTACAATTCAGTATCGAGTGGATTTTATTGCCCTTACATAGGATTTGAAGGCAAAACTCAACAGATTACTCTGCAGGTATCCTTGTTCTTCCTTTATAGGAGCGTCATGGTATTGTTTGTTAAGAAATTTCCAAACGACAAAATTTTTAACGACAAATGAAAATTGTTTCATAACAGTTTAGTTGTTTTTAGACACCCTGTATTTATGGTATAACTCTCATGTGGTATGGGACTTGTTTATATGACTGTATGGGTTAGCAATTTCCATTATGAACGTGATACACATACAAATGTAGGCGTAGGCGTATGTTTAACACAACAACGAAAACGTATTTTATTTCAGACATTGAGACCATAAACAAGGCAATCGTATTTAAAAAAAAAGCTGTTAAGTATTTGAAGTTCTTGAATTGAAAACAAAATCTCTTAAAGTAGATTTTTACGAAATTTCTAAATTCAAACTCATCTAAAAAATATGAATCCATTAAAGGAAGTAGTCCTTTAAAAATTTTTTTTACAAAACAATAAAGAGCTCTAATACGGCATGTATTTTACATCTGACTTTACAAAATGTTAAAATTCAATAAAATTTGTTTCTGTAAAAGTCATCTGACATAGTAATTGTTAAAATTTAAATTAAAACCTGTTCCAATTTGTACCTGGAAGGCTATACAGAGTAGTAGATAGTTTCCTGAGATCAAAACCCGGTTGTATCTACACACAGTTACTAAAGTATATATACGGTTAAAAAATTGCCGATATTTTTTAACTAATCCGTTTTCGTTGAAAATCTTTATAGTTTCCTTGACGTTAAGACGGTCTTTTGCATTGTTTAAAAAATTTCTTAAATTGAACTGAATTGTGGCCGTACACAGTCCCACAAAGGTATGCATCCGATTTACAAATTTCACAAATTTCTGAATCAATGCAAAAGACCGTCTTAAAGTCGAAGAAAGATGTCAGACAATTATAAATATTTTCAACGAAAACGGATTGGTTAAAAAATTTCTGAAATTTGTTATCCGTATGTATACTTTTGTGGCTGAATGTGAGAAGTTTTTCCACTCAAAAGGTTTGGCGCGAATCAGGCCATTTGCTTCACAGCACAGAACAGAAATCTTGAAAGGTTTTTCAAATTGTAAGCCACGGCGATTTCGGTGTAAGGTTGCTTACACCTGATTTCGTTATATTTTTATGGATCGCATTGAATCTAAGCAGAAAATATTCAAATGTAGCCCTTGAGCCTTAGCCCGTCATGGAATTCTTTCCAAATCTTCAATAACATTGGGTTTAAAGCATGAAACGCCACACTCTACTCAATCAATTGTCAAATAGAGCCTTTGCACAAAGGCGTGGGCGCACTTGAATCAAAGTTAGAATGGCCGTGAGTTGCTAATAGGCCCTTAACTGAATAACTACAAATTGCTTCTTAATAGTCACTTGGGGTCTAAATCCAGAGGATAGCACAGATGAAATTACGCGGCAGTCTGCCATCAAAAGCTATTAAACACACACTGAATGACGAAGTTTGTGCAAATTTTGACAAGAGTGAACTGACAGCGGTGGTGGCAGACACCCATACAGAAAGTGATCCCACTTAGGCCAGCATTTAGGCTCAATGTGAAACCACAATCAATATTCAACCCGGAGAAATCAATCCAAGTCTACAATAAATGTCGCAAAATGAAGGGGCAAGAACCGCTGTCTTTTTATGACAAGAGCAGGTCAAAGTCTTCACCTCCTACTTGAACGCACAGAGCTCAGGCAGAAGTCTTTTGTCGGAATGCTTACCAGGAGGACAGTGGCCAAGAAGAATCACTATTGTGGCATGAATTCTTATCCATACGTGTGTGATTGGGTTTCCTCGTAAAATGAGCCATTTTATCTGAGGCAATCGGTATACCTATGGTCTGTAACACGTCCAAGTTTACAAACTACGTACCGGCTCAGGCTAGCTCATCAGTAAAGCAATTGCCAACGATATCCCTCTATAACGCGGAAACCGCGTAAGAAAAAGTGTCAGAATTATTCACACCACTTCGCATACATTCTGTTGAGTATAAAACAAAAGAGTTCAATCTCTTACTTACAGTTTTGCTACAAGTCGTTATCGAGAAAAATTTTATTGCTGGCCATCTCACATTTAATATGAGAATTTTTCTCCATTTTTCACAATCAAAAAATAATGGCGTCTAGAATTTATGAACGTATGACGCGTCTGCTTTCATAATTATACAGAAAATTTCCCATAAATAAACAGGGAAACTCATTAAAATCCTTTTTTAAAAAGAAAAGTGAAAAGAAAATACAAAATTGACTGTTAATATTTGACGTTTGTTTGTTTTTGTTTTCCTTATTTTTCATTTAACAACCTGTGTGCAGCCAACTACCAGCGAAGGTTACGTTATGGCTGACGGTTGGAAAATGAAGGTATCCTGGTAACAAGGAGTTTGATTTACTGTCTGTCCAAATGGTCTGAATAACTGTTGGACTAACTATTGAAATGGCTGTCTGCCTGCCGGTCTGTCTGTCTGTCTCTCTGTCTGTGTGTATGTTCGGCTGGCTGTCTGTTACCAACCAATGTTTAATCATGTGTCATTATTTACACAATGAAATCAATAATGCGAGTAAATGGCCAAATGTTTTCCGCTTTTTCCTATGTATGCATGTGTAGGTGTAGAAAGCTCTATCAGTGTGTGTGTGTGTGTGTGACAATACGTGTTTACTTTTACTTCGTCTACCGTTTCCTATTTCTTTGGAATTTGTTTTCGGTTTTTTTTGTTACATTTTCAGTGTGCATAGCCAATATTTTGATGGCCATTAGTTGCCCGTTCGACTATGATGGTTACATTGCTAGCGTTGGCATTGACGATATGGCCGTCGTACATATGTGTATCCAACGATTCAATCCATCCATCTGTCGTCTTTATATTACATTTTTATATGGTATTTGATGAATATTTGCACAAATATTTGTTATTTTTCTTTTACTTGCTTCAATAGTAATTTTTTTTTCGTCCTTTCTGTCTATTGTCAGTCGTCAGTGTTTTGTTCGGGGGAGTCTTTTCTTTTTCGTTAGTTTTGAGTATTAAAATCCTAATACTTGGCATTTATTTTGATTCTTGATTGAATTCAAGGATTTTTATTGGAAATTTAAAATGTGGTCACTGAACAGTAATTTTAACAAGTTTTTCTCAAATTCAGCTGTCTTTGCTTAATGTACGGCAAAGGGGGCATTACATTTTCTACAATTCAATCTAGTAGGCAGTGTGTTAGCTTACTAGACAAGAGCTAGTGAGTTCAATCCCCAGCTATAACATCTCAAAGAATATGACAAATATATGTCTATGGAAACTAATCAATTATTTCTTAGGAAGAGCAAACTAAGCTTTAAAATACACGAAATATATCAACATTTCATTAATTTAACATTTTTTCTTTCTTTCTTATCTTTTCAGGTAAGTGTTGCCAATTAAAAATTTTATATTTCTTAATTAATCAGGTATTTATAACATATTTTATTTGTGAAATAATATAAGAAATTGAAAAACATTTACTAGCATTAGTATTCATCCTAAGTCCAGTAAGAAAAGTAAAAAAAAAAAAAATATATAAAAAAATATTAGCAAAAATTCTCAGAGCAATTATTTCCTATTGTATAACCTTTTCCAACTTCTCCAAGCCAAAGATCAGATAAGCCCTTGACCTTATGAATTTTGAACACTGTTTCTGCCAACAGGCATCTCTCAGTCAACTACTGCCGAAATTTTTGTAGGTTGTGTTATTAAGTCCATGTTTCATCGCCAATCATATTAGACTACCGCGTAATTTGAGAAGAAAATAAAAAAATTTATTTCGTAAGGCAATCAGGACTGATTTTTGCAGAAAAATTCTGCAAATTAAAAGTGCGAAAGGCATTTCACATGGCTAAGTGGTTTCTGCTGTGAATGATTACTTGGTTATGAGAAAACCGTGTTGATTTTGGTAAAGTTTAGTGTTGTGCAATACCGCAATACGATCAATCTTTCTGAGCTATTTCGTAACTGAACTTGCGAAATGGGTAATCGCCACAAAACCGCAGATACAAAACAATTCTTAAACAATTGAGTTTATCAAGGCGAATAGGACCCAAGCGGCTTTGCCAACCATCAATGTCATAGGAACCGCTATGTGAGTTGCACGCGGCATAATTTCCCCTCCTCTAAATACGGCCATCAAGACTTCATATATCCACCAAGACAATAGGGCTGCCTTATAAAATGTTAGTTGCTTTGTGTTTCAACAAAGTATCATGTTTCATAATGCCGCTGTACAAAATATATACAATGTATTCTATTTCAAAACGTCGTCAATGTGTATTTTTAACGCAGTCAAAAAGTAATCAGGCATCGGATTTATAGTTGATGCACTGTTTGGTTACTTTGCATATCTATCTACATAGTTTATATACAGTAGTAGAACTGCATACAAACTTTGTATTGAGACATTTTGAAAGGCAGCCTTAGATTCAAAATTCCTATCCCATACCCGATGATTTTATTCTTCTTTAGGTTAGGTATCCGTTTGCAGTAACTCTACCAAATCAATGGTGTACAACTGCATAACTAATGTCAGGATTACGGCCTAGTTCCTCTCACACCACTTATGTTGTGTGTGTTAATTTTATCCATGAGTAGTGGCGGGACCTACAGTTTAAAGTCGACTCCGAACCACATTTTTTGTGAAACTTTTCATGGCAATTTCATTTAACACTCATAGTTTTTGCCAGAAAACTGCTGAGATGAAGTTGTCAAAGAAATATTTTTCATATTTCGTTATGTTGGAGATGTCTGACCTGGCGTATGAAACGTGGTCTCACGTCTAATAAGCTAACACACTATCTACTAAACTACGGTGACTATTCTAAATAGTAGAAGCATTGAATCTTTAATACAATTTCATTGAATTAAGTGCATGAAATCGCCGTAGTCTAGAAGGTAGTTGCTTGGTATTAGGCGAAAATCCCTGGTTCCAATCTTAGCTCAGACATCATGAATAAAACAAAATATGGAAAATTATTCTTTCAGCGATTGCAGCTCAACAGTTTTAATGGCAAAAACTCTGAGGGTTAATAAAATAGCCATGAAAAGTTTCTCAAAAATCTGTAGTTCGGAGTCGACATTAAACAGTAGGTGCCGTTACTCTTGTATATAATTGACACCTACAATATGGGTGGTGTCAGTAGCTTGGTTGTAATCCTGACTAGAGGGTTGTAATGGCCAATTAAATAGATTTACGTACCTATTCTATATGTCCCCGTAAGTAAGCTAAGCTAAGCTACTTATGTACCTTAGAACAGAGGCTTTTCTCGATTGAATGTGATTTCAGAAGAGATCTTTGAAAAATAGGCTCTCTTTGTATAATAAAAAGAGAAATGGTCACTTAATCAGATCATTGTATTAATACATTACATTATTATATTATTATTTCTTTTAGTATTAAAAATACTTTTTTAAAGCAATTGTACTACAATTTCATCACATAAAATTTACGTTTAAAAAAAAAAAAAAAAAATCTTTCTTATATAAATGGTCCGCCAAATAACTTTTTTTTTGAAAATGCATTTAAAAAAACCACTGAATGAAGTACAATCCTTCCGGTTAATAATGGAAAATAATTTCATTTAAATAGCTGCCTGGGCTGGCCATGCAGTAGCCTACACGATCGGTCCAATTTTTAAGCACATTATCGATTGTGTGCAGCTGTATTTCACCAATGGCTTCCTTTAAAGCGTCAATTGTCTCTGGCTTGTCGGCGTAACACTTATCTTTGACGGCACCCCACAAATAATAGTCCAACGGTGTCAAATCGCAGCTCCGAGGTGGCCAAACGACATCAGCTCTGCGGCTGATAATGTGATCTTCAAAAACAGGGCGCAAAACATCGAGTGTAGCTTCGGCTGTGTGGCACGTAGCGCCGTCCTGTTGAAACCAAATCTTCAATTTTTGTTAAAAAAAAAATTCGTTCAACATGGCCCAATAACGATCGCCATTGACTGTAACGACCACTCCTTGATCATTTTCGAAGAAAAATGGCCCAATTATGCCTCTGGACCAAAATCCGCACCAAACAGTGACTCGTTTTGGGTGCGTCGGCTTTTCGATGTATGCGTGCGGGTTTTCTGTGCCCTAAATGCGACAATTTTGCTTGTTTACATACCCGCCAAGATCAAAATGAGCTTCATCTGAAAAGATGATTTTTTTTTGTGCCAAAATCGGCATCTTTTGGTGTAGGCTACTGCATGGCCAGCCGAGGCAGCCATTTGAATGAAATTATTATCCATTATTCAATCGGAAGGATTGTACTTTCAAATAAAAAAAGAAATTTGAGAAAATATTCAGTAGTTTTTTTTAAAGCATTTTCAAAAAAAAAAGTTATTTGGCGGACCCTTTATATTCCATTTTCACATTATTTGGTAGGCAGTTGTAAAGTTGAAGACCCTTATAAAATAGTGATCAATGCATTGCAGATGCTGATACTCTTTTGATTCTAAAATGTTCCGCATTTCCAAGGTGGTAAGGTTGAGATATTCTCATGTACGATATTTGCTCGGTTACGTATTCTGTTGCTTCACCGTTTTTAATTCTGTGTATGAAATTTAGTGTGTTCAATGTAACCCGTTGTTCTATATTTAACCATTTAAGTGATTCAAACATGAAGTGGATCGACGTATATCTGTTGACTTTAAGAATGATTCTCATTGCTCTATTTTGTAATTTTTGCCATCTTTCGATTTGATGAGCTGTGCAACATGTTGAACCGTATTCGAAATGAGACTTTATCATTGTGTTGTATATATTAACCGCCGTTAAAATTGATACTTGGTTTCTTATTCGTTTAAAAAAAAAAACTAATCTTTTTGCCGATCTTCTTACATACATATGTAATCAATATGATTTTTAAATTTTAAGTTTTTATCAATAATAAAGCCAACATATTTTATGTGGTTTACTTTTTCTATTATTTGATTATTTATTTTAAAAATTATATTGCTGTCTGAATTTACCATCCTTTATTTTTGTTTTATTTTCATTTAATTTAAGTTTATTCATTTTTAGCCATACAGATACTAACATTATTCATATCCTCGTTAAGATTATTATAATATATTTTTGATCTGATTCTCCTTCCGTAAAAATAAGCGTATCGTCAGCATATAAAACTATCTCGCACTTATTGAATAGGTTTGGGATATCATTTATAATGGGTGATTTTTTAAGAGCTATAGGAACATTTTTCAAAAAAAAACATAAAATTCAGAAAAATGCATGAAATCTTTATTAGAATCGATAGTACGGTCCATATAATTTAATGTTTGAAGATTATTTTTCATGCAAATATTGACCGCGACTGCGCCTCAAATGGTCCTTCCGCTTAGTTCAATTTTGGCATACTCTTTCCAACATTTCGGCCGGTATCTCACGAATAAATGCTTCAATGTTGTCTTCCAATGGGTCAATTGAAGTGGGCTTGTCTGTATAGACATGAGCTTTAACATAGCTCCACAAAAAATAGTCTAAAGGCACGATCGCACAATCTAGGTGGCCAATTGACCGGTCCCGAACGTGAAATAAAATGTTCACCGAACTCGTCTCTCAATAAGTCCATTGTTACGGGTGCTGTGTGGCATATGGCACTGTCTTGTTGAAACCGCATGTCACGCAAGTCAAGCTCTTGCATTTTGAATATAATCTTACGTTACGATTCCCAGCATCTTTGAAGAAGTACGGTCCAATGATGCCACCAGCCCATAAACCGCACCAAACTGTGACTTTTTCTGGATGCATTTGTAGCTGTTGCAATGCTTCTGGCTGATCTTCACTTCAAAATCGACAATTCTGCTTATTTACGTATCCATTGAGTCAAAAATGAGCTTCGTCGCTGAACACAATTTTTCGATAAAGAAGTGGATCTTCGGCCAACTTTCCAAGAGCCCATTCACCAAAAATTCTGCGTGTCGGTAGGTCGTTTGGCTTCAATTCTTGCACCAGCTGTATTTTGAAAGGCTTCACACCTAAATCCTTCCGCAAAATATTCCACGTTGTTGAGTAGCAGAGGCCCAATTGCTGCGAACGGCGACGAATCGATAATTAATGGTCATCATTAACACTGGCCGATACAGCTGGGATATTTTCTTCAGTTCGCACTCTACGTAAGTGTGTTGGTGGTTTAATGTCCAACAATGTAAATTTGGCGCGAAATTTAGTCACAATAGCCCGAATAGCCGCTTCAGTGGGTCGATTAAACTGGCCATAAAATGGAAGAAGCGCGCGATGAACTTTCTTAACAGAGCACGCATTTTGATAATAAAATTCAATAATTTGAAAGCGTGGTTAAATTATAGACCAAACTGAAGATGTTTGACAGTGAAACAAAACACGAAACGTGTGTGAGCTGTTTAAATCAGTGTTGACAAAAAGATAATAGCTAAAAAATCACCCGTTATATAGGACAAATAGTAGTGCTCCCAATATCGATCCTTGTGACATACCGTATTGGTTGTTATGTATGTATGTGTGACTTAATGTCATTTACTTTCGTTATTTGCTTCCTGTGTGTTAAATATGATTCAAACCATTTTAATTCTATGTCTTCGATGCCATATGCTTGTAATTTTTGCAGAAGTATTTTTCTATCGATGGTCTCGAAAGCTGTTTTAAAATCCAGGAAAATACCCAATATTTTATTATTCTTGGCTGTTTTTTTTTCCATCTGTTAATTAAATAATTAATTGCTGTTTCGCTCGAGAATTTTTTTCTGAAACCGGACTGATATTTCGATAGTATTTTCTAAGATTCTAAGTACTGCTCCAACTGTTCGTTAACCACTTTTTCTATTATCTTTTCACACATCTTAAGAGTATTTATTGGCCGATATTCATCACATCTTTTTGTCTTTGCAACCTTCTCAATTGGTGTTACCATCGCAGTTTTCCAATTTTCTGGAATCACTCCTGTATACACTTTTGCTCGACTTAGTTCTTTAATTAAATAGGCATTCAAGCTTCAATTGTTTCATATGAAAATCTATATTTTTGATGGTCTTTAAATCTCATTGGAATTCGTATTCGGAAACGTTATTAGTTCTGTTATTATCGGTTATTTAATAAAAGCTTTAAAAAAAATTTCCTTGGAACGCCATCATCATCCTACCCTATCTCTCGCTTACATAATGCAGCTGTCAAATTACATAAAGAGAATCGAAACAAAAACCCGGTCGGAAAATTGATTGCTTTGAAATGTAATCGTAATGATGACAACTGCAACCAACAACAGTAATAAAATCCACAAGAAAACAAAACAACACGAAATACTGGCAACAAAATAATGGCAACGTAATGAAATGGATTTGTGGCCATGATAAGCTTTTGTCAACAGATATTATTTGTCTGTTGAAATGTCTTTGGACTGTGTAAGCAGTTGAATACACATAAATATGTATGTACGTCTGACATAATGAAAATGTGCAACAAATACTAGCAGACACTCACACAACAAACACTCGTACACCTTTTTGTTGCACAGTAATGCCATGGCAAATCGTATCCTTTAGAACATCGTTAAAAGACATTTTTTTTTAGAAGTTTAAGCAACAAATATTGCCACGGAAATATAAGATGATACAACCACAACAACAGCATCGTGATAAAGAAAAGTAACTGAGAAGGGAAGAAAAATATTGCATTTCTTTTGCAATATCCTCCTCAATGCAATGTGCAGAACAGGCAAGGCAACAAGAATGTTGAAATAAATGAAAAGGAAAACGGTTCTAAAGCCTTTAAAAACCTCATCGAAAGCACATTTCACATAGCATCTCCAACGATCTACTCAACTTGTTATTGTCTTTCCCGCTTTCTCGTTCGTTTATTGTTTCTTAACGAAACGAAATTTGAAGCAGACCAGGTTATTGCTTTTGCTACAGGGGTACAGTGAGTACAGCCAAAGGAGAAGGATTGTTTATAAGAAAGAAAAAAAAAGAAAAAGAAACGTAATAAAATCGTAATAAATCTTCACATTTCGTCATTGCAATTGGTTTTTATCGCGCAAGTATTTTCCCGGAGTCTCTCTTTGCAAGAATTTTTCCTTGGTTTGGTTTTTTTTCTGTTGCTGTTGTAAAACAGCTCGAACGTGTTGCATGCCGTTAAGGTTTTATGGAATGTCGTTGCAATAAATTGCTTATAACCGTAGTTTTCAGCTTAAATTTCTTTTTTGTTTCTTTTTCTTCTTTTCCTTTACGTTGTAATTGAAATATTATTTATGATTACAAAACAGAGGGACGACGAAGGAGAGCATACCTCGGTACGAGTATATTAAATTTTTGTTTCAAAGACAAAGAAGAGAAAGAAGAAAGAAACTAAATCTGGATATTAAATGATTAATAGGACTTAAAAATATCGAATAAAACAAGAAAACAAAGGTCCTTGGGGCAATTAAAGGATCCCCAAAGGCAGAATTTTTGAATTTAAAATTTAATTTCAGACTTAAAAAAAACCGACAAATAAAGTGTCCGCAAAAAGCTGATAAGGCTTCTGAAAGTCAATGGAAAATATATAAGAGCACTTAAGTATTGAGTCCTTAAGGATTACCCATGGCCTATCAGCTGCTTTTAAAGAAAAATTCTTGGTGTTTCAAAGTATACCCAAGTAATGTTTGAATATTTTTGAAATTGTGTATGCGAAATAGGTTCAGTGAGGGCTATTTACTCGAAGGTTTACTTGCATTATAACAGTGCCAAAAGTCTCAATAAACCTAAGCCCGGATTACTTTTAGGTAAAACTTGGTATTGCAGAGATCAGGTGCCCTTAAATAAAGGGTTTTTATCGAGTGAATTTAAATAAAACAAAGTGATAGTATGGAATACAACATCGTTAGTATGTACGTCACAATTTCTCTAGATGAGGCGCAGTCCAGTTCTCCATGACTAAGCCGCATAAATCAGGCTGAGTTTGGCAGATGGTATGAGCTATGCTGGCTTTGAGAACCGCTGCGGTTAGAGGCTTATTCGCATATAGCTGCGTCTTAAGAAAACCCCACAAGGAAGAATCTAACCGAACCGAACCATACAATCTCAGAGGACAGATCACACATCACTTTCACCACCTGGGAACACCATACCATGAAATCATTCGTGCAAAATATCAAATGTGGCATGAGCTATATAACACGTAGCACCATCCTATTGAAGCCACAAGTCGTTCGTGTTCCAATAATCAATTTGAGCCAAAATAAGTTGATAACCAAGAATTTGTAGTGGTCTCCAGTGGTAATGATGGCCTGGCCAACGTTGTTCTCAAAGCAATTTGGAGTAATGACAACGCCAGCCCAAAAGCCACGCCAAACGGTGACTTTGTCGAGATGCGTTGGCTTTAAGGTGGATTCGTATCGTTCCAAATTTGACAATTTTCTTTGTTCACTTACCCAAACATTCGAAAAGTGTTCCAGCGTTCACTAAGCGAACTTACGTGATTGTCTATAGCTGTTAATCTTCATTTTCTGCTTTTGAACGAATGTAGGCCCAAGACACGATGCAAACTTTACCAAGGTGTACTCTACGAAAGACCAAGCTTTTGTGAGCGATGCGCCTTCAACAGACTTGGATTTCCCTGGACACTCTCACAGACAACGGCAATGTTTTCGGTAGATTTGGCGTTTGTCGAGATACGGGTATAAGTTAATCTTTTACTGAATCAGTGAACTCATATTTGAAGCCCGGTTAGGAGACCCGAGGTATTTTCAACAGGACATGGATTATGAAAAGTGATTTGAGAACACTAACATTCTATAACAATGTCCAGCAGACCAACCATCTACTTCGTCGAAACAAATTCGATTAATAAATAGAAAACAAGCCAAAGCCAGAAATCGAATAAGAAGATGGAAGAGATCCTTTGCAACAATCGTATTCTCATTAAAGGAAATTGTCGATAAAGATCACACAGCAGGTAAAAAGTTTTTACACCAGAGTTGCAGTAAAACTTCGAGCGCAATGAACAGTAGGACAAGGGAAAGCTTCAGAAAGTCATCAAGATGACTCATACATATATACGTGCATAATTCGTCATTACAACCCTTCAATCAGAATTTCGATGACTGCTGGGAGGCCAGTCGCCTACGAAAAATTATTTTCAAATTTCGTTTTGTTGGATGATATCTGACCTGGGGTTTACCCTGGCGGGTGGCCTCACCGCAAATAAGCCTACACAAAACCTACTAGCCTACGGCGATATCAAAATGACTCAAAGCGTTTAATTTTTTAGTAAAAATCCTGTAGTCGCTGTTAATATTACTACCAGAATAGGCATTACGAGCGGCATAAATCACGAAACTGAGAAAGTGATCGATAAGCAGATCGATAGAGAAATTCTTTCAATTTTTTTTTTTTTTTTTTTGTGTTTTAAATGTGATCAATTACGTTTGAATCAGCTCCCGTAACTTGATCAACTTTCAATTCAAATGACTTCAAATTTTGAATTCTCTTTCGTGTTCTTTTAAAAACATTCCAGTGGATGACAACCATTTTTGAATTGGCATTGTAAGGCTTTACGAATTTAATCCACATAAAATTATTTCCTTTTTTTGGATTTCATTTCAAGCAACAACAACAACAACAACAAAGAAAAAAGAAAATATTTTGATTTAAAATTAAATCTGCAAAAGTCAATTTAATGGTATATTGTGCACACTTCCTAGAGATTAATGGCAGTCAAACAATCCAGACACTCAACCCCCTACACTCTTTCAGACTTAAACCAACAAAAAATATGCAAAATAAAAACGAGAAAATTTAAATAAAATGGAATTGTAACAGCAACAACAACAACACCAATAACAACAACTACAAAAGTAAGGTTATAGCTGAATGGCAGTAACAACACTTTAAACATTTTATTGTTGAACTTTACAGACAATTCAGTTCATCATCAAAATTTCTGTTGCATGTTGCCTCTTTAGATACAAAAAAAAAGATAAAAAAAACCACAGAAAAAATAATAAAACGTTCCGTCTCGATGTCTTCTTATTCATTGTCAAATTTGTTCATGTTCATTCAAAACAACACGAAACGGTCGAGAAGGAAGCGCAGAGAATGGTTATGCAAGTGATAGACAGTAAAATTAAAAATAGAATAGACAGTCGGTTATTACTTTTTCATATTTTTTTCTGCATGTTATTCTTACTTTTTCTTCTTCTATTTTTTTTTTTGTTTTTGTTTTTGTTTTGTAGTTGTAGTTTCTTATTTTAATTCGGAAAACGTTAAACCACAAAATATTAACGTTTGCATTCGCATATAAGTAGGTCTCAGGGACTTGAAGTAATGAATTCCTTTAATTCGTAAAAATAATTTCCACTAGAGGCCAACTAACATAACATACGTGGTATATACATACATACATAATTGGTCATTACAAATATTCTGTCAGGATTACGACCTAGCTTCTCACACCACTTATGTTATGAGTGTTAATTTTAGATATGAGTATCGGGACCTACAGTTTAAAGTCGATTCAGAACAACAAATTTTTGAGAAATTTTTGCACGACCATTTTATTTCTTCTCAGAGTTTTTGAAATATTTTTTCATATTTTGTTTTGTTGGAGATGTCTGACCTGGGGGTGGCCTCACGTCTGATGAGCCAACACACTATCTACTAGAATACGGCGACTTTATCAGGCCTAATCTTCAAATATTAATTGTTGCCATTAAATATTGATTGTGATTGACATGTTGAAGAGGGTAAAAGTGCTGCAAAGTCAAGCAGTGGAGCTACGAATCCAGGATAATTTTGTCCTAATCATCAAATGCGACAAGCCCTGTCTGAGGTCACAAGCAGATTGCGTCTCTTTAGCCAATCTAACCTCATTCAACATCCTTAGTGGTGTTAAGCAATTCAGTGCAGGTTATATCCTGGTAATCAAAGTAATCTTATTTAATATCCGGCATATATCCAAGTATTCTCGAAGAGATGTTATTCACTTGAGTACTGCTTTCATTGTAGGAAGACATATAAACTCGCCGTATTATATGTGCAATGGTCAGGCTTCCAGCACACACTTGAAGTGTAAAACACTGACCAAATGGATGTTGTAGACCTCTGCATGAGTTGGTGAGAAATTCTAATGTTATCACTAACTGCAGAATGGTCAGGTAAGCTGATAGTATAGTCACTGATATGCTAGCTCAGGCAGGCACTTAGCTAATCAAATACAAACATTGATCTTATGATTGATATCCCTTCACATTTCACTTAAGTTAGTGAAAGCTAAGAGGGTCTGAGACTTAGCCATTCTATGATAACAAGAAATTATGATTATACTCTAATTTACAAGTGCCTACGCCAGGGACGCTGCCTCTTATGTGCTTATAACGGAAGACTAGGTTTTTCGCATCATCACTTTTGGTAGGGGCTGCAGGGAAATGGCTTTTGCCAACTAGTGTCTGTGAAGTTGCACGCTGGAGAGCAACAAAGTTGACTTTAATATCTACGGATGTAAATAGATGCTATGGTTTCATTAGGAAAGATAGTTTATTCCTGTTATTTTATGGTTTCCTGTTATTTTATACTTTCCGATAATATTAAGGAAAAGCTAACTTCAATGATGTTGTAGTTCAAATAGTATCAATCGCTACTACGTCCGTTCATTTAGATTGTTAAAATACGTAATATAAGGAATCATGTTATTGACCCCTGGTGCGACCTAATTTAACTATTGAATCTTAATTACTTACTTAAGTTACAATCCTTTAGTCAGGTTTACGTCATCAACTTCACACTCACTATTGAATATGTATTCACACATTACAACCCTTTAGTCAGGATTACGACCATAGCCGCCAGATGAATGAGGCACCAAATCGTCAAATATTTGAGAAAAAATCGTTAAAATCGTCAAAGACGTTTATTGAAATCGTCAGAAAAAATAAATAAATAAATTAAAGTTTTTAAAAACTAAAATTATTTCTATTGTAGTAAAACATATAAAGTCAATGTATGTACAGTTCAAAAATAAAACATTAAAAAAAATTGTTAGAAATTAAAACCCAGCGCGCGCCCCTCATCTTCATTTAGTAATTTTTTTTTTCCAAAAATTGAGAAATTTTATATCATTTTCAGGATTGTTTAAGGATTAAACAATCTATCCCAGTATTGTTTATTGACACATAAGCGCAGCAATAGTCTTATCTATGGGTGGTGTAAATATTAAGGAGTCAGAAGCTCATTCTGAGCATGAAAATTCAGTATAATGTTGGCTAGAACCAACATATTTTTCAGTTTCTTCAGTTACTTCTTAAGATTTTATCATCTGATCTTACTATTTACACCATTTATAACCGACCGAGAATGAAATACAACTCTCGTGTATGGGTCGGTGCTTCAACGTGTACAGGAGAGGCCGTAGTATCTGGTTAAAGTCGGTAGTGTATCCAACTTCATTAAATCATTGGAGCATCGTTGCAATGTGGTTTGTGTTTCACTGTTCTATCGTTCCTGCAAAAGGATTTTGCTCGAACAAAATAAGGGGACTTGTTCCCAAAAATCATATATTCCTACGTAGCGCTCGTGGATCGCACACTGCTTTACAGAAAAAATACATTTTTAGTCGGACTATTCGTACGTGGAAATCAATTCCTGCAGAGATCTTTCCTGTTACTTATGGTATAAAAATATAGAAGTCTAGTTTCCATAAACACTGTTCCCGCTTTTCTTCTTCCCATGACAACATATTTTCATAGTTCCAAGCACAATGTCATCCATCCCCTGAATGTTGGTCGTACGAAAAAAAATAATGGCTTTTGCCTTTGTTCTTCCGATGGTAATATTAGAAGCTATACTCGAATTTTTAAAATTGTTAGGTTATTTAGGAGTTGCAATTTTTTTAAGTATAAAATACAGAAACATTATCACAGGTGTTCGAAAGTAACTTAAAAATATAAAACTTTACTCCTTGTTTTTACTAACATAATTTTGCAATAGTAACAATTGCAAAGTAAATACAAAGCTTAAAGTGGCTTTAAATGTGCTAAAGTAGAGAATATGATTCATATTTTTAATTTTTAAAAATCGTCAAAATACGGGCATTAATCGTCACATCGTCAAAATGATATTTTTGGAGCTCAAAATCGTTAAAATGACGATAAATCGTCAAATCTGGCAGCTATGATTACGACCTAGTTTCTCACACAACTTATGCTGTATGTGTGTGTGTTAATTTTATACATGAGCGGGCGCTACAGTTGATCGACAGATTCGACAGAGGATCTAGTTTAACTATCAAGTTCTTTCAAAAGTATGAATTCTTTTTTGATGAATCCATTCCTTTAATTAACTGCCTTTCCCAAACTGTTTGAAACTGAAATGATTACTATGCTCTAACAAGGTCTCACTAAAAAGCTATGCCAGAGTAACATTTCATTATATTTTTAATAACGCGATGTGATATTAAATTAAAATAAAAAACAAAAAATGGAATTGTTGTCTGTCTGTCTGCTCCTATTTATTTAGAAAATATTAAAAAAGTTTCATTTTGTTTAATTTGGTAAGGAAAAGTTTCATTTCAAAAGCATCAAATCAAATAAAAACTCAATAAAACTACAAATAAATTTCGAAATATTAAACCCATTAAGAGAATGGTTTTTTAACCCCTAATTATTAGTAACCTTTAATCCCTTACACCCCCTTTTAAAAAGTAAAACATGCTGCATCGTTTTGCATTAAAAACAATTTAAAAATTGAAATCTTTTTCAAACAGATTTCAGTGTGTAAAATAAACACCCAAAAATGTCAAAATATTGCCAAATAAATCCTTTTCCTATCCTCTTACATTGGTTAAAGGAAACCAAGTATGTTTACATACGTTAACAACAGGAAACAATAGGCCCATGAGTTAATTTTATACCCTTACGGGGCCAGAAAAAAAATGAATGAAAAAAATGAAGATGGAAAACAATTTTAAATTCAAATTCCTTTATTTGCAACGCTTAACGAAATTTAATTTAACGCCACAAAAATGCCATCTAATGTGGTGAGGTTTTTTAAAGCCTTTTTTCAGCATCTTTTTCTATTTTCTCTCATTGGCATCCCCTTTGTTTTCAAAAGGATTTGCTTTAAAATGAAATCTCTTACGCATACAGACGTAAGCTTATCGTGGCATGGTATGGTTTTAACGAAGTTTACTTTAAAAATAAGGCTTAAAGCAGAATTTTTTTAAAGTAAATAAGCCTATTAAAATATAAAATAAGAATGGAAGAATGGAAATAGCTACGAAAAAGAGTTTCAGGTATTTACTCTCCTTGTAATGCAAACGTTTTTAACAAAAAAAATTTTAAATTGAAGATAAATTTTTAAACACAAGCGAAATTCTTAACAGGGACCTTGACTTGGATAACGAAATTTCAACGAAATTTTAAAAAATTGTTCTCTTAACATAATTTCATTGACTTCGATCTCCTTAAACTTCAAAAGGATTTTAAGCCGCCTAAGAAGTATTCTTATTTGCCTTTAGTCAGGTTTTAGCCAGGCTTCTAACACCAGCAATGGTGTTGTGCTAATTTTATTTTTACCGGAACGCGTATGTATAATTATATAGACAGGGCCGATCCTGGGTAGGCGGCCGCTCTGTGCGGTCTCATGTCCCAAATTTAACGACGGGGGTGATTTTCCATGATAATCCTGGCGGCGGCGTTTTTTTAGGTCTCATATTCCAAATTTGACGACGGGAGAGGGAGATTTCCCCCAATTTTCGCACGTCGCCAGAATCGGCCCTGTATATAGCATAAAAAGTAAAGGAAACGAAAATCTTTATCAGAAATCATCTTTAGTACCGGAACGCGTTCCTGTCCAAAAAGGAAGTACCGAAACGACGTTCCGGAGCGTTCCTGCTCGACGACACCAATGAATACCACCCATATTAATGTGTGTTAATTTCATCTATAAGTGGCGGTGGTCTACACTCTAAAGCCGACTCTGAGCGACAGATTATTGAGGAATTTTCAATCCTCTCTACCAGAATACTACTGAGAGGAACTAGCCGAAAGAAACATCTGTTCATATTTGGTTTTTTTTTTCGCGATGTCTGAGCTGGAGCTCAAACCACGGGCTCGCGCCTAATAAGCCAACGCACTAGCTACTGGCCTACGACGACTTCATTTTATTGATAGTACAACGGATTATTCTAAAAAGTTACATATTTTTACGAAGTATTTTTTCTCTCGTTGTCAGTTGGCCATTGAACAGCATTACATTCTTTAGTCGCTCTATTATTTCTTGGAACGTTATTCTAGCAGACGTTTTTGCTGTCTCAATATAGAGAGGCCGAAAGCGGTCTTTATTATCTTTCCTATCTTTTCCACAACCTATTTTCCAAGTTCCAAAACAATGTACTGCTTGGGTAGGGGCCATCCCACAAGTGTTGGTTGTACAAAAAAACAGAAAGAATGTTCGATGTTTGAGTACCACCTGAATTAATGGTGGATCATTGAAGAGATCCAATTTCCAATTGCGATTAACTGCAAAAACCGATCGATACCTCAGATGGCGGTGGCAAAGCCATATTTGTCACAAAGAGGGCACCATATAGTATTATTGTCTTATTCATTCAATAGTTTTTTCTATACGCCAAGCCAGAGTTTGACCCTATAAGACCCGAATGATTTTGCTGCATCTAAGCTATGTAACATCTTATATACTTACTTATTTAATTGGCCATTACAAGCCTTTAGTCAGGATTATGACCTAGCTCCTCACACCACCCATGTTGTGGGTGTTAATTTTATCCAAGTGCGGCGGAGGACCTGCAGTTTAAAGTAGCTTCGGAACGACAAATTTTTGTGAAGCTTTTTTTCATATCAGTTTTTACTTACTCTACGAGTTTTCGTCATAAGGGGAAGGCGCCTAAAAGAACACTTTTTCATATTCCGATTTGTTCGAGATGCCTGAGCAAGGGGTTTGTACTACGGTCTTGCATCTATCTATTAGATTCATATGGAGGGTGTAAGTATTGTGAAGGGAGTGTGAACTTCTCGATTTGCTAATCACAAACGGCTAGGTTTTCTAAAGAAATACTCACTCTTTATAAAAAGTTTTATAAGACAAATAAGGGAACAAAACTTTCATTTAGGGCTTGGTGTCTCATAGTCTGTTTTAAAGCTTCTCGACCTTAAACAAAAGAAGTCGAAAGTGCTTAATAAGTTAAGTATAAAAAGACAGTTTCCACTTTTGCTTTAGAAAAAGTTTCCTTTTCCTTATAATATAAGCAGATTATTTAGATTAATGTCTTATATATACCCTACTCCTCTCCTATCTGCCATTTGTAAAAGAATTTTCAACGGCTACAAGCATCTCAGAAACTAACACAATTATATTCAACCCACATCTACACTCTATACTCCGGCAATAGTCTGCAAAAAAGTCTGTCGCCGACTCATAAAATAAATTTTAAAGCCTCAGCAAAACATTAAAGTCTACGTTCTATGGTTCATTATAGAAGGAAACTTTGTTGATGGCAAAGTTCTCCTGCTTGTTAAAAACAAAGAGAGTGAGAGAGAGAAGGCAAACAAAAAGTAGGATCCATAAAAATAATTAAAAACTTCAATTTATTTATTAAGTTGTGAGTGTGTATCCTGCCGTTGTGTGTCTAGGTTCAGTTGCAAAAAAAAGAGACCAAAAAACATGCGACGCACAACCTTGTGCCAAGAAAATAAAAACAAAAAAATTATGTTTTCTGCCAAAGAAATACAATTTAAAAGTATGAAATATAAACGGAAATATGAAGAAAACAACAGATAAGAAGAGCAGGAGAGGCGGAGGAGTGGTGGAGAGGGAGAGAGAGAGAGAGTGGAAAGGAAAAACAAACATAATTAATGACCCATAAAAACTTAAAAGCTGTGATAAATTACTACTGAACACTGACACCCGCGCATAGAGGAGCTTGAGTATTAAGAGGGAGATGTTTTTTTTTTGTTATTGTTGCTGTTGTTATCGTTAAATTGGGAAACAAATTGATTTATAGTGTGAACACACAAATACATAATAATAAACAGTGAAACTAGTTTAAAGAAGATATTGAAAGAATTTCAACAACCATACTATTCAACCTCGGATTTGAAATATAAAAACACAAAATTCTTATACAGTATGAGTCCAAAACGAAGAAGAAGAAATAAACAATTTTGCTATTGAATATGGGAGAGTGGAGACACGCCCACTTTATTTTTTTATTTACAAATAAAATTCTTTAGGTTAGGTTAGGTTAGAGGACGTGTACTTGTCAATTAAGACAAGTACAGTACTCGGAGGTCGAATTGACCCATTGTACAACGTCCTTAAAGAAAAAATAAATATAATTGGTCAATTCACACAAGCCGTTGTATCGTTGTATTCATTGTATTGTTGGAAGAACATACAACAGTGTATGATTGTTGTCGATATTTTTCATATAAAAATCCGATACACTTATACATATTTTTTCTATTGGGCAATTCACACGACTTTGTATCGTGTATGTTGTATTGAATACATTTGTTTGTTTGTGAACGCTCAATGCTATGCTGTATTGTGTATCTCGTGGCATTCAAACAATTTGATAGCACGAAACCAATACAACTTCCAAAAACATATGAAAAAAATGTATATAAGTGTATCGGATTTTTATATGAAAAATATAAACAACAATCACACACTGTTGTATGTTCATCCAACAAATGAATACAACGTTACAACGGCTTGTGTGAATTGACCATATACGTTTTTAAAAGTTGTATTGGTTTCGTGCTATGAAATTGTGTGAATGAAAAAAATATGTATATGTTTTCATATGTTTTTAAAAAGTAGTGTTGGTTTCGGGCTATCAAATTGTTTAAATGCCGCGAGATACACAATACAACATGGCATTGAGCGTTAACAAACAAACAAATGTATTCAATACAACATACACGATACAAAGTCGTGTGAATTGCCCAAATTAATTATTAATATAATAAAATTCTTAATCATCAGAAAAATTTATTAAACAATTAAATTACATTCCAATTTATACTTATTAAAAATAAACAGACTTTAAATCCTTTTTTATTAGCAACATATAGTCCGTAGTCAAGTTGATAGTGTGATGACTTTTAGTTATGGTTCAACCTACCCCTGGCTCAGCCGTCTTGATGAACGGAATATAAAAAAAAATAATTTCTTTTCTTCAGCAGTTTTTTAGTAAGAATCCTAAGAATAAAAAAATTGCCATGAAAAGCTTCTCAAAAATCTGTTGTTCACAGTAAAATTTAAACTGTAGGTCACGCAACTTATGGGTAAAATTAAGTAAAATTATCATACTCTACCCGGGTGTTGCGAGAAGCTAGTTTATAATCTTGACTAAAGGGCTGCAAAGATCACTTTGGCAAGTAAGAAAAATAGAATATAAAAATAGAATATAAAAAATAGAATATAAAAAATAGAATATAAAAGAAATTATATTGAATTAACCAATTCTTGGTAAACACTTTTAGTTCCCACTGTATATATACATATAGTATATATACATATATATATACATATATATATACATATATATATACATATATATACACATATATATACATATATATATATATACATATATATATACATATACACCCGAAGATTGAAATTATTATATTTTCCTATATCACATAAAAATATTAATTCTTACTTTGAATAGTACTCAAGGGAAAGAAACATTTTTTTTGAACCTTTTAAGTATAGCTACAAATAGATGTCATACTATTAGCGCCCACTGTATAGCTCTCTTTAGTCTACAGTTAAAAATGACATTTATTTTTGACTACAAATAAAGAATTGAGGTTATGAAACCGCAACATTTAATAAATTAAGCGTATACGGATGTGGACGTGTATATGATATAAGACTTAAATAATATTTCATTTCCCCAAAGGGGGATAACACATCCTCCTCATAACCATACATTCACATATACGGCAAAAGAGAGAGAGAGAAGTATGGCCAGAATGTGAGGGAGAAATATGCGGCATCATTGGAAGACATTAAACTATACTCGTTAACATATGAAAATAAATAACAATTATTATACTCTATAGGGTGTATCATTTAAGGGAATATTTATTTAAAAATATTCAATGTAACTATGCGTGGAGAAAAGGATCATAAAATTAACCTTTTTGGTCTAGGAAAAAACCCACCAACCCAAGAGCTCACAGTATGAGTGCGAGAAGCCAGGCCGTGCTGAGACCAATTCAATGCATTGAAATATATCACAAAGAAAAAGGATGTCAACTTCTAGAAATGCTAGATGCCTAACGAATATTATTGTTGTGCATGAAAAGAGCACTAGACGTGGTACCTGCAGGTCTGTGGCAGTAAAAACGAGCATATAACTCTCTATTCCGATTGTACGACTGTACTTGCCTAGCTGAAACTAATTTAATAATATACGCTGCTATGTTTGTTACTGACTACTATTTATGGGGTTTGGTTCCAGTTGTAATACGTTTCGCTTCGGAACTGTGTATTAAAAATTTACGTTATACCTTACTGGCCCCACAATCTACTGCCGAACAACGGCGGTCTTTTGGAGGAATGTGGTATTAGCGAAAGTGTTGTATTCACGGAAATGGTGTTGTATTCATCTAGGCAAGCTCACCGTACTTCCTTACTGGCCCCACAATCTACAGCCGAATAACGGTGGTCTCTTCGAGGAATGTGGTATTGACGAAAGTGTTGTATTCACGGAAATGGTGTTGTATTCATCTAGGCACGCTCACCATCGCCAAAGAAGGTTTACGTGAAGTCTGAATAATGGCTTAAAAAAATACTTACAAAGCCAAGTGTTGGCTTGGTAAACGTGATTCCAATTTTGTATCAGGAAAAAACAAATGTTGAGAAGCGGATTTAAATAATTTTTAAGAGACGAAATAAGCACCAAGAACGTCTTTCCAAGATTGTTGTTAAATCAACAAGAAAATTCACAAAATAAGTCACCAAGTAAAAAAAATTAATGAATATACTTACCGTGATGTAAAAGAAAACCTCCTATTTAACCACCCTTTACAACATGCGATAGCTAGCCGCTATTGGAATATTATTTTTGTATTTCTGTATGTATTCCTTGTACAAATTGTTGTATAACATTGTCGGTTACACATGTTATTGCACAAACAATTCAGACAATTACAATAACAACAACAGCAGCAACAACCACATTAACGACAATATGTTGCCAATATTTTTTCAACGAAAAAAAAAAAGAAAAATAAAAGAAAACCGAACAAAAATAATAATTTTCTACCCCGTTTTCTTATTTATTTCCAAAGGAACTACAGTATGAGTATCTCCTCTTGAATGAATTAAATTCTATGAATTTGATGAATAAAATACAATATAATGGGCTCCACATGAAGAGTGTTTGTTATTTTATGTGTGATGTTTTGTGGAAGGAAATTCTAATTAGTTTCGGTTAATTCGATACATAATACAACAACAAAAATAATTATTTATTATAATAATAACTTAAGGCTCATAACTTTGCTAAATATTTACATGTGGAAATATGGTTTTGATTAAAGCTTCAAAACATGTATGAAATATTTATCGAATGAATTTGAATATAATGTTTGCTTTAAATTAAAAAATGATTGGTTCGTAGGACCATTAGAACAGTGGTAAAATTTCTGTCGCCTTCATTATTACAAAGGTTATAAGATTAAAGCTTCAAAACATGTATGAAATATTTATCGAATGAATTTGAATATCGTTTGCTTTAAACTTAATAAATGATTGGTTCGTAGGACCATAAGAACGATGGTTAAATTTCTGTCACCATTATTACAATCGGTATAAGAGCTTTGCAGGAATCCAGTTTGCGGTCAAGATATGGCACTCAATGGCTGCCTTCCAAAATGGTAGTTGCTTTGTGTTTGAACAAAGTATCGTGTTTCATAATGCCGCTGTACAAAATATATACAATGTATTATATTTCAAAACGTCGTCAAAGTGTATTTTTAACGCAATCAAAAAACAATCGGGCATCGGATTTATAGTTGCTGCATTGTTTGGTTACTTTGCATATATACATAGTTTATATACAGTAGTAGAACTGCATACAAACTTTGTATTGATACAGTTTGGAAGGCAGCCAATATGGTAAGAATTTTTCATTTTCGAAGATCGTAATATGTAAGGAGACCTCACAAAAAAAAATTTGGTCACACAAAGTGTATCTTCTAATTCTTAAATACTGATTAAGTCTTTATAAAGTTCTACTAAATTTCTTTCCATTACGGCCTTTACTATGTTAACTGTTTATTGCATTTTTCTCAAATTCACTACGACGCATTAAACTGTGTCTTTTTTCCTCCCTAACCTGTTTATGTCGATCAAATGTTCTTAACACACTTCTCTCACCACTTATTTAATATTATACCTGGGTGGTGGGACACTACAGTTTAAAGTCGACTCCGAACAACAGATTTTTGAGCTTTTCATGTCAATTTTCTTTACTCTCAAAGTTCATGCCAGAAATCTGCTGATAGGAACACGCCGAAGAAATATTTTTTCATTTTTCGTTTTGTTCAAGATGTCTGACCTGGGGGTTTGAACCGTGGCCTTACGTCTAATAAGCCAACATACTACCTATTAGACTACGGCTACTTACATGTTCGTATAGTAATACCAAATGCGCGTTAGGGGATTTGCTGGATTGGCTAGTCTGGAACATACATAAAATTATTGGCATTACATTACAAACATATGATCAAATATATTGAATTGCATTACGACTAGAGTTCTGATATAATCCAAGTAAACTATGCTTAAGGGCGGCTCACGTTTAAACAGAAGCCTCATGTTTTTGACATGAACAGAAAATTGTTAGCCTCATGTCATATGTATTTATACTCTAGAAAAGTTTGTGTACATTAGATTAGACTTCAATTAAAACTTACAACTGCTGCTGTCAATACAATCCCAAAAGTATGGGGAACAGGATACACTTGAAAGCGTTTTAAAGTTCGATGTGAGAAGTAGTTATCGCTGATATTATTCCCTGTTTCTAGCGAAGAAAGTGCTTATGAACAGCGCAGGTTTGACCACATATTCTTTGCCTTTTTCGAATACAATGTACACAAAAAGAGTTAGACTGTCTCAACTCCAGTTCAAAGCTAAAGACATGGAAATCGAAGTACAGTTGCAACTACACAAAAAGAGTTAGGCTGTCAGACCTCCAGTACAGTTCAAGTACAGTTACATTACTTTATTCAATTGGAAATTACAACCCGTTAGTCAAGATTACGACATAGCTTTCCACATCACTCATGTTTTTATGGCATTTTTGTTTTTGCTCTCCAAGAAATCTGTCGTCTAGCGTCGACTTCAAAGTGTAGGTTCCCGACACCCATGGATACAATTAACACACACAACGTGTGTTGTTTGAGAAGCTAGATTTTAATCATGACGAAAGGGTTGTAATGACCAATTAAGTAAGTAAGTTTCGCTAATAATGTACGTATGTATACGCTAGAGATCAGCAATGAATCGCTTTTTTGCTACTCATAAGTACTCATGAAATTTTGAGTATGACTGAGTACACCAAACTCATAACATTTGAAATATGTTTGATTCATACGCCTACTCATCCAGATTCACAAATTTAGAAAAATACTTATAATACTCATAAATGATTCGAGTGATTCGAATCATTCGTCAAAATTTACAGTCTTAGTTGTTGTTGCACTTACAAAGAAAGAAGAAAGACAGATAAACAAAAAAGAAAAAGACAGAAGCAGAGCAAACACACAAACTTCTTGTGAGTATTGTAGTGTTCGTACGCGAATCATTCTTATTTTGTGATTCGTGTATACGATAAGTCATGGAGAGTCGTAATCAATAACATCATGCGTGTTGTTAAGTACGAGTACCATGAGTATTTCAAACTTTGGGTATGAGTAGTATGAGTATGACATTAAAATAAGTATGAATGCGTATAAGTATCAGAAATTATAAGTATGATTCGAATCTACTCATCGTTTTGAATACTCATTGCTGACCTCTGGTATACGCCGCCAAACGAATGTGCAGAGATTGATGACAACTTACAGAAACGGTAGACCCTTATCGAACACAGAAGAGTGTTGGATTAGAAACGAACACAATAATTCTCTATTATAGAAGTACTTGTCCAGTTAAAAACTGTTTAACAAGATCGGTTGCGAAGTTCGTAACGGACAGCATTTTATTTTGTTCGAGTACCTTTCGCTTACGAACTGTGTATTAAAAATTTAATTCTTCCTGGCCCTACATTATACCACAGAATAACGTATTCGACGAATGTTGTGTTAAGGATGGTAGTGGTATACCTAGGCAAACTCGCCATAGCCTACACTAAACTTAAAGAAGAAGTCTGAATAAGACCTTAAATACAGCGTGTAATTAATGTTTGGAATAAAAAAAGTTCGCTGTAGTTTTAATGATGAGAATGAGAGAGTTACACTAACTACGAATGTCCAATTATTAACTCAGATCCTTACCCTTGTTATGAATGAATCTTTCAAAGACGTTTTTTTTTTATTTTTCGTGATAAAATGTTTATTGAATGCAATGGTTTATGCAACAAGTGCAAGAGAGGTGGTTAAACTCAAATTGTATGCATGATTGCTTAGTTAGCTATGGGGTTAAAATAATGGCTATGAATGCGTAGAAGTTTAAGCTTGAACTCACCTCCATATCTGCAATTTGTTTTGTCTGTTGGTATATTACCATTTGGTTCCAGTCTATCCAAATACTCTTCGGAATTGTAACCATTATAGGGAACTTTATTACCGTGATTGTGACTATGACCACCTCGATGATGGTGATGATGATGATGGTGATGATGGTGTGTATCATCGTTATCCTCGCGGGATATTGCTAGAAAAAACAAAAAAAAAGATGAGTACAAATGAATAAAAATATTATTTGAAAAACAAATTTCAGTATTATTTTTAAATCTAAAAAGAACACAAAATGCAAATAGCAATTCATTTGTAATTCATGTCGCCAGATATCACGCCGTTTGTAGCAATCACTCCAATCGGTTGGTTGCTTGGTTGGTTGATAATAACCGTAGCATATCAAACCACAAAATTCAATTTAATGTCGTCATTTTAAACTGATCCCTTAAATGTCCCCTTAAATCCTTTTACCCTTTTTTTTTGCTCTTCTTCCCCTACCCCAAGTTGTTGTAGAGAATTTGTTTTAAAAAACCTGTTTATTGTTGCAGTGCACAGAGAATTTTAAAATTCATCCTTAGCTACACACCCAACTCTTAGTCGATATTAAAACCATTTTACCGTTATCTAATATGTATCACATGTATTCGTAAAAGGTTAACAAAAGCGTTCTCCCCTTTATTTTTATTGCTGACATATCACTGTCGCGCTTGTTTAAATTGAGTGACAATCACTTATTGAATGAAATTAAATTTTGTACAGAAACTCTTTGTTTCGTTTGCCATTTGAAAGGTTTAAAGTTTATACTTTACTTCAGTAGCATACATTTAGGGGTTGAGACTGACTTGAGCTTTACAGTGGTAGTAATACGAGACAATCTATTGTAATCTGATATAAATTCCTGTTTAATAATAATAAAAATAAATGTTGCAGGTTGACTGGTTCGGCAAATTGTATATTACATTATAAGTCTTATAAAGTCGTATAGGCCAGATACATTAAATTATTTTGAAATACTTAAAATATATTAAATTACTTTGCCTGAAATTAGGCTACAGGTTCTTAACGTTTTGGGAAGTACAACATAATTATGATATTAAGCAAGTTCGAGAAATAAAACGCCCATCATAAACAATACTGCCGTAGACTAGTATGACAGTAAAGATAAAGACCCGAAAGGGGCCTCAATTCGACCAACAAGTAATTCTAATTGCACACCTAATGTGATTCAAATTTCACCTAGAAGGTGATTACGATACAATTTCCTCAATCTATCCCAAAAATGAAGCACAATCGAACCAGATTTGACTGCAATCCTTCATTTGTAAAGACTGCTCTCAAGGCATGATCGAATATGTGCCTCAGTCGTTTGACTTCTGCTTTAAAAGAAAGAAGCAAAAGCCTATCCAGCCCGGTAAACGTTACAAGAACCTCTGTTTAGCTGGTCTATACTATAAGACAACCGTTGTGGTAGGCTTATTCGTAGTGTGTTGCCTTATTCGATGCGAGTTCGTAGTTCAAACCCCAGCTCAGACATCTCGACAAAACGAAGTATTAAAAATATTTCAGTCTCAGTTTCTTTTCGATCTGTCGATCAGAGTCTCCGTTAAACTATAGATCCCTCTTCCACTCATGGGTAAAATTAACACACACAACATGGGTGGCATGAAAAGCTAGGTTGTAATCCTGACTGTAAGGTTGTAATGGCCAATTAAGTAAAGTTCTTCAAAGGACCATACCGGATTCCTGTTAGACCGCTCTGCAGAAAATGTTTGAAGAGCCCAGCGTAACTTCCCAACGGCATGTCATCGCCCGATGCAATCTAGCCTATTATGACTACGAGAGAGAGAGAAAAATTAGTGGCAGAAAATTTTCTTTGCCAGACATTTTGTAATTCTTTTCATTCCTTTAAGGAGCACAGGTCTGCATCGAAAAGTTTCCTCCACTTTTTTTTGTTTGTTTGCTTTGCTTCAGTTTTATCGATCAAGTTTATCTAGGTGATAAATAAGCTTAAGAGGTTATTGTTCCACTGTAATAGGTTCTAGGGTGATAGAGTTACCATATGTAATTGTCTCTAGAAGCAACATCTCTGTAAAAATCGCCTGAAGGTGATTGTACAACTCAGGCAGCTGAGTTATAGAACCTTGGTTGATACAGAAAGTGAAGCTGGAAGCGGTATTTGTCGTATTGATTTTCATTAGTTTTGTTTTGTCGAAGCTAATGCGTAGGCTGACTTGAAGGGCTACTTGTATGCAATGCCTTTGGATATTCAGTGACAACAAGCTAATATCAATCGCTTTAGATTAAAAGCGATCAATTATTTTTCTCAAAAGCTGTATTAAATACTATTTGTTGCTGCATTGTTTGGTACTTCCAAACGGAAAGGGAAGTAGTGATAAAAAAGATTCACTTCGATTGCAATCGCTGAGTTGCTTGGCCTCTGTGTAGCACTCTGTTATCAGTAATTGTATAGAGAAGCTTGCTCGTTGATAGGTCGGTAGGTAGGTAGAGGTGGCTGTACATCCAAGAGAGTAGAATGGATACATTTGAGCCACATAGGGCCCTTTGCGTTACCACAGATTGCTTTGCTCGTTTAAAGCATTTAAATTTCTTTCAGAATATAATTTCTACATTGAGACTCTTGAAAAACAAAAAAAAACTTTCTCTAACCGATAGCATTAAGAAAAAGAAATTATCCTTTCAAATAGAGATCCTTTAGAAGTTCTCCTTTAAAAGCCAATTGAGTAACTTTAAATACATTTCTCTTGTGTGTATTGCCAACACTAAAGTGTGTATACGTTTCTATAATTTTACATACTCCAGCCCTCAAGTACTTTTTCCTTTGTATAGTGGGTACGCACAAAGTAAGTGTTTTAAATACTACGCACATGGAAAGGAGAACAAAAGAAAAAATAACAATTAAAGAAATAAAGTTCCAGCATAAAAAGGCTTTACAAAAGTACCAGCAGTTACAAAAAAAATGTACCTTTGAACAGCTACATTTATTTTCACAAAAGGAAGAGAGAGAGGAAGGAGCGAGACATAGTGACAGAAAATGAACAAAAAAAACCCAAGTGTTTTTGCAAACGAGTGTAAAAGAGTTTCTGTTTTTTGTCACGACTGTTTTAAAAGAGCGAGCTGTGTGTGTGTGTCTTTTGGCCTTTGTAAATAAACCTAAAATTATGCAATGGTTTTATTGAAAATCAAAGAGACTCACAGATAGTAAGAGAGAGATTGGATGGCTAAACAAACCAACAATTAAAGGGTGAGCCATGCCATACAATACAATGACAATAAAAACAAAATAAAACCGAAAAATAAAAATGTTTTAAGCAAACAAGCCTTTACCGCCTCCAAACTCAGACACATAGAGATTTAAAACAACAACAACAATGTTTAACTTTTACTGTGCATGTTATGTTGCAGGCCCTCCCAACTTTAATACTCTGACAAAAACAAAAAAGTTTTTCGTTTTGATACTTTAAAGGGTTTTCACAAACACACACGACAACACCACACATACATATAATTTGCAGCTGTATTACACACACACACACACACACAAAGTGTTTTACAAATGATAGAGAGTGTGGGCATCAAAAACAAAAAAAAAAACCGGCTACAGTTACAAACAGAATTTGGTGCAAATGACTGACAGGCTGGCTGGCTGGCTGGCTGGCTGATTTCACCAAATAAAACTGAAAACGTGGAAGAGAGAAAAAATATCCCCTTTTTTTGGAGTTCAACAACAAAGTACGAAATCAAAAAGGATTCATTAATAAAGTGCTTGTGTATGTCAAAGAGAAACGTTTGTTTTGTTTTTTTTTTGTTTTTTTTATTTTTGTTTTTATTTGTTATTGTAGAAGTATTACTTCAGGGTTCGTCAAAAAAATTTTGGTTATGTGTTAGTGAGTAAGAAGGAGAAAATAAGTTGAGAGTATTTATTTATTTACAGTCATAGAAAAGTGTTAGTAATATACGCTATTTTTATTTTCATTTCATCAGCATACATATGTAAAGCTATATAACTTTGGCTTAATAATTTTAGATAAATAAAAATAAAATAAAAAATCCATTTCTTTATTAAAAGAACATAAAGCTATCCATCTTTGGCTTAAAAATTAGGCCATGTTTTTTAGATAAATAAAAATAAAAAGAATAAAAAACCCATTTTTTATTAACAGAAAAAATAGCGAGCATTCCAAAGCATTTAAAAAATTATACTATGCGACAAAATAAAAAACGCCCAGCTAATGTCATAGCCCATTTTTAACATAAAATATTTTTTGAGTGTCATTCTGAAATAAAATGATAAAGCATCCGCCGCACATGTGTTCTTGCCGCAGTCTGATCGACAACTAAATGAAAAAACACAAGAATGCGTGTGAGTTCTCTTTGCACAACTGTGCTATGAAATGGTAAACTATGTATTACTTTCAACAACACCACCACATGAATATTTTACGAAATTCGTTTGAAAACTTTTGAAATGTTTTTCTGTGTCGTAAAAATTAATTTTTTTTAAAGCCTCTTATTTGATATGCGATTTGCATACCAAGTTACTAAATAATAGATTTCAGTAATAAATACTCTTTTCACTCTTTTTTTCTCTCTCTCTCTCTCTCTCTCTCTCTCTCTCTCTCTCTCTCTTTCTGGCTATCATTGTTGTTTTAGGGGGGAGAGGGGGTGCACAGTTTGAAATTAAAGGTGAAAAGAAAAATTATGGTTACTGTTGTCCAACTATACAATACCTCCACAATTCTAAAATTTTTTTGTGTATATACTTTAAATATTTCCCTCCATATAGACATGATCACAGTTTGTAAAATATTTTTTAGAGCAGCTGAACGCGGCCTAAAAATTTTTGATAATAAATTTATTGAAATGACAAGTGTTTAATAGGTTGTGTCCCTTTGACCTAACGCGGTCATAATCACATAATCACCATTTCAGAATTTTGTTCCAAAAGTTTTATGAACGCCGGCTTAATAGCACTAGGCAGGTTCACTGATACATTTTTGTAGACTATAAAAAAAAAGGAAGAAAAGTTGATTTCAAACCTTGTCCTTAGAGGTTCGAATACAGAAAACTATTAATTGCTCATTAAAGAATATGTAACAAAGCACTGTGATTTCATTCTACTCAAAATACATACATACATACATAATAAAACAACCTAACTTCTCACACCACATGATTGGCGGTTCCGGTCCTACAGTTGAAAATCGATTACGAACGACAGATTTTTGAGAAACTTTTCATGGCAATTTTATTTACTTTCAAAATTTTTACCAGAAATCTGTTGAGAGGAAGTCGCCGCATTTTTCTGGCATTTCCTTTTGTTGGAAATGTCTGATCCGGGGTTTGAACCGTGTTCTCACGTCTTATAAGCCAACATATTACCAACTAGACTACGGCGACTTCTATTCCAAATAAACCATCTATATCAAACAGTACAATGTGTTGGGAAAGGAAAGGACGCCAGTGCGCCTAGTACAGTAAGCCAAACAATTTGAGCAGGGGTCTTGCTTGTAGGCATCGAAAGATGTCAAGCCTTCGATACTAAGATGGACAACCAATTTATAAGATGGTTATTGGAAAACAATATGCTTCCAAGAGATACAAGAAAAATAATTACGCATATCTACAGCATATGTACGCCCCATGTAAAGGAACGCTTGCAATCTCAGGCGACTCTTAAATGAGAAATCACTCGGATATTACGATACCTTTCATTTCCGAATGATAGCATCAAAATATTGCACAGTCTGCTTATATTTATTGTTTAAAATGCTGCTGTAGCAATAACTATTCCTCACCCACTTTGTCCAAAGTTTGTCGAATTTCTTGGAAAGAGGAAATAGTCATTCAACTGAATACGACAGAATATGAGTAACTTATTCGTGACATAATTCATGCATTTGTATCATAATCGAAGGAAATTAATTTTTTTTTCTTTTCGTTTCGGTTTTTCCCTAACAAATCAATGCCACGTTAAACATGAAAGGCACAGGAAAATTAAAAGGTCAAGGATCCTCATATTACAAGTAATCCTTAAGACCTAATTAATAATCTCATCATCATAATGAAGTCGCCGTATTCTAGTAGATATTGTGTTGGCTTATTAGACGTGAAACAAAATATAAAAAAATATTTCCTAGGCGACTTCCTCTCAGCAGATTTCTGGCAAAAACTCTGGGAGTAAATAAAATTGCTGTGCTAAAGTTTCTTACAAATTTGTCATTCGGAATCGATTTTAAACTGTAGGTCCCACCACTCATATATAAAATTAACGCACACAACATAAGTGGTGTGAGAAACTAGGTCGTAATCCTGACTGAAGGGTTGTAATGACCAATTATGTATGCATCATCATAATGTCTAAGTGCCGGGTAGCATCAAGACTTTCTGTTGTTATATGCAGAATAGATGGTCTGGGATATGTTACAAGTGAAAATATTTGAGTTCTAATTTTGCTCCTCGTCCTTCTGCTCTGCTAATCAATAAACACTACGAGTACAATTATTGTTAAATTGCTATTCATTCCATTGCAACCAAGGCATCCAGGTGCTAATCGAGCGTTATCATACTAGCAATGGGATTACCCATGACACTGTCTAGTTTAGTGTAACTCTAGGTGCGACCAGTCGCTCCACATGCCTTTTTTGTTAATTTTTGCATAATCAATGCCTTTGTAATAAAAACCAGCCAGTGTATCTCAATTCAAACATTTACACTGGAAAACTCTACATCAGTGCTCACGAAACACACAGCTCTGCAACTGATATTGTCGGTTTGTAAGGCTTGCCTACCTTTCGAATCCATCAGTACGCTAGGAATGCTGTACATTAACCCTGGACTGTTACTCTTCATTTTTGTACATTAAGGTTACTACACTCTTCGTTTAATCGACGAACTATTTAACCCTGAATGGTTACTGTTCGTCGAATCAACGAAACTCATTTACTCTTTATCATATAATTCTTTTATGTTTGGCCAAGTTTCGCTCTTTTTTTCAACAACTGTAGTTGATAACGAAACCCTGCAGTGAGTAAACGTACGCTGGCCACCCATTTTTAACCCTGGTTGGTCATTTTTGTACAGTAAGGTTACTCTTCGTTGAATCGACGAACAATTAAAAAAAAAATTACGTCTGCTCACTGCACTAACGTTGTTGAAAGAGAGAGCGAAATTTGGTCAAAAATAAAAAATTATATGATAAAGAGTAAATGAGCTTCGTCGATTCGACGAACAGTAAGTGTCCAGAGTTAAAAGAGAGCGAAGAAATCTTTTGAGAACCATTATTAGAGAAGTTGCTTAAAATAATGGCATCACAAATGGCTAGTGTTCTATTATTTCTTCGGGATGTATTAGTCGCCGTGGTCTAGTAGGTAGTGTGTTGGCTTATTAGACGAAAAGCCAGGGTTCGAGCCCCAGGCCAGACATCAAAATAAAATACAAAAAGTATTTCTTCGGCGACTTTCTCTCAGCAGATTTCTGGCAAAAACTCTGAGAGTAAATAAAATTGCCATGAAGTTTCTCAAAAATCTATCGTTCGGAGTCGACTTTAAACTGTAGGTCCCGCCACTCATGTATAAAATTAACACACACAACATAAGTGGTGTGAGAAACTAGGTCGTAATCCTGACTGAAGGGTTGTAATGACCAATTTACGTACGTACGTATTACTCAGGAGATTTCTTTCAGGGAAATCGATTCCGAAGTTGCCTAATTTTAATTAAAATCTCGAGTATCGATGTATTACTGGATTGGTATTGAAAGCTTCAAATTTTTTAAAACAAAATTTCGCTATGTCCGTTAACCTGCATTCAATGAGTTTGTAGTGATACACTTTAAACACAAGCTAACTTCTGATCCTACTAAAGCCTTTATGTTCCACACTGAATTTTGCCTTGGGACGCCATTTACTGTGCTCTAAAGAGACCCCCTAATCGGAATAGGCTAACCCCCTTTACTACTAAAACAATAGAAGTATTATGTTACGCTATGTTTCAATTGTGCAGAGTACAATTTAAGTCACATATACCAGCAATTATATACAGTAATCCCTCGATTTACGTCGCCTCGATTAACGTTGTTTCGATTTACGTCGTCAAATTTTTTTATTCCCTCTAACTTCAATTTGCGTCGTCATTTGATTTACGTCGCCTTTTTTTTGGAACCAACCGCGACGTAAATCGAGGGATTTCTGTAACTTTTTAGGTTCCTTGTTAAAAACATACTACTTTGTAGTATGAGCAATATGAAATCCGATTTACGTCGTTTCGATTTACGTCGCCTTTTTTTGGAACCAACTGCGACGTAAATCGAGAGATTACTGTATGTATATCGCATAACGATTGTTGTTATTGTCGTTGTATTTTATATTTTTAGTTGTTGTTTTTACAAAATTCATGCAAATAAATCTTCTGTGCAAATCTAGAAAATCCAGTTTCATGGCAATCAAACTCCTGTTCGTTTTTGCTAACATTGTAGGATTTGTCCTCCATTTTTTCTCTCTTTGCTCTCATAGTTGGTCGCAATACCGTTATTCCTATGGCTCGTATACGAGTACATTCTAGATTTGCAATTTGTAACAGGACTATTTTTTTTCCAACGGTTTCTGCTTATTCTCCTCCTCCTCGTCCACTCTCTGTTTTGCAACTCTATTGTATACAAAAACAGGATTTCCTGTCGCTCTATATTTTCTATTTCTTTTTTTTTTTGTTGTAATATTTTGCTGGTTATTGTTGTATTATGACTGCTGTCATCATTGTTGTTTTTTCTTGTTGCTATTGCTATTGCTTAACAATGTTTTATTGTTGTTGTTGTTGTTTTTTATGGAGTAATTTGCATATAGTTTTTGCCCATTTTTTATTTTTGTATTTTAACCCAGTTTAACTTACCATTTCTCGATGTACTTCCCTTTCTCTATATTGTTTTTGCTAAATTGTGACATTTTATTTAAAAACAAAAAAATAAATGCGAATAAAAAACATTTTTTGTTTTGTTTCACAAATTTTTGGTTTTGGTAGGAAGGCTCTGAGCAGAGAGCTGTGTATACTTTTCCATTTAATGGAATGACATCTATTGGGGTTAAAAGAGTAGCAATTTTTATATCATTTTACGATAAAAAAAAATAAAGAATTTTTTTTCCTTTCGTTTGTTTGTTTCTGTTTTCTAACCGGATACAATTTTTCATATGCTGCTGGTCCATTAAATCGTATTTGGGTCATATTTTAAGTGCTCTAATTGATTTGCCAATAAAATATATTTTCTTATTTAAATGGTATTTAAATAATTAAAACTGAATGAAAGAAATCTTTAAAAAAAAAATATTTTTCGGAGAAAAAAAATTAAATTTGAACACAAATTTTAAATAATCGTCATCATATGTGTTATTCAATACACACTGTCGCGAAGACAAAATAAACTTACTTATGTGGTCATTTCAAACCTTCAGTCAAAATTCCAACCTAGCTTCTCACACCATTTCTGTTGCGCGTGTTAATTTTATACATGAGTCCTGGGACCTACAGTTAGTCCAGGGTTTAACGTGAATTTGGCCATGACGGCAGACCCCACGGTGCTCAAAGCACGGGTGGAAACAACAACAAACCGGTCTACCGGCGCCCCCACGTACAGTGATGCAACCCTGCACAATGCATCATCACCACACGTGAGTAACAATTCGAAGCCTTGCATTTGGACAAGACTTCCCTCTTGGTTAGGGGCTCCGCTTTTTACAATGGTTGAGAGTAAAACGCCAGACCGAAATTGCGCTCGTCCCGCGATTTAGATTTAAACCACAACCACCACGTTGCTCCCACAAGGGGGCCTCACCATTGTCGGGCAGAGACGAATCTCTGGGGATCCCCACACCCGTGATATCAGAATTAAGCCTCCGGTCGAGACATGGGTCGCAGTCATGGGACCTACAGTTTAAAGTCATCTCCGAAAGAAAGTTTTCATGACACTTTTATGTACGAATATGCCGAAGAAATATTTTCTTATATTTCGTTTCGTTCTGTCTGAACTGGGGTGTGACCCGTGGTCACTTCGGAAAAGATATTACCCTTCTTTTTGATCGCCAGGCAGCTGTCAAAGCACTGGGTATCGCAAACAACGTCTCAACAAGATAGCGGATGGGTATGACGCTCATATCGTGTGGTTACCAGAATGTGGCGATTTTCCCGATAACTGTAGAGCCGCTCATATCATGTGGTATGACGCTCATATCGTGTGGTTACCAGAATGTGGCGATTTTCCCGATAACTGCAGAGCCGCTCATATAATGTGGTATGACGCTCATATCATGTGGGTGGTTACCAGAATGTGACGATATTCCCGATAACTGTAGAGCCGACGAGCTAACCAAATGCGTCGCGATCATCGAAATCTCTAATGTGGCTCCAATCTAAGCTACTTCATCATCAGACTCTTTGGATGGTTCAGTTGTGGCCTTAATGTGCCTATTCAAACCATTTGGTTAGACAGCCCAACCTCTACCCTCCTACCTACCTTAGCAATTGACAGTTAATTTGTAAAATTTTCTGCTTCCATACTCTTACAAGCTCTTTGGGTATTATTAATCAAGAGTTATTATTGATAAAGTTTAATTATTTAAAACAGTTTAACCCCAATGCTAAAAACCCATATAAACCAGACACAAACATTTGACACAGCCACTCAACCATTCAACCAACATCAATACAACCAACTCCATACAGAAAAGTCTCATACCGAATGTGGTAAATTGTCATGACAAGTATTCCACTTTAAAATCAGTCTACCAGACGTCATGTCAGGCCAGAATGTCCTGGTTTATTAGCCTCTCGTCGTCACATTCAAAATGAATGTTTAAAAATGTTTGTGTATGAATGTATACGTGTGTAAATAAGGGTTTTATTACCAAATGGCCACTTAAACAAGTTGACATCAATATTAAATTCATTATTTTAGCCAATAATTAATTGGGTCATCAGAGTCAGCTCAGTTACCAATCCTATGCTCAGACAAGTACACATTGAGGCAGTGGCAGCACCAGCAGCAGCTGTAGTAGCAATACCAGTTGTTGATCATCAATAGAACGACAATGATAGGTAGTTGGTTGGGGGTATGGTGTTGCAGGGAAGGTAGAACAGCTGGAAAATTATTACCGTAATATATTGTTAATGGGTGGTATGTATTTGTTGTTGTAGGTTTTTCCATTAAACAAAATGCCAACATCAGCCACAGCAATAGTAGCAGCAGCCAGCAATACATAGAGAATCTATGAATACTTGTTGTTCACTGAACTTATTTTACCTGTGCTGTGTGGTAGCTGCTAACATTAAAGAGATGGGTTTGCTCAAATACAAATTGATGGCCAGACCAGGCCAAACTAATGAATAACGAAAGGCAAATGTGAAAATTAGCCGTTGATGACAGTTTTAGGCACTTGTCCGTTGGCCGGATATTTTCAAGTATTTCCACGAATAGCGTTCAAATTAAAAACACATTATGCCGTAGAGTGGAGTAAAAAAAAATGTTGAAAAATTGATTAAATTATTAGAAACTTTGCTGTGCTAGTAACAATGCGCAGATGTTGTATGTTTTTGCACAGGGTTTAAGTCTTTAATAACTTATAAGCCTTTTGTAGTTGTATTTTGAGGGACATTTTGGATTCTTTAATTAAATATAAAGTCGCAGAAGTCTAGTAGGGCTTATTGACTTATTTAGTGAGAGCTCATGGTTCAAACCCCAGCTAAGAGATCTCGAACTTAACGAAATATTAAAAAAAATATTGCTCTCGGCCACTTTCTTTAAGCAGTGTTCTGGCAATTAAACACAATTGTCTTGAAAAATTTCTCAAAAATCTATCATTCGGAGTTGACTTGGAACTCCAAATCCCACCAATCATGGATAAATTTAATAAATACAACACGGGTGGTTGTAATCCAGACTAAAGGATATGCTTTCGGTGGTTTAAGAGACCAAATTTTGACACAAAACCGAATAATTGTTCTAATCAATCAAAAAAGTTTGATCGTTCTCCATTAAAATTGTTGTCAAACTCACGACGAACTTTACCAGTAGCAGGATCCATTCAAAAGCAAGACACATGGTAGCTTACGAAACTTAGTCGAGACACACTTGAAAGATGATTTTGCAAGTCTGAAATGCTGTTTAAATATCGATGAAAATGCATGAAAATTGTAATCAAACTCAAGAAGCTGTTACAAAATCGTTAAAGTCCACTCGAGCAGCAATGTTTATGAGATTCTCAGTAGCATATGTTGCCGCGGGAATTTTAGTCGAGACACTCTTGGAAGACAATTTACAAGTCTGAAATGCTGCTAAAGCACACGATCATTACGAAATGGAGGCATAACTCAATGAAGAAAGAAATATGGGTAACACGTAAATTGCTGAAATGCTGCTGAAACATCGATGATCATGACGAAATGATGGTATTGCTCCATGAAAATCGTTGCCAAACTCAAGAAGATGTTGCAAAATCGTTGAAGGCCACTCGAGCAGCAATTTTAAGAAGTTTGTCAGTAGCAGGTTTCATTTAAAAGCAAAAAAACATGGTAGGCACGCGAAACATCGTAGAGACACACCTGAAAGACGATTTTGTAAGCATGAAATACTGCTTAAAAGCACGATCATGATGAAATGCTGGAACTATTCCATGAAAATTGTTGTCAAACTCAAGATGCTGCTGCAAAATTCGTGCAGCAATTTTAAAGAGGTTGGCAGCAGCAAGATTCATTTAAAAGCAAAAAATATGGTTACCACGCGAATAGTATTCGAGACACACTAAACAGACGATGTCATATGCCAGAAATGCTGCTTAAACACGCGATGATGACGAAATGTAGGCATTGCTCTACGAAAATTATTGTCAAACTCAAGAAGATGTTGCAAGATTGTTGAAGGCCACTCGAGCAGCAATTTTAAGAAGTTTGTCAGTTGCAGGATTTACTTAAGAGCAAGAAAAATGGGCACCATTAAAATTGTAGTCGAGATACACTTGAAAGACGATTTCATATGTCTGGAATGCTGCTTAAACGCACTAAAATGAAGTCGTTTGTGCATCGTAGTATCACTGGATATAATTAATGGATGCGTTAGGAGCAACTGAAATGCAAGAAATCGTTCGAAGGATAGGAAAAAATAACAGCCAACCATGGTCAATATTTCGCGTAAATTTATACCATTTAGTACCAGTGTTGCATACTAAACGCTAAAAATCAAGCATTTTTAAATCCTACAAACATTTTTTCTCTTTAATTTTTTTTTTTTTTTGGTACCGCTTTAGGAAATTTACTTTTTGTTTCAACATAATTTGGCCTTTTAAACCATAAATTTTCCAGTCACACATTTTAGCCATAAATCATCAAAATTTGTAAGCCAGAAAATTCGCCATTTTCATCATTTTTTTTTTTGCTTCTCAAAAACTTTTCAAATCAAAATATCAAACGGAACTAAAATTGTGGGTGGTTGGTTGGTGTTGGCGTCGACCTGTGCAGAAATGATGAAACTGAAATAACGTTGAAAAAACAACAGAATTTTTAAAAATTTCACAAACAACAACGACAAGAGTAATACAATAAAAGTCAACCAAATACAACAGCAAAAAATAAATCAACAATATCAACTACAATAACTACAACAACAACAATAACAACTAAAAAAATAAATAAATCTTAACGAAAATGGCAAAATAACTTTTAGAATATTTGTTCTCGTACTTTATGGCTTATATAGGCAGGCAGCAGGGGAAGAGGAAGAGCCTGATGATGGAAACAGGCTCATTTAAGAATCGTGAATAATTTTGTTTGAATATCTGCCGGTTTATGTCACTTTATCAGCAGATTTATGGAAATTGTTGTTCAAAAATTTAATTTAAAAGATTCTTTCAGGAATAGAAAACGTTAAGGGATTCTCTGTGAATATTTAGAAAAAATATTCTACACTTTTGAAGGCTTCTATTTTAAATATGGAACAGTTGTTTACGGTTTGCGGAATTTTTTTAATAGGAAAAGAATTTTCGGTCGGTGAAAGGTCTGTTTACTTCCAGATCTTTCCCATTACAACGCTTTAAACAGGATCACGACCTAGCTTCTCACATCATGCATGTTGGGTGTTGTTAATTTTATCCATGAGTAGTGGCGGGACCTGCAGTTTAAAGTCGACTGCCAATGACAGATTTTTGAGAAACTTTTCATGGCAATTTTTTTTCTTTTTACGCCCACAGTTCTTGAAAGAAATCTGCTGAGATACCTAAGCCGGGGATTGAACCACAACCTAACGTCTAGTAGGCCAACAGACATAGGTTGTGACCTATTAGACCAAGGCGGCTGATTTGTTGATTGAATATATATGTGTGGTAAATAATTGTGTCTGGTTTATACACGTATAGGTTACACAATTGAGGTTAAATTGTTTTTTTTTAGATAATTAAGCTTCTTTTCATAATAAGATTGATAACAACATTCAGAGAATGTGTGTAAGTTTTCTTTTTACAGTGAATGTTATATTAACAGAAACTTACAAAAAAAAAAAAAAAAAAAAAAAAAAAAAAAAAAAAAAAAAAAAAAAATAGCTGGCTAGCATAACTAGCATTGCTGACTAGCTGGCTAGAATAGCTAGCTACCTGGTTTTCTGGTTAGTATAGCTGGCTAACATAGCTAGTATTGTTGACTACCTGGCTAGTATAGCTGGCCTTTTGATTAGTATAGCTGGCTAGCATAGCTGGTATTGCTACACCTAGCTACACTCTCCAGATAGTACTAGCTATACTAGCGAGTTATACTAGCTACAATCGCCAGCTAGTACTAGCTACACTAGCCAGCTAGTACTAGCTACACTAGCCAGCTAGTACTAGCTACACTAGCCAGCTAGTACTAGCTATAATATCCATCTATAATATCCATCTATAATATCCATCTATAATATCCATCTATAATATCCATCTATAATATCCATCTATAATATCCATCTATAATATCCATCTATAATATCCATCTATAATATCCATCTATAATATCCATCTATAATATCCATCTATAATATCCATCTATAATATCCATCTATAATATCCATCTATAATATCCATCTATAATATCCATCTATAATATCCATCTATAATATCCATCTATAATATCCATCTATAATATCCATCTATAATATCCATCTATAATATCCATCTATAATATCCATCTATAATATCCATCTATAATATCCATCTATAATATCCATCTATAATATCCATCTATAATATCCATCTATAATATCCATCTATAATATCCATCTATAATATCCATCTATAATATCCATCTATAATATCCATCTATAATATCCATCTATAATATCCATCTATAATATCCATCTATAATATCCATCTATAATATCCATCTATAATATCCATCTATAATATCCATCTATAATATCCATCTATAATATCCATCTATAATATCCATCTATAATATCCATCTATAATATCCATCTATAATATCCATCTATAATATCCATCTATAATATCCATCTATAATATCCATCTATAATATCCATCTATAATATCCATCTATAATATCCATCTATAATATCCATCTATAATATCCATCTATAATATCCATCTATAATATCCATCTATAATATCCATCTATAATATCCATCTATAATATCCATCTATAATATCCATCTATAATATCCATCTATAATATCCATCTATAATATCCATCTATAATATCCATCTATAATATCCATCTATAATATCCATCTATAATATCCATCTATAATATCCATCTATAATATCCATCTATAATATCCATCTATAATATCCATCTATAATATCCATCTATAATATCCATCTATAATATCCATCTATAATATCCATCTATAATATCCATCTATAATATCCATCTATAATATCCATCTATAATATCAATATATCAATATATCAATATATCAATATATCAATATATCAATATCAATATATCAATATCAATATATCAATATCAATATATCAATATATCAATATATCAATATATCAATATATCAATATATCAATATATCAATATATCAATATATCAATATATCAATATATCAATATATCAATATATCAATATATCAATATATCAATATATCAATATATCAATATATCAATATATCAATATATCAATATATCAATATATCAATATATCAATATATCAATATATCAATATATCAATATATCAATATATCAATATATCAATATATCAATATATCAATATATCAATATATCAATATATCAATATATCAATATATCAATATATCAATATATCAATATATCAATATATCAATATATCAATATATCAATATATCAATATATCAATATATCAATATATCAATATATCAATATATCAATATATCAATATATCAATATATCAATATATCAATATATCAATATATCAATATATCAATATATCAATATATCAATATATCAATATATCAATATATCAATATATCAATATATCAATATATCAATATATCAATATATCAATATATCAATATATCAATATATCAATATATCAATATATCAATATATCAATATATCAATATATCAATATATCAATATATCAATATATCAATATATCAATATATCAATATATCAATATATCAATATATCAATATATCAATATATCAATATATCAATATATCAATATATCAATATATCAATATATCAATATATCAATATATCAATATATCAATATATCAATATATCAATATATCAATATATCAATATATCAATATATCAATATATCAATATATCAATATATCAATATATCAATATATCAATATATCAATATATCAATATATCAATATATCAATATATCAATATATCAATATATCAATATATCAATATATCAATATATCAATATATCAATATATCAATATATCAATATATCAATATATCAATATATCAATATATCAATATATCAATATATCAATATATCAATATATCAATATATCAATATATCAATATATCAATATATCAATATATCAATATATCAATATATCAATATATCAATATATCAATATATCAATATATCAATATATCAATATATCAATATATCAATATATCAATATATCAATATATCAATATATCAATATATCAATATATCAATATATCAATATATCAATATATCAATATATCAATATATCAATATATCAATATATCAATATATCAATATATCAATATATCAATATATCAATATATCAATATATCAATATATCAATATATCAATATATCAATATATCAATATATCAATATATCAATATATCAATATATCAATATATCAATATATCAATATATCAATATATCAATATATCAATATATCAATATATCAATATATCAATATATCAATATATCAATATATCAATATATCAATATATCAATATATCAATATATCAATATATCAATATATCAATATATCAATATATCAATATATCAATATATCAATATATCAATATATCAATATATCAATATATCAATATATCAATATATCAATATATCAATATATCAATATATCAATATATCAATATATCAATATATCAATATATCAATATATCAATATATCAATATATCAATATATCAATATATCAATATATCAATATATCAATATATCAATATATCAATATATCAATATATCAATATATCAATATATCAATATATCAATATATCAATATATCAATATATCAATATATCAATATATCAATATATCAATATATCAATATATCAATATATCAATATATCAATATATCAATATATCAATATATCAATATATCAATATATCAATATATCAATATATCAATATATCAATATATCAATATATCAATATATCAATATATCAATATATCAATATATCAATATATCAATATATCAATATATCAATATATCAATATATCAATATATCAATATATCAATATATCAATATATCAATATATCAATATATCAATATATCAATATATCAATATATCAATATATCAATATATCAATATATCAATATATCAATATATCAATATATCAATATATCAATATATCAATATATCAATATATCAATATATCAATATATCAATATATCAATATATCAATATATCAATATATCAATATATCAATATATCAATATATCAATATATCAATATATCAATATATCAATATATCAATATATCAATATATCAATATATCAATATATCAATATATCAATATATCAATATATCAATATATCAATATATCAATATATCAATATATCAATATATCAATATATCAATATATCAATATATCAATATATCAATATATCAATATATCAATATATCAATATATCAATATATCAATATATCAATATATCAATATATCAATATATCAATATATCAATATATCAATATATCAATATATCAATATATCAATATATCAATATATCAATATATCAATATATCAATATATCAATATATCAATATATCAATATATCAATATATCAATATATCAATATATCAATATATCAATATATCAATATATCAATATATCAATATATCAATATATCAATATATCAATATATCAATATATCAATATATCAATATATCAATATATCAATATATCAATATATCAATATATCAATATATCAATATATCAATATATCAATATATCAATATATCAATATATCAATATATCAATATATCAATATATCAATATATCAATATATCAATATATCAATATATCAATATATCAATATATCAATATATCAATATATCAATATATCAATATATCAATATATCAATATATCAATATATCAATATATCAATATATCAATATATCAATATATCAATATATCAATATATCAATATATCAATATATCAATATATCAATATATCAATATATCAATATATCAATATATCAATATATCAATATATCAATATATCAATATATCAATATATCAATATATCAATATATCAATATATCAATATATCAATATATCAATATATCAATATATCAATATATCAATATATCAATATATCAATATATCAATATATCAATATATCAATATATCAATATATCAATATATCAATATATCAATATATCAATATATCAATATATCAATATATCAATATATCAATATATCAATATATCAATATATCAATATATCAATATATCAATATATCAATATATCAATATATCAATATATCAATATATCAATATATCAATATATCAATATATCAATATATCAATATATCAATATATCAATATATCAATATATCAATATATCAATATATCAATATATCAATATATCAATATATCAATATATCAATATATCAATATATCAATATATCAATATATCAATATATCAATATATCAATATATCAATATATCAATATATCAATATATCAATATATCAATATATCAATATATCAATATATCAATATATCAATATATCAATATATCAATATATCAATATATCAATATATCAATATATCAATATATCAATATATCAATATATCAATATATCAATATATCAATATATCAATATATCAATATATCAATATATCAATATATCAATATATCAATATATCAATATATCAATATATCAATATATCAATATATCAATATATCAATATATCAATATATCAATATATCAATATATCAATATATCAATATATCAATATATCAATATATCAATATATCAATATATCAATATATCAATATATCAATATATCAATATATCAATATATCAATATATCAATATATCAATATATCAATATATCAATATATCAATATATCAATATATCAATATATCAATATATCAATATATCAATATATCAATATATCAATATATCAATATATCAATATATCAATATATCAATATATCAATATATCAATATATCAATATATCAATATATCAATATATCAATATATCAATAATACTAATACTAATACTAATACTAATACTAATACTAATACTAATACTAATACTAATACTAATACTAATACTAATACTAATACTAATACTAATAATGTCGACGATGATGTTGATGATGTTGATGATGTTGATGTTGATGATGTTGATGATGTTGATGTTGATGATGTTGATGTTGATGATGTTGATGTTGATGATGTTGATGATGTTGATGATGTTGATGATGTTGATGTTGATGATGTTGATGATGTTGATGATGTTGATGATGATGTTGATGATGTTGATGTTGATGATGTTGATGTTGATGATGTTGATGATGTTGATGTTGATGATGTTGATGTTGATGATGTTGATGTTGATGATGTTGATGATGATGATGATGATGATGATGATGATGATGATGATAATAATAATATACAGCTAGCCAGGTATACTAGCCAGCTGTACTAGATATACCAGCTATACCAGCCAGCTATGCTAGAGACAGCTAGCTAGCCAACTATACCAGCCAGCTAGCCAGCTATACCAGCCAGCTAGCCTCAGCCAGCTATGCTAGCCAACTGTGTGTCCAAAACTCCTTGAATTAATTACATTTTGTTGAATTTATAAAGATTATCCAGGATATTTAAAATTATACTCATTTTCAAAATGCATGTATTATCCGAAAATCTTTGATTTTTAAATGGATAAACTAGACTGATTTAAACATTTTAGATATTTAATAGTATTTTTGTGACTATTCTTGACTGAATCTTTTATTTTTTATTTTTTTTTTTCATTTCTAGATTGAATGACATCGCTCCGCCAAAAAATTAAGGTTCGCATCTTGGCTGATCTACAACATTGGGATGAAGCCGAGGCTATTGGTGTTGAATACATGGATGCCGATGCTTTAAAGAAATTGGCCAAATCATATGCTGATTTGTTGGCTTCAGAATCGTAGATGAAACAAATTCCCCGTCTCTTGGGTCCCGGTTTCAACAAGCCTGGTAATACCTTGGTTTTATTTTAACTGGCAAAACGTTGGCTGTTTGCGCACATCAAGTCATACTTGTGTCCGTTTTTACTAAATTCTTTGCTTTTAAATTTGAGTTAAATTTTTTACTTTAAAAAAAGGACGTATAATAATAAAACACTAGTTTTGGCACAAAGTTAAAGGGAAAGTTGTTCTTTTATTTTGGGAAATTGCATTACTTGCGATCGAATAGATGCTCTCATGCTGTATATGTATATACACTAGACAGAAAGCCGGCTATACTCGTACTAGCTACACTAGCCAGCTATACTAGCTATACTAGCCATCTGTACTAGCCAGCTATACTAGCCAGCTGTACAAGGCAGCTGTGCTAGGCAGCTGTACTAGGCAGCTGTACTAGGCACCTGTACTAGGCAGCTGTACTAGGCAGCTGTACTAGCCAGCTGTACTAGGGAGCTGTACTAGCCGGTTATTCTAGCCTGCTGTACTAGCCAGGTATACTAGCCAGCTATTCTAGCCAGCTGTACTAGGCAGCTGTACTAGCTACACTAGCCAGCTATACTAACTATACTAGTTAGCTAGCCAGCTATACTAGCCTCCTAACCAGCAATACTAGCCAGAAAGCCAGCTATACTAGCTATGGTAACCAGCTATACTAGCCAAAAAGCCAGCTATACTAGCCAACTATTCTAGCCAGCTGTACTAGGCAGCTGTACTAGCCAGCTGTACTAGGGAGCTGTACTAGCCGGTTATTCTAGCCTGCTGTACTAGCCAGGTATACTAGCCAGCTATTCTAGCCAGCTGTACTAGGCAGCTGTACTAGCTACACTAGCCAGCTATACTAACTATACTAGTTAGCTAGCCAGCTATACTAGCCTCCTAACCAACAATACTAGCCAGAAAGCCAGCTATACTAGCCTCCTAACCAGCAATACTGGCCAGCTAGCCAGCAGAAAACCAGCTGTTCTAGGCAGAAATGCAGCTATAGTAGCTATATTAGAAAAAACTTAATAAATCCGCTAACAAATGTTAAGGATGTTGTAGTATATCAATAGAGGGCCTATTTTATTATATATGAGTTATTATTATATGTATGTATTGAAATAATGTTTGATAAGATGGAAAGAAATAAACGGCGCAGTGGGATCTTGGTCACAGCGGCGTTGAAGGATCAATTGAAACTAAACAAGTTTCATATGCGTTTAAAAACCAGAGCTATGGAGACCATGGTTTTGAAGAATCATGGTTTTCAACATAAATTACACAAAAATCCGGGCCAAGAGCCTAGATTTTCGCAAATTTTTTTTAAAGAGTGTACTTTTTTTTAGAGTAGCAGCCCTATTTACCAACAAGCTAAAGTATTTAAGAACAGATACTTATTGGAAAGATATTCATATTCTTCATCAATTTATTTTTCCTTCCAACTTTTAAGAATGATGAAAAACTTTTTCCAGGTACATATGTATTTATCAGTTTAATCTTAAAGCCTGTTTGTACTTGTTTGTTAAAGTATAATTATAGAAATTATAAACTCAAATATTTAAAACCTAACCTATAAAATTAGCTGCTAAAAATATCAACCAATCAACCTCCGCAATTGTTTCATCACATCGTAGAGTGCCGTTTAAGGCTCTTAAGAATTTTAAGTCTCTTAAATGAATTTAAATTAATTTCGTATATGCCAGCTGATGTTGCTTTTGTTGTTGTTGTTGTTGTTGTTGTTGTTGTTGTTGTCGTCGTCGTTTTTCATTATACGCTTTGCTTTCTCTGTTTTTTATTCTTCTTTTTTTATTTTCGTTCTTTTATTTTTTGTCTGTTCGAAGCCATTAAATTCTAATTACGGCGGCTTAATGATGTTTTATTCACTCATTTTGGTGCTGATGCTCTTCATTTCATTACAACATGTATTGAATGGTGTATGTATGTGTGTTTATGTGTGCTTGTGTTTGTGTGTGTTTGTTTTATTTTTTCTAAATTGACCAAAACAAAGTGGAATAGGAAGAGGAACAGTTGTAAAGACTGTAAATATAGCGTAGGCATATAGTAGACACATCAACTTTGTTATCCTTAATGATACTTTTCACAAACACAGGCACGCATACATTTACAAAAACAAATATTAATAGACTATAAGAAGAACTATATAATAACAATAAAAACAACAACAACAACACTGCTTTTATAATACAAAAAAAAGGTGTGTCACAATATCAATTGACATGTAACACCAGCCTGCCAAGTCAGTCAACACAGCACCTTTTTAATGTTGATTTCGAGAGTCGAGATGTGAGTGAGAGAGAGTATTTACGTATTATTTGATCCTTGTTGTTGTTATTGTTGTTCTTGCAAATAGCAAAGAGCACAATAATGGCAACAACCATTTATAACAATGAAACAATATGAAGATACACTCGAAAAAAAAAATTCTCATTACATTTAGCCAACAAAAGTTAAGATTGCCTCACACCCTTTCGAGTTAAGAAGAGTCTTCGCCATGAATATCCTTCCAAACTCTTCTTACTACTGCTCAGAGAGGAAGCGGAAGATGGACGGCGAGACTTATTCCAGACATAAGGCCATGGATTGGTCGGAAATTTGGAGAGGTAAATTACTACGTTACACAGATGCTATAGGGTCACGGATATTTTAGAAAATATCTGCACAGAATGGGCAAGACCGCCTCCCCTTACTGTCTACGAGGAAGGGGAGGTAATTAATGACGCAGAGCACACCGTTTTCGAGCGTGCACGCTGGCAGAGCTATCGCTCTGCGCTGACGTCGATAGTTGGGACGATCACGGCCGGTAACATTGTCGGGGTTATGATCGCGAGTAGAGAAAATTGGACCTCAGTGGCGAATTACGTGGAGAGCATTCTAATACTGAAGAAAAGGGATCTTGAGGCTGCGAAACATGTGGGCACGCCGGAATAGATGAAACTGGCACATGTGTCAAGCGAAATTCGAAGCAGGGACATGGACGAAAGGAATAGTGGATATACTTAAATGTCTCTTCAACTTTTGACACGCAATCCGGACGTGGATATGTAGTCCGAAGTAATACCACCGTAGTTCCGGAGTGGGCACAACAAGTCCACGAGACGAGACGAGGGGGGATTTAGTGGGTGAGGGCTCCACACACGGAGGATGTGACGACTTCCTCTATGGTGCGGTTAGGTACATTTACCCCTCCTCGGCGTGAAAAAAAAAACTGCTCAGAGAGGTGGAAGGTGGCGTGGAATGGCTGAGAATTTTAACTTGACTGTTGATTCACTCTTGCCTACCTGATTCGACTTTCCAATGTAATCTCAAGTCAGCCTCATAGAAAACGAGTGCGTGGAGCTTGGCCTGACTGTCAGATAGCATTGCTAAGTCCTATGCTCTGCATATTCTGTTCAAGTTGAAATGAGCACATCTTTCGATGGATATTTCACTTCCTTAAGCCTTCCGTATATCACAGAATGGTTTCTGACTTAGAAGAGCATACAACAGCAAAATTATTCCATTCTCTCTTATTACTTAGCCTTGTTGCGAAGCATTTCCCGCAATCATAGAGTTTACTGCCACCACTTACTCCGATTTGGCAGACAATTTTATTTTCTAGCTAATATCGCGTTAGACTTGTCGCTAACCTAACCAAAGTCTCCATGACTGTTGTCCTCGCTACCTATGTGACGGGCTTAAATGCGACAGAGTCTACATCATCGTTGAAGGACAGGCAAAGGAAGCCCGTCTCTGTTTTATCGATGTTAATCAATAGAAAAAACATCGAATTGTTTCGATGTATCGATGAGTTACATCGCATGTTTTTAAAATATCGACGTACATCGTGCACCACTGTGGTCAAACACCAATGACTCCATTGTGGTACGCGTACGAGAAGACGTAGTGAAGTGCTAACCATCAGGAAACGCGGTATTGGACATAAGCAATTCAGTGTCGATCAAATTAATAGGCCCCTTATTAAAAAATCAATAAAAAGTCTTAAGTTTACTGATTTTTATTTTCGAGTGTTCATGTTACACACAGGAATCGAGAGTGGGGCCAGTCAGGTAAAGACATTACTTTGATAGTAACCCTCTTATATTTTTTTCAGGTAATTTAAGATGATAAACAATATGCAGGATATAACGGATAAACAGGATATTTACAAAAGCTTTTACTCCGATTAAAATAATTGAAAACAAATGTTAGAGACAGTTAAAGGGAGAGAAACTTTTGTCAAGGAAAAGGACACTTTTCGTTTACTGTCCCCCCATAGAAAAATAACAAAGAATTCTTTGGTAATTAAAAATAACAATCTTCTGAGACAACAGGTTCTCTTACTAATCCTTACAACAAGTTTTGTTGTTTGTGTTATTGTTGTTTGTGTTATTGTATATTGTCTATAGAATAATTTAAAAACATTGTTTCTTCTAATTTAATTATAAACATTTGCATGTCTGTGGAGAACAGAACATAGAAAGGAAAGTCAATACTTTTGAAAGCTGACTACTTACTACACACTCTTGGCCCCCTTAAGTTGTGCAATGCAAAAATGAAAATAAACTTGTGAATGTAAAATATTTCTCATCATAGCTGCCGGTGAAAGTTTTGACGTAACTAAAGCACAAACTTTGCTTGGAGAGAAGGACTTTGTTAACCTTTGCAAGGTTTGTTGACTGGCTTTTATATATGCAATTGAAAAGTAAAGCATAACATAAGGGATAAACATTGTAAAGCATAAATAGCATAGCATAGTAATAGGGGCTTAAAATTTAAAATTAGAAAATCTTGTGTTTTCAAAAGTAAAATTTGTTAAAATATTCTTAAAAGTAACAGAGAAGCTTATTTAATATATAAAAATAAATTGTAATTTATTTTTGAGCATAGTTTAGGGGATTGCAGACAATATTTAAGGTACAGGTTTTAAGGTTTTGAATGTAAAAAGATTTTAGGATTTAGAATTTTAAGAGAGCAAGAATAGTTTAATAATAATCGCGTTTGAAAGGAAATGCAACTAAGCCAAAGAGTATGCCACAGTATTGAGTATTAAATTTCGTTTAAAGATCGCATATCTGGGCATAGCTTTATGCTTTTCAGATTCAAATATTTAAGTATTAAAAGTATACTTAGAGGTCAATTAAGTAGTTAAAAATTAAAGTGCGTGTTGCCAGACAGTTATTCATCAATAGGGAGCAATTAAACGCTAAAATAATATACTTCAAGGCATACTTTTGAGGGTGTGGTAAAATAAATTATGTAACAAATGCTATAAGAAGAATTTGACTTAAAGTATTATTTTGGTCATAAAATGCTTGGTATTTATCTCTGATTGAAAGACTAGGGTATCGATAGCTTGGGAAAATGTGATTTAAATAGATAGAACACCTTTTACATACGGAAAACGAGAATTAATTGCTATTGTAGATACTTTGGCATTGTCTTAAAAAAAATATTGAACGGATAGATTTTTTTCAAGTGGTCCAAGTCTACAACTGTGCTCTGTGTAGCACTGTCATGAAGTAAGCTATTCTGTTGTGTAGTAGATTAGAACTTAAAAAATGGGAAAACAGTCAAGTCATTTGAGGCGATATATCGCTTATTATTACGTCATATCCTTTAAAATAAAATAAATATAATAAATAAATAAAATAAAAATAAAAAAATCTTTTAGTATATTTCTATTGCAGTGCATTCGACTGGAAAGAATTTAATTCTTTTGTATAAACTTTTCTTCTTAACTATTAAGAAAACGTATTTTTTCTCAAATTTCGTAGTATACTTTGAGTTGCTTGAATAATAAAAAAAAAGTGTTGCATACTTTTTGTCGTTATTAATTTTCTACTCAAAAACTATAAATTTTATCACAATTTACAAACTTTGATGAGTTCGCTGTCGAAACTACCTGCCCTGTTTTGGTTTGTATCGCTCGCTCTTATTAATCAATGCTTATTTATTGATAAATTTGTCAACCACCATTCAATTCACTCCTCCATTGGCAGGAGACGCCCACAAAAACTAATAAACTATGACAGACGACAGACATATTGCATCAATAATTTATTTGACAGTTTGATTTCTTTCGCTCGCTCTGTCTCTCCCTTTCATTTGGTTTAACCACAAAACCACACACACTTAGATATGTACCCAGAGAAGAGTAGTGGTTTTGAAAACTATAAGACCAATGATGAGATAAAACACGGTTAAGAAAAAAAGATGGAAAAAATAATTGCAGCCACCTCAACTTACTACATGTGGCATCAATAGAGAAGGCGATATACAGGCAGGCAGACAGACAGACAGTTAGTTGAAGCGACAGTAACAAATTTCTTGCCATTAGACACGATGTCTCCACTATTGATGGAGCAATAAATTGAATGAAATCATTGGGAAAAATCTTTTTATCCTTCTCTAGACTAAAAATGAAAAGGTTACAGATTAATAAGGGACTTACTTCTAAAGAATACGTTGGGAATTTGGGTGGAGAATTGCTTTGTTTGGTGGCCATAACAATAGCTACAGAATTTGTGAAAATAATAATACAATCCAACAGTGCCCGCCGTAAATAAATCTTGACAACCCCAATCACTCAAAAAAAAAAAAATGAATAAGAAGACAAACGTCGAAATTAAATCAAAACAAATGACATCACTCGTCCAATTGTAAATCTCTCTCTAAATCCGTTTAAGATCTAAACAAGAAATGTGTATGTGTTCAAAGTAACCAAAAAAAAAAGGCAATCGAATTTGAAAATTATGTGCGAAACTTAAAAAGCACGTACTTTTTATCCTCCCTCCATCACTCTCTTCTTTTTTTGCGTTTGTCCTTCAGAAGTAGAAAAGATTTGTTAGAGAGTTTCTTATCAAAAGAGAAACTTTCTCTTCAATTTGAGTTGATTGGTTTAAAGGACACAAAACAATGATTCGTAAAGATTGCAAATGAATGACCAAGACGTCAACAGGGGATGTGGTTTCATGTGTGGTTGATTGTTTCAAAGCTTTTAAGCTTAAAAGTATTTAAAGGTGCACGTGAAAGGGGCAACAAAAGTTAAAGCATACTTTGGGGAGGAGTTGATTCAATTTGTAACTCCTTTATTTAAACAGGAGTTCAATGGATTTGTTCCAAGGGATTTAATAAATTTTTATTGAGAAAATTGTAAGTAAAATCCTACCGCTTGGAAATGATAGCTCAACAGTACAGATAAGCAAAATAAAACAATCTGGGCTAATGGACTTTGTAAAGTTGTATTTGGGATCTTGTGCTGAGTGTAATGGTGAGGAACTTCGCTAATTTCGATATACTGTATCGCGCTGATTGCTTTCCCTATGATGTTGGTTGTGTATGTGCATGTGTAGAGAGCTCGAACTTCTAAATTATTAAACTGAGGGAACGACAATGAATATATTTGGGTTTTCCCTTGGATTGGTCAACAGAGCTACTTGCTGAACCTTAAAAAAACAAGAAAATTTGTGGAAAAAACTGCTAAGAGGCAGTCGCTGAAAGAAATATCAGCTTAAAACACTACCCGCTAATTTACGGCGACTTCACATAACATGATTGGATATAAATTGCCCCAGACGGTGCATATACTGGAGTTGATTAGCAGCTCTGGAACTGCCTCTAGCTGTTAAGAATGAAGAGTCCATATTAATTTGATTTATACAGTGTCATCAAGAATTTTTTTCTAGGTCAAAATCACTCAAACTTATAAATAAATATGACCAACAACTAAAAGTATGCAAAGAATACTTATTTAATATTTTGATTTATACTGGGCAAATAAACTTTATAAATCTTTTCTAATAATTTTATTTTAAGCAACTGATTTAAGGAACTGATTGCAAAGTAGAAATGTAGGAAAATGCTAGTTTTATAGAATTTTAATAAAAAAAGGAAATTTGCCACGCCCACTTGTTTCAAAGTAATTCCTTCTTGTAGAGAGAAGAAATTCTAAAATACAGGTTTCTGAAAAATTTTTTCTAGGACAAAATCATTAAAATTTATAAATACATTTCGCCAACACCTAAAAGTATGCAAAGAATTTTAAATTAAATTAATTAAATTAGCAAATATGCTAATTTAAATAAATTCTTAGCAAAATAAATAAGAGCCTATTACAATCGTTATTAATTTTTTTCAAGTTTAGAATTAACAGCTTTAAACCATGCGGGCTTTTATAAAAGCCTCCTAAAATTATGCTTTAATTTTTTGTTTTTTTTCTGAATATTTGTAAATTTGCTTTATTACAGTTTTTATATACAAAAGTATTTATTTTACCGTATACAGCACAAATCCCCCATTTAATTTTCATCATAAATGTTGAAATATGTATGTATTTATATATTTCCAATGGTCATCTATTTATTATGAATAAAAAAAATATTCTTTTTCACATAAAGATAAAGATAAACTCTCAAACTGCTGTAAAACTCTTTTATTTTTTTGCTCTTTCACTTTAACTTGTATATGATGATCTAATCAAATAGAAAATAAAAGGGGGATTGAAATTATTCGGTATAAAACTAGCCATAAAGCTCATTCAATAGAGTTTAATGTAATTACATTATATTTCATAAATGTTTCCTATTTAGAAGCACACCTCTCTCTCTCTCTCTCTCTCTCTATAACTCTTATAAAAGAAAAAAACAGAAAGATTTTGACCAAATAAACCTGCTGCATTCATTCATTTCAATATCCTGTGTGTGCTGTTAGTAGAATTGTGGGCAACCAGATCTGCCCTGTAGCAAATAAAAATTTACAAAATATTAATAAATATTTAAACATGACCCGTTTGTTATGCTACTGCAACTATTTGGTTATGTTCAAGCCAAAATGTATGCTTTAGTTTCGTTTTATTTTTATTTTTATTTTACTCCTGGGTTGTATGCCAAATGTAGCTCTCGTTTATTTCTTATTTTTTTCTCTTTGTGTTCACAGTGTATGGGTATAATAATCATAAATACATATAAAACAGGATTCCCTTTATACGTGTGTATGCATATACTATACATACGTAGGATTGGATTTTCTCTGTTCCAGCTTCAATGTATTCATGTAGCTCTCTCTCTCTCTCTCTCTCTCTCTCTCTCTCTCTCTCTGTACATACACACATCGATGGTATTCATTACAATTACTAGTCCCATCACATATAAACATTTTATAACATCATACGTTATGGTTTCAAATAACACAGAAACAAGCAAGAAACAACAACAATAATAACAATAATATTTTGAAACATAAATACTCATACGTATGGCCATACGGTTATATACATACATATGGTATCCTTATTATAGAAACTATATTTTAAACACCAACAAAAACCAACAATAATATGCAGCACGACCATTTAAACCCAAATGAATGTGTCCATTTATGTGCTAAAGGTTGGATACCATGTGTTTTATTTGTTTTTTTTTTTTAATTTCAAATTTAATTTTGTTTAGTATCCTGTATATGCATACACTATTCTGCAGAGTTAAAAGTCCATAATTCCCTTTAACCGGACAAACAGAAAATCCTTCGTAAAAAGGCTTTCATAAATTCTTTATGGATTTTTCATAATTTTTGTTGCATGCAGTTTTTTTTTTTTTTTTTTTTTTTTAGGTTATGTTGAAATAGACTTGTGGTTTCAACTTAATTTTAAAGGAAGATAAATCAAAGGCCATGCATACACATATACATACATTATAGGCCATTATAACCCTTTAGTCTGGATTACAATCGAGTTTTTCACTAAAACTTTGGGGATTATTATCAAAGTATTGGTTAAATAGGAAAGGAATAAGTGACCATTTAAAAAAGCTGACGGAGAGATCGAAACACTAAGAAATACCAAATTGGTCATTTAAACCTTTCAGCCAGGAATACAACTTAGATTCTTGCACCACTTATGTTATGTGTGTTAATTTTATACAAGAATGGCGGGATCTACACTTTAAAGTCCACTCCGAACGATAGTTTTTTGAGAAACTTTTTCATGGCAATATTATTTACTCTCAGTTTTTTTGCCAGAAATCTGCTGAGAGGAAGTCGCCGAAGAAATACTTTTTGTATTTTGTTTTGATGAAGATCTCTGAACTGGGATTTGAATCGTGGCCTCGCGTCTGATAAGCCTACACACTACCTACTAGACTACGGAGACTAACACTAAGAAAAGGGTGATATAGTTACACGATATTTATGAATACACGCAATTACCAAGTGGTATTACAAATCGTCGTAGTCTAGTAGGTGGTATGTTAGTTTGTTACACAAGGACCTGCGGTTCGAATCACAGCTTAGATATCTATGTCAAACAAAAAAAAAAAAATAAAAACAACGAAAACAGAAAACTTTTTTCTTACTGATTCACGCTTATAAAGATGCCTCTAAATAGGTGATAGCCCTCACATAATGCCTTTATTCCAATGATTCTTATCGAAAAATCTTTGAAAAAGAGGGCTTTGTGTGTCACCTTTTTTCCTTTGTACTTCACACAGCGAAAGTGAACTAAACATGCGACACCAACAGTCTATAAAGTGGCCATCTTAATCACACTTGATACTTGTCAACTTCGAGAGGGCGTTTTACAATGAAAAACATTTTGCCATGTGGAATGCATGTTCCATGTGGAACATCATGGACACCCATATCACTCATAATATATTTGTATAATGAAAACGGAACAAGTTTATGAAAAGTAGGAGTTTGTCAAAACTTGTGCCATTATGGCTATTATGGCGAAAACTATATCAAAAGCCAGTTGAGTTTAAAATGCCGTGTCGAAGATCTAGACCACGCTAGAGACAAAAGCCGGCTGCCGTACAATGTTGAAGATCTGCCTTCAAAACTGATTGCAGTGTAGTATAAGGCAGTACTACGTAGGTAGTACTACGTGGGCTCAAGAAAAATATACTCAAAATCAAGTTTTTGTAATGATTAGCACGCCAACAAAAAAATTCATACTGCTACAGTAACAGATTAAAAACGTTCGGCTATTTTGTAGTCTCGAAAGAATTATTAAAACAAAAAGAGGCTCAAGACTGGTCCTTGTTGATGCGGACCAGCATATTGGCATACGGCCAACTGCATTTAGTGCATCTCAATATTTTTAATACTTGAGTGAAGTTATAGTTTGATACGAAACCAATGTCACAAATTTCTATGTATGCTAACAGAATTGAAGCAAGTTCACGAAGGGACAAGCTGTATTGAAAACATGCTAAATCCAAAACCTCACCGCTTATTGCACAAAGCCATCGAATAAGTTGTCCCACTTAGCTTCTACGACAGTCTGGTAAAAAGTCAGGAAGGTCAAGAGGAAGACATAGCGTGTTAGATAAATATTCAAACAGTTGAAGCCTTCGTGGAAATCGAATGCTGCCGAAAATCGAAGTAAGTATAGGATATCACGGGATATTGCAGTTAAAATTATTCGTCACAATTGAGAGCAATCGAAAGGTTCATCAAGGTTTATTTATAGGCTTCAATTCCCTATACAATATAATTATGCGACAGTTGTATACCTAGTACTTACTGAATTGACCACTATAACCAACCCTTTATAGAAGGGATTACAACCTTGTGTGCGAATTTAATCCACAAGTGGTAGGACTTACAGTTTAAAGTCGATACTGAACAACAATTTTATTTTACGCTCAGAGATATTTTGCTAGAAAACTGATGAGAGGAAGTGGCCGTAAGAAATATATTTTTTTATTTCGTTTTGTTCGAGATATCTGAGCCAGGGGTTGTACCACACTACACTCGCCTAATAAGCCAAAACACTACATACTCGTACAAGACTATAGCGAGTTCAGTCGAACACATTGCGAAATAAAACGATGAATTGAAGAATTTCGTGTACAATTTGATATATTTGATGCTTCTTTCGAAACTAGAGAGAGAGTGAGAGAGAGAGACAATACTTTGTCTAGGCAACATTGGATTCTTGTGTTGAAAACTATATTGATCTGTTTACATGATCTCATGCGGACTAAATTAGACATGAATGAGTTGTTTTGTCTTTGAGAAGATTAAGGTAGCGCTCTCACCGTAAGACTTTAGACACAGAAATGAAAGAATAAAATAAGAAATATGGTGTCCATATAGAACAGTTCGTACGGTAAGGTCCTTGGAAATAAATTTTATTTTGGCTTAAACACAAACTATTATTGTTAATAATTAAATAAATTCCATAATAACTACAATATCATATTAAATTCCATTTAACATAAAGACCAGCCAACAATCCTACTCAATAAATGAATTTTTAATTGAAATTTAAATTGAACATAAAAGAGAGAGAGAGAAACATTTCCTTGGTATTTCTTAATTTAAGCAACAACAAGAAAAACATTTTTGATTTCACTAAAGTGCCCAATTAAAAATGTTTCTGCTGTTCAAGTAACAAGTTACAGCTGGAGGCTATAATAAGAATCCTTTTGTCAAATATTGAAACAAAATAATGGAATTATTATTTAATATCCTTTATATTACAACAACAGCAACAATAACAACAACAATACAATAAAACAATATCATTCAGCAGCTCATACTACAATTTAAAATTTAATTTAGCATTTAAGAAACTAACAAAATTAATCATTACTTATGGGAGTTATTTTCCAAGGAAAAAGGAAATTAAATTTTAGATTTTCTTTTGTCGTTTCGTCTTTTATAATAAAAATAAAACAATAATTACAACAATTATAATTTAATATTAGAAAGATTATCCTTACAAGGATAAATACGGCACATTCAAGAACAATTAAAATTGTTGCGCCTTAAGGTATGCTAAGGTTAATAAACCAATCTAAGCTCTATACGGTTTAAGCTCACAATAACGCCTAATCCGGCCAATGTCCTTAAAATAAGGACAGTTATTGTAATTGATTTTGTATCCTAGAAATAGGATTTTGGATAGTATATACGCACTCCCCTCTTTTTGGTTTTGCAACCACTATCCTATTTCGAGAGTATTAAACTTCACGGTAACCTATTCACACATTGTTCGCTTCCACACAAGTGAGAATGAACATACGCTCATGGAAACTTAAAGCAGGTTAGCAATACAGTACATACACCAGGACTGTGTTTTACAATTCACAGAAACTAAATTTTTTCTATACGTTTTACATATCAATCATCATCAATCAATTTCATCAATCTTATAAGGAACTGCAATATCTCTGTGGTCCCAAGTGACGCACGACCTTAAGGCATCCTGATCCAGTCCACTGGGCTATCCATTTCCCCTATAAATACATTTTTTATCCCATTTAGTCCGCTCATTTGAAGAAAACAATTAGCTTCGTCGCCTATATCTCTGGTCTCAAGGAACTCTTGACCTTTACCGTAGATACCGATGGTGACGATGCAATCCGAGTGATATCATTGGCAATTAACACTCTTTTCGATTTTGGAAATCCCTTTGAACATCTGCCAGCATATAATAGATCATGTGGTCTTCGTTTCCTTCAACAATCGATTGTCGGATACGGACATGGGCAAAACGGTGCAGAAAATCTGAACAAAACTCGACAGAGGGCGCTTGACAAATCCGATTAAACTCCAAAGAAGCACGCTCATTATGGTTGCCGTGGTCATTATTAGGCATTATAGGTACGTATGCGAGGCACATTGATCTTGGACACTTTACAAATGATTTCTGCAGAAGCTGTAATAACGAGTAAGAAAAATAGACTGGTTTTCATGCCCGACACTGTCGTAAAAGGAAAAGGCACCTTGTTGCCAACTATACAGACGATTTGGAGGAACTGCCGTATCATCAGAAACTCCGAGTGGTTCTGAGACTTGTGGATAATGGACAATTATGTGTTGTATCCATCCAATTTTCGTAATTGGGAAGTCATCTTTACTTAGCTGCCTGCCTGACACTCTGTTTCCTTGTTTTTTCCTTTTAAAACTTCACAAAAGGGAATGAAAATTGCTTGAAGCATGGCGAAATTATTCTTTTGGAATTGCTTTCGAGAAGTCTTTATGTGGCCTGCACTGTTTAAGAATTGCGTTTCCATAATCCGATAGGCTGGTTGAAGGGATCAATCAAGACAGAACTAAGAATTTCAGGGGCATCACCTTGAAGAGAAATATCAATCATAACGAAGAACCACAAGGATGATCTGGATTATGTATGTAAGTATGGAGATGAAGCTTTGAGCGTTAAAAAGAGGTGTCAAGGCTTTAAATAAGTCGAAATAAGATTTCTACGAAATTTAGTGAATCTACCATAGCATACATTAGGGCGCATAAGACTGGTCCTATATACTGGATACCTATCATTGATTTTTACGTTATGAGGCGTCACAATTCTTCTTAGGCGTGTAATAATGTACGATAGGAGCATTGATTGCATTATAAGGCTTCTCATTACCAAACTTTTCCATAGCATACATTAAGGCGCAGTGAATTACTGTTTTAAATAAAATTTTCTAAAAAAAAAACCTCTTAAGTAATACTTTTGCGCTTAAAACACTGAAAGCTTATAGTATTTGACGAGTGAAATAAACCTCCCCTCTTGATTAGTAAAGCAAGCGAAGAGTAACCAAAGCCAACAACAAATGCTAGACGAAACTATTGCTTTCCTTGAAGGCTCTTGACAATGACACTCAGACATGAAATGAAACTGAAATGAACACGTACATATGTACGTGTGTCTTCCCTTTAGCCCTTCCCTAGTCCTATAAATAACAGTCAAAAACTACATTTAAAAGCCATTAGTTTTGTAAGTGTTGCAAACAAAACTGAAAATTGCTGGCAATGATGATGATGATTATGATGATGATGTTGTATTGACAACAGCTTTTGTTGCAATCATTTCTTGCCACATCATGCCTGGAAGTGAATTTTTGTTGTGTTTGCCTTTATTAACTGGCATTTTATTATTGCAAGTAAGAAGAAGAAGAAGAAGAAGAAGAAGAAGAGGAAGGCTCGTTCTCAAAGTGTTGAATGAAAGGATATTTAAAAGTTTTGTTGTTCTCTTTATTGTTTTTTATACGTTGTTACTGCCAAAAGGTGTTGAAAATTGTGACATAATAACACTTACGCCAATGGCTGGAATATGCTTAGAGGCAAAAGGATTTTTTTTTTGTTTTTTTTTTTTTTTGGAAACCCTTTCAGGAATTTCCGTTGCAAGCCCGCACTAAAAAGGAAATACTGACGCGTCATCTTCACATCACCTTCACATCACATACTCATTCTACAGCGTCATTCTTGTCAGTCAGACTGTCTAAAGTACTTAAAAGCTTTCATTTTTTTCAGTCTGTCTCTGCCGCAATTCTTTTTTGGCATTTTTTTTTTGTAAACCCTACACACATGTCACATGCATGTGGCAACCTGCAGAAAAAAAGTTACGTTTTTTTTTGTTGTTTCTTTATATAGAGTGTGAGTATGTACGTTTTTTAAATAAATTTCTCCTCCCCTTCGATGGAGTGTGTTGAAGAGAGTGTATGTAAATAGTCTCCACAGGAAATCCTGACCAAAAATTCGAAAGCTATTAAAAGGTATTAATTCCAAAGGTGGGGGGGTCAGTCATCATCACAATGAGCAGTTAGAGGAACTTAAAGTGCCTCAATAGGCTGTCTAAAATGGCAAAACATTAAGTAATTAAGAACAGAAATGATGTGAAAAGGGGTCCTTAAGTTTCTGTTAAGCTTCTAACACAAACAATTCTTAAAATTGTAGTTAAATTACTGTCTAGTCAGTATTAAAAGATAATACAATTCATCAAGGACATGAAAGTTATTACTGATGTCTCACAAAAAGAAAAATTTACATAATCGTCTGGCAATAAAGGTTTGTGTCTTCGCTAATGCCCGTGTCGCCTCTTTTACATTGTATTATACAACTAATAACCCTTAAAAAAGTACATATGGGGTCTTGATTTATCGTCTTCCTATTCTTTTAAAATTAATGGGGCAATGAGGAATAACTGTTGTCTTCAACAGTTGCCATTTGCATACTTTTCTCTGCGGTTCTAAACTTCTTGATGCACATACATACTTTCTCTTCTCCCTACTCCAAATATTAAACGTATAATGCTAGCGCAGAGCAGTACAGAACAACTGAAATTATTAAGCCTTAGGCTATGCAACAGTTATTTGGCAGGACTTTATCACAATCCTTAAGACCTCAAAGAAATCTAGGAGGGTTCAGGTTCTGTCAAAAAAAGGGAAAAAACGTAGGCAGCAATAACAGTAGTCGGTTCTTTTATTACAAGCACATGTTCTTAACTCAGCTGCTGGATTTTTCTAGAGCGGCTTCTCAGCAGTCTTTTGGCAAACAAGTAGGTAGTGTATTGGCTTATTCGACGCAAAGCCAGTGTTCGAGCCACAGGCCAGACATCAAGGCAAAATACAAAAAATATTTCTTCGGCGATTTCCTCTCAACATATTTTTGGCAAAAACTCTAAGTGTAAAATAAACCTGCCATGAAAAAGTTTCTCAAAAATATGTCGTTCGGAGTCGACTTTAAACTGTAGGTCCCACCACTCATGTATAACATTAACACACACAATATAAGTGGTGTGAGAAACTAGGACGTTGTACAATGGGTCACAATTCGACCTCCGGGTACTGTACTTGTCTTAATTGACAAGTACACGTCCTCTAACCTATCCTAACTGACATTAATCAAAATTGCTATGGAACGCTTCTCAAAAATTTATGTTTCCGAATCGGCTTTAAACTGCACCTCACGCTACTTATGAATAAAACTAACACCCACAAGATGGGTGCTGTGCAAAGCTAGATTGTAATGCTGACTAAAGCATTGCAACTGAATAATTAACTTAAGTAAGGCTTGTTGGGCTATTAGTATGTATAATGGGACACTAAGCTATGCGTGAAAATCAAATGGCAGACTAAACGTCAGACTCAAATTGATATTTGAAGCCATAGTAGCGTGTAGGATACCAAAAGCTTTTTAATAGGGCTGTGATCCATAAAGAAGAGAGATAGATAATCGGCAATACCGCCTAAAGGATTTAAAGCTCTTTGGCAACATCTATGAGCAACGTGATCAACTCGAATTTAGCACTTGTGAATAAAATTGTCTTCCAATTCCAAAAATTCTTCCTCTGTGTAGTAGTTACATTGAAGATCTACACTCTTTTACACTGAAGATCAAGAATCCTAAGTCTCTGGGCGAAATCAAAGATCATCATCATGGCCTAAAGATCAGTGAGTGGGTTTATAAAAAAAAAAAACAGAAGCCAGATATGGAAAATCTGATCGAAAGAGGTCATCTGCAATCTAGCCAAATTATTAGCGGGATGCGGCGGTTATAAAAATTACCATGTTCCACGTTTAAATGCCTCAAAATCCGATAAATACGAAAAGAAAATGGAATCAAAACAGTCGTAGACATTGTGAAGAGAATACACAAGGATAGGTTATGTTAGGTTAGAGGACGTGTACTTGTCAATTAAGACAAGTACAGTACTCGGAGGTCGAATTGACCCATTGTACAACGTCCTAGTTTCTCGCACCACTTATGTTGTGTGTGTTAATTTTATACATGAGTGGTGGGACCTACAGTTTAAAGTCGACTCCGAACGACAGATTTTTGAGAAACTTTTTCATGGCAATCTCATTTAACACTCAGAGTTTTTCCAGAAATATGCTGAGAGGAAGTCGCCGAAGAAATACTTTTTGTATTTTGTCCTGATGTCTGGCCTGGGACTCGGCTTTTACGTCTAATAAGCCAACGCACTATCTACTAGACTACGGCGACTTCTATAGACAAGGCAATGCGTAGAAAAAATTTGTCTGAGAAAGAGGAGGTAATGCATGTGAAGACAGGAGGCGAACATGGTCTTTTTCGATTTCGGTCTGAACGCGAAACACTTTGGATATGCTAGATTGGATCTAACATTGGATGGCTGTTATATAATCTTGAGTCGTCAGAGATGCAATGAAAACGAACACTGACACAGGCTTCAGGTTTGCTTCTGAGTCAATTAGACCATTCCACTACTGGTCGCTATACGCGTATACATATAAGATATTTAATGAAATGACCGAAGTCCACTTCACATGATATGAGGGAGCTAGAAAGTAACTTTTGTAGACCACGAAAGGAACCACGATTTTTATTTCTGCCATGGCAACAGAGGTATTTAAACGTCACCAAATATATGATTTTTAAGTGCTTAGGAGGAAAACTGCTGTGGAGGAAAACAAAACGATAATAATGCTGAATATTGGCAAACGACACATACGATGTGTTGGGTTTACTATCTTTGCTTTGAATCAAATCAAGCGGGGAGATTTTTCTTTCTTTTTTTCATAGTTAGTCCCAGAAGTGTTGGTTGTATGCTAGCCTGTTAGATTCTATCAACATTGGTAACCGCAAGACCAACTTGCTTTCTGTGGTTGTCAAACTGGTACCAATAGCCATCGATTTATCCCAACCTTACTATATAATTGTAGGTCTCTTTAGAAGTTCTAAACCATTAACATGGCTTTTTAAATGACTTTGTATTGGTTTAGTAGAAGCAATATTCTTAAGGAGTCTGAAAAAACTCTTTTATTTTTTTATTTATCAACACATTCTTTGCAATCTCTGCACGCCTAAAACCACAATCTGGTCTCATTTGCACCCCTCTTAAAAGCAAGCGATACTTTTTATTTACGCTCTAGGCACTTTGTAAATCTCTGTTGTATTTTGCAAACAAACGTGGAAAAAAGGCATCCGTAATTCACTCTATTCACGTTAGGAACAGTCAAAATGAATAAATAATCGACAGTACTTTGCAATCGACTGTCAATGTGAGTTGAACACTTCTCACACTTTTTGATAATACGATAGACAGACATGCGTGAGAGTGCATCGAAATGTCATCAACAGTTACAATGTTTTTTTTTTTTTTTTTTGTAACAAAGAAAACATTATTTATTGCGGGGATTTAAGTGGATTTTTTTCTTTTCTTTTTCAAAAATAACAAAACTATGTAGAGGATAAAATTATTGGAGTGCAATCAATGAAGTGTAGCGAGCCACAATACAACATGACAACTGTAGATGGGAATAAGGAGTCTTAGTCAAAATATTGCATTGTCGTTAAGGATCCTGGGTTTTAATGATTATCTGATTTGGTTTTAATTTAAATACACATTCAAAGCGATAAATATTGATTCATTCTTTTGCATAAAAAAATTGAAAATCTTGCTAATACATCCCCTCAAAGCACACCTTATTCTATTTATTACGCAATAATTTGTGTTTTTTTATTCATATCCTCCAAGTATTTAGAGTCTTGCAATGCCATGTTTAAAAATTTTATTTTTATTTATTTTCTATGAAACTTTACGCTTCTAAATTATAATTTAAAACGCGATATAAAACCACGAAAATCTTTAAATATTTTTTTGCGCCCTAAAAGTATGCTTCACATTAGCTTCGGAAATTCTTTTGTACTCCTATTTACTCATTGAAGCAGCACAAACAAATACTCATTTTGTAAAATTAAAACACTTACAGAAACAAACAAGCAGCAAGCAAACACACGCACACTCTTACTACATACACACGCAATTTGTAAGTGATTTGCAAAAATTCTTTAAAGAGGAAAAGAAAACAAAAAACTTAAAATTGTTGGCTGAAGTGATTTGCAAAAAAAAAAAGAGAAGAAAACAAACGTGGTTTACACACAAAGTATTTTCAAGAGAGAGTGAGAGAGAGAGAAAGAGAGAGCGGGAAAAGAAAAGTGAGTATAAATAAACATTTCATGTACACATGTTGTCATGGCTGTATGCATATGTGTATGTATGAGTAAGAGGTTGTATTTTATAATTGCGTTTAAACAAATGCCTGGTAATACACACACACATATGTACATGTATGTATATGTAATCCAGTATGGGTAAACGAATGCATGTACTTAAATACATACGTATGTATGTATGTGTACGAGTGTAAGTGTATTCATCGACTGTTTACCCAAATAATTTGTTATGTTTTGTAAACACACATCATTATTACGTTCAGGGGGTTTTTTTTTTTGTTCTTGCAATTAATTTTGAAAATTTACACACTCACACAAACACACCCAAAAATTGTTAAACACTCCCTCATCTACTCACATACAACACCACTATGACAACAAATGAATAAAATTTTGTGTTTGTTTTTGGTTGTTGTTGTTGTTGTTGTTGTTGTCGTAGAGAAATTTAATTGGATATTTATTGCTGTTGTTGTTGTTGTTTGCAGTGGTGATTTTCAATTCTATTGTTTTGCTATGGTTTTCCTTTCATTTTGGTAATGTTATACGCCTGATATTATGCTTTAATTTAATGGAAAATTTTAAAAAAGTTGTGTTGTTGGTGTTGCTGATTGCTTGTCAATGTTTTACAAATTAATTTACAATGCATTGCCAAATATTGGCTTGAAAATGCCTCAACAATAAACCGCAAGGAAAATAGAGAGAATAACCAAGAGGTCACAGAAATTAAATTGAGCATCTGATAACTTCAATGAATTTAAATTAATTGGCTTTCTGGCAGTATTACGACATACTATTTTATTACACCACTTATGTTCGGAGGTGTCCACTCCGAATCTCAGATTTTGCAGAAACTTTTCATGGCACTTTCAATTACTTTCACGATTTATGCCAGAAAACTGATGAGAGGAAGTCGCCGATGAAATATTTTCTTCGTATTTTCCTTTTGTTCGTGATGTCTAGGCAGGGTTTTAAACCACACAAGCCGCGTCTTGTAAGCTAACACACGGCCTACTATACTATGGCGACTTCAAGGGTGTTGCTTCATCTTCCAATTATTTCTGTAACTCGTTTTTTTTTTTTTTTTTTTTTTTTTGGTTAAGTTGGCGTCTAATGTTTGCTAACAAGTTCTAGAACGATAAGGCTGCTATTTTTAACTGCATAGAAATATCGTGCTCTCATTGAGAAGATGTAGAATGTGGAAGACAAACAATTTGCACATTGAGTTCTACATAGTTGAGGCTCTTTTATAGCTTTAAAGTTGCTTGATGATGATTATTTGATGAAAAAAACTGTTTGGTAGAGTGATTGTGACTTTTTAAACGCCAGAAATTTTTTTGTTTGTTTTCGACTGAAATTCTTTAATACTGCTGCCTGCTTTAAGTGGCAAATTTCATGGCTAAACTTTTAAGCCATGAACACTTTTGTTATTCTTTGTTGCGATATTGAAAAAGGCAAAGAAAAGTTTAAACTTCCTTCCTGCCATTATAAGTAGAAAACAAATAACGCTTGAAAAGGGTAAGAAAATTATTAAAAACGGCTTTAGACGGCACAAATATTAGCATTAAAACAATGATTATAAAATACTAAATAACGGAATACAAGTAAAAGTAAAATAATTAAATAGCATAGACACAAACCATGACTTTAACTTCATAAAAAAAAACAGCCACAACCCACAACCTTCATTTCTATTCCCGTTTCCGTTTTGTTACTCTCTTGGGAAATTCAAAACTTCAAGACAGAAGAAACAAATACACAAAAACAATATTCAAGTATGAGAGAGCATATGAGTTTGGCTGTGTGTTTGTGTGTGGGTGTTTCGTTGTATTGCATAACATAATGGCGCAGCAGTAAAGGATACTTGTATGTTTTTAAGGATCTCGAAAGTTACCAAAACAAACATTTTAGAAAATAAAGAAGAAAAAAAAATATTATTCACAGCGTTTAACAAACACTTCTTCGGCTTTAAGGGGCTCAATACAGACTACCAATCCAACCAAACACCAACGCTTCCACCACCATCAGTGCGTTGGTTCGGTTGGCAGTCTTTAAGGAATGTTTTCCCCAGAATGCTTTTGTTTAATTAAATTTCTATGGACTTCTGCTGTTGTTTGGTTCGTTGGTTGGTTGCTGGCATAAAGTGCTCACAACATTAGCTGGCTGTAGAGAGATCTACACCCCCCACCCTACTGCATTCTTTATATTTGTCTTCCTATCATATAATGATGCTGATGATAATAACAACGTTGTCTGCATATAACATCATAATGATGGTGTTTTATGTTTTTAAATAAAATTTTATAATGTCACGCACATGTTTAACTTCTTAAAAGCACTTCAATTAAATGAAGGCATCTTATGTTTGATGGCAGAAGGATGAAAAAAAAATGTGGGAAAAAAAGAGACGAACTGATTAAATCATTAAGAAGCTTCAAAGAGCCACCATAATTTTGAAAGGGTTGTGTTGCTTCTTGCATGAAATTCTAGAAAAAAAAATTAAAAAATTTTAAGAAAATTGAAAGCAAACCCAGCATCGCATTTGGGCAAAAAGAGGTGTTCAAGTGCTGTATTTTGCTTGAATATTAAACATAAAGGCTACAAGAGGAAGTTAACATTGACTTTGTGTCAACATGCTTAAAATGAAATTCAACTTCTAAAGGCTTCAAGTGCCAATGGCATTAAGCCATGTTTTCCAAAACGATGTGCTAGGAATTGTCCTTTTTTTGTTTGGTAATATAAATCACACACCGAAAAACAAGTGACAAATTTGCAAGCCATGGAATGCAATTGAAATGTTAACAAAAATGTTAAATCAGGTAAATTGGGAAATAAGAAAAATAAGATATTGCGGTGTATGAAACTCGAAACGCCTTAAAACATACTGTAGTTTTTTCTTACAGAAAGTAACACTTCAGTACACCATTGAGACGGAATGCGATAGGATTTTTTAAACGCCTTAAATTATACCGGTTTTTTTTTCTTAAGAGAAGGAACCCGCAAGCAGAGAATTTCTACTTTTTACAGAATGAATGCCAAAAAAAACAGTCTTTAATTTTAGTAGCATTGTATAAGCAAATCTAAGGGTAAGTACAATGTTAAAAATAGTAAGAATATCAATATTATGTACAGAGGTTTGAATAGAAAGTAAATAAAATCGATAAATTGCGGATAAGTGACTACAATTTCTTTTCAAAATTTTACCTTGACACTAATTCAAGTCCTAAGGTTGTTCTATAGAGGTTTTATATTTAGTATAGACCCCGGTGCGGTGTCGTTTAAAACTGCTAGACATTGCCTAAGCATATGTTCAACATGGTACCACACAGCGTGAATTAATTCCCAAAACTTATCATAGCTTGTGGGCATTTTCCTCCCATTGTTCTGTAACGGATTTGGACTCGAAGCAATGCAGACCAGTCTAGTACACATTGATATTATTGTATTCAAATTATTTTTTAGCAATGTATAATTTGAATAGAACATATAACTCATACCAGTAGGACATAAAACATTGAGAAAATGGAGAACTTATACATCATTTGAAATTGAGGGAAATAAACTTTGCATACTAACCAAGTATTTTTCGGCTTCTTCGGTCTTAAAGATTTTCAAGAAAAGCTTCAGACTATGCAAAAAATCCACAGAGTTATGATTAGTATAGTGCATCTTGCACTTTGTCTTAATTTATAATTTTTAAATTATTTTAACAGTCAAACAAAATCGTACTGCATGGCCTAAAAGTATGCTTTTAAACATTTTTCTGAATAACTATTTTTAGTTTGTATTACATTTTGCATTCACTTTTTAAATCACAGTTAGCAAATTCAAATTAAAAAGAATTCGCTTTAGGAATAATTTCTATATAAATTGTATCAACAATGCTATAAAAATTTATATAACATGTATATAAGCCTAAAAGTATACTTTAAAAATATATTATAAACAAATTTACAAAAATTATAAACTTTTTCTGGCTATATTTATGCTTTAAAAATTTCATTAAGGAATAGGCTGAATTGCCTAAGAATATGTATCATTTTTGTGAAGCTTTTTAAAAACTATTTTAAATATTTACTTTTAAATTCATATCCTTTCTAGCCCTCAGTGTACAAAAAAAAGAAAAAAATCCATTTGTTGTAATGTGTAGCAATACACTAACACAGCTAGTCAGTTACTTTATGCAATTTCTTACTACTTTTAATTAATCCTGATGCTTTTTGTTTTGCACTTCTTTTGTATTCCATGTTTTCTTTTAATATCGCTCTCTAGACAGTAATTGTGGTTTTTAATAGTGCTTTATGTAACCAATTTTCACTATTTCCAGTTTCTTTTAACCGGTTTGGTTCTCCGCTCCGTTTGCTTCTCTCATCTTAATGCAGGCAAGGCAAATAAATGAAGGACTCTAGTAAAAGTAGTCTTTAGTGGTGGTTTTTCATACACTTTTTTGCCACGATTTTCCTCATTAAATGTAAAGTTTTTCATTTCGTTTTGCCTGTAATTCTATTCTTAATGTCATGTCAACCATCGGTTTTAATTTCTTTTGCTTCTTTTTTTTTTGTTTTTTGCTTTCTGCACTAGTTCTTAATGTTTCCTTTTCTAAGGCTTTGAATGACACCAAACGACTGTTGCAGTCCTTGTAAATTAGCTGAAGTGCAGGAGTTTGAAGGAAGCTAGGAAACGAAGGGCATTGTTGCTGGTGATCATTATTTGTTATGTTCGTAGAGCGAGTAGCTTTCGCTGTTATTTTTACTGTGGTAATGAGCTAATTTAACATTCATTCACTATTCGTTTCGGATTCACATTTTATGTGTTCTTCTCATGTTCATTGTCTGCGCATTGACTACTTTGGACTTGTGGCATAAACTTTCATTTGCATTCCATTCCATAAAAACCTACCTTTTGTTTTCAAGATTTTCTATGGAGTTTCTCATTTTCCTTTTTGAATTTTCATTTCATTTCACTTTTTGTTTTTGGTTTTTCATTATTTTAGACTTTTATTTAAGCTTGTTAATTAGCGTTAAAGGAGAGTAGAAATTTAAATAAATTTCCTATTAATTGACCACAGGAAATAGCAGGTAATTTATTAGGCCATGTAGCACATTTGTTTAAATTTCTTCATAAAATACGTTTAAGCGAGAATATGGAAATTATTTCTCAAGACAGCCTTAAAATATGCCACAATTTAAATCACTCAATTGATACATTTTTAAAGGAGTGCTAATGACATTAAATTTAAATGGAAAAAACTTTACTTACATTTATTAATTTTGCCTGCTGCTAGAACTTAGTCTTACTTATTGCTTTACATTTAAATATTTTGGCAAAATTTGCACCAAATGAAGAGAAGGCTGCCTAAAACTATGCAAGTGCACGGACGAGATTTTGAACTTTAATTTACACGTTTTAAATTTTTTTTATTGAATTTTAATTTAGGCAACATTAATTTAGGCACCATATACTATCTAATCGGAATGCTGATATTAAAAATACATCGAAGGGATTTTGTTTTTGTATTTCATAAGGTAGAAGAACGATTTCTAGATAAGGAAATTTGGTTTTCCTTCTCAATTTTCCATATTCACACCTGATTAAAATCAACGATTAAAGTTATACGAAAAAAAAAAGAAAACTCGCTAAAAACAATTTCAGCTCCTTAAGGTAGGCAATATAAATTATTGCTCAAGGCTACTTGACAAGTTATTTTTGTAGTATCAAATTTCTGTTTTAAAAGATTCGAGTGTCCTTAAAGTAAACAATATAAAAATATTCTATAATGCTGTCTAAAAGTATGCTAAGGGTTTTTTTGGCAATATTTTATCAAATTGAAAAATTATTTTATTTATAAGATTGGTAACAAAATCTTATTATATAATTTAATTTATGGATCTAATAGAGCGACCGACCATAAATTTCAATCAATTTAGAAAATATTTCTTTACCTAACGTTTCCGCATCAACAGCTTATAGGAAAAGAAGTTATTCTTAATAGCAAATAGGCGGTGAAATTTTATGTCGTTGTAGTGTACATTTTGTTACACGTTGACCGTGTTCTGAACCACAGCTATAGAGGTACTGACATCAGTTGGATTACTGATAAACAAGCAACCTAATTCCATTAAAACACAGGTAAGGATGGTACCCAGACCGTATAAATTAAATGGCCACTTAATTTCGGTTTGTAGACGTCGTAAGCTAATGGATTGTTAGTGGTTCAATCCCCAGCTTAGACATCTTGAGCAAAACGAAATATGGAAAACCTTCTGGCAAAAACGCTGGAAGTAAAAAAGTATCCCAAATCTGTCATTCGGAATCGACTTTAAACACTAGGTCCCGCCACCCACGGCTAAAACTAACACAAACACCATATGATTAGTGTGCTAAGCTGGATTGTAATCCTGATTAAAAGGTTGTAATGGCCAATTAATTTAGTTGTAGAGGAGTACTAAAATTTTCGTCATGCAAATCGCCTTTCGACAGCAGATGATAGGCGTGAGCAAACATTGTAGCCGTAGGATCCACTGCATGAGGCTGTTTCATATATTTCACTTCCTTATAATCCATAACGGCAATCGGGGATGACTTTCAATGATGTTCGCTGTTAATGGTAGCCTCTCTGAGGCCAAGCTTCCTTCATGAATTATTTGGTATCGATTAAAGCCTAAAAATCGTTCAAACTTAGGCAAATTGTTTTACCTTTGACCCGAGTTCGAAGCTTGATTGCTAAGGCTTGTAGTTAAATACTTCAGCCATCACCAGTTTATACATCCAATTTTTCTTACAACTAAAAACTAACAAATCCATTACGACCACCGGCTGGTAATAGAAATTTTGGTACTCCCTACATACTCTCAAAAGGCTTAAACCTTTCTTAGGCTTTTTACGGGTGATACCGCATCATTGCAAACTGTATTGATTATCGAATATCTGTATAAATTGGAATAATTATGAATGGTTCTACAGCAGTTTTCTGGGGACACTAGGTGAGAAAGTTCTAGGAATTTCAAAGAAATTGAGAAAAGCTTTATATTTAAATTGAAAGCATACTTTATGGGTGGTAAACAAAATTTATGATTTCCTTTAGAACTCTTAAAGGGTTTAAACTTTCAATACAGTTACAAAACACGCATTTGCAGTTATTTTTTCTCTTAGACTTGAGACAACTTTTATCCTCAGAAATTCTTTTCGTTTTCATTTTCTATTTCTCTTTCCTTAATTTTTTTTTTTGCTGTGAGATGAAATTGTGCAGATTTAACACGTTTATTCCGCCACATGTTGTAAATTCAACTCAACTCAGGTGTGTACATGTTGCAAATAAACAACGTTGACACGATTATTATAATTACTAACCCTAAAGGTATGCTATATGGGTACAGCAATGAATATTACTCCTGCTTGTACTACTACAACTACCACACACCACTGCGACACAATCAAGTTGAAGTTTTTCTTTTTGCATTTCTTTTTTTTTTTTTTTTAATAAAATAAGAACAACAAAGTGTAAGCATTTTACACATGAAAATCTACTTAAAAAATATAAATGCTTTAAACAAAAACAACAACAACAGCGTAAACTAACACTATATTATTTTGTTTAAATACTTTAACACATATACACTCCATTCAATACATACATACGTACGTATAGAGTTCTACTCCCCCAACCTAAAAATGCACATTTTGAAAAAATTTAAATATGTATGTAACAGTATGTGTATGTGTCAGAGGCAACAACAAAAACTTCCTTTAAAGTGTTTTTGAACACAACAGCCAAAAACAAAACAAAACAAAACAAAACAACACTTGCATGCCTAAAAGTATGCAAGTGTTTAGTGCGTGAGTAGTTGTTACTCTCATTTGTATTGTAAGAGAGTGTTTGTGAACAACATTTCATACACAAAAAGGGCTCTTTTTCTACGTGTTAAACAAGGAAGTATTATGAAATTTTTTTTGCTGTTGTTGTAGTTTTTTTTTTTTCACTAGTCTACCATGGAATACAAAATCAGCAAAATGTAGTGGCTTCATTAATATAAAATGGTGTGTGCAAACGTTGTTGTGTGAGTGGCTAAGCCGGAGAGGGAAAATCGATTTTTGAAATTTTGATCGCTTTAGAAATATAAAAGGATTTAGCTTTTCAGTGAAAAAACATTTTAATTTCAAGGAAAATTTTAATTGATGTCTCTTCAAATGTCATTTATTGACGTTTATCTCCATATCTTGAGGTACATATTTTTTTAGTCGTTTAAGCAATGAAAGAAAGAATTGTTGTTTAAAGACTTTAAATGTTATCGGAGAATGCCTTAAAGGCTTATATAAAGAATTTTATTTTTACTCGTAACCAACACTTAAGGGAAGGCCCTTGCATTGGAATTTGGAAAAAAAAATATTGTAAAAGGAGGACACGAAACTTTTTCTTTTTTTTTTAAGTGTAAGAGACTACAGCGGCTGGTGAGAAGCAGACCCACTCCAGGACTATCAGGGCATCGTAGGCACTTTTTCTACGATAGTTTCCACAAAAAAGTTGGGTTCATAAGACAAATTGTTCCTTTGGGCTTTGCAGACAAAGCCTAAGAGAATGTCAGATTTCGTTTTGTGCCTGATGTCTGAGCTGGTATTTAAACTACGGGCTCGCCAGTACATTACCAACTAGACTACGGCGACATCAATTTATTCAACTAAGCGGATGCTGTAATTAAGTTGTAGGACGATAGCAGGGTTATCGCCTAAAAAATTTCTTCTGATCAAATGCATTGGGTTGCTGCAATTTTTGCTACACTTATCCAAATAGTGGCTCCCCAAGGTGGCTGTCTGCATAAATATTTTCAAAAGAAATCTAAAACTAGGAACACATCTTTCATCTGCACCCGAATTGTGACCTGGATTGCTCCTGGGTTTTTGTGAAGTACTTTATCCACTATGCCACTGAGTAATGCTACCATAACGGTCTTATTATTGCGGAAAGTGGTTGGTAAAGCAAGGCAGCCTGTAGACAAGAGCGCAAGGATCTTTAATAAACCTTTACTGTAGCAAAATATTGTGCAAAAGCCCAACTTGAGATTAACTGGCTTTAGCAGCTGGCTTTTAGATGTACACTGAGCGCCAAAAGTGAGTAAACACCATTGAAATAATTCATTTTATTAGGATAGCGAGAAAAGTAAATGAGAATAGTCAAATAAATTTTCAAAAATAAAAACGTTTATTACTTATAAAATGTTAAAACAAAAACAACAATTCATGATAAAGGAACTTTTTTTATACTTAAGAACAAAACTGTTTTATACTTAAGAAAAAAAAAGTGTTGACTCACTTATGGCGCTGAGTGTATATTGGCAACCAACTTAAAAGGAGTAGCTTACTTGGATTCTATAAAGACTTCTTGAGGCTCAAGCCAAGTTTGAATCGTTAAATTAATTTTAAAATCAAACATTAATGCTTAGAACGGAGTACAAAGTGTTACGTTTATGTCAAACTCTGTTCAATGCTTGGGACGAGCTGTTGTTAAAATATTTTTCTAAAGTCTAGAGACCATTTTCAATGTAAAATAATTCAAAAAGATATTTTGTGGCTTGATTTCCATTAAATATTAAGATTTTTGGGACTAAATTTTTGCTTTGCTAGTCACGGTAAAAGAAGGAAAGGAAAGCAAAATTAATAAAAAAAAGCTTTTTGACCATAAATTTTGTTTATCTAATCAAAGACAATCAAAGCTGGGAAAAAAAGAGGGAGGAGGAGGTGAGCTGACGTTGAATATGAAATCATTTGTTAGAAACATTTCCTCTTGACTTTTAAACACATCAGAATAAAATACCACAAAAAAAATCACGTTCATCCCTTGTAACATATCAGTACAGCCTACATCCACAACGCCCTCAAAAACAGACTGCTCTCTAGCATACTTTTCCATCATCATCATCATCATCTTAATGATGGCGAAAGGGAAAATCCAATAATTTGGAAAAGGGGAAGATTAAACCAATAAGACTATCGAAAGCAATTCAAGCACGCATTTAAGCAATATCGGAAAAATATGAACAAATAAAAATGAAAAAAAAAAAACTTAGAATTTTCTTAAGGAAAACCAAACACACCACAAAAAGAGAAAAAGAAGGAATTTTTTTTTTTGTGTGTGTGTGAAAACATTATGGCAACTAAAAATCAAATATTTTTACAAAATCTAATCAAATGGAATTCATATTTCGTTTTATTATTTCTTTCTTTCTTATTTTTTATTATCAAAGCAATACAGGAAAAAAGAAAGCAAAAATCTATGAAATATTATGCATGAAATAGTATTTCAATAACCACATCAAATACGAAATATTTCTTTACAGGCTGTAAAAATCATCATAATCATCCATGTTTCTCATGGTGTTTATTGTGGCACAAGAAGAAAAAAAGTTTTTTTTACTACACTCTCCCTCCCTCCGTTCATATTGAGATAAAAATTCTGAGTGAGCATAGCTTGGGGGAGGAGGACATGTCACATATGATATGAAGGACTAATATAACAAATAATTTTCTTAATATCGGAAATACAAACAAACAAAAATATGTACATATATATTGCGTCTAAGCATTAATGTGCTTCAACCCCAAAAATTATGCCCGTTTTTTTTTCGCTTGTCTTGCATCGTAATGTTATTAAAGCTTAATGGTTTGAAGCTGACAATATGTTTCCAAATAAAAAATAGCATGGTAGGGAGTGAATATTAATGAAATATAAAAAAAAAGATTTATTTACGTTCAGAAGTTTATTTTATTAATTGTGCAACACCCCCGATCTTTATTGAATCACACATGATTATTAAACAAAACAATTCGATTTTTAAATGTGTGTGTGCTGCGGACTTAAGTCAAATATATGACTAACATTGGTTAACACAAACGCTCTATGATTGTGGACCCTCATTGGTTGTTTTGGCATTAGAAATATAAATAGAAGACCAGCATAAGACTGTTATTAGAGTACTACAGATTATTAACCCATTAATGCCCGAATTACTTTTTTTTTCTAACGGTTACCGTTTTGTTTTTACACTCAATTTCCTCTCAGAGCATAAAAACTACGGCAACCTCTGCTGGCAACTTAAGTTGCCACTGGGCACTAATGGGTTAAAGCTCTGGTGGTGCTCGAAAGCAAAAAGAAAACAATTTCTAAAGATTACATATTTTATTTTTTTGTGGTTAATAACATCAACAACAATACATAACAGAATACAAGTATTTATACTACCTTTTAAAATACTACACAGTATTCTTTAGACCGTAAAACGAGCAAGTTTGTTACGCAATGAAATGCAAACAAATGCATCGTCTTTTAATTTTTACATTCGTATTGTGTTCTAAAATAATCCGCGCTGACAATAGTGAGGAGGCCAAAAAATGGCATATTTTCGGTAAAACCCTGCATTACATTGAAGTGGAACAGAAGGTGAACACAAAAAAAAATATTTCTTGTTTAGTCGGTCCATAACGGAAAATAGTCATCAAATATGCAGAAGCAAAGATCAAAACAAGTCATATTTTACAGGGGTTTCTTTAAAAAGCGCAAAAAGGCAATTGAAAATGAATGTGTGTTGCATTTGTATTACTGTACCCATGTACAGTAAGCGTCAAAAGAAACTGTACATTTAAAAAAATATATATACATTAATAAAGTACCGTTATTTTTATTTTAAAATTATTTCATTGCCAGTTTTTAAAATTGAAACAAAAAAAATTTTAATTTTGTCAAATTTTTTCGGGCTCTCTCCTTAAGTGGTAAAAGTTGAGTTTCGTGATTATTAGAATTTTTTCCATAGTGTGCAGTTTCTTTTGGTGCTCAATGTATGCTTAGTTTTGATTTCGTTAGCTCTGTGAAACGTCGATTGTTAAAGATTTCGATGAAATTGTGGAATAAAGCTTTTCATTTGCATTGAACCAAATCCATGCAGCATTTCTATTCAATTCGATCCTTAATTAACTGAGATTAAATTTTCGAATCGAATTTAGCTATGTTTGCAGATTGAAAATATAAATGATTTACTCACATAGGGTCAAGGCCGATTATTATTTACGAACTCATGAGTGAGTTTTTAATTTCACATCATCTGTGACAATCGCTGGCTTCTATATTGGAGAGTCAGATGTTTTTGGCACTCTGGTTATGAAAATTTAACACATTAATGTTTGCTGTTATTGTTCCCTCGCATGATTTCTGCATGAGAGGTGTGTCGGATGATGATGAGTAAGATACTAGCTTTCACCAGTTCCATGCTCTTGCCTCTTTCTTGACTTCCCAATCACTGTCATCTTCGACTGAACTGTACATTGTAAAGATTACTGCATTTAGTTTGTTTGAACCTCGGCTTAGATATTGATTGTAGTTTTGCCGTTGACCTAAACGCTGGCCTGACGGCATTACTTTTCAAATATCGAAAGAAAAATTCCGCTGTTCCTGCCTTCTTAAGAATTCGAAGAAGAAATACTTCATACATCTGAACATGGCATGACTTTTTTTTTTTTTTTTTTTTTTTTTTTTTTTTGTAAAACCAGCAATCAGGGGATGGCCCCTACTCATGCAGTGCATTGTGCAGGTTTAGGAAAATAGGTTATAGGAAGGTGGAAAGAGGGGGTAGTGTTTGTGGACATTTGACAGTAGGATATACAATTCTACTGATTGATGTGGCCACCATTCTAATGTTGTGTTGCACTAATCCAACGCTACTATTTTGTTCTGAAAATGCTAAATACTCACTATTTTTGACTACTTCAACCGATTTTCCTAGCGGCCACTCAATGCGCTGACCACTCGGCCAGTAATTGAATCTTTTTCATGAAAAATTTTTTTTATATTTTATTTTTATTTTTAGTATGACACATACGATGCATTTCATTTCTGTAGAGGCATTGGAATGATTAATTACATTGGGTACGAAAATGCAGCTGAATTTGGCAAATATCTAGAGAGTTTCTATGGTAAGTTAAAATACAAAAAGGTTTTCAAAGTTAAGATTTGAAAATAGTTCCACAAAATCGTAAAAGTAAGACGTAAGAAAACTCTAAAACGACAGACATCATGTCTCATTTTGTTGAATACCTGATGTAATCTTGTTTTCTTTGAAGGTTACGTACCATCACTTTGGTCAGCGAATCGGGATCATTGTGAACCTGACAGACCGATGCGACTGCTGCGTAGAGAGATGAAAAATGAAACGAAATTCGATTTTGTAAGTTGTTCTGGAAAATATGGATTTGTATGTTCGACAAACATTTTGAATGGCGAGATTCAGTTTAAAAATGGTACGCAATTATCCATCAATAGAGATGATGTCCTTAAGTATTGTGATCCCCAAGCCGGATATGCATATGATCAGCAGAATTGTTTGATAGTTTTCGATGTAATTTTATTATAGATTGGCACACGATGGAAATAATTTCAATATGATTCTGTATATGAAAAATCACGAAATTTAAACAAGAATATTGATTGTGCTCTCCTATTTATCCCCAACAAATTAATAAAATTGTCTTGCATTTGTAATTGTAATCATAAAATAAAAATGCTTATAAAACATATGATATTATAAAATAAAATGCTAAACACATGTTAAAGACATTTTAATTTCTTTAATCAATTTCATTTCAATGGTTCGTAAAAATGTTCACGCGGAGACATATTAGGGAACAAAGGTTCCAAAGTAATGATTCGGAATGCAATGACGACACCATGAGTAGGTATTAAAAATAAAAATATTCTCTGCCGCTGAAATTCAAAGTTGATCAAAGAGTGGTAGGTAAAAGAGTGATAAAAGAGTGCTTAAAAGTTTCGATTTGAATACCAGGAAATTGCGACTCAATATCGATATGGCAATAAGGTGCTTCATATTAATATAATTATGACTCATTATCCCCATGACCATTAAGTGTATTCAAAAAGTATATTTTTCTAAGATAATGCTCATGGTTTCGCTTGAGCTGCTATTAAACCACAAACGGTCAGAAAATAATCAGAATCAAGGTTAATCAAGAGGGATATGGTTTACCACATGTAATTATAAAGCTGAACATGTGTAAAGAATGCTATAATCAGACTAACTTTTTTTTTGTTTTCAGTTCTTACGGTTAAAAATAACGGCAAAAATATCGATAACAATGCATTACAGGATATGAGTGTGTATGATCCAGTTTAAAATACTCCACAGTATTCGGTAGACTTTAAAGCGAACAAGTTTGTTACGCCATGAAATTCAAACAAATTCATCGTCTTTTAATTCTTACATTCGTATTGTGTTCTAAAATAATACGCGGTGACAATAGTGAGGAGGCCAAAAAAATGGCATATTTTTGGCGGTGTCTTGTTTTACATTGAAGTCGAACAGAAGGTGAAGTGAATAAATAAAATAGAAAATTCTTTAACGAAATAATAATAAAAAAAATTACTTAAGAACCATGAGTAATGAAGCATAAAACACTGCATATCACAGTCCATCTTAGAAAATAAACATCAAATGTGTAGAATTTATTTGTTGTAATCACAGAGAAAAAAGCAACTGAAAATGAATATATGTGGAGCATAGAAGCAAAACCCGATAGGATTTTTTGAGATTTCTACATCAAAAATCAAGAATTTATTTGCTTTCGAAGAGCAGACAAATTATTTTATTTAAGTCTGAACTGATTGAGAACATTATGCGACAATAATTTTGTAAAATTGAATAAAGGCTTACGAAAATCAATTTCTTCGACTTTTCTTCCACCAAAAAACAAAAAAAAAACTAAACTTTCTACGGAGTCTGACCTGAATGAGAACATCCCAACTAAACTAAACACAGCCTTCAATTTCATGCTAAAATAATCGAGTTTTCTATCCATCCTCACGCGCCCAGTTTGACAAAAAGCTATTTTGATTGTTTGACAAACTCAAAGCTTTAAAAGTTCAAAGGTACACTCAGCCACAAAAGTATACATACGGATAACAAATTTCAGAAATTTTTTAACCAATCCGTTTTCGTTGAAAAACTTTATAATTGTCTGACATCTTTCTTCGATTTTAAGACGGTCTTTTGCATTGGTTCAGAAATTTGTGAAATTTGTTATCCGTATGAATACCTTTGTGGGCCTGTGCAGGGCTACAATTCAGTTCAATTTCAGAAATTTTTTAACCAATACAAAAGACCGTCCTAACATCAAGGAAACTATAAAGATTTTCAACGAAAACGGATAAGTTAAAAAATTTCGGCAATTTTTTAACCGTATATGTATATACTTTAGTAACTGTGTGTAGTTGATATTAAGTTTCGTGAGAAACGAAAAATTTTGATTAACCTCCGATAATATCGTTCAGCTGGAATCGAATGCTAGACGATTGCATGTTAAAGTTGCTTTATCGATTACTTTTTTTTTTTTGTTTGTTTTGTTTTTAGTATAATGCTGACGAGGCATATCAGCACTGTAAAAGTCTCGGTATGACTAATAACACACAGCATGTTCAGGAAACCGAATTTCGCAAATATGTTACGAGTTTCTACGGTAAGTTGATAGAAAAAATTTTTTAAAGTGGATCGTTGAAAATACTTGCACAAAATTTAAAAGGCCAACATCAAACAAATCTAAGACGATATACAATATGTTTCATTTTAATGAATATCCTAAGTAATATGTTTTTTTTAAAAGGTTACGTACCAACACTTTTGGCAATGAACTACGCTGATTGTCCATCTAAAACACGTGGGTTTGTACTGTGTACAACGGCGAATAAAAAACTTGTCAACGAAGTTTGTTCGAAAAAATTTGGATTTACTTGTGAGGCAGAAATTTTGTATGGCGAGATTCAATTTAAAAATGGTACGCAGTTATCCATCAAAAGAGATGATGTCATTAAGTATTGTGATACCCAAGGCGGACATGCATTGGATCAGGAGAATTGTTTGATCGTTCTCAAAACATAAAAATATTGAACACAATTTGGGGGAAATAATTAAAAGACTACTTCAAATAATTAAAAAAAGTGAAATATTTAAAAGAAAATATATACTCAGTAGCATAAATCCGCTGCATGCAAGAATGAAAATTATAAAAATATATAATAATTTTGGGCATTCAAATAAACGGCATTCATTTCAATTTAGCTTAAAATTAAACTTTTATTTAGGAAATCAAAATAAATACTGTTTGAGGGAGGTATTGGTTTCGTATTTCTGGTTTCAGCAAATAGAAAAATTGTCAACGGAATTTGAGGAGGAGTTTTTATTTGATTTCGTTTACATCGTATACATCAACAAAAATATCAAAAATAGTTGATATAAGCGCTTTAAATTATTTATGTTTTATTTACTAAACACTCTCATGCCAATATCTGCCTCAAAGGATATGCTTTTACCACAATTTCTGAATGCAAAACAAAAAACTACAGGTATTGATGTGAACAATGTTTGGTTTCAACAGTATGGTGCAAATTGCTGCCACATTTGCATGCCACAATTGATTTATGTCATTAAACGTTTGATGGCCGTTTAATTAGCCAAAATTGTGATATGAATTGGCCGCCAAGAAGCTGCGATTTGACACCGTTGGACAATTTTCTGTGGGGCGCCGTTAAAGAAAACGTGTCTTGCCGACAAACCAGAGACAATTAAACATTTGAAGACCAACATTCGTGATGCCATTGCCGAGATAGGACCCCATACACACGAAAAAGTCCAACAAAATTATTCCGATCGAAGGAAGTACTGTGAAGCCATAATGAATGAAATAATATTCAATTTCTAAACGGGAACAATAGTAACTCACAACAAAATAATAAATTTTTTGTTTTATGGCACTTTTAAAATTTAAACTTTTAAATGGACCACCCTATATTTCACTTTCATAAATCAACACCATAACGATATTTGTTTCCAGAGGATTTAAAAGTCGCATAAGCATAGAATATGGCGTTGCCAATTATCACTAATAATGGCCACAGACGAACAAAACACACAGAGAGACTTAAAGACTGTAATTTAAAAGCGTTGGCAAAAAATAAAATAAAAAGTAAATAAGAATTTACAACTTTATGACATGAATAATCAGGAATAGAGAGAGAGAGAGAGAGAGGGAGTGACAGAGAGACTTATTTAATTAATTGTAGCTGGTGACTAAGAGAATAAAGAATTTTTCCCTACAACACAGCATATTTTATGGCGTCTGTGACCATGCAAGAGTTTTATATAAGCAATAAAATAATTTAAATTAAAGAGTTATTAAGAGTTTATGGAGGACATTTAAAATACTTGCCAACCAAGGAATACTTCAAATTGTATTTAATCATTAAGAAGAAAAGGAGCTTACCTGCAAAGAAAAAAGAGAAAATAAAATAATTAAATTAGTAAAGATATCCAACGAAAGGGTTAATTTATTTTTGCCTACATTAAGGCGTTAGTAAATAAAAAAATATTTAATAATAATGAATTGCGGTTTGATGAAATCGTAATAAATTTGCAAATACTGTTGCTGTATGAATACTCTTTTTTGATTTTACTTAATAACCGCACTGCCCGTATTTTAATATATCAATTTGTTATCTTTTTTGAAGATAACATCGAGGTTTATTGCGCCTATTCCTTTGATCGTAATGCACGTATTTTGAAAAAAAAGTTCATGTGATTTTTGGGCTTCCAGGATTCCTCTTGTTCGAATAACATCCAATGCTACTTGTTGACTTATAGGCGTGTTACTCTTATAGCACTGGACTTTTGAATCCTGTTTATTTGATGAAAAAAGATTTCACTTGCAGTGTTTTATTTGAACACAAATGCCACATAAAGATAACATCACGAAGTCTATTTTGGAGCTTCGAAATCTTATCTAGAGGATAGTTGAGAAGATTATTACTAATGATAGGAAACCACCAAATTCTTTTAATTCATTAGAGTACCGACGTAATTTTTTCGAGATTTCTTAATCTTTTTTTTTTTTTTTTTTTCTTTGAATTCGACTGAGTGCATGAATATGTAGATCATATGGGCAGTGCTTTGCATAAGTTATTATAGAAGGAATTTGTTTCGATAATTTTGTTTCTTACAACCCAAACAGTCTCAATTCAAATTTAAACGCTACTTACATTTACGAATTAACAAAATAGATTGCGATAAATCATGCAAGTTCCACACAAAAAGAAGACGGGGAGATGCCCATGGGTTAGAATGTAAAACTTTGCTCTTTTAGAATCTCTGTGATGTCGTGATGATATTGAGTTGTCCAAAATGTTTAACTACTGATGTACGTCTCTGACAAAGTCGAATAATTCCAATAATAGAGTCACCATGGAGCTTTGAAGCGCTAACTTCTTAAATTACCCCATTGCCCTCAACCTATTTGGAATATCTGTGAAATGTCTCCATTAATCCTGTTGCCTATGCAAACTGTTATAAGATAAATATCTCAGACGTTTCCTTCTAAGAAGCATTAACGCCGCACAAATACACATAGTACACATACGGATAACAAATTTCAGAAATTTTTTTAACTAATCCGATTTCGTTGAAAATCTTTGTAATTGTCTGACAACTTTCCTCGATTTTAAGACGGTCTTTTGCTTTGGTTCAGAAATGTGTGAAATTTGTAAATCGGATGCATACCTTTGTGGGCCTGTGTAGGGCCACAATTCAGTTCAATTTTAGAAATTTTTTAACCAATGCAGAAGACCGTCCTAACATCAAGGAAACTATAAAGATTTTCAACGAAAACGGATTAGTTAAAAAATTTCGTAAATTTTTTAACCGGTACGTATAATTTAGTAACTGTGTGTATGTGTTCACGTGATTCGTTTTTCTAACACCGAAGCCTACATATTGGAATTGAATCGATCAGTATTCTCAACTAATGCCCCGCTTGTCACTATCCTCAGACTACAGAATTGTCTCTCTCCATTCCACCTTTTACAGGGTGCCAGCTGCCAAACTCATTATTCCTACTCAGACAAGATCTGAAAACTATCAAAAGCATGGTTGATCAGATCAGCAGGCTCATTGCCATAAATTCCCACTTGACCTGATAATGATTCTTATTCCAAATACATAGTTACATATATAATTGGTGATTACAACTGTTCAAATCAGGATTACGACCTAGCTGCTCACACCACTTATTTGGTGGGTGTTCATTGTTTGTACATAACTGGCGAGTTTTGTACAATTTAAAGTCGAGTCCGAGCGACTGATTTTTTGCAGAAACTTTTCAATGCAATTTTATTTATTCTCAGAGGTTTTGTTGGCAATAAAGTCTGATCTGGGGGGCTTGAACCGTGGCCTCACATCGAATAGGTCAACACACTACCTAATAGACTAGGTTAGGTACAGGTTTGATATCACAAAGCTCACTTAAGCATGCATAGCGGCCCGTTGTGATGCCACGGGTGAACGCAGTCCCTGTACTGACCATGTGACCTAATAGACTACGACGATTTCTTATTTGCCAAGATCGTCTCTGTATATTATTACAAACCACTTGAGCTGTTTTTAAAACTTATTTACAAAACGTGGCTTGATTCTGCATATAAGTATTAGTATTACGTCAACAATTTCGATGCATCGAATAAAAGGTATCGATCTTTAGTGGATGCTGATCAGTGAATAAAAACGTCGGATTGTTTCGCTGTATCGATAAGTTACTACGAGCGTTTTTCAAAAATCGATGTAAATACATATATCATTCACCATATGTACATATGTACAGTGAGCGTCATAAGTGAGTCAACACTTTTGTCCTTAAGTATAAAACAGTTTTGTTCTTAAGTATAAAAAGTTCCTTTATCATGAATTGTTGGTTTTGTTTTAACATTTTATAAGTAATAGATAACGTTTTTATTTTTGGAAATTTATTCGACTATTCTCATTTACTTTTCTCGCTATCCTAAGAAAATGAATTATTTCAATGGTTTTACTCACTTTTGGCGCTCAGTGTATATACTTGACTGGACTCTCTACAAACGTACATGCCCATTGTGAAATATAAATAAATTTAATAAAGTACTGTGTCACAATGAGCAGCGGTACTCGGTACTCTAATGGCCTAGAATGTCTAACCGCAAACTTTATTAACAAATATGAAAAACATTAATAAACATACATAATGGACACACTATACGAACGGTGGATAATAAATGAAATTCAGTCAAACAAGTTTTTAATTCCACAAAAGTATTTTCAAAATTATTTTCAAAATATTAATTGATTGGATGACAATCAAAAGGTTTCGACCTTTTCAAATGGAAATGGAATCAAAATTCCTGAAAATAATGTAAAAAAAGGCACTTTCCTGGCAATTAAGAGTGCGTTCTTTATTGAAACGCAAATTATTACAAAACAATCCGATTTTTAAATCTGAATCGTGAGTACTTCAAGAGAGGAGTATGAGTAATATTGGTTGCCACAGTCGTTCGGTGATTAATGGGGCATTAGAAATATAAATACATGTCCAGTATAAGACTGCTGCTATAATTATTAAAGGTCTGAGAATAAAGAATACATTTTTTTTGTGGTTAATAATATCAACAACAATCCATTATAGAATACAAGTATATAAGCTTCCGTTTAAAATATTTCACAGTATTCAGTAGACCTTAAAACGAACAAGTTTGTTACGCGATGAAATTCAAACAAATTTATCGTCTTTTAATTCTTACATTCGTATTGTGTTCTAAAATAATACGCGGTGACAATAGTGAGGAGGCCAAAAAATGGCATATTTTTGGCGGTGTCTTGTTTTACATTGAAGTGGAACAGAAGGTGAATTAATAGAATTGAAAATTCTTTCTTAAAAATATAAAAAAATCCACTTAAGTTTACTGACCAATGAAACACAAAACTATTTACAATCGATTGGATAATTTGATTTTGAGTTGGCCGCCTATATCGGAAGAGTATTTATCAAGAATGCAGAACGTATTTGTTGTTCGCAAAGATCAAACACGTCATTACCGGGTTTCTTTAAAAATAAAATTTACGTATCATTTATAGTCCTTGTGCTCTATTTCCCAGCAATATTCACGCAATTTTGAATTCGTGTTCTCGGTGAAACGATAATTTTTAAAGACTTCGACTAAATTATCGAGTAATATTGTTGCTCTGAAACTAAATCCTCTCGGATGATCTTGAATACAGTAATCCCTCGATTAACGTCTCAGTTGTTCTAAAAATTTGACGACCGAAACAACGTCAATCGAGGCGACGTAAATCGAAGGATTACTGTAGCAGCAAATTCCTATTCAATTCGATCTTTAATGAATCGGTATTGACTGATTGAGCAAAAAACGGCTTAGTATGAATGATTTTATCGTATCCGGCCTGTATGCCTGTCCCAATAGGGGTGATTCTATTGGTCCATCAACAAATTATTGTTTGCCAACTCATAAGCAGGCCACTAATAATTCATCATCTATGTCTGTGCATTTTACATATTCAAGAGGCGAATGGTTTTGGTGTTCTGGACTTTAAAATGAAATGCGATGATTGCTAGAACCATTCCCTTGAATGGCTTTTGTAGGAGTATCGAGTCTGAGGAGGAGGAAGATGTCGCTTCTTTGAGCACACAAGCATCTGTGCACTCCACATACCTTAATCTAAACTTGCTGGCACAACCATATATTTTAGTATCCAAAGAAGCATTCAAGTGCCTTTGGTTTTTAAGACGTTGCAAGAAATACTTCTTCAGCAGGTCTATTTATGCAAAATTCAGGTGTGTTATGAGCCGAGGAGGTTTTCATCAATGACAGTACAGCACTCAAATATCGTGATTCATTAGAGCAACGTCGCAGTTTAGCTTGTGATTCATTGTTTAGGGTTACTGTGATGGAATGTGCTCTAACGATCTGAACGGAACACGTCCGTTCATAGTGAATTGGATAGAGGTTTGGATCAATACAATGCAAATGAAATTCATGGTTTAAAAAGCGTTTTTCACTTTCAATATGAATATGAACGGCTTCAAACCTAGTGACCTTAAGCATCTCATATAACATATTTTTCAAGTACCAACTTAATACACTGCACGATATAAAACACCATCTACTTCTGAAATGCATTGTAACTGTTATGGTTTTTATCCATCTTCCTCATAATTAGCACCTGACGTCAAATAAAAGTGACCTACTCCTGACAGTGACAAATAATTTTTAGAATGGAAGCCCATTTAAATCGATTTTTCGAGTTTTCTTCCCCAAGAGATAGGTTAGGTTAGGTTAGAGGACGTGTACTTGTCAATTAAGACAAGTACAGTACCCGGAGGTGGAATTGACGCATTGTACAACGTCCTAGTTTCTCACACCAGTCATGTTGTGTGTGTTAATTTTATACATGAGTGGTGGGACCTACAGTTTAAAGTCAACTCCGAACGAAAGATTTTTGAGAAACTTTTTCATGGCAATTTTATCTACTCTCACAGTTTTTGCCAGAAATATGCTGAGAGGAAGTCGCCGAAGAAATACTTTTCATATTTCGTTTTGATGTCTGACCTGGGGCTCGAACCCTGGCTTTACATCTAATAAGCCAACGCACTACCTACTAGACTACGGCGTCTTCTCCCCAAGAGATAAGGCTTTCTTTATTTATAGAAGTCTAACCTAAAAAGGATAATTTCAATTATACTAACTACAGTCTTTAATTTCATTCAATAATAATGAAGTCACCTATCTATCCAAACGCCTAGTTTTTTTTTTTTTTTTTTTTTTTTTTTTTTTTTTTTTTTTTTTTTATCAAACTATTTTGATTGTTTGCCATACCCAAACTTTTAAAAGTTCAAAGGTAATTGAAGTTAAATTTCGTGATTGACAACGTACAACTGGAGTCTTATCATCTCAAATTCATCCGGCCAGTAGTAGTAAATTCTTCATTATCGATAACTTTTTATGTTTCGTAATTTTTCCGTAAAAATCTGAAATAAAATTGAGATACGTTTCTTTTTATTATTTTCTAGTACACTGCGAACGACACCTTTCAGTTTTGTGAAAGCCTCGGAATGTTTAATGTTAATAACTTATTTTACGTTGTACCAATCGAATTTGGCAAATATCTTGAGAATGTCTACGGTAAGTTCGAATACAAAAACTTTTCAAAATTGTGATTTAAAAGTAGTTTCACAGTCTAAGACGATAGCCATTATGTCTGTTTGTAACTTTGTTGAATATCGTATCTAATTGTTTTTTCTTTGCTTTGAAGGTTATGTACCATCTCTTTGGATAGGGAATTGTAAATATGGCGGAACGGGAGATCTGTTGCATAGTCGGCAGAGTGAAATGGAAATTATCAATAAGCCATGTTCCGACAAATTTGGATATATTTGTTTGGCAGAAATTCTGAACGGCGAGATTAAATATAAAAATGGTACGGAGTTAATCATCAATAGACGGGATGTCATGATATATTGTAATCCCCAAGGCGGGCATACATTTGATCAGGAGAATTGTATGATAGTTTTCGAGAGATTTATGTAAGCATAGCTTCGTTCTCGATGGAAATAATTTCAATATAAAGCTGAATATAAAAAAGAAGATAGTGCTCTCCTATTTAGAGATAATAATTCAACGCAATTGGCTTGCATTTGTAATTGTAATCATAAAATAAAAGTGCTTATCAAACGTATGATATTGTAAAATAAAATGCTGAAACATGTTAAATACATTTTAGTTACTCTAATCAATTTCATTTCAATGGTTCGTAAAAATGCTCACGTAAAGATATATTGGTAACCGAAGATTTTGTTGGGATAGGTTAGGTTAGGTTAGGTTAGAGGACGTGTACTTGTCAATTAAGACAAGTACAGTACCCGGAGGTTGAATTGACACATTGTACAACGTCCTAGTGTCTCACACCACTTATGTTGTGTGTGTTAATTTTATATATGAGTGGTGGGATCTACAGTTTAAAGTCGACTCCGAACGACAGATTTTTAGAAACGTTTTCATGGCAATTTGATTTACTCTCAGAGTAATTTCCAGAAATCTGCTGAGAGGCAGTCGTCGAAGAAATACTTTTTGTATTTTGTCTTGATGTCTGGCCTGGGGCTCGAACCCTGGCTTTACGTCTAATAAGCCAACACACTACCTACTAGACTACGACGACTTTTCTTGGGATATCGAAGCATTAATCTATTGTCGGTTTAGTTAGTTTTCTGCCACCAATCTAGGACTATTTAATCGAACATAAGAAAGTTCGAGTCGCGAGACCAACAGCAGCCAACATCATGAACGCCTATTGCAATTTAAAGAATATAAAAATAAAGTAAAGAAATTTTTTAAAAAGAAAAACTTTGCTCTTAATTAAGAGTGCGTTCTTTATTGAATCATAAATGGTTACAAAACAAACAAATTTTTACATGTGAATCGTTAGTACTTCAAGAGTGGAGTATGAATAATATTGGTTGCCACAGTCGCTCGATGGTTCAACGACCATTGGTTGTTGTAGCATTAGAAACACAAATGCAACTTCAGAATAACACTGCTATTATAGTACTACAGATTCTAAAGAATTATTTTTTTGCCGTTAATAATATCAACAACAATAAATAACGGAATACGAGTCTATAAACTCCCGTTTAAAATATTTCACAGTATTCGGTAGACTTTAAAGCGAACAAGTTTGTTACGCCATAAAATTCAATCAAATTCATCGTTTTTTAATTCTTACATCCGCATTGTGTTATAAAATAATCCGCGGTGACAATAGTGAGGCAAAAAAATGGCATATTATCCGTGGTCGCTTGTTTTACATTGAAGTGGAACAGAAGGTGAATCAATGGAATTGAAAATTCTTTCTTAAAAATTAAAAAAAATTCCGTTAAGGACTAATGAAACACAAAATTAATGACAAACGAAAGGATAATTAGATTTTAAGTCGGCCGCCTATATCAGAAGAATATTCATAAAGAACGCAGAAATTAGTTGTTGTTCGCAAAGATCAAACACGTCATTACCGGGTTCTTGTGCTCTATTTCCCAACAATATACACGTAATTTTGAATTAGTGTCCTCGATGAACCGTTAAGTGTTAAGGATGTCGATGAAATTATTGAGCAAGATTGTTACGTGAGAACTTTTCATTTGCACTGAAACTAAATCGACTTGGATGATCTTGAATAGCAGTAGTGAGACCAGAAAAGTCACTTTTTTTTATTTGATTTATTATGATCTACATAGCACAAGATACTAAATCTTATAAGTGACAGTGCTATGTTTACAATCAAGGTTCCATTTTCATTGGAACCCAACATTACATCGATTTGAAACTGAAAATCCGAAAATTGTTTCCTTGTTTATTCGGTCTATGTCGGGAATAAGTCATCAAATGATGAAAAATGCCACATTTTACTGCATTTCATTAACAAAGAAAAGAGAAAAAAAAGTTCATTTTATCTATCCATTTCAGGTTGAATACAACTGTCAACTAAGAGGTTAAGAGTAAATAAAAATTGAAGAAGAATCTTGCTGTCCCATTAAATTAATTTTAAAATCTCACTTTAATTGAGTATGACTAACCTAAAGAGTGTGTGTGTTTCTTTTTATTGAACCACAAAAATGTTTTTGAAATACGCATCGTGCATAATATGCGTCAGAAGAATTAGTTATAGAGTCTACCGCTTATAATTATAAGAAGCTTCTTATCAGTGAAATCAATCTGCCTACTTAATAATATCCTACCCTACGATACCCTACCAAACAATAGGATAAGATATGAAGTGATTAACTTATGCAAAGAAATGTTGGCGAAAGACCAACATCAGCTGTGTGAAAGGTAGCGCCGTCCTGTTGAAAACACGTATGGTTGGTGTCCAGATCATCCATTTCAGACTAAAACATATTATTCAAAACATGGTAATCATAGACCTATAGTGCTCGCAGTTGACTGTGATGGTCTAACTGATATTGTTCTCAAAGAAATATGGACTCATTGGGACGGTGACAATGTGTGCGATACGATATGCTCAAACAGAACTCCCAAATTGACCGTTGATTTGATAAAACAGACTGAATTAATGCCAAATAATTTGACAGTTATAGCTTCATCAATATGATCGTTATAAACCGTTAAAGTTCGTAAGTACCTGTTTAGAGACCCGAAATTTGAGAGTTAACCGACTAAGAGCCAAGTGTTGGAATAGCCTGATGGTCAGATGGTAATACTATGTACAGTTGTGTTCATAAAAATAGGAGTGAGCCCATTGAAAAACAAAAGCTTAAATTATAACATATAAAAACATGGTTTAATTCAATTTTTTGGTGTCATGTAATGTTGATTCAATACTAAATAATTTAAGTTATTCATTAATTAAATAAAGCTTTCAACAAGTAAGCAAATGGAAGTTTAAAAAAAATATCTTAAAAAGTGCTGTTCAAAATAATAGGAGTATTTCAGTTTTCATAAACTACTATTACTATTAAAAAAGTTAAAAAAGCTTATGACTATAATCAGAAACTTTAAATACGATTAGTATTTGGTAGAATAGCCTTTACTTTTTATTACAGACCACATCTACGAGGCATAGAGGCAACTAAATCCTGGCATCGTTTTAGTGGAATTTTATTCCACCTATCATGCACTACAGACCACAACTCAGTTGCATTTGACGGTTGTCTCTAGGCAACATATTTTTTAACATCTCCCCATTGATGTTCTATGCGATTAAGGTCAGGAGACTGAGCTGACCACGCCATAACCTTTACCCCATTAACCCGAAACCACTCATTTGCTAATTTACTGGTGTGTTTCGGGTCATTGTCTTGTTGGAATATCCATTTTAGAGGTGTGGAATATGGTAACATCACTTCTCTCAAAATGCCGCCATAGACGTTCCTATCCATTATGTTTCTAATTCGATGTATTGGGCATAAACCATTGTGTGAAAAACTGCCCCATATCATTAGTTTTGCACCACCATGTTTAACTGTCTTTTGTGTATACTGAGCTTTATATTTGGTGTTGGGCGGACGTCTAACATGCTGTCTAGACCCAGTGCCACCAAATAAAACAATTTTGCTGTCGTCGGTCCACAATAAGTTCTCCATTTTTCTTTCGGATATTTGATATGTTCTTGGGCAAACTTTAAGCGTGCTACTGCCTGTTTTGTATGTCAACAATGGCACCTTTTGTGAACTTCTTGCGAATAAATTGTTGTCCATCAGACGCCTACGAATAGTAGGGACACTTACGGCAAGATTCAGATCCTTTTGTATTTTATTTGAAGACGCTGAAGGATTTATTTTGCTGTATCGCACAATTCGGCGGTCATCGACAGCATATGTTTTCGCCTTGCGCCCACGCGTTTCGGGCTTCTTTTTATATTTTAATGTATTTGTGATCATTTGATCGGAGTAATTTAAGATTTCCTTAGTTACTTTGTAAGTTTTGCCTTTTTTTCGAAGATTTTTAATTAGTTTTCTCTTTTCTTCAGTACAGTGCTTTTCTCGTCCCACTATTACAAAAATTTATGTGAATCACTGTAGAAAAAGTTTTAACTACATTTTTCCGTACTTATTTTTCACTTTTTTCTTTAAATTATGTGCTGTAATATTTTTATTTTTAAAAGAACACTCACACTCCTATTTTTTTGATCAACTGAATTCAAGGGCAAACACAGAAATGAATCAATTTCATCGTAAATATTAAAGTTATTACCAGATTATTTTTAGTATTTTATTTCTTACATATCATTGTAACTACCATTAAAATATATCATGTTTTGCAAATTGGTAGAATAAAAAATTTTAACTTTGAAAATATTACATGGTAGCACTCCTATTATTTTGAACACAGCTGTATATCCCTAAAGTTATAGGGTTGCCACTTGTATTGCCAATGAATAAATCTCTCTGTTTCATTGCAAATGCACATAGGATGCGTTGGAAGAAATAGCATCACTAAGTGGGGTAAGAAAATAACGGAACTGAGCACCAAAATAGCTCTTTGAGAATGAAGAAGCCTATTTTCGAAAGGAAAAAACACATGAGTAACGTGAGTGGCCAATAAAATATTCAGTAACTTTAATTATGATAAGAAGGGATTGAAAATTGTATGATAAGCTTCCTTAAATTAATGATTAATTAATAAATAATTGCATTCCAACAATAAAGATCCTCATTTATTTAAAGCCCTAAGGTATGCAAGCATTAAGTTTTATTATTAGTTGCCTAAAACTATGCCGTATTTTATATTCATTTTTTATAACAAATTTCTTCTCAATTATGTTCTTCTTTTATTGACCTCATTAGCGTGTTTCTTTATATTTTTATTGCCTGTTCAACGATTCATTATAAATTTTTGATCACATTTTATATGTATTAGGAGTAGAAAATAAAAAGAAAAAATTAATTTTTTCTCTTTCTCTCTCTCTCTATTGTTATTAAATGAAATTAAATTTCATTTTTCTTTTTTATTTTCATTCTTGCCATTTTTGTGGCATTTCCTCTTACGGCACAAGTTCATGAAAATGAAGAATTTTTCTAAAACATTGTTCTTGTACATAAATTTTGTCAGGTTTTTCTCTCTTCATTCAACTATTTTATGCAAGTCATTTATAATTTAAAATCGTAATAGTAGCCCAGTTTAACTCAAAAAAAAAAAAAAAATAAAAACGAGAAACGAATTTTGTGGAACTGCACCCAAAACTATGCATCACGTTGATGCCTATAGTATTCACTCTATGAGGCAAGGTGACAACATATAGTATTTAAAAGAAATGATGAGTAAAGCTCAAGAACATGGCCATATTAAAAACAAAAATTTATTTTGTTTTTAACAACTTTCAAAGCCATGTTTTAGAAAGAGATAAAAATATGGCATGGTTTTAGGCTTGGAAATGAAATGCAAAGTCAAATAATTTACAATGGCGAACAAAGTAAAGTTTTTAGCAAAAATACACTAAATGGAACACTTTGCCCACTGTACGATCAACATAATTGGCCGATTGATAATGCAATTTTTCGTTTTCACACTAATTTCACTCTATTCGATGCTAAACCCACTTAATTTGTCATTACAACTCTTTAGTCAGGATTATAACCTAGCTTTTCACACCACCTATGTTGTGTGGGGTAATTTTAGGCATGATTGACGGGACCTACAATTTATTGTCGACTCCGAACGACATATTTTTGAACAACTTTTTAAGGCAATTTTTAATTTTACTGTCAGAGTTTTTGTCAGCAAATTGCTGAGAGGAAGTTGCTGAAGATAAACTATAGATGTCTAAGATAGGGTTTGAAACTCACGATCGCGTTTAATAAGGTAACACACTACTACTAGACTACGGCGACTTCAAAACCCACGAACTAGAAAAAGAAATGTGAATAACGAGGAGAATAGCTGCTGTAGAGCGCAGTATTGAAGAATTTTCTGAAATAACGATTCGTCGCCTTTTCAACTTCTTCGTTTTTGTTCTGTTCGACAATCTTGAATTGAGTGCCTACAAAACACAGCCTAAACATGAACTCAAGTGAACAACCAGTCGATTGGTAAGCATTTTCATCAAAGAATTGCGTTTAGTTATGAAGCTCGTTTCGGCTTAAATGGCCACGGTTAATAAGCAAAATTTCCGTATTTGAAACGAAGACAATTATTCCACAAGTATTATAAGAAAACGATATCTTCCCTATTCCTTATTGACCATGCTTAATGGTTTTTATGTAAACAAACCTTAACCAGCTAACATCAGTGATGTTTGGTTTTAAAAAGTCCGCCGTAACATATCATACAGATTTACTGCGAATTGAATTTGGTGATGATAACGTTCTTTATAGAAATGGTCCTGTACACTGGCTGGCTCGTTCGGGAGAATTAACATCTCTGGATTACATTTATGGGGTTATGTTAAGTCAGTCATTCGTGAAACATTAGAAAGCAACATTCCTATCAGCGTCCATTTAAACTCGATTTTTGGAAAACAGTCATCAAAAATTTAACTCATCGAACGAATCATGTATGTAACTGGGAGACATAGCAAACCGATGATGGAAAGCATATTTAAAATATAAATCAAACATCTAGCAACTTGACCCCGTAGAACTTTTTCTTACAAGGTTTTCATAAAACACATGCGGTTGCGAATAAGCTACAAGCCATAGTGGTTCTCGAACCTTTTGAGTGGGCTCCACACCCAGAGAAATTGCGGCAGACATTTGAACAATCATACATATATTCGCCGTAGTCTAACAGGTTATTAGATGCGTACGCGCGGTTAAAACTTACGTTTAGTCATTTCAAACTCAGACATATGAAATACTACGTATGAAAAAGAAATATTTCATTCAGCGACTTATTGTCAGCAGTATTCAGACAAAAGCTATGAGAGATAAATGAAATTGTCATGAAAAGTTTCTCAAAAATATGTTGTTCGGAGTCAAAGTTTAAACTGTAGGTTTTGTCACTCATGGATAAAATTAATACACACACACAGAACATTTGGTGTGAAAAGCTAGGTTGTAATCTTGGCTAAATAGTAACCATCCGGGATAATGTTTCGTGCTCGTAAGTATAATTCCCTGTCTACTATTTAATAGGCAACTCTGGGCTGATGATATTCATGGATCGTACTTCTTCATGAACAAGGAACATCACAACGTTATACTAAATGGAGCAAAGTATTGTGAGATGGTAACTGCAGTTTTTGACAAACTTAACCCATAAATTGGACCCACATTAGCTGTAGATTAGAGCGTAATGTGAGATTTGAAATAAATATGAAGCAAGTTCATAGAGCACTTTGCTGACTACATGGATAAAATTACTACACACACAAAGTGGATGATGTGAGAAGGTGGGTTGCAATCCTGACTAAATGGTTGTATAGTGAAACAACCATATTGCCAAGTAATACTATTCGTCATTTCGGCTAATCTTCCTCAATACAATGAGAGGAAACTGTTCCAGATTTATAATTCTTGAACGGTTTGATGCATATGCTCGCTCTCAATACGTGTAGATTTATAGCCTGTCATCGCTGCAGGTTATTACCGGGAATATTTCATACAAAAATTTCTCATAAATTCAAACTGAAACTCCAATTATTTATTTTAGATTTCAGTTGTTAAAAAGATGATGATGATGCTGTTCGTTTTTTTTATGGATAATATGATGCAGTTTTAGAATATTATTGTTGTTATTTCTGTTATATGTTTAGCTGCTCATAAAGAATAGTTTCTTGTTTTTTTTTCCTAAATATTTCATGAGATTCTTGAAAATAAAAATTGAAATATTATTTTATAATGAAAGAAATATTCTTTAGCTTTTTCAAATCCTGTGGACCATGAATACATGTTTACTTTTATTATTTTCTTTCTTTTTTTTTGTATATTTTTTGTGAAAACATTCGTAAAATATTTTTCGTATGAAAAATAACGAGAAACAAAAACTTGTTAAAAATAAGAAAAAAAAAAAAAACAAAAAACAAATTGAAATACAAACGAACGAACAATAGTTTTATATTTTTAGATGCTTGGTTGTTTGCTGGCTTAGTTGGCTAAAGATGAAAACGAATAACACACGCACATACACACACACATACCCTGATATACAAGGGAAATATTGCTTAAATTGTAGATAAGCGAACCAGAGTGTATTGGCTGCACAGTATAATAATGGAACAACAGCAGCAGCAACAGCAGCAGCATTACGCTTTAGAATGCGACATAACAGGAGGAAAAAAAAAAGGAAAATGGAAAAATCAAATGCATAACAGTGCTTCATATGCTTTATGTGCTTATATGCGAAATAAAAAACAACAACAACAAAAAACGAGCTAAATATATATGGGAGTGTATAAGCCAAAGTCAAACAGCAACAGCAGCACACATAATACTCCTATATACTCTGTCTCTCTCTCTCTCTCTGTCATGCTCTCATGACTGGCTTAAAGTATCCATCGCATCGCATTCCTGTGCCTCATACATTCATGGCAAACAAAAATGTGAATGTCAGTCAGTCAGTCAGTCAGCACGAGCTCAAGCTCGAGCTCGAGAGGAGCATGATTTGGATAGAGAATGTTATAAAAATATTTTTGTACTCCAATATATTTTTTTTTTGTTCCTGTTCTTCTTTTCCCGCACCCCCCCATTGTGTTATTTTTGGGGGACTGCTTAGGATTTCTTTTTATTTAGATTTTTGTCATGATTTCGTGATGTTGTTGACTGTTTTCCCGTCTTTTTTCTCATTTTTTTTTATTTTTCCTCCTCTACATGACGATGGTGCTGTGCTGTATGCATTTTTTGTAACGTGTTTGCCATTTTTTTTTACGTCATACGTTACGTTATTCTTTAGATTTTTGCCAGGATTTTGTTCATCTTCTGGCTGTTGTTGTTGTTAAATAACAATATTGCATTGTTATATAATTTAAACAAACACTTGACAACAAAATATGAGACTAGGAAACAAAATAAAACGAAAAATAACTCCTGAAAAATTATTTTTAAAATTCTTTTCCTTCAACAAATTTAAGAGTATCTTGGAAAAAAAAAAAAGACAAACATTTTTGAATTTGTATTTCTAAATAAACGATAAAGTAGAGAAATATAAGGTCGCTTTGCTGAGAATATTTTCTATAGAAATTCTGCATCTTTTACAAACTTCTTCAACTCCTTTCAGTTCACTGAGTCTGACGTGAATTATTGATAGCATAACTTTAAAAAGCCGTGCATGTTTATTGGCAACAAATGCTTTATTAATATGGTTTTTTTAAGGAACATGCACTTCAAAGTATCGTGCAATGGAAGCCATGATTACTTCCCACATTTCTTTTCCATCAAAAAAGAAATAAAAAAAATTATTGTGAGGCCAAGAATGAATCGAGCCGATTTCTGATAACCAGCTCTGATGTGAAGTGATCTGTCAACGTCTATGCTGTACGGTGATTGTGAGGCAAAGCTTCCCATCCAATTAGTTTCTGACTGTTCCTGTCATATGTGATCGAGTGTTGTCCGAATGGAAAATTACGACCTCCTATATCTGTCTTGTTTCATATTTTCAGACCGTTTTTTGTAACCTAAAGCTCGCTTCATACCAATTAATTTTTGTCCGTTCGATCCCTTCCTTGACTAACTACAGAACATTACCCTGGAGCAGTAGATCTTCTGCTTGGCCGTAGATTTTGTTCGTTGCCCACGCTTTATTCACGATGTCTTGTGCTGGGTGTTGCCGCAGTGAATCCGATTTTTGCCGTCATTTCTAATTCGGTGTAAAAATGATTTTACTTCAAAGCCATTAAAACAAGCGATCAAGCATTGTTGATGCAAAATCGTCCTTCAGCGTCTATCGGCTTGACATCATGTGGCTCCCCAACATACTTGCTTTTGAGTGAAGTCTGCTGCTTTTAAACATTTTAAAATGGCTACTTGAGTCACGTGTAATGCGTGTGCAATCCTTTCGTGCATTTGATATTAATTTTGATTGAGTAATGTTCCCAATTTATGGTTTTCAAACCTTTTTTTTTATCTGTCTCGGGCGGTCCTTATCCTTTGGTGTCTAAATCACTTTTGTAACTTGCAAAAGCGCTCGATACATTATGTTTTTGATAGAAAGCTTACTCACCATAGAATTCCACAAGCAAATCATAATACGCACATGCAGTTTCCTTCGCAAAAGAGTAGCTCAATGAAATGCTATTATATTCGGCAGTTTGAACGATTTTCCATCGTGCATAAAACAAAATTGACTGATTTTGACAAGGCATAAGCAAGTGGTGCCCGGTAACTGATTTTTATGTGAGATACCGACCCTAAAACAGTGGGATATCGAGAATACTAAGGCTTCACGGTCCAGATGACGGTGCAAGGCAGCGTGTACCATAAGAACGCTCATTAGGTTACTCAATTTCCACCCATAAGCATCTTCCTAGTGTATCTTTCTTCCTGCTCTGGTGTTATTCCACAATAGTGTAACTACGTAATCTTAAATTTATGAAAGCCGTCGCAATTTTTCACCGTTTCGATGTCATCTCACATGAGCTGAATGTATCACAATCTACAACAAGTATGCGATTCAGATGTACGTGTAGGTTTAATGTACCCATGGGTTTCTTTCTTCATCTGTTTCGTCATTCCACAAAAATCCATGTGACTCTAGAATTTCGGGCACACGAAGGCTGGACAATGCCGCAAAATATTTTTCATCATTTCGATGTTCTCTCCGCATGTCCTGCATTCATTAGTATATTAGCAACAGCTATACGGCTCAGATGTACGTGTAAGGCGGACTGTCCCAGAAGGACGCCTATTGCTGGAGTAATGAGGAAGGCAATCCAATCAAATACAAAATATTGAACACTATAACGTTCACAAGTGTCTTGCATCGACAAACTTAATAAAGACTGTCAAAAGAAATTATTTGGAGTTTATAGTCAATAACAGACTGCACGAGGCATACTATCGAATGGCAGATGTCTAGTAGGTAGTATGTTGGCTTGCTAACAGAACAGAATAAAAAAATATTTCTTTCGGCGACTTCAATTCAACAGTCTTTTGGCAAAAACACCGAGAGTGACATAAAATTGACAAGAAAATGTTCTCAAAAATATGTCGATTAAATTGTCGCACTGACATAAGATAGGTGGTGTAAGAAGCTAGGTTGTAATCCTGACTAAACGGTTATAATAACCAATCAAGTGAGTAAGGGATGGGCCACAATCGTACAAAACCTCATAACGATATCACAAGGCGGGTAACATGTGGAGAAAATTGATGGACGCGATAATAGCCGTCAATAGTAAAAAGTGGACTAAGGTAAAATATTTGGGCTGCAAAGACTAAAGAGTAGTAACAACAAATAGGTCTAAATCGTTTGCCATTTTGTTTCTCTCTACGATGTAAACCTAGGCATTAAACATTCTATAGTCCTTAAGAAAGCGATACGGAGGTTAGAATATATCGTGGTTTTCATAATCTAACAAATGCAAGTATTGAACTGCATAAAGGCGACACATATTTTCTATTTTCCCAAATATTTTAAGATATATTTGATAGGCTCTACTCTTATTCTTCGCATTAACTTTTAAACACCATTTAAATTATAAAACAGTTTTTATATCCTAACGCTTTAAAGTATGCTGCACTTTTGTTCAAACAATGAGTTCCTAAATTAAGACATGAATTATCACTACCCCCCCCCCAATTTCGTTATACCCCTTAATGTAGGCTTTAATTTATTTATGCTAATTTGAGAGTTATATTAACTTTCTTAAAATTATGCACTAGCATTGGAATGAGAGCGGAATGTAAAGCTCATTAAATATTAAGATAATAATTGGAATGCTTGCATTTAAATCAATATTGTTCCACTTGAAGTTGTCATTATAATTATCGCCGATTGTAATACTGCTTGTGATGCTGATGCTGCTCTGCTGCGGTGGATTGTTGTTGCTGTTGTCATTGTTGCCATGTATGAAAAGCTCTCAGGCTTCTAAATTTAATTACGGGGCTCTTAATGACAATTACCCAATTTGAAAGTTGAAGTTGTTGAGTGTTTCGTTTTATAAATGAAATCATGTAGTGGCGGCATGTAACATTTTATACTTGTTATGTAACATGACATTTTAACTAATTTACATCGCATTACAAAATTTACATAAATTGAGTGTTTCCTTTGAGAGGATGACGCCATCAGCTGACTGACTGACTGACTGAATGGTGGACGGACTAGCTAGCTATCAGGCTGGCAGGTTGACTGTTGTTGTGTGTGAGTGTATATTTTATGGATATACACGAAATGTATGGAAATCATGACTTGAAATGATTTTGATGATTTTTAACAACAACAACACCAACAATGTCAAGACTGGCTCTCCCTGTCTCTACGTCTATTTTCTTGTTTGTTTCTGTTTTTTTTTTGCCTGTGACTGATTGTCAACACTAAAGATGCCATTTCGTGTTATTTTTTTTTAACTTCATGTCTCATTTAATTTTTTCTTTTCCAGTTTTATACGACATGTCAGTAATTTGTATGACAATATGTATGTTAAACTGGTGATTTCCGGTGATTTGATTTTAAAATGCTACTTAAAACAAACAAATATGTTAAGAACAGATTTTTAATATACACAGAAGAGGCCCATTTGATTTAAATAATGTTTAGAATAGATTACATAAACTTCTTGGCTTACTTTAAGGCGCTCTACGTTATAAGAAAATCATGGAAGTACTTTAATGGCTTCAAAGGTTCTGAGGAGTTTTCCCAATACTTCTACAAAAATTTTAATAACCATGGCGTACGTATATAAGTAAAGTTAGAATACTTTTAGACTTGGCTTTATAATTTGAAGTTTACGGCCCATCTAAAAGAAAGAAACAAACCTGCAAGGAGGGACAAGCGGCTTTGAATTCACGACCAAATTAACAAAGCGGCTACGAGGGAAGGTGACAGCCTATATGCTAGATGGACTACCCTAAATCAATTCTTAATAACTCAAACGCAGTCGCCGCAATGGAGAAAGTAATGTGTTGGCATATTAGACACAAGCCCATGGTTGAAACCGATAGCTCAGACATCTCGAACAAAAGCGAAATCTTATGTATGAATAAATTTTTCTTACGGCAATTTCCGCTCTTCCTTTCCAGTTTACATAAAATTACCACGAAAAATTACTCAAAAATATCATAAATCGATATCATAAATCCCTGCTCCTATGGGGTTGTATCAGTTGATATGTCGGTCCAAGGACCACACATAGAGGTCTGACTGATAATATTGTTAACAATGGTTTCATTGACATTGACAATGTGTTGGGGCACCTGCTAGACTGTGGAGAAAAATAATTTTTGGAAAACATCAAACCACTGATAAAATAAGGGCAGTCAAACCTCTTGCAAAGAAATGGGCTCTGAGAAGATTATTAAGAACCCGTACTTAACCAGGATTCAAAGTTAAATGCATCGATGAATTTAATTTAATAACAATTTAATTAACGTGTATGCAACAATTTGCATATTTTTAGGGGTTGTATAATAATAAAAATAAGAATAATTTCATCACTTTATATAGATTTTAGTTATTCTACAATAAATATAAAATATGTAGCCTACTTTAGGGGGATAAAAGCTAAATGAATAAGAGGCAGCATAGTTTAGAGGAAACAATTTTATAACAATTAAACATAAAAACAATTATGCTAAGCCTTGATAACATCAAAGCAATAGTGTTTTAAAACTCTCTAGGCAAAAAATTAAAAAAAAATTCAGCGGAAAAGAATTTAATCAGAAATAAAGCTGGAAACTTTTATTTCACGTAACATGGCAGGCAACACAAAAAATAAATAAAAACCCCCAATAGGTTTTTAATTAAATTCCCTCGAGAATATACATATTAAAAATAATTGCATATATTTAGGCTTACATTAATTGTGAACTTATTACAGCATAACGGAAGGAGGGTGTTATAAAATTATATTAAATACAACAAAACTTCCATTGAAAAAAGGAGCATAAAAGTAATTTGATGATTGTAAGGGTTATATTATCCAAACATGGCATAATTTTAGGCGCAAAATATAAAAGTGGGGGGAAAAATTAAATCTGTATTGTTAAAAGCAAAACAATTGTTTTAAATTGAATTTCATTATGGTGAGTATTAGTTGATTATTATCAGAATGCGAAACTCTAGCTGCGGTATTTTCCTACTAAAAAAAAGTGTATATAACTGGCAGTAATTAACAAAATATAATTTAAAAATATTACAATTATATTGAAATTAAAAATTGAGTCATAATTAAGTGTACGTAAGCCATCAGCTTCCATAATTTATCTCTCACTACCTTCCGGTAATATTTAAATCGTACGAAGCATAACGAGTTCTAGAAGTCAGGCGGTTCCTAGAACTAAATATGTGCGGAACTTGGTGGCTGGTATAACTTTCCACTTGATAGTGTTGGAATATATGATAGATGGGAAAAGAAGATCTCTGCGAAAATGGTTTCGAAGATTTAAAAAAAAAATAATCTTTCGACCGGTAGACCATTAAACCAATTCAAGATATTGAGAAGTGGATTAATTAAGAGGAAATATACATGAAGTCCTTTCCAATTCCAGACTGTTGAAATTGAGTTAACTCAGGACGAAATACTTTATTATTCGGATCTCAATGCTCAAGAGAAGGCCAAACTTTGTGACAGAAAGCAGAACCTCTAAGGAGCCTATGCAATGGTAATGATACTCCTGAAGAAGAAGAAGCGAGGCTCATAATATTCCCAAGTCCATTATGGAAGCATTGCGCATAAAACGGACAAAAAAACACTGCGCATAACACAGGCAATCAATAATTAACATCAGCAACCACTGTGGAAAAAAGACCGATTAGTGGAAAACTATAGCAACTACGCGATAAGTGAGAATTTAAAAACTAGTTCTTATATAAATTTAGAATCGATTACATAGCAAAAGAAAAATTATTTTCAATTCCTTGTTACTGCATGGAGAAGGCTCCTAATTTACAGTTTTTCTATTGTCCAAGTCTGTTATTGACCGTTCTACGCAAATTGAATCGAAAAACAAGAATTATAATCGGGCTCAGTTACTGCCAAAACTCCTTTGCTGGTGTCGCTAAAAACCACTCTCTGAGATGTACAAGCCTTCTAAACGCAACTGATCGAAAGGACCAGACCTAGTAATCATTTAAAAATGTTCTGAAACATTACAACAAAGGTTAGTCTTCTCTCTGGGCATACCAATCAATCAGATCATTGACAATAAGACTGTCTAAAAGAGGAACATCGAGGGTAATTTTATTTATGAGGTGATCTTGAATGTATGAATGCATGAAAGCGAGAAGAACCAATTTCATTATCAAATTCAAAATTACACTATTACTACTCCTACTTTTATTACAATACTTTTAGTCAGGATTACAACCTAGGTTCTCACATCAGCGATGCTGTAAACAACAGATTTTTGAGAAACTTTTCATGACAATATTATTTACTATCAGCGTTTTTACCAGAAGATAGCTGCTGAGAGAAAGTCACAAAATAAATATTTTTGTTCGTATTTCGTTTTGTTCGAGATGTCTCTGCTAGGGTTTGATTCACGTCCAATAAGGCAACACATTAAATGCTAGACTGCATAACGAAAGGACCCAAAAAAGCGAATGAAGTCAGACTAATGGAGTCTCTTACATTGAAACTAATATTCGTTAATAGACTAAGGATAAGAAGTAATCATTTTAATTACATCAGAACAAACTGAACTCAAAACGATTTAAAAATTTTAAATTAATATTCCTGACCACATTTCACTGTGTTAAGAGGGATGCAGTGTCCATATAGACCATTACATTACAATTTAAGATTGTTTAACGTAAAGTCTACAAAATTTATTTAAACTATTGGTAGTAAGTATAGAAGACATGGTTTTATAATTTCAAGAAAAAATGAGAAAAAAGAAGAATCTGACGCAAATTATAGGTAAACAAGGAAACCAAAACAAGAGGATAATAATAATTTCTAAGAAATATCAACTGAGCCGTAATTATTGTCATTTCCTTCATGACTACGATGATTCCCAAAGGAGCAGAAGGAAAACAAAAATCACCACAAACACTAGCAAAATGAAGGCAACAGTAAATTATGAAATATATAACAAGTGAAGTGATAGAAGACAAATGCAATGATAAAAATAGAAATAAATCTGAGGAGTATTGTTATACAAAAAGAGAAAAAAAAAAAGGAAAAACGAAAGAAACTTCTGAGATATTTAAATAAACTACAGCAACTACTATAACAACTACTACTGATAGCATAACTGTAATAACAAAGTACACAAGTTATACTGTTTGTTGTTGCTGTAAGTACTCCATAGCTGTAGATACTTATTTGCATTCAACAAATTTTCTTTTCTTGATATAAAATTGAGGGTGAAATAAAAGAAGAAAAAAAATCTCAAATAATTTATGCTGAAACATCTCTACTCAAGCTGAGCCAAATCCAAGCCAAGCCAAGCCAAATCATTCCTGTTTAAATTTCTGGCTGCTCCTCTCATTATTATTATTTCTAGGCAAAGATTTCATTGCAATTCGTTTGTTTTCTTTTTTTTTTTCCTTTGCGATTTTATTTTATAGCAGCGAGAAACTGTTTAAAATGCTGAATGAATTTGTGAGTGTTTCATTTGCTGAGCAACAGCAAGTGCTTCTTCGCTGACTTACTCACTGCCTGACTGGCTGGGCTGGCTGGCTGGTTGTTGTATGTCTGTACTGCGATGCGATGCGATTGTCAATCCGTATTTACATCTTTAACTCCAAGTGCATCAATTTCAGAGGTTTTTTCTTTTTTATTTTCATTTATTTTGTCTCTCATCGCTATTCTCGTGGTTTATTCTTGCGATATTTATTCTGCAATTTTTTTAAATTCTTATTTTTTTTTTGCAGTGTTATTGACATCATTCTTATGTAGATCAGGCCACCAACTCATTGGTCTCAGCAGCCCACCATCACCATCATTCATTCATCCATTCAAACCCAAACTCAGCTTGCTGCTCGCTTCATGCACAGCCCAACAGTGTAGTGTGACTTGTTTAGAATTTTTTATTTCTGTTGCTTTTTTATTTCTGTTTTTTATTCTGTATTTTGTTTTATTTCTCTTCTGTGTTGTTATTTCATTTTATTTGTAAAGTCAACCGTAACTTGAATTTGTCATTCAGTTATTGTCAGTTTTTAAATTTAAAAAGTTTCATTTTTAAACTTGTTATAAATAATTTTTTTATATCCCTTTCCCTCCTCTGTTTCTTAATTTAATTCTTGCATAACTTTATGGAAAACATATGTATTTGTATAGATGTAGACAGAGAGGATGAAATAATTTAAACAAGAAATCATCCCAAAATAATGCCCCAGTTTCCTAATTGCTCTCAACAGTATATTTCATAATTTTAATGAACAGCGTTCTTTTTCGGGTGTTACTGACTGCGAGACACAAATCACATGTCACATGTAATATCACATGACAAATCATGTGACTTTACAGGCTAAGCAAATCAAAGTGCATGAGAAATTCAAATTTGCAATCGACACCAGAAATCAGCAAAGAATCGCTTTTTCGCTACTCATAAGTACTCATGAAATTTTAAGTTTTAGTGAGTCATTGAGTATTGAAATTCGACTACTCTGATTCATTTCGTACTCACTATAACATTGATTTATAAGTAGAGGTTGCAATGAGTATGAGTACAACGTTGACATCATACTCATAACATTCAAAATATGTTTGATTCATAAGCTTACTCATTCAGATTTATAAATTTAAAAAAATACTTATAATACTCATAAATGATTCTAGTGATTCTTGTAAATGTTGAGTAAAGGAGAGTCGAAATCAACATCATGCGTATTCTTAAGTATAAGTACGATGAATACTTCAAACTTTGAATATGAGTAGTATGAGTATGGTATTAAAATAAGTATGAATGCGTAAAAGTATCAGAAATTATGAGTATGATTCGAATCTACTCATCTTTTGGAATACTCATTGCTGATGTCTGATTGACACCGACACGTTACAAAAAAAAAAAGGCAAGTTGAAGCGTTGCAAACATACATACGAAATTGATAATTACTACCCGGATTAAGACGTAGCTTCTCACACCTATTACGTTCCATATGGAATTTAAAGTCGACTCCCAACGACAGATTTTTTGAGGAACTTTTCATGGCAATTTTATTATAACTCTCAGAGTTTTGTCTCAGAAGACTGCTGCGAGGAAGATGTCGAAAAAATAGTTTTTCACGCCTAATAATCCAAAAACTAGGTACTAGATTACGGCGACTTCAAGGGCTTCGAGGGCTAATCTACCCTATAAAAATTTTATTGAGAGGTCGAGTTAACAATCTCACATATTTTCATAGAGGCTGCTGCTTCTGTAAGGCTAGAAAAACTATACTAAATATTTCAGCAAAGAAGTAATAAGAAGATCGTCAAGTACATCATTTGAATCGGCCCCAGGGTTCTTTAAGGAGGACCTAATACTTGAGCGAAGTCTAGAATTCCAGAACAATAACAACAGTTTGGATGGTATAACCAAGGAACAATATATTTCCCTTCTCCCAGCATTAGTAATTGGGAATATTGGCCACAGGGACCAAATATATCTCATGAACCAGGCATAAGGCTTTTAACTGAGAAAGTAAGACAACTTTCACTGTTAAAAACAGATTACTTAAAGTCCAATTTTATAAAATACTTTATCTCAAAGACTTTCTCTTAAACTCCTAAAAATATGCAACAAAATAATTGTTAACCCCATAATCCTTAAAGAGAAAAATTCTTTAAAATATTGCAAATAAAAATGATTTTATAGTCTATTGATTACGAAAACCTGGTGGTAATGGCTGTTCAGAATCCACGAAAATTGTGCTCAAAAGCTTAACAAAATACGTTCGTTTAGCAACCATAAGAAAAAGTGCAAAAGAAAAATGTGAAAAGAAACAACTCGAAGGGATGATAACAATGTATTGACCCTGCAGGGTTTTTTTGTTTGTTTGTGTTTTTATAAGAACACGTAAGGGTGAGTGAATGCATTTAACCAAATGCACTACAAGCCTGCACAAAAACATTAAAGAAATGAAATTCCAGAAATAGGAAGACACTTTAGTTATGAAATATGTTCGTGGTGATGGTTGATATTGAAAAGTTAAGTACCGGCACGTGTGCCTTTAAGTATAGAAAATAAAAAAAAAAACTGTAATAACAAAAAAGTCTTTTATGGCCAAAAATAAAAACAAAAAACGTGCACTCAAAAAAGTACCTGAACATTACAAGATGGTACTTAAAGTTAAAAAAAAAAATGAAATAAACATTAACTAAGCTTAGCAAACTTTTCATTTGAAATTTTTATACTCAACCCTGTAAATAGACTACAGTTTTTCATTCATTTTCCTTCCTTTTAAATAATAAAAGACAAAAAAACAGAAAAGATGCCAACGAATGTTGTTGTAGCGACAAGCAAATAAATTTTCCAAAAGTTAGGCTGCCAAACACAAGAAAGCAGGCAAATATTATTTATAATTGCATATGCGCTCCCTTAAAAATATTTCAGATTTTATTAAAGTAATCATCACAACTATAAAGATTTTTTTCCGTCATTCTGCTGCATAACAGCAGGGCGCCAAAAAGAATAAAAAAAATCACTTTAATGCCAACTTGAACAAAATTGTTGTGTGCTTTGCGGCGCAGTAGAATTGAAATTTATAGAATTTAAGGGAAAACGAAAAAAATCTGCATTTGTGTAAGCTTTTAGAAGACCTATGTTTGCAGAAGTAGGAAAGAAATTCAAGAAGAAATGCCCAAGAGAAATAAATTCTGCTAAAGCCTTAGCTTCGCTATTAAATACACACATACATAATTGGTCATTACAATCCTTCAGTCAGGATTATGGACCTAGTTTCTCACACCACTTATGTTGTGTGTGTGCTAATTTTATACATGAGTGGGCGGGACCTACAGTTTAAAGACGACTCCGAACGACAGATTTTTGAGAAACTTTTTCATGGCAATTTTTATTTACTCTCAGAGTTTTTTTTTTGCCAGAAATCTGCTTAGAGGAAGTCGCCGAAGAAATACTTTTTGTATTTTTGTTTTGATGTCTGGCCTGGTGCTCGAACCCTGGTTTTACGTCTAATAAGCCAATACACTACCTACTAGAATACGGCAACTTCGCTATTAAATATCATCATTTATAGGTATAGACTAGCTAGAAATGTATTAAAAAACGAGATATTCGACAGTTGGCAACCCTAACATCCTAGAATATGTTCTAGTAAATCTATTACCTGTTTAGTTTGAAAAACTTGGTGAATGAATCTAAACCACAGCAAAGAAAAAGTAGAGCCCAAGAAAAAACGGACAGTTATTGGTAGCACTGTAATAATACCATGTTTCTTGTGCGACCAGAAGTGCCGCCACTATTATAAGTACGTGGATAAATCAGGCCATATGACCTCAAGGAAAGTGAACCTGAAGCCGTAATATTGCATCACGACAACAATGTCGCACCAGCGGTCAAAAACCATTTAGAAAATATCTACTAAGAAAATTTACCACTTTCATCCTCTATCTAGCTGACTATTCCCTGTTGAGATGCTTGTAGAATGATCTCGTTGTAATGCGCTTCTCTAGAGAATAGATAGTTTTTGTTTTAAAGAGCAAGCAATTCTTTTCGCGTCATGGGGAAGGTCACATTATAAAATTTGAATTCAGATTTATTGTATTGGGTTAACCACCATTTGCTGGTCTTTAAACCGCAGATCTGGCAAGTTTGCCATTTGTTGACTTGTCACTGAAGAACGCATAAAAACAGTTCAAAGTTCACAAGGCAATAATAATCGTCATAATCAATTGAAAGTGCAATGAAGTATGGCGGATAGTTTAAATTTGTTCATTCACGCGTATTATCAGCAGTCAGGCCTATCTTACAGTGCCTTATAGCGTATTTTGAGTTTAGCTCTGCATCTCCGTTAATATAAAGTAGAACTCACACAACACAAGATATGATGGTTGGTAGCTCTGGATCAACAGGTTTTCTAGTCTAATTTTTTCAACAAAATTTTCTTTGATAATGAAATCCATTCTGTGGTTACATTAACAGGCAAAATTATCGGCTATACAGCTCTGAGAGGCCATAAATAATTGTGGAAAGGCCTTTGCATCCCGAAAAAAGTTATTGCTTGCTGAACAATATGGTTTGACCGAATCATTAGGCCATAGTTTTGCAAAATCATCCCAGAAGAAACGCTACCATCAATATGATCGTATGACAACCGACTTCTTTGACCTCTTATTCAAGAGCACGAATTTAAAGACATGGGGCTGCAACCGTCTTGGTTGCCTCCCAACACGACCAACACCATAGGGATTGGCGCCATTAGACCTTTGTGTGGAACTACCTCGACAGCCCCTAACTTTGGAGGACTTGAAAATCAACACCCCTCATGTTACTGCCCTTATACTGACCGAAATGTGAGGAAAAGTGATCGAAAACTGAATCGAAAGTGGTGAAATGTAACTTTAATTGGGCATTACAAGCCTTTAACCTGGAATACGTCCTAGCTTCTGACACCCATGTTGAGTGTGTTAATTTTATCCATGTGTGGGACCCACAGATTAAAGTCGATTAAAGTCGCCGAATGACAGGTTTTTGATGGCAATTAGATTTGCGCTCAGAGTTTTTGCCAGAAGACTGCTGAGAGGATGTCGCCCAAGAAATGTTTTTTTTTTGCAATTTCGATTTTGGTCGAGATAACTGAGTTGGGATTTTGAACCACAGGATCATGTCTAACATGGCAAATTTTCGAGTTTCTATACACAACAAAATGCTGTGTAAAAAATTTTGATTCTTTATTTAATATGTCACAATATGTTGCTTACATCCTGTGTTTAATTTGTAATAACTTTTAACCTGTTTAGTTACAAAGAAAACGGTCACGGTTACAGAATAATGGTTAAGAAAAAAAAAAAAAAAAAAACTCTTACAATTCAATTTAAAGCATGCAAAGGATGTCATTCCGTATGCGAGTATGTAAAAGATTAACACAGAAGAACATTTTCTTTTGCAATGAAAGCAAAAACAAAAAAGAAAATAAACTTTACCAAATACTCTTAACACCGTAAATAATTTTTCGTAAATTTAAAAGGCAGGCAGGCAGCTAGGCTGAGCTTAATTTTTTAAGATTTTTCTTTTCTTTTTCTTCAGCTTATATGCCAGGCAAAAAGCCATCAATCAACACCATCATCACTAGTGTTATGCTTATCGTTACTGCCATACGCCGAGCATTATGACGATAGAGCGACTTTTTTTTTGGTTGTCACATAGTATAGCTATGCACGGCATTGGTGGTGTTCGTATGCTTTTGTTGTCGCGTGTACATTGATTCTCTTTTTAACAATTTTTGAAAGGGCCGTGCAAAAGAAAAACGAAAAAGTTTTAGTTGTTACAGCATATGGGGGTATTCATTTCATGAGTTTTTTTCACCCATTGCCCCCTGCTATCTAAATATTGGCCTCGACAAGTTTAACGAGATTTTTTTTTTTTCTTTTTCTTGAATATGACAAGTTTTGGTTTCATTTTTTTTGTGATTTTTGTTTCTCTTTACATTCAATTCGTTTATGCAAATGTGTAGTAACAACTTTTTGAGTGGGTTTAAAAAGGGACGCATGGACGAAATCGAAAAAAAAATGAATAAAAAAGAGTATGCACAGGAAAAAATAATCCATTTAACCATCTTTCATTATCAACCCTTATAAATCATGAGAATAAAACTCTGAAAACAGTGCAAAGGAGAATGGAACCGGCACAGGCACAGACGGAAAGTGTACAACTCTTTTGTATGGTAAGTTGGGAATGTTACATACATATGTTGTAAGGGTGTTGCTGATTATACAGCTATAATGGATAGGTGCTAAAGTTTTTTCTGACTGTTTTCATGCAAAATCATTTTCAAAACAGAAACTCAAACTTGAAAATGTGTGTGAAGATAAATTCGAATTTGAAAATCCAAGACGCAATCCATAAATTTTAGCAGAGCCACATTTTGGAATTTTCTCTTAAAAGAACAAAATTTGCCCTTAACAGAGCACTGTTATCTGTTTAACAGTATCCATCTGAACGAGCTCACTTGTTTAGGAGCTAATTTTGTTTAGGACTTGAACATGAATACCAAACCATCAAAGGATGGTTCCGAGGCCTCCTAATATAATCAGGAATATAGTCACATGTGGAGGGATATGGTATTGAAACAATTGGCTTTAAAACTATAAATTTTTTGCTTTAAAATTCTCTAGAAGGTTAGTTGCCATTTTGGAAAACATAAGAAATAGTACACCTACCCGACTACATGCAAATGGTAGTCCAGAGGGTCCTCTTTCGAATCGATAGCTGGAATAATTTTGGGATTTGAGGAAATTGGGCAGCTCCATACCCCACCAACCATCCTATACATAATGAGAATTAAAGTTTTATGTCAGTAGTCTGCAATAATTTCAAAGTAGAAGACCAATCTTCTTATTGCCACTATTAAATAGTTAACAGTGCTCTGTTAATAGCAAATTTTGCCCTGTTAAAAGCAAAAAGTGGCTCTGCTCAAAGTAGTGGTTTGCATCTTTGGTTTTAAATTCGAATTTCTCTTCACACAGTTAACTTTAAAAGCCTAAAACGTATAACGAACGGCGGTATTAGGTAGGAGTGTGTTGCCAATAAAAACTTTTCCACGAACATTGTGAAAACATCGGATAAACATTTCAAAAACCTATCCTGTAAGCCTCTATAAAATCATAGAAAATTTAATTCTTTATACATCGAAAGAAATCACTTTTGCCCGTACCTTATAAGGATATGAAAAGCACTTTCATTTAAAATTATTACCAAAGTTGCTGACGCTATTATATTACACTCAACTACACAAATATTTACCATTTTCTCTACAGAAATGTTACATGAGAACTCAAAGAGAAATTAAAAAAAAATTCAAAAAAAAAATAACAAATAATCGAGGGTTTGAATTTACAATTGGTTTTGGAGGTGAATCAGTCAGTCGTCTGCTTGCAAATGGAATTATAAATTCAACTTTAAATGATGATTTTGAAATGCTAACCTTTTAAATGAAATGTAATCTCATTAGTTGGCTGCTATGGTGTTTGAAAATTATGTACACAACCAGACATGACATGACAGATAATCGTCAGTCATTTGGCATAGACTAGTCCGCCAGTCAGTCAATCAGCCATTTAAGTTCGTTTGCATAATTTATTGTCTGGATAGGATTAGGTTTGTGCTACGTTCTGTGTTAAAAATCATTTATTGTTTTAGGAAATTAAAAATGCAAATATTTGTAAATTACAACATCATATAACAATAATAACACTGTGCTACAAAAAAATATCTAATAATCTGAGGTGATTTCCATATGGCAAATCGTTTTTGTAGATGTTCGCAACATAGGAAAATGCTAAGTTTTGCTATTTTATTTGACATTTTTCCCGACTTTTGTAGCACAGTGTAATTTTAATTTAAAACGTTAAAATTAAAACGTTTATATAGCATGTCTCGAATATCAATAGCATACTCATATTCAAAGTTTGAAGTACTCATCGTACTCATACTTAACAATACGCATGATGTTATTAATTTCAACTCTCCTTTACTCAACATTTACCAGAATCACAAACTAAGTATGATTCTCGTACGAACACTACAATACTCACTAGAAGGTTGTGTGTTTGCTTTGCTTGCTGTCTTTGTCTTTTTTCTTTTTTTGTAAATGCAACAACAACTAAGACTGTAAATTTTGATGAATGATTCGAATCACTCGAATCATTTATGAGTATTATAAGTATTTTTCTAAATTTATGAATCTGAATGAGTAGGCGTATGAATCAATCATATTTCGAATGTTGTGAGTTTGATGTCAACATTGTACTCATACTCATTGCAACCTGTACTTATAAATCAATGTTGTAGTGAGTACGAATGAATCAGAGTAGTTGAATTTCAATACTCGAAATTTCATGAGTACTTATGAGTAGCTAAAAAACGATTCATTGCTGATCTGTGTTCACAACCCTATACTATCCTATTAGTGTAGGCAAAGGTCTTGAGAGAGCAAATACTATTAAGATAACCAGTAAAAGTAAGACTAGGAGAAATAGTATAATTACTATTGTAATCGTTATTGTTAGTGTGTTGGCTTATTAGACATGAGATAGTGGGTCAAACTTCCGACTGCACATCTAGAATAAAACGAATAAAAAACTTCCTCTCAGCAGTCTTCTGGCAATAACTCGAATAGTAAATAAAATTGACTTAAAAAGTCTGCATTAAACTGTAGATCCCGAAAGTTATGAATAAAATTAGCACATGCAACATGTGTGATGTGAAAAATTAGGTTGTCATCCTGACTAAAGGGTTGTAATGAGCATTTAAGGAAATAATTAAGTACGCATATATGGGGGCTAACACTTAGATCAAAAAGCCAAAGAAAGGGTCGAAGAAAACAGTTCAATGTGCTACAAGGCAAAAGATTTTTAGCTTTGGGAACTTAAGAACGCAATACACATCTAGGAAAAAATGATGCGGCTTCAGTATACTGATTTCTGCAGCAATTGAATTTATTTAGAAGAAGTAGAAGTTCACTTCTACAACTGTATGGAATTGTTTCAAATTAAAAAACAGTTCCTATAAAAACTTTTTGAATTATGAATTGGAAAATCTTTTATATGAGAAGACTTCATATGGTCATAGGAAGCTGAGGGTCATTTAACTGAACTGAATTCTATTATTGAGAATGTTGGGTGGTGGTTTAACACACTACCCACTAGAGTTTTGGTTGAGGATCTTGGAGGGTTTGATTTGCCCTAATAATTACAATAAAATTTATAATTGTATTGCGATAAATCAATAAATATTGTTTTACCAGCTCCATGGGTTTGTGGTAATATGAATGGTGTACATCGATCGCTAACCTTTACTGCGCTACTAGTCCGAATTATATTGGCTTATTAGGCGTGAGGCTACGATTCAGACCCCAGCTCAGACATTTCAAAGAAAACAAAATTTGAATATTTCTTCTGTGACTTCCTATCAGCAGATTTCTGGCAAAAACTCTGAGAGTAAATAAAATTGTCATGAAAAGTTTCTTAAAGATCTGTCGTTCGGAGCAGAGATCAGCAATGAATCGGTTTTTCGCTACTCATAAGTACTCATGAAATTTTGAGTATGAGTGAGTCAACAGTATTGAAATTTTGAATATGAGTAGTAAGAGTATGGCATTAAAATAAGTATGAATGCGTATAAGTATAAGAAATTATAAGTATGACTAGAATCTACTCATCGTTTTGAATACTCATTGCTGACCTCTGGTTCGGAGTTGACTTTAACCTGTAGATACTGCCACTCATGGATAAAATTAACACACAACATAAATGGTGTGAGAAACTGGATTGTAATCCGGACTGAAGGGTTACAATGACCAGTTATATATGTATGCACAGCGCGAATCACATACACTTGCTCTATACTCTGATAGTACTAAAGTATGATTATTTCTTCAGATTCGAGATCATTTGGCTGTCGCACAATAATTTCATCTTCTTATCAGGAATTCATTTAACAGTCGTTGCCTTATTTCTTCAAATAAAATTTCCAGCAACGCAGGTCACCTCGACATCTCATTGAGGCCAATTATTTTTCAAGGTCAAGTATCTGACCTGTTCGCTGTTGATATTTTCCTCCCTAGGCAAAGACAACTGAATGGACTGTTAAGGATGCGATTGAAGCGTTTTAGTTCGTGAAATTTGATAAACAATGATGAAAAAGTGTTTGATTTTTAATCGTATTTGAACCTGGGCTGGTTTGATTTGTAGTTAAGCACTGTGGCACTAATGTGTCTATGATGACAATTAACTTTGGTATTAAACAGACATCGAAATAGAATAGTATACCTCTAGTTAAGTTAGATTAAATTTCTATTTTAAACCACCATTTTAGGCAGACTACCGTAACTACCAGAAATTAATTAAATTCTTGTTCTTGCATTATAATTGTTATGAATCCCCTTTATAATGCGGCTAATATTTCAAATCGTGAAAAAGGTGCGTTTGGTGGCAGGGGTTTAAAAGTTTATACAGCGGCTCATAGTTCAAAACAAGAATACGATGAGCGTAAGATGAGGGAAGGTGTTGATAAATTAAGTTGGCGTTGGTGGTTTGATTTGAAAAAAAAAATAGAAAAAAGAGAAGAAAATTAATTTTAAAGTATATGATATAATTCCCTGACATGAATACAAATGTTAAAGTTACCACATCCATACCATCTTCCCAAAGGAAGAAAAAAATTTTGCCTCATAACACAACGGGGAAGTCTACCACAGAGCTTTTTTTCTAATATCGCTCTGACTTGAATAGAAATATCTTGTTGGCGAAGTGCTGTTTTTGTTTTAAATTTTTTCTTTTCTTTTTTTGTTTAAAATTTACGAGATTTTTAAAACGGGGACGTATACCCTAACACAATGGGGAAGTCTACACCACAGCTTATTTTCTTATACCACTCATACTTGAACAGAAATATTTTATTGGGATGGAAGTGTTTCTTTTGTGTTCAAAGTTTTCTTTTTTTTTCTGGTTTAAAATATACGAGATTTTTAAAACGGGGAAGTGCACCACAGCTTATTTTCAAATACAACTCTTACGTGAAATACAGAAAGTACTTGTTGGGAAGGAAATGTTTCTTTTGTTTTAAAATTTACGAGATTTTTCAAACGAAATTCGTTATGATGTGTTGATGACTGATTCTTCTAAAAATGGAAAATAATGCAACCGACACTATTTTTTCGACACCTTGTGATCATATTGTTAAACAAAAGCTTAGGTTTTAACATTAAAATTTCGACATTAATTTGTAAATTTTTAGATCGTTGGTCTGTTTATAATCGTTGAACTAAAGCATCAAAAAAATAAACATTGGACTGGATGCTATTAAAGACGCCTCCCATCCTTTTCTTACGACTTCAACATTCCATAGCCAAGATATATTGTGTGATATTTATTTGTTCAACTCCGCCAAAGTATATGAAAAGAATATTTATTAAAACAAAATGGAAAATAAAACCAGCACAAAAAGAAAACCAAAAAGAAGAAGACTGACTGCACGCAAACATGGCCAGAAACAGAGTCTCCCCCTCCCTCTGGCAGAGGATGTAAGAAAGATGAAATAAAAAAATGTGAATGCAATTTTTAGATGGTTTTTGTTTTTAAAAATATCACAGCCGTAGGAGTTGGTGTAATTTGAGATACAATTGTTTTTATTGTTATTGTTTTTTATTCTCTTCTTTTCTATTTCATTCTTATATTTTTTTTATTGTTTTTCTTGTATTCTTTCTTTTTTTTTTGCATTATTAAGAAACTTAACTGGCAAGTACGTAACGATGCAAGAACCACTAAACATTCTAAAGAAATATGTACACTCGTGAAAAAAAATTAGTAAAAGAAAATCTGTGCTTAATCAAGAAATGGTGTGGTGTGAAAGTTCATCGCGCGCTTCTTCCATTTTATGGTCAGTTTAATCGACCCACTGTCCACAATTTACATTGTTGGACATTAAACCACCAACACGCTTACGTAGAGCGCGAACTGAAGAAAATATCGCAGCTGTATCGGCCAGTGTTAATGATGACCATCAATTATCGATTCGTCGCCGTCCGCAGCAATTGGGCCTCTCTTACTCAACAACGTGGAAAATTTTGCGGAAGGATTAAGGTGTGAAGCCTTTCGAAATACAGCTGGTGCAAGAATTGAAGCCGAACGACCTACCGCAACGCAGAATTTTTGGTGAATGGGCTCTTGGAAAGCTGGCCGATGATCCACTTCTTTATCGAAAAATTGTGTTCAGCGACGAAGCTCATTTTTGGCTCAATGGATACGTAAATAAGCAGAATTGTCGATTATGGATTTTTTTGAAGATCAGCCAGAAGCATTGCAAAAGCTACCAATGCATCCAGAAAAGTCACAGTGTGGTGAGGTTTATGGGTTGGTGGCATCATTGGACCGTACTTCTTCAAAGATGCTGCGAATCGTAACGTAACTGTGAATGGTGAGCGCTACCGTGAGATGGTATCCAACTTTTTTCTGCCCAAAATGGAAGAGCTTGACTTGCATGACATGTGGTTTCAACACGACGGTGCGACATGCCACACAGTATGTGTAGCAATGGACTTATTGAGAGGCGAGTTCGGTGAACATTTTATTTCACGTTCGGAACCGGTCAATTGGCCGCCTAGATCGTGCGATTTAACACCTTTAGACTATTTTTTTGTTAAAGCTCATGTCTATACAGACAAGCCCGCTTAAATTGACGCATTGGAAGACAACATTGAAGCATTTATTGGTGAGATACTGGCCGAAATGTTGGAAAGAGTATGCCAAAATTGGGCTAAGCGGATGGACCGTTTGAGGCGCAGTCGCGGTCAATATTTGCATGAAAAATAATCTTCAAACATTAAATTATATTGACCGTACTATCGATTCAAATAAAGATTTCATGCATTTTTCTGAATTTTATGTTTTTTTTTCTGAAAAATTTTCCTATAGCTCTTTAAAAATCACCCATTACATATGTATGTAGAGGGTAAAGAATTTGTTAGCGGTAACGTGAGGTATCGTTTTAAGCACTTGGCCAAAATTAAATTAAAGAGATTTTATTCCCACAAAAAATAATTATAAATCGAGAAAGTAATGAAAACTACCAACATAATACGATGACAAAAATTAGAAGTACATTAGCGGGGTTCACCACCACTACATCTAATATAGCAACCCAGTACATATTCTAGGCATAAACTGACAGCAACCCTATCATCATAAAACATGCTAGGACCAAAACTTTGTTATGAACTCTACATTATGATTTAGTCTTGAAATCTAATTGGTTGGTTTTCAGCTGCTATCCGTAGCTCGAGTGTCATCAATAATCATTAAATGCTACAGTTCAATGCAAATCTTTTCCATTAAGTACCCACAAAGGACCAGATTCATCTGCTTCCCGCATAAGTGGATTAATTTTCGCCTTTTTGCGTAGGATCTGTTTGAAATCATTTGTTTGTCGCTCAAGAGGGCAATGCCTGGCGATCTCAGGTTTTAATTCTTTCGCTTGAGCAGTTTCATCAGCATTCTGCCGGTATTCATCAGTCAATTTCTACGTTTTCGCCTCCAGGGATAGAACGCATATCCTCCAAATGCGATGTTAAATGAAAAATCTGTAGAGTAATAATGGCCGCGTTGGCAACAGTGCGTAAAACTGTTCTGGGGCTGTTTTTATAACTAGTATTGCATAAGCTCATTAAGATCCAATTAAGGCTACTGAGCAACACTACTTCTTGTAATCTAAAGCAAGCCTCAAACAAGCCAAGATTATCCTATTCAGACAGGCAACTGTATTTATGGGTGACTAGACGATTGGAGATCATGTTTAGTGGATTGAATTCAAGTTTCGTAACACCATTGTGACGCTGTTGAAGAGAATAAGACAGTTGAGCACTTCCTTTGCAATGGTTGAGCCTCTTAAAAAACCATTAGCCTAGGATCTTTGAGCAGCAATTCTTAAACGAAATCTAAGATCATCTAAGCCACTAAAATTCTAAATTCTGAAACTTACACAATAACTACGAAAATATTAACTTTTATTACGACAATCAACAGCCTTTCGAACATACTGAAGAGTATCAGAAAGCCTCTCGAATTTAAATTGAATGGTATTTAATTTTATTAGCTTCGGATGAATAGTTACAGAAGACTTTATTTGTTATTGGAACCCTTCAGTCAAGATTACAATCTAGATTCTGACGTCACCTATATAGTGTGTATTAATTTCATACATGAGTTGCGGGACCTACAGTTTAAAGTCGATTCCGAACGACATAGCTTTCAGAAGCTTTGCATTGCAGTTTTATTAACTCTTAGAGTTCTTACCAGAAATGTGCTGAGGGGGAGTCGCCGCCGTAAGAAATATTTTTTTTCTTTTTTTTTAATTTGTTTTGCTCCAGATATCTGAGCCAGTGGTTTGGTTAGACTCTCGTCTAATAAGGCAACTCAATACCTACTAGACAATAGCGGAATAGGATGAATACCATTGCCTGCAAACGTTCTTCAATTTCTGATACAATTTCACAATAAAATTTCATAAATACCTGATTGATTAAGAAATTAAAGGAAATTAATTGGCAACACTTACCTGAAAAGAAAACAAAAGAAAGAAAAATTAGTTGATTTATGTATCATGTATTTAAAAGCTAGTTTAGCTCTTCCCTAGAAAGAATTGATTAACTTGCATACAATATTAAGGAAACTATTGTGAGGACAAAAAGTTCTTTTTTTACGATCCACTGAAAATGTGTTTCTGACCTACACAGAAAGCTTTCCTGAGATCACAATAACCTGATAATCAAGCTAAAGGCTAAAATTACAAAACAAAAAAAATTAAAAAACAATTTAAATTTATTCTGTTCTAGAACCATGGCGAATTCGCCATCTTGCTATCAAATTAACTGATTTTTTTCTTTGAGTGTACCCCCCTGATGGTTTAGAAGCCTGAAATAGCTGAAAATGAATAGAGAAAGAGAACCAAAATAAGGAAATTTACAGCTACTTTAAGAAAACAATATCACCAGTTTTTATTTTCATTTTCTTTTCTTTTTTCATGAGGGAAAACAAGAAAAAAAGGAAAGAGAAAACAATCTATTTTTTTTTCTTGGTTTTTATTTTTGTTTCTTAGCATTTTGTTTAACAACAAAAGAAACATTTTCAGAAAACAATGAGCAACTGAAGCAAATATTAAACATTAAATCTTACAAGATGATGATGATGATGGTGATGCTGGCAATGGACTAGCAGAGGATGACGAATAGAAAAAACAATTCAAGACCAAATTTCTATAAGAAAAGCCTTAAAAAAAAACTAAAAAAAAAAAATAAAGAACCAAATGCAAATATGAAGAAGAAAGTATTGAGGAGTTTCAACTATAATAGCGCATAAGGAGAGAAAAAAATTGGAAACTTTTTGGAACATCAAAGTCGCTTTAAATCGAAATGGCAAGCAAGCCTTTGCAGTTAAGAAAAGCACTCCAAACGAACTAGTAAAAGCTTCATTTTTAGTGTCTCCGAAATGGTCCAATTTCGGACAGGATCAGAAACCTTTTTGATGGCAAAAGAAGTATCGATTGCCAACACTTCTGCGTTGCAATTCTGGGATGCAATGGGATCGGATGCATGCAAACAAGGTCAAGTGGAGACCTTCAGGACGATCCTTATCTTGCTGTATTCAAGTTGACATGCAGCCTCCACGAGGCCGTTCCTGGAGCACCTGCGTGCAACGAAGTCCAATCCCCTGGACTTCAAATTTGGGCTTAGAACCCACCACGTAAAAATATTATTTAATGAAAACCAACACACAAGCCTCTATAAAGATCCCCTTAAAAGTTGACGACCACGGCAAATGCTTAAAGGATTATATCCATCGGTTGCGCAGGCTCGGCCATCTTGTTTGAATTGATGCGGGGATCTGCCAAAGTCGACGAAGACGATGGCGCGCAAGAAGCAGATTTTTGCACGCAACCTATGCTGTTTATCCAAGAGTTACAGGACAAACAGCTTAAAAGCAACTAAAAACGACAGAATTTTGAGAAACTTTTCATGGCAATATTATTGCCATCTCGGGACTTTTCCCGGAAGTTTGCTGTGGGAGGAAGGAGCCGTTTGAAGTTCCAAGTCAGCTTCGAAATACAGAATTTTGAGCAACTTTTCATGGCAATTTTAGTTTTCTCTCAGGATTTTTACCAAAAGTTTGCTGTGAAAAGAAGTCGTCGAAAAAAAATCATTTTTTTTTTCTATTTCGTATATTTCGTATTTAACCCACAGACTCGCGTCTATTAAACCACCATACTATCTAGTGGACTACAGTGACTTGTTCGAGGCAGCCTCGGTAAATTCTAATCATAATGACCAATAATTTGTACACAGTTCAGGTTCCACTTAGAGGAGTTTGTCCTTACTATACGAGAATAAGATACCCAGATACTCTAGGGCGGGCGGTTCTAGTACCCTGTATCTTAAATGTATTGAAATATTGAAAGAGCGCACACCCAATAGATATTCTCTCACTATCCATAGCAATAAAGTAGGGTATTTGAAGCTAAAAAACAATCTCTTGTTGAATGGTTACAGGCTTTGGAATTCCACTTGTCCAGATTTAAGTATATGACTGGCTGGCTGGCTGGTTGGCTGGTAGTCTGTTAGCAAACAAATAACACACAAAGAAAAACTTGTCTGCGAGGGCTTTTCAAGTGTAAAGTCTACAACAGTTTTATGTGAGGCTCTATTTTCATAGACAATTTTGAGAATCTGAAAATAGCGGAAAAAAAGTTTTCCCCTTCTTCTATTTTTGCTGTTGCACAATTTCATTTAACACTCGTTATTTGAGTGGATTTTTGTTTTTTTTTATATGAGCATTACCGTTTGCATTTATTGTTTACCATTAAACAAGTTAAACACAATGAAAACCGCAACAGAAAGTTTTCATAGACCGACGCGTAAAGTTACACAAACGAAAAAATGTAATTAAAAACCTTAACGGAAGTAAAATACAGCGAAAATTGTAGCGGAAAATATATAGCGAAGGCACGCGTTAAAGTGGCCAACGTTTTCGAAAAAACAAAACAAAAAAAAAAGAAACAATTATTGCAACATTTACAAGAGGTCAGACACACAATCGCTGTTGAGAGCAGCGAAAATACCCGGTTGACATTAAATCCTTGCAGACAGATTTCAAACAAAATGTCATGCCACCAAATACTAGTAGTTTATACAACAATAGACACACAAAAAATTTCACTGATTTTAAAAACTTTTTCAAACACACTAGAAATACTGGTACAGTAAATGCATTTGTTCTGTGACTACTCCCCAGGGGGACTGTAGAAAACATAATTTTTTTCCACTCAACATATTGCCCGTATTCCCAAAAATATAAGGGGGGGTCCGGAATAAAATAAGTTTGAAATAAAATTAACTGGTGTGTAGCAATTCGTGTTTCTAAAAGAAATTTTACGAATAAAATTTAATTTTGACTGTCACTGAAATTGATTTAAAGCGAAACATTGAGTTACACTTCCTCTTTGCTCTGGGGACTCTAAAACCAAAAATTTCTTATTGAACAGAACAGAACTACAAAACAAACACTGTCTTAAAGTACGCACTGTCTTAAAAGTACACTATGAAGGGCAGTCTAAAAACTTTAAAAAGAAGTGTAGCCATTTAGAGGAGTACGTATTACACTGTGTACAATAATTTCAAAAGAAGGAAACACTTCAGCTTTTTAGGTGGCCAACAAGCTCTTACTGAAGACTTTGCAGCTCTTGTTGAAGACTTCGCAGACCTAAAAGGCATTATTTTCCTTGAACAACAATAGTACAATATTGACTTGGCAACAGTGGAACATGTCGCCACTTTAGGAGCCTGGGCCACAAGAAAAAATCTCTACAAACGTTAAAAAAATAGATATCTAATGAAATTTTGATGAGTGAACCAACAACAGAGAATAGAAATCGAGCTTGTTCAGATCTCTAGGGTTCAGACAGGAAAATATTTCATTATTTAGGGCTGTCAGAGAGCATCTCATATTTTTTTATTCGCTTTCCGCTTCTTTTTTTGCTTTTTTCAAGTTTATTCGCCTACTGTAACAGGTTCTAGGATGATAGGGTTGCCATCAGTTAATAAAAAGATAGAAAGCCCGCAGTAATAATGTGTAATAATGTACTGATGATAAATTGAATCAAATTGGTATATAAATCCGGACTCAGCCTGTACATCAGGTTGGGCAGGATAAAGTATGGAATGAAAAAACATATATCCTGGCCAAAATGCGGGAAATTAATTCCCTGTTACTGGAGTTAATTACAAACCCATGAAGCTTAAAAGCTCAATCTATTTCTCACGAACTATTCTTCAATGAAATTACATTTTTCCTTCGTACTCCCCACCTTGTTTAGTTTAGGTTAGGTCAAGTAAGGCGTAACGTACTATTTTACACAAAATTGTTGAATTGAACTAAAGTCAATGGACGAGTCCACCTGGGATAGTTCACACACACAAAAACATTTTTTAAGCAAGTGAATGATTGTCTCAATTAACAGCTCGAATGGAGGGGCAATGAGAACCTGTCTTACTGCAGCGCTGGAAGTTCTATTAGATTTAAAATCGCTGTATATGAAGGCCAAAAGAGAGATGAGGTTCGGCGAGGGTGATGGTATACAAGTCTAATATGAAATTCATTTGGGGATTTCTGAAGCTAAGGAATCAATAGATCACTTCTTAACTGTCCCTTAGACAGAATTAGTAGGCTCTATGATTTTGGGAAATGCTTTGTAACGCTACTTAAGAGGGAATACTTTGTGATAGACTGGCTCAAGAATGGATCTTTTAACAGAAACATGAGTTTTTGGCAACAGAGTTCATGGGAACTCGCATTTATCTTCTAAACAGACGAAAGATGTGCCTAATTCAACATGGATAGGAAGTATAAAAGTCAGCACATAGCAATACTTGGCCGATATGGCATTAAAGTCGAAAGAGTATAAAACTATCTGAAGTAGCTGAATTACCTAAGTAGACGGAATAATGTTAACCTCAGATGGGTTGTAGGTCATGTGCGAATTCTATGCAATGAGCAATGAGTGCAGCCTGCGAGGATGGTAGCTTCCATGTCGTTGAAGATTTCTGTAGAGTAGTAGTGGATTTTTGGAAAGCAATACCCATCGAAGGAAACATAAAGAGAGACAAAAACCCTTGTCAAACTAAGTCAGTTTGAGTAAATCAAAACTTTTGTTGGGAAATTATAATAAGAGGAGATGTGAGTCATTATGCATCAAAATATACGGAAATAATATGAGGCTGGTAATCGGTCTTTTGGCAAGGCACTGCAGACTCAGGTGACATTTGTTCAGAATGGGGGCTGTCTCGAATCATCGGAACATATCATTGGAAGCTCAAGCTATGAGGCATTAATGCATTGCAAGGAAGTAAAATCCGGGTTTATATCAAGTACTACGCAGGGAATTATCACTGTTTGCTACGAGCAGCATCCTGAAATTTTTCGGGGCAGTATGCCTCACTATATAACGATTGTCTTAATTTTTTACTTAGAGAGGGAGAAAGGGATTCTGAGCCCAAGTGTGGAAGTGTGTACATGTTATGTTTAGAGATGGCTGTTGCGCTCTTGGTCAAGACAATACACAGCCAAACGACCTGCGTGAAATGTACTTTCAAATAAGTAGCAGGTACAAGATATATTATCCAACGGTCAACAACTTTTTCAAGCAATCTGACGTCAATAAAAACAACCCGCCCAGAAACTTGCTAACATCCTCCCCGTTACCCTTAATTTGATCACCGGCTGAATGCAAACTTTTAATGGAAATTATTAATCATCATCATGTTTTATAATTTATATTTTCTTTTCTTGTAACATTTTTAAAAGGAAAATCAAATTTTGCTCTTGAAATAAAAAAAGGTAAAAGTAAAACGGGGCTGAGGAAACATTTTTCAGGTAAAATGTTGCCTTTTTAAGACCTTTAAACTCGTTTAAAAGGTAACCAAAGGAAGACGAAAAGAAAAATGAATTTTAAACTTTATTACTACGATGACTTGTAAAAGCAAAAAAAAGGATAATATGTATGCCCTTTGCAAAGTCCAATACCAGCACGAAGAAACTCTGATACTGCTATTGAGAGCGAGGGAAAAAACAATACGGCCGTTAAAAACACAAAAAAGTTTTAAAACTGCAATTCTATCACAGAAAAGAAAAAGAAACGTTAAAAATTTTACTTTAATAAAGGGAAAGAAAGGCCGCCAGAGAGAGAAAGAGAGTAGTAGAGGTAGGAGAGAGAAAGAGAGATCAAAAAGAGTCACAGAAAGTGTACATACATATTTCTTCTTTTATGCCTTTTTATTTATTATTAAAATTCTACCCATAGGAGTTATAAATTGAAGTCAAAGGGAATATGAATGTGTTAAAAGTCAGAATTATTAAGCAACATACAGTTGGCGACAAAATTATTTGGACCAGCCAAATAAACCATCTAGAAAATCGCTGGCATCTGATCTAAAAACATCAAGAATTAACATGAAGTTAGGTCAGACAGCGCCATCAGCAATTCTCACAACTACATCCAATACATTATTGGCGAGAACGCTGCTCTGAGCTTTAACATTTAAAAAGTTGGCAACCCTATCATTCTAGAACATACTACTCTAGACCAATTAACAGCTTAATCGTGAAAAATTTGTAATGAAACTAAAACAAAGCATCAAAAACAACCTGAAACTGAGTCAAGAATATGGGGGTGCTGGTAGTGTATATTTTACATGTGGTTTTTGTCTTTAATAACGCAGATAACATTTTAGAGGGTCAGTGTTAACCACAGCCATATTTTAAAAACAAATTTTAAGAAAACCTAAACCTTAGGCAGGTCTAATGCTCACTGAAGCCTATCTTGAATATGTAACCTCAATTTCAACGTATGAAATGGTTCTGAAGGGGCACAGGTCAGTGGTAAAGACTACTCTGTTAAGATTGTTAAAAAAAACTCTAGAAGAACTAACATAAAGTCGAGAAACATTAAAATACGATTTTATGTATCCGAAATGCTGATTGAAAGTCCTAAAAAATACGAATTCGGCCGATGAGAAAGGTTATGTTAATTTTGAATACATATACTTTCGAGGTAAGACAATCCCCATAATCAAACGTCTAATTGGGTTAAATGACACGATCTCGGTGGCGTTAGTTCACATCACACTCACTTGAGATGATAATGCTCTCAAATCGCTCGTGCAGAATATTCAAAGTGACATGATAGCAGGTAGCGTGAAACCACATGTCATTGTTAATTTCGGTCTGCTAGCCTAATCGGCCTATACTTCTTGGAGAACAACAATGGCCAAGCCATCACTGTCAACGGTGCGTATTATAGGGTGATGAATGTCAATTTAGTTTGATCTGATTGGAATATTCTGGACACTAGTGACATTGTCGTTTCAGCTGGATGACGCTATGTGTCATATGTATGTCGCAAGCCGAATTGAATATTCTGCACAAGCGATTTGAGGACTTGGGTTTCCGCTGTGGAGATTACATAAATTATCCACCGAAATCATGTGAGATCTCACAGGTGTATGCTACTACAAGTCACTGAGGTGCACAAAGCCAATATAACCCATGTCATCGGTAAAATTCAGCCAGATTCATGGAAAATTTGATATTTTGGTCAAAACGTCGTTCTCCGAGAAATGTACAGCGACCACGCCATGTAATCAAAATCAACACCAAATAGTGACTTTCTCGTACTGCATTGAATGCTCTTGGATCTCTCCCGGATTGGTATCATTCCAAATTGGACAATTTTGCTTGTTTATGCAGAAATAGACATAATCGTTGAAGATGATTTTGCGATGAAAACGTTCCCCAACAACAACATCCATTTTAACACAACAATTTTAGTATTCACGCCTGTTGTTATATTGACAGAGGGTAAGTCGCAGTAGTCTAGCAGGTAGTATGTTGGTTTATTAGACTTGAGGCCGCGGCTCAAAGCCCACGTAAGACATCTCTAACATCGACAACTTCCTCTCAGGAAATGTCTGGCAAAAATACTGAGAGTAAATAGAGCGGCCATGAAAAAGTTTCTCAAGAAATCTGTCGTCCGGAACCGACTTCAAACTGTTGGTGGGCCACTCATGTATAAAATTAACACACACAACATAAGTGGTGTGAGAAGCTAGGTTGTCATCCTGACTGAAAGGATGTAATGACCAATTATGTATGTGTGTATGTATGTAGTTCGGCAGATGTAGCTTCAATAACGTGACAAAGTTTGAAAACCCATATACATTTATCCAGAGGATGAGAAAAGTTAAGCACTAAAGGTGATATACTAAGTGCAAGGAATTTAAATTCACAATAAATGTGGAAATTTTATAAAAAAAAATCTTTTTAAAGCAAAAGAAACCAACAAGTCACTCACTAAGCACTGATTTAAGCTGGCCACCAAACATGGCAAAACATGAGGCCATGGTTTTTTGCACATTCGAAATGCTACTTTAACTAGACGTAATTTCTGCAATGAATCTTACACAATTTGCAAGTACCACAATTGCTAACACCCACTGTATATTTTATAAAGACAAAGAAAAAACCAAAGACGAAATAAAGTGTCAGCCTAGAAAGCAAAAAAAAAAATAACAAAAAAATACAGAAGGTAAGAATGAATGAAACATTTAAATGAAAAGCTATTTTCATAATAAACGGCTTAAGTGAGAATAGCAGGCATAATTTACAATAAAAAGAAAAGCACAAGAGATAATAATACTAGTGCCGGAAGCCTAAACAACCTGGACAAGAAGTAAAAAAAATAAGAGGAAAACGAAAAGGTGGAACTTAAAGGCAAAAAAAAAAAGAAAAAATGTCAAGGCATACCTTGAACCAGATCCACTACAACTTTGTCGTTGTTTTGTGTTTTTATTGCTGTTGCAAAACGATTTTTTTTTTTCGAATGTAAGGATATTTGCATGGTTAACACCAGCAGCAGCAACAACATCAACTTCTATATGTACGTAGGTGTCAACAGCAACAAAAACACCAACAATAATAAACAGCAACAATGGCAACCAATCTAAAATACTTGTAAAGAAGAATTATTAAGAGAAGCAAGAGAAAGGAAGTGTAGAAAGTGTTAAAAAGAAACTTGTAAGCGAGCAAAAGAAAGAAAACATAAAAAAGTGCCTCAGATAAAAGATACAAATAGAAGAAACAAAACATCAATATGCGAGGAGTGTCTGAAAAATTCCCAGCAGTTCCAGTCACAGCAATATAAGCTATTTTATAGCTCTCGTGACTTACAAAAACTTTGTTTAAAGCTTCAAAAATGTGAATGGCGGGGCAATACCCACTTTTACTGCCTTTTTAATATTTTCTAATGACAACGGAAGTCTGGTACCATTTCTTCTTTACCTTGACTTCTTGCAAAAGTCAAAGTGTTTACAAATGCTACTTTACAATCTGAATGGGGGACAACCTATAGATTTCCGCTATTTGGCGAGTGGCAACAATTCATTGTTTCTTCACACGTTACCAATATAGACCGTAACTGTCGCGAAGACAAATTAAACACTAATGAGTCGCCGTAGTCTAGTAGGCAGTGAGTTGAAACTGATTAAAGAATATGGAGGTGCTGCTAGTGTATATTTTACATGTGATTTTTGTCTTTAATAACGCAGATAACATTTTAGAGGGTCAATGTAAACTACAGCCATATTTTAAAAACAAATTTTAAGAAAACCTAAAGCTTAGGCAGGTTCAATGCTCTCTGAAGCCTATCTTGAATATGTGACCTCAATTTCAACGTATGAAATGGTTCTGAAGGGGCACAGGTCAGTGGTAATGACTACTCTGTCAAGAATGTTAAAAAACTCTAGAAGAACTAACATAAAGTCGAGAAACATTAAAATACGATTTTATGTATCCGAAATGCTGGTTGGAAATTGCTATTTGGTAAGTGGCAACAATTCTTTGTTTCTTCACACGTTACCAATATAGACCGTAACTATCGCGAAGACAAATTAAACACTAATGAGTCGCCGTAGTCTAGTAGGCAGTGAGTTGACTTATTAGACGTTTAAACCCGAGGTCTGATATCCCAACAAAACGAAAGATGAAAAAATATTTCTTCGGCGACTTCGTTTCATCAGATTTCTGGCAAAAACTCTGAGAGTAAATAAATAATTGCCATGAAAAAGTTCCACAAAAATCTGTCGTTCAGAGTCGACATTAAACTGAAGGTTCCGCAACGCATGTATAAAACTAACACACACAACGTAAGTGGTGTGAGAATCAAGGTCGTAATTCTGACTAAAGGGCTTGTATTGTATGTATGCACAAAACTTTATAGCAAGGCTATGAAAAAAAAGCAGTTTTAAGAATTACAATGATAAATCAACAATGAGTTCTAGAAGTTGTCAGGCCGCAACAACCCTTTGATCATAGAATCTATTTTGGTACACCAATCACCTGCATAGCCAAAGAAATAATGTGTTAAAGACATCCAAGTAAAGGAAAAAAAAATATAAGATGGAAAAGGCGAATCTCTTCTATTTGATAAAAACCATCTCTTGGCGTTCTCAGTGCTAGTTTCTGTAGTAGTTAAGCTCCATAAAACTGCATTTAGTATTACATGAAAGCAAAAAATTCTCATGATTTTTGGCGTCCCACTCACTCTGTCTTCAGTTCAGTCAGTGATGTATTTCATAGTGGGGACTTGACATTTTGTCAAGACATTTGAACGAGTCCATATTCTCAATTATTTATCAATTGATAGTGTGACGTTTGTGAAAGGTGTCTGTGACAGGTGAAAGGTGTCAGGTGAATGACATCAGCTTTATTTTATTGACATTTATTTACAATCCTTTTATTGCGGCATAAACGTAAAGAACATGTAATTTTTTTGTGTTATTTCTGGCATTATGAAGAAGATATTCTTCCAACCATCAAAGCAGTCCGCAAGAGTTACTCATTATACTGTTTGAGAGTGTAGACAACTCTGTTTTACTTCTTCAAGAAAGTCAATTTTGCCGTTCAGTGCAGCATCGTGCATACAAGGTTTTAACAAGATTGGTTAGCTTTTGCAAAACAACTTTACTTGCTTACTTTATTATTCGTTACAACTTTTTAGTTAGGATTACAACCCTGCCTCTCACACGGCCCTTTTTGTGTAAGTGACAGGGCCTACAGCAGTTTAAAGTCGATTTTGTATGACAGATCGTTAAGAAAATATTCATGACAATTTTATTTACTCTCAGACAGGTGGGAAGAAGTAGCCTAAGAAATATTTCTTCAGATTTCGTTTTGTTCGAAAAGACTTCAGGACTACGTGTTGCATACTCTTCCAAAATCAATTTCTCCTAAATAAAGTGAAGTCCTTCATTCAACCGATAGGCGAAATAACATTTAATAGGGAAATGTCTTTTCAGTTTCTGCAGCACTTTACTAAGTTCTTAAGTTCTTAAACCGAAAGTCCAAATCAGTGTTAATGTATTGGAGGGTGAACTGTACAGTTACGAATTTCAAAGCATCACTGTAAAGCTATTTGAAAATTATGAAGCCACCTTCCTATACCAGTAGCAGGAGGTTGAGAAAAATCAATTTTCAAAAGCTCAAAGGTAGTTTCTATAAATAATGTATGACACGATTTAACGGAAAGAATTACATTTTTTTCGTGTTTTTCTTCTTAAGAAGCGAATATTTTGAAAGGCTGTTGGTGTTGCTTTCCAGAGAATAAAAAAAATCGTTTCTTTTTTTTTCAAAAACCAGCATATTTTTCATTTACATTTTCTTTACAATTTACGATAATTAAAAAAGAAGAAAGAGAAAAACGGCTTTTTTTAGTCTTGAAATTTCACACTATTCGTACGTGTAAAATTCTTATCGTTACGCCGCCTGAGTCATGGTCAAAGTCAATGTCACCAGCAACAAAAACAAAAAAAAAAATATTTATTTTGTTTGTATTTAAAACAGACAAGAAAAAAATTGAAAACAATCTGTAGGTATTGTTGTTTAAATTGCAATGAAATTTAATTGAATAAAAATAAAAAATTTTTTAAATAAATAAGAAATAAAATTAAGAGAAACAGATAGACAGCTAGCCAGCTAGCCAGCCGAACTAGTCAGACAGATACAACAATACAGCGTTCGCAATCAGTCATTGAACTTAAAATTGTATCACAGTATCAGCAAAAAAAATGCTGTTCCTAGACAAAATGAATGCCGGGCGGGGATAAACACATGATGTGTTGTTGGGATTTTATAAATTTAAATACAAAAATAAAAACAAAAAACAAATAAATTTATTTATAAATAAATAAAATTGTATTGTAAATAAAATAAACAATCATACACGCAAACTAAAATTACCACAACACAGCAGCTACTGGGAAGAGCTCCATGAAAAGAGTAAGACACTCGCACTCTTTTGAAATTTCATTTGGAATCTCTGCTGAAATTATCATTTTAATGATGCAACACAATTATGAACTGGAAGTGTATCCAACCGAAACTGAATTGATACCAATCACAAGGAGATACGGCATACAGAGTACTTGGATCGCCCTATAGTCTGCACGAAACTTGGATCCGCTTTGATCAAACGCTTACAGTGTTCAGTAGTTCACATTTAGTTTAACCTTTAAGGTGACTGATTGAATTCCTGATAAGGATCAAGACAGCTCTCTTACTTTCTTTCTCCTAAGCAGTCTAGCAATGTCAGAACTGCGTTTTGTATACTTCAGAGTCAATTCATTCTAGGTGGTAGTTCGGAAAGTTAAGGTATACCACGTGCAATAAAAAGCATCTCGTCAGGGCATTAACCCACAGTTACATATCCTTGGATGCTTCCTTAATTTGGAATTCACAGTAGTTCCACGTGGTCTAAGACGGATGGTAGAAAGAGGAGATTTGATTTGAGAAGTAAGAGGATGTGATGAATAGAAATATACATATAGTGGCTGATCGTTTTGCTATCAGCTGAACATGAGGCCAAAAAGTAAAGAACAATTTTCTCTGCTTTCCCCAATCCCTTTGCATCAAACGCACAAACTATTCGAGATTTGGTCGAGGCTAAAGAATTTCGCTTAGCACCCAAACTGCAATATCGAATAAAAACTCCAACAACTACACTACACATGCTCTATTGCAGTTTGAACATCAAGAGTTTGCCAAATTTGCTGTGTTAACTTGCCCGCATCAATTGCTTACACGCAACGTTAAGGCAACTCATGACCGCGTTAACATTTCTGAGCTTACAGGATCTCAATTTGTTTTCAAATCTGGAGAACTCATCCTCAAGTTCGATGGTTTCGCCACAACTGGTCCATATGTCGGCTCTGCAGGTTTCCGAATACCACAATGTCCCGGCATACATGCAATAGAAAAATTTTAATGCTGTGTCGTCGTTTTGAGAGCTTCGCGGTAAGCGTAAAATCATCCTAGAAGATTATATGATTATATAAATACATAGACATCTGACATCCACACTCTGGTACATCCACACATCCGCCCGAAACTCGCTGTAATGTAATCTGGTAGTCTTATTGAAGATGTATCCAATCACAGCTCTGTACAGTTTTGAAAAGATTTCTACACAGTCATTCAATATTTTCTCATTCCCTTTTATCCAAAGTGTACCATACAAACTTCCTGGGGAAGCCACAGTGTTGTATCATTTAATCGAAAGTTCAGAAAATTCCACTTAAGTCAGGATTCTTAAGTGTACCGAAATTCGATCTGTACCTTTAACTAGTCGTTCATACTAGTATTAGCTGCTGGGGCTTTAAAATAGAGGTGCAGTGGGAAAAGTCGTTAAATTATTTTCAGTGCCAGTGTAGCTATAGTATGCAATCAAACGCAAAGTGGAAGATATCGGTTCCGCTAACGTATTCCCACGATAACAGACATCTTTAGGTCAAAGCAGGTCCTGTGACTACCGTATAATTCCAACAAGTTTTCCTATGTTTGAGACCCCATTTCGCCAAACTGTTACTCTCAGTAAAAATAGAAAAATTTTTCCCAAAATGTAATTAAAGAATCAGGTCTTAAATCAAGCAATTGTGATTCTTACCTCTCAGACATACACAATATTTTTCAAAAAAAAATTTTAAATTTTGAATAAAATACTGCATCGTTCCCATTTCTTTATAACATTGAAAAAAAAACACGAAAAAACAGACGAAAATCAATATTTGAAACACGTCTTACAAGATAAAAATAAAACCAATACACCCGTAAAACAAAATCGGGAGAGAGAAAAAAGAAAGAAAACCAGAGTACAAGTGAGAAAAACATGCAGTTTTTAGTAAAACATCGCCGCCATTACACCACACCACAGCCACACAACCACAACCACAACTAAAATGTAACAAGGAAGGGGAACAAAAACTACTCACACGTCGTAGACAATTCTCACTTTTTTTTTCGTTCATACATGAGAGAGCGTATCAAAAGTAATAAACAAAAACAAAAACAACAACAATAACACAATAACAATAAGAAAACATCCATCATTTAATGTTGTTTTATAAAAAGATTATTCAAGAACAAGCACAACAACAATAACAACAAAAAATCAACATCAAAACTACATTCCACTACATTGACATTCGTTTAGGAGTGTTAATGCATGTATGTGGGAATTACAAGGAGGTGGTAGAGAGATGGGGGGGGAGTAGAATAATATTCATATTGAAATGCAAAACTCTTGTTGTACAATAAATTAATCTGACATATGAGTGCAGAGTATATTTCCTGCAACAAGGAGAGGCGTCCTAACAACACCCCCCAACCAAGGGGAATTCGCTTTTAAATTTCATCAATCATTTCGGAATCCGTCTTAGTCTAGTAAGTAGTGTGGTGTTAGCTTGTTAGACGAGAGCTCGTGGTCCAAATGCCTGTTGAAATATCTCGAATAAAACGAAAATGAAAAAAAAAAATATTTTCCTCGATGACTTCTTCTCAGCAGTCTTCAGGCAAAAACTCTGAAAAGTAAATAAAATTGTCATGAAAAGTTTCTCAAAAATCTGACGTTCAGAGTCGTCTTTAAACTGTAGGTCCTGTTGTCCTGTCACTCATGGATAAAAATTAACCAACGCAACATGAGTGGCGTGAGAAACTTGTTTGCTAAACTGGTGGCATCTACTGTTTAATGTCGACTCCGAACGATAGATTTTTGAGAAACTTTTCATGGCAATTATATTTACTATCAGCGTTTTTGTCAGAAATCTGCTGAGAGGAAGTCGCCGAAGAAATATTTCTTCATATTTCCTTTGGTTGGAGATGTCTGACCTGGGGTTTAAACAGTGACCTCACGTCTAATAAACCAACACACTATCTACTAGACAACGGCGACTTCCAGCAGCTCACAAATTCAGGATTGTTACAGGGTAAAAGTGCTGCGATAATTGCGGTCAAGCTGGGTATATCCTCCTGTCTGTGAACGTGGAGTATTGATAGTATCTGCTGTACTGATCAATCGCTATAGCGAAGGTACACAGATAGCTTAAGCATTTCCTTGAATGACTTCTGCACAAGATATGTATCTGGGAGAAGAGAAATATTTCATGTGTCAATGCATGGCTCCTCTTGTGGCGAGGCGTAGTACCACATTTGACTTAACACACTTCAAAATAAGGATGGTTTTCTATAAAAAAAAAAATGTCTATTCACGGCAAGTGATATTGATTTTTCACCTCATAATGGAAAATTAAATGTCAGTGTCGCTTGCACTTTTTTTAATTTGTGCTCACCAGCCAACATTACAAAGGCACATCAATTAACACAAATCAACAAAATAATTCTCATCCATCTTATGGAAGAAAACCTATTGAAATTTTACAAAGAAAAGCACTTTTTCTTTAGAGTCCAGAGATGGATACACACATTCAATGGAAGTAAAATGAAGTAAAAATAATTATAAAATGGATTATTAATCAGTAAGAACAACAACAACAATAACAATGTGTTGGATTACAATGTTATCAGTAAACACAGTAAATAAATTATAAAATACAACAACAATAACAATAAGAACAATAAGAACAAAACAAAACAATAGCAATAACCATATAAATAATGATAATCATTGACAGTTAAAGGCGGCAGCAGCAGCAGCATTAATATTGAAATTTTACTACTGTTTGCCACCATCCATCCTCTACATAAGCACTCCACCACTCCACACCACTCTATTTTCTTCAATACTCTGACGATTAACTCTGAAGCAGTGAAAGCTCTTGTTGGCCTGTAATACTTCTTATCAGCTATGAAACAGTGCCAACTAACGAACAACAACAACACCTACAACAGCGACAATTATCAATTTGAACCAACAACTTCCTTTAGGCATTTCTTAACACACTAATCAACCAACAAATAAACAAACACTCTACAACAGAGTCATTCATTCATTCACTGACTGACTCAGTCGTTTACTTCAAATTTATCCAGACATCAATACCTATACAATCGATTACGATTACGAGGTACAAGGTTTCCAAAGGTTTAACGTTGAATTGTGATTCTTGTGATCTTGCATGGATCAAGGGGTTGCCTGGCTGGCTATTTATACACTCAATAAATCTATAAATAGCCGAGAGAGAGAACAACAAAATATAAATTTTTGTTTATAAAACAAAACAAAAATAAATTTTTTCATTTTCTGTTAAAAAAAGATAAGGTCCACACAGTCAGCTGTATACACACTGTGTGTGATGATGTCGAATACAAGTGCCTGATGATAGTCACTCGTCGCTCACTCATGATTTTTGTCTTAATGACTCACAAGTGCCTTCGTAGAATGTGTGCGTGTACGTAGTACATGCGTACGTACAGTGTGCTGAGGCACAAACACTGTTGTTGTTGATAAGCTGTGGAAATGAAAATTATTTTTGATACCATCAGAGTATAATTTATGATGACTTTTTGCACTGAATAATGAATATTTGATTTTCCACTCTGTCATGTGATAAGAATAAGACGAAAAAGAAAAGAAAAGAAGAAATAAATAAAAGAACTTACAACAAAAAAAAAAAAAAAAACCAAGACATCCCAGTCAAAAAAGTTAAAGCATTTGATAGGCTGGTTAAAACAAAGTGTGAACAAAAGTTCAAAGAAGTTCTCGAAAGATACAGGGCAAAAAACTTTACTTCTGCTTACAATTCAATACTGCAAAGTCGTGGAAGTTCAGTCTAAGATAACCCAAGAAATTAAAATCACTTGCAGCATGTTTAGAGGTCTTGGAATACCATCCATAGAATTTCCATCGCCCCAAATTAGCATACATAGAAAATTGTTCATTACAACCCTTCAGTCAGGATTACGACCTAGTTTCCTACACCACTTATTTTGTGTGTGTTAATTTTTATACATGAGTGGTGGGAGCTACAGTTTAAAGTCGACTCCGAACGACAGATTTTTGAGAAACTTTTCATGGCAATTTTATTCGCTCTCAGAGTTTTTGACAGAAATTTGCTGAGAGGAAGTCGCCGAAGAAATATTTTTTGTATGTATTTTGTTTTGATGTCTGGCCTGGGGTTCGAACCCTGGCTTTACGTCTAACAAGCCAACACACTACCTACAAGACTACGGCGACTCCAAGTTAACATGACCTGTTTTATTTTAAGGGGATCTACGATAGTAGAGTACTCAGTAAACCTTTCTCTTAGAAGCCCACAGTTTTGCTACGTTATTCGTCATTACAATCCTTTAGTCAGGATTAAAACCTAGCTTCTCACACCATCCACGTAGTGTGTATTAATTTTACGCATAAGCGCGGGAGCAACACTTTAATGCCGACAATTTTTTCCTGGCGATTTTATTTTAGAGCACTTGGCTGAAAAGAATATTTCTTTTCATATTTCGCTTTGTTCGCGATGTTAGGGTCAGGGGATGAATCACGATTGCTCGTTTAATAAGCCAACACGCCGCCTACTAGACTTCAATTGTTAGTCTTTCCGAGTATAGGCTGAGGTGTAGAAATTCGAAATCAGACAAGTTTTCCTCAGTCATACTATTAAGACCCTGTGGACCTCTTTCCACGGACAACACGATCACTCCATACAAGTATGTCTAGAAATTCAGCCTAGGGCAATGCAGCTAAAATTCATTTAAAGAAACAATACAATCTAAGGACTCTGTAATGGCCACATTATAAGATTAAGAAAATAAAGCTCGCCCAATAAAAACAAAATAAAACAACAAAACTCAAGAAAGATTACTCGGGAAAGCAAAAAATAATAATTACGGAAGCCCCGACATTTTATCCAATAGAGGCCCTATTAAGCAAAATACGGACAAGAATGCCTGGGGTTACGTGACGCTAGAGGGAAAGAAAACTTCCTCATTGTCCGTGTCCATATTAAGCTGATAACTAAAACTCGTCTTCCACATGTGAAGTCAAACAAAGAAGGCAATCACAGGTAATAACTCAGCTGCCAAATATTGAAGTAAATAAAAAGCAGGGCATGAGTTTGTACTCTCGAAAAGGGTTTGGACGATAACCCCAACAAAGCCTGATAGATGATTACACTCAGACCAAGCCTGACAAGTAGAATATAGTACTCTTCCCAAAAGATGGACATTTCCTGATATTCATTCTGAAATGGCCATGAAAATTTCATTGTCAGGAATATCAAAGAAGATTAAGTTTTGAAAGAAACCGTTTAAAGCCAGCTGAATGAAGTTAGAAAGCTTTTCAGCCATGTATTCTGAACGAGTTCTGATTAGAAGTCGCCGTATCTAGTAGGTAGTGTGTTGGCTTATTAAACCTAAAGCCAGGGTTCAAACCCCAAGCCAGACATCAAAACAAAAATAAAAAAAATATTACTTTGGCGACATGCCTACAATCGTGTGATTGGATCAAATCGCAAATAAATCGGTCTTAATATACCGGAGCGTACGTTAACGACTTTTGTTTATAGAAAGGTGCCCTATGCTCTAGTGAGGGTTAAAGAAAAGTTCATATATTTCTACCAAGTGCATGCAAGATACTTTGCATTACGACATACGGAAGAAGACAAGTTCTTTTAGAGATCAATAACATAGCAGGTTTCATACACAGTCCATAAAGTGCACCTGTTCGTCTCCAAGAAGTTGCTGATGTAGTCCCAATGGTAGAAAAATGCTTCTACAACATGCTTGACTTCGACAATTGTTTACCGCTACTTCAAAACTTTGTCTGGCTACTGCCACATGCATAAAGGCATCTTGGTCAAGCAAAAATTGGTGGCTGTACAGCTCCATCTACTGTGTAAGAGTTAAATCCTATTCAGAATACTATAGCTCTGAGGCTATTAATTTCTTCTGCGAAAGTAAACAGATTTTAAATGCACGCCCATCAATACCACTCCACTCTTTTTGCCGCCTTTACTAGTGTTAGAATAAGGCTCTGCTTTCTCTTTAGTGTTGATCAATTTTTTATTTTTTTATTTTTTCATGTCCAAACAAAATTTCTTTGCTTTCGTTTCGTTTTAGCCAAACGGGTGATAATGTAGCAAATTCTAGGTTGATAGGGTTAGCACCTAACGTCATTTATAATCAACGTGCTCTGTGGAAATGTATTGGTTTCTTGTAGAGCTCCAGTGCAAAGGGAAAAGCTCTAGTATAACATCCAGAGCGAAAGCTATAGGACGGTCAGACGTCAGGCTCTCTTAAGAAAACTTAGGACTCAATAAGCAAAGTTCTTCACCACTAAGTCAATACAACAACCTAACCTATTTTCACGAGGGCGGGGGCATAAAATTTTTCCAAACCGATTTGAACGATTTGGATACAACTTTGGAGGCGTCTCCGGTTTGATGTCCCCATCGATTTTAGACTAAAACAGCATGAATCTCTTATGGCTTCTACGCCAGCTGTTAGGACAAAATGTTGGGAAATGTAATTCCATCCCAGCAAAAGGCTATTTTCAGGAGTTTCTGAAATTCTGTACACGCATTTGCATAGTTGGTATTTGTAGCCTTAAACGGAAAAAAAAGATTTCGTCCTTTGATTAAAAGAAGGCCAGAGTTCAGATGAATGCAGGCATTGCTTAAAAGGTGTTTCAGTGCCGATCAGTATGTTTAAAAGTAGTATTGAATTGTATATTAAGTCAGTCATAAATCCTATATTTCTACTTCCACTTATGCCTGTGTAGGGTAGAATCAAATGGAATCAAAAATTAACCAGTGAAACGAATGGGATTCATTCAAATGGAATTTAACATTTCAGGGCTCACTTGGCATGACTTTTCGGCAACAAAAAAAAAAAAATTTTTTTTTAAGAAGAAAAAAAGGAACACAAGAAAAGGAACTTCAACAATAAATACCATTTTGGGTATTAAAAAAGATTTGCACAGGAATAAAAATGATGGAAAAAAAGCAAAAAAAAAATAACGAAACAAAAGAGCAAAGTGTGAAAACATGACTGCAAGTCAAACGAGTCCCAACAACTACTACCATTAACCAGTTGTTAACGAAAATGATACAACACAGGAAATAAAAAAAAATTGGAAAAAAATAAAAATTTATTCCAAAAAAATCCTCCATATATAAAGGAGTGGATTCCCACAGAAAGAAGTCCTTAAGAATAGCTAAAACAGAAACAGGAAAAAAATATCACCAAAAACAACAATCTCTCGAAACTCATGAAAAAAGCAGTCAAGACAGGCGGGGCAAGCAGTCAAGGCAGGCAGGAATTCAAACAGAAAAGAATAGAAAAAAATTTACAGAATTAAGGAGCAAAAACAAGAAGAAAAAAAGGACATTTACAAAGAGATAAGAACATAGAAATCAAAAGAAAAATGAAAGAAGAAAAAGGAATTGAACAATAAATGACAGAACAGAACTAAAAATCATGCATGTTCGTTTGAATTAGTCAAGATGGCCCAGGGCCACATATTGTTTCCGTTTTGCGATATCTTGTGTGTGGTGCTTGATACTTGAACTGAAAAATAAAATTGTTTACAAAGGACTCTCGAGTAAAAAAAGGAAAAAGAAACTCAAAAAAATATAAAAGAAAAAGATTATTTAACATGAGCAAAATAAAATAAAAATAAAAAAATTCTTTTACGTTATCTGGTTGGCTTTTTAGCATTTCCAGAGGAAAAAGAAACAAATTAAAGAAGAATCTTTAAAATAAATGGAAAACAATGCAGTTTTCAAAATCTTTTCTTTTCGTCTGGTATTGAAAGGCTATTTTGGGATTTATAAAAGGCTTAAAAACCAACCTAATCTATTTAAAACACAACTTGACATTTCGTTTAAAACTAAATTTTTAAATATGTCAATCGCTTTAATTTCGAGAGAGGATTTCAGTTCATAGACCACATGCCGGTACAGAAGATTGGCCACCTTGTATTGGTATAACAAAGATTGTCACAAAATGTAGTAACTGAGTTTTCTTAGAGGCCATTAGCCCGACGATAGTGCCTTAAAAAACAAAAAATCCTCTTCAGGCACTATCACTCCCCACGTTTAACGCAGTATACCGCAGTATACCGCAATACTTTCGAGTTAACGAAAGAAACTATTTTTTGCATATCTTGAGCCACACTCGAGATCCCAAAACAAAATGATTCTCAACATATTGAGCTGATAACTGAGACTCGTCTTCCACGTGTGAAGTCAAACAAAGAAGGCAATCACAGGAAATAAGTCAGCCGCCGAATATTAAAGTAAATAAAAAGCAGGGCATGAGTTTGTACTCTCGAAAAGGGATTTGGACGATAACCCCAACAAAGCATGATAGATGATTACACTCAGACCAAGACTGACAATGAGAAGATAGTACTTTTCCCAAAGATGGACATTTCCTGATACTCATTCTGAAGTGGCCATGAAAATTCCTTTCTCAGAACTATCAAAGAAGATTAAGTTTCGAAGGAAACCCTTTAAAGCCAGCGAAATGATTCTCAACATTTTGAGCATATTTTGGATATCCAAAGAGGACCATTTAACAACTACTAAGATATAAATTTGAAGAGATGCCATACTGCATGATCACATGCCGAATTGTAAAAATTCAGAGACTTCGTTCCCCTTATAGTAGAGTCAGTAAGTTCCTTGACCCCTCCGAGAGGATATAATCCACAACGTTCATCTTAGAAGGATAAGATAGTGAATATTCTTAAGTAAAGGTAAAAATTAATGAGCAAAGCTTATCACCACTATATCCAATTCAACAACCAAATACACACAGTAACTAAATTATACATACGGTTAAAAAATTTCAGAAATTTTTTAACTAATCCGTTTTCGTTGAAAATCTTTATAGTTTCCTTAATGTTAAGACGGTCGGTCTTTTGCATTGGTTAAAAAATTTCTGAAATTGAACTGAATTGTAGCCCTGCACAGGCCCACAAAGGTATGCATCCGACTTACAAATTTCACAAATTTCTAAACCAATGCAAAAGACCGTATTAAAATCGAAGAAAGATGTCAGACAATTATAAAGATTTTCAACGAAAACGGGTTAGTTAAAAAATTTCCGACATTTGTTATCCGTATATATACAGTATTGTTCGAAACCTAAGCAACTTTTTCCCACTAAGTAATGATAGACTCATATCTTTTCTTTAAATAAATTTATAGAAAATATTTATTTTGTTTACTATTACACAATGTGCCTATAACCTAAAAATAACAACATAAATTAAATTCCATTTCTTTGGAAGTTATAATAAAATAAAAACAAAATTAACCTAAAAATTCGCTGTTCAAAACCTAAGCAACTTTTAATATTTGGTATGATATCCTTTGTTTCTTACGACCTCAGCGCATCTTTTGGGCATAGATTCAATAAGATTTGATAGAATAGATGTTGGTATAGCTTCCCACTCTGATTTTAGACAGTTCATCAACTCCTGTTTATTCTTAAAGCGTCGAGTTCCAAGTCTCCGTTTTGAAATGCCGAAGAGGTTCTCTATGGGATTCAAGTCTGGCGATTGAGGTGGCCAATCCAAGACTTGAACCCCATTAGCAGATAAGCAATCGTTGACCAACTTCGGTGAGTGTTTTGGGTCATTGTCATGTTGAAACACCCATCGAAGTGGCATATCCCACTCAGCATAGTTAACCATGTGAGTGGCTAAAATGCCTCTGTAAACAAAACGGTCCATTTTTTTTGAATTTCTACACCACTGGCCGAAAAACAAGTCCAAACCATTGCCACCTCCATGCTTTATTGTGGCTTTTGAGTACCGAGTATGTAGCCGCTTTCCTTTCGGTCTTCTCACATGGCAAACTCTATCTGAATTTAGTAAGTTAAATTTAGATTCATCACTAAGCAAAACAGTTCTCCATTTGGATATAGTTCAATCCATATGTGCTCTAGCAAAATCCAACATAAAACAAACAAAAAGTTGAGAAAATCAGAGACTACGTTGCAAGCAATGAGATAGACCTCTTTTTTAAATGCTTCTTAGTCAGCATAGGCTTCTTAGATGGCATGAAGCTTCCAAAAGGAAAGCATGGAGATGGCAATGTGATGGTTTGGACTTGTTTTTCTGCCAGTGGTGTTGGTCCCTTTGTAGAAATTCAAAAAAAATGGACCGTTTTGTTTACAGAGTCATTTTAGCCACTCACATGGTTAACTATGCTGAGTGGGATATGCCACTTCGATGGGTGTTTCAACATGACAATGACCCAAAACACTCACCGAAGTTGGTCAACGATTGCTTATCTGCTAATGGGTTCAAGTCTTGGATTGGCCACCTCAATCGCCAGACTTGAATCCCATAGAGAACCTCTTCGGCATTTCAAAACGGAGACTTGGAACTCGACGCTTTAAGAATAAACAGGAGTTGATGAACTGTCTAAAATCAGAGTGGGAAGCTATACCAACATCTATTCTATCAAATCTTATTGAATCTATGCCCAAAAGATGCGCTGAGGTCGTAAGAAACAAAGGATATCATACCAAATATTAAAAGTTGCTTAGGTTTTGAACAGCGAATTTTTAGGTTAATTTTGTTTTTATTTTATTATAACTTCCAAAGAAATGGAATTTAATTTATGTTGTTATTTTTAGGTTATAGGCACATTGTGTAATAGTAAACAAAATAAATATTTTCTATAAATTTATTTAAAGAAAAGATATGAGTCTATCATTACTTAGTGGGAAAAAGTTGCTTAGGTTTCGAACAATACTGTACTTTTGTCGCTGAGTGCACATTTAAATAACAACATAGCAACCCTACCACTCCAGGACCTATCACATTAAACCCATCACGTTCTCAGATGGGAAAACTTTGAATATAATAGAAACAAACTCAAATAATATCACCAAGATAAGCCAGAAGCATTGTGAAAGCCTAAAGAAAATCCAAATGCTCAGGTGGCCAAATTAGCTTTAACGGCCACTAATGCTTTCTTGTAATGGTAAAAAAAGTTAAAACCCTTTTTAGTTGGAAGATACCACGCGTTGTTAATCTCTGTATTATTATTATATGATCCATTTGTGACGTCATACTAGCCAAATTAAGTTAGACGGTTAGATTGATTGACTCTGAATGCCATAAGCTTCTTCACTCAAATTTGTCTTCGAGCCATCAACGAAATCCAAAAAAAAAAAACACAATTTCCGCTGATGACAGACAAATAGAAATAAATCTGCGATTACTTCGCACTTGGTTCAGCAACAAAATTCAGACCGTACAGATTTACAATAGCAAATAAAGGTCAATCGCTTGGTGTCCCGTTTGGCTCGCTTGGAGAGGCGGCAGTCATTCAAAGACAAAAGCACAAACAATATACTGCCTGTGTGTGCTACAATATGCTTGATCTCATGCCTCCTTTATTATTGAAGAAAACTTCTTCACCGAATAGAATTTTGAGTATCCACCTGTGTACTACTGGTTTGCAAATAGGAGATCATGTAAGAACTTGAAGACTTCTTGTATTAACTTTTGGAGAAATTTTAATGATGTCGACAAGCAGCGAAAGATAACTTCACATCTGTTATAGTCTTTGAAACTTTCACTTTTTTAGATTTTGAAGACCTACTTTGTTTTTAAGGAATATCTTCTATTATGCCAGAATCTACGGGAAAAAATAGCCGTCATTTATATCGACTCTGGTGCTTCACTTAAAAGATTTCAATTGAACTATGAGTTAAAGCCGATCTAATTCCACAATGAGGGAAACTTTTCTTAGGTTTATAGCTGTAAGTTAATGGATGGCAGAGTTTCGTTCGATCATGTATCACCGTCAGAAAGGTTTGAGAAAATATACAAAAAGTTATTGGATAATTAGCGGCTGAAGGTGTCTGAGCTAACTACAGTGATTGGCAATTAAAAAGATTCTGTACAACACGTGTTGAATGAAAATTTTGAGATAAGGAAACTGTGCGCAAGATGGGTGCCGCTATACTGATTGATGGTGATTAAATGCCTGCTCAATAGCAGAATTCCCTGGAGTCTGTTAAGTTGTATGTGGGCTTTCAAAACCCCATCTTACATATCGCGAACAAAACGAAATATGAAAAAAATATTTCAACGGCGGCATGAAAAGTTTCTCAAAAATCGGAGTAGACTTTAAACTCTTGGTCCCACAATTTGTGTATAAAATCAGCACACACACAAGATAAATGCTGAAAATTGAAGTGAAGGAAATTGGAAAGCTAGATTGTAATCCTGACTAGAGGCTTGTAATGACCCATTAAGTACGTAAAGATATTTTGGGTGCTACATAAATTACTAGTGAAACCTTTAATGTACCGAACTTTTACTTCCAATTCACTGCTAAAATGGAAACAAATCGAAACATTTCTGAAATAAATAAAAATCATGTGAGAAAATTTTTTAATCACTACTCAAACGTTTAAGTCTCGCCTCTATTCGCAACAATTATTGAAAATTATCAATTGAAAGGGTTAGAAAACGTTCCCAAAAAAATATGTTATGTTCCATTAGGCTAACATTAGATCACAGAAATTTTTTACGACTTAGCAGAAAATAATAAGAGTTTGGCAGAGAAGTTTTAATGCTTTTGCCATACAGTCTGTCTAGACCCTGTACTTTCAGATGATCATTAGGTTTTAATCACTGCCGCAGTCTCTTAGTGGTGAAAATTTAAATTCGGCAAAGGTCTGCAAAATGAAAATGGAGAGGTTTTTCATGCAGAAAATTAATGGGCTTTTTTTTACAAAAAATTTCCCAAATATTATCAAAAAAATTCACTTCAAATATAACAAAAAAGTGTTGCTTTCCTGGTCAAAATTTCTTTACATTTTTAAAAAATTTAGTAAAATTTGATTTTTATTTAAATTAAAACATATTTTTATAAACGTTAAACCCGTTCAGTTTGGAAGTACGAATATTTTTTTTGTTCATTGTTTTTTCGTTTGTTTGTATACAATGGTGGTCATATAATTAAAACATTATTTTGATCTCTCATTTGTTCTATTTTTTATCATCTTTTAATTTTTTTAACGGGACTTTTGATAAGTTTGTGATCTTTTACAATTGATTAACTTCTTTATTTTCCTATTCTATTCTATTTCCAAAATAAAACGAATAATTTACTATGTACGAATGTTTCAATTATATGACCACCATACCACTGTACATAGGAGACTATTTACTTACTTTACAGTTTGTATGTCGAAGTATAAAAATTTCCTTTTGATCAAAAAAATATTCCCATAAAAAGGACTTCAAAAAGATATAAGAAAATTATAATTTTATAATAATTTCAAAATGTCTTTATGTTTTTAAAAGATTTAGTAAAATTTGATTTTTATTTTAATTTAAATATATTTTTATAAGTATTAAACATTTTAGTTTTATTTTATGACGTCATCAGTTTGAACGAAAGTTGAAGCAGTGTAGTACATATATTGAAACGAATAATTTTTTTATAAATTACCACTACTTTCTTTGTAGGATGCTTTTAAAAGAAGTTTTTTTTTTTTTTTTCATTTATTTGTATATGTACATAAGAGACTACTTATTTATTTAATGATCAGTTTGTATGTCGAAATATAAAAGGTATTTTTACATAAAATTCCTTTTGACAAAAAAATATTCCCATAAAAAGGGACTTCAAAAAGATATGAGGAAATTATAATTTTATAATAATTTCAATATTTATTTGTATTTAAAAGATTTAGTAAAATTTGATTCTTATTTAAATTAAAACATATTTTTATAATTATTAAACCGTTTAGTTTTTTTGATGACGTCATCAGTTTGAACGAAAGTTAAAGCAGTGTAGTATTATTGATACGAATATTTTTTGTACATATAAATGACCACAAATTTGTAGGATGATTTTAAAAACAGTTTTTTTCATATGTTTGTACACATAGGAGACTATTCATTTATATAATGATCAGTTTCTATGTCGAACAATAAAAATTTCCTTTTGATTAAAAAAATATTCCCATAAAAAAAGGACTTTAATAAGATATGAGGAGGAAATTATAATTTTATAATAAAACTTTCATTTTGAAACAAATAAATTGTAAATGAAATATATGTATTTCCACTTACCATTTAAAGAATAATTTACGCTTTTTATTTGGCAAATTTATTAAATAATATTCCAGTTGATCACTTCTCATCACACAAAAAAAAATTTTCCATTCATTTATTCACTTACGCTTTTAATTTCCACGCACTTTAATTACTTTTACGTGTTAACACCACAAGACACAAGAATGCAAATGACTTTGATTTAAGAAGAAAGAAATTAGAAGACATAATATGAATGAACGAAAAAAACACACAAGTATGTATGTTTGTATGAATGTGCTTTGCTCTTTAAAACGGTTAATTTCATTTCATTGTAATAGGATTTGTTTTTGTGAAATTATTATGTAAACTCCGCTGAGTGAGAAATCAATCAAATGTTCTCAGAGTGTTGAGAAGTTATAAATGAAATTTTTGTTGTTAAATTTCAATGTAATTGACCTTTTCTGACATTGTTTGCCAAGGAATTTCTTTAATAGGGGTTTTTAAATAGGGGTTTTAAAAAAATATATGTATGTAAAGTAGAAGTATGAAGAGAGTAGAGTATGAAGCAATTATTTTAAATAGGGGTTTTAAAAAAATATATGTATGTAAAGTAGAAGTATGAAGAGAGTAGAGTATGAAGCAATTATGATAAATGTTTTATTGTTTTTATGATTGTTGTTCAATTTTACGTCATGGACTTATTTTCTGTGAATTTATTGCAAGTAAACCAAACACAATTAAAACCTTAAACGACAAAAAACTGTCCAGACAGTCTTATGAGAGCCCATAACTATAATTGCAACAAGTGCTTTTTATTATATGACGTGACATATAATATGCCAGGAAAAAATAGGCCAAATTAAAGCCTACGAAGGAACCACGGGCAACCTTTACGTAAATATTGATGTAGAGCCGGTAAAGAAGAGGCGTAAAGTGCATACAACTAAGAAAGTAATTCACAAACTTTGTTTGTTTTTTTAACTTCTTGATATGACAAGGACTTTTCTTCTAGACCAAGCTACTTGTGGATTCAGGATAAAGCTTCCCAGGCAATATTATAAGCTGGTTTTCGCTGTCTGGGCCCAATTAAATCCAATTTCTTGCTAAACATTTACTTTTTAATTGATATTTGTTTACATCTTCTGTGTATTTGAACTTAATGGCTCTATGTACGTTGTAAAAAAAAGCCCAACGAATGGTATGAACCACAAAACGATGACAACAATAAAATAGATGGTAGAGTAGCAGGGCCTCTCATGCTGCTAAGGTTGAGCGAGAGCATCGAAGCTAAGTTTAACGTAGATATAGGCTTTTGGCCTTAGGATAATGACACAGTGTTCCAATAGTTAGACCATTGAAAATGGAGTTATCTTGTCCTTATCATGGTAATAAATTATAAACGAATTTAACTGAACAATTTTGCGGATTAGTAGTTGATTTTGTAGAAGATAAATCATCACAGTCGAATTAAACATCTTATTATTGAACATTTAAAAAATACTCCGTATAAAAATATTGTACCCGTTGTGTGTAACATTCTTCTTCATTGAGTCCTACTTTTCTACCAAAAGAAGAGGAAAAGAAGACCTAGAAAGTCAAAGGCTTTCTGGATAGAAAATTTGCAGGATGAAAAATGTTTTTCCTTCAGTTATTTAGCATTATGAAGGCTGGTTTTCAGGAGTAAATTTTCAAAATCGATCTACAAAATTACACTCGTCTAATGTCTAAAGTGAAGATCTACACACTTTTACCGATAATAGATCATTAGAAGCCTATATGGTGATGAGTAGAACCCTAGAGAGGGTGAATAACACGCATAAAAGATTGTTTCGGGAATGCTGGATATTTCTGACGGAGGTTACGAAATATCTCCCCCTCCCTTGAGACCCCTTGTCTTGATGCGTTAGTGGTGGGTTTGAAACACCGCAAGCTCGGGTTGAAACCCTCAATGGCCCTTTTTTCCGTTAAATAATTGCAACATTTACGAGCTAAAAACACGGTTAGCTAATAAGAAAGTGTTGCTTCATCAAGACATCGCGGCAGTACAAATAGCCAAAATTACAATGTTTATGAGTGTCAGTAATACGGTGTTCAGATATGAACCTTTATTGCGGAAATCACAATAAACGCCATTATTGAGCTCAATATTTCATATAAAGTCTAAAATAATAATTGCGCAATAAATACGCAAATTGTTATAATATTGAGTAAAACTTAAAATGTAGCACTGTTGAGTGAGCATATTACAATTAACCAAACACTTTCTATTGATATTTGACAACACAAATGTCAACAACGACAAACAAAACAAAATAAACACAATGTTGTTGAAACAACCAGCTGCTTTGTTTATCAGCTGTCAAATGAATATTGAATAAGCAGCTAAACTGTGTATATTATTATGCCTGAACACTTAAAATATTGTACTAAATTAAGCGAATATTGACTCAATAAAAGTGCATATCTGAACATAGAATAAGTTAAAGTTCGAATTGATTCATCGTGATTAAATTCGATAAATTTTACTCCACATAGTGAGAGTGAGAAGTTCCGAAGCTATTATTGTTAAAACAAAGTGCTTTGCAGAGCAAAAGTGCCGACAGGATACTTTCTTTCAGAAGAAAAGACAAAATGTAATCCTCTTAGATCGCTCAATTTGTCTTTTGAAAAAGACTCTCTCTACTGTTGGTCCACCCTTTATGTAATTCCATGTTCACTTAACTATTTCAACATCTTTATAAAAAAGGAATTAAGCAGAGTTTTGTATGTTGCCTGGAAAACGAAAACAGTGTTCAACACAAATGTTTAACAAACACAAGGACCACAGGCTATTTGTTGAAATCTTTTTCAAAAGGAATCTGTTAAACGATGTGTTACTCTTGTTCTAAATCAAACACAAAATAAATTTTCATTTCCCTGGCTACATATGTAAGACCAAGAAGACATGGGCCTAAAAATAAATACTGTCAGTAATAAAAATACTTGACAGTGATTTGTTTCCCAGAAAAAAAAAAAGCAAAGCAAACAACCGAACATAGCCTATGGAGTAATAGTGGCACACACCCAAGCCCGAGTAATTTTCGTTTGGTTGCTCTCGAGCAAATCTATTTGATAAATTGTTTTGTATTAGAAAATACATAAATTTTCTAATTTCTGTAAATATTTCAAGAAGAAATACAGCACAAAACACAACATAGCACAATGGAAAGAAAGTAAAGCATATGAATGGAATGCATTTTTTAAAAAGTATTTTTCCTGCCATTCTCCAATGCAGCAGCAACGTTTCCTAGGTCGTATGTTTGGATTTCATTAATAATTTAGGCAACACATTTTACAGACTGCTTACAATCAGGCCATATGGCATATGAAATGCAATGCCAACATTCATTTCTTACAGAGGGCCCCCAAGTAGAAAACCAGAAAACCAAAAATCCATGCACGCATACCAGTAAACGTTGAATTCCAGGGCGTTCTAGTAGTGCCATCCAATATTAAACGACTGGTTGACACAAACACTTCTATTAGCAGCAGTGCATTTACTAGTGGTTTTACTTTGGTTATGCACTGTATAATGAACACAAAAGCTAAAGATGATAGCGGCGATGAAGTTGGCGATGGTGGTGGTGGTGATGGCATTGGCTTAGTAAAGGAATTCATAGCAATTGCTACAATTGCTGTTAGTTTCGCTCTCTCTCTCTCTCTCTCTCTCCTCCTCTCTCCGTCTCATAAGGAAATCCAAAGATAGCATACAAGCATGTTCGAAAATCATTAAGTCTCTTTAACTCACAACAATAACAACTACAACAAATAATAAAGCATTTTGAAATTGTATATTTTTTTGGTACTTTTCGTGGCAATGGTACCGTTACTGGAGTGCTTAAAACAACAGCATCGTTTCATTGGAGTTGAGATGAATAAAAAAAAACAACTGTTTTGCCAGTTTGATTGTATGAACGCAACTGAGTAAATGAATGAATATCTGAAGAAGGTAATGAGCCTCATGAAATTTAGATTAGCACCACGTACTACATACGTACCGTACTTTGATATCAGCTTCAGTTTCTTTATGTGGTACTACCCCCCACACATGTTATTTAACCACACATGAATAAGTAACACCACATAACAAAAGAAAATAAGAAGAAGCCAAGATAAGTCATGCAATTAAAGGAATGAAACGTAAAACTCTTAAAATAAAAATTTAAACATTTTTAGTACTTTTATGAAAAAGGTACCTTCCTTTTTGTTGTATATTTGTTTTATAAAAAAAAAACCTTTTTTTTATAATTTCCTTTAAAGAGTACTTGAAAAAGCATTGTATAGTGCTGAGCTTTTATGAAGAACTATTTCTATTCTAGTAAAGTACACGAAAAAGTACTTCTTTGAAGAAAACCACTTCCATGTAATTTTCATAAAAATTCTTCTTACTATTGGAGTACACTTTTGTGTCTTTGAGCACACAAGTACAGTTTTTAGACTGCTTAGCGAGTTTTTTAAAAGTACTTTTTAAAAAAAATGTCTTACAAAGGTTTTTTAAAGTATTTCATAAACTTTTAGTATGCAATTACAATTTTTGGCGATCAAACTCGAAAATATGTTTTTGTATTTATAAAGTACTTTTTTAAAATACTTTTTTAAATAATACTTTAAAAAAGGTACTTATGAAATTTTAAAATAAAAAGTACTTTTTAAACTTTTTGAAAAGGCGATTTTCCTTACAAAAAAAAAGTATTCTCGTGCAAAATTACATCGAAAATTTTTTATGAAAAATAAACATAAAAAATTGTACCTTTTAACAAAACCGTACCTTTCTGGATAATTTTTGAAAACAGTTTTTATAAGCATTTTTATGAAAATTAGAAAACAGTTTGTAAAAAAAAATTACCCTTTTTTCAAAACTCTTTCAAAAAGTACTTTTTTCATACAGATAAGAAAAAAGTACGCTAAAAAAATTGTTTGAAAGTATGATTTTCTGTTCCCAAATTTTTTTCTGTTTCAAACAAGAATTATCTTTGACATGTTATTATGATTTTTAAGGGCTTATAAAGTTTCCTGTTTGAAAGAAGTACTTTTTGGTGCCGCTTTAAAGTTCTTGTTTATTCCCGAAAATTAAAATGGGTGTTGTGCTGGGGCAACAATGGGACACATTTCTGGATGGATGGATACTTTAATAAACAAATTTTTCCAATTTAGGACGATAATAATCCACATGAGATCCAAGAGCGTACAATGCATCTCGAAAAAACTACCGTTTCATGTGAATTTTTTAAAAACAAAATTGTCAAGGCCATCACTTTCAATGGCAACCACTATAGATCGGAGATTAACAGCTTCTTTTGGCCTGCATAGGGTGATCTGAACACAAACGTCATGTGGCGCTAAGGGCCACGCATGCTACATGAGATATTGTGCACGGGCAATTTGTGGACATGAGCATCTCAAGTGAAGGTAATGTGAAATGGCCATCGAGATTGAGTGATTCAACGACGTTAGATTTTTTTTCTTGTGGGATTTGCTCCAGTGACAGGTTCTATGAGAATTAGCCAAATCCCCAAAGACAATATAACACATGTCATCGGTTAAATTCTGCCTGATTTATACGCCAGAATCATGGAAAATTTAATATTTCAGAAGGCAAACCACTCAGAGAAGCCGTGGCGAACATTTGAAGCATATTATATTTCACACAGGCAGGCATCAATTGGTCTTTTAAACATACTTTTTGTATTGAAGCCCTTCAGAAGGGCCTATTAGTTCTTCTTTTATAGAAGTTTTAAGAAACGTAAAAAAGTACTTTTCAATATGTATTAAAAAAGGTACTTTTTATGCATACAATTTGAACAAACCAGGACCATATGTTCCGTATAGTGCAACTAGCCAGTGAGCTGCCTAGGCACTCAAAACTTCTTTACCCGCTTGCTCTATATACATAACTTTTCTCAATTAAAATGGAAATTGCATTTCAAAAAGTACCAAAAAAAAAAGAAGTACTTTTTGCATGTCAGCATTTAATAAAAATTATTTCGTATTTTTAGGTGTATATTTTATTTTGTAATGCACTGTTTTAAATGTATGCAGTTTACCCATTTATTGCATGATATTCGCTTCCAAAAACTGAAATTTGAAATTCTTTGCTGCCGTTACGAATAAACATTCCACTCAAGGCGGGCAGGCAGGCAGGCAGCAAGTAATCTTTTGAATTTTTTTAAAATTAATTTAAAAAAAAAATTGTTGTATAATTATTTTTTTCAATTGTTGTTGTTGTTTTTATTGTAATTGTACACGTCATGTGCATGTTTTATTGTGTAAAAAAACAATTTCAATGATTTTCTTCTCTTTTTTTTCTTATTCCCTTCCCAATACGTGTAGCCTGCTGCTGTTGCTGTTGGTGTCTGTTAAGAGTACGAATGTGAAGTATGTATCTCCCCCTTCATGGTTAAGTTCAAAACGAAATTTTTTTTGTCTAATAAATCACTAGACAAGTTAAAAGAACTCCAAAAAAAGAGATGGAAAGAGATGGAAATATTCAAAAATAAAATATTAAAAAAAACTCTCTTAGAATAGAAGAGAATTTATTTCCTTAAGTTTGAAACATTAAAAGCTTTTCGAATAAAATATACGAAGAAAAAAAGAAAAGCGAATTGAAATAAAGTCAAGAGGATTTCCTTTTTAAGAGGGCGGATAATCATTGAAAAAGTACTTTTTTTATTTGAGTATTTAGGAAAGTATTATACAACAGAGATCTCTTCCTGCCATATGTTGGTTGGAGTTTAAATTTTGCTTATAAAGGAGGAGAGCATTAAAAAAGTTTTAATGATTCTCCAAGTTTTTTTGTTGCGGTTCGAAGGACCATAATTGTTAATAATGATGTGCTTTTAAATGAATTATAAAAAAAACAATAAATTTATTTGAAAAATGAAGAAATTATTGCAAAATAAAAAACATAATCTTTAGATATTAGGGGTACAAATTAAAAAGACTGAATTCAGAACACGTGACATGCTTTAAAACAAAACTTTGGTCCTTCAACATCTCTTATAGTATTTTAAGGGGGAAATATCGGTATTTTTTAACTTCGCAAAGAGTAAATTCTGAGAAACTGAAGCTTGTTCAATTTCTAAAATCTAAGAACATACATATGTGCTGCTCGGAATCACCACGATTTGGCTGCAGAACGCAAGGCTGTCATGATTATTTCCAGACATTTCCTATAGCGAAACACTAACTTACTGAGTCGGTTATATCTCCAGCCCCAACCTCTTATAATAAAAAGCGCTATTTAAGACGTATATTAAACTTCTTGAGATGCTTAAAACACAAGGATAATGACATCTCCATCTCTTTCAATAGCTCTAGTTTGCAACTTAACTTAAACTCTTTACGTCAGCTCAGGGCGACTAAGGAGATCTTTTGGATCAAGACTTGATATATCCACGGCATGTGGTGTAAGAATATCGCGCTAAATGTCGCATGTTGATGCTTTACTTCCAGAGTTGAACAATTGCAAAGAAAATGATCCCTTCTTCTTCGACAGTGACTATTAAACTGTAGTCCAATTAATGTCCAAGCGGCCAATGCCTAACTGCAGAGTTATCAGTCTGAATACAACTCCTCTGTGTGTGATCTTTCTTAATGAGGTGTAAAGAACTTGAGGCTCAACTAGGGTCGCACTTTCATCTACAAAAACCTGTGACGATGAGATCTACCCAGTACCACCGATTAAATATGGCCTTAGGAGGCCATCCAGAAAGCTATGCTCAAATGTAATGCTCGTTACAGTTCACCAGTTTCTATGCGCTATCTTCCAGAAGCTAACGTTTTACAAGTTATCAACGACGTTGTTGTATCTCCAGTAGCTAAAGGGCTCTAAAATTTAATCAGCAGGACCAGATGGTCGACATTTCACTTGTCACTCGACTGGCACCTTTCGGTACTAAGACTTTCAACTTTTGATCTGAAGCCTAAAATGCCCTCTAATGCCTAACATTTTTCTGTGAATCTGTTCAATTCGAATACAAGCGTGAAGCTTGTCAGTTTAAGACGATGCAGATAATGCCCGAAGCAGTTATAATCGGGAAGAATCTTTGGATCTATTCGGGTTGTCATATTCGGGTCAGACAAGTCTGAATATTCCGCAGCATTAACAAGTTTTTCATCTGTTATTAGCATTTCCCCAGTAATTGATGAGAATGCCTACTTTAATAGACTGTACAGGTGGCGATACTAAGACTGAAAATCGTTGTATATTAGTCGCCAGGAAGCAATCACATAACACTGAAGCCCCGGTTAGCCAAACATTCACGACGTAACGAAACGTATGTTCATTTTTAACATATTAAAAGCAATGTAAATGCTTATCGAAAATACATTAGGGTTCGGTAATCACTCTCATTGCTTTTCATATTCTAAAAACGAACGTAGATTCCATGAACGTGTGGCTAAACCGCGGCTTGAGTCTGATAGGACCTTGCATAATCTGAATGAAGGCAGTCAATAGCATTGCATTTCTCCGATTATAGCTTCTGAGAAAACGTTCAATAAGTAACTACTCCGCAGAAATGACCAACTTGCGTGCACTGTCGCTATTGGAGATGCCAAACGTGATTGATTTAAAAAAAATCCCGGTATTTGGGATTTCAAAATCACGAAATATCGTGGGATTTCACGGCTGGCATCCCTAGTCACCAGGTATTATACAGTATAAGCCTTCACTGATACTTTAAATATGGATTAGAAAGCAGGAGCTGATATTTTCTATTAAGATCTGCAGATTTTCAAATTAATCAGAGTGACGAAAACTGGAAATTTCAGTCATGGAATGGAAAAAGGATATTTTAAATTGGATATTTAAACTGGCCTTGAAGGCAAGAGGACATGATATCATTTTAACGATTAAATCTTTGCTATCTTCTTTCAACATAAAGGCGAAGTCGATTAACAAATGCCAAACGGTCACAGAAGCGATTAGTTAGGGAAAGTGTGGTGGTAATGCCAAAAGGTCCATAGTAATAGCGATTAAAGTGTATGTAATTTGGTCCTTATGGTAGTGATTAATGTAACTGAGTCTTTATCAGAAACTCAAGGGTTTAAATAGGATCAACAAAGACAAGAGGGATGATATGGAGCTACTTTATAAAATTATTAAAGGCCATTGATGTGCTGCCTTACAGGCTGGAATTATCTGGGAGACGAATGGGACGGAATTCTTTGCATTTTTTTCTACAACAAAAACTAAGAAAAATATTTTTCCTTGATGGCTAAATAGCTTTCAAAGGCAAATTGAATACGAAAACTTTTTCTTTATTAAATCGCTTGGATTTAAAGCGTTACTAAAAGTATTTTCGTGTTCGGAATACTTTTTTTTTTTTATTGTTATGATACCCAGAAATGTTTGTAGTTTTGATTCCCTAAATTTAAGGTTTTTCCCTTTTATTTTAAAAGAAAGAAGAAGAAGAAGAAGACAAAAAAAACAAACTAGAAAATCTGAAAGGGAAACAGAAACCAAAAAAAAAAAAAACAAAAAAAGAGAAAAAAGAAAAATATTGACAGAGTTTGAATGGATGTATTAATGGAATACAAAAATAAGCCAAAAAACAATGCTTTCAACCGCTTTCAATCGCTTCCTTTTGATACTTGAAACACTTTTTTGCTACAACTGCTCATCTTAACATTGATAACGAGGGCTGTAAACTGGGGTGGTATTGTTGTTTGTGTCATGTATTTCAAAAGCTATTCAACAATATGCCTGAGATGTTACAGACACGATAATAAAATTGACACAATGTGTCTCTCGTTTTAAGGAGACATGAGGAGATAATGGTGTGATGAAAGCATCACTTTCAACACACATCACCACCGAAATCAGTAAATCATCATCATCATCTTCTTTATAAAACGATTATCTGCTTAAGAGATTCTGATATATTAAGTAGAGTAGCTTGATTTATAAGACAACGTTTTTCTTAACACTTCTTCTAGCACACTTATAGAGGCATTGAATTTTGATTTCTGATCGGCTTATTTCATTTGGAAACCAATTGAAGAGTTAAAAGGATTTCGAATAACACTCAGAGATAAATATTATGTTAGAATAGTAGTTACAAGATTAGTGTGTACTTACTTAGTCTACCGAAACTGTGTGAAAGTCTCTTTTTGAGCTTTTGCAGGGCACCACCTTTTTTCTCCCGCATGGTGACACCTGAAAGTAAAAGAAAGAAAAGAAATTAAAATTAAAAATTTTATACAATCAAAAAGTTAAAATACCTTCCGTTAAATGCTTTCGAGCTTCAAAATCTGTGAGAATGTTATCATAGAAATTTTTTTATCCATTCCATACAATTCAAAGGCAATCGTGTGCAGAAATGGACTTCCATTTCAACTCATTCAAGTTAAATTCAGACAATAAAAGAATTTGGTGTCCAACCTTACTGCACGCGTGCGCGTTAGTGCTAGGCCGTGACAAATTAAATGGCTGATGTTCTCTTGCGCCATCTTCTAGTTCTCCTATTCCTATAGAAATCACGAGAAAGAGCCTACGGGAATTCTTTCCAAAGACTGCATAATAAATGATGTTTGTGCAGATAAATTCGAATTTAAAACCAAAGACGCAAACCTACACTTTGAGTAGCGCCACTTTTTGCCTTTAACAGGGCAAAATTTGCTATTAACAGAGCACTGTTAATTGTTTAACAGTGGAAATAATTACATTAGTGTTCTACATTGAAATTATTGCAGAAATTATCACATATCCCATAGCGCAACCTAACTAACACTTCCCCATGTACCTATTCCACAATATATTTGCCGAAATTGCCCATACCAACCATTGCATAACTAGGCGCCATCTCTTGTCACATCTTTTTGTATTGTGCTGTGTTTTGAAGTTGACTTACATGATTTAATTTTAGAAATTGCTTTTCAAACATTTTCAAGATGGTACGTAAGCATGTCTAAAATGTACTTCAATTATCGTTAATTAAATATTTAATTTTGCTAATGACTGGGCACCTTCCCCCACACGCCCTAACACATTAACGCATAAGTAATGAGGCTTTTAGGCAAATTCATAGCAAAAAAAATATGTTTTAATTGAATGATAATAAAAAAAATAAAATAAAAAAAAATGTCTCCATAAAATTAATGAACACTTGAAAGAAAAATAAAAACTACTAAAGAACCAAGTATGAAACAATAAATAAAATACCCTACATTACAGGGTATCTCTGGGCATACTTTGGGAATAGGTTAGGTTAGGTCGAAGTGGTAGTTTTAATTACCAAAAGCTCTCTTGAGCACTTATAGCTGCCCGTTGTGATGTCACAGGTAAACTTTGGGCTGATTAAACCTTAAGCGTTCGTAGTTTATAAATTATTAAGCTCATGAAGAATAAATAAAGGTCATGAAGATAATTGTCATACTAATTTGTGTCCGATTTGAAACTCTAAGTTCGGTTCATACTTTTCTTCCTGAAAATGTTTTCACAATCATTGCCTGGTAAATCTAGAATCCAGAAGCCTTAAAAAAATAACTAAAGTAAGCAAATAAACGCCCGTGTGTCTGCTAAGGAGTACAAGCTGCAAAAATCCTACAACCTTTAAAATTCTTCAGGCAACTAATACTCAAATCCGTACTGGTTTCCTCTCGAAAATACAATCAAATTTCGGTGGCAATAGAAGTATCTGTACCGAAACTGGCCTTGATGTATTCAGTGAATTTCAGTCATATGCGTAATTTTAATAGTCTTGGAAATTCGTAAACATTTCGGTATAAGCATTTGCGTTTTCCATCATTCCTATAAGACCAAAGCTCTTCCATGAAAAGTTTCGCAAAAATCTATCGTTCGGAGTCGACGTTAAGCTGTAGGTCCCCGCACAATATACGTAGTGTGAGAAGCTAGGTCATAATCCTGACTGAAGGGTTGTACTGACCAATTGTGTGTGTGTGTGTGTAGCTATGCGAGCTAAAGGCTGGGGATCTTCAAAAGACATTGGTAGCCCGGTCTACACAATGTGCACGATTCGCCGCAACACTTACTCTCGGCTTGCTAAACGCATACGTACTAAACCCAACCTTGTTCGTCACACTACTTGTGTGTGTACTTATTCCAGCAGTTCAACCCGTTGTAATACTACAAATCAATATATTTGACTCGGACCCGAACATTTCATTTAGAAAATCATCTTGACCTCAAAAAAAAAAAGTCGTGCGATTGCATTAAATCGTTATTTTCGAAAGTTTAGTCATCATGGACTCAAAAAAAAATTTCTCAAAAACATCAGGCATGCTCTGAGCCAATAGTCTGTCGTTTCTTCCTCCTCCAATCCCCAGTTTCTGCCGAAACTATAGGAGGCAAGTCTTTTGGCATGTTTTCCAATGCAGCAGGTCCCTACGGGAACCAAAACAGTGCGATTAATGCCCATGTCATTTAAAAAATAAATCAAATAGTCTTCTTCTTATTCATATCAGTCCAACAGAGCTTGACAATACTGCATGTACCCTCCCCTCCTTCAGCCAGGGAAGTTGATTCACACCATAAAACAACAGGAGAATATGCAGTTCAAATGAGACAAACGTAAAACCTATGCGTTGTACCATGTCTGCAGCAGCCCTGGCCTTCATATCAAAAGTGTAAAATCCGACCATATCACTATGTCCTAGAACGCAAATAAAAGTTTCTTTCGAATTGAGACAAAATTTCTCTAAAAATTCCTACTATCGTTATACTATGTTCAGACATGCACTTTTATTGAGTCAATATTCGCTTAATTGAGTACAATATTTTAAGTGTTCAGACACAATAATATAAGCGGTTCAGCTGCTTATTCAATATTCATTTGACAGCTGGTAAACAAACCAGCTGGTTATCTCAACAACATTGTTTTTATTTTGTTTTGTTTGCCATTGTTGACAACTGAGTTGGCAAATATCAACAGAAAGTGTTCTGATAATTATAATATGCTCACTAAATACACTTATGACAGTGCTGCATTTTAAGTTTTACTCAATATTATAACAATTTGCGTATTTATTGCGCAATAATTATTTGCAAATTTATATGAAATATAGAACTCAATAATGGCGTTTATTGCGATTTCCGTAATAAAGGTAAATATCTGAACACCGTATTAGAAACTTAATTGTCTATCCGAGTAAATTAAGAGATTTCTAGGTGCACTTCCATTACACAATATGGCTTTCAATAGGACCATGACCCTCGAACTGAAAAACATTGCAGTCTATACAAAAATCTAATGTCAGAATCCTAAATATATGGTCAGGCCAGCATTTCGTAGCTACTTATATTTATATCGAGGGTCCCACCTGGAAACTGCGTGCCGACAAAGCAGAAATCCACAAAGTTAAATCTCCTTTCGGACAACATTAGTTATTGTCCCCATATTTGTCATCATTGTATGTGATGTAGTAGAGTATACTCTCAATGCCAGCCTAGACCTCAGCTTCCAATTCAACCACAATGAGCTTCTCCTACAAGACACTGAAATTATGTGGAAGTAAATAAATGCAATCCACGCAGTTCTGAGGTTCCAAGGGGTCATTCAAACCGCAAATGTTTTATATGGGATGTGCTATTTATTCCTAAATTCGAATTCTTAAATCTAACCAAAATGCTTCATGTTATAGGATATCAGAAGCCTTTTCAAAGCCTAATAATGATACACAATGTGTTGAACGCCAAGGCTATTAGCATGATCATCAGCTGATCTCGCTCTTCAAAAAACAACTATCTGCCCTAGCCTTAGTTCATTAGGGATAATATAGAGGTATGCCGCCCCTAGTCTTGACAGATATTTCGCTCTTCTGTCACTCAATGTATTCCACATGCAACATGTCCTCCACACTCTCTCTCTTTTCCCATGCAAAACATACAATGCTGGTGATATTAATTGCCTGTAATGCTCTTACAAAAAGCTCTCGTTATCGCATATCTTTCAAGCACAATTAAATAATTTCAAAACAGTCGTCATCATGATAATCATGTTTTTTTAAACAACAAATAACACAAGCAAGGCATATTGTCGTATGTTTGGAAAATGTTCCCAGCATTAACCGGATGAAGCAGGGAGAAATGATTAACGTTTTATCATTCGCTTAAAATAATGGTGATGAAAAAAAAAAACATTATGTAAACGTGACTTTAATGCAGAAAAAATAAATTTTCTAACCCCCTCCTGAAAGCCCGTACTCTCACACGGTCTAAGACAAGAGGAGTGGGAGTGAGTGAAAAAAAATGAATTTTTTCCTGTGAAAAAAAATGAAGAGCAGTTAAGAAAATTTAACAAAAAAAAACAACAACAATAACGATGAAAAATAATCAAAAATAAAGAGAAGTGGAAATAACAGTGACAACAACAAAAAACGATAATCTTTCATAAACAAGGCAATGACAACCACCAGCAAAAAAAAAACAGAGAAAGAGAAGGAGACTAACGAACGCTGAATAAGTGGTGACGACTTCAATATCATCATCATCATCATCATGAACATCATCATCATAATCTACATAAATGAGTAGCATATTTTCATTGTCATTTTCGTTTAGAAAATAAACAAAAACGTAAACGAAAATCGAGATGAAGAAATGCAATGAAGTGTACAAAACTTATTATTAAATAAGCACAACAACAACAAAAATTAAAAGAAAAGGAAGCTAGACATAGAAAGAGAGACAGAGAGAGAGAGAGAGAAACGCAAAAAAGTATGCAATTTTCTATTTAAATAAACACACACTCTCGCATTCATACACAGTGGTTGGCTGGACAAAAAACTGAAGCTATTTTGATAACGAGCAGAAAGAAAATTGAATGGATTACACTTAATATAGACGGACATAATATAACTTCTCAGCTAGCGCTTAGATATTTAGGAGTAATGATTGACGTAAGATTAAATTTTAGAACAAATATTGAGAAGGCTTGTGAGAAGGCTGCTCGAGTGAATGCAGCATTATCCCGCATTATGGCTAATATAGGAGGGCCAAATCAGAGCAGAAGACTGTTATTGGCAAAGGTTACTCAGTCGATAATGATGTATGCAGCACCTGTGTGGGGACCGGCGTTGGGTATTAGAACCTACGCTAGAGCTGCAAGGTCTTTGTTTCGTCTAAGCGCCCTTAGGGTTGCTAGTGGTTTCCGCACAGTTTCATATGAGGCTATTAGTGTCATATCTGGTATAACTCCCCCTGATGTTATGGCTATGGAACTGAAAAGGATATACGATAGAGTTCGTATTGTTGGTAGAAAATTAACTACGGAAGAACGAAAGGAGGAAAGGCAAAAGAGTTTAGACGAATGGCAGATTCAGTGGGATACTGCGACGAAAGGGCGATGGACACATAGACTTATCAAAAGTGTACGAAGTTGGGTTGAAAGGAGACACGGTCATGTTGACTTTTACATGACACAGTTATTGACAGGGCATGGCTGCTTCAGGGAATATCTCTGTAAATATGGCCATGACAATGAGGTATCTTGCTCCTTCTGCAATAATGGAATTGAGAATGCTGAGCATATTTTCTTTTATTGCGATAGATTCAGATTGGAACGCGAGCTGTTAGAGACGATGATAAATGAAATAGTGACACCAGACAATATAGTTCCGCATATGCTGCGGTCTGTTGAGGTTTGGCAATATGTCAAAATGCTGTCTGCAAATGTGATGCAGGAATTGAGAAGGATAGAGAGAATTCGTACGATAGAAAGAGATAGAGATCAATAGTAGTAGTCAATGGGCTAGAACTCGTCCTGTGATGAAATACTTAACGGTAGTACCATAGGACAAACAGGTTCGAATCGTAGAGGTGGTTTTTTTAGTGGGTTAAAGTCTCACACTACTGTTGCAGTGGCAACAGTGTCTTTCGATGATTTTTTTCACCTCAAAAAAAAAAAAAAAAAAAAAAAAAAAAAAAAAAAAAAAAAAAAACACAGTGGTTGGTTATATGCACACACAAAGCCTCACCGACAACACACATTCACAAATTGTCCTCAACAATTGCCGGTCATGGGTAAATGCATAGAAAGAAAGAGAGAGAGAGAGAGAGTGCTTAATACACTGATCTTGTGATAGACTTCCAAATAAAGTCTCTTGGAAGTTGCTGTTGTTGTTGTTGTTTAAACTGAACCAAATACATAAATAATGACAAGTACCATGTATTTATTTATTATATATTATTTGTTGTTGTTGTTGTTGTTGTTTTTGTTATTATTATTACTGCCTGATAAGTCATCTTCATTGAAGCAAATAAATTGAAAAATAAACGTAAAATATTAACAAACGAGGTTGGAGCTAAAAATCTACGGCTACTATAAAGTCGTCTTTATTGAACACAATTATAGAAAACAGAATGTGAAGTCGCCGTGGTCTAGTAGATAGTGTGTTGGCTTATTGGACGAACAGCCAGGGTTCGAGCACCAGTACGTACAGGCACTTGATCTATCGGGTCTCCTGAAAAAGAATAAAGCCATGAAGTCACTGAGGTGACTCATCTATTATTTTCTTTTCAGACATAAGACCACCGCTTTGTTTTTGTTTTAAACCGCAACTTAGCCCCAAATGATCCCAGTGGTTCTGATGATATACGTATACATTACAGGCAATTAAGAGAAAACCCGCCTTTCTAACAAGGAAGCCCAGTGTTTTTGATTGTAGCGCCTTTAATGACGGTGTCACAGGACTGGCACTGCAAGCCAATCGGATTTCAGATGAAAGTCATCCAAGTAGAATTTAATTGGCATCCTAGTCTACAAATCGCGACTACATAACTCGAAAATTTCCGTTAAGTTGCCTCTGGTGGGCAGACAAAAAATGTAAAATTTCAGTAGCGCTCCCAGTCTCTATGATGCCTATGCAATAGAGGCCAACCATGCACATATTTTTCCGTAATTTTTACGATTCTTAGAATTCTAATGTGGTCATCTGGTTTGATGATCTGGAGTCCCTACAATGTGCTTTAGGAATATACCAATGGCTTCAAAATACTGGGCAGAGGAAGCTGTGGTATATGTATTAAAGGTTCTGACGTTAGAATTCCATATAGACGGTCTAATCAATGCCAGTTCAAAAGAGACCCAATGCTTGTTGTGCGATTAAATTCTTTCCGAAAACCTCTTGATTTACTCGAACATCAAATATAAGTGATGATCAGGAGTTTCCGGAGAATGTGCTTTAGGAATATACCAATGGCTCCAAAATATTAGGCAGAGCAGGCTGTGGCATATGTACCCAGGGTTGACATTGGATTTCCATTTAGCCAGTCTAATCACTACAAGCGTGGTTGATCGCCAGTTTAAAAACGATGCAATTCTTGTTGTGTGATAAAACTTTTCTCCGAAAACATTCTGATTTACTCGCACAATAAATATGAGATCAAGTCATTCACGAACTTCATCATTTTATTCGCCTTTGTCCATTATTGCCGCGGATTCCTCAAGAAAATTTCGTCTCATTCGAAGGTAACCATCATGTAGGTTCCGCGACATAGGGATATCATCAGAAAATGCATTGTTTATTGCATTGGCCAGGGCTGCTAAGGAGTGTTACAAGAGTAACTGATTGCTTAGTTATACCTGGTCATTATACAGGGAGGCTCAACTTCGTCCGCAGTATGACTGCACGAGCTATATTGCCAGAGTCTATTGGCCTATCGGAATAAGACGAAGACTTATTGCCTTCATTTCTTTAAAAGCATGGCAAAGCGTGAAAAGGTATGTTAATAGACTTGTCATTGGCGAATGACTTGCAGAAACATAGGATCAGATCTCGCAAAAATAAAAATTAAAACAATGGCGAGATTATTTTGGAAACGATATGTTTTTCTACAGCCACTGCTTGATCCGCGGTCAAAGTTCAATTAGTTTGTGGTATCGCACTGGGAATAATCTCTGGCCTAAGCTGGGCCTTACCTTCAGGGAAGGTTCTTGGCCTCAACTAACTTACGGTCCAATTAGGCTGTCTGTTAAAGGTAGATTTCATTCAGGAACCTTTTATTTATAAAAGAAAAAATATAAAGCGGCTTCAAAGGAACAAATCTCTGTCTGTAATCTGTTGGAGATGGCATTACTAGAACTCTTGATGTCTGTCATTGAAGGTGTATTGAAGATAAATGATTCAAAACGCAATACTCCCAGGCGATTTGCAAAACGACAATCATTAACTGAGTCGGCAGAGACCAACAGGAAGTACAATGGATTACAAATACACTGAATATGAAGCGGCAGAGCGGGTCCGTGGAATCGCTTTTGCACGAAAAAATTAAATCAAGACGGATGAACATTCGATCTAGTTTTTCGTAATTCATTTCTCAATATATTGTGCTCGAAATTGTGTTCGAAAATGCTATAAAAATTTTGTATTGTAATCAAACGACATCAAATGAAGTGGAAGAGTGGATGAAACCTTCGAATTTATAGCTGTGGATGCAGACCATTAATCCACCAATACATGATCGATAAGGAATTAACATCAAGTATTAGGTAGGAAGTCTTAGGGTGTCTGGGTAACAGGTTCTCCGACAACCAACTCACCGTGTAAGCAGTAATAAATTCGTAATAAATTCTTTATTTCCTTTCTTTTCTTACTATCACAATAATAAAGGGGTCCGTCATGATGCTTTTTTAAACTCTGAAAATTCGAAAAGAATTCTGAACCATCAGCTAATACTGGCTATTACACTTGGGTACTTTACTTTGGAAAATATAATTGTCTACCATAAGCCAATCGTCTCGCGTCCACTAGTACACGAGAGGTGATATGCTTTTAGTCTGACAGGAAGGCTTCTTAAGTGGGCAGTACGAAAAGAGGTACAAGCGAAGGCGAATTAAGCTGCTGTAGTCGTCATAGTCTAGTTGGTAGTGTGTTGGCTTATTAGACATGAGGCCTCAGTTGAAACCCAAGGTCAGACAACAAAAACCGAAATACAAAAAAAAATATTTCTTAGGCGACTTCCTCTCAGCAGATGAAAATGTTTCTTAAAAATCTGTTCTTCGGAGTCGACTTTAAACTGTAGGTCTTGCCACTCGTGTGTAAAATTAACACACACAGCATAAGTGGTAAGAGAACATAGGTCGTAATCCTGACTGAGACAATGCAAATTAAGAACTTAACAGTCTGGCTGTTTTCTATGACTTTTGACACAGCCTTCCTTAATAACAATTTCTCAGCAGTCTACAGGGGAAATCATAGTTATCAGCAGACATTTTAAAAATTTCGTTCAACTTGAACTTATTTTTCTTGCAAAAGAAACAAATAAAAAATAAAAATCGAATATTTCTACCAATTTACCAGTCTTGGCTTAGCTAGCTTGGCTTTTAAAGGAAATCTTGTATCTTTTGACATCAATCGAATCGAATAGAATATAATGGAATGGAATCGAATAGAATTTCCCTTTTGGCATTTCCTTCTAGAGTAGAGGAGACTACACAACAGTCTTTGGATATTGAAATGTATAGAATTTCTGGTCTTCTTCTTATTTTTCTTTTACAACAACAACATCAACAACAGCAAAAGGACAACATTTAGATTTTTAAAATTATTTTCATTTTGATTTTTTTTTTGTTGTTGTAAAATATTTTATTTTATCTCCTCTCGATGGCTGGCTGGCTGGCATTTCATTTTATGTTTGACTAGACAACATGTTATTAGACGAGACATAATAAAAACAAAAAATTTTGTTGCTTTTAAATAAAGTTGTATGTGTAATGAATAGAAAAAAAATAAAAAAAATATATTTAAACATACGAAATAAAAAGCATTAAACACTGTGCATTATAAATCGCAAATCTATAGAGTTTACGTTGGCATTTTTTGAATAGAGACACTCAAACGGTTTATGACTGGTTTCAAGGGGTTTTTATTGCCAATTGAATAGAAAATAAACAACAACAACAAAACTATATATTGAATTGATTATAATAAAAAAAATATTTAAATATTGTTTTTTATTTGAATGTTTATAGTAAAACTATATATGACATGTAAAAAGTAATCAAATCAATTATTAAAACAATAAAATAACAATTTATTTGACTACTAACTAAAAGCAATAGAAACAAATAAAAATTCAATCAATTTTGTTAATTGTTTTCAATTAAAGAAAAAAAAATTCAAAATTTACAATAAAGTGCTAGCAAGAGACGAGCAATGCCAGTGAGTTTGTTTTTGATTCATTTGAAAAACCAAATTTTTTAAAACAGCCAACGGTTTTTAATACATCCTGTGGTTCACTATGCTGCTTCTTACAGTGACAACAGTTTTTAGCGAAATAAACGTGAGCTATTTTAGAACAAACCATTAAATCAAGTCCGTACTCTTTTGCACTGAGCCATTAACGACAAAGTCAGCCAAGAATGATAAAATTCAACCGCAATGAACCACAATGACTTTTAGCGTTTTACTACACATCCAACATCTTCAACTCAAATACAGAATAATACTACGTTCAGGCATGCACTTTCATTGAGTCAATATTCGGTTTATTGATTACAATATTTTAAGTGTTCACACATAAGAATATAAGCGGTTCAGCTGCTTATTCAATATTCATTTGACAGCTGGTAAACAAAACAGCTGATTGTTTCAAAAACATTGTTTTTGTTTTATTCGTGGTTTTTTTTTTGTCGTTGTTGATATTTGAGTTGTCAAATATCAATAGAAAATGTTCGGAAAATTGTAATATGCTCAATGAACGTACTTATGATAGTGCTGTATTTATGGATTTATTGAGCAATAATTAACTGATATTTTATATGAAATATTGAGATCAATAACGCCGTTTATTGCGATTTACTCAATATACGTGCATGTCTGAACATAGTATAACACACACACAATTTTCATAATGGCTAGTGCGACAGTTTGTAAAATTTTAAAAATGGCTTGATTGTAAAACCAAACATCCGAATTTCGAATACCATTATGATTTTTGCGATTTTTTCCCATCTGAAATAAGTCTTTCTGGAAGTCCAACGGCCTGCCTGAATCGACAATACTAATTATCGATCATCATACAATAAACCAATCAGGCAATGCCTGCTCCTTTGGAAAGATTAGAACTCAATGAGTTACATACTGCATCTCTGCAGCCAATATTAAAACTCAGCACATGCCGAGCGTGTTAGTTAACTAGGACAGATGGCAACTCTTTTATTTTAGAACCAGTTGTAGTAAATCAATCATTTGGGATTTCAAAATAGCTTCTCACAGCAACCATTTGTGGATGTTAATTTTATACAGGAGTGGAGGGACCTACAGTTTAACAGAAGACTGTTAAGAGGAATTCACCGCAGACATATTTTTTCCAATTTCGTTCTGTTCAATTCGGCCTAGCATCTAATAAGCCAACAACACACTATTCGCTAGGCTACGGTGGTTTCAATTAATGAAAATCTTAGTATTGTTATGCTGAGTGCAGCAGTTAACGAAACTAATATATGAACTCCAGAAACATGAAAACACACTTAAGCACAGCACAAGGGTTCTCTGGTTCTCCTAATTCGCTTGAAATTATAGCTTATCTAGCATTGGATATTAGATATCCTCTACAACCGATAAGTAGGCCTGTCATCTGACGTGGAGGTTATGTTAAGCGACTTTAAACTGTAGGTTCCACCATTTGTGGATAAAATTAACACACACAAACAACATAAGTGGTGTGAGAAGCTAGATCGTTATACTGACTGAAGGGTTGTAATGATCCATTATGTACATACATATGTATATAACGTACGTATGACGGATTTTTTCACGTTTTAAACACTTTTCCATTCAAAATCAATAATGATGCTCACGTTTAAGACTTTTTTTTCAATTATTTCTTTATTTATTCTGCAGCGTTTTCGGCTGGTAATTAAATATTGGAATTCGGGGATGTCTCCTACTCATGCAGTGCAGTGTGTTGGAACCTACATATGTACATAGGAAAATAGTTTATGGGAAGGAGGAAAGAGGGAGTAGTGTATATAGGGATGGTAGATTTGAATATTTTTATATCACAAGTGACAGAAAAGACTTCTGAAGCAAGGGTGTTTCACATACGAATAGTCCGGCTAAAGAACGAATTTGGTGTGTAATGCAGTGTGCGATCCACTGGCCACCAATCAACCACAAACGGATGTGTTACGTAGGAATACATTATTCTCAGAAATATGTCCCCTTATTTCGTTGAAGAAAAATCCGTTGTAGTAGCGACAGAACATTGAAACACAAGCCACATTGTGACGAAGCTCTAATGAAACAATAGAGTTGGATACCCTACCGTCTGTAGGAGCACCTTTTTACCTCTTCTTTACATTGTCGAGAAGTTTCAAAATAGACTACGAGGCACTGGCCTATACATGAGAGTTGTATTCCATTTTCGGTTGGATATAAGTGGAGTAACTAGTTAGATGATCAGATCAAGTGAAGTATTTCTTGCATCGTCTTAAGAAACCGAGACACTTCAATGCTTCTTTCGACACTTGAAAAATGTGCGGGTTTAAGCGAACATCACACTGAATTTTCATGCCCAGAACATTAAGAGCTTTTGGCTTCCTAGTATTTACAACACCCATATACACAGGTGATGCATTATTATTGCTGCGCTTATGTAGCAGTAAACAATACTAAGTCTTTCGCGCATTGAAATCAATCAAACTATTCAGCCGATTCCATTCGGAGACTGATCGTATGTCGGATGTGAGTGGGTCACTCATATTAAGCCTTTTTGCCTCAATACCCAAAGCGCTCGACCTACAATTAATAGCATACGAATGACAAATATTGCTGGCATCTGCAAAATATCAGATAGAAACGCAAGTTAAAGAGAGGAGGTCTTTAATGAAAATAAGGAAAATAGTTGAGTGTCGTAACGACTGTGTGTGGAGATAAATTCGAATTTGAAAATCCAAGACACAATCCATAGATTTTAGCAGCGCCACATTTGGCATTAACAGAGCAAAATTTCCTCTTAACAGAACAAAATTTGACCTTAACAGAGCACTGTTAGCTATTTAACAGTATCCATCTGAACAAGCTCACGTATTTAGGAGCTATTTTAGGATATAAACTAGAGATCTATGAGTGCCATATCATATTCAAAGGAAGGTTCCAAGGCGTCTTAATATAATTGTCAATAGTCACATAGAAATTGATATGTTATTGAGAAAATTGACTTTGAAAATATGAATTTTTTGCATTAAAATTTTCTTTTCTAGAAGATCAGTGGCCATTTTGGAGCATAAAAGAAATAGTACACCGACACGACTATATATATATAGTGGTCTAGGGGGGGTCCTCTTTCGAACCGTGGTAGTGGGTTAGTTGGAATAATTTTAGGATTTGAGAAAATGTATTTAAAAAAACATCGATTTTTGGCCCCCCACTGCACTGTTAAAGGCAAAAAGTGGCGCTGCTAAAAGTGTGGGTTTGCGCCTTTGATTTTTAAATTCGAATTTACCTTCACATGCATTCGTAACGAAACCTCTGACTGTCTTTTTTAACATTTTACTCTGCAAGCATAAATGTATTTAAAATGTTGCAACTTTAATATTAAAATGTTGCGATTGCCATAAATTTATAGCCCCCTCCGACCATATAAGAAAGAAAGAAAAAATCAAAAATTTGTTTCCAACCCTTGTTGTTACTGTTGGCACTGCAACAATAATAATAATTACAATTTGCATATTTAGCGATATTTCAAAATATTATTGAAATAAAAAAGACAAAAAAAAAAAATGAAACCGAAATCCATTAGAATCATAAATAATGAAACATTTTATATGCAAATGACAAAAATATAATTGAAAAAACCAAAAGCATTTACGACAGCAGTGTGATACAATACGATATTTACAACGATAGTATGTTGACCGTACAACCCCCCATCTCCCCCCTCCCCCCCTAGAAAATGCAAAAAATTATTTCAACATAGCCTGTAACTGGTCAATGTAATTGATGTTGCAAACATGGCCAGCCGAATGATGTTTTCTGTACAAAAGAAACTGAAAACAAAATTGAAATAAAAATTGTTTTTAAACCACACCACACCACACCATACCAAAACAGAAGAAGAGCGCACCGCACTCAACTCTTTGGCAAATAAAAAGTGGCATATTTTGTCAAATGCCATCCATCCATCCATTGTAACAAAGAAATTATTTTCACTGCCTATACATAAGTGTGTGTGTGTGAGTGTGGACTTGTTTTCAACTCAAAAAGTGTAGGATTTTCATTGTGTTGTGTTGTGTTGTGTTGTGTTGTGTTGTACTACGACTATTATATCCTGTGGCATGGCAAATGGTTTCAGGTTCAAAAGTTTTTTGACACATGTGTGGTGGTGGTTCGTTTATACTGGCTGTTGTTTATTTAATGCTTGTACTGGAAGGTTTGATTCACTCAAACTGACCATTAACACTTTGAACTGTGCATGCGTGTATGTGTGCGTGTATTGTTGGCTAGTAAAACAACAACAATTTGTTTTTGTGGCAATTAAACAATGTACGAAACAAGAGAGAAAATATTTGAAAATGGTAAGTGAACCAAAAAGCCAAGAGAAAGAAAAAAACAATGAAAATTCACCTGCATTTATTGGTTTTAACAGCGTATACAGAACAAACAAACAAATTGAAATTTCTACAGGGATAATGTTTCTTCCATCATCTCCAACTCTATGCTGTGTGGATGGCTTTAATTGTAAATAAAGTGACACCTTAAAGTTATGGTTGTAACAGAAAGGTTCACTTGCGAGCTCCTGTTGAAGGATTAGCTTACACTTGAAGATTGAATTGAGTGACGTTGTGAAACCACAATCAATATTTAACGTGGGGATCGTCAAAAACTCCCCCTAGAGGATATCAACTCAATTCCAAAATAAATTTAATAAACTTCCTCCTAACAGGGTAGACTGCCACATGAGATGAAAGTCAGTTTCTCCTCCTCAGAACCACAGGTCTTGAAGGGGCCATTTTCCTAAATGCCAACTTTTTCGGTAATAGCAGGGTACTGACACATAAGATGCCAGTCTTTTACTCCTCCTCAGCCTCCCATAGCTGCTGAAGAAGTTATTTGCCAGAATGCCCAGTCTTTTGGTAATCTTACCAAAGAGAATTGGTATTGTACGGTGGATAACCATGCGATTTGAGGATAGAAGTGAGTCGGTGTCCTTTTCTTATCCACATAAGTCCAGCAAAGCATAGTTATATTGCACGTAGCCTTCCTCCCGTTGCAAACGAGATTGAGCCTCTCTTTGAAACGAGCCATTTTATTCGAGTCAATCGCAATTCCTATGCCCTGTAACATATTGGAGATTACGAGCACCATGCCGCCTTTGGCCAGCTCATAAGCAATGCAATTGCCCGTGATATCCCTATGTCTCGAAAGCAATCCAAGAGTTACCTGAGAAATCCTTGTCATTTATGGGCAAAGACGTTCGTTAGAGACTAAATCGCAGTCTGGTTGTTTGAGAGTGGCTGCTTCGAACATTAGGCAGAGGGCGGTCGAGTGCATTATCACAACCAAATTCGATAAATTCTGTTAATCCAACCGGATAGCTTCTTCGAAAACTTCTTTAAATGAGACAATGGATACATACATACATACATACATAATTGGGCATTACAACCCTTTAGTCAGGATTATGGACCTAGTTTCTCACACCACTTTTGTTGTGTGTGTTAATTTTTTTATATATGAGTGACGGGATGGACCTTCAGTTTAAAGTCGACTCCGAACGACAGATTTTTTGAGAAACTTTTCATGGCAATTTTATTTTACTCTCAGAGTTTTTGCCAGAAATCTGCTGACAGGAAGTCACCGAAGAAATATTTTCTTCATATTTTCGTTTTGATGTCCGACTTGGGGTTTGAACCTACTAGACTACGGCCACTTTACAATGGAAACACCAATCATTTATTCAGTGGCCGCAACATGTAATCTTGAATATAACTTTCACAGCCCTTCCGCAGTTTAATGACTGCATTTGCGTTTCTACAGACAAAGGTTAATGCAGAATGCGTCCCCATCCAATCTGATTTATAGATGCACGGCATTGATTAAGCCCCCTTAAGGCCTTTATAAGTTATAAGGCCTTCATTATCTGTACGGATACCGGAATTCTCCACACCTCTAAACTATTCTTCTGATATCCTCAGTTGCCTACAACTCCACATTTCGATTCACTTTTCCACTGCGTTCAATTTAGAAATCTTTTAAACACGCCTTCATTGCCTTTTCATTGCATTTGTTAACAAAACATGACCAGATCAGTTGTTATGTGAAATGTTTTTCCAAAATTTTCTGCACTTGATTTAGTATTTCTGGTTGTTTATTTTTTGTTTTTGTTTTTCTTCTCCTTCTTCTTCATAATTTAAGCGCCATTAATTTGTTGTTTTTATTGTTTTTTCCGGCAGTTGAAATTTCAATTGCCATTTTAAAACATGTTTTTAAAACGAAACGAAACAAAAAAAAACTAAATTACACCATGACGTACATACGTTTCGTCTTGACATTTTATTAGTATACGCCCCCCGGCCCCCCTACTCCACCACGTCTTTCGGTTTCTGCCGTTAAGAACAAAAATAAATATTTTTTTAAATTGATGTCAGAAATATTGTGTTGACGTTGTTGTTGTTGCTGTTCTTTTCCAAATGTTTTTCTAAGTGTCTTGTTATGACACGATTGGGGACTCGAATGAAAGAAAAAAAAATTCATTTTCAAATTGGCTAAAGAAAATTAACTTTTCCCTGCATGTCTTACATGCCCTACAACTGGTGAATTAAGTTAAAGGCAATAACTGTCCAAAAAAAAAAAATAAATAAAAAAAAATAAAAAATTGAGAAACGAAATATTTTCAACGCTGGAGAGAGCATGTCTTTTCGCCCTTATCGCCCTCATTTATTTTACCCTGTACGCTCCGCAAGTACTTCAAGTTATTTTTTTGTACAGTAAGACCCCGCTTAACGCTGCCTCGCTTAACGCTGTTTCAGTATTACGCAGTAGTATTGGGATTCCCCTAAACCGCACACTGTATTGATACTTGTTGTATACTATGTATCTTTTTCAACGCTCTTTTGTTAGTGGGTCCAGAATAAAGATTCCAACTGTATTTTCCAAAGTCGTAAGCGCAGTACGAACCCATTTTTCCTGCGTCACAATTGATTTATTAATTGCCTCGCTTAACGAAGTTTCGCTTAGCGCTGGAACTTATTAGAACGTATCCCCCGCGTTAAGCGGGGTCTTTCTCTACGAAGAAAAGCTGTAAGCTGATGCTGGGTCTACTGGACCCATTCAGTAAATATGTTATGTCGTCTATATGGCGCCATAAGGGTTAAATCCTGTTCTGAAGACTCGATTCTTTCATTCATTTTTTGAATTCACTAAGCAACCTAGAGGACCTTTTTTATACTACTGTTATGCACACATAACTTTAAAAGAAGCTTCATCTATTGGAATCCAAGTAAGATAGAGCGACACTCAGCTTTTCAGCCGTAACACCAGCTAAATTACTGTTAAATTACATTCCTTGAAACGCTACTTTCCATCCAATTAAAATCGTGTTGAAAGCAATTCCCTAAACATACATATAATTTTGAGTTGCCCGAATCCTTAGGCAATCACATATCAAATGTGTGCCATCTTCTCTTCTGCTCATATGACGAAGTTATTAGGCATCCATCCCTGCAGTGATCTTGTCATGCTTGCTAGTCGTACAGATAGAAATATCTGGAAACTGTACAGCCCGTGAAGGTGTTCCTATCCTATAAATCTTACGCGCAGAACTCTTTTTAAAAATCTGTTGGAGAGGTTCCGATATAGTAGTGCTGCTCCTAAGTAATCAAAGTAGACTCAATTCGACACACATCCATGCAATCCATGCAATCCATCCATTGATCCCTAGTTTGATTCCTGATATACGACTCATTCATTCAATCTACATGTTTTAGTAACTTTAAATACTGGACTACACATCTAGTTGTGAAGACGCCAGATTATGGCCGAATACATTACATCCATCTTTTGCACCCAAAAGAAGACAAGACAAGTAGCTCGAGAATCAATAGGCTCAGGTTTCCATTTGTTCGTAATAAAATCTCTTGAATTACCCAGACAGCCAGGCTTCGAATAAGTCTGTAACGAATATAATTTCAACATCCGCCCTTCATAATGAATGCGGAGTATTTCACAGGGAAATTTCGGAACTCTCACATGGGTTCCGGCATATCATTGGAAATTGTATTGCCCATTACAGGGTATAGATATTCTGATTGCCTCAGTTAATTTCAATATTATCCAGCAACGAGGAGGGTACGTGCAATATTGCTAGACTCTGTTGGTCGAGCACTTATGTATGCGAAGAGGACCGACTCACTTTCCTCTTCGAGAAAATGTCTGATCACCGGGTTGAATGTTGGTTATGGTATCACAATGAGCCTAAATGTGGGACCTGTTTTTTCTAGGAGAGTTCGCAACATTACCTAACCCAATATAATGCATGTTCGTGTTGCAGTAAATATTAAAATGTCCAGGCCAGTCTGCTTCATCAAAAATCATTGCAGAAGGAGTGCACTTAGAGACTAAATAAAATGGCATGGCATTCTACGTTAGAAATTGACCATCGCGATCCAGTCTAGAAGTCTCCTTAAGTTTTAGGGCTGACATGATGCACACGTAGTTAATGTACCTGATACTAAGCATTTTGAAATCCTGAATAGTGGCTTAAAATTCTGTTCAGGCCAGTTAGGCAATCTTAATCATAGAAAGCTTCGAATGTCAATTTACGGAAGTAGTGATTGGAGAGTTATTGTATGTTGATTGATTGGTTGGTGGTTTAGCTGGCATTATCAAATGGGGATTGATGAGTGTTACACAATGCGTTCACAAAGACTCTAAGTTTCTCCGGTTTGATGTCTCTCATTCTTCCTTCATACTTGTGGTAGTAAATTGAGCACGCAAGGAAACATTGCTTAGACTTATGCCAACAAATTTGCGTGCTCATAAAGAGACCTGTGCCTGTACCAGTGCAGATTGCCACCTTGGAGATACCTTTCCTTGATTGATTCAACGGGTGGTAGACAGAACTCTTGCCCTTCAAACTCTAAGATTGGTTTTTCTTAAGTAGCCCAAGAATTGTTTATTAACGTCTATCGATCTACCATGGTAACACGGTGTTCAGATATGCACCTTTATTGCGTAAATCGCAATAAACATCATTATTGAGCTCAATATTTCAAAGTTTTAATTAACAATTGCGCAATAAATACGCAAATTGTTATAATATTGAGTAAAACTTTTAACAATGGGCTGTTTTTACGGCCACTTCTAGTAAAACTTAGAAAACAGCACTGTCATAAATGTGTTTAGTGAGCATATAACAATAAACCAAACACTTGCTGATATTTGACAACTCAAATGTCAACGACAGACAAAACAGAAAAAAAAACAACAACATCCAGCTGTTTTGTTTATCAGCTGTAAAATTAATATTGAACGAGCAGCTGAACTGGGTATATTATTATGTCTGAACACTTAAGATATTGTACTCAATTAACCGACTATTGATTCAATAAAAGTACATATCTGAACATAGTATAAGGTGCTCTACAGTCGACCATAATCATCTCCAAACAATATTGTTTTTTTTTTTCTTGTTGAGACAATTAACAGTCTGTATCAAAAATGTCTAAACATATACAAAAAAACAAAACAAAAAGTATGGGTGATAGTGTGTGTGTTTATTTTAAAAATAAACATATTTTAAGTGCTTTTAACACAATTCAGGCGAAATTACAACAAAAAACACAAGAGAAAAAACCCCAAAAGTTTTGGTATTAGGAACAGTAATAGAATTTTTAGTATGTGGCAGGCAAAACACAAAAAAAAAAACACACGATAGTGTAGCAAAAAAGTCCAACTACATCTACTATTAATCTTCTACGACAGAAAACCAAAATATTGAAAAATAAATTTTATGTAGTTTTGCTTTTATAACCCACTATAAATATGGTATATTTATTTTAATATTGTTTACATAGATAAATTGTAGCAAAAGTTTAAAAAAAAATCTATGAAAAGTTTAACCATATATTGGGTGTAAAAATAAAAATTGTGGAATTTTTGGAAAATATTTTTGACCTTTCTGCTAACATTTGGATTCCTAGTCGAAGAGATGTGTTCATTCTTTTGAGGCTAAGAATGTATCCATACAGTTTCAGATACCTTGTTCCCAGATCAAACAAACGACAAGTGCTGCGCTATAATGATACTTTCAAATATTTTTTATCTAACATCGCATCCGAGGGCCGAAATTTACAAAACTGAGCCCATGCTGACTTCAAACTAATCAATTGTGTTCAATATAGGCCCCCGGTAATCGAACGTCTATGTTCTAACTTCGTGGATATATTGGGTATGTGGGGTTGGGAATGATTCAAAATTATCTGTTCTCAGATTTTATGCCCGAAATTATACGATGCAAAAATTATTTTTTTATGGTATTTAAGCAGCAAATTCATCTTTCGACATCTCACGTCTTTGTGTGCTGAAAAATAATCGTGCTTCTAAATGCCACCTTCAATATACCTTAGCCTGGAGAACATGAGTTCAATTCATTTACAGTCCTAGAAGAGCTCACAATATCTATATCTTACCATGCAATGGAAAGCTCAGTACGGGACTACTGTTAGATATATTATGTTCGCCCGTCTTCCAATCAGTGTGGATTATCAGGCGATAATCCCTCAACTTCTCTTCCCCACAGCACAATCAGTACTGTCAGCAGATATCGAATATCAGGATAAAATCTTGGTTAATCGAGCAGAAAAGAAAATTTGAACCATCAACACAGAAACGATCAAAACATCCATGCTGGATAGAGAGATTTGGATTCTAACATGACGACCCCCCCTAAGAAGAAGGTTATGGTTGACGCGTAGACCTCAGTGAGATTACAGAACGTATTGACGCTCGGATCATATGGGTGTACTGAGGATGAAATTCCGCAACAGAATGCAACTATTGTGCTGAGGAGTTCTCTTATATTAGGAACGCCATTGAAAACCCGCAAACATATAATTACAAATACAGTGATGGCTGGCAAAGGCTTACGGAAAATCTGTTCGAACTGTAAAGTACATGTTAAAAATAATCATTACTTTGCGTTGCATTATGGGCACTTAAGCCATATGCGCAGGACAGGTTAGGTTAGGTTACCGGGTAGCTTGCCGTTTACAGAAAAGTTTACAGAGTAGTTCAGTGTGAGGTAAGCCCCCTTGTCTTGATCCGTTAGTGGTGGTGTCCGGATGAAACCGACACGTTCGCCACCATGCCTAGATCTTCAAACTTTCTGTCACTCGAAAACCCTAGGACGTCTGTTTTGAAGTGTAGGGCAGTCACGTAAAAGGTGTTATAGCGATTCCGTTTCTTCCACTTCATGGCAGCTTCTACAGTATTCCTAGTGGGGTTGGACTTGGACATATGGGCAACGATTTGTGCAGGAGCTGCAGAGACGAGGAAGAGGAAAAAACAGCTTTCACCTTTTGGGCACACGCCTGGCGCTATGTCGAAGAAGAAGAAGAAGAGTGTACATTGGTTTGTACAACACACAAGATCTTAATGATTGGCCGCAAACGGACATTAGAAGTCGAAGTGGCTGCAACAGGAACTCTGAATAGTTCCAGGACTAGAGAGGGAATAGACAATCGTTGGGATACCATTGGCCGTACATGGTCCAATTCCATTCTCTTGGGACGACAGTCTCACACATACATACATACATACATAATTGGTCATTACAACCCTTCAGTCAGGATTACAACCCAGCTTCTCACACCACTTATGTTGTGTGTGTTAATTTTATACATGACTGGCGGGACCTACTGTTTAAAGTAGACTCCGAACGACAGATTTTTGAGAAACTTTTCATGGCAATTTTATTTACTCTCAGAATTTTGGCCAGAAATCTGCTGAGAGGAAGTCGCCGCCGAAGGAATATTTTTTTCATATTTCGTTTTGTTAAAGATGTCTGAGCTGGTGTTTGAATCGTGGTCTAACGTCTAATAGCCCGACATACTACCTACTAGACTATGGCAACTACCTTGAGTAGACAGTCACTTTTATTTATTTTCCTACAGTTAGGGAGATATGTTCACACCGTGTGCATTGTTATAGTGGCCGGTAAGTATTTCCGAATGTGTACTCAAGCTATTACTGTTCAGTGTTCCAGCAAAGATGTCTCTTCGTGTGTCAAAGCTGAGACAATCTTCAATATTTCCTTATGATGTATGCGGACCATTTCCTTAACTCCGCTTTCAAGTGAATCCTTTCGAAACCAGTGATGGTGTCTTCAGTTATATGTGAGTATAAAAAATAAACCGGCATTGTAAGGCTATTGAGGACACAAACCATTTCAAAAAAAGTTAAGCTAGCTATTGCTTATGCCACATTTTTAATTCATACAACCAATATTACAAATTCGAAAGAACTTTCCTCATCGCCCTCAACGCCAGACAAAATACATGCAAAATATGGAAAACAATCATCAACATTTCCTTGGAATTAAGCCAATTATAAGAGAATTTATTGCATGAAAAGTCATAAAAAAAAGTCATAAAAAAAAATTAAAAATAAAAAATAAAATTTTTAAATAAAAAAAAATTAATTCTCTTCGCATGCAAAAATATTCTCTACGTTGGCTGGTGTGAAAATCGAAATTGAAAATTGAAAGAAAAGAAAATAAAATTTCGGATTGCAAGCAAAATGTTCAAAAAAACAGAATCAAAAGGGGAATGAATGAATATGAATGAAAGAAAAAAAAACCACGACGGCTGTGTAAAATGAAAAGTGAAAATTATTAATAAATTTGAAATGAAATCAAAATGAATTGAAAAAATATTTGAAATTTTTCTTCAGCAAGTGGGTTTGTCTGCGCCAGTTAAAGGTGTTATTGCCTGTGTTGGCAGGCAAGGTGGTTGCCATGATATTCTCTGATTTTCTTTTTGTTTCTGTTCATTTAATTGGCAATTATTTTGTTGATTTTTATATTTTTAAAAATTATTTTTTAAATTCAAAATTGTATTTGAAATACGAAATTATTACTTAATAAACCATAATTTATGCAGTTTCTTTGGTTTTTTGTTTCAAATTCTAAACAAACAAAAAAAATACCGACAATGATGCCACCAGTGAATGAATGTGTCATTACATAGACAAGAAGAGACACACATACACACATTAAGAGATTTGGAAACGAATTATTATCACTAGAGTAGGTGGTGTGGTGGGACGTTGTTGGTTCAGTGACAGGTGACAACAAGCGTAAGAAAATGATTTGACACACGCGCCTAATAAAAACAAAAACAGAAACAAATAAAACAAAGAGAATGAATAACAAACAAATAAAAAAAGAAAAAATAAAATAAATTCGTTTGTCTCTCTTAATCAAAAAGAACTTCAGTGCAGTGCAGTCAAGTAAAAGTTTTAATGAGATTTTGCAATTTATTTCTGTAGCAATTTATTGATCAATTCTCAGCTTTTTAGCCACACAAATGAAACAAATATTAACAGGAATTGGTAAAGTCTAGACACATATTTTAAATCAGCTAGTTGCCTGGGTTACCATAACTTTAAATATTATCCCATAACTCCTTTAACTCTTTATTTGATGTTCGTGGTCAACTGCACAATTTAAAAAAAAAATTGTATTAAAGGAAATTAAGCACCTTAGTCCAATAGGTAGTGTTTGGCCTACTAGAAGTGAGGGCACGGTTCAAACACCAGTACAGACATATTCAACAAAACCGAGTATGAAAAAAATATTTCTTCGGCGACTGGTCTCTCAGCAGATTTGTGGAAAAAATTTCTGAAAAATTTCTTAAAAACATCTGTTTATGCCCGATTACTCTTCTGGCTTTTTATCGGTAGCCTGAAGATCTAGATGCAGAATATCGAGTTTCGGATTATCTTGTCCACTGAATATGTTATTTTGTTTTTCTTTCTGATAGGAGAAGGGGGTGCCAGCTTTTCTAAAATCAACACTTGTTCTGAGAACACATCGTAACGCGTTATGATTCTGTATAAAGCGATGCTTCAGATGTAATTTGTAAGTCCATGCAGACCGGTTTCGAAAGTCAGTATTTAGGAGTGGTTTTAAAGCTTTACATTTCTGTAAGTTTAATAAAACTAGCAATTGTTAGAATGTTAAACTATTCGAAAGAAATGCAAGTCAAATGCATTTGAGCCATTCTATTACATTCTGTTCCTTCTCGACTGACCTTCCACCCCTGCAGATGTCTGTAACAGGTAAGCAGTCTGTGTCATACGCGCTTGTGTCAAAGGTTAATTAGGATGCTTTCTGTTCAATTTAGCCTAGGTCGGGCTCTTAATGGAGAAGTACTCCCAATCTAAACAATATTTGTCGGCAGCCAATGATACCTTTGACTGTTAGAAAGTTTAGAACGCAGACAAGTGATTGCATATTTGGCAGTTCTAGCAAGTTGATCGTATAGATTACTGTTAGCCGGGATGTGTGTGTAACCTGGAACACAATGGACACAAAACTGCTGCGAAAATAGATCAAGAGAATAGAAGCAGTTCGTAACAAACTTAACAATGAAAGTCGTCTCAAAACGATAATACTAGCGACTTGACTATCAGAGAGATGGGGTATCCTAACGCAAGAGCGCCTGTACGCAAGATCCATTCTGCTAGCAATTACATCAATCTGAAATACAATAAAGGGTAGTCCAGGAGACGAAGAAATACTCCACGGTTAAGCATTCATGAAAAAACTTATGCAGTAGTACGAGCATATTTTCTGCAAAGTTGATATATCTCATCTGCTTACAATTCTAGATGAGATGATGGGATGTAGTTTAGATGCAGTATGGCTATGATACAGAGCCTAAGGATCTTCAGATAAAGTAGAAAACTGAGAGGTAATAGTGTGTCAGTTTGATAAGGCAATTAGACTCATTGCGGCAAGTGTGGCCTGTTGAGAGGCAAGTAATCATTACAAAAATCTGTTCGCAGCAGATCTTTTTGCTTTATCAGGTGGTTTTACACTGTAATATTTGTTGAGGACAGTCAACCAAATGGCTGCTCTATAAAATACGTTCAGGTTCTGTAAAGAATGAATATATGTACTGATGATCCTGAGCTCTTAATAGCACTTATGAATATGTTGCTTAGAACACATGCATGAATCATATGGAAGTCTGTTAATATGAGATATTTTAAAAGTTTATCTTTCTGCCCATTATTGCAGTACAGACCATGAATATTCTGCGATGCGTATTGAAATTGCATCACAAAATAATCTTTTCCTATTCCTGAAATGCAAATCTGACTATTTCAATAGGACATCATATTTCTGCAAAGGCGTTCTATAACGTATTTGGTAGACAACTAAAGTTTCGAAACGTATTCCCAATTTTTATTTATCCTTTATATTCGTATTATTTCTTTTGATTTGTTTCACTTTTAAGTTTACTAGGATAATATGGTTGCCAACTATCGTTCTTTGCCTATAAATACACTCTGTGAAAATATTTTCGATTGCCGTATTTAAGAACATTGTTCAGTGAGTGCTAGTGATCACTAGCTGTTAATGTTATTTTTGCGAGGGATTCAGGCAGTCTCTAGCTGGATTAATTGGATAAAATTTTAAGTTTTTTTTTTATTCAAAAACTGCAGACTTAAAAACCCTGGCTCAGAGAGGAAAAAAATAAATCTTGAATCGACGTTAAACTCTAGGTCCCGCCACTCATGGATAAAACTAACACACATAACGTAAGTGCCATGAGAAACTGGGTTGTAATCCTGACTAAACGGTTATATAGTGACCAGTTAAGTAAGTAAGTCGTTAAAAAAGACAAGAATCCATGAAATTGGCCTCAGATAGCACTGATGATTGCTGACCCAGTATAAACAATTTTTTTTTTAACCGCAACCAATAACCATAATCAACCACCATAATCAGATGATTTGGATTTTTTTTTCAACTTTTTTGATTATCCAATTTTTCCTCCCCTTTCTGAAAGATAACATCCTGATGATGTTGGAAATTTCGTCTAGGTAAGTTATTTTTATTGGCCGCTTTACGGTTTCAAGGTTCCAAAATTAATTGTGATATTTTTCATTCAGTTTATGGGGATTCTACGCACACAATTGTAGAACCTTGGGGAAATTGTGTGTCATTGCTCGGTTGATACACTGCCCGTCATAACTATATTCGTTGTGTATACTACATTATCCGCTGTGCTCAACGTAAAAAGAAATTTTTCATGAAAGGGTTTACGGTATATTATAGTATTATAACGGTAGTTTTATTCAAACAAAAAAATTGTCAGTTACTCTTTGAATTGGCAAATCCACAACAATTAACGTATTTTTAGGTGTTGCATAACTATAACCGCATCGTGTTTAAATTAAAAATAATTTATAACTGCGTCCAAATTTTAAATTTTTTGTTGGCAAGTTAACGTTTTATTTCAATTAAAATAAAATGCCAAGGGGTAACATATCTTACAGATGTCGAAAAAGAAAAAATTTTGGCATTTTTGGAAAATGGGCTAAGTTTTCGAGAAATCGGTAGAAAACTAGGTCGATCAGACAGAGTGGTAAGAATTTTTGCCAAAAACCAGAGTCAGTATGGCAAAAATAAGATCGGAGGACCAAAAAGAAAGTTATCCGAAAGAGATCGACGCAGAATTGTTAAAGCCGCAAGCAATTCTATGAAAAGCCTTTCCCAGATTTCTGCCGATTGTGGCGTAAGTGTCAAATTTCACAATAAGTAGAGTGCTAAATGAATTCGGAACAATAACCAGCCAATCGCTAATGACTATGCCAAGATTACTCACGCGACACAGGACAGCCCGGATGGAATTCACAAAGAAAAATTTGCAAACAAACTGGAGTCAGGTAAGTAAATATTTTGTTTTTATGTATTATAATTGATTCGCTTATATTTTAGGTGATTTTTTCAGACGAGAAAAAATTTAATCTTGACGGTCCAGATGGTTTTAGTGGATATTGGAGCGATATGCGTAAGGAACCACGATATTTCTCTAAACGAAATTTCGGTGGCGGTTTTTTAATGGTATGGGGAGCCTTTTGCAGAGATTCAATGCTTGATTTGGCCTTTCCGAGCACTTGAATGAATTCCGGAGAATACATAGGCATTCTTAATGAAAAACTGATGCCTTTCTTGGAAGCCCAGGCTGAAAAAACTTACATTTTTCAGCAAGACAATGCGTCAGTACACAAAAGTCGTCAGGCGATTGAATGGCTTAAATCAAACAACATAGAAGTGATTGACTGGCCCGCCTGTTCTCCGGATCAAAATATTTAGAAAATATTTGAGGAATATTAGCCCGCCGAGTTTATGCCCAAAATAGACAATACAAAGATGTTTTCGAGCTAAAAGAAGCAATCATCGATAAATGGCGAGCAATTAGTGAAGATATGAGGACAAAACTTGTCCAAAGTATGCCAGATCGGATTTTTGCGCTGATTCATAATAAAGGAGGTCCCACCCATTATTAAATATATTTTTTTGTTTAATTTATAATTTTGTTAAAGTGCGGTTATAGTTATGAAACAGCTGTTTTTGTTAAAATTAATTATATTTATGAAACTAAAGTGAATAAATAATTTATTTTTATTATATAAGGTAAGTTTTCGTCTATTTTCTCTTATACTAAAAAACTAAGTTCCGTATACGCTGTACAGGCTGAAATATTAACATTAATTGGGGTGCGGTTATGGTTATGACGGGCAGTGTAGTAATTTTTGTATTGTTTTCTTTTTACACTTAAAGTATTATTGCAACACAACCTCAGAAAAAAAGCTGATGAAACTGAAGTTGCCACATAATCAACCAGCAGACTAAGGAACCTCTTGAAGTAAAATCCTTATTTTCTTTCAACCAAAAACGTGAGTAGTAAATCTTATAGGCAAACAATCCCAAAAGGGCAACATAATTTATTATGGTTTACTAACCATTTCTTATAAATGATTAACTTTTTGCTTTGGGTGCAAAAGAGAGAGAGAAAGAGAGAGAGAGAAGAAAAATTATGATCTGAAAGGCATGTACTTTATAATTGAAAATGACACTTTGAAAATTGTAATGCAATTACAACAAGTCAGCATTTTTACTGCATCGGCAATTAAAAGCAAAAATTTCTAATGACTACGCTCTGCCGCTCTACCCCTCCTATTTACCAATGTCGTAGCGACAATTAAAAAACATTTTAGTTTTTCATAACAGAGTCTCCAATAACTAGAAAAAAAGAAAATAATGTGTACGACAGGCGATAATTTCAATAAAAAAAAAAAAAAATAAAAAATAAAAAAAAAAATGAAAAACAACAAGAGCAAAAAATGTCTGCCGTTATTTCTGGCCGAGTGCCCTTTGACATGATGACATGATGCTATTTAAGGTTGTTGTAATTACCACTGTTGCTATTGGTTATGGAAATTACAAAAGCAAGAGAAAAAAATTTAAATTTAAAGCATAAAAAATTAAAACAACCATTAAATTTAATTATAACAAGCTTTTATTGAGAAAAAAATTTTTTTATTTTTAATTTTTTTTTCTTTCAGTTTTTTTCCATTAAATATTTGAGTTGGCATCTCTTTTGCTATTGTTATTGCTGTTGTTGTTGTTGTTGTACCTTTTAATTACTCTATAAAATCGCAATCGTCATACGTACATATTTGTTAAACACTTTGTTGCGTAAATTTTTATTTCATTTTTTTTCTCTTTCGTTTCTTTTTTTTTTCGCTTTAAGCCGAGCATGGCAAAAAAAAAACGTTATATTTTTTTTAACATTTTAAATGATGTTTAATTTATTTATTTCGCCCTCCCTTTCGTCACATTATACCAGCAGCACATCAAACAATACATGCATACAAAATTTAAATTTTAACATGTATTTTCATGTTATACAACATGTTTAAAATGTACAGCAAGCGGCAACGAAATAGAAAACTTTCTTTACACTACGAAGCACAAGTAAACATTTTAAAAACAGAATTTCATGTCAAGTCATGTGAGACAGAAAGCAATAGCTGATTGCTTTTTCTAATCTGTTCTCTGGCTCGCTTCTCGTTTATAATCACATTTAAGTGCCGCTGTAGTCTTGTATGTAATGGGTTGACTCATTATACGAGAGAGAGAGAGAGAGAGAGAGAGAGAGAGAGAGGGAGAGAGAGAGAAGTCGCCGTAGTCTAGTAGGTAATATGTTGGCCACGGTTCAAACCCTCAGGTCAGACATCAAAACGAAATATGAAAAAAAATATTTCCTCGGCGACTTTCTCACAGCAAATTTCTGGCAATAACTCTGAGAGTAAATAAAATTTCTATGAAGAGTTTCTCAAAAAATCTGTCGTCCGGAGAAGACTTTAAACTGTATGTCCCGCCAGACATTTCGGACAAAACGCAATATGAAAACAATATCGCTTTCGACAACTTCCTCTCAGCATTATTCTGGCAAAAACTCTGAGAGTAAAATAAAATTGCCATGAAAGGTTTTAAGAAACGTAGTTTGGAGTCGAGCTTTAAACTGTAGGTCCCGCCACAAAATTAATGAACTCACAACAAGGGTGGTATAAGAAGCTAGATAGTTATCCTGACTAAAGGCTTAATTAGTCCAGAATAGCAAGTTCCAGAACCTTGTTACTATCTTCTCGGTGGTGGTAGGGACCACCAGACTTAAATGGAGTGATTGGATTTCCAGTCGAGCACTTGAACCTCTGCCACACACAAATTCCACCCACAATTCGAGCTATTATTTCGCTGAAAGTTATAACGGGTGATTTTTTAGCAATTATCTTTTTGGCAACACTGGTTTAAACAGCTCACGCACGTTTCGTGTTTTGTTTCACTGTCAAAGATCTTCAGTTTGGTCTATAATTTAACCATGAATCGTCTTACAAACGAGCGTGCTCTGTTAAGAAAGTTCATCGGTCGCTCCTTCCATTTTATGGTGAGTTTAATCGACCCACTGAAGCGGCTATTCGGGCTATTTGGAGTGAAGATCAGCCAGAAGCATTGCAAAAGCTACCAATGCATCCAGGAAGAGTCACAGTTTGGTGCGGTTTATGGGCTGGTGGCATCATTGGACCGTACTTCTTCAAAGATGTTGCGAATCGTAACGTAACTGTGAATGGTGAGCGCTACCGTGAGATGATATCCACCTTTTTTTGCCCAAAATGCAAGAGCTTGACTTGCATGACATGTGGTTTCAAAACGAAGGTGCGACATGCCACACAGCACATGTAACAATGGACTTATTGAGAGGCGAGTTCGGTGAACATTTTATTTCACGTTCGAGACCGGTCAATTGCCCACCTAGATTGTGCGATCGTGCCTTTAGACTATTTTTTGTGGGGTTATGTTAAAGCTCATGTCTATACAGACAAGACCGCTTCAATTGACGCATTGGAAGACAACATTGAAGCATTTATTCGTGACCGAAATGTTGGAAAGAGTATGCCAAACTTGGACTAAGCGGATGGACCATTTGAGGCGCAGTCGCGGTCAACATTTGCATGAAATAATCTTCAAACATTAAATTATATGGACCGTACTATCGATTCAAATAAAGATTTCATGCATTTTTCTGAATTTTATGTATTTTTTTTGAAAAATTGTCCTATAGCTCTTAAAAAATCACCCATTATTTCACAATAATAGTTGGCCTTCGCCATTAATTACGTGATACAGGGTCATTTAAATGATGGCCTCTGGATTGATTGCAACAATCGATCAGCATAGAGACGGTCTTTGACGTAGTCCAACGACGTCAAATCTCAAGAGTTTGATGGCCAATTAACATCAGCAAAACGTGGAATTAATCTTTTCGCAACGATCTAAGGCAACAAAAATAAAATCAATCATGTTACGTGGCTGGCGGCACCGCATAGTATAAGCCACGCAATGTCCAATTTGAAATCTTTAATAGCAGACTAACAAATGACGGTAATCCTACCACAATAGCACTCTGAATTTACGCTAAGTGTTCTAACAGAATCATTTTTTGAAAAATACGGACAAATGCGACCATAATACGTCCCAAACAGTCGTCTTTGCCGAATAAAGAGGGAGTTTTGCCAAAATCACTTTTGGAATCTCCGATTCCCCGAGTGAGGAATGATCGATCGTCACCTCATCAAAGTCAACATACAGTGAGACCACGCTTAACGTGGGGGATACGTTCCAAAAAGTTCCAGCGCTAAACGAAACAGCGTTAAACGAGGCAACTTAACACATACATACTCGTACATACTGTGATTGCGACTTCGTAAAATACAGTTGGAATCTTTATTCTGGACAGACTAACAAAAGAGCGTTGAAAAAGATACATAGTATACAACGTCGCTATATAGTGCACCGCTTTTGGTTGATGCATGGCCGTTTCATTTGCATACATATACAACAAGTATCAATACAGCGTTCGATTTAGGGGAATCCCCCAATACTACCGCGTAATACTGAAACAGCGTTAAGCGGAGCAGCGTTAAGCGGGGTCTTACTGTAAGGAGCCTACTGTTTTAGTAACTCAGTTAGCATATCTACCATGTTGCGAATTAGACTCCAGCTTTAATTTTTTCGGGAATTGGAGTTTATATCAATGGAGCTGCAAAACCCAATGAAAATCACGTCACTATGAGCGGTAAGATAAGCCCAATGGCTGAGAATGCCATGGTATTGACAAATTTTGGATTATCTGCCATACTTTCTATAACAGAAGCGACGATGTAGACGGCAGTGTGTAGATTGCATTAATGCACAGGGTTGACCACACCTGTAATTCTACTAGCCTCTTTAGGTTTCATTATAATCTTGTGCATTCCTGAGGTTAATTATTGAATTTTTCTCTGCGAGCTAAGATTGCTGACTAGTATCTGGAGTAAATACCAACCAGACTATTGCAGGGTGAGGAGAAAGATTTGGAGACTATTGAACATCTCCTCAGCAACTGTCCAGTCCCAAGTATGATGAGATTAAGAACCATAGGCAGAGCCTATATTAAGGCTCTCCAGAGATTTATAAGTAGTTGTAGCTGATTGAGAGGTACTAGGACACATAGGCGGTAGCCGCCTTCTCTCTTGTCTGTTTGTGGAGATATTTTTCATCTTTTATTTCCTACGTTTCCCAACGCAAATTGAAAACGAATTTCAATAATACCAGGAACAGTCAATTTCTAACAATTCACCCATGGCTGCAAAACAAAAACACCACACTGTATCGACCCCTCTCGCAAATGTGGTGGTGGGTGGGTGTATGGTTTCCTAGAAATTTATGTGTGAAAAATTGCTGGTTTTTCTCTCAGCCTAATTAACAGAATCACACATTTTGATTGTGTCGGTTGGTTGTTTTCCGCTTTTCATTTTTTTGCCGCTCATTTTTCGTCATTAAATGGAGGGGGGGGAGGTTAATAATTGTGTTTTTGTTGATGGTGTTGTTGTTGTTGTAGTAGGAAACACCTTCATACAATTAAAATAGCATTGCGATTAAATCAATCTCTGATTAATTTCTCTTTAAAAAACACGAATACGACACTTGTTAAGCTGTAATGTTGTGTGCAATGAATGATGATGTTGATGATGATGCTGATGCTGACTGACACTAACGCTGTCAGTCGCAATTGCTATTGCTACAGCTACTACCGCCACCACTACCACTACCGCTACCACTGCCACTGTCAATTCAATGCAATTGTTGTCATTTGTTGATGTTGTTTTTAATTGAAACTTGTCAGTTAAAATTGTGAACAAATTAATGATTAAAATTAACAACAGCAAGCACACATGGGGGCGATGAGTGTAAATTCATTAAAAAGGATTTTAAGGATGTAACAATAAACATGACATGTTTTTTGTTTTTTTTTTATGGTTCACATTGGCATTTAAACAATTTAAAAGTATTGAATGGAAAGGGACTCTCATCAATGTACTTTATAAGAGCCAAGTCCATAGAGTAGAACATTACAGACATTCTCGATTACTCCATTTCATTGGGTATTTTTGCTTTCAACAGGCAAATCATGAATGTACATGGCTACCAGCAGATGGATGGATGTAAAAGGCGGTTGAGAATGCAGCAACGAGTCTAAACATCAATAAAGCATGGAGTACATAACCTACATTTAGAGCTAAATCTTAGGTTATGCTGGTTTCTATCTCCCTATATAAATTTTCAAGCCGGATTTTATAAAAAAAAAAGAAAAAATACCATAGAGATTCTATTATGACGAGTTAACTCGTCCACCATAGCACATACAGCTATGGACAGAGAAATAGCGCACTGCATAGTCGTTCGAGAAATGGTTCAACAAATTCAAAAAATATATATATTCATTAAATATTTTTACATAAATTAATTCACTTAACTTGTTAGTAAAAAGGAGAACTTAAAAACAATGCTAACTGATATTTTAATCAACATAAAATCTATAAAGTTTGACTTTGTCTATATTTTAAGTGGACAACAAAATAGCGCATTTTTCTTGATCTGCAAAAAAAGAAGTAAATTAATTATAAACTTGGTTTATTTTTTGCGAATGTACTTGCCGTGTTAGTACTTTGTGCTGTAGCCTTTATTTCTTTTTACAGCTTCGCATCTGCGGGGTAAACTTTCTATTAATTTCCGACATTTATCTAAAGGAATAGAGTCCCATGCTTCTTTTATGGCTTTCCAAAGATCATCAGAATTTTTACATTTCTGTTGTCCTACCTTAACCTTTACGTCGTTCCACAAATTTTCTATAGGGTTAAGGTCAGGACTCTTTGCAGGCCAATCCAGAACTGGAATCTTTTCATCGGAAAGCCAATTTTTTACTACTTTCGCCGTATGTTTGGGGTCATTGTCGTGCATAAAGATCCAATTCAGAGGCATATTTTCGAAGCAATATGGCTCCATTGTGTTTTTTAATATGTTAAGATAGGCGAATTTATCCATATTGCCATTTATTCTTTCGAGTGCTCCGACGCCATGCCACGAAAATGATCCCCAAACCTTTAAATTTCCTCCACCATGCTTTACGGTTTTTAAAGTGTAGCGAGGATTGTATTCTTGGTTCTTTTCACGATGAACGAACGTTTTTCCATCAGGACCAATCAGATTAATTTTAGTTTCGTCCGTAAATAAAACTCTTTTCCAAAAATTGATGTCTTTGCTACCGTAAGTATTTGCAAAAGATAATCGCGCCTTGACATTCTTTTTTGACAGAAGAGGTTTTTTTCTACTAACACGTCCAAACAAATTATTTTCATTCAGCCGCCTTCGCACAAGTCTAGCCGACACATTTAAGCCAAAATCCTCATTTATTTCGGCCATTATTGTTCTTGAGGACTTGAAAGGATCAATCTTACTCTTCCGAACAATTGCTCTGTCTTGATGCAAGGTTGTTTTTCGAGGGGGATTCTTTCGATCTTTCTTTCTTTTAAGCAAACTATGATCAGCACTAATGTATTTGACTACGTTGTAAATCATTTTTCTGGAACAACCAATAATTTCAGCTATTTCCACTTGTTTTTTACCTCTCTGATAAAGATCCCAGATAATATTTTTTTTCTCAAGTGAACAGTGTGGTCCTCTACCCATTTTTAATTACAAAATGAAAAAAAATGTATTAAAATTACTATCTAATTAATTTTCGACCAAAACTAAGAAACGGAATTCCAAACAACTTCTTTTGGCAACAATCGAAAGTTAATGCGCTATTTCATTGTCCAAGCAATAAAACAATTATTTTGTCAAAACACACCAAAAACAAACATGTACATTATTTAACGGTACAATTACATAAAAAATTAAGAGAAATGCAGTAAAGCAAACTAATAGCATCGCATTTCTTGTTTTAAGTTTTCTACTTTTCAAGAAATAATACATTTTATACAGCTCAAGGTTAGTGCGCTATTTCTCTGTCCATAGCTGTACATAATATAATTGGTCCTTACAACCCTTTAGTCAGGATTACAACCAAGTTTCTCACATCAATTGTGTTGTGTGCGTTAATTTGTATACATAGGTGGCGGGACCTACAGTTTAAAGTCGATTCCGAACGACAGATTTTTGAGAAACGTTTCAAGGCAATTTTTATTTATTCTCAGAGTTTTTGCCACTAATTTGCTGAGAGGAAGTCGCCGAAAAAATATTTTCTCATATTTCGTTCAGTAAGAGATGCGTGACCTGGGGTTTGAACCGAGGCCTCACGTCTAATAAGCCAATACACTACCTACTAGATCACAGCTTTTAACATAGCACACTATTCGTAAATTTACGGGCGGATGAAGATCGCACAGCAAGATAGAATGTGATCTCTACTACATTCTATTTGTAAATTGGCCCTTCGGCACCCGTTGGCGGTGGTCTAATTTAGGCCAATGGATTCGACTTTAAGCTATTTTCAATAATGATATTCGCCGTAGTATAGTAGTTAGTGAGTTGGCTTATTCAAAGAGAGCCAATGGTTCAAATCCTAGCTGAGACGAAAAAATATTTCAACGATAACTTCCTCTCAGCAGTCTTCTGACAAAAACTCTGAGAGTGAAATAAAATTGCCATGATAAAGTTTCTCAAAAGCTGTCCTTCAAAGTCGAATTTAAACAGCAAGTCCCGCCACTCAGGGTTACAATTGACACACACCCTACATGGGTGCTGTGAGAAGGTACGTTGTAGTTCTGACTAAAGGGTTGTAATGACGAACTAAATAATATAAACATGCTTACAGTCACACCACATCGACGATTGCCTATATAGGGATACGGTGTATACCGAGACATTCAACCATTACCCTCAAATACGAGGGGACGTAGAATAAAATGACAAAAGAAAACAACACATTTCGAGAGCTGTTTCAACAGCTAGTTCCAAAAAAAAAAACTTAGTCCTTAGAAGAGTGACATGCCTCCCGTAAAGGACTAACAAATGGCCTTAAACGAACTTCATTCGTTTGCAAAGGGAATATAAGAAAATGAACCCACTTGTGGACAGACCAGACATATCTAGAACTTTATGGACATACGGGGTTCACATGGTTTGCCTTAAGTATACTTTAAACAACACATCTTAAGAGCCTCGTGAAAATTGCAATGGAACTGGATGCAATCACATTAGGCATAAACGCTCAAAGACAGAAACTATCCCACAACTACGTGTACAGAAGCAGTGACAACAACGAAGAGGAGGCCACTGAATATATTGTCTGGCGCGCACTTGGGATCCCGAAAAGAAAAAATTTTCGAAAGAAATCGACACGACTTAAGTGGTATTTGTATTACAGTCATCACTAACCACAGTTTGATCAAATTTACTAACACAGAGTCAAACTTTACTGGGTCGGTTGAATGGTATGAACATTGATTATAAATTAAGGCGGTTGAACGACTTTAAATCTTTCAAGGAATTGTAATCTGTACAGAATCTCACATTGGCCTTGGTATGATAAGACTTCTCACGGTCTTCAACAGAAATCGGCTCAAACGTAAAAAAGGCTTCACTAGATGTGGTGTAAGGGCGGCATTAAAAATTAAAATTATTGTATTCGTTTTTATGTTGTTGTTGTTGTTGCTAAAATTTTCATTCCGCAAAAGTTTCTGAAGAAAACAGTTTGAAATGGACGTTGACGTCTAGTAGCACCACTTTTCAGGTGTATTTTTTAGAAGAATTATGTTCAAAAAATTAAAAGTGAAAAATGAAAATGAAAATGAAAAGATGTTTACATTTTAATATGAAAATAACGTTGAGAACATACAGTACAAAACAGAAGTAAAGAAACACTTGATTTTATAAGACTTTGAATACAGAAGTGTATTGCTAGTAAGAAACATTTTGTGAAAATCTTTATTTGGTATTTAGGACCAACACTAAGGGGTTGGCCCATTCTGTAGGGAAGTAAGAAAAAGAGGGTTGATGTTTATGGATATTAAATTGAATCAATTTATATCATAAGTGACTCTGTAGGAAGAGAGTTCTACATTGCATTGTGCCCTCAACTGGCCAAAAATCAATCACGAACGGAGGGCACATCCGTGACAGTACAAAAATATGCAATTTTAGGCGAAAAACCCCTCTATATCCCTCGACCACACGCCGTAAAGGTTACAATTAAACAGAGATGGTGTCTGACACCCTACTGTCAGTAGTAACTATTTCCACCCTTTTCTACATGAGACCAAGAAGCCTTAAAATAACTTCAAAGCCCCGGGACATATAAGATTTTATTTTCAATTGAATATAAATGATGAAATGATGGTAAGGAGATCAGATGGATTTCTTTAACCATCTTAAAAAACTATGTTTCTTGTAATGCTTCTTTTCACACTTCGAAAATATGATGATTAAAGAGGATATCAAAAGAAGTCGCTGTGATCTAGTAGGTAGTGTGTTGGCTTATTAGATGAAAAGCCAGGGTTCGAGCCCCAGGCCAGACATCAAAATAAAATACAAAAAGTATTTCTTCGGCGACTTTCTCTCAGCAGATTTCTGGCAAAAACTCTGAGATTAAACAAAAATTGCCATGAAAAAGTTTCTCAAAAAATCTGTCGTTCGTAGTCGACTTTAAACTGTAGGGTCCCGCCACTTATGGATAAAATTAACACACACAACATAAGTGGTGTGAGAAACTAGATCGTAATTCTGACTGAAGGGTTGTAATGACCAATCATGTATGTATGTATGTATGTATGTATGTAAAGAGGATATCACTTTGAATTTTTAAGCCCAGAACATCGAGAGTTTCTGACTTATCCGATGAAATCACAACACGTATGTGGCGGTGATCCCTGAGAATGCTCGACATAAATCTACAGATGTCATCAGTACAGTCAGTGTATCATCACAACGAGCAGCTATCTAACTACCACTCCAAACTATCTACCTTTCAAGCCTCACTCTGCCAAAAGGCTAAAGCTACAAACCTTAGTTTAGATTAGGTAAGGAGACTGACTCCCCTGGAGGCCAGTTTTTTGGCCCATTGTGATACCACAATCAATATTTAATTCGGCCATCAAACATGTTCTAGATCATCCTATAGTAGGAATCCTAAAGCTTGAAAACTCCCATCTTTTCATCACCAGATTTCGCCACTGACACATGAGGTGAAAGACAGTCTCCCTACTCCTTTCTCCTCAGACCTACATATTCTGCAGAAGTCTGCATGTCAAGTCTTTCGGCATATCTACCAAAAGAACAGTGGCCCTCGAGACTCGCTGCTGTGTAATGGTTGGCGATGCGATTTAAGTGCAGAAGTAATTCGGTACTCTTCTTGTAAGCACACGTCTAGCAGAGTTTAGCAATATTACACGTACTTAGCTTGTTCTCACAAAATAGTCTGACAGACTGTCATCATCTTTTTGAGAGTAACGTCAGCAGGTCACCTGCAGGGCGAGACTTAAGAACCATAGGTTTAGGTTTAGGTCGGAGTGGTAGCTCTGATATCACAAAGCTCACTTGAGCACACATAGCGGCCCGTTGTGATGCCACGGGTGAACGCAGTCCCTGTACTGACCAAGTTCCACCAAAATCAGGGAAGAGGAAGAAGTTGGTCAGCGCAAGGGCTGCACATCAAAAGCACGATTACCCTACACTGGAAAACCAGCCAGAAAGTTTGATGAACGAAGCTATATCCTTTACATCAATAGATGATAGCTCCCTCAAGCTGACAAGAAATGGAGAGCCAAATAACCTATATCTACACCTAGTGAGAGACGGGCACTGACAAAGAAAGTGGATAACACTCTACTCTTCCTCAGCGGATCTGCATCCACGGCGGAAGTCGTTAAATGGGAGCCTCATTCTCTCCGCGTGTCTACCCATAACGCAATGACCTGTAAGCACGGCCACTGTGGTTGAGATGACGTCAAGACCAAGACGAAGTAATTGGTTGGTACGCCTTCTATCCATTAAGTAGCGGTGGAGCAGGACCCCTCATTGACCCAGGATAGGTTGGCGTCCCGAGAGAATTTCCGCGCAATGTCCAACTTCAATTGAAGAGGATTCTGGAAGCAGCGCACCAGCTCTGGCGAGCTCGTCGGCCCTACCGTTTCCCGGAATGTTACTGTGCCCGGGGACCCACACCAGTGAGACACTGGTGATGCGCCCAGAAAGAAGGTCGAGACAGCGGTGACATTCCCTAACGCTTAAGAACCATAAACTATACCGCCTGCCTATCGCTAATCATTTTGTTTGACTGAAAATATTTCAAAAACTGACAATTTTTTATACTCCTCATAACCTTGTAAGCGTGGCACATTTGTATGACAATGGGGCAGTTATTTTCAGTGTGATTAGATTCACTATTTCTTGCTTTTAGTGTAACATTAGCAAACTGTCAGCAAGGTGGATGAATAAGACCACGGCTGGAATAATATTCGTCACAGAAGACTTATTGTAGTTGAGTGTTCCTGCAGGATTTTAAAACAGAAGCAACATTTCACTCTCAAGACAAAATTTTCAGATTTAATTGCGCATTACCCATTAAACCACTCGAACCAAATTGAATAATTTCTGTGCTATAAGCTATACATTTGTTAGCCACTGTATTTATGAATTTGAGAAAACTTTGAAAAATAAGTACAAGTGCTTGTGTTAGGGGGGGTCAAACATATTTTTTTTTTTTTTTTGAAACACACGAGCTTAAAATTCTTTTAAGCCCCATTTCAAGATCACTGTAACACAACAAACTAGGCTGGGGGTAATACAAGATTCTTAATAAGTGATACGAAGAAAAACAAACAAACAAACGATTTTAAATGTTGTGTTTGTAGTTGTAGTTGTGCAAGTACCTCTCTAGGTTTTTATGACACAAAAAGCAACAGCACCACAGCAACATGAAAAAGAAACTTAAATTAGTCACGGCAGTTAACCTTGACTTTTTGGTGAGTATCTCAGCAGAAGTAACGTAAAAATTGAATGAAAAACAAAAACATAAACAACCAGAGAGAATAGAAAATAAAAACATTTTACAGTGTGTGATGAATTAGGAGGGACAGACAGACAACAATGAGATGTGATTGCATGTGTGAATGGTATGACTGATTGTCCGTCTGTCAGTCTGTCTTTTTTCATATTTTGTTTTGAGTTTTAAGTTGCTTTTTATTTTATTTTATTTCTTTTTATTATTTTATTCCACTTGTTTTTCTATTTTTTTTTTCATTATTATTTGGTCTCATGGTCAGTGTTCATTAACTATGAGAGAGAGACAGAGAGAGAGAGAGACGACCAACGACCGCAGCCATAAAATGTTTGTTAAGCATGCGAAAACGGCCACTGACTGACTGCCTGCCTGAATGCTATAATTCAGGCTCAATGAGTAGCCGTCATGACCAAATTATGAATGAAGTGAGTGAGTGAATGTGTATGAATGAATATAATTTAGGTCTTCTGTTAATTTAAATTGAATTATTTTGTTAAATAGATAATGACAGTGTGATAAGAATTATTTAAAGAATTCAATCGTGGTTGATTTACAAAAAAAAAAAAAAAAAACTAACAACAATAGCTTTCACTCTTTATTAGTTCATTCGGCTGCTTTTTATTCAATTTCTCTACGGCATAAATTTATTTTTATTTTAATGTTTGTAATAAAAAAAAAAGAAAAACAGAAACAAAATTTTATTTAATATTGAAGTCTTTTAAAAAATTTACTAGAATGACTTTCTAACTGTAGTTAAAATGCTATTTGATCAAACGGTTTGATCAAGCACTGAAGTCATTTCTTCAAATCAAACTTTCATACATAATTGGTCATTACAACCCTTCAGTCAGGATTACGACCTAGTTTCTCACACCCCATATGTTGTGTGTGTTAATTTTATACATGAGTGGCAGGACCTACAGTTTAAAGTCGGCTTTCATGTCAATTTTACTTACTCTCAGAGTTTTTGCCAAAAATCTGCTGAGAGGAAGTCGCCGAAGAAATACTTTTTGTATTTTAGTTTGATGTCTGGCCTGGGGCTCGAACCCTGGCTTTTCGTCTAATAAGCCAACACACTACCTACTAGACCACGGCGACTTCGACTTTTCTACCCAAAATGATATTACACAACGATAATTTTAGGAAAGTAATTGAAAACCGTGTTAGAAAATCAATGCCATCTTCAAACCATAGAAAATCTACTTTAAACTTGTGATCTCTTTTTCCTGGTGACTACAACTAAGCTTGTAAAACGAAATAATCGGAAATGGCCAAAGGTTTTCTAAACTATACCTCCATAGAATAATATGGTCCATTTGATCGCATTTAATCACCAACTTAATTAAATAATCTGAAGCCTACCTAACTGCAAAGGAATTGCTTAGGAACTAATCGAGCATTGCACGAATAGCAGAGTTGCTAAGTGACCCCATTAGGAGGTAAACCTAAAAGAGCATCAAGGGTGAATTCTTTCCACCGTTTTTTACTTAATTTTATAATAGACTTGTACTATGTTCAGATATTCACTTTTATTGAGTCAATATTCGGTTTATTGAGTACAATATTTTAAGTGTTCAGGCATAACAATATATGCAGTTCAGCTGTTTATTCAATATTCATTTGATAGATAATAAACAAAACAGCTGTTAATGCTTTTTTTTTTTTATCGTTATTGACATTTGATTTGTCAAATATCAACAAAAAGTGTTCGCTTAATTGTAATATGATCACTGAACATACTTATGACATTTTAAATGCATTTTAAATTTTACTCAATATTATAACAATTTGCGTATTTATTGCACAATAATTAATTGAAATTCTATATATGAAATATTGAGCTCAATAATGGCATTTATTTACGCAATAAGGGTGCATATGTGAACACCGTATTACATAAGATATGAATGGTTGACCAGAGAAATCTAGAAGCTTTAACTGAACTTGAACATCTTTTAGCTACAATTGGCAGCTTACGGGAGGTTTCTTCTTCAATGTGAAATCTAAACTTCTATGCAGTTCTTTAACTAGAACCTCTACTGCAAGTGACATATGTACATACGCATAAAACATTAGAAATATTATGACGAAATATAATTCCCAACATAATCTTGTGGCAACGATCAAAATAGGTTTATTCCGCTAGAGCTAGTTTTATCACATTATGAAGTGCTCTCACGGCGGTATATTAAACATGATGAATTGTTAGAAACTTAATGTAACCTGCCTATACCGTAAGAGAATAATTATTAGAATTCGAAGCAAAACTGAATACAATCGATTCAACGCGGTATAAAACGCAAAGTATAGTATAGTTAGGGCCCTTTTCTTCTATATGGGACCATAGAAGCCTACTCAAGTTACTTAATTGATGATTGCAACACTTGAGCCAGGATTACAATCTGGTCTTTCACACCACCCATGTTGTGTGTGCTAATAAGTGGCGAGAGACCTACAGTTTAATGCCGACTTTGAACAACAGATTTTTGAAAAACTTGGTAAACATGTCAATTTTATTTTACTTTCAGAGTTTTTTTTCTGATACGAAGTCATCGAAAGAAATATTTGTTAATATTTCGCTCTGTTCGAGATTTCTGAGCTAGGGATTGAACCAATCTTGTGTAATAAACCAATACACTGCGTACTTAACTGCGGCGACTTCGTAAGAACTATCATGGACAATTGCAGATTGCACAGAAGTAAAAATAAACGAAAATAGAAGTGTGGCAACATTTGCAATCTGACACCTGACCTGCACATGCATGAAGCCGACAAATCGACGTCAAATCCATACAAAAAGAATTGCAGCGAAGTACTGAAATTTTTAAGAAAACTAATTCGGGTCTGCTAAAGGCGGCACAGTTGAACACTCAGGATTAAACAAACATTAGGAGTCCAATTAACAGCATTTTATAAACATTTTCAAACAAAAAGAGTCAATTCAACACCAAAGCAACACCATTTCATGTCTCAGTATCGAGGATTTTCATCGTGGCTTTCATTAACACTATTGTAGGACTTGAACCGAAATACGACTTATAAAAATCTATCCATAAATCTATGCAGACCCTGTCTGCCATGAACTGCTAAAAATTTCACTTCAGAGAATCGCATTCAAATTGATTGAATCAATCTGGGTTTCATAAAATGAGTCCACCTATTGGTAGAAAATTCAAAAGGCGCATGAATGATGGGGTAAAGGACATCACACCACAGTTCATATTTAGAGTAAATGGTCTGACAGCGATATGAGCTATTAAAAGTTATGGACCAACTATAACTTGAAGCGGTCTGAAAGCTGCTGAAGCTATAAGCAAAATGATTGAATCTTTGATTTAACTGGGGATGGAAGGGAATGTAGTAGATCCAATTGTAAACGGAGTAAAAATATTTTAGTAGTCTAGTAGGTAGTATGTTGGCTTATTAGACGTAAAGCGAGGGGTCGAGCCCCAGGCCAGACATCAAGACAAAATATGAAATAATATTTCCTCGGCAACTTCCTCTCAGCAGATTTCTGGCAATTACTCTGATAGTAAATAAAATTGCCATGAAAAAGTTTCTCAAAAATCTGTCGTTCGGAGTTGACTTTAAACTGTAGGTCCCACCACTCATGTATAAAAATTAACTCACACAACATAAGTGGCGTGAGAAACTAGGACGTTGTACAATGGGTCAATTCGACCTCCGGGTACTGTACTTGTCTTAATTGACAAGTACACGTCCTCTAACCTAACCTAAAAACATAAAGAACATGCACTCATGCCCCAAAGCAAGAACGTACAAGCACTGACCCAACTATCACTATGAGGCCGTATAACATTGCGGAGGTCAATGATTTCATTTACTTAGGTTCCTGCTACAACAGCAAACAATGACGTGAAGTTTGAAATCAAATTTATATTGTCTGGTAGACCTGTTATGTGGACTTCGGAAACTCTTACGATAAAAACAAAAGTTTAAGCGTTGACGAGCAATTTTTGTTAGTTTTCGAACAAGAAATCACTTGTAAAACTTTCGGTTCAATATGAGAGACTGAAGGAGGCAGTCAATTATAAATTGATATGTACTGTCTCAACTGGTTTAGTCACCGTAGTCTAGTAGGTAGTGTGTTGGCTTATTAGACGTAAAGCCAGAGTTCGATCTCCAGGCCAGACATCAAAACAAAATACAAAAAGTATTTCTTCGGCGACTGCCTTTCAGCAGAAAACTCTGAGTGTAAATAAAAATTGCCATGAAAAGTTTCTCAAAAATCTGTCGTTCGGAGTCGACTTTAAACTGTAGGTCCCCTGCTACTCATGTACAAAATTAAGACACACGACATAAGTGATGTCAGAGACTAGGTCGTAATCCTGACTGAACGGTTGTAATGACCAATTATGTCTGTACTGCCTCAACGCATAGTTGCTGATAAAAATATCCGAATTTAACGTTTGCAATATACAGTCCATCTGTAACGAATTGAGTCTAACATATATGCTTACCCTCCCCAACACAAAAAAAGCCCAAATCCATTTTATTTCAGAAAACATGACCACCCGAAAGAAATATGGATAGACTTGGGTTTTGCTAATGCGAGAAACCTTGGCACACCCAACTGGAAAACGAAGGCTCACAACACTTTTGGCTGAAGAAAATTTAACGATCAAGTGAAATTGCAACACTATGCACCCAGCTATGCACCCAGTACCACCATGTATTAAATCTCAATGAGAAAACGTTTAAATAAACATCAAAGCAATTATGATTACGATCTTAAATGGACTCTAAAAAAATAATCGTTTAGAACATAGAAAAAAAAAATTACTTCAGAAATAAATTGATTGAGACAAATAAGAAAAACAGTAAACGCAGCTTATTTGTCGGCATTAAAAATGAATGATTTTCTGATTAAAAATCTTTTCAATAACATGCCGCACGATTTTCTTTTTCGCAGTTCATAAATCATTGAATGCCAATAGCACACACACACGCACACTAAATTATTTATTAACGATTTTTTTAAAGTTTTTTTTGCGTTATTTTTTTCATACATTTTTTATACATTGTTTTTAATATAAAAATAATTACATATTAAATGATAAATAATACAGAAATCAACACCATTTCCTTTGGAAAACATTTTTAATTGGAAAACACAAAACAATGTTTTCATGTGTACTACTTCCCCATCTAAACCTAGTTTTGATAGAGGCTTTCACACTAGGGTTTCAAGGAAGAACTGCGATCTTCCGACACGGTAAAAAGTCTACAAGGACGGTTATAAACTTGGCTCAAATCTTGGCTGAGGAATTTTCTCTCCAAAGGCTTAATCTAAAGATATATCCTCGTCTCCCTGACCATACTACAGTGGAGCTATTAGCGGAGGTAATAGCTTACAAAGAAGTCACTGTAGTCTAGTGGGTACTGTAGTGGCTTATTTAAAGAGGATCCGTGGTTATCTCGAACGATTAAATTTGAATAAAAAAAAATATTTCTTTCGGGGACTTCCTCTCGGCATTCTCTTTCTGAGAGATAATAAAATTTGTTTGAAAAGTTACTCCAAATTTGTCTTTCGAATTCGACATTGAAACCGTAGGTCCTGCCACGCTTGGATAAAATTAATACAGCCAACAAACATCCAACATGGTGTGAGAAGGTACATTGCAAGCCTGACTAAAGGGTTTGTAATGAGCAATTAAATGCGCCATAGTAACAAATTTTTTTGTGTATCTGATCATAAGTAAAGTATATAAATATAAGCTCTCTTACAGCCAAGCAACAATCAGATCTTTTACGTGTGCTACCTTCACTTCTAAACTGCTTAGAGATATACCGCGACTTCCTTAATTGAATCTCGCTGAAGTTTTGTTTCAATTGAAGATGATTTCTCAGTCACAGTGGTTTTAAAGGTATTTATTGGCTTCTAACAAATACTTGGCTGAGTCTTCAATATTTACCAGGTTCGCCTCGCCTAATGTAATTAGGAAACCAACCAATCAACTACCTCAGTTGGATCGTAAGGTCATCTCTGTCTATCATCATAGATTTCTTTCATTTAGTACACCCTCTCACGACCAAAGTCCAAAGGAGCTATCGTTACTTGGTAGCGGATCAAACACTAAATTCTTCAACTTTAAAGATACATTTGTACATACATATATAATGTCATTATAGCCCTTCAGTAAGGATTACGACCTAGCTTCTCACACCTCTGATGTTAAGTGTGTTAGAGTTTCCGCATGAGTGGCGGGCGACCTACAGTTTAAAGTCGATTCCGAACGACAGATTTTTATGTGTGTGAAGATAAATTCGAATTTGAAAATCCAAGACGCAATCCATAAAACTTAGCAGCGCCACATTTGGCGTTAACAGAGCAAAATTTTCTCTTAACAGAACAAAATTTGCCCTTAACAGAGCACTGTTAGCTATTTAACAGTATACATTTGAACAAGCGCACTTGTATAGGAGCTATTTTAGGATATAAACTAGAGATCTATGAGTACTATGAATATGCAAAGGAAGGTTCCAAGGCCTCTTAATATAATCAGAAATATAGTCACATATAAAGTGAAATGGTATTGAGAAAATTGACTTTGAAAATATAAATTTTTTGCTTGAAAATTCTCTAGAAGATCAGTGGTCATTTTGGAACATACATATAAGAAATAGTAAACCTACCCGACTATATGCAAGTAATAGTGCAGAGGGCTGGAATAATTGTAGAATTTGAATAAATTAATTTTGAAAAATCCATACCCCACCAACCCTTCCTTTATTTTAACAATTTTATGCACAAATAATAATGATCACAGTGAGAATTTAATTTTATTTGAATAGTCTGCAATAATTTCAAAGTAGGAGACTAATCTACTTATTGCCACTGTTAAACAATGAACAGTGCTCTGTTAATAGCAAATTATGCCCTGTTAAAGGCAAAAAGTTAGCAGATTAATGGCGAAAAATGGCGAATATTGCAGGACCGCTACCGGCGAGACGGAGACTCCTGATGGATGTTGGAAACAGCATTATGCTTTATGGGAGCGAAATTTGGGCCGAAACACTAGATGTTAAGAAGAGGGCAAACTCACTTGTATCGGTACAGAGAACGGCTGCATTGCGTGTCGCGTCGGCGTACCCTACAGTGTCCGCTCCGGCCGTACTGGTGATAGCGGGTATAATCCCTGTGGATCAGCTGGCGGCAGAGCGGATGGAGATTTATAAGGCGAAGTCGGTTGGAAATCATATAACCGGTTACTTCAGGGAAAACACCATTTCAAAATGGCAACAACGATGGAACAAGGAGGATAGAGGAAGATGGACCGCGAGACTTATCCCGGACATAAGACCATGGATCGGTCGGAAATTTGGAGAGATAAACTACTACGTTACACAGATGCTATCGGGTCACGGATATTTTAGGAAATATCTGCACAGAATGGGCAAGGCCGCCTCCCGTTACTGCCTGTACGAGGAAAGGGAGGTAATTGATGACGCAGAGCACACTGTTTTCGAGTGTGCACGCTGGCAGCGCTATAGCTCTGCGCTGACGTCAATAGTCGGAACGATCACAGCCGCTAATATTGTCGGCGTTATGACTGCGAGTAGTGAAAATTGGACCTCGGTAGTGAATTACATAGAGCGCATTCTGAGACGGAAGAAGATAGATCTTGAAGCTGCAGAACGAGTAAGCATGTCGGCATAGGTGATACTGTCACACGTGCCGGGCGTAACCGAGACGATGATCTAGATGAAAGGAATAGTGGAGACGCTTAGATGACTCCTCAACTCTCGATTCGCAATCCGGACGCGGATATGAACATGAAGGGGCCAAAGGGCCAAAAGGACTCCACTCCGAAGTAATACCACCGTAGTTCCGGAGTGGGCACAAACAAGTCCACAGGAGACGAGGGGAGGATTTAGTGGGTGAGGGCCCCACACACGGAGGATGTGACGACCTCCTCTATGGTGCGGTTAGGTACATTTACCCCTCCTCGGCGAAAAAAAAAGGCAAAAAGTGGCGCTACTAAAAGTGTGGATATTTGGCTTTTAAATTGAAATTTGTCTTCACACACATCAGATTTTTAAGAAAGAAAAATTTCATGGCAATTTTATTTACTTTCAGGGTTTTTGCCCGAAATCTGCTAAGCACAAGTCGTCAAAGAAATATTTTTTATTTCGTTTTGTTAGAGGTGTCTGATCAGGGATTTGAACCGCGGCCTCAAGTCTGGGTTGGTTTAAATTCAAGACCAGTCCACAATGGTCCAGTATGTGTACTCGAGTATACATGCTACTCTCCCTCCTATCGTTATTTCTCTATCTAATACCTAATATGTAAGCATAAAACTCTAAGAGCTTAAAGCAAAATGATGCTGTAGGTTAGGTTAGGTTAGAGGACGTGTACTTGTCAATTAAGACAAGTACAGTGCCCGGAGGTCGAATTGACCCATTGTACAACGTCCTAGTTTCTCACACCACCTATGTTGTCTCTGTTAATTTTATACATGAGTGGTGGGACCTACAGTTTAAAGTCGACTCCGATCGACAGATTTTTGAGAAACTTTTTCATGGCAATTTTTTATTTAGTCTCGGAGTTTTTGCCAGAAATCTGCTGAGAGGAAGTCGCCGAAGAAATACTTTTTTTTTATTTTGTTTTGATGTCTGGCCTGGGGCTCGAACCCTGGCTTTACGTCTAATAAGCCAATACACTACCTACTAGACTACGGCGGGTTCACAAAAAAAATGATAATGTAGCAATTGGATACTTTTAATTTGAATTTTTCTTGGAAATGGTGTTTAAATATCTACTTTAGGCCAGTGCAATGCATTATTAAATAATAATTATGTCATAAGCATTGTAACTGCTGCCATTAAACGCTTACAAAATTGCAAAATGAAAAACGAAACAAAAAACAACAGAAACTTGAAATTGAAATGGAAAACAACAACAACAGCAAAAAAAATTAAACAGCAAAGCAATAAAGCAATAATAAATCTAAAAATAACAATAGAAATTAAAAATCATGAATTGATAGGAAACAATAACAACAACAACAAAAAGGAAACATTAAGCGACCACAAATACTAAGTATTATTAAACAATAGCAGCAATTCAATTTCAATAATTAATGATAAAATAAAACAACACAATAAAATATGAGAAAGAGAGAAAGAGAGTGAGACAGAGATAGAGAGAGTATGTGTATACAATACGTTTTGAAATCAATTTAAATTACGAGCGTGTTTATTATTTGCATTTTGAAGGTAAAAATTCGGAAAAAAAATTTTGAAAAAAATCATGTGTTGAGCAGGGGGGCAAGGAAACGGAAAATAATTAAAATTTGTTTTACAACAAAATAATTTGTAACTGTTACGTTTGGTTTGTAATTTTTTTTCTTTTTTTTTTTTTTGCTTTTTTGTAACAAAAACAGTCAGAAGTTTCAAATTACAATTGAGTCAATTGAATCACTCACAGAGAGGAAAAATTTTAGTGGAAAGTTTTTAATTTCATTTGCTATGGAAAACCAACCAAAATCACGTGTTTAAAGCAAACCATACTTATTTGATTTAGAATTTTTCATTTCATTAAATACCTGTTCTTTGTTAGCAATTTTTTGGAATTTCAAACTCACCTGTAAATAAACAAAAGAAAAAATTAAAAAAATTTATAAAAATTTTTGTTGCAGAAATACGATATAAAAGTATTTTAATTAAATTCTACATCAATTCAAGGTCCATTGAAACTAAATACGGGGCCTTGAAATATTAAATAATAAATGAAATCTAAAAAATAATAAAAAAAAGTCGATCACAATTCTTCATCAAAATAATGTACAATTTCAATTAAATATTTTCGTTAATATAACAAATCGTAATCAAGCTACTGTTTCAAATGAAAACCTAGTTTTCATTTACTTTTATACGACAATGCTGGTGAACTTTTAACTTAAGCTAAAGTGAACTTTAAAGTCACCTTTAACTAAACCCAACTTTAACTTTAGCTAAAGTGAACTATTAACTTTAGCTAAAGTGAACTTTAAAGTCACCTTTAACTAAACCCAACTTTAACTTTAGCTAAAGTGAACTTTTAACTTAAGCTAAAGTGAGCTTTAAAGTCACCTTTAACTAAACCCAACTTTAACTTTAGCTAAAGTGAACTTTTAACTTTAGCTAAAGTGAACTTTAAAGTCACCTTTAACTAAACCCAACTTTAACCTAAAGCCTTAAATTGTAGCATTTAGCTAAAGTGAACTTTAAAGTCACCTTTAACTTCTTTTCGTTATTACAGCCTACAGATACAATAAAGTTAGCTTTTTCAAAAATATGGCAGTTGCAGCAACAGGCTCTTTTTTTTGATTATATTTGAAGTTACCATATTGAAAATAATATATAAAATGGCAAATTCAAACATAAACTTAACTTTAAAAGTTAAAGGTAGTATGATCCTCCCTTTAGCTTAACGCTCACTTCTACCTTATCGTCCACTTATAATAATGAAAAACAATTTATCTGTTGGTTAAAATCCTCCTTTTAGTTAACGGCAAGTTGTAACAATGGCCCTAAAGCTACTATTAGGTGTTGTTTCACTTAGGGAAGTTGTTCTTTTTTAAGCCTTGGTCTAGTGGACAAAGGACATCCTAAGCAGTAAATATGTAAATCCCAGTCGAAGAGGTAATGAAATAAGCAAGTCTACGGGTAGAGATAATCCGCAAAGCAAGGTTACATTCTCACATCTGTAAATCTGTTAAGTGAACAGCATACTTAGAAGGCTTTTTGGCATACGAGGTCTGCTTAGAGTTGATTCGGTCCACTTTAGTGCCAAAATACTAGTGGCATCTCCTAATATTAGCTGTTGTATATAAAGTATCGCTTGGCTTAGTCGGAAACTGCTACAGACTACCCGATGCGTTAACCACTCTAATGATTTTCTCTGTATTGATGTTTTCTAACCTCCTTAATGTATGAAAGAATGCTAAACCAGGATATCTCAGCTGCTTCCTACCCATGGTGTGTCACTAGCATGTCACAAAACTTGATCCTTTTATTTGTTTAAAAACAATGTGAGAAAAAGTTTTGAATTGTAGTATTGGTAATATAATAGTGGGGGATTGTCGTAGCTAACCTTGTAATATTATTATGATTTATCCGTTTTCTAAGTTTGATTTGTGCCGTTGATCAAGTTCCTAAGATCCATTATTCTACTGGTTTTGTACCAAAATACATTGCTAATGATTCTGAGTCATTTAGGCATTGAGGCGCTATGTCCGCCATATATTTAAATGCTCCAGAAGTTTCCTTTGACAAAAATAGTCTTATCCAATTACAATACCATTACAAAGTGATGTACTTCATTGTTCGTAAATTAACAAACAACATAGCTCTGCTAACTAACGGTTTATGTCTTGGCTATTCGATTTTCAAATTATATCTTCACACACATGCATATATTGTCCTTAAAATCGTATGGCAAGGGGTTAATAATACCTATAGTTTGCAGCTAAACATTGAATGAATGGTTTTACTACCTCTGCTGGCATTTGAAACAATTTTTGCAACTTCAAACTGTTCTGCTGTCATTTACATTCATACCAAAGATCAGCAATGAATCGCTTTTTCGCTACTCATAAGTACTCATGAAATTTTGAGTATGAGTGCGCCAACAGTATTGAAATCCAACTACTCTGATTCATTCGTACGCACTACAACATTGATTTATAAGTACAAGTTGCAATGAGTATGAGTACAACGTTGACATCAAACTCATAACATTCGAAATATGTTTGATTCATACGCCTACTCATTCAGACTCATAAATTAAAAAAATACTTATAATACTTATAAATGATTCGAGTGATTCTTGTAAATGTTGAGTAAAGGAGAGTCGAAATCAACAACATCATACGTATTGTTAAGTATGAGTACGATGAGTACTTCAAACTTTGAATATGAGTAGTATGAGTATGATATTAAAATAAGTATGAATGCGTATAAGTATCAGAAATTATAAGTATGATTCGAATCTACTCATCGTTTTGAATACTCATTGCTGACCTCTGATTCATACATAATTGGTTACTACAACCTTTCAGTCAGGATTACAACCTAGCTTCTCACACCAAGCATGTTGTGTGTATGTTAATTTTTATCCATGAGTGGCAGAACATACAGTTTAAAGCCAACTTCGGATGAAAGATTTTTGAGAAACATTTCATGACAATTTTAATTACTCTCAGAGATTTTGACAGAAATCTGCTGAGAGGTCGTCGCCAAAGAAATATTTTCTCGTATTTCGTTCTGTTGGAAAATGTCTGACCTGGGGTTTGGACAGTGGCCTCACGTCTAGTAAGCCAACACACTACCTACTAGACTACGACGACTGGCCTTTATTGTCCTTATCAGCAAATAGAAATTGTTGTTGCTTCGAAATCGCGATAGATTTCCTCAGATGGAATGACAATCCGGCAACAGATATTCTACAACTGAGCACCAAAACAAATACGTCAAATACGTAACTTTTTGGTACGAATCTATTTATATATTCAAGACTTGAAAGAGAAATCGGTCTTAAACGTGTTTCAAGAAAAAGCCGAATCTCCATGTGCTGTAGATATGTTCGCTGTAAAGAGTCAAACGATACAAACAATATATACATACCTGACGGTACAAAATAATCAATAAAAAAGTCATAAAAATAATACGTTTTTTTATATAAGTATACCGGCATTATAATTCAAATTTAAATATTTTTGAGTATTTCATATGACTAATGAAACCTCAGATGTTAAAATTGACGTTAAAAGAGAAAAAAAAAATAATTAATGATGCCATAAATGGAAGCCAATGATTTAATGATGGAAATCGAATAAAAATATTTCGCACGAAGAAATGTCGTTAAAAAAATTAAAATGTTTTATTAATTAACGAATCAAGTTTTAACGCCTATTTACGACGACGACATCATTATTAAAAAGAAAGAAAATAAAGAAAAATTTAACTGAAATTTTTAGTAAAAAAAAAATCGATTTAAAAAAATAACAACGCAATATTTAAAAGAAAATCAATCACAATTAATCTAGACAGTGATTCCGAATATGCTGACAACACTAAGTTTTAGGTGAAGAAACAGGGCAACCATATCATTCTGGAACAATAAATCACAAGCATATGCTCAGACAGAAAAACAATGAAAGAAAGATGGCCGCATCGCGAAAGTTAAACATATGGTTTGCCCCGATGGTCTAGTTGGTTTGCGGTTCAAACCCCAGGTCAGACATCAAAAATAAATTTTAAAAAATATTTCTTCAGCGACGTCCTCTGAGCACATTCCTGGTAAAAACTCTGAGAATAAATAAAAATTACCATGAAAAGTTTCTCAAAAAAAATCTATCGTTGGGAGTCGACATTAAACTCTATGTCCCCACACTCATGTATAAAATTAACACACACAACATAAGTGCGGTGAAAAGCTAGGTCGTAATCCTGTCTGAAGGGTTGTAATAACCAATTATGATGGCCTAGTTGATAGTGCGCTAAACTTCAAGTGCTGAGGCCGTGGGTTCGATAACCAGCAGAGACACAGGGTGTTTACGATTATCGCATTGTTAAGCTGAAGTCGCCGTGGTGTAGTAGGTAGTGTGTTGGCTTACTATTCGTAAAGCCCGGGTTCGTATCCCAGGTCAGACATCAAAAATGAAATATGAAAAAAAAAAAATATTTCTTCGGCGACTTCCTCTCAGCAGATTTCTGGCAAAAACTCTGAGAGTAAAATAAACTGCCATGAAAAAGTTTCTCAAAATTCTGTCGTTCGGAGTCGACGTTAAACTGTAGGTCCCGCCACTCACGTATAAAATTAACGCACACAACATGAGTGGTGTGAGAAGCTAGGCCGTAATCCTGACTGAAGGGTTGTAATGGCCAATTATGTGTATGTGTAAGCTGACATCGGCTGCGAAGCTCGACCGGAGGCTTAATTCTGGTACCACGGGTGTCGGGAGCCCCAGTGATTTGTCTCTGCCCGATAATAGTGCGGCCCCCTTGTGGGACCAACGTGGTGGCTGTGAATTAAACCCAAATCGCGGGGAGAGCTCAAGCTCTGCGTGGCGTTGCACTCTCAACCATTGGAGATGCGGAGTTTAGTTAGTCTCCCACCTCTAACCAAGAGGGTAGTCTTGTCCAAATGTAAGGCTTCACTCTCGCTTAGAGCACCGTGGGGTAAGCCATCGTGACGATACTCACGTAAAACCGTGGACTAATGTTTAGCTGACATCATATGTGTGATTTCGTGCAATAGAAAAAAGTGAGAATTATTACTAAAAAGCAATTCTCGAAAATAAAAGCGACGAAGGTAAATGCGTTTCTCATCAAAAAAAAAAATTGTCGTCCCTATTCTTTTTCCTGTATACTATCTCTTCTGTATTCCAATAGAATGCACTGCATGAATAGGGGCCATCCCCTGAGTAAAGACAAAGTGTTGCATGTGGCTTGCAATAAATGTCATACCGAGGGTAGCCGTACAAATGGATTAAAATCTCCAGTAAGTAGTTAAATGCACAACTGGCTTAATCCTAAGCTCAGAAAGCTTGTTACCACCTGTGGAATTCAGACCGTCAAGAGTATAAAGCTGAGACTGACGAAAAATCAAATGAAATCTTTTATGAATTTGGGTACTTAACCTCAACCAGATAAAATTGAATTTCCTAAGCCTGTAGCCTGTATTCCTGAAAGAATATAACTGTGAAGTAATATAAGGGGTGGTCTCAGTAAGAACCTTTTTATTAAGATATTTGTAATCTTTTTATTGAATTTGAAAGAAGACATCTTTTGCCTAAATATGGAATAAAATATCCATCAAATGGTTGTCATGACTCTGATGCCAGGAAAACATAAATTTTTCCTGAAGTCTTTCCTGTATTTTCCACCAAAATGTGGCTCTTTTCCACCGAAGAGCCGATGTAACTCGGATTTAAATACAGGAAATGGAATAAAATGGAAACCCAAGATTTCATAAGAGCTTGAAGAAAAAACTGGCACAGCATTTAACAGCACTGGACATCCGAGATAATTTGTTCAGGAAATCTGCTGCAATAAATCACTTGTTTTTCGCGAGGTATGGCAACTAACGCCGTCTTGCTGAAACCACATGTCGTACAGATCCATGACAGCCATGTGAAAGCACAAGAACTATGTTATCGTGATGCCTGACGAAAATCCTTACAAGACATTTGATCGTTGTTATTGCATTTGTAACTGATGGATTGCATGAAGATTTTTTGAGCCCCTACTTCAAGAATTGTTTGAATTTTCTAAGCCATTTCGATGGAAACGAAAGTACACTTTATGGTAAAAGATGGCTTTTTTAAGAAATTGACAACGGCTTCACTCCGCTTCTTTATCCATTGAACGAACTGCTGGTACTTTGAATGGTCTTGCGGGTTTGAGCTACCGAGTAAGCAAGATTTTGTACACAAGAAGTGGGAGGTCAAAATTCACTGCGGATGACATCCTCATTTACAGCAGCTATGATTGGCACGTTGATGCCCAGGAATCTTATTGCCCATAACCGTCCCAGTTCCTTTCAATATTTTGAATGATGCTTGACACATGAGTTGCAAAGTATTTTTAAATTAACTTCAAGAGGATTTCCTGCCTATTAATGAAGACTTTAGTGAAAATTAAATAATTTTTTACTGCTTCTTCATCTACACTGATTACAAGAAGCAAATGAAGGGAAGGCGAAATTATAAAATTTAATGCCTCAGTGGTAGGTAAGGCAGAGGCAGAATATGGAAAATAGCAAGGATAGCAAAAAATATTCATTTTAATTATTAATTAAAAAAAGCACTGACACACACACACAGAGAGACATGCATACGTACATATGTACATACATATGTATTTGTATTACAATAAAATATTATTGAAACAATCCAACAGGGAGGCACAGTCTACTACTGGACACACTGTGAAAAATTCCATGGAAATCATGAAAGGAAAGCAAATCGTAAAAGGACAATGAATAAAATATTGTGGGAGAAGAAAGAGGTAAAATGCCCGAATTGTGTCAAGCACATACACACACACACATGCACGCTTTCAATATAAAATATTACGAAGCATGATTACATGATGCCGTACACATTTCCCTTTATTTAAACGTGCAACAAATAATTGCAATTGCAGTACGAAATAAAATAATAAAAACAAAAATCATCAGCAGCAAAAAGGGAAAACAGAAAAAACGGGAGAGAGAGAGAGAGAGAGAGAGAGAGAGAGAGAGAGAGAGAGAGAGAGAGAAAGAGAGACTGAGATAAAAAACGTGAAACTGTAGACCACAATAGCCTCGGTGGTTATCAAGTAAAAACCACAGAAAGGCTTAATGAAAAATCATAATATGGTTCGGTTATGCTTCATCAATGAATGACGGGACTGAATAATAATTGACTGACGGTCAGTCAGTCACCTACACATTCAATCAGACCCAGTGAGTGTGTGTGGATGTGTGCAACAAATAATTCAAGAGACAATGATGAACTGTACGTGTACATATGGCAGGGTAAGGAATGTTGAGGTGTGCCTATATGTGAATACCTGAGTGTACATGTGTATATACATACATACATACGTGTGGGTGGCTTTTTGTATCATCCATAGGATATTTTATAAGGATTTTATTGCAAATTTTTTTAATATTTTATCCACATATGTAGGTTCGTATTTGAGTGTGTGTGTGTGGGAGAGCGATATTTTAACCATAATTTACGTTTTCCTCTGTGTGTTGCATGTTTATGGTTGAATATTTTTGTGTTACGTTTAATGAATATTTAAATTAAATTTGTATTACAATTTATAAATAAATTAAATACAAGAGACCCAAACAAAACCACATCAGGTCAGGTACATATATTTATAACAACAATATTCCACAGACAGTGCAAAACAAAAGTTTTCAAACACTTTAGTTAGCGTAAGAAATAAAAACAAGAAAAAAATTGAATTTAAAATTAAATTTTCAGAGAGGAACCAACCAAAACCCTTAACTCTTTTCGCGTAAAAAAAATACGTTAAACTGATACTCCTTCCAACATTCCATCGAGCTGGAGATTTCTCTTAGTCTGTGTCCTGCACAACACCACTAACATGTGCGAATTTTTTTTCTGTAAAAGGTTAAGTTAATGGCCTAGCAATCCAATACTACGGCCAAAATATTCTGAAAAAACAAACGTGACTTCATTCCCACATCCGTTGAATCCATTATTTACCTCCGCTTACCAGACGGATCGCAACATTGTTCTTGAATATTCGTATCTTCGTTTTACACTGCGTTAAAAGCCTCTTTCGAATGTTTTGCCTTTTTTTCTATTCTAATGTGCTGTGAAGTTCATCCTTCTACCGGAATAACAATGTCGAGATAAACAAAAGTCTTTACGTTACTCAAGAGAAACACCATCGGGCCTCACAAGAGGCTCCAAATATGCCTTTATTGTTTTTGTTTTATTGTAAATACTATCCTCAATCATGCCTAGTTTTTCCTAGACTTTAGCTAGACGAACCCTAGCAAACTCAGAACCAAGGTAAAAAATATGATTGATAGCTTGTAACACTGGTTCTCATGTAGAACACGATAATTATCGGAGTAAAGACACATTAAACGATGATTTATTTGCTATACACAGCAGATCTTGGTGCCATCAAGACAGCTCCGTATGATATAAGCTGTCTGAGAACTAATTTCCCAATAAATTGGATGATAAAACCACAATCATACGATAATTATATGAAAAACTGCCAGGAAAACACTTTTTGCACATGATTGGAACTCAATAAGTAAAGTTCTGTACCACTGTAGCCAGTACAACAACCCAAAAAATTTTCAATCCAAAACCAATACATTTTATAGGCAAAACCAGTAGGCAAATCTATTATTTTTGTACCTGGTCTACCATACATTTTGAGACAAGACGAATAAATGTTGCGTATGCAACAAAGATGCGGCAAGGTCAGTATTTAACGAGTCAAGTGACCCACCACTACACTCAATACAACAACCTTTTCTAGGCAAAAATAGATGACGAGTCCATCATCATCATAACGAGTCATATCACCTGTTAGAGAGGATATTTCCATTTCGAGAGAAGAAAAGGAACTTCCTTATGGAATAAACACCCGACAGAGATAGCCCTTGAGAAAGAGTAGAACCCAATGAGTAAAAATACTCGCCTATGCTCACAACATATCATTTGAATATGGCTGACATCCAAAATGTTAGTTGCTTTGTGTTTAAACAAAGTATAGTGTTTCATAATGTCGCTTTACAAAATGTTTACAATGTATACTATTTCAAACCGTCGTCAATGTATATTTTTAACGCAGTAAAAAAGCATTCAGGCATCGGATTTATAGTTGATGTATTGTTTGGCAACTTTGCATATGTACATAATTTATATACCGTAGTAGAACTGCATACAAACTTTGTATTGATACATTTTGAAAGTGTCGGCCTGTATTTGACGACCTCATGATCGAATAGTTTAAAGATAGAGAAGACTATTCCCCTAATCAATTAGAAGAAATTATTAACGAAACTGAAAAAAAGTAGTAAGAAGGTAAGAGAGATCCTTTATGGTGTGCTGATTGGTTTTGTTTGGTACTACTTTTCCGTAGTACAATAGGGGATAACTACATGATTAATTTGTGGAAAATCTTTCAACTAAGTTTTTCTCATAAAATTTTAAACAGTAGCTGTAGATTTCCAGACACTTTTAAAATACATTCCAACAGCCTTTTCATTTAACCCATTAGAAGTCTCCGTACTCAACTGAGTACAGTTGTATTTTTACGTGTATCCAAGCAAAACTAAAGAAAAAACAATCGTTGTACCGTTATTTAGTTTCGCAACAACAACATTAAGAGCTCCAGAAAAAGAATTTGTATGTAGTTTCTGTTGCTTATGCAGAACTATCAGTCTGAATTGTGTCGAGAATAAAGTGTGTGGTTTAGCAAACTATTTTGAAAATATTTGATACAATACTAAAATTTGTTTAGTAATTTTGCATTATTTTTATAAAAATAATAACAACGAAACAAACAGGCTTCAAAAAACACTTAAAAATAAAAAAATAAATAAAATAGAAAGGTATAAAGTTGGCTGTACTCGATTGAGTACAATGACAGCATCCATTAGTAAGAATGTTTTATTTTTTTGTTAGATTTAAATATGAGTGGTATACGTTTTAAGGGCCAGCAGAGTTTCAAAAGGCTCCAAGAGGCCACTGATAGCATTTTAGCTGATAGTGAAGATGAAGAAATTGATATCGCAATCATACCACCTATTCCGAGTGAACTAACTGACGAAGAGGAAGGTGTTGATGGTAAGAAGTTTTAGTGGGTATTATTTACATACATGCATGATATGACAATTTCTAACGCTTGGAGGCTACATGTAATGAGCAGTGAGAGTCCCATGGATCAACTTTTGTTTCGCCGAAACATTGCGTGTTATTATTTACGCCAAGGTGGACAAAACAAATCACGGCAATCTGGGTCAATAGTTGAAGGTTTACCTCAAGATAGAGTTGGGCACTATCCTGCAAAAATAGAAAAAGAGTTACGGTGCGTAATTTGCCATGCCCGAGTACGTTGGCAATGCAACACATGCTATAAAACACTTTTAGTCGAAAAAGAATGTTTCGGAAAATTGCATACTTAAAAAGTCGGTGTACTCATTTGAGTACACCCCTAAAACTCGTTTCCAAAACAAAAATTTATAATTTTTGTTTCATTTCATGTTTTTTATGCTTGTTTTTATTAATAAATACATCTGAAAACAAAAACATAAAGCCGGTTTTCATTTGACCTCTAATGGGTTAATAAACTCCTAAACTGATTAAAAAGGTCGGAATACTTATATCACTCACTGCAAACTGACTGACTATTTATTAACTTATGCTGTGAACTGTGAATTTGCCTGGTATTGTTTGATTTGCTCCCGGGAGTTTGATTTTTTAAACAAATATTTCACGTTAGAGTTCCTTCCCATTTGTTTTTATAATTTTTGGCTGTCGTAATTAAAATTTATTTCCTTTTTTTTTGTAATAAACAAAAACATATTTTTTTATGCCAATAAAAGTTTACAAATAATTTCAGGCATTTGTTTATGCCTTAAATATCATTAATTGGTCGTTCGTAAACATTTGCTGCTGCTGCTGTTATACGTCATATTTGTTTTAATTTTTATTTTTATTTACTTTGTTAATAAAATATTAAAAAAAAAAAAATATAAAAAGAACGAAAAAATTATTATTATTTGCAGTTATTTATTGTAATTAATTGGTGCCGCTGTTAATGTAAAATTAATTGTATTTTTATGAAAAAGTAAACAAAATACACTCGAAAAAAAAAAGATGTACGAAAACAAATGCAATCACGATGAGTAAAAATATTACAAGGATTTCAAAAGCTTCAATAAGAAATAGTTTAACCGTAGAATTCAGATGTCCGCAATACACATAGCAAGGGTTTTAGATGTCAAAAGTAAAATTATGGTGGTATTAGCCAAACGTTTACGTAAAATTACCGAACGTAAGTTTGGTTTTAGTATATGAAAACAACGTGAGTGCTTTCTGAAATTATAAAGGGTGTTTTTATAGAGGTATAGAACTTTAAGTTGCAATAAAACAACAATGAATTATTCGATTGACATGAATTTTATTTATCCGAAAGATAATCTTGTGGCATTACATTTTAAATATGATTTCTGGCATATGACCGCCACGGCTGGCACGGATGTAGTCCAATCTGGACGTCCAATTTTCGATGACTTTTTCCAACATTTGTGGCCGTATATCGGCAATAATACGGCGATTGTTCTCTTCCAAATGGTCAAGCGTTTGTGACTTTACCGCATAGACCAATGACTTTACATAGCCCCACAGAAAGTAGTCTAGCGGCGTTAAATCACAAGATCTTGGAGGCCAATTCACAGATCCAAAACGTGAAATTAGGCAGTCACCAAACGTGTCTTTCAATAAATCTATTGTGGCACGAGCTGTGTGACATGTTGCGTCGTCTTGTTGAAACCACATCTCCTGGACATCATGGTTATTCAATTCAGGAATGAAAAAGTTTGTGATCATGGCTCTCTACCGATCACCATTGACTGTAACGTTCTGGCCACCATCGTTTTTGAAAAAGTACGGATCAATGATTCCACCAGCCCATAAAGCGCACCAAACAGTCAGTTTTTCTGGATGTAACGGTGTTTCCGCATACACTTGAGGATTACCTTCACTCCAAATGCGGCAGTTTTGTTTGTTGACGTAGCCATTCAACCAGAAGTGCGCTTCATCGCTAAACAAAATTCGCCTATGAAAATCGGGAACAACGGTAATCTCGTTTTGGGCCCATTCGACGAATCTACGCCTTACTTGATGATCGTTTGGCTTCAATTCATGCACGAGTTGGATTTTGTAAGCACGCAAAATCTTCCATAAAGTGGATGGACACAGATCCAATTCCTGTGCTCGATGGCGGATGGACTCATTCGGGTCTTCCTCAATGCTACGCTCTACAGCAGCAATAGCTTCTTCTGTACGCACCGTACAGCGTCTCTGGGGATGCGAGTTATCAATAAGAGTAAACGTGGTGCGAAAACGTTCCATGGTTAATCGAATTAACTGCTCTGATGGACGATTTTGTCGACGATAAAATGGACGTAGTGCGCGAAACGTTTTCCGCACCGAACCATTATTTTCGAAATAAAATTGCACTATTTTCAAGCGTTGTTCAGGCGTAAGTCTATTCATGAATTGCCAAACCAAACTGAGAATAAATCACTTGACAGCTGTTAAATCGGTCGCCATCTTGAAAAGTAATGCCAACTTAAAGTTCTATACCTCTATAAAAAACACCCTTTATTATGGTTCGGTAGTCTTTCTCATTGCTTTTCATATGCCAGAAACGAACATTCGTTCCGATACGTAAACGTTCGGCTATTTTTGTTACTTTATAATGATTTAGCAAGCGATTCTTTTGTGATAGTCTTCAACAACTTTGTCGCACATTTCAGGAGTTATAATGACGACAACTTATTCCAACGTTGGGGCATTGTCCACCTAAATAGAATCGTTGATAAAACTCACAACTACAAATAAAGGGTCAAACAGATTCAGATCGTATAATCTTTATGGCCAATTAAATTAATCTGTCTGGGAACTTTACTCTCTTTGATTTTTCTCTGGTTTCTGTATCCTGTATCTGTAAGTAGTAGCTACGCACATAGCATGCGCATGTACTTGAATCTAAAACTGCCAATTCGACTTCGGTGGACCACGAAATTTATAACGACCATCAAACTTACAATTAGTTACTAATCTACAGCAACAAAAATTAAATATGATTTGAAAAGGTAATAAAAACAAAACAAAAGGAAAGGAAAGAAAACATAAATCAATACCAAGCATTACTCCGTAAATCTCTTTATGAAGCTTTAAATATCCTTAAATTAATTTCCCCAGCAATCACTGTAAGTGTTACATCATTAAGTATCAAATTTCAATTAAAATCGCTGGAGGTAATTTTCAAATTCCACAATAAAACTAAAAAGGTTGTGAATTCTGTTGCTAAAAAAACTTTAATTTGAGATGAAAATGTACCAAAAAGGAACATAAAAACACAAGCATCATTATTTAAATATATTTTCTTTAATTTTCTTAACTTTTAGGCGAACAAAAAATTAAATTTTTAAAAATTTAAAAAAAGGATATATGGGCTGCTCTGAAAGTATGACAGCTAATCCCAAACTATTTATAGAGTATTATTTCTTACATAAAACTACAAGTTGTGTGATAAACGTTTTATGAAAATGATTAAAATTTCCTAAAAAAAAAAAATTTTTTTAGAAAAAAAAAAATCCTTTTCATTCGAATTTCAAAAAAAGGCTTTAAGCATGATTATTAAAAGCTGGAAGACTTTCAGCCCATTTTTCGAAAAGGCGTAATAGGTGTATGATTCTGTTATCTCATACGTACGTAGCTCACCGAAATATTATCATTTGTAATAAAACATGGGACGAAACACATTTTTCTAATGTTTGTCTGTCACGTGAGATAAATATGAGAAGAGCAGTAAGAAAGACTCGACAACATTTCCGGGAAACAGCTGCTAGCAATCTACGTAAAAATTTGTAATATTTTTTCATCTCAAACTACTAAAGGCAGTTTGTTCTGTTCCAAGTAGTACCATCTTTGGCGATAAACATCATGTTGTAATGTTTGTTGCTGCCAATACTTTCTTCAGTTCATAAGACGAGCTTCTATTTGCTTCTTCTTCAAAGTCTTTAGCAGCAGGAATATTACATATATAATTAAGATATAATCGGTCATCACAACCTTTCGTTATAAATTGGAAATGTCTGACCTGAGTTTTGAACCGTGGTCTGACGTCTAATAGGGTAACACGATACATAAAGGGTGTTTTTTATAGAGGTATAGAACTTTAAGTTGGCATTACTTTTCAAGATGGCGACCGATTTAACAGCTGTCAAGTGATTTATTCTCAGTTTGGTTTGGCAATTCATCATGAATAGACTCACGCCCGAAAAACGCTTGCAAATAGTGCAATTTTATTTCGAAAATAATGGTTCTGTGCGGAAAACGTATCGCGCACTACGTCCATTTTATCGTCGACAAAATCGTCCATCAGAGCAGTTAATTCTATTAACCATGGAACATTTTCGCACCACGTTTACTCTTATTGATAACTCGCATCCCCAGAGACGCTGTACGGTGCGTACAGAAGAAGCTATTACTGCTGTAGAGCGTAGCATTGAGGAAGACCCGAATGAGTCCATCCGCCATCGAGCACAGGAATTGGATCTGTGTCCATCCACTTTATGGAAGATTTTGCGGAAGGATCTTGGTTTGCGTGCTTACAAAATCCAACTCGTGCAAGATTTGAAGCCAAACGATCATCAAGTAAGGCGTAGATTCGTCGAATGGGCCCAAAACGAGATTACCGTTGTTCCCGATTTTCATAAGCCAATTTTGTTTAGCGATGAAGGGCACTTCTGGTTGAATGGCTACGTCAACAAACAAAACTGCCGCATTTGGAGTGAAGGTAATCCTCAAGTGTATGCGGAAACACCGTTACATCCAGAAAAACTGACTGTTTGGTGGGCTTTATGGGCTGGTGGAATCATTGGTCCGTCAATGGTGATCGGTATAGAGCCATGATTACTAACTTTTTCATTCCTGAATTGAATAACCATGATGTCTAGGAGATGTGGTTTCAACAAGACGACGCAACATGTCACACAGCTCGTGCCACAATAGATTTATTGAAAGACACGTTTGGTGACCGCCTAATTTCACGTTTTGGACCTGTGAATTGGATTCTAAGATCTTGTGATTTAACACTGCTAGACTACTTTCTGTGGGGCTATGTAAAGTCATTGGTCTATGCGGTAAAGCCACAAACGCTTGACCATTTGGAAGACAACATTCGCCGTATTATTGCCGATATACGGCCACAAATGTTGGAAAAAGTCATCGAAAATTGGACGTCCAGATTGGACTATATCCGCGCCAGCCGTGGCGGTCATATGCCAGAAATCATATTTAAAATGTAATGCCACAAGATTATCTTTCGGATAAATATTTTGTTTTATTGTTTTATTGCAACTTAAAGTTCTATACCTCTATAAAAAACACCCTTTACATATGTATCAAAAATGATATACATAAGCCAGAATTATGAAGTTTTTGAATTTTTTAAGTCCTGTATAAAAATTTTCTATTTTTGTTTGGTTTAAAATAATGGCGATAACAATACTAACGAATTATAAAAATATCAGTCAGACATGTAACTTTTTCTGAATAAAAATTATTGTGTCTCAAAAATTGAAATGTATCATGATATGATACAAAGCTCGATCTACGGTTAAACTGTACATCTGCCACTCATAGATAAAATTACCACACACAGACATGGGTGATGTGAGAAGCTATATCGTTTTCCTAACTAAAAAGGCTGTGATGACCAATTAAGTAAGTAAGTGAGTGAAACTTGACATGATAGGGACAGTTGCGATAAATTCCAATTATACGTCACACTGTCCTTAAAAAAAGAGATATATTTGGTATGTTATTAGATTTTGCTCTTTCGCTTTAAAATTCTTTAATAGACTATCAGTTTCAAAATAGATTTACTTTCTTTTTCTTTCAGTGTATTTATTGCCTTTCAGAAAATAATCTGACTTTTGTATTTAAAAACAAACAAAAAAAAACATTCTTTTTGGTTTCTATAGAAATAAAATTCAATATTTTTTGTAATTAAATGTTGCTTGAAACCATTAATACGCAAAGTAATCGCAGATTATATTCAAGCCAACCGACAAAAAACATGCCCAAAGGATTACAATAAACAAAACCAAGGCAAAGAGGAAACAGAAGCCTTTCAATCAATTAAAATTGAATACAAAATAAAATTCAAATAAAAATGGAAAATTAATTTTAATTGCGACATTAAAAAGGAAAACGCCGAATGCCAAAACTAGTAGGCATATTCAGTGGTTGAAATTAATTGCAAAATACTTGGATCTGAAGAGCTCCATGATGTATTTCACACATCCCTGCCCGTATTAGCATGTCAGCTGTAGAGTTGTACACGACAAATCACTAAATGGAAGGGCAAAAGTGACAATCGCTTATGTCTTATCATCAGTTTTCTGAACAAAAGTCTTAGACATGGTCTTTTAAAGTGCTCTACATAACGGTACACAAATTACATGGGGAATGTAAGGACATCTAAACGATTTCGATTACACACAGATTGTATTTGCTTTTGTGCTCCAAGACTACTAATCCAGGGACAAGTAAATAAAAAGACAGGAATAGTGGTGGATTAGTCACTCTTTGTGAAGAACATAATACAATATCACAAGCTTGCCGGCGGATTTCTATTCACAAGACAGCCAAAGAAGGGGACACCAAAGTTGTATGTGACGAAGTTCAATCATGAATGTAGTTCTAGTGGGAATGAATAAAATCTACAGCAAAGTGAAAACATTTGTACCAGACAGCAGCTACATAGTTTAACAAATTTACTCAAGTCCTATACTCCAGGCAGGCAAAGCTGCCTGTTTATTTAATGAAAGCTTTGCCATTTGTGAATATCGATTTTTAAATATTTAGAAATACTTCAAATAGTTGGTGATTTAAACATGGACAAAGTGTCTGCAATTATGGAGTGAACATGGTCAGCATAATTGAACTTCGGTGGATGGAACTGGAGTTCTCAGCAATTCGGTCTATGTTGCGGCTTACTAAGAGTGTATTTTGAGATTGGAGATTTACTTCGTCATCCATATCAAGTCTAAAGCATTCAAACTTTAATTTGTCAGAGCATACACAACGTCGTGGATATGTCGATTGGATGCTTGAACAACAATCTTCCAGTGCTGACTTTTAAAACAGAATTTTCTTCAGTTTTGAAGCTAATTTCATACTTGGTGCTTACGGCAACAAACAAAATTGTCACATATGATGTTTGAAGACTTCGAAAATATTACGAATTCGAATTTAAAACCAAAGACGCAAACCTACGTTTTTAGCAGCGCCACTTTTGGTGTTAACAGCAAAATTTGGCTTTTACAGGACAAACCTTGCTATTAACAGACCACTGTTAGCTGTTCCACAGAACCTATCTCAAAAAGCCCATAGATTTAGGAGCTAATTAGAGAATATTCTAAACTAGGTCCAGGAGTACTATAATATTACGAATTCGAATTTAAAACCAAAGACACAAACCCACATTTTTAGCACGTTTTTTTGTGTTAACAGAGCAAAATTTGGCTTTTACAGGGCAAACCTTGCTATTAACAGACCACTGCTAGCTGTTCAACAGAACCTATGTCAAAAAGCCCATAGAATTACAGAATATTCTAAACTAGGTCCAGAAGTACTATCCCCTACCATTTTTTACTCCATGGTTACATCAAAAGATGTCAAATTATCACATTGAAGAGACGCAAAGAACCGGAAGGTGATTGTGAAAAATGCATTGCATGTGGAGGAAAAGTGTATGTTTCTGATATCCACCTACGCCGTATTATAACCAACTTATGTGGCCTACAATTGAGGATTATAAATTGGATGGTGTCTGATTTGAAATAAGACGCTGCTAAATGCTACATGACATGGCCGATATTGGCTTTATTACACAAGAAACGTACAGAAAGAGGATTTTACCTTTTGACGACGCCTATGGAACAACGAAATAAGGCGGTTTGGCGTGTTAGACTTATTTTTTAGGACAACATTCAAAGACGATACATATGTACATACATACATAATTGGTCATTACTACCTTTCAGTCAGGATTACGAGATAGTTTCTCAACACCACTTATGTTGTGTGCGTTAATTTTCTACATAAACTGCAGTGTAAGGTCGGCTCGGAACGACAGATTTGTTGAGGAACTCTTCATGACAATTTTATTTACTCTCTAGAGTTTTTTTCCTAGATATCTTCTGAGAAGAAGTCACCGATGAAGATTTTTGATCTAGGATTTGAACCGTAGCTTCTCATATAATAAGCCTCACGCCTACTAAGCTACGACGACTATATCTACTCGGAAATACTTGTCAATACTTGGATTTAAGTATTGAAGACACTAATCTTCGTAAAGATAGCGCCGTACTTCCACATGAAATGAACAAAAATTACATTCTATGTCGTACATAATGGCAGAGTTCAAGCATGATAAAGAAATAAAAATTTCTTCGAAATCATAGCATTTTGTGAGTTTTAATTCTTCTTTTGAAACTGAAAGCTCGACAACACCCTGTATATTGGAGGTGAAGAGATCAAATGAACTTCACTTATCTGATCTGATTTTGTTTTTTGCAGCCATATTAGAACACTTAACAAAACCGCCTAATTTTTTGGAGGTTTTTAGTTTTTAATGTAAAAAAAACAACAACAATAAAGTCTGCATTTTAATTTAATAATGTTGTTACTTTTCTTTTTTACTTTTTTTGTTTATTTTAATTTATTTTTAATAAAAAAAAAGGAATTCAAAACATTTGCTACATTACCCAAGTTATTGTTGTTGATTTTAACGTTTGTCGAAGCCAACATGATGCTGCTGTTAGTGGTACTAAAATTAGTACCACCGATATGATTTAAACTAATGAACTCAGCAATTTTGATGGTGGTATCTTATAAACTGGTACAGAAGAATAGCAAGAAACGAAAAGTGTTGCCAAAACCACTTTTTAATTCAAAGTTCCGTTTGTTAATTCAAAATTCCAAATGATTTGTTAACACTGTGTTGTTGTTATATTTCTTCTAATACGATTTGTCATATGTACACTCGTCGTCGCACACACACACATACAACAATAAAAGCAATTAAAAGTAAACAAGTTCTGTTGTTGTTGTTGCCGTCGTTGATACAATTTTAATCCATTTGTTTACGCGTACAAAATAAAAAACCACACACACACACACACTTTAGAAAACACTCTCTCTTATAAGTAGCACAAGGAGTCTGATATAAAAGTAAACAGAGAGCATGAAGAAGATAATAAATCAGCTCTTCTTCTTCTTGTTTTATTTTTATTCACTTCACTTACAAACACTGGCTTTAGCAAAGTATACGTACGTATTTATTTACTTTACTCTTGTGTAAGGAAACAGGAATTCTGTTGTAGTAAATAGAAAAAAACAAGTATTTTTCGCTCTCGTACACTCACTTATACACACTATATACGCTGTGTGGTAGACTCTCTTTAAAGAGGAATTGTTTTTGTTTTGTTTGTATTTTTTAACACACACAATATAACACTCTCTGGTTGAAAGACTTTTTGGTTGGCTTTAAGGAAGAGAATTTTTTTCTTTTGTTTTGTTTTTGGAAAATTCTCTAGTCAAAGTTTTTGCTTTTATTGTTGTTGTTGTATTGAGTTAGGAGTTTGAGAGAAATGATATTCATTTCATAAGTAATTGTGGTTGTTGTTGTTGCTGTTGCTATTGATGCTGCTGCTGCTGTAGAGATGGTATTTTTTTTTTTATTTTCTTCAATTGTCTATGGCCTTTAGTTGTTGTTATTATTGTTGGCAAGTTTTCTGACGACACAATAACGAGGTCAAATACTATATGGCAAGCATGTCTGTATATCTGTATTGGTTTGTTTTTTTTTTTTATTTTTATTTTTTAATACCACTTTGCAAAGTCGTCTTCTCTATGGTTATAAACACTCACACAAACATACTTTACTCTTCTCTTAGACAGTTGTAAACACTTATAAGGAGATTCTGCTTAATTTTTTTGTTATTGTTTTAGCTTTAATGAGTGGAGTGGTGGTGGTGGTGGTACGTACTTATTCACTTCACTGCTCTTGCTGTTGTATTAACAAATAATTTTCGTTGTTTTTATGCCTTAAGGGGGCATGTGTTACTTTTTTTATTTTTTGTAATATAATTTTTGTTTTGTTGTTGTTATATTAGATGTTAAGTTTTCTTTTTTTTCTGTTTTGTTTTTGTTTTATTTTTCCATTTGTTTACATCATATTGATTTTATTTTATCTCGTTTTTTTATATTCTTTATTTACTCTTCATATACTGTTATGTTTAGAGTACACTGTGAAAGAATGAAATTTAATAAAAAAATAATTTAATAATTCGTTTTTTATTATTTATTTATTACTCGTGTTATTGTTTTCGTTTTTTCAATTATTTACGATTTTTATCTAAAAATTTATTTTATTTTTTGCACTTAATTTCACGTTTCTGCCCCCCACACATTCATACATTCTCACACAGTTTGTTTGTTTGTTTGTTTCTTCTCGCTTAAACACAAACTCTATTTATTTCCGAGAAACACTTGTTTAAATATTGTTCATTAGAAATGTTTTGAAGGCAAATAAAATCAAACAGATCTCTAAAGGAATGTAAAGAAAAAACAGAAAATACAAAAGAAAAATCCACTAAAATACAAGAAAATTCTGAAAAAAAAAATACCAACAAATACCGAAAGAAATCCCAAAAAGCACATGAAAGTCCCAAAATATACAAGCAAATCCCGAAAAATGCATGAAGATCCTAAAAAAAAATACAAAGAAATCCGGAGAAGTTAAGCAAATCCCGCAGAATACAAGCAAATCCCGCAAAATACATAAAAATCTTAAAGAATACAAGCAAATCCCGAAAAAAAATAATAAAATCCCGAAAAATTTAAAAATAACTTCTTAAACACACGTAAATTCCGAAAAATTCAAGCAAAATCTAAAAAATACAAGCAAATCCCGAAAAATCAAACAAATTCTCAAAAATACGAACAAGTCCCGAAAAATACAACAAAATACCTAAATTAACACAAAAAATAACTTCAAGGGCTTAGCAAAGACAAGAACTTCCGCAGCATAGAACTAAAGCCAGCGATTGATTAAAACTACTCGTATCGGCGTCCCAGAGGTTATGCCATTTAAACGAAGTAAAGTAGTCTGGCTTTCCTTCTGAGAACAATTGAAAGAGAAGATTGTCTTTAAATTTAGGAAATACTGCCAACATTTATTAGATCCACAATCTAATCTAAAATTTAATCGAAGCAGAAAAGCAATTTCTCAGTCAAGACATTCCAAATTTGAGTTGTCTTCTCAATAATGTTTTCGACCTGCGTAGCAGATTTCATTTTGGTTTCAGACCATAATACCCGCGAAGGAGTAAAGAAAGAGAACAAAATCATGGAGAGGACTTACTGTACTAAACAACATACACGAGATACACGAGGAGGTAGCGTGATGAAGAAGTTAAAGTGCTCACCAAGAAATCAAAGCAATTCAATCCATCGAAAATAAAAACAAATTTTCATTATGGAGTGGGAATATATAAAATTAATAATCTCCCAACGAGCCCACTGAGCCCCTTTTCTATACAGAGGATAACAGGCACCGCCGGCTCTTAAGAAAGCTTAGAACACAATAAAAAAAAACCCCCACTCAAAACGACAACCAATAAATAATCATACGTTGTCACAGACAGCATTGCTGCTCAACGAAAATAGGTGGCAACTCTGCCATTTTAGAACTTGCCCCAATACACGAAGCATTTAAATAATTAAACCGAAAGAAGATTTTAAAAATGCTTTGTGACAAGCCAGTGTGTCTTAAAGCAACTGGGAGCTGTAATACCTGAAAGACATCAATGTAAAATAGGAAATAATGAAGTGGTAGGCTGCCGGTCAAATAGAACGGCTAATGCCCTACGCAGAAAAATGAACAAAAATTGAAAATGGCGTATTCTTTTTGATCTACTATGTATCGATTTCAAGAAAGCTTTTAATGCCTTTAGATAGCCTGTATATTATGTAGCATTGAGAAGGAAGACGGTACCCTCGAGAAATATTTGTTTAATAATTTCGCCAGAGCTCTTTAAGACGAGTGTTTGTAGGATACACTATCGCACAAAAGCTACAACTGTATTCAAAACCCAATGCCTCAGAGTCATTTGCAAAATATTTTGGAACAAAACCATCAGCAACGCGAATCTGTCTCTAACGAGTATCCCCCATATTGCTGCAAATCAAATGCAAAAAATGGGAAGCCTAATAGTATAACAAAGATAGGATAACAGTGATGTGATTATCGTGAAGATACTTTTGGAATGCATGATGCTCCAAGAGTTTGGATAATGCAACTAAACATGGGAAGGCGCAAATGTAAACTCTAAGGTAAGCTGAGAAAGTTTTCTAAAGTCCTTATATTTTCAAGAGAAATAAGAGAAAAAGAAATTTGATACCCATTTGGCCCTTAATTTAGTAAAGTTTCTGGGTAGTGGATAAAGACTGAAGGGACATGGCAATCATCCAAACAGATCGTTTGGTACCATCGGCATAAAACGAAATCATCACAAGTTCATAGGAAATCTATATTAGGCTTTAGATATTCCAAGTTTAATTCCTATGTTAGCTACACTATTTACCTCTTAATATACAGTGAGCGCCAAAAGTGAGTAAACACCACTGAAATAATTCATTTTCTAAGGATAGCGAGAAAAGTAAATGAGAATAGTCGAATGGAATTTCCAAAAATAAAAACGTTTGTTTATTACTTAGAAAATGTTAAAACAAAAACAACAATTCATGATAAAGGAACTTTTTTTATACTTAAGAACAACAAAACTGTTTTATACTTAAGAACAAAAGTGTTGACTCACTTATGGCGCTCAGTGTATAACCAGCTTATGGTGACTAGACGCCCAAAACAAATTTGACAAGCAAAGTTGCAAAATTTCCACACGCACATTTCCATTTATGGCGTTGAAAATTATTACTTCCGCGAATTTTCAATATGTAAAGTTTCACAACAAACTGTATGATTTGTACCGAACATTGCACTCCTTTATATGTCTGTTTTTTAACAATAAAAATCAATTGTTATTTCGTATACAAAAATAAATTCGTAGATTAAATTTGCATAAAACTGAAAACTTTATTCAAAATATTCGATTACGAGATGTCTACCAAATGACAACAACAGAAACAACATAGAAACAACAGCAAAAACAACAAGAACAACAAATTGTTAAACTAAAACAAGTTAAAATAAATACAGACTGGCATGACTACACAACACAGACACTCTAAAATACAATACATGAGTAAGGGAAAGTACGGTTGGGAGAAAAAAGAAAAAAACAAACGAACTTACTAAGGAGTTCGTAAACCATATCTTGAAGGAAACCAACCAGCCAATGCATTTAAGATTACTTAGAAGGCATTTTGGCGAAATGGTTTCTCAAATATTTTATGTACATATTGGGAGGTGTAGGGTATAACATTTGCATTGACTAGCAGCAACCATATTTTTTAACACAATAGGAGTTAAACCAACACATTAAAGCAGCGAATCGAATTGCGAAAATTATTCAGGAAAACAACAAACTTGAAGAAGATATTGTTGTACACAGAGAATCTATTGTTTTGTCTGCTATAATTCACGAGAATAATGATTTTCCAATTTCAAATTTAATTGAATATTTAAATAGAATCACGTTCAGTGTTCAGAGTTACAACACAATAGCACAATAGCATCACGTACTGAATGAATCTAAAAGTAGGCAGTAGGCAGCAGGCAGTCAGTTCATTCACATTTCAGAGTTACAAAGAAATATTGCCTAACGCTTCTAATAATCTAACACAATCAGAAAAGATCGTTTTAGACACAAAGAGATGATTTCCTTTGAAATAATTTGCAATTCCATTTAAAAGTGATTTTAAACAACAATTTCATTAGGGTTGATGAAGCTTAAAAGCACAACAAAAGTGTCAGAAATTGTAGGCTTTAGGCGTTTTAAAAACGAATTCTAATTAACCCACCCCGCACACTTTGCAATTCCTCATGTCTCTGGTTTAATACCAAATGAATTGACTTTACCGTGGCTTTTCATCTCTGTTTGCCTAACGCTTTTGTCAAAATTGTTTAGAATTAAGACCTGCAATCTGTCGCTTCTACTCATACGGGGACATGCATTTTAGCTAATGTCACGATAACATTTTAATAAATCCAATTTTTAATGAAACCCTCGTTTTATTCCTCAACACCCTATGAGCTCTATGCACTTTGTCTAACGCTTATTCATCTGTTTTATTCCTTAAAAAAATAAGAATCGTTTGAGATACTATTTCATCCTACTCACTTAATTGCAACCCTTTAGACAGGATTACAACCTAGCTGATCACACCACCCATGTGCTGTGTAAATTAATTTTATTTAGGAGTGGCGGAACCTACAGTTTTAATGAAGGCTCCGAAAGACAGATTTTTTGACAAAGTTTTCATGGCAATTTTATTTGCTCTCAGAGTTTTTGCCAGAAAACAGTCGAGAAGAAGTGACCGAAAGAAGTATTTTTTTCGGATTTCGTTTTTGTTCGAAATTTCTTGCACCTAATAAGCCAAGACAATCGACTACAAGACTTTATTATTCATCGTTGGAATAAAACCTCTTTCCTTGGAGTTATTGTTACAGATTTGTAGACAAGAAATTATCTTACAAGGCTACAGAGCAATTCGTAGCCTATTTTATGATTTTTTGTTTGTGTGCACCCAAATGCAGAAGAACCAGTGGCGCTCGTTTGTTTTTATTATTATTATTGGTATCCAGTTATTGATTTCACTCTTTTAAAGGTAATCGATGTGTATGCTGCAGCGGTTGCCACAGCTTTATTGGTTATGAGGCTTTTGGACAAATTCCCACTACGAAACTCACAGTTTTTACTGCTATTTGGTCTCTGACGTATGGCGGTGGGTCCACTGTTACGAATCATTGCAAAAACGCGTTCATATTGTGGAATCTTTTGCAAATTTCTTACACGATAGTTTATGTTTGTGATTGATTACGGGCAAACGTGGCGGCACACGAATCTTGCGGTAACATTTCTTATACCCACATAAGCATACAAACTGTAAACAGCTGTAGCGTTTCATTACTTTTCACACTCTTAATTTCCAAACAGCCAACCATGCCTGATGCAGTGTTCTAAAGGAGACATACAAACAGTTCTACATCTTCTGCAATGGCACTACGGTAGCCATGAAATTGAATAAGCCTTTGAAGTGTATTGGTGAAGATGTCCTATTGTACTTTGTTTAAGTGATTTTTTTTTGTCGTAGCTACTCTTGTTACTATGGGGTAAGGCGCCAAATTCGCTTAGAAATCGAACAGGTTGTACAATTTTTCGATTTGTTACTCGCCTCTCGAAGAAAGTTAAGTCATAATATTCGTATTGGGATGAGGGCCTATGAATTTCTCTGGCATAGTCCCCTAATATCTAAGTTCATCAACTATCTCAGCTTAATCAACATTACAGTGCCCTGGCACCCTGCACAGCAATGCTTGACCGCTTGTTTTCGGAGCCAATAATTTCTCCTTACATGAAATGACCAGCTACAATGTCTGTGATGTGTGTTTACTGGCTGTGAACAAAAGAAATTTTGTTCCCTTCTTAATGTGTTTGTTAGTCATGGCCTAAATATGAAGTGATATTAAATTCAGAGTCCTACGTATTCTGGTTTTACACGTTTTTAACCAAGCTTGTGTGCAAAAAAAAATCTTTTAAAAAAAATTAAAAATTACGGAATTTATGAACAAAAATGTACAATGTTGCCTATAGGCAACATCGGGCATGAAAGGGTTAAGCAAACTTATCGGCAGACTTTTCTATCGTGAAGTCATTCTCTTCTGGTCAAAATTGAGTAGTAATTTGAAGTTCAGCTCTACACGTGTAAAGTTTTATTGATAAGAGCGATTTTACTCGATCTTTAAACATATCACATCAGGGGACCTATGGTAGGTTTCCATTACCTTTACTACCTAAGAAAAACAAACGCTTTTCAGTGCAGTAATAAACCTGCTACTTTCTAAAGAGTGTGTATTGGAAGTACACTTTCCGCCAATGACTCTGGGTACCAAGAATATGAAACTAAAGTTTGCTGGTTTAATTTCTGTATTATAAACACAGGATTTCCCATTCTTAAGAATTCTGTTTCGACTTTAATATGGGAAATAATCTGCATATAATTATAAAGAGTACATCGAACACAATGTAATGTTGCAACGTAGTGTACATCACATATTTCAGGCATCTATAGCATCTAATGCAAATTTCATGCAACAATTTTAATACAGATTTAAGACTGTCTTGCTGCAATCATTTACCACTGCCACACACATTGATACTCGATGCTAAAGAAACTTTTGACATTGAAATATTAAATAAAAAAAGGAATGCCACTTGCACACCAAAGTCTATTATTTGTGAGAAGAGGTCAGATCTGTTACCAAATGCCACGATATCATATCACATAAGCAATAAACAGTTGCTCGAGACCATGAAATAATTATTAAGGCAACAATAATTTTCATTTCCTAAGAGCATTGTAACATATCTATGAAAGTCTACACAAAAGCTTCAGTGTCTTCTTTAAGATTTTAAGAAAATCAAAACCCAACATTTAAATTCCTTGTATCGGATCAAAATTTAATATTTCATGAACATAAATCAGTGATAGCGGTTAGTTAGAGATGCTTTAGCATCCTTAAATACAAATTTATGGGTTTAAGGAATAGAAAATGAGGCTTAGCAGCACTTAAACTTTAAGAAATTTGTTTGTGCTGCATAGGAAGTTAGAAAGTTTTTCAATCCCGCAGTAAAGCTCGATGGCCCTATGATTTCTTGACAGGATTTCCAAATTTCCAAAATCATCGTAAAAAATATTCTCCGATAAAGCTAAACGCTGCAAAACCTTAATATTTTCCACTAATAACCTGTAAAACAATTCATTCTCTACCAAATTAAATCGCTTTTTCATAAAACATTTCATAGCAGTTGCTTGAAATAAATTTCCCCTACAATGCAGTTCTTAAATTTTTTAACTTAAATTCATTGAATCTTAAATTCATTCGCCCCCCTCCCATAATTTTCATTTTCTTTTTTACTCTTTAAGCTTCATTTTTTTATCTTAATTTCTCACAATGTTCACCTTGTACTAATAAACCAAGAGAATCATTATTTCTTTGTACAATTTCTCTCGCACTTTAACACTTACAACACACACAGTCATACACACTGACTAGCACTCATTCACTCACACATTAGCAACGTTTACAAATTAAAGAAAACGAACGAAGAATATCCTTCACATACAAAAAATAATTGACCGGGTAAAACTGGAATATGAAACTGGTTTTGCACTTGTTTTTCCTTCTGGTTTCAACAATAATTTGTCGTGTTCACACATGGACTCTTAAATATTCAAATACCGTTATAGTTTTCATTTCATTGTAAAGGAATTTCTATTTTTTTGAATTCCTTTAATTTTTGTTTTTTTTATATTTTCTTTCGTTTCTATCATTCACTATCAGAATTTCCTGATTTGTTGTTTTTTTTTTTTGGTAATTTTCTTCAAACAGTTTAAAAAAAATTTTTTTGCCGTTCTCGAAAACAAGACTGGATGCGTTGAGATACCGTCACAAAATGAGGTCAACAAGATAGCTGAACACAACATTGATACGATACGATACGACCGTTATACGTTATAAACAACAACTACAAATAACATGAGAAAGAACAAGAAACAGAGAAACAGAAATACAACCACTGCTTAATACTACTACAACGAAAGAACATACAAAAAATATTACAATCCCACCACTACTACTACACAGCCAGCGTAGGCAGGCAGGCATTCAGGCGACAATACTAGAGAATTTACGTTCGTAGTACGTATTATTGCTGCTGCACAGCTGTGCAGCCACACTGAAATGATTACAACAGAAACAGGAGCAGCATTAAATTACAAACAAAAAAACAGAAACTAGAGAATCCTTTTACGAAATGTGTTGTGCTCTTACACACTACAGCTATATATGCATGTATGCTGTGTGTGTATGTGAACATACTATGTGCAGAAGTCATAAGGAACAGTTTACTTAAACAAGAAGTAAGAGACTCATATAGCAATATATTCATATATTAAGAGAAATGGCTAGAGTTAAATAACGAGAGAGTGTAGGAGAGAAAAAGAAGAAAGTCTGTTAAGCAATGTTTTAAATTAACAGAGAGTAAGTACAGTTATGCTAGCAGTAATGGTATTTTCTTTAACTAGAACACCGCTCAAAGGGATATAATTAAAGCGAGTAATAGAGAGAGAGAGAGAGAGTGGATGAATGTAAGGGGATAACAAAAAAAATCAGTGTTGCAAACAAAGCTTCTAAATTCAATGTTACTAACATCGTTAAATTAAATTAAATGTACGAGAAGACCAAACTGAAGTAGTAAATTAGTATTTCTTAAATGGGATCAAAGCGGAGTAAATGTAGGAATCAAAGTTTAGCCCGTTTCCCCAGCACTACAGCACATACCCGGAGGGCATTGTATCCAGGCAACAATAGATGACCGCACCATTTTCGTCGTGGCTAGGGCAGACCAATCTGCTTAGCTGAAACAACAATAGATTAACGAAACGGAAACAAGGCAGAATGGAACAATCAACAAAGGCTTATGGGGACAACAGCAGCCAAGCGAATAAGATTGAAAATGCTTTGTGGAACTGATATGTTCCAAAGGGGGGTAATGAAAATGGTACAAAATGTCACGCATCGTGAATTGGTTAATTGGTCATTACAACCCCTTAGTTAGGATTGCAACCTAGCTTCTCACACTACCCATGTCGTGATTGTTAATATTAACCATGAGTGGCGGGCCCAACAAAAGATTTTTGCGAAAATTTTTCACGGCAATTTTATTTTACTCTCACAGTATTTGCCAGAAGACTGCGACTTCATATTCCGTTTTGTTCAAGATATCTAAGCTGGACTTCGAACCACGAGCTAGGCGCGACCCTAGCGAAACACAGAGAAATTAAAATTAATCGATTTCCTGATTGGCGATGAGATTTTTGGAGTTCCCTAAGCCATTCGTTCTGGACATGATATTTCATGCCAAGATGGTAGGTTAGGTTAGGTTAGAGGACGCGTACTTGTCAATTAAGACAAGTACAGTACCCGGAGGTCGAATTGACCCATTGCACAACGTCCTAGTTTCTCACACCACTTATGTTGTGTGTGTTAATTTCATACATGAGTGGTGGGACCTACTGTTTAAAGTCGACTCCGAACGACAGATTTGTGAGAAACTTTTTCATGGCAATTTTATTTACTCCCAGAATTTTTGCCAGAAATCTACTGAGAGGAAGTCGCCGAAGAAATACTTTTTGTATTTTGTCTTGATGTCTGGCCTGGGGCTCGAACCCTGGCTTTACGTCTAATAAGCCAACACACTACCTACTAGACTACTGCGACTACAATATGCCAAGATGGCACCAATGACCTACAATGTGAGAGTTATCGAAAACAGTGGAATGTTGTCGATAAAGAATTGGGTAGCACGCAAAAGCTTCTGATTGAGTTTAATTCAAGAACAGCGAACAGTAAACGGAATTCGAAAGACTTAAAGGATAATAAAGGATATATGTACATGTATTTATATGAGAAGGATTGGATAGATAGTGACTTAGGTTTGCTAGATCTGTAACAGATATGACCTGTACTTATGCTTTCATTTAAAACCTCAGTGAAATTCCCATTAAGGACTTGGTAAACTTTGTACACGAAAACACTCTGTTGATGAGTGCCTTTATTAGATGGTCTTTAACAACATCACAAAACTGTTTAGGACCAGCTCTGTTAGCCCCCATAGCACGTTTAAAGAGTGCTTTGTCAGCATTGCTTTGAGGCTGCTGACGTTTTGATAGTAATAGAAGCTGTGCCGTAGTTGCCTAGAATAAGTTTACTCCACAGATATAGGTTTCGGTTGATGTGAATAAGTCGTTCAATCCCAATTTTATTATGAAATAAGAATGTCATCGGAATCATAACTTTATGTGTGATAACCCTTTACGTTAGAGGAAGTATACTTGTCATTGAGAGTCTTTACGTTAACTGTAAAACTGTAAAATGACGTTTATTTGAAGAACTGTAGGCAACACTGCTTAGCATATTTTGTAAACAGAGAGTTCTTAACAAAGAGTTTGAGAGAGAGAAAAAAACAAAACAAGACGAGCATGTAAACAGAGAATTTAATGGAATTCTAACCTTTCTCTCTCTCTCACACACACACACATGCTCTTTCGCTGTTTGCAGAAAAAGGTTATTGAAGGAAATATTTTTTTTAAGGTTGAATAAATTTTTAATGAATTCCATTGATTATTTTCGAAGTAATTTAAGGCATTTATAATTGGATTTAATAATTTAAAAATTATGCCAGAAATAATTTAAAAATTTAAATTTTATTTCTTGAAATATTCAAGGCAAGTGGAGGACAACACAGCAAACAAACAAAAAATGGGATCCTGTGACACACATTTTGCAGTTTCTTGTGTTTCTGTTAAGAGGGTTCGTTCTTCTTTTGGGAAAGCCGGAACAATATTTTTGTGCTATTTACGTCACAATTCCAGTTATTTCTCTTCACATATACTATTTTATATGTGTTTATGTAAGTGTGTGTGTGTGTTTTATCTGTAGTTGTAAATTTTATATTTACAGCTCTAAGCTGTTGTTTAGTTTATGGCCACCATCACTTACGATATTAAAATGGAAACAAAAAAAATTACACACGATTAAACAAAAATAAAACTCTGCAGCAAGCAGAATTACAAGCAAACAAAACATCATATGAAGATGAAGTTGAAAACAAACGACCCTGAACTCAAAATATCATACAAAATAATAAAAAATAAAAATAAACTTGTTTTTAAGTGAAAAAAAAAAAACAAAGAAACTGTGTAAGAATATGAAAATTTCCTTTAAATGTACATTTCATTTTTAAATTATTTTTGTTTTATTTTTTACAATTTTTTAACTTCACTTTTTGTTAACATTTAAAGATTTTTATCGTCATTTTATGTTTTTTGTAATGTTGATTTATTCACATACAAATCATGTCTCATCCAACTTAGTTTTATGTTTACTTTTTTATTTTATTTTTTCTTTTTTTTAAACACCTTCGTAGACGTTTTATGAAATTAAAAAAAAAATTTGTTTGTGTTTTGAAATTGTATAATTCAACCGGTAGCATGAATTTATATTTTTAGCTCAGCTATGCGTAAATTTCTGACAGCTTATTTAGAAAAACAATGACAACAAATAAGAAAAAATAAGCAACATTTTATTTCATCTATTTTTATTCACAATAAATAAAACACACACTTGTAGCCCCTGTGCATATAAAAGAAAAACGCGTGATAAACACTCTGTTATTTTTTGTTTTTTCTATACCGCTTACACACGTCAATTTATATGCTAAACGAACGCTAAAAAAATGTGTTCAACCGTTTAAACCGTACGCGTACGTTTAACTCGAAGCTCATTTACAAACTGAAACGTGACGGTAGAAAGAAAGGCAAAAAAAAAATGAAGCAAAACACAAAAATTACGAATGCAATGCAGCCCTAATGAGCAAGCAAAACAAAAACAAACAAATTTCTCAGCTACAAACAGCCAGAAATTCAAAACAAATTTCAATACAAAAGGTCGTTCGTTCCTCGTCGTCCACTAAAATACTATAAAACAGAAGCGATAACGGTAGCGGCAGCGACTGTAACAGCGGCAGCAACAGCGTTAGCAGATTATTAAAAGTTGAGGCAGAAAAACTAAACAAAATAATTGAAAGCAAATCATTCACAATAACGGCTGGCTGGTTGGCTGTTATCAGAGAACAACTAAATACGCAAGGCAAACCACAAAATTTTTACTCTCAAAACGTCTCTCTCTATTTCTGGTGAAATACTATCTCCTTGCTTGCTCTTTTGTTTACATTTATATCTTCTTATCCACAGCTGTGGTGATTTCTTAAAGTGGAACGTATTGTACAGAGAATTTCTATAAACGCACATACATACATACACTCAGCGTTTAATTTGTTGAACGTTATTCATTCATTCCAAGGAAATTGAATCACAATTTAAACAAATAATAAAGCCGTTGTAATACGGCAATACAATGTTTACAACGGATCTTCCCAGCAGTAACCCAGTGACCAAGTTAAGTGGAATACAAAGCGTAACAATCGGAATCTCAACAGGACTTACAAGGAATTTCTCTAATCACATTACTTTGGCAATTTTACAGTGGCAGTCTCAATTTCCCATTTAAATTCCTCTACATTGTGCGCCGAAATTTATTGCGATAGGTTTCTCTCGCAAGATCACTCTGACTGAGTGCCCATAGTGATAGATACTCTGAAAATACTATTCGCTAATCCACTCTCACGTACATATATTTAATGTGGTCTCTTCCAGAGCCAACTAATACTTCTTACAAACCCTATGCGAGGTCACCAGTGACAGTGCTACCTTTGCAACAACTACCTGTTCTAACTGCCGAAATGCTCCAGTTTTGTTATCCATAGAATAAGACATTTCCACAGCAAATGTTGTACCCGCGCTCCTTGCCCCACATCCAGAACAGTGTGGATAACTTCTATACTGAGGCACATATACATCCAATTCTGCAGTGCCTAGACTAGACTCATAAAATTTCTGCCAAAAATTAAAAGAGTTGTGGTTTGTTCCTCGCCACAGTTGGTCACTTAATTCCTTTAACTCTAACATAAAGCCCTAAATCGGAAAGACCAAATGATCTCCATCCTTTCATGAATTGTACTCCGCATTACTCACTTACTTAGGAATTTGTCATTACAGCCCTTTAGTCAGGATAACAATCTAGCTTTTCACACCACTCTTGTCTGGAGTGTTAATTTTATCCGTGAGTGGCGGCACATGCAGTTTAACGTCGGCTCTGTACGACTGATTTTTGAGAAACTTTTCATGTCAATTTTAGTTATACTGAAAGCTTTTGCCAAAAGACTCCTGAGAGGAAGTCGTCAAACGAGATTTTTTTACACATTTCAGTTTGTTCTAGATGTCTGAGCTGGGATTTGAACCACTGACTCTCGTCTAATAAGGCAATGCAATAATTAATTTTTCAATGCAATTTTTCATTGTTCGGAACCCAAACTTGTGCCTAAGATGGCCAATAGATTCAAAGAATCGAAGCCAATGAATAGGGCTTTCTACTGTTTTGCCAGCCAAACGATCAATCCATTCATTAGCGAGTGGTAAGACAAAAGCGGTTCGCATAAGTCGGAAAGAAGGGCAATACACAGAATATTTAAGTTGGCGACATGAACCTTCAACAATTCCTGCAAATATCTTCAAGAGACATGCGGAGTAAGCTTGCAGAAAACTAACAAGAGTTGACCTGAATGATGCCAAAAATTCAAACAACCTAGGCAGAGTAAAAGGCTATCATTGTCGAAAGTAACTAACCTTGGAAGTAATGCCTTCTGTGAAAATGCACAGGACAGGGTTGTTGTATAAAGTTGAGTGGTAAGGAACTTTGCTAATTGAGTCTCTACTCTCGCTCTCTCTGACGTTCCTATAATGGTCACTGATGGTGTCACTTGCTCTCGTCAGTGTAATAAAGTATTCTATTTTTGAAGACTTTGATGAAAATTTGTCTTCAAGGAACTCACAACACAATTTGAATTTCCTTTTTGTTGCCTTTTCACCACTGTACTAAAACTCAACTGATGTTGCTATTGCTGTTTCTGCTGTTGTCGTCGTCGTCTCTGTTGATGATTCATTTTAAAATATTTGAAATAATTTATCTTATGGAGGAAGAATTGCATGATTCTTTTCCGTTTTTTTTTTTCTTTCTTCTTTTTTCTCAATTTTTGTTTCTTTCCACTTTTCGTTGCATCGTTCTTTTAATCGCATTGCATCATGAGTTTGTGCATGTGTATGTGTATGTGTATGTGGTGTGTTCACATTTTATTTTAAATTCAAATTCTTCATTTCGTGCGCCTCTTTGCATTTTGAAATTGTGCATAAATTAAAAGAGAGAGAGAGAGAGAGAGAGAGACAGGGATCTCAATGAGCGGTTGCAACATGATTGTTTATGAACGTGCATATGTGGTAGACTTCTTCTCATAAGTTAAATAAATGAGCCCATTACGTGAGAGAGGTACAGAGAGGGTGACAGAGGGAGAGAGAGCGGAAGAAACACCAAATATACAAAAGAAATAAGAAATTAAAGCTGGCAGCCAAATGGGGAAATGCCTGTGCACACACTCATTCACAGGCATACATACATACGTACACAGCCATTTAAGCACACATTTCAATAAATTTTTAATAGTCATGCGAATTGCAATAAAAAAACAAAACAAAACACAATAAAACAACGTCATATCACTTGCATTTACATTCATTATGAGAACCCTACAAACAGCATACATAGCTTTGGTTGCAGTTGGTATACGATACTTAAAGAAAAACCTGTTTAAGGCAACGATTTCGGAGAAATTGTCAATTTCTGCAATCTGAGGAGAATACCTTTGTTAGAGAACAGGGACAAAAAATTCGCCGTAGTCTAGTAGGTAGTGTATTGGCTTATTAGACGTAAAGCCAGGGTTCGAGTCCCAGGCCAAACATCAAAATAAAATATGAAAAAGTATTTCTTCGGCGACTTCCTCTCAGCAGATTTCTGGCAAAAACTCTGAGAGTAAAATAAAAATTGCCATGAAAAGTTTCTCAAAAATCTGTCGTTCGGAGTCGACTTTAAACTGTAGGTCCCTCTACTCATGTATAAAATTAACACACACAACATGAGTGGTGTGAGAAACTAGGTCCATAATCCTGACTGAAGGGTTGTAATGACCAGTTATGTATGTAAGTATGTAGAGAACAAGGATATCATTCCCACTATTAGACAAGAAATCTGACATAAGCCTGACTGACAACTTTGTGAAGGCATAGATGCGAAAGAAATCACCTCCAATTACACAACTTATGTCGTTAAAGACAGATCGTTAGAGATTCCTTAACACTTTGATTTTATCATCATCATTAGATCTTCTACAGATGGTATGGAGAATATTTAAAGCTTTAAGCAGTGTATGCCCAGAGATTCTTTTTCCAAGACTACGAGGGTCCTTCGTGCGTACATAAAGAGCCAGATTTGCGTGTCATTCCTGAATTCATTCGAACTAGTTCTCGATCCAGCTTTCACTATTGCGTCAGTTACATTATGACCAGCTTATTGCCCTAGTCCAGGTTTCTGCACGTTAACCGGGGAACCGCTAGATGCCGCACAATATCCTTTAATGATATCCGGAATTCTTGGACAATCTTCGATGATGTTCTGCGGTTATCTCTGAACCTATTATTTCACCATAAATAACACAACATGATTTCGATAGTTTAGAGTTGGCCTAGTCTAGTAGTTAGCGCTTTGGCGCGCATTACACGAGAGCCTGCAGCTCAGACATCTCGGACAAAACGAAATTAGGAACAAATATTTTTTCGGTGACTTCTTCCAAAATTGTTAAAATTACCATGAAAAGTGTTTCAAATCTGTTGTTCCGTGCAGACTTTAAATCGTAAATCCCGCCATTCATGTCTAACATTAATACACACACAACATGGGTTATGTGAGAAGCTAGGTTGTAATCCTGACTAAAATGTTGAAATGCTGAGTGATGTGGGAGATGTGGGCCTATGTGATAAAATTGAGATCAAACACGGTCTCTGAATTTAGGCCAACTATGTCAGTTAAGGATAGTGAACAATGCCTTACAAAAAGGAGCTTTAAATGCGCTCAGTTAAGGTGACTTACCGTCAGCAAAGTTCACAACCGCACTGGACAAACTAGTATTGGTTTGATTCTAAACTAGTAAAGATAACTAAAAGTTTTTAATCTCAATGACTGGATTAATGTGTATTGGTTTTTGACAGCAGTATATAGAGCTGTACTAATATTTTATCCGTTCTGGATTGTGTGTTCAAATTTCCTTTTAAGGTGCTGTTAGACGGCTATAGGTAGTATAGGCCCTACTTTGTTTTTTGGGGGTAGTGGCAATAAATTGAGAAACTTAGTGAGTCCTTGAGAATATTTACGCTGGATTGATCGAACTTACTTTCAGCCCTCAATACTGTTATTACGAGTATGGGCGGATTGCGTGAGAACTAGCAATGCCACTAGGACGGCATGTCTAAGCTCCTTATCGCATAAAGACATACGTCTAATGATGATGGGTGCATAAAAATTACGCAAAAAAATTGTGATGTGTAGGCTATCATGTAATCGATATGAATCGTTGAAAAACGTTTCTTTTTTTCTTCTGTTGTTTAATACATTTTTTTGATTGGCTTTGATTTCGTTTTTATGTTGTTTTTTTTTTTCTCTCTTTTTTGCATTTTAATTCCAACACAATATGATGCGATTGTTGTTTGGCGAAATGTGTTTGCTTTTGTGCAGTTTTAATGACGCAAAGATCTCAAGTTTTATTAAAAAAAAATTATTCTCCGTTGCCATTCCTTATATACTCTGTGGCATTGTTTATTAGTTGATGATATTTTTTTGTTCCTTTTTTATAATTTTTAAATGACGAATTTCCTTACAGTTACTGTAAGACAATGATTTCTTATGATTGCTAATTTTTTAAACTCATACGATATGGAACGCACTTAATTTCTGAAATGATTTTTTTTTTGTTCTATAATCGCCTTAAATATTAAGTGAAGAATTGTATTTCAGTTACACAAAGTCTGATATTGGAAAACCCTTTACTGTAAGCAAATTTTGATTGTGCTGCAAAACTTTATATTTTATCGCTGTCAAATCAACATCACCGATTGAAAAGCTTACGGCTGCACATTTTTATAGGTTATGATCAACGAATTTGACACGAAAATATTGATAAGACAGCGGGATTGATGATAAGACAGCTTTAACTAAAGCAAAAGTCAAAAGTCTGTCTAATCTCGATCCACATGGAAGACTACTATATCACCTTAAACACCTAGAGTAATGTAATACCCAGAAAGAGTTTAATTCACACTTTGTCTCAATTAGTCTTTGAATAACGAATCAAAAAAAGTTAATTGCAGATTGTCGAATATATTCGGATCTTTGATTATTTTTTTCCTTCCACTGAAGTCCATGCAACTGATGGAACTTGTAAAACTGTGGACAAAGTCTTCTTCGCAACGTAAACTGTTATTTTGCAATGTGTGTGAAGATAAATTCGAATTTGAAAACCCAAGACGCAATCCATAAATTTTAGCAGCGCCACATTTAGCGTTAACAGTGCAAAATTTGCTGTTAACAGAGCAAAAATTGCACTGTTAACTGTTTAACAGTATCAATCTGAACAAGGTTACTTGTTTCGAAGCTAATTTTAGGGCATATACTAGGTCTTTGAGTACCATATCATACTCAAAGGAGCGTTCTAAGGCCTCCTAATACAATAAGCAATATAGACCCATATAAAGTGATAGGTATTGTTGAAATTGGCTTTGCAAAAATACATTTTTTGATTGAAAATTCTCAAGAAGATCAGTGGCCATTTGGGAACATATAAGAAATAGTACACCATACAGACTATATGCAAATGATAGTCCAGAGGGTCCTCTTTCCAACCGTGGTAGTGGGATAGCTGAAATAATTTTGTGAGTCGAGATTTTGTACGGGTGTACTATTTCTTATATGTTCCAAATGGCCACTAATCTTCTAGAGAATTCTGATATATTTTTGGCCAAATTTGATTTTTTTAAAATTCAAAATCTCTGTTAACAGCAAATTTTGCACTGTTAACGCTAAATGTGGCGCTGCTAAAATTTATGGATTGCGTCTTGGGTTTTCAAATTCGAATTTATCTTCACACACATTATTTTGCATAATTTTACTTTAGGAACAGAATCTAAGCTCTTCTTACAGTTTTCAGAACCTCTAATGGGTTAGCAGCATACATACTGAGACTCATTTTTTTACTTCTCTTCATTCCTTTAAGGAAGAAAAAGTTGTCGTAAAGTATCTCCCTCATCGTATTCTCAAAGCTTTGATCTGCTTTATTTTCATTATTCATGTTTTTTTGTAGCCTAGAAGAGAATTGGTCTATCTTAATAAGTTCGAGAATAATAGGGTTGCCATTTGCCGTTGAGGAGAATGAAACAGAAAATGCGCTATAAGTATCCAACTTGTCAGTTGGACTAAAGTTCATTGTTACTACGTAGAGAAGTGAGTGTGTTTTTGTGTATAAGTTAGGTTAGGTCGGAGTGGTAGCTCTGTTATCACAAAGCTCACTTGAACACGCATTGCGGCCCGTTGTGATGCCACGGGTGAACGCAGTCCCTGTACTAACCAAGTTCCACCAAAATCAGGGAAAAGGAAGAAGTTGGTCAGCGCAAGGGCTGCACGTTTTTGTGTATAACAGCAGTAAAAAAGTTTTACTGACACGTATGACCCTACTAGGTGAGGTTAAACTGACCTCCACGGGGATAAAAAATGGAGAGCAAGAAACTCGCAAGTCTACAGTTTGAAATCTACTTCGAGCGATAAATTTTTGATAAACTTTCAGACTTTTTTGCCAGAAGACTGCAGAGAAAAAGTCTCTGAAGAAATTTTTTCCGTAGTTTGTCGTGTTTCAGATATCTGACCTGGGTTTTTGAACAATGGGTTCGCGTCTAGACTACGGCGACAGAAGGTATGCATCTCGGGCGCCGACAACTATAAAATGCAATTAAAGTAACGTCCAACGAATTATGTGTTTCCCACCTAGCTTAACTAAACATTTGTAGTCATTTTTATTCACAAACTCCGTAGATTTTTACAATTTCTTCTTTCAAACAATTTATATAAAAATTTGATTTTCTTCAAACGATACAAAACAACATGGAACTCAAAAGAGTTTTTTTATTGAAGGAAATCGGATATTGTGCGGAAAGGTTTTTTTTTTTTTTTTTTTTTTTTGGAGAAAATTTCGAATATGACTTCAGTCCTTAAAAAGGCTCTGCCACTTAGTTTCACAGGCAATAGAAAATGCAAAACACAAAAAAACTCCTGATGTTTACAAGAAATTACTATTTTTCGAAAAATTTTCTCCTTTCTAACCCACTGTACGTTAAAGATTATTTCCTTCCTTATAATTATCACATCGCATATTCAAAAAATTTAATTGTGTGTGCGAGTTTAAAAGCACAACACATGCAAACACACAAGAATTTCCTGATAGTCGTTGCTATTGTAGCCGTTGTAGCAAACGAGAAAAAGAGAATAAAAGAAACAATAAGAACAACAATAGAAACATTGTGAGTGGAACTATGATTACGTAGTCAAATATAGCCAGTGAGACATGTCAGCCAACACACACACACACACACACACAGCCGTATTCTTAGGAATTTGGTCATTGTGTGTAAAATGAAGGCGTAAAAAAAGAAAAATAAATAAAAACACACACATACACACTTAAAGACAACAATTACATAAAAATGAACATGTATAGAGTGAGTAAACAAAATACACACACACACATACTCTTAAATTTGAATGAAAAATTTGGCGCTAAAGATGGAAAAATTTAGAAAATAATAGAATTTGGAGAGAAAGAGAAAAACTCAGTGATGCCAATTTAATGTTTTTTTTTTTTTGGTTTTTTATTTTATTTAAGAAAATATAAAACTTCTACTCCCAATGTAAAGAAGTAAGTAAGTAAGGATATAATAAAGACGAGAACTTTTATCAACAGGACTATATAGTCTACGAATTTACTTTCACCGTCTGGTTGGGGTTAAGCATGAGCCTTTTGCAAAATTTAGAACTTTTGTGGTCGCTATGCCCTATAAGTAAGGCAGGTAATTGTTTGCTAAACTATGTCGTTTAAATAAACCGCCCCTGTAGGGCATTATTATTCAAACAAAAGTGTCGTTTATAAAAGAAATGTAAGAGCAAGTATGGTCTTAGTCTGGTGGATTTCACCAGCATCAAAAAATAATCGAGATAAATACATCATATCTTTTGGAAACGGTTAGTGTTCTCGCTTTAATTATATTTATAGGCATGGCGACAAAGGAAATTATCAAGTTATACCATCTGGTGAATGAAACCCTAGAAGTTCTGTTGCCGCATAAGTGAGCTTAGAAAGAAAAATGAAACACTTACACCTGGAGATCAGAAATGGCCTCTTGTGGTTACCCATGTAAGTTAAACTAAACAAAGAAGCAATAAAAATCACAGGCAATAGAAAAAGGAAAGAGATAGGTGATCCATAAATGAAGTGGAAACGAAACTAAAAGACAAAAAAAGATACAGAAACAAATCCATGAAACACTCAATGTCAAAATTCCTAGCAGAGACCAACTTATAAAAGCCAGTGAAGGAACTTAATTTTACGGCTGTACACTTCAGGATAGAGGAGACACTGAAAGTGATAAGAAGGCTTTGGTTTGCCAGCATCACCACCAATCCCGCACAAAGATGGGAGTCTTCTACCCGTATACTAGTCCTTGCCCTAAAGTCATAATACCTCGCTTAAAGAAAAACGTATTAAGAACCCATTCTACTCTCGATCGATGTAAAACTTGACCATAGTTGCCCGGAAACTATGGTGATCTCTCCCTTATTCCACCATGAAGACTGTATTTTTTATCCGATGATCTGATCGACCAGCCCGACAAAGTGAACCAGAGGAAGTCTAACCGACCTTTCCACCTTATTTGCGTTCTTCACACAGTTGATATTGGCGAAAAGAGTAAAGAAAATGCAAAAACAATCGTGATGTAAAGAAATGAAAAAATCTATAGTCAACCATAATCAACATCGGTTCCTGTTGGGTGGTGATAGTTATCTCACCAACATGTTCCTAATTCTGCAATACAGACAAGCTGAAATGCTCAGGTTTTGGCGAATATCGAGAAGAAATTGATATTCGTTATGGAACAGCTTTTAATCAAGTAGGTAGAGCCGTTGACTTACTACACGAGAGCTCGTAAGTTCAAATATTGGCTCCGACATCTCAAAATATAGAAAAAATATTTCGTACGGCGAATTTCTCTCAGCAGACACCTGACAAAAGCTCGGAGGGTAAAATACAATTGCCATGAAAAAAAGATCCTTAAAATCTGTCGTTCGTATTCGATTTGTAGGTGCCGTGTCTGAGAAGAACCGAGATAAAGTGAAGAAGTTCCTTATTTTATTCAGTCAACGTGGACCCGATAGTAGAACGGAAAACGCCCAAAACCGAGGAAGACTAATAAAACACCAGCTAAGAGAGAATACTTAAGAAGAGAGAATACTTAGCTTCTGGTTATTGGCTGATGGCAATGTTATCGCAATGTAAGGTTGTCTAATCTGCGGGTCTAAAGTTTTTCCAATTAAATGATGAAAACATTGCTTGCGGATAACTAAACAGCTTTACAATTATTGGATGGTATTTCCAAGATGTTTATCGTGATCAAAACCCAGCGTACATTAATTAATTAGACGGCCAGACTTTTTAATGTTTCCCTTAACACGGGAATTTTAATTGTCGATAGGCTGGATATTTATCACACGATTTGTGTTCCTTCTTTCTGACTTAAAATGAAAGCAGACAGATGTGGTACGGCAGTAGATGGTACAGACTGTATGGGACAGTAAATCTACCTGTGCTATAACGCTATGAGCATAAAAGATTGCTTGTTTTTACCAAAATAGAAAGCTTAGGCTTGTGTATAGGGTTTGGGGTGATTTGCTGGCCAGTGCCCCATGGCAAGTCTTCGAAGTAGACTAGGTTTTCCGATTGTTGTTTATCTTGGCCGTTTTAAAACAACACATTTATTGATTTAAATAATTCTATAAGAACATTATCTAATACGACTCGGTTCATTTAAATTACTAAGATTCTTATTTACTAAAAAGACGAAAAATAGCGAAACTGTCTTAAAACAAATGTTTCTCGTTTTTTGTGCTTCAAGAGTTGACATCATTGAAAAGATTTTACATTTCTTACAGAAAAAAGAGAACAAAAAAACCAGAGCCCTACTTGTAAGGCAATTCACCACATGCTACAAATATGTTATAAGAGAGTCAAGTTATAAATGTAAACAAAATGCTGTTTATGAAACAAATCAAGGATTATAACGATGTAAGAGTGTGAAAGAGAGTGGAAGTGGGAGAGAAAGAAACGTAAAGCTACATACATATGTAAATAGAAAAAATACTTCTCTGTTGGTTTATAATCCACAATTTCTATGTCGTGGTCAAAAGTTACAAACTGGATGGTGGATTAGAATAAAATTACACATACACGCTCACTTTCTCTTTAAGACTATGTTACAATCTGTTACTCTCTTTTAAGGTTTACTCTTCTGCTTTTAAATTGACATTACCTTGTAGTGTGTTCATATAGAGCCATGGTGGTATTTATTCCAAGTGTCATTGTATGAGTGTAATACGTTTTAAATTATTAATGAGGGTCTTGTTGTACAAACATTACATAAAAATAAAATAAAATAGTCTCTCTCGCCCCTTAATAGAAAAAAAACGGAAAACATTTGACCTAAAAGTACGTGTGTGTAATTTTTTTTTTTGTGTTGATGCCACATGATATCAAATACAACAGCAACAACAATACAATAATACGAACATTACCTAAATATTTGTATAGGTTGGTCGTCGTCGTTGTCGTCGTATATTATAGGCCTCAATTTGCTAGCAGCACCCAGCCAGCATACTTAAATTAATATTTCTATGGAGAATATGCAACAACAACAAAAAAGAAGGATTGTTTAGAGCGGCCAAACATTCAGTCATACTGTCTGTCACCTAAATGTTGATAACAACTGGGGTGACATTTAAAAGGTGAATTGTATCACTTGTGCTAAGGCTAAGCATATCATACAAGTGAATAAACGAATTGAAACAATTTTTTAATATCCTCTTCCTCTCTGTGTGGTGGTAGGTGGGTTAGTGTGTGTGTTTTTCTGACACACGTAATTGCTTTCACTATATATTACAGAGTGATACCTTGTGCGTGCTGAAGTGTTTCTGTTTGTATTTCATTTTTTAATTTTAATTTCCTTTTATTTTTTCTTTTTTTTATTACAACAATTGCGTAAATGTTTCCCATTTAAATAAAAAAAATTTAAAAATTTTTTTATATGCCTTACACTTACTTTTATTGTATGTAATGTGCAATCGATGTTTAGTTGGAAGGGGTAACCAAAAACAGCAACAATAACACAACAGCGGCGTAAATTTTTTTTTGCATATTAAAGTTTCCTTTTTTTCCCAACACGCATAGGTGGCGTATGAGCGTTTCAAGCCGTATTTGTTTATTTCTTTATGAACGAATGTATGTATGAATTGAGCGGATATGAGCATGAGTGCTAGTCCAGTATTCAATGGGGAGTATAGGAATGTGTGATCAAATTCTTGGCAGCCACGTAATGAATTTTAAAGAAGAATTTCGTGTTTCTCTTTTATTGTATTTCTGCCAGAATAATTTCATGAAATTTTCGACGAGAAAAATTAATTTTGAAATTCATACAATACAATAACAGAAAGTATACATACATAATTGGCCATTACAACCCTTCAGTCGGGATTACGACCTAGTTTCTCACACCACTTAAGTTGTGTGTGTTAATTTTATACATGAGTGGCGGGACCTACAGTTTAAAGTCGACTCCGAACGACATATTTTTGAGAAACTTTTCATGGCAATTTTATTTACTCTCAGAGTTTTTGCCAGAAACCTGTTGAGAGGAAGTCACCGAAAAAATATTTTTTTCTATATTTCGTTCAGTTGGAGATGCCTGACCTGGGGTTTGAACGGAGGCCTCCCGTCTAAAAAGCCAACATACTACCAACTAGACCACGACGATATCAATGTAATGGATTACAAAGCGTAATATTTCCATCTTGTGTATTTGCCGGCTCTCCTTCTAGTTTTCATAGCCGCAGCTGTAACAGTAGTCGTGCATGTCACCCAAAGAGACAATGTTTCCATAACTTCCAGGTTATCAGACGAGTCATTTTTACACGCATGCTTAACAGCACTTTCATTCCTTACAAGATTTATAATGTTTTTAAGTCCTGACATCCATATGATCTGAATATTAAATTGTTCAGACATCTTATTGAGAAGTGAGCAACAGCCAAGTTTGGTTTTCATTTCTAAACTTCCTTCATGTAATCCAAACTCACGTGCGTTTTGGATCCACGTGTGTAGAAAAGTACGTTTTTCGGCATGGAATCAGGGCATTGTAAAGTTTTCTTAAGCAAGACAACGAACGTAGCTTGATTCACCCTCCATTTGAGACTTAATGCCTATATTTCCAGTCCTTTGTGAATGCGTTTTTTCTGGTTGATTGGAGAGTTATCCGCCTTCAACTTACATTACCTTCTTATTCTACAGATAAGTATGTTCAGGTAGTAACTACGTACTGACTCTATTCCCTCACCTTTACTTAACTACGAAATGTGTGTCCTCTTCCTCAATCTGCAAACCCGTATAGCTGATTTGGACGAACTGTAGTCGATTAGATCCAGTGGACTCGGGAATAAATCTCACACTCTCTCACGCTCTTCCGATAGCCTTCTTGCAGGAATATAAAGCAACTGTTGTCCTCTTCTCATACTGAATACTGTTTTATTTAAAGCCCACTTTACGGAGACAAAATTTTCTCTTACCCAGATTTCAATATCGTTTGCGTTTCGGAGCTAATTTTTATAAAAATGGTAGTAGAGGAGCATAAAACATACTATGTCATCCACCTCTTTGTGGGTAGACTTATAATCCACCTACATAGTCCCATGACAATCTACCCTTGAAATATACAATGTAAACTCCGCTCCTCTAACGTTAATGGGACGACCACATGAAATCGAGTAAATGGAGGACCACCACCTGAAGTAATTCAACAAAACAAAGAGTAAATGAGAGTCAAAAACTCCTCTTATGCAATATCCGGATAGGAAGGCATTCCTTCAAAGCATTTGAGCAGTTTTAATTGAGATAAAGCTACATTGGAGGGATCTGTTCGTTGAAACGAAAAATCTGAAAAAAAGAGGAATGATCCCTGAAATAGGACGAATGAATGATGGATAAATTAAGCATTTTGGGTAAGAACCCATCAGTGGAATATAAGCAGACAATACATACATAATTGGTCATTACAACCCTTTAGTCAGGATTACAACCAAGTTTCTCACGCCACTTATGTTGTGTGTGTTAATTTTATATATGAGTGGTGGGACCTACAGTTTTCAGCCGACTTCGAACGACAGAATTTTGAGAAACTTTTCATGGCAATTTTATTTACTCTCCGCGTTTTTGCCAGAAATCTGCTGAGAGGAAGGCACCGAAGAAATAATTTTTGTATTCTGTCTTTGATGTCTGGCCTGGGGATCGAACCCTGGCTTTACGTCCAATAAGCCAACACACTACCCACTAGACTACGCCAGCCAATAGGCAAAATAAATCTCCACTTCCTAGGAATTAATTTTAATCAACTTTAATTGGAAAATTACTTTCAATGTCAGTGTTTTCAAGTGTTTGCCGGAATTAGTCACGCAAAACAAATTTTAACGTGACTTCTCTCTTTTTAAGAGAGAGAAAACAAACAAACAACAAAAAACATTGCTTTGCAAGTCTAAAAAGAAGACAAGGAAGAAGAATATCGTTTGTCTGTCTTCTTAAACTAATAATAAATAGCAATGCCTTGCCCTTCTTGTCCATGGGAAATTTTTTATCTTACAGGGCAAAGTTATTTTCTCTCATTACACATACAGTGCATAAAACACCATTACGACAACGACGACAACAAATCCAAAATAAAAAAAGTTGAGAAAACTTCAAAAACAACTTCAAAAGAAATTATTCGGAAAAGTTGAATAACAACGTTCATGATGTGAAAGCAAAATCAAGAAACAACAGAATAAAGAGGGGAAAAATTTATTACGACTAATCGAAAATTGATGAGACAACAATAACAACAACAAAAGAAATTGACTGAATTACACACAAAATTAATTGGTTGATAAAACTAAACTGAACACAAATACATACATATGCCATCCCATTGACAAGGATATCAAATGAAGGACAACAAAAGAAAACAAAGAAGAGTTTTTTAAAACATACTGCCAAGGTAAAGGTAAAGGAAATCGTCCTTTTGTGCTACAAGTTGCAGTAGATATTGAGCTGTTTAGATTGCAATACGGCAACATACATACATACATGAAGAGCTAGCTGTGCCTGGTGCCTTGTTGCCAAAGAATTATGCTTGCATTACAAGCGTGTTTTTTTCTTCCTTCTTGTTATTCTTTATGATGATGTTTGTTTATAAGAGGGTCATTTTGTCATTTTGTAAAACCTTATCAATGTTAAACAATATATCCTTTTCTTCAGGAATAATCGTTATGGGCGTGGGGCGTATAGGGCGTTAACGAATTTCAAGTTCAAATTCAAATTTTCAGTTCAATATTCATGAGAAAATTTCTAAAGGCCAGTCCTGTAAGAGGCTGCTTTTAACATTTCACTGTCTTGAGAGGAAACAATTACGAGACAATACATCTCATTTGACAGCTGTTGTGGACCAAACGTATTTAAACTTAATTAAAATATTACAACCCTTTAGCCCGGCTTACAACCTAGCCTATCACCCCAGTCATGTGGTATGCGTGTGTTTATTTTATCCAAGTGTGACGCGGTTTCCGCATCCGATCCAACAGTGAGCTATATGAGCTCCTCAACGACATAGACGTTAAGCAGCGTATTAATTTCCAGCGCCTACGCTGGCTCGGCCATGTCGTTCGAATAGAGGAGGATGCTCCCGCGAGACGAGTATTTCATGCGGGGATCTGTGGAAGTCGGCGAAGAGGACGGCCTTGTATGCGTTGGAAGGACCAAAAATCCAGGAAGCCCTGTCATCGATTGGTGTGACCAATTGGTAAGAAGCAGAGGCGCCTGGAAGGATGTTGCGGCAGGCCGAAATCCGTTAATCGGGTTGTTTACGGCCAAGTAAGTATGTAAGTAAGTGACACGGAACCTACAGTTTAATGTCGACTCCGAAGGACAGATTTTTTTTTAAAGATTTTTTTTGCCAGAACACTGCTAAGAGGAAAGTTCAAGATGTCAGTGATGGGATGTCTAAGCCCAGACTTAAACCACAGGTTCTTGATTAGCAGGCCAACACACTCATCTTACTAGACTCATGATTACTGGTATCACAGTTTATATTCCTTCCCGCTCCTTCAAGGAACTTCTTTTATTTTTTGCATTGTTTTGTTTCAGTTCAATGAATCAGGATCTTCAAGAAGCTAGCTCCTATGAAAATCTACTGGATTACCGCTTTGGAAATAGTGATTGCATATGTTGAAGAACTTTACTCATTGCGTCCTATCATTCTTCTGGAGGTAGCACGTTGCCTGACCTCTTTTGACGTGCATTGCTGAAGCTATTCTCTTTGGGAGGTCAATGGGCTTCTCAGGGTAATTATTGGAGAGAGAATTTAAGCTTCTTAATTTCTAAAATTCTAAAGCCATGAGGAATGAAAATCTATTTTATCTTCTCCCGAATACGGACTCTAATTGCTCTCCGCCGTTTCTTATTCAACCTTATTACACGAAATTATTTTCATATTTTGACTGAGTGTTCATCCTCTTTATTTGCCATTTTAGCGATCGAAGGTAATTATTTTCCAGCTAATCACAATGGGTCCTGTGTGCGGCCTAAGTGTGTCCGCTCATGACTCCATCGAGGGGACAGCCACTTCTACCTACCTAAAGCTAGGTTTCATTCTTATCACTGTACCTAGAAAATTTTAGGTTTGAAAAATTGCTACAATATTTGAGAAGCCTAAGTTATTCCCAAATCCTACGATATTTAAGAAAGCTCAGCACACAGTCGTTTGCTTCATACAGGCGAAAAGAACCCGCATTTCAGTCTCCTCTGGATAGCAAACGTTATACGTGTCATACCCTCTATGACAGTACTTGCACGGCGCCGTACGAACGCAAAATCTCAGTGCCAACTGGGACTGGGTGTTAACATTCTGAGAGAAATATCAAGCGAAAGTAAACCACGAATGATCTACAGGCTGGCTGAGCCCGCTGTGGCCATACACACATTTTTCGAAATATTCCTCACACGTTCATTGAGCTTGGTTGAGTAAAGGGTTTGCATGGATGAATCTATGTTTGGTTCAGGCAAAGTCAAAAGTACCCCGCCATTTCCATGCAAATTATTAATGATCGCGCCTTGGTGTTGTTTACAATGAGACGAACCTCAATAACGATCTGTACGAATGTGTATGGTCTTTGCATCAGGTAAATGGAGAAGAACATTAAACCGCAGTATCTACTAATAGAGCCAGGTATTGTCCAGCATCGAAGGAAATTTATTGCACAAACATATGCTCACCAGCAGATTTTTTGTTTCGGACATTAACTGGTGTCCTACTATATTGCTTCAAATATTTTGCTTAAAAAACATACACAACAGATGGCCACTAAATGCCTTTCAAACAATGATTGGTCTCCTTGGAATCGTAAGACGCTTTCAGCAAGAGACTCATCTGCCATTAAGTAAGAGGTCAATAATCACAGGTCAATGCCGTTTAAGCCATAAGAACAGGTTAGGACTGTCTGACATCGACTTGTATTGAAGTAGTAATAATACAGAGGAGAATACGACTACAATATTGCATTGCAAGACATAGGATCAGTTAAATAGGATGACAATTTCAATGTAAATGAAGGCAGGATATCTTGCCAATGTTTTGCAGGAGTTGCTCTGTGTAGGAATTCATGCTCTTGTTAGTTGCTTTTGCGTATGTTTTCCATTTTGAATGCTATGTTAAGCACTTTCCTCATGAAGAATTCTATTCGACTGGGTCAAATTGGTTTGAAAGTGGAAAAAAGTGGGCTTTGCAATGCCTTTAGGTTTCAGACCACTGTGGCCACTATTGAGAATAGTAAGTCTTCTATCGTAGGGAGACCCTACGATATGCGCCAACTACAGGGGTATAAGCCTTCTCCCTATCGCATATAACGTTTTTACAAGCGTATTGTGTGAACGACTGAAGCCACTCGTTAAAACACTGATTGGACCTTATCAGTGCGGCTTCAGACCTGGCAAGTCCACCATCGACCAGATCTTCACACTACGCCAAATCCTGGAAAAGACCCACGAACAACAAGTCGACACACACCATCTTTTTGTCGACTATAAGGCTGCCTTCGATGGCCCCATAAGGGATCGTGTTTTTGCCGCAATGTCTGAGCTCGGTATACCTGCGAAGCTGATAAGGCTATGCATAATGACGTTGAGCAATTCCTGCAGCTCCGTCAAGGTAGGAATGGACCTCTCCGCACCTTTTGATACCGTATCATGCGACCTCTTCAACTTCGTCGTGGAGACTGTTCTGCGAAAGGCGGGAGTGCATCGCAATGGCACTATTTTTCAAAAAAAGTGTCCAGTTGCTTGCGTATGCTGACGACATTGACATCATAGGGCGTACCAAGCGAGATGCTACTGCTGCCTTTAGTGCTATTGAACGGGAGCCTAGTAGGATGGGTCTGGCAGTAAATGAGGGCAAAACAAAGTAAATGTTATCGACGAGTAGAGACGCGCGGCGTATTGATTCTCAGATTACGGCCTATAACTATACTTTTGATACGGTCAAGGAATTCATCTATCTTGGCTCCGCCGTTACCACCAGACATGATGTCAGTCTGGAGATCCAGCGCAGAATCACTCTTGCCAACAGGTGCTACTATGGTCCCAATAGGCAATTGAGTAGCAGAGACCTCTCAACTTCAGTTTCTCAAAATTCTTGCCATGCTAGTTATGGCAGTCGGTTTGTACTTTTTCGGAGCATATGTCTGGCTAGAGTTTCTAGCCATGAACTTTAAAGGATCGAGCAACCCGAATGTTCTGCAGATCCATACTTCCAGATTTGCATTGAAGATTGAAATTTTTGCAAGCAATGTAAGACCCAGATAGAGAGAGATATAGATAGAGAGAGAGAAAGAGAGAGAGCCATAATAATCTCCTTGTGACATTAAGACCTAGTGTTTGCCTCAATTAATCTTTACAATGTCTGTCATCATAATTATCTTTTGTTCAACATTGTTTTCATTCTCTCAAGGTTCTGCATTTCGTTATTGTCCAAAAAAAACCTTCTTAATTTGAAATGAACATATGAATACCGAGATAGTGTAGTGCCACACTACATTACATGCTGCTACAATAACAAAAGAACATCAGATGATACAACATCATAATAATTATTGCCTCCCTGTCCCTCCCCAAGCATACTTACATCATGACTATATGTGCTGAGGATGTACTCGTACATACGTACCAGTGACTGAACTCATTTAATATTTTTGTGTTAAAGAAGGCGTCGAGTGTCGAGTCAAAACTAGACATTTAAGCCATACACAAAACACTCGGGCTGGTTAACTTGTTTGCACGCACTTACATAGTTTTGGGCATACTGCACTACTCCGATTCATTGTAGAGGAAGACAATATGCAGAATAGCTTTTGCAACACAATTCTGGACATTTAGTGTCATCTTCATCTACTTTTTTTGGGGGGGAGGGGAGGGAATGGCATTTTAATCGTACAGTACACTTTGGCACAGACATACACAGAAAACAAAGGAACAGAGAGTATAGAGTGCCCGGTTGGAGTGGTGTGGCCAGCAGACACACAGACCGAAGACCGTATGATGATAAACGTTGTCATATGAATGAATGAGAAAAGAAAAACACAAAGAGAGGTGAAGCAGTGAAGGAAAGATAGAGAATGTCATATTGGACTTGATAAAACCTCCATAAAGTGGTCAAGTTTAAAAATATCAGTGTCAAACACACATACAGATGTTCACACACACAGAGACAGAGACACACAAACTGACAGTACGAAATTGCAAAAAAATTATGCAGGTCTGACTGCTTGCTTGCCCAGTTACCATGCAAAACCAGCAACACAACTGGACAGCCAGTCAGTCAGTCAGTCAGTCACTGACTCAGTGAGGCAGTCATCAGTCTTATGGGCTTTTTCGGTTTTCATAAATAAGACCGACCAGTGAGAGAAATTATCATTTGTGATGCATTTTTTTCTTTTTGTAATGCTTCTCTCTCTCTCTTTCTCTCTCTCTGTTAAGCACTTCCATTATTCATGACATGTGACAAGCATGTGAGCATATGAGTGAGCAAGTGAGTGAGTCTGAGTCAGTGGTGGGTTGTGAGTGCATAAGAGATATGAAATATTTTTTTCTTTTCTCTCTCTTGTGACAATTCAATTATAAACAGATTAGTTTAAATGAAATTCACTGAGATTCATTTGCATTAAATGATGCACATGTGTGTGCGTATATGATCATCACTGTAGTAAATGATAAATTCGTTTCGTTTGGTATTTAAAGGCCAGCTCCAAAGACGAAGAAGACGATGCTTTCAAAAGGTTCAATAAACGTTAAAAATCGGATTTTGTGTACAGAAGAAGACAAGAATGACAAGAAGAATATGCTTAAGCGTAACGTTAACGTTATTGTGTGTGTGTGTGTGTGTGTAAATAAATTAGACTTCCGGCCTCATTTCAAACTGTTTACATACGAAATAATGCATACCATCGGCTTCGCTCACACAAATTACCCAATGAACCACTATAGAGTGAATGAAGTTGATGTGATAACTCTCGACATATTAAAGATGAAAGGAAAGAGATAGAACTGCTTGGCAGAAATTGTCTACTGGAGACAGGTTGAAGACTGGAGCTTTGCTACTGAGTAGTACTTCAATATTGGAGTAGAATATGTTTTTAACCAATATTACTGATACCAATATGACTGATGGTTGCAAACCAACTTCAATCTTTAACTAAAACTTTTTATCATATCACATAGGCTATAAAAGATCGGAAGAAATTACTAATCCAGAATGGATGAAAGCCGCTGCTGCTTATAGCACAGAAATAGTGAGACTCTGAACTGTAGCATTTAAAAGGCATCATATGGGTTATGATAGGTCGACTTAAAGTTGCTGGCTATTACCACTTTTCCAACATGATCGTCGAATTATAGGAAATTTCCAAGTGCTATACTGTAAGCTTAAAGAGGTGAATGCAATTAGTATTGTAAACCTCAAAAGTTAGTTGACCACCCAATCCTTTCAGATTCAGGGCACATTTCAGGATTTTCTGCTGTTCAGATATAAAACCTAGGCAGTGGGGAGTATAGTCATATCAACACTATAAGTTTATGAGAGTCCTATAAACAAAATGGTGGTTTAACATCAGGATAAATGGTCACTACAATCCCTTCATCAGGATTACAACCTAGCCTCTCACATCACCCATGTTGTGTGTGTTAATTTTAAAGTTTTAAGTCGATTCTGAACAACAGACAGACTTTTCATGACAATTTTATTTTACCCTCATAGTTTTTCCCAAAAAAAAAAACGTGTAGATGGAGTCCCCGAAAGAAATATTTCTTTCTGAGCTGGGATTTGAACCACGGGAACCATGCCTAATAGGCCAACACCCTACATACTAGACTACGGCGACTTCAACAGCATCACACAGATCTCGGAAGTTAAGCCAACGAGGAATCTATAGTGAAGCAAAACAAAAACGTAAAAAGAATGAAGGCAGAAGCATGCTATGAAGTGGAAATCGACTCCTCGAGGCTTCAGAAGCTGTGGTCAAATAAAGAGCACTTCTGGACAGAGCCCTATTTAAAAAAACGCAGGCAAATTATATACGATGAAGATATATTGGCGATGCTGTATGCTAACCAAGAGAGATTTTAGCAAAAAGATCAACGTCTTAGAATTTTAAGAATCTTGCAATCGCGACTGAATCATTAATGGATCGCAGAATATTTAAAATATTCCGGACTGAAATAATTTCTAACAGAGAGCTCTGGGTAGGAACAGACAAAATACCAATTTGCTACGGAATTAGAACCAAGAAATGGATTGGATCGGGCATGTTTTAAAGAGATCACATGATGATAGATGTCGATTGGTTAATATCTTCATGGTAGTAAAAGGGGAAAGAGAATAGTATTAGATCTCGGGAGTGACTTGATCCGAAATAAAAGTGATGGCGGCGCAATAAGGTTTAAATGGTAGAATTTTGTTAAGGCTTTTTGCATTCAACTGAAGACTAGAGAGTAGAGAGTAGCAACTGACAATACATTCCGCTCTTCGCATTTTTCTTAATTTTCTTTGAGCCAATCTGGCATAAGTTCTAGGTTTTTAATGTTCTTAGAAATCTACTTCACTTCTTTTTAAGAATACTATGCACACACATTGTACACTGCTGGCAATGCTTGTTGGGTTATATTGATTTACTAACTACTATTGCGTACCTAATGTCAGAATATTTGTTATTTTCACACTTTTGTTATTGCTATTGTTGTTGTTGTTGTTGTTTATTTCGGGTGCTTTACATTTTATTATTTAATTTGAATTGTAAATCAAGTCAAATGAAAATACCAAACGAAACGAAAGCACAAATACTCACTCACTTGCAATCACATATCAGGCTCATGAATAAGAGTATATCGACAATATTTTTTTTTTCATTTTTGTTTTTGTTTTTGTTTTTTGTTGAATTGATTGTTTTTATACCCCCAACGTTTGTTAAATACGTCAACAGTGCACATAGGAACAATAATGGAACTAAAGATCAGGCACTGAGATACACATGCACGATACAATGAACGAAGGAGCAAAAAAAAAATGGAACTTCAGTTCAATATACAACAACGGAACAATAAACGAAGAGGGAGAGAGAGAGAGAGAGAGAGGGTGACAGAGTACGAGTAAGTGTGAGTACATGTGTGTGTGTGTATATGTTATAGAAAACATATTTAAAAATTGCAATTTTCTTATTCATGCATAAATTGTTGTAGAAACATGCTACTACGACACCATCACCATCATCATCACCGTCATCATCATCATCATAAAAAATGAGAAATAAATTTAAAAACAAATACAAAAAAACAACAACTACAACAATGACAACAATCCAAAAAAAAAAACAGCAACAAGAACAACAACAACAAATACATTCATTGAGTAAATAAGCATTTATCGCATGCTAATGGATCAATGAAGTGTATGTGAATGTACTTTTTTCATCTTTCCCCTCTGTATCTACACTTAAATGTACAGTGGCAAGCAAATGTGTAGAGATCCCAAAACGTATTCCGGATAATACCTAACTTGGAAGGTCCGAGACAGGAGAAGAGGCAATTGCTGATGACAGTGGTTAGATCGATTGCTCTATATGCAGCCCCTATATGGGCCGAGGCCATGGATAAGAAGGCATATAGAATAGGAGTTGATGGTGCTTACAGGACATCTGCTCTCCGAGTAATTTCTGCCTTCCACACAGTATCTACGGATGCAGCCTTGGTGTTTGCGGGGATGATGCCGCTACGAATGTTAGTAGAGGTAGAGAGGAGAAAGCATTTAACAAGTAGGAGAACGATGCTAGTGCACCCTGACCAGGTGAATGATGATGCAATGAATAGGTGGCAGCACGAGTGAACTTCTTCCACAAAGGGAAGATGGACCTACAGATTAATACCAAATATAGAAGAATGGACTAGAAGGAAGCACGGCCAGGTGAATTTTTGGAAGTGTGACGAACTAGGTTGGGTTTAGCAAGCCGAGAGTAAGTCTTGCGGCGAATCGTCTTTTGAAGGTTCCCAGCATTTAGCTCGCATAGCTAACCTAAAACGCATTCATTAAACTTTGCTGATACTCAAAGTATTACTCTTCAAGAGCCCTTCTATACAGCAACAAATTTGAAATAATTGGATAACAAGACAAGTACTCCAGTTTTGTCCAGTTGTCCTGAATCCTCAACCAGGTGCTTATGAAAGTTTCGCGATGCTTGACATTCTTATGATATGATAATCAAGACAACTTGACCTTGCTTTGCCAATGATAGCCCAAGCTGTTTGCCTGATATGCCACTATAGGCCAGAATCCATAAATTTTTTGGTGCTACTTAGAAGACACATCTCGACTCCGAACGACAGTTTTTTTTTTTTTTTTTGAGAAACTTTTCACCTCTCAAAGATTTTACTAGAAATCTGCTGAGAGGAAGTCGCCCAATAAATATTTTTCATATTTTCGTTTTTTTTTGGAGATATTTGACCTGAAGTTTTAACACTGACCTCATGTTTATTAAGCCCACACTACCAACTAGACTACGGGAGAAACTTACTTACTAGAGAAATATTTGCTATGCTCGCCATATATGCTTTGCAGCGGAAGTTCTCTTCATATGCATGTGTGTCTGATATCTCCAGTAGTATATAGCTTGACAGCCCTGTGTTTATGTAGCATACTACGAACTGCTTTTCGGGCGAGTTATCATTGTGACGATGTTTTAATTGATGAAATACCTACAGATTTGATGGCCACTGCTTGCGCTATTGATAGCTCGGTGAATTTGTGTGTAGCAAAGTGGTGGATCCATTGGACGGCTTCTGAAAAGGGTAGACGGATATGCTCATCACTTCTACCCAAGACCAGCTTCGGGCATGACAGCATACCATACTTTGCTCAAACGGATGATACTGTGGGGGAAACTTGATGCGATTTTTTTTTCATCCGCCTTTGACTTAACAATGAAAGAGAAAATTTGTAGGGAATATTATGACTTTCTGTGGCCTTCTTTTAACCATTGAAATAGTGAATGTTACTTTGCTAAATTGGTTGTAATTGAAATCTTCATAGACTATAAGATATTCGCAGAATAATCATTTCAGATCGGGTTTAATAATTTCGCCACCTTGAGATGGAGAACCTTACGGTTGTCCTTGTGGCCTGTGTATCAAGGGAGGAGTATTTTACGTCATAGTACTTCAATGATTTAATTTTGTTTAATAAAGAAAACCTTCAAGAGTCATACAAAATTCTGTAAAACACCAACAATTCTAATCTATTGTGGCTTCAAACCTATCACTATAAAACTAAAGGGATGATGTCCATCGCTTGTAGTAATTGATTTTGATTATTACAAAAAGGGAGATATACAGTGGTACCAATCATCGGTAAAATTTTTTCTCATTATGGTTATTCACTTGGACAGACTTGCTCATTTAAGTGGTCATTACAATCCTAACAACCAATACACAGTAAGAATGATTATGAAACTTTAAAAGCTCACAGCAACTCAATAGAAAAACAACCAAGTTGTATGGTACTTATGCTGAGTTTATCTGACGTGACACGTGACGTAATGAACTAATACTTCTGTCAGTTATTCTGCAAGGTTTGCGTTTTGTTGCACAAATTTAAACTGCACAATAAACTAAATCCCTCGAAACATATATTGAATTGAAATGGTTGAGATCATATCTCACGAGACGTAGACAGATAACGAAGGTAAATGGTGTTGAATCGAGTAATATGGAGAATGATTTTGGTGTCCCACAGGGTGCGATATTGGGGGCTTTATTGTTCATAATATACATAAACGATACTGAGAATGTAATAGGGAAATGCGAGATAGTTTTATATGCGGATGATACTCTCATTTTTACTGAGTGTACAACGTGTAAGGTATGTTATGAAAGGATTGGAAAGGATATGGATAATGTGAATAAATGGTTGATGATAAACAAATTGAAATTGAATGAGAATAAAACAAAGTTGATGGAGATTAATATTCACACTAATAGGTCATTTGGAATAAATAATGTGGACATTGAAAAGGTAGACAGTATTAAGTATCTAGGTGTCATAATTGATAGGGAATTGAAACTAAAGGAACATTTAGAGTATATACATATGTAGGAAAATAGGGAAAAAGATAGGTTTCTTTAAACGGCTGAGAAATAAGGTCTCAATGTTAACATCGATTAACATACATATATAATACAATGCTGAAGCCGTAGTTTGAATATGGATCAACAATTTTATATACATGCTGTAATGAGCAACAAATAACAAGACTCCAGAACTTACAGAATAAGGCGATGCGTTCTATATTACAACTGAACAGATTTACAACAACTGCTTTGATGTTAGATGCACTGAGATGGCTTAATGTGCGTTAAAGATTAGAATTGAACACGCTGAATTTTATTCAAAAAATGAAAATTGGAGAAGCACCAGAGTACCTAACTGAACAATTAAAATATGTTGGAGAAGCGCAACTGTACAGACTGAGAAATGCGAACGATTTTAGGCTACAGCGAGCGGATACAAGTGCAATACAGAAATCATTATACTATAATGGACTGAATATGTACAATAAAATGCCAAACTAGAATGAGAGAAATATCAATATTTTTAGGAAAAATGTTGTAAACTTTGTTAAAAATACTAGTAGTTAAACTCATAGTTTTGTTGTTAAGAAAGTATTTTAAATACTACTAAATACTACTTAAATACTACTAAAAAAAAATATTCGAAACTGTTTTAATCTCTGCAGTCGAAACTATAAAGAAACCTAGTGATTTAGAAAGTACTTTTACTAGGCAAAGTTAAGTAATGTATTATTAATAACAGAATTTATTCCAAAATCAGAATATATTCAATGCAGACAACACTTTAGATGAAGATCCCTCTATATGGTTAAGAACACTACGATTCGAATATCTTTTCTTATTAAAAGACTTCAATCTTATGTCTGAAAGCTAAATTTTGCCTACCACTGTACTAATTCTCCATATTGTTTATAGTATTTTAAATCAAAAATGTTTTATTCAACATAAAATACACCATTCTCCCCCTGATATGAGCCCCCATATGAAATCGTATGTTAATCTCCTATCTAAATACCCAAGACTTTCAATACAACGAACAATAAAAACGCAAAGAGATGTACGTAACGTAATGCACACACACACGCACACACATTAAATAGCATATGAGTTTAACGGAAGTCATGAGAAATTTGCATAAAGACTGTGATAAAGACTGGCGGCAGCAGCGCATAAAAAAGCTTGTGGAAAACATGCCGCAAATAGCGGTAGAGGCAGGCAACAAGCTATAGCTAGGCAGCTATTCTTTTAGCTATTAACAGTCAATAAAATCGCTTCTGAAGTATTTTAATTGCAAAGAACACTTAAATATTTTCATAACAAAACTAATGATGATAAAAAACAGCAACAACAACAACAGCAACAACAAACAATACTAAACATATTAAGCGATGTAAACATACAGCGCATATGCAAATATGAATAAAAAAAATTAAAATATGCATACATATGCCATTTTAAAATGGCAGCATAGCTTTTAAATAAACGCCACTTAAGTGAATGCATTAGAGATGAGAGGCAAATATGGGGAATAATATCTTAAGGATGTGAAATGAGAGTGTTAATGGAAGGTGACATAAGATTAATTCCCGTTATTTTAATTTAATAGTCAGGCATTCGGGGAATATTAGCCATACCCACCCCGAAAAAGCAGATAACGGTTCAGTTCCATTCATTCCAATTAAACGGATCTAGATGTGTCAAGAAGTTATCAAGTCTTGAATAAAGGCAATCAATAGAATTCAAAAAGTTAGTCCTCACATTTGCTGCCACTCATATGACAATGAGAAATGCAAGATTGAACGCCCAATCAGAGTTAAGTGGGGAAAGTCAGAATAAGAAACAATTTTCTTTCAAACTGACGATAAAAAAAACCAGGTTTTGGGAGAAGTTTTTTCAACCTCCTTTTTGCTAAGGAAACTGCATGTGTAGTGAAATGTGAAATTATACGGTGAACACACACATACATACACACATAATTGGTCATTACAACCCTTCAGTCAGGATTACGACCTAGTTTCTCGCACTCATACGGTGAACACATGCTCTATCAAAAACACAGTGTAGTATCGAGGGGTTCGGGCATATCGAAAATGATGATTTTGATATCAAAGACGAAAAGCGTCCTCTATAGATAAAAAAAAACAGAATTTAAAGACCACAAATTGAAAACATTACCCGACCAAGATTAGTGTCAGAGGCAACAAGGATATGCACAATCATTAGACACGCATCAACAAGCCATTTGAAAGCGATTAAGAGAAGCACGAAGGATATTAAAAAAAGAAAACTTAGTGCTACATGAATATGAGCCGAGTACAACGGGTCAATTCGATCTCCGGGTACTGTACTTGTCTTATTTGACTAGTACACGTCCTCTAACCTAACTTAAGCCGAGACATTCATAGATGATTAACTATGTCCGGAATGCTGTTTGATCACTTTAAAAAGAAATCTTTTCTGTAAAGAACTCTATACTGAAGATACATGATTGAATTGCTACAACCGCAGTAGCAATAAATCATATGTAAGACGCGGACAACGCAGGCAAAATCTGCGACCAAACTGAATATCCATTTCGCCAAAGTAATGCTTTGTATTTGGTGATATCAGAAGAATGTGATCCTTTATAAGCAACGGATCAAAAGCGGGTCAGATTATCACAGGAGACCTGTACAGTCAACAACAACAACTTATTAGTGTGAAGCGAGCATTGGCGAAAAAAAGGACGTAGTTTTCAAACAAGACATCGTTCGGCCACATATTGCAGGGCCGGTCAAAAACTATTTCGAAAACAGTAGATTGGATCAGAAGCTCGAATCTTGTCCCTTTGATCATTTTTTTCTTCTTTTTTTGCTCTTTCAATGATGAATGATTTGATGAACACATGACTTTTCTATAATTTGCTGGTCAAAGAAGATAAGAAGTACAAATATTGTTGCTCGCGTACCATGTAAAGCATAAGACGATAGTATTTGAAGTCACGACTTGACTTCTGTGCATACAATAAATAAGAATAAGAATCAAATGAGCGATAAGTACCTTTGGTGCTTTCAAATATAACGAACTCAATATTATCATTCTTGCTGAAATTTACTGTCGTCCTTATCAGAGATCAGCAATGAGTATTCAAAAAGATGAGTAGATTCGAATAATACTCATAATTTCTGATAGTTATACGCATTCATACTCATTTTAATATCATACTCATACAACTCATATTCAAAGTTTGAAATACTCATGGTACTCATAATTAACAATACGCATGATGTTGATTTCGACTCTCCTTTACTCAACATTTACAAGAATCACAAAATAAGTATGATTCGCGTACGAACACTACAATACTCACTAGAAGGTTGTGTATTTGCTTTGCTTGCTGCCTTTGCCTTTTTCTTTCTTCTTTTTTTGTGAATGCAACAACAACTAAGACTGTAAATTTTGATTAATGATTCGAATCACTCGAATCGTTTATGAGTATGTATTATAAGTATTTTCGAAATTTATGAATCTGAATGAGTAGGCGAATGAATCAAACATATTTCGAATGTTATGAGTTTGATGTCAACGTTGTACTCATACTCATTGCAACTTGTACTTAAAATCAATGTTGTAGTGCGTACGAATGAATCAGAGTAGTTGGATTTCAATACTGTTGACTTACTCATACTCGAAATTTCATGACTACTTATGAATAGCGAAAAAAAGATTCATTGCTAATCTCTGCTCCTGATCCTAGAAGAACTTTTCTACTTGGTTCCTATGACCTTAGACCTCTAAATCCTAAGACAGGAAGAACTACAAGAGGGATTAATTGAAATTCCTTGATTTTACGACTTCTTAACAAACCCATAAAAAAGCTGATCAATTATAATTATATTATAGCTAGCACAGTGGGACAAATACACTGCTGAACTTCAACCCCAAACATGTCTAGATCGGACACAATAAATTAAAAAAAACCATCTTTTCGCAAGCTTTTCGAACTTGAGAAAATTAATTACTGCTGCAGAATTCCCTTGGCTACGACAGAGGTTAAAATTAACAACGAAGACCATAGAAAGGAGCATCGCAACTAATCGGACAAGAGCGAAAATGAAATCAGCCAAAATAGGCCTTTTAGTCAGAATTACAACCAAATTTCAAACATGATCCACGTTGTATGTGTTAATTTTATTCATGGAAAGCGGAACTTACATTGTTGATGTCGACTCCGAACGCCAAGATTTGAAAAACTTTTCATAGAAATGGGCCATATAGACCTCCGGGTACTGTACTTGTCTAAATTGGCAAGTACACGTCCTCTACCTTGATGGCAATTTCATTTCCTCTCATGGTTTTTGCCAGAAGACTGGTGAGAGGAAATCGCCGACAGAAATATTGCTTCCAGATTTCGTTTTGTTTGGGATGACTGATCTAGACGTTGAACTCGTCGAATAAGCCTCGCCTAAAAAGCCTCGTCTAAAAAAGCCCCGTTTAACAAGCCTCTTCTAATAGGCCAAAGTTCTGCCAAGTAGACTACGGCGATTTAGTGATCAACACTATACCCCTTTAACACACTGCATGACAAATTTACAACGATGATTGTATCTAGGCAGAAGTCATTGGCAACCCTATCGTTCTAGAATATAATTTACTTGTTTTGCTTGATAATGAAACGGAAAAACCGTAATTAAATGGAAACCTTAGAGAAAAAGATGGTTTTAAAAAAGAGTTCCATGCTCTCTTCAAGGAACTTAAGCAACATTAGGTACGATGGAGAGAGTTGGATGGACACACTTAGACCACATAGGGCCTACAATAATCCCTCGATTAACGTCGCAGTTGATTCCAAAAAAAAGGCGAATTTCATTTGCTCATACGACAAAATAGTATGTTTTTAACAAGGAACTTAAAAAAGCTCCAGTAATCCCTCGATTTACGTCGCAGTTGGTTCCACAATAATTCGAATGTCGACGCAAATTGAAGTTTGAGGGAACAAAAAATTTGACGACGTAAATCCAAACAACGTTAATCGAGGCGACGTAAATCGAAGGATTACTGTATTGTGTTACCACAGCAACACACATCATATTTTATATTTTCTTCTACAAAATTTCAAATTATTTTCAGTTTTAACTTATTGAGTGTCAAGCAAAATTGATTGACGTATTATAAGTTTATAACACTTTTATCATTAAAATATTCACACTTTTCAGCACAGACTATACAAACCCACAAAAGATGCCTCCCCCGAGAGATAAATCAAATGCAACCAAAAACATCTTAAAGAGATTAGAAATGTCAGAGAAACTCACCTGCAAAGAGAAGAAATGAAAGAAGAATTAAATTATTATTTGCATAGTAGTAGAACGTATTGAGAGAATATTTAATAAAACTTTAAATTAATATTTCAACACAAGTTATACACTAAAAACACACTAAAAACACACCCCCACCCCCCAAAAAGCAAACAAACCCCATGGCATATTCATAAACGAAACGAAAATGAAGAAAAAGTACTCTCGGAACAGTTTATCCTGTTTCAACAGCAATAAAGTGTTTGCTGCATGCAACATAATATAATAAAATAATGAATGATGATGGAAAACTTTAACTTTCAACAGAGTGGCAGCCAAATTAAAGAAATAACTTTGCTTAGCTTCAAAATGGTAAAAAGAAAAACAAGAGAGAAACATTTTATTACGAATACTAGTTATAGTTTTGCCCTTGTTTTCAGTGCTTTTTCCTTAAGCTATAGGGTGGACCATCTAGCGGTTTAAATTTGAACCATTGCTTATTTCGAATCTATCGGCAATACTTATGTCATTCTATTCTCTCACAAAATTCAGTATATTATCTCCACTGAACGTAATAAATCGATTTACGCTTGAGTAACATTGGAATTTATTGGAAATTTATTTCCAAAACAAAGACAATTGGTTGGAAATTGCACGAAAATGTCGTGCAAACTTTGGTCGTAGAGAAGGACCAACAGTGCTCGATATATGCAAGTTTATTGGTAAAGTTTGCAAAACTGGTTTCATAGTGTTCGACCAATCATCGGCTTATCTATACAAACCTTGAAGTCGCCGTAGTCAAATAGGTTGTGTTGGCTTATTAGACGTAAAGCCAGGGTTCAAGACAAAATACAAAAAATATTTCTTTGGCGACTTCCTCACAGCAGATTTCTGGCAAAAACTCTGAGAGTAAATAAAATTGCCATGAAAAAGTTTCTCAAAAATCTGTCGTTCGGAGTCGACTTTAAACTGTAGGTCCCACCTCTCATATATAAAATTAACACATACATGTTGTAGGTGTAGTGGTGTGAGAGACTAGGACGTTGTACAATGGGCCAATTCGACCTCCGGGTACTGTACTTGCCTTAATTAACAAGTACACGTTCTCTAACCTAACCTGAGGACGTGATAGTGCTCGCACAATGCGTACACCTGAAAATATCGAAGCTGTGACTGAAAGTGTGAGTGAAGAGAATCCATCAACATCAAGTTGTCATCGTTCTCGAGAATTGAACACTTCATGCACCTGTAAACGTCAAATTTTACGGAAAAAAAATATCGGTATGACGCCTAGCAAAGTTCAATTGGTTCAAGTGTTGAAGCCGCATGACCATCCGCTTCTTTTAGCTTCGCTAATTGAGCCAACGAGAAACTGCAGGATGATTAAGTTTAAAAAAAGATCTGGTCGAATGAAGCTCTTTTTCATCTTGGTGGGTAGGTTAATATGCACGTTAATATGACGTATTTGGGGCACACGTGGCCTTACAGAAGCCAATGCACCCATTACCAGTGACTGTTTGGTACGGGTTGTGGAGTGGAGGCATCATTGGCCCATATTTCGTTGAAAATAATGACGGCGGAACCATTATGGTCAATGGAGTTATCTATAGAATCCATCAGCATCAACTCGTCATCGTTCTCGAGAATTGCACATTTCACACACCAGTTCAATTGGTTCAAATGTTGAAGCCGCATAAACGTCTGCTTCGTTTTCTCTTCGCTAGGTGGGCCAACTACACGATGATGTCAATGCGTTATAAGCAAAATTGCCGTATTTGGGACTAAGAAAACCCACACGTGATCTTACAGAAGCCATTGCACCCATTACGAGTGAATGTTTGGTGCGGCTTGTGGAGCGAAGGCAGCATCATTGGCTCATATTTCTTTGAAAATGAGGACGGCGCAATCATTACGATCAAAGGAGACAACTGTCGCACCATGATAACCGATTTTTTGATACCCACTCTTCATGCTATTCATGTGAACAATGTTTGGTTTCAACAGGGTGGTGCAACTTGCCACATATCTCAACCCACAATCGATTTAGAGCGTCAAACTTTTGATGGCCAAAATGGTGATGACAATTGGCCACCAAGAAACTGCGATTTAACACGGTTCGACTATTTTCCGGTGGGGCGCCGTTAAAGAAAAGTGTTATGCCGACAAACCAGAGACTATTGAGTATTTGAAGGCCAACATTTGTGATGCCGATACGACATACGACTCAATAGACTCGAAAACTTGCGCGAAAATTATTCCAATCGAATGAGGTACTGTGTGGTCAGCCGCGGCAGCCATATGAATGCAATAATATTCCATTTCCACGATTCCACATTGTTGGACTATTTTCTGTGGGGCGTAGTTAAAGAAAAGTGTTATGCCGACAAACCGGACAATTGAGGCCAACATTCGTGATGCCATTGGCGAGTTACGAACCCATACACTCGAAAAATTGCACGAAAATTGCTCAGATCAAATTAGGTACTGTGTGGTTAGCCGCGGCAGTCATATGAAAGAAATCATATTCCATTTCTAATCGGAACAATTGTATTTCACAGCAAACAAAAATAAATTTCTCAAAACTTCAATTAAAACTTTTAAATGGTCCACCCTTTACACAATAGCGTACCCAACCATAGTTTTGCTTGTAAGGAATTGTGAAAAGAATCTTCAAGAAAACAATTGTAGTTTGGGATGAATTCTTTGTTTTATGGCAGTTGTTGTCTAAGTGGCAGCAGCAGCAGCAGCAACAGAATGAAAAAAGATACAATTTTTTTTGTTAAAGAAAAGCCAACAAAGATGAGAATTTATGCTAATAAAACTTGCACAGGATTCAGTTGGCAAACATAAATAAACTTGAAAAGCCAAGAAAAGCTTTTCGCCTGCCCTCCTTCCTCTGTGTTCTCAAGTGTTTTAAAATGAATAATAAATTTATTATTTTTAATTTACTGTCGAGTATTCTTTCTCTTTCTCTATTTTTTTTTCGATTTAAATTTCCTTTCTTTTTCGGTTCAACAGCAAGTCAACAATGCAAGTCAATCCATGTATAGCAAAAGCAGAGACTCAAATTTATAGTTTTTTTATGAACCAAAATTGTTGAAGAAAACAAAACAAAATTCTAAAATCAATGCAACTCCACAGCAACTCTTCTTATGGCAATTATTTGCAAAAATTTTACAAGGATTTCGCTCAACAACTCAACAAAGGAGTTGTAAGTAGCATTGGCTGGGGTAATGGGTAATAAAATTTCAAGCGATGCAGAGCGCAACAAGCCATTGTTGTTTGTGAAGCAAATCCGTGTAAGTAGGCGCACAATCTATGGAAAAACACTTAAAAATGGAATATTTACAGTGTACGAGGGCTAATTGGAAAGTAAGCAAACAAAGAAAAAAGGAAGAAAAAAACCTTCCTTCAGCTTACGTTTTCATTAATAAAGTTTTCCCTATATTTTTAAGTTCTGAGTTGCTAGAGTTGCCATCTGTAGAAATAATTCCATACAAGAAAATGTGTTTTACAAGGAAGATAATAATGAAGTGAAATTATTTCTCAATTCTCGACTGAAAATCCCTACTGGGAACTGTAGATTCGTACTTTACTTACTTACTTATGTACTTAATTGGCCACTGCAACCCTTTAGTCAGAATTACAACCTAGCTTCTCATACCAGTTATGTACGTATGTTGTAGGTGTTAATTTTATATAAAAGTGGAGAGACTTACAGTTTAAAGTCGAATCCGAACGACAAATTTATGAGAAGTTTTTCATGGCAATTTCTTTTTAATCTTAGAATTTTTGCCAGAAGACTGCTGAGAGGAAGTCGCCGATATTTTTTTTTTTTTTTTTTTTGTTCGAGATGTCTGACTTGGATTTTGAACCGTGACCTCATGTCTAATAAGTCAATTCACTACCAACTAGGCTACGGCGACTTTATACTTTACAGATGACTTTAATGGTCATTATGGTTCGCTAAGGGACTGAGGACTAGGCCTGCTTTGTATAGCCTTTGAAGGCAATGTTTTCTTCGCACCACTTATCCTTAAGCAACACATTCTTTGAATCTTCTAAATTATTCTGATATAGGCGCTTCCTATTCATCGATGTCCTCCGCTCTACTGCAGAACAAGGTAGTATGAGTCTAATTAGGCTTCCGTAGATCCAGGGCGTCATTTTCGAAGTCAAACCCAATTTGGAAACAATGGCTCTCCTACATATAGATCAGCATCTCCTACATATAGAGCAGATCATAGGATGATAAAGTCATCATTTTCCGTTGCCTAGAGACGAAGTGAGACTCTTCAACTGAAATTGCTGTACTCACTGAAGTCAACATTCCTTCATAGAAAGGAATCAATACCAGGGTTTGTATTACGTATATGAAACAAAAATTCATACGACTATTTATCATTACCGAATTCGTAACAAAGTAACCTCTTGAAAATATAGTTTCGCAGTCTACAGATCTGATAGTCCACATAAAGAGTGAACAGTATAAAGGTATTGGATGCCTCCTGACACTTTGTATAATTTTCTAGAATGATAGGATTGCCAATTGTCTTTATCTAACCTTTCCATTGTTTACTTTCGATGTTATTCTCTCTGTGGTATAAGAGGTTCTCACAATTTTTAAGGTACGCAACACCATGATGAACATCTTTTCGTAAAAAACACTACACCACGTTGTTATATACATGGAGGATGCAATCAAATAAGTGGAAAAAATGCTCAATGTGAACTACTAAGGTGGACCAAGAGTATCGGAAGAATTTCTATATGTTGTTGACTTGTACAGCGGACCATTACTTGTTATGATTATTACAGACTACTGCATGAAACAGCGAAGATCGTAAGGTCAAAGGTCGAGTTGTATTGTCTCCAGAAAGAAAGGAATTCAATATCATCCTTCACACAACACCTGGCAATATTGTTAGAAATGTTGTGAGACGTTGAAAACATCTTTTGGCATCACGAATACATTATCCATGGCCTTACCGAGCACAGGCTATTTCCATAAGTAATGTGGTAAGAAAAATATTAAAAGTAGATGATGATGACGACGATCATACTGGCATTCAGATTACCCATCTAATCTAATGAGAATTCTGATGATTATTTTAACCTCAAGCAATGTAATGTGAGAAGCTAGGCCGTAATCCTGACTGAAGGGTTGTAATGGCCAATTATGTATGTATGTAATGTAATGTGAAATACTTCACGCCCTACAATGCTTGCTGGGTTATTAAAGTTGTAAAAGCAAAACAAAACTTATCAATTAACCCACTTGAGATAACAACAATGGCCTTAGAAAGAGGCCAACGTTCTAACAAACTTAAATGAATTGGCAGTAAAAGCGAGCATCTTTTCATTTTAAAGAAGTTTCATGAACTCTACACACACACACAGTGGTTGTTTAAAATAAATTTTGCATAATTAGACAATTATCAGAACAAATAGTAGTTCGGAGGTTTATGCCAGCGATGCTGTTTTACGTCCATGAAGTACTCTCATCTCTATGCGTACATAGTATATACAGCAGCCATGACTATCACCACTAGCCAACGTAGTCAACAGAAATGAGCAATTTCCCCCTCCTTTGCTGCCACTGCTTTTTACTCTCACATGCTAGTTTATGGGCCAGAGTATGGCAAAAAGAGAAACTTTTACTGGCTGCCCTGGCTTTTTGGCTGAAATAGTGGCAGCTGTGGGCATCGTAAAGATACTTACGTTGAAATGGCATTTACGCAAACAACATATTTTTTGTGTTGCCTGTGCTACTGCTGCTGCTGACTTATACGACAATCATGATAAGAACCACAACATAAAAATTATTTTTCTTTCATTTTTCTTTCGATTTTTTTCTTTCATTTTTGAAGACGCAGGAGTAGACGAAGCAGAAGAGAAGCAACTAATGAACACACTGAGATATGAATTTATCGTGGTGGCCTTTGCGAAATTTTTGTAAGTGAATAGAGTGATAAATTAAGTTTGATAGTTTGTGTTTGCAAGTCATAAAGAAAGTAGCTGATGTTTGCCATCCTGTTTGGCCAAGAGAGCAAAGCATGTGCCACAGTAGCTGAACAACCCCATAAAGTAGGTACTTTGCAGAGAAAGTCGTTGTCGCGGCAAAGAGGAGGGCATGAAAACATACAATAACGCATTATTAAATACCCATTATGTTGGCAATGGTCTATGTTTCGTAGAACAACAGATCTGTAATGGATTGGAATCATGAAAATGCAGAAAATTTTCGAAAACCTCTACGTTGGATAATAAAGGTATTGAAAATTCCAGAGTTCACATATAAATATGCTAAGCGAAGTCAGTTGTTTTTATGCCTCTAATATACAGGCTATTTATTGCTCTTTTATTTGCTTTTCAGCAAGTGAAACAACAACACAGGTTTTCCAACGAATCTGTAGGTTCTAGAATGCTAGAGTTGCCACATGTTGTTTCTTAGAGGCCATATTGGTTATACCAATTTATCCGTATAGTTTACATCGGTTTTAGTGCGGCAACTAGGCCTTGATCTACAGTCTTTCAGGTATTTGCGGGTTAGAAGAGAGAGCTGCCAAAGTTTTGTTGAGTAGTTGCCTAGTTGCCGTACTAAACCGATGTAGACTATACAGATAAATTGGCATAACCAATATGGCCTGTAAGGAACAACATATGGCAACTCTAGCATTCCCCGGGAAAACCTAGGGAAATAGCAAAGAAAACATTATTCGAAGCAGAATATACAGACGAGTTAGCTTTGTAACAGCCCTTTAAGGAACATCAAGAAATATATAAAAAAAGAGGACTGAAGCAGCGTAACATTTCATGCAAACCAGAGCAACAAAGCTCAGAAGTGAAAATTTTCCATTTTTGGAAGTATTTCTTGATGGGTACGTTACAACTATCACACTATATCTTCCAAAACTGTCATGGGCCGTAGCAGTTATTAGTTAATCCAACAAAAAAAAACTGGCGAACACTGTCAACTGGTAACAGAGAACCGAAAAAGATTAAAAAAGAATTGACAACGAAAATTTTAACCGAATATCTGAAATATTATCCTTCAGTTAATGAGATTGGCTGCTGATTTCAAGTTAACATACATAACTGATCATTACAACACTTTAGCTAGGATTACAACCTATACTCAGCCACAAAAGTATACATACGGTTAACAAATTTCAGAAATTTTTTAACCAATCCGTTTTCGTTGAAAATCTTTATAATCGTCTGACAAATTTCTTCGATTTTAAGACGGTCTTGGTTAAAAAATTTCTGAAATTTGCACAGGCCCACAAAAGTATACATACGGTTAACAAATTTCTGAAATTTGTTAACCAATAACGTTGGCCTGTGCAGGGCCACAATTCAGTTCAATTTCAGAAATTGTTTAACCAATGCAAAAGACCGTCTTAAAATCGAGGAAACTAAAGAAAATTGTTAACCGTATGTATACTTTAGTAACTGTGTGTACCTCGTCCCACCATCAATGTTGTGTGTATTAATTTTATCCATAAGCGGCGGGATCTACAGTTTAAAATCGGTTCCGAACGACAGATTTTTAAGAAACTTTTCATGGCAAATTTTTTATTTTCACTGACAGAGTTTTTGCCACAAGACTGATAATAAGAAATCATTGAAGAAATATTTTTAATATTTCGTTCTATAAGAGATGTCTTAGGTAGGATTTGAACCACGGGCTCGCATCTAATTAACCAACACACTGCCTACTGGACTAAAGCGGCCTTAAGTAAACTTTATTGCTGCTGCCAATGGCCTTTGTTAATAAGTGATGTTAGGCCCGACGACATCTATATGCCTGAGCTATGTTGCTAATAAGATGAGGAAAACACACTACAGCGGCTTCAAGTCATTATAAGTAAACTTTATTGCTGCCACCAATGGCCTTCGTTAATAAGTGATGTTGGACCCGCCGACATCGATATGATTTTGATGTGTTCCTAATAAGATGAGAAAGCTTGAGGAAAAACACATTGCCTGCGAGACTGAAGCAGCTTCAAGCAATTATAAGTAAACCTAATTGCTGTCACCAATGGCCTGAAATGAGTGTTATTAAGGACCATCGACCTGAGCTGTGTTCCTAATAAGGTGAGGGAGCTTGAGGAAAGACTTTTGTAGCTTGGGACATCAGATTATTTTTTGAAAGAAAGATCAAAAATGCACAAAAAACTACACGAAGTCACCGTAGTCAAGTAGTGTGTTGGCTTATTAGACGTAAAGCCAGGGTTCGAACCCCAGGCCAGACATCAAAACGAAAATATGAAAAAATATTTCTTCGGCGACTTCATTTCAGCAGATTTCTGGCAAAAACTCTGAGAGTAAATAAAATTGCCATGAAAAGTTTCTCAAAAATCTGTCGTTCGGAGTCGACTTTAAACTGTAGGTCCCGCCACTCATGTATAAAATTAACACACACAACATAAGTGGTGTGCGAAACTAGGACGTTGTACAATCTTAATTCACAAGTACACGTCCTCTAACTTAACCTAACCTAACCTAACTTAAAACTACACGAAGATAGCATATATGTTATAAAAATTTGTTTGGGCACCAGTTTTAGGAGGGGAACTGACCCTAAAGCTGAAATAAAGTTTGTTGTCTCATGGAATTTTGATCCATGCCGACTAAAGTTAGCATAAAGATTTTACGGTGATGAGTGTTGTTTTTTAAAAGTGTGCTGGCACCGAAACATAGCACACTTCGCTAAACGGTAATGGAGGCACTAACTGCACGTAGAAACTGATTAAAAATAACTCAAAGTCAATAAATATGACGTCTACGGAAAGATAACCTACAATTGGGTCAAATGATGATTACGTTACGTACGATAGGGTACTCTATAGGCACCATAATACAATGCAACTACAAGAGGCAACGTGCCAACAAGCTGCCAAAATAGAAACCCATTGGAGAAGACAATCGCATACTTATTAAACACTAAGCACTCTAACACACACACACACACACAATAACCCAATGTACACTGAAGTACATTAATGATCCGACGATTTTTATTTTTAGTGTTACAACTTGATAATCTTCTCTTCTGCTGCTGTTGCTGTTGACGTTTACGAGTCATAAATTTTATTTTACTTCGTAAAGCCTTTCATCTGTTTTATCACATATTTTCGGAAATTATAAATAAATAAACATTAAATCCCACATTAAATAGTTATTCTTGTCAGCCTGTGTGTCTGTCTGCTTGCCTGTCTCTATTTGTGTTTGTTTTTTTATGGGATTTTAAATTCTTTGTGAATAAAAATAAATTTTCTTTTCAATAGGCGGCCACTACTCAGTCTCGTCACACATTCGCTCGCATGCGTTTATTTCAATCAGATGGTTTGATTGAAGTGTTTATGGGACAGCAGGTGTGTCTGTGACTTGCTAGTTGACTGAATGGACTAAATGGATGTGGCGTGCCAAACCACAATAGCAATCGGAAATGGAAATTAAACGCACAATATTCGTTATTGTAGCACCAACAGAGATAATAGAGGATGAATTTTTATTCTTTTTTGTTGAATTAATACTCACAAGAATTGTTAAAAAACATTTTGAATTTATGTTAATACGAGGGCCGTAACAAAATCAGCTGACCTAACAAAGACACCAATTCCTCAATGTAATCGCTTTCCCCAATAGTATCCAAACAGTATAGCAGTCAAGCTTCTAAAGAAAACCATCAATCACAGATTTTACTTTTTCATGGCTGGCCAATCTTTTGCCGCCGGAAAAAATTTTTTTCTTGTTTGAAAACTGAAAAAAATTCAAAGAATCTAAATTTAGTGTACAGTCAGCGAGTAAGAAGACTTTGGGTTCGATTCCCACGACAGGTCATAGATGGAGAATTTTTTGTAATGAATTTCGTTCGGGTAGGAGACATAGTACTGATCATCAGAAAACTATAAAAAAAAAAACATCCTTCTCTCCTCCCTACTTCTATCCTCTAAACTGCTTTCTGAGGAGCAGGGGACGACATCTGCTTAATGTTAATCCCAATTAAAAAAATTTGTAGGAGCATCCAAAAAGACTAGATGCCATCACATCCTGCTAATGGAACTGTCGTCAATTCCTTTGAACTTTGATTTTCCCAATCCAACAGGCAATTGCCTTTGCTCCCCTCCAAAGTAATTCAATCATGATCCATCCGTGGTTACGTTTTTCATTCTTATTGCCATGCAAAAACTCCTTACATTTTAACATGTTTAACCTGCTGTGGTCATATTGTACTCCTCTTAAATATCTCCTCCAAGTCTATTGCCCTGACAAATTTTAGAATGCTGCTCGATATCAAGGATAACAATTTCTGGTTAGCACCTAATATGCATTCGACTGTTTCTTCCTGGGATGCATTAAAGTCCCACAGCTTGGGCTCCCAAGAATTCACATAATCACAGAATCCACATGTTGTGTTCGACACAACCTCCCATTATGAATAAATGCACCCTGACTCTGCAGTGCCTTGTCAAAAGATCGATTACCAATCTCATGTTATCTCTGGATAGTCTGATCTCAAATGTCCTCATATTATAATTGCCCATCAAAAATTTTGATTATCTCAAACCCACTTTGTTTGAAAAAAGTATTTGCCTCTCTTTATCTTTCTTTTCGTTAAGCATACCTTTCTAAAAACTCTCCTCTACACTAGAAGTAGGTTCTGGCCCTATTTGCGGCCTGGAATCTCCTTTCTTCACAAGCTTTTCTGTTTACTCACTGCGAAGAATTCCTGTATGAAAAGAGGCCCGGCAAAAGGAAAGATTATTTTCCTAACTAGCCGATTTAGCCATACTATCTTCGATTTAACCTCACATATCGACGCCTCCGTTCTATAACATTCTCGAAAGTCGAAAAAGTGTGTTTTGAGTTATGAGCCCTCAAAGTTTTCGCGCGATATACGACTATATGTGTATTCTATGTAGATTTTTCCCTATAACTTCGGAACGGATCGGCGCATCTTAACCAAATTTTGACAGTATTTAAGTTAGAGAACGTAGAATTTAAAAATAGAAGAACATTAAAAACGTTCTAAGTACACTTAGAAAGTTATAGAATGGAGGCGTCGATATGTCGAATGCTCAAATAGAAGTCTTTTGTAGTGCCTATTCAAGTTGAATAGAAAACATCTTTCGATGGTATAGACTACCGTTTGGAAGAAATCCCATTGTTTTTCCCATTGAGAAGGAATATTTCATTCTGGAAACTCAAATTTTTTTCATTAAAGCAAATGGTTCTAGAATGATAGGGTTGCCAGCTGTCACTACCTAGAACCACCATTTTCTGTAGACAAGTACTTGGCTATAATGCTGAAGAACAATGTTAATTGCATTTCAGTCTTTAGCAAGAATTATCGCTGCCTGACCTTCCTATGAGATATTTTTTGTTGAGACGATCCTCTCTGCAGAGGAGTAGGAAGAGATAAAAGACTTTCTAAGTGGAATATTATAAACGAATGAAGAATAAAGCCGCCGTAGTCTAGTAGCTGGTGTGTTGGCTTATTAGACGTAAAGCCAGGGTTCGAGCCCCAGACCAAACATCAAAATAAAATACAAAAAGTATTTCTTCGGCGACTTCCTCTCAGCAGATTTCTGGCAAAAACTCTGAGAGAAAATAAAATTGCCATGAAAAGTTTCTCAAAACTCTGTCGTTCGGAGTCGATTTTAAATTGTAGGTCCCGCCACTCATGTATAAAATTAACACACACAACATAAGTGGTGTGAGAAACTAGGCTGTAATCCTGACTGAAGGGTTGTAATGACCAATTATGTATGTATGTACGTATATTAGAAACGAATTGAAGCCTTTTGATTTCGAGTTTGTAAAGAAAAATTCGAATTTAACTAGCAAAGACAAGAACTAAAAATTTTAACAGAGCTAATGTTGCAGTTAACAGAGCAATGTTGAGTGGTTAACAGAATATACAAAAAATGGCCATGGAAAAAATCACCTAAACATACGATAATGGAGAATGGAATCTCTATTCATCTCAATACCTTAAAAGTATGCCCCACACGTTCCTGAGTGGAACAGTTTCTCTGGTAATTCGGAAATTCTTTTCAAAATTGAAAAACTTAGATAAACAAAAATTTTATTTTATCAAAATCTATGGAGGATGATTTATATTGTGGAAATAGAAACCATGATGCAGGTTATCCCACTATATACAAATTACAGCCTAAAGTGTCCTTAATAAAACCCAATTAGTGGTATATTTCAAATAAGTTTGGGAACTTGACAAACCGAGCTTGAAAAATTGAAAAAGAATTTCTTAAGTTGAGTATCTAAATTCGACTAATTATGCAACATTGTGTCGACTGATAGCTAGGAACTTTAAAGTGGAGAGCCAACGCACGAAGTACTATAAAGTCCTTAAACTTATGCAACAAACATGCAACATTTATCGTCTTCTACTTATTCAATGTCAAATTCTCAACGTTACTTCCTACAGCCATTTGTTGTAACACCACCACGCCACAATAGAAAACATTCATAATTGCTGGCCAAAACAATAACAAAAATGTGTGTTCCTTTTCCCAAAGCACTGAAAGCAGCCCTAGCAGCAATATGTGTAGGGTGGTGGAGTGAGGGGTTATTAAATATGATGGCGCCTATTTGACGCTCTGCTGTTACCAGTCAAAACAATTATTTACAGTTTTTTCTAGTCTACAATCCTTTCTTGCTGTGGGTTTTTTTTTTTCCTTCTTTAACTTGTAATAATTTGCCAGGAAACTAGCAGACGGACGGACAGGTCTTTACAACTGCAAAAAAAAAACATATTTAATGTCACACGGAGAGTTTTATAGCAGTTGGACGGACAATAACAACATGACGGTCATTCACACAATGTTAGTCATTATGTTCGGCTCAATGTTCCACAACAAATGTGTGACATGTCATGTCATTGGTCGTTTGTTGTTTCATAACCAACCATTAAATTCATACGCCACGATAAAGAGGCAACCAACTCCAGTACCACCATCACATTTGCACCAAAACTAAAACCCCTTTAGAAGCCGGTTATCATTTTGCAAAATGTCAATAATGATTACACAGAGTTGTATTTGGTTATGGGTCGATGAAGGATTACATATGTACTATGTACGTAATGGTGTTGAAAATTACACTGTAGTACAAAAGTACAACAAAAGTTTTCATACCAAAAATATGGTAATTTTAATAGGAATTCTATGTGGCACCCTGCCACAGACTACTTCATACATTTGTTACGTAAACATTTCCCCTAAAAAATCTTTTTGTGTAGCACAGTGTTATTATTAGTTCCATAAGCACAGTAGGAGACATCACCGCCAATATTCTAAACTATGACAACAACAACAACAACAATATGCTACAATATCTTCCTAAAACCGAATATCATCATCACATATCCATGGTATTATAATGTCTACCCGGTACATCATACTCCAGCACATACAGAATCAATTCCTCTTGCCATCATCATTGCTAGTTTGCCTCATAACAAACAACATTTTAAAAATGTTGTTGATTTTTTTTTTAGTTTAATTGATGTTGTTGTTGTTTGTGTTTGTGTTTTTTTGTAATTGTTGCCTGTCAATGAAACCATATCCACACACATTTTAAGCTCTGATCATTGTTGTTAAAATTGTTTCAACATCATGTTTGCAATTAAGTTCTCGGCAACGGCAACGACAACAAACATTCAATTTAATTGTTAGTTTTTTGTCATCATTGGAACAAAAACTAGAATAACAACAACTACAATAAAAAAGAAAAAACAATTTTAAGAGTTTAACGAAACATTTTGTTCAAATGTCACTACAAATTTGCTTGAAAAAGAAAAAAAGAAATTTTTTTTAAATACACACGCTATGTGTGTCTCTCTTTTACAACAGATTTTAAAATATACAGTCAGAGTTAAAACAGTGACAACTATTACACTATAACTCCAAATAAGACAAGGATGCTGTTATTCTAATTAAAAGGAACCGTTTTCTGCTCTTCTTGGCCCTTCTGCAGAAGATATATGACCACATGAGCAACACCAAATCCAAATCTGAAGTCGCCGTAGTCTAGTAGGTAGTGTGTTGGCTTATTAGACTCAAAAGCCTGGGTTCGAGCCCCAGGCCAGGCATCAAAGACAAAATACAAAAAGTATTTTTTCGGCGACTTCCTCTCAGCAGATTTCTGGCAAAAACTCTGAGAGTAAATAAAAATTGCCATGAAAAGTTTCTCAATAAATAAAAATCTGTCGTTCGGAGTCGACTTTAAACTGTAGGTCCCACCACTCGTGTATAAAACTAACACACACAACATAAGTGGTGTGAGAAACTAGGACGTTATACAATGGGTCAATTCGACCTCCGGGTACTGTACTTGTCTTAATTGACAAGTACACGTCCTCTAACCTAACCTAACCTAACCTAACACCAAATCCATCTAACATGAGTGCCCAGCATGCCTTGTCCAGCAATAACTTCATCAACGTACATCGAACATGCTGCCAGACTTTCCACTCGCTCCCTATCGACTTGCTTACTTAATTGGTTACTACAACCCCATTATCAGGTTGACAACCTAGCTTCTTTTCCCGCTCATTTTGTGTATGAGTTAATTTTATCCATAAATGGAGGGAAGACCAATTCGAACAACAGCTTTTTGGGGAACTTTTTCCTGACAATTTTATTTTAGTCTCAGAGGTTTTGCCAGAAGACTGTTAAGACTACGAAATATTTTCTCATATTTCGTTTTGATTGAAATGTTCGAGCCGGGAGTTGAACCACAGGTTGTCAACATACGACCTACTAGCCTACAACGACTAGTCTTTATCTCCTGCTTATCTAGTTGTGGCTAAATTAGCACTATCACGACCGTATCCGTAGCTGCCTATGCGGCATTAAGGGAATCTAATATCGTATTGTCATGTCTTGACTTGCACATTGCTTATGGGATTTCCAATGTTGAAAATTATCCCAAAAATTCGGTCATTGGACCATGTCTGATCAATTCATTCAGTTTGCAATTTTCGGAATATCGCTGTGTCTCCGCGCTTACACATACTAGGAGACTGTTTACCACTCGCTTATAAAGACGAAAGCGTTGCGGCAGTCTGAAATCCTCGAGATTATTTCATGAAAACCAAATGCCCTCAAAAGCATCTGATTATTTAAAGGGGATGGTGTAGTGTACAACATGTAGATTCCGTGACTTGAGAATGAATGCATCCCGGGCTGGGAATTTTTATTGTTAACCCTGACCAGCATTTTGAAATTTATCAGGGCAATACGTTTGGAGTAGACTTTATAGGGAGGATACCGTATAAAATTTTAGGGGAGTATAATAGACGTGATAACAACATTGGTCACATATCTGTAAGACAGCAATGAATGGAAGAAGAAACTACTTTTTACAACACTCATCACAGTACCATATGGGTTGGTCCCCATACTTTCGTTTAGGAGACGCAGGAGTTTAGTGCCAAGCCATACGCGTTTTTAATCCCCATCGAGCAAGCTTACTGACTAATACTGTTAAACTGTTAACGGTGCCCTCGTTATATCCAATTTGATTCTCTTAATATAAAATTTTACTCTGTTAATGCCAAAAGTGCCTGTGTTAAAAATAATGGTTTGCGTCTTGGGTTTTCAAATCAAGATTTCTTTTTTGGTCTATGCTCGTGCTACCAGCTGGAGGACCAATCTTCTCCTGTCCGCCCTTTAACGGCTACTACCAATCAAATACGTTTCACCTCATTTACTGCTTATCGTCCAAAGGAAGATTTCAGAGAAAAGTTAGTCAATGTCAGAATTTACAAAGAAGTAAGTGTGCGCCCATAGTTCACTTTGTTTATAAGAGCAATATAATCTGCATCACACCCTTATAGGCAGTCCTGAATTACCCCAGCAATGACATTGTAAAATTCCATCTGAATAGCACAAATAATGATTAGACACGTACATGGGTTCATGTCCCGAATATATTCAGTGGTTCTACCCCATTGCTGCCATTCTTGTCACATGTAAAGCAACCCAGCTAGGTTTGTTAAGAGTATTAGAATTGCTTGAAAAAGTGTAAGAAAGCTTGAGGCTCAAACTGATACATCAAGGAACCGATCAATGGCGGCTGCAGAATTTTCTAGAGCACTATTTAGCTCCGCAACTGTATCGGCATTTCATGTAATCGCTCAACCGTATTTTTATACTCGTATTCATATGTGCAGAGATCCTTTAATTCTTTTTCCATCATTTTTTTTTTCTTATCCGATTCCAAACAATCTAAACATTCAACACAACAACAACAACAACAACAACAACAACATCATCAACAACAAGAGAAATCGAATACATATGCTGTGTGGCAGGCATTCATTGTTGAAACACTCCTACATTGTGTTGCACTCGCAAGTATTTCTTTTTAATGATTCATGCTTCAATTTACAAACAACAACTGCTGTTGCTGCTGCTGCTCTCTATACAACAACAGTAAAGTTAAAAGTCAAAAAACAACAACAAGAAATGTATACACGTCTATTGCCGTACAATAAAAACAACACCCAATAAAAATCAAAACAAAACAAAACAAAAAAACATTATTGTTGCATACTCGACATGTTTTAGTGGTCAATTGAAATCGCAATCGTTTTAAATTGAAGTGCCACCCCTCGAAATTGAATGAACGAACGAATGAATGAACGAATGAATGAATGATTGAATGAATAAAACGAAGCATTTAACGCAAAACTAACAAAACGAATGGAGAGAATGAAGGGGTACAGGGTTTAAAGAGTCATAGTATTAAGGGAGGAATTAGTAAGTGAATGTTGCATGTGAGTAAAATTGTTAAAACTTTTTAGGATTTTCTAGTGCAAACAAAGTCCAGTTGGTGCCACCCTAATGAGTGCGTTTAAAGCGTAACACAATGGCCTGAAAAGTATGATTTTCAAATAAAATAAAAAAAATATTTTTAAACAAAAAAATAGTTTACGGAAAAAAATCGTTACATTTAATGTGATAGCAAATTGTCCCATAGTGCAAGTGCAGCAGATTTTGAATACCGCACTAAAAGCAAACTCATACAGTGTTGCTGAAAGCTGGCCAAGAGTCCTGTAGATATACAACTGATGCGACTCGCAGCACTATGGCTGGAAAAGTATTTTTATACAAGCAAAAAAATTAGAAAATTCTTCAAAAAATAAAAACCATTGTTTACTCTTAAATAATATATCATCCCATAGTGCATGTATACCAAGTGCTCTGTAGCACCAAGACAGGTTTTCTTTTTTTAAGTGTAAGGACGGTGGAATGTAACACTTAAAATGAAAAGGAATTTAATAGTTTAAAGTCCCATAGTGCAATATACTGTGCCTTCCATAGTAAGATATCCTTAAAGGCAGCACTAGAAATGAAGTGAAATTTAAACCGGCATTATCCGAACACTCTTACGAATATTGGTGGCATATACACTGGATGCCACACTGTTTACTGAGTTCAAATGCGTCACCTCGACCGGCAAATGTTTGCAAATTAGCAGAATCTCGCTGGAGTTCTGACAAAATTTCGATGGTTGTGCATTATTTTGCAGCATCCACAGTTAGGCTAGAACCTAGATAAGTAAACTTAACTTAAACTTGAACTCAAGTTGAATTCCACGCATTTCAGTTAAAAGTTCCCATAGTGCAGTACACTGTAAGCTCAGCAGGTCTATTCCATTAGAAATTGCAGTTTAAAACTTAAACCAAAAATGAAGAGTACATTAGATATAAAAAACAAAAATTTTCTGAATGAATGTTTGTTAAAACTCTCCCATAGTGCTATACATTGACACGAATTACTATTTTCCATCAAACAACGATAAAAAAAAATTCAAATTGCTAATATTCTTTTTTAGGCCGATAGTGCAATAGAAAGCAGTGTAGAATTGCTAGAGTACTGCGACCATCCGTTCCATTGTACTATCTTCAGTAGTATTATATGGAGGTAGCCGTACAATGTCTCAGTTTTTGCCAGAATGCTGTTTAAAGTCGACATGAATAATTCCCTGGCTAGTACGTACACAAATGTTTACGTCTGATCTCTAGGTGTTTCCACAAAAGCCGCACGCACTTATTGATCTTGAGCCGATCCATATACTGAACAAGTGTCCATTGAACGCCTAAAGGGGTCTGTTACTATCCACGGGACACTACTCATATCTCTTCACATTGTAAGTAAACACCCAACAAAAGTTTGGATTGTCACAATCCAATTTGTTTTGGTAATAGCATTTTAACATATTTTGGAATATTTTTCAAAAATATTTCACGACGCGGGGGGAAAGATAGAAGGGAATGATACAGAAACCAAGAGCGTAACAATGCGTTGTTCTCATCGTGCATTTTTGTTGTTTGACCACTTTTTTATTTATTTTTCTGGTGTTAAAAACAGACGTCGGCACCAATGTCCCTCAGGGGAAGAACATCTTCGGCTTTTTACACACATAGGACACGAACATCAAGAATGTTCGTTAAAAAGAGCATAAAAATCTTGCCAGTTTTTAAAGAAGGTTCATGTCGCTTTTTTCAAACTTCAATGATACACCCAAAGAAATATCACAGTAGTATTCACTAATATCAATGAGAAATGATTTCGATTTTTGGAAGAATACTTGCCAAGTTAAATACGGTGTCTTTAGGGACTTAACGCAGTACAATTTTTCTATATTTTCCGATCACATATACATATCATTGGGTTAATAAGTAGACTTGACATTATTACTAACAATTTTCCTCTAGGTTAACACATGCCTATGGTTATGGATTAGTGAGTGAGAGAGAGAAAATAAGTTGAAAGAATTTATTTATTTACAGCCATATAAAAGTGTTAGTAATATACTCTATTTTTATTTTCATTCCATCAACATACATATGTAAAGCTGTCTATCTTTGGCTTAATAATTTTGGATAAATAAAAATAAAATAAAACATCGATTTTATTATTAAAAGAACATAAAGCTATCCATCTTTGGCTTAAAAATTAGGCCATGTTTTTTAGATAAATAAAAATAAAAAGAATAAAAAACCATTTTTTATTAAAAGAAAAAAAAAACGAGCATTCCAAAGCATTAAAAAAAAATTATACTATGAGACAAAATAAAAAATAAAATACGCCCAGCTAATGACATAGAACATTTTTAACACAAAATATTCTTCGAGTGTTATTCTGAAATAAAATTATAAAGCATCCGCAGCACATGCATTCCTGTCGCAGTCTGATCGACAACTAAATCAAAAAACACAAGAATACATACACATGTACATACGTACGATGAGAGCAACACATTGCTATGCTCTTTGTTTGTGTTCATTTTCCTTCTGTCTTCCTCCCTCATAAGAAATTTTACTTCTACATGATGCGTATTCTTTATATCCATATTCTTTGGTAATAGCCTCCATCTCTGGCCACCATCGCTTTCGCCGAATGGAGCTTTTCAAAAAATTTCTTTCTACTCTACTGGTCCTGTCAGCTTAATGTAAGGCTCCCCTCCTCACAAACTCATCTGCCTGTTCACCTGCCTGTAAGTTACCCGTGAATTTCCATACGACCCGGTATCTTTTGGAGAGTAACTCTATATATCTGCCAAACTTATTTTCACCATGCCCAGACGTTCCTATAGTATGCCCGCGTTAACCGTTAAACCGCTACGAACCGAGAGCTTGGGTAGCTATCTGTCAGTCAGATAGTATGGAATCCATCTAAAGGACGTCGTAAGGTTCACCAATTACTAGGAATATACGCTCAGAAGCTAATAACACATTGTCTTCTGTAGCAATTGTAATGAAGCTGTAAAGTAACACCGCTGAGCATCTGCCCTGTCATTGTTCAGCACTTGGAAATCTATGATGGGCAAAACTTAAAAAACTCGAAATATAAATCCTGACAGAGTTACAAAACATAACTAGGAAATGATATTGGCCAGGAATTATATGTACAGGGAAAAACAGGCACCTACTATAGTACAGAAATTGTGAGCTGCCCTTAAAGCGCACGAGGTTTTCCAGAAAATTTGGATTTTATATCAGAATTTTAAATGAAAAAGTTTTTAATTCTTGGACCACAGATGTGTGTTAAGATAAATTCCAATTAAACTAGCAAAGACAAGAACCAAACATTTTAACAGAGATGCAGTCCCACTCAGCAACGTGTGGGGCATAATTATTAACGACTTAAATAGAGATTCCATTCTCCGTTATCGTATATTTGGGTGATTTCTTCCTTCACTATTTTTTATATTTACTGTTAACCACTTAACATTGCTCTGTTAACTTTAACATTAGTTGTGTTAAAAATTTTGGTTTTTGTCTTTGCTAGTTAAATTCGTATTTATCTTCATACACATGGGCCATAGTGCAACACACAACAATTGCATTTCATTTTTTGCCTCCAATTATTTCATGTTTTATACGGTTTGTCTATGCATTTAGTTTTTTTCCTCTTCTTCTTCTATTTTTTTTCTGCCAAAAATGCATAAGTGGTGGAGAGTGGAGTGTACATATGTTTGATGTCGTTATTCTCATACAACAACAATCCATTATATTTCTGCTACACGGTTGAACATTTAGAATGGCCACTACTAAACGGCGACCACTCCAATTCAAATATTGTGTATGAAATATTTGCATTGTCAGCCGTAGTTCAGCAGCAAACAAGCGTTCACAACACAGCAATAACAACAACAGCAGCGGTAGTAGTAGTAGTGACAATAGTCAGGAGAGGCTAGAGATTGTTTCGAATACAATGAAAACCATTTGGCCAGAAATTTAACCAACCAGAACAACAAATGAATCTAAAAAAAAAAATAAAAAAAGAAATACCAACTATTTTGTCGTATCTTTTTCCAGGGATAGAGAGAAAATGGAAAGTAAATCGGAAAAGAAAACCTACGCCAAGAAAGCAAACTGAAAAGCCTAAAAAGAAGACACCATTGAGAAAAATAAACTGAATGGGGAATGGGCCTAACTTGAAAGGAAAATTCCAAATCCAATAAGAGTTAATCGATCTTTTATTCTTTTATTGGAGATTCTTAATAAAGAATTTGACTGTGTGCCTGGTATTGCAAATAACGATGACTTGCCTTCTACCTCTTCAAAATTGGTTGCCGTAAGAATCTTCAGAACTTGTGTAAATAAGCAAAAAATAAAGGCAAGAATCCTTGCATTCAAGTCGTTAAAAAGGAATTATTTTTCACGAAATTGGCAAATGCCTATACTGACAATCGGTTTTGAACTTTTCTTTTCTGAATGCAACAACTGCCCTCAACTGTTGCTTGCCTCTTGACCAGATGCTAGGCTAGTCTAGTTTCTTTAAGGTTTAGAAACAAATGTACAAACGTACGAATTTGGAACATGCGGGTATGACTACCCTTTTCTGCAAACTGGAACTTCAAAGTGATACTATGCTGCGTACAGAGGGTGGGCGAATAAAAGCATCTGCTGAATAGCTATGCAGTTATGGCCTCTTTTTGACCACTATCATCGCATGGACATTGTTTTAATTCTAGCATAATAGAGTTACCAGTCGATAGTTGTGTAAGAACAGCGCTCCCTGTGGAAGTAAGTTGGACTTGGTTTAATCTTATACAACCTACCAAGATGTGGCACCGTCTTATCCTATGATTATTACTCTTATTACCCCTAAGAGGTGAATAATGCGGTCATTTGATATTTTTACTGCCCTCAGCCTATATAGTGTATCTCTCACAGCATTTTGCTAAAATATACTCTCGATAAAGTATTTGATATACACTCATATGTTTCCTTCTAATGCACTCACACCACATTCCGATAATTTATTCTTAGTACAGTATAGGTTAGGTTAGGGCACGCATAGCGGCCCGTTGTGATGCCACGGGTGAACGCAGTATAGGGCTCGAGCCAATTTTGAGCAAATACTCCTAAGTTTCAAGTGTGCGATCAGAATGCCGGTTACTATTATGAGGCTGTTCTCCGGCAGTCTGCCTTACATAACATGCTTAGTTGGTCATTACAGACCTTTTCGGCAGAATTACGACATAACTTTCTAACTTTTTGTGTGTATAAATTTTATCAGTGAATAAAGCAACCTACTGTTTAAAGTCAACGACAGTAACTTTTAATGACAATTGTATTTAGCGTCAGCTTTTTTTTTTTTTTTTTTTTTTTTTTTTTTTTTTTTTTTTTTTTTTTTTTTTTTTTTTTGAGAGGAAGTCGCCTAAGATATATTTTTCCAAGGGCTCGTGTCTTATAAGCTAAGGGGCATCTCTCACTACAGGGGCATCTAACGACAGATTACGTGGAGAGGATTCTAAAACTGAAGAAGAGGGATCTTGAGGCTGCAGAACATGTGGGCACGCCGGAATAGATGAAACTGACACACGTGTCAAACGAAATTCAAAGCAAGGATCTGGAGGAAAGGAATAGTGGAAACACTTAGATGTCTCTTCAAAGGCCAAAGGTCAAAAGGGACTCCACTCCGAAGTAATACCACCGTAGTTCCGGAATGGGCACAACAAGTCCATGAGACGAGGGGGGATTTAGTGGGTGTGGGCCCCACACACGGAGGATGTGACGACTTCCTCTATGGTGCGGTTAGGTACATTTACCCCTCCTCGGCGTGAAAAAAAAAAATAATCTTACGACAGATTTAAATCTGTATGATTCCTCACCATAAGTTTAAATTGTCTCAAATCCGACCGACTTGAGAAGATTTTCCGACGTTCTCTAAAGTTCCTTTTATCCAGCATACAATCCTTAAAGTTCTTTTCTGTCTGCAAAGAATGATTCTGGCCCTGTCGGCGTAATGAAATTTCCTTTCCTGGCAAATTGATTTGCCTACTCAGTGCCTTGGAATCCTACTTAACCTGAGACCCAGATAAATATGAACCTATATCTCCTGCCCAGCCAATTTAACTCTACAATTAAATAATCAACTCCAATCAATTTTGATGAAACTAATCGCTGAGATAGCGTCCTAACTGTAAAATAGTATTCCCGTCCTCTGTATTTTTTGTTCAAACTGAATTGAGGACACCTTCCGATGGAAGATACCCAAGAGATTGTCCCTGAATGCTGTATATTTAACTGTGAGATCGAACACCACTGCTCCTGATTCATTGCTTGTCGGTGACCTATCCGCATACTACAGAACGGTGCCTCCTTGGTTCAGGTTAGGTTAGCGTGGTAGCTTTAATTTACCAAAAAGCTCACTTGAGCACGCATAGCGGCCCGTTGTGATGCCACAGGTGAACGTGCCTCCTTTAAAAGAGAATATATCCTGCTCTTACGTTTCACAGTCTCTTTGCGAATCATTTTCCAAAATCTTAAGAGTTTACTGGTCCTGTCCAAGGGACAGGAGGGAGCAGATAGCCTCATGTGCTGTCCCCTGTTGGTTTACTGTACAGCAATATTTTCAGATACTTTGCCTCCATTTTCCGAGATATTCCCTCACCCATGAGCTGAATATTCTGCATTTAGGGAGTTTGTTTCTGTTTCGTAAACTGTACTGCAATGTTTTGGTTCGAGTTTCTATTGAACTCTGTTTACATACACAACCGACTTATAATTTCAAGATCTTTTGAATCTCTCCGGCAATCAGAACAATGTCGTCTGTATACCCTTCATAGCTAGAGCCCGGCTCTAGACAGGTTAGGTTAGGTTAGGTCGGAGTGGTAGCTCTGATATCATAAAGCTTACTTGAGCACGCATAGCGGCCTGTTGTGATGCCACGAGTGAACGCAGTCCCTGTACTAACCAAGTTCCACCAAAATCAGGGAAAAGGAAGAAGTTGGTCAGCGCAAGGGCTGCACCGGCTCTAGACAATTTAACTAACAATTCATGACCTATTATGCGCCTTGCTGATACTCTATGAGGGACCTACCTTCCAGATGGGTTATTTAGAGGAGGACGGACAACTGTAAGTAAAAATTTTACCAATTTCATAATTGCCTGATGCCTTCTTGACCTCACTAGACTTCTCTCGAAACTTTCCATTTTTTTACCTGTTTTTTTGCACCGAAAGAGGAGGAGAGATAATCTCTGCATAAAAATTCTTGTGGTTTTTCTTTGTATTTTTTCTCCGTTTTAGTTGGAATGTATAGAAGAGGAACCCATAGTTTTTTGCTACTCTTTTCCTTGCTTTTGCGAAACTTTTTGAAATTCCTTTAGTTTCCCCATTTTTAGGGGTGTTCCTCCTGTGCAGCATTGTAACTCAATAGGAGATTATATTGAATTCAATGGGATATTTAACTTTGCCTGGGGTTTTTATTTTCCTTCTTCTCAAAAAACATTTGCATTGTAATTAAAATCACAAAAACAAAATCAAACAAAAATGAACAAAAAAAAGAGAGGAGCAGAAAACTTGTTAAAATTGTAACGCAATTATTGGTGGGAGTGGTTGCTGGTTACTCGGGTCTGATTGTCAATGCTGTTGATATATGCTGACACTGGGATGGCTGGCAGGCTACGAGCAGCTCTGAATGGGTTCAACATCCTCTCCCAACACAGCTGGATATTTTAATTAAAAGTGTAAATTTTTATTTTATACTCGTCGTAACCAAGACATACAAGTGAACAAACCAGGCCACATATCAAGTAACAGGCTACCAACGTTTAAGTACATATGTACATACATGTAGTGGAGGTGTTTTCCATACGAGGATTGTTTCAAACTCTCATCGAAAAGGGTAGATAAGCATAGAAGTCAGTCATGGAATTGTTCTTTATTTTTGGTTTCCCTAGGAAATCTAAACACAATTGCAGTTGAAGAGAAAACTTTGAGCAAAATTCCTCAGCCTCCCTCGTAAACATGCTTTAAATATGCTACTGTCTGTCTATTTTGCTGTGCTAAGCATTTTTATTTACATTCTGAGTAAAGTTTTTACGAATTCAAGTGGTTTTCCTGCCGGAGTTTTTCTTACAAAAACAATAAAAATAAAACGAAAACAACAACAACAATTTTATCATTTGTAAGTCACACATTGACATCTAAATTAAGAGAATATGGAGAGGGAATAGAGAGAGAGAGAGAGAGAGAGAGAGAGAGAAACTAACCGATTTCAGGTTTTAAATTTTTTTTCATTTATGTGAACGATGGCAACACTCGTATATTATTTGAAAGTGTAACTCTGTGTCTGCCATTTTGGCCGAAAATTCAAATAATTTCAGAATTTTTTCAGACGACTTTTACGCTCTACAGTCAACCGCGTAAAAGGAAGATTGGAAGGCCGGCCATTGGGTTCTAAAATATTAACCTCTTGCACGGTCTACAGATGTCGCAAGTGTCGTAACGAGATGGCAGAGCGGAACATATGTGCACAGGGGCATATTGTGGATCTCAGGAAAACTACAGAACGAGTAAATTGGTCACTATAGACATTCCACTCTGGGGCATTCCATTCTGGGTAGTCATACGAGACGTATTCGTCTTGGCCTAATCTCCAACGACTTTGGCAAGAACTACAGAAACGAGAAAGGGGAGAAAACTGCACTTCATCTCTGGACTACAAGTCCAGCGTTGTGTTGTAGCAGAAGTAAGCAACGGGGCTTCTTCTATAAAAATATTCTCATTAATCTGTTAAGGATGAGCATTGGGAGAATGGGGGCCATAGGACTTAAGAGCGGTCTTTGCTGTCAATAGAGATTTTTTAACCCGGAACCGCCGTAACTAAAGCTATGAACTAACGGCGTACGCGATACGTAGACATGAATTCTTACAGATGATCGGTCATCCCTCTTACACATCGTTGTTTGCGGATATTTTGGAATGTGAAGGCGATGCATTCTTACCTCGAGATTCGATTAAGTAGCAAAACCAGGCAGCAGGAGGTCATATTTGCTTTGCCTAAAGTGGAAACTGCTTGTAACCTTAAAATGACTCGACGCGACGTGTGCCGACGTAATTACAAAAGTCAATGGCTAGGGGAATACCTTGCGCTTTGTATATAAATTTAAGGCCTTTTAACAACAGAGGGCGATCTAACTCTTTGCGGGCGTTTCAGTGTAGAATGAAATATTTGAAGAAACCCAAGCATGGAAACTCCCAAGCATTTTCCAAGCTGCGATTTAAGCCCTTAGGCAGCAAGTACAAATAACAAGCAATTGTACTACAATCTGACTATCCTATGAGGGTCTGTCCTCTGAGGGTGAATCAAAATCAAAGTATGGAAGCTAGCTGACTGACAAACGGATTTCGCGAAGTTCGATTAGAAGTAAAGAGAAATAAGGCCTGTCATGTGCCGAAATACACCCAATTAAACAGACAAATGAATATGACAGGAGAGCATCTTAGAGTTCACTGATGGAGCTAGGACCCTTCTATTCTCTTAGCGAAGACTCTAGTCAAGGGATTTGGAGGAAGTCTAAACCTTCTAAAGCTAATCAACTATAAAAAAGTGGCTGAATACTCCTCAATAAGTTGGAAAGAAATGTATGGCCTTATTGGTTGCAAGATATTGGGTACATTGGGAACAAACAGACAATGCTAGTGCAACAGTGTTTAAATTCTTCGCTTAGATGCCGCGCAATACCGGTCGTAGTTCTTGTTCCATGTATGCGAGGATAAATTCGAAATTGACTAGCAAAGACAAAAACCCAAAATTGTGATAGAGCCAATGTTAAAGTTTACAGAACAATGTTAAGCAATGTTGAACAGAAGTTAAAAATGTGGACATGGAAGTAATCCCTTAAATATACGAAATCGAACATCGGAATGAATACGTATCTCATCCCTTAAAAATTTCACTTGTACTCCTCAAATATTTTTCAAATTGAAAAACTTTGACACAAAAATTTGCTTTTTTTAACAACGCCTGGCGAGGAAAGGCATTGTGGAAATAGGGGGCTTGATGCAGGTATCCTATACAACTAGATACAAATTGTAGCCTAAGAGGCCCAATTATTCCATTTATTCAGTATTCCATATTATTCAGTATATTCCAAATAGTTTTGTAATTTGAGAAATGGAAGAATACATACATAATTGCTCATTACAACCTTTCAGTCAGGATTACGACCTAGTTTCTCACACCAGTTATGTTGTGTGTGTTAATTTTATACATGACTGGCGGGACCTACAGTTCAAAGTCAACTCCGAACGACATATTTTTGAGAAACAACTTTTCATGGCAATTTTATTTTTACCAAAGAATCTGCTGAGAGGAAGTCGCCGAAGTAATATTTTTTTCATATTTTCATTTTGATGTCTGACCTGGGGGTTTGAACCGTGGCCTTGCGTTTAATAAGGCAATACACTACCTACTAGGTTAGTGTTAGTGTGGTAGCTTAATACCAAAAGCTCACATGAGCACGCACAGCGGCCCGTTGTGACGCCACAGGTGAACGCAGTTCCTGTACTGACCAAGTTCCCCGAACCCAGGAGGGAGAGGTCGGCTCGTCGGCTCTGCAGTTTCCCGGAATGTCACAGTATCTGGGGACCAAGACAAGTGTGACACTGAAGCGCCCAGAAAGAAGGTTGAGGCAACGGCCATATTCCCTGACGATCCTGGAATTATTCGCACTGTTCGACAGAGACGTTATGGCAGCTTGGCTATCCGAAAAGATCGAGATGCGGGTGAAACGAACACCGTATACGAGGATCCATTGTGCGGCCCGGTAGATGGCCATTACTTCTGACTACCTACTAGACTATGACGACTTTTTCGAAATGGAATAGTAGATGATGCACCAGCATCCATTCTCCATTGCAGTCGCTTGCACAATTCCCGTGGATAAAACTGTCTAACAGGATTGACGTCTAGTATATGAATTGCACACCCAAATATATTCGACTAGGGTATATACCCTGTGCTCATCAGGGAGTACAATGTATCGACTTGAATTTCTAGAGTTCCCTCGAATATTTATGGATTTGGTTGTATAAGTTCGAATGTGTTCTAGACTTGCCTTTGGAATTTCACAGCTAAATGTGAAGTGTCGTTGAAAAGAACGTTGCAATCAATTCTAAACAGCCACACATCCACATTCCAACTGGCCCTAGACTAAACGAAAAACCATTTTAAGTAGGTAAGCATAGCTAAAAAAAAAAAGTTCACCATAAAAATGAAATTAATAAAACTTGTTATAGGCATTGTTCTTGTTGTTGTTGTTGTTTCATTGTTGCAAAATGCATAGAAGCGTAACAACGAAATTTGACATGTGTTTACGCCATATTAAGGCAATATACGGCAATATACGGTGGTATACATACATACGGTGGCATAATAAATATGTATGTTGGCCATAACAACTCTCTGGGTGCCACAATATTTTATGGTGGGCTTTACAGTATATACGTATGTACTTAGTTTCAACTCAATTCGTAAACCATGAATACAAAACAACAAAAACAAAAAGAAAAAAACGAAAAAAGTGCTAAAATTGTGTAAACTTGGGAGTAAAACACAGAAAAACTGGGTGTAAGCGGTGATAGGATATTGAAACTAAAAAATACAACAACAAGAACAGCGGCTAGTCAGCCGGTTTCCCCATTTACTTGCTTTGCGAATCAAATGCTCAAAGTATTGGGTTTTTTCTGATATTTTTTTTTGTTTTTCTAAGCCGCCACCGGTTGTTTTTCTTTCCGTTTGCCACAGCAGCAGCAGCAGCCAAGAAGTGGCAACTACAAGTAGAGTAACAACGGCAACAGCAGCAACAACAACAATAACAAATCACAACCTTAACATATTGCTTGGTGGTTGTTCCATTATTTTAACAGCAAAAAAACGGCATTTAAAGCTTGTGAGTAATTTAGAAAGGGAAAGGGTTTAAAAGGGGGGAGGGGTGCCCAGTAAAAAAGGCCAAGGGAAGGGGAAGAGTACAAAGTCCCATATAAAATAGGAAACATAATACTTCCAGTCTAATAAAATACAAAGAATGAGAAGACAGAGGGAGACTGAGAGGAAGAGAGCATGAGCATGTGGTAATATTAGAGTCTAGTATTGTGGTAGGTAGGCTGGGCTAGTAGGTTGTTTTAGATGGCATGTGGCATGTGGTATGTACATACATGTTTGGTGGTGGCCATTATTACTTGCATAGACTTGGAAAATGTCTTACTTTTTTCCTATGGTGCGAGGTATTAATACCTTTCATTTCTTTTAAACAGTTTGTTTTTTATTGTTGTTATTGCTGCTGTTGTTGTTGCTGGCAATTTGCAAGTTAACGACCGAGGAAGTGCACCGACATAACGTTCTCTCTCTCTCTCTCGCTCTCTGTCTCCCTGCTCTCTATGCTCTGTACACGCGACTATAAAGCCACAAGTACTTCTAAGCCACACAAACATTCATCACGTCATGTTGCTGTTGCTGTTGTTGTTGTTGTTACCCGGTGATTACTGGTGTGTTGCTGTTGCTATTGTCGTTTTATTATCAAGTGATTGTTACTGTTGTTGTTGTGGCATTGTTATTATTCAGATATGCCATATAATTGTTGTTTTCTTCTTTTTTTCTCTCTCTCTCTCTCTCTATTATTATTATTATTGTTGTGGCTGTATAGTTACTATATAAGGCTTATTTTGCTGTTGTTGTGGTTGCCACACTTGCCACATCACTCACTCACTCTTTCGCAAGCCGCTCACTTATTTACCTACATACGTGCACATACGCTTGATAAACATTTTTTTGCGTGGCTGGATTTGTTTATTTGGCTGTTAAACCGGCAAACAGAGCTTTACAACCGGCAACAACAAACATAATAAAAACAATAGGCCATAGGCCATAGTACATGAAAAATACTCTACAAGTCTATATGTATGGTTTGTAGAGTAGTTCGCCTTAACGTGAGAGTGTGAGTGGGTGCAGGTTTTCTAGGAATTTCTTTTCATTTCAACACATACAATTTCAAACAATTGATTCCATTTTTTCTTTTTCTTTTTCGTTAATAAATAAAGAAATTCCAAAGACGTTTCAATTTCCAGCTGCAACACAACACTTAAGGCCAAAAGTATATAAACATCTGCGATGGTATGATTTGTTAACCCCAAAATAAGCAATAAAACAACGTCTCCTCCTTCAGCCATCGTTAGCTGATGTAAAATTGAACATGAATGTGGTTGCCAATCAAACTCTATGTTCTCAGGAATGTATAAGGCCTGCAAAAATACAGCCTTCTAGACCAATGAACAACAAACCATTGGTCTTAATCCTACCCACATAGCAATTTTAAGCTGCAACGAAGGTACACAGGCTATTTCTAACAGCAATTGACTTCAGATTATCCAGATTATCAAGAAAAGTTCTACCAAGAACCAGGACTTTGGCTCCATTGTGATGTCACAATCAATATTCTCAACCCAGGGATCAGACTCTTCTTAGAGGAAATCAACCCGAATCTAAAATAAAGCTTGCTTTCGCAGTAATCATTATATTTGATAGCTCGATCGAAAGAGTCAGACATTGAAAGGTTAAAAAACCTCCGTCTTCTCATAATAAGAATAGGGCACAGACACATGAGGTGAAAGACAGTCTCTTACTCCTCCTGCAGAAATCATTTGCCGGAATGCTAAGTCTATCGTGAGAATCCCTATTGCGCAATGAATGGTGATCCCATTAAGGGTCAAAAGTGAGCCGGTCTCCTCTTCATAGCCTTATGTAGCCAACAGAGTCTAGCAATATCGAACGTCCCTGTAAAATGAGCGGATAATATTCAAATTAACTGAGGCAATCTGAATACCTAAGCTCTGTATCAAGTCGTAGATTGTGAGCCTTGGCGAGCATTTGAAATGAAATTTGCCTAAGAAACAATCGTTGATTCAATTGCAAGGACGAACTTAGACATTACGTTCGTTAGGGACTTTAACGGTATATATAATCGACTTGCTTTTGATTATGTTTTCCCAGAGTAGCAACATATATACTCCAGGTTGGGCCAGCCCTCTGCTTTAATAGGTGGTCATAGGGGAGCCAATTAAGTATGGAAAATAATGCCTTGGTTGGAGTGGTGATTGGGATAGCGGACTGCCTGCGTACTTTGTCTATCAGTTTCCAGAACTAAGCAAAGCAAGACAATGGCACAGATAAGTAAGTGCAACAAGCAAGGCCAGGCGTATTTCCAAAAAGAGAATGATCAGGGCATCCCTTGGGCTTTCTAGAGAATAATGTACATGGGATCCATGTGAGCAGTAATGATACAAAGAAGATGGTTCCTTTAAATTCTTCTGCGACGTAATCAACATCATCAACACTGCCAAGTACTGGAGAATTTAGAACAGAGGCAGCAGGAGAGACCAAAAGTCCTGCCTTTACATAACCTATTATGTCTCAAAGAGGAGAAGCTACGACTTCCATCGAAATCGTTAGCTTGAAGCTTAAACATCCTCCCTCCCATGGGTCGTTTTTTATGTAATGTACAGTAACCAGCGCTGTTACAATGAGCTGATGGTTCCCAAGTTTCCCAAGCTTTCCACACAGTTCTTTTCGGAAATTTTTCTGTGGTGCTTAAAAGCATAGAACAGGTTTTTTCGAAATCATTACCACAGAAGTCTACCTTAATTGTTACGAAGAAACTATAGTATAAGCTTCATTTATGAGTCCCCAATAAGCAATAACTAATCTACTTAAAATGCTTTACCAAACAAAACAAAATATTAAAAACAACAAATATCTCTTCGGCGATAGCAAACCCTGGCAAAAACTCTGAGAGCAAAATAAAATTTCCATAAAAAGTTTCAATCTGTTCTTCAAACTTCAGGTCTCGTCACTCATGGACAAAATTAATACAACATGAGTGGTGGAGAAAATAGGTTGTAGTGCTGACTATACGGCTGTGATGACCAATGAAATGAGTTCCAATATTTAACTTCTACCCTGAAGCGATAGTCTTCGAAAAAACTATGGGCCCTACCCATCGCTTTGCTGCTGGTTGAGTCTTTGGTGTTAGGCACTCTTACTTCGCGTAAGAAATAAGTTCAGTTGCGAGGAATCGAACTAAATCCCGTTACTTTTGAGCAACGGAACGTTGTGAATCTTCGCTGTAATCATAGTTTCATCAAAAACCATCTGATGAGTCCTCGATTTGTAAGTTTTCTAAAACCTAAAACACCAATAATTAAACGAAGGTTTGCAGCTCTAATGTATCTTATATTTGCGATCTGTTAACCGTCCTCTGGCCTTTGAATGTGCTTACTTCCATGTGACAATCAAATTATTATTGCCAGTATTTCCAGAATAATTACTGAATGTGTGGCACAAAGCATTACAGGCTGCATCATTTGCATGTGGAACTAAATTTTCGTACGGCAATATGAGAACAATGCGACAACGAATGACAAAATTAAAGTCAATACATAGCCGAACACGGTTGGTAAATCTCCTTAATCATCAGACTTACAAAAGAATTTTGAAAATCTTAACCCACTTTTTCCAGATTAATGGAGATTTTAAAAATCCCATTGAAGTTCAACCGGCATAACAACGAAATTCCCACATACAATCACACATGCATAGGAGGAAAGTCATTAAAAAATTATTCTGAGGTTATGTTTTCGAAAAAAAAAAGAAGAAAAAAAATTAAAATTAAAATTGAAAATTCTTGAACCAGTTAATCCAGTCGTCGATTGTGTTTTTCATAATTTTGTGAATGCTTCACAAAATATTCTAGAGAACTCAACTATTAAAGCAGGCAGGCAGCAGAAGCAGCAGCAACAGCGATGATTTCATTCCATTCATTCATGCAACCAACCACAAACAATCATATGCAACCTAAAACACTACCCACCACTAAACCACTTCGTGCAAGATTAAGAGCAACAAATACTACAAAACAAAAAAAGCAATTAAAAAAATTACAACAACAACAACAAAAATAAATAATAATAAAAAATATGGAAATAAAAAGAGGTGGTAAAACCAGTTGTTGTTTATGTTCACCTTCAACGTCCTTTAGTTTACAGAATAAAAACCTACAACGATAATGGACGACAATGGCAACAGCAGCAACAACTTCTACAATGTTTGTTGAACAGTAAACACAACTGCTATGCAGCACAATAATAATGTTGCACGTTGCACAGGTGGTAGGGAGCACTATGAAATGAAGTACTTATAGCAGCAGCAGCAGCAAGAAAATCAACGAAAAGAAAACTGGCATCTAAGTATTGAAAGTCAACACGAATTGAATTGCAAACAGAAAAACCCAACTTAAAGACGGAGAAAATAATCGCCAACAAAATAGAATGAAAAACTAAGAAATACTGCGGCTATAAGAAGGAAACGTGCTACATGACTTGCTCTTAAAGATGTTGGTATTATACGAGTATGTTCGAAAAAAATTGAATTTTTTAAAAATCTTTCCAAGAGTTTAAAACAAAATCCTCTTAGATTTGGATGAATTACTTCACAACACCGGGTGGTGCAGATAGCCTACATAGATAGATTCAGATTTTCATAGAAGTTCTTTCATTTACTACCAAAATGCCGCCAGATCATGATATAGTTCTTGAGCACAGGCCAAGAAACATTCTCCTAATAACAGTATGACAGCCCGTAGACGGACAGAACCATCAATTTCTTTGCAGGATCCTTATATACGGTTTTCCATCTTTACATACATACATAATTGGCCATTACAACCCTTCAGTCAGGATTACGGCCTAGCTTCTCACACCACTCATGTTGTGTGCGTTAATTTTATACGTGAGTGGCGGGACCTACAGTTTAACGTCGACTCCGAACGACAGATTTTTGAGAAACTTTTCATGGCAATTTTATTTACTCTCAGAGTTTTTGCCAGAAATCTGATGAGAGGAAGTCGCCGAAGAAATATTTTTTTTTTCATATTTCATTTTTGATGTCTGACCTGGGATACGAACCCAGGCTTTACGAATAGTAAGCCAACACACTACCTACTACACCACGGCGACCTATGGTTTTCCATCTTTACTTTGACATTTAACAACAGCCATCTCGTTGAAGCTATGGCCTCGACAACGAGGATGAATGAGCTAACAAACAAAAATCTTAGAACATGGGCCGATAAAGCTCCACATAAGATCCAAGTGTTGATTTTGGTCATCAGTTCGCATTTCTTTAAGGACAACCAGGGCCAGGTGACGACAAGCAATGTAGACCGATCATTACCAACATCTTTTAACCTGAATTGGAAGATTTTGACACCAACATCTGCCACACAGCTCTTGTCTGAGATACAGCACGAGCGATTTGAGGTCGCGGTCATTGTATAATAAGAGTGAAAGGAATAAGAAGAAAAGAGAGAGAAAGAGACCATTCTGTAGTATAGCGCTGGTTCAAGGATATATTCGGAAACGCATGGGGAAACTATCGAATTGATTCCAAGCGAAAGTTTACACCGTCGAAATTGTACAGGAAGTACAGAGGACGGAACATAGCAATACTATTGGACAGTCAGGTCAGGATACCCCATCCTTTTTTTCGGGAGTAAGAAGAAGCGTAAGTTGGAAGGGTTATGATTGGCCAAATTAAAGTCCTCGGACAGTCTTCTAAATTCGAACAGATTTAAGGCAATCTTAACAGCGTCTGTTGGATAATTGCAATGAGTTAATTACGATTTGAGTTATGTATTACACTATCAACAATCTGAGGATTGTAACCAGCATTTTACCGGGTACAAAGGAAAAATTAATAGAAACGTTTTTCTAAAACCATGTTTAAATTTAAAATAAATAAACTTTTTACATGAAATATTTAGAAGTGGTAAAAATTGAGTTAAAATAACTTTTTTTTTGGACCATTTGCTAAATTTTCGTGTTGAGTGTATGTTTTAAAGCTTTTAAAAAAACCACTGATGCTGAAAAAAATGTTATCCTTAAGTTAAAATCTGGTGGCTTATCATTTGAAAAAATAGCCCACATAATGAAGTGTTCTAAACATAAAGTATTTAAGTGATTCACTATACAAAAAATATCGAAACTAGAGCAAGAAAGAGGAAAACGTCCAAGCGTTTTGATCAAATTTTAGTACAACATTCCAAAAAAATTCTTTTGAGTCATCTAATGGGCTTAAAAATATACTAGAGGCTCCAGTAACAAGCAGTACTATAAGAAACAGGCTCGAAGTCCAAGTTCAGTACCTCTTTTAAGTAAAACAAAAATATACAAAAAAGGTTACAATTTGCCAGATAACACCAAAGTCGAAAAAATTGGAACAAAGTGCTCCATCAAACGAAAATTGTTTTGTACGTCGCCCTGCCAATAAAGAGTTTGATCCAAAATGCACAAAAAAGACAGTCAAACAGGGTGGCGGGTCCCTAATGATATGGGGATGTTTTCAACGTTTTTTTTGATGCGTTTCTATTATTTTTTCCAAGCGTACTTATATTAATCTTTGTTATTGCTTGCCTGATCAGTGAAGCGCTTAACAAGCAGAAATAATGGCACAATGCTTGTTAGTTTACGGAATTTTTACTAAAAAACGATTGAGTGACACAACTAGGCTGCGTCCGTTCCTATTAATGAATGCGCGATTATTTCTCAGGGAAATTTTGGTTCATTCAAAAGTCACACTTATATGGTCTTCGGGACTTGAGATGTCGTTGGAAATTACATTGGTGATGAGGTAGCCAGGGCCGGCTCAAAGCTCACAATCTCCCACGTGTTACAGAGCGTAGGTTGCTTGATTGGTCAGTTATGAAATAGTTCGATATTATTGGGGTATGACTGAGTAAAATAACTTTTCGACCACATTATTGCTATTTGGTGTAAATATATTAAATGGTGGTCATAGTTGATCTATTAGGGTGTGTTGTTGGGTTAAGAGTACTTGGCATTTTTGTCGTTTATCAGCTCGAGTTCAAATCATGCTTCGATGATTGTTATTGGTTATCAATCAATCAAATCAATATCATTAGCTTAGGCAAGTTCTTGGATATATTCTTAAAGACTCTTTTGCTGTTATTAACGTTTACTACTTAGGCACCCACCCATAGATCAGCCTAGAACACCGTTCAGTTCCAATTAACCTCGTAACGAGTTCCGTGAAGCTTTCTCTCTAGAGTATCCTATATTCCACACGACATTTTTTAATTCCTGCTGGCAATACGCTCCAACGTCAACCTCATTTGATGTTTGCTGGGCTGTGTGGCCTATATTTTCTGGAAATTGCTTTTTTTCATGAGAGTTTATTTAAATAAGGTCTGGTCTTCTTCTTCTATTACATCTCATAAATACAATTAAAAAAAAATAATTAAAAATTATTGCAATTTACTTTACAACAGCAAATGAACGTACATTTGCTGACGCTGTTCCACATGTTCGCTGACATTGTGTTTGTGTTTGTGTTGGTGTAACATTAACGCAAACAATTAAAGAAAAAATAAAGAGAATGCAAGCAGATAGGGATATGGGCTACAACAGGACACTTAAATAATATCCTTTTGACGTCAAAGGCATACAACAAAGACATGTTGTAGTTGCAAGCAACATGAACGACAGACAGACAACAAACACTTAATAATGAAAAATAAATAATAAATCTATTAAAAAAAAAAAAAAATATGAAAATGCAATTGTAAAAAACTGTTTTCCCGTTAAGTGTGGCACATGGATAGATACATACATAGCTACGCTGACTGTTATATAAAAGGGAAGCAGGATACAACACAAAGCAGCAGCAGCAACAATAAAAATAAATTTTTAATTTGTGTCCTGTTATCAGATTACAATGATGATGGCAACAATGTGAGACACACAAATACACTCTCACATATATAAAGGGTGTTTTTTTTATAGAGGTATAGAACTTTAAGTTGGCATTACTTTTCAAGATGGCGACCGATTTAACAGCTGTCAACTGATTTATTCTCAGTTTGGTTTGGCAATTCATCATGAATAGACTCACGCCTGGACAACGCTTGCAAATAGTGCAATTTTATATCGAAAATTATGGTTCTGTGCGGAAAACGTATCGCGCACTACGTCCATTTTATTGTCGATAAAATCGTCCATCAGAGCAGTTAATTCGATTAACCATGGAACGTTTTCGCACCACGTTTACTCTTATTGATAACTCGCATCCCCAGAGACGCTGTACGGTGCGTACAGAAGAAGCTATTGCTGCTGTAGAGCGTAGCATTGAGGAAGACCCGAATGAGTCCATCCGCCATCGAGCACAGGAATTGGATCTGTGTCCATCCACTTTATGGAAGATTTTGCGGAAGGATCTTGGTTTGCGTGCTTACAAAATCCAACTCGTGCAAGAATTGAAGCCAAACAATCATCAAGTAAGGCGTAGATTCGTCGAATGGGCCCAAAACGAGATTTCCGTTGTTCCCGATTTTCATAAGCGAATTTTATTTAGCGATGAAGCACACGTCTGGTTGAATGGCTACGTCAACAAACAAAACTGCCGCATTTGGAGTGAAGGTAATCCTCAAGTGTATGTGGAAACACCGTTACATCCAGAAAAACTGACTGTTTGGTGCGCTTTATGGGCTGGTGGAATCATTGGCCATGGTGGCCAGAACGTTACAGTCAATGGTGATCGGTATAGAGCCATGATTACTAACTTTTTCATTCCTGAATTGAATAACCATGATGTCCAGGAGATGTGGTTTCAACAAGACGGCGCAAAATGTCACACAGCTCGTGCCACAATAGATTTATTGAAAGACACGTTTGGTGACCGTATAATTTCACGTTTTGGACCTGTGAATTGGCCTCCAAGATCTTGTGATTGAACACCGCTAGACTACTTTCTGTGGGGCTATGTAAAGTCATTGGTCTATGCGGTAAAGCCACAAACGCTTGACCATTTGGAAGACAACATTCGCCGTATTATTGCCGATATACGGCCACAAATGTTGTCAAAAAGTCATCGAAAATTGGACGTCCAAATTGGACTACATCCGCGCCAGCCGTGGCGGTCATATGCCAGAAATCATATTTGAAATGTAATGCCACAAGATTATCTTTCGGATAAATAAAATTCATGTCAATCGAATAATCCATCGTTGTTTTATTGCAACTTAAAGTTCTATACCTCTATAAAAAACACCCTTTACAAACAGCCATCATGTTCATCATCACTACTGGCTGAGTGACTGACTGACTGAGTGAGTGACTGGCTGACATCGAAAGGATGTAAAATACAGGCCAGGATAAGGCCTTATAAGTAAGGAAGACTTATGAGCGTTGCAATGAATGAATTGCATGTAGTATAACTGTAACCATAATAATGTATTGTTATTGTATTGTATTGTTTTGGCTACATGGCTGGCTGGGCTGTCTGTCTATCAATTGTGGCTTAAAACCATCATGTAAACTGGCTTTAAACAAATCTGGTTGTCATTGTGGCAGTTGTAACAATTTTCTCATCTCGTATACTATCATTCGGGGTATTTTGGAAAAATCCACAACAATAATGTTGTTGCCTGGTTTCTCTTTTTATGTTTCCGTTCCGTTTTTCTAATATTTCTTGATTTCTTGATTTTTTGTTTGTGGCATGTTTAGTTGTTCCGTTTTAATAGTAATAACGAGTGTATGTGTGTCTGTGTATGATGACTTTGATTTGTGGTATCTGTAACAGTCAGTGTTAATGTCAAGGTTAAGCATTGCACTTTACTTTCTTGCCTGCCATTGTTGCAAAACTACTTTTTTCTTTGCTCTACTCTCTCTCTCTCTCTCTCCCTCTTATGCTATTATAAGTGGCATTCATGCAAAAGTATGCCTCATCATCATAATCACGAATACAGCAAGAACAGCAACAGCAACGGCAACAACAGCATCAACAATGTCTTGGCATTGTTATTGCCACTTGTAATGTTTTTTTCCGCCTGTTTTTTTTTTGCATTTATGGCTCCATTATAAAAATTTTCTTTTCAAGCTCGCTCTCTCCTTCTCTCTCTCTCTCTCTGACTGTGTGTGTGTGTGTGTGTGTGTTACACTAACAAATGCCACAATTATTGTCAACGTCATTACCATCATCATCAACAGTCACATCATACAAGTAAGGCTCAGTTCTTTATCGTCATACTACTACAACTACCAAACTGACTGTCTATCTGTCTGCCTGTCTGTCTGTCTGCCTTTTGGTAGCCTGTCATTATAATTTTCATTTCTTTTTGCCATTGTTACTGCTCTTAATGTAACTGTTATGTTATTTCTTTCCTTTTTATTGCTGCTATCATCGCTGTGTAGGTATGTGTTGCTTGTTGCTGTTGCATGGTGTCGTCAATGCTGTTTTTATTCATCTTTCCTTTGCTTGCCTATTTGTTTTCCTTTGTTTTTCATCCTTTTTGTTGTTTTTGTCTTTAATATTCCTTATTTAAGTTATTAATGCCATGTATTTTCCATCTTCCCTTTATGCAGGCAGGCAAGCAACCTTGTCATGCCGTCCATACCGCTGTTAGCTAGCAGAGGGGGCAGCGTAATGTTAGTGTTGCAAATATGTAGGATCCTAGGCAATTAATTTGATGTATTTTCTGTTTCTGTTTCCTTTTTTTTTGTAGTTTTTCTTTTTTAATTTCTAATATTTTATGTAACTTGACATTAAAAGGCAAACAAATATTCATAAAAAGGGTATTAAAGCTGAAGAAATGGAATGAAAGTGACAGATTAAGAGAGAGAAAAAGAAAAAAAATTGTATTAAGAAGAGGGGGATACAATTGTAGGCAGCAACAACTAATTTAAGATTGCTTTTCATGGCAAAAATAGGGGAAATAAATAAAGAAAATTAAACAAAAATAATTTTAAAAAAATAAAGACGCAACCCACGTATTCACTCATACAACTGTACTAAGCTTCCCTGATTCTTTCCAGTTTGAACCCATAAACATCGCAATTCATAGATGCATTAATGGCTCACAGATTTCAAAAATATTGCTACGAAAATGGAAACGGTGTAACATCGTTCAACATTAAAATGAGCAAAAGCTACACAAACAAATACAACGAACTTGTTACAAGTCAACCAGCAACATCAGTATGAAAGAAAAGAGGATAGACAAGTAAGCGAGAACGCAATAACAAGCAATGTGGTGAACTAAATACACAAACAACAATAAAGTCGCTATAGAGTTCTCGAGAAAGCAAAACTACGAACGTTCGACTTCAAGAACTTTCATCAGACTGTTTACGTGAGCATATAAAAAGGCAAGACAAAGCAGGCAACGAGTAGTAAGAATTCAGTCAAACTTGTGTGAAGACACATTGCGTGTGAAGAGAACAGTCGTGGTTTGAAGATCGCCGTTGTAAAGATCTACCGAACAGTAGTTAGCGCTTACGAAAGCAGAAGTGCAAAGAAGAATAACGAACTAAGCCAATTGTTGTAACAGTGGCACACAAAATAGTGCGAATAATAAAGAATTTAATTAAAACTAAACACAACTTTATTTTTATTTTGTTTGCAATCAACGAACTCATATTTTAAACGATTTAAAAAAAGTGAAAACGTAACAATATGTTGCGCGATAATTCATTCTCATCATCACAGGATCTACATGTCAGGATTGAGACAAACCCTATTCTAAATAAAGGCGCTCTGAGTCTACAGTGTGCTGTTAAAATATCGGTTATCAGCCTCATCTTATTTCTTAATAGTCTGATGCACACACAGACCTCTTCTAATTGTAGTTTTCCAACAAACTGCTCTGATTGCCTCAATGAGAACAGTCTTCGCCTCTGTACATCCACCCTTTCATTCAGCATCCACTCCACGGAGGAAGTCTAACCCCATCTAGCGGCATGAAAGCCTTCTCGCATGCATTGTAGACCAATAGAGACTCAGGTTTGATATGACACAGCACTTACATAGCATCGCGTCTCCATGCTGTATGGAGAATGGGTTAACCGGAGCTACAAATCATACCGACAGAGTGTAATTGGGAAGCTGGACGGATACGGTCCTTGAGCTTAATTCAGTATTATTCAAGAGACTACCTCTGATACCAAACCAACTTTTTGGTTCAATTCATGGCACAGATGTCCGTAGGGTATTGTTACTATACTATAGGCTCTAAATATGGAGACCGGAGAACGAGACTGGGCCTCTGTATAGATAAGCCTGAAACAAAATTATGCCTCCGCCGGTCACCGAACCATAATAAGTTCTTTTAAGCGATATGGTTTGTAGTCTAATACGTAATATGTTGCTTTGGTAGACGCGAGGTCGTGAGTTCAAACCATAGCTCTAACACCTTGAACAACAACATGAAAATATATTTCTTTCGTCGACTACTTCTCAGCAATCTTTTGGCAAAAACTCTGAGAATAAATGAAGTTGTCATGCAAAAGCTTCAGAAATCGGTCGACGTTTAACTGTATATGCTACCAACGGACCCTAGGTTGTGCGAGAAGCAAAGTCATAATCTTGAGCAAAGGGTTGTAATGGCCCATTAATTAAGTTAGTAAGCGAAGGGAGGTGCAAATAGGGATCGCATTTAGTGACAACTTGGAATACTTGACACGGCACTTAGGTATTTTAATATCTTTAACTGGTAGTTAAGTGGTAAATTGGTAATTTGGGCACTAACATGTAGGCATACGAGATCGTGGACTGTGTTGGAATGCTAGATGGCGACTAACAATTACTCCATGCAATACACGGTATGCCTTATATGGGTGTCTATTTAGAAAGGAAAGTGAGAAAGTGATTGGAATTGTTATCCAAATATGCTTTTGTACGTTAGGCACAAAGCCTTACAAACGGATGGAAACGCCTCATCGACTAATTCGAAACAGTCGAAAATGCCAACAAATCTGGAACGATCTTTATGAGAGGAAAACCTGGTGTTTAAGACTTAATAAAGGTGACTTGAGTACACTAAAGAGTGTGCTCATGGAACACTTCTTCTTACACGCCTATAGGCGTGGCAGACAAAGATAAGTACAGGGCATGTATTGAAAACTTTAAAACGGTGACTTTACCAAGCTTTCGTAAGCTCGAGATCCCAATATTTTAGGGAAAACATTATAACTGACATAACCTATGTCAGAGGAAAGAACTGGAAGAAGCAAAGGAAAGTTTGGTTTGCTCCCCCCCTAAATGAAGAGCCGTTAACAAACTGAATTGATGGCTTTGGTGTATGACGACGGGGGATAAGACCTTGAATCGTATGAATTAACTCCGAAGTTTCAATATACCCAGCTTACCTGAGTGGTATATTTAAACATATGCATTCAAATAGAAAAACAGGGAAACTTACCTGCAAATAAAAGAAATAAAAATTATTTAGATTATGGTAAGAAAAATTGTAAGAAAAATTTAAAAAACAAAGTAAATATAAGGCAACGTTTTTAATATAAAGTCTCTTGAATAAAATACCGATAGATTCACAGATCACACAACGATCTTAAGAATTATTATAAACCCGTTGAGGAAACGAAGTCACTTGCAAGAGCGTAGGGTTAGGAAAAGAATATAGAAACGTTGTTTTGTGTTCGAGATGATAACAATTCACTGTATACATAAACAAATTGACTGAGCAATGTATAGGGTGGGCCATTTAAAAGTTTAAATTTAAAAAGTTCAATGAAACAAACACGATTTAAAATTGTTTCCAAATTTATTGTTTGTTGTGAAGTACCATTGTTCCAGTTATAAATGGAATATGATTTCATTCATATGGCTGCCAAGGCTGACCATACAGTGCCCATTCGATCGGAAAAATTTTGTGCACTTTTCAAGTGTATGCGGGGATCGTATCTCGTCAATGGCATCACGAATGTTGGTTTGTCTCTGGTTTGTCTGCATAACACTTTTCTTTAACGGCACCCCATAGAAAATAGTCCAACGGTGTCAAATCGCAGCTTCTTGGCAGCCAATTCGGCTAATTAAACGGCCATAAAATGTTTGACGCATTAAACCGATCGTGACATGAGATGTGTGGCAATTTACACCATCCTGTTGAAACCAAACATCGTTCACACCAATACCATGAAGAGCGGATATAAAAAATCGGTTATCATCGTGTGATAGTTGTCTCCATTGACCGTAATGGCTGCGCCGTCCTCAATTATAAAGCAATATGGGTCAATGATGCCTCTGCTCCACAAGCCGCACCAAAACAGTCACTCGTAATAGGTGCATTGGCTTCTGTAAGACCACATGTGGGTATTTTGATCCCCAAATACGGCAATTTTACTTATTAACGTACATACCGCCGCCGTAGTATAGCAGGCAGTGTGTTGGCTTATTAGACGAAAAGCCAGGGTTCATATTCCAGGCCTGACATCAAAACAAGATACAAAAAATATTTCTTCGGCTACTTCCTCTCAGCAGATATCTGGCAAAAACTTTGAGAGTAAATAAATATTACCATGAAAAGTTTATCAAACATCTGTCGTTCGGAGTCGACTTTAAACTAAAGGTCCCGCCACTCATGTATAAAATTAACACACAAACATAAGTGGTGTAAGAAGCTAGGCCGTAATCCTGACTAAAGGGTTGTAATGACCAATTATGTTATGTAACGTACGTATCCAATCAAAATGAAAATGAGCTTCGTCCGAAAAGATGTTTTTTTCGTTCTTTGGCAAAATCAACATCATCGTGCAGTTTCTCGTTAGTCCATCTAGCTAAGCGAAAATGTAGCGAATGGCGTCACACCGAGATCTTTTCGCAAAATTAAATGTAAACTGGTGCGTGATATGTTCAATTCTCAAGAGCGATGACGAGTTGATGTTGATGGACACTCTCAGGCACAGCTTCGATATTTTCGGTTGTAGATACTTTAGGAGCGCGTTTACGTCTTGGCGCAGCAACTATGAAACCAGTTTGACAAAACTTTAGCAAAGAACTTGCCTATACCGGGCACTGTTGGTCCCTATCTGCGACCAAATTTTGCACTAAATTTTCGTGCAATTTCCGACCAATTGTCTTTTTTTTTGGAAATAAATTTCCATTAAATCCCAACGTTGCTCAAGCGTATAACGATTGATTACGTTCAGTGGAGATAATATATTGAATTTTGTGACAGGATAGAATGGCACAAATATTGTCAGTTTCGAAATACCCGATGGTTCAATTTCAAAGCGATATAATGCCAGGACCCAAACCACTTTATACAAGATTTTCATGGTTGTGGTGGGGTATTGCAATATTTAGTAAAGTGCGAACGTTTCAAACTCTCTTAATAGATTTTATTTGTTTTAAATTCTCTCAGTATTACGATTCTTTTTTTTTAGAATTTTTATTTACTCTCAGATTATGATTGCCATCATTATTAAAAGTATTTCCTTCAAGAGCAGCAAGACACTTTTCTTATGCTTTAACATAATCCGTGTTACAAAAATTGTGAAAATAAACAACATCATGCAACACTTGCAACAAACAACTTGACAACACAGACATTAGCGTCAACAACAAGTACAAGTATAACAAACGATATGTACAAAACATAAAAAAAAGAAGAAGTTGTAAGGGGGACGGACATAATAAAAAAGTGAAACAAAACTACATAAAAAGAAAAGACAAGAAAAGAAAAGAAAGGAAAAGAAAGAAAAAATTAGTAAAACAAACATAAAAATCAACCACAAATAACCACAAAATAATCAAATAAAGAAGAGAAGCTGCTGTGAGCTGTGAGCACTTTTTAGTAACCACTGTGGAACAAGACCACAAAACCTACAAAAAAAAGAAACAAAAAACAATGCAAAGAAAAAGGCAGATGATAATGGAAAAAGGAAAAACCTTATAATCATGATGTGGATGTTGCAAAAACACAAGGGAAACAAACCGAAAAAAGTGCAACTGTATGTACGAGTATGTGCAACGAATTAAAAAAATTACAACAATGACAACGAAAAATAAAACAACAACACCAACCGTAATGACAAAGAAGATAATGGTCGCCCAAATGTCTACAATTGTTAAAAGTAAACATTTTTACAACTTACAACACAGTGTATCTACAGTCACAGAAAAAAGTCTACAGACACCGGTGTACATAGAATTTTTTCCCGCTGATTTTTATCAATTTAAAACAGATGCCGTAGCGTTTTTTAAAGCATTTACAATCAAGAACGTCTGAACGGCAAGACAAATATGAAAAAAATATAACATAGAAAATAATGTGATGTATGTAGACTTTTTTCTTTGACTGTAGTTTTATAAAAGTGTGAATGGAAGCTGTACTATGATGGCAATGCCAATGTTTTCAACAACAAATCGAAGGAGACTATCTTATATGACAAATGGAAGACACAAAAATCTCTAACTGGCCAAAGCCAGATGAAACATTAAAGGCCTGCTCAGCACTATAAGCAAGTCTCTGGAGTTAACAATATAAACTACAACGCTGCCTGCTTACATCTCAAATGCAATCTCACGTAACGAGTGTAATTGCCAAAAAGACAATGTGGAAAATACTTTCAATCCAGTCTGATGGCAATACATGCCGAATAATCCGAATACTAAACGTAATCCCCAAGTCGCGATTATCTCGTAGGTAGCGTGAGACGAGAACCCAGGGTTCAAACCCCTGTCCAGGCATGTCGAACAAAAAGAAAAATATTTATGTGAAGAAATATTTCTACGGCGACTTGCTCTGAGCAGACTTCTGACAAAAACCCTGTATTAACATCGCTACTTAACCATGAAAATTCGTGAAGCTAATCCTAATACCTTTAAGAAGAAATAGCTCTAGATTGCATTGTGTTCAAATGCTTACTATTTAAAGGGCAGTACTTGAAAATATTTCAGCGTTGATGCGGTTGATTAGTAGGCACTATATTGTCCTGAAGGTGAGCAAAAAGTCCGTATATGACAAGGGGTGAATAATACAAGAGCAGTCAAAAGGCCTAACATCCTAAGGAATAAAAAAATTTTGCGAAAAATCCCAAATAGTAGTTGATAGTGCACTGCGAGATTAGGTCGCTGACGGACTATTGCAGGGCGCGTTGCGATGAGGAGGAGTTGGAGACTATCGAACACCTCCTCTGTAACTGCCCAGCCCTTGGTAGATTGTGATTGAGGACCCTTGGCAGGGCCTTCTTTGGGAGCTTGAATTCAGTGTCGAGAGCCGACTTCAAGGCTCTCCATAGATTCATTAGTGGCTTAGGCTGGTTGAGAGGTGCTAGGACTTCATCGGTGTAGTCGCGCTCTCCCACCCTTTTGTTGTGTCTGGTCTGTGTGATTCCTCTGCTTCCCACTCCCCCTTTCCCATATACCCTCCTTTCATCCTATCCCCCTATATTATATTTCCCTCCTTTAGGACGTTGTAGAATGAGTCAATCCGACCTCCGGGTACTGTACTTGTCTTGATTGACAGGTACACGTCCTCTAACCTAACCTAACCTAGTTGATAGTGGATAAGAATAAGTGAACGAAAGGTTCTTGGTTCAAAACCCAGCTGCACAGACATGTCGAACGCAACGAAAATATGAAAAGAAATATTTCTTTGGCAGTTTGCTCATACTCAGCAGGCTTCTGGCAAAAACTCTGACAGTAAAAAAAAATTATACAGTAGGCCCCGCTACTTATGGATAAAATTAACACCTACGACACGGATGGTGGGAGAAGCTAGGTTGTAATCCTGACTAAAAAATTGTAATGATCAATTAAGCAAGTGCGCAAGAATCTATTCGCACGTTAATGATCGTAACAATTCTCCATCTGAGCAACAAATTGATTAACTATAGGGGGTTTTGCCCTATACAGTTAAAGAAAAAAGTCAACATACATCACTGTATCTAGACTTTCTTCCTGCTAGTTTTTTCCAAAATGAAAAAGATTATGTAGCGTTGTTAAAGTCGGTTACAATTAAGAATGTTTGAAGAAGAAACGAATTTGAAAAAAAATGTAACGTAGAAATTACTGGGAAAAAGTCTACATACCGTGGTGTATGTAGATTTTTTCCTTTGACTGTATATACTCAAAATGGTTTCGTGGTGTATAACTTAGTAGTGCCTGACAAAACAAACTTAAACATAATTTCACAATGGATTTTTGATTTTTTTAAATCACCTTCAAGATGTGCATGCAGCCCTGCACTCTCTTAAGGGGCCAATATCAACAACAAACTTAATGGGATGATGAAGAAGTACGAATCAAAGTTCCTCACCACCCTGTACAATAGAATACAAATATAATTCCATGGGAGAGTTTTTTCTAACCTTGAATGCTAATAATCTTGATCGAGATGTATGTATAGAGCAGAGATCAGCAATGAATTGCTTTTTCGCTGCTCATAAGTACTCATGAAATTTTGAGTATGAAAGAGTCAACAGTATTGAAATCCAACTACTCTGATTCATTCGTACTCACTACAACATTGATTTATAAGTACAGCTTGCAATGAGTGTGAGTACAAACTCATAACATTCGAAATATGTTTGATTCATTCGCCTACTCATTCAGATTCATAAATTTCGAAAATACTTATAATACTCATAAACGATTCGAGTGATTCGAATCATTCGTCAAAATTTACAGTCTTAGTTGTTGTTGCATTTACAAAAAAAGAAGAAAGAAAAAGACAAAGAGACAGCAAGCTAAGCAAACACACAATCTTCTAGTGAGTATTGTAGTGTTCGTACACGAATCAGACTTATTTTGTGATTCGTGTATACGATGAGTAAAGGAGAGTCGAAATCAACAACATCATACGTCTTGTTAAGTATGAGTACGATGAGTACTTCAAACTTCGAATATGAGTAGTATGAACATGACATTAAAATAAGTATGAATGCGTATAAGTATAAGAAATTATGAGTATGATTCGAATCTACTCATCTTTTTGAATACTCATTGCTGATCTCTGGTATAGAGGTCGTCCCCATGTTCTGGTACCTGAGAGAATTTCCATTAATCACCATCGTCGATATCTCATACTGAGATAGTCTGACGAAAATAAAATCAAATAGGATATCACTCGAGCCACTAATTTAGTGAAATTGAAATTATCCCACAGTTCTGCACAAAAACAGATGGGTGCATAGGGACTTAAAGAAGCTGTGGGCACAAGTGGCCATAGGTTAGGTTAGAGGACGTGTACTTGTCAATTAAGACAAGTACAGTACCCGGAGGTCGAATTGACCCATTGTACAACGTCCTAGTCTCTCACACCACTTATGTTGTGTGTGTTAATTTTATACATGAGTGGTGTGACCTACAGTTTAAAGTCGACTCTGAACGACAGATTTTTATTTATAGAGAAACTTTTCATGGCAATTTTTATTTACTCTCAGAGTTTTTGCCAGAAATCTACTGAGAGGAAGTCGCCGAAAAAATACTTTTTGTATTTTTGTCTTTGATGCCTGGCCTGGGGCTCGAACCCAGGCTTTTGCGTCTAATAAGCCAACACACTACCTACTAGACTACGGCGACTTCTAGAGTGGCCATAAATCGTATGTAGAAATGAATGCGACCAGTTTCATTGACATTTCAAATATTGTTTTAAGATGAGAAAATTATTTTCTATTAAATAAACCAAATAGCGAAACGCACCAATGATTTCGCCTTTAAAAATTCAATAAAAATTACCACAAAAAAAATTAAAACTTACAGCAGAAAAAAAAATTAAGAAAACTAAACGAGCCAAGTAAAGAATTTCGGCAGGACACGCACTTCATTGGCAACAATCCAACTGAATAGACACAAAAACAAAAACCAAGAAAGAGAGAGAGAGAGGCAGAGAGGGCGAAAAAAACAAATTCAATTCAAGTCATTTAGAAAATTTGTTTCCATTGCTGCTAAAATCCCTGTGAAACCCAAACAAATCATAAAAACCAACGCAGCTACAATAAAAAAACAAAAAAAAAACAAAAAAAAAACAAAAAACAACTAAAACCAACAACAACAACAACATAAAATGTTTTAAACAAAATTGATTTGTTAAACTCTGCAAAAAGACGAAAAAAGTAACAAGAAAACAACGATAAACTCTTCTACACAATTTGTTTTTCAAGAAGACAAACGGGGTCCCACATAAATCCACTGTTCGCAGAGGGGGGAGTACATAAGTAGTAGTACATCATCCAGTGGAAAACTTAAAACTTAAAAATATAATCCTATTGGAGCAAATCAACTTCATTGAATCGAAAGAGAGAGAGAACAAAAAAACCACACCAGTTGAGTGAGAATAGAAAATTTAAAACGAAGGCAAAACCACGAGCAAGTTAGGGAATCCACATGCCAAACTCATAATAAAGTTGGTGGCTGCTAGAGTATGAAAAAATGAAAAACAGGAAAGAAAAAACAACAAATTGTGACATGTCATAACATTTTGAAATGACATGACATGTCGTCTGTCACATGTTCAAATGGGGAATAGAGAAGAGACACACACTGTCGGCTATTCATGTCTATAAGTGAATAAGAATTCACCAAACAAACACACAGCAAACATACACAGGAGCGTAGATATTGAGGGGGGTAGGGGCAAATGACAGTTCTGGCAAATCGGATTGAATTGCCCGCGACAGGCCTTACTACCACTAATCTTTCACGGTGTCGAATTGTATTACTTTCCGCAATCGTTATAAGTTTTCCTTTAGTTTCAGGTTTTACAAAATATATTGGGTTCTTGTATTAGATGTAGTGGGGAAGAACTTTGCTAAGAGTCGGACTTCTACTCTTTCCCAAGCGATGAAGGTTTTGCCTTATTTTCCTACGTTGCTTGTTGTAAATTTCTTTCCCTTAGGAGGATCAGGCACGATTATTCGAGTATGGATTATTCGAGACAGGAGAATAATTGTCGTTATTTTGGATAATAATGTTGGATAATCTTCTGAATACTAAAGTTCACAGTATTATCGCCAGCAAGGCCACATGAGACCATCTCTAACACAGTTACAGCTCATATAAGCCTTTGGCAATCCTTACTTACAGTGGTGGCCTTATAATTAGAAACGACTTAGCAACATGTATGTTTGTTAATTTGTTTTACAGTTTTCACTGTGTACCTGGGATCAAAGGCTTTGTTTGGAGGACGTCTTACATACGCTTTTCCATCAGATTGGGACAAATTAAACTTGGATTCGTCACTCCAGAGAACTCTGTCCCAGAAACATCGTTTCTAATTATAAGGCCACCACTGTACTTACTTAATTGACCATTATAACCATTTAGTCAGAATTATAACCTAACTTTTGACACCATCCATGTGGTCGGAACCTATAGTTTGAAGTCGACTTCGAAATATTTCGTGACAATTTTTTAATTCATTTAATTTTGTTCGAGATGTCCGAGCTAGGTTTTGAACCACGAGCTCGCATTCCCATCACCTATTAGACTACGACGACATAACACAGTAGCCCTTACGAGAAGGAAACAAAAGAGTACCAAATGAATCTAAAATGCTTGTTATGATTCCTCCCAAAAGCCTTTACAGTCCGATAAGGCCGGTCCAGAGGATTTCGGAGCCTAACACCCTCCTTAACTGTCCCCTGAACAGAACAAGAAGACCCTATGATTTCGTGCTTCACAACGAAACTTAGTAACAAAAATGAATGAAGCAATCTGGAAGGAGTATACCCACTTAAAAGGGGGACTAATTATTCTGTTGTATACAAAGGGGTCGAGAAGGGATCTTGGAACAGAAGCAGAAGTTTTTGATTACACAATGAAATATTCCGAGTGCATAGGGGAAAACGTGGGTATTTTCCATCTTTCAAATCTATGCCTTCGAAGGATGTGCTCAAATCAATTTTGGCAGGAAGTAAAAAAGACAGGATATAGAAAGGTTATTTGACAGTCAGGCTGACATTTAAGCGCTCAGCTATTATGATTTTAAATCTTAGATAGATTGCGATTGTCTGAAAAAAAAAACTGAATCAAACAGATAAATAGAATAACTTTACCCGCTGCTGAGACCTACATCTGTAGGTCAAGTGTTAATTCTCTACAATTAGTAAGCACAGACGAGCCTGCAAGGTGGTCCCAAGAATCTTAACTCCCATTTATAGTCTTATTTTTAACAAAATTACTTTATATGACGATATGTAGTCTGAGACAATTTGCGCGGGTCTCGGAGATATGAATAACTTTACACAGCCGTGGATGTGTAGACTTTTTAGCAACTGGGCTTATTGTAGAAGAAATCTGTAAATCTCTTTCGGAAATTACATTACCAATGAAACATAATGATGCTGGAAAGCCTAGGTAATGGACTAGCGAGTATCAAAGATCTCACAGTCACGCATCGGCGTCATAGGATTACTGATGATAAAAACTCAAATCCCACAATATCAAATGTTAACCCCTAATACTTCGCTTCGAGTTTATATTCACATGTAAGTACGATTACATTTACGATTGAAGTCGCCGTGGTCTAGTAGGTAGTGTGTTGGCTTATTAGACGAAAAGCCAGGGTTCGAGCCCCAGGCCAGATATCAAAATAAAATACAAAAAGTATTTCTTCGGTGACTTCCTCTCAGCAGATTTCTGGCAAAAAACTCTGAGAGTAAATAAAAATTGCCATGAAAAAGTTTCTCAAAAATCTGTCGTTCGGGGTCGACGTTAAACTGTAGGTCCCACCACTCATGTATAAAATCAACACACACAACATAAGTGGTGTGAGAAACTAGGTCGTAATCCTGACTGAAGGGTTGTAATGACCAATTATGTATGTATGTAAGTACGATTACAACATCCCATATAGGAATGTTGAAAAACTCATTGCAGTTAATCTTCGTTTGAATGCCGTGGTGACTGGATACTCCTAACCTAACCTACTGTCCTCTTTAAACACCGCACAGTCTAAACTCGTATAGGCTTTCGGTTCAGGCATTTTTTTCATTGATCATTAGATTTTATTTTATGTGTGTGAAGATAAATTCGAATTTGAAAATCCAAGACGCAATCCATAAATTTTAGCAGCGCCACAGACAGAGCGTTAACAGAGGAAATTTTTCTCTTGACAGAACAAAATTTGCCCTTAATAGAGCACTGTTAGGTGTTAAACAGTATCCATCGGAACAAGCCCACTTGTTCAGGAGCTAACCTTAGGGTATATACTAGGTCTATGAGTGCCATAAGCAATATACAATGAACACATACAAAGTGATATGATATTGAGAAAATTGGCTTTGAAGCTATAAATTTGTTTGCTTGAAAATTCTTTAGAAGATCAGTGGCCATTTTGGAACATATAAGAAATAGTACAGCTACCCGACTACATGCAAATGGTAGTCCTCTTTCGAACCGTGGTAGTGGGATAACTTGAATATGGATTTAGGATTTGAGAAAATTATACCCCTCCATCTCCCGTCAACCAACCCATACACAAATAATAATGTTCATAATGAGAATTAAATTTTTGTGTCAATAGTCTGCAATTATTGCAAAGTAGGAGACTAATCTATTGATAGCCACTGTTAAACAGTTAACAGTGTTCTGTTAATAGCAAATTTTGCCCTGTTAAAGACAAAAAGTGGCGCTGCTAAAAGCGTGGGTTTGCATCTTTGATTTTTAAATTCGAATTTATCTTCACACACGTGTTTATTTTTCAATTGCAGGATTATGCGCCACTTCCGATAAAATAACTTGCCGTATGTCCCCTCCCATAAAACTTCCAGTTGCATCAGCTACTGCATTACGCACACTCACACAAACAAGCAAGCAAACAACAAACACAGGCAATTTTAGCAAAAACATTTTAGGAAAATGAAAAGAGACAGTTGGAAGGCATTTAAAAAAAAAAACGAAAAAAACTGAAAAAAAACCAGAAGAAGAGATGAATGTAGACAATTTGTCATGTCATTTAATTGAGAATTGTGAAAACTATTATTGCGATATTTAATTAAAATTGTTTAGTTTTTCGGTTTTAGGTGTGAACGAACGTGCAAAACTTAGTCTTTTCCGTATACATACGAGTATGAATGTATGCTGCTACTACCACAGAGGAGAAGCACACACAGGCAAAGGGACTGCAAATAGTAATAGACGACGTACACACTGGCACTTGCACCAACTAAGAGTCTGTCTTTCTATAAAAATAAACCACAAATTGAAAATGTTGCACAACAAGGTGTCAAAATTTTGTTGTTGTGGCATAGAAATAATAATAATAGACTCGTATGTTAACACATACATATGTAAACTGTTACAGTATGTCCAATAGACGAGGGTAAGCTGCAAAGAAACAGTTGTTGGCATTAAGGATTTTTTTTTTTTTTTTTTTTTTTTTTGAAAAACTGGAGGAGTCAACTCCTTGGAATCGGGAACTTCATAACACTAGGATTGTCTCCATTCTTTAGTTGATCGGTTTATTACATCTTTTATATTAGATTTAGCGACGTTTACAACTTGAATTGAGTTGCCATACATAAAGGACACATTAATTTTCGCCTATTGGCTTAAAGTCAAACTATTCTTGTTTATTTACATGTGACTTTATAACTCACTTTAGGAGCGTCATAGTTTATATAGTCACTGAATTCTTAAATGAAACCATTAAAGAAAGACACCTTAGAGTGAGTTGAGACAATGCGATTCATTGAATTTTGTGAGCACATGGGAAAACTCGCTGGTACCTTTCGCGTGAAGGTGTATATATCATCGAAAGATGCGCTCAATTCAACCTGCTTTGTAGGGGTACATAAGACATGACATAACAATTCCATCTGACACAGACAGGCCGAAATTCGAGCACTCGTCTCCTATGAGTTTAAATCGAAAATAGTATGGGACTATCTATCGAAGTCTGAACAGCTAGGTACACAGGAAAAGGTTACCCTAACGTAGGAATTCTTGGCAAAAAGTAAGCATACGAGATTGCGAGGAGGTGAGAACCCTTCTGTGGATTGGACAAAGAGAGACAAAGACTCTTATGAAACCAAGTGGGTTTGAAACAATCAAAACTCTTGTTGGAAAGTTACAATAAAAGGAGATCAACCGGAGGTTGATAAAAGGTTTTTTTAACAGGGCATTGTAGACTCAAGTAAAATCGTTCAGAATGGAGATTGTCTCGAGCCCAACGTGTACATGCTGTGACGATAAAAATGAATTTTCGGAGTATATTCTCGGAACCTGTGACGCATTAATGCATCCCAAAAGGATACACCAGGGTGCATACCATGTACTGGGCAAGGAATTTGCAATATTAACATCGAGCAGCATCCTGAAGTTGTAAGGCAATCGGCTTTGAGGAGAAATTATAGACCGTATAAGAAATGGACGATATTTCGCTGTAGTCTAGTAGGTAGTGTGTCGGCTTATTATAAGTAATTGCCACGGTTCAAAACCCAGGTCAGACGTCAAAATGAAAATACGAAAAAATATTTCTTCGGCGACTTCCTCCCAGCAGATATTTGGCAAAAACTCTGAGAGTAAAAATAAAATTGCCATGAAAAGTTTCTCAAAAATCTGTCGTTCGGAGTCCACTTTAAACTGTAGGTCCCGCCACTCATGTATAAAAATTAACGCACACAACATAAGTGGTGTGAGAAACTAGGTCCATAAACGTGACTGAAGGATTGTAATGAGCAATTATGTATGTATGTATGTGGATGTTTCGTTACAGTCCTAAAGGGAACTAACAGAAAAAAATGAAGCGTCGTCATAGTGTAGTTACTAGCGTAAAATCTGAAAAACCGTGTCCTCTATCTGATTGATAACACGTCTATTAAGATCACATTCTCGTTATTTGAGGGGCCACTGAACAATACTTTTTTGCGATAAGTATAGTGAATAATACAATGCACACGATGTCAGTTATGAATAAAAATTTAAAATGGCTGCCTTCCAAAATGTATCAATACAAAGTTTGTATGCAGGTCTACTACTGTATATAAACTATGTAGATATGCAAAGTAACCAAACAATGCATCAACTATAATTCAGATGCCTGATTGTTTTTTGACTGCGTTAAAAATACACATTGACGACGTTTTCAAATAAAATACATTGTATATATTTTGTACAGCGGCATTATGAAACACGATACAACTTTGTTCAAACACAAAGCAACTAACATTTTGGAAGGCAGCCAATGTTTGTATAGTGCAGGCACCACTACGAGATCTTATTTACAAATTGGACCACGTGAAGGCTCCGCTCAAGAGTTCTTAGAGACTTTGCAAAATAAAGAAATGTAAGTTGATGGTGGTATTTGCTTACGTCTCTGCACGTCTAATGAAGGTATAATGAAGGTATACATAACTCCCATATTGGCTTAATTTTGTATTCAGCTTTGTAGGAATTAACTTCACTGTATTACCACTATTAGGATCATAAGTCTGTCACAACATCATTAATACTAAATTTGGTCTATTGTAGCAGCAGTAGAAAGCTCTCTTTCTTTTGAGAATGTCTTGGGTTGTTATAGTGGGTATTGTGGTGAGAATCTTTGCTAATTAAGTTCTGTTCGTTTTCGAGAGATGGTACAGCAACAAGGCATTCAATCATGGTCCTTGTTGATATTGTCTACTTTGGAGAACTTCCCTGACTTCCTAAAAAAATTTATTTAGAAAAGGATAGAAGGGGGATAGAAGATTCTAAAACAAGATTACTCATGACAAACTAGCATGCCAGCTCAAATAAAAAAACTTCGTGTAGTACACTGCAAATTATGGATACTCTGGTTACTTCTTTAGCCTTCCTTCTTATTTGCATGAGTAACACATTTCCGCTTAAAAAATTTTGAACTCAATCCACGAACGCTTCTTCTACCTTTAGAATTAAAATTTTCTGTAGCTTTTCAATAATTCATGCACCCATAATTATTACGTACTCAACCAGTCATTGCAATGCTTTAGTTAGTAAGGGTGTTTTTTATGGAGGTATAGAACTTTAAGTTGGCATTACTTTTCAAGATGGCGACCGATTTAACAGCTGTCAAGTGATTTATTCTCAGTTTGGTTTGGCAATTCATCATGAATAGACTCACGCTTGAACAACGCTTGCAAATAGTTCAATTTTATTTCGAAAATAATGGTTCTGTGCGGAAAAAGTATCGCGCACTACGTCCATTTTATCGTCGACAAAATCGTCCATCAGAGCAGTTAATTCGATTAACCATGGAACGTTTTCGCACCACGTTTACTCTTATTGATAACTCGCATCCCCAGAGACGCTGTACGGTGCGTACAGAAGAAGCTATTGATGCTGTAGAGCGTGGCATTGAGGAAGACCCGAATGAGTCCATCCGCCATCGAGCACAGGAATTCGATCTGTGTCCATCTACTTTATGGAAGATTTTGCGGAAGGATCTTGGTTTGCGTGCTTACAAAATCCAACTCGTGCAAGATTTGAATCCAAACGATCATAAAGTAAGGCGTAGATTCGTCGAATGGGCCCAAAACGAGATTACCGTTGTTCCCGATTTTCATAAACGAATTTTGTTTAGCGATGAAGCGCACTTCTGGTTGAATAGCTACGTCAACAAACAAAACTGCCGCATTTGGAGTGAAGGTAATCCTCAAGTGTATGTGGAAACACCGTTACATCCAGAAAAACTGACTGTTTGGTGCTCTTTATGGGCTGGTGGAATCATTGGTCCGTACTTTTTCAAAAACGATGGTGGCCAGAACGTTACAGTCTATGTGGTGATCGGTATAGAGCCATGATTACTAACTTTTTCATTCCTGAATTGAATAACCATGATGTCCAGGAGATGTGGTTTCAACAAGACGGCGCAACATGTCACACAGCTCGTGCCACAATAGATTTATTGAAAGACACGTTTGGTGACCGCCTAATTTCACGTTTTGGACCTGTGAATTGGCCTCCAAGATCTTGTGATTTAACACCGCTAGACCACTTTCTGTGGGGCTATGTAAAGTCATTGGTCTATGCGGTAAAGCCACAAACGCTTGACCATTTGGAAGACAACATTCGCCGTATTATTGCCGATATACGGCCACAAATGTTGGAAAAAGTCATCGAAAATTGGACGTCCAGATTGGACTACATCCGCGCCAGCCGTGGCGGTCATATGCCAGAAATCATATTTAAAATGTAATGCCACACAAGATTATCTTTCGGATAAATAAAATTCATGTCAATCGAATAATCCATCGTTGTTTTATTGCAACTTAAAGTTCTATACCTCTATAAAAAACACCCTTTATTATAACCTAGCTTCTCATACCACTTATGTTGTGTGTGTTAATTTTATACATGAGTGGTGGGATCTACAGTTTAAAGTCAACTCCGAATCACAAATTCTTGCGATATTTTTCATGGCAATTTCATTTTACTCTATGTTTTTGAAAGAAGTTTGCTGAGAGGAAGTGCCCGACAGACACTTTGCTTATATTTAATTTTGCTCGAGGTGTCTGAGCTGGGATTTGAACCAAGGGCTTGCGTCTAACGAGCCAACACACTACATATTTGACTCCGACAACTACAGTAGATAATTCCGAAACAAAAATTGTAAAAAAGGACCACCCTCGTATATATCCTTCTACTTCTCACACAGTCTATAAAGATGTCGCACAGTGCTGTTGTACATCTTTGTTATATAATAGCCCAGCCAATGTAGTTTTCGTTTCGTTGGTAGGAGTTGAGTTTTTGCGATAACTTTTGACGTCTCTTTCTAAAGAATTTCGTAAACTTTTAAAGTTGAACGACAAATAAACAAACAAATATTGCGGCGGCGGCATTGGTATTTGTTTTGGTAGACAGGAGAGGATGGTGTGTGTGTGTGTGTGTGTGTGTGGTGAAGTAAAGTTTGTTGCGAAGTTTGTTTAGAAATGATTTGAAGAAGCGTTTAAGAAAACTTGAGGTTTAAAAAGGGAAATGTTAAGAAATATTGTCTAAGGCGCTTAAAGAAATAGTTTAAGGCACAAGAGCTTGGGATTATTTACGTAACATTTCCAATTTTCCTTGTGCATGGTTTTCAAAGAGGTAGTTAGGCGCCATACGATAACTTCATTCAAAGTTTATCTCATTGAAGATTATCTGATGGAAACAAAGTTGCGTGGCGCTGTATCGCGAATGGTAATTTGTGTCTCCAAAAAAGGTTTCGGCTTTAAGGGAATACCAAGCCAATATTGGCTTTTATTAGGAGCTTAATTTAACCTATGCTCAGGTGCTAATTCCGTTTTCCTTTTTTCAAGTCCCCTGCATTTCAATCGAGAGTTTTTTTTTGTGTTTCTATTTTGAGATTCGCTTCACTGGAGGTCCACATTAAAGAGAACATTTAACTTCAGACAAATTATTAACGGGCCATAATTAATAATTAAAACGTTGTCGTAATGCAAGGATGAAGAAGAGAGCGAGAGGAAGGTGGTGCAAAAAACAAATCCAATTAGAAACACTTTGAAAGGAAAATGAAAAACGAAAGATGAAAATAAAGGATGAAAACAAGTGAAGAAGAAGATGTATGACATGAAAATGAATCCTTTTCGATGTAATTAACAACTACAACAACAACAGCAACAACAACATCTTTGGTGCGTCAGCAAGTTCATCGTATATATTCTGTGCAAGATTTTCCAAGTGATAGTTCTCGTCCTAACACTTCATTTATTTATTAAGAAGACACCAGAGTCAGCATAAGAATTGCCAGCAAAGAGAGAGAGAGAGCAGAGAGAAGAAATCTTGATATGAAAACAACTTGACAGGAGGACAAGTATGCTGGACGCATGAATGACTGAGTGAATGAATGAATGAATGAATGAGCCAGTAACGAACGGCATAAAGGTATATGAAGTAACGCCAAAAAAAGCAACGAAGAAAAATTACGAATTACTGCATGAATGAGTGAAAGGAACACGAAACGCTTACAATTTATGACTCAATCAAAATGTAATAAAACGCTGAGATAAGATGGGAAAGAAAGAAAACAAAACAAAACAAAACAGAAAAAATAAACAACAAATGAAAGGACATTTTATTAAAGAAGATTTCAAAAAGTCGGATTAGGAGAAAAATGGCTTTAAAAAGAAGAAAACTACGCCGTAAGAAAATGCAGTTAAGTAAACATAAATATTTATAAAACGATGTCAACTAAAGGAAGGGGGGAGCAATTAATTCTTGTTAGTCATTCACTTACAAAATGATTTGATTTCTGTTGTATTATATTATATGTCATGCATGGTCAACATATAAATCGTCTCTAACCGGGCCTTTATTTTCCTTTCGACATGTTGCAGTTTGTTTCTGCTTCAGTTTTTCTATTCATGCGTAATATCTTCTTTGAAACGTTGAACGTATCTTTGCTGCCCCTTGCTTCTATTGCTCTGTAATTACACGGATATAATTGCACACTGGCTTAGCGGATTTGCAAAGGATATTTTCAATCCAGAAAAAATATTTTACGGTTTTAATGCGAGCCTATGTTTCTGCCTGTAATTGCAAATTCCCATACCGGAACGGTGGGGTACTCTCTAGTCAAAATAGTATACCCACCCATCTTCACACATGGACTGGAATTTTCAATACGGATTTCGACTGGCATTTCACTTTCGATTAAATTATTACTGCAACGTCTTTCAAGCAGAGGTTTTTGGCATTTTGAAGTCTCCTGTCCCAAGCCTCTTCAAATGCAAAACCTGCAGATATTTTCATTGACAGTCAGGCTGCCGTTATGGTATTTGGGTCGGTCTGATGTCAATCACCTCTGGTTCGCAATTGTAAGGCCAGATTGGAAAACAGTACTCTCGCTCGATGAAGTTCACTTTCTTACAGCAAAATTAACTCTGCTAACTCTATGGTATTGCCGCGCGGTTGATCAGAAAAAGGAGCAGAAGCGTCAGGAGAATAGATCTGGTTGTTGTGGGTACAGAAGCCTTCTATAGATGATGTTGCTGCTTGGTTTGAATAAATCCAGTATAAGACTGGTTACTATTTTTCTAGAGGACATTAGGAGTTCATATCTCTGATAGATCCCAGCCAGACTTCTGCAATATATGTTGCCAACTCTCCAAGCCTTGGTTGAAAGAGTTGGAAATCCCTGAGTAATGGATTCTTTATCGTATTTCTAATGGGATTGTGCTGGCTAAGGCGTGCTCTCTCTCTATTTCGCATAGCTCAACAGATTTTTTTCTGGCAAAAACTCTGAGAGTAAAAAAAAATAGCCATGAAAAGTTTCTCAAAAATCTGTCGTTCGGAGTCGACTTTAAACTGTAGGTCCCACCACTCATGTATAAAATTAACACACACAACATAAGTGGTGTGAGAAACTAGGACGTTGTACAATGGGTCAATTCGACCTCCGGGTACTGTACTTGTCTTAATTTAACAAGTACACGTCCTCTAACCTAACCTAACCTAACAGATTTTTTTTTGGTCCTGTGGCACCTCTTTTTCTCCATGCGTATACAGTTTTATCTCTCTTTCTTATTTCCCGTCCATTATCTTTTCTCCTACCTTTGAAGACGATAACAATTGTTCAATGGACCTCTGGCTAAAATGTGCATTTGTTGGCCGAGATACTGAAACTCCCTGACTTAACTAACTTTTTCGAGTGTGTCCTCTGTGCATCGCCTGACAAAGGAGAAATTTACAATAACAAAGCCTCTACAAACTATAACAGTCCCAAGATGAGTTATAAACCCATTGATACACAAATAAATGGGATTTAGGTCGAAGGAAATGAAACCCAGTTTTAACCTAAAGGCGGTAGTAGTACGCCGATCTACCATGAAGCTGTCATGGAAAGTCCTATGTTCAGAAACTCGTTAGAAATTTATTTAACGAGATCGAGTCGCAAAACTAAAAAGCTTGTGAATAATCCCAAAAAGTCCTGTTCGATTCACATAACGGTCTAGACTTTGCAGGAACCCTTTCTCTCAATATAGAGCGCTAAGGCCTCACATTACTGTCTTTACGAGGAAGGGGAGATAATTGATGACGCAGAGCACACCGTTTTCGAGTGTGCACGCTGGCAGAGCTATCGCTCTGCACTGACGTCGATAGTTGGGACGATCACGCCCGGTAACATTGTCAGGGTTATGACCGCGAGTAGGGAAAATTGGACCTCAGTCCAATTATGAATTACGTGGAGAGGATTCTAAAACTGAAGGAGGGATCTTGAGGCTGCGGAACATGTGGGCACGCCGGAATAGATGAAACTGGCACACGTGTCAAGCGAAATTCGAAGCAGGGACATGGACGAAAGGGATAGTGGAGACACTTAAATGTCTCTTCAACTTTCGACACGCAATCCGGACGCGGATATGAACACGCAGGGGCCAAAGGGCCAAAGGGACTCCACTCCGAAGTAATACCACCGTAGTTCCGGAGTGGGCACAACAAGTCCACGAGACGAGGGGGGGGTTTAGTGGGTGAGGGCCCCACACACGGAGGATGTGACGACTTCCTCTATGGTGCGGTTAGGTACATTTACCCCTCCTCGGCGTGAAAAAAGGCTTAATTCTACGATTGAAGATTATAAAGTGGATAATAAAATTGATTTGAAAAAAATAATGTCACGAACCACACAACGCGAACGATTGATTGACTTTATTACATAAGAAGTTTCCCGGAAAAGTAATTTCAATTTGCCACCAACATCATGCGATTAGTCACTGGCCTAGACTTCACTGTTTGTGGGGGGTTACATCAAAGACGGTATTCTTGAGATTAATTTACTAACGTTAGAGCATTTGAAATCCAACATTCATCAAGGTATAGACGATATGCAGTCCCAAATATGAAACGTAAAAAATGGCAAAAAAAACTGCCTCAAAGCATCGAGAGTTGCAATCAATCAAAAGACGGTCGGTCATTATGACAAGGTAAAAACAGTATAAAGAAATAAAAGTTTTTATTGCGTTCTACAATTAAAATTTATCTTTGAATTCCAGTTGGTCCCTGTGATGATGCTAAGCTACATAATAATGGTCAACCTTTAAGTTAGCATATGGAAGAGCCTCGGGGAAATGGGAATAATTTTCCTTCACATTGCTTTACGGAATACAGACATATTATGCAGCATCAGCGTCACATTCTTTATTATGTATTTGCTTTGTTTTTCAGTTTCCAACTAATCAAGTCATTGGTTCTAGGGTAATAGAGTTGCCATCTCTGTTGTTACTTAGAAACAATAACTTCTGTGAGAGAGTGTAAGGGGTGTAGTGGCGATATACTTTGTGTTCATTGAGTCCTGCTGCTGCTCATGAAGAGATGGCTTCATAACCTTTCTATGATACATACATACATAATTGGCCATTACAACCCTTCAGTCAGGATTATGGACCTAGTTTCTCACACCACTTATGGGTGTGTCAATTTTAGCCACGAGTGGTGGCATCTACAATTTAAAATTGACTCCGAACGATAGATTTTAGAGAAATTTTTCATGACAATTTTATTTTACTCCCAGAGTTTTTGCCAGAAATCTGCTGAGAGGAAGTCGCCGGATATATTTTTTATTATATTTCGTTTTGACGTTTAACCTGGGGTTTAAAACGTGGCCTTACGTGTAATAGCCCACACACTATCTACCAGACTACGGCGACTTCACTTTTCTATCGATTTACTTTAATATCCCTTGTGAGAATCAGGGCTGTAAAAGTGTTATTGAATATAAAGGGTCCGCCAAATAACTTTTTTTAAATGCTTTAAAAAAAAACTACTGAATAATTTCTCAAATTTTTTTTTATTTGAAAGTACAATCCTTCCGGTTAATAATGGAAAATAATTTCATTCAAATGGCTGCCTCGGCTGGCCATGCAGTAGCCTACAGCAGACGATGCCGATTTTGGCAAAAAAAAAAATTTTTTTCTTCTTTTCTTCTTTTCTTTTCAGATGAAGCTCATTTTGATCTTGGCGGATATGTAAACAAGCAAAATTGTCGCATTTGGGGTACAGAAAACCCGCAGGCATACATTGAAAAGCCGACGCACCCAAAACGAGTCACTGTTTGATGCGTATTTTGGTCCAGAGGCATAATTGGGCCATTTTTCTTCAAAAATAAGCAAGGAGTGGCCGTTACAGTCAATGGCGATCGTTATCGGGCCATGTTGAACGAATTTTTGTTCACAAAAATTGAAGAGGAGGATATTGGCAACTTTTGGTTTCAACAGGACGACGCTACGTGCCACACAGCCGAAGCTACACTCGATGTTTCGCGCCCTTTATTTTAAAAACACATTATCAGCCGCAGAGCTGATGTCGTTTGGCCACCTCGGAGCTGCGATTTGACACCGTTGGGTTATTATTTGTGGGGTGCCGTCAAAGATAAGTGTTACGACGACAAGCCAGAGACAAATGACGCTTTAAAGGACAATATTCGTGAAGCCATTGGTGAAATACAGCTGCACACAATCGATAATGTGCTTAAAAATTGGACCGATCGTGTAGGCTACTACATGGCCAGCCGAGGCAGCCATTTGAATGAAATTATTTTCCATTATTAACCGGAAGGATTGTACTTTCAAATAAAAAAAGAAATTTGAGAAAATATTCAGTAGATTTTTTTTTTAAAGCATTTTCAAAAAAAAAAGTTATTTGGCGGACCCTTTATAAGACTCACTTCGTTTTTAAAATATGAAAACCATACCAAACGTTGTTTCCCTTTCTCTAAAATTGGAAGTTGGATGAAATGGGCTCTTCAGAGCATTTCCAATTTAAATTCTGGATTTCATGGATAAGTTTTGTGCCTGAATTTTAAAATCTAGAATTACTGGGTATCCTGATTCGTAGAGAAGAAAGGTGGATGGAAAGAAACTAAATGAACAACATACCTCCTCTTTGCCTAACCTAAAGGACCAACAACGTTTAGACATTAAAACATTCCCTTAAGAAGCCAATTAAAGTTCTTGTAACTCGATTTTAATTAATTATAGAATCCGAAAGTTGTTTCATAATGAAAGAAATTCTTCTTACAATACTGCCTGCTCGCATTACAAGTTACAGTTAAATTAACAAATTTGTTTGCATTGCATCGCTCTACTCCTCTCTTCTCTCATCTTTCGTGTAAGAAATGCAATAGAAAACTGTTGGCAAAAGAAAAAAATTCCTGACAAGCAAAAATAGCTGCTGGTCATATAGTTTTAGGTACGTTCTCTTCGTTCGTTCGTTCGTTTGTTCTTTAATGGCTGGCTGGGCTGTGTTCCCTTATGTTTACCGAGTTGGTTGCTCTAATGAAATGTTAACACAATTTCCACAACTTCAATTGCAATTGCTCTGTTGATTTTTCCACTTTCCACTTTATGTTGCTTCTTCTGCTATTTTTTCTTTACATTTCACTCGTTGTTCTTTAAACAAACAATTAACAGTCTTTTGTTGCACATAACTGTGTTGCAACATTGAGGTACGTACATATGTAGGTAGGTAGGATAGGATAGTATAGGATACCACCAAATCCACTTTATACTCGTGTACTCGTCGCACACATTTATCTCTCTCTTTCAATGCTGTCTGTAACACGTGCTCCTTTACAACAGCAACAACAAAAAAAAGCGGAAATCCACAGCAATACTGGAACACACAGTTAATGTTGTATAAGGATTGTATAAAATTTAATATGCTACACACACACACATAGCATATTTTGGAATCCAGTTGGGAAAAGTAGCGTATAAAACGTGCAACATCCGTAAGTTGTTACATTCTTACTACTACTGCTGCTCCCTCTACAGAATTTTGTATGGCACTTAAATGTTACGATTTTGTTACGTTTTACTTTTGCGATTTAAAAAAAAAAAACAAACTCACCAACACTACCACCCCAAAGACCAACCACCCATTGCTAATGATGGCACTACTGTCTCACAATATACCCGCCCGCCCATATTTTCATTATGTGCTCCTCCTGTGCCTCCATACATAACTTGTCATTTTGACTCACTCATTCAGTTTTATGGTGTAGCATTTTATATGCTGCTTCTTCTTTATTATTTTAGTTGTTGCTGTTGTTGTTGTTGTTATTTTTCTTTGGTAGAAAATATTTCTGCTTTTCTTTTTTCTTCATGTTTTTGGTTTTGCTTTAATGCCAGAGTCGAGGGAAAGAGCAGTAGCAGTGAGTGGTTTTGTCTCTGATGATGCTATTCACGGTTGTTCTTGCGGTTAACGCAGAGTTGCCAGATTGCATGTGAACTCAGAAATGAAGGAGTTTAGAAGGAGTTAGTTGGATATAAAAATGTAAGTAAAGGCTGATAACTCTACCTTTTTCTGAAAGGATTACAACAGCAACTAATGCCCAGGAGTGCACATACGATGCTGAGCTTCAGTTCATGTAGGAATTCTCAGCAATGGGCAAGCAGTCAAGAGGAGAGGAGCCTTCCCGCCGTTGATGGAGCCAGAACTCCGCTGGGGAATGGGAACCAGAGATCATCAATGAATCGCTTTTTCGCTACTCATGAGTACTCATGTAATTTTGAGTATGAGTGAGTCAACAGTATTGAAATTCAACTACTCTGATTCATTCGTACTCACTACAACATTGATGTATAAGCACAAGTTGCAATGAGTATGAGTACAACGTTGACATCAAACTCATAACATTCGAAATATGTTTGATTCATACACCTACTCATTCCGATTCATAAATTTAGAAAAATACTTATAATACATACTCATAAATGATTCTAGTGATTCGAATCATTCATCAAAATTTGCAGTCTTAGTTGTTGTTGCATTTACAAAGAAAGAAGAAAGACACATAAACAAAAAAGAAAAAGACAGCAAGCAGAGCAAACATACAACCTTCTTGTGAGTATTGTGGTGTTCTTACTGGAATCATACTTATTTTGTGATTCGTGTATACGATGAGTCATGGAGAGTCGAAATCAACAACATCATGCGTATTTTTAAGTACGAGTACCATGAGTATTTCAAACTTTGAATATAAGTAGTATGAGTATGACATTAAAATAAGTATGAATGCGTATAAGTATCAGAAATTATAATTATGATTCGAATCTACTCATCGTTTTGAATACTCATTGCTGACCTCTGGTGGGAACGCATGTTTGAAAAAGGAGGCTCAACGAAAGGAAAGATAAAAAGATTAAAAATCTCTTCTCAAACCAAGTGGGTTTAAGGCAATCAAAACGTTTGATTAAAAATCACAATAAGAGAAGTCCTGAGAATTCTGAGTCATGTATCAGACTATCACGAAATATTCTGGGGTTGATAAACGATCTTTTGACAGGGCACTGTAGACTCAAGTTGCATTTCCATGTAGACGTATATATTCTCTGACGATAAGAATGAATCATCGGAACGCATTCTTTGAACCTGTGAGACATTGATGCATGCTAAAAGGAAACACCTGGATGCATATGAGGTACTATGCATGGAATTGGCCAACCAGCATCCTGAAATTTGTCAGGGCAAATGTAGCTTGGTGGAGACCCTAAGGTGGGATATTGAAGGTCCTCATAATATACATACAATGCCAGTGCTCTGTTGACAACCGAATAAAGAAATTTTAAGATGACTAGCTAGCATGACTATACGTACTGTTGAAATATTACTTCTGATAGTGAAAGAGTGGCGAATAATCTGTATTGAATCAACATCAGGTCTCAACAATTAGGACTGCCTTACGTCTTATTATGGCGTACTTATTGGAATTATACCTGCAATCCATATGAAGTCCACCTCTAACAACAATTAAAGCTCACTTCTTACAAGATTGTCGTACAAGGCCCTCTGAGCAACCAGAAATGGTTGTGGAAAAGCAATTGCATTGCGAAAATGTTCTTATCTGGGGATTCTCATGATCTGTAGGTTTAATTGAAGCTTAAGGAACCGTTATTGCTACAGCCGGGGTGTTATTATGTACATACATATTTCGATTCGAAAGAAAACATTTCGAAACACAATTCTTTACAACATAAAATTCGAATGACATTTCCTAGTCTGCAGTATAAGGTCATGAACTGCACGGTATGTGGTTTCAAGAAGTCGGCGAGGTACACAATGTGATCGATTTTGGTTCAGTTGTATGAGACGAATTTAGAAGAAGCAATTTTGCGTTTGGTGACAAGAATTGACAATAAAAATCATTGGATTTGAAGTCGCTTTTTTGTGGTTCTATAGTAAACCCAATGTGTACGCAGATATTCTCTTAACGTTGGAGAATTTAAAAGCCATCATTCGTCACATTATCACCGAGAAACTTACTTATTTAATCGATCATTACAACCCTATTAGTCAGGCTTACAACCTAGTTTCTTACACTGCCCATGTTGCGTATGTTAATTTTACCGATAGACAACCTACAGGACCACCCCGCATGACAGATTTTAGAAGCTTGCCATGGCAGAGCTTTTGCCCTAAGACTGCAATGTTCTAGCCAAACGATTTTTTTAATTTTTCGGTTCCTTTCGCTGGGGGTTGAACTACGAACTATCATCTAATAACGAAACTGCGGCGACAACCGCTTGAAATGAGCGAAAAACTGGTGCAAAACGATCAAATGATGTAATCCACCCATCCAGAAGCAATCATTTAAACTCCATTGAAAGGTGGTGCCTTACTTTGACGGAAAACTTCCGGGAAAGAAACATTTCCTTCCATTTGATTAAGATGTCAAAGCTGAAATCTGTTTTAGTAAGTGCAGCCGATCAGAATGTGCAAGACTATATTCATTCCATTCCGGAAAAACCCCAAGGCTTCCAAAACGGGGTAGAAAGAGGCAAAAACGGATTCCCAACCTGGAAAAGTCGCCGTAGTCTAGTATGTAGTGTGTTGGCTTATTAGACGTAAAGCCAGGGTTCGAGCCCCAGCCCAGACATCAAAACAAAATAAAAAAAGTATTTCTTCGGCGACTTCCTCTCAGCAGATTTCTGGCAAAAACTCTGAGAGTAAATAAAAATTGCCACGAAAAGTTTCTCAAAAATCTGTCGTTCGGAGTCGACTTTAAACTGTAGGTCCCAGCATTCATGGATAAAATTAACACGTACAACATAAGTGGTGTGAGAAGATAGACCGTAATCCTGTCTGAAGGTTTGTAATGATCAATCATGTATGTATGTAGGTAACTTGAAAGACTTGAAATTGTATGTTTTTTACACCGCATTTCCTCACGTAAAAGTTCATTGCAAATTATTTCAAAAACATTCTTATTTTTTTTCAATGAATTGATGATGACATGGTTAATCTGGCATCACCATAAGTCACCAGAATGTCACTAGATGACATACACACGTGAATACGTATTTAAACATCAAACCAAAATCAGGTCATAACGTACGTTTAACAATGCTTTTCTTTCTTTTCCTTCTATTTCTTCTTTTTTTTTTGTTGTTGTCATTTTTTTTTGGTTTTTATTTTTTATTCGTTTTTTTATTTTTATTTTATTTACATACACGTTCATTCCTTTATTCATTCATTCATTCCTATCATGTACGTACATACCAACATACATACATATGTAGGAGAGTAAGTATGGAATAAATCGTAGCCGAAAAAAAAAATTATTTTTCATTTCGAAATTCATTGTTATGCCAAGGCTCTAATGCCACCCTACTCCTCCTCTCTATTTGCAGATTTTTTTTTTTTTTTGAAACGCCAAAATAGCATCCTTGAAAAAAGAGAGAAAAAAAACAATTTGTGTTTAAGGAAGATGAGCAGAGCAGAGCAAATGTTTTTTCTTTGTTTTTGTGGCATTTAAATGCAAATTTGTGTCAGAGATTTAAATTTATTTTGGCCCACATTTCAATTAGCCCAGTTTAGTTGATATTTGCCTTCAAGCAAAACAAATCTTTTTGGTTTTCTGTTGGTTTATGGCTTAAACAAGGAATTCTTTGCTGAACAACAAAAAAAAAAAAAAAAAAAAAAAAAAAAAAAAAAAAAAAAAAAAAAAAAAAAAAAAAACTCTTGTGATGTGTGCGAGTAATTGAAAATTGTTTCTCCTCTAACAAAAGCAACAAAATAATAGAAATCCTTTGAAACCGAAACAGAAGATTGGCAGTTTAGAAAGGAGAGAAGGCAGAGACTAAAATCAAATCAAGTTCACATTATTAGAAAGTGATTTAAATTGAAACTCAAACGAATCAGCGAAATCAATAGGGTTTTTTGTCTTTAAAATTACAATACGACACACAATCAAAGCACTCGAGAAGATCAAAGGAATAATTTTTTTTTTGTGTGCAATTTATTGTGTCACCAAGAAGGAAGGGGGACATCCAAAGATTTGCAAAAAAAAAATACAACGAAGAGAAAGGCGTTTAGGCAAATCCCTTTTAAAACTGAGTAGATTTTCTTGAACTGTAGTCCATGCGTTATTCGCGATTACATATGCCCAGACTGGCAGTCGATAATGCTCGACCCATCCGATCCCTAACCGTTGCATTATAAAAAAATATTCAAATTAGGCGGTATCTCCACCAGAGAACTAAACTGTGCTCATTACAGATATAATTCAAAATACTCTCGAGATTAAAGTCAGCGAACAATAGTTAGATACTGCAAACATGAAAATTCCATAGACTCTAGGCAACTTCTAGTGATAGCAGGGCAGTTCAATACTCTTCTCTTCATACTCGTGGATCTACATCAGCACTCGTAATACTTTAGGTCTTAGTGCTTTGCATGATACCCTATGAGACAATGTCTGACAATGTGTCACAGGCACAAGTAAGGAGACATCGTTACTATTCATCTCTCTGCAAGGAACCTGAGCATTTAATAGTACAAAACGGGTCAAAATTGCTTGCACATTCGACAGTTATTTCCAGCTGCGTGTAAACTATCCCCAGATTCTATGCTATCACACCGTAGTTTGAGATTTCAGTGGAGCATACTCCATACACATACAGCAGTAGGCTCACGCCTTCATAAAGGAGTGATAATATCCACAGGATTCCAGTCGACAGTCGTGGCAAGTATGTTCACGTGGCGCATGTAATCCTTATATTAAACTGCTTAGTCATTTCATATAACTCGTGTTCCTGTTCTCTGGTATAAGAAACGCAAGCTTCAACGGCACACCAGCTATCCGTAAATGTTCACCAAAAATTTTTTGAAATTGCAGTGTATCTTAGCCAATCTACAGCTTTCGTCAAAAGTTTTTTCGCATGGTAAACAGAACGCTGACCTATAAACCTCATTGAAATATTTCTCTTGCACCTTCTACCTAAAAACCAACGACTGTCGATCTACTCGCCCCTTGATTTGGAATCACAAAATCGTATAAAACGAATATGTAACACAGATGATTTCCATTCCATTATGCGGCTTTCATCTGGCGAATTGAAGTGTTCCTCACCCTTTCTTGGCTACTAAATCCAACTGTGATGAGTTCTTATTTACATCGACGGCGTCAGCAGGGGTAATACGTAAAGAAGCGGTAGTACCTACCGATGTTCTCTTCTTCAAGAACACTAAACCATGATCAAGTATAGCAGCATAGTACAGATCTAGATAGACGTACTAGAGGTCGTCCTACTCACTCTATAACAGGCTGCTTTAACAGCTCTATGTTTTCATGATGATATCTAACGGCTTCAAATCACATAATGTTTGTTACCAAATGTTGTTGCCCAAAACGGTTTCCGGATACTTCACATCCAATAAACCCAAAACTACATACCGTCCAGTTCATAATCTTCAATTGAGGGAAGAAGGAAAGGAGAAGAAAAAACCCTTTATACCTTAGGATCATAGTACCCTAAATTGACGGTAGATCTTCTTCTAGGATCGTATTCGCAAAATTCGACCTGCATACCATAATACACACCAAAGAAGTTCCTTCAGTACGTTCTCCAAGGCACTTCCACAATAATTTTACTTGTACGAGCGCAATGGGAACTGATTCGCAGTTCGAAAAATTATAAGCATTGAAAGCCCGTTACGCTAGCACTCAATCAGTATAGCTACGGCGTTGTGGACTGTAAACCGCTTTCAATAGTTATGTGAGTTATGACTTCATAGGGATGGAGATGCAAATCTAAATGCAAAATACGCTATAATAAGCAGTAAATTAGATCCAATTGCAGTGGACACATTGAAATCCACAAATTCGGCTTATCTGAGACATTTTCTCTAACACATGCCGCATATTTACGGCAGCATCTGTAACGCTGTTCTAGTCTCTTCAAATTTCTTTATGATCATGTCAATTTCTTGCTCAGTAAATCGAGCATTAGATGACTTCGTAGTCCAGTGGGTAGTGTGCTGGCTTATTAGGTCATGGTTCAAACCCCAGATCAGACATCTCGAACAAAACGGAAATATGAAAAAAAGAAATATTTCTTTGGCGACTTCCTCTAAGCAGTGAAGTAAGTCTACTCTTGGTAAAAAAAGGGTCTAAGTGCGATAAGCTGTCTCTTGCCGCAACGTCAATAATTAATGAAAACGTTTGAGTCTGAAAATGTCGTCGTCGTTTAGTTGGTAGTGCGATGACTTATTAAATGCGAGCCGGTGGTTTAAGCCCCTGCTAAGGCATTTTAAACTAAACGAAAATATGAAAAGATATAAAAGGGTGTATCAAGAGAAAATGTATGAACTAGGTCAGTGATAAACACAAAGGCTAGTAGGTAGTGTGTTGGCTTATTAGACGTGAGGTTACGGTTCAAACCCCAGATCAGACATCTCGTACAAAATGAAATATGAAAACTTATTTCTTCGGCGCATTCCTTTTAGCAGTCTGCTGGCAAAAAGTCTGAGGGCCATTATTACAACTTGCTGTTAGACTTGGGTTTAGTTAAAGGTACCGTTAGCTAAAGGGAACTGTAAAGTTACCTTTAACTTATTTTCGTTATTACAACTTACAGATAAAGTAAAGTTAACTTTTTCAAAAATATGGCAGTGCGGGAGCAATGTCGATTAAACTGTTCAATTAAAGAAGTTTTTTTTAAACGCAGTGGCAATGAAGGCCCTTTTTTGTTGTTGTGTTTCCTCCTTTTGTTTATATTTAAAGTTGCCATATTAAAAATAATACATATATAATATGGCAAGTTCAAACATAAACTTAACTTTAAAAGTTAAAGGTAGGATGATCCTCCCTTTAGCTTAACGCTCACTTCTACCTTATCGTCCACTTATAATAATGAAAAACAATTTATCTGTCCGTTAAAATCCTCCCTTTAGTTAACGGCAAGTTGTTCGGAATCGACTTTAAACTGTATGTCGCCCGCCACTCATGTATAAAATGATCATGAGTAGAGTGAGGAGTTTGGTTGTAATCCTGACTAAATGGGTTGTAATACCCAATTAAGTAAGAAAATCGCGACTATGACGACCGTACCACTACAGCGTTTCAACAATTTTTATGCGTGTTTTACGGTTCTTAAACGATTTAGAGTAGTAACAGGCAAACCTTTCACGAAAATAAATGGCTGGCAGTTGATAGTCTTGACAGACAGGCTATTTTGAACCCACTATATGAATAAGCCAACATATAGCTTAGGTTAGGCCGAAGTGGTAGCTCTGATATCAAAGAGCTCACTTGAGTACACACACCGGTCCGTTGTGATGCCACGAGTGAATGCAGTCTCTGTACTGACTAAGTTCCACCAAAATCAGGGGAGAGAAGGAAGTTGGTTAGCGCAGGGGCTGCACATCAAAGCACGACTACCCCACACTGGAAAACCAGCCAGAAAGTTTGATGAACGAAGTTATATTCTTGACATCAATAGATGATAGCTCTGTCAAGCTGACAAGAAATGGAGATCCACAAACAACCTATATCTGCACCTCGCAAGAGATGGGCACTGACAAAGAAAGTGGATAACAGTCTCCTCTTCCTCAGCGGATCTGCGACTACGGCAGAAGTCGTTAAATGGGAGCCGCATCCTTTCCGCGTGTCTACCCATAACACAGTGACCTGTAAGCATGACCACTGTGATTGAGATGATGCCACGACCAAGTCCAAGTAACTGGTTGGTATGCCTTCTATCCATTAGGGGCCAGGTGAGTCTAGCGATAGAGCAGGACTTCTCATTGGCACAGGATAGGTTGGCGTGTAGTAAGAATTTTCGCGCAATGACCAGCTTGACCGAGGCGAGTGGCATACCCAAGTCTACTGAAGGGGATTCCGGAAGGAGAGGCCCAGCTCTGGCGAGCTCATCGGCCCTGCAGTTTCCCGGAATATTACTATGTCCGGGGACCTAGAGCAGTGAGACACTAAACGAACGAGACACACACAGAACGAAGGTTGAGACAGTGACAACATTCCCCGCCGATCCTGAAGTTATTCAGAACACCTGACAGAGATCTGATGGCAAGCCGACATTTACAATCTAATGTTTGTCTCTGAAGTTGTTTGTGCTCAACTAAACTCGCTATAACTTGATTTCGGAGACCTTAGAAGTTGGCTTTACACAAGAATTATTTTGCAGAAATCTTTTCAGCTTCATTAAATCTTCACCACTTTTCTTTTGCCCGAAAAAGCCAATAACGATAGTCTTTTTATGTGTATATTTAAACAATTTATATATTAATTGTAGTGTTTATAAAGGGTGTTTTTTATAGAGGTATAGAACTTTAAGTTGGCATTACTTTTCAATATGGCGACGGATTTAACAGCTGTCAACTGATTTATTCTCAGTTTGGTTTGGCAATTCATCATGAATAGACTCATGCCTGAACAACGCTTGCAAATAGTGCAATTTTATTTCGAAAATAATGGTTCTGTGCGGAAAACGTATCGCGCACTACGTCCATTTTATCGTTGACAAAATCGTCCATCAGAGCAGTTAATTCGATTAACCATGGAACGTTTTCGCACCACGTTTACTCTTATTGATAACTCGCATCCCCAGAGACGCTGTACGGTGCGTACAGAAGAAGCTATTGTTGCTGTAGAGTGTAGCATTGAGGAAGACCCGAATGAGTCCATCCGCCATCGAGCACAGGAATTGGATGTGGAATTGGTGCGCTTTATGGGTTGGTGGAATCATTGGTCCGTACTTTTTCAAAAACGATGGTGGCCACAACGTTACAGTCAATGGTGATCGGTATAGAGCCATGATTACTAACTTTTTCATTCCTGAATTGAATAACCATGATGTCCAGGAGATGTGGTTTCAACAAGACGACGCAACATGTCACACAGCTCGTGCCACAATAGATTTATTGAAAGACACGTTTGGTGACCGCCTAATTTCACGTTTTGGACCTGTGAATTGGCCTCCAAGATCTTGTGATTTAACACCGCTAGACTACTTTCTGTCGGGCTATGTAAAGTCATTGGTCTATGCGGTAAAGCCACAAACGCTTGACCATTTGGAAGACAACATTCGCCGTATTATTGCCGATATACGGCCACAAATGTTGGAAAAAGTCATCGAAAATTGGACATCCAGATTGGACTACATCCGCGCCAGCCGTGGCGGTCATATGCCAGAAATCGTATTTAAAATGTAATGCCACAAGATTATCTTTCGGATAAATAAAATTCATGTCAATCGAATAATCCATCGTTGTTTTATTGCAACTTAAAGTTCTATATCTCTATAAAAAAACACCCTTAACACACCTAATGTTTGTCTCTGAACTTGTTTGTGCTCAAGTAAACTCGCTATAACTTGGTCTCGGAGACCTTAGATGGTGGCTTTACACAAGAATTATTTTCCAGAAATCTTTTCATCTACATTAAATTCTAACCACTTTTTTTTACCGGAAAAATTTCTTTTTATGTGTATATTTAAACAATTTAAATATTAATTGTAGTGTTTGTATAACACAAATTATTTAAAAACAAAGAAATTCATTACAATGTTGCTAGGGAGGGCAACAAAACAGTATCAGTAGCAGTAGCAGTTGTACTTACAGAAAATTAAATTAAATTCTTACACTCTCAAATGAACGGAACGATTATTTGAAAAGCAAATATTTGAGTCTGTTTAGGGTTGGTGTTGTTGTTTAATTGAATTGTTTTGAATTTCGTACGTACCTGTGGCAATGAAAAGAAAAGAAAAAGTAAAGAAGTTAAATTAAAAACCGATTATTATTTAATAATAAAATACGAAAGACAATACAATATAAGACAAATACAATACAATATTATGTTATTATATAATTATAATTCATTTATTTTATTTATTTTTTATTTATTTTTTATTCATTTTATTAACTTTATATACTATATTACATTTGTTGTATTTGTTGTTGTTATTGTTATTATACATATTGTTCTTATTTAATAACAACAAACACAATTGAATTGAATTGAATTGACTATAAAGAGAGAGAGAGAATGACGCAAATTGGAAAAATAAATAGAAAATGTTTTCCTTTCAAATGAAATTCAATTCAATTGCTAACTTTATTGATATTATTACACTCAGAGAAAAAAAATCCGTTTAATATTATATGCATACATACACTGAACGCCATAAGTGTGTCAACACTTTTGTTCTTAAGTATAAAACTGTTCTTAAGTATAAAAAAAGTTCCTTTATCATGAATTGTTGTTTTTGTTTTAACATTTATAAGTAATAAACAAACGGTTTTATTTTTGGAAATTTATTCGACTATTCTCATTTACTTTTCTTGCTATCCTAAGAAAATTATTTCAGTTGTGTTTACTCACTTTTGGCGCTCAGTGTATATACAGTAGACAGCAAAAGCCTTAGTACGGCAATATATTTTGACGAAAAAAATCCCCACAGGCTTAATACTCTTGCACAAAGTCCCGATATGACTTCAAAAGAGTATTTAGGAGATCATTTGAGAGAACGGTTACGTAATCGCTAAACCTCAAAGAAAAGTCAATGGAAAAACTTGCTCTTGAAGTCGCCGTAGTCTAATAGGTAGTGTGTTAGCTTATTAGACGCAAAGCCAGGGTTCGAGCCCCAGGCCAGACATCAAAGACAAAATACAAAAAGTATTTTTCGGCGACTTCCTCTCAGCAGATTTCTGGCAAAAACTCTGAGAGTAAATAAAATTGCCATGAAAAAGTTTCTTAAAAATCTGTCGCTCGGAGTCGACTTTAAACTGGAGGTCCCACCACTCATGTATAAAATTAACACACACAACATAAGTGGTGTGAGAAACTTGCACGTTGTACAATGGGCGAATTCCACCTCCGGGTACTGTACTTGTCTTAATTGACAAGTATACGTCCTCTAACCTAACCTAACCTAACCTAACATGCCCATGGTGCCACACCAGAAAATACTAAACAAAACTTGTACATTCAATTACAAACGGGTTAAATGGAGTGCTTAACCGTAAGGGATATTCTACTCAATACCAGAGATAACATTTTCATATATTAGGCCTTTGTATATTAAATTTACTCAGGGCTCTCCTTGGAGGTACGTACCTATGGAGTCATCTGAATCGTTTCCTAATGTTTCTCTTGTTATGTTATGAAAAACATTAAAATATTGTTTGTTTTATAATAAAACAACAATAAATTAATAAAATAAATATATAAACGATAAATTCGTATACAAACTTTTGGCTAAAATTCATGAAATTGTTAAAATATATTGCCGTACTAAGACTTTTGCTGTCCACTGTATATACATACATAATTAGGACACCATTTAAAACATAAAGGGAGTAAAAACAAAAGTGAAAACCATATTTATGAAAGAAAAAATTGAGTACAATGTTACATATGTACATACATTGGTCATTACAATCCTTCAGTCAGGATTATGGACCTAGTTTCTCATACCATTTATGTTGTGTGTGTTGATTTTATACATGAGTGGTGTGACCTACAGTTTAAAGTCGACTCCGAACGACAGATTTTTGAGAAACTTTTCATGGCAATTTTATTTACTCTCAGAGTTTTTGCCAGAAATCTGCTGAGAAGAAGTCACCGAAGAAATATTTTTTTTTTCATATTTTCATTTTGATGTCTGACCTGGGGTTTTAACTGTGACCTTACGTCTAATAAGCGAACACACTACCTACTAGACTACGGCGACAATGTTAAGCAGGTTCAAATAAAACTGTTTTCCACATTTAAATAATTGAAATTCCCTAAAAGTATACATCCAGAAGCTTTCCTGGCTTCGTAGACATAACCATACTATCACAGAACGCCATTAGTAGGTCAGAAAACATCCCATGTCCAATATAAAGCCTAATATAGTTTCTAGACAAAGAGAAATGGCATCCCAAATAATCTATAACCAGTTGCAGTAAAGCGCTCAATTAGCGGCATAGGAGGGAAACCCTCAATTAATGAAATCGAAACATGATGAACGGTGATGAGAACAGAGCTTTCAGCGCTGCAGTAAAAAAATGTATTATTCTTTCGCTTGTGCCAAACATTGCAGTCTATGTGTCTCTCGAATTCCATCGGAGAGGTTATTAAAATTGATACAGTAATCCTTAGTCGCCTCGAGTAACGTTGTTTCGATTTACGTCGTCAAATTTTTTGTTCCCTCTAACTTCAATTTGCGTCATCATTTGATTTACGTCGCCTTTTTTTGGAACCAACTGCGACGTAAATCGAGGGATTACTGTACATAAATACATAATAGGTCGTTATAGCCCTTCAGTCATCGTACCACTTATATTGTACATGTTAATTTTATACAAGAGTGGCGAGACCTGGAGTCGACTCAGAAAGATAGTTTTCTTAATCGTGGTATATACCCAATGCATAACATCTTGGGTGCACTTCCAAAATTTTCCAGCGAGCCTTCAGCATATCACTGCAAGTTTTATTTATATTAGTCTAGCCTGTATTATTTTCAGATTTTCCCACTGAACAATCAAATATTCCTGCATTAAGGAAGTATTCTGCTTCTGCTGATAATCTTAATAATATGATAATGATTGATTACTTTGATTGATGATATCACTATCAATCAGATAATACAACACATTGTCAATCTATTCATCGACTCCTCAAGCTACTCGTTCGCATAAGTCCCCCACGTTTATGTCTCGGCCTATTACTCCTATCCGGATGTTATCTCAATGTCAATGAGCTGGAGAGGAGTATCATAGTCTCCTTGAAGTCTTAGGACTCCTGAATGGCTCCTACGAAATCTAGAGGAACAGCGATTCGTATAGCTATCTTCCTGTAGCTCTATTACGGGCAAATCCCTCCTTCCATCCTCCTTCCTTCCTTATGACCATAATATATTGAGTGGCAGTGTGTAGACGAGACATTAAATAGTTCACATCCATCGCATATACACCGAAAATTTTGGGCGAAAAAGCTGTGCGAGAAATTGCATGTCGGGTTCTTTTAATACAGTGTATATTGAGCGATATTTTATCGCAATAAAATCGAGTTTCTCTTGGCGATTTGTAAACACAGATGGAATATGAGTCCATCACTTCATATTTGAAACAAAAAACAGTGGACTGAGTTGTGAAAATTGTGATTCAAGACACGATCGCAAATGGATTATCTGACAATTTTTATTGTTGGTTCATCTGACCATCAGAAATAAAACACAAAAGCCGAGAAATATAATGACTTGCTACAGGTCTAAAGTAATGGTAATGGTAAAAAAGACACTGGTTCACATGCGTCAGCAACGATACAACACAAGTAAATGCTCGGGGTTCATCGAGTGTAATATCCAATCCTTTTGAGGTTGATGAATGAATGGTTCTCAATCATTTTGCAAGTTCTTGTTGACTTTGGCCACAATCTTATTTGTGTAGTGGCTCTTACGAACGTTATGACTTTATTTTCTCTGTAAAATCACATTTTCTGAACTGCAAGATCCATAAGGAAATGAATTCAGTGAGTACTAGATGCACTTTAGTTGCACTTTCTTTTTCGAATTGAAGAAGTAAAATAAAACAAATGAGGCTGATTCTAATGGCGGCGCAAAAAAAGTATTGTTCCCGGTATTTCGTACAATGACAGTGAAAAAAAATAAGAATAAATTATCGACAGATACATATATACATACATACAACCCTTCAGTCAGTATTACGACCTAGCTTTTCACAGCACTTATGTTCTGCGTGTTCGTTTTACACATCAGTGGCGGGACCTACTACAGACTTTTGAAAAACTTTTCATGACAATTTTAGTTTACACCCGAGAGTTTTTTCTGAGAGAATGTCGCCGAAGAAATATTTTTTTCATATTTCGTTTAATTCGAGATATCTGAGCTAGGATTTAAACCGTGACCTCACGTCTAATACGCCAACACACTACCTACTAGGCTACAACGGCTACAATGATGACCGACAGATGCGCACTTAAAATATCAAAGCAGTTATTACAGCCCATTTACAGTCTGTTTACTTAATTATCAAGAAACTCAGACCAGAAACATGCTTTTCAAGGTCATAGATTAGATTAGCGGGTAACTTGCCGTTCACAGGCAAGTTCACTCCGCATGACCCACATGGCACCATTCATGTCTATAACTTCGTGGCATTTTTTTGTTCCAAAAGTAGTCTTGAAATATCGCTTCGAATTGGCTGTAGCAATTAGGTTAAAAGTTGGTTGTGTTACCCTCCTGTAATTCTATTTAAATTTCAAGAAGAATGAATTTTAATAGAAAAGTTTCCATTAAAAAATCTCGCAACTATTTCTCTCGCTTGCTACCCTTTTGCAAAAATTAAGGTAAAATTTACGGCACCTACAATAACAAAAATTGAAAAGCTTTCACTGCCAACCAACCAACCAACTAGTAAACATTTTTTTTGTAACAAAAACAGGACTTAACATTCCATAATTAACAATTTTTTTTTGTGTTGCAGGAGGAGAATTTTAAAAAAGTTTATTAAAACTTTTATTTCATGTTATTTGTTTTAGTTCTTTTCAAAAAGGGTAACCAGGCTTTTTAAATACAAACAAAACAGACAGATAAACACACAACAACTAAGCTATTCACCTGCTTGAAGTTTTTCATCCGCTTTTCTAAGCTTTAAAATGTTACTTACTGCTAACTGAGGGTGTTTTACTGGTAAAAAAAGGAAAAAAAATTATAACAACAACACCATTCTAAAGCAATGCTAAACTATTATTTCTCTAGGTTCCTCAACACTTTTTAAAAGCCACACAATTGCTGTGTGCGTTTGTGTGTATGAGTGTATGTATGTATGTGTTAGAAACAGTTGCCATTTGCAACTGTGTTGTTTTACTCACTTGCAACGACAACATGGCTTGACTTAGTAAGATGAGATGAGAAGTACCGGCAGAAATCAAGCTGCTGCTGTTCCACTGGTACGTACCTCAGTTAGAAAAGAAAAACTGGGAGAAAGAAAAAATGAAAATAAGTAAGACTGACTAAAGACAATGTGAATAGAAAACAAGGTAAACCACAAAGTGTTGGTGCATTTGTTTCAATTGCCGTCAGTTGCATTTCATTTCAAATTCACTTCGTTGTCGGCGTCAGTGGTTTTTTAAAATGGCAACACGAGAGAAAAATCTTTAAGAAAAAACAAAAAACAGGTGCCATGTGCTTAAACTAACAATTCATTCCGCAAGTGTTTTAGCGAATAATGGCAACAGGAGGAGAATTTGTAGAGATTTGACAGAATTTCATTTAATTTTGTCACACAACACCAAAAGTGTTGATTTTAATAAACAAAAGTAAGTGAATGTGAAGCCTTTTTCCCAAAGTCACCAAGCCTAGGCCTCTCTCTGCTTTTAACAGTAGAAATATGTACGTTTCTGAAGCAAAAAATGCTTTCCACATAACCCCAGTAGGACATAGCAGCCTTAAAGTAGCACACATCGATTTCCAGACGTGTATTTAGTTTGATAAGGTTTCTCTAACCCATATGAAATATGTTAAGCTAGGTCTTATGTCTCATAACTTATCAGAGGAGGACAGAAGAACCGAGATTGATAACTCCAAATCGAGAAAAGCGTTAAAGCAGATACAACAGATGCAAGGTAATCCATCTAGGAAACGCACTGAAGAGGGAAAGAACACCACCAACAGACATCATTTGATAGCACCCACCATCACTTGATAAAGAGTAAGACTCAGTGACCAAAGTTCCTCAATACAACAATCGATAAGATTGCACGGAAAACATTTTTTTTCAGACAATATCAAATGGCAACTTTATTATTCTAGGACCTGCTACAGTAGACCTATAGTTCCTAAACTGGTAATGTGTGTGAAGATAGATTTTAAAATCTATCTCCCCAGACGCAAACCAAGTCAGTTAACAGAGCTCTATTATGTAACTAACAGAACTGTTATGTTACTAACGAACTCTGTTATGTTACTAACAGAACTCTGTTAAATAATTAATTTAAGGCTTGGAAAGAAAAATAGGAAAAATTAATTAAATTCCTGGGTAAAATAAAATAAAAAAGCAAAAATGGTTAAAAATAAGTCCTATATTTAATCGCTGTTAATAAATATTGCGTAATAACAACTACAATAAACAGATTTACGAAAGCTAATGTAATCCGATATATAAATGAATATAGGAATAAATCAGGACAACATGGGCGGACGAAGAAAATTGTTTTTAAAGCATTGTACGTCCCTTTAACTAAATCAATCGCCAGAACTCTTAACAGAGCGAGTTTTCATATCAGATTTTGAAATTTTCTGAGATTTCAGATTTTAAAATCCACTGTAAGTCCTTTTGTGGGAAAACAGGACAATATGGGCGGACAAAGTAAATTGTTTTTAAAGCATTGTACGTCCCTCTAACTTAATCAATCGCCAGAACCACAGGAACAACACACACGAAAAAGTGGTGTAAGGGACTACACACGCGTAAAAGTAGTGTGGGGGTGTGAGGGGGTTAGTGGCGTGAGGGACAAAACACACTACAAAGTGTTGTGATTGACAACACACACTACAAAGTGGTGTGATGGTGTGAGGGATAACACACACTAAAAAGTGGTGTGAGGGACACGAAAAACTAATGTGAGGGACACGAAAAGGTCGTGTGAGGGACACGTAAAAGAGTTGTAAGGGACATGAAAAAGTGGTGTGAGGGACAACACTCACTAAACAGTGGAATGAGGGACAATAAACACGAAAGAATGGTGTGAGGATGTGAGTGGTGTGAGGGATAACACACACTAAGAAGTGGTGTGAGGGACACGAAGAATTGGTGTGAGGGACACGAAAAAGTGGTGTGAGGGACAACACACACTACAAAGTGGTGTGACGGTCTGGGGGATAGCACGCACTGAAAAGTGGTGTGAGGGACAACACAAACAAAAAAAAGTGGTGTGAGTAACATGAAGAACTGGTGTGAGGGACATGAAAAGGTGGTGTGAGGGACATGAAAAAGTGGTGAGGGGAACAACACTCGTGCGTGTTTAAGTTAAAGAACAAAGATCGTATTTTTACACTTCGTGGAAACACATTCCAGAGATTTGCAATAAAATTTTTGTTTAATTTCTTACGCAATAGCTTACAGGACATTATTTTCTCAAATGTATGGAGATTAGCTTATCAAAGACAGCGATTTTAGGAAAACAGAGGTATGGTTACCGTTTTCCTGCATTTACAGTTCCAGTCTTATATTACAAAAATTCGTAAAATAATCCTAAGGAACGTCCTCAACCCCTGCAACGTATCTATTTGATTCAAGACACTTGTAAAGTCGAATAATTGCTTATCACATATACGGCATTCTTGCATGGGACAACTGTCTCTTTTTCTTTATCCAGATAACACCTGAACACAGAAGTCGTCAGTTGGGAATCGCATGAGTTTAGGCAAATTTTTTCCTTGTCTACGGAGCCATTAGTATATAAAATGGGTAATGTGGAGATCGAATAAAACAAATTATGTGGAATACTTGAAGAAATTTCTTGCGTTCCTCCAACAGTTCACCATAAAATTGTTCACTCTCCGATCAAACTTTGTAGTCGTTTGAAGAGGTTAACCATTTTTTGGCCATTGGTTTTTATCACTTTAGAATCTCATATTGAATCAGTTTTTTTTTTTGAGTGTTGAATGTAGTCATTCGTGTAGGTGAAGATTACACGAAAGGTAAGGGGAGATAAAGAGAGACAAAGTCTCTTCTCAAACCAAAAAAGGGTTTTTAGGCAATCAAAACTTTCGCTGGGAAACGACAAGAAGAGGAGATCTGAGTTATGCATCAGACTATCCAGGAATACTGTGAGTTTGGTAAACTAACAGGGCAGTATAGGCCCAGGGGACACTTATTCCGAATGGCGGTTGTCTGGAGCCCAGCGTGTAAACGCTGCGACGATAAGAATGAATCACTGGAGCACATTCTCGGAACATGAGAGGACTTAAAGCGTCCCAGAAGGAAAAACTTGGTGGCATATTAGATACTAGGCAGGGAATTGTTAAAGTTGACATCATTTATCATTCAGAAATTGGTTCAGGAAAATAGGCATAGAAGAGATATTATAAGGACACCCTACAAAGATGGAAGGCAGTATAATAGCGATCTATGGTATGGTAGCAGTACACCTCTTTACGAAAATAATATCATTGAACAGAGTTATTGCTCTTTCTAGTAACTAGTATTGGAAGGTATTAACATTTGAACAAACTTTCATTCATAGACTTCGGCATATAGCTTACGAACTGATCATCAAATTGATCTCCATATCCAAAGATGTGGTCTATGTACGACACCATGATTTCTTTTTCTTTCTTTTTTTTAATAAATGAACTCTTTTACATACCCTGGCCCATTAAGAGAGGGAGACACTCATTTCCGTTTGCTTAAAAGCCGAAAAATGAGTTAAAAACCATTGACACCGACACCAACAGTTTAATATGGTGGCGGGGGCGTCTATCTCGCTCGTATATGAAGGAAATAGTGAAAGGAGCTCATTATTTTTTGTTGTTGCAAGGAGCGCTGTAGTTGCAACATTGAAATTAAAATGTTTGAAAGAAAAATTATAAAAAAAAAACAAAAGAAAGGAAAAACTGGAAACCTTAGAAAACTAAACAAAGTTTACAAAGAACAAAAGCTTCAAAAGCATATCCAAGAGTAACCTGCTGCATACCATCATCATCAGCTGCTTTTCGTCGCGGCTAAGGCAACAAAATCGTTAACAAACATTCGAGAGACAGAGAATGAAAATTCGCAAAAGCAAAGCATCAGCATACCATGTAGCACAGAGGAAAAAAGGAGGAGAAAATCGGAGTATTTTACGTTTTGAATGAGGGAAGGGAGGTAGGTACCGAAAACTAAAGCCATCAGCTGCATTAAAAGCCTTAACAGCGGAAAATAAAGAATGAAAGACAAAAAAGTAGCACACATGTGTGTAACCTGGCCGGATTCCACAATTTTTTTTGTGCTTTTCAGTCTCGCCATTTACTAATAAAGGAACTAAAAAATCTAAAACTAACGGTTTTTTTCTTTTTTGCCGAGCAAAGCCTTGTGTGTCATACACAATAGACGTTAACCATCATTAACAATGGTTTTTGGAACGTAGACAAGACAAATATTAGATTCATAAATGCGTGTGTGTGTGTGTGTGTGTGTGTAATGCATTTCATAGTTAACAACACTTATGACAATAGTATGTGTGTGTGCGGGAACAAAAGCTATTGTTTTTCCGTTCTCCATTCTAAACTACTCTGAGTATTGCCGTAACCGGAACCTAGAAAATAAACGACAAACTCAATACGAAAAAAGAAAACAAAACCTACGCCTCCTACAATACTTCTACCAACAACAAACAGCAAGTAGTCCTGTGTATATATGTATCCTATGTCCTGTATAACTGTATTTTGCTTTGACGCTTCATAGCGACGGATATAAAAATGAAAAATGAATTTCCTGTACGGTTCAATGGCATCATCTTAAATACCAGGTGAGCCATTGTTTTCTTTTTTTTTTCAGGTATTTTGTTAAGTCCTTATTCTTTTCATTTTTTTGTTTGTTTTACGAGCTACTTTCGAGTGGCTGTGTATGACACAAACAAATCAATAAAACGACAGGATCTTCTTAAACAATTTATGAAGTCATAAAAACTAAATGACATTGGCAAACTGGCGTAGATATGGAAAAGGTTAGGAAGTCATTAAACTAGGCAAGAATTTAAAATTTAAGCGAATGCAATGGTTGTTATCGTTTAACTTACTTTCGTAGTCGTAATTGGTCTTTAGAACACTTTAGTTAGGATTACAACCGAGCTTTTCACAGCACCCATGTTGTGTACTTTAATTCCTACCCATGTGTGGCAGGACCGACACTTAAATATCGACTCCGAACGAAAGATTTAAAAAACTTTTCATACCAATTTTATTTTACCCTCACGAGTTTTTGCTAGTAGACTGCTGAGAGGCGTTGAACGAAATAAGTTTTCATAATTCGTTTTGTTCGAGATGTCTGCGCTAGGAGGTGTACTACGGGCTCTTATCTCATAAGTCAATAAGTCAACACACTACCTACTACCACGGCGACATCATGCAAACGCATTGTGATCACAAATCCGGGAGCAGTGCAGCTCCGTTGGTCTGTTTAACTATTCCCAATCGTTCGGAGACGCCTTCAAAATGTAGATCGCGGCACTCTGAGGTCAAATTAACGCATACTATATGGATGGTGTGAGAAGCTGGGTTCTAAGCTTGGCTAAAGGGTTGTAATCGGCGTCAAATTAAGTTCTTCGATGTTATTAATGCTTCTGTGAAGACATTACATTTTGAAATATAATCCTTATAGCGTGGATCGTGTCTCTCCATACGTCTTGCCTTATTATTCATCTCAGATTCATGACATGCATTTTTCCTCATTAGATTTACAACGAATCTGACCGATCCAAACAAATGTTCGTCTACGTACTTCACTAGTCATACATACATAATTGGTAATTACAACCCTTCAGTCAGGATTACGACCTAGTTTCTCACATCACTTATGTTGGGTGTGTTAATTTTAAACAAGAGTGGCGGGACCTGCAGTTTAAAGTCGACTCCGAACGACAGATTTTTGAGAAACTTTTCATGGCAATTTTATTTACTCTCAGAGTTTTTGCCAGAAATCTGATGAGAGGAAGTCGCCGAAGAAATACTTTTTGTATTTTGTTGTGATGTCTGGCCTGGGGCTCAAACCCTGGGTTTTCGTCTAATAAGCCAACACACTACCTACTAGACCACGACGACTGCATTGATGACATTACATTATGAAACGTATCCCTTATTGTGTAGGTCGTGTCTCCCCAAAGATCTTGTCTCCTTTTACATCCCGGGTTGGTGACAATATTTTCTCAGGAAATTTACAACGCATGAGACCGATCCAATCAAATTTTCTACACACTTCACTACTTATGTCTCAAAAATCTGTTCTGATTCTAAACTTAGTTCATTACTTAGTACAATCGTCCAAATTATTTTAACAATTCTTCAGTTCTCCTATAATAAAACAAGCCACAGGATTTCTTCTTCAGTTACTTCAATCTGAGGCGTTTGTGTTGTATTGCCTGTCATCCTTTAACTGACCGTGATTGATTTCGAATAGAAAATAACTTGCGACAGTTTTTCTTTATTTTTGCAACGCATTTCGTCAAAGTTTTTTTTACAGATCTCTTTTATCTCTTCAATGAATAGAACCGCGACTGTCAAAGTATTCTAGTCGGGATTCGAATGTCTTCGCTTTCCAGGAAAACGATGGCTGGCTGTCAATGAGTTTTAGTTTCTTTCTTTACAAATGGTTTGATTGCCTGGTTTAAGGATACTTATACCGGAAAGGGCACAATGCAATGGTGGGGTACTCCAGGTGCAAAAAGGTATACCCATCTTCACAGATGAGTCTAAGTTAGGTGGATGTACGGGTGCTGGGGTTTTCTGTAGGGAACTCGGTCTTGAACTCCATTTCAGGTTGAATGATGACTGCAGCGTTTTTCGCAATCTTGAAGGCTATTGAGGCCATAGCTCGTGGCCCAGCTTCGAATTCCGAATCTTACATGATCTTCGTTGACAGTCAGGGTGCCCTTAGGGCCATTGCGTCGGTCTGGTGCAAATCACGGGTTCGTTCGAGAGTGCAAGGAGTCGTTGAGGACTTTTGGACTAGACCGTATCCGTCTGTGCTGGGTTCCGGGTCACAGCGGAATACTGGGCAATGAGACGGCGGATGCCCTCGCTAGGTTAGGTTCGCTTTCTGGGGGCGATTTGATAGTTGGTCCTGACCCCCCGGTCTGTCACCTCTATGGCATTATCAATGGATGGGTCAGGGAGGAAGAGCAGAGGCGTTGGGGGAACGGATCGGGTTGTTTTGTCTCTAGATGTCTATGACCTGTTGTGGACAATAGGAGAACGGGTTGGTTGCTGGGCTTGAATAAGGCCAGCTTAAGGTTGGTTGTCGGTTTTATCACAGGGCACTGCGAGATTAGGTCGCTGACGGGGATCTGTAACACATCCCAGCCGGATTATTGCAGGGCATGTTGCGATGAGGAGGAGTTCGAGACTATCGAACACCTCCTCTGTAACTGCCCAGCCCTTGGTAGAATGAGGTTGAGGACCCTTGGCAGGGCCTTCTTTGAGAGTTTGAATTCTGTGTGGAGAGCCGACATCAAGGCTCTGCACAGATTCATTAGTGGCTTAGGCTGGTTGAGAGGCGCTAGGGCTTCATTAGTGTAGTCGCGCCCTCCCCTTTTGGTTCTGTCTTATCTGTGTAATTCCTCCACTTCCCATTCTCCCCTTTCCTACATCCTCTCCTTTTTAATCCTTCTATTATCCTTCCCGCTGTAAGGACGTTGTACAATGGGTCAGTTCGTCCTCCGGGTACTGTACTTGTCTTTATTGACAAGTACACGTCCTCTAACCTAACCTAATGGTTTGATTTCTTCTACATCGATAGGATAAAACGCTTACTTAATTACTCATTACAACCCTTTAGTAAGGACTTACACCTATTAAGTCTACTCTCCGAACAACAGGTTTTTAGAAACTTTTCATGGCAATTTTATTTACTCGCAGAGTGTTTGCCAGAGAACTGACCATTTCATTAAACGATTAAGTGAGAACATATGATAGGCGACTACCCTTTAGTATTCCTCATACGTTGTATAAGGAATATAATGGATGCCAGTCCCGCAGGTAATCAGAATAATCGTGTAATGTCAGTCATGAAACATTCAATCGATTTCTAGCTTTCTGATTCGAAACTTTTACAAAAAAAAATTCACTTCGAATTCACTGTTTCTCTGTCACTCCCTCCCACCATCAAAAATAACCACAAACTACAAAATACTTCTAAATTTACAAACACAAAATGTGACAGCAGGTTGCCTTGCCACTGCAGTGATTTTCAACAAGTATTTAAAATTATTGCTCAGCCAACTATCAATTCTCGTTAGCACCAAAATTTTCTGTAGAGTACCAGTCGTTCATAGGGTTAAGAGGTTAAAACAAATGTACGTTTTCCGTAAACATATTCTGACATCAGACTAATTTCCTTAATGCTTGCAAGTAAAAGCGCCATAAATTTGATCTTTTTTTTTTTGGGGCCACAATTTTCACATGTGAAGTCTAGTAGTGGCGGTTAACAAAAAAAAAAAAAAAAAATGGAATTCTTGTATGCAAATATATTCGGTTGCGCGTGATGAACTTTAACCCTTTTCAACTTTTCACACTTGTGTGCGTTTTTTTTTTCTTCTTCCCTCTGCTCTTCCACCGGATATTTTTGAATATTTTCGTATCATTTTGTGAATCTTTTTTTTTTTTCAAGGTTTGGTGGTGTAGCATCATAGCATGTGATAAATGAAACCAATCATGTAAAGCGTTACAACAACAAATATAACGAAAGAAAAAGTTAGCACAGCATTACCAAAAGATTTAAAAAAAAAAAAAAAAATAGAAAAGAAAATGTATGTGGCAACACATTCTTTTACAAGTGAATGCTTTAGAAGATAATTTAAAAATATACGAGGAATGAAAAACAAAATATGTTAAGATTACTAGATCAAATGAGTTCCGACAACCACATACATACATGTTGGGTAAGGTTAGCTCGCTGTTGATATGTTCACCCGTTGCCATCGTAAGTACTCTATAAGTCGCTTAAGCGATTGAGCGATAGAGCCTTCGAAAGAAATGATCTGCTAAATATTTCCATCTGAATTCCACCCAGAACTAGACTACAAGCAATGCTTCTCTCATAAAGGGTGTTTTTTATAGAGGTACAGAACTTTAAGTTGGCATTACTTTTCAAGATGGCGACCGATTTAACAGCTGTCAAGTGATTTATTTTCAGTTTGGTTTGGCAATTCATCATGAATAGACTCACGCCTGAACAACGCTTGCAAATAGTGCAATTTTATTTCGAAAATAATGGTTCTGTGCGGAAAACGTATCGCACACTACGTCCATTTTATTGTCGACAAAATCGTCCACCAGAGCAGTTAATTCGATTAACCATGGACCACGTTTACTCTTATTGATAACTCGCATCCCCAGAGACGCTGTACGGTGCGTACAGAAGAAGCTATTGCTGCTGTAGAGCGTAGCATTGAGGAAGACCCGAATGAGTCCATCCGCCATCGAGCACAGGAATTGGATCTGTGTCCATCCACTTTATGGAAGATTTTGCGGAAGGATCTTGGTTTGCGTGCTTACAAAATCCAACTCGTGCAAGAATTGAAGCCAAACGATCATCAAGTAAGGCGTAGTAGATTCGTCGAATTGATCCAAAACGAGATTACCGTTGTTCCCGATTTTCATAAGCGAACTTTGTTTAGCGATGAAGAGCACTTCTGGTTGAATGGCTACGCCAACAAACAAAACTGCCGCATTTGGAATGAAGGTAATCCTCAAGTGTATGTGGAAACACCGTTACATCCAGAAAAACTGACTGTTTGGTGCGCTTTATGGGCTGGTGGAATCATTGGTCCGTACTTTTTCAAAAACGATGGTGGCCAGAACGTTACAGTCAATGGTGATCGGTATAGAGCCATGATTACTACCTTTTTCATTCCTGAATTGAATAACCATGATGTCCAGGAGATGTGGTTTCAACAAGACGGCGCAACATGTCACACAGCTCGTGCCACAATAGATTTATGGAAAGACACGTTTGGTGACCGCCTAATTTCACGTTTTGGACCTGTGAATTGGCCTCCAAGATCTTGTGATTTAACACCGCTAGACTACTTTCTGTAGGGCTATGTAAAGTCATTGGTCTATGCGGTAAAGCCACAAACGCTTGACCATTTGGAAGACAACATTCGCCGTATTATTGCCGATATACGGCCACAAATGTTGGAAAAAGTCATCGAATTTTGGACGTCCAGATTGGACTACATCCGCGCCAGCCGTGGCGGTCATATGCCAGAAATCATATTTAAAATGTAATGCCACAAGATTATCTTTCTGAAAAATAAAATTCATGTCAATCGAATAATCCATCGTTGTTTAATGCAACTTAAAGTTCTATACCTCTATAAAAAACACCCTTTATTTTCATGAATGACACTTCTTTAGGTTAGCTGCCGGAATATCGCATGCTTTCTAACTAGCATGCAGTTATGTTGTGACATGAATAGTGCTCTGCACTGTTTTTGTGAGAAAATTAATTGTTCTCTCAGATTAGAGTTAATATGGCAAGAATTTGTTGAACCTATAAGAATGTAAGAATAATGAAAGCTTGCGTGACGTATTGGTTAAAGAATTTAATTGCAAATCCAAAGATTTCCAGAATCAAATTCAAGATAAATATTGTTTTCGAACTTCCAAACAAGTCACACAACAACCCCCCAGAGTGAATAACATCAACAGCAGACATTAGAAAAAGGCAAAAGAGTACCAGATCCACAAAAAGAAAGAGTGGGAGTTTATAAGCAACATTTGTCACCATAACATTACATTTGCACAGCGGAAATTGTTCTTCGGCACCAAGAAAGGGCAACCCTGTCAATCTGCTATAGTACACCAATTTCCTGTTAAGCTGATAAAACTTAACTAACAAAGCTAGCTGAAACAAGGCAACCAAAAAAATTGAATAAAATTTGAATAAAAACATGTTTAATGCTTTGAGACTGAAGTGTCAAAGTCTCTCTAGTCGGTAGTGTGTTAGCTTATTAGACGTAAAGCCAGGGCTCGAGTGCCAGGCCAGACATCAAAACAAAAATACAAAAAGTATTCCTTTGGCGACTTCCTCTCAGCAGATTTCTGGCAAAAACTCTGAGAGTAAATAGAATTGCCATGAAGAGCTTCTCAGAAAATCTGTCATTCGGAGTCGATTTTAAACTGTAGGTCCCATGCCACTCATATATAAAATTAACACACACAACATAAGTGGTGTGAGAAACTAGGTCCTAATCCTGACTGAAGGGTTGTAATGACCAATTATGTATGTATGTATGTAATGCTTTGAGACTAATAATAAAAATGAGGGCCTCTAGGCCTATTACTATTTACTTACATATGTTCGAAATTTCTATGACGACTATACAAACGCTACTCATTTCGCCCAACTATATCTTATCATTCTTGCGCCGATTAGCTTCATGCTATACGCTCCAGTAAACGATTGTAATCGTATACGAACTATGTCTGAATAATAAATGAATTGAAACTCGTGACAGCTGAAAAACTGACCTTAAAGGCCATATAGAGTTTTAAAGAAAAGTAAGTGAAAATCGTACGGAAGTTGCGCAGCATTTTTCAAAGCATATATCTTCACCTGAAGTTAGGCGGCATGATTAAGATAGAAATAAGCAAATTTTGACAGTAAATACCAGCCTGACGAGGCAAATAAATTGAAATATTAATCGCTTGAAGTTATGATTAGTCGTCGTATACGCCTTCTTTTCATTGCAAATATCTCCAACTGAAGTTAGGTAGCATGATCGAAGATTTATACCACTATGTCTCCTTCAGATGTGTAATTTGTTGCAAATCTCCGACCTTTAGGAAGCCTCATTAGTTTTTGGGAACAGGAAGAAATCAACGCGAGATTACATCCGTTGGATATAATGACTGAGGCATGTTTATGATCGGATGGTAAGAAATGAAGAAATGTAAAGAGCATCCTGCGATCTAAGCATCTTCTAAACTCTTTATGATGATGATCCATTAGACCATGATTTATGATGATACAACTATATATGTATCCCAGATTCATAATTTGATCTAACCAATTAAGAGAGGCTAATCAAAATGAAGGCGCTCCATAGCATAATAAACGTAAGAAAAGCCGGAACATGAGATTCCGAAGGAAATTATAAACTCTCAGTGATATCCTACAAGATACAAGAGGCGAAGTGCTACAGAGCATAATCTCTATTTCTATTTATCTCCATATACTGTGCAGAAATCCAGTAGATACCCGTCGGTGACCTGATATTACTATGTTCTATAGGAAATCAACTTACTTATCTCACGTTGGGCTTATTAAGTTACAGCAATGAGTCAGTACAGGCCTCCCTCTCATGCACCGTATGAGTCAAAATTCGAGCAATACATCGCAGTCGTGCACATCACTAGTTAAATGCGAAACTAATCTAGCAAAGACGTTAACCTCTCATAGTCGCCGAAAACTAACCTGATTCGATTGAAGGACTTTTATAAAGGCCTTACGGTCGCAAACCACTCGTGCTTTCTGTCCTATCACATCCATGGCCGCTCCACACTACACGAAAATCAGGTAATAATCCGCTTTAGAATCTCAAATCAAGGCATTGCTATATGACGAGTCAATAGTCTGGATGTATATCTTGATTTGGATAGATCTTAACAGAATCGAGATCGACGACAGCATCACAATCTCAGAGCAAGGCATTGCCTATGGTGGCGAGTCAATGATCTCGAAATATGCATCTCTTGATTTGAATACATCTTCACAGATTGGTAAATCATCGAATAGACTTAACTAAAACAGGTCTTATGCCTATAAAGTATTTAGAAAAAATTCTTCATCATGAGCTAGCCGCCTTGTCTGATTCGATTATATAATCCTTCCTATAATCCTATAAACCTTCTCAAGGCTGCTTCAACTCAATTAAGTGATGATTACAACCCTTTTAGTCAGGATTACAACCTAGCTTCTCACATCACTCATGTTGTGGATGTTAATTTTGTTCTTGAATACTGGCGGGACACACAGTTTGAAAGTCGATTCCGAACGACTCATATTTGGGAAGCTTCACATTACAGCTTTAAAGCGGGACAATTTTCTTAGAAAATTTTCCCGCAATTTTAAATTCCAAACTCAATTAAATTCGCATAGTAATGCCACGCCCACTTAAATCATACAAGCGTAGATAGGTTTCATGCAAAAATCAATGATTTAAAGAAAATTAAATTTTTCATTTTCACATCTTACTGGCACCTGAATACAAACACTGTTACAGGCATGTTTAACAGCCAACAACCCTTTTACAAATCTACGTACGATAGACTTCATTTGAAATAAATTTAAAATTTAAATTTCATTTACAAATCCAATTCATATAACGAAATCCAACCAACCAACCAACCAACCAACCAAGCAGCCAGCCAACAAACTAACCAAGTACACCACACACCACACACCGCACCCCACATTGTTAAAATTTCAATTTTAGAACTCAACTCACAATTTTCGTTCATGAATATGTAATGCCAACCCCATTTATAATGCCTGAGCAATAGGCAATAGGCAGTAGGCAGCAGGTACCCAGGAAACATATTGTGTTGTAAGGATCACTTGCGCTCTGTTGCGATAGAGAAATTTCATCTCTAATAGAAGTAATATTTTGAATGTCAGAACAATATTGTGTCAGCCAGTACAGTACAAGGAGATGCGAGATACAATCGACAAATATGTTGTTCTTGTTGTTGATGTTGTTGTTGTTGTGCAATATATGGACTCAGTTACGAATACCATCAGATAGCAAAAAGACAAGCCAAGAAGACATAAAGATTTTGCACGTAAACAAATGGCTCAACCACAAATATGCACCACACCACACATACATACATAAATTTTAATAAAATCTAAACATACATACATAGATACTATTTTAAATTCACTAACACACATACACACTCACACACAAAATTTTGGTAAATGTCAAATACTGCATGCACTTCAGGAAATCAGGCTCACTGGGAATACGACTGCTATTGGGGTAGTCCGGCATTGAAACAGTTGTCTGCAGAGTAGTTAGCCGAATCAAAAACCAGATTAGTTGTCAAATACTTGAGCTGGGTAGGAACTAATTTTCTGGCAAAGCTCTCCAACCATTATCCAAACCAGCATCATTATTTAGACAAATTCTGTTGGTGGTGTCTTACCAATAAAACACACTGCCAGTGTTAAGGCATGATACACGTTGTGCCAACAGAAGTGGATGAAAGGCGGATAATATTCCTCAGCTTAGACACTTTCTTATAACCAGGGTTACCGCTTAATCGCTTTTTTCGATTCTGTGTTAAAAGTCATGTAAAAAGTATCCACAACACCAAACAAAAATTTTTTCGAGCCAAGCGAATTTTTCTTGATAACATCGTTAATCATTTGGTCAGGCTGTGATACCCTATACTGAAGAACTCCATCGCATTATCTGCAAACACACGACCACGTTAACTCGCATTTGTTCGTTGTATTTCGGTAGCATTTCTTTGCTTTAAGTCATGTGTCACGTAACCATCGAAACCAGATATTTTAAAAAAAATTTACCAGCCATAGTTTAAATTCCCCGCCTTTTTCTGGTTTTAAATCTCTGGTTCTCTGGCTTTCTTTAGTTTTAAGAACAGAAAATACACAGGGGACACTAAATCCAATGACGATGGTAATTTAAAGCGTGCTTTTAAGTCATCTCGTCCCTTCTATATCTTCCGACAAATTAAAATATTACATCCACAGTGCACATAATTCCAACATGATTTTGTGTAAAACAATGGATGATATCTTGACTACGAATCCCAGCAATCTAAGTCCGATTCTGCTAATCATTACACTTCAATTATTTGCCCTAAGAAAAAACAAACAGTACCTTCCTCTTGGAACAAAAATACATTTTTACAGAGATCGTTATTTGTAGGCACCAACAGTTGGCAACCCTATCATACTAGAACCTGTAATATTAGAAAAATCAGCTGCATAGTTGGAAAAACTTGATGAATAAATTGAAACAAAATATAACCGAAGAAATGATAAGAAGAGAGAGAAGAGACCTAAAGTTCTTTAAAAAAAAATGATAAGCAATGACAGAAAACTCTGTGGCTTTGGTATTTTAACTAAAGGCTTGTGAATCTAGGAGCCAATTAACTGATGAACTACTGTCCAAACTTTCGGGAAGAAATTAACGCCCTAAAAGGGCAGATCTAAAGACCCACTAAAGCTAATATAGACGTTTATCAAGAGTATTTCCGATCTTCATTATTGTTTCAAATAATTCTTGATGTATTAGCAAGCATTTCGATGTATAGTCCATCCTGAGCACTCCATGATACTTAAACGATATCAATTATGCTGATGATGTTTGTCGTCGATGTCCAAGGATTTGCTAAGTGTGCAACTAAGGCAGGTTTTCAAATCAATATCAATAAGACGAAATCAATGATAATAAATTCGTCATGGAATGAGACCTGCCACCTTTTGAGTCTACCCCTGGAAGATGTCAGAAATGTTTGTTACTTGGGATGTGTTAATTTAAAAGGAGACGAAAGTAAAGAAGGTATACGGGGAAGATATTTCAAGGCTAAGCAAGCGTCTGTCAGAAAACATTTTACATAAGTTATGCTAGGGAGTGTTTTTGTAAGCAATGTTATATCCTAGCTTTGATAGGATTGTGAAACGTGAAGCATAACTACACGAGACAGTCTTTATAGAATTTCTTAGCATTTAATGACCAGCCACAATATCAAATCTATAGTTGTACAATTCTTGTATATTCAAACGCTCAAATTTAAGTCTTAACTTAAAAAGTCTGTAGAACATATTAAACAAGATTCTATAAGTCCCATAAAACCTATGAATGATAGACAGGTAGTTTGAAAGGGACGAAACTAACAGTAGAATTCAAAGTCTGTTGCCTAACAGCCTAACAGGATGGAGTTGGACCAATTTATCAAATTACTGAGAAAATGGATCGATTTGTTTATAAAAATCTGTTGGAAAACGTAATGCTGCCATACGCAGAAGAAAACATGCCACTGGTTTGGGTTTTCCAACATGACAATGACCCAAATCATGCATCAAAATTTGTTAAGGGATGGTTGAGTCAATCAAAAGTAAGTGTTCTCGGGTGGCTAGGTTAATCGATGGACCTTAACCATATTGAAAACCTTTGGAGCATAGTTGATTGCAAAATAAAAAGGGATTTAGCGACAAATAAACACCCCATTTTTAATCGTATCCAGAACACATGGAACAGCATTTCTAAAGATCAAATTAAGAGGCTAATTGATTCAACACCCCGTAGATGTGCTGCCATCATTAAAAATAAGGGTTACGCTATTGACTATTCATTTAATTTTTAAGTTTTGTTACAGAAGTAAGAAAGTTGCTTTAGTTTTGACCACTAGAATTTTATGGTTATTTCGTTATTTTGAAAGAAAAGCAATATTTTAAGCAAATTGATTATAATTTTTTTGCATTTACGTTTAGTCTGAATAATGTGTAAACATAAAAACCAAAAAACATCCAGTTTTAACCTTTATAGCGGAACATATTAGCTAAAATATCAAAATGTAATGTCAGTTGCTTTAGTTTTGGCCACCAGTGTACATACATAATTGGTCATTACCACTCTTCAGTCAGGATTACGACCTAGCTTCTTACACCACTTATGTTGTTTGTGTTAATTTTATACATGAGTGGTGGGACCTACAGTTTAAAGTCGACTCCGAACGGCAGATTTTTTTGAGAAACTTTTTCATCGCAATTTTATTTATTCTCAGGGTTTTTGCCAGAAATCTGCTGAGAGGAAGTCGCTGAAGAAATATTTGTTCATATTTCGTTTTGTCGAAAATGTCTGAGCTGGCGTTTGAACCGTGGCCTCACGACTAATAACGTAACACACTACCTACTGCATTATTATTTTCGACATAGCCATGCCAACATGGCGCAGGTGTTCATATAAGAGGCGAAGTTTGCAAATTTATGGACAAGGCGGACGGACGAGTTAATACCGACGTTGATAAATACAATTCAATGAAGAACTTTTGTTGAGAGGCTATGAGTCCCTATTTATTTTGCCTCAACTAAATCTGTTGAGTTTTGTAGCTGAGCTAAGTTCCTTGAGACATATTTGAATATATTCTGGTATTTAATTCAAGTCTTTGCATTTCGTTTTCCGTAAAGTACAAAAGAACTAAAAGGAAAAGCAAAGAAATAATAGAAAAAGAAAAACGAAACTAAAAAATAAAGTATGATAGTGTCTAACAAAAATAAATTTAATGAGTAATTAAAAGTTAAAAGTTGTCATACACTTTAGACTAAAAGAAATGCAAACATTTTTAGTTTTTTTTACGTTTCCCCCTTCCCAACTTCCCGCTCTCTCTCTCTCTCTTTCGCTTGCTCTCAAGACTAATAACTTTTAATTGACATTCTCTGATAAGTCATAGTCAAGTAATTATTGTACGTTTATTAGCACTTGAAAGATAATATTTTCAGATAAAAGTCAACGCAAAAAATAAAAATTTCTGTCATAAAACATAAACGAAAATACATATTAAAAGCAGGGAAAGGAATTTTTGGCAAAACAGAATATGTCCATAAAATACCCAAAACATAAATTAGTGGCGTCATCAGAAAAATCAACACTTCACTGTGCGAGCAAAAGTGATAGGCCGCACTTTCTCAAGTAATTAATTAAGTGGCCAAGTAGTGAGCAACATTTGATAGGAATTTTACTATTTTTTTTTTTTTTTTTGATAATAGCGTTGAAAACTAATTGCTAACAAATTACAAAAATAAAAAATACAACAATAAAAAAAACACCACACTGCTTCCGTCATGGACAATTTACAATGCAAGCGTTAGGCGTGTAAGCGGCTCTACTGCACTTTGTGGTGTGTAATTTACAAAATGATTGATGGATGGGACTACTTAAGGCATGAGTATAGTAGATAGATAAGATAGAACGAAGACCACCATAAATCAAAAAAAAACGAGATATTATAAGAACACATAGTGGAAAATAGGTTAAAAATAAAATTCTAACAAAAAAGTTTATTTTAAATATTTCAAATGGCAGTATTCGCTGCCCATGATGTAGAACTACAACCGCAAAGTACTCTTGTGAGGATTCTTTTAAAAAATCTGTGATATAGGCGTCATTTTCCTGCTTTCCTAGCATATTGAAGCTTTACATAGAGTAACACTCAGCTACACTCGATACCAATCTATCATTAAGGACAAAGCGGTTGTAACTTTAATTCTACACTTATGAACACAAGCTTCAATTGCCTTTTCAAGTACACTACACGGTGTAGTAGTGTTTAACTGTATATCCTAACTTATCAGCTGCGAATACAGCTGGAAAGAAAGCCAGAGCCAACTCTTAAAAAGCATGTGGTTGAAAATAAATTCGTTATTAACTTGCTTAACTCTTTAGTTAGGATTACAACCTCTAAGCTATTAACAAAGTTATCAAGAAGATTCATGCAGGCTTGAAGTCGCCGTAGTCTAGTAGGTAGTGTGTTGGCTTATTAGACGCAAAAGCCTGGGTTCGAGCCCCAGGCCAGGCATCAATGACAAAATACAAAAAGTATTTTTTCGGCGACTTCCTCTCAGCAGATTTCTGGCAAAAACTCTGAGAGTAAATAAAAATTGTCATGAAAAGTTTCTCAATAAATAAAAATCTGTCGTTCGGAGTCGACTTTAAACTGTAGGTCCCACCACTCATATATAAAATTAACACACACAACATAAGTGGTGTGAGAAACTAGGACGTTGTACAATGGGTCAATTCGACCTCCGGGTACTGTACTTGTCTTAATTGACAAGTACACGTCCTCTAACCTAACCTAACCTTCATGCAGGCTTAGGTAGCAAAAAAAAATGTTAGCGCCATAGTACACACATCTTTCATGACCCACCGAAAAATCTTTACTTACCATACAGTATCGCAGATACTTTTTATATCAACTAAAACGCAGAATCGAAAAAATAATCGAGCAACAGATAAACCTGGCTATTAGAAAGTAAATAAGCCAACCACTCTTGCTTTTAGTCAGGATTACAACCTAGCTTCTCACATCACCTACGTTGTGTGTGTTAATTTCATCCATGAATGGCGGGACCTAGAGTTTAATGTGGACTCTGAAGGACAGAGTTTTGAGAAACTTTTCATTGCAGTTTTTTTATGTCGAGGCCGGGTAAAACCTAGCATTTTAAAAGCGTGAATCTAAAGGGTTACAGGACAATGTGAAGTGTTTACCAAGCTTTAGAAAAAAAAAATTCTCAGGGAAGTAATCACCCAAATCTATGGAAGGGAAACATTTGCATCCTAGCCTTAAAAAAAATTTAAACCACAAGTTAATGTATGAAGCGTTGTCACTGTATGTACTTGTCGATTAAGACAAGCACAGTACGCGGAGGTCGAATTGACTCATTGTACAACGTCCTAGTTTCTCACACCACTTATGTTGTGTGTGTTAACTTTATACATGAGTGGCGGGACGGCCCTACAGTTTAAAGTCGACTCCGAACGACAGATTTTTGAGAAACTTTTCATGGTAATTTTATTTACTCTCAGAGTTTTTGCCAGAAATCTGCTGAGGGGAAGTCGCCGAAAAATACATTTTGTATTTTGTCTTTGATGTCTGGCCTGGGGTTCGAACCCTGGCTTTGCGTCTAATAAGCCAACATACTACCTACTAGACTACGGCGACTTCACTGATATACTCTTCAAATGATTTTGAAAAATCTATAAAGCAGGGCGTTGAAGTCGCCGTGGTGTAGTAGGTAGTGTGTTGGCTTACTATTCGTAAAGCCCGGGTTCGTATCCCAGGTCAGACATCAAAAATGAAATATGAAAAAAAAAATATTTCTTCGGCGACTTCCTCTCAGCAGATTTCTGGCAAAAACTCTGAGAGTAAAATAAACTGCCATGAAAAAGTTTCTCAAAATTCTGTCGTTCGGAGTCGACGTTAAACTGTAGGTCCCGCCACTCACGTATAAAATTAACGCACACAACATGAGTGGTGTGAGAAGCTAGGTCGTAATCCTGACTGAAGGGTTGTAATGGCCAATTATGTATGTATGTATGTATAAAGCAGGGCGTAAGAAATCTTCGCTATGAAAATCATCTGGAGCGGATGACCGATATTGTGGAAAAATGGCACTTACTTCAGGTATCCCCCACTATATGCAAATTGTAGTCCATGCGGTCAATCTAATAGGGTTGAAGCTTTTAATATTTGGAATAAAGATAAGGCTTTGAAATAGAATTGATCAAACGGATTACATTTTCACAACTCAAAAATTATTTGTTTTATAGCGTTCAGTTCAAGTATCATTAGGAAAGACATGCATATTGCTCTCGCGAACTTCGCTTGGCTTCTTATTCGCGTGATTGTCAATTTTCTTGCTGATTTTTAAGCAAATGATTCTGCATTTGGTTTATTATCCTTACCCCCGAAGAAGTGAACCAATCACCAAACTCGCTAAGATTATTTGAAGAGATTCTGAACCATAAAGCGGCCACAATACTTAAGCGATCAGACACAAGGATCTCATGTTCTGTGACTATTTAGAAACCATTTCGAATGTAGGCAATGGCCGAAAGTGATCCAATGATTAGAATGATTCGAGAACCAATGCAAAATGTCGTGAGTACTACAGTCTTATCGTCGCTACAGCGATTTATGCGCCCACGAAATAATAGAATTTGTTCCTGTCAATTTCATATATTTATGTACTACTCGAGCTCTTGGTAGAGAGCTTTAGCACGTTCATCGCCATGTCAGTCATATGTGTCTGATGCTAAGAAGTTCTACATAAGCCATGTCAGTCATATGTGTCTGACGTACGCGAACTGGTAAATCACAAATGTCCGATGCAAACGACGCTGTGTTCAAAACAACAGGTTAATATTTGTTGTATCTTGTTTGGATGCGAAAGTCATATAAGACTGACACGGCTCGTCGAAAAAAAGTTTAAATATAGAGCCATGTCAGTCATATATATCTGACGTAAAAAAATAAATTTTGGCAAGAACAATATTTCTGTGATACATTAAGTTTCCTTGATACATTTTTAACTAAATTATCTAATAAAGTTACCGTGGCCCATGTGAAAATTTTTTTGATATTAGCGTGGCGATGAACTTGTTAAATTGTAGTTGTTGGATCACATCGATCGCCCAAGAAATAATTTGTGCTTCGGACATACTATACTTATTTGAAACCATCATTTAGGCAAAGTCTATACAATCTATATAGGAGGGAGCAGCAACAAGAGCTATTTAACACCTCAATTACATTTCCAAGTTTCTCTGTTTCAAATGTGTGAGAAGGCGTAGTGAAAAAATACTAACCTTTAGAAAAGTGTTGAAATATTTAAAGCATCGATTGAACGTACATTAATCTCCTAAAACACTAGCGAGCAAATCTCCCAAATTCACGTTTCAAGCAGAAGGGATTCATGTTGAAACTATAGATTGTCAATGCTCAACCTACCCTAATCAGCGACATCAGATTAGCCAATGGCAGGTAATATGCAGTCTAGTAGATAGTGTGTTTGGCTTATTAAACACGAGCTCGTGGTCCAAACTCCAGTTCAGATATCTCAAAAAAAAAAAAAAACGAGTAAATAAAATTGCTATGGAAAGCTCAAAAAATCTGTCGCTCCGAAACACCGTAAAACTGTAGGATCAAATAAACATATAGAACATCGGACGCGTGAGAAACTAGGTCGTAATCCTAACTAAATAGTTGCAATGACCAATTGTCGGAGTCTAGTAGGTAGTGTTTTGGCATATTAGATATGAGGCCGCGGTTCAAACCCCAGATCAGACATCTCCAAAAAAATGAAAAACGAAAACCTCTGCAGATCTGCCAAAAACGGTGGGAGTAAATAAACATTGCCATGGTGTCGCCGTAGTCTAGTAGGTAGTGTGTTGGCTTATAAGACGCAAGGCCACGGTTCAAAAACCAGGTCAGACATCAAAACGAAATATGAAAAAATATTTCTTTGGCGACTTCCTCTCAGCAGATTTCTGGCAAAAACTCTGAGAGTAAAAATAAAATTGCCTTGAAAAGTTTCTCAAAAAAAATCTATCGTTCGGAGTCGACTTTAAACTGTTGGTCCGTGCCGCCACTGATGTATAAAATTAACACGCACAACATGAGTGGTGTGAGAAGCTAGGCCGTAATCCGAACTGAAGGGTTGTAATGGCCAATTATGTATGTATGTGTTGAAAGTTTCTTAAAAATCTCTTGTTCGGAGTCGACTTTGAACTGTAGGTCCTTCCAATCATATATAAAATTAACACACACAATATGGGCAATGTGATAAGCTTGGTTCTAATCCTGAATAAAAGATTGTAATGAGCTAGTAAGTAAGTAAGCACTCAGATGAATTCATAGATGTTTAATAACCAATATCACTATGGAGTAGGGTATCGCAAGGTGTAGTTGGTTGTAATTTTTGTTTTAACATTTCAAATATTAGTTCTTTAATATTTTTTTTATATTTTTTTTCCAAAGTCTTTTTCTTTCTTTGTGGTTTGGTTGACTTTTGAAATTGTTTGTTGGCGATTAAAAAAAAATAAAAAATAAAAATAGGGGGGGATTATAAAACAAAAAGTCCCCAAAGAATTTTTTTATCAGAATATAAAGCAAAAAGTAATTAATCATTGTATTACATGGATATTCGTTAGTTTTTTTTCCTTTGTTTTTATTTTATTTTGTAAAAGTTCTTGTATTTTCCGAGGAAAAAAACTTCATAAATTTTTGATAAAAAAAAAAAGAAAACTGAGGGACAAGAAAAAGGAAAGTATAGTGACAGCTTAAAAACAGATTTACTAAGTATTTTATGACAAATAATTTATTATTTTTCCTTTTTCAGAATTCAATTTATTATTAGGAAAAAAACAAACACAAAAAGAAGACAAAAAGATAACTTTACGTAACTTTAAAATGTCATAAATTGTATGAGTGACTGACTATGACTGGATTGTGTTTTTTCCTTGTCATTCACACACATGTTTCTAGAATTTGCACTCAATTCATGAATTTTTAAAATCATTGACCGCAAACAAATAATTTCCAAATAGAAACTCTTAATTGAACATGAAAAATAGATAAAAAAAAAAATTCTGACAAATAAAACAATTTTTTTTTTATTAAAGATGATAGCTCAAGCAACTTATGGTAAAGACTGTATTTTTTTTAGGCAACAAAGTTGTGTGTATTAATGTTTAAGAATTTTCTGTTTTTTTTTTTTTATTTGAATTGCCTGGGATTCTAAACTAATTGAAATGAATATTTAACTTGTCATAATAACTCTTCAGTCAGGTTTAAAACCTGGTTTATCACACCACCCATGTTGTGTGTGTTAATTTTGTCCATTAGTGGCGGTACCTACAGTCTAACGTAGACTCCGAACGATAGATTTGGGATACTTTTCAGAGTTTTTGCCGGAAAACTGCTGAGGAGAAGACGTCAAAAGAAATACTTTTTCATATTTCGTTCTATTCGACATGTTTGAGTCGAGGTTTCGAGCCATTCGCTCTCGTCGGATAAGCCAACACAACACACAAGAAAATATAAATTGCTTCGGATATAAGATATTCAAATATTCCAATCTGATCTGACCTGATCAGTAAAGAGTGATCAAACATGTGTCAGAAAAAAAAAACAGTGAGAAAATGAGTTGAACTTATTTTATTCTATTTTGCAAGCATTTTTAATTTGGTTAAGCAAGATATGTAGCAAGTATTGTCATTATGATCAATCTTCTTCTAATTCTATCGGACAAAACCTAAGCACCGCCTCAGTACATTTTTTAAAATGATTTTTTTTTATCTTTTTATTTATTTATATCCTTATTGTTTGAAAAACACAAACTTAAGGAATTCAGAATTCAATAAAAAAAAAGTTCTGATTGAAAATACATTTTAAGTCGAAAAGATAAGCGGACAAAACTAAAGCACCCCCAATTTAAGGTACAGATAAAAACTATTGAAATTAATATTTCTTTGCGAATTCTTTATTCTAGATGGCACATGCCATTCTTTTAGGCATAGAGCATGTTAAATTATTAATTATTTCAGGTGATATTGCTTCCCAAGCTATTTTTGCGGCTTCAAATACATCGTCTTTCGATTTGCAATTTTCTCGGTTGATTTTTAAGTTAACGATCTCCCACAAGTTCTCGATTGGGTTAAGATCAATTGAGTGCAAAATATTCGCTCAACAGAGCAATTATTTCTAGGCTAATTAAAATGTTTTTCCATACCGGTCGCACATCTCCTACCCATTCTGGAGGAAGACCACGTGAAACTTCGCGATATGAAGACTCCTTAATTAAAAGGACAATCCAAAATGATCGTACAGCATCTTCTAGGCACATACGAAACCGCTTAGGTTTAAAAATTAGCGAAAGAGCGATTCGCAGACGGACGGTAGAGGCCGGATTATTCAGTCGTCAACCAGCAAAAAAAAAAAACTTTTATATCGTCTAAAAATAAAAAAGGGAAACTTGAATTCGCCAAGGCCCATCTCAACTGGAGTGTCTAAATATGAAGGATTGTGCTGTTTTCTGACGAATCTAAGTTTAATTTAAAGGATTCAGATGGCATAAGGCGTGTGCGCAGCAGACGATATGAAATGTTTCACGATATGAAAATTATTAATAACTTTGTTTTCTTAAAAAAAATAATCATTTTAAAAAAATGTACTGAGGGGGTGCTTAGGTTTTGTCCGATACTGTAGTCCGCCACCAGTAAGACGTCTCAAAATTATTTTCTTACTTAATTGGTCATTACTACCTAGCTTTTCATGCCAATCAAGTTCTGTGTGCTAATTTTATTCAAGAGACAAATTTTTGAGATAATTTTCAGGGCAAATTTTTATTTACTACCAGAGTTTTTACCAGAAAGCTGCTTAGAGGATGGAGTAAAAAAAATATTTCTTTTCATGGCATAACAAGTCCACGCGACGAGGGGGGATTTAGTGGGTGAGGGCCCCACACACAGAGGATGTGACGACTTCATCTATGGTGCGGTTAGGTACATTTACCCCTCCTCGGCGTGAAAAAAATCCAAAAGAACGCTTACAATCTTTTGATGATATACCCATCACTATAGTGCGTATAAACTGGTACATTCGATTGCACAGGCTAAGCAACCCGCATAATTCGAAAATACAGATGAGCTAATGGAACTGCCTTCACCTTTTCGGCAAACGTTTCTCGCAATCCAATTAAAAGCTCTGATTGTGCCTTTGTTTCTAGTGTAATCCAAAACACGACTTTATTGCGATGGACAAACTGTACTGAAACATGGTCTATTGCTAGCAATCGTTCCATATCTGCCACCCAATGACATAAACAAAAAGCGAAACAAAAACAATACTTCTCCACAGAAGAGTCTACCTCAGCTTTAATATTTTTTGAAAACCCTGGCTTGAACAATTTTATTGCCTTCAGTTCTACGCTTTTGATTGCATCCCAGACCTTCAAACGTTCCTTAAAGTTTTAAAAGTACTTTTTGAATATGATTCAATCGATCAAATATATTTCCATCAAAATTGTACGACTATGCTGTACTAGACTGGCGCTTACTTTATCTGATAGGACTTCTAATTCCAATCCAGGGCCTCCAAAGATAGCTACCTTGGGATTTATAGTGGTTGTCCAAGAGTTGACTTACTTCCAGCAGCCGACAACATGAGATTAACAGACGTTGGGCACGATTAGTTATTTCAAGTGACTCACCGCTCGTTTTGACTTTTTATGCATCGTAGCTCTCATAAATTGTTAGGAGTCTGTGAACCTTACAATATATCACTGATTCGCCTCTGCCTTGGCAGTTACTCAACTTATATTTTAAAGCGAAAAATGAATTAAAATTTCCCGGAAAATAAAACTGTTTTTGTATCGAAAATTTCAACAAACTGAGCTTTGAATTGTACAGTGGGAAAAAAAAATTGTCTTAAAAACAATCAAATTTTAAAAGAAAGAAAGAAAGAATTTAACGATCTGAAAGAAAATCGGTTCAGCTGAGCAGGTAGTTCGTTCACTGTAACACATTCTAAAATGGTGGGGTTGCCATCTCCCTTTGTCTAGACATAATGCATTTTCTGGAAATGTAAGAGAAAATCGTAATAGTTTTGTGCAAGCGATGCGAAACTTTGCTTATTGAAAAAGAACAGAACTTTCTGAAGTGGTGCTCATTTGAATGGCCAGGAATTAGGAAAAATTTTGAATGTAGGAGGATGTTTTTGAATTTTAAAAAATTTTATAATAAGGACCTGCGTTTCTCAGGTTGGTAGCCATGCTCTTTAAGTACTGCAGCAGCTCTCTATCAGTTTTTAGAAGGTATGGCCAAAATTGTTTAAATATAAGAACCTGACTGAACGAAAGCAGAGAAAAATAAATTGACGTAGGGCTTCGGGAGTTTGTTTTGCAAGATTTTTTATAACGCTTTTCACGGCAATTTTATTTTCCTTTAGAGTTTTTGCAGCAGAAGTCAACTGAGAGAAGGTCAGAGAAAAAATTTACTTTTATATTCCGCTTTGCTCAAGTCGCCATAGTCTAGAAGGTAGTGTGTTGGCTTATTAGACGTAAAGCCCGGGTTCGTATCCCAGGTCAGGCATCAAAACGAAATATAAAAAAAAAATATTTCTTCGGCGATTTCCTCTCAGCAGATTTCTGGCAAAAACTCTGAGAGTAAATAAACCTGGCATGAAAATGTTTCGCAAAAATCTATCGTTCGGAGTCGATGTTAAACTGTAGGTCCCACCACTCATGTATAAAATTAACGCACATAACGTGAGTGGTGTGAGAAGCTAGGCTGTAATCGTGACTGAAGAGTTGTAATGGCCAATTATGTATGTATGTATGTACGAATGTTTTGTTCAAAATGTTTAAGCTGGGTTTTGAACTCTGGACTGAAGGCTTTGCCGCTAGAAGTTTATCACCAAAGTGTTTGAAATAGAATCTATAGAGACGCAGATTTTTCTGGTCATCTTAATTCCTGAACATACAGTCAAAAAAAGTCTGCTTACACCGCAGTAATGTTTATCAAATTAAAAAAGGTGTTATAGCGTCGTGTTTAATGCAGTTACAATTAAAAATGTTTGAAAAAAAAATCGAATATAAAAAATATAACCTAGAAACTACAAAAACATTAGCGAGAAAAATGTCTATGCACACCGTTGTATGTAGACTTTTTTCTGTGACTGTACAGCTGTGTTCAAAATAATAGGAACGCTACCATGTAATATTTTCAAAGTTAAAATTTTTATTGTACCAATTTGCATGCAAAACATGATATATTTTAATGGTAGTTACAACGATATGTAAGAAATAAAATACAAAAAAGAATCTCGTAATAACTTTAATATTTACGATGAAATTGATTCATTTCTGTGTTTGCCCCTGATTTCAGTTAATCAAATCAAATGATCGCAAATGCATTAAAATATAAAAAAAGCTCGAAACGCGTGGGCGTAAGCGCAAAACATCAACTGTCCATGTCCGCAGAATTGTGCGATACAGCAAAATAAATCCTTTGGCGTATGCAGAAAAAAATTCAAAAGGATCTGAAACTTGCCGTAAGTGGCCGTACTATTCGTAGGCGTCTGATGGACAACAATTTATTCGCAAGAAGTCCATGAAAGGTGCCATTGTTGACAAAAAAAAAACAAGTAGCAGCACGTTTAAAGTTTGCCCAAGAACATATCAATTGGCCGAAAGAAAAATGGAGAAACATACTGTGGACCGACGAAGACAAAATTGTTTTATTTGGTGTCTTTGGGTCTAGACAGTATGTTAGATGTCGGCACAACACCAAACATAAAGCTCAGTATACACAAAAGACAGTTAAACATGGTGGTGCAAAACTAATGATATGGGGAAGGTTTTCATATAATGGTGTCGGCCCAATACATCGAATTAGAGACATATTGGATAGGACGGTCTATGTTGGCATTTTGAGAGAAGTGATGTTACCATACTCCAAAATGGATATTCCAACAAGATAATGACCCGAAACACACCAGTAAATTGGCAAATGAGTGGTTTCGGGTTAATGGGGTAAAGGTTATGGCGTGGCCAGTTCAGTCTCCTGACCTTAATCCCATAAAACATCTATGAGGGATGTTAAAAAATATGTTGCCGAGCGAAAACCGTTAAATGCAACTGAGTTGTGGTCTGTAGTGCAAGATGGGTGGAATAAAATTCCACTAAAACAATGTCAGGATTTAGTTGACTCCATGCCTCGTAGATGTGCTGCTGTAAAAAAAGTAAAGGCTATTCTACCAAATACTAATCGTACTTAAAGTTTCTGATTATAATCATAAGCATTTTTAACTTTTTTAATAGTAAATTTGTATGAAAACTGAAATACTCCTATTATTTTGAACAGCATTTTTTAAGATATTTTTTTTAAATTTCCTGTTACTTGTTGAAAGCTTTATTTAATTAATGAATAACTTAAATAATTTAGTATTGAATCAACATTACATTACACCAAAAAATTGAATTAAACCATATTTTTATTTGTTAAAATTTAAGCTTTTGTTTTTCAATGGGCTCACTCCTATTTTTATGAACACAACTGTATGTATGTATGAATGTTTTGTTCAAAATGTTTAAGCTGAGTTATGAACTCTGGACTGAAGGCTAGCAGTTTATCACCAAAGTATTTGAAATAGAATCTATAGAGACATACATTTTTCTGGTCATCTTAATTCCTGAACATACAGTCAAAAAAGTCTGCTAACACCGCAGTAATGTTTATCAAATTAAAAAAGGTGTTATAGCGTCGTGTTTAAGGCAGTTACAATTAAGAATGTTTGAAAAAAAAATCGAATATAAAAAGATATAACCTAGAAACTACAAAAACATTAGCGAGAAAATAGTCTACGTACACCGTTGTATGTAGACTTTTTTTCTGTGACTGTATGTATCTTGTAAGAGAACCCTCCATGCATGTTTTTTGAATAGCAAAATTTGTTTACATGAACACAATATTATAATTTACCTGCTTACAGCTATAAAATAAGTTCTTTTTATTGTTTGGATGTTACTTACCTAAAAAGAAAGAAAAGAAAAGAAAACAAATTAAAATTAAATAAAAACGTAAAAAAATATATGAACGTAGAAGAAACTAAAGAAAAATTCACATGTAATACATAATCATTCAAATTCAATTCAAAGTTTATTTAGTAGTATTTCAAATACTTTTTTAACAACAAAATTTTACAAATATTAAATATTATAAGTTTACAACATTTTTCCTAAAAAATATTGATATTTCTCTCATTCTAGTTTGGCATTTTATTGTACATATTCAGTCCCTTATAGTACAATGATTTCTGTATTGCACTTGTATCCGCTCGCTGTAGCCTAAAATCGTTCGCATTTCTCAGTCTGTACGGTTGCGCTTCTCCAACATATTTTAATTGTTCAGTTAGGTACTCTGGTGCTTCTCCAATTTTCATTTTTTTTTGAATAAAATTCAGCGTGTTCAATTCTAATCTTTTACGCACATTAAGCCATCTCAGTGCATCTAACATCAAAGCAGTTGGTGTAAATCTGTTCAGTTGTAATATAGAACGCATCGCTTTATTCTGTAATTTCTGGAGTCTTGTTAATTGTTGCTCATTACAGCATGTATATAAAATTGTTGATCCATATTCGAAATGCGGCTTCAGCATTGTATTATATATGTATGTTAATCGATGTTAACATTGAGACCTTATTTCTCAGCCGTTTAAAGAAACCTATCTTTTTCCCCATTTTCCTACATATGTATATACTCTAAATGTTCCTTTAGTTTCAATTCCCTATCAATTATGAAACCTAGATACTTAATACTGTCTACCTTTTCAATTTCCACATTATTTATTCCAAATGACCTATTAGTGTGCATATTAATGTCCATCAACTTTGTTTTATTCTCATTCAATTTCAATTTGTTTATCTTCAACCATTTATTCACATTATCCATATCCTTTCCAATCCTTTCATAACATTCCTCACATGTTGTACACTCAGTAAAAATGAGAGTATCATCCGCATATAAAACTATCTCGCATTTCCCTATTACATTCTCAATATCGTTTATGTATATTATGAACAATAAAGCCCCCAAGATCGAACCCTGTGGGACACCAAAATCATTCTCCATAGTACTCGATTCAACACCATTTACCTTCGTTATCTGTCTACGTCTCGTGAGATATGATCTCAACCATTCTAATTCCTTATCATTAATGCCATAATATGAAAGTTTCCTAAGCAAAATATCCCTATCTATTGTCTCGAAAGCTCTCTTGATATCCAAAAAAATTGCCAGAACCTTGCGATCATTTCCTATAAATTTCCATCTATTTATCACATAGTTAATTGCCGTCTCGCACGAATATCTCTTTCTAAAGCCTGACTGATACTTCGATAGTAAGTCATGTCCCTCAAAATATACCTCCAATTGGTTCTTAACTATCTTCTCAATAATCTTCTCACATGTTCTCAGGGTATTTATCGGACGATATTCCTCACATTTAATAGTATTTCTAATTTTCTCAACAGGCGTAACCATCGATTCCTTCCAGTCCTCTGGGAATATTCCAGTTTCAAGCGATCTCTTTATAATTCTGAGCAAAATATTACCAACTGTGTTCCAATTGTCCAATAAAATGCCAGTTGTCTTTCTTTTTCTCTTTTTCCTCATATTCCTACATATATTCTCCAATTCGATCCAAGATACTGCACGAAAATTAAACCTATAGTTTGAGGTCCGTACATTATTCTCATAATTTACATTCTCAATTGAAATACGTATATCCCTAATGCTGTTAATGAAATATTCATTGAATTTCTCGGGAATCTCCATATTCCCTGTATATTCCATGCCCTCAAATATCACATTCTTTATCACATTCCCTGGCTTTCCTAATACTAAATTCTTAATCCTATTCCACATCTCCTTCTGATCCTTTGCCGCGTTAATCCTGCTATTTATATACCGGTTTTTCCAATTTACCACTCTAACCTTATATAAGTTCCTCGCTACCTTATAGTCGCGCCATGCACCATCGCTGTTCTCCATAATGGCCCTTCCGTATTTCATAATTTTCTCCTACTTCTATTCTATCATGTGCTATTTAACTTAACAAGGCTGTAAAGGTTTGTAGAGATTACCTCACCTACCTTAGATTATCATTTCTAGAGCGCATCCTATCAACAACAAAAAAACAAAATCAAAAACAAAACAAAAAACACTGAATCATTATTAATAGTTCAAGTAAAAATCTGCTGCAAAAGGATGTCAATTGGCTGTAATATTTCAAATATTCAAGTGTGCGTGTCACAGAAACACAAACACGGAGTATAGAATAAAATAAAGCATGAATAAATGAACGAAGGAATGAACGACGGAATGAACGAATGAGTGAATGAAGAGAAGGAAACAGAAATTGATGTTCGTAACAAATGTTTGTCCGTCTACTCTTTGTCCCTACAACGTAATGCACCTGACTTTGACATGAATTTTTCATTACAACTATTCATTCAGTCATCCATTCATTCAGTCATTCATTCATTCACTCTGTCACTTACTATTCTAGCGCTCAGACAGTTGTATGTACCATTGTATCGTACCGTGTTACCGTTACCGTACACTTGAAAAAGGGAATCCAATTGATGTTCGGAAACAAATTGAATGTGACACAAACACAAATTTGGGTCGATTAGAGACAATTTTTTTTATTCTTCTGTGAAGTGGAATCATTCCATCAAATGGTGAAATTAAATCAAACAAAGAAATGGGGGAGAGGGGGAAGGGTGACATTGTCTAAGTTTAGGAGTTAGAAAAATTTATTGAAATCAGTCCCTTAAAAAGAAAGAAAAGAAAAATTAAAATGCTTTGTAGGTAAGGCACAAACAATTCATTTGTTTTAAATGCTTTTAAGGCGAAAAACTCCTACAAAACAAATCTTTCCCTTCTTCACTAACAATTTAAATAGCTTTGGCGCAACACAAACAAACAAAAAAAAAAACAAAAAAAAAAACAAAAAAAAAAAGATTAAATTTTTAATGGTTTAAAGCGCCTATTTTATGGCCATAAAACAAAAATATTTAAATTGAGCGTTGCAATGCAATTTTATTGCATGATTAATATCATCAGTAAAACTGACTTACACATTGTCTGGCTGCCTGGCTGGCTGTCTGTTTGGCTGTCTAAATGGAATAATTCACACTTTTTCGTTTTTGTTGCCATATTCGTCATGTGCATTGCAATAAATGGGCCTTAATTGGAACTAATTATTGCATTTGATGGAGATAATTTAAGCAAAATAGTGTCAGTTTTTTTTTGTATCCAAGTAGGTGTCAAAAGTCAGTGGTGTCACATTGTTTTGTAAAGAGAAAAATAAAAATTCAGCCAAAGAAAAGAAATTTTCTCATGTGAGAAATCTTAAAATTTTTTGCTAGACCAGCACTCGGAAAATAGTCCACACTCAAGCAGCGAATTTTATGAACGTCATATCACACCACCCATGCTCGTACATACATACATACTTGGCCATTATAAACCTTCAGTCAGGATTACGTCCTAGCTTCTCACACCACTCATGTTGTGTCTGTTAATTTTATACATGAGTGGCGGGACGGACCTACAGTTTAAAGTCGACTCCGAACGACAGATTTTTGAGAAACTTTTCATTGCAATTTTATTTGCTCTCAGAGTTTTTGCCAGAAATCTGCTGAGGAAGTCGCCTTAGAAATACTTTTTGTATTTTGTTTTGAAGTCTGGCCTGGGGGCTCGAACCCTGGCTTTACGTCGAATAAGCCAACATACTGCCTACTAGACTACGGCGACTACCCATGTTGTGTGTGTTAATTTTATCCATAAGTGGGTGATGGCACCAGAGAAGACTGCTGAAAGGAAGTTTCCCAAATAAATCAATTTTCGTTTTGTTCGACATGTCTGAGCTGGGATTTGAGCTATGGGCTCGTGTCTATTAAATCCAAAAAAAAAAAACAAAATTTTTCAAATTTTTACACAATTTAACAGACATAAGCCTGCTGGGTTTAGTCGCCGTAGTCTCGTAGGTAGTGTGTTGGCTTATTAGACGTAAGGCCACGGTTCAAAACCCAGGTCAGACAACAAAACGAAATTTGAAAAAATAGTTCTTCCTCTCAGCATACTTGTGGCAAAAATTCTGAGAGTAACTAAAATTGTCATGAAAAGTTTATCAAAAATTTGTCGTTCGAAATCGACTTTAAACTGTAGGTCCCCCGCCCACTAGTGTATGAAAATAATGCACACAGCATAAGTGGTATGAAAAGCCAGGTCGTAATCCTGACTGAAGGATTGTAATGACCAATTATGTATGTATGTAAGCCTGCTGATGGAAGAAGTATTGAGCATTCGTTTAAGAGGCGGGAAAATCACGGGCTTACCCTTGCAGTTAAATCGCTTTTCGATTCCCACAGAGTGAGTTTAAAATAAAAATCAAGACATTGAAGGAAAACTGACATATGGATTCCTGGTGACATTGTGTGGTACCAGTGGAGGTAAGAACAGAGTTGACGTCTTCAGAGACGAGATTTGTGTTGACAAATGGCCTTATACGGAGAGCCCAGCTAAATCTAGACCGTTATAGCCCTAGGAACTATCTTCGGAGCCACAAAGCGATCATAATGACACACGACGGTCTTATACAGAGAGACCAGAAAAATCTGACCTATTATAGATACATATGTATATGGAGGACACGTTTTGTATTAAATCTTGCCACGAAATATATTTGGAACCACATACGCTGCAATGACTTCAATGACAGACTACTGGCTAAAGCACTACTGATGACGTGGACATGGACGATAACGTGGATAACTGAGACGAAAGATTTTTGAGTACCAAGAATTTGTACAAAAATCATAGCACCAGAAACGTACAACGGATCGAATAGGATCAAGTTAAGCATTTCATATGACTGCTACTGCCAATTTAACTAACCTAACCGTCTATTGTGACTGCAGCACTACAACGTTTATATTTCATTGCTTTTCATAGGCATTTAACAGTGCTGTCCTTAAACGCAAGCCATCACAAGCTCCCTAAGTTTATTTAGTTTAAAAAAATCGATTTCAAATTGAATTTTTTGACAGACTTTAATGGGTTCAGTAAAAATAGCTTAAAGCGCAAATTATCTCAGATTATTTCAGCTTATTCAGCGATACGGATACAAGAGACAAGAAGGATATCTGAATAAAGCGCTTTATTTCTTAAAAAATGGTAAGACTCAATGAAGAAAGTTTTCAACCTCTCCACTCCATATATTCTCACAGCAGACGCTACTTCTCGGCAATGATTCATGGCAACCCTATCATTGTAGAACTTGATACAGTAGACCAAACACTAAACTGAATCAACACAGAGCAGTTATAAGATGAGAATGATGATACATTTCTTAAAGCAATGAAGTGCAGTGGTTCGTTGTGCGTTTCATTTGATTGAAGTTGAGCAGTTTACGCATTCTAGGGACAGAAAGTAAATCTTACTTTCCTTTAAGTTGCTTTAAGAAGTATAAAGTTGTTAGAAAGTTTCTCCATGTCATTGTACGCTGCTTCTGAGCTTATATTCTGGGATAAGAGGGTTGCCACATACCTTAAATAATATTGTTTCCCAAGAGCGTGCGTTTTCTGACTACATACATACATACGTAATTGGTCATTACAAACCTTCAGTCAGGATTACGACCTAGTTTCTCACAGCACTTGTGTTGTGTTTGTTAATTTTATACATGAGTGGCGGGACGGACCAACAGTTTAAAGTCGACTGCGAACGACAGATTTTTGAGAAACTTTTCATGGCAATTTTATTTACTCTCAGAGTTTTTGCCAGAAATCTGCTGAGAGGAAGTCGCCGAAGAAATACTTTTTTGTATTTTGTTTTGATGTCTGGCCTGGGGCTCGAACCCTAATAATAAGCCAACACACTACCTACTAGACTACGGCGACTTCTGACTTTCCTGCAATATTCATTGTTGATGTTATCGCCTTTGTGAGATCATTAAAATTCTGGATTGATTTTTCTTCGTCCGTTAGAGTATTGAACCCTAGGTTACATGATTATATTATGCATACATATATACATGGTCATTACGCCCAAGCTTCTCACACCACTGATGTTGTCTGTGGTAATTGTATACATGAGTGGCGAGACCTTTTACTTTAAAGTGGACTCCGAACGACAGATTTTTGAAACAATTTTCAGGGCGATTTTATTTTTACTCTCAGAGTTTTTGCCAGAAATCTGATGAGAGGCAGTTGGCGAAGAAATCTTTTCTGCATATTTCGTTTCATTGTAGATGTCTGGCCTGGGATTTGAACCGTGACCTCACGTCTAATAAACCAACATACTACCTACTAGATTACGGCAACTAGCATCACACAACGCCTCGGCTAAAGGTTCGCATCATTTTGGCCAATTCCTAATAAGTTAAGCAGCACATTAATAACAAACTTGCTTGCTGCATAATATTGTACTGCCAAGATCGTGCCGACTTTTGTCAATTTCACACTAGCAATTCCCTGGCTTCCTATTTTTGCTATTTCACACATCATCAAGTTGACGATTTCTATTAAATGGCACTGGCACTGTCATTGCCACTGCCACTGCTGGAAAGCATTGTTGATTTGCTTTTGACAAAAATGTCATAAAAAATGCAATTTTTTTTTTCTTTGAAATTCCAAAAGTAATAAAAATCCGAGTGTTTTTTCGTTTTCATTTTCTTTTTCTCTTTCATTGTCATCTTACAACACACAAACAAACCATCAAGTGGTCGGTCGTTCGGTCGCTTGTATGGCAGAGTTTGGTGTGTAGTGGTGTAGAGTAGCAGTATAAACAGGAATTGCAGTAGCAATGCCAAGTTGCATGCATAATTTACTACATGAGTGTAGCAGTATAAATGAAGTGTGTTTTATGTTGCACTACCAGCACAAAACTGTCAAGAAATCAAACTATAACCAGCGTAAGCAAAAACAAACAAGCAGAAGGGGAGTACAGATTACCATAGGTATTAAGGAGGAATGCAGTAGTAGTTGAACACACACACACACACACACACAGAGTATCAGCTTTAAAATCGTAAACTATTTACGAGTATTTAATTTAATTATTTGTGTTGGAGTCTCTTTGTCTTTTGCATTTTAGTTTTAAATGTTCATTTAATTAAAATGTTTATTATTTAAACTTAAAAGACAGACAGACAGACAGACAGACAGACAGACAAACCATAGACTCGTACGAGTACTTATCATATACAAGAGTTGGTTAGAAGCTTAGAAACTGTTGTACGACATAAGGAAAGGAAAATGGTACGCATGAGTCTTAATTAAAGAGACCTTGTCGGTAAAGTTTATATTTTTTTTTTCTATTTTCCTGGTTTAGGTTTGATGATAACGTATGTACAAGTATTTGTAAAGTTTCATCAGTTACCAAAAATTTGTCTAATTAACAACAAATAGCGTCACTCTACTAGTTGTACACCAAGTGCATGTGAGAGGTAAGGATTCTGATTAGTATTCTACACATACATACACAGTCAGAAAGATATTTGAAAAGCTTAGGTTAGGTTAGCTTTAGGTATGGACGAGATACTTTAGAAAACGATGCTTACAAAAGATGCATTATTGCAAAGAAAGTTGTTTCTAGAATACGACAGTTGGCAACCCTATCATTCCAGATTCTACTAGAGCAATGTCTAGCTACTCTCTCTCTCTATCTCTCAATGCATGCTACTTAGAATTATAACAGGTTGCATTCGCCACACTTCGACCTCTAACACCTCCCCTCGAAGTGTTAAGAGCGACACCAAGATCCATGGTGCAGCTAAGGTGTTTCCGTGCTGGAACTGCTTTTGTCAGCATGTCTGCTGGCATATCCTCCGTCTGTAGGTATTCTAATTCAAGTCCAGCTAGTCCCCTCATGGCGCTAATCGAAGTAAGTTCTTGAGGATAACATTACACTCAAGCTGAAATAGTTCCACTTTTTCGGTATAGCTTTATGCCTCAACTTACAAGTTCACCAGTATTCGAAGAATATACTAACAGGCCAGCCTTACCCTTATATATCCTTAGAAACTAGGGCGGCACTACCTCTGATAGCAGTGTATGAGCAAAATATAATCGAAAAACCATGAATATAATGACATCCACTCTACTTAAGTTCAAGAACCTGAACTCATTATTGGTTCGGAGGCGAAAAACCATAGCCAAGTCTCACTGGACCTGAGAATCTTAAGTAAATCTTTTCTCTGGAATAATCCCCTAAGGCACCTACATACACATGCTTGCGTAACAGTATCCATGTTTGTACGCCATAGAGGAGCACGAGGGCAATGGTAGACATGTTAAACTGGGCTTTGAACTTGAGAGCTCTAGTCTAGGAAGCTGACGCAGTATGCATGAATATGTCTACTTCACCCGCCTCCCGTAGTGTAGTATTCCACAGTATTATGACTATAACTATTATTGTAGTTCAATGATTTCAGTTATCGTATAAGACAACCCCTCAGAGTTAGGATAATGACCTAGCTTTTCACTCCACCACTCGTGTTGTGTGTGTTAATGATATCCACAAGTGGCGACACCTACAGAAAGACCGAAGGACAGATTTTTTTTGAGAATTTTTTTCATGGGAATTTTTATTCACTCACAGATTTTCTGCTAGAAATCTGCTAAGAGGAAGTCGCCGAAGAAATATGTCAAACTGTGGTTTGAACCGTGTCCTCAAGTTTCACTCACTACCTACTAGATTACGGCGAATTCATTGCCCGTAAATACTTGACGCAAATTCAAGAATGAAGACATCGTATAACATCTTCGAAATTGTATTGCTGTGTACGTAATTCCAGTCTTGCCATATAATATTTGCTATGGTCCACCTTAGTTACTTTGTGTACCACCCTTTTAGATGGTTTTTATGTTTTCAGTAAGAACCCTGTCCTTTCCAGGGTTGCAGTTGATTAGCGAACTTTCTATTCCTCCTGCATATATCCGAATTTGCAGACTACTGCTTACGATACCGCTGTTCAATCCTGATAGAAGGATTTCAACCAAGGATTTTAATAATTCCATGGAGTGAATATGCCATTCCAACCTGATATTTATTTACCAAATGCAATTCCCTTCAAAGATTCGTGGACATCCCAAACAACGCTCGTTCAGACTTTGTGCATATCGACTAAAACAATCCTTAAAATCCCTTCCCCATCAAACTTTTAGACTTATTGGGGGTATTTTCTCCAAGTGTATGCATTGCATTGTCCTCAATTTAATTCAAATTCAAAAATTCTTTACTTAAATGCTTTTCTTCCGTTTCCTAGCTAGTGTAGGAGTGTGTATCCATGTTGCAATGATGTTCTCTTTTTTTTTTTGTTCGGTTTATTAAGGATTTCAATGCTGCAGTGTGTCTCTTACAAAGTTTACTTTACAGTTTTTTCCATTTTATTTTTTGAAGGATTATTCATGTCCCCATAGTTTCAGTTTTCCACTTTCTTTCCCCTGCTGTGCTGCTGCTACTGCTGCTGCTATGTTGTCTTTGGTTTCAATTTCTCTCTGTATTTTTCGTTTTTATTTTTTTTTTCGTATGATTTTTGGTTAATTTTTATTCATGTTTGACTTTGGCATATTTGATGCCATCATGCCATATTAAATTCGTATGTAAATTTACTCTCACCGAGTAAATGTTGACTTAAGAATATAAATTAAGTTTGGCGGGGCAAAGGGAAGGGAAATGAGACAATGAAAGGTATGTCACATACAATTGCCACACAGATGCAGCAGCAACATCAGCAGGCAAATTAAAATATTTAAGAGGCACTGAGAACACATACAAACAATTTTGTTTAAATTTTAAAATATTTTTGTGGAGAAAAATACATTCTTTTCAATTTTAAAGAGGGATTGTAATCGTAATTATGCTTTCTTTTCGAAATACTGTTACCGGAGAGAAAACTGAAACCAGGTCTGTTCTTTTGTCGATTCTCCTAAGGGAAACTTAAGGCATTAAGGATCTATTTAAACAGTTCTAAGGCCAATGAATGTTAATCAATAGAAACAACTTTTCTTTTGACGTGGGCTTTAGTGAAGAGTATATTTTTGGAAGGTTACGTTTCGGATGCACTGTTAAGTCAAGATCTTAAGCATCTTAAAATAATCCCAAATAACCGAGCCATTGCACAACGCTGCACAACGTTCATATCGATGAGGAGCTTAGACATCTCATGGTTCGATCGGATTGTTTGGTCAGACATCATCGACAACTTGGACATAACAGCATCCATGTTTCTGCACCATAAAGAAGCACTAAAAGAGAGAGGAGAGGTCACTGCTACTCAATTGCCTATTGTGATCATATTAGCAACTGTTAGCAAGAATGATTTTACGCTTGATCAGTTCCGCAGGAAAATGGCGGAGCTAAATTAAACAAATTCATTGACAAAAATCGAAAGAATAGTTATCGACTGATCTGATGCTCGGCTAAACCTACTTGTCAGCATCATATACTTCGTTTTGCTGTCATTTACTGCCAGACCCAGCTTAGTAGACTCCCGATCGATAACGCTAAAGGCAGTAGTAAGTTCTCACTTGGTACGCCCAATGAAATCAATATCATCAGCGTAGTCAAGAAACTGGGGACTTTTGTGGAAATTAGTGCCATTGTGATGCTCTCCAAACTTCCGCAGAACACTTTCCCTGACGAAGTTGAAGAGGATGCATGATAATGAAGCGCCTTGTGCAAGGATTTGGCAAAATTATAGAAAAAAATGAAGAAACTTGAAGCGTTAAATGCCTGTGAAACATTGCACTCCATGCACTGCCGAAGATATCGTTTCTGTTACAGAAAGTGCGGCGAATAAACTGAATTTGGAAATCCGGGACACTTTCTGTAACAGAAACGATATATTCGATATCGAATATCTATCGATATCGATTATCTATCGATATAGATTATCTATCGATATCGAATATCTTTTGATATCTCGATATCTTTCCGGATAATCGATATCGATAGATAATCGATATCGATAGATATTCGATAATCGATATCGAATATCTTTTGATATCTCGATATCTTTCCGGATAATCGATATCGATAGATAATCGATATCTTTCCGAATATTGCAAATTCAATTTATTCGCCACACTTTCTGCAACAGAAACGATATCGATAGATAATCGATATGGATTTCGATAGATATTCGATATCGATAGATATTTGATAACGATAGACATTCATGGCAAAGAACTAGTCGGCATTAGCATTTTCAAGGTGCAGTACCGTGGCAGGAAAGGAAAGTAGAGGAGAGCACACAGTGAATTAAAAATTAGCAGGAATATTGGCAGACGCACAAAAACGGATTACTGGTTCGCGGACGAAAAATAGATTCTGATCCTGCTTCCGATAATACTTACACGCCAGGTAGTACTGTGATCAAACTGCCAAGATAAACTGGAAAGAGCGGAGCTCAAAGCCAAGGAACCGGAACCAAGGCTTGAAAATCTAAATTCCGAGGACTGGCAATCGACAAGTGGATGTTAGGTTAGGTTAGAGGACGTGTACTTGTCAATTAGGACAAGTACAGTACCCGGAGGTCGAATTGACCCATTGTATCGACAAGTGGATAGCTGACCAAAAAAGGCTCGAATCATAATCGATCAAAATACGAAGTACATGAACAGGCTTTGGAGACTTTTATTGGAGAATTTTAGATCTCAACCCGTTCTACTTCTTTCTCAAATTTAGTTTGGTTTTTACATTCTAAGTAAACCCTTTCCCTCCAAATATTTCAATTCAATTGAAAGGGCCTTAAAAATTTACTGCCAGAAATACAAAACTTGTCATCGCGATATAAAAAAAAAATTTTAATTTTTCATTAAAGCTTTATGAGGAGGTACATAGGTAGGGTAAGGCAACAGAAAAAAATGTTTATCCACTATTGTTGTTGTTGTTGTTTTGGTTTTTATTGAAATTTTATAACCGTAACATTACGGGCGTAGTGTTTATATGGAACCATAACAACAATAACAACAATTGTAATTTTTATATTGATTTTGGGTGTATGATGGCAAGGTTGCAGAAGATGAGACCAACACAACATGTGCGTCCTGTCGTCTCTCCTCATATCGATACTTTTTTATTAGAAAAAGTTACGATTTTTTTTTTTTGTTCATTTTCGCTTTAAAAGAATATTTTTTTTGGTGTGTATTTGCAACATTAGAGTGCCACAGTTTTGTTTTTCTGTTCACTTTTTATATAAAAAGGGAAACAAATTGTATTTTTTGTTTTTCGTTTTTCTTTTTTCGTTTTTTGGTGTTTATTAAACGACATGAGACAATTTTTTTTGTTGTTCATTCTCTTGTTCCTTTTGCTTGGTTCATTTTATTTCCGTAATTTTTGGCGCTTTTTCATGATCTACACTGTATCCTTGGGTGACGGTGGTTGGTTGTTGGATTTGCTGTGGTGCTTGTAGGGCTTTAAAGAAACAGTTCAGGAAATGGGATGGCTGCTCTATGACATACTGAATAGCAATGGCAGGAACTTGCACACACACAGAGAGAGAGAGAGAGGGGGGGGGAGAGCATTTTGTGGCGAAGATTCATGTGTGTGAAGATAAATTCGAATTTAAAATCCAAAGACGCAAACCCGCACTAAAGGGTCCGACAAAGAACTTTTTTTGAAAATGCTTTAAAAAAAACTACTGAATATTTTCTCAAATTTCTTTTTTATTTGAAAGTACAATCCTTCCGGTTAATAATGGAAAATAATTTCATTCAAATGGCTGCCTCGGCCGGCCATGCAGTAGCCTACACCAGAATGTGCCGATTTTGGCAAAAAAAAATCATCTTTTCAGATGAAGCTCATTTTGATCTTGGCGGGTATGTAAACAAGCAAAATTGTCGAATTTGGGGTACAGAAAACCCGCACGCATACATTGAAAAGCCGACGCACCCAAAACGAGTCACTGTTTGGTGCAGATTTTGGTCCAGAGGCATAATTGGGCCATTTTTCTTGGAAAATGAGCAAGAAGTGGCAGTTACAGTCAATGGCGATCGTTATCGGGCCATGTTGAATGAATTTTTGTTCACAAAAATTGAAGAGGAGGATATTGGCAACATTTGGTTTCAACAGGACGGCGCTAAGGCTTTAAAGGACAATATTCGTGAAGCCATTGGTGAAATATAGCTGCACACAATCGATAATGTGCTTAAAAATTGGACCGATCGTGTAGGCTACTGCATGGCCGGCCGAGGCAGCCATTTGAATGAAATTATTTTCCATTATTAACCGGAAGGATTGTACTTTCAAATAAAAAAATAAATTTGAGAAAATATTCAGTAGTTTTTTTTTAAAGATTTTCAAAAAAAAAAAAAAAGTTATTTGGCGGACCCTTTATAATTAGCTCCTAAATCTAGGGGCTTTCTCAGATGGATACTATTAAGCAACTAACAGTGGTCTGTTAATAGCAAATTATACTCTGTAAAAGCCAAATTTTGCTCTGTTAACGCTAAAATTGGCGCTTCTAGTAATTTGGGTTTGCGTCTTGGGTTTTTAAATTGGAATTTGTCTTCAAATACATGGTTAGTGGAACAGGAATGATCACAGAATGAAATAAATATTTGGAATTCTCTGAGAATCAAAAGGCGTGTTTAATTCAACTGAAACGCAAGGTATAGACGGCGAGGCATAGCTGTAGTATCCGAAAGTTAGGCCGCAATTCGAATATTTGGCTTCTATGAGGTTTATTTAGAAATATTAATAGATTGTCTAGCCAAGCTTAATCAGCTAGGCGGGGAGTACAGATTGCTGATAATGCAAGAATTCAGGGCAATAAAATTAACACACCATTAATGGCGGGAGAAGATTTTTTCTGTGGAATGCGAAGAGAAGTTTAGAAATTTAGTATGTTTAGAGAAGTGCTAATAAAGTGTGGGAGAAATTTCTCCAGCTGGATGGACTTGAAATAATCTAAATTTTTGCAAGACAATCATAGTGAAGAGAGATTTAAGTCTTGCATCAGGCTAGCTATCCAGGATAGTAGCTGGGCTTTTTACGTGGCATTGACTGTAGGTATGAAAGTAGAAGTGACTGTCATCCTAAAGGGATTTGAAACTCTATTCGTTCTTGAGCTTGGCTAGGGTAAAAAAAATTCGTAGTCGAAAATCTGATTTTCGTTGAGAATTTGTAAACGCTGTAGAGTACCACAAAGTCGTCTCTGACCACTTGTAATGTTTCAATTTAAGCCAAAATTTTTATTCTATTCTGTTCCTTTTTTTATTTCGCATTATTTGACGGAAATTGTATTTTAACCCATGCTTTTCTTCTCCTTCTTTTTTTCGCCTTCGTAGCAGTTCTCAATAAAGTTGGTTTCTATTGCACGTTTTTATTATGGAGACCAGAAAAAAGGGGCACATCTTCTTCAAGTGTTGGCTGGTGAGGGGCTGAATGGGCGTAGAATTATTATAGAAAATGTTTCGCAACATTTAACATTCAAAATAAAGAGAAGCACGCAGCGCATTTAACTCTAGAAGGGAATTTTATTTACCCACTGGTATGTCATTTACCTTAAAGAGAGAAGGGAGGAGACATTTTCCAAGGAAACCCAAATAAAAAAAATAAAAAAACAACACGCAAGAATTGTCAATTATTTTTAAGGAGTAGACGCACTTTTTTTTTCAAGAATTTCCTGTGGCTTTTTTTTCTTCATGTTTTAATTTAATTTTCCAACAGCCTTTAACACAACCGCTTAAAGGTAGCGTGCAGGAATTTTTGGGGGGAAGAGAAAAGAAAACGAATATGAAAACCAAAATTTATTGTGAAAAAGAGCAAAGAGCAAAGACGGGGCATATGATGGTAATTTGCGGGGAAAGTGTTATTTGTTTTGTAACGTGAGTAATTAGAGAAATTTAAAACGAATATTTCAGAAAAATTATTGATTTTTTGAAAATTGTTTCTAGTCCTGGAACCACTCAGAACTCAAAATGAATGAACCTAGAATGCTGATGTTAACGTTCGACAGATCACCAAGATCATCCATGTAGTAAGCCCCAAGATGTCTTATACTCCTCGGATATAGCGCGGGGTATGTTTCCAGTAGGTGCAGAACATTTTCATCACAGACATCCTCGTCTGTGCAGCTTCTACAGAAATCATTTGCGGAGTGTCCCAGACCAATGCGCTTCGCGAGCGTGCCCATAATGAAATGCCCTATAATGACCCCGACAACTTCACTGATCATGCTTCTTTGGAGTTTACGCAGACTTGCAGTGCGCCTTCCATCCAGCCTTAGGCAGATCTTGTGCGCCGTTATGCCCGTGTTGCAACAGTCATGAGCTTACAGGCGCCCAGAGGAACTGCAATAGTCGATAATTCGTTGACTAGTTCGATGGTTGTGCCATTCGTTCATCTGCTTTGTAGTTACGCGGGATATCATTGTGTCCCGGAATCCAAATGATATGGACTGCGTATCTTTCGCCTCCCTGTTTAGGAATCTGCAATAGTTGTACACCGTCCAAGAGTTCATCCCGTTAGAGACCAGTGCCCTAATAGCTGCCCGACTATCGGAGAGATTGCGTCCCCCATAACTCTAACCGCAGCCTGTATTCCCTTCCACCTAAAAAACGCTGCAGTGATCCAGCATCCTTATAGTTTGGGTTATTCCGATCGATTCCGAATAAATTTTGCTATCAACGGTTCCATTCAGTTTGGATCCCTCAGTGAAGATTTGCACGGAATCCTCTAGGAGGTGCACAGCACCATTTTCCCCGACCTTTTTATACGGAATGGTCGTCTTAAAGTTCATTGAGAAGTCATATCACGGTATCATTTAGTCAATGGCGGCGTTAGTCCCAAATTTCCTTAGGACATTTGGGTGACCAGCATCTGATCCATGCTTTTATCCAGTCGCCCAGAGGCGATTGCCAATCCTAGCCACTATGCCCCTACAGGAGGAATGAAGCGGAGAGAGGCATAAAATATGCTCCAGTGCCAATGAGTGAGTAGTGAACATTGAAAAAACACAATTGACTGATGGAGGTTCTGATAACCAAAGTCAAAAATGCTTTGACTGGAGTGACAAACCCTTAGCGAAGTCGGGATATACCTCTCGTCTTTATTGCCTTAACCTTTTTATGAATTAGCATCGATTACGAACCGAGTACCGTTCAATTGAAAATATACCAGCAGAATTATTGACGTAATTTGTAGCCAGGTGAGTAGCACTTTTCGTAACCTCAAAAATCTTACCAGAAAGCAGCATACATGACGTTTTCTGACGGTTTGCTTTAAGAACTTTGGGTAATCACACAGCATCACCCCCTTCTTCTTAATGCTTATTTGATGCGTTTCAGTTATAATAGTAATCAAGGTTATCCAGATGGCAGTTTTTAGAATAGTAGGGTTGCCATCTGTCGTCGTGTGAATACAGCCCCCATGGAGAATATGTATTAGCGTTGTTGTATTGGATACAGCATTGAGGAACTTAACTCAATGTGTTCTAATCTGAATGATGCTCCTGTGGTTTTTATTCATGGGACATACATAGTAGAGTTTCCATGTATATGTATTAAACTCTTACGCACTACATTACATTACATCAAGTCTTATTTTAAATACTGAAATACCTTAAATTAATCTTATAAAACATTGAATTGCATATTTTCATATGACAATAAAACTTAATGAAATTATTTCCATAGTAAGAGAGGTGACAAGTATAGTGATCTACCATCATATCACACGTTTTATTTCCCTTAATAACTCAACAGAATGTCACAATGTATGTATGTTCCTCGCAAGATTTAAGAAGGAAGGAAAGCAATTCTTAATCATAAAATAAAATGAGAAATAAAACTAAAATATATGCAAGTAAACTAAAACAAAACAAGAAATCAAAAGAAAAAAAAGGAGAGAAAATTTTCTTTATTGACGTCAGCAGAAAATATTCAGTAATTTTGCAATGAACAAATGAACATCAAAAAAAAAAATACAAAAAAATGCGACAAGTTGCATGCCACTTTACAGCTATTACGACTACTGGTGCTGCTGCTAGTGGTGGTGCTGCGCTATTGCTTGCTGCCTCCTTGTTGTCTTCTGATGCGTCTCATAAGAAAGAAACTTGAAATGTTTTTAGAATACAAAATGAAAATTAATGTTTTTGAAATTTTTCGAGCAACGAAAACCAAAACTGCAATAACTTACTTAGAGAGGCTACGACATAATATTCTTCTTATTCGTATTCGTATTCTGATTCTGATTCTTATTCTACTCACTATCTACTAATGAAAATTATAAATGAAAAATGAACACAGAATACAGAATATAAATGCCAGAATATGGAATATTATCACACAGACGTACGATGAAAATGAAACAGTACCAGCACCAGCTACAGCACCAGCTACAGCACCACACATATTGGGCACATTCTCCTCATTGGAACAGTAAAGTCGAATCGTCACACATACATAATATTGTGGATGTGTGTGCTTGATGTGACAATATCCCAGCTAGCATTTGGAAGATTGTTTTTTGAAAAATCACCTTGCTGAGTCTTTTTAGAGTACTTTTGGCGATCAAAAACTTATTAGTCAGTTACACGATTAAAAAAGGACTCATAAATGATTCGCGCCAATGAGTAAAATAAGTTCTATTTAAAATACAATAAAAAATTGTATAGCAATCGAAAATTAATCATCCAGATGTTTAAAATGTGACTATTATTTACATTATTTATTATTATATTCTACTTATACTGTAGATTGAAAAACGATTAATCAAAAACACATCATGCTGGTGTTTGAAAAGTGATTATAAGTATGTATTTATGATCGTATTTTGAACAGATGGATGATTAAACAATGCTTTTTTCACCCTCTCTATATAAATTTTCATTAATGTAAAAAGATGGCTATGAAATGAAGTACAATTTGTTTTTAAATATAAATATAATATTCTTTCTTTGGTAGTCGCCAACTTCCTTTCAGTTTAGTTTCTCAAAAATCTGTCGTTCGGAGTCGACGTTAAACAGTAGGTCCTGCCACTCACGTATAAAATTAACGAACATTGCATGAGTGGTGTGAGAAGCTAGGTCGTAATCCTGACTGAGGGGTTGTAATGGCCAATTATGTATGTCCGTATGTATGAAGCCCCAAGCAGTTATTAGCCTGGGGGCTAGGGTAAAGTCGGATTTTAACAATAATTTCGTTGTATGCCTTTAAAGATGGCCAATGAATTTTCATTTTTTGCCACCTTGATTAGTCGTTGGTGTCGGCTAAAAACACATTTTGAAATACGACTAATAAATGACTCAAATTATAATCATAAATACAAACATGACTGATAAATGACAATAAAAGGACTCCTAAACATACTGATAAATTACTCACAAAAGACTCGCTTGCGATTAAACAATGACTGAAAAACGACTCGAAAAAGAAGCATAAACGAAGTTAAATACGACTAATAAATGATTAGAAATCGATTCAAAAATGATCACAAAACTATTCGAAAGCGCATCGAAAATTACTCGAAATTAATATAGAAAATGACTCATAAATGATTTTTTGAGAAGAGTCGCCCGTAGTAACACTTTTCTCCCGACAAATGAGTCTTTTATGATCAGAAAATGAGCGCATATTCTTACTTTTCAATCGTGCAGAAGAGTCAAAAAAGACTCGAATTTGATTAAATATTTCAAAAAATGCTGTCTGGGATGAAACAAAATTACTAATAGAGAGCGAGGGCAATACAAAAATAAATTTCAACTTTTTTTTCTTCTTGTTTTTGATTTTCATTCTTCTTCTCTTTCTTCTTCTTCTTCTTCTTAATAAAGAGAAAATCATGAAAAATTAGAAACAATCATGAATTACAATTTTTAGTTTGTCATACATCTTCTACGATACATACTGCATAGACGTGTATATTTTTAAATTTACACTAGAGTCGAGGTTTTGTGTTAACAGCCTCATAACCTAAAGGAAACAATTGACTACAGTTTGGCAACTCTATCAAACTAGAACCTGCTACAGTGAAGGAATCATGTGCATAGTTGTTAACACCTGATTAATGACTCCGCAAAAAAAGCAAAGAGAAAAACAGTTGGCAACTCTATCAAACTAAAACCTGCTAAAGTGAAGCAATCATGTATTTAGTTGTTAACACCTGATTTATGACTCTGAAACAAAGCAGAGAAAAAAACAGTTGACTACAGTTGACAACTCTATCAACCTAGAACCTGCTACAGTGAAGGTATCATGTGCATACTTGTTAACACCTGATCTATGATTCTAAAATAAAACAGAGAGAGAAACAATTGACTACAGTTGGCAACTCTATCAAACTAGAACCTGCTAAAGTGAAGCAATCATGTGCATAGTTGTTAACACCTGATTAATGACTCCGCAACAAAGCAGAGAGAAATTGGACATCGTATATATATATACATGGAAGTGGTTTTTTGGCAGCTTTAGGCTCCCTAAAGGTACTAAAGAAATAATAAGAGAGCTCCATTAATACTAGAGATTTTTCAGAGAAGTTATGCATCTTGTAAGGCTAAGTCTTCTAGGGGTTCCAGGACATATCATTCGAAATTTTATTGTAGCACAGAGCTCATAACCTTCAACATCTAATAGGGTAGCATATGGTTATTACAACCCTTTAGTCAGGATAACAACCTAACTTCTCACACCATTCATGTTGTGCGAGTTAATTTTATCCATGAGTGGTAGCATCTCATCTAATCCGAAAGAGTTTTTAAGAAGCTTTTCATGGCATTTTGAGTTTACTCTCATAGTTTTTGCCACAAGACTGTAGAGAAGAAGTCACCGAAAGAAATATTTTTTTATATTTCGTTTTGTACGAGGATAAACCATGCGCGCTCTATTCTAATAAGCCAAAACTTTATTCACTAGACTACAGCGACTACATCGGTGTACCAATTGCCATAATTAAACTGGGCATTCTGCGATTGTTTTATAGGGAGACTCAACTTTGTTGGCAGCACTAGGCTGCGTGAAATATGGCTAGACTATGCTAGTGTGATATTTATCGATCTTTTTTCTTTTCATGATGATTTCCATGTGATCAGAGAACTTACAAAAGTATCACACTGTGAGTGCTTCAGCCTTAGACTTCATGCTCCCCGGATATTTAAATTCTTATTAAAATTTAGTCCCAAGCTAGTTCAAGATTGCTAACATACAATAGGCGTAAGAAGATAGATTACCAGCCGGTATTTGAGCCTGGCGATGTTGAATAAATTCAGCTCCAAATAATATCAATTATTAAACGGTTTATGAATGAAGTAACTTGTGCCCAATTTCCTTCAACGACTGCAGATTTTAATCGCATGAAGATGCCATCAAGTGATTACCTGCAGAGCCGGACTCGGGGGGTTTTTCGAATAGTAACTCTAACAATAAAGTAGGGAACTTATGTAGTATCATAGCTTAGATGGCTAGCGCATTTATCATTAGGACTTAAAGCAGCCTGGATTTAAGCTCACAAATCAATCTTGCCTAAAAGAATTGTTGAACAAACCCTAGAAATCTGCTGAATGGTATCAATATACCGTCGAAAAAAAGTAGTAAACACCAGATCGAGCTGTGCACCATACGTAAAATTAATGAAATAATGTTGATGTCATGGTTTTTTATAACGACAAAATTTGTGGAGATTTATCTGATGCGACTGTCCTGACAAAAACTTCATTTACCCCTTGACTCAACTAGTAATTCATTTAAGTACGGTTTTAAAAAAAAAAATTGGGCAGAAAAATAGTATTCTTAGGAAATTTTTTATTAAATTCGGTGAAAAATTTTATTCTCATTGGGAAAAATACGGAATAATTTTAGCAAATAATAGCGACCATCATGATGCATCATGATGAATCGTTTTAGCCAGTATTATCTGTAGAATTTTTTTTTACGACGAAATTTGTGGAGGTTTAGCTGATACGACTGTCCTGACAAAAATTTTATTTACCGCTTGACTATAATAGGAATTCATTTAAGCAAGGTTTCGAAAAAATTTGTAAAGAAAAATAGTTTTCTTAGGAAATTTTTTATCAAATTACGTGGAAAATTTGGTTCCCATTGGGGAAAAAGACACAATAATTTTATCAAATAATCGCAACCATGGTATGCATCATGATGAATCGTTTTAGCCAGTATCATCTGTAGAGTTTTTTTTTCAAACATGATGATACACTTTCCTTGTGTGTTCGCCTAAATTGGTATGTAGTTTACACAACCAACTACCTCTTCAATTATCATCAGTGGCATCATAATGTAAGTGAAGGAAAAGACACACTCCATCCAAACCGCAATACAAATAATGTAGCAAAAGCAACAACAACAACTATAACAACAATAATAGCAACAACAAGAACAATAATGTATAAATTACAATTATTTGAAATGACAAAATATTCATACAATTCATATATTCATAGGAAGAGAGAGAGCAAGGCAAAGAGAGAGAGAGAAAGAGAAAGACAGACAACACTGAAACAGGAATAGTAACAGCAAACAGCAACAGTGTAGCAGAACTTTAAAAGTAAAATTCTTTTTTTTAAATCACATAGAGGACTATAAGGTCCTTATTATCAATAAAAAGTTTATGAAAAATGTCTTCATTTTAATAGAATTTAAAGAATTTTCTTGAAATTTTTTTAAATTTCTTAAAAAAAGTTTTTTTTGGAATTTCGAATTCAAATCATGCAATACTTTGCCTTCACTGCGGCATTCTGTTGTGTGCGTAGATGTCCCAACATTAATTTAAATTTATTTACAATTCATTAGAAGGGGTGTTCACTTACAAAGACAATAAACTGATGAAGAGAACTGATTTAAAAACTTTTATTCGTTCTTAAAGCATCACTCTTCAAGTCAAGTTTAAATAAAAAAGAAATTCGTTATTTTATTTGTAATAAAATATTCGTTAAGCCATGCAATTCATAGCTCACTAAGTACAAGGTAGCGTTAAAATCATCCTCCAATCCGGAGATGCCATGATTTTATTTGACATTTCTGTCTTTAAAGCTAAAAAAAATACGACAAGTCAATACGACATGAATATTGCGGTCGCAAAAACGATATGTGTGAAGATTAAGTTCGAATTTGAAAATCCAAGACGCAATCCATAAATTTTAGCAGCGCCACATTTAGTTTTAACAGATCAAAATTTTCTCTTAACAGAACAAAATTTGTCGTTAACAGAGCACTGTTAGCTGTTTGCCAGTATCCATCTGAACAAGCCCACTTGTTTAGGAGCAAATTTTAGGATATAAACTAGTTCTATGGGTACAATAGAAGGTTCCACGGCCTCTTAATATAATCAGAGCTATAATCACATGTAAAGTGATATGGTATTGAGAAAAATGGCTTTAAAACTATAAATTTTTTGCTTCAAAAATTCTCTAGAAGATCAGTAGTCATTATGGAATATATCGGAAATAGTACAGCTACCCGACTATGTGCAAATGGTAGTCCAAAGGGTCCACTTATTAGTCACAAATAATAATAATCGTAATGAGAATTAATTTTTATGTCAATAGTCTGCAATAATTGCAAAGTAGAAGACTAATCTACTTATTGCCACTGTTAAACAGTTAACAGTGATCCGCTAATAGCAAATTTTGCCCTGTTAAAGGCAAGAAGTGGTGCTGCTAAAATTATGGGTTTGCGTCTTGGGTTTTTAAATTCGGATTTATCTTCACATACATTCTAGAACATGGATATGGACTAACTGGATAAATTCCGCGGTGTTATCAGTTCGTGTGATTAGTTCTCATTCATTCATCTTTTAGCGTAAATCTAACACTAAATCAGTATCACCTTTGACGGCTTATAAGACAAATAATAAAAAAAATTCGCCTCAAAGGAAGAATGTGAAAATCGTTTGCACAAACTCCTGTTTTTTCCGAAATGGGCACGGATTTACATGCAAAGGATTTCAATTCGAAGAAGGTTGCATGTTAGACTTAAAGACACAAGCGATGAAAAATTTGCAGCATTATGACAACACCATAGTGAAACTAGTCAGTGCAACGCTAAAGTCGAATACTTAGGACGCCATACTAATGCACTGTATTCGTTAGAATCAGAATGTATTCCCCGTATCTATTATTCTTCCAGACGACTTATTTTTCAATAACTGTCGGAATATACAAGCAGACATGAAGCCACAGTGCTACATTGCAAGACCTTCACTGGTTTTTCTTGCTTTGAACACTATGTTTGAGATCGATTTGTGTAAATAACTTTTATTCCAGACCTTGCTGCAACTGCCACAACTTACATTTGTTGTGGTCTAAGCAATACATTCTCACTGAAATACCACTTTACTTCCAAACAGGATATTCTAAATTAATTTATTTCAGCTCCTGACTTCCAAAAATTAACGATTTGTTTTGATGAAGATTGTAAAACGGAACTTAACTAATGCGCCTCAATGTATAACACAATTAAACCTAGTTTCTCACACCACATATGTTGCATATGTTAATTTTATACATGAGTGGGGGGACCGACCTAAAGTTTTAAAGTCGACTTCGAATGACAAATTTTTTGAGAAACTTTTCATCGCAATTTTTTTTTTTTTTTTTTTTTTTTATATATATAAAAATCTGATGAGAGAAAGTCACCGAAAAATGCTTTTATTTTCCATGCTTCGTTTTGTTGGAGGATGTCTGACCCAAGGTCTGAATCGAGGCCTCAACTCACATCATATAAGCCAACACACTGGTTACTAGACTACGGCGACACACTAGGCTATTAAGGGTGTTTTTATAGAGGTATAGAACTTTAAGTTGGCATTACTTTTCAAGATGGCGACCGATTTAACAGCTGTCAAGTGATTTATTTTCAGTTTGGTTTGGCAATTCATCATGAATAGACTCACGCCTGAACAACGCTTGCAAATAGTGCAATTTTATTTCGAAAATAATGGTTCTGTGCGAAAAACGTATCCCGCTCTACGTCCATTTTATCGTGGACAAAATCGTCCATCAGAGCAGTTAATTCGATTAACCATGGAACGTTTTCGCACCACGTTTACTCTTATTGATAACTCGCATCCCCAGAGACGCTGTACGGTGCGTACAGAAGAAGCTATTGCTGCTGTAGGGCGTAGCATTGAGGAAGACCCGAATGAGTCCATCCGCCATCGAGCACAGGAATTGGATCTGTGTCCATCCACTTTATGGAAGATTTTGCGGAAGGATCTTGGTTTGCGTGCTTACAAAATCCAACTCGTGCAAGACTTGAAGCCAAACGGTCATCAAGTAAGGCGTAGATTCGTCGAATGGGCCCAAAACGAGATTACCGTTGTTCCCGATTTTCATAAGCGAATTTTGTTTAGCGATGAAGCGCACTTCTGGTTGAATGGCTACGTCAACAAACAAAACTGCCGCATTTTGAGTGAAGGTAATCCTCAAGTGTATATGGATACACCGTTACATCCAGAAAAACTGACTGTTTGGTGCGCTTTATGGGCTGGTGAAATCATTGGTCCGTACTTTTTCAAAAACGATGGTGGCCAGAACGTTACAGTCAATGGTGATCGGTATAGAGCCATGATTACTAACTTTTTCATTCCTGAATTGAATAACCATGATGTCCAGGAGATGTGATTTCAACAAGACGGCACAACATGTCACACAGCTCGTGCCACAATAGATTTATTGAAAGACACGTTTGGTGACCGCCTAATTTCACGTTTTGGACCTGTGAATTGGCCTCCAAGATCTTGTGATTTAACACCGCTAGACTAATTTCTGTCGGGTTATGTAAAGTCATTGGTCTATGCGGTAAAGCCACAAACACTTGACCATTTGGAAGACAACATTCGCCGTATTATTGCCGATATACGGCCACAAATGTTGGAAAAAGTCATCGAAAATTGGACGTCCAGATTGGACTACATCCGCGCCAGCCGTGGCGGTCATATGCCAGAAATCATATTTAAAATGTAATGCCACAAGATTATCTTTCGGATAAGTAAAATTCATGTCAATCGAATAATCCATCGTTGTTTTATTGCAACTTAAAGTTCTATACCTCTATAAAAAACACCCTTTACAATACCTTGATCAATTTGTGGGGGTAGGAGTATTGGCCACTGATTCAATAACAATTTTGAGGTATGCTCCTGCAATATCTTCTCCATTCTCTAGGGCAAGTATTACATCCAGTCATGCTGCGTAGACTTGAAGTATACCAACTGTAAATGACTGTTATTTTCAGTTAATTTTTATTGAAAAATAAAAATAAAAATTAATTTCATATTCAAATCTTTTTATGTACGTATGTACATCTACAAAGTCTGGTTATCTCCTCCTTTTTAAACTTAAAAATCAATTAACAAATCGATTATCATTGCCTCGATGAACGTATGTATGAATGTTCAGTAATTACGTACAAGTGAGTACTTTAACACTTACCAGAGTGTTTGGTTATTATTTAATTAATTAAAAAATAATAAAAATTAAAAAAAATTCGTTGTTTTTTTTGTTGCTTTCAGTAAAAAATTCAATTGTAAACATGGCAGGCAGGCATACAAAGTTATTTCTTTACAGCGTGTATAATACCATACCATACCGAGTGTATTTGAAAGCAATATAAGCCGGTACATTTTTAAACAAATAATTACTCCGTTAAATAGAGCTTTTCATACACAAATATTAGCAACGAAAAAAAAAACAAGAAAACCAAACAAATGATACCCAAGAGTATGGATGGAGTACAAATAGTACGTTTCTATTTTTATTCTTAGAATACACGTTTAAACAACAGGTACTTGTATGTACTCACTCTATATTTCATATTCTATTTCTGTTTACTTTATTATCTAATTAAAGAAAATAAGACGAAGAAAAAAAATAAGAAATAAAAACTTAACTACAATTTTAATAATTTTACAATACAATGTGTACGTACAGCAAACCGCAAAAGAAGAAACAGAATGATGGCCTATAAAAACGTTTAATTTTTTCTGCTTCCAGTTTTTCGCTTTGCAAGCATTTTTAAATAAAATACTGAAAAATACCATGTGGAAAGCAATTGTTTAAGAATTTCTTCTCTAGAATACTAAAGATTTTATACAGAACGATCTCCTATAAAGCCCATAGCAAACAATATACTGACGTGGTGGGAGTTGTTAACGAGCCAGATTACAAAACCAAGAAATCCTTCCAACCTTACGATTAAACGCTGTTAATTCCATAAATTCGACAGCTGTGGTGATCACTTTTTCTACTAAAGGGCCAGATCCTTACAACCTGGATTTCTTGGTTTTGTAATCTGGCCCTTTAGTGGAAAAAGTGTTCACCATAGCTTTCAAATATATAGAATTAACACCGTTTAATGGTATAAATTAGGTATACCGAGCAGTATTAGGTCCAAAACCATATTCATACTGTGTTATATGTATGATATAATAAGAAACTAAACAACGGAAACCGTCTAACGACACTGTCTGAAAAACATGATAAATGCAAATTTTTAACACAAGGCACAAACCAAAATTTTTAGCACAGACACTTTTGCTGTTAAAAGAGCTAATTGATAGTACAAAGGATGTCCTTCGGTGACCCTCTCTCTCTCTTTCTCTTTCCCTTATTCTCTCTCCATCTGTATATCTCCAACGTTCACTCTCCATCTTTCCGTTTTCATATCTCTATCTACATCTTTCTCTCTTCATCTTCCTCTCTTGATGTTCCTGACTCCATCTCTCGCTCTTCATATTTCTCTCTCCATCTTTCTCTCTTCATCTCCCATCTTTCCGTCTCCATATTTCTCTCTACATCAAGGCATATTCATAAGAGGTAACCGCAAGAATACAACAAGTACAACAATGCAAAAACAACAGGCATTTTGTTTTTGTTCAAGAGTACACGGAATGTCAAAAACAGCTTCATAACTGACTGACGAATAACAATAGAAAGAGAAATGTTAAAAAAATTTATAAAAATGGTTACAAAACACTAAAAAAACAACAAAATTTTGACATTCTAAGACTCGTCAGCTGTTGAATTGCTCTTACCTGATATAAATATGCCATGCTCTACATCTTACTCTATTCATCTTCCTCTCTCCATCTTCCTTACATTTTTCACTCTCCATCTTTCTCTTTCTATCTTCATTTCTCCCTCTCCCTGTATCTCGGCTATTTCTCTCTCTCTCTATATATCTCTCTCTCTCTCTCTCTTACTCCCTACCTCTTTCTCTCTCCATCACTCACTTTGCAGTGCGTCATTTTGGCGTCATTTTGCAGCGAGGCATACTACTAATGTTCTTTTGAATGTGGTGGTGTGGTATACCTAGATCTAATATATGTCTTATAATTAGTGGGCTATAACAAGTGGGCTTTTTCAGATGGGTACTATTAAACAGCTGACAGTGCTCTGTTGAGTAAATTTTTCTCTGTTAACGCCAAAAGTGGCGCTGCTAAAAATTTTGTTTTCAAATTCAATTTTTTCTTCACACACACACACACGAATCAAGCTTAGTATTGATTCGAGTTATGATACTCTGTCGCAACATCCAATAAGTTTGCTTTTCTCCAGATTCCATATTCACAACTTGTTTAAATTTTTATGGAAGTTAACTGACAGATCATGCCTATTAACAGGAGCAATGTTGGACTTTACAATTAAGAGGTGGGATATACAGTGAGCGTTAAAAGAAGCAGTACATTAAAAAATATACATTAATAAATTACCGTTATTTTTATTTTAAAATTGTTTCATTGTCAGTTTTTAAAATTGAAACAAAACAAAGAATTTCAAAAAAAAATTCGAAATATTGTCAATGTTTTCGGGCACTCTCCTTAAGTTGTAAAAGTAAAAGTAAAAGTTGAGTTTGATGATTGTTAGAATTGTATCTATAGTGTACAGTTTCTTTTGACGCTCACTGTACAAGGTGGCGGACTTATTGTGTTTGGAAAACTTTTTCTCTACGGTGGTATAGTCCAGGTCTTGGGTTGTTCGATTACTATTTGATTCTCACTGGAATCACTTCAAGTCAGAGTATTCGAAGGTGGTTTCATACCTTCTTGATTTCAACACACACACGCACTGATAATAGTTCTATGAATGCAGATCATAGCTGTTACCATATAAATGAGAAAAGGTTACACTTTCTAATTCCTCTAATACATTTATATCTTACTCATGTTTCTTCAAAACATTCCAAAACCTTCGTCACCGAACTAATCTGAGGGCTAAGTTAGTTGTCCAATTGTTGACTTTATTCAATAAAACTCTTGCCATTTTCGTTATGCTTTAAATAATTTGTATTTTTTTATCTAAATGGGCCATTGAGTGTCATTGAAGATATTTCCTTAACTCATTTACACTCGTACTCGTGCGTGCATTTAAACAATTAACAATGACTGTTAAAATACAGACGCACACACACACAGTGTAAAAAGAAGCATTAGGCAATGAAGGAAGGCCTAAAGTCAGCCACCAATCATTAGATATCATAATAGAATAGAGAGTTTCTATTTGAATAAGAATAAATGGCAAGCAATAACGACGATATAAGCAAATAAAACGATAACATGGAATGGAATTCTATGATAATTTGTTTGAAATTATTTTTTTTTTCATTTTCAACAATTTGTTGTTGGTTTTTTTTTTCTTTCCCATTTCTTATTCGCTTCGTTTAAATTTTTTTTTAAATATTTCTTATTATTTTATTGCATTAGATAAGGCATAATAATGATAAAAAATTTTAGCACTTTAGAAACAGAAAAACAAAATTAATTTCAATTCAATTGAAATAAAAACTCTTTTAACTTGAAAAAAAAAATTAAATTTCATTTACAAAAAACTGGAAACAATATTTTAAATATGTATTCTACACTTAAATTATTTATTCTTTTCGATACATATGTGAATATCGATACCGATGAGTGTAAAAATGTTTCAGGATAAAAGATTACTGTCAGCAGCATCGGTGTTGTTGGACACACTGCATTTAATGCATAAAACATCGATTTATTTATTTATCAAATTCAACTGCAGCAGAAGCGATAAATTTGAACAACATATTCGATAAATTAAATATTCAATCGTTGTGCATATTTTATATCAACCGATATATTATACGACTCCTCGTATACACTCTCTCTCCCTCTCTATCTCTCTCTTTCTGTTATTTAGTCCTATGCTCTGTAATTGATAAATTCACCAATTCCAATGGAATGCGATTTCTTCTTCCTTCCTTCCTTCATATAAAATGTTTTGGTTTCAGTTCTTTTTTTTATTCCTTTGTATTCATGTATTTTTTAATATGTACGAGGGTGGTTGGTTTTTAAATTCTAGGTATGAAAAAAGTTGTAAAAGTATGGCTGACTTTTAAAATGTATCAATACAAAGTTTGTATGCAGTTCTACTACGGTATATAAATTTTGTACATAAAGTTACCAAACAATGCATCAACTATAAATCCGATGCCTGATTGCTTTTTGACATTGACGACGTTTTGAAATAGTATACATACTTTGTAAACATTTTGTATAGCGGCTTTATGAAACACTATACATACTTTGCAACTAACATTTTAGAAGTCAGCCTATTATAGACAACAACCATGTTTCTACATTGCCCTATTCCTTTCCATACATACCTACATCTACGTCTTGCGGCTTGTCGGAGGGAAAAAATCCCTCGCCAACACTCAACTTCTCGTCAATGGGTGGAAAATATTTTCTTTACATTGATAAACTGTACAACACCGTTATCAGAAAGTGGATAACTGGCGACAGCAGACAAGATACAGCGCAGCAAAAGAATGGTGCTCCAAAAACCAGGCCATAGATTAAGTAAAATCGTCTGATCAGGCGATTTCAGGATTTTTATTGAGAGGTTCATATGCATCCATCCACATGGTTTTGTAAGTTTGTAGGCAATTGTTGATAGTATTTTGAAGTAATTAACAAGAAATCATTTAATCTCTGAACAATCGAATCAAAATCCTCGACATTGGCACTGTCGGGGACAGCAAACTCCAACAAGTGATCGCCTCCAGCTAACAGGAGAAGAATTGGGTTCTTTCCAGATAAAGCTAGACAGTACAGGTCGACAGGGATTTATCTGAAGTTTTGAGGAATTCTTGTACATGTTTGTGAATGAATATGTCCACCTAAGGCGAACCAATTGTTGACAGTACATGTTAGGAATAACATAAATCATCATAAACGATAAGTTACGCTTCAACACCGAAAATTTTTTATTTTCGATCTATATTGTAACAAATCGGCCACCTTTGACCAATAGGGGAACACATTATGTCAGGCCGTAGTCGTAGTTCGCCCGTGATTCAAACCCAATAAGAAAATAAAACAAAATGGCCATGAAAATAATTCACAACAAATCTATTGTTCGGAGTCGATATTAAAATAACGGTTCCGACGACACTCATGGACACAACACACTCAATAATGTGTGTGTGGTGTGAGAAGCTAGGATGTAATCCTAACTAAATGGTTGTAATAATCATTTAAGTAAGTAAGAAGGTAAGGATACACACACATATCGGTAGTAATTCGCCTCTAGTTTCGGAGGTCTCATTAACAGATTCCATGTGCACACATCTTTATAACAATTGAACTGCCTTCTGAGTTAGCAATCGTCAAGAAGTAGACAGCTTTAGCCAATTGAAGAGCAATTGTATTGCTACAGCAAAAGGCTAGACCATGCATTAGAGTAGTGATGCCCATCTTGACAGCGATAGTCCTTAGCTTGGCAACATTTGAACTTCTTGAAACCACCAATAGCCAGAGATTTGTCAAACAGAAAACATATGTTTCATTGCATCGGTACAAGGCAGTAAATAAAGTCAGGCCTTCTGTTAGGAACTAAAACCAAATGATATGAGCTTCTGATCTAGGCTGTGGTGAGCAATAGCATCTTTGAACCAACTTTTTTCCAATAGCTACGGGGATTTCTAAGAGAAGCGTAATAAAAACAAATTGCAATCCAAAATGGCAATAAAACGTTACATATGTGACCCCCCGAAAGGCATTACACTAACTGACCTGCGTAGCCTACAAAACGACATTAATAAAATTAAAGAATTTTTCATGCTGCTACCCTCGTATAAATTTTAAACTTCATACATGTTGTTGCCGCCTGGTTTACAATATAATCCTGGCCAGAGAAAAAAATTCCCAACACTGTGTACTCGAAAACATGAATTTAAACATTTTGAAAAACACACAAAATAAACACACAAAAAACAATTGAAAACAAAAGCAAAAAAGAACCGAAATAAACTGTAAATAAAATATAAATTTAAATATTGTATAGAAGAAGAGTATGTTGGTTGGAAATATTCCAACACAAAAACTCTTTGGTTTTATGACACAACAACAACACAAACAACAAACAGCAACAGCAACAATCAAAATCGTATACAACATGACAACAACAGAAGATACAATTATTGTGTGTGTTTTTTACCGTTTTTTTTCGTACTATTCGTAGATGAAAAAAAAACGAAGAGAATAGAAATTGAATTGAGAATCTCCATGTACCGGCTGACTGACTGACAACATATTTTATCCATAGCGCATCGCGACTCTATATGCTAACAAGTGAGTGACTGACTGACTGACTGGATGACATGGCAAATCTTAGTGAATGAAAGAGAGCGAATGAATGGAGTGGTTTATACTTAAAGTACTTGATATTGTTTTTGTTAGTGGTTACAGAATAAACGAATAAAAATCAAATAAAACTTTAAATAAATAAAATAAAGAGGAATAACAAAACTTTATTTATTCTAAGTATTGTACTATATTCGCCATTTTACTCTATTTTCTTTAATATTTTCTACACATTTTTCTATCTTTATTGCCGTATTTTTCATTCTATTGTGTTTTCAACTCTTTTTACGACGGAATCATATTTGTTTCGGCATAGGAATGTGTTTCCTAAGAGTGATGGAAGTTATTAATTTAAATGTAGCGCTGCAAAAAAATGACGCGCTGCATAAGAATGCAACGCTGCATGATGCCGCCCTGAATATACCAAACTACAAATGCATAGCTACAAAAATGACGCGCTGCATAAATATACCGTGCTGCAAATGCCGCCCTGAATATGCCACCCTACAAATGCATAGGTACAAAAATGCCGCGCTGCAATTGCCGCGCCTCAAGAAGTACATATATCGCTTTGCAAAAAAAAATTCGAACACAATTTCTCAAGTTCCAAAATTAATTCGGACATACCACTATTTGGGTTCTATTAGGGACCCCTTAGGCTACAATTTATACATTGATCTCCTCAACCATTGTTAAAAAATTTAATTTTTTTTAATTTTCGCAATTTCCAGAACTGTTTGAGCAGTACCAGTAAAACTGTTCTACTCATAAACATGTTTGGTATAATTTGTGAGGGGTGGGATGCATATTCCATGATTATTTTCAAGTTGATTTTTTAGCAACTACTGTTAAAGTCTTAACTTTGTTCTGTAAACTTTAACATATACAGTATCGGCCAAAACCTAACACCCCTCAGGACATTTTTTTTAAATGATAAATTTTTTACGAAAACAAAGTTATTAAAATTTAATTTTTAGTTTTTTTATTTATTTATATCCTTATTATTGAAAAACACAAACGGAAATATAAGCGGACAAAACTAAAGCACCCCCAATTTGAGGTACAGAAAAAAACTATTGAAATCAATATTTCGTTGCGAATCCTTTATTCTGGATGACGCACGCACATATTTTAGGCATAGAGGATATTAAATTATTAATTATTTCAGGTGATATTGCTTCCCAGGCTATTTTTGCAGCTTCAAATAAATCTTCTTTAGTTTTCTAATTTTCTCGATTGGGTTAAGATCAATTGAGTGCAAGATATTCAATCAACAGATCAATTATTTCTAGGCCAATTAAAAAGTTTTTGCTGACTGGTCGCACATCTCATACTCATTCTGGAGGAAGACCACGTGAAACTTCGCGACATGAAGACTCCTGAATTAAAAGGACAATCCAAAATGATCCCACAGTATCTTCTAGCCACATACGAAACCGCTTAGATTTAAAAATTTGCGAAAGAACGATTCGCAGAAGGGCGGTAGAGGCCGGAGTATTCAGTCGACGAACAATAAAAAAAACCTTTCATATCGTCAAACGTTTCATATCACCTGCGTACACGCCTTATGCCATCTGAATCCTTTAAATTACACTTAGATTCGTCAGAAAACAGCACAGATATAAATAAATAAAAAAAAACTAAAATTTAAATTTTAATAGCTTTGTTTTCGTAAAAAAATTATCATTTAAAAAAATGTACTGAGGGCTGCTTAGGTACTGTATTTAACAAATGTATGGTTTCTGTCTTTGCTAATTAAGGTCGAATTTATGTTCATACAGACATTGGCTGAGGTATTTGTAATTATCCTTGAGTAGCTCATCCTTCAGTTTTTTTTTTTATTTGCACAGATTCCAAATAGAAAAAGTAAATTTAATACGTGAAATATGTCCCGAAGGCGAAGACAAGGTGCAACGTACACTTTTTCCATGCATATACTGGAATAACACAACTGAAGAGCATATCAGTAGAGGAATTGGTGATTCGAAAAAAGGGGAAAGCAATAAAACATGTTCAAATTACTCAAAAAACTTATTCTGAAGTCTAAGGAAGTCGCAATAGTCTAGTAGGTACGTAGTGGTATAAAACACGAGCTGGTGGTTTAAAATTCAGTTCAGACATTTCTAACAAAGTGAAAATATCTCAGCAGTCCTCTGTGAAAAACTCTGAGACACAAAATAAAATTGTAATGAGAAGTTGCTCAAAAATCTGTCGACTTTAAAACCGTAGGTGGTCTCACGCCACTTGTGGATGAAACTAACACAAGCATAAAGTGTGTGGTGTGAGAAGCTAGGTTGTAATCTTAAATAAAGTGTTGTAATGACCAGGTAAGTAAGATAATGAAAGAAAAGGCAGAAGTTCAGCCTTTATAATACGTATAAGTGGATAGAGGATTAGATTGTAGAATGGAAACTACATGACCAAGTAAATAAATTAAGCCTCAAAGGAATACGTAAGCAATCCTGAGCTATTGATAGTTAGGTCAGTCCGTATAAAATTCTTAAATTCAACTGTTTAACTGGCCTTTGTCTTTTGAGATTGAATATCACCTCATGATTACTGACCTTCATTTCAAATTTATAAAAATTTTTTTTTCAAATATCTGCTGTTATTTGTTTTAATTTTTGGAAGTTATTTTGTTTTGTGTTCTTTTTTTTTGGTTTTCTACTTAAAAAACCATAAAAGCAACCTCGTATTTCATGTTTATTAATCGTTAATCGTTAAGAAGTTTTTTTGTTTTGTTTTGTTTGGTCATTTCGTTACTTTGTTTATTCATATTTCTGAGTAAAAATTGTTTGCGATATTCAGACAGAATAACTCATTTATTAGCCGACAACATCATCATCATTAAAGAGAATTATTTATTCATTCATATTCGAAATTAGTTTTGGTATTAGTTTGGAATTGTTTACACCGCCTACATAGTGTTTATGGGTTTCTGGGTTCTTTCCCTTCTCTCCATATTCAGTTTCAGTTTCGTTTTGGTTTTTTTCTTTTTTTTAATTTCAATTTTAATGATCAGAAAAGTGGAAGTGGTTAGTAGAACAACCACTTCCCTAATGAAGTCTAAAGAACAAAAAAAAACCAAACGAATTAATTTTTATTTAAACACTTTTAAACGAGGGTCGAAAAGTGTGAAGACAATAATAACAACAACAAGAAGAAATTTTGTTTAAACAAAAACAAATGCAAATGAAAGTGATCTAACCTCCTCAGTATTTATGTATATGTAGAATTATTAACAAAACGATACAGAATTTTTTTCAATGATTTTGATTTTATGAATCGAAAGAAAAAAATATTGAAAATCGTTATTTGAGTCTCAAATTCTTCGCTTTTCACATGAAAATTTCTGTTTATTTTTATTTGTCGCTTCATTTCTTATTAATTGCTACGGCGATGGCTACGGTGGCAACTTTGCCTATCACTTTCGTAATAAACATTCGTGGGGAACGTGCCTCTTTAATTTTAATGATGCTCAACACAACAATTTCCTTTTATTTTGTCTTTTATTTCTTCTTTTATTTCAATTTCATTTATTTTCTCTAAAAGAAATGCAAGACGAGGCACAACGTTATCGACGTGCGTACTTTTTTACGCACATACGATACCTTTTGATTTGCGACCATCTCTGTGGAACTGTGCGTGTGTGTGTGTGTGTATTTTATTTTCTAAACGGTTTTTCAATAACTTTTTTATTGCAAAATAACATGAAAATAATAATAAAAATTTATTTTTATTTTTATCGTTTTCCGTTTACAACTGGGGTTTAAAAGCTCTGCTTGAGAGTTCTTTATTTGAGGGGTGGCATTTGCTATCTGAATATGGTTTTCCTTAATTTTTCATCTTGATCTCAAACTATTATTTGGTTTCGTAAATGAAATAGAAAACGCATTTGCGTTTAAAATTTCAGTGACTAAATTCGTAGTAATTCGTGAGACAACAAAAAACTGATATTCAGCGATCTTCCGCTTAAATGGATTAGTAATTAAAGTTCCTGTGCGCAAGTCTTAGAGTGACATACATAATTAGTCATTACAACCCTTCAGTCAGGATGACGGCCTAGCTTCTCACACCACTCATGTTGTGTGTTAATTTTCTACATGAGTGGTGGGGACCTACAGTTCAAAGTCGACTCCGAACGACAGATTTTTGAGAAACTTTTCATGACAATTTTATTTACTCTCAGAGGTTTTGCCGGAAATCTACTGAGAGGAAGTCACCGATGAAATATTTTTCAAATTTCGTTTTAATGTCTGACCTGGGGTTTGAACCGCGGCCTTACGTCTATAAGCCAACACACTACCTACTAGAGTACGGCGAGTGACTCCTTAAACAATTCAGCACAATTACTGTGCAGAAAATGAACTTCAAAGTGGAATTTTACATCATGATTGGTTTATGTAGCTGCTCGTAAATACTACGAGCGTTAGGTAACGTGATAAGAGATTGTTTTGAGTGTTTACTCGTGACTGATAAGTCACGCATTTTCATAAAAAATAGTTGAAATCCTCAGATAGCAGAAAGCCTCAGAATTTCGACCACAGTAAAATCACAGAGGTTTCCAATGGTGAGATCCTATCAAAACTATTAATAGTTACATCAGGAGGCACTGTACTCTAACATTATGTTCGAGAGGTGGCTGTATTCTATAAAGTACGATCTTCCTTTAAAGGCATTCAAAATGAAATTTGTATGCGACTCCCACACGTTGCTTTTAGTTGTAAAACAAGGTTGAACAAACAGGTTGGTTGTTTCCTTCACACGTTTCTTATAAATTTTTCTTGTTATACGGTGTTGGTCGTTGGTTGAATGAAAAAAATGCAAAAGTTTGTTTATTTTCAACCAACCGATGACCAACTGTTGGTCAACCGCTGCTCCGACGTAGCGATTATGACTTTGTATTCTGAATCCGGTTACTTCACCAACCATCAAGTCATAGAGAACAGCAAATACGGATATTTTAAGAAGCCGTTCATTAGATATGCGTTCTTAGTTTTGTGAACTAAAGTAGAAAAATGACCGACAGGGCAGTCTCCAGAAACTGTTTGGGGCTTTAACAACAATCATAAGCAAGGAAGGAAAAATTGTAGGAGGAAAACTTCGGGATCATATGCTCGTCAGTTCTATCACAGACCACTTGAATGGTAAATTTGTTTCCGACAATAATTGCAACACTATGTTCTTTGTTTATGGCAACATCGGGACAGCCTTGTGGTGATCCCAAGCGGATCCCAAGTTCGAAGACTAATATATAGAGTGGGATCAATATACCAAGAAACGAATGAGGAAATATCGTTCAAGCTGAGATACATGATACAATTTTAAAGCTTGCTAAGTCTAATTTGTAGAGGCGCGAAAATTATAATATTTTCGGATAATAAAGCCACGTTGAATTCACTGGTGTCGTGATTAATGGAACTGCAACTTTTCAAAGAATATTTTGATGATCTACAACAATTCAGTGTGGCAAACACAGTTGTACGCTGTTATAGCCCTTAATAGCTGCCAACAAAATTACTGATGATCTGTTAATAAATAGTTTTGCAACAAATGCAACTAACTTCTCTGTAGTGGTCTTTTGAGAACAGTTTTCAAGGTGGCACGTTGGGATTGCGACCGGTTAACAATTTGAAGGGAAAAAGTTGCCCAAATAGAGGGGAAGTAAAATGAATACAGTCGCCCTTATCTGTTTATGAAAGAGAGAAAATCAAAAGGATATTGATTGTCGTACTGCACACTAAGAACCTGAACAGTTTGCTTGCAGAATAATTTAATGAACAATTTAATGAACAAAATAAATCAAAAAAATTTTGATTTTCATTAAATCGACGAAAAATACAATGATACAACCACAATTTATAAGTAAATTTGGTTGAAAAGAAGAAACGAGTAAAGAGAACAATCAACCGTTAATCCAACTCGTTGTACAAGTAATCGAACGTGTAGGGGCCGCATTAGAATGGTAAAACGCAGAGTTTGTATGTAAATAAAACAAGCAATTCCTTTACATTCTGATTTTTTTTAATAAATGCACACATTGTAAGCACTGCACAAACGCCTACAACTCTTCTTTAGTTACCACATAAAACACACACACACACACCTACTTAGTAAGAAAAAAGAAGTGAGCAAATGAAACCCGTTATATAAAATTCAATTCCAAGTAATAAGAAAACAAAAAAAAACAAATTTCACTGAATTTATTGTCTCTTATTATGGTTGGTTGTTATTGTTGTTGTTAGAATTGAAATATAAATCGAAATAAATAAATTTTATTAAAATAATAATAAACAACAATAATAACTACGAAAAAGCAATAAGACTTACCATCTTTAGAATTTGTTGTCGCAGCAGAAGCCATTGTTGTTGTTTGGCCTGAAGCGTTAGTAGTGCCACCAGCTGATATGCTACGCTCCATGGAACAGTGCATTAGTCACGTTTTTTTATTATTATATGTTGTTGTTGTTGTTGCTGTTTCAATTTTATATTATTTAGATTTTTTCACTTTTTCTGTGTGGAATAATTTTATCACGTAAAGAAATTTTTTTTTGTGGATTACGGAATGCGTTTGAAGACAGCAACAATAACAAGGAAAACACTAGAAAAAACACACACGAAAACTCAACACGGCAATTTAATTTACAAAAATTATTAAACTTGTCTTCATAACTGCACTTCACTTCTTATTTTATTAGAAACACTTTAAAGACTAAAAATAAAACACTCACGCGCGTATATGCACTGTGGTCTTTACGTTTCTTTCTTTATTTCTTTACTGCTTTGCTGCTTTTTATTTACATACTTCTTAGTGTTGCATAGTGTTTTAATTGGAGTATGAGAGTAAATGCACTTATTATTACGGTATTAAATTATTTTCTGGGTATTTGTTATTGTATTTTAACTGTTCGCTTAGTGTAGTTGTAGCTGTTTATTTTTTGTTTGATTAAAGTGACTGAGGAGAGCTTTAAAACTACAAACAAATGTTTGTTTGATGGAGTTATGCATATGAAGTTAACGAAGTCATTTATTTGTTTGCTCAACTCCTAAACGACCGACCGAACGAGTGAGCAACAAACGAATGTATAAACGATTAAGCAATAACAATCAAAATCATAACGAAATATTGGTTGCAAATTTGTTTTTTTAGTTTTTAATTACAATAACAATGTTTGGAGCAAAGCACTTTGACTACTTTTGTTTTTGTCAGCTGCTGCGAAAAGAGCAAGAATCCAATAAGAAGGACAAGAAGATTTATATTGAAAATTTCTGTCTTTTTTAAAACACTTTAATTTTGTTGCTTTATTTTTAGGTTTTATTATTATTCTGGACCTTTATAGAAGCAAATATCGTTGAGTTACAATCACAATTCCAATTAGAAAATCAACATAAATTCATAAAAAATGCAAAAGCAAAACACAACACACGATTAGTAGAAAGAAGAGCAATAAAAGAAAATAATATAAATAAAAAACAAGTTATGAAAAATGCACAGAGAGCGGCACACGTTTTTCCACTGTTTTATACAGTCATCTCTTTCTTTCTTATAGGAATACTATAAGAACTTAGTAAGCAGTAGTATTTTGTAAATGACAACTGCTGTCAAGTGTTTTTGTCTCCCCGCTCAACAAGAATTTGAGTAGGCAGCAGAATAGTAAAAGAAAATTCTTGTTTTTCCTTCTTTTTTTTGTTGTTGAAATTTTATGGTAAATTGTTTAACAGCGCTTTATTTTTATGCGTTGTTTTAATTGTTAAAATAATCTTTTTATTGCATACGCTTTATAAACAAATTTGAAACATTTATTTTGCTTTTTCCATTTTGTTAACCACAAAATTGTTTATTTTCCTTAAAGCCCACAAATTCTTGTTTTTGTTTTCTTTGTTGTTTCCTTCTTACTTTTTACGGCTCTTGTTCGCTCTCTTTTTTTCCAAATTTTAGCATTTTTTACTGGCGAATTCCTTTACATTTTTTTTATTAATTTCATTACGCGGTTAACATTTATTTAATTAATTATTCAACTCGTTTATATTATATTAATTATTATTCGTGTAATTGTTTGTATAAATTTTCATAAAATTTCGTGCAATTTTATTTTATCAAAAACCGTCCGTCACACAATTTTAAACAAGACCTTTACAAAGGAGAACGAAAACTGAGTTGTGTTTTCACTAAGAGAGAAAACAACAAACAACAACAATAATGAAACTACAGCCAACTTCACTGCCAGTGTTACCGTGGTATTTTGTATGATAACTGTTTCTTGTCTCCGCTCAACAAGAATCTGAGTAGGCAGCAGAATAGTGTTGCAAAATTGAAATTTTGAAATAGTAGACTATAACTGAAAGAATACCTGTTTGCATCAAATGGTAGTTTTATAAAAATATATTTATTTATTGACGTACGTAATGGAATAGAAAAACTAACTACGTGTTTCTCATATACAAAACTTAAACAGTTGATTCGTAACGTAAGGTTCAGTCAAAAATATTATTCCGCATGTTCTCATTGCTTTTCGTAATCTAACAGCGAACATACATAGGTTAGCCTTTGTAATATTTTAATAATAATTTAATTTTAATTTTTTAGAATTTTAAATAGAATGACACAATGGCAACATTGTTTTTTAATGCAGTAACCAGACATATCGGTGAATGCCTCCACTAACAGATGTGAAAATTGCTTATTCTAGACACTCACCGTCCCATACATATACAGTACATAGATTTATGGTAATACAGTACATATTTCGAATAACACTTCGGTGAATTTCTATTTTATTCACAACACCGAGTAAATACACCACATTCTGGAAGAACTCACCACACTATAAACTCACCATATTTCGATTTTATTCACCACGCCTGATAAATTCAACGCCTTTTGTACATACTCACCACAGCTACAAAATTCACCACACTTGAAATAAAAATTTAAAAAATTAAAAAATGAATTGTTTGCTTTCCAAACAGCTGCCATGTTTTTGTATTCTTCGCCGGGTGAACCCGACATCCTTTGGCGAGCGAACTAACAAAAAAGTGAATTTGATGATAAAAGTTATTTACAAAAATTTATTTTAATTTGTTTGCCTTTATTTTTTTTACTTTGTTAATCTATTTTTGTTCTAGCTAATCGGGGGACTACTTACTGTGTCATCTATCGTTGCATAGAAACAACACCCATCGATTATATATTGGTGGTAAACCTTGCTAACCATTGATTCCTACACTCTCCACTAGGTGGCGGCATTTATTTTTCCTACATGCGATTATCCTTTCTCCAGTTGGCGGAGACTTTTAGTTAGTTTGTGATGGAAGAAGTGAATGAAAAGCCACTTAATTTGAAATTAAAAAAAAAACGTTAAAAATTTTTTTTTCGAATTTTCCATTGGGATTCGAACCTGGGCTTTTCAACAAGATGATCTGCACTTTTCATGTTGTTAGCAAATGTTGTTGTAATTTTGAAATAAAAGACTTAAGAAACAAACGTTATTCAATTTATTACTCTGCTTGTGATGGCAGGTGCATGTGTGTGTGTTATACAGCACTAACAATTAAAAATTTCGAACATGAATTTATTTTGCATTAAAACACCATTTTAAACGTAAAACATGCATTTTAATTACAAAAATTAGTTCAATTTCCTTAAATGTCGTGTATTTTTTAAATTTATTTTTCTAATGTTTTTAATGTTTTTTCAGCTCTCAGATATACAGGCAATAGGAGTCATGGAAAATTTGACAATTGGGATGTGCTGCTTCCAGAGAAGCCATGATGGGCCATGTGAACGATGTTATATCCAAAATTGGGATGATAGCTCGCACACAATCTAATGTTTTTAAATTTAAAGACAGAACGCGCTTAAAAAATATCATCAAACGAGATATCTGCCACGAGAAGTTAGTGTTTTACGAACAATGCCATTACCGAACTTCTTGCATAGGTTAAGTCTTTTATGAACGAATTTTAAGTGAACAGCGCTCAAGAAAATATCAATTTTTGAAATCATTTGCAATTAAACAATCCTTTGCTCAAATAATATTACATACAGCAAGTGTGAGTGGAAAAGTTAAACAATTTTGAAACAAAAGACTTAAGAAACAAACTTTTTTAAATTTATTACCCTACTTTCGATGGTAGTCTTCTTGCATAGGTTAAGTCTTTTATGAACGATTTTAAGTGAACAGCACTAAAAAAAAATTCGATTTTTTGAAATCGTTTGCAATTAAACAATCCTTTGCTTAAATAATGAATGTTACATACAGCAAGTGTGAGTGGAGAAATTAAATAATTTTGAAACAAAAGACTTAAGAAACAAACGTTTTTCTTTTAATTTATTACCCTACTTTCGATGGTAGTCTTCTTGCATAGGTTAAGTCTTTTATGACCGAATTTTAAGTGAACAGCACTGAAAAAATACGATTTTTTGAAATCGTTTGCAATTAAACAATCCTTTGCTTAAATAATGAATGTTACATACAACAAGTGTGAGTGGAGAAATTAAACAATTTTGAAACAAAAGACTTAAGAAACAAACGTTTTTTAAATTTATTACCCTACTTTCGATGGCAAATGATGCATGTCAGTCGTCTGTTTGTGTTATGCAGAGCCACCACTAACAATTAAAAATTTCGAACATGAATTTATTTCGCATTAAAACATCAATTTAAGCGAAAAACAGGCATTTTTATTACAAAAATTAGTTCAATTTCCTTAAATGTGTGTGTTTTGTGTTTGTTTTGTCGTGTATTTTTTAATTTCTTTTCCTAATGTTTTTAATGTTTGTTTTCTTATATATTTTTTTAATTTGAAATTATGCTGCTTGAATACTGATTGTGAAGAAAGAAAGAAATCAAACACCTTTTGGGAAATGTGCTAGTCCATGTAGATGGAAGTGTGTATAGACATTACTAGTATAATTAGTATGCATTCGAGACATAAAATGGACAGATGTGGTGGGAATTTTTAAAATATTTTGTTTTTAACGAGAAATGAAATGAATGAATGCATCACGTTTATTGTTTGTTTTTTTTTATTGATATTTTTATATAATAAGAAAGGAACATAAAGGCGGTTTATATAATTAATTAATTTTGTTAATCAATAACTTAAATATTGAAATAAAAAACAAAAGAAAGCGTATTATTTAAAGCTATTTCATGGTCATTATAAATAATAAATTTTTTTGGGAGTTAAAAGGCCGTAGTTTTATTTGCTTTTTAAATAAACAATTTTATTTTATTTTTAATTTTTATTTTAAATATTTTTTTTTGTTTTTTGCCAGACAGGTATTAAGCCTGCTTGCTGCTGCCTGGGTACTGTGTTTATTTAATTTTAATTTTTTATCAACTACAAATAGAGTGAAAGTCTTTTTAAATAAAATCGTGATGCATATGATTTAAATTTGATGTCTTATTTGTTTTATTTTTTTTTTTCAACATTTTTGTTATCGCTGAGTATATATCTTTAACTGTCATATTAAATATTTAACATTGAGCGCTTTTGGCTAACGTTTGCCCGGCTGAATGAATGAATGAATTACGAGCATTTTTTTCCACGTTAGCTACCAGTTGCTACAAAAAAAAAAAACATAAAAAGACCAACAAATATGTGATGAAGGTGTTAATTACTTAATTTTTTTTTGTAAAACAATTTTTGTTTCAATATTTCCTTCTTTCTATAAAATAAAAATCTTTATAAAAATGCTAATATCAAGCCATAACAACAACAATATTTCAATATCAATTGCAATTGTTAATGTAAACCATAACCAAACCAAGACCCTCACCAATAAATATAACAATAGGTGGACAATTGTTTAAATCAATAAGAAAAAAATCAAACAATTTCATCTCCCTCTTTCTCTCTCCATCTCTCTCTCTCTGTTTGTCTGCCTATCTTGGATTATGTAACATTTAATAGCATTTTGTTTATAATATTTGTTTATATTAAAATAAAACAGATTTTTTTCTTCTTCAATCTCCATTTGCCTCTAAATTGTTTGGAGGTGTTCGATTGAGTGATTAAATTGAAGCCCAGGGGTGTTAATTGTCATCAATGTGTAGCAATCGTTTCTTTTACAAATATTTGCTTTTAATCTTTGAATTCATATGAAATATGTATGTTGATCTCGTGTTAGTCATTGGTTATTGATTGTAGAGCAAGGCAGCGGCATCAAATTCGAAATAAAAATGTTTAAACAAAAGACTTAAGAAACAAACCTTATTAGTCATACTGCCAACCGTTAAGCTGGTCCATATTTTATATGAATTTGGTCCATTTGTTCAGAGTTCCTATTAAAAGAGAACACATAAAACTCTAAAGATAGAGATAAGACAGGTCTAGGTCTCTACATAGAAGATCCAGAAATCTAACTATTGCTCCGGCTACCGTACCATAATACGGTGTATCAAACAGGCATAGGTTAGAGGACGTGTACTTGTCAATTAAGACAAGTACAGTACCCGGAGGTCGAATTAACCCTTTGTACAAGCAGGCATATGTGCAATAAGAAAATGTATGAACTGTGATGAGTGATATTTAGCGCACTAAACACAAAGACCAGTAGGTGTTCGCTTATTAGATGTGAGGCTACGATTCAAACCCCAGGTTAGACATCTGAAACAAAATGAAATATGAAAACATATTTCTTTCGGAGATTGCCTCTTAGCAGATTTCTGAAAAAAAGTCTGAGGATAAATAAAATTGCCATGAAAAAGTTTCTTAGAAAACTGTTGTTCAGGGACCGCCACTACTCATGGATAAAATTAACGCACACAACATAAAGTGATGTGAGAAACTAGGTCTTAATCCTGACTAAAGGTTAGTAATGACCAATTATGTACATAAAGGGTCCGCCAAATAAATTTTTTTTGAAAATGCTTTAAAAAAAAAACTACTGATTATTTTCTCAAATTTCTTTTTTTATTTGCAAGTACAATCCTTCCGGTTAATAATAGAAAATAGTTTCATTCAAATGGCTGCCTCGGCTGGCCATGCAGTAGCCTAAACGATCGGTCCAGTTGGCTTCACGAATATTGTCCTTTAAAGCGTAAATTGTCTCTGGCTTGTCGGCATAACACTTATCTTTGACCGCACCCCACAAATAATAGTTCAACGGTGTCAAATCGCAGCTCCGAGGTGGCCAAACGACATCAGCTCTGCGGCTGATAATGCGATCTTCAAAAACAGGGCGCAAAACATCGAGTGTAGCTTCGGCTGTGTAGCACGTAGCGCCGTCCTGTTGAAACCAAATGTTGCCAATATCGTCCTCTTCAATTTTTGTGAACAAAAATTCGTTCAACATGGCCCGATAACGATCGCCATTGACTGTAACGGCCACTCCTTGCTCATTTTCCGTGTTAAGCGGAATGAAAAATAATGAATCCAGAGTACGTTTTAATTACACCGAAACGATGGAATACTTTTTCTGCCACTGCTTAGCATCTGTGACCTCAAAATTCCAGTTTTTATTAGGAATGACATTCTATACCAGACATAACAAAGTACTGGACTCTAATGAGTTAAGAGTTAAGAGTTCAAGAGACAGACTTTCTATAGAAAGTATGGTTGGCATCCACTCTCTCCTCTCTTTCAACCAACCTACATACATGATAGAGCATGCTGGTCGTAATAGTAGGGAATTTTTTTCTAATGTACTAATCAGTGATATGAACAAAACACAACTATTGAAACAAGGCCTATCGAATTTATGCTACAGACACCTTACGATAGGTCAGTTAACCGAAAATGGATTATCTGCAATTAGCACGATATCAAAAGCCTAAGCGAAGAGATGAAGAAAGGTACACCTCTGACTGCTAGTCTTGATTAATGATAATCCACCATTTAGGCGTGCCAGTCTTTGCAGCGATGGGTGAATATAAAATCAATTTTTTCGTCGTTCTCATTTGCTAATAAGCAGTAAACAAAGTAATGACACTGGAAATAGCATGGATCTGTAGAAGTGTCAGTCTCCATTACCTGTAATATATAGCTGAGAGTATCCTTGCTACTGACCAGAGAGCAATTAATCCGCACAGTAGAAAATGGAACTCCATTTGTTTTGTGCCTCCCCAAATGTCTTAGACGAGGGAGACCGATTTCATATCCATCAATGTCTTTTAATTAGTTCATTAGCTCTCGCATTTCCAACGCTGCCTGTATAGTCTGGGGACTAGAGTATTCAAAAACCGAAACCGGGAACCGGTTAACCGGTTTTTTTACTTTTAAAAACCGATCGGTTTCGAATATTTCATATTTTAGAAGTATTCGACAAACCGGGTTTTTCTGTTAAATAACCGGTTTTTTTATTTTTCTCCTCTTTTTGTAAATATACAAATGAAATTATTTATATTTAAAAAAAATTGGAGGAATTTAACTTATCCCTTGAAACTGATGTCGTCAATAAACATGATAGGGCAGCTGTTATAATTTTCCAGAATCTCAACTTTGTATGAATCATGCCATTCATTTGTGCGTAGTGGAAGTGAGGAAGAAAATTCTGATGATAATGATGGAAATAAAGAAGGCGAAGGTGAAGAAGAAAACAATATTGGCATTGACATAGATAGTACCCTTACTGTCTGCTCTGAAGTTGGAGAAGTTGTGGCAAAATTGTGAAAATACGTAAAAGCAAAAACGACTTCAGTATTCTGTAAAAAAACCAAGAAGGTAAAGAACTTAGATTGATATGTGACGTAAAACACAGATGGAATTCGTTATCGAAAATGACTGAAATTTACTTAAGAATTGGAAATGTGTGAACCATGCTCTGATGGACTTTTCTTTAATACCATTCTCACCTATCGAAATCGAAGCTTTAGAAAATCTTTGGAAGACTTTGCAATCATTAGAAACAGCAATTAAAGAATTATCTAAGGATTCTGTAACACTTATAAAAGGAGAAGCAATTCATAAATTTTTATTTAATAATTTAAACAGAATTAACACACAATATGCGCAAGAATTATGCAACAGACTAATGATAAGACTTACTAAACGTAGAATTAAAGTAATTAACACCCTTATTGTGTACCTAAGTTCAGGAAAGTATCCAACTAATGACCATATTTTGAAGTATTCCACCAAAGCGGAGCGAAAACCGTATTCGAAACCGGTTTTTTTTAAATGTCAAAATTTCGAATTATTCGAAAACCGGTTTTTGGAAAATGTCGGTTTTTTGAATACTCTACTGGGGACCACATTGCGGAAAAAGGACTTACTATACTTAAGAGCTTCATGTACTCCTTGAATCGGACAATTAAGGTGAAGCTGTTGCTAGGCGCTATACTACAACAGTTTGATATGGAAACACAAAAGGCAAGACAATTCGTTTTGAACTCTTGCTGTGAAGTCAGTCATTCTACGAACGGTGCCTTATCAGTTTTGCATTGTTGTTATTGGAAGACAGGTTGGTGGTACTAATGAGTAAAACGTGATTATCAATAACACTGTGGACTTCAATAGGTTTGCGTTTATTGACTCCCGAAACCCATATGAAGTCCTGTGTAAAATACTGCTTGCATGTATTTGCCCTAAAAAATGTTGACCTTTAGGTCCAGTGGCGTTGCGATAATGCTCTCTATATGGTGGTAACAGTAGCTAAGTTCCGATCCTACAATCACAAGGCACCTGTACTGTCTGAATAATTGATTCATAATTTTGATTTTGATTTCATAACTGAAAACCTTTTTTAATATTTTTCTGAATTGTTTTTTTTCTTCATTAAAAAGCTGCAACACTTGTTTCATTCCCTTTACTATGCTGGCCTATTTTTTAATGCCTTAAAAAATGCATTTCTATGCCTACATTTGCATATCAAACAAAACAAAAGAAAAAGTATTTCAAATGAAAAGAAAAACCAGAAAAAATTTTTTTTCTTCAAAAAAACACTCACTTTCTTCTATTAACCTGTTAAGGTTAATAGACTAGACTAGACCAGGCCAGACCAGATCAAATGTTTAATTAAAATGGTTTGGAAAGCATTTTCTACGCTTTTTCTTTCAAACTACAATCCAATAAGCAAACAAGAATTGTTTGACAAAATTTTATTGGCATCACCAGTACCATCACCATCACCATCACCATCCATAGCCATTGCCATTGCATTTGGAAAGGGTCAACGAAAAAACAAACAACAACAACAAAAAATCGTTTCTTTGTTTTTAAGTGGGTTTCTTGCCAATGATTTTGTTAATGCAGGGCACAGGCGGGTGCTTATTTAATGTTCGATCAGTAAAACTTAAGAAACCAGTTTACTTTTCTTTCGTTGTCTTTTGTTTTTTTTTTTTTTGGTTTTTAAAAAGCCAAGAACTTTTAATTGAAAAAAAAATTTAAAAAAAAATAAAACACGCAAGTATTGATGTGTTGTGCTGCATTTGCTGCATAAAGGCTGCAGCCAAAACCATAAGAAGCAAATGCTTCTCCATTTGGTTGGAGTCAATATTGAGAAAAGTGCGTATTAAAGTCTGTTTTGTTGCCATCTTAAGGGCTCTTCCTCCTCTTGTTATTCTTTTATGGCCATCTCTCAAATGCAGCTTCAGCTTGGCAATGGCTTTGGCAATGGCTTTTAAAATATAAAATCAAGTTCAATGACCTTTTATGGTGTCTGCAAAAGGAGGGGAACACAAAGCACGCAAACATTTATATGCAACTGAAGAAAAACTCATCTTTAAATAGCTGCTGCAACAAGAAAACAAAAAAAGATACCAAAAAAAAAAAAAAAATACCACAAGACATAATAGCAGCCAAAGATCAGATACTTTAACCAACTTCTTATTTATTTTGTTGTTGTTTTTCCCCTTGTTGTTGTACTTCTTGTGGCACTTTTTCCATTCTTATGCCAAACAACATTGCAAGACAACATGAGAGCCTACAACCGCCACTGCCGCCTTAACTGCAACTTGTAAAGTAGCAAGAACAACAACAACAACAACAACAACAACAAAATTTATCATGGCTAAATGAATACTGGTTTGATTACATAAAAATTGTCTTTTGCTAATAAGAATAATGATGAGATTTCAAGAGGCCTCGTAAAGGCAATAGGCGACTTAGGAACAGGCTATACAAATAATACAAACAAATCTGTACGCTTTTTTAATTAGCTTCATCAGTATATCGGTATTCTAATCTCAGGGGTTTGTGTTATACTTGGATGCCCATTTTTTTTTTACTTTTTAACCTCCTTAGTGGCTCCTGTGGCGTTCACACGCATGACACCAGTTATGTGTCAGGTTTATTGCAGCATCTAACTGTCTATAGGTTAAGTTCAGTATCCCTACTACTTTATTTTTACTCCTTTAGGACCTAAAAAGAGCAGAGGACTGTCAGAAAATATCAGAGACAAACTATTCTTTCATTTGTTTGCCTCGTTTTCGTTTATGTTATCCTAGATTTCCCGATAAACTAGTTATGGGTTTACTGTAGAAGGTTCTAGGATAAAAGAGTTGCCACCCTTTGTAGAAATGCACTCGATTTTCGTTTTTTGTTTAGTGATGGAAAGTCTGCTTATTTTGTCAGTGGGCTGTCGAAAAGCATCTCCACCCATCTTTTGTGCTGAAGAACTTCGTTCGTTTAGTTCCACTCTTTCCCAAGACCTTGCATAGTCTGATCTTTCTTTCATATTGTTTGCTCTTCATAGTCTTTCTTCGGGTTCCAGGGAGGTTCTTTTTTAATGTTTTTTTTTAAAACTTTAGCTGTACCCCAATATGTCTTGCATTGGTTTGAGTTTAAGCACTTCAACGACTACATTGCGTTCCTAAGGTCGTCTCTAGGACAAAAGTCTCTAGTGATTTTTTTTTTTTTTTGAGAAAAGCATCTCATCGTTTCACCATTCAAGTGATACAATTACAGAAGGTCACTGTGCTGAATTATTTCCCATATTGTTAGTGGATAAACCAATCCGAGAGGATTGCTCTTAAAAATTGTAAAGATACTGCCATCCTCATTTACAACATTTGGATTTTTTTTAAATCTCATTGGAGCACAGGGTATACCAGCCGCCCGTTCTCTGACACAATTTTGGTGAGTTTGCTTTTTGGTACATTCCAAGATTCACCAATACTTCTCGTTTAATTTTCAATTGATCAGTGCCATGTTATACGAGGCCTGCTAGTTTGTCATTTAGATTGATGAAGAAGGTACCATCGAAGAGTTTGTTTGACTACGTTATCAACGTTTAGTCGAACTCTCTACCTGCTAGACTACGACGACTTCAAATTTGTGTTGAACACACTGTCCAAGCAGGCAGAGGCAATTTTATCTGATTGCTTTTGTTTTTTCGGATGAGCATGGAATAATTTTGTGACTTCATAGACGGTAAACTTAGCCAAGTATAAAGTTGCAACGTAAAAACATACGCCCATAACATTGGCAATTTAGAGGTAACTGGTTGTGGATCAGAAATGTCTTGCCTTAATGCTATAGAGGCACTAGGAACTTACTGAGGAACTTACAATGCTGAATCGTTTGATCACTGGAATGTATTTGGGATAGAAGTCCCGTCTACATTAAAAGCTTTGCAATGCTAGTTGAGTGATTGCTTTATTTTTTTATTTTCTAATTTACTCGATAGACTTGGGAATAATACCTTGACATCCATCCATGAATGCTGGTGTAATTTTTTAGAGAAATTTCGAAACATCTTAAGATAACTATAATATGGATTTCAGGGCAAGGAAATGTTGTCAGAAATTGCGTTGCTGACGATGGCCAGTGTGTATACAGACATCACAATATCGGAGCTATATTACAGGGCGTAGATATCTCGATTGTCACAGTTAAAGAGGGTATTTTCCGTTCAGTGGAGAGGGAGGCTCAACTTTACTGTGTTATTAGGCTAGAATTACATGAATAGGAAGACCTTGTCCTGTTAAAAGACATAGCAATAGGTTTAGCATTTCCTTAAATAAATTTTGCAAGAGTTGTGGATCTGAGAAGAAGGAGGCGAAGCCTATTTTTCTCCCCATGTATTGGTATCCAGCATTGAAAAGTTAAGGGGTATTGGCCTTTTTTTAATGTCATGTCCGACAGAACTTTTCAAAGTAAAAATTACTGCAAGAGGGAGATGTTTTTTGGAGTCTGAATGGTTGCCTTTAGAGACTGTTTGATCCTACGTTTGGTCTAATGCCACCTTACCTAACCTAACTTTGTGGAAAACTGTGGATAATAACTTTAAATCTATACTACCGGTCTACATAAAATATCTCTTTAAAATAAGGAATTTTTAAGCTACAATTTGCAATATTTTATGGCAAAAAGAACCCTGTTAGTCTAGCGGGTAGTGTGCTAGACTATTAGCGTGAGAGTCGTGGGTTCGATTTCCACCCCAGACTCTGGTCTGTGACACTACACCGAGCATATGGTCAAAGTTACTCAGCTCGTATATAATTAGAATATAATTTGTAATTAATAAATAAATTAATAAATAAATAAATAAATTAATAAATAAATAAAATATTTTCAAAGATTAAAGTTCGTTTCTTAAGTCTTTTGTTTTAATTAAAACGTAACGATCACTGTGTATCAATTGTTTTAAGTTTAATTATAAAATATTGAACAATTCTTAATGAAACTAAATAAATGGAAATACAATTAAAAAATAATTCCCTTGCAAAATAATTAACAACATCGCCAGATATTGAATAATAAAAAAATACGCAGTATTTGATGAGAATTTCTCAGCAAAACTTATGTACTCTAAGTATTCAGAATTGCAACATAAACCTCTTGACGATATTCCCATCAAAAAATTGTTTTTTTTCTCCTGACACAACAAAAGTACAGAAGCAAATAAATGAAAATCAACAACAAAACAATAATAAAAACAACAATAACAATAAACACACACACAGTGAAAAGAAAAATATAAAATTCAAAGCCAAGTGCAAACAGTGGACTTGGAGATGACGCTTAACGAACAAACGCAAAGTAACCACCATAAAACAAGAAACAAAAACAAAAAACAAAAATTCATAAAAGCAAATACAATTACAACAACGATAGCAACAGCAACAACAAGTTATTACAAGCCGACTATAAATGCGCTTCTGCCAAAGAAATTTCAAACAGTTTTTAAAGTGATTTTCAAGTGTTAACAACGTTCGAGATAAACTTACGCGTACTTACGTTCGCGCATATACACATTTTACAGGTTAAGCAATTGAATTGAGTTGAGCTGAGCTGAGCTGTGCTTTAAACATCAAGTGGATTATTAAGGAATTTTTCCAATTTGTGACAAACACTTAAAACCCGTATCAGTGGTCAGTAGCAGTAGCAGTAGCAGTATCAGTATAACAACAACAATAGCCAGTGACAATGCGTTTCTTTAGCGCTTTTGTGGGATTTCTTTTTTTGGTAACCGTTTGTCAAGCGGCTGTAGTACCAAAACGTATTTATCGTAATACGGAAGAGATTTTAGTGCCCGTAGCCATTGTACAAGATGGTGAAGAAATTAAAGTGCCCTCCTCATCTTCCTCTATTGCTAAGGAAATAGAAAATCAACCTGCAGCTATTGAAGCGGTGGTAGAGGCTCAACGTCGTTTAGATGAAGCCATTGTAGAGGAAGAGATTAAAGAAGCAGTACAAGAAGAACAAGACAAAGAGCTGATTAAGGCATTAGAAGAGGAAAAACCATTGAAAACTGTGGTTGCTGTAGAGGAAACGGTGCCAGATTCTGAGGCACAAGAAAGTGAAATTGAGAATTATGGCGAATACAAAAAACAGCCGCTGGATGTAAAGGAATTACCCACCAAAGTTGTTGTTATATTGCAGCAAGAACAGCCAGCACAGCCTGAACAACCAGCTCAATCAGATTCAAATGCTCAACCTGAACAACCCGCTCAAGCCGCTGACGCCGAAGGTACTTTGCGTCAGGCCACACAAGCCACACCCGCTCAGTCTACTACTCAGCAGAATTTCGTACAACAATTGATACAGAATTCCCCGTTGGGTCAATTTTTTAATCAAATTACCGGTCAAACTACACAAGGCCAGCAAGTGGCTAATGATGATGCCTCCTCACCAGCAGCTCCAGCTCCCACACTACCCGGTCTTTTTAATCCCGTTACAGCTGTACAAAATGCAGCACAAACTGTTGTCAACTCTACTAGCCAAGCATTTGCGGGTCTACAGCAGTTTGCTTCCAATTTGGGCAATCAATTTCAAAACACCTTATCAGGCTTAACTGGTCAACAACAAGCTGAACAAGGAGCCGGTGATGCTACGACAGCCAGACCACCAGGACCCATACAACAATTGGTCAACACCATCATAGGACAACCAGCTCAACCAGCACCCGCTGCTCAAGGACCTTTACAAGGTCTCCTCAACATATTCCAAGGCAATCGGCCGGCTGCTGCTACAAATACAAATACCATTGAACCTGGCAAGGAACCTGTTGCTATCGAACAACCCAGTGATGCCTTACAACCGGATATCTCAAGCAACGAGGTAAGAGACAGTGCCGAAGTTAATGATTCCTTTGAACAATCCGTACAACCCGATGAAGTCATTGTGGTCAATGATGATGCCTCTCAAACGTCAGATAATGAACAGGAGGAGCGTGCTAGTGTTTCGAAATAAACAAAAAGCTTTTTGTGTATTCAACTCCAGTCCAGGCGTGTAGTTGTGTAAGCTTTTCCTAATTTTAAGATTTTATTTTAAGCGATTCATTTAGAATTTCAATCATTTGCGCCGCCATAATCATCGCCATTATTTTCACAAGCGAAATCTCTATTTATTTTAACCTCATTAAGAAGAAGAAAAAGAAAAAATTATACGAAATTATTTATTTTTTTATATTAAAATTTATACTATTTTTTATTTAATAAAACAAAAACAAACAAAAATATTTAAAAAAAATACGATTTTTTATTGGAGAGAATATTTTTAAAGTTTTAAACGAAAGACTTAAGAAACAAAAAAATTTTTCAAAGGTTTTGTACATACCGTCCCATGGTTATGATGGCTGATTTTCTCTTCTACACAATTGTTGGATGTAAGACATCACTTTGGATTTTACAAGGAAACTCACACTATTCCAGTATTTCTTGGACACCACAATTTGTGTCACAGTTTATTGCTTTTCTTTGTGTTGTTTTGTAAACGACTTTTTTTTGAAAGCAAAAGAATAAGAAAAGAATTCCAGTCCTAATTAGGGCCCAATATCTACCATCTCACTGTGTTAATCGCATAAAAGAATAACCAGCAGAAGCGTGATATTAAACAACGACAGGGTTTCCAATCAAATGGAATAATGATGGCAGGACTCTAATTTTATAGGAATTTCCATTGGAAATATAGATTCTTTGGCCTCAGAATCCAGCACCGTTTCATTGCCAACAAGTTTGTCTTGTTCTTCCTGTATGGCTTTCTTAATCTCTTTCTGTACAATGGCTTCAACCAAATAACGATGGGCCTCTACCATAGTTTTAATAGCAGCAGGTTGATTTTCTATTTCCTTAGCATATATTTCTTCACTATATTGTACAAAGGCTACGGGCACTAAAATCTCTTCCGTATTACGATAAGTACGTTTTGGTACTACAACCGTTTGGCAAACATACATACATATGTACATAATTGGTCATTACAACCCTTCAGTCAGGTTTACGACCTAGTGTCTCACACCACTTATGTTGTGTGTGTTAATTTTATATATATGAGTGGCGGCACCTACAATTTAAAGTCGACTCCGGACGACAGATTTTTTGAGAAACTTTTCATGGCAATTTTTGCTCTCAGAGTTTTTGCCGGAAATTTGCTGAGAGGAAGTCGCCGAAGAAATACTTTTTCTATTTTGTTGTGATGTCTGGCCTGGGGTTTGAACCCTGGCTTAACGTCTAATAAGCCAACACTCTACCTACTAGACCACGGCGACTTCAAACGCTTGGTAAGAAACCCATTGTTGCTGGCTATTGCTGTTGCTACTGTCTCTGATACTGGTTCAAGTGTTTGTCAACAAATTTGTAAGGCCTTAATCAGTTCTTTATCTTGTTTTTCTTGCATTGCTTCTTTAATCTATTTCTCTAAAATGGCTTCATCCAAATGAGGCATAGCCTCTGCCACAGCTCCAATATCTGGAGATAGATTTTCCATTTCCTTAGCAATGAAGGAGGCCTCTTTAATTTCTTCACCATCTTTTCTTTAATAGTTAACCACGTACTCATACCATTTGGCATGAAAACCAGATACTGCTGACATCAACGCCTTCTAGCATTCATTAGTAAAGGAAATGAGCTGACTGAACCACAACAACAGCGACAACCTCACTCAGATGTAAACAAGTTCCAAAAAATTCTAAACCTTCTGTAGACATGCTTGAAAACGGATCAGACCATAAAATAGTAATGAATTGATTATAAATCTTGATAAATATGAGCCAGAGAGTTCATACGTAGAAATCTTTCTCCGTTTATTGAAAATGATTACATAACTGCTCCTACATAAGTCTTGATCCGGCAGACGTTGTCTTTTCGAATGAGCATTAATGAAGCTACAAGCTCAGTCGCACTTTTTAATTCTGATTCCCTGTGTGGCCTTAAGCCGTTGATGAATACTTAAATTGCGCTTTTTTAGGAGGCTTTCTTGGGAAGGTAGGCACGTTGCTGTCTTTCTAGATGGGAAACAGGCAGTACACATTGTGAGGAATGAAGAAGGGATTAAAGGCCTTCAGCGTAGTTAGGAATGTGATGGTAGGAGATGTGGCCTTTGCTTGGTTCATGGTGGTTCACGGAAATCTTAGGGACGTTAAGTCATAGGATATGGAAGGCTGTTTGGTTTATGTATGGATATGATTTTTGCGGCTGCTGCCCATAGAGTGTTGGTGACTAGTGACAAGCAACGTTTTGAAATTTCTATATATTTGAAGGAGTCATGGTATGTATCGAAGTCGCCGTGGTCTAGTAGGTAGGGTGTTGGCTTATTAGACGTGAGGCCTCGGTTCAATTCCCAGATCAGACATCTCCAACTGAACGAAATATGAAAAATTTTTCCTTTGGCGACTTACTCTCAGCAGATTTCTGGCAAAAACTCTGAGAGTAAATGAAATTGCCATGAAAAGTTTCTCAAAAATCTGTCGTTCGGAGTCGACTTCAAAATTAATGCACACAACATAAGTGGTGTGAGAATCTAAGTCGTAATCCTGACTAAAGGACTATAGATGTATGCATGGTATGTACATATGATAAGGCACATGTTGGGATATTGGTGGTTGTCGATTTGGGATTCTGACTTTATATTTTACAGGATCTAAGGATATTATCATTCTGGAATTTGTGTTATAAAACCGTTATCGAAAAGAAAGTTCAGGTTGTTTGTAAGCAGTAAGAACATGTGGATCAACTGCAAGCAAGACCACGCTCTTAGTCTCATTACCATGTTAACAGCAGCATTGTTAACTTTCCTGTTAAGAGAAGGGAAAATCAAATGATAACATAAAGCCCACGTACATATATTCTGCTTGGCGTGCATTTCATTAAGACGTAACAGTACTTGTTCTATTTACTTCACTTCATACTTCACAAAATAAATTAGAAATGTTTTGCAGCATCTTTAAATAAAAAAAATTTCTCACAATTTAAATTCACTTTACGAAAATTAATTAAAAAATAAATGTTTCAATTTATTTATAATATTTTTTTTTAAATTCACTGAAATGATAAATTCAACTATGGAAAGTAACAAGTGAAACACTTTTTTGTTTTTTTTTATGTTTTTATTACATACAGTCGCACTTTATTATTTATTCTTTGTAATTTATTAATAATAATTTTTGTTTTTGTTGTTTTTATTGTTATTGTTTAATTTAATTATACATTAATAATAAATATTGTTGTTTTTGTTTTTCTTTCGTTCTTTTTCATTCTTTTTAAAGTATTACAGATTCTTTCTTACTCTCTTGCACAACGTTTTGTCAACGCTTTCATTATCTTTTATTGTTTTTGTTTTATTTTTTTATTTAATTTTATTTTGTTGTTGTTGTTGTTATAGTTGTTATAATTTAGGCTTTTATTACAATAGAAGGTGGTTATTTGTTTTATATTTTTCAATTTTTCTTTTACGTTTTTTTCTTTCTCTTTCTCTTTTCATTTCAATTTTATTTTTGGTTTTTCTTTCTTTCTTTTAATAAGAGCAGGTAAAAATACATAAATTTTTCATTATAAATAGTTGTTGTTGTTGTTATTTATTTTATAAACAAAAACAGTTTTTTTCTTTTTTTTTTGTAAAAATAGTTGGAAACTTTAAAACTTAAAAAAGAAACAAAACAAACAGTTGTAGCCCAACTTAATAAATAGAATTCGATTTTTTTTCTTGTTATACAGTGTAATAATAATTAGCAATAGAAACAGTCAATAGAAGAAGTATTGTTTAATGTTGTAGTTGTTGTAATTATTGTTGCTTTTTTATTAATAAATTTATTGTGTTATATATGCATGTATGTATATATTTTTGTTGTTGTTATACTTTGTATAAATATTTTTTGTGCAAATTAATTTAGAATTAATAACAATACATAGTTAGTTTTTTGATTTTAGTTTTTCAATTTATTTAATGAGTTGTTGCATGAGTTTGTTTTTAAAGCGTTTAGAATTTTTAGTTTTTTTTTTCTCTTTTTAGTTGTTGCCTAAGGAAGGATATTGGTTGCTGGGAAGTCAAAGAGTATTGAAAAGCAGAGACTTATATTACTAGATTCGTTCTCTCTTTAATTATAAAAAAGAAAAATTGAGTAAACCTCACGTTTCTCGTCGAATAAAATTCGTCTGCAGGGTAGGTCAATAAGATTGAAGATTTTTTCACTTCTCTCCAGTTGACTCCAAGCAAAATCTGATCAAGTTGTGTCATTTAGTAGTCACTCTATATGGAAGTCAAAAAAGACTTGAGTTACATACACAACCATACAGCTGTGTTCAAAATAATAGGAGTGCTACCATGTAATATTTTCAAAGTTAAAATTTTTTATTCTACCAATTTGCAAAACATGATATATTTTAATGGTAGTTACAATGATATGTAAGAAATAAAATATAAAAAAGAATCTCGTAATAACTTTAATATTTACGATGAAATTGATTCATTTCTGTGTTTGCCCTTGAATTCAGTTGATCAAAAAAATAGGAGCGTGAGTGTTCTTTTAAAAATAAAAATATAACAGCACATAATTTAAAGAAAAAAGTGAAAAATAAATACGGAAAAATGAAGTTAAAACTTTTTCTACAGTGATTCACATAAATTTTTGTAATAGTAGGACGATAAAAGCACTGTACTGAAGAGAAGAGAAAACTAATTAAAAATTTTCGAAATAAAGGCAAAACTTACAAAGAAACTAAGGAAATCTTAAGTTACTCCGATCAAATGATCACAAAAACATTAAAATATAAAAAAAAGTCCGAAACGCGTGGGCGCAAGGCCAAAACATCTACTGTCGATGACCGCCGAATTGTGCGATACAGCCAAATAAATCCTTCAGAGTCTTCAAATAAAATTCAAAAGGATCTGAATCTTGCCGTAAGTGTCCCTACTATTCGTAGGCGTCTGATGGACAACAATTTATTCGCAAGAAGTTCACAAAAGGTGCCATTGTTGACATACAAAACAGGCAGCAGCACGCTTAAAGTTTGCCCAAGAACATATCAAATATTCGAAAGAAAAATGGAGAAACCTATTGTGGACCGACGAAAGCAAAATTGTTTTATTTGGTGGCACTCTGTCTAGACAGTATGTTAGATGTCCGCCCAACACCAAATATAAAGCTCAGTATACACAAAAGACAGTTAAACATAGTGGTGCAAAACTAATGATATGGGGAAGCTTTTCATATAATGGTTTAGGCCCAATACATCGAATTAGAGACATAATGGATAGGAACGTCTATGTTGGCATTTTGAAAGAAGTGATGTTACCATATTCCACACCTCTAAAATGGATATTCCAACAAGACAATGACCCGAAACACACCAGTAAATTAGCAAATGAGTGGTTTCGGGTTAATGGGGTAAAGGTTATGGCGTGGCCAGCTCATTCTCCTGACCTTAATCCCACAGAACATCTATGAGGGATGTTAAAAAATATGTTGCCGAGCGAAAACCGTCAAATGCAGCTGAGTTGTGGTCTGTAGTGCAAGATGGGTGGAATAAAATTCCACTAAAACAATGTCAGGATTTAGTTGACTCCATGCCTCGTAGATGTGCTGCTGTAATAAAAAGTAAAGGCTATTCTACCAAATACTAATCGTATTTAAAGTTTCTGATTATAGTCATAAGCATTTTTAACATTTTTAATAGCAAATCTTTATGAAAACTGAAATACTCCTATTATTTTGAACAGCACTTTTTAAGATATTTTTTTTAAACTTCCTGTTACTTACTTGTTTGTTGAAAGCTTTATTTAATTAATGAATAACTTAAATAATTTAGTATTGAATCAACATTACATTACACCAAAAAATTGAATTAAACCATGTTTTTTATTTGTTAAAATTTAAGCTTTTGTTTTTCAATGGGCTCACTCCTTTTTATGAACACAACTGTATATGTCATGGAGAGAACAAGCTGCAAGCTGCTTGTACAGACGCTGTTGCAATTTCAAATTTACTTTCGGATTTATTTTCAGTAGTTCTGGAAACTGTGATGAATTAATATCTAAATGGTACGACGAATATGGAATCAACAAAGACAGAATTACTATGATTCACAAGGAGAAACACAATCCCTCAATTGTCTGCCCCCAGTACTAATGGAGCAGCTTTCTTTACACCAAATATCTTGGACTCCTATTAGGCAGCAAATTAAAATAGAATACGAATATATAATCCAGGCACAATTGCTCTTTGTTGTTGCAAGAAATAGTTCTGTCATCCCTTAAATGTATACGTCTTTGAAATCTCATATCAACTCTATTCAAAGTAGCCGCGGTTTAGTGATTAGTTTCGAAGGAAAGTAATCATCAAGCCCGATTTGAGCGTATTAAGTGAACGATGGCAATCATGATAGCAGGGCTTTGAGTACTACTTCATCAAAGGCATTGTTTGCTATCAGACATTTTAATGAAAAATTTTTTAAGGAATGCGGTAATAAGGCCGAGCACTACAAGAGCTACGAAACTACAATCATATCAGAATCTTGAGTATAATTGATCTGTACACTATACCTGAATGCCCTGATTTCAGTTTCATAAGAAAAGTAATGAGTATATGCTATTAAGATAATGGTTTACACATTACAGAGAACATCATCCGATTATTTACTGTCAAATCAAATCGAATCCGAAAACCGATTCTTAGGTTGTCCCCTGCATTATCCATTAACTTTAGCTCTATTCAGGTTAAATAAGTAGTGCATATGCATATGGGCAATTTCGTGTCAAGTGACCCAATTTTTAAAATCGACGCCTTCCGATTTGGATGAAATGTGTACTTATGTAACAACTTTTTGTTGATTTTGGCACTCATTATTAGGTCTTATAGGTTCTACTGAAAAGTTAGAACAACCATCATCACCTGCAGAACTGTCATCATTTTCAGAATTGATTGTGTTCTCATCTGGAATAACCGGTAATGTGTCCAACTTTCCCATCATTTTCCTGCACGATCCACAAATTAGCAAACGTTTTGAAAGCGTTGGGAATTTTTTCAATAAGTTGTCGGAAATATTTCGCATATCTGATGATCTGTGCTTCTTTTTGTTTAAGGGATTACAACAAAAAGAAGTAAACATTTTCTTTTTGGAAGCGGAAGCCATTGTGAAGATTAATTATGTAAGTAATTAGTAAATAAAGCACGTCCAAATTTTTAAAACTGTTTATAAAAAACTAATTTCCGAATGTCCTTAAAATACAAATAAATACTTTTTAAGATCATTTAGGTAGGGCCCATTTTGAAAAAAAAATTTAAAAAAAATAATTTTTTTAAAAAAATAAAAAAAATTTAAAAAAAAAATTTAAAAAATTATTTTTGGAAAGATTGAAGAAATAGCTATCTAATATCCTTTGGAAAATTTTTGCTACGACCAATAGGTGAAAAGTTACACACATTTTAAAAAAACCCTGTATGACCAAAATTTCCAACTTTGACCCCCTCTAACTCCGGCAGTTCTTGACTGATAGAGCTGAAAATTTGTGTCTGGCCTACTATCCAATAGTACTAAACTTGGTGCAATTTTAAAAATTGGATCACTTGACACGAAATTGCCCATATATAAAAATGTTCTGGAGAAGGAAGACATTCGACAATTGCCCTCATATGGATACTAAACGCGCTTACTGTAAAGGTAAGAATAAAACAGGCGAACTTGGCATGCCTTGGCATTAAGGTCCAAATAACTGATTTCACTCCAAGTTTATCCATTTGCAACAGGAAACTTCATTTACAATGGAACATTGACATCTGAGTGCACTTGCCCTAAGGCTGGGAATACCTCACAAGGAATCTGCAAAAGCTGTAAGGACAAGGAAGAGGTAAGTAAGAGAAAACCGCAGAATGTCTCCTCTAGGATTGCCTGGCACTTGGAAAGCTGAAGCAAAAATGTTTACTAAATAAGTCGAATTCAATTGTGTCAGGTTTTCCTAATGATTTCTACTAGTGAAACGATAATTTTTTTCTTCAATTCAAGCCTCTGCTTTCAATATTAAGGAAAATGGAAATAAAAATTCACAAAGAAAAAAACTGGAAGCTGTTAAGGATTGTATAAAAATGCTTCTTCTTTTTTTGGTATGATTTTTAGGACTTTTTTAATATGATTTTTTGTTTAGAATTTCTGGTTTTAATTATAAAAAAAATATTTTTTTATTTTTTTATACTTTTTTCTTAATTTTTTATAATTTTTATAATTTGTTTTAATAAATAATTGAACACAGCATATATGGAATAAATACATGTGTATGTACGTATGTTGTATGTTGTATAAATATATGGTATGTATGTATATGATGCATATGACTTTAAAGAATGACAATCATATAATAATTGTTTAATTTTTTTTAAATATTTTATATTTTCGTTTTTTATTTTTCATTTAAGGATTGAAATGACGTACAATTTTCGTTTAAATATTCTCTTTTTTTTATCATTTCTTTTATTGTATTTTTTTTTAATATTAAATTAATAATGATGATATATTTGTTCGTTTGTTTGTTTGTTTGTTCATTTGTTTGTTTTCAATGTACTTTTTTTGATTGGTTTGAGCAATAGTGTTTGTTGTTGGTTGTTTGTTTGGTTTGGTTGATTAAATGTTTTTTTTTTATTTTTTAAATAATTTTTCTTTTTCGATTAAATATACTTAAATACATATGTGTGTATGTAGGGGGAGTTGGTTTAGTAAGGCCAAAGAAAATATAAATTTTTAAAATATGTTTTCTTTTCTTTGTTTCCATTTTTTTAAATTTAATTTATTTTTAATAATAATAAGATATTTTGTTTCCTTTTCTTGATTTTTATAATAAATACAAAACATATATGTATGTATGTATGTAAGTAGGTAATGTATATATGTAATGTATGTATATTTGCTTTTGAGTTGTTTTGTGTTTTAATATGAAAAGAGTAGGTGGTTGGTTAACAATTTATTTTAAATATGTTTGGGTTTTTTGGATTTTTTTTAGTTTTAAGTGTTTGGTATTTTGTACACAATATATGTGTATCGTTAGTATATATATATTTAATTGGACCAAAAATATTTTAAATAGGTTCCTTTGTTTTTATTTTTTTTTATATTATAAATGAAGCCGTTTAAATGATTTGTTTTAGTTTAAGCTTTTTGGTATTTTCTTTAGTTATATAGTTTATTTAACTTTTACTTTAAAAGCTTTGTTTTTTTAAATAATTCTTGTATAATATTCTTCTTTATATTGTTTTATGTATGGTATAAGTCCAGTTTTGGATCATAAATTTATATCTTAAAACAGTTGAAAAATGAAAAATTAAATGAAATTATGAAATGCAATCAGACGTTGTAATATTGCAGGCAATATGTCATTAAAGTTTCTTATTTTTCCAAGTTTAAATATGAGCAAAACTATCTGCATCTAAATGGCCAATTATGTATGTATGTTATTGAATACCGAAAAGTTTGATTTTTGTTAAAAATGATCGAGAAGAAGAAGAAGTTAATTTCTGCCTAAATCAACATTATTTCATAATATTTAATATTATGGCACAACTAGTATTACGATCTACAAAAGTTATCAAATCCCAAATAAGTAAATCACTTCTTACATCTTAGAAGTGAAGCGTAAACTCACTACAACCTCACCAAGCACTTCAGACATACAAGTTTTTCGGGATTTTTACTAAAAGTTTTACACTTGAAATGTTATTTTTTTTTTATTAGAAACACTGGCAACTCAGATGGATTTACGAATTTTGGCGCAAAACTTTTATCCTCCAAACAATGATTAGAAATATTGAGAGTTCACTGGAAAAACAACATGTTTTCAAATACAAATGCTACTACAATTTCATCATTTATTTTCAGATATTCCTTTAAGAAAAAAAAGCCACCCTTTCTCAGCCGAACCAACTAGTAGAATGGAGTCTGCAATTGTTATTCACAACTCGCCAATGTTTGACGTGTGTCCACCATGTGCAAGTCAACTAGGTATTTAATGGATAAGGAGGATCACGCTGGATTCATTCATTTAAACAAATCAAAAACTTTACTTGACCGCCAAATATACTTATATTGTAAAGGGTCCGCCAAATAACTTTTTTTTAAATGCTTTAAAAAAAACTACTGAATATTTTCTCAAATTTCTTTTTTTATTTGAAAGTACAATCCTTCTGGTTAATAATGGAAAATAATTTCATTTAAATAGCTGCCTGGGCTGGCCATTATCGATTTGCAATTGTGTGCAGCTGCATTTCACCAATGGCTTCACGAATATTGTCCTTTAAAGCGTCAATTGTCTCTGGCTTGTCGGCGTAACACTTATCTTTGACGGCACCCAACAAATAATAGTCCAACGGTGTCAAATCGGAGCTCCGAGGTGGCCAAGCGACATCAGCTCTGCGGTTGATAATGCGATCTTCAAAAACAGGGCACAAAACATCGAGTGTAGCTTCGGCTGTGTGGCACGTAGCGCCGTCCTGTTGAAACCAAATGTTGACAATATCCTTCTCTTCAATTTTTGTGAACAATATTTCGTTCAACATAGCCCGATAACGATCATCATTGACTGTAACGGCCACTCCTTGCTCATTTTCGAAGAAAAATAGCCCAATTATGCCTTTGGACCAAAATCCGCACCAAACAGTGACTCGTTTTGGGTGCGTCGGCTTTTCAATGTATGCGTGAATGTTTTCTGTGCCGCAAATGAGACAATTTTGCTTGTTTACATACCCGCCAAGATCAAAATGAGCTTCATTTCAAAAGATGATTTTTTTTTGCCAAAATCGGCATCTTCTGGTGTAGGCTACTGCATGGCCAGCCGAGGCAGCCATTTGAATGAAATTATTTTCCATTATTAACCGGAAGGATTGTACTTTCAAATAAAAAAAAGAAATTTGAGAAAATATTCAGTAGTTTTTTTTTAAAGCATTTTCAAAAAAAATTTTTGGCGGACCCTTTATATAATAGATGGCAAAGGGAAGCAAACTAAGCAGAACAATGAATGATAAATTCCAATCTAATTGAAAACACGATAAATAACGTGTACCATGTCGTAAATAATGAAATTTTAATAAGGAAGTATGAAAGTGAATAAGTATGAGTACGATACTATACTTTTAAAAAGGCATATAAAAAACAAATTACATGAAGTGAGATAATATAGTCCTACTGTATAAAAATACATCAAGGGGGGCCTACCTCACACTGGGTAATACCATGGGCCATATAAGCTACCGAGAGAACTTGCCTGTAAACGGCAAGCTACCCGCTTTCAAATACAATAAAAGTGCGAATCCTGTTGCAGGCGTCATGGCATTCGAATTGACCAAATTTAGAGTCATCGATTGCCTCATAAAGCAGGCGACCAGGGCCAGAAATTGATCACTCTGTCACAGTAGTCATGATATCACAAATCTCCACTTGTAAGTTGTTGTTGAGATGTAAGAAGCGTGTGCAGGGTCTGTTCTGTTCTGCCGATCGGCCGTTAATTAAAAAACGAATATGGTGATTGAATTAGATACACTGAGCGCCAAAAGTGAGTAAACACCACTGAAATAATTCATTTTCTTAGGACAGCGAGAAAAGTAAATGAGAATAGTCGAATAAATTTCCAAAAATAAAAACTTTTATTTGCTACTTATAAAATGTTAAAAGAAAAACAACATTTCATAATAAAGGAACCTTTTTTATACTTAGGAACAAAAGTGTTGACTCACTTATGGCGCTCACTGTATGTTAGATCTGTGAAAAATTAAAGACTTTACTGAGAGTAGCATATACATCACTTGCACAGTTTATTCTGTTCGTTGCATTTTCATCAGCCCTGACAATTTTTAACTCAAGATGAATTTACTAACATCCTCAACCTCGAAAGCCTTTAGCAATATAAAGTTTATGGTTGTAGTGTCTGTTCTAAAGACCTTGTTTTGCATTCTGTAAAATTTTACTATAACATGTCTAGGCTGTGAGGCAATAAGCTTATGCCGTCCATTGCTTTAAGTGCCATTGAATTTTTGGGTGGCCACGATACTTATTTTCTGAATAACTGCAACTGAGATCAATAGGAGAAGTACTTTATCTCATATCTCATTAAAGGTTTTAGTTTTTTTGTGTTGAGAATACCGGCGTTATCTAGAATGGACCATAATTCCGCTCTTTCAATGGTATCGAACGTTCTGTCGAAGTCTAAGATAGTTATGCGCAACATGTTGTTTTGCTTCAAACATGATTGCATTAAGCTTTTCTGTATTGTTATTCCCTTCCAGCTCCTATTTGCACTTTATAAATGAAATCAAGGCACTTGTATGCTTCTGTTGACATTTGAGAATTATTGGTTGGTTTCAGCACACAACGCATTGACTGTTCATCACGATTTACTGTCTCTACTTAATTCATATCACTTATATTAATGTCGAGCTTATGGATCAATGAGAATATTGGGGCTTGTGAGCATTAAAATCACATGAGTTCAGTCAGAGGTTTCCCAATCTACAAAGAATTTAGTCAATAGAAAGTGAATGACAAATATTGCTTTCGTTTGCAAAGCAGTAGATAGCATTGGAAGGTAAACTAAGGATATGATTAAGAGGACCGAGAAATAAAGTTGAAAATAGGGTTACGTATCTTTCAATATTTCCAAGTTTCTACAGAAACTAAGTTCGACGTTTTACATGACAGAAAATCGAAAGTCGTCTTTAGGTCTAAGAGAAAAAGATTGCTTTTTGGAGGGTGGCAATCGAATACAAAGGAAACTGTATCCAGCTGTGTAATTGTATTTCGAATTTTGGACTTGTGTTGAAGAAGAATTAGAAAATAATTTTCTACAAAATTTACAACGGAAAGAAAAGGAATTTCCAGTAATTTCTGGCATTGGGTATCGATTTATAAATTTTCTTTTACAATTATTTTTTGAAAATAAAATTTTAAATAAAAAAAAAAATATTTTAAAAGTATCTAAAACTTTTATCTCAACTGTATGTATAAATATATGTATCTGTGTTTACGCTTGGGAGTGTTTATGAAAAATAATATGTGTGTAGGTATGTATGTATGTATATTTAAATATGCTTTGAAAAATTGCTTTTTTATTTTGAGTTGATTATGATCATTTTTAATTGTATTAAAAAAAACAATGAAAAATTTATTGAAATAAATAAATTTTATGAAAATAAAAAATAAATGATTTCAATTTTATAATAATAATGACGGGTGTGTGTTTTAATGTATTTAATATGCTCTTTAGAAGTGTGTTTTGTTTTGTTTTTTTGTAATATTTACTTAATTTTTTTAGGTATTTTTTAAGGAAGGATTTGAGTTCTTGTTTTATACACGATTAAATATTGAGTTTGTTTGTTTTTTTTTTCTTATAGAGAAAGGTACTGCTTTATAGAGTTTAAAAAACCAAAAACATTTTTGAATATATGTATGAAAAGCTAGAAATTTATGTAAATAAAAAAAAAAAAATTTTTATAATAAGCATGTAATGAATGTATACCTCTTCATTTTTAATTACAAAAAATATTTTAGAGTTCTTTTTATGCATGTAGATGTGTATGTTCTATTGCTTTTATGTTGAATTAAATTAAATATTTTAATTAATTATATAAATATTATTCCTTTTTGTATGTATATACATTTAATACGTTTAAGCTTAAGTATTTTGTTTTTTAAATAATTTTACATACCCCGTATCTATTAATTTATAAGCCTATATTACTGTTTTTGGTTTTGCTTACGTTTTGTGTTCTTTGGTAACAATTTTTGTTTTTTAAATACAATTTTTTATTTTATTTTCTTATATCTGTTAGGCTGTTTATAATTACATTTTATGAATTATTTTATAAACTTTTGTTTGTTTTTTTTTTGTTAAGAAACTAAGTATTTCTCTTAAGCATATTTAATTTTACAATACATTTATTAATTTAAGTCTATCATGACTGGTTAATTGCTTAGAGCTCGTATGTATTATTTATTTTTATACGCATGCTAGGTGGCATAAATTTTTTCGAATTGCATTTGATGTATAAGTGAAGTTAATTACTTCGAATTTTGTAATATGAACACAGTATTTTGTCAACAGCTCAATAATTTTTTCAGCACTTCAAACAAAACTGTTTGAATATATAAAAAAAAGATTTCACTTCAACACGTGTTGTCACTTCACAAGAATTGATTTCAAATTCAAGATAGGCACATGGTTTTCTTCTATTTGCAACTCCATTTAATCTTTAACTCTTTAGATCACATTTCTTTTTCTCTATTTTTACAAAGGAAAACGTTTGCGAGTTGCACATATTTGAACTGTCATCGATGACAGTTCAACGGTTTTTAAAGACCAGACAAGGCTGTGTGTTTACCGAAACACTAAGTGCCAGACATAGCAGCATAGTGCGTAGTTTAAATCTATCTAATAAAAAACACACGCTTTTCTGCATAGAAATGAATTACACCTTGTCAATCTAAACTACATTATAGCCATTTATTTGGGTTTCCAGCCTAGGTTCTCACAGGATGTATATTTATTTTATCTCCGTCTATTCCGAATGACAGATTTGAAAAGCTTTATTACAGCAAATAGTTACTCTCAGGACTTCTGACAAAACACTTACTTAATACTTAATCCGTCATTACAAAGCTTTATTCAGGATTACAACATAGTTTCTCATACCACCCATGTTATGTCGGTTATTTTCACTCACAGGTAGCGGGACCTACATTTCAACGTCGACTTTGATTTGAGAAACTTTTCATGTCAATTTTATTTACTCTCTAATAATTTTTGCCAGAATACAGTTGAGAGTAAGTCGCCGAAAGAAATATCGAGATGTCTGAACTGGGGTTTGAAGCACCGACTCTTTTCTAATAACCCAACATGCTGCCTACTACACCATCTGCCTACTCTGCCATCATCCGCCTACTATTCCCATCGATGAGAAATTCAAAACGGTGCATGGGGATGTAGAATGGCCTGGAGGATTGCAAGATTTATTGGGGCACTGGTAAATCTGAATAACTGAAAACTTGAGGATCTAATAGGGATTATAAACGGTATCAGTAGGTTAGAATATCCCATACAGGGATATTCAATCTACGAGTACTGTAATGGTTAATTGTTGTTTTCGCCTTTATTTTTTCTTTATCTTTCTTTGATTGTTACTCCCTCTTCTCGTTTCTCCCTTTTTCTTGTCCTTGTACTTTTTTATGTATTATTTTTCATTTATGACAGGTCGCAATGGATCAATAGGTCTCTGGATGCAGCCATGGAATTGCGTAGACAGTGGCACCTTTTCAATCTAACCTAATCTAACTACCGGCAGGAGACTATAGAGCAGTTAATTTGAATAGATATGACACAATCATCGAACTTTCGAGTGAGTTGAATATACTGCAAGATCACAATTCCTAATGCGGTAAGAGGCTCCGGAAATGTAGCTTCAGAAGCGGGCTAAATGAAAGGCGCAAACTGCTCACTTTGCGTAGTTGTCGGACTTATCACGGGATACTGTATTCTGGGTACTTATAGCGACTATAGTAACTCCTTTTATGCGTTCCTCAGCTCTGTCTATTGTCATCGTTGTTTGGTTCTCTATTAAAATTTTCACACACAACAGAGTATTACAAGAACTGCCCCAAAATCTAAACCCTTTAGGTTAACGCCATGTTGAAGAGAGGTGGAGAAGGAGATTAAACTGATCATGCGTAGGAGCTTTTATTGGTCTAAACCCGTATATCCGGAGTAGGTTAGGTTAGGTTAGGTTAGAGGACGTGTACTTGTCAATTAAGACAAGTGCAGTACCCGGTGGTCGAATTGACCCATTGTACAACGTCCTAGTTTCTCACCCCACTTATGCTGTGTGTGTTAATTTTATAAATGAGCGGTGGAACCTACAGTTTAAAGTCGACTCCGAACGACAGATTTTTTTTTTCTGAGAAACTTTTTCGTGGCAATTTTATTTACTCTCAGAGTTTTTGCCAGAAATCTGCTGAGAGGAAGTCGCCGAAAAATACTTTTTGTATTTTGTCTTTGATGCCTGGCCTGGGGCTCGAACCCTGGCTTTGCGTCTAATAAGCCAACACACTACCTACTAGACCACGGCAACTTCGTAAGTAACTGGGCAGAATTCAGATTAAGAATGTGGTCTTTCTTACACGTCGCACATTGAGAGGATATCCGAGCATTGCGCCAAGACAAATGATTACTAACAACACTTCTTGGTGCTATTTTCCTATTTCAAGAATAAAAATTATATACTAGGGGGCGTGGGCGCGTGACTTTTTACGAAAATTTTAAAAAAATTCTTGTATTGATTAGAATTGAAGAATCTCATCTCTTGCACATCACACATCAATGTGGAATTTTAGCTGCATAATTAATTACATTGTGCTACACAAATCAAAAAAAATCAAGAGTGCAGTCTAAGCGATATAAAAATTTCAATAATTTCACTAGGTCTGCTTATTTTCCTTTTAATTTCGAAAGTGTAAAAAGAATTCACTTTTAAATATCAATTCTAAATACTGTGAAGCAGAATAAATTTCTGAGTATATTAGCGCACTACCACAAAGTAAATTATTGTTTCTTTTTTTTGTGTAGCACAGTGTAATTAGGGTTTCTTTATGTTTAATATTATATTATATAAAATATTCTTGTGTTTCTTTAAAGCTTAATTTCGAATACATACAATATAATATTTTATGGTAAATATACTAAAGTTTTCTTAATAATTTTTTTAATTTTAAGCTAAACTATCATACATTACAACACTAAATTATTATTATTATTACTCGTATATTAATTAATTATAATTAATTATTAATCGAATTAATTAATCATCATGATCATTATAATGATGATCTTGTTTTCTTTTTGTAGTGGATAAGAGCATAAGGATTTAAATATTGTTTGTGACCGTGTAACCAGCCAGATAATATACTGAATATACGAGGGGGGAGGGAGGTGGTGTACAAACATACATTGGATCCATTCAAATAATGTAAGATTATTATTATTATTATTACATACCTGTTTAATAGCATTTAAATATGATCTTATCTAACTACTCCATCATAACGGTTTCTATAGCGTTTTGGTTTTGGTTTGTGGTTTTTCTCTGTTGAATTATTTTTAATTTTGATTGCAGAAGTTGCCATTTTATAAATTCGTTTCAGTTCTTTGAGGCATAGAACCATTTGTTGTTGTTGTGGCGGTTGTACAAGTTGCCGTATTTACAGTTGTTGTGTGTACAGTAGTTGTACAGTGACTACTATTTAAAGTGTTATTATGATTGGAAGCCATTGGCGTATTGCTAGTATGCTGATTGAGTGTTGTCCGAACGCGTTCACCTTTACCTGGTCCTATGCCCGCTGTGGAGGACGAAAACAATTTAATATGCCTTATGGAAGTTTGTCTAGAGTTGTTGTTATTACTGTTGTTGTTGTAATTGCTATTTAAAACATGCGTTGTAGGTCGTGTAGATCGCATAGACCATTCGTTTTGCTTAAGCAAAAACTGCTTGACATTGTATTCCATTTGCGCAATATCAACATGCTGGGTGGTGGTATGCAGTTCAGCTTTAATCGCTCTGCTCTTATCACTGTCATTCGGATAGTATTTATAGTTGAGTATATCACATGTTGGCTGTTCGGGTAGGATTTGTGAACACTGGGAACTGCTGTCTTGATTATCTTGCGCCGCCGTATAGGCTACTGGTAAACCAGAACGTGAGGTTCTGCGATAATAGGTTTGTGGCGTACTATAGTCGTGCTGTTTGGGCGAGTTTGCATTTTCGGGGAAATTTAAGGGACTTTGATTGTTCAAATCGGATTTAGGCGATAAAGAGTCATCGGAAGTCTTAATGGTTTCATCTTGGCTGGAATTTGTAATCGGCTGGAGTTGTGGCGTTGTTTTATAACCTGAATCCATGGAAAGCTTTTCCACTGACACCGAATCCAATTGATCGAAAGTGGAGAAAGCAGTCTGGTGTTCAGTTACCGAGGCATCACAGTGATTAAGTGCATTCAAATTCTGTTGCTGTTGTTGCTGCTGATGTTCGATTTCCATTTGATGGGTATTGTTTTGTACCCATTCTGCCACACGACTTAATTGCTGGCGTCTTAAAATAACGGTCTCTTGGAAATCAATATTTTCACTAACGGAACTGGATTGTGTACCCGATAGCTTGGATGTATTGTCATAGTTAATAGGATTGGAGGGCTTATGGGCTTCCATTTTAATCTCTAACAAATTATCAGTCTTTTCATTACCATTTACTACTATGACATCGTCGTCTTCAGCATTCCTACTTATTGTGTGCTCCAAAATCTTTGTTTCTGCTACTACTGCTGCTGCTGCTGCTGCTGGTGGTGGGTTGACCGCTTCTTTTTCCTTCTCCTCTTGTTTATTGTCCTTGGGTTGAATTTCCTCTTTAGCTGCTATAGCTTCTTGTGCTATAGTAACCACTTCTGTGGCTTCCTTAGCTGTTTCTATTGTCGTCGCCGTTGTCGTTGCCGCCGTTTGGCTTTCCATGGTTGTCTTGGACGTTATTATATCTTTGCCATCATCGAGTTCTTCATCCAGCAAACGTTCCCGCCGCCTATAAATGACTGGCGTTATGGCCTCAATTGACTCGATATTGTCTAATAGAATATTGCTTTGACCATTTTGCTGGATACGCATGGCACAGAGACGTGGTCCACGATATTTGGGGTTTTCAGCCTGAAAAAAAAAGAGAAACGTAAACAGTTTTGTTTAAATTTGAAAGGGTTCTCCATTAGGGCAGGTCGAAGGTGATACAGTGACAGATAGATGGTCCACCCTTTAGAAAACCCATTACAACGGCAATTAAAACTCAATCCTCACCTTAATAGTTTTAATTAGATTCCTGTTAAAGTTCTCAAACAATTTAGCACCTTCACAACTGCTAGTCTTGCTCCACACACTGTTGACACTGCCCGAAATATTCGTCTTCAGTAGACTATCACTGTTAAGCTGTTTGGGTTCCAGAGCACTTTTAGTACTGGCCGTAGGCGATTTAATATGATGATCCCGCGCTGAACTCAGTTCGCAAGAACTTTCTGTTCTCAATTTTGCTTTAGTCTTTAACGTTTCCCTGACAGATGTTTCCCTTTCAGCCTCCATTGTGTCTGTGTCTATAACATTCGTATGCATTAATTGGGAACCGCCTAGCAGAGGTCTCTCTTCATCTTCCAGCTCATCGTTAGCATTCAGATCATCATTCAGAGACAACTTCAAAGGCTGGTGTTTAGTTTGCAATAGTTTGGAACGCTCTTCCAGTAACTCCAAGGCTGTGCCTCCACCATCTATGAAACGTCTTTGATAACCATTTAAGGATTTCATATTATCCAGTATGGTATTGTAGGTTGTTTTATTGCCACCCAAATGGCCATTGACTCCCTTCAGTAGCGAAGTACGTTCACACAGACGATGATGGCCCAGTATGGGATTGACCATTAAATCATCCTTTTTCGCTGGCGTAAATAGTTTGTCCATATCATTTAAATCCGATACAGAACTTTTGGTTTCCGATATCACCGAGTCGCTGGACTTTAATAAATTCTTTGTGAAGGGACTATTGGTGCGTGAAGGCGAATTCAAATTGCTATAACAGCGCAGGCACAATTGGGCCATGGAATCGTTGAGGTTGCCATTACTACTGCTACTGGTGCGGTTGAGAAATGGTGTTTGTGTGGCCACCGAATAGGAACGTGACACATCGGCCAATACAGTCAGATCTTTGGAACACTGGCAGGTGTCGCAATGTTTGATTTCGCCTGCCTTCAATTCGTCTTCTAAGAATTTCGCCATTATAACGGGCGATATCATATCATTGCCATTAAGACCACAATTCGTGGTTGTCGTCATATTGGTGGCTGTGGTATTTAATGATGTGGTTGAGTTACGCATGGTATTGTTGCCGGAATTATTATTATTATTACTGTTGTTGTTATTGTTGCTAATATTATTATTATTGAGCGTATCACTAGCTGTGCTGTTGTTGTTGTTATTATTGGAGAGATTCATTGTGGACTCGGTATGGCTTTTAGCATCTAAATTTTGAGGTAAAAGATCACAGATTAGAAGAAATTACAATCATTTTAAAAAGTTTACTAAAGTACAACACCATTATTCCACTATCTCCCATCCTTCAGTTCGTTACAACCCTTGAGTCAGGACCACCAACAATGTGGGAGTGTTAATTTTATTCATGAATGGAGAGACCTACAATTTAATGTCGACTCAAAGCGGCCGGCTTGATTTTATTTTATTTACTCTCACAGCTTTTGCCAGAAGACATATTAATTTTCATATTTTGTTTTATTCGTAAGTCCTGAGTTGAGGTTTGAACTACGGACTCGTTTAATAGGCCGACAACACAATGTGGGAAAAAATATCATGAACGAGGCATGGTGACACTCCGCAGGTGATTGCAAAGCTAGGATTGACGACAAGGAAGGTGTCTGATGGAATTGTAAGGAAATTGTTCAATATAATGTTCTACAGATTAATTCTGACAGCAGCTAATGCCAATGACGAGAGTTTGGCTGGGAACTATTGATGCATCCACCCTTGCACCTTAAAATTCTTATTTGTTTCGATCTGTGCAGAACTGTCTGTTTTTTTACTCAGAAAACATAACAGGTTTACCCTGTTTGTGGCTCCAATGGAGGACAAGACACAGAGATTATCGTATTTTGGCATAACAAGATTAAGAGAAACTGTGTCATAGCGGCGCTAGAGGCTCTGTTGAATTTAAGCCCGCTACACATGATAGAAAAGACCAAAGTTTAATGGAAGACAAGTCTAATATGAAAGTCATTAGTGGATTTTGGGTACCTAGGGGATCGATTGTCTGACAGCTCTGACTTTAACTGTTCTCGGGACAGAATCTGTAGACACTATGATTGTGGAAAGTGCTTCCCAACGAGACTTAGTAACAAAATGAATATTGTAATCTGGATCTCTAAAAAAAGAGAACTTTTTGTGGCATACGTATGGGTCAAGAACGGATCTTGGAAGAGGAGCAGGAGTGTTTGGTTGCAGAAAGAAACATCCCGAGCCCATGGGAAAACTCGCGGATATCTACCAAACGGAAGTCTAGGCTCATTTCAACTTGGATAGGAGATACAAAAGACAGGACATAACAATACTATCTGACAGTCGGGCCGTCATTCGATGGAAGGTGATTAAACCGAAGATAGGTTTTATGACTATCTGAAGGAGCTGGATCTGATAGGTAGACCCCACAACGTTATCCTCTTTTGGGTCCCTGAACATACGTGAATTCTCGGCAGTAAGCAAACGGACGAGTTTGCGAGAAATGGAGCTTTCACGACATTGATGGGGCCAGAATTCTTCTATTAGGTGCGAGCGGTTGTTTGGAAAGGAATGCCCAACGAAAGGGAAGGTAAAGAGAGGAAAAGACTTTTCTCAAAACAAGTGAGTTTGCGGCAATCAAAACTTTTATTGTGAATTTACAATAAAAGGAGATCTGAATCATGCGTACAACACTTGTTCAGAATATTACATGGTGCCTAACATGTAGATTCTGTGACGATGAGAATAACTCATCAGAGCATTAATGCATTCCAGAAGAAAACACCTGGGTGCATACCAAGTGCTGAGCAAAGAATTGGCAATGTTGACACCGAGCAGCAGCCTGAGGTTTTTGTGAGGGCAATAGGCTTGGAAGCGACATTATAGGGATACCGTATAAAGTATGAAGGGAGTAGAATAGATCATATGGTCGCAGTATTAAGGTACTTTACCTTTACCACAGATGGCAAATGTATTCAAAAAATGTTTCGGAGTCCCTCACATAAGTTTTTAAATTGAAGTGATGGATTGCCACTCAGTAATGGAATAATGATGTTGTTTTTTTATTTTATACTTAACTACATATATTTTTTTCTCAATTATTTGTTAAATGTTTTTATTGCAAATGATAATTTAATCATAATAAAAAAAAGAAATCATGAAATAATTAAAATGAAATTAAATTTAAATTAAAATAAAAAACCACAAAACTTTTATGGCTTTTGGAAGGAAAACTATGCCATTAAAAATTAAAATTGTTTTACATTAAACATAAACAATGAAAACATGCATACATACAAACCCAAACTACAAAAAAAAATTAAATATTATTAAAAATAAAATCTAAAAATTAATAAAAAATAATTGGAACTAAAGGAAATCAATTTTCATAATTAAATAATAAGGAAAACAAAAAACAAAAACAAACAAAAATTAAAAAAAGCATGGTCTACTAACACTTACCAAGGCCCCTCATTGAATATACCATAGCTGTGGGTGGAAAGGGGCAAGGTGCCGGTGGTGGTGAGTCCGTGGCTGGAAGCACTTTATAGGCAGCTGTTGACGTTGATATACCAATACCCGTTATACTACCCTCTGAATCGGAATGTGATTGTGTATCCAAACGCATATACGATGATACCTTTGATTGTATATCAATTGGAAGCTGAATTCAGAAAAAGAAAAATATTTTATTAAACAAAAAAGAGAAGAAGAAAAAAAAGCAAATACTTACTGATGAAATTTTTTGTGGCACAAATCCATCGGGTTTACATTGCAGCAATTGTATGGCCAAATTGATATCAGTTTTGTAACGTTCCTGTAAATCGAATTGCGAGAGAGAAAGAGAGAGGGTGAGTGAGAGTGAGAGAGATTCATATTGTTTAAATGCATTTTTTCATTTTAAAACAATTTATTTTTTGTTCATGAATATAATTTGTTTATCCTGACTGTCTGTCTCTCAGTCTATCTGTCTGTCTGTCTGTCTTTGTGTAAAGATACCATTTACCGTAGTAATGCCAGTGCCTTTTGCAATTGTTTTCAATTTCATGTTGTTGAATTCAATCTTTTCAACAACAATTCAACAAATAATTTGGAAAAAAAAGAATAGAAAATCTCGTTGCCATGCAACTCGATTGAAATGCTTTGAAATTCTATGCATAGAAAACGGATGTATAAACTCAACTAAATTGAACTTAAAAATGGAAAGAAAAAAACCAATTTTTTTTTTAAATAAAATAAAATGGAAACATAACAATTGCATGTTTCTACATCATATGCAACAATTCTTTCTATTCAATTCGTTTATTTTTTTCCAAAGATTTATCGATAGTTTTCCACACTTCAAATTTGTTTCCCAATAGACGTAGGATTTGTTTCCATGGTGTGTGTTAAAGTGTTAAAATTGTTGTTAATCATAGGGCTTAACAATTTACAATCTGTATAGAAGCTAAAGCTTTTAAAAAAATAAAACAATATTTTATGGATACTAAACATTACTTTATTATCAAACAGACATTATGCGCCAATTTAGTGGGTTGTAAGCTTTTGAAGAAAAAATGTGGTTTAATTACCAATGAAATGCAAGTGAAGGGACCAGTAAACATCGAATAACAAAAACAAAATTGCTTAAAAACACTACAAAAGATAGAAAAGTAAAGAATGACAATAACAAATCAACAATAAGGTTCTAGAAGTTGACAGACAGACCAAAAAGAAATGAAATATAAATAATGAAAGGTAACTTTTTCTGGTGAGCTAGTACTTAACATTATGTTTATGTATGTATGGCTAGAGTATCCGAAGTCACTGTGATCCAGCAGGCAATATGGTTAAAAACCCAGCTAAGACAGCTCCACCAAAATGAAATTCGACTTTATCTCAACAGTCTTCTGGCAAAAACTCTGAGTGTAGATAAAAATTCTCCCCCCATTCATGAATACAAACTAACACATATAACATGGGCGGAGTGAAAAGCTAGGTAATAATCCCAACTGCAGTGTTGTAATAAACAATTAAGTAAGCAGAAACGTAACAATTTAATTATTTTATGATTAGAGGACTATTTTTTTATTTAATTTACTTCTTTTATTATTTTTTTTGCTTTGTTTCAATTTCATTAATCAAAGTTATTCCAGTTAATCAGCTGATTGACCGACTGTAGCAAGTTCTAGAATGATAAAGTAACCATTTGTGTTTATTAGAAAGAATATGCAAATGTATTGGGTTATTATATTGGGTGTAGTGATGAGGAATTTTGCTAATTGAGTAATACTCCTTCTCAAAAGTAGACACAGTGTAACTTTTGTTAAGATTATGATCAACAGATTATTGAGAAACTTTTCAAGGCAATTTTAATTACTTTCAGAGTTTTTGCCCGTAGACGCCGCAGGTTTTAACCACAAGCTCATGTCTAATAAGATAACACACCACCTACTAGACTATGGCGACTACATACATACATACATAATTGGCCATTACAACCCTTCAGTCAGGATTACGGCTTAGCTACTCACACCACTCATGTTGTGTGCCTTAATTTTATACGTGAGTGGCGGGACCTACAGTTTAACGTCGACTCCGAACGACAGATTTTTGAGAAACTTTTTCATGGCAGGTTTATTTACTCTCAGAGTTTTTGCCAGAAATCTGCTGAGAGGATGTCGCCAAAGAAATATTTTTTTTTATAATTCGTTTTGATGTCTGACCTGGGGTTTGAGCCCGGGCATTACGTCTAATAAGCGAACACGCTACCTACTAGACTATGGCGACTACAAGCTCCAACTAATGTTGACTTCAAAACCAACATCTCCAAAAAGTCACAGAGCTTCGGAAGAGTAGACTGTAGAGTATTACTTCCAAGGCCTTATCAGATTCGAAAGTGCTTAAAGCAGACAAACTAAATGCGAAATGATAATGATCTGATGTATAACGAAACCCATGTCAATTGAGAAAATTCAATGCAGAACATTTTTTGCGTTCCAATGTTTCTCCGGTTTGGAAAATAGAACGCAAATTTAACACAGAAAATTTGCAAAAGTGAAATGAAACATTTACTTGGAACGATAACTGACAGTCTACCTATTTACTTTTCAAAGATTTCAAATAAATGTTGCGCATGAATCGAGTTAAAATTTTGCTTTACACTTGGAGGACTGAAATACAGGAGATATCGGATATCTCCATAAAATATACACCATTTGGATAAAATCGCGGGCACCTTAAATTCTCCTCTAAATAGTTTCATGATATTTCATGCTGTATTGCTAGTGAGACTTCATTTACTTATGGAGGGGGGGAAATGTCAATCGTAATAGCACGCTACCCCTTTCCTCACTAATTGTAACTTTACGGTTTTCATTGTATTTGAAGAAGTACGAATCAATAATGCCGCCAATCCTTAAACCACATATTTCCGGTTGCATTGACAGCTCTTGAACTGCGTGTTCAAAATCAGTACATTGGCTTAGGCTTGAATTCTTATATGATTATTCCACTTTATAGGGAGGGATCCATAGATTACAGAAATACACGATCATATCGTTAAGTGTTGCCCCTCCACTATGATACGTAATCTGCATCACAAATATTCCATTCCATTATGTTTACCTTCATTTTTTTTTTTTTCAACACAAAATAGAAATTTTCCTCTCAATCTAGAAATTTTGACCCACTTTCGCGTTTTAATCATTGCCTTACCACGACCACAATGCAACCAAAGAATACTGGATCCATTAATTCTGTGAGAAATCACTGTAACACTGTGTTAAACTGCAACAATTTATCTCGCTGGCATATTGGAATTGACCCACATGTTTGTGATGTGTTTATTTGCGTATGTGTATGTGTGTGTGTGAAAAAAGTATTTTATTTTCCTTCTATTTCTCTGGTATACAATCCACTTCCCTTTCCACTTTTGTATACAAGTTTAGTTGTTTTTTTCAATTGCAATTTTTGTTTTTTTTTTCCTTTTTTTGTAAATAATTTTCAAGTTTCTTAACAACATCGAAAAAAAACAAGAAAAAAAATAGAAATCGAAATAGATTTTGCACACGAAATGTTGCACATATGGAATGTTTTGTTGCAAGCCAAGTGGATCTAACGAGTGAAATACTGATTTATTTATGTTGCGCTAAAAATTCTAAAAAAAAAAAATTTTTTAAAAAATCTCAAAAAACAATCTAAAATGCATGACTTTTTTCATGCACTGTGTTCTTGTTAAAAGTAGTTCCATCACAGTTTAAAATTTGATACTCTCATGAAATTTTGGGCAACTGTTTCTAATTGGAAAAAAAGTCCGTTTGGCAAGGCTTTAAAGTCTTAATTGTTGTTTTTTTATTCGAAATCGGAATTTAAGAGGAAGAGAAAGAGTTAAAGTTTGTTTCACAGTGGCGTATATGTTATAATAACCATATGCCACATATTGCGTTGACATCATTTTATCTCTGATGGATAGATCAAAAACGAACAACGAGTATTTAACAGGCTTTATTGGATATTAAAAACTTTGCATTGAGCCATGACTTCCATAAATTGCAATGTTAAGACCAACTTAACTGGTTATTGCCAGGTTCTACTGTAAGAGGAGAATGACTATCAAAAATGTGTTTTAACATGAATGCTTGCAGTCCTACATGGTCTTGTTTAACGTTGAAAACGAAATATAAATAATTTTTTCTCAGATTTTCTAGGCCTCATTCGGCCTCCGAACCCCTCCCCTTGGCTGGGCTTAGATCATAACAACGCCCACCAACAACCTACGAATTACGCTAGAGTCACATCTTAACAATGTTTTGTATCTTTTGCAGACAGTTCAACAGCACATTACCTTTACACAGAGAGCATTATGTCTAGGCAATAACAGATGGCAACCCTGTTATTCTAGAATTTGATACAACACATCTGCTTAACTGGAAAATTTGTAATGAAACTAAAAAGAAGACAATGAAAGAAAAAACAATGAAGACGAATAAGAAAATCAAAGTGTTTTGTGGCATTTCAATGCTCATTAAAGGAACGAAAATGAGTAAAATTAGGATCAACTACGACTTAACCCTTTAACTGGTTATAAAGACTAAAGTTAGGTTAGATAAGAATGCCAGTTGATTCACTTTGATACACGAAGATACTCAATTGCATTGTGTTATCAAGAGATTCTTATTAGAATAATTAAGCAAGTAATTAATCATTACAATCTTATTCTTAGCTGGGCTCTCGTTTAATAAGCCAATGCATTATCTGCTAGACTATGGTGATTTTAATTAGAATTAACCGGTGATCTTCACGGAGCTCAAAATACTCTTCCATATGAAATCTGAGCTATCTGATAGACCCTCGAAGGATGTATATCCCAAATTTCGCTAGACCTGTTCCGCAGGGAGCTGGTTAGTGACATACAAGGCGTTTTAAACTTCAATTCGCTCGCTCATTTTCGCAGCTGCAGCGATAGTGATAATATCGTGTGTCTAAGTGCTAATTACATACGCAGCTCTAGTTAGCTTCTCTGCCCGTATATTCTCCTATTGTCCATGAGCCCCGGGACCCTTATAATCAATATGTTATACTGTTCATTAAGAGACAAACGATAGTCGAAGACAATTTCGTTCGCATTAAAAAGGGTTTGAGGACTTCAATAGCAAAAAGATTATCCGAATAGATATGGAAACGGCAGCTATTCTTGTGGATCCGTTTGTGTAAAAACGTAAAACTTTGCTTTATCCACGCCCCCGACTTGAAATCAATGAATTATAAAAAACGATCATAAGACAGCTGCGATGGTAATGAACCATTTTTCATTGGGGACTACAGTAGCCGCAGGTATACGCAATCCAGTGTGGAACATATAAAGACCAAATTGGGATACATGTTGCATTAAAATGCCCTCCGAATAGAATTAGGATCCATCCCATGATCTCAGTTAATAAACCCATGGAAGCAACATAAATGTAGAGGCTTAAGACCTTCAACGTAACACAGCTTTTGAAAGATATCATAAGTAATGGAAGAGCAATCTGTTGGCTAGTATATCCGCAAAGTAGTATCCTAAAGCAATACCACAGAGTAGTGAGAAACTAGGTCCATAATCCTGACTGAAGGGTTGTAATGACCAATTATGTATATATGTATGTCTACCACAGAGTTCTGTGTTGATGAGGCTTTTTTAATTCTATTGGAGGGAATGAAAAGTAGTAACAGAAAGGCCGCTGAGACAATTCAGTAGAGCCGAACCTTGAGAAGGAAGGTGAATATGTTTAAAGCCAATAACGCGGAATTTTACATTCCTGTAACACACCGTAAAACAAGAAGGCTTTGAAATTGTTATCCTTATCATATCACAAGACAACTTCAGACTAAATTCAAGGTCACTACAGGGTTTCGTTTTACCATAGAGGCTATTTTTAATCGTTATAAATGCGTGCCATCTGCGCTGACAAACTTCTTCCATGACTTCGGTGGAATTGGGTCAGTAGGGGGACTATGCTTACCCGTGGCGTCACAATTGCCCGATATACGTGCTCAACTGAACTTTAGTATCAAAGCTACCACTCTAACCCTACCTAACCTAATCGTTATTCACTATTTTTAATTATATCTGCTCTAATGCAATAGACGACAACAGCATTTGTCTTTAAAATTCCCCAGCAGCATACACTGCATGAGAAATGCGGTTTGCGCTTGGAAGAAAACATAAATGAATTTAAAAAATAAATTGCATTTGAACCAAAGAAAAAAAAACAGGCTCCTTTTTCCCAAAAGTGGACTTAGAGTTTTAAACAATTTCTCTTTCTTTCTCTTTATCGCTATTTCTCTTTCCCTCCCTCTCATAACAAACGAGTATTTTAATCCATTGAAATACGAATTTTGCCTCTAAAGGCTTAAAGTTAGTATAAATCAATACACACACCCTCATCCCCACACACGCCCACTCAATTCCTATGCAAACTTTTGCCACACTGAAGACGTATGAGTTTTCTTTTAAACAAATATCGCTCATACGCCACACGTTATAACGGCTGGGGGATTTCCAATAAATTTTGTTTTTGTTTTAATTGTGCGCAAAACTTACGAGGCAAATTTCGAATGAAAAGCAAATAAACTTTCGAATTTGCAAATGTTAAGCTGATTTATGATTATGATGCGCAGATATATTGAATGCTTAAAAAACAAATGCAAACAAACAAACAACAACAACAATGAAGGGTTTAAAAGGCTTACAAAATATTTGCAAGAGTTTTTAAACAAATCTTAAGAAATTTATAACGTTGTGAAGCGTTAAATATGAAGAGATTTGTTGTGCCAAAGGAGCATTAAAGGGAGAAGGATTTACAGGAGCAGGAGGGTTACAATGGTGATGATAAAATTCATTGTATTTTGGTTGAAACTTATGAAGATTATGTTTCTGCTTAAGAGCTTTGCAATGAGCAGTTTAGTAGGCATTTAATGGTTTAATTTTCTATTTTTTTCATTACGTAATACTTATTGTGGAGATTTCATTCAACGATGACTGAATTCAAGAAGTCAAAAACATTCACCTTTTCATTGCAAGTCCAAATGAGTTGAAAGATGACCTATTTTTCTTCTCAGATACTTAGCTCCTGCAAAAGTGGTTTGATTGAATGTCCAGTTCATCGGCATGTCTTCCAGTAAAGTAGTGTCCTGTGAACAACCATGTGATTAAAAGCAAAAAGACAATCATCCTCTCCTTATCAATACCAGTGAAATATAGCCACAATATTTAACGTGCCCTTATGCGGCCAAGGAAGTTAAGCCTTTCTGTAAACGACATGGATATATGACTCAAAGGTCTCACAGGGAACTTCTGGTCAGACCAGAACTCCTTACTTGGAATCCTAAAATAAAAGCTTCCTTCGAGAAAATTATACGGAACTATGAAGTCCACCTGAATGAGTTTATTTCTTCCATTATTGCGTATGTCTATGATCCACATTGGGCCAGGATTTAAAAGAATTGAGCCTTACTGCCTCCTCATAGCAAGAGCTGGTCACTTCCTCTTCCTGAAAACCACAGTTGCTGTAGAAGAGAAGATCAAGGAAACGCCAGGCCTTTGGACGTGCCTTCAATAATGTATTGGATGTTCAAGCAATTTAGGAAAGAAGATAATCAGTCCTCTTCTTATCCACGTTAGTCCAGCAGAGCCTAGAAATATTGAACATACTCTCATACGTATACATACAGCGCCTCTGCGCTGACCAACGTCTTCTATGAGTTCGGTGGAATTTGGTCAGTACGGGGACTGCGATTACCCGAGGTGTCACAACGGGCCGCTATGCGTACTCAAATGAGCATTGATATCAAAACTGCCACTCCAACCTAATCTATCCTAACCGTTATTCACTACGTTTATTTCTATCTGCTCTGATGCAATAGACGACAGCATCATCCTCATACGTCCAAAAATGTTGTGTCTGCCTGTAAAACGACCGTAGAACATCTACAGTGGTGGCCTTATAATTAGAAACGATGTTCCTGGAACAGAGTTCTCTGGAGTGACGAATCTAAGTTTAATTTGTCCCAATCTGATGGAAAAAACGTATGTAAAACGTAAGACGACCTCTGAACAAAGCCTTTGATCCCAGGTACACAGTGAAAACTGTAAAACAAATTAACAAACATACATGTTGCTAAGTCTTTTCTAATTATAACGCTACCACTGTATTTTATTTATGTGAGACAATCGGAACACTTGTGTCCTGTAACATTTCGCAGATTGTAGGCTCTGTACCAGACTGGGACAGTTGTGCAATTTCTTAATATATCCTTAAGTCCTGGAACCCCCCATTTTCCTCTCGGAATTTATGGATGACTAAATGAGGCAACAAGTATTGCGCCGGTTTCAATATGTCCACGATCTTCTCCTAAAACTCACTGCAGTGGTTGACAGATAGGAAGACCTATACTTCGCTGTTAATGTATTTGTCTCTCAAGATAATGCGGTACCTTACTATCCTATACCTTACTATCCCTCCTTTAGGACGTTGTACAATGGGTCAATCTGACCTCCGGGTACTGTACCTGTCTTGACTGACAGGTACACGTCCTCTAACCTAACCTAACCTAACCTAATGCGGTACCCCTAACAGCTCTTCAAAACCATTGCAAAGGTAATATAAACTGTGGTTATTAAGAGATTGAATCATTGCATAGGCCGTCCTAATAATTGAATTGATTTGTCCCTTCAAAAGAGGACGCTGGTAATTAATGCCAAGACCTCTTAATCGATAAATTGTATGTTAAAGCATTTATTGCTATTTTTTAATTTATTATTTCCACAATATTTAAAAAGGAAAATAAACAAAATGAAAATGGAATTTAATTTTAAAAACAATTAATCTCGCCAACCATTTTTTTGTTGCATTAAACAAGAGGAATCAATTCATCATTCATTTATTTTGTAAAACATTTCAAGCAACAACTGATTGATTGATACAAATGTATTACGAATTAATTAATTAAATCGAAAAAATAATATTTTAATGAATTAATAAATAAATAAATGTGTGGACATTTTTTAATAATAAATAGCACGTTTACCCAACCATCACAAAGCAATCCGGGAGTCGAAAGTTCCTTTAACAAAAGCTGCAACAATGGCCTCCACCTCACAATAGGAGGTGAAAAGAATTCGTTATTGTGATTGAGGTTAAAGGTTATTAGAGCTTCAATAAGCTCACAACATAGGTCTTAGGTTTTAGGTCGGAGTGGTAGCTTTGACTACCAAAGCTCACTTGAACATGCACAGCGGCCCGTTGTGACGCCTCAGATAAGCGTAGTCTCTGTAATGACGGAATTCCACCAAACTAAGGAAGAAGTTGGTCAGCGCATGAGCTGTACATCAAAACCACGACTACCCTACTCTGGAGTGGCCACCATACACTTTTAAAAAACTTGAGATATTCGTCAGAAGGTCGCTCCTTCTCTCAAACATGTGGTAGAAAACAATACCTTCTTGCATAGATTCTTGTCAGATGCTCATCAGTCACGTCGTTAAAAAAAGGCTTCATTAGAAAGCTGGCTAATTAAAATATTCAACAATCATAAAAACGTCAATTAAGCCACGCTACAGTACAAGATGATGAGTTTCGACCATCTAGTCTGTGGTAACAGAGTGTTTTATTCTCATCGTAAATAGCACAAATAGGTCATGAATTTTGAGCGAAGGTAGGTACGTTGGAGTGGTAGCTTTGATACCAAAAGCTCACCTGAGCAGGCATAGCGGCCCGTTGTGACACCACAGGTGAACGCAGTCCCTGTACTGACCGAGTTTCAGCAAACTAGGGAAGAAGATGGTCAGCGCAAGGGCTGCACATTAAAAGCACGTCTATCCTAAGCTGGAAAACCAGCCCGAATATGGATATGAGCGAATGTTGCCAGGGAATTTTGTGAAACCCATGTGAGATTAACAAAAAAAAAATCTAATTGTCCACATCCTTGATGTAGGAGACGCCACCAATTTCATCTGCTGACTGTGATGGGTATCAAAATCGGTCCAAATTCGGTACCATTGTTACAGTAGACGACCCATTACATGCTTAGCTAGAAAACTTTGGTTAATAAAACATGGATAAACTCTATGTTTCGTTGACGGGCAGCTTTGGACACAATTGTTTGCCTGACTTTACTAAACTTATTCGTCAAACGTTGTGTGGCTCAAACTGCCATATGCTTCAGGAAAACGGGCTCTACCATTCTGAATATCTTTTCTCCGTTGATAATGTCAATTATAAATGGAACTCAAGGTTTCCGAGATTGATGATTTTCATTGCATGTAGGACTCTGCATACCGCCAACGGAGAACACGCACTACGGGCTGGTATACCTAGTTAAAGTAAGTTGTTAGACGCTGGAGTCTTTTGCTAGGATCTTAGACTGCAACAACTGCAGCGTTTTTGGGATAAAGATCCTGTTTTGTGGCCTCGGTTAAACGATTCGCTTGTTCGCATGCGACTTCTTACATGATTTTTTGAGACAGTCAAGCTGCCCTAAGGAAAAGAGAGCCGTTTTGATCTAAGGACTCCATAGGACAGCATCTGTTTAGCCTTTATTGTATTGCGTAGCATAGTGATAATGCTGGGAACGAGATATTGTTGTTGGTTCAATTTGTTATTGCACCCGGGAGATGGAGCAGAGCTACTATAATGATACACCGGAGTGATACGCAGCCAAGAGCCTTTGGTAATATATCAGCAAATTAATTGCAATGCCACCTAGCCTCAGTACATCCAACGGTAATGTTGCTATTGTATTTCTTATGACACACGGTGATGTCAGATCTCAGCCGGATTTCTGCAGACAGAATATTTTCTCTGTTTTCTATAAGAAGCCAGACATTCACAGGCTTTTTATAGTAAAAAAAATTTGAATATCCTGAGGAGCTGATAATTGTCGAGAACATATACTCAGGCATTCCTGAGCTATACAATGGGTTTAAGCTGGCTGAGGAATGTGTATTCATCCTTGAGTAACTTTTTTCTCTCTCTCTCCCTCTCTCTATTACACAAGAGCCACAGTGATTAGCTTCATCTAATTTGAATATGATTTTAAAAATTTCAAATTTAATCAAAATGCACGTTTTTTTGCCTTCCTTCATTTTAATCTCATTAAACCCTTCATTAGCCATAATCATAGTCAAGCTACTGTAGTAGCAATAAGTTATGTTGTTTTTTGTTAAACCATAAGCGAGTAATTTTATTAAATTTCACAGCGAAGAGAAAAAACTATCCTTCAATATCCTTAATAAGATTAAAACGTAAAAAACCCCTCGTACTCTTATGTATATGCCCATAACGATTAAATCCGTTTAAATCGAAACTAAAAATGACATTCTGTGGGTAGAGCCATAAAAAAAACAGCACCGGCAGCAGCAGTAGCAGCACACAATGTTGGACTGATGGCAACAATTAAAAAAATTAAAAAACAAAAATTCATAATAATAACACAGTAACAACAATCACCACAACAACAAGTTATGGAAATAATTACCATAAATAATTAATTGTTTTATATAATCTAAATAAAAAGCACACTTACACACATACACCTACACATACATATGCAAAGATAAACAAAATAATACAGACACACTGTCATGAATGTGGGGAATGACGCCAAACTAAATGCTGATAAAAATTAACAAATTGATGGACTTGTTATTAAATAAGTGACAAAAAATTATCTGTTATACTAAATCGAAGGGAAGATAACCATTGGTTACATATTGGCTACAAAGAGACAGTTTTGTAACCAATCACAAGTGAAAGTAATGATGTTGATGTGAAGTGTGAATATTGGCTATTTAAAGGGATGTATAGAAAACAAATATGGACGCCTTAGATTCGGCCAGTATGAGTGTCACTGGAACAATACGCCGCTGTTCGTCTGAGACATTCTCTATAGCGCCACAGCAAATGCTAGCGCAGTGAGTCTCACCTTTTCAGGAGTATTGAGGGCTCTTGCAATGGATGATTCTCAGATTCTTGTGATATCCGCAAATGAGAGACATGTTTCCCCAAACTATAGCACTTCCGGACTTGAATTTGACATTAAATTTCAGGTCAGGATGCGACAGTGAGCTTAATTCGAATGAATCCAAGATGTGCTATGGCGTATGGCTTGAGGCCTTGTCCGCTAAGAGGTTACACCTCTACAGTCTTCTATTTAGCTTTAGCGTCCTTCAGGCGAAGATCTATGCTCTTATGGAGGCCTGTATATTCAACGCATCTGCATTTGCGGGGACAACCAAGCGACTCTACATGCGCTTGGGTCATGTTCTAATACATCTCCGATGAATAAGACTAGTTTAAGGTAAACACAGATAATTATACGTACACCCCTAAAAATCATTTTTTTTTAAATAATAATATATGGACAAGTCAATTGATTTTTGGGCCAAATTTTTTGTTTTCCGTCACAGCCGAACAAATTATATTTGTTCTCATCACTAAATATTACATTCGCCCAAAAATCAGTTGACTTGTCCATATATTATTGGGCAAATTCGAATCGTGGTATTTTTCTCGGCACTCGGCACCGTTCTTTCTCAAAACACTTCGAACTGTTTCGGAATACACAATAACACTGTAATCACTTTCCGAGGTATTTCGTATTTCTACGGCTGTAGTCCTAGGATTTTTATCCACAATACCTTTTATATACCGGGCTACCCTTGGAGAAATTTTATACGATATACGTATAATTATCTGTGTGACTGTATATCTCTTGTATAGGACAACAATTTTTAGGAAAACAAACAGGTGGACTAAATGGCTCTTAAATGCCTCACATGTTTTTCCGCGCGCCTTAGGCGCATCTCCGTTAAGGTTCATTAAACAGAACAACTAGAAAAGCGATGTCTAGTTTAAGTCGTCGCCAATGTCTAGTAGTTTATTCGACGTGAAGCCATGGCACTAAAACTACAGCTCAGATATCGCGAACAAAACGAAATATGAAAAATAACTCTTTCGGCGACTTCCTTTCAGCAGTCTTCTGCCAAAAACTCATGACTTTAATATAAAATTTCCATGAAAAAGTTTCTCAACAATCGGCCATTTGGTGTCGACTTTAAACCGTGGATTCCGCCGCTTATGTGTAAACACCGACTAAGTAGGGTCACAGAATATAACAACAGATGTGCTGGGCCACTCATAAGATGCAGGAGAAGGAATGAATCCTGAATCCCGACTAAGTAGGGTCACAGAATATAACAACAGATGTACTGGGCCGCTCATAAGATGCAGGAGAAGGAATGAATCCTGAATCCCGACTAAGTAGGGTCACAGAATATAACAACAGATGTGCTGGGCCGCTCATAAGATGCAGGAGAAGGAATGAATCCTGAATCCCGACTAAGTAGGGTCACAGAATATAACAACAGATGTGCTGGGCCGCTCATAAGATGCAGGAGAAGGAATGAATCCTGAATCCCGACTAAGTAGGGTCACAGAATATAACAACAGATGTGCTGGGCCACTCATAAGATGCAGGAGAAGGAATGAATCCTGAATCCCGACTAAGTAGGGTCACAGAATATAACAACAGATGTGCTGGACCGCTCATAAGATTCTGCAGAAGGAATGAATCCTGATTAGAAGTGTTTTTGTTTAGACACTGTTCCATTGCTGGCCATGTCAGCAGTCAGATGAAGGTACATCATAATGATCATTATCGAAGCTATGATGAAAAGAAGGTTATGCGGAAGAGAAGAAGACTGTCAAGCGATCCGACGCAAACTTCCATAACAGCCGCGAAAGTGTCTTAGGTAGCTGTTTTATGCAGATCATCGCAAAAATATTGTGCTAGAGTTACATGACATCTTCAGATATCTCCTTCCGACGATTTGAAAATGAGTAACGCGAAATAACATGACACTAAGGATGAGGAAGTATTGCTTAAACAAAACGTGGTACATATTTCGCATAACGTTATCTCTTGATACTCCTAGCCACTCTTGCTGAGAACTAACGTAAGCCAACCAACCAACTAGAAGCCTCAATTAATTACTATTCGTTTAGTAGAGGGTCTAGCTTTTAAAATGCTCTGAAAGTAGTGAGTACCTTTGATGCTACAAAACGTCAAAAATATATCAATTGTCTCCAATTTGACTTACATTACGCTAGTCAGGGAACTAGTGTTTTAGAGACGATGTAAAAAGATTTTTTTTACTAGGTGGGTCTGACTGATAATATAAAAATATAAAATGTTTGCAAAGTACCAAGCGTCATCTATTCTATTCCATAAAGAAGTAAAAAGCTAAAAATTGCCTCCAATTTGACTACATTGCGCTAGTCAGGGAACTAGTGTTTTGGAGACAATGTGAAAAAAAAATTTTTTTTACTGGTGTGTGTTACTAGATCCGTTTGACTAATAATATAAAATGATTAGAAAGTTTCACGCAACTCTATTCTATACCATAAATCAGTAAAAAGTTCAAAATTGACTCCAATTTGATTACATTCCGCTAGTCAGGAAACTAGAGCTGAAGAGCAGCGAAAAACAAATTATTTTTGTTCTTATTTCCACTGGAGTGACTGACTATGTGATCTATGCTTGAGAATTAAGGTGTTTGGAAAGTATCAAGTGACTCTATTCCCTTCTATTAATCAACAAAACCTGTCTTTAATTTGGCTATATTTCGTAAGTGAGGATACCTTCTCGCCTGTTAATAACTGCTGCTAAAAATCCTCTCAAATAAAACAAAATTAAAATGCCCACTTAAGGACACTTGTGTCTAAATATGTACAGCCTTTGTATGGCTAAGTATGTATGTGTGTGTATTATATTATACTTATACAACCATAAAGGAAGGAAAGACAATTTTACGCTGTAAATTATGCACAGGATCTACCAAACAAGCAACATAGCGCAAAGCAGCACAACACAGAACAGCAGTTGTTCTGAGACCATCATCATCATTAGAACATGACGAGACAACGCCTGTTAAATAGTGTTTTCCGTAAACGTAAAGATTTTAATTTGCCGGCAAAATTATTTCTTACAACCATTTACGCTTTTTACTACACCAGCCGTTTCCTTGGCATTGCCTGTTTCTCATTTGATTTCAGGCGCTACCAGGCCATAGAATCTGCTCATATGAGACTTTACAGTGCAGTTTTGTTTTTGTTTGCATTGCTCTTTATGCCATTTGCCATGCATATCCTGTATAACGAGATGACATTTTTACGACAAAATCAATTGCTGACTTATGTCGGCTACATACGTTATGGCATGGTCTTGCTGTGTGCCTTGGCCACACTCTACATGCAAATCTTCTACCGTAAGGCCATTATGCAGTGTGTCAATGTATTAATGCAAGCATCGTCAACATGGTTAAAAACAACATCGGCAACAACAACTTGGACAAATAAACGTGTCATTTGGCAAATCTTGGCCAAGTGTTTAACAATTGTGTTGCAGTTCATATGGACTATTTTCTTGATACTTGACGATAAAGCCATGGAACGTTTTCCATACTTCTTTACGTTGCTGTATGTCCAGTATTGTCAGTTGATAATGGTGATCGCATTGAATTTGTTGTTCTTTGGCTGTTTCACGCTGTCATTAATAACTGACGAATTAAATTACAAGTTACGTTTAACACTCAAGCAATTAAAAGGTCTCACATATCATCGTTCGGGCCATCATGAACGGCAATTGCAAAGCTTAAGCCTTCAGCTGTCTGAGCTCTTTGCTTGCCATCGCAGAATGCATAAACTGTCTTACACGCTATTAACGCTTTACGGTTGGCAGTTATTCTGTTTCCTGACATTCGTTATCATTGAATGTGTAACGCAAGTATTTTTCATGTATTTCGTGGCAGCGGATGTTTTAACAGGACGAAATGCTGTACGAAATGTTGTACGAAATGCTGCAGCAACTGGCAAAGCGTTTAAAGAGTTTGCCAATGATAATGATGCTGGTGGAGGTGGAGGTGGAGGTGAAGGTGGTCATCATCGTGTTATTGTAAATCCTTTTGGTGTAGTGTATGTGTTCGGCATTATCTGGGATATGTTTTTAATTCTCCTGATGATTGATCGAATGCGAGAGCATTTCCTTACAACACGTTTCATTTTTTCTCAAGGAGTTTTTCTCAAGTCATTGTTGTCAACGGCAAATTATATCATGGAGCAGCAGGTAAGCCAGTGGATTTATGATTTAACATTTACAGCAAGTGGGTAAATTGATAAATTTTTTAATTTAATTAATTCAATTAAAGAGAACAGATGAGAAAGATGTCGAGTATCTCGGCATGTCTTTTCTTAGGGAAATGGCCCTTGTAAACGGCAATAAAGCAATGGATAGCCAACGCTCATCTGTCCAACAGAGTTTAATAATCTTGCACATACTACATACCCTCCTGCTGGCAACGAAGTTAAGTTTCCGACCGACCTTAACTGAGAACAATTATGCCCTGTGACTCGTGGAAGTTGGAGATTTCCGAACTTACCCTAGAAACTCCTTCACAATTTCCGAACTCATATTAATTATTCACATACAATACGAACATCAAGGTAACGTACGTTAAGAACTTAATTCCAATATTGTGTTGCAAATAATTTCAGAAATTTGCAGGAAAAATCCCATTATCCAACAAGCATTTTGCCGCTTTCAATATGGCCTTGAGCTATATGGCCTACAGCTAGATATGACCGTCATTTTTTGACGTCCTTGACTGATACTGACACATGAGGTGAAAGACAGCCGTTTTCTTCTCTTCAGACCCACAGCTCCTGCAGAAGTCACTTGCCGAAATGGCAAGTCTTTGACCGTGCCTAAGAAAGCGTCGAATGGCCATGCGATTTAAGAACATAAGTGCATCGGTCCTCTTCTTATCCATATGCGTCCAGCGGAGTATAGCAATACTGCATGTACCCCTTTGCTGTCAACAAGACTGCACCTCAGTGTAAAGCCAATGCAAAATATCCAATTTATCAGAGGCTATCGGAATACCTATGCCATGTAACCTGTCATCGATCGTGAGCTTCTTACCAGGCCCCCAGGAAATCTCGATAATTGGAAACCCATTTCAAAGTTACATTTGCATGACCTGCAATTACCCTGAATAAATCCTTGGCATTCATGGACAAGAACGGACGTTGAAACTAGGTTTCTTGGTGGCCTTGCTTTCAGAATAAATCAAGAGATTTTCAGAGAAAAATCTTGCCACCCAACAAGCACTGCCTCGCTTTAAAAAAAACCATGATCTCTGCTTGAACAGTACAACAGTGGTTGGGCAGCCTATCAGAAAGTTTTATATCGTAGACCACGTAGAGATGTGTGCTGTTAGAAGCCCAGACTCTCTAGCTAACATAATGGGTACTGAAGGTGGTCAGCAGAAAACAAATTTACTTTCCATTCAATAATATTCAATAAAATATGCTCTGTTCTTCATTGATTTTGCTTTAAATGATGAAATACTCTCCGTTGTTCATTGATTTTGCTTTCATGGCGTAAATCTTTAGTACAACGATTGCCTTTTTAATTTGAAAAACTTTTCAATTAACCCTCGTATATATTGGTTTTCTTTCTTAAATTTTTAATTGAAAAATCATGTTTTTCGCATTTCGCATTTTTTTCTCTGCCTAGTTGCTTGACATTTCGCCGGCTATTTTCCCCTTAAGTTTCAGTTTCCACTTTTCATTTTCATTTAATTTTCTCTTATTTCAGCTTAAATTGTCTTGAATTATTATTTTTGATTTTTTATTCTTTTTTTCTTTCCTTTTATTACAGCTGGCCGGCATCAATCTGTATCTGCTACATTTACAAACGAGAGTATCGTTTAAGGCCTGTGGTCTTTTTGTTATCGATAAGCAATTAATTTTACGTTTATTAGAGACGATATTCCTGTATTTATTGCTGCTGATACAATTCGATTTGCTTCTCAATTAAAAGTTCTTGTAAGTGGATGGATGACCTTATTAAAAGCAACATATTTTCTGTTGAATTTAATTTTTAATTTTTTTTTTTAATTCATTAAGTACAGTACAGTGTTTCCTTTCAATTTTTTTTATTCCTTTCTTTGCAAGGCAGAGTACAAATTTAATTGATGGCATAACAATGTAGCCATGTATGTATGTTGGTAGTTTATTTTTAAAGGCAATTATTTATTGATTAAATATTGACAAGTATTTCTGGCAAAAAAATATAAAAAAAACTTTCTTACATTCATTGATTGCAGCTCATAAAATATGGAGAAATTGTTTTTGAAAAGTCAACGAAAATAAAAAAAAATAAAAAAAATTGGAAAATATGCAATAAAAATAGTAGAAAATATTTTCAATTGTTTATTAAAATTGTTTTTCTAATAAATTTTGAAAAAACTCAATTAAAATTTATTGTAGTTTTTGCATTACTTTTTCCAAAAAAAAAATCATTTTTTTAAATTAAAAACGAGAAAATATTGCTTTTCAAATGCTGAAATGCAATTGCATCATGAGAATATTTTCCAAAATCTATTTCCCATTTAAATATTTAAATGCACTTAAGATGCAGGAGATTTCTTTCAACAGAATTCACAAGAGATGAGGAATTGTTTGCACTTAACTTAGTAAACTTCAACTTAGTAAAACGATAACATTGTAAAATTAAGGAAGAGTAAGTAGGAGATGACTTGACAGAGGGAGTAAACTGCTTAACACCACATATGGCTATGCGAAAAGTGAACTTGAAGCTGTAGCCACTCAACCATGGCATTTTGAGCTATGCAAACGATATTACGTTGATTGTCGTAGATAAACGGTTTGATATTCTGAAAGTAAAGCGCAACGATGCAGCAGGGATTATAGAGATAACAATTTACGGCTTGCAGATAATTGCTGGCAAACGAAAATCTACATTGGTGGTCAGGTCACACCATAATCTCGCAGAAAGCAATGAAATAACCCGGCATAATGATTGCTGAGAGAAGAAGCTTTAAACAGCACTTGACAATAGACGTACATCTGACAGTATCAGACGACTATCTGACAGTATCAGACGACTATCTGACAGTAAGGCTAACATCTGAGCAAGCTCTCTATCAGGTTAACTCGAGAATAGCATGGGATTGTGCAGGCAAGAGAATCAGTGAATATAGAGTCGCATACTGCTGGATCTGCATGCAGATGTACAGTACTGCTTATTAACAACCCTTTAGTCAGGATTACAACCTAGCTTCTCACACCACTTATGTGTGGGTGTGTTAATTTCATACAAGAGTGGCGGGACCTACAGTTTAAAGTCAAATCCAAATGACAGATTTTTTGAGAAACTCTTCATGGCAATTTTTATTTACTCCCAGAGTTTTTACCAGAAATCTACTGAGAGGAAGCCGCAGAAAACGTATTTTTCCACATTTTGTTTTGGTTGAATTGGTCTGACCTGAACACCGTGGCCTCAGGTCTACACTACGGAGACTTCTTAACTTGACAATAAATAAATAAATAAATAAATAAAGAATAATTCGTTCGTTCACTTGTTTAATACCACATGTTGTTAGCCTATGAGGAAAAATTTCGGGGCTTCTGTAAATGGTTGTGGGTCCCATCGTAATCCCCATGCAGCACCAACATATGCGAAAGGTCCGGCAGGTAATACATGTTGACAGGCGATCTAAATTAAGTGCCTTCGGACAGTATCCAAAGAGGCAATTGCTGTAATGTTCACTGAACTTTATAATATGTAAGGTGCACCTGCGCCGTCACAGGAACGGAAATCAGAGGAGCGCTCACAATCTATGAGGAAATGACAGAAAAATTGAGAGTTGTATGATGACGGTAGGCGGACATATGCTCGTATACCTTGTGTATTAAAATTTGCATAATAAAACCGCAAGGCAAACTGAGTTGTTAGTTGATACATATTCTTTCCAAACATGGATGCTTTAAATACTCGCACCGATTCAAGCTGACGGGTAGTTTTATATGTCCAAATTTAAAACATTCCGACATATTCACCGAAGAACGTCGTGCGTTAGAGGAGGATTTTGTCAGCTGATATATGTTGAAAGTTTAATTAGCGATATGTGACAGATGGAATGCCAACAGTGCAAAACTGATAATTTATTAAGACGATAATCGTACAGCGTCAACTAAACTGAACAGTAGTGAAAGTGACCTTTAAATATAACAACCCTGGAAGGGCATCTAATGTAACACTTAATGGTTCTAGGAGGACCAAAAAGGTCTAACAAAGAGGTGAATTTATTGGCTAAAAGTTGCACACAAACATTGGTTTATGACTACTTTGGACAAAAGGTAGATATGAGTTAAAGACATCACATAGCAGTCATGTTCTAGGATAATAGGGTTGCCATCTGTCTTTTCCCAGAAACAACATTATATGTGAAAATATGTTGGGTTGTTGTTTTGGGCGTAGATATGAAGATCTTTGCCCATTTTAGTTCCACTCTTGTTACCGGTGTTGTCCTTTGTGAAAGTTCAGGGTCATGTAGTTTCCAGGAGTCTTATCCGGATGTGAATCTAAGTCCCCTATTATTCAAAGTAGAAAACAATGATTAAAATTCGTTCGCCAATGTTTGTACCCGGAATGCTTGATTTTATCGTTAAGCATTTTAATCTCTATACCATCCCACCTCCCACATCTAATTACACGCATAATATTTCTAATTAAACACATTATTACAGTGAAAACATTAGAAAACTTTCGTGTTTTAACACCAAAAGCGTCATTAACATGTTTAATGGCCTAAAAGTATGCAACACATAATTACTAGCACTTAACAAATAAGTGAGAATTTTATTAATTCACCACCACCACCACCGCCACCACTACAACTATATAATGAAGAATTTTTAGTTGGAATTTTATTTTCTTTTCTAATTGTTACGTGTTTTTAATACGCACATATTAACTAGGAACTTATAATTGTTATTTAAGCTCTCTCTCTCTCTTGTTTTCTCTTTCTCTCTCACATTAAACGAAGATTTTAAGTTAAAGTTACCAGAGCATGTAAGATAACTTACAAAAACAACAAGAACTATGGCTTTAATTAGGGATGACCAAGAATTAAATTGGTTGTGGTTGTGCTATTAAATGAACAACAAATGCACTGTGAGAAAAGTTGAATAAATTTTGAAAATTTCAGATTAAAATCGGACAAAGCGCATTAAGGATATGTGGACAAAAACATTGTTTGATTTCTGGTTTGGTTTGCTTGGCACACAGTCCTCTCCTATCCCCTCCTTTGGAGACATTCATATTGCGCATATTTTCAAGGGCAGCTATGCCCATTTAACTAAAATTGTCGCTCCGAATTGAGTGAGTCAAGGGGTTGCGTTATTATATGTAATGCACGACTTTTAAAAAGAAACAGTTCTTCATATTAAGGTTCAGGGATCTCTGTCCTGTACTATAGTTAGAGCATCTTCCACTCTTCTTCACTATTCGTGTAGATACTTATCAACAGAAGCATTACGGCATTATGCATTTAAAAACTAATGCACTTCTTTAATAGTTAATATCCTCAGGGAAATACGTAACTTGATTAAATCTCAGAAAAGTTAAGAATTGCCCCCCTGCCCTGAGTCATCTATCCTTAGCATATAATCTACACATTCACTCAGGAAATTTGTTTAACCTGAAAAAGGTCTAAAGATTGAATGGCAATGCCTGTTCATACATTGTTAAAGGCTCTTACAATATATTCTTACGAATATATGATGCAAGAGTATATATTTGTTAAAAAAAAAAACCTTTCTACAACGCCTTTCAATGTCCAAAACCCACCTCTAACATACTATTTTTCGCCAGGATATTAAATATTCACTTCATGGTATTACATACATACATACATAGATGGTCATTACCACCCTTCAGTCAGGATTAGTTTCTCACACCACTTGAGTTGTGTGTGTTAATTTTATACATGAGTGACGAGGCCTACAGTTTAAAGTCGATTTCGAACGACAGATTTTTGAGAAACTTTTTCATGGCAATTTTTTTTATTTACTCTCAGAGCTTTTGCCAGAAATCTGTGGAGAGAGGAAGTCGCCGAAGAAATATTTTTTTTTCATATTTTCGTTTTGTTGGAGATTTTCATGGCCTCACGTTTAATAAGCCCACAAACTATCTACTACACTACGTCGCACTATGTGGCATTTACCCCGAAAAGCTGGCCAAAAAGGCAAAAATGAATTTTAAGAATTTTGAGTTCGATAGACAACAAAATTCTGCATTATATAGTGAATTTTCACGACTTTATGTTGAGGTTTGTAGATTTGAGACGATGTCAAAGTCAGGAAAGTTAAGAAAATTAAATGCGTTTTTGGTGTTTTTTTTGAAATTGTAATAGGTTTATATGATATTTTTTTGTGGCTAAACGAATAGAGGTTTTATATTGATTTTTTTTTTATTTGAAAGGTATGAACAACTGCTACAACTGCCATTTTTTTATATATATTAATGTTAAAATTATTCGTTCAAAATTTAAAAATAATAAAAATTTCACATTTTTTTACCCTTCCTAAAAAAAAGATAAGGGTTTTAAAGGTGAAAGTAGTTTTTAGTAGTTTAGTGTTATATACCACAAACAAATACGAACTCTCTACATTCAGGAACAAAAAAAAAGTTTGCGCAAATTTGCGCAATTTTTTTTTGGCGATTTTTTAAAAATTTTGCTTTTTTTTTGAAAAATTAAAAAAAATTTGATGCAGTGTAATAAAGCCATAGGCAATAAAGCCATATGGCGTACGAATTATGCTAGGAAATTCAGTAGAAGCGATACCAATCGAGATGTCCTGAATAGGTTACTTTTAAGCAGTGACCCTTTTATAAGCTGAAGTACACAAAAATCGCGAAGGAATAGAAAAGCATTTTCATCAGACACTATTAAATTACTCCTTCCTGACATTGATGATAAAAATGATAACGATTTCAACGTATGTAGTTAGTTTCACTTTTAAGTATTAAATAATGTAAAATAAATATTATAAATAAATATTAATTATCATAGAAGTTTAAAAACTTAATTACATATGTATGTATATCGACTATTATAACAATATGAGATGTATGTTTGATTTTCTTAATGGACTGTATGTGGTACCTAGGGGCACTTATGATCCGATCATAATAAAATGTGATCATAAATGATTCAGATTCATATTAAACATGTTCATGTCGCATATTTCATCGAGGTAATAAAATTTTTAAGCCAATTATAATTGCTAAACATATTTTCTTAAGGGGCCCTATTTTGGACCAAGGGGCAATTATTGACCGACCATAACAAAATTTGGTAATATGATTTAGATTTACAAAATACACGTTTATACCGAATTTCATCCCAATACCGATGTTTTTAAGCCATTTATAAGCGCAAACGTGAATTTCTAAAGGGGACTTTATATGGGGACTAGGGTCAAATGTGATCCGATTTTCACCAAACTTTACACCATGATTTCTTAGTACACAGAACTGATCCATGCTAAATTTTATCATGATTGTTCAATAATTACCATAATTATGTGTAAATAAGTGCAATTTCGAGGGGAATTTGTATGGGGGCTAGGCGAAATCACGGACCGATTTGAACCAAAATCAGTTGGGTACATCCTTGGGCCTAATTATCACTAACACTATCAAAAAATTCAAGCCATTAACTCATAAAACGCTTCTATTAATTTTGGCCAGGTTTTGAGGCAAAATGCCACATAGTGCGGCGTTTACATGGTATTGCAATAATAAAGTAAATGTTTTGTGATTTAACACTTATTGAGTATGGGCCAATGATGCCAATCTAAATTTAAAAATTCTTATTTTCTTTCAGTGCACACGAAGAAAGTAAAAATATTAACGCAATGCATGCGTATTCGCCGTTGTCCACGTGACGACTACATATATGCAATGAAATGAGCCTCCCTATTATTTATACTAGAGTACATTCACTATTTTGTTTATTATTAACGATACCAAATGACGTCTTCAGACACAATTAACTAAGTAGCAGACAATAGACACATACTATATATTTGCTCTCCTGTTTTTACTCATGCTCTCTCACTTTTGTCTTTAAGCAAGCATGCATGCATGCATGGCATTGAATAACATTTAATTTTATTAATACCACTTGTGCATAGACATACATAGACTTGCTATTAATGAGTGTGTATTTGCAAGAGTCTAGTATTATTATTCTTCATCAACAACAACAACAACAGTAATAACAACAACATAATAAACTAATAATTAATTTTATTATTAAAGTGTATCAAATTAAAAATGTTTTACGACTCTAACACGAATATTCTACGATTTTCAGTTGATTAACACAATACTACTGCTACCTATTTAGAGAGAGAGAGAGAGAGAGAGTAAGAGACACACTACAAAAGTTTCAAATTAAAACTTTAATTGATATTTATTTCTCTGCCTCTCTTCAATTTTTTGTTTTGTGTGTGACACTTATGTATTGTATATGGGTGAGTGTGTTACAGTAACAATTAAACGCCATAATTTATAACTGTCCTTATGTGTATATGCAGAGTGTGTGGAGAGAGTGTGTGTAATTATATTATAAAATCCGAATATCAATTATTAATTACGGCAATACGATAAAACAAAGAGGAGAAAGAGAAAAAAAAACGCCATAAATTTCTTCATAAGCAAGTTTTCACTGTTTGCATGCATAGGAGAGGGATTTAAATGTGCGGCTGCAATTACTAACATGCACAGGGTGTTTCAACAAGCAGTGTTAAATGGATTGCAATGCTGGGTATGCATTTAGTTCTAGCAGGGCTGTCAGTGGCGTTTATTTATTGAAAGGTTTGCCAAATATGGATCGTAAAAATAGTTAAAAATTTACTACAAAAGTGATGATTGAAACGTGATCATTTTCGAGCATTACTGAACGATTATGGTCGCCATAAGCGAGCCAGTATATAAAAAAAATTTTAAATTATTAAAGAAATTTTTAAAGAGATGAAAAGCATTATGGATGTGATTAGGCCTATTCATCAGCGCAAAGTAGTACCTACTAAAGAAAATATCGCTTGAGGTAGACAAACTGTGGCATATAATCTGTATTTGTCGATTCCAGGGCTTTCTCAGCAAAAGGGCCTATCTTATGGCTCTGTATGACTAATTAAGCATTTAGATTTGCATCTTCATCCACATAATTTCTAACTAACCCAACAACTAAAGCCGATTAGGTGCTAGAGCAATAGAATTTGAATGCTAATTTTTCGATAAAAAATTCTCATTTTTCTTTCCATGGCTATGTCAACAAGTAAAACTGATTTAACGTCCCTACAATTTACACCACTTGTGTCCGACCGAGAATGGAATACAGCTCTTATGTATGGGCCGGTGCCTTGAAGTCCATTCGGAGACTTCTTGATCGCATAGAGGAGAGGGTGAAGGTGCTCATTAATGACGGTAAGGTATGCAAGCAACTCTATTGCTTCAATGGAGTCCGTCGCAGTGTGGCTTGTGTTTCACTGTTCTATCGCTACTACACGGGCGTTGCTCTAGCGAAATAAAGTGACTTGTTACCGAAAATCATTTATTCTTACGTAAAACTCGTTCTCACAGAGCACATCCGTTTATGGCGGATTACCCTATGGATCGCACACTACCTTACAGCTAAAAGTTTGATCTTTAGCCGGACTATCCTCATCTGGTAATCCATTCCTGCAGAGGTCCTTGTTGTCAAACCTAATGTCCTCCATCCTCCACTCCAGTACCTATTTTACTCGTTGCAATACAATGCACAATGCATGAGTAGGGGCCATACCCTGAGTGTTGGACGTATAACATATAAAGGGTGTTTTTTTATAGAGGTATAGAACTTTATGTTGCAATAAAACAACGATGGATTATTCGATTGACATGAATTTTATTTATCCGAAAGATAATCTTGTGGCATTACATTTTAAATATGATTTCTGGCATATGACCGCCACGGCTGGCGCGGATGTAGTCCAATCTGGATGTCCAATTTTCGATGACTTTTTCCAACATTTGTGGCCGTATATCGGCAATAATACGGCGAATGTTCTCTTCCAAATGGTCAAGCGTTTGTGACTTTACCGCATAGACCAATGACTTTACATAGCCCCACAGAAAGTAGTCTAGCGGTGTTAAATCACAAGATCTTGGAGGCCAATTCACAGGTCCAAAACGTGAAATTAAGCGGTCACCAAACGTGTCTTTCAATAAATCTATTGTGGCACAAGCTGTGTGACATGTTGCGTCGTCTTGTTGAAACCACATCTCCTGGACATCATGGTTATTCAATTCAGGAATGAAAAAGTTAGTTATCATGGCTCTATACCGATCACCATTGACTGTAACGTTCTGGCCACCATCGTTTTTGAAAAAGTACGGACCAATGATTCCACCAGCCCATAAAGCGCACCAAACAGTCAGTTTTTCTGGATGTAACGGTGTTTCCACATACACTTGAGGATTACCTTCACTCCAAATGGCGGCAGTTTTGTTTGTTGACGTAGCCATTCAACCAGAAGTGCGCTTCATCGCTAAACAAAATTCGCTTATGAAAATCGGGAACAACGGTAATCTCGTTTTGGGCCCATTCGACGAATCTACGCCTTACTTGATGATCGTTTGGCTTCAAATCTTGCACGAATTGGATTTTGTAAGCACGCAAACCAAGATCCTTCCGCAAAATCTTCCATGAAGTGGATGGACACAGATCCAATTCCTGTGCTCGATGGCGGATGGACTCATTCGGGTCTTCCTCAATGCTACGCTCTACAGCAGCAATAGCTTCTTCTGTACGCACCGTACAGCGTCTCTGGGGATGCGAGTTATCAATAAGAGTAAACGTGGTCCATAGTTAATCGAATTAACTGCTCTGATGGACGATTTTGTCGACAATAAAATGGACGTAGTGCGCGATACGTTTTCCGCACAGAACCATTATTTTCGAAATAAAATTGCACAATTTGCAAGCGTTGTTCAGGCGTGAGTCTATTCATAATGAATTGCCAAACCAAACTGAGAATAAATCACTTGACAGCTGTTAAATCGGCCGCCATCTTGAAAAGTAATGCCAACTTAAAGTTCTATACCTCTATAAAAAACACCCTTTATATATAAATATATATAAATATTGCATACGAAGCTTGGAAAACCCAGAAGTGATTGTAGAAAAGCCATTACATTCAGAAAAACTTACTGTTTGTCAGGCATTATGTTCTGGAGGCATCACATTGAGACGTATTTCTTCAAAAATGATTGTGGAAGACCTGTTACCCCTAATTCTGAGCTGTATGTACATATGATAAGCATCAATTATAGATTATGAACTGGACGGTACGTGGTTTCAACAAGACAGCGTCACGTGCCATACAACACAGCCCGTTTTGGCTTTCTGAACTCAATTGACCACCAAGATGATGGCATTTATTTACGTTGGACTAAAGTTAACACATTTTAAAACCAACATTTTTCAAGTTATCGCCAAAATGTGTCCCGAAATGTCCGAAAAAATGGAACGAATCGTTGCCACAAACCATTTCAGGAACCGTCTTAAAGGCATGGTTCAAGCATTGGAATGAAAAAGTCTTTTGGAACTCATAGCTTTGTGTCTGTGTTTCATTCAGCATGGTAACCCTATGAGTTTAAGTGATTATTAACGTGCATTCATCATCTACACATGTTAGTGCAAATGGAAATGCGTGTATAGAAGAGAGAGAGAAAGAGTGTAAAAGAGAGAGAAAGTTTTGTTCTTTCCTGCTGACTTGCATTTGTGTACGATTACAATATGCTGGTAAATTTTGTAATAAATTTTATAGTTTTTCTTATTGTTGCTGTTGTTATTATTGCATTCATGCTCAATTCATACATGGCAGCGTCGTATATGAGTAATTAAATTAAAAATTTCAACAAGCCAAACATGCACTCACATACTGTATGAATAGAAACATTCATTTGATTAACACACACACATACTAACACATGCTTATGGTATTACAATATGTGTAATTTAATTGCTAAAAGAGTGCCATGCATATGTTTGCATGTATGTGTGTGTGTTTTTGACAGCCATAAGTTTATACTCCTATGTACAGTTAATAAATTTATGATTTATTTACTTTCTCTTTCCGTTTCTCTCTCTCTCTCCCTCTCTCTCTTTCTAAAATACAATTACAGCAGAGTAAATTGTCCTCTCTTTTATTATTTATTAATTTTCTTCTTTTTTTCTTTATTTTTTTATGTGCATTTGCTTGGTTGTTCTTCTATTTATTACTGTGCCTGGATGGTTTGATTGGTTGGTTGGGTTATAAATTAAACGCTACTTTTAAAAGCCCATTTAATTTCATTTTAAAATTTCGCTTTTTTCCGCCCTCTCCATTCTTTTTAATTTTTAATCAATCCAAGTGCTGCAAAATATATGTATATTTTAAGTTATTGGCATGATGCAGTTTTAGTGTCAGCAAAAGGCAAACGAGTAAAATCAGCAATTCATTAAAATAATGAATTATTCAATCAAATGCATAAATGCCTGGCAACAATGCCTGACAATGCTATTCAATTATTGCATAAATTTTCTCTTACGTTGTGTCAATGTAGTATGTAAGTAAAGCCAGAGTCGTACTTTAAAGGCACAGAGAAAGGTGCTGCATCCTGACAGCAGTTGAAATTAAAAGCAAGTTGAACGGCTAACGAACAACTGAATCATTGCATTTGCTTAGAACTTATTCTAGTTCCTTTTTGGTTGGATCATCTTTTATCACTTTTTTTTACTTTCATTAATCAATTTAGCAGTTCCTAGAATGATAGGGTTACCATCTGCCGTTGTCCGCAAACAACACTCTGTGTGAAAATGGATTGCGCTGTTGTATTGACTGTATTGTATTGACTGTGGTAAGGATCTTTTCTCATGAAGTTTTACTCTTTTTCAATAGATGGCTGATCTTCCTCTGATTGCAAGAGTTTTAAATCAAAACTGAAAGGTTTTTAGAGTTTAAGGTTTTTAAGAGCTTCAAGAGCTTTAAAAGGTTAAGAGTTTTAAGAGTTCAAGAGCTTTAAAATGTTGAGAGTTTTAAGAGTTCAAAAGTTTTAAGAGTTTTTTGTTTCTGAAGTTTTAAGAGTTCATGAGTTTTAAGAGTTCAAGAGTTTTAAGAGTTTAAAGAGTTTTAAGAGTTTCAAGAGTTTTAAGAGTTCGAAAGTTTTAAGAGTTTCAAGTTTAAAATGAAAACTTAAATGAAAATTCGTAAAGTTTCAATTTACAACTCAAAAGTTTTAAAACCCAAGAAATTCTTAATTACAGGCTAGACTTCTTATTTATCATTATGGTTGTAAAATGCTCGGGCATATGGTCATGTTACAATTCTTTGCAAACTACCAAACGGTTTACATTCCACAAATGATTATGGTACTCCCGAACTTATCGAAGTTGATGCGAAAAACTAATCATTAAAGATTAATTATGGCACTGGATTGGCTGTATATTTGAGGCTAACTTGATTTGTTCCTACAATCTTCCTGTTCCCACAAGTGTCTTTTGGCAGAGAACATCAAGCAGCTATTTTTGTACTTCAACCTCGCATTACCAAAGCCCTGATAGTAAGAGAATGCAGTAACGAAACAACTTCGTTTCTCAAATGGCACTGACTTATTAGAGTCCTAGTCACCAGTGATTCTATAGAAATAAAAGAACCCAGAATCACTAATGCGAACGTCATCCGGTCTCATAAATTTTATATTAAGATACAGGAGTTTATATTGAAACTCAGGAGTTTGACATTAAAACACAAGAGTCTTATTTTAAAATCCAAAATTAAAGAGTTTTACATTAAAACTCAAGAGTTTTATGTTCAAACTCAGGAGTTTTAAATTAAAACTCAGGAGTATTATGCGCAAACTCAGGACTTCTATATTAAAACTCAGGAGTTTTATATTAATACTGAAGAGTTCTATATTAAAACTCAGGAGTTTTATATTAAAACTCGAGGTTTATATTAATACTGAAGAGTTTTATATTAATACTGAAGAATTCTACATTAATACTGAAGAGTTTTATATTTAAACTCAAAAGATATAAATTAAACCTCAAGAGTTTTTTCTTATTACAACCCAGGAGTTTAATGTTAAGCCAAGGGAGTTTTGAAAAACAGTTTACCTGCTACTTCTGAAATGCTTCTCAAGAGTTTTATATTAAAATTCAAGAGCTTTTTTATTATAAACCAGGAGTTTAATGTTAAGACCAGGAAGTTTTGAAAAACAGTTTACTTAGTACTTCTTTACGCTCTTTATTAAAAAAATTAAAACGATATCCAACAGATTTCTCCTTTTCCCCTTTACATTAAAATATTTCCCGTTAAAACAAATAAATTCCAGCACCCTACCCCCTCATAAATTTCTTTGTCAAACTGTTTTTTCCACGTGATCGTAATAATTTTTAATCAACCCGATACGGCATGAGACACAATAAATGTCAAAAAGTTTAAATAAATTATTATAGATTGAACATAATAATTTAATTATTTAACACAGTATTATATGTGTGTACGCGTGTATGTATTTTGTGTGCGTCTGGCAACAAATTAAAAATTTAATTAAAAACAAACAACCGTGAAAACAAGTTTATTACTGTAGACTGTAAGCCATGTCACACTGTCTGGTACTGCCATAAATATTGAACTGTGAACAGTTTATTGTCTGTGGCTGATTAAAATTATAAATTATTGACTATAATATCGACAGGATATTGAAATAAGAGGACAATAGCTGTGTGTTGCATCAATGTTAGCGAAGCTGATCGGGTGAGAGTGAAGCGTTCAAATGAATTTTCATTATTTGCATTGCAAATTAATTGCAATGAAAAAAAAATAAAACAAGTTAATGGACATTTAATTTTTCCTCTTTTTTTATTCAATTTTTAATTGACATCTATCTACTGACGTTACTTTAAAGGCTACAGGATATGAAATTTTAATTTCAAACATTTTTAAATTTCTGCAGACTTTTGACCAATAGCTTACACTTCCCTTATGTTTTGCTTCAAAATGAATAAAATTTTATCGATAACTTCCTTCAAAACTGTTTGTTTTTGTTAAAAACTCTCGAACTTTTTTAAACAATACGAACTTTATATTCAAAATCTTGAGTTTCACTTAAAACTCTCAATAGAGTTTTATCAAAAGAGTTTAATTTGTAAGTTTTTCTGTTTAAATAGCAAGTAAAATTAAGAAAACTTTATTCTACAGATCAGAACGTATAAATTCATTATAAAAAATATCTCGGGTCTCGTGAATTTTAGGCAAAAACTCTTTTGAGAGTTACAAAAAAACATAAGATTGTTCAAACCCCTATAAAAGAGGTCTTAACGAATGGCAACACTGAATGGATTTTTTAGCAAATAATGCTCTATAAAAATAAAATAACATACCTTACAAAATGTAGAAAATTTTCGCCATATGTACCTATATTTTCAGACAGGTTGCCTCTTTAAGTGCCCCAAAATGTACCGCAGAAATTTTATATTAAAATATAGAAGTTTTCTATTAAAACTCACAGTTTTAATTAAAATTATTAATTTATATTAAAATTCATGAGTTTTACATTAAAACTCAAGAGCTTTATATTACGACTCAAGTTTTATGTTAAAATTCAAGTTTTATATTAAAATTCAAGAGTTTTACATTAAAACTCAAGGTTTTCTATTAAAACTCGAGAGTTTTACATTAACACTCAAGAGTTTTAAATTAAAACTCAAGAGTTCTCTATTAAAACTCAAGAGTTTTAAATTAAAACTCAAGAGTTCTCTATTAAAACTCAAGAGTTTTAAATTAATACTCAAGAGTTTTATATTAAAACTAAAAAGTTCTTCATTAAACTCAAGAGTTTTACATTAATACTCACGAGTTTTATATTAAATTTCAAGAGTTGTATATTAAAATTAAAGAGTTTTACATTAACTCTCAAGAGTTCTCTATTAAAACTCAAGAGCTTTAAAGTAATATTCAAGAGTTTTGTATTAAAACTCAAGGGTTTTATATTAAAACTCAAGGGTTTTATATTAAAACTCAAAGGTTTTACATTAAAACACAAGAGTTTTATATTAACACTCAAGAGTTTGATATTAAAACTCAAGGGTTTTATATTAAAACTCAGGAGTTTTATATTAATACTCATGAGTTTGATATTAAAACTAGAGTTCTACATTAAACGCGAGTTTTACATTAATACTCACGAGTTTTATATTAAATTTCAAGAGTTTTATATTAAAATTCAAGAGTTTTAAATTAATATTCAAGAGTTTTATATTAAAATTCAAGAGTTTTACATTAACTCTCAAGAGTTCTCTATTAAAACTCAATGGTTTTATATTAAAACTCAGGAGTTTTATATTAATACTCAAGAGCTTTTTTATTATTACCCAGGAGTTTAATGTTAAGTCAAGGAAGTTATTAAAAAGTTTACCTAGTACTTCTTTAACCACGTATCATATTCGAGCGACCTTTGTCATTTCCATGTAAGTGGCTATTTTTACTCAACTATGGCTATAACCGTTGGATGGCGTATAAATTATTGTCGTACTAATGCAGAAGATGAACAGACTGTTGAGCACTTCCTTTTGTAATTGCGCAGTCCTACTTTGTAGTCGCCATTGTGCCTTTGGCGGCGATGTCTTGCATCGAACCTGATGACTTCCGCAGACAGACTGGTTCTGAGGGATTCTCAATAATATTAGAACATTCGTAAAAAAATGTCTCTCGACACTATTAACACTCTTGCTGAACGACCAGATGAACCAGCCAACCCTTGGAAATCGAAATATTACATTTTAGTGAAGGTGTTAACTTTTTTGCCTTGAAAGAGTTTTGTCTTTACATTTCGATTTTCTTACAAAATTACTTCACATATCCTATTGTTTTAAAGCCAAATAAGAGTATTAAAGAAATGATTTTATTTTTAAACCATTAAACCGCTTAAGTACGAAATAATCGGTATTCAAACAATTCTTCGAAAATCCCTTTCTTTTTTTTTCAAAACCAAAAAGGGTTCTCATGCATTTTAATTCTACGTAAGGGCCTATTTGGAATTCATGCCGATTTCCTATACATTTTTGTCCTTCTGATAATTTTTTCTTGCTTTTTTTTCTAATTTAAAATGAAAATGCAAATTTTCTTTCTTCTTTTGTTGTTGCTCTTTTTATGTTAGTCTCTCAAATTCATGACATTGTTGCAAATCATCATTTTTATGAGGCTGCATGTTTTTTTTCTACAGACAGTCATACAGTCATTCAGTCGTTCATGCATTTGTTCGCTGCATTCATTTCATTTGAAAATTGTTGTCATTTTCTACTCGTAGAATAGCAATGATTTTAACAACAATAACAGAAAATATTGTTGGTTTTTTGTTGTTGCTTTTTTGTACTAAAAAAAAAAAACTAAAGAGAGTATGATCCTCTTCATAAGGACTAATCCAAACCAACTAACTATTGGGGCATAAATTCAACAAGAAGACATCATAATGGTATGTATATGACTTATACAGATACAGTCGAGGTTAAATGAATAAAGACGGCATCAAAATTTAGTGCCACACTTGTTATCTAATATAGAGGAGACTGAAGACGACATTTAGAACACATTTAGGCCATCAATTAGAGCTAAAAGGAAAGCCACAACTCTGGAAATTTATTTCTTAAAAAGCCCTTAAACGGCCAAATATGAAAGCATGCGATGTCGGCACTCATTTAAGCGAGAAGTACACCCCACAATAAATGTCAGTTTCTTTGCATACAAATCCAACAAAAATCCATAAAACTTAAGTCACAATTGTTTGAAGGACACTTTATAACGCCAGGTCTACAGATCTATTTTCCAGGGAAAAATTTCACAGGCTCCTATTGAACGTATACGGCATTTCTCAATCGTACTGTAACCATGTTATTTGGCAGTTAAATATGTAGGCAGGAGGCCGTCTTTAGCTTCAGTAGCCAATACATTCTCCCGGAGCTCATGGGATCTTTCTAGAAAAAGTTGAAGCAGAAACTGTTAAACAATTGGGTTGGAAAAAGGGAGAGAGCCAAAGTAAAAGAAGAATTAACTTCGCAAAGAAGCAAATTCCTCAGTCAGCGTAATTTGATAATAACAAAACAGCCTGGCAGATAATTTATATTTTTTAAAATCTCCTGCATTGAGTATTCAAACTTCATCTACCAAACACAGAGGAGATAATTAATGGTCTTTAAATCCTTTTTAAAAGACCATATTCTGCGAAAATTTGACTGAAATTTGATACCGATCGTTACCACTTGACTTGACACTACAATGTTCATTAACGAAACCATTTACCAATCATATATTGGACTTATTATTATGTACCTGCAATCAGCCACTTTTTCCACAGTCAAAGAATCAAAATAAAAATCAGAACCCATTCCTTGATATGTCCATAGACGTTGTGGATTGGAAAATTGGGGCTCTTGCCTCTTACATACACTAAGAATCATGGAATAAAGTCCTTTGATTACAGCCACGAATGTTTTGTCATTTATGCAGCAAGTAGTAGTGAAACATATCCACATAAAGCTGTGAGTTCATGTTACCTGCTAGTCCACTGTCATCTTAAAAAAAACTAAAAGCGAAAACCAAGACCCAATAAAGTAAAGTTTTGCTATTGAGACAACAAGAAGTAATGCAACATTGCTATGTAATGCTCTGAACTTATTGCAACACCATAAAAAAAATTTGGCTCGAAAGTCCTCGTGCCAATGTCAAGTGCAAGGATTAATCCAATACGAATCCTAGTGAAAGCAAAAAATTGTTGAACATGTTCTCGAGTCTTAACAAATTAAGAGTCTTCAACTAATGAGTTCAGTTATTCATCACTACATCCAATAGAACGGCTCTATACATTTTTACGTAGACACATGGCAACCCTATCATACTAGAACCTGCCACTGTAAGCGATTTCCTGCTCAACTGGAAAGAAATGTTGCTGAACTAAACTACAACTAAAAAAGAGCAGAGGATTGAAAAAGACGAAAAGAAAACGGATAACAATTCGCAAGCCTTCAGTAGCATTCATTAATTCTGAATCAGCATTTATCATATCTTAATGGCAGGTGTGCATCAAAAGGTCTGTTAGAAGGTAGAAGACGTGTAATTCGATTGATAGTTTGAGTTACGACTCGCTAACTTATGTTTAGGTTAGGTTAGGTTAGGTTAGAGGACGTATACTTGTCAATTAAGACAAGTACAGTACCCGGAGGTCGAATTAACCCATTGTACAACGTCCTAGTTTCTCACACCACTTATGTTGTGTGTGTTAATTTTATACATGAGTGGTGGGACCTACAGTTCAAAGTCGACTCCGAACGACAGATTTTTGAGAAACTTTTCATGGCAATTTTTATTTACTCTCAGAGTTTTTGTCAGAAATCTACTGAGAGGAAGTCGCCGAAAAAATACTTTTTTTTGTATTTTGTCTTTGATGTCTGGCCTGGGGCTCGAACCCAGGCTTTTGCGTCTAATAAGCCAACACACTACCTACTAGACTACGGCGACTTCCTATAACTTATGTTTTGTTGATAGATTTTCTGTCGAGAGCCAAAAGAGCTTTGGTTTCTACTGCCACCAGAACAAGCCATCAAACCACCTACGTTCTCTCCTGTACCCCTAGCAAAGCTTATTATATGTGTCAGTGGTGAATCCTTGGAACAGTTCAGTTAATGGAATACGCGCGCAGTGAGAAAATTAAGCCTCAGCTGCCGTAGAACGGAACAATCACTAAGAAGGTGTTGTACCGAAACATTGTGATTTTCCTACAAAAGCCATAATATCGACAAAACCATACGTTCCGGCCTATATACAATGATCTGTAGTTATGTATATTAAAAATTTATTCAACTACTCCAAAGGACCGGAGATCCCTTGTTCTTTCCATAGAGAGAAAGGCCAAACAATTCTGGATAATCTCTACTAGTACGGATACTAACACTTTTTCAATAACCCCCATCTATACACATCTATAAACATATCAAGATCAAAGAATGATGTCCCTCAACGCAGGAGCCCTACCTACGAATGTTCCACTAGAAGCACATTGCAAGCGCAGTTCGACGTTATGTGTTCCAAGCTGGACCAGTGATCGAATGCAAGCTGAGAAGACACTTCAATCTGACTACAATGGAGTTCAGAGTATTAATCAATGTAATAATTGCCTATCGACAGCCAAATTTCGATATTCAATGCTGGAATATGACTCAGCTAAGATAGTGGCTGAGAAAAGGACAAAATGGACAAAGTTCATCATATCTTCTAATCATCACCAAGATTAAGAGCGAATCGTCCCGAATGTTAGAGCAATCACGTTTACACAATACGGCCCTTTAAAATCCTCAAGAGTCTGTATCGATTTCTCACAGGCATTCCTAATTGAAAACATCACCCTAAACTGTTAAAATTATTAAAGAAATCACAAGATTTTCTTTTTTTCGTCCGTAAGAGAAATGAAAAATTTAATTTAAAAATTCCTTAACCCTACTCATGTACGCCGTAGAAATTATGTTTTACATGACTTTTCTATTTCACACACACACTGCTAGTACATGTGTGTTGGTAACATTGTAGTTGTGTGTTTTTGCAAATGTATGACATCAAAAGATGTCACTTAAGTTCTCTGCTTTTTTTAATTTTTTCTCTTTGCAAGTATGTATGTGTGAGTGTGTGGGTAAATAAAATCTACCAACACAACAGGCACTCAACATACGAAAACATATTTTTATACGAAGAGCGAACTGAGAGAACCAATTTTATGATGATAACGATGAAAACATGTTCACAGGGCCATTAAACAGAAAGAGACACAAAAATAAGCACAAACACGCACACGTACATACCTACATACATAATATGCGATGATGCAAACAAACAAAAATTTATTCATAATATTTATAATTCGGGACGAAAGTGGTGTGTGTGTGTGTGTAAGCATGTGTGGATTTTCGTTTTTTCCTTTGGCGACAAAAAAATTTTTTCTTGTGTTTACGTATGAGAAAGCAGCAACAGTGTGTGTTCTTTTGTTTGTTTGTTTGTTTTTACAATAAAAAAAACTTTTTTTTTGTTCATTCGTTGCTTTGTTTGTTTGTTTGCTTGCTCGCTTGTGAGAGAGTTTTATTGACATCATGAATAATTGATGAGAGTCAGAGAATATTTCTTTGTTTTTGTTTGTGTGTGTGTGCTGGTATTAGTATTTAAGTCAAGGATAACTAAAACAACAGCCACAACAACAACAACAAAGACATGCATAGTTATGAAAACAACAAAAAAAACATTTTTTTTGAGTGCGAGTATCAAAAGAAAGCGAAGGGGAAAATAAGAGAAACCAATGCCTAAATGAGTTCATATGAGTTTTTGTACATATATGTATGCATGTATGTATGTGTAGATACACTTACACACATATATATATGTAAATACAGATGTATGTTTAATACTCTTTTTACATTTATTAGTGGGTTTCATAGGCGGTCCTTTTGTCTGTTATTTCTAGGCTCTTCAGTCTGTTGATTTTCTAAACCGAAAATTCAATCACAAAAGGTTGTCGCTTATGTGCTGGCCTTTATTTTAAATACCATTTAATACACTTGTTGTTGTTGTTTGATTTTATTGTTATTGTTGTGGTAAATATTTCTACATTTTAATGTTAAAATATCTTTCAACTTGGCAACTGCCAACAGAAAGCCACAGCAATAACAGAAAACAAAGAAAATTTTTGTTGACATTTTGTATTTTGTGTTGTTTGTTATTGTAATTCAACTCAAATGTCATCAACTGAACGTACACTGACAGAAATTGTAAACAGAAAATATTGAGAAAAGTATTGGCCGCCTCAAAACGCATACTTCCGTTATAATACCGTTAGTATCTATTCAAGTATAGCTTGTCTCTGGCACTTCTCAACCACTTTCATATCTCTGTAACGGCTTTAGCTAGACACGTTCTGTTAATAAATTCTGGATGCCTAAGAATCCTTCTTCTCACGTTTCCAGGGGACGCACAATGACAGAGGAGGTGTTCCAGGCTCTCCTTCTCTTCAGTCGCATTACAGTTTCTTTAGAAATCATTGTGAACTATTCCCAGCTTGTGTGAATGTGAATTTAAATTTCAATTATAATGTATAATGAGGTTCCTAAAGTGGACTCTGATTATCTTCTTCTATCTGATAACTAAAGAGGTCCAGATTTCTCTGCACTTTATAAAAGAATGTCCATCTGTCCTTTGCAAGTGAGTCCAGTTTGTAAGAAATCATTTGTTTGCTCCTCTACAGCTTGATTGTTAGCATCAATGTTGTACCCAGGAAACCAGAAACACTCGGTATTTTTAGACAAACTTACAGGTGGTGTTCGCCTTCTCCATAGGTTCGCGCAGAGGCTATCAAATGGAAAGCGAACTGATTGTGCCGATGCTGGTTCCATAAACTAGGCAGAATGATTCTCTCAGAGAGTTCGCAACACAGTACTCACGTATCTCTCTATGCCAAGAGGCTAAAATTTGAGAGACCTTTCAGTAAACCGCCATTTTCCGGAGAAATAGGTGACATTCACACAGGGACATTTCACAGGGACTTTGTGGCAGCCTGGCTGTCACAGTATATCCGTGTATTCTCATTATATTCCCCCCTCGAAGTCGCCGTAGTGTAATAGGTAGTGTGTTATCTTGGTGCGCCTAACAAAGCCGTGTCTTAAACCTCAGCTCAAGCATCTCCAACAAACTGAAATATGAAAAAAAATATTTCATCGGCGTCTTCCTCTCAGCAATCTTGTGGCAAATTGCCACTTTAAACTGCAGGTGCCGCCACTCATGGACAAAAATAACACTTACAACATGGTTGATGTGAGCAGCTAGGTTGCAGTACTGACTTAAAGAGTTGTAATGATCAGCTAAGTACGTAATTCCTGCTTCGGAATATTTCACTACTGAGCAGGTATTTAAGCAGACAAGAAGATAAGCATAACTTTTGCCTGAAAGACAATGCAGTATCTGGGATCTCATAAAGGGTGTTTTTTATAGAGGTATAGAACTTTAAGTTGCAATAAAACAACGATGGCTTATTCGATTGACATGAATTTTATTTATCCGAAAGATAATCTTGTGGCATTACATTTTAAATATGATTTCTGGCATATGACCGCCACGGCTGGCACGGATGTAGTCCAATCTGGACGTCCAATCTGGACGTCCAATTTTCGATGACTTTTTCCAACATTTGTGGCCGTATATCGGCAATAATACGGCGAATGTTGTCTTCGAAATGGTCAAGCGTTTGTGACTTTACCGCATAGACCAATGACTTTACATAGCCCCACAGAAAGTAGTCTAGCGGTGTTAAATCACAAGATCTTGGAGGCCAATTCACAGGTCCAAAACGTGAAATTAGGCGGTCACCAAACGTGTCTGTCAATAAATCTATTGTGGCACTAGCTGTGTGACATGTTGCGCCGTCTTGTTGAAACCACATCTCCTGGACATCATGGTTATTCAATTCAGGAATGAAAAAGTTAGTAATCATGGCTCTATACCGATCACCATTGACTGTAACGTTCTGGTCACCATCGTTTTTGAAAAAGTACGGACCAATGATTCCACCAGCCCATAAAGCGCACCAAACAGTCAGTTTTTCTGGATGTAACGGTGTTTCCACATACACTTGAGGATTACCTTCACTCCAAATGGCGGCAGTTTTGTTTGTTGACGTAGCCATTCAACCAGAAGTGCAATTCATCGCTAAACAAAATTCGCTTATGAAAATCGGAAACAACGGTAATCTCGTTTTGGGCCCATTCGACGAATCTACGCCTTACTTGATGATCGTTTGGCTTCAAATCTTGCACGAGTTGGATTTTGTAAGCACGCAAACCAAGATCCTTCCGCAAAATCTTCCATAAAGTGTATGGACACAGATCCAATTCCTGTGCTCGATGTCGGATGAACTCATTCGGGTCTTCCTCAATGCTACGCTCTACTGCAGCAATAGCTTCTTCTGTACGCACCGTACAGCGTCTATGGGGATGCGAGTTATCAATAAGAGTAAACGTGGTGCGAAAACGTTCCATGGTTAATCGAATTAACTGCTCTGATGGACGATTTTGTCGACGATAAAATGGACGTAGTGCGCGATACGTTTTCCGCACAGAACCATTATTTTCGAAATAAAATTGCACTATTTGCAAGCGTTGTTCAGGCGTGAGTCTATTCATGATGAATTGCCAAACCAAACTGAGAATAAATCACTTGACAGCTGTTAAATCGGTCGCCATCTTGAAAAGTAATGCCAACTTAAAGTTCTATACCTTTATAAAAAACACCCTTTATAAGGTCATGGTATCCCGTTTTCCAATTCAACTTCGGGATATCGATGTATACTCCTAGAGAATTCCGAGAAAAATCTAATTTCGCATTCCAGAAATCTGTATTTCAGATGGCCTTTGTAACTAAACTAACTTCATGTGCAAAAGAACATGGCAAACAAAATTTTTAAATGAAATTTATATTGTAACAGGACTATGCAGTTAGCGGAGAACATTGTCAGGGTTTTGAAGGCCGCAACCTGTTGCTAGACATCATTTATAAAGCTGAACTGGTAAATTGATGCCTTATAACAGAGGGTAAGAGTGTTTAAAGTATTGCAAATAAGAATTGTTTTGCCTTATTTCTCTATGTGCACATAATATTGTTGAAAAAAAAAAATATTTTCAATTGAAAATTTTTGTGATTTCCTGTTTTGAGATTAATTGTGGAAAATGTTGAAAATATTTTAAACATTTATTCTGTGGTTGAACACAGATTTGTGCCACAACACACAACAGCTTTAATTATAAATTGGAATATTAAGGGCAATTGCTAACCCAATCACAAAAGTTCAAAAAAAACCTGTAGACCGACCAGAAGAAACAGGAAATTTTTTAATGGAAATTTTGATTAAAGTTTTCCTTTTTTCGATTTATTTTTAAACGATTATAATCGCATGTCTTCGTATTATAAGACGGCAATTGCCGGATGTGTTTGATAAAGAAAAAAATTTCAACAACTTTATGACACGCACAACTGCTATGCTAGAAATTTTTTGTTATTTTAAATGCGATAAAACGTTTAACAATTTTATTTAAAAAAAAAGAGAAAAAAAAATCATTTTTTATTATGCAAAAACACGCAAGAAAAGTGAAAATTAGTGGCAGAAAAAAGTGGTGAAAAATTATTACATTTTTGGCGCCTAAAACCAAATGTGTTCGCCGCCTATGTGGCCAAATGGATTGCATTACAAGTAGGGCAACACGTCACCATCGCTCTAGAGCCAGTAAAAATATTATAATGTCTACGCCTCTATCCACAAAACCTTATCTAAAGAGTGTAAAAAGGCACCAACTGTCACTTAACGTGTCCATGCCTAGCATTCACGCGATTATTTGCGAAAATACTGGGAAACCCATTCCTGTTGCAAAGGTCTGAATTTAAGGTAAGGGGCATTGCCCAATTTGGATGACTTGGGCTAAAAGTCTTCTCCTAATATGAGCAACTAAAGGGTGTTTTTTATAGAGGTATAGAACTTTAAGTTGGCATTACTTTTCAAGATGGCGACCGATTTAACAGCTGTCAAGTGATTTATTCTCAGCTTGGTTTGGCAATTCATCATGAATAGACTCACGCCTGAACAACGCTTGCAAATTGTGCAATTTTATTTCGAAAATAATGGTTCTGTGCGGAAAACGTATCGCGCACTACGTCCATTTTATCGTCGACAAAATCGTCCATCAGAGCAGTTAATTCGATTAACCATGGAACGTTTTCGCACCACGTTTACTCTTATTGATAACTCGCATCCCCAGAGACGCTGTACGGTGCGTACAGAAGAAGCTATTGCTGCTGTAGAGCGTAGCATTGAGGAAGACCCGAATGAGTCCATCATCGCCATCGAGCACAGGAATTGGATCTGTGTCCATCCACTTTATGGAAGATTTTGCGGAAGGATCTTGGTTTGCGTGCTTACAAAATCCAACTCCAAGATTTGAAGCCAAACGATCATCAAGTAAGGCGTAGATTCGTCGAATGGGCCCAAAACGAGATTACCGTTGTTCCCGATTTTCATAAGCGAATTTTGTTTAGCGATGAAGCGCACTTCTGGTTGAATGGCTACGTCAACAAACAAAACTGCCGCCATTTGGAGTGAAGGTAATCCTCAAGTGTATGAGGATTACATCCAGAAAAACTGACTGTTTGGTGCGCTTTATGGGCTGGTGGAATCATTGGTCCGTACTTTATCAAAAACGATGGTGACCAGAACGTTACAGTCAATGGTGATCGGTATAGAGCCATGATTACAAACTTTTTCATTCCTGAATTGAATAACCATGATGTCCAGGAGATGTGGTTTCAACAAGACGGCGCAACATGTCACACAGCTCGTGCCACAATAGATTTATTGAAAGACACGTTTGGTGACCGCCTAATTTCACGTTTTGGACCTCCAAGATCTTGTGATTTAACACCGCTAGACTACTTTCTGTGGGGCTATGTAAAGTCATTGGTCTATGCGGTAAAGTCACAAACGCTTGACCATTTGGAAGAGAACATTCGCCGTATTATTGCCGATATACGGCCACAAATGTTGGAAAAAGTCATCGAAAATTGGACGTCCAGATTGGACTACATCCGTACCAGCCGTGGCGGTCATATGCCAGAAATCATATTTAAAATGTAATGCCACAAGATTATCTTTCGGATAAATAAAATTCATGTCAATCGAATAAATCCATCGTTGTTTTATTGCAACTTAAAGTTCTATAACTCTATAAAAAACACCCTTTATTTAATTGGGATTTTCACGTATTTGTATGTGTGTTGATGCCCCCTAACTAACCTTACTTAAGTTATTTTAAGCACTCTTTCTATACTTTTTAGTACTTTTTAAGTACTTTTTTCTACTTTTTTTTGTACCTTTTTTGGTACTTTTTCAGTATTTTATTAGAAAGAGTTTTACAGTTTGGTAGTTTTAACGTCCTTCCTTTATAGTAGGATTTGTTTGGTATTGGGTGACTTGGGTTAAAAGTCTCCTTCCTAATGGCGCCCATCGTCGCCTTTTAATTGAATGGAAAGTGGTAGCAATATAGGCAACTATGTAAGTGTGATTTTCACGTATTTTTATGTGTGTTGATGCCCCTTAACCTTACTTAAGTTATTTTAAGTACTCTTTCTATACTTTTTTAATACTCCTTAAGTACTTTTTTCTACTTTTTTGGTACCTTTTTTGGTACTTTTTCAGTATTTTATTAGAATGAGTTTTATTGTTTGGTAGTTTTAACTTCCTTCCTTTATAGTAAGATTTGTTTGGTATTGGGTGACTTGGGTTAAAAGTCTCCTTCCTAATGGCGCCCATCGTCGCCTTTTAATTGAATGGAAAGTGGTAGCAATATGGGCAACTATTTAAGTGGGATTTTCACGTATTTTTATGTGTGTTGATGCCCCCTAACCTTACTTAAGTTATTTTAAGTACTCTTTCTATATTTTTTTTAATACTTTTTAAGTCCTTTTTCTACTTTTTTGGTACCTTTTTGGTACTTTTTCAGTATGTTATTAGAATGAGTTCTATCGTTTGGTAGTTTTAACATCCTTCCTTTATAGTAGGACTTGTTTGGTATTGGGTGACTTGGGTTAAAAGTCTCCTTCCTAATGGCGCTCATCGTCGCCTTTTAATTGAATGGAAAGTGGTAGCAATATGGGCAGCTATGTACGTGGGATTTTCACATATTTTTATGTGTGTTGATGCCCCCTAACCTTACTTAAGTTATTTTAAGTACTCTTTCTATACATTTTTTTAAGACTTCTTAAGTCCTTTTTTCTACTTTTTTGGTACCTTTTTGGTACTTTTTCAGTATGTTATTAGAATGAGTTCTATCGTTTGGTAGTTTTAACATCCTTCCTTTATAGTAGGACTTGTTTGGTATTGGGTGACTTGGGTTAAAAGTCTCCTTCCTAATGGCGCTCATCGTCGCCTTTTAATTGAATGGAAAGTGGTAGCAATATGGGCAGCTATGTACGTGGGATTTTCACATATTTTTATGTGTGTTGATGCCCCCTAACCTTACTTAAGTTATTTTAAGTACTCTTTCTATACATTTTTTTAAGACTTCTTAAGTCCTTTTTTCTACTTTTTTGGTACCTTTTTGGTACTTTTTTAGTATTTTGTTAGAATATGTTTTATAATTTGATAATTTTAATATCCTTCCTTTATGGTACTTTGTTTGGTATTGGGTGACTTGGGCTAACGTTCTCTTTCCTTATGGCGTACATCGTCGTCTTTTAATTGAATGGAAAGTAGTAGCAATATGGGCAACTATGTACGTGGGATTTTCACCTGAGTTCTTTTAAGAACTCTTTAATATTTTTTAAAAACTTTTTGGTACCTTTTTTGGTACTCTTTTTTAGAATTTTATTAGCATGTGTTTTATCGTTTGACAATTTTAATGTCCTTTCTTTATGGCACTTTAGTTTGGTACATATTTTTGTAAATTTGTTGGTAGTTATTTACAAAATTTTCTTCAATTATTTTTTGTATTTATTGTTGTTGTCTCAATGTTCCTTGCTTTTGGGTTAATTTTTAACTTTATAGGTATCTGTTTTGGTACCCTTTTTGGTACTTTTTGGGGGAACTTTTTTTGGTACTTTTTTCGTATTTTATTATAATGTGTTTTATCGTTTGGTAATTTTAACGTCCTTCCTTTATGGTACTTTTTTGGTACTTATTTTTTGTAAATTTGTTGGTGCTTACATATGAGTCGTTTATTTTGAAAGTGGTTTAAGTCCATTTTAAAAAAAAATTTAGTTAATGATAACAATAATCACAATCCTATATAATCTTTTTTTTTATAAACAATTTAGGACATTCATTTTTGCAAAATGATAGTGATTTTGGAGTGATAGAAATGACTTTGAGGAAAAATAATTTAATGTATCCCCCCAGGGTTACTCTGAACCCATAAAAAAATTTCGAAAGAGTAACAAATTTAAACGTGAAGATTTTTTTCTACAAAATCTCCGGAAGAAATTCATAAAAGATTAAAAAACACTGGTGGCGAACCTTTAAATTGGCTAAGGATATATTGGATGCGATTTATAGAAAGTGAACACTATAAAATGTTTTATAAAGAATCTATGGAAGTGGATACAGAGTTCAAAATTCTTGATTTATTACCTTGTCGGGGAAGACCAAGGAACTGCAGCAAAATAAAATTAATACCATTATACATTCCAACTCCTAAGTATAAGGATAACTATTTAGAGGAATCACTATCACTAGTGGAGTAACTTTAAGTGAAAAAATTAACTTATAATAATATCAAACAAAGAACACAAAGTGGACTTATTCGTTTTCATAAACAAAAAAGTCATTTTATTCATTTTGAAAGTGGTTTAAGTTCATTTGAGGTTCTGAAACACAGCTTATTTTTCTAGTAAAGTTTACAAAACGTATTACGTTATATATTCTAACATGTTTAAGGTCACATAGCCATAAAAGCAACTTAATACCAGTTAACAATATTTCTGAAACAGTTCAACGCAAACCCTTAAATATCTCAATATAAGAAAAAAATGGACTTAAACCACTTTCAAAATAAACGGCTCATGTCCAAAATGTTCTTCAATTATTTTTTAATTTATTGGTATTCTCTGCTTTCCTTACTTTTTCGAGTTAAGTTTTAACTTTATATGTATCTTTTTTGGTACTTTTGCCGGTACTCTTTTTTGTACCGTTTTTTTGGTACCGTGTTTTGGTACTTTTTTTTAGTATTTTATTAGAATGTGTTTTATCGTTTCATACTTTTAGCTTCCCTCACTTTTGTTACTTAATTTTTTTGTAAATTTTTTGCTGCTTATTTCGAAAATTTTCTTCAATTACTTTTTTTTATTAAAAATTTATTGGTTTTCTTTGTTTTTCTAATTCAAAAGAAACCCCAACATAAAATTTGTTCGTGACTCATTAATGATCTGTCAAATGGAAAACGAAACGAATTCAATCATAAAAAAATATGTTTATTGCACGTATTTTGTCCTTAAAAAGTGAAAGGACACTTAAAAGAAGGAAGAGAAAAAAAACAAATTAATATTCTTCCCTATAGACCTCAGTAATACCGTCAATTTGTTCAAAAACCGATAAATCCTTTTAAGTGTACAGCAAGTCAATTTCATAAATAACAATTTGTCCGCGGGGAAAAACATTCATTTCTCCATAAAGTGTATGGAAATGTCCTTTTAATCATAAGGAAAATGAACTACTTTTACAAGAATATTTACGATACCCTCACATCATTAGCAGCGTCATCGGCTTCATCATCATTAGCAACAGCAATGTCAGCGGCAGCATGAATATGCCTCGCGTTGTTTTTCCACAATTTTATCGTACACACACGCACGTTTATTGGCCATAAATTTTAGAGGCAAATATCTTTTATTTCCAATGCCATTGCCTTCAGCAACGTTTAGTCATCCACATCATCACATAGCCATCGCGTACGCGTACACTACAGTGGAGTGAATGTGTTCTTCAATGGCAGACAGTAACGAGACAAACGTACTTTTCTCACTTTCTGTTCTATTTCGTCGTTTTTGTTTTTGTTTTTATTTTTTGTAAATCGATGATGTCATTGTCTTTATAAAGAAAAAAGTTTTGTAAAGAAAATAAGGAAAATCCATAAACTTTATCCCCTGGCCCTTGGCTCTTTTCTCTTTTATATTCACAATATCGTTATGAATCTGTTTTGCTGGTTAAGGGATGCTTAAGATGGCTTAAGCTGTTGTTGGTTGGTGATGTTGGTGGCTGATGTCGTTGCCTCTTGTAAATTGTGATTCATCGCGTAGAAAGAGAGCAAATATTTGATGTGAGAACAAAGGAATGTTTGTGTGTGTGTGTGTGTGTATATGTAAACGAGTATACCATTAAAACAAGGAAGAGGGACATCATCAATGTCATTGTAACTGTAAACAAAGAACTCAAGTTGCTAGATGCTCATAATTCTCGTCAAATAATTCGTTAAAAAACGTGGAAAATATGAGTTTTTCGAACAAACAAAAAAAAAAATGATGGATGAGCGTACTCCAAGCACACGAAACTTTAAACCGTGAGAAGGTTCATAAAGCTTTACATCGACATAAACTCTAACGATGCGTTATTTTTGTACAAGCACTTGACATAGATACCAGCCACAGTCGGGGGTAAAACGCCTTTAAGAAACATAGATACTCTGGTGCAATATTTTATAACAATAATAACAAAAAAAGTTTATGAAAAAAAATACCAAAGTACCAGAAAAAAATAAATATAAAATTGAGAAAAACACAATTTTCTGTTTTAATTGTTAAAATAAAATAAAAAGTAGCAAACCAAATTTTTTTACAAAAAGTACCAAAAAATTTAAAAAAAGTACCAAAAGTACCACTAAAAAATATTAAATTAAAAACGAAACAATATTTTCTGTTTTAGTTATATAGTTTGAAAAAAAGGTACCAAAAATATATATAAAAAGTACCAAAAGTACAACAGGAAAATATAAAATTTTAACAAACACATTTTTTTTTAAACCTAAACTAGCTATGCAGGGGAAATAGGTTCACCCCCTGCTCGATCTCAGGTTACGGGAAAGAGCATGCACGCCAAAGAGCATGCAAATGAGCTCTAGTACAGGGAGAACAAGCCGGAAGAGACGTTGGGAAAGATGTACTTTGCGGAAAGAATGAAAGGGAGATGCGGCGACTATTTTTCATGCAAAATGTATTTGAAACAATCTAAAATTTTATTTGGAAACTTAAATAAGAGGAAATTAAATCAGACACTGTAGACTCAAAGTGTGTTTGCTTAGGATAGGGATCGTCTAGAGCCTGCGACCTTAAGCGGGAAATTGTCTTTGATGATTCCGAGCATCATTCTGAAGAGAATTAGGAAAGATATTATGGAGATACGCAGTATAGTAGCTCGTATGATCGCACTTAAAAGACTTCAAAACAAAATTTTACGTATGATTACAGGATGATCCTGATTTAAAGGAACTTAAACGATTGTAGCGTTCTATCAATAAAAACAAAGTTGACAAAATACTTCCCTAATTAGTACCTTGATTTTTAAATCAAAAATTTTATTTCACTTAAGCACTGCAACGAATTGGGTTAAACAAGGATACGTGTCAGCGATTTTAAGAAAATATTTTTTATTTTATTTTGAATTAATGCAAGTGTTGTAAATAGGCCAACACATGTGGACAGATAAGCAAACTGTCGTCCATTGCAACAAACCGTTTAAGTGTCGTGTGAAGGTAGCTGTTGTTAGTGCGGTTGTGTATTGGCCATGTTAACAGAGAATCAATCAATAAAAATCACGGAAAAAAATAAATAATCTTTCTACCACGACTTCACAAAAAACTATTTAAATAACCAAGCGAAGAGAGGACTAATTTTCGTAAAAAAATCACAAACAATTGAAAAAAACTACAATTTTAGGGTGACTAAAATGTTTTTAACAGCTTTAATAAACGTTATGGCCTCAAGTAAATAAATTTCCATCAGCGAGTGTGTGTGTGTAAGTGTTTCTGTATGAATAATTTATGGTTGTTATGCTACCACTGGCGTTAAAAATCAAAATTTCCCCTAAAAAAACACACACACACATAGCAAGTGTGTTGAATAAGAAATAATTGAAGGCAACAAACAAAAAAAGAGAGGAAAAAACAGAAACAACAACTACAACTATAAAATGAATAAATATGGAACATCAATAAAGAGCAAGAAAACAAGCAGATTAAAAACAATCACTCCCTTCACTTACATACACTGACAATCAAACGCAAACACAACAACACACCAAAAATACACCAAAAAAAAAAGAAAAAAAAACCTGCCATAAACAACTTCAAATAACGAAATTCTAACATTTATATCATGGTAGGCATGTATGTGCATTTGTGTTTTTTTTTTGAGCAGAGAGAACATCTCTATGAATGTGTTATAAGCCAGCATGGTGTATAAGCGTTATAAACCGAGCAAAAAAGAAACACAAAAAATATCGTTTTAACAAGAAATTGGAATACTTAACAAGCAAAAGGAAACCAAGAAACCACGCCGACTTTTTTAAACCCTACAGCGAAAAATGAAAACTAACGAACATATGCATGGTTTCTTTAGGGTGTAACAAGCAATTGTACAAATCCAACATACCCTTTATCATCTACGATATATTCACCAAAAAACCCGAAAACACAGAGAAAAACAAAAAAAAAAGAGAGTGAGTGTATCACAGCAACAAAAAAATCTCACAATATTCACAATATATTGTGGTGGTGGTGGTGTTATCCACTGCTGTTTGACTGACCACATATGGTGGGAAAAAAGCAAAGCATAAAATTGTATAACTGTTATTCCCTCTCTCTGTTTTAACAACCAGTCTCCCTCTCTTACTCTGGTACAACATGTTCGTAAACATTTGCCAAAAACAAAAAACTTTAACACGGAGAGAAAACAAATAAATGATGAACACAAACATTGAAATGAAACGAAACGAAACGAAACGAAAGAAATGATTATTGCTCTACCAAACAAAAACCAGAGGGATCTTTGTGTAAGTGAGTGTAAGATTGTTTGATCTCATGCAGTTATATACCCACCGCTACATACATATACGCATTGCTTATGCGGGAGGTATTGGTGTTGCCATAAAGTGTTGAGGATAACAATTTTCTTATGAAAATCTCATACGGTTGTTTATCACACAATTGTAAGGAACTCCACGGTAGATTATATGGAAATTGAAACATTTCAATAAAAATCAAGTATAAAACATTACTGAACGTGTAATCTAAGTAAAGATTACCAGCTAAAAGCAAAGAACACTTGCATTGAGAGCTTGAGGTTACTGGCCTTTTAGATTTTGGATTAAATAGTACTACGAACCATCTCTCTTCGCAACTGGCAACTGGGAATCCAAACAGTTTATACCTAGAAATCGATAGTTGTCTAGTACAATATCTAGAGTGGGCCACCGGTATAGTATATACAACCCTTCAGTTAGGATTACGACGTAGCTTCCCACATTACTTACGTTGTGTGCGTCAATTTTATACATGAGTAGCGGAACCTACAGTTTTTAAAGTCGTCTCCGAACGACAGATTTTTTGAGATACTTTTCATGACAATTTTATTTACTCTCAGAGTTTTTGCCAGATATCTGCTGAGAGGAAGTCGCCGGAGAAATATTTTTCGTATTTCGTTTTGCTAGAGATGTCTGACCTGGGGTTTGAACCATGGTCTCACCTCTAATAAGTCAATACACTACCTACTACGACTACGGTGACTTACTCTTCAACTGACACTTTTAAATTTTCTATTAAAAAAAAAAAATACGGTAACTTGTTCGTGAGTTCCCCTTACAATAAATCAATTACTTCGCAGTCAATAGTTTAGTTGTATGCTCTTGAAGCGTTTTGTTGTAAATATCACACACTAAATTACTGTGAATCTCATAAACACCGCACAATATTAAGAAACACACAAACAAAAACAATAACACATGCATTCAACATGTATAAGTTGTGACTTATAATACGAAGACGACGAGCACATTGTCTAACGAGAGAGATATGGTGAGAAAAGAAATTAAAAGCAAATAAAAACAACAAGATCTTAGGCATGTGCTTTCTTTAAACTCACCTTTCACTCTCTCTGGCTTTTATAAACACACACAGTGTAGTATGTATATGTGTAGTACGTGTGCCTGCATTTGCCGAATACATGGTGGCGTATGATTGATATTAAACTAAAGCACAAACAAATACTCATACGTCTTACTGATTTTAATATGCACACATACATACATACTGTGTATGCATTATACAAATAACGTATAGTGTAGAAAGTCATATGCAAGCCTATATTTTAATGCATTGCTTAAGACTTTTAAATAATTGAAAAGAGTTTAACGAAAGAGAGGAAGAGAATAAGAGTTTTAAAGGCATTTTTATGCATGCATATTTAAAGAGTTAAGAGTACCAAGTAAATTAAGAGAATTTTATTAAAAATTATTTTCATTTCAATTTAATTGTGTACGCTGTACAGTTTAATTGAGCTTATAATCCCGTTAAATTAATTTCTTTTTTTTTAAATTTTTTTATTTAAAATCTATGTCGTAAGGTCTTTAACCTATTAAAGCTCGTTTTGGCCATTAAAATTAAATACTCTCTGCATGCCATTATAACGGTGTGAATGTGTTCATTGCTTTCTTGTCTTTACACTTACACTTACACCAACACTTACACTTTTTACTCTTTCTCTCACTGTGCATTTATTTTTATTTCATTTTCTTATTATCTTTTTTTAGTGTGTCTGCTGCATAGCACAACTTTATAAAAACGTGTTTATGTCTCTATATATATATGTAAGTGTGTTTGTGTATGTATATAACCGTATGTGTGTGTAAATGAGTGTGAATAAATAATAAATTATGCGTTTTCGTGTCATTTGTTAGGGAATGGAATGTCTTTTATACTCTTCGTTTTTTTTTTCTTTCCAATTTTTAATGCATTTCATGCATAGTTACAGAGAGAGAGAGAGACAGTAAACGAAATAGCATTGACATGGCATGTCATTCACTTGTGCTTACTTACACTACCATTCTCTAGCTCTGTGTTGTGTGTTGTGTTAAGGCACTGTTACTACTAACATGATTGCAATCGTCATCATCAAGCAAATGAACAATAATAAACGCAAACCGTTCAAATACAAATATGAATGCGGTTGAGTTTCTTCTCTCTCTCTTGTTATTTTCTCTTTTATTTGTTATGGAAAATATGTAAATAAATTTACCGTTATACAATAGAAAATAAAGAAAATAAAACTCTTTCTCACACAGCCACACACATTTATGCTATTTGCCATACCTTGTTTGAATTCTTTTGTAAATTTTTTTTTTGTATTTTTATTGCCGGTAGTATTTGAGCATTTCAAATACAAATTTTTCTCTTTCAAATATGTATTTTACAGCAACAATAAGAAAATTGTTTGCAAATATTTTTTTATTCTATATTTAACGCTTTAAATGCTTAAGGCTTTACAGTTTTCTTGTCTAAAAAGAGAGAAAGTTAAGTTAATATTCTATTGATGCGCAATTACTCAGCAAACAGTTGTGGTGCCGTTCGAAAAGTCTACTTTTCACTTCCCTAAGCAGAGCATGTTTCCAGAACTTAGCAAAATGGGAATGCTCTGGCATTTAGTGGACGACTTGAGGTACAATAAACACTTTAGTCACGATTACAACCTAGCTTCTTAAAAAAGCCATGTTGTGTGTGTTAATTGTATCCATGAGTGTTGGGATTTACAATTGGAAGTCGACTCCAAATGACAGATTTTTGAGAGAATTTGCATGACACGTTTTTATTTACTCTCAGAGTTTTTACCAGTAGACTGCTGAGGCGTAGTCGTCGAAGAAATATTTTTTTCTAATTTTGTTTTGTTTGACAAGTCTGATCCAGGATTTGAACAACGGGCTAGCATCTAATAGATCAACGTAGTATTTAACTAGACTAAGGCGACTTCAGAGTAGCAAAGTGAAAAAGGTCTGACACATCACATGTGAGAAGGATCTCCTAGTAGAAAAGCACCCGGTAGGATGACCAATTCGTCAAAAAGTAATGTTGGCGTTAGAGTTCTTTGAATTTGTTTATCTAGCAATACGTTTAAATGCCATCCTTACTTTTACAATTTCTGTTTAACTTTTCCACTCAATTTAATTTCCTGATTAAGGCTTAAGCCTTGCAACACTTGCCACAGGCCTTTAAACAAATTTACAGAAAAAAAAGAAATTTTTTAAGAATTTTCCTTAAAAGCAAATCGTTGTTTTGTTCGTTAAGAAAGTTTCTTTGTTAATATTGATTTGTTTAAACGATTTGAAACGTTTTTAAAAATTTTTTCTCTTCTTTTGCTAAGCAACTACAGATTTTAGCCATGGTTTTTAGCTTTTTAAGCTAAAAATAAGCCAAAAAAGAAGGGAAGTATAAGCAAATATGTTGTGTGGTATTTGTTGTAATTTGTATTTGTACAACAAATAGCACAACATTTTGTTTTTTTTTTTAATTTTTTTATAACAAAAGTACGATTTTTCTTGTTATTTGTAGAAAAAACGAACAAAAACTGTGGTTTTCTTAAGGGGCTGTTGCTGTTTCTTTACTCAAACACTTACTAACAACAATACATAAAGAAGTGTATGTATGAATGTGCAAATGTTTCGTTATAAATGTGCATTCTACATGCACATACTGAAAGTTTTTCACTATTTCACTTGCTCTCGCTCTCACTCTCTCTCATTTTCTTTGCCTTCTGCTTTAAAGTTTACTTTAGTAAGGAACAGTTAAGCCCATACACAGTATGTGTGTAAGTGCACGTTAGAGAACAGCTTGTAAAGTGCATAGGGCAAAAGGCTAATGGCCTTAGGATTATTGTTACGATTTCTAGCTGTTAAACTAAACTACGCCACTATTCGCACAAAACGATATTAAAAACACAATTCTTTAAACATCATTTTTTAATGACAACATATTTCCCTTTAAAACCATTCACACACACACATACCTACTCTTTAACCTTTCCTTACTTCAATTTGTTATTGTTATGTTTTGAGGTTATTTGCTAAGCAACAATTAATACAACAACAGTAAAAAACTACTCTTTAAAGATCAATATTTAAGGAAAACATATTTTCTCTTTAATACCATACACAATCTCTTTTATTTATGTACGCACACATACACACACATATGTACATTATCTCTCCTTTTGCCTTTGCTTGCTTTAATTTGTTTTTATTGGTTTTTGAGGTTATTTGCCAAGTTACACAGAGAAAGAGAGAGCAGAGAGCAGAGAACATTGATTGACCATTGCTGTTTACTTAATATCAACACATTACAGTTACATATTAAGAAGAAGAGAGCATAAGGAAAGATTACAATGCAAGGGAGTATAAACTGTAATTTAAGTACAGTGCAATGTAATGCAAGTTACGTGTATGAGTACAAATTAGAGATCAAAGTTTACATTCAAGAGCTTACGTTGAAAGAGAGAAATATGTATGATGAAACCGTTAGTAAATTTAAAAACTTTATTAACTTACGCAGTCTTTTGTAAATTTAAACTTTTGTACACACATTCTCAATTTAAGCTGGCTTGATTGCATTTGTTTTGGCTTGTGTGTGTGTGCTAGTGTTGTTTTAAAGCTATTTGCCAAGTTGCCCAGAGAGCTCAGAACAGTTATTGTGCACTGTTGTTTACGCAATAACAACGTTATATTTATTAAGAAAAGTTTTTTTTTTTAGAGAAAATAAATTTTAATTTATGTTTTCTTTTTAAATGTATTTTATCAAATGAATGTTATCGATAATTTGCCATAGAAAAAGATATTGTTATTGAAAATTTACTGTAGGAAAAACTATGTTATTGAAATATATTCCGTGGAATTATTTATTATTTCTCTTTCTTTAGTGGCAATATCACAAGCCTATGGTCTTTAGTCCGAATTAGACTAGAATGCCAAGCGCTCTTCCTCTAATTTTTCACACCAAGTTTTGTAAGATCGTCTTTTAAGCTCTTTTGTGATTTCCCTGGGGTCTTTTTCACTTATAGGCAAGACAATGTCTACGTAAACGTTATACTTTAATATATCTTACAACGTCGATATCAAAATAAGGCTCATACAGCTAGCTCATGATTAAGTCGATAACTATAAATTTTCAATAGAGGAAAGTTTATTATCGAAAATTCATTTAAAAACTGTTTATTATCGAAGAATTTTATGCATAAAAATGTTAATTATCGATAAATTTTGTACGGCCAGAATTTAATACAGAAAAAATTTTTATTAAGAAACATTTTTATATCGAATAATTTTCTGTTGACATTTTTGTTATCGGATATTTTTTATCGAAAGATTTTCTATAGAAAAATGGTTGGTTGTATAGAACAGATTTTTATTATCGAAAAATGTTCTATAGGAACATTTTTATTATCGAAAAATGTTCTATAGAAACATTTTTATTATCGAAAAATGTTCTATAGAAACATTTTTATTATCGAAAAATGTTCTATAGAAACATTTTTGTTATCGAAAAATGTTCTATAGAAACATTTTTGTTATCGAAAAATGTTCTATAGAAACATTTTTGTTATCGAAAAATGTTCTATAGAAACATTTTTGTTATCGAAAAATGTTCTATAGAAACATTTTTGTTATCGAAAAATGTTCTATAGAAACATTTTTGTTATCGAAAAATGTTCTATAGAAACATTTTTATTATCGAAAAATGTTCTATAGAAACATTTTTGTTATCGAAAAATGTTCTATAGAAACATTTTTGTTATTGAAAAATTTTCTTTAGAAACATTTTTGTTATCAAACATTTTTCTATAAAAACATTTTTGTTATCGAAAAATTTTCTTTAGAAACAATTTTGCTATCGAAAAATTTTCTTTTGAAACATTTTTGATATTGAAAAATTTTCTTTAGAAACATTTGTATGCTTTCTGTTTTGTCACTAATTTTTTCCATAAATTTTTCCACTTTAATCTGTTTATTGCACAACTACAATTTTCCTCTCTTCTTCTTTCTCTTAAGCATTTTTAAGTAAAAAGAAAAAATTTCCTTAAAATGCACACGGCTATACTTTTTGTTGTTATTCTGATTTTTAAAAGTAATTTTTCTTAATGCAAGCAGACAAAATACAACATGTTTTATACTTTTTCCCACTATCTTTATCTCTCTTTTCCTTTTTCTTTGTGCATTAAGTATAAAAGAAAAAAGTCTCAATACTTACAATGGCAACAACAAAACAAACAATTTAAAATGTTTGCTAAAGTGTGAAAAATGGTTACGGGTTTCTTTTTCTTTTTAACGGTAATCTGGTCAACCAAAAAAACCCATAAACAGATATGCATTAAGCAACAAGGCAACAATGCATGAAAATGATATTACAAAGAGGAAGAAAGAGAGACAGAGAGAGATAGAAAATAAGAGAGGTTATAATGATAAATAGTTTCAAAGAGAAAAAAGAAGTGAAAAAAATGAAAACTTTTTGTTTTGGTTGCTCTTTAAGTGCTTCTCTTTGTTTTATATTATCATTAGCAGCCGTTCTAATGGGGGTTTTTCCTCCTCTCTATTTTGTTTTGTGTTTTTGTGACGAGATAAAATGTTTAAAGAACAATTATTAAAACTATTAAGAAAGTAACTGCATAGAGCTGGTGGTAAATTACCAGAATTTAAGAAAGGAGAGAGAGTAACGGGATTACAAAAGTACACTTTTTGCAGGGTGAGCTTTTTAATTTTTTTAATTAAAATTTATTATAATTTTTTACTGCAAACACAACAGACTCTCTTTAATAGAATAATTTAAAAATTTAACCATGTGTTCCTAATTACCTGACCCCCCACAGACAGGTCAGTATTAATCAAAGACGATACATTATGTTGTTGTTTTGTGTTCGTTTTTCTTTTATGGATTTTTATTTTATAATTAAAATCAAATCTAAAGTTTGCATGTTTTGTTTTACAAAAACGACAGCAACAACAACAATAAAAAGAATTTTTTAATAATGGCACAAAAACAAAAAATAAAGAAAATAAACAACTTTTAATAAAAAAAAAGAAAGAAAAGAAAAAGCAAAAATAAATTGGCAACCATAACAACGCCTGTTTGAGATCGAAAAGTTTCGATAAAACTTTTTATTATTCTCTGACGTTTTTATGGCAGTTGTGTGTCTACACTACTCAGTAGAGGACTTATTTATGCAGGAAACAACTGTGTTTGTGCATGTGTCTGGCTGAGAATGTATATACCATACGTACATAAGCATGCACATGTAAATCTGAGAGAGAGAGAGATTGTTTGTGTTCCCCATAAGTAACAATTTAATTACAAAAATACATAACCACAAACATATACACGGGTATAAAGTGACAGTATATGTGTGAATACCTTTAAAAGGCATGAAAAGTAATCGAATAAATCAAGGACAATTAAATTTCGCATAAAAACTCAACATAACATTTTTCGATAACAAAAATATTTCTATGGAAAATGTTTTTTCGATAACAAAAATGTTTCAATAGAAAGTTTTGTTCGATAACAAAAATGTTTCTATAGAAAATGTTGTTCGATAACAAAAATGTTTCTATAGAAAATGTTGTTCGATAACAAAAATGTTTCTATAGAAAATGTTGTTCGATAACAAAAAAATTTCTATAGAAAATATTGCGACAACAAAAATTTTTCGATAACAAAAATTTTTCTATAGGAAATTTTTCGATAACAAAAGTTTTGCTATAGAAAGTGTTGTTCGATAACAATAATGTTTCTATAAACAATGTTGTTCGATAACAAAAATGTTTCTATAGAAAATGTTGTTCGATAACAAAAATGTTTCTATAGAAAATGTTGTTCGATAACAAAAATGTTTCTATAGAAAATTTTTCGATAACAAAAATTTTTCTATAGAAAATTTTTCGATAACAAAAATTTTTCTATAGGAAATTTTTCGATAACAAAAATTTTTCTATTGAAAATGTTTTTCAATAACAAAAATATTTCTATAGAAAATGTTTTTCAATAACAAAAATATTTCTATAGAAAATGTTGTTCGATAACAAAAATTTCTCTATAGAAAATATTTCGATAAATTAAAAAAAAAATAAAAATTTCTCAGTTCAAAAATCTATGTTACAGATTTTAAGTTTTTAAATTCACAATTTGAGAGAAACTAATCGATTACGAGGATTTAAATCGCTGAACACTAAATAAAATGCTTTGTTAATGTAAACAAAAGCCCATAAAAAAGTGAATCATGAAAAACAATCAATATTTTAACTATTACCATTATATTATACAAACCCTATTATAAACAACATCTCCTTTAAACTTGTATATAATCTATGGAGAGTCTATCTCGCTCTCGCACCCTCGGTGCTAAAAATACTAGAGCAAACCAACACATTTTTGTTTATAATGGTTGTTAATTTTGTTGTTTTTATTATAGTCGTGCTAAAAAGGCGACAGGTTTGTTGTTAAGGCACCAACTACCACTACACATAAGAGCTGAGAACAAAAAACAAACGAAAACCTTTTTATGCTTTTTTAATTTGGCGCCATATCTTCCCCACTCTCTCTCTCATCAACACGTAGCAAATAAAAATAATAACGTTACTACAACAATATAATATAGAGAAACAGAAACAAAAACAAAAACATAATAGTACGTGCAAATATTAAAGGTAAACAAAATTGTTTGTTTGTATGTTTGTGTGTAAAATTTTCAATATTTGCTTGCATAAGCTTTTCTCTACCACTCCACTATGCTGTAGTCTGCTGCTAGGTTGGCTCTTTAATATGTATTGTGTCGCCCCATTCAAATTAGTTTGTGTGTTTATTTTGTTTTGTTTTTGCATGTTGGCGTTGTTGTTTTGTTACTAATTTTAAACGGCACTGTAGGCAAAATTACCCTAAACAAGAGGGAAGTTTAAAGGCTTTTTTCTCTTTCTCTTTATTTTTTGTATGTCTGCTAAATATTGTACAACATCCGTTAATTTAAGCAGCTGCAGAGTTTTATCAGACACCGTATGAGAGCGGAGAGGTTTTTTGAATGCTAATACGTATACACACATACTTACTTAACAAGTTTTTTAAAACTTGAGTTTGAGTTTGTGTTTTTTATTTTATTATGCTTTAATAATTGAAAATCTGTAAGTGATAATAAATTAAAGAGAATTTTCTTTCTCTCTCTCTCTCTGTTTATAGATTTTATGTTGATAATAAAAGGCGAAGTGTAAAGAAATTGAATGACACAGAATAGGAATGGAAAATCTCTTTTTTATTTTACGTTGCAGGAATATTAATACACACATGCACACAGATAAGCAAGCATGTTTATTATGGTTTAATAAGAAACACAGCAAGCGTTATTTCTCTCTCTCTTACTCTTCCTTTATATAATTTTTGATTTCATATTAAAAAAAAGAGGATTAAAATTTAAATTAATGTGTGTGGCATTGTTATTGTAAAGGAACGAAGACTCTTAAAGAGTTTTTGTTTAAGGAATAGACAGAAATTGAAGTATTTGCAACGAATTGCAATGAATTTTTGCAAGAAATTTAGGGTATTTCTTGAATTTGATGAGAGAGGAAGAGAGAGTTAATAAAGTGGATTACTAGCGAGACTATACCGTTTACCTATGCTGTACTTCAATGAGAAACAAACACAAAAATAGTAAAAATTTAAAAATTTTATAAGAAAAATGGGAAAAATATCGCAAAAAAAAATTTTTAAATAAAAAGTTAAAAAAGAAAAATACATAATACTTAATGGTACCACCTGCCTATTAGCATCGAATTATAGACATCACTAAAAATGTTTAATGTCAAATGAAATGTTATTTCCTTTGGAATCTGAGCAAGTACCTTTTTTCGCAACTATTTTTCCAAAATATCTCAAATATTTTTAAAAGGGTTACGGCCTGGGTATGGGTGATTAAGATGTCTTTGCGCATAATATAGGAGACTATCAAAAAACAATGTGGTCAGTATGCCAGATTTTATACATATGTATGTAAGTGATCATTATAACCCTCTCAGTCAGGGTTACGACCTAGTTTCTCACACCACTTATGTTGTGTGTGTTAATTTTATACATCAGTGGCGAAACGTACAGTCGACTTCGAACGACAGATTTTTGAGGAGCAAATTTTTCATGAAATTTTCTTAACTCTCAGAGTTTTTACCAGAAATCTGCTGAAAGGAAGTCGCCGAAGAAATATTTTTTTATATTTAATTTTTTTGGAGCTGTCTGATCTGGGGTTTGAACCGTGCACTCACTTCTAATGAGCCTTATAATGAAAACCAGCTAACCTGACACCATAGCTCTCCAAATCATAACATGACCAGCATCTGTGTATTTCATTGTTGGCATAAAATTGAAGTTCTGTATTTGGTTTCCATAACTGGATTTGGCCATCAATTTTAAATGATATTTACTTGGATAAGAGCTGTTTTTAATCTGTTTTGCAAAATTTTTCAAAAAGTGTTACTTTTTTTTTAAGTTAAAAATCTTCTATTACATGCAGAATGTTTCTTTAACTGTATATGCAACAAATGTACGGAAATGCATTTGACAACATGCATTTCTTCAAAGTTTAATAAGAGAGCATATTATTTTATTTTTATTTTTTTTTTAATTTCAATATTTCTTAATTTTTATCCTTTTTTTTTGAATTTGAAAAGAACATCGCCCCATATATGAAATAAAAACACATAATTTTCGCTCTTATAGTTAAGAAAAATGCCTATAAAATAAACCAAATAAATCCTCTATTTTTTTACAATTTTTCTTTAATAATTCCTACAGCAATTCATAAAAAACCGAAAAAGAAAAAGGAAACAAACAAACCCCCATTAAGGCTACAAAAAGTAATTTTAAATATACCAAGCACTGCACACACACTGTAATTTTTATTGAAAAAATTCAATGTATACGCACATTCACTTAAAATACACACAAACACACACATATACGCTAAATACAATCAACAAAAACAAAATTAGAGTTCCAGTTCCAGTTATTTCTGTGTGTTCCCATAACCCAACATGGCAGTGTAATTGTTTTTCTTTTTTTTTTTTTGTTTGTTTGTATGCCAACATGTAATAAATAAGAGAAAAAGGAAAGAAAAAAAAGCACAGAGAAAACACTCATGTTATAATAAGAGTACAACAAGGAAATTTTTAATGAATGTTTTTCAAATGCATATAAACACACACACACACACACGTACTCTTATAATGCTGACAGGCATACATACACATATAAACTAATAGAGAAACATTCCTGTTTTAACTCATGCACATGCATATCCATACATTTGTGTATGTGTGTGCGTAAGTACATTTATATGGATTTATAAATAAAAAATGGCACAAATAATGTTTTTTTTTCTTTTTCTTCTTATTTTTCTATACAAAAAAAAATCCAAAGAGAGTGAGAAAAAAATCACAAAAACCCTATATGTACTCTTAAAAAGTCATTATAAATATTTTTGTTGTTGTTATTGTTGGTAACCTACATATATTTACAAGTAAAACATAACACAACAGTTCGCAAAGCAATAATAACTGTTTGTAATAAAATCATTTGCAATCGTAACTAAAGCCCACATACACATACATAAACACACTCACATATATGCAGTTGAAGAAAGGCTGAAAGTGGTGAGAGAAAGTAAAATGATTACAACCATTAAAATTGAATCAATATGTTACAAAAACAAAAACAAAAACAAACAAACAGCCGTTATTTATTCCCATCGCTGTGTTCTTTCTGTTGAATTTTTATTATCGGTGGCCTACAGTGCAGAACACAAAATTGCATAGAAAACGATTTTTTTTTGTTTCATAATTTCATAACGAAGAAATGGTTATGATATTTATGGCCGGGAGGCTGAGAGTGTGTAGAAAATTTTAATTTCATACCCACTTTAAATATGTAAATAAAAATAAATTATTTTTATTCCAGCGTGAAATTTTTTAATTGGAAATAAGCACCACTTAACAGCTGAGGAATTGAAAAAAAAAAAGACTAAAAAAATAAGCAGCAGTGAATGAAATATTTATTTGGCGCCCTAATTAAATGCCTACAATTTACTTTCTAACGATCATTTTACGCAAATGGTGCTCTAGGTGGGCCATCTGTAAGCTGCAATTTTGACTCAAACAGTATCTCATCAATAGCAGCAGTAATGTTGTCTTTCACGGCTGCAATAGAGACTAGATTGTCTCTGTACATGGCAGAGTTTACATACAACCACAAAACCATGAGATTTAACGCCTAGTGAATTACTGCAAAATTTGAAATTAATTGCTCAACAAACTCTTGATGCACGAGGTTCAAGGCACTGCGTTCATTTGGTATTCTTTCATTTTGGGGAAAGAAAATCAGTAATTACCGCCTGATAGCTCGCACCATTAATTATAACATTGCGATTTTCATCATTTCTAAAGGAGTACGGTCCAATGATGACGCCTTCTTCAAATTTTGAATCTAGCATCTCTTCAATTGGTCTTTACTTCTCTTGACACCAAATTTGACAATTCAGTTTGTTGACATATCCATGGAGCCAAACAGAAGATTCGTTGCTCAGTTTTCTGATGGAAAAGTCACTAAACAAACTATGTTGCGGCGTGGAATCTTGCTAAGCTCTTGTAGCAGCTATATATCGTATGTTTCGATACTAATCTTCGTTCTTTCGTAAAATTTTCAACCTGGTCGAATAACATAAGACCAGATCGCGGTCATTATTAATACTGGAAAGCGGTACATATGTACTTTCAACGTACGAGCTCACAAACCAATGTTCAATAAAGTGATTCTTATATCACGCATATAAACAGTAAACAAATATTTTTTGAAAACCATTTTATCGAATTGCAATCACTTAAAAATCGAATCTAATTGCTTTCAAATATTCTATAAACCTTGGTGTTTCTATTCCTATAGCCACTACTGTTAAATTTCTTATCCGCAATACAATTTCTTATTGCCACATAATGTTTACGTAAATGTAAATGTAAAAAAAACAACAACTAAAAACATCAAGAAAAACTGTTAGTAAATCCACAACATAAGGCAGCATGTAATGAATGCATTGCAATCAACACACTCTCTTGTCAAAATCATTATCTTCTACTTAAAAAACAAAAAACAAAAACCAAAAGGAGAATAAGAAAATAAAATACAAAGAAAATAAACAAACAACAAGAAGCACGTAATAATAACGGTATTTGTTTTATTGTATATGGCACAAAAACAACAAAAGAAAGAAAAAAAGATCATTTGTTTGCTTTACTTTTTAATTGCAAAGAAATGCAATGCAATAGTAAAACTACAATCTAGAGTGAGAGAGAGAGAGAGAAGGAAAAAAAGTAAAAGAGCGTAAATTCTTTATTTGTAAATATTTACAGGAGAGAGTGTATAAGAGTGTGGGTCAAATAAAAATAAACAAGAGAAAAACGGAAAAGTTCGTTTAATAATGAAACTTAAGAAAAGGAAAACAAACGAAGGTTTGTAACGACAGCAACAACAACAAGAGTTATAGCATGTATTTTATGTTGTCTTTATTTGTTTGTTTGTGTTCTTAACATATTTAAGCTCCCCCTTTAGTTTTGTAATATGCTTGCTCAGACAGGATTAAATGTGAGCCACTCACTGCAAGGGTAGACGTTTACAGTATCAGGCAAAACTAAGGCACGGATTGCTGAATGCTTGCGTAGCATAATTAATATTTTTATTTTAGTAACACTACCTAATAACTTGTATTCCATCATGGACTTTCAAACTTTGTCAGGCATTTGTTGAAGCCTGTCAAATTAATTGTCGTACCGCACGCTTTTATAGAAAAACCGTCAAAAAAAATTGTTGAATACAATATCAAACCACGTGAGTCACAAGAGTATATAATGAATCCCGAAACTTTCCATGTTTGGAGTGGATTTTGGGTTAGCGACCTCATCGATTCAGAATTTTTTGCGAACGACATTGACCAGGACATCACTGTTCACGGTGAGCACTATTGGTGGATGATTATCAAATTATTTTGCTTTTGGTTTCAATAGTGTGGGGCTAAGTGCCACAAAGTTCATGAAACATTAGATATTCTGCACGACCGATTGGAGGGCATGGTCATCTGAGCTGAAGTAAACTAACCATCGTGCGATTTAACCATGTTTGACTTTTTCTTGTGGAGTTTTCTTAAGTTGCAGGTGTAGGCCAATAAGACACAAAACGCATGGTTGCTCAAGATCAACCCATATCCACCGGCCCAATTTAGTCTGGTTTATGTGTCAGAGTTATGGAAAATTGAACATTTTGCATGCATTCGACCAAGCAAAGCCATGGTGGACATGTGAACAGTATTATATTCCACACATAATCGCATCCCCAGGTCTTTCAAACGAATACAAAATTTCGTTTATAAATCACACACACATTTTGTTTCATTTTAATTTCTAATTTGTAGGCCTTTAATCAAAAGATGCTTTACTTTTGTCCGATACTGTATGTGTGCAATAAGTATATAAACCTTTCGAAAAAAAGGCTCCCCTTTTTAAATTATTTTTCTTTCTTTCTTGATTTTTTTTTTCTACTCTTTTTATAAATTTTTGTTACAAAAACATGACCAAGTGCTTAAATTCCTTGCCGACACTTTTATTAGCTTCACTGCAAATAATAGCCATGACAACAATAACAAAAGAAAACAAAATGAATAAAAAGAATAACAAAATAAAACAAAACAACACAAGAGAAGCAAAACAAACTGGCAAAAAAACTAAAGAAAATAAACACCACTTAAAGCGTACATACGAAACTCTTACACACACATATACTTGCACACATAAATGCAAAGAGAAAGAGAGCATATGTGAGCTGTTTAAAAAGGACAAAAAAAAATAACAAATTTGCACTTATTCACGGAGTAACATGGTAGAGAAAAACAATAACAACGAAATTACACAGTGTGGTGAAGTGAAAACAAAAAACAATAAACAAAAAACAAAAAGAGAAAGAGAAAAGAAAGAAATTAAATGTGGCACGGCAGGCAACAAACAAAATGGGTTATTGACTTCCTGTAATGAAACGAAACAAAATGAAATGCGCTGAATGAGTCAGGATATGAAAGAGGAAAATTTAAGAGTCACGCAAATAAATACTGTCAGTCAGTCACTGAATTGTTGTTTTTTTTACTTTTATCAAGCTTTTCGATGCTCCCCCTTTTAGCAATGCCTTGCCAGCACAAAAAAAAGGGTTTTGGAGGCTCATAACAATTTATAAATTTTTCAAAATGTTTTTAAAGAATTTTAATTGATACTCCTTGACAATGTAACGAGCACTTATATGACGTTAAACAACGGAAAAGGGATTCGCAACTGTTTACATTAAACAAGAGCACTTTTAGTGTTTTTTGTGTTTGGAAAACTGGAACGTTAAATTAAAGCCTGTGATTAAAGCCTACAGCTATGCAGTAGATAACGTAACCTATGTGTGAAATCCAATAGTTATTCGCCTGTTCCCGGGGCTATCATGCGTGAGAAGGCTCTCTCCATAAAAGACAGTGCAGTGAGGTCAAATCATTCGGTTTTGCTACAAAATAAGAGATTAATTGTTTATCAATCTCTTCACCTAATAAGTTCTTTATAGCGAGTTTTATGTGGCACCTGGTGCTGTTCTGTTGAAAGCAAGTCAACCAAGTCCAATCCTTTCATTTTGTCCAAAAAAAAAGAAGGCAGCTATCACCGTACGATACCTTGCTTAATGACTTACTTGAACCTTTAGGTTAGAGGACGCGTACTTGTCAGTAACCTAACCCGGGGGTCGACCCATTGTACAATTTTTTTTTTTGACGGGACGGCGCGAACGCCATTCCCTTTAGACAGGATTACAACCTAGTTTCGCACATTGTGTTCATTTTATCAATGAGTGACTGGACCAACTGTTTAATGTCAACTCTCAGTTTTTTTTTCTGAGCTGAGAGGAAGCCGCTGAAAGAACTATTTGTTCATATTTTGTTTTGTTCGAGCGGTCTGAGGAGGAATAGGCCAACACACTACCTACTAGACTACGGCGACTTCGATACCTTGCTACACTAACCATGTCTCACGTGTTAGCAGGTCTGGAACTCTAGCTGCTAATTACAGCAAATTTTTTGATGTACTCTTTGAGCCAAAAAAAAATCACTTTCGTCGTTGCTGATGATTTTTAGCTTGAAAGGTCAATTTTAATACAATTTTCCTAACACTAATAGACCAAACAAAAAGCGATGTGCTACGTCATCTTACTTTAGTTCTTATAGCAACTGTAGTGTGCATAGTTTTATACCAAAGCCTTTGAATAAAATCTTTCAAATGGACGAATAACCAAGCCCACAACGTGATCTACATTAACACTGCGATATTCTCCTCGATAAGTACTCTTTGTATACGGAATTTTGGTCTAATATCCCATAAAATGAAACTGGTACGAATTTTGGACACAACCCAACCAGTTCGTTGGGTCGATTAAGACGACCATAACTCAACCAAAACGTATTACAGATTCGGAGGTAAGAGTTTGTGTGAGAAAAGTAAAGGCCTGTAAAACATCCAGAGCTGTAAAAATAGCTGAAAATATCTCGCAAAAATCTGAAGGAAGTGCGAGCAGCGGGAGATAATTACCACACTAAAGCGGATTACAAAGCAGAATACCACGCAAAAAGACTTTCATATTAAAAACAAGTCCGAGTAAACGTATGAATTACGCATAAAATTATATGAACGAGCGGTTATCATTTCAGAGAAATATTTAATAAACTGAGAAAAGTAAATACGATGAATTTGGTGCCCAAGTCTGCAAGGCGTATGATTAATAAAAAAATTGTTTTCTCTCTATTTTAAATTTTGTTAATAATTTTATCAAAAAGAAATGTTTGCAAATGAAAAATATTCTTTAAAATCCCTTTTTGAAACTGCTTTTCAACTTTATTAATTTCATTTACGAAATAAATTTAATTGTTCACGTAAAACTTTACTATCAAGTTTCCACTGTTTTAATATTTATACACCTTTCAACACTGTTTAATGAGAAATTTTATCTATAAATTCTCTCAAACTCTTCTTATTTCACAAAACAATACCAAAAGCAAAAAACAAACAAACAAACACAAGCAGCAAGTAAGGAAAATCAAACCAAACAGAAAAAAAGCATACAAACAAAGAAGGAAAACTCTTTACAGACAATGTTATAAAAAAGAATCAGAATAAGGAAAGACAGAAAAAGAGAGCCAAAGAGAGAGAGTGTGTGTGTGTTTTGTGAGAATAAGGAGGAAACAACTGGTAAAACGTTAGAGTTGTAATTATATCCTTTGCCTTTTGTTTTACACAAAAAAACACAACAAAACAAAACTCATTTTTTTAAACTTTTCGATCAAACAAAGCAAACAAGAAAAAAAACAAAAACTACATCGAAAAAGTTTTTTTTTTCTCCTGTGAGTAAAAAAACTCTACCAAAAGTAAGATAACGTTTAACTACCCAACAACCATTACTACTACCACTCTACCTACTATGTACTTACGTACACACCAAAACTTTCGTATCATCATCGTTTTCAAACGGAGTAATTGTTCTCTCTTACACTCATTCAAAACTTTTGCATGAAAAAAAAAATTATAGTAGAACAACAACAACATGAACAACAAGCAATAATAACAATAAAAGTGTTACAACAATACTTTTGCAATTTTTATGGTTTTACACCTTTAAGTGTTTTGTTGTGCACTCACAGCCAAGAACAAGAGCAAGGGTCCGAGTGAGAGAAAGCAAGAGAGAAAGTGCACACGAGAGAGCAAAATAAAAATGGTAAAACAATAATAAAACATGAAAAATTATATTCGCACTCATACACACACACACACACACTAATAGTGTTTCTATTTAAACCAATGCAGTTACTAGAGTACCCTGAAATAAATTGAGAAAAAGAAATAATTGGGTAGGGGAAAAAATAATTTTCAGAATCTATGCCATAATATTTTAGATTATTATTATGCTATCTAGTTACTAGAGTACCCTGAAATAAATTGAGAAAAAGAAATAATTGGGTAGGGGAAAAAATAATTTTCAGAATCTATGCCATAATATTTTAGATTATTATTATGCTTCAACATATTACTGGCTACAGAAAGGATATTTGTTTTCTTGTCTTAATCGCATACAATCGAATACATTAGATAGCGGTCATTGTAGAACTGCAACACTCAGGGGATAACACCTAATTATACAGTGGATTGTGTTGCAACTAGGAAAATAGGTTATGGGAAGGAGGAAGAAGGTAGTAGTGTATGTAGACATTAGATTTAAACTTCTTTAAATTATAAGTGACAGGAAACACAGTTGCAGGAAGTGACTTCCATATACAGATGGTCCAGCTAAAGAACGAATTCTGCCTGTAGCACAGTATGCGATTCGCTAACCAGTGGTCTATTGGATGTTTCTGCGAAAAAGACGAGTGTTATGTTAGAATATATGATTTTCGGAAACAAGTGCCTTTATTTCGCTAGAGCGAAACAGAAGCCAGAAGTATGCGGTCGAGAAGACTCGAAACGGACTTCGAACACCGGCCCATATACAAGGGTTGTAGCCATTCCCTGTTGGATATATGTATGTAAGTGGTATAAATTGTAAAAAAGATCAGATGAAATGAAATATTTCTTGCACCGTCTTAAAAAACCGAGGCATTTCAATGCTTCTTTCGCATCTTGAAAATTTTGCTAGTTCCAGCGTACATCGCTCTGCCCAAAACTTCCGGACTTCTGACTCCCTAATATTTACGCCACCCACAGCTACAGATAATGTAATATTATTGCTGCGTGTCAATATTGATATCATCAAATGAAAAGTTGCACTAACAGTCCTTCTAAGTTTATAGACAGCAAAGTGGAACTTACATAATTGGTAACCCTTCAGTCAGGATTACGATCTAGCTTCTAATGTCCCTAATCAGCGGCTCATGAGAGTTTAAAAAAATGTAAAAATTCAGGAGTTCAAACCACCAAAATTTAATTAAGAATTTTAGTTGGGAAGTTCGTAGATTATGAAATATTTGAACATGATTCTGTATTATAAGCACTAGTGGAAACGCAACGGCATCACCTAGTTTACATTACTTATACAAGTTTCTAAAAACAATCCTCTCGCATGGCCCTCTTGGCTCTAGTATAAGGGGGCGGAGTATCCTTTTGCATTTTACCATACTGACCAAGATATTGAGACTACTATCGGATTTACACTTTGAACTAGTTTGGAGACAATGGCTACCACTTTTGAAAATATTTGTCAAACACCTCTCCACGTGGGGCAACGCTAAGGAGGCAGTGGTCTGGTATGGGTATCTTGTCTAGCAAAGGCGGCAGAAAAGGCTTTCGCAACTCACCATACTGTCTCTAAAAAATCCTATCTGACTCTTATCTGACTCACCCCTCAGGCTAATCTGGGGACAACACCAATCACTCTTGTAAAACGCCTTTTCACGATGTGAGGCAGTAACCCTGCGAGAAACGGGCGATAGTATTTGAATTTTCGCTAGAGTTTAGCTTGTAATATTTGGCGCCAAGGCAACCGGTACATTATTGGGTATTTCTTCTAATGAAATTGACCCTTCAGTGTCTTTCAGTTTTCGTTGACGAAGCAGTACAGCAGTTTCTGTGTGAATGTCTGATCCTATGGTAAATAAAAATAAGGCACCTTTGCTCAGATAGTTTTCATACAGTTGCTGGGGCCAAACATCTGACAAAACAAATTGGCACCAGAAAAAACCGGGGTATATTTGTTACTCAATAAAGTCAAGATGACCGTTTTTGAAATGCATTCTACGCCCTGTTGGAACAATTTAGTGAGAATTTGATGAAAAAAGTGATTTGCATTTGATCAAAAAAAGTAAGGATACCCATATGAGCACTTTCAATGTCAAAAACCCTCAAATTAGGTTAAAAATTGCTAGTAAGAGTTCTTTGTTTCCAAACATGAAAAAATGGTTCAGCAGAAAAATTTATTTTAATGATGAAATCATTGAGGAAAACTAAATTGTTGCTATTATTTTTGCCAACACTGTATAGAAAAGTTTTTTTCCTTTATTTCTTGCAGAATATTTACGACAGCTTCGGTTGCTGTCCGCATTGCCGCTGCAACCGATAAAGAAATAGACCAACTGAACAACAATTAATTGCCATGGAGGCCACTTCCCTAACAGAGCCCGAAAGGCAAGCTAAACTGGAGGAGAGTGACATAGAAACGATGCACTTGTAAACTGCATAGAGCTTAGAGAAGACTGACTGTATTGAAAAATAAAACGGATTTCTTATTCAAAAAATTTTTTTTTATTCAAAACAGCCACTTATTGATTTATTTTGGTAGATATGGAGCCGTGCATACTTTTTGTATAGCAGACTATTATTGATTGAAATAAGGTGCATTTTTGTTTATTTGACAAAAAAAAAGTAAGATTTGTAAAACAAAAGTAGGTTGCATTTTACAACGAAATTACTTTTTCTACAACCTAAGAATGCTATTTTCTGCTGGTGTTTTTTCCAACACAATAATAGCAAAAACAAAATTATTAATGGTTAGAAGGCAAACGTAACACGGCAACAACAACAATGACCGAAATAAAAACAAAACACACACATACAGACCTACGTACATATACCAACTCATGTTATTGTTTTTTTTTTCATGTTATTGTTGACCTTTTTTCGGGAGAGTGGTTATAAATAAGTGAGAGAGCGAGAAACACTGTAAGAGTGAGTAAATGTGTTAGTGTATGTGTGTAAAGCGGAGGAAATTGTAAAATCCGCAGAAAACAATTTTTCATTCATTTTTAACTGTTTTTTTTCTTTTTTGATTTTTTCCTCCTTTTTTTTAATAAAACAAAATTGAGGAAAAATTAAACAAAAATTCTAAAGTTAATATTCGTAAATAAATGAAAGCAAATAAAATAAAACGAAACGAAAGGAAAACAATTAAAAATGAAAGAAAAACTGAAAAACAAAAACGAAAAATAAAATGAAATTCTATTTAAAATGCTCACAAATGCATATTTAAATATCACACAGTCATTGTTATGCTTATTTACAGTTTTAAAAGCTTTTTTAAATCCCTGCTTAATAGTGGCCCGTCATTTGATTACAAAAATTTGTAAAAAAAAATTTTAAATTTAAAAAAAAATATTTTAAAATTTAAAACAAAGTGAAATAAAAAGTAAAATGAATAGAATTAAAAATTGCTGTACTTACAATATCTCTTTGCAGTTTTGAAATATTGAAATTGGCCTGGGCCAAGCGCACACTCAGCGTTGCCACATCACTTGTCAGTTGGGCTCTCTCGCCTGTATTACGATCCACCAGTTTCAGCAGTTTATCCTCTAGACTCTGATTGACTTTTTGCACGCGCTTGTGCGATTCGTATAGACGATCGTATTTATCCTGCCACGCGATGACGCTGTCCTCTAGTTCAGCTTGCCTTTCGGAGTCTGTTAGGCAAGTAGCCTCCATGGCAAGTAAAAGTGTGTCTTTCTCTTGCAAACACTGCTTCAGTTGTTCTATTTCTTTGGCGGCTACAGCGGCTATGGTAACAGCAACCGGCGCTAAAGCATCGCAAATATTCTGCAAGAAATAGAAGAAAAAAATTTTTGTACACAGTTTTGGCTAAAATAATAGCAACAATTTATTTCAAATTCCTTAAAATTTTCAACATTAAGAGAGTTCTGTAGCGAACAAATTAAAAGATTATCTGAAGGCACAAAGTCCAGACTCTGTGGCTTCAAACTAATGCAAGCTCTTTCAGTTTCTGTAGAATCATTTAAGGTGTATGTGATCTGGCACTGTCATACAGAAATCGCCTGTGATGAATAAACGGCACCCTACTGAAACCACCAAATGCAGAGAATTAAAAGTGGCGCATACATATTTATGTCTAGTTTGCCAGACTTTACATATGATTTTCAGTCTTCATATTTAATTTTTTGTCTTCACTAACTATAATTATAAATGATAAGTGCTTTTTATGTCATCATACCGGACATGCAAAACCATTTTCAAGGCCTCTCGACGACAACTCCATGTGTTGTTAAATTAATTTTTTTTTAATGACCAGTGTTTATACTTCCTCGTCTTATTTTTGTAACAAACCAGAACGTATGGTGACAATCGAACCCACAATAACCACACAGTAAGTCATAAATTAGCTCGCTACTTAACATACTACCAGATCAGCGAAAAAGATTTTTATTACCTTTTCGTGTCAATTAACTCAATGCTTTTAAAATAGATTTTAAAAAAGCTATGTTTTTTTGCCTTCAGTTTGTAATCTATTTTTGCAATTAAAAAATTTCTTTGTAATTTTATTCGCTTTTTTAAATTTGATCCGCTTTTGAATTCGTTTTTTTAATTTTCTACGTTTTTATTTGGATTTTTTCGGATTTTTTTTTAATTATTTCAAATATTTTCAAGTGATTTTCGATTTTTTAAAACTTTTTTCTGATCTTTTCCGATTTTTTTAATTTTTTCAATTTTTTTTAATTTTTTCAATTTTTTTAACAATGTGTTGATATTTTAATATGAAACGTCAAAACAATACTGATGTTTTATATCTCGCTCATCATTTAATTTATTTTTTATTATTTTTTTTTAAATTTTTTTCTTAATCAAATCTGTTAAATGCAAATATGGTGGGGATGATCAACAGCAGCTCTCTCTAACACACATACACACGCACAGTGCGTTGACTAATATAATGAAATACAAATGGAATGACAAGAACAAACGATTTGACATCAATATTGTAACACAGACTACAAAGATGCCCTACAAATACAAGCCACATAACAGCAAAAGCAAAGTCTAAATGTTATACTGTTATATGTATAATTAGGCTATAAAAGCTTCTCGAAAACCTGTAAGTCAAGCAGGTTGTTAAGGACAATATATCACATCGAAATAACAACATTTTTATTTAGTGTTTTAAAAACAATTGTTTTAAAAATATTTACTATTTTACAACACCATTAAAAAGCTATTGAGATAACCTTTCAAATGATATATAACATATCTATATTTGCTTAAGCCGTTAGCATATTTACCAGCTTTTAAAATATCACTATCAACTGAATAATTCACCACAAAACTAAAATTCTTCAACAAACACTTCATCAAAGCAAATATGACTGGCAACAGTCCGTTATAACTGTTAAAGGGTACAAGTAAACAAAATAAAAATAAATACAATAAAAACAATAACAAAGAAAACATGACATGCATTATCATAATTATCACAAATATACAACACATTATATATACACACACAAACACACAGAGAGAGAGAGAGAGAGAGTGAGAGAGTAAAAGCATTATAAAACTGTAACTAAAATCATTTGATAACCGCAAATACTAAAAATTTGCCCGATAGAAAGAGAGAAGAACGTATGTAAGCAGTAGCATCCCAAAATAGATAAGCTTGGCAGAGTATTTATTATTATTAAGTAAACTCGAATGATTTTTTATAAAAATTAAAACCACAATCCGTTATCAGTGACACAGAGAGCAAAGCAGAACACAGCAAGCAGTCAAAGCAAAAGAAAAACGTCACTCACTTTATTTTAAAATCATCAACAGACTCTGACCATACAATGTGTGAATGGTGTGTTGAAAAACAATCAACAAAATAAACCTCCCTTACACAGATAAGCACATACACCTCTCCCTCGCCTTGTGCTGGTAAACAAACATTGTTTCCATAATTTATAATACAACAGCAACAGATTTCTTTCCAGTCTCTCTTGCCTTGTGTTGATTAACAAATATTGTTGTCCATAACAACGACAACAACAACAACAAGTGCTATTTACTTAGTTTTATCACATAAAAAGAGTGGACCGTTAAAGCAAAAACAATAAGAACAGCACAACTAAATTATCATGAGCAAAACAAGCAAAGTAGTGTTCAGTCAGCCGGGTACTTCATATTAAACCATCAGAAAAAAGAAAAAATAAAAAAAATAAATAGAGAAGGGGAGAGAGCATAAGTTATTGTTGTTGTTAAATAAAAGTGATAAAAGAAACACGTTGTTTTATACGGAAAAAATAGAGAGAGATAGGGAGAGAAAAAGAGAGTAAAGAGTTGTTTTTGGTAAAGTGATATTTTCTGTCCGTTGAAACACTCCCTATATTTTATGAGAGTACAAATTGCGTGAGCTGAGCTGTGAATATTTTTCAATAAAAGAGAAACAGAGAGACAGTTACAACGGTAACCGAAAAAAAAAAACAAAAGCATCGATTTGGACATCACTGTCTAGAGCTGAAATAACTGCGATTTATTACCATTCGAAATGATTTTGTAGCTTGTTTCTGTTTGTTTTGTTTAAATATCGGTTTAGTGTCGTGGCGAACATTATCGATGTAGTGTAGTATACAGTGATGTTGACTTACTATAACAGATCACGTGAGTTCAAACCTCTGCTATGACATCTTGGCAAAAAGTGATAAAAAAAAAACATAACGTTTCTATCTGCGTCTTACCAAAGAAAATAAAGTATAAAGAATGTGAAAATATTTCACGACGCGAGGGGAAAGATAGAAGAGAATGATACAGAAACCAAGAGCGTAACAATGCGTTGTTCTCATCGTGCGTTTTTGTTGTTTGACCACTTTTTATTTATTTTTCTGGTGTTAAAAACAGACGTCGTCACCAATGTCCCTTAGGGGAAGAACATCTTCGGCTTTTTACACACAGAGGACACGAACAGCAAGAATGTTCGTTAAAAAGAGCGTAAAAATCTTGTCAGTTTTTAAAGAAGAAGGTTCATGTCGCTTTTTTCAGACTTCAATGATACACCCAAAGAAATATCACAGTAGTATTCACTAATATCAATGAGAAATGATTTCGATTTTTGGAAGAATACTTGCCAAGTTAAATACGGTGTCTTAGTGTCTTAGTGCAGCACAATTTTTCTATATTTTCCGATCATATATACATATCATTGGGTTAATAAGTAGACTTCACATTATTACTAACAATTTTCCTCTAGGTTAACGCATGCCTATGGTTATGGATTAGTGAGTGAGAGAGAGAAAATAAGTTGAGAGAATTTATTTATTTACAGCCATATAAAAGTGTTAGTAATATACTCTATTTTTATTTTCATTTCATCAACATACATATGTAAAGCTGTCTATCTTTGGCTTAATAAATTTGGATAAATAAAAATAAAATAAAACACCGATTTTATTATTAAAAGAACATAAAGCTATCCATCTTTGGCTTAAAAATTAGGCTATGCTTTTAGATAAATAAAAATAAAAAGAATAAAAAACCATTTTTTATTAAAAGAAAAAAGCGAGCATTCCAAAGCATTTAAAAAAATATACTATGGGACAAAATAAAATACGCCCAGCTAATGACATAGAAAATGTTTAACACAAAATATTCTTCGAGTGTTATTCTGAAATAAAATGATAAAGCATCCGCAACACATGTGTTCTTGTCGCAGTCTGATCGACAACTAAATCAAAAAACACAAGAATACATACACATGTACATACGTACGATGAGAGCAACACATTGTTACGCTCTTTGTTTGTGTTCATTTTCCTTCTGTCTTCCCCCTTTCATCAAGAAATGATTTTTAAAAATATTTTGGTGAGAGCGGGTCGTAATGTTACGACACGCCATAAGAAATTTTACTTCTACATGATGCGTATTCTTTATATCCATATTCTTTGGTCTTACTGTCAGCAGTCTTCTGACAAAAACTCTGAGAGTAAATAAAATTGCCATGAAAAACTTCTGAAAACCTGTCATTGGGTGTCGACATTAAACTGTATTCATGGATAAAATTAGCACACACACAAAAGCTAGGTTATAATCCTGACTTAAGATATGTAATGATCAATTAAGGAAGTTATTACTGTGTACATAAAAAATAATGATTAAAGCTTAGTTTAATTAATACTCTGCACAATTTAAAACAATTTTTGTCACAATTTCATAATTGTAAGGATGCGGCAGGTAAAGAAACTTAGCTTGTCTGTGCTTAATATGCCAGTAATTCCAAGTAGTAATGCTGGTATTGGAAGACTGTTTTCAATAAAGAACTTTAAATAATAAAAAAAATGTTTCAAAATGTAAAAGAAACGACATTTTGCCGAGTGTTGTAATTGACCAATTATGTATGTATGTAATTGAATTTAAAGCAGAAGTTAAAAGTAGATCTGCAAAACCCCGTCACTATCCTGTATTGAGATCAATCTCGATTTTCTCTCTATCAAACGATATTTAAAGAAAATTTTTGTATTTCTTTTATCATACTCAGCAACTAAAGCTAAATAACCGCTAAGAGAGAAAAGAGAAAATCCATAAGAGTAAAGATAAAAATGAATCTCTCTCTGTTATTGAATTCAATGAGTAAATAAAAGATTTTCTGATTCACAAATACAAACACAAATCAAATATTTTCAAAATATTTTTACTCTTCAAATAAACTAGATTAGAGTAGAGTGCTGTGGTGAGTAAAGAGAGAGAGAGTGTGTGGATATGTAACAACAAATAATATCAACAAACAACATAAAGGCAACAACTGCATTAGAAATGATAACGTTTTAAAGCCACAATGTGTCTGTGAATTTCAAATATTTTTAAGCGAACAAAACAAAAATAAAGTACACACATACACATACATATCTTGTTTTAGAGAGAACAGAGTAAAAGTTACTCAATGAGTTTCAAGTGAAGAAAATAAGATAAGAAGACGACTGCTATTGAAGTTTTAAGTCAACAAAAAAAACATGGTGTGCTTGCGTGTGTGTACAAGTGAGAGGACATGTGTATAAGAATAGTAGGGTGGTGAGTAGTATTTGAAATATTTGCAGAACAAGAATTTGTGGAAATAAATTCCTTTAAAGCAACGTATTTTTGTCTTTTAAGATAAAATGAAATGTCATCCATTAAGCGTTTTTTCTTTTTGGTTTAAAAAATGTTTCCATATTAAAATTAACTCAATACGTGCTTGGAGATTAAATTAAATTGCAAAACTCCATAGAACAAAAAATAAAAGAGAGTTAAAACTATGGGTTATTCTGGTTTAAGACGTACGTATGTATAAGGCATATATAAGGCATATTGTCCCTATTATACAAGAGATGTTAGAAATCATTCAAAAAAATTGTTGTTGGCGCCATCTAAATGGCGAAAAATGTAGTCAGGATTTATGGTCTCGATTATTAAATACAAAATTGTGAGTTATTTTGACACAATTAACTGTGAATGTTCATTCTAAAAGCATAACCAATGAAAAAAAAACAATAACAAAAGAACAAAGAAATTGCGTGAACAAGGACAAATAAAGATAAAATTACAATAACAAGTACACAAGGAAGTTCACAGAAAACCAAAACAGTCGCAATAACAAGTCAACCGTAAGAATCTAGAAGTTGCGAAAGCTAAACTAAATAAATAAAAATAATAAGTATAAATAGGAAGAAAGGTAACGATGCGTTAAAGTTTGATTTTTATTAGTTTAAATAAATAAAGAATTATTATTCAAAAAATTTATTTCATTTCCATGATTTCAACATATCCAAAAAAAATATATGCTCTCCCTTTAGTTTATTTCACACAAAGTGTTTAAATTTGCCTTAAGAATTTAAATTATTTTTCAAAAGAAAATTTATTTCCTTTATTGCCAGCTCTTTAAGACCAGGCCACAATTAATTATTTCAAATGCTAAAGAGAACCATAAAGAGCAACAAACAGACTTACAAACAGTCACAAAGAAAGACAATAAATTCTCTAGAAAAATAATTTTTCTTTGGTCATAACTCTACAGATTCATTTAAAGAAAGAAACCCAATAAAAATGTTAAAGTAATTCATTAAAAGCAAACGGGGAAGGGTAATGAAGATGAAAACCATTGTCTATTTTAAGGCTTAAGCAATTAAATAAATTCATTGCATAACTAAGGCAAATAAAAGACAAAGACAAAGAACAGAAATAATAGACAAAAACAAACAATAAAAATTGATTTCCTGAAGACAAATACCAAACGAAGCAGTCTCCAGCAGTGGAAGCAAGTGAGAGAGAGAGAGAGAGAGAGAGAGTGAGGGAGAAGTCGTAGAAGATAAATTAAGGGTAAAAGGGAATTGTAACAGGAAAGTAGAATTTTCTTTTGTTTTGTAAAGGAAGAAATATTATCGCAAGACTCTTTACAATACATTTTCTTATGCATGCATGGTTTATGATGTATCATGGCTTTGGCAACTTGACATAATAATTATTTAGAAATTAATCACGGCATACTTTGAGGGTCACACTCATGCCATAAATACACCCAAACCTGTTTTTACACGGTTTTTACGCGAATTTGAAATAACACGGTTTTTTTCAACAAATTTACCATTTTTTTGTTCGCTCCTTTTTATACGGAAAAAATCGTTTAATCCCGTTTAAGTCCCAGTTTGTGCATAAAAAATAATGTGGCATCATTTTTTACGCTTTAAAAAATAAATAAAGTCCAATAACTGCCAAGTTGATACTTGACGGCCTTCAAATGGCAAATAAGTTGGCAGAACACTTTTTGACATGTGATAACATAATTGAAAGAGCTGTGAAATTTCAATCAGACCTACAAACATGTATGACTAGATACAGAGAGCTCTATAAAGAGCAAAGTTGGATCACAACGCACTATAACAGAATTTACTGTTAAAAGAAATAAACCAGCACCAGAAGCAGCTACTGAAGATGTAGAATATATATTTCTACTGTCGAGACTGATATTGAGCCACCCCAGCAAAAGAGAATGCGCTTGCTATCAGAAACTGACTCCGAATAAAATAAAAAAAAAATTTTTTGAAAAAAAATTCCGTTCCTAATTGTCTTAAGAGTTTGATAACTAATTTTATTTTTATAAATGGAAGAGAATTTTTAAGGTTTTTCTTTATTTTTTTATAATCATAAAATGAAATAAAATAAAAACTCTGTGTATACTATTGAACTAAATCTGTGCGTTTTTATAAAGTTATTTAATTTTATAGGCATATGTAGGCTGCTGCATCAATCCTATGTATATCTTTTCAGTTTGTTTATACACTTGTATACATACATAATATTTGTCTTTTTTTACGCGTTTTTTTCTTACACGGTATCCACTGGAACGTATCTACCGTGTAAAAAAAGGTTTGGGTGTATAAACAAAAATATTTACTCTCCCACACTTGTTTCCTTTCTCCCTCTCTCATTTCAAGTTACATTTAATCGTGGCATTTACTTTACATTTTACATTAACTCTCGCTCGAGTTTATAACTGTAAACTACCTACACACGCTCTCAGTTCCCCTTACTCTATTTACAAGTTACAGTTTTTCGAGTCATTAAAACCCGGTAAGGCTTACAGTGATAAAGTAAAATTCGTGAGAATATTTGAAATAAATCGTTAAGGCAGCAGAGAAGATTGAACATTTTTGTTGCTTTTTATTACGAGATGTTTGTGTTGTTCTCATCTCATCATCATAATCGTAAACATCATTAATGTAAAAGTCATCATCATTATATCTTTCTTCTTCATCTACTACTACTACTACGTCTACTACTACTACTCGTACCTACTTCATGGACATCAATGTTTATTGTCTGTCTCTTTCAAGAGATTAAAATTATGCCTAAGAAACAAATGAATATGCCTATAAGTACAATGGGTGATAAAATATGTGGCACAATCATAAAAAAATGAACGTGTAGGGAAAAAGTTTCAATTCACATAGTAATGTTTATCACTACACTGCGAATAAGATATTTTTTTTTTTTAAATTCGCGATGGGTATGCATTACATTGGTACACTATGCGAAAATTATGTTCCAAAAAGAACAATATGTCCCTAGGGAATTTAAACAGTAGGGGCACTCGCTCCTCTTACTATGAAATCTGATGATGAAACAGCTTCTAGTCATGTTGGAACAGGTCGAGTGTGTAGGTACTGATATTACAATTTCGAGTAAAATAATGGACTCTATTAGAGATATGTAGGAAGCAACTTACACCGAGGAAGGTCTGCAAATGGCTATCATCGAGTTCTGCTTTGGATGTGTATCGTGGTAAAACAGATGTGCTACTAGAAAGTCTGCTGTTCGAAACTTAAATTCAATCACGAGTCTCAATTCTGGAAAGAAAACAGTTTTGGATACCGAATATCCTTAACAGGGTAAAAAAGCCTCCATTGCCCTGTATGCTTGGTTGTAACAAAGCCTAACTGTAGAGCGAATAAACAGACCAGATGTGTCACAATCATCGAATTTTACGGACTTATCTTATTTAGTTTGTGCGAGCTTCTAATTGGCAATGCCAGATGGGTGGCTTCGGATGCGGGCAGAATTAATGCGTGCTGACTAAAGCTGAGTAGAGGGCGCATAAAAAAATCTGCTTAAACATCAAAGTAGTACGTTCTAGATGGATCTTGAAATTATAACTGGACTTTGCTTATGGGCACACTCATGCAAAACGTATTGGTCTTGAACGCTTAGCATGTGACTTCTGCAAGAGCTGTAGAGATGAGGAAGAGGCGGAAACTGTTCTTCACCTACCAAAAGGTGATTTTTATCAGCTTATATGGCTGATTTCAACAAACTATTAGTATTGGTATTAGCAATCTAAGACTTTTCGTCAGAAGCTCCTAATAATTCTAAGACTAGAAGAAAATCAACCCTTTCATGCCCGAATTTTTTGGGCCAGAGCTAAAAATTTTTTAAGGACATGTGTTTGTTAGTCATGGCCTAAATATGAAGTGATATTAAATTCAGAGTCCTACGTATTCTGGTTTTACACGTTTTCAACCAAGCTTGTTTACAAAAAAAAATCTTTTAAAAAAATTAAAAATTACGGAATTTATGAACAAAAATGTACATTGTTGTCTATAGGCAACATCGGGCATGAAAGGGTTAATAATTGTTTTATCACAATGAGCTTAATGTGGTCCCTTGAAAGTTCTCTTTACTTCATGTAAACTAAGTACACTAGTACTACGAAATATTAAAAAATATTTCTGCGGCGACTTCCTCTCAGCAGATTTCTGTCAAAACCTTTGAGAGTAAATAAAAAAAATGCCATGTAAAGTTTCTTAAAAAAAATCTGTCGTTCGGGGTCTACTTTAAACTGTGGGTCCCGCCATTCACGTATAAATTTAACACACACAATATAAGTGGTGCGAGAAGCTAAGTTGTAATCTTGAGTGAAAGATTGTAATGACCAGTTATGTATGTATGTATTTAAAAAAAATATTTTTTCTTTACTACAATTTAGCTTAATAATGCCTTGTCACACTGTAATTGTAATCAAATCCTTAAAACTAAGAATAGGAAAAGTGAGAGAGAGAGAGAGAGAGAGAGCATTAAAGTCTGTAAAGCCAGTGAAGACAATATGTTTTCATTTTGAAAATTACGAGATTAAAATTCATACACAATAGAATAAATAAACGAGTGAGTGAGTGAATGAACGAATGTGCTTACGAACAATTGTTTACTTCGGCGTGTATGTGTGAGTTTGTGTAAGAATAGAAAACGAATGAGTGTGTAACCAAGTAAGAGCATAACAATAAGAATAAATGACTGCATTTGTATGTGTGCGTGTGTTTATAAGGTATGTTTATAAGATAAATTTTACTAGGAAAACAAAAACAAAAACTACACACACACACACATTTGAATCATGCATATGCTTATATATGTATATGCACACACCTATAAGCATATACTTTAAGCATTTCCTTATAAAAGAGATTAAGAATTTATTTCCATTGCTATACAGGTAAGAGAGGAGAGCGAGATAGAAAGAGTGTATGGCTATAATACTAAAATGATGAAGCCTGATTATGTTTACAAAAGCTTGCACATGTGTGTGGGTGTGTATGTGTCGTGTAATAATTTATTTCTAAAGAAACAAAACGAAAAAAAAATAGAAATTCTTTTTAACACAACAATAATAAATTAAAAAGAGAGAAATAAAAGCGAGAAATAAAAAGAGAGAAAATAAAGCAGAATTTTTTCACACTTATTATACCGCAATAAACCAGGCAGGCAGAAGTGGAAAGATATAAAATTTAAATTGTCTATGAAAATTGAGTGTAAGAAGAAGAATTTCTTTTCTTTTTTTTAACCTTAAAATTAACATTTTCATTAAATTTGTTTTCTCTTTTTTTTCTTTTTTATTTTTTAAGAAAATAATTATTTTTAACACACATTCCTTTGCGTAACTTGGTATTTATTTTATTTCTGTTCAGTCTTCTCATATTTGTAACCTTATATTGTGTAAATTGAGTGTAATTCTACGTGTTGTTGTTTACTTTTTTTTAACAATTTAAACCATTATAAGATAAGAGAGAGCGAGAGAGAGAGAAAGAGAGAGAGTGAAAGAGAATGCCTGTCACTGGCTTAGCATTGAATTTTAATTTAAAAACTAATTTAAATTTAATTTGAAAAACTCTTTAACGAGTTTTTAACTGCACAATAACAAAAGTTATGAATTTCAATGCCGAAAATTTTTATACAATTTTGACTTGCTTGCAAGTGGAATGGCAGCTTTATTAAAAAAAAAGAGCACTTAAGTACACCTAACGGCTCGTTGTGAAGTTACGTGAAAAGAGCTCCCAGGACTAACTAGTAAGTCCGGATTAAATGATCTTGCTAATTAGGTATTAGGGCTTCAAATAGACTGACTGAAAGTTTAATGAATTTAATGATCGAGGCGAAATCTAGCGAACGATAGCTCCGTTAGACTATGGTGAAATCATGAGCCACATGAGATAAACTAGTGTCACCCCAGAAACAGATATTGCCAAATAAAGAGGAGAATTCTCTCTTTCTACTCAACCGAACGGCAATCGATCCAGGAATCATTAATAGGTAAAAGAAGTACCTCAGCATGCACATCCATAACATACCCCGCGGGAATAGATACATGGCGGGAATAGAGATGGCCTTTCACATTCATTGGATGCATAGTTACCAGAGATATTCCTGCAACCGGGAACTCCTAACAGACCGACACAAACTGCCACAACAGTCGATCAAGAGAGTCGCGACATACATATGTCAACTAGTTTAGACTTGATGATTTCACCCCAAAAGTTGTCAGAAAAGATAAAAATGCTAGTACTACGAGATCCCTTACTCAGTATCAATTTCACAGCTTAATTTATGGCCATCACCTTGGAATATCTGGTATCAGGAAGGGGGAGAGATATCCTAGTAATAAGCCCTTCCACAGACTGAGGTCACCAAGTTTAGAATCGTCCACGTAGACTTTAACAGGACCAATGAAGCAGACTATGTCAGAGCAATTCTGCTATAAAATCTTCTGTCAACAATAAGTTCAGATGAGCTGTAATGTATTTCAAGCAAATTCTGCCAATCTTCAGACAAGATAGTGGAGTACCCAGAGGAGAATAAGATAGACTCAGTAGTATTATCGGTTCTCAAGTATGTCTACATATAATGTGGTGGGCGCTTAGAAGTTCGTCTCAGTCTTCATTCTAGATAATTTGGCGCCACGAAGTTGGTGGCTAAGGAGCTGGCGACTATCGGATGCTGAGGCCAGGAATTACGAATTATGTGTTTAGGATATGGAATTGTGACAATGGCGTGGTATTGGGCGGTCATGCGACCTTCACTGCTGCCTTAATAATGGATGCTGGTGCTGGAGTCTTTTGTGGGCACCATGTCCTACACTGGACTGATTGCGCCAGGTTATGTGGATAGTCAGGTTGCCTTAAGGGTTGGTAAAACCCTCACTGGGCTCTTGAACAGGTGATGCTGTGCAGGATTTCCAAAGAACCATTTCAATTGCATAGCCCCATGGGAAAAAGTATTTTAAACTCTAATAAATCTATTCCGAATGTGTAAGTCCACTAGCCTTTCGAGTATGGTCAGGAGCCACAATTAACTAACGGCAGACTGCTTACACCCCTAAAAGCATGCACATTTCATTTAAAATATTAAAAACAGCCTGAAAATATAAAATCTTAAATTTCTTAGAACCACTAGGCCTTAATACATGCCTTAATAAAGCTGTTATATTGATTGCACTTTTTTTTAACTCAACTACAGCATGTGGAATAGTATAGCAAAGGAGAGATGGAAGCGAAACTGTAAAAAGTTGTCATTTTCTATTACTTTAGCGGGGACAGTCAACGTTAGCAGCATCATTATGGTCCATTATTCACTTGCAAAGTAAAACACTGGAATTACAGTCTTGTTGCCACTTTTTTCCTTTTTCGTCTTTCGTTTTTCATTTTCTTTTGCTGTTCAACGCCATTATATTGTCTTGCCATGCCTTGTCTTGCCTTGTTTTGTTTCGTTAGCAATCATGTCATTACTTGTTATATTTACAATAACTATATTTTAAGCAAAACTACGAGGGGCGTTAGCAAAATGAGTAGACTTAAACAACACAAACTTTAAGGTTCTTATGAAAACTTTTATACACCAGCCTGGTATCAGACTTCATTTCATTTCGTGTTAGGTTTTTTGAGGCATATTTTAAGGCGTTAAAATTTATACAACAAAACGTAATAATGTTTTTATTGCGCAATAACAACAACAACAACTCTAATGAGCGGAACAACAATGATAGTCTAATGATTACACAGACTTAAGATTTAACAATTTGCGGCCAACAACATTCCGTTAAAAATTGCGATAAGAAATGAGCAAAAAAAAGAAGCATAACAAAACGGGGTAAAAATTAAAATGAAAACATTACAATCTAATTTTGTTTAAAGACTACTTTTAGGTGTTCTATTTTGTATACACAATTTATTTGCTTGTCTAAGGATTTAATCAGCTTTGTAATCTTTGTGGACAAGCCAAAAAAAAAGCAAAACAAATTACTCTGTAGTAAAAATAAAATACACAGTGATGAAGAAAATTAAATAAAAAAGAATTAAATTTAAATAACAAATAAAACATAAACCCCCACCCTACCATTTTATAAAATAATACAGAGGCAAACAGCAAAATTTTATGTGAAGTCTTCCGTTGGTTTACATGGGAAATTACAAGCGCTTGGTTTTAATAAACCAGCATAATTTTGTTTTAATTGTGGATTATTGTTGTTGTAATCATTAATAGCATTTGTTGTTCCACAAATTAAAAAGATTGTTTAACAAAAAATGACTCAGAGTGTCAGTAATATAGGCTGATAGAGAGTACGCATTGCGTCAGCTGTCCTGATCACCTGTGCACTCTCGTCCAGATCAACTAAGGTTATATTTGACTCAGAGGGCTGAGCTGATGACCTTAAGGCTCAATGCAGCTAAATCCCGTCCTAACTTGAATGCAGACATATCTGGAACAATTATAAGGTTCTCGAGAATTCCAACTAAAGACTTCTGGTTTGAAAATCCGGAGGTAGCCAGTGGGACCCCTAATAAGCCTCAGGCTCAAAAATACTGGAAAGTGTAGACTGTGGTAAATATATCACAGGTTCTAAAAAAATGTTTCTATCGGCATCTTGCTCTCAGCAGTCTTCTACAAAAAGTCTGAGAGTAAAATAAAATTGCCATGAAAAGTTTCTTAATACTCAGTCATTCGTAGTCGACTTTAAACGCCCCTATTGCCACTGATAGATAAAATTAACACGTACAACATGAGTGGTATGAGAAGCTAGTTTGTAATCCTGACTAATGGATTACAACCCAATTACATAAGTATGGCGAACTTGTTTTATTCCGCACTTAAACTAGGAATTCTTGGGTTTGTAGTAAAGTTTTTTAACCACATTAACAAATTATTAAATTAAATTGGTCTTCTACTTAAACAAAGAAATCTATTTTTCTCTATTCCCCTTACTCTTACATTTTATTTCCCATAAATTTCAAAAGGTAAAGCATACTATAAGGCTTGAATAACATTCAATAAACTATAGCATGTTTTAAGGAGATTTGATTTGTAAAAACATAAATATTTGTTTTCTTTTTTTTTCTCATTTGATTTAAACTTAATTAAAATTCCAAGTATTTTATCGAACCCACAAAAACAAATTAATTAATACTCGGCCACTGCTACCACTGCCACTTCTCTAATATCGGTTATTGAAAAACCATAATAACAACAAAAAATAATAAAACTATAAAAGCAATATATAAAGAAAAACTCACTTGAATTCATATTTTAAAACCAATTTGATAAGCAGCAGTAGACTGTACAAAATAATATTTTATTTTAATAAACCATCGATAGAAAAAAATGGGTAAAAATTTGTGGTTTCTCCTCCCAGATACGCTTAAACTAAATGCGGAAATCAATAAAGCCACCGCCACCAGCAAACTCATCATAGCTCAGGAGACCCATTTTCTTTATGTATTTGGAAAATATTTTCCATTTCAATTTATTCGTTTATTTATGAGCATAATGAGCATAATCGGGCTTAATAATACTGTTTAATTTATAGCATAATTAAAAATCGAGGCAAAAGGCTCTTTAGGCAATGGCCACTAGAAACGCAAATAGAAGACAACACAGGAATTTTCAATTCAATTATGAATTCCTTGTTATTACTTGCATTCACACACACACACCCGCATATCGGTAAATAGGCCTTTAAACAACCAAGGAAAAAAATGCACAATTTTTATTGGGGTACATAAAAAGTAACCGCGTTGATTTGGTAAATTTCTAAACAAAAATTCTGTTCATGGAAAATCAATCCCCATTGTAATCAATAAGTCCGTGACTTTTTAAATTTCTAACCTCTTAAATGAAAGAGCAACAGTGCCCCCGTAAACATACATCTGTCAGTTGGCGCCTGTAGATATACCTCAAGATATAAAGAAAGTAGTGATATTTACTTTGAGTTCAGTCAAAGACAATAGACCACTGAGGCCATAGCAAAAGTATCGTGTTCGTAGATCGGAACTACAGATATCGGCCAAGGAACTGAGATATATAAAGGCCTCACAAGCGTATCCTTTAAACCCCATGGTATTCCTGCTACAGGAAACATTTTCCTATTGATTCAACTTAAGGAGCAAACAGAAAAACAACTTAAACGTGCATTGAAAAGCACTCGCATTACTCAGCACGTAGAACAAAGTACACGTATATACACTTGTGGACATACAATTAAGTCATTCATGCATGCGGTTTGCCAAAACCCACCTCCATAAAGACGAAAAATTTTGGAAATTAGTCGTATGGAGTGATGAGTCCAAGTTTAATATCTTTGGAAACGATGACAGACCCTATGTAAGACGTCCTGTCAATACACAATTAGACCCAAAGTACACCAAAAAAACAGTAAAGCATGGAGGTTCGTCAGTAATGGTTTGCGGTTGTTTTACCTCATCCGGCGTTGGTGCACTGGTAAGAATCGATGGGAAAATGACTGCGGAAATGTATTAAAACATCCTACAGAACAATTTGACTAAAGATTATGAGGACGAATTACCACTAGCGTGGATATTTCAGCATGATAACGACCCGAAGCATATATCTCGGGTAGTTAAAGCTTGGTTTGCTGAGGAAAAAATAAGAGTTCTTGATTGGCCAGCTCAAAGTCCCGATCTGAACCCTATTGAAAATCTTTGGGGGAGCGTAAAACGAGCAGTTCCATCAAAAAAACTAGCAGCAAAAAGCACTTTGGCAGCTTATCCAGGCAGAATGGAATAACATTAGTTCTGAGCAGTGTCGCAATTTAATCAACTCAATACCGCAAAGATGTACTGAAATAATACTCCAAAAAGGGTACCCCACAAAATATTAAAGGTTCAAAATAGTTTGGGTGAAAAATAAAGCAATTAAATTAAATTTTCAATATTTTTTTCAGATAACTTAATTATGTGTCCACTAAAATTTTAAGTCTGATATCAACTCCGTACCAAAACATTTTTTATAATGAAAAACTATATAAGTTTTTGTTGTTAATTAATTATTAAGCATATGAAATTAATAAATATTAGTCGTTTTTGTGTCCATTTTTCTTAAATCTTTTTAATTTTTACAAAAATGAAAAATGTTGCAGTGACTTAATTGCGTGTCCACGAGTGTATATAATCGATAAATAGCGCCCTAAGAAACAAACTGGCCGGTTTCAAGCAAGCAATCTTGCATTGACCGTACCAACGCTAAGCAAGTGACAGTGCAGCAGTATGACGCGTGGTGGACAGCTCTCTTTCTAGCTAAGCAGATGATTGGTATACAGTAGCAGTTTCTAGGACGATAGGGTTACCAAATGTTCTTGTCCCTCTGTGAAAATATTTTGGATAATTGTTGTAGATAAAGTGATAAGCAATTTGCTCATTGGGTCCTACTGTTTCTCTATAAAATAACGCTTTAACTTCCTATGATATACGTTGTTGAGGTCATCCTTTCTCTGGGGGTTGTCAGAAATCAAGCAGCTTCCGTAATGCATTATTTAGTGGGAGATAAATACGTTTAATTGTTAAAATTCGAAAACAACGATGATGATTTTGTTGCCTTCTTCCGGATTTGAAATCAAGCACTCTAACTACCACACTACTCTCCACCTCTAAAGCTAGTGTAGATAATAAAATTCTTTGGTATTTGCGATAAAGAGGTAGCCAGCTAACGTGTTAGAAGAAAATCGTCTGTGAAAATATGGACCCTTTTGTAGCAGACATTGAACAAATATTCTCTTTCTTTCAATTTGAAATGTTTTTCTTCTTCCTTCTTTCCTTAAACTTTTTTAATAACAAAACATAATGAAAAATTACAAAAATGACAGCAATTTTAGATTGGTTGGTAGAATGGCAACCCATGTGCATTGAAAAGTTGTCTATCCATCCTCTTCCAGCTTCCAGTATTTGAAATAATCTGCTCGTAACAGACTCACGTATTGTATTGCATTTTATTTTTCCTTTTTAGCAATTTTGCCTGTTGTATTAACAAAAGTTGTTACTTTTTTTTTGTCGCATCCATAAAGTTTAATTTGTTTGTCTATTGATTTTTTTGGATAATATGGTTGGCAATGCTGTTGGTTACTCTTCTGACTTCATGTGTTTCGTTTCGTTTCTTTTTCTTACTCCTTTATTGTGTTTACATTCTTATTGTTCATATGTTTGTATAAGAACACGGCAATAGTTTAACGATTAGCTGGTTTAATTAAGCAATAATCTACAGTTACAAAAATAATTACTCTACTACTCTATGTATCTCTCTCTGTAACACTCTTTTACACTCACCGTGCTCTCTATTGTCAACTTATTATGCTATAAACACATTCGACGCGCCAAATGCTGCACAGCAACTTGTTAAAAATAGTATACATACGGAAATGCTGCTGCTGTACATTTCTGCTAATTCCAAGCAAAGGTTTACACCACCGAAAGGTGTGCTCTTTTTATTTTATACAGCAAGTACAGAGGACAGAAGTTAGGAATACTATCTGACAGTCAGGCCGTGTTCTACGCACTCAACTCCTATGAGTTTGACTCAATATTACAATGGAAAGCTAAATCTGCTAATGAGCAGGCAGATCAGCTCACGGTTAGGATAGCTTCCATGCCGCTGTTGACGCCACAACTTTTCTGTGGAGTAAAAGGAGGGGTTTGAAAGGGTATGCTTAACGAAATATGAAAAGAGGCAGACACTCTCAACTCAACTTGAACGGGTTTGAAACAATCTTAACTTTTGTTTCGTAATTACAATGGAAACTGATTTGAGCTAAGCATCATGATATCAAGAATTAGCGTGAGGATTGCAACAAGCATTTTACCAGCATCCTGAAGGCGATTCGAGCGTCATTTAGGTGGAGGGTAGAACAGCACATCCTCTGGTAGCGGTACTATACTGTCTCTAAGGAAGAATGGGTATATATTGTTTTTTGCTTCCATTTTGTTACAAAAATCAATCGATGTACATAAAGCACTGATTCTACAAATAGAAGTGTGAAGTCGCCGTGGTGTAGTAGGTAGTGTGTTGGCTTACTATTCGTAAAGACCGGGTTCGTATCCCAGGTCAGACATCAAAAATGAAATATGAAAAAAAAAATATTTCTTCGGCGACTTCCTCTCAGCAGATTTCTGGCAAAAACTCTGAGAGTAAAATAAACTGCCATGAAAAAGTTTCTCAAAATTCTGTCGTTTGGAGTCGACGTTAAACTGTAGGTCCCGCCACTCACGTATAAAATTAACGCACACAACATGAGTGGTGTGAGAAGCTAGGCCGTAATCCTGACTGAAGGGTTGTAATGGCCAATTATGTATGTATGTATGTATTTTGTAGAAAATCGATATATCATTGTGATATATCATCGATATATCATTGTGATATATCATCGCTATACATATCATTGGGATATATCATCGATATATCACTGTGATATATCATCGATATATCTTCGATATATCATTGTGATATATCATCGATATACATATCATTGGGATATATCATCGATATATCATTGTGATATATCATCGATATACACATCATTGGGATATATCATATCATTGTAATGTATCATCCATATATCATTGTGATATATCATCCATATATCATCGATATATCATTGTGATATATCATCGATATACATATCATTGGGATATATCATCGATATACACATCATTGGGATATATCATATCATTGTGATATATCACCGATATATCATTGTGATATATCATCGATATACATATCATTCTGATATATCATCGATATATCATTGTGATATGTCGTCGATGCTTCATTAATATTTGCTTTTAATGCCCATTTTGATGCAGCCGCCATTAAAATAATTAAAGCCGCCTATAAATGCTGCTTGACTAGGGCGACAACTGTAAAATCGCTATGCTATGCGCATCGTATGTGTTCATAGACTAAAGTGTACCCACTTAAATGTAAACAAAGTGGGAAAGGACAATCAATAGACTAAATTTAAGTGAGCAAATATCAAAAATAACACAACAGCACTATGTTGTTGCTGTTCCTTCCATTAATGTAAATGTTTAATAACACCAACAACAGCGTTTTACATTAATGGCATATTTGTAAATATTGTTGTTTGTGTTTTTTCCAAAATTAATAAAAATAAAACAACAAAAATGTCTAACAGAACAAAAAAAAAAACTGTATATGAATGAGGATATTAATCAAAAAATCATTAAAATTTCTCTTCTCTAACATGAATGTATGAGTGAAAATCTCTTATGAAGGTTATTATGAATTAGGAATAGCAAAACGAAAAGAGCACAATATTTTAAATTAAAAACAAAAAAAAGAACATGAGAATATAAATGTTGTAACAAAAATAGAAAGAAAAAAATTCCTTTACCACTACACCCAAAGCGGAATTAGTGAAAATGGATGCAAATAGCTGCAAATGGGAAATGGATGATAAAAAAAAATAATTTTTTAAATATTTTTCCCTTAAATAATTCAAGGTTTTTAAAGATACTCAATTTAAATCATAAAAAACTAAACAAAGCTAAAGGTTTTTGATGCCATGTATGTATATGAAATTTTATCCCTTTTTCGTTTGCACAACTATTGCAGAAGAAAATATCTTCCCCTCTATGTTTGCACTTGGAATAATTTAAGCAGCTTAAAAAGTACCAAAAAAAATCAAAAAAAGTACCAAAAATTTATTACAAATGCATATTAGTTGGCTAATATCGGACCAAAGATGCCAACTGTTAAATAACTTTTATATGAAATGTCCTTAATTTAGTGAAAGGTTTGCCATTTGCAGACATAGACGGATGTTTTACAAGCAAAGAAAAACGCATACAAAAGTCGTGACTAAAATGTGGCCACATTTCGCACATTGTAGTGTAATTATGGTCGCCAACTGTGCGGGGAATTGTATGAATTATAAAGAAAATTCCAGGAGCGTGGAAGCATTACAAACGTTGTTAGGCCTCTATCTCCCCACAACGTACGCAGTGACAGAAATATCGCTTCTGTTTGAGAAAGTGTAGCGTATAATCTTTTTTTGGTGATTCCAGGGCATTATCGGCACTTTGGACTATCTTACGGCTTATTGTGATGTATTTCGTATTTGGTTCTGCATCTTCATATAAAGTCCAACTCGCTCAACAATTACAGCGGACTGACTATACACAACAGCCCAGAGTAACAGGTTTTTAATGTGTTTTCTGCAGCAAAGTAACTAATTTCTTCACTTGGTGTTTACATATAGGCTGCCTTCCAAAATGTTAGTTGCTTTGTGTTTAAATATCGTGTTTCATAATGCCGCTGTACAAAATGTTTACAATGTATTCTATTTTAAAACGTCGTCAATGTGTATTTTTAACGCAGCCAAAAAGCAATCAGGCATCGGATTTATAGTTGATGCATTGTTTGGTTACTTTGCATATCTACAAAGTTTATATACAGTAGTAGAACTGCATACAAACTTTGTATTGATACATTTTGGATGGCAGCCATATTCACCTCGAAGAATCTAGAAGTGATTGTGGAGAAGCCATTGTATCAGGAAAAAGTAACTATTTGTAAAGCATTACGACCACAAGTGTCATTGGGCCGTATTTTTACGAAAATAACACTGGAAAAACTCCGTTACTTACAATTCAGAGCGCTATGACACTAAAAAAAATCAACTCTTTTTGGATAATGGTTGACAAATAGGGATTTGAATATGTTCTCTGATAATCGAATATCAATTAAAACAATAGCATCCAAGGATACAGGATCAAGAACTGTGCTAGAATATGAGAAGGTACTCCAGGCTTAGAGATAGTCATCAGAGAGTGATCGGAAATGAGGAAGCGAATAATCCGGCTAATAGAGTATCATACGGCAACCCAATGCTTTTTAGTGCATTCAAAACAAGGCTACAAAAGTAGACGTTAACTTCAAATCGATTATTATGGACAAATACTGCTAAAGAAGTTTTGGGGAAAACACTTACGAGCACACTGATGAGCGTCCTTACAGGACACTTCGCCTTATTCGTGCGCTTAAACCGCGTAGACGCGATAGACAATAATGAATGCAGGGCAGATGGTGAAAGTCTAGTAGGAAGTGTGTAGATTTATTAGCCAAGACCGTACGGTTCAAACTCCAGCCCAAACATCTCGAACAAAATGAAGAATGGCAAAAACTCTGAAAGTAAATAAAGTCGCCATGAAAAGTTTCCCAGATATTTGTCTTTCGGAGTCGACGATAAACTGAAGGTCCTGCCGCTTATGAATAAAATTTAAACACACAGCATGGATGGTGTGAGAAGCTAGGTTATAATCCTGTTTAAAGTTTTGTAATGACCAATTAACTAAGTAAATAAGGACATATGGGGAAGACATCGAAACGATGGAACACTTTTTATGTCATTACCCATCTTTCGTAAGCACGAGTTCCCAATATTTTGCCTAAAGCACTTGTAATACACAACTCATCTCAGAGTACTGGACTAGAAGAAGCTAACGAAGTTTATTACAGATTTCCGCTAGAGATTATGATTAGCATGCAGTAACGATGAGCATACAATAAGCGTACGTAATGGCTTAGGTGTATGCCGATAAAAAAAACATTAAAAATACTCAACCACAAACCCGATCCTGGTTCGCAAGCGGGAGAAGACGAACAAAATGATTATCGTGTATTTCCCCTCGGAAAATATAACAAGCGAAGGTTAAGCAGAACCACATTACGAAGAAGGGTACGAAGAGTAAAAACTGAGGAAATTTGCAAAATTCACCACAGTATGACAATCTAGTACATTTTAACAGAGCATCTTGCTTTAAGGCAATGACCAATGACAACCCTGTCATTTTAGAAAAATAAGAAATAAAGCTGAGATGCTTTATCACAGTCTTAAAGGTCCTTAAAGGAACGAAAAGGAATAACAAAAAATCCAAATCTTTTTTTATTTAGAATTAAAAGGAAAAACTTCACCACAAAACAGAAAATTTTGAACATTTTGAAATAAATTGAAACAAATTTTACGCACATGAGCCTATTTTTCTTTCTTTTTTGTTTCCCTTTTTTAACATCCATCAGCACGTGTAGGTATTATTGCACGAAACCATTGTTTGACGATAGAGGTGGTGATGGTGATTGTGACGGTGATGGTGGTGATGATAAATGTTAGTGGATTTCCAGAATGTATTCGTTACAACAGCAAACCGAATGCCATTTCCCAAATGTTTGTAAAACATTTCAAATTTTTTTGGCACATGGCCAAATCATTTCTTTATTTGGGTGAAATATTTCTTTCCATCTTGTTTTTTTTTTTTGTACTGTTGCTGGCAAATATGAATTTCTATTAAATTTTGTGGCTTTTTGTTCAAAAAGTATTTTTGCCCACATTTGTTTCTTAAAAAAAAAGTTTTTCTTTTCAAATTGTATTTTGGGGTATATTCTGTAGCATTGGTTGTTTTTCGTTTTCAGTATTTTGTTAACTTCCGGCATTAAATGGGTATCAAAAAGATGGCAACACAAATAGAGGAAATGTTTGATGCGAAGAGGCAAATGTAAATGAAAATGAGCGAAAGGTGTTTCCGTAACACCTTTCTCTTATTTCTACCGGCAATGTAAAAGAAATTAATGCCGACTTTTAAGCTTAAAATAAAGAGGTAAACAGAATTGCAACCACAAACGTAAACCCCTTTATTTTAATCACTTTTAAGTTTCTATTGCTAAAAAAAAAAAAAAATATTTCTTTTGATTACTTATCGAATATTTTTTGGTTTTGAAAAAAGAAAAAATCAAGACAGAGACACAGCAGTATTCACTTATCGGTTTTTTAATCAAACTTTTTCATCCAAGCTAGTGATAGATTTAGTTTAGCAGCTTCTAGGATGATAGGGTTGCCGTTTGTTCTTATCCCGAAATAAAGTCTAGAAAATTGTGATTGAATACAATGGGTGGAGTGTAGGGAAACTTCGCTCATTTTATTCTGTCTCAAGAGCTAATGTGGCCTAATTTGTCTGTGATGTTATCCTGTTCAGAGAAATCATTTACAGTAGGACCTTGATTATCCGTGATGGTCGGGATCGGAAGCATTCCGGACAATCGATTTTCCCGGTTAATTGAGTACCAATTTTGGCTAGTTTTTTAATAGATATTTTTATTAATTAATAAATGAGTATGTACACTGGTGGCCAAAACTAAAGCAACTGACATTACACTTTGATATTTTAGCAAATATGTTCCGCTAAAAAGGTTAAAACTGGATGATTTTTGGTTTTTATGTTTACACATTATTCAGACTAAACGTAAATGCAAAAAATTATAATCAATTTACTTAAAATATTGCTTTTCTTTCAAAATAACGAAATAACCATAAAATTCTAGTGGTCAAAACTAAAGCAACTTTCGTACTTCTGTAACAAAACTTAAAAAATAAATTAATAGTCAATAGCGTAACCCTTATTTTTAATGACGGCAGCACATCTACGGGGTGTTGAATCAATTAGCCTCTTAATTTGATCTTTAGAAATGCTGTTCCATACGTTCTGGATACGATTAAAAATGGGGTGTTTATTTGTCCCTAAATCCCTTTTTATTTTGCGGTCAACTATGCTCCAAAGGTTTTCAATAGGGTTAAAGGTCTATCGATTAACCTAGCCACCCGAGAACAATTTCTTTTGATTGACTCAACCATCCCTTAACAAATTTTGAAGCATGATTTGGGTCATTGTCATGTTGGAAAACCCAAACCAGTGGCATGTTCTCTTCTGCGTATGGCAGCATTACGTTTTCCAACAGATTTTTATAAACAAATCGATCCATTTTCTCAGTAATTTGATAAATTGGTCCAACTCTACAGCTGCAGAAGCAGATTTAAATGCTCGGAAACCATCAAAGAAACCATTTATTTCCCAGAAAAATCGCAGAGCCAGGTTAGCATTTGGAAAGGCCCATATTGGTTGGAGTCCTGTTCAGTGGAGAAGCATATTGTTCTCCGATGAATACAAATTCAATATAAAAGTTTCAGACATGAAGAACTTCACCGTAAGGAGACCAAAAAGTTAACGCCTTAAACCGCAATATTGTAAAGGAACGGTAGAAGATGATGGAGGCTCAATAATGCAAACAAATAAGCAAACCAAGCTTTAACTACCCAAGATGTTTGCTTCGGGTCGTTATCATGCTGAAATATCGACGCTAGTGGTAATTGGTCCTCATAATCTTTAGTCAAATTGTTCCGTAGGATGTTCTTATACATTTCCCCAGTCATTTTCCCATCGATTCTTACCAGTGGACCAACGCCGGATGAAGTAAATTAACCCCAAACCATTACTGACGAACCTCCATGCTTTACGGTTTGTTTGGTGTACTTTGGGTATAATTGTGTATTGATAGGACGTCTTGCACAGGGACTGCCATCATTTCCAAAGATATTAAACTTGGGCTCATCACTCCATACGACTAATTTCCAAAATTTTGTCGTCTTTATGGAGGTGGGTTTTGGCAAACCACAAGCGTTTCTGAATATTTTTTTGGACACATTAGGTTTTCTTCTCGCAAAACGTCCGTGGAGATTATTTTCAGTCAAGCGTCTTCTTACGGTCCTTGCCGATATTTTAACAGCGTGTTTCAACTCAATGCACTATATAATCTGAGTAGATGTGAGGAATGGGTCAGCTTTACTCATCCTGGCTAAAAAAATAAGCGTTCTTGATTGGCTAACTCAATGTCCCGATCTGAACCCTGTTGAAAATCTTTGGGGGATTGTAAAACGAGCAGTTGCAGCCAAAAACCCAGCATCAAAAAGCACTTTGGCAGCTTTTCCAGGCAGAATGGGATAACATTAGTCCTGAGCAGTGTCGCAACTTAATCAACTCAATGCCACAAAGATGTACTGAAATAATACGCCAAAAAGGGTTCCCCACAAAATATTAAAGGTTCCAAATAGTTTGGGTGAAAAATAAACCAATTAAATTAAATTTTCAATATTTGTTTTCAGATGACTTAATTATGTGTCCACTTAAATTTTAAGTCTGATATCAACTAAGTACCAAAACATTTTTTACAATGAAAAACTATTTAAGTTTTTGTTGTTAATTAATTATTAAGCATATGAAATTAATAAATATAAGTTGTTTTTGTTTCCACTTTTCTTAAATTTTTTAATTTTTACAAAAATGAAAAATTTTGCATAGGTGACTTAATTGTGTGTCCACAAGTGTATATACTGTGCATTGCAGGCCTGAAGTGGAACAAGAGCTCACTAGAAGACAGATAAGCTATCTCCAGGTATAGGCTTGCAAGACGGTAACTGAAGTTATAAAAGAACTGTCCAACTGGGATATTAGGGCCGTAATAGAGCCATCCCTTTACATTATTATAAGAAAAGTGCAATGAGGAGTGCTTTCAGGATACAAAACGGGTTAAAATCGTATGTCAAATCGTATGGTCATGTGTTCGATCACAGACCACATGAATCCTAAACTGGTTATTCGCAGACAAATCGATAAATCGGAAGCTAAAAACGTTCTCCTATACCGCCCCGTGGACAGAACCAGTAAAGTCCATGATTTTTAGGTAACTAGGCTAAGAAATAAAATGGGGGTGCGGGTTCTCCTAAGAAATGAATCATTCAGTGGTGTACGATTAGACCAAAGACAGACAGAGGGGAAGTATGTTCGCAGTGTTCGGTATCAAAGTGAGATATTCGGAAACCATATCGAAAGTCGCAGTTATCCTTCAAGTCGAAGTGTACGGAAAGTACAGAGGTTGGGGCATAGAGGCAATCAACCCGCCAGTTAAGCACTCTTATGAGTTTGTTTCGAAATTAATGTGGTAATGTGGCCTGAACTAGCTGAATCAGTTAGGCAGGGAAAAATATAATCATCCTTTGCTGTATTCGAAGTCATAGGCAGAATTCAGAACAATGACCAGGTATATGAGCTTGCCAGAAGAGGAACTCTTCCACATCAGAGCTAATGAGCCAAAACCTTTCTGTAGAGAGGGAAATGAGAACAGGCTATTTTTCTCAATCCAGATAGGGCTGAGACAATCTAAGCAATGAATTCACAGGGCATATAATGCTCGGATTAAACATTTTTAACCGATGATAATTGGATACGGGTTAAATCAAATCAAAATGCAGGATTTGGAATTGGGAGAGAAGTCTTTTCAAGCTAAACCTTTCCATTATGGCACATTTTTTGTAAGCACACTGTAGTAGTGATCATGTAACTCATCATTCTTGACCCAGAATAAGCTACAAACAATTTTTTAAATAAAAATACGTGCCGTTGGACAACATACTGGTTATGATAGTAATAATAATATGCTCTCTGGTGTCTAGTTATCTGCTGTACGGATCTTTTTTGGAGGAAGATTGAAGCCTATATTTTTTATAATTCTCACAAAAATTTGTCCCCATTACTTCTCTATAAGATCGACAACAGTCCTCTGAAATTGTAGATTTCATATCCATATTGTAAAAAACAACAATTTCTATAAAAAATATGAATTATTAGCACTTTAATGTTTATTTTAAATGAGAATTTTCTGTTATAAACAGCCTCTCAAACCTTAGGTATATATCACAGACATATACTCGTATATGTACAAACAAATATACACACATACATACATACATATGTATGAATGTAGGTTTATATTTCAATATTTTCCAATTCAACGAACTTCCCATCATTTCTCGTAAAAATTTACTCCATTTTGTACTGGCAAACGTTCATATGTTGGTTGTAACGTTTCGTATTGTACGTCCGATTTAATTTTTTTTCTTAATTTTTTTTTTTTGATTTATTTCAACCCCAAATGGTCAATAGCCAATGTAATTGACCTTATGAGTTAAAATAAGTTCTTTCATATAAATATTGCCATACAAAAATATATAGAAGGCTATCTATATACATACATTAACAGCAGTCAACAACTAAATAGTAGTCTCCCATGAAGAATACATAGACAATGAAATTTTTCATTCAAAATGAGCTTTTTTTCAACTCTTTAGTCGGGATTACAACCTAGGTTGTCATACCCCATATGTTGTGTGTGTAAATTTTATCCATGGCTGCAGGGGCTTACAGGTTAAAGTCGACGACAGATTTGCTAAACTTTTCATGTTACTTTCAGAGTTCTTGCCAGAACTTTTTACACTGTTAAGCTAGGTTACATTAAGCTTAAACTTAGCCCAATTGGTTCTTATTAAAGGTTTTGTTGTAGTGCCATTATTTAATAACTCCAATGTCTACAACATCTATTTGGCATTTCTCCCTTCAAAATCCAGTACATATTCTTAAACAACGTGGCACATTAGTGGTGCGTTCTAAGTGGTGAGGAAGGTCAAAACCTTCAATATATCTTAAATCGCAGAGGAAACAGCAGATTTATTTTTTGCTGAAATCGCCTTCTACTTCATCTCAGACCCCTATGACATTATCGATCGCGGTGTTACTTCATAAAGTGCGAGAGACTTTCTTTGTCTTTTAAGCCTGATCATGATTTCTTTTTATTGCTGTTTCAACAACTATAAAATTACAAATTATCGTTCTAACCTAGCTTTCTACCAGCTTTCTTTCTAGGTTTTAAGAATTAGTATCTCACCAATGTATTATGGGGCCCGACTTATTTTCCTCTAATTTTTTCTCATATATACATACATAATTAGTCATTACAACCCTTCAGACAGGATTACGACCTAGTTTCTCACACCACTTATGTTGTGTGTGTTAATTTTATACATGAGTGGCGGGACCTACAGTTTAAAGTCGACTCCGAACGACAGATTTTTGAGAAACTTTTCATGGCAATTTTATTTACTCTTAGAGTTTTTGCCAGAAATCTGCTGAGAGGTAGACGCCGAAGAACTACTTTTTGTATTTTATTTTGATGTCTGGCCTGGAGCTCGAACCCTGGCTTTTCGTCTAATAAGCCAACACACTACCTACTAGACCACGGCGACTACATTTTTTCTAGTCGCAGTTTATTTGCTTCAAAACTAGGGCATGAACGCGTAAGAGGCAGGCTCTCCATGTTAGGGCATGTCGCACAATTAAGAGAGTTGTCATGTTCGTATTTATAGAGGGTATTGAGTTTCTATTTCCTCCATGGCCATAAAGAAATTGATTGCGATAATAGTTTATGGATAAGCCTGAAAGGCCCACTTCACTTTAAAGTCTGACATTTTATCATAAATCCCTCTCTCTCTCTCTCTCTCCCTCTCTATCTATTAGTGTTCTACCTTTCAGAGGCTGTGTTACCGTAATGGCCTTTTTTATTTCATCTGTTATCCACCGTAGGTTATTGGCAGCTTTCGCCAGCGGCTTTCAGATGATATTGATATCTCGGACAGCTGCATCATCTCCATTACATTGGCTACCGTCAGAGTCAGGCCAGTTACGTATTTCAGTTCTAAACGATGTTCGCTAATTCCCGAGCATTTGTACACAAAATGTTCCCTAAATTCGCCTTCATTTGAACGTTGATGATATCTCAGTAAGATGTTGTCCAATGAGATACATTGTCATTCTTCTTCTCTCTGCAGTGACTAAAATTTCTCCTCAAGAGTTGTGATGTACGATGTGATGATGTAACTGTTTAGGTTTAGGTCGGAGTGGTAGCTCTGATATCACAAAGCTCACTTGAGCACGCATAGCGCCCCGTTGTGATGCCACGGGTGAACGCAGTCCCTGTACTGACCAAGTTCCACCAAAATCAGGGAATAGGAAGATTACCCTACACTGGAAAACCAGCCAGAAAGTTTGATGAACGAAGCTATATCCTTGATATCAATAGATGATAGCTCCGTCAAGCTGACAAGAAGTGGAGAGCCAAATAGCCTACATCTACACCTAGCGAGAGATGGGCACTGACAAAGAAAGTGGATAACAGTCTCCTCTTCCTCAGAGGAAGACTGCATCCACGGCAGAAGTCGTTAAATGGGAGCCTCATTCTCTCCGCGTGTTTACCCATAACGCAATGACCTGTAAGCACGGCCACTGTGGTTGATATGACGTCACGACCAAGACCAAGTAATTGGTTAGTACGCCTTCTATCCATCAAGGGCCAGGTGAGTCTATCGGTGTAGCAGGACTCCTCATTGACCGAGGATAGGTTGGCGCCCCGAGAGAATTTCTGCGCAATGTCCAACCTAACCGAGGCAAGTGGCATACTCAGTTCAATTGAAGAGGATTCCGGAAGGAGCGCACCAGCTCTGGCGAGCTCGTCGGCCCTACAGTTTTTCTCGGAATGTTACTGTGCCCGGGGACCCACAACAGTGAGACACTCGTGAAGCGCCCAGAAAGTGATATAACTGTATTATTTCCTTTCCAAAAATGGTTATGGGAATAATGTCAGCTACAAGACTAAACTCGAAGTCCCGAACCCTTTTGGTAATGTATTGGCTTGTTAGACGTGAAATATGAAAAAAATATTTCTTTCGGCGACTTACTTACAGAGACTTCTGGCAAAAAAAACTCTGAGAGTAAATAAATGAAAAGTTTCACACACAATATAAGTGGTGTGAGAAGCTAGATCGTAATCCTGACAGAAGGATCATAATGAGCAATTAAGAAAGAAAGACAAGACTAAGCAAAACCAAACATATGATATCTCAAGCAGCTCCTTCTCATAAATATATTTCCTGGCTTAGCTCAGCAAGCAATCGCTCAGCGATTTTTTTCGCACTAATTTAAGAAATACGAATACGAGTCAAATATACATTAAATTATTATAACTAATTAGTTGTCCTGCACTGTAATAGAATAAGCATTGACGATGTTGGTCAGATGATTGGTTATTATATCGTTTGGTCCCTATACGCTATGCAGAAGCGCGTGTATTGCTACATAAATGTGAACGTGTGTGTACGTACATACGTCTGTATGTATGTATGTACGAGTGAGTGTGTCTGACTGACGTTAATAAATGTTTCTGTAAATGGCAGAGACAGTTAGTCAGTCAATATGAAAGCAAAAAAGAAATGAAATTCCTGAGATGACGTATTATTGTGAAATGGCCAATACAATATTATTATTATTATTGGTTATATTACTATTAGTTTTGTTGTTGCTAATGTTGTTATTGTTGTTGGCAATAATTTATTTATTTACGTAGGCATTATAGCATTCAATACCAGAACAATAAAAAAAATATAAATAAAACTTTACCGTTATAATCATTACAAGAATATTATGACCCGGTTTCTTTGTTGGCTTCAATGGACACAATGACTGGCCTGACATTAAGAAATTATGGAGGGAAGGTATGGTGCGATAAATTTTTTTTTTTACAAATTTTCAGTTATTTTTTCTTGGTTTGTTTTTGTTGTGTTTTTTATTGCTACTAACAGGCTATCACACGCAAAACACTTTGAACTTTGTGAATTTTTCCTTAATTATACAAGCATTAGAGGCTCTTGATTGCAGACACTGGCGCATTATATGCGAATCATTAGGAGTTTCCGGAACGAAGGACTACTACTTTATGATGCAGGTAATCAGACCAAGATTAGCATTCAGAACAGAGAGAAAACACAGTAACGTTAACTTCCATTTAGCCCAGATGCTACTGCATAGCCAGCCGAGGCAGCCATTTGAATGAAATTATTTTCCATTATTAACCGGAAGGATTGTACCTTCAAATAAAATAAGAAATTTGAGAAAATATTCAGTAGTTTTTTTTTTAAAGCATTTTCAAAAAAAAAAAATTATTTGGCGGACACTTTAGAACAACTAGAAGTGGTTAAAATTTGTTTACTTTTAAAGGCCTGAAGGTCTATTTATCCAGTTGCAACCAACTTCACACCCATTCAAAAAAAAAATGAATATATAATCCTAGCCTTAGAGCATTACTCTTTACAAAAACAAATTTAAATTACAAAAAAAAGAAAGAAACGGTAAACTAAACTAAACAATAGAGTTTTAAACAAAACTACTGCAATATTGTGTGTCACGTGCTACAACACCTTATACGCCATGTGTTTAAAAACAATTTTTGTTTTGTTTTGTTTTGTTTTTATGACATAACCAAACTTAATTTATTTCATTTTTCTCTTCATGCCACTCTCTCTCTCTCTCTCTCTTTATAGCTTTTAGTTAGTGCAGGTACTTAATTTTATAAAATTTCCAAAACAATTATTATCCTTTACAGTAAAGGGGAGGGGGGGGGCTGGAGGTATTAGTGGAAATGTATGCATTCTAATACACCCGTATTAGTATTTTAATTGTGTCTACTTTTACCACCACAAAGTATTACTTGCCAGCAAATAAACGAAAGTTGAAACGACAGTGCGGATTATAGTTATAAAAACTCATTTAAATTTGTTTTTTTTTTCGAACTTTGCAATGCTTTTGAGTGCATAGAGAATTTGCCGCTTTTTTCCTTTATAAACTAATTAAACGATATCAGTTTGAATAATAAAAAAAAGATGGTTACGAAACAAAAAAAAGAAGCATTACAGTGAGCGTCAAAAGAAGCTGCACATTAAAAAAATATACATTAAATAAATTACCGTTATTTTTATTTTAATTTTGTTTCATTGCCAGTTTTTAAAATTAAAACAAACAAAAAAAATACAAAAAATTTCGAAATAATGTCAAATTTTTGCGGGCACTCTCCATAGTGTACAGTTTTTTTTGACCCTCGCTGTATATGTAAAAGATTATTTATTTTATAAAGATTATATACGTACATATATGAGATTACAGGCCTATTTATATACCAATAAACAGCAGAAACAATAATAGAACGATCTGCCTAAAAAACAATCTCTGAATGGAGAAGGATGGCTGTAGTGTTGTAACTATAGGCCGAGTTGGGATTACAAAACTTTCGAATTATTGGATGAATGCCTCGCATATCGCATTAAATTGACAAAACATTCTACATCGCCTCCTACTTGCATGCAGAAACAAATAGGTTTTAAAGATAAGATATGCAATAATGAAATGATGGACTAGCAACGAAGACATCTAAAATGTCAGAGCAGGTGGCTAAATAGTTTATGGAAATGCTTTTAATATTGCACGGCATATTTGGCCCCTTTAAATTAACTATAAACAGTCAAGGCAGCCATCTAAGAGGGCGGTAACCAAATTAATGAAAAAAAAAAAAAATTTTAGAAAAATTTTATTTATTTCTCAGGCCCAATAGATCCTTTTAGATCGTTACACTTTACATACAATAGCTGTGCTATCCCAGATTATTGGCGAAAACTCTGAGAGTAAATAAAAATTGCCATGAAAAAGTTTCTCAAAAAGTGTCTTTCGGAATCGACTTTAAACTGTAGGCCCCAGCACAATTAACACAAGCAACATAAGTGGTGTGAGAAGCTAGGTCATAATCCTAGCTGAAGGGTTGTTGTAATGACCAATTATGTATGTATGTACATATGTTATGTAGTTGTGATATCCCGTTTAAATAAAAAAGAATCCCATTGACCTAAAGTCTCGCCAGAAAGGTGCTTGACAAAGTAATTCTTTCTGCAAATCATTGTTTCCATGGCCATAGGAACAGTTGACGAGTGAGGTGGTGTTTTGTCTTGATGAAACAACACCTTCTTTCAATGCAAATGGTAGATACTGTATTCATTGCTTTGACTATTTATTGAACTCAACAGTAAGGTGGAGGATGCATTCATCACCCATGGTTACGAATCGACTCAAAAACTGTGCTTTACATTAATGAAATATCTAGAAGCATTTTATTAAAACATCTTTACAAAGCAGCCGCAACCATCTTATATATATGTGTAGGCCTTTAGATAGATCGAAAGGAGAAGATCATCATCTAGATGGTATAGCTCATGCCTTAAGCCATCGCGTCATCTAATTACAAACTTGCCAGTGGGACATAAAACAACGAAATTTTTTTAAAAAAGTGTCCAAATAATACGCACCATAGTATATCTTCCTTAGAGTTAAAAGCAGACATAGACTTTGTTTCCCTGAACCCCTTTGACGTTTAGTTGTTAATAGAATCCGACCTTACTTAGCTCACACACTGGCAGATCAGTCGTACATACGTACATACATACATATGTACAAATGTACGTACCTACATAATCGGTTATTACAACCCTTTAGGCAGGATTACGACCTAGTTTTTCTACTCAGAGGAAGTAGCCGAAGAAATATTTTTTCATATATCGTTGTGTTGTTAGAGGTTGAACCGTGGCCCCATGTCTAATAAGCCAACACATCACTTACTAGACTACGACTACATACAGATCAAACGTATCTTAGCCAAAAAATCAGTTTATGGTTCGGTGACAAAAGCATATCTCTGGTTTCCGATTCGATTACCCTATCCTATAGCCTATCTCTGATCAAAATGATCCCCTTTCGAATAAAAGGTTATACTTCCGCGTTTTCCATTCAAGCAAAACTTCGCGCTAGTATTTTAGAAGTCGTGTAGACTAATGCTTCATAAATTAGCATTTAAAGTACTTTCTCAACAAAAACCAAACTGTAGAGAAAAAGCGAAAAAAAAGAAGGAAATTATGAAAGAAAAAGTATCCCAGCTGCGGCAATATTTTGCACATGAGTTTCCTTTTTTTTTTTTGTGATGGAAAAACCAAAAAGGAATTGAAAAAAAATGTTACTGAAGCAATAAACTGTTCTAAGCCAACATCAAATGGTTTAAAAACGTTTTCAAATGTTTTTCAACGCTTTTCGCTTTTTGTCTGACTCTGAGAGAGTAACAAGGCAACCAACAACGGTGGCGTATGATTAATATGCAAATAATATCAAGTATACGTACAAGAGGTAACATACTGTAAAGCAGTATTTATGTTAGGAAAGTGATTCATTTTTTTTTTTGCTTAATTTTAATCTCCAAAATAAAAAAATGTGTGGAAGTCTTTAATCAGTTGAAAAAATAAAGTTTTATGGCGTCTAATATGTTTGCAAAGTTTTTGCATATTTTTCTTTCTCTCTGCCTCTGCCTATCTCTCTCACCATCCTCTCGTTATTAAATTATGTAAATAGATGGGAGATTTGAGAGAGGTTACCGCTACAGTTATGACAGGTGCATAATGCTTAAGTAAAATAAAAATTTAGGCAAAAAGAGAGACTAGGCACAGTGTTTACCTAGTGAAGAAAGGCCTTAACATACATTTGCCGTGGGCAGATACAAAGGGGCTGCATTGTTGAGTCGTCAAAGCACTATTTAAACGCTGGAATTTTGTATATTGAGTAAAATAGGGGACCTTCAAAGGGTATTGGTACTCTAAGAAGGGATGCACTGGTCGCCATACTATAAGTGTGCTAAAACTAACAACGATCAGGAGCTATATGAAGTGCATAGAGCACTTGATTCTTCAAAACTAAGCACCCTACAAGTTCCTGATAGAATCTGAACTTATCAAATCCAATTTATAGGCTAAAAGCAAAGTATTATTGACTAAGTCATCGACAAAACCCACAATAAAATAACGATTCGAAGATGTCTAAAGCATCAGTCTCAAACGTCTGAACTCCATTGCACAGTAACCTAATTAAAAAGACCTTCACTACCAGGCGTTCCGGTAAAAAGCAAAAAAAATCTCTCTCCAATGGGTAAAAGGTAGCTCTCGCTGAAGGGTAAAAAGGTACCTCCCCCCCTACCTAAACGGTAGCCACTTAATATAGTGCCTAACCTTAAATATGAGAGAAAAAACACTCTTCCACAAACAATACGCTCTAGAGATTGTTCACCAACGTTCCACGCCAGACCGTACAAACAGATGTCAAGAGAAAATCTCCTTTGGATAGTCATTGACCGCAATACTAGTAAGAGTACAAGCAAAACCACGAGTTGTTTATGAGCATAGTCCGCAACCACACAGAACTACCACCTAACAATGACTCGAATATGGTCTTCGCATGAAATATTAGTCTTGTGGAGCTAAACGTTCAGCACTGTAGTAAAAGTATGCAATAAAGCTTTTAGCTGTAGCACGTTGTAACGCAAAACTCGAGTTAGTTCATCGCGGCGATGCTACTGAGAATAAGTGCACCTACTACAGGAACGGAAATTAGCCACGATTTCTAAAACTGTAGATGGCATCAGGAAGGCCAGTATTATTTAAACAGCAAATCATACATGCATACATAATTAATCATTACAACCCTTCAGTTAGGATTACGACCTAGCTTCTTACACCACTTATGATGTGTGTGTTAGTCTTATACATGAGTGGCGGGACCTACTGTTAAAAGTCGACTCCGAACGACAGGTTTTTGTAAAACTTTTTATGGCAAATTTTATTAACTCTCAGAGTTTTTGCCAGAAATCGTCTGAGAGAAAGTAGACGGAGAAATATTTTTTCATATTTCGTTTTGTTGAAAATATCTGTCTGTGGTTTGATCTGTGACTTCACGTCTGATAAGCCAACGCACTACGTACTAGACTACGGCAACTTCGCAGTAAATCCCCTTGTAAAATGTAAGGGAAAGATGTTATATTAATATGGAACCACCATGCTCAGAGTCTACAAAGGTAACAACAGGGCCTTAGGCTCTGAAGTGCAGAAATAAACCTAAACATAATCCGACAACGATATAGATCTCACACAGATTTTGCTCATGCGCAAAAGAATATCAGAAAATTAATCCATTTATATAGAGATCAGACAAATCTAGCTCGATATGGATATAGACAGAACGAGATTTGTGTTGAGGCTGCCCAAAATCCAACTTAAGAAGCCCATAGCACTCATAATAGGATACAGGCCCCTGGGTACACATGGTCAAAGCTTAGAAATACCTCGCCACGACTTCTATTGGAGCTGCAATAGCGCGGAAGAAGAAGAAATGCAAAATATATCCACTGCCATTGTCCAGCGCTTAGAAACCTGGTATGGCAAAGCAAAACGTTTCCATTGTAGATTACGGAAGAAACTTGTTTAGTTAGAGATTATTTGAATCAAATCCATGCCTTCACAAAGTTGTTACGTGATGTCTCAGAAACTCTACCCTATAATTGTTAACATATTACGAAATAGGAATGAACAGATTGTATTCAAATCACTTCTGGCTGAACAGGGTCAGACGACAAATTCTCGATGCCTAAATATTTTCCGTTCCAAGGGCCCAAGTGGTACACAATTGACAGAGAAAATATGTTCAGTAATTATTGCAGTTTCTGAAGAAGACTTTCAACGTGTATGGCTAAGAACCAGTGTCTAGAATAGAATAGATTTAACAGGAATCATTTCTTCTGAATATCCATAAAGGCACCGATATGTTTAGTCTTTTGTAAACGTCCTATCGATACCGGTGCCCTATAACATATCGAAGACTGTAAGCGCCGTACAGGAACTGGCCAATTCATCAGCAATACAATTACCGACAATAATCCTAAAAGCCACATAAGAGCTACTTTTGAATGATCTGCGATTTACTTGATCGTCGACATTTATGGACGGAGAGAGACGTTCAGCTGGGGTTCTTTGGGGACTTGAGCGCAGTCTGGCTTTACGAGTAAATTAAGATATATTCGTGGAGGGATTCTTTACCCAACAAGCGTAGGCGTCCATATTGTAATTATCTACGCCCAGAAAACATTGCAATAGCCAGGTAATCTAGGCGAAAGTTTAATAGCAGAAGCCTTAATATATGTACATGCCACACTGTACTCTGTCTAGGATTTTAGAGCCACTGATATAAGTATTTAAGAGTACCATAGAAATTTACAGTTGTAATCCTATAATTAACTGCCCTATCAACAAAATTATATATCTTACAGCCTAAACCATAATGTAACTGCACTGTTAAGACTTGTAAAGTTGAGTCTTTGATCCATTATAAGCACGTGTCTCTCGATAGCTATTTCGCTTGCATTTCTAAGTATGCAGCATATTTCCTTCGAACAACAATCGAGAAAAACATTTCCTTTTAAATCATTTTGTTATTGTTTTCAGTCGTGGTTTATATACAAAAAACCACATACATGTCCTAATGATTATATGACAAAAACAACTACAACCAACAAGAAAACAAGACAAAAAAAATAGAAAACTTTGTTGTCTCAACTTTGTTCTGTTTTTTTCTCTGTTTTCAAATGCCATTTACATGTATGATTACATTTACAACAAATACCAACAACAACAACAATAAGATGAAAATCATATTTTTCTCACAGAAAAAAAAAACAGAAATCCTTTCCACTACAATGGATCCTTAAAAGACATTCCTTAAATAAAGACATTGTTTTTTGGCTTTCCAAAATATAATATTTCCTTTGGTTCAATTCATTTCATTTCGTTTCGTTTTTGTTTTTTTTTTTTGTTCGTTAGAGTTTAAATGTTCAAAAACAAAAGTTTATGAATTACAAACAAATTAAGCACAATAACAACAATGACAACAATAAAGTTTTAAACAAAAAAAAAGAAATAATTTACAAAAAAAACAAAAACATAAAAAACTTCTGAAAAAAACTTAATTTAAATGGAATAGAATTTAAAAGTTTATTGAGCATTTAAATTACAATTGTTTACGTGCTGGTTACACACATTATCTAGATTTCAAGGAAAATTTATTGAAAATTTTAAATTTTATAGGATTATATGGCTTAGAACTTGGCAATAATCTCTCAATTTCTAGCTCAATCTGAACTATGGACACACTGCTATACTGAGAAACAATACATATGTACAATATTCGGATCGATTAGATGGTTTCTTATAATTTTTTTTAACATAGTTGCAGTTGAAAGCAGCAAGTTGTTGATTGATAAGATTTTCCCTGAAAACCTTTTGATTTTGTAAAATGGTACAATGGGTCGAATCGACCTCAGGGTATTGTACTTGCCTAAGTAGACAAGTACACGTCCTCTAACCTTGTGATTTAATCGGTTAGCCACGCAGTCATCATTACAAGCAGCACCGCAATGTCTATCCTCATCCACAAATGAAATTTTCGAATTTAATCGGCCAGCTAGGCTACAAACATGTTTTCAAACATCACCTAGACGTCTGTACTCATTTATGAATACCGAGATTTTATCAGGAGGATAATGGTCTGAGGAGGAGAAAGAGACTGTCTTTCACCTCATGTGTCAGGGCCCTGCTCTTTTAATTTCTGACATTGTTGACCAAGCTTACTAATATAAAAATTGCTACAGTAGAAATTTTATGGACTCGAGTTGGTTAGGTAGGTTGGTAGGAAATGTTTGATACACGAGTTGAATATTAATTCTGGCATTACAATGGCCCAAATGCTAGCCTAAAAGGGAGCACTTCCTTTACCTAACCTAAGGTAGCTTTTACATGAGAGAACGGACATATTTCCACATGGTTCCAATTATTATTGTTTTTAATGTACTACATATCTGAGAAAGAACAGACTATTTTATTTAATTACTTAATTGGTCTTTCCAACTCTTCAGCCGGCATTACGAGCTAGTTTCCTACACCGCCCATGTTGCGTGTGTTAATTTTATACACGAGTGGCGATACCTACAGTTTAAAGTCGATTTTGTGCGACAGATTTCTTTGAGAAACTATTCATGGCAATTTTATTTATCCTCAGAGTTTTTGCCAGAAATCTGCTGAGAAACAGACGACGAAAAAGATATTTTTTCATATTTCGCTTCGTTGGAGAAGTCTGACCTGGGGTTTCAAGAGTACAGTATGGCCCACAGACACCTGTAGACCTGTAGAATGCGTGCAAAACAGTCACTTTATCTAAATGTGATGGCTTTTCCACAATCTGAACTGGATTCTTTGAGCCCATTATTCAAAAATGTTGCTTTTGGATGTAACTAACGCGTTAGAAATGAACTTCAGTGATAACGAACAACCTGAACTAAAAGCCCGTTGATCTAGCACTAATTAGCACTGTGAACGATCAACTGGATTTTAACTTTTCATGGCAATTTTATTTATCCTCAGAGTTTTGCCAGAAGAATACTGTATATGTATACATTTTGACAATTGTTTTTAACATAAGAGTTAAAAAATTTTAAAAATCGTTCCCATTAACAGAAAATATGTTTTAAAATGCAGCAGAAATTACAACTGTATACAAGTGGTTAGTTTGTAACTACCTATGTAACTAGTGTAATGCGGCAAATAATGGGAAAAAGGATAACAATCTTCAATCTAAATCTCTGTACATTTATGTTCATAAACACGTATACATTCTATACATATGCACACATAAAATGTTTCATATGTATACGTAAACTACTCAACTGAGATACAAATGTCAAGATTCATGGCCAATAATAATTGGGTTGCAATATGAAGTGATAAAAACAGACTAAGAGCATTGCAAGACGAATAGACAGTACGTTGGCCATGCAATTTTTAATCAATAATTTGTTGCTACAGACAAGCTGGGTCAGATGTTAAATACATAGTGGTGGTAGGTATGGATGCCTAATGACATTTCAATCCCCCATAAATAGAACGTGTTATTATTGACGTTTGAGCTGCCTGCCATTTTCCCAACAGGGAAGAAATCTTCTTCTACTGTTTCTTCTGAACATTTATTTCTTACAGACTGTGCAATCCTTTAAAGTATAGTGGCGCATTTAGACTTTGAGAGTAGGGGATCGGAATTCAGAGCCAATGTCTCCGAAAATACACCGACAAACCTTCCTCTCTTGGTCATCATTCTCTCCGACTATCCCCAATGCGAACGCAACCATTTCTGCTATCAATTTTTTGAAGTTACACGTTGTTTATCATCCCCTTACCATCTGCTACCGAAATGGATCGTTTTTGTTGTTTTTTAGCCGTTATAGGCAGACTGAAATTCTGAATCATGCACATCCTTGATAACACGATAGCAACTAAGAGAGAATGGCGGATATTATCGTCATTAGAGCATCTGGACACTATGTATTAAGTAGACAGATTAGTGACAGGATATCTTAGGTTGGTTTAGGAAAGGTGGCAGAACACCTTAAGGGATCGATGGCAATAGCACAATCAATATTCAACCCGGAAATCAAACATTCCCTGGAACCAACCCGACTCCAAAATAAATCTTGTTATTGCAGCAACGTTCATATTAGGGAGCTCGGTCAAGGATATCAGTGCGAATGAGGTTAAAAACCTTCGTCTTTTCGTGACAAGACAATGTATTCCTTTTGCTCCGAACCCCAGCACCAGCAGAAGCCATTTGTCGCAATGCCAAGTCTTACAGCATGCCTACCAAAGGGACCGTGGCCCGTGAGAATCACTGTTGTGATAAATAAAGGGCCATTAAATTTAAGAACGGAAATGAGTCGATCCTCCTATGTACCTATGCCGAGTAACATGCCGGAGATTGCTAGCTCCGCACTGGCTTTGTTCAGCTCATCAGAAGCGTAATTTCCAATGATTTTCATATGTCCCGGAACACATATAAGAGTTAAATTTAAAAGATTCTAAATTTTCCTGAGAATTTCTCGGCATTTATGAACAAGGACGTTCATTAGGAACTGCCAGGAACTGTTTAATAGCAATTAAGTGAATCAAACGATTTTCAATGAAAATTCGACTGCCCAACAGGCATTCACACAGGATATTTTGGAAACAGTAAAGAAAAGAAAATGATCTATCCAAAGAAGCCCATTGTTTAGGTGATCCTCAAGAATTTTTTTCGGATTGGATTCAAAGCTCATGTTAGGTGTTTGTTGGTATTGCTGCAAGCTATCGGAGAACGACAAACCCAAAGGAATAGAGATTGTAAAGGCATATTATAAACAAATGCCTTTACAATCTCTATTCCTTAATTAATTATTCATTAATTTAAAAAACACCAGGTATTTGGTCATATTTTCATATTAATTTGCATTAAAACTATATTTCCTCCCATAGACAACAGAACGTATGATCAATATACATACATATTAATAATTCTTCTTAACACACTATACATACGCCCTCGTGTGCAACTAGTTTTAAAGGCCAACAACAGTTTCACGTTAAAACAAAAGTAAAATAAAACCAACAACAACAGCTGAGAGGAAGCAGCAAAAGAAAAGAAAACAAAGCAGAACAAATTGACAATTAAAAAAAAAACAAGAGAGAACGAAATTAAAAACACATCCGTTCATTACAAAGAATAAAAAAAATAATAAAGAATTATTAACAATATAAACACATTATAAAACAAACATTTCCTTCCACACTCATTTACTCTTAGCACCTCCCACACACACACATACCACACCCCTTTATAACTAAAGCACTGTATACTTGCTTACATGCTCTTATTTGTTTAACAACCGCATACAACTTGACACTCACGCATACCTGTACATATTCAAGGGAAATATTATAAACAGACTTTTTGTTTATTAGCAATTGTACATACGTATACACACATATGTACATACGTAAATGTAATACAGGGTTATGTAAATTCAAGTAACCTTTATACGCAAACAGACAAAATGAAAGAGATAGAAGGACAGGAACAACGACGAGCATATTGTCAAGTAATGTTTGTATAAATGGAATGCATTCATGCTGCACTACGTATAAACATAAGAGTAAAGCAACAAAGAATAAAGCAAACATGAACACAAACGCAAACAAAACCAAACATTGTAAATAAAATAATTGTAAAACAATAACAATAGGAAAAACAACAACAACAAGAGCAGAAATAATAAAGGTCGTCAAAGTAACGGTTAAGTGCAAGTGCATGTAGTAAGTTTATTAGCTTAGAAAAGACGACAAATTACTGTCTCTCTCTCTCAACAAACACTCAAATGCACAGACATAGCCACTTGCATTTAAAGTTATATTCTTACAGAGCTAAGGTTATTTGTTTCATTTTCTTTTATTGTATATGAATGATGTTGACTTCAATACAATAAACAATACAGAATTTCATTATTATACATACACACACATACACATACACACTTGCAACTATACGTACAAATGAAGAATAAACAAACGGGATAGTTTCTTTATATTTTTCTTTATTTTAGTGAGCTTAAATGTTTACATACACACATACATGCATAAGCATATGCCTGCAATGGGAACAGACTCAGTGGCAAATGAACGATGACTTGACGTATGTTTCAAATGAATGGAAATATTTCAGCAGGTAAAGAGAACGTGTAATTGCTCTGTATCAGCAGTGATGCACAATTCTGAATGCATATAATGCAATAAAGTTAATAACTATTGTAAACACCTGTATAAACAGCGATGCACAAAACTGCTTGGTTATAATATGAAAAAGTTAATAAATGTTATAAACAGAAAAAAGTTCTCCATACAGTGTTGGCACAAATAATAGTTGCCGTTCATTTTTGCTCTATAAAATGCCATAAAATTAAATGTACCGAGTTTTTATTAATAAAACTCACTGTAAAATTATTTTTATTTAGTCTGTTTTATAAATAATCAACATGTACGAATATAGCATTCAACAACATCTGCAAATAATAAAATTATTTTCGGCCAATGCACCGGGCACTTTTTGTACAAAAATCGTCGAATTTTTGTTGTTATGTATGCTCTTGTAACGGCATCAGGACTAGTGAAACCTTCTAGCCTCTAGAACAAAAACAAAAATCAAAATCTTCATTTAATTTACCAGCAGTTTTATAACCCGCTGTGTTCTCTTGTGATTCCTTACATAAATGCGTGCATGTGCTTGTGTATGTATTTGTAAGCGTGTATTTGAATTATAAAGCACCTTGAATTGATGCTACAAGTACTTGTACTCGCCATACATGCTTGTATAACAACAATTGTTACAACGACAACAACAACAACAGCAGCAGCCATCAGCGAAGAGAATAACTGCATGAAAATTACAAAAATTACGTGTGAGAATATACCAGCCATTACTAGGGTTTTTGTTCTTATTGTTACCTACACTACACAGATAAGCCATCTAGAGTATATACATACATACATGTGTGTATGTGCATAAGTGTGTATAAATATAAGTGTTTTCGTATTGGTAACATTAACAACTTACACCTTTTTGCAACTTGTTGTTGCTGTTTTTTTTCCTCTTTGCTTTATTTTCTATCTTCCATTACGTTGTCAATGTGACATTGTCAGTCACACAGTTGTTGTTGGTGTTGCTGTTGCTGTGTTTTTTTTTTCTTTTTCGTCAATCCTTTACGAATTGCATGTGAAATGATCTCTCGGAAATTCCTGTTGTTTTTCAGTTGCAACTTTTAAAGTTTTTCTTTATTTGAGTAAAGGTTACATAAGTGTGTGTGTGTGTCCTGTGTACAACCTAACTGGTTGGTTGTCGTTATTGTTCGGTTCGTTGATTGTATGACTGTCTAGTTTGGCTGTTTGGTTTTGTAATTTCCATGACAAACTAAAGAAGTGCAAACCCGAAACAAAAACCTTCTCTCTCAGTGCACACACACGGTAAATCTTGCTCTCGCGTAGTGTAACAACTGCATGAATGTTTTGTTTGCTCACGTACTTTCGTATGGTAATGAATGCAATGCAAATAGTACTATGAGTAGAAGTAGTTAAAAGTGTTGCCAAACGGAATATATTGTTTATGATACAGTGCGGTAAATAATTAAAATTACTATTTAAATGTTTATTTTGAATTTTTTTTTTTATGAATTGAAAAATTCTTAAAGGAATTGTATTGCAGACTAGCTCATTGAAATTAACCTCAAGAAGGGATTTTTAAACTCCCTGTTTAAGGATATAAAAGAAAGAAAAAAAGCTTTTAATGGGGGTTTTATTAACTCGCCGTGTAGTCGCCGTGGTCTAGTAGGTAGTGTGTTGGCTTATTAGACGAAAAGCCAGGGTTCGAGCCCCAGGCCAGACATCAAAATAAAATACAAAAAGTATTTCTTCGGTGACTTCCTGTGAGCAGATTTATCTCTGAGTAAATAAAACTGAGAGTAAATAAAACTTGCCATGAAAAGTTTCTCAAAAATCTGTCGTTCGGAGTCGACTTTAAACTGTAGGTCCCGCCACTCATGTATAAAATTAACACACACAACATAAGTGGTGTGAGAAACTAGGTCGTAATCCTGACTGAAGGGTTGTAATGACCAATTATGTATGTTTATTAACTCGCAGAGTTTTACCTAAAAATCTGTTGAGAGGAAGTCGCCGAAGAAATATTTTTTTTATATGGAGATGTCTGACTTGGGGTTGTTTTAAATAATTCATTCAAAGGCTTGGGAGCCTGGCTTCTCCAGAAGAATTGATAATATCAACAAAAATCACAGGAAGTTAAGGGAGGTTTTTCTAGTCACAAATCGATTGCTCATCCAATACTATAATTCAATACATATTCGTAGAGAACGTTGTTGCTAGACAATGGCATAGTATTACTAGCCATTTTATAATCCAACACAAACTATCTTTTAGACTACAGCGATAAAATAATACAATGCATCCTATTATTATAGAACCTGCTTGACGACTTGGCTTTAAAGCCATAAAAATTTCATTATTTTCCAATTCATTTTTTGCTGGATACTTTGCTTCTTTTCTCTTTTCTATTTCTATTTGGGGAAAGGCAAATAGATAAATTTGAAAGTATTAAAAGTTTTAAAAAACAAAATTTATTTGGAATTAATTTTTTTTACATCCGCTTCCAAAAAACAACGGTATAAAATATCGTATAAACGTACATATAAATAAAATTTAAATCTATAAAAGAATCCTTTTTTTCCTCTAATTTATGGCCATCATCTCATATTTTTATAGTCAAAGAAGTAGAAAAATATATAAAAAAAATTGAAAAACAAATACTAACGACAACAACTCTTAGAAAGAAAAGTGAAAAATAAAAAAAATAGAAAAAAATATGAAAACAAATAGAAAATGTAATAAAATGTTTACTTTGAAATAACCTTGGTAATGCGAATATGCGAAGAAAACAACTAAAACTCTGGGTGTAATAAAAATAACACAAGTTTGTTAAGAAAAAAGTAAAAAAAATAACAAAAACTAAAGGAAAATGAATTAAAATAAAAACGAATAAAATTGCTACAAATTAAGGTTAAATTTTGTTTTATGGGATTCCAACTCCCAAAAAAAAAACAATTTGCTTCAATTTCTCATTTTGTTTTACAAGAATTGTTGAATTGTTTTTATTTTCATAAAGAAATTGAAACAATAAAATAATAAAAAAAATTGGATACATGCAATAACTAATCATTACTAAGATTATTAAGATAACCTATTCTCGAACCTCCAATGATTTGACACATTCTCCTAAAGACTAGCCTGCTATGTAGCTTATCAGATGGCTAGTTGCTTGACGTCCTACAGATCTATTTTATTTTATTGATTGTTTGACTTAAAAATGTGGGATTCCTCTAGGATTTTTATGTATATTTTTCACGTGGTTTTTGACTTTAACAACTTAAAGCTTCACCTCCATAAAAGTGCTTATCAAACTCGTCAAAAACTCGCTAAATATTTAACAGTCACTCTAGCAACATTTCCAAAACTGTTGTCGGGATTTATTTATCGATTGATTTGTGCCGCTGAGAAATGGTAATTTTGAAACGAATGCCAAGGACCGCACAGATGCTTGAAATTTTTATGAGAACATCCAAACCTTTGCAAGTAACAGGTTTTATCCAAAAGCAAGTAAATTGAATACTACAGGCGTTAAAGCCCAAAGACGCTAAAAATCGGATTTGCATGTGTCGAATTAACGACAAAAATTTTTTGCCATTAAGATAGTCAAAACGCTTGAATTCCTACGTAAGACTCAATTAACGCCAGACGCAAATACCTAAGACGCCTAAGTAACGTTCTGTATTTATTAAGACTAAAAAGACTTCCATCTATTATGAACTGCGGAAATCTGGCAATACTATTGCTAGGGATCTGTACATATGACACAAAACTTTAAAAGTATACCACCAGGTATAAAACCGCAATATTCTATAACGATGGTAAATTCTGTCTCACTCTCCTCATGTCTCAATGCCTCTGCAGAGCACAATCTCATTGATAAGCGTTCACTTCAGAACTGTAAATCGTTAACTACATTCGTTGTCATAAAGGTACCAATCAAGTTGCAGTGCAAACTAAATGGCGTAATTAACAGCGACTAAATAGCAAGTTTTTCCAAAAGAAACAGTAAATAAGAATAAGACGTCATATCTTCATTGACTCTCTAGTCATAAATCTATAAGCGTGTATTTCAAATTAGACGGCTTCCTAGTCTAGTAGTTTATTTCCCATGTATCAATGTAAGGCAACCAACTGAAACTCTAAATTCCAAAGCAAGATAACCAACCCTAGATAAGGAAGGAACGATGATGATAGAAACGAACTATGGACAGGAACGATGGGTTGAAAATACCCAAAACGAATGAGATAGTAAACGTAACTAAAGATAAAGCTTAATACAAGGATATCCTTCGGAAAATAGAGGCTGATACTGAGATTAAAAAGCTGGAGGAAGAGATCAACAAAATACGCAAAACACGGAAAGCAGATTTTCTTTTACAACTGAAGACCATACACGGCAGCGTAAATATATTTGCAGAAAAGTTTAGAAAATCATTGAGTGGACGTGTAGAGATAGAAAAAGTCACAGGAACAAGTAAAAATAGAGAATAAGGACATGAACCTTTTAGCAAAACGTTAAAGTTGTCTACAATACTAAATTGCAGAAGTAAGAAGTTTAAATTCCCTGTAAATAATCATAAAGCATAAGGAAGAAAGGTCTTGTGGCTTGTGCTCCCGTTAGAGATATCCCGATATCAACAATGTACTGCAGAAAAGAGCAGATAGACCAGCGATTAAGAATTTAAACCTTGTCGGTACATGCCAGGCGAGAAACAAAAAGTAATGGCCATAGCGACCAAGCCTGGTAGGTTAAGAATGCAATGCCAAAAACATCGCTTCTGTTAAAGAAAGTATGGCGGATAACACGAATTTGTCGATCCCACAGTGTTCACAGCGATTGGGGCTATCTTACGGTTTAATATGGCATATTTTACAACTCACATAACAATTAGAGCCGGCCGACCATTCACAACCCCGTAGATATGCTAATTGGGTACTGGAACAGCAGTCTTTCAATGTAGTTTTTTCGAACAGAAGTTTCTTCGAACAGAAGTTTCTTCAACGATAAAGTTCATTTCTTATACGATTGTAATGTCAATAAGCAAAATTTTCCGTATATGAAGGTCAGAAAACTCAGAAGTGTTTGTGAAAAAGCTATTCTGATTACAATGGCAATAAAGTGAGTGCTAGATGCGCCCGGTGATCTGGAGATGACATTTAGGCATATTTTTTCAAAAAATATGTGATCTCAACAAGACCGATTTTGGCTTTATGGTATTAGAAGTTTCCAGAAAAGACAGTTTCACGTTTTGACGACGTAAATTGGTCACCAACGACCGTGCCTATGCGATAACACACTTACGTTGAAGCATTTGCAACATTCGTCAAGTTATCGACGATAACTACCTAAAACAGCTAGACAGCTGCAACCAAACAACAGACGTTCATTTAAATGCGATTGTCTTTCGCACATAAAATTGCAAAATCCTAGTAATGTAACGAAATAAAAGTTTCTTGAAATCATAATCCTGTGTGTATTTTATTAAACTCAGTTTTAGAAACCGATAAGTGATTAACCCTTTATGTGCAATGACGTATACAATTTTAAAATAATTTTGAAATGGCGGTGTGGCAGGCACTACTCTTTCATCCACCACTGTTTATTAAGGGAAAATGATAAAAAAAAAAAATAAAATCTAATTAATTGTGTGGTATTCTACTCAAAATTTATATTTTTATGCTTTAATGGAAAATATTTTACGATTTATTTACCTTTTCATTATCTGTTGACATTTTGTTTTAAATTTAGTTTTCTTAGCACTTTAATAATGAAGAAATAATATATTTTTTAAAACACTAAAACTGCTTCTGATTGCAAAAAATTTTTCGCTTATGATATTACAATAGATTCTTAAAAGGATCTTTGTTTTATTTTTTTTTTTTTGTTTTATTTTGTTGTTTTTGTTTTAGTTTTGACGCGTCATTTAACCGTTTTTATAGCCGACATTTACTACTCTTATATACGTATGTATGTATATATCGTATATTTTATATACTTCTATATACATTTATGTATATAAGTATGTATAAATCTATATAGATACACCGACAATAATAAAAAAATACATTCATATATGCATATATTAAAATATATATTTATATATAATCTTGTATATATACATACATACATATATAAATAACCTTAAAACATAGATATATATATATATATGTATATATTTTTTTACGTAATTTTTTTCTACCAATTATTATCGCGTAAATTTTCGCAAACGTTTAATTTCGTTTTTAGGCTCTCTTTAACGTGCCATTTTGTTAATATTTTATTATCGCTCTTGTTAAATTGTTAGATTTGTAACTTTGTTTTGTTTCATTTAATAATTTGTCTTATCGGACATTTTATTTTGATTTTTTTCTTCCTATACCGTTGTTGTTTTACCGTCAATTCGAATATAGTATATAACGCTTTAATCCTTCTACCGCAACTAAACTACTCCTGCTTAAAAACGTAGTGTGTATATTCCTTGGAATATGAATCAAAAAAAAACATACATTGACAGAATTAACAAGTGTTGTATTTGTAGTAGTTGTTGTTATATTGTTATTTTTGTAAAATGAAGACAGTTAAAGGAGACAATGAATTACAGCCAACTTCACTTAAGGCATGCGCTTTTAAATGAACTCTACAACAATAATTGCAATCCTTTGAAACTCTGTCGGGTTTAGAATCCTGGAGAAAGGAAAAATATGAAAAAAATTTTAATGGTTCTTAGCTTATGTTCCCTTGGAGACAGTTCGGCAATCAACAACTATGTACATAGAATGAAATCAGTCATTACTCCTGAAATAATTAGTAAAAACCTTTACTCCTACTTCCAATCCTATCTTTATCTAACCTTTATAATGCTTGTAAAATGTTATCCAAATGGTGTTAATGATGAGTGCAAGTACATGCCTGTAACATTGATCGTTAGATTAAGTACGATTCCAAAATTTGACTAAAACTGAAACACTTAATTATGTTTTATTTTAAACAAGCTTATGTCGCCATCATTGGGGTACATTAGGGTCTGAGAGTTCCTACATAGAGAACATTTATGTAGTAAATGCATCGAAACTTCGTGGCCAAGCTCACTCAATTTCTAAACATGTTTTCAAACATTTTTCAATCGCTTAAATGCTTGATTTGTGGACTTAATGGGCTTTCCTATAGTCACCAAAGTTTGTTATAAAATGCCCAAGTCGTGTAAGGTGTTATTGGCGATCTTGAACGCTCTAGATATATTTGGCAGGAGAATGTCCATCAGAGAAGCTACCTGTTAGGAATTTTGTTGAATAAGCAGCCTCGGACAAGTAGATTTATTACGGAAGACTAGTTAAATTCCTGAATAGGCGAAAGTGTGGTTGAAAAAACTTATCAATTACGTAAAGGACAATGAGGAAGACAATCGAAAAGAATAGTGGAGTCAAGACATCTAAGAACTTGATGTTAGATGTTAGAACAAATTTCTATATGTCTTCTTCAACTGACCACATTTCTGAGAACAAACCTTAAGACGATTGCTAGAGTAATCCACACATCGATACATATCTAATGGAAAAATTAAATTCTACTCGACAAGTTAACAGAAGATATCATTGGATCATACTCCTTCTGATTTCATGATTTCTTTTGCCCAAAATGAAAAAAGTGGACTTGGTTGATATGTTAACAGAAGCTGTGCAGTTAATGGACCAGCAATATAATTAGATCATACTTCTTTAAGAATAAAACTCGCAACTTTACCTTTAATGGAGAAAGATATCGTTCGAAAATTTTTGATTTCTTTTGCCCAAAACGAAAGAATTGGACTTGGTTGATATGTGGTTTTAATAAAACGATGCCACATGTCATAGGATACGCGATACCACGAACTTATTAAGAGTAGAACTTGTTAAGTAATTCATCCGACGTGAGGTTTGATTCCAAAAGACAATTTTCTGTAGGGAAACGTATATCGTTTACAGGAATAGGTCATCCACAATTCCAGCAATGGATGATTAAATAATAGCTTTCATTGGGAGATATCTGCCGTCTACATTTACATAAAATAATCATTTAAAAGCATATAACAGGTATTCAGCTATTGACCGAAATAAATAGTTCAATCACTTCTGCAATTTTGATTTTTTCTAAAACTCAATGTTTAGATCCCGTTTGACTATCTATATAGTAGGCATTTAGACAAAAAAATATGTACATATCTTTATATCAAAAACACCCAAGCTCAAAGGATGTTTTTCCTCGGTAAATGTTTTCCCCTACTTTTATTTTTGATACAAGAGTTTGCAAACATCGCGAACCTATGCAAGCACATATAGGCATTTTATATGTTTGTTTAAAAATTACTTTACCCCGCTAAATAAGCCCGCATTTGCGATAATATACAAATTCCATTTAAATGTATAATTCCGTAAAAATATTAATGCTCTTCGGTGGGGTAAAGGATTAAAGAAATATTAAGTAATTTTTTAACCTGGCAACATTCTGTTGAGTACTCTATCATTCAATTGTGAATGCCTTTGCTAAATTAAAAAAAAGCATTATATTATTTCGTGTTGCCTGCGTCAACAGTTGTTCCAATAAATAAATTTTTGTATGGCAAATATTTAAAAACATTAATATTTTGATACTAATGTAGAAAAACTTGTTCATTCCGATTATTTGTTTAAGCATTTATCCTCATTGCACAGAGCCGGGGAAAAAAATGAAACGTAAAAAATAAGCCAGAAAGAAAAATCTGTCTCGGGAAAACTGCTTCATTTAAAAGTGGAGTAAGTGACTACAAAAATATCAATAAAACAACAATAACAAATGAAATAGACACAAACAAAAGAAAACCACAACTGTAATAACAAATAATACAATAAGAATACTTTTGGTATTTACTTAACCAACCAAACGCACCACCATATGGTAGTCAATACTTCAGGTTGTTCATTCATTTACATCCTTAACCTCAAGAAATTCTTATTATTGTTACTGTTATTTTGTGTAGACGGTGTTATTAATGTGGAGAACAACAACACAATAACAAAAGGATTACATACACAGTAACACACATGCATATATACGTACTTACATACATATGTGGTTAAAACAAAAGGTAAGAGAACGAAAGAAGTTCTAATATTCTTGTTACCAAAAACGTAATTATTTAAAATGATTGATAACTTTTTTCATTTTAGATAACGACTTTAAATTGTGTATCCAATAAGAATTTGCATTTTCTTAAATAACCGAAGGAGAAAAAAGAAGAAAATAAAAATGTCTCATGTGCGTTACGATAATCATAAATATGCCCGTCTCAGCCATCAGGAAATTAAAACACAGAGGAGCTACTCAGAGGATGAGAATGAAGAAATCGATTTAGGTAATGAGCATCGCTTAAGGTATACTGCTGAATCGGATGACAATGATGATAATCATACAACGACAACAACAAATCGAGGAAAGCTACAACAAAATGGTTATGGTCCCTCAGTCACACAAAATAGTGGCGACAATGTTGTCACACTGAGAGACCGCCTGCATGATTCACGTCTAATGCAAATGGCCATTTGTTCCTTACTTACGATATTGCTGTATCTCCTACTATCGATCTGTTTAACGTTTTACCAAAAGGCCGTCATTAAAGAACTTCACTTTCCACTGAGCATTGTAACTTATCATTTGGTGTTAAAGTTCATAATGGCTTCCTGTGCTCGTGGGATTTACAAGTTGGTAGTGGGAAAGTCAAGAATACAGTTGGATTGTCGTACATCAGTAAGAAAAATGGCACCTACTGGTGTGGCTAGCGGCATTGATATTGGTTTTTCAAATTGGGCCTTAGGCCTAGTATCGGTTTCGCTATATACAATGACCAAATCATCCACCATAGTTTTCATACTGATATTTGCCATACTATTGGGCTTGGAAAAGAAGGTGAGTTCAAGAACTATGGATAGAGTCACAGAGGAAATGATTCGAATATTGAGAATTAGATTTCAAACAATAGAATAGAGTCATAAATTCCAAAATTCTCACACAGCACAAAGTGTCAAATATTTTAAGGAGAAATAGTGCATAAAGAAAACGTTTCATTCAATTTTCTTTTCATTTTTGTTTGTAGAGTTGGTCTTTGGTATTTATCGTTGGCCTAATTGCAGTTGGCTTATTTATGTTCACTTATAAATCAACACAATTCCATTTGTTGGGCTTTATATTTATATTGGTGGCTTCATTAAGCGGAGGTATACGTTGGAGTTTAGCACAATTTGTTATGCAAAAATCCAAATTGGGTCTACATAATCCAATCGATATGATCTATCAAATGCAGCCATGGATGATAGCTGCTTTGTTCCCTTTTGTTATAATATTCGAAGGTAAGTAAAATTAGAGCGAAAAAAATTCATATTTACATATAAATGTATATCGATTAATTGCACACAGGTAAGGGTTTAATAAATATAGCAGAAAATTTTAGCAATTACCAAGAGGAGGCCATATATATGGTATTATTGAAAATATCAGCTGGTGCAACTTTAGCCTTTTTCATGGAAGTTAGTGAATTTATGGTATTATCAAAAACATCCAGTTTAACTTTGTCAATTGCTGGCATATTTAAGGTAAGTTTCAATTGAATTTAAATTGCATCAAAAGAGTATTTAAAAGCAGAGCTTTTGTATATTTGTAGGATATTTTCCAATTAGTTTTAGCCGTCGAATATAATGGCGACCAATTAAGTTTAATGAATGCCTTAGGTTTGGTTGTTTGTTTGGCTGGCATTTGCTGTCATGTAGTTCACAAATATTCAACGTTATCAAGGCTACAGGATTTAAATTCCTACGATGAATCAACAGATTTGCATTTAAATGAGGCTTCGATAAACGGTAGCGCTAATGTAAATGCAGGCAGTACCTCATCAAACACTAATTCCTCAAACATAAACGATTATGCTTTTAACGCAACGAAAAAACATTCCTCTTTAACTGTTCCTTTACTTGAAGAAACCGATTCGGATGACGATGACGATGGGTCACCCAACGGTAATAAAGAAAATTCCTCAGATGTTATATTCGATATACTTAAACGACGTGATATGCAACGATGAGTGTATGTAAGATTTTTGTAAATATTGTATGTGTATATTCATTCTTATTATCATTATTATGTTAAATGTTCTATATATAACAAAAATTATTTTTCAAGTAGACGATGCCGCAGCTTTTCTTTACATCGAGAGTTAATAGTTTTTAATTTGTAGTTCCATTTTCTTTGTTTGCAGAAAATTAAGGTACTGCGGTCGAATTATGCAAATGTTTGAAAGTAAAACATCTAATATTTATTTGATGTATTCTTCTTCTCCACACACCCTGTCTTGTACTACTTCCATTTAAACTTGGCGCAGAAAGGAAGACTTTAAGAAACTTGTGAAACTCTTAACAGCAAAATTTTAACCCAACAGTGACAAGAATTTTTGTTCCTCATACCATAATCCTTAGAATATAGTTAAGGCAATGCAGACATTGCGTTTTCTAGCAAACCAAAATGCTTATAATGTCGATATAACAATCTCAATATGTCAATATAATAATCTCTCATGGTTTTTGTTCCAAATTACATTTGTACTGTGAAAAGTTTAGCAAAACAATGAAAACTCTAGAGTATGAATTTTCATTGAACGATATATATTCGAGACAAAAATGATTTCACAAAATCTCAAAAAGAGTTCTAAATTGTCAGATGATCACTTTCAGATGCTGCAACAAGATTTCAGGAACAAATAAATTCACAACGTACTATCTACTCGAAACAGTGTTTTTGCACTTTTAAGTTAAAATAACTCGTAAACTAGGGTGATGAAGCAATTGGACTTAGATTATCAGACTATGGCATTTATTTGCCTATGACCGGAATAGGATTGGAAAGCTGAAGAAACTACTCATTTGCCTTACAAGAGAACTAACACAACTTGTTTGATGTTATTGAGGTACATATGTATATTTGAACAAACAAAATGTGCGAGCGAATACACAATAATGTGAGCTCAGATTTAATTTCGAATGAATGATTAAAATTTACGCCAAAAGGAGCACATATTACGACAAATATTTGCCTAATCTGACCGTACCTTTTTGAAAATTTATGATTTTTTTTTTTCAAACTTTGTTTTATGAAAAGTAAATCGAAATCCGTTTAATTACTCCCCGAATGTATTACTAAAGTGCTAAATAAACAATTTTTAGATAGAATCTTTAAAATAGTATAAATATTTTAACCAAATTTGTATAACTATTGTGTGTATATTGCAAATTGTATTGTAATGTATATATAATTCTCAATTATGTAATGTGTAATTTGCTATTTTGTTATAAAACCCTTATCCCAGTGTATCCATCACACTTGTATTAAAGATATAGTATACATATGTGAAATAATAATATTGCATAATTTTCTACTTACATATAAATGTATATTATTTCGTTTTAGTTTAATCATATGAAACAGATGATGAGTGTCGTTTAAGATTTCTGTGGTATTTCTATTTAATCTATAAAAAAAATTAAAAAAGAAAGACTTTTATTAAACATTGTAATAAGGCTTTAATAAATTTAGTTTAATGGATTTTGTTAAATAATATTGAATAAAAATATTATTTTGTTAAGTTTAGTTTTTTACCAACAACAACTATGTTTAATTATAATTTATTAAATATTTTTTGAAATTACATACCTTAACATAACTGTAAGTAAACTTCTTTATAGAGTTGATTGTATAAAACCCAAGAGATCGGTAATATTAAAAAAACTTGGGAAACGTTTGTGTGTAAATTAAATTGGCCATATACAGATATAGAAAACCTAAAACGAAATTAGAGATTTAGTTTTTACAATTAAAACAATGAAGACATAATAAATAATAAAGCTATATGAAAATAAAAACAAAATATTATTTTTTTTTTCCAAATACTTGAATATAATTCTGATCAGAAATACTTTCAAAAATATGTTTTATACCAAAAAAAATAATAATAGAGAAGAAAACAAATTTTAACTCAGTTGATTACAATTCAATTGTAGAAAAGTTAAAATTTAGGAAAAAGAAAAACTTAAACAAACTTATTAGCTAAATGAGAAAAAGAAATTAACAGAGTTGGAGATTTCAGGTAAAACAATAATAAGAAATAAAACTTTTAACATATTCTCAGAATATGCGTCTTCTTTTTGGTAATAAAGGATACTCTATGCAACTATATGGTTCATCTTCTTCTTCGGAATCCTCCTCCTCATGCGCTGGCAAATTAATACGACGTTTAACGTTTTCTACGTTCAACTCAGCCTTGACATCATCATCCTCCTCATCGTCATCATCCTCATCATTATCCGTATCAGATTTCAAAGATTTTGTATCAATACCTGATACAATACCTGAATCTGGACTATCACATAAAATAGCGGCATGGCTATTAGTGGATATGGGAGTATTGGGGGTTTGCTGCAAACATTGCTGGCGTTCGTTATTGCAATGTATACGATATATGGCTAAAATAGCCTCGACAAATGGCGATATTATATCGGCTGTACAATTTGTGAATTTAATCAAATACGGTGTCCATATGGGGAAAACACCATGCATTTGCCTAACAGCCGCTATGCAAGCTGAGGCTATTATAGACGGCCGAGCATTTGCAAATTTTATATCTGTTGAAAAAACAAAAAAAAACACACAAACTAGTTGAATTTCTTGGCATAGCAACTGGAACAACTTACAGCTTAAGGAGACATCAATTAAATCAAAGTATATTCTACTTAATGTTGTCAACATATCCTCGTAGCTTGTATAAGGGCATGGTGTACTTAGTACTACACATGTTGTGTTCATTAAAGGTTGATCTCCGCCATAGTTTAATTGGGATTGCTGTTCTTGTCGCTGTTGTTGTTGTTGATGATGATAATTATTCAATATCATTTCGTTATTCCAATGATTGACAAACATATGAAAATCCTGTAGCGTTATGAAACTGTTGGCAAAATATTCAGCAAATGTAGCCGCAGTTGGACGAATTAAATCAAAATTAAAAGTCACCAATACCTTACATTCTAAACTTTTAAAATCGTTTAGAGTGTAGGCATTATCGACTAATTTGTTGAGTTCGGAAAATTTTGGCATATCGACATCAGCCTCTTCTATTTTAGCCGCTACGATGAGACACGTTATGGCAGTTAAATTCAACTTATCCAATCTAATACAATAGTTATCCATAAAGCAGTCCAGCAAATACACAGCTTTAAAATTTAGTTAAAAAGAGTGATAGAAATATCTGTTAAAATTTCCTATATAATAATCTGAATAATGTGTTAGGTGTGCCTAATTGAAGTAGAATTTTGTGATCAGAGATGAAAGATGTTGAGAACGTTATACTACGGCAATGTTTTTGAAAACGGCTGCTGGCACTGATACCATGATATGACTGTTAATAGCAAAACTGGCGATATATTTTAAAAAGTATACCAGGGGCTCTGCGAGCTTGAAATATTACCAAAAGAATTTGTTTACTCTCTGCACTAATTTGATATCCCAACGAACTCAAAGGGTTCGAAGGAGAACAGAGACGTTGGAAAGAGATCGGAAAACTACGAAGCTAGGAGCTTTGACCATCTATCGACGGCTCAATAGGGCTAAATTGCGGTTTGTAATTGGGTTCCTTACATCCAAGAAGATCGATTAGCACATCTTTTTTCTCTGACCCTGGATGTGCATACTTCGAAGCTCTTTGATGTGGTAGTTCAGCCCATACTTCCGAATTACATATTAAAAATGCTGTAATAGATTGCCGATTGTTATTGGTACGAATGAATATAAAATAGTACCTAAGGAAACGGCGCTAATTTCTTTAAAAACAATTGACCTGATGTCGAAAATCCTCGACTGTTGAACATTACACAATGATGACCATTCGAACAAGCTGTCGCTTACAGAATGTAGACTAATCCTGTTCTCCTGCCAACCGATTCTCAGAGTACATGCCCACAATAAGCTAACTTCTGAACAGATTCAAGTCTGTGCGGCTGAATTCAAAATGAATGTCGAGATATTCGCCAAGACAATATGCTACAGCTGCCCGCAGTGTTCCCCAAACCTAAGTTTGTCTAAGGCGTAAACAAGTTAAACTTTACTGTTTTAAGAGGAGAGCAGTTGATGAGGTACGGACTTGCATGTACCTAGAGAAAGAAATTCTTAAAACTACCTATTCGGCTCTAGTAGAGCAACAGTACAAAACGTACTTACTTTGTACCCTAACTTATCCAAAACTTTAAAGCAAAATGATTAAAACATTTTTAAAATTGAAAAAAGAATGGAAAATTCTTACCCAAATGTAATGTAGTTCTTGATAGTTTATGTTTTTCAATTGCATTTTTTAATAACTTCAACAACAGGGGCCGATAGCCCAATAACTGTGAACGAAAACAAACTAAGCGTCGTTTAAGTTCCGTTTCTCTTAAACTCTGGAATATATCATCAGAATAATCACAAATCCAATGTGATTTATCTATGCGTTGCTAAAAGATCAATAATTTTAAGTAAAATAAATAGAATTCATTATTTCTGTTGTGGCCATACAACTCACCTGATTGGCATCCAAATGGAAAATCGAGGTAAAAACGCCACCAAAATCAAAAGTTTGCTGTTGCGGCCGCATATGAGGTATAATAGGTGAGGAAAATTCACCAAAATGTTGCTGCAATAGACTGAATTACGTTTTATTTTCAAAAGAAAATACCTGATAATATATTAATCGAAATATTACATTTGGTTGCTACTGTTGTAAAGCAAAATGTTGGAATTCGGCGTGCTTATGTTGTCCATTTTGTTTTTTCCTTTTCTTTTCTTTTACAATTTCGCGAGGTTTATATGAAAAGAAATTTTTTACAAGGAAAATTTTATAACTGTTTAGATGGCATTTTATTACATTTTTATTCTATATTTTTCGTTTGGAATAAAATTGTGCCAAAATAATTTTATGAAAATTGTAACAAATATTCACAGCAAAATTTCTAACGGTTCTTTAAAAAACACACATGCTTAAAACGGTACTGAAAGGTACTAAATAGTGAGGGCGTTCACACACAAGCGGTGTTGCTAAGACAACATTTTTTAGTTGACTTCTTTGAAGCGTTTTTTTATTTGACAACAAAATTCTTTGATTAAGAAATATTTCTGAAACTATTGTGATATAGCAATATGTTGCGCTCCATTCAAATTCAAAAGTTTTGCTTGTTCTAAGAGAAAATGCCATTTATATACATAAGGTTTTTTATTTTTTAATTAAAAACATTTACCGGCAAGAATTTTTTTTGATGATGTAATCATTTCACTTTGATTGACAACCCTAAGAAGAAGAGAAATTGAAAGATTTTATTTTATTGACAGAAGAGAATTTTTTAATGGCGGCGACATATAGAAAGTGATATATATATGTGTTTTGCAATATTTTTGTAAATTTAAATTAACTAAAAGCAATGAATATTTTGAATACAGTGTTTTAAGAAACGAGTGCTTTATTGCGAAGCATATCCCAGTTTAATTTTCTCGATTATATGTAGAAATTAAGAAGACATCCTTTGCACGCAACGCCATCAGCTCTTCCTCCTCCTCAACCGCTTAACAACACTAACATCAACAGCAACAATATGAAATGGATAGCAAAACTGGATTAGCCACATCGTCCCTAAGTGGGAAGAAATTTAAAATTCACCAGTCCGTTCCTAGTGGTTCTGTGAAGAAAGGCCCTTATGCCATTGTTCGTTCAGCCAATTTAAACGATGGCATTAACATTTCTCGCAGATGTGGTAATTTCCTTACAAAATGCATTTATTATCACTTTTTTACTTTTACAATAGAATTCTTAAAAAGAGAAAGAAATGCTTATAAATCAAATTAACCATTCAACTTTTCGTAATTAAAATAAAATTGTGATCGAATTTCAAAGTTAAACGCATTCTCAGAAACCTTTAAAAATTGAATGATAATGGTGATCTGGAAGAATTCATCAATCAACATACCATCCTATACAATGAGACAAAGGCAAGGCTTTGAATAAAGCATCTATTGGATAAAACTGTAAGTATATCAATTACAATTTTTTATTATAATTAAATTATTTAAATTTTTATTGCAAGAAATGATAATATAGGCAATTATAGTACTAAATCTTTTTTCTACATATTTCAAGAAATTGTTTCAAATTTTATTAAACAAAATAAACTTACGTAAAGACCTATTAAAAATTGGCTTTAAAATGTGGTATGTAAGACATCCTATTCCTTTCGTATTAAACCAAGTATTACACGGAAGCCTTCAGAGTTTTGCCACAATTCATCCTGGCTTAATATGCATTTAAAAATAGTTTTCATAAATTTAAATTATAAGACAGTGTTTGTTGAATGATTCCGATGCAACTATGCATCGTCAGTTTGTATGCTTTAAAGGGCATGACTCCTTTTCTCTAGCCCATCCGAATCTAAATACTAAAACTGAAACCAAATGTTTATATTTAAAAAGGTAAAAGTTTCGACAACCAAAAATATTTTGTTAGAGGTGTACCTTGGAGACTGGGCATTCGTGAGTAGTATTCCGTACGAATTCTCTATAAACCAGGATAATACCAAAGCAATAAAGTAAATTCTCTAAAGTTACACGCTAGAAGATTACCTATAATTATGGATTTGAAATTTGTTTCCTATGTGGTATTCGCTGGGCAAATTAGGTTGTTCTTCATTGCTACCGCCTTACGAGAAAAAAAACTCATGTATATAGGGATGAAAAAAGAAGTAATGCGGCTTACCTTATTTCGTGATTTGATGTAACGGCTGAACAGATGTATTGCTGTATATAGGTACAAATCCATTTGAATGATTTATCCGTACGCAGAAGAAAATATGCTCCCTATTTTGCAGCTGTTAATAGAACGAACTCATAGAATAGAATGATTATAACCCAATAAGGAATGTGTTAGGTAATACAAGGACAATAAATAGCAATGGAAACGAAGTAGTTATTAATTTGCTAGTGAAATCATAAGACTTCTGTTTAGATGCTATTTAAGTTTATACGGGTTTGTCAAGTTTCTTACACTTGTGTTTATGATATAAATTAAAAATTATTGTAGGTAATTACTGCTAATTGTTAGCATACATAGTATAATTTTTTTAATTTTAAGAAATTAAATCAATAGGGGTTTTTTTATATATGAGAGTTTTATGCAAAATATTATGAAAACCTTAATTTTCATAAAATATTCTAAAACAAGCTTGTAAATATATTTAATGTTTGAGTTACGTTTAGAGAAGTTTAGTGCAATTAATTTCAGAGTAGAATATCATCTTTAATGACAAACTACAATCAACATACGATATTTTAAAAAACTTAGAAGTGTTTAACTATCATCAATCAACATACAATTTAAAAATGGATTTCAATCTATTTCAACAATCAACATACTTAAAATAAGGAAACATTTTGGACAATATAAATTGTAATAGAACAATTTCAACAATCAACATACTATCGTACAAGGCAATATTTTGGAAAATAGAAGTACAAATTCAACAATCAACATACCTATCACATAAGGCAACATTTTGAGGGACAGAAACTGTATTAGTAAAAATTCTACAATCAACATACTATCACACAAGGCAACATTTTGGAGAGCAGAAGCTGTATTAATACAAATTCAACAATCAACATATCACACAAGGCAACATTTTGGAGAATAGAAACTATAATAAAACACTTGAACAATCAACATACTAAAATGAATTAACAATGATAGAAGTTGGTAGTTTTGAAATTTAACAATTGTAACATATAATTTGAATACAAATAATTTTCATTTAGTTTCTTTGTAACTTAATTAAAATTTTCAAAATACTTTCCTAATATTCTTTGCTCTACTTAAAGTTCAAAAAAAGAATATTTTTTATTAAATCTCTATCTTATAAATATGTTATTAAAAGAAAACATAATTGATTTAAAATATTAAATAATTTCTTCAAAGCAACATACTTATTAGTTTTAAGTATAAACTATGTTCCTGCAAATTTATAATAATTCAATGTTTCAATGGAATTTATTTTCGTTTGTGATAAAATGTATTTTTTTTCTCAAATATTTAGGTGAAGGTTCAAAACCTTTATTTCACCGTGATGATATAAAAGTCGGCCAGCCGTCTGCAGGAGAATCACATGCAAATGTATCCAGCCGTAATTATAATGATGGCTTTAAATCTAAACAAAATCGCCGCAGCACTTCAAATGTAAGTAGATTTAATTTGATTGTCGATTGGGGGAATAGCAATGCAATTTTTAAGAGGGTATTCTGCTTTAAAAAAATCGTCTTTGATATATGAACTGAATATGAATTTCGTATTGTTTGTATGCATTTTAAAATATGATCCTACTACTTTTTTTAATTGTTTACATTAATTTCTCAATGAGAAAAATTGGAAAAAAAGCATTTTTCAAACAAAACTTCTAGAGTTAACAACTAAATTTCCAAATGCTTACAAAACTGTTTCTATTAAATATAAACCTAAAGGAATCCAGTTCACCTGAAAGATATCGTCATCGTGATACTAAAAAACATACTTCTCCACCAATTTCACGACACAAATCTCCTCAAAAACCTTCTCGAGATGAAAAACCAACTCATAGCCGCATCAAACATAGTCAAAGCTCTAAATATAACAGCTGTACAAAGACTGATAATAGCCGGAGACGAGAAAACAGCAAATCTCGGACATCACCATCTTCCACTAAGAAGAAAAAACCGACGGAAAAACTGCCTTACTATAGGGATGAACAACGGGAGAGAGATCGTTTAAAACGTTTATATGGACGTCCACGTTCTCGTACCCCAACCACAACTTCAACTGGAAGACGTAGCCCATCAAATAGAAGACGTGTTAATAGTCCAACGAAAAGAAGACGTTCAGTCAGTAGAGATCGTCATCGTAGACATTCACCGTATCACCGTTCAAGTAGAGATCACAGAAGCCGTAGATCCCGTTCCAGCTCAAAAGGTCGATCACCTTCTAGAAAAGAGCGTGAACGTCACAAACATTCTAGCAGAGAAAGGGACAAAGAGCAAAAAGAACCGCCGCAGATCATTCCAATAGTAGTGCCTGTACCAGCTGACTATGCTTATAGATTTGTATGTAACAGTATATAATAAATGTTCAGTAATAAATCCTTAATTTTAAATAAATTTACTTTAAGCCCGGTTGGACAGCTCCACAATCACCCTGGCCAACAATGCCTCATCATCGACCACCTACGGCTCCTCAATACGCTTCATTTCCGATGATGCCAATGATGCCTCCCCTCAGAGCTGCACATCAGACGCCATATATGGGATTGCATCCGCAAATGCCCTATGGACCAATACCTAATGCTTATCCTCCACGTACGGTTCTGAGATACCCTACTCCTAGGCATAACACACACAACTACCACCCTCGACATAAAAAACCTTCAACCTAAATGCATTCTTTTATCTTAAGATGAAATGTATGGACATGTAAATTAGTTCTTTTTTTCTTTTTTTATTATTAGACTTTTGTATGGATAATACGTGAAATAAACTATTTTAATTTTTGTGAATACTTTTGTTTTTGTAAAAGGCACTTAATTGACATACATAGCCATAGGCCAACTACAACTTCAAAAGACAAAGGGATAGTAAGGCTTATATATAGAATTAAAATGTCAGATAGAAATCCTCGTATACAGATAACAATGGGAATTTCAGATTGCAAAAAGGATACACCATTTGGAATAGATCCATTAGTTGGAATTAAATTAAGGCTACTTTGATGAGGGAAATACTAAAAATGAATCAGCTCTAGATAATAATAACAGAAATCCAAATGACATCGGTATATCTCTGGTCCTACATCAATCGTGAATCGTGAAGTTTTTCCAGTCTAGGCAGAATCATCAAGGGACAATGCAACTGCTGTAGCATGGTAAGCACAATATACACATTTATTATACAAAACTAACCAAAGAATTTCAATACTGATACCTCCAGAGGCGATGGGTTGCTATTTATACCAAGTCCATAAAATTTATAGGTAAACATAATAAATCAGACGTTTAATACATAAATCTGTCAATTTTCTTGTTCTGACTCTGGCAATATTATATTGAATTGTTTTTTTATATTTTTGACATTAAAAATAAAGTGATGCCAAACCTTTTCCGTACTCAATAAATTCTCTTCTATTTTAATATCTGGAACAATAAATATAATTTTCTAAAAACATTACAAAAATGATTTTAATTTAATACAATTTTTGTTTACATCGCTTTTTATTTATTTATTTAATATAAATCAAGAATCAATCAGTAAAATGTAGCCAATAGGATTTTATAATCTGGCAACACTGTTGAAAAAATGGGAGAAAATATTGACGCGTAGAATTTTTTTGTTTCATTGAAGGATTATCATATTTTTCTCTCATTTTCGTAAAGGTTCTGTTGTAAAAAATTTTAAATTTATAGCGTAATATTAGTGAAAAAACGTTTCCATCATGGATATTCATTCCATTTGTCGTATTTGCCTGGAGTATTTACAAAATGGCAGTGCTTACGATTTGTTTTTGGTACCCGGATTGGCCAAAAAATTGTGTATGTGCACGTCATTGTCGGTGGAACCGCAGGATGGGTTCCCAAATAATATTTGTGGGGTTTGCTACACCCGTCTGAGTGATATGGCGGATTTTCAGAAACTTTGTGCCGATTCGGTACAGAAATTCCAGGAATTGTTAGCCAATAATAAAATTACATGTCAACCAACGTTTGATATTATGGAAGCTCCCGCAACGGCTCCAATTGAAGGTATTCAGATGCCGGAAGAAGAAGATGTTAATTTAAATTTTGACCCTTTATTAACAAATCATAAGATGGAAATGCTGGAAAATGAAGATGATGTTTTTAAAATGCTGGAAACTGTCGATAAAGAGGAAGTTGAAGAGGTACCCCCAAAGATAGAGGAGGAATTCTTAAGTGGTGAATCCAGTGAAGAAGACAAGGAGAGTGATGATGACTTCCAATTTCCGGATGCAAATGATGATGATGATGATGACAGTGATAGCGACGATGACAAACCGTTGGCCACCCGCTTAAGAAATATAAAGAAAGAATTAAAAGAAGAAAGTGAGAATACAGAAACAGACAACAAGGATCCAAAACACAAACCTAAACGTAAGAGAATACCAGCAGCGGAACGTCATTTACATCGTATTATTGAATGTCACATTTGCCATCAGAAATTCAAGAAGACTAAAAACTATGAGGAACACATGAAATATCACAATGATAAGTTGCCATTCCAGTGTGAGGTGGAGAACTGTAAGCGTGGTTTTACTACAGCATACGGCCTAAGGCTGCATGTCGAGCATTGTCATGACGAGACTGTTGAAAAAATTCCATGTACACAAGAGGGTTGTGATATGAAGTTCACTCGCCGCCGTATACTAAACTGGCATTTGAAGAGAGTCCATAATATAGCCAAGGAAGATGTTCCCAAATCTTATCCATGCACAGAGTGTGAGAAGGTTTTCAAATGTCCTATGGCTCTAAAGAAGCATATGTTCAAACACACTGGGCAAGAGTTGCCATTCCCGTGCAATATTTGTGGCAAACGTTTTGTTATTAACAGCGCTCTTAAGGACCATCTAATGCGTCATGCCGGTATTAAGAATTATGTTTGTCCCTATTGTGGTGTAGGCAAGACTACACGTCAAGAGTGGAACACTCATATAGCCACACACAACACAGAGAAGAAATTCAAATGTCATCTATGCCCTCATGCTTCCCACAACAAACAAAATTTACGAATGCATGTGCGTGTTGTTCACGAAAAAATTAAGGATTATGCCTGTCAATACTGTGGCAAACAGTTTGGCAAATCAAATGCCTGTAAAATGCACGAGATGACGCACACAGGCGAGAAGAGATGTGAGTGTAAAGTATGCGGCAAACGTTTCCTTTATCCCAAGGGTCTGACAAAACATTTGAAGACCCATGAGAAGCGAGTACTAAGAGCTATCGAAGTCTACAGAAAACGTCAAGTGGAATTAGGCGAACTGCCACCCGAAGAGGCTGAAGCAATACCGGACCTACCAAATCCTGAGAACACCCACGAGTCTCATCAAAAGGTAGCTGATGAAATTCTTAAGGTATGTGCCGATTCCGTTAGTGCCATACCAAAAGATCCAAGACGCGTCGAGCGCGTTGATATTGCTGATTTAGCTGGTACTGCTGTCAATCCCATTCCTCAAGTTGCTTTGCCTTCCTGGTCGCCGCAGATAAATTTCATGATGAAAGAAGGCAAATACACATGCCCTGATTGCGGTCAAGGCTTCAATGGTTCCGGTAATCTAAGACGCCATCATAAGATCGTCCATCAAGGTGTGAAAGACTTTGCATGTAGATTCTGCCACAAGCGCTTTGCTAAGGCTCAAACACTTAAACATCACGAAATGACACATACCGGCGAAAAACCTCATGCTTGTACACAATGTGATATGCGTTTCATTCAAGTCGTTGCTCTCAAACGTCATATGAAAGTCCATCAGGAACGTCCCACTTTCATACCACAAGCAGTTTTTAAGGCTAAAGAAGAATTGGTAAAACAAGAACGCAAAAAATATGCCATCAAACGTGAGCAGGAACAGGAGCGTGAAGCTATAGCTGAGGAAGCCCGTAAACAATTAGAAGAACTCAAACGTCAAGAAGAAGAACTACAGCGACGTCAAAAAGAAGCACTGCAGAACTTGCCGAAAGCCATACCCAAAGAACGTTTACCACCGGGCGCTGATATATCCATTGCCACCAATCTATTACCAAGTGATTTATCAAGTTCTGAAACAACAAAAACAACTAACAGTAAAGCAACTACAACAACCGCAACTAACGAAGGAGAAGCTAGCACCTCAAACAGTAGCATTCTGAAAACGGAAAACCAAGAACAAGATGATATTTCATATCCAAATGTTATGGATGCTTATTAGAAGTACAGAGCATATTTTCAAAATCAATTAATACTATTTCTAATTATACCGAATGCAATGCGATGAACAATCGCATTAACGATGAAACTCTACGCTCAACCAAGAAAACGTAAAGGTTTTAAGCTTAAAATGCATTTTAGGTTTTTTTTTTCAAACTAAACATAAGGCGTTAACAGCTATTAACTTTAATTAATTGTGTAAAACTTTACAAACATTTTTAACTTTGTTTAAGTTTTTTAAAATGTACATTTAAGATTTCTGTTTATGGTTTAATGTTCTTCCTTTAAATTTTGTTACAATAGCCAAGATATTTTTTTTACATATATAGAATAATAATATTGTTTAACGCATATTATTTTAACAACATTTGTATACAAACGCAGACAGGAAAAAATAATATTTTTTAAGATTGTTCAAACATTTATGACTTATTGTAATTTTACGACTACAAACTTCTTATATTTGCATTACGAAAATTTTAATATAATAATGTAATAGTATGAGGAAAATATACATACATAAATAATATAGTTAAAAAATTATACTCTTATTTATTTTACATCATATTGAAGCATATATCCATATCATATGGTCTGCATTAGAATTGTAAAAGCATTTCCTATAAGCTTTATATCTCTCATAAAGGGCTTTTACGAAGAGAAAAGGAACTCTGAATGAAGGCATGGGGGGACTTCAAGAACGTCTAAATTACGTTCTTCTGGCTTATAACTTCTCTGATAATGCATTAAGCTTTCGCATACACACATCTATCACTGATCAATTTTAAATCATATAGATATAAGGCGTCAACAAATTTGACTAGTGGTAGCTTTATATTCCAAAATGGTGGGTCAAGTGAGGACATTAACTTCCGAATACAGAAGACTCGGCCGAGCTTTGGCAGTTTAAAAACCATTTGGATATCGTTGTTTCTGTATAAATGTTATATATATTTTATATTTTTGACCAAAGTGTAAAATCCGCACTCCTATATGGCTATACAACTTGAAACGGCAATCGCAGTGGCATTTATATAATTTTTTATGGCATCAGCAAACTTTTTAATAAAAGCATTGTACGAAAGTCAACACTAATTATATCCACCATTTTCTTCTTATTTCTTGCTTTCTGTCAGTTAATTAAGTTTTTTCTACATAAACTTGTAGCGAGTACTAGGATATGGCAAGTCCTCCTGCCGGTGCCAAGAAAGAATGGTTTCTGTTAACGTTTTGAGTTAACTTTCTTAAGATTGTTTAATGGTAGACTTTTTAGCGCAGAATAAAGCATCCAGTCTGTTGGAAAAGGGTTTTCATGATTTCCGAAGGTTTAGAAAATTGTTAATGCCCACTACTTTCTTTGTCATGTCATCTCCATGCTCCAAATAAAAACATTCTAAATTGTTCCTTTTTTTCTATTTTACGATTTTTTTGTGATTTTACATTCGCTTGTTATTTGTTATGATGAGAATGAATACTTGTATAAAATGATTGATGATTATGATAAATAAAGTCAGGATTAGTTGCCTGACCACAGTCTTAATGAAAATGTACTTAATGAGATGATATTTAAAGTAAAATTGAAGAACAAAACGAAAACGAATTTTTTTCCTTTAATTTGCAAACATTTTGCAAATCAAAAAATAAAAGCGAAATACATTTCTAAGAAATATTGAAAAGAAAACAATATAATAGAAAACGAAAGAAAAGAAAGTGTTTAAGGTTGTTCCGGTGTTTTCAAATTGTATTTCGTCTTGATGTTGTTCAATTCCTCCTGTTTTTTGTCTACGTCTAAACGCTTAAATGCCTTATTCGATTGATAGTACAGCACTACAAGATAACGATTACAAACGTTGAAGCCCGATAAGTGATCACACGCATTTTTAGCATCGAATATATCTTCATAGACAACAAAGGCTGTACCACGAGTCTCAGGTGTATTCCCACTGTAAAATAAAACAACAATTCTGATTGGTTTTAAAAGATTTATTAATGCATACTTACACTCTTATTTGACGTATGGCACCAAACTTTCCAAATATATCGTACATTTCCTCCGAAGTTATTTTATAAGGTAAATTACGAACATACAAAAGGCGATTGACCTCTGGAGGTAAACGTATCTGTAAAATTATATATAAATTAAACACATTTATACAAACAGAGGCAGTCAGTGTGTAACTCATTAATATTATATTTTGTTTTGTTATTACAAACACGTTAATTAAACTTTAAAACCCATCGAGTGAAAATAACTTCCTTAATTAAGTTAAATTAAGATATTATGGACTTACATTGTTGCGTTTGTTCATTGTTGCAGTAGCTTTTACTTTGAAAACGTTGCCTCTTCAACTGATGTTATACTTCAATGGGCAGCACACGAAAGCTATGTTACAACTCTCGTGGAGTCTTCTGCAATTAATTTGTGTCCGTTCCTTTGCTTTGCCAACTGAAGACTGATTCACTGTCTCTTGCAATATCAAATTGTGTCTTTGTTTACGTTGTTCAAAGCGTTTAAAGGTCCTTTGTCCTTTTGTTTGATACACTATTTAACGTGTTTTTAATATTTTTTTATTTTTCTCACTGCCAAGCAATAAAAACTATTTCGATGTCTGCTTCGAAAAATCGAGTTTGTTTTGTAGTCAGTCCTCTTTTTTCTTTTTATGCACCATTACCTATTACAGGGTTGTATTTATTACGCTATAAACGTTTGATAGAGATGCCATACTATTTATAGGAGACAAGGCGCTAAAAGCCAAATGTATAAAATAAATAAAAAAAATATGTTGATATAAAACAAATTATTGAAATGCTTGAATTAAATTGTTTTTAAGCAATTAATACTTGCATTAAACTCTTATTGACAGAGTTTACCTCATTCCGGACAAGGTCTTGTGCAACACCATGAATGAAAGTGAGCAATGGTGTTGGGTCTTTTGTGAGGATCTCGAACTGGAGCTTAACTGTAGACTGCATTAACTATGGATTGCACTGTTTTTCACTGCTTTGAAGGTTTTTGGGGGACAAAACTACTTCGTTCCTCTAATGCAGGTTCTTCTGTGAGTTTCGTTGCCAATTAAGTGACTCTGAGGGCGATAGAACGAATAACAAATGCAGCTGTTTTCAGACAGAGAATTTTACTGCTTTAAAGGTTCTTGGGTCTGAAGATGACCTCGCTTCTGTTTCTAATTCAGATTCTTATATGATTATCATTGACAATTAAGCGACCCTGAGGCCGATAGAAACGATCTTGTGTAATTCTCGAATGCCAGGTACCTGACGGGGATCTGGAATAGATGATCTCAGTCTGTTCCCTATACAAATAGAGAGGGGCATTGAACTTAATGATGTGCTTAATCTTTGCAAAATAATTTTTTGAAATTCTATGTCTAAGAAATGCTGCTAACAATTTAATTTAATAGAAGTATGCTGCACATTATTTAATTATAACCATTTAAATGAAATGTTTAATTCAAAATATTTAAGCCAAAGGTTATCAAGAAGTTATACATACATACATAAGTATGTATAGTTAGTATGTTTATTTGGTACACACATAACTTTAAAGTTTTCTTTTCTATTTTTTGTTTTACTTAAAGACAAGAGCAACAAATGTTTACGATGAAAATAATAATCAAATACATATGCTTTAAAACTAAAACAACAAATAAGCTACCGGAATATATTTGCCAGAAAATATTCGATTAGACTTAAGAGTCGCTTCCCTAAATAATGAAATGCCACATGTTGAAATAATAATTAAACTTAAGCACTAGCCACCAATTGTGTTACAGAATCTTTTGTGATAAGTTGTAAAAGAGCACCAGATTTAGGACGATCTTCACCTTTAGTCCACTTGTGGAAAAGACTAAAAAAAATTAAAAATAAATACAGAAAAACAGTAGTAGAAAAGAGGATACTCACGTAGCAACTTCAGTCAGAGGTGTCCAAGTGGTAAAATCGGCTTTAGGCATCCATTTACGATTCATTGGCGTATCTAAAGTTACAGGTAGTATGGAGACAACCAAAGCATCATTTGGCAAACCAGAATCTTTGCCAGCCAAAGAACGTGTAAGTTGGTGAACAGCAGCCTTAGCCATGCCATAACCAATCATGCCTGGGGTGCCTTCCAAAGCAGGTTTGGCACCAGTTAATGCTAATAGACCACCCTCTTTTAAATGATGAGCAGCCACAGCTGCTGAAATGATAGAAGTCCAAACGCTTTGGCGCCACATCAAGTCAGAGTTCTTAGCCAAATCTTAAATATCAAAGGATTTAATATTATATTATGTTATATACAAAATATTTAATAGAACTATACCTTTTTTGGCATTGCCACCAGCCCAACCACCTGCTACGCAAATAACAGCATCCAATTTATCGCCTTTTAAAGCATCTGCAACTTTAGTTAAAACGTCTTGTTCCTGTTCTGGCCAAGTTGCATCACGGGACGCCACAATGCTTACATCGGCTTGGTCATTTTCACTCAAATCTATACTGCCAACCCACTAAATTATCCAAGTATTAAGGTTTTTATTATAATAAAGTGAAAGTTTATTTATTAGAAGGTCAACAATTATGATTAATTAATTATAAATCGTTTTAAGACAAACACAATTACGTATTGTATAACAAAAGTATACTCACATAATTATTGCTTTTAAAATGAGATACACATGCAGCTCCTAAAGCTCCTTTACCACCATATATCAATACACGACCGGCAGACATAATAATATTTTTTGTTAAATTCAACGAAGCCAGCTATAAAGAAGAAAAAGAACACAACCAACCGTTAAGCAGGACAGTCAAGATAAGACTAACATTAAAGCATTCTTTAAATAATACTAAAAAAATACACTACAGGTTCTATACCGCGCATACAATGCAATGTAAAAACACTGTATATAAATAAACAGTATTAAAAATAAAAATGGAAAGGGGAATTTACTTGTTGCTCTGAAATGAACTCAACACAAGCATATATATACAAACAAAAATCTTACAACTTTTAAAGCCGGTTCATGATTAAGTGGCAAAACCATTTATTGTATGTATAAAGCTTATTTCTTCTGAACATTTTTTATTATTCTTTTTCAGTGAGTGGTATGAGAGGAGAATGAATTAAAAACTATTAATTTTATGCTTATGTTTTAATAACATATAGTGAGAAGAAAAAGCTTGAAATCTGTTATATAATATTGATTCAACTTCTCAATTAGATAACCTTGAACCTTTTAAATTACACTAGTCAAGAAGTAGCGATATTCAAAGAATTTTCTAAAAGATAGTATATCCGCTAGTTGGTATGACCATTTTAAGAGAAAAGCCAAAATTTGGAATGATTTAGAATAGTAAGTAACACCCAAAAAAGCATAGCTTATTAGTTTTCTTTCTATAAGGCCTTATTGTAGTACCGATTGGATCTACATCTTTACTTCCGGTTGATACAGCTACAGATACACGCTACTGGATGCGTAAGGATGACCAGTATAGATAGGCCACCTCCACGATGAATCCAAAATGCTGACAGTGGTGAGAAAGCACAATGAACTGCTGCTGACCAAGCAATTTTTCTCCATAGCCTGCTACCCATTCAAACCACCACATAGTCATGAACGATCCCCTCCTCGCCGCATAAGACAAAGACCTCACAACATATAACTCGGACATCAATCACTCACCTCATTCCCTCAATAGTGGACCGACACCCACCACAGTCTGTAAGGGAAGCACAAAACGCCCTACATCAAACTACTGTCACGACGGCCAGAGACGAACTCAGCCACAACAAATCGACATATACCACCTATTTCAGATACAGAAAAAAGGCAGCTAGCTACCTCTACCAAGGGTCCGAGAACCATTCTGGCCCAGCTTAGATCAGGATGGTCGAACTTCCTGAATAGCTACAGGACAAGGATTATCCCGGGAACCCAGGATAGCTGCCCCTTATGCAACCGGGTTCCACACGACACGGCGCACATCTTTAGTTGCCCAGCTAAACCGACAGCCTTCCGACCCATAATCTATATATGGGCCTCTTGAATCCTACTACGACAGCGGACTTCCTCGGACTACCGACTACGTGACGATTACAACATACACACTCATCCATCCAGCTACAAACAATCCCATCTCCATCCAACCCACGAGTCATTAATTGATTGATTTACCTACCTTATTTATTTATTGTTTAATAGAATCTTTTTAGCACAAAAAGTAAACAGTTTTGCAGTGCACACGAGTTATCTTTCTTTCTGCATAAACAATCAGTGTTGAAAAATTCAGTACTTTTTTTTTACTTTTTTTACCAAGCTTTTAGTACTTTTTTCATCAAATTCGTTTTTGTTCGTTCAAAAAATAAATATATATTTTAATAAATATTCATTCATTTGCACATTCTTTTTTTATTAAGTAAAAATTAAGCCCCGTTGTTGAACCAAACCCGATAGAAAAAGAAAAAAAATATTTTTCTTTTAATTTTTTTTAATTAATACATTTTTTTGAACCAGTTGTGGTGAGCTTTTTTACAAAATGTGAATTTTATTCGGTGTGGTGAATGAAATCGAAATTCACTAAAATGCCGTTATTCCAAATGGGTACTGTGTTACCATAAATCCATGTACTGTATATTGTGATTTGGACGGTGCGTGTCTAGAATAAGTAATGTTCACATCTGTTAGTGGAGGCATTTACCGATATGTCTGGTTACTGCATTAAAACAATGATAATAAATTAAAAACAATTTTCTTCCTGGCAACACTGGTGGTTGGAAAAATTCGTTTTTGTTTGTTCAAAAAAATAAACGTTCTTTAAACTAATCGCACATTCTTTTTCCGTTTTGGGGGTTGTATACACAACAACAAAATATTAAGAGTTTGTCAGAATTCTTTGCAAAGTGCTTTGAACACGGAAAAGCGAAACAAAGTTTGAAAGAAAATGTAAAAGACTTGTCAAAATTAAAATTGCAAAGTACTTTGAAAGTGCAAAAGGCGTCTAATGAACAACACCAAAGAATGACACTTGACATTTATGCAGTGCTACCAACAATAAAAAAGTTCTCCGAAAAATAATATAAGAGAAAAGCGAAAAGATATTAAAACTATTCGTGTCAATTTATTGTAAATCCTTTATTTTATTTAAACAAATTAAATATATTTCTCCAACAGAATAATAAAATGCATCTCAGCTAAAAACACGTTCATATATAGACGAATAACTGTATTAATAAATTGAAAATCATTATGAGCATAATTTTATAAAGCAAAAACTTTGATGTTTTGTGTGGATCCATGAAATTTTGGTTTTATTAGAGAACCTCAGCGGTTCTAAAGGGTCATAAATTAATTGGTGCAATAAACATATATTAATTATTATGAACATAAAATTAAAAAATGGAAAGAAGAGTTAAACTAAAATCTATTAATCCACATATAACTTGTAAAATATGTGGTGGCTATTTTATCGATGCCACTACGGTTACCGAGTGTCTGCATACATGTCAGTATTATTAAATAATAATTATCATTGCTTTCTTCATATATTAATTGATTCTTTTTTAAATAGTTTGCAAAAGTTGTTTAGTAAAACATTTAGAAGAGAAGAAGACCTGCCCTACATGCGAAAATGTTATACATCAATCACATCCGCTTCAGTATATCAGTTTTGACAGAACAATGCAAGACATTGTTTACAAATTAGTGCCAAATTTGCAGGAAGGTAAATAAACGCATATATTTTATAATATTTATGTAGCATTTACGGTAATATAGCATCCAAAAGAGATTTTTTGAAGACATGTTATGATCTTGAATTAATCGGACGCGAGAGCTTGTCGATCCCAATAAGCGAGACTGAGGGCTTAGCGTGGCAATTACTATGTGGTATACATGTGCCACATGAAGCGCTCATTATGTGGTAAAGATTTTGCTTTTCTTAAAGAAAGGTAGTCCTTCCTTATAAGCTAAAGGAACAATTACAGGTCACAGTCAACTCTAAAAAGATAAACATTTGCAAGTAATTCTTATTTGCTGGAAATAAGTCAAGCTCAACTCGATCTCATAAGTGTGTTATTAACTTCACATATTATATTAAGCCCTCGTAGTTGAAACATTTATAACGGTTCTTAAAGTATACACGTTTTCGATATCTAACTTGTGTAGCGTTATCTATGTAACGGTATTTTTTGTTCTTATTGGAAGGTGACTAATCTCTAAAAATGGTTACCCTTAATTCCAGAAAGCCATTAACCAACAGAATGTGAACTTATGTATATCAATTTCACGTTATAAAAGCATTTCTGTTTGTAAAATAAAAACAATATTTCTGAGTAATTAAGCTCTCTTCAAAATTTATTCTTAAAAATTGAGAAAACTGCAGTAGGAAATATTCCTTGAAAAAGAATTGTAGGTTCTGTTATAAATAATAACATTGCATCAGTTTTCGTGTATGGACCCATGACAGATATAAGAACACGACATAAAATATTGCCTTAAAGTATGATCCTTAATAATGTTCAGTTCAGGCGGAAGTGCACGTCTAATCCAATACACTGCTAGTCTTGCATGCAAAGCATATTAATATATTTCTTTAAAGTAGCGCAACAATTAAGCCTTTGGAGTTTTTCAGCGTAAGAGAATATAGAACTGCGTATAGGAGTGAATAAAGTAAGTTTTCATGCGGTGAAATTCAGTTTTGCGATAAAGAAATGACAACATAATATTCTTTAAATGAACCAGCTCTAGATATCTGCATCCCTTTCAGAAATCGTACAATTTGTAAACTAGAAATTCTAAAAATGGTATGTTTATTTGCGTCTATTTTAGATTTCAAAAAGAGAACAGAAATTCCATAATTTTTAATAACTTACATATTTAGCGAAGTCATGTTGATTCGATTCCGAAAAATAGGTTTCATTTTGTTGAATTTGTTGATATCATTGATGTAATTCTTTCACTGAAAAGAATTGCATAACATGATGGATCTTTGACAAGAAAAATACCGACACCAATAATGAATACGATTGGCTGTTACTGTAATCAGGAATAAAAGAAATTCGATTATTATATCTAATATTAAATTTCTTAACTTAACTACAATTTTCGATTAAGATCTAAACTATATGTTTAGATGTTTATATAACTCCAATCTTCTCTATTCGATTGTGACTTACGTACTAAGTTAATACTAAATATTAAATATGGAATAAGTAACCTTTTTGTCTTTATAAAATTAATTTATCTTTTTTTCTTATTAGATGAAATGCGACGAGAACGTGACTTTTATAAAAGTCGCAATATGGCCTGTCCCAAAGACTTGCCACAAAATCATGATGATGATAATGAGAAAGTTATGGAAGCGCATGCGGAATCTGATTTCCATAGGTTAGATGAACAAGTCAATGTATGCCTAGAGTGTATGAGCAACAACTTTAAAAATCTTCAAAGACGTTTTATTCGCTGTAGTTCTCAGGCTACAATTACGCATCTCAAAAAATTGGTAGCAAAAAAGATTTTAAATGGCATTGACAAATATCGAGAGGTAATTCATTTATCTTAAGGCACATATGCTTATTAATCAAATTAAACTAATGTCTGCTTTCGTTTTGTTTAATGTGTAGATTGACATACTATGCAATGAGGAATTGTTGGGCAAGGATCATACATTAAAATTTGTTTATGTTACCCGTTGGCGTTTTCGAGAACCTCCTTTACGTTTACAATTTCGTCCTAGAGTGGAAATTTAGTTCTCAGCTCATATAAAGTCTAACGACTTGTATAGTTTTTAAACTTAATTTACTGTAATAAAAGCATATTATTAAGTCAGAGTTATTACAAATTCATATTAAAATTTAATGTATTTATTTATATTATTAACAATAAGTTTTGAAATGAGTCTTAAATGTTTACAATATTTTTTTTACAATTTTTATTAAATTAAAACCTGATTTTATTTTTATTATATATTTTGTAAACAAGTTCTCTATATATTATTTCAAACTACTACTTCCATTATGATTTCACACAAACTTTACACAAAGAAAAATAGTTTTATATATTTATATATATTTTGTATATACAAATAAAGATTTATTAGATAAATGAGTAAAATAAATTGTTGAGACTTTTATGAAGATATTTAATTAACTATTATATTAAATTTCAAAATCAATTAATAGATCCTTTGAAGTATGGACTTGAATACCTTAATCAGCCAATATAGAAAGAGGGATTGTTGTTTAGTGTAATGCAAGGAATCGAACAATGTTGTCCTATTAATAATACTTTCTTATCTTGCGTAGCTTTACTGAAAAAATTGTAACAATACTAATTATAATAAAATCATTAATATTGGAATATTAAATTCCAATTCTACGATTGAGTTCAGAATAGCACCGATTATTCTATTCCAATTAATATTATTCGTTACTTCATAGTTCTACAGCACTGAAATAGATTTGAAAATTCATATATAAGAGTTGCTTGCTATGAAAACAAAACTTACAAGGTGATCAGCTGTGTTTGTTTTTGTTTTGCGTAACATAAAAAGGTGCAAAAATAAAGTATAACAATAAAAAGTATTAAATATTTTACAAAAATAAATTTCAAATAAAATTCACATGAATGCCGTTATTGCACTGTGCCATTTTTGTGAGGCTCATGGTCCTTCTGCTATTTTTTGTACACAAACCTTGAGGGACACAAAATTGGATGAACTGTATGCCAGTTCAGCCTTACAAACTTCAAATAGCGCTGCAACAAAACAATGTGCAGCATGCAATTCCATTGGAATAACGAATGGATTATACAGCAAAGACAATGAAAGTGGTGCCACATTCTTAAGTACACAACAATCAGCTCTGCCAGAAGTAGCAATGTTAGTGAAGCAGGCGGCTGTAAGGAGTTTGAGTTGTGAAATAAACCATAATAAAGATGGAGGTTTTGTATTTTTTGGTGATACTTCAAGGGGTCATGTTTTAAGTCATACATTTCATGTTAGTGATTTACAGGTAATTTTATATACATGTAGAAAAATACAAAGTAAAAACTATAATTAACCTCCATTATATTTAGTCTCGCGGATTTTATCAATTATTTTCAATAATAATCCTTATGAAAGACAAATATTTCCTTCTCAACACAAAACCGTTTCTATCAGAGCATTTGCGTAAAATTTCAACAGAACTGCAGAACAGTGCAAAACGCATAAGAGAAGAGGAAGAACTGAAAGGATCACCACGACAAAGGCGTCTATCCGGTACGCAACCGTTAATGCAAACTCCAAGATCATTAATAGAACTTACTGGAGAGGAGAATGTCTTTGCCATTTTGCATTCGCATTTTTCATGGCTTTTGTTGGCTGGTTCTAGATTTCTAACAGAACATGTCACGTTTGGCAATCTACCCTGGCTTCCACCGCAAAGCAGTAGCCATCCACCCCAACAAAGGCTTACATATAACATAACCACTCTGCCAATGATACAGAAATATGAGACACTCGATGATGCTGAAGAATTCTATTCTTTAAGACATATAAAGCAAATTGTCAGAAAGGCAGAATTTGCATCAGTGTGTTATTGTGCTTTAACTGGCATTAAGGTATGTTCGGTTTTTATTTTTAAATAAATTTCATTAATTATATGAATATGTTTATCAAAGATAATTGTACGTGGTGATCCAGCTCGTACTTTTAACTTTATGATGTGCTTGAAAAAACTTTTACCCGAGCAAATGCACACCCTGATACGTGTAGATGCACAACATCAGCATTCAATTAGCGCTGATTATAAAATTATATCAATATCGAATGAAATTGCAGTACCAATGGCGAATTCATCTGTATTTCGTATAGATTTTTTGGAAGAATCTCTCAGTAGTAATGATGTTTGTATAAAATGGCCAGGGTCAATACCAACCAAACGTAAGTTATACTGCTAAAACCATAACGATTTACATAAAACTGAATTAAATATTAAACTAAACTTACCCTAACGAAATGTAAGACGCGATTAAATCTTTAAAAATATTACCGATTTTGTTTAACAAAAGTTCTAGGATAAACCCATTAAGGATTAATTTTTCTTTTTAATCTAATCGATATTTTAAAGCAGTCTTAAAAGTCCTTGATGATATAAAATTTCAAAACACCAAAATCACAAACGAATATTATTGGATAACTCCGTTAATTTTTTCAATACACGAGGTCTGTTCAAAAAATAAGGTGAATTTTCAAACTTCGCGGACTACGTTGTTGCTGTCGCGTACTGCAAAATGTTTATCATGTTCCCGTATGTTCGTGTCATTGCTTACTATTGTTGATATCTTTTAAAAGCATCTTTAAAATGCAGTTCAACCTCTACCTCTAACTTCAACGGTTAACAATTAGTTTATTTTTTAAATAATCTAAAAAGTATTCGCTTCCAGGAATATTTTAGACTAATTTTGATTTGCTTTAAAATGCCCTATTATAATAAATTCTGTCCGTTTTAATTAGTACTCTTTTAGATTAGATCCTGGAATATTGTTTGTTTTCTGCTTCCTAAGCTAAACTAGTAATATTACCAATACCATATATATCTTACAGTTCCCGATTTGTTGGTAAAACTGTTAAAAGCTGTTGATGAAACTCGATTTACGGAATTGGTCTTAAATCGCCACACTAAAGTTTTGGTAGAGGAATGGAAGAAGTAAGCATTATGCCATATATATTTATATAGACAAATAAATTTTTTTATATACTTTCAGCAAAGTCATATGTTTGAATCATGCCAAATCCACAAATGGTCACGCAAAATTAAAGAGAGTATTAGGTGTCCAACCACAGGATCAACCGTTAATCAATTATTGGAGCGCACATTTACATTAGTATTTTAAGTAACTTACTGTATTAAACTTTTTTAACAGAATAAACACTTTTACACATTAAAAACAAAAACACAAACCCACTATTGTTTAAAAAAAGCTCCTTCAACCAAGACTTGGTTTATGGGATTCATCATGTATAAATGATTCCTTTATTCACGTTCTTATTGAATATTTTGTCCTCTTATTAACGGATAAAACTTAAACTTTAACTAGACACAAAAAGGAAAACTTTTTGTAGTTGCTGTTTACTTCTTGTAACCACAGCTGGAACGACGACCACGAGCACGTTCAAACTTGCGTCCCTTAGAGCGTACATAGGGACGGGTGTGGGAGTGTGGTACACCAGGAGCTTTGCCAAAGTGCTTGCAGGAAGTACGGGCAGTACGTTTTCCTTGCAACAACAAACAGTTCTTGCCAGTGGGTGCCTTAAGAGCCAATTGATCGAAGGTAATAACTTCGCCACCAGCCTTCAAGATACGTTCGCGAGCTGTTTGAGTAACATGCAAAGCACAGACGCTCATTTTGGGAACGTTCAATAAACGCACATCATCGGTGACGGTACCAACGATCACAACAGTGGATTCAGGTTGCTTGGCAGATTGGAAGAAGCGGGTCACTCTTTGCAAAGACATTGGTGGCCTGTTGGTCTTGCTCATAAACAAACGTTTCAACACAATACGGTTGAACTTTTTGTTGGTACGACGTTGGAGGAAACGGTACAACTAAAAAAAAACAAAGACTTGTTAATTGTACATTCAATACCAATGTCCAATTATTTTCCCAACTGTTTTGTAACAATTAGTTTCTAGACATTTTGTAATTAAGCTCAAACTTACCTTGACCAATAGACGCAAGTAAACATCTTGTGATTTAGGCTCAGTTCTGCGAACCTTACGATCGTATTTGTGGCTAATATCAATACCCTGCAAAATAACACAGAAAATATTGGTCAATTAACATTTCAACATTTATTTCACTTCATATTTCAGTATTCATTTTGATTTTTCATATCAATTTTTAATGATTGTTTACAATTTAATTTTATTAAAAAATTTTTCACTATAAGTCTTACCATTTTGGCGACCGGAAAAAGAAAGAGACGTAGTTCACAATATCCAAATGTCAACTTGACATATTGATAACAAGCACGTTGGCAGCAGTTGATGACAAATAATGACTAAAATAAGATGGCAGCACACATGGTTAGAAACTCTGCTAAGTATAAATGAACGCGACTTAATAAACTTATAATAACTTAAACTAATAATAACTTAATAATAACAGAAATTATTATAAATAAAGGAATATTTAAATTTTACCACATTAAATAGGTTATCTTATACAATAATTCCTTCAAACAAACAAACATGAACTATATACATTTGCTAAGTCTGGCATTACAATTTTTTATTTGAAACATCTCTGTTTACGCATGCACTGTTAATTAATAACATATTCATTTCTATGCTGTCAACGTTGACACACTCTAATTTCTTTAAAAACTAATAGCAATAAAATCAAAACAATTTTTGTGTGTGTTTAATACTTTTTCTTCTTTACTATTTTCATAAATAAAACCATTGCTATAAAGGTAACTATAACAAACACTATCATCATCCACATCCAACATTTCCAAGCGTTACGTGAGTGGTCCTCCAATTTCTCTGTCTCCTTATTTAAAGCTCCTATGTTGCGATCTGTCATACCGGCTGACCGTGACACCATTTCTGTGTCTTTTTTAATTATACGGTTTGCCGTTTCGGTTTGTTCTCGAAGATTTCTTGTAAGTGATAGCATATGTTCTGTGATCATTTCCTGGTTTTCTCGTATAAACTTAACTGCTTCACTATTCTCCGCACCACTATTACCGTTTCCTGCTTCCTCTAGAGGCTTTCGCCGCCTCAGTGTGTCATCTTGTAGTAATTCTTTACGTAAATCAGTATATTGTTTAGAACTTTGCAATTGATTCATTTCTTTTAGAGCATCGTCACCAGTTTCAGAGTATTCTGCTTTTAATCTGGTTGATCTCAAACGACTTGCTGGTGATGGATTATCTATGTAATTAGTAATGGTCTTTAAGTCTTGTACTCTTTTGGTGTAATCGGGAATTTTTCCATAACTATAAGGACTTTAATAAAGAAAAAACATACATTTATTACATGTAGTTATTGATGTTTGATACATTAATTTTTTATTTATATATGAAGTACTTACTCTTCCATACTCTTAAGTTCATCGATCATAGTATCCAATGATTTGATGAATTTCTTTAGACGCCAGAAGTTAGTTTCTTCTTTAGCTAACTCTTCGCAATTTGCTAACAAAGTACGTATGTTTACATTTAATTTGGTAGCCATTATTTTCTCTTAATGAGTTACTAATTAATAAAGTTTCTTGCTGTATTGTTTATAATTGTAAACAAACACGTCATTTTAAAATGTCATATTTGCAAATTCCTTCTGATATTCAATATGTGTTGATAACAATATAAATTTGTTTATTTTAAGGTTGCCGGATTTTATGAAGCAAAAGTTAAAAACGTAATTTATCAAATCTAATAAAATTTTATTTATGACCGTACTCTTGTACATAAAACTACAATCGATGATATTATATTTATGTGTTAAAAATTGCAGAAACCAAAACTGATTCATATAAACATATACATATATTCAACACATTCTATATCAGGTAATTATGAATCCAGTGTTTTATGTGCTAAAAGAATTAAAAGTGGCATTTGCTTTCAAAATAAATATGGCAACTCTAAAAACAACTATGTACATTAGACGCCATTTTTATTTTTCACTATATAATTTTCACCCATTACGCCAACATTTTTGCGGTATTTTCTATAAAAAAATAAAACATTTTTATCTGGTTAACTTTAACAAGAATAGCAAATAAATATAGAAAATATTAATTTAAGGGTTTATCTTGTGTTGTGGATTATTTTTAAATATTTTAATTAGAGGTTTTCTTGTGAATTTGGTAAGTAAAATTGTCTAAGGAAATCTTGACTAAAATCAGTAGAATGCACATACAGAGAAATTTATCAATGAATAACAAAACTGCTGTCTGCGGAGTCTCAAAATGGGACTTGTTTGTTGTTTATATATTTGCAAGTGATTGAATATTTATTTTTTATACCGTTATACGTATGTAATGATTTACAAAATGTGATTTGTAGTCATAATTACATTAAGTGAGTAAAAAAAACTCAGTAATATTGAAGCATATTTAAACTGGCAAAACTTTTTCAGAAAAAAATATAAATGAAATGAGCTTCCTCAAAATCGGCTAGACAACATTAAGACTATTTGACCTCTTAATAGAGGTCACGTCCATTGTTTTTGTGTTTGATAGTGATAGAATTTTAATATTGTTATAACTGACTTGAATTTTCTTAGGAAATTGAAATAATAATAATAATAATTCTGAATTGAAATTATAATATTAACTTGGCTGCAAAGGATGCTGAGAAAATGAGAGTACAGTTGTAATTTATTAGCTCGACTTGGATTTTTTTCCATGTACCTATAATTCCGTAATTATGAGTGAATTCTAATTTAAGCTAAATAATTTGTATTATAAAAAATTATATATACAAAAAAGTTATATGCTACATTACCAGTACCAAAACAGTAATATTTAAGTTCCAAAAGGGAATTGTGGTAAATCGATTCTATGCAAAAAATAGAATTTTTAAGGTAAATTAATAGACATTTCCTTTCTCGTTTTGAAATTTGTGTTTCCTGGAAAAAGTGTAAAATACACAATCAACGAGATAGGTACTCTATCACTACTATATTTCCAGACTAGATATATAGTCTGCAATTTCGTTATGGGTCACTGTTTTCCAGCACTTTGCTTCCGGATGCATTGAGAATTTAATTAATATTGTTGTTATTTAAATTATAAATCCAAGAACAAAAAGAAAGGAGTCTAATGTTGAGATGGTGTCGGGGGCGTTTTCCAAATAATTAATCGATATGAGCCGCCGGTTGATAAGAGGATCCTGTGATAGCCAAAAGGGTTGAGTTTCAACTTGTTGTCCTTAAACTTGGCAATTTGGCTGGCATTTATCCCTAGAGTATCCCATTTTGCCAATGTTAAAATGCAGATCTACATAGGATACATCGAAAACGTGGGCTTCTTCCGATGTATATGTTGTACAACATCAGAGACACTCCAGTACTTACACCAATTGGGCTGCTCAAAAAACTTCCATGCAGTGCTCGACTTATTGAGTTATGATACACAACTCTTAATATAATCAATCGATTCAGTGGCAGCTGTCTTGCTTAGACAGAGCAGCGTTGTACTCCTCCGTTTTTGTATTCTGTGAGATTTACCTTCTTCCGCAATTTAATTATGGCTACCTTTCTTAGTTCGGACGTAAGAGAATTTGATGACCATAATTTTCGATGTGTAATATTATCGCTGCGCAATATTATCGGCGAAGTCTAGTATATGGTGTGTTGGCTTATTAGATCCGAGCGTCTTCGTTCATACCTTAGAGCAGCCGTTTAGGACAAAACGAAATATGAACAAATTTTTATTCGGTGACTTTCACTCAGCAGTTTTCTGACAAAAAATCTTCCATGAAAAAAAAAATGTTCCAAGTCGACTAAAATTAACACACAACATGGGTGGTTTGAAAAGCTAGGTCATAATCCTGACTAAAGGGTTGTAATGACCATTAAGTAAGTAATTATCGCTGCGATAAAGTTACAGCATGTTTCACCATTTCCGTTTTGATGTTGTCCACGTGGGGCCTTAGCGATGTAAAATGTACAATAGAATCGTCAGTAGTCAGAACAGATTGTTAATTGTTATTTAACTGACGAACCATTTGATTCTTCTTAATATTTTATTAGTCATGACATTGTACATGCTATGTTGTACAAATCTCCATTCTTTATGTTGAGTAGCATTTAAATATTGCTGACAGAAGCCTGTTTTAAGATGTAAATAGAAAATAAAAAAACTATTGGTAATTATAATTAAACTTAAATTTTTTTGCATATTACACAAATAAATCTTATTTAAAATAGTCTCAGCCCGTATCTCCTTTTATTACTTTCAGTTACGGTAGAATTAATTTCATTGACCATAAATTAAGTATTACTTAAGTTTTTTGATTTTTAATCATGTAAATTTTTCGCAACATTTATGCACAATATTGCTTTTTAGCAATCTTAGTTTTTTTGCATTTTCATGATCCATTTAACCTTATTCGACAACAACACTGCTGTAAAGTTGAAAAACCAAAATAAAACATTTTTTTAATATCCGCGTAATGAGAATTATTTATTAATATTACTGGTAACGCTAACAATCAACAGTATTATGAAACGTTTCTGATAATCAGTAACTGTACAGCGTCACAATGAATATTTAGAAAATTAGTAAAAACATATGTTATTTAAAATTAAGCTGTGCATTGGACCTATGTTTTATACAAGATTGCACAGATATAAAGACCGAATGATAAAAATAATTTTATACAAATTTTATATATGTATGTACATATCCTATAAAAAATACATTTGCTATCAAAATTTGTCATCAGTTTCTAATATTGATAATTCTTCTGCGAATGTTTTTCCTTAAATTATTGGCGTATACCTACCAGTATAGTTATAGTTTAATATTCTTCGAAAAACAAAGGATGAAAATATTTTATTTAATATTTAAAAAATATGCAGAAAACAAATTTTTTTAAATTTGTATGCGTTTGTATTTGTATTATTTACTAAGTCAAACAAATTTGTCCTTTTTTCGTTGAATTCTTTTTGAACATAAGTTGATTAAAACCCTTAATCCAATAAAATAATACTTAAAAAGATCTAGCGTAAGGAATTAGTTTTCATTATCATTTGTCTGTAACACAATTACATACATATATTAAAATTTAAAAATAATTAAAACTTAAAGAACCTTGAACCAATTTATACTAGTAATTTTTTTTATAAAATGGTTAAAAAACTATCACAATGTAAACTTATTTCATTAAATTTATTTTAAAGGTATTTAAAATTTTCTAGAAAAACAACCTTTAATCTTTCTATGCAAATTATAACCTAAAATGGAGTACGATCCCTTAATACTTTATGCCACGCGAACGAAAGTTATTTGGTTTTCGAAAGGCGTTAAATGTATTAACACGATAACCAGTCTGACCGTTTTGATAACCATTTATATTTGATAAAGAACCTGGACCTCTACTGACACCACCTAAACCAGAACGTATATTTGGAGAAACATAAGGACGTTGGCTAGTAGATGGAAACGGGAGTTGACCTTGTTGATTATTTTGTTGAAGCTGTTGTTGCTGATTGGTTTGAAAATTATTTTGGAACGTAGGTGCTTGTAAAGAAATATTTGGTAATTGTGGCTGCGGTTGTACTGAAGTGCTTCCAGCTCCATTTTGTTGTGTTAGAAAATTATTAATTGTAGGATTATTATTTTGCTGTTGTTGTAGTGGAGGTACTAAAGAATTAATTGGAAATGGTGGAATATTGGATTGTTGTGTAGGTGTTGACTGTTGTTGAACAATTTGTGGCCTTCTTGTTATTGCTGGTGCCAAGTACGGATTAATATATGAATTATTATTATTGTTTGGTATATTATAAGTTCTTCCAGAAGGTGTTGCAACTGTTACACTGCCTACTGGTTGATTATGTACGCAAGGCTTTGGATAGTCATAGCCGTAACCATCCACAGCTTTTCCACCTTGGCTAAGCTGTACATAATTTTCAAAATAATGATGTACTGAATGTTCCGGAGTTGAATAATTTAAATTAATTAACGATTCACGAACTTTTAATCTGCTACTGTTAAAATTTGGCAATAATTCAGCATCACCTTTAATTTTTTCTACCGATTTAAAATTTTCTGTTATTTCTTCTGATATTTCGGATGATATTTCAGTTACAGGCTTCTCCATCTCCATAGTAATTGGTTTTTCATTTTCATTTTTATTATTATTTTTGTTGTCATTTTTATTGTTGTTCTTTTTATCATCATTTTCATTGTTTTTGTCTTTTTCTTTCTTGTGTTTCTTGTTCACATATTCAAAGAGATCATCTACGTCAGGGACATCTGGTATAATACCGTAAGAATCGAAGTTATCTTTAAATGCGTCAGCCCAGTTCTCATTTTTATGCAGTTTTGGATCAATTTTTAGTTTTTCTTTTTTATCGTTCGAATTTTTTATAACAGTTATCGTTTTGACTTGTGTTCCTTCTTTATTATTTATATTTGTGGCTGCATAGGATAAACTAATGTCTCTCTTTTCTTGATTTGTCGAACGTCGTCTAATAAGTCTTTTTCCAAATGATTTAAATGCATTAGATAAATCTCCATTACCACTGTCAATATTGCTATATTCTTCAAAAGTGGCAGCGGACGTCATTACTGACATAAACAGAATAATTATATATTTCTAAAAAGGAAGAAAAAAATTGAATAGAATAGAATAAACCAAATAAAAATATGCATAGTTGAATCATAGAGGTAAGTAAATCCTTTAGAAATGGTAGTGTACCCTTTAATTTGATATAGTAATTACGTCACTTTGTCTTTTTACCATAAATCGCTGTAATTTTAAGACCTTATAATTTAATTAATAATTCTTGCTACGGCTGTTGAGCACAGAAAAATATCTCTTCTAATAATCGTAATTTTTAAACATAATTAAGAAAATTATAATTAAGATAATGAAAATTCGTTAGATAAACTGCGATGAACTATAAAACCTTAGAGGATTTCGAATTATATCGGGTATTTTTTTAGTTGCATGAGAACAATCGATATCGATAACTATGATCTCAAAACTCAGTATGTTAAATTGTTATTTGACAAGTCATAATGAAACGTTAAACGCTTCCAAATTGTGGACATTTATTTTGAAAAAAAAGTGAATCCCATTTTATGGTCACCATTACATCCTTTAAAATTGTTTTGTGCAGCTTACACTTGGCGGTATCATATGTCCTTTATTTCTTTCAAAATTAGCAAGTGACTACCATTGCGGCGAGCACTATTGAGCTAAGCTGAATGAATATTGATTTTCAAAAATGAATCAGCGTAAGATCAACCATATTTGGTTCTAAGCAAACGACATAACTTGTCGGTCGGACAGCGCACTTAATAAAAGATTTTTTGTAAAATCAATTTGGTGACAACTTTCTTTCCAGAAGTGGAGAGAATTTAATGCGTGTTTACGCCGACAAATCATCAACTCTTGAAGCATTTGAAGCCACCATTGACGACATACGGTCAGATTTATAGAAAAAGTTGTCAAACATGTGATTAATCTAATGGATCATGTAACTTGTAGCCGCGGCGGACATATGACGGAAATCATTAAAAAATAAATGACAAAATTCACTACCAGACTATAATAAGGAAATTTATTCCAACAGTATTTCTATATTTTATTATCATTTTAAGCTCCCAAGCTTTTAAAAAATGCTTTCAATATTTTTGATTCCTTTTCGTCTGTAGTTTTAACAATTCTAATTTTATACAGTCAACATAATTTATTAAACGTTATAGCAACCGCCAAACAGCAACAGCTCAAAAACAATATTTTTAAATCTATTGTATAAAAGTGTTTGTTTTTATTTTTTTTTATATAAAACTGTGGCCCTTTGTAGAATGGTTTGTATTTCATAATGGGTTTGTTTAAGAACCAGAACTAATAAAATATATGATAATAGTAATCGCAGTATCGATTTCTGGATATATTTAAAATGGAAAATATTTTGTTGCTGCAAAGTAAAGAATGAAGAAATCCTTAAAAATATGTACATATATATATACATATAGCGGCATATTTATGTTAATTATGCCTTTCTTTTCCACTGTTGATCCATATTAACTTTCGAATGCAAGATCTTGTATTGGTCAAATCAATGTTTACTCGTGTTTTTTTGTTTACATTTAAATTCATTTAGATATATTAATAGCTTTAACTTATACAGTCAGTACATTGTGCTGGAACAGTAAGTTGTGGAAAATATAAGTTGAAAAAGGCAGTTTTACCTATAGAAAGTGCTTACATTGTAAAGGAATGTGCGGCTAAAAAGAACAAGTTAGTCATGCATTATACGATCCATTGAACGATCGACTACAAACGATTATTTTCGTTAGGGCACATTGAAACATCTCCTATAAGCGACAGGAAGATGGTCTCAAATTAGATCGAGGCATCGGACCACACATAAGAGCTACATATATTAATTTTCTGTTGGACATATGTGGTGCAAATGGTAAGGAGGTTTTTTCGGCGTATAAAATGTAATAGTTCTTACGAACATCGGATTGGATTCTCATGCCAAGAACATTAAGAGCTTTCGACTTACTCTTCTAATTCAATTTTTTTTACTTAGGTTTGGTTTTTGGGCAAATGAATATAACAACCGTGTGGTCACCCGCAAAAATGCAGAATTAGGAGTTAAAGAGGTAAGATCAAGATCTAAAATATAACAACTTGTATAGCGTGATCTCTGAAAAAAGCTCAATGTAACTCGAGAAAAGTTACATACCCCCTATCACACAGCCTATAAATAAAAGCTAACATATTATCACAAATTTTTCGATGGACTGAGAGTGATGCCAACAGATCTCCAGTAAAAAGAGACCGGCAGTAATTTTATTGTCATCCGTTGAGCAGATTGATTTCTAAATTACTATAAGCCTACAGTAAGACAGGAAGCTTTAGATATTCGCATTACATTAGCAACTTCCTAACACGACGGAAAATACTCTGAATACGTTTGTAAATGGATGGACTAAATGTTGAACAGAAATTTTTAGGGTTAGTGCTAGTGTGTGTACCCTCCGACACTGAACTCTTTTTAATTGCACATGCACACTATTTATATTTCTCTATTTATATTAATAAAAAATAAACTGCTGAGTAATAGAAAATATTACTTTACAAACGTACGTAATTAAACAGCGCATCGAATAAGAACACTTTTGAGAAATATTTTTAAAGATCAATTAAATCATTGAAACAAGTTTCATATTCTTTGTTATCACAAATAATGTGCTGCATAAAAAAAAAGAATTTATATCCTTACTGCAGGAACTTTGATAGTCATAAATTTAAATGTTCACAAAGTATAATTTATTATTTATTTTTGTAACGCATATCTATCGAAGTTGTAAAAGAAGGATTATTTTCTTAAAGATCGGCACGAATCACTATTATTATTTGTGTACGTTTATTTTTTATATACAAATATTTTTGCAATTTATAAAAAGTCCTTATGAAACAAATCACTTTACTTACAATTATTTTCATTTTATAATAATACCGTTAAGTGACACAGCAACGACGACGTGCAATAAACTTTTGAACACAAATATGCTGGAATCGCTTTTATAATAATGATCTTAATTCGTTTCCTCCTCTTGTTTTCGAGATCTTCCAATATTGAATTATATTGTTACACATAATAATACACAACATATTCCCTCTGTATTGTTGTGATGTTAGTGTGGAATTTAAAAACCAGAGTGCGGAATATAGTGCATATAAATAAAATTCATTCTCATAAATGAAAATAAAAATGGAAGATTGAAATAAATTTTTTGCATTACGTTTAAGCCAATTAAAACACCTTATGATTTTGTAAGTTTTATTAAAGTGTTCTTAAAAAATTGCAATATAACAAATTATTTACATCATCACTTCTACCCCTGTGTTGCAGACAAGTTTTCCCAAATAGCAATGGTGTTGTTTGCTGTGTATGCAATTTTTTAAGTTTCAATTTAAAGAAACCTGTCCTGTGGTAGTAGGTAGGCACAATATTTCTTAGACTGTTTACCTATTGACAATTTACTTTGTTCAATATTATCTATTGATAATGAGGAAATTGTTATTTATGTTGTGAAAGTTTTAAGACTTAAAGTTTTTATCCTATAAAATTTATATAAACATTTTTCAGTCTAATTGTGTTTGTCCATGAATTATATATACATACATATATATATGTAAAACTACACTAATTAGTTAACTAAAAACATCTCAGACTTAGCATGTAGTGTATAAAAATATTAAAATGCGTTAAGTTATTAATTAAAAAAATTTCTTTGACATTACTGATATAAATTTGATAATGACGATAGAAAGTTAAATGAGTAATCTTCCATTAACAGCCTTGAAGCCTATTCGCCTGCACTGGACATACCTACGTTCGATAATCCATTGATTTGTAAAACTGTGACAGGTAAAGTCGAATATCGTGAAAAAATCTCTTGTCCCTATTCCTTTACGTTCTTGCTAGTTAACCATCAGCAAATTATAATTTTGGGAAATGTTGCGCAACGAGAATAAGTAATAAGAGTGAATGGAGGAATTCAGAGGTTACATACTCTTAAAAAAGTTGACCAGATAGTTTGACAGGAGCCTGAATGAAATGTTCGGAAGTAAAAACCCGTGGATATTCAATCAGAGGACAGGATATAGTAATACTATCTGACAGTCAGGCCGTCACTCGAAAACTCAATTGAGTATGGAACCGTTTGGGTAACCTGAATCTGCTAGGCACGGGAAATAAGGTTACCATCATGGTCACATGGAATTTCACATCAATGAGCAGGCAGATTAGTTTGCGACGAGGAGGGTAGTTTCCGTGTGGTTGATGAGGCTAGGACAATACTGTGGAGTACGATTGGGTGTCTGTAGTGGTAGACTCAACGAAAAGCAAGATAAAGAAGGGCAGAGATTCATTCCAAGCCATATGGGCTTGAAACAGGAAAACTTTTGCAAAGTAATGCCTATGTGAAAAGGTTAGATTTGTGTATAAGAGTCTGAGGATAGTAACCGGTCTTCTGATATTTAGGATATGTATCCTGTGACGAGGAGAACGATTCTCCGGAACATAAATTTGGAAACATCTGGGTGCTTATCAAATACCAGACTGAGTGTTGTCTTCACCGATGGCCAAAAGCAACCTGAAGTTTGTCAGAGAATTAAAATTATAAAGATTGAGAGCAGTAAATAGATCGTCTGGTCGCAGTACTCTAGCATCTCTACACTATAATAATAATTCTAGGCAACGACAGATGGATCCGTTCTCAACATATAACCTTCTACATTACGAATCAGCTGCTTAGATGGAAAAACTTAAATAAAACAAATATTGAGAAGGAGGGGATAAACTTTGTGACAACTCAAAGTTTCAAAATGTACTTGAAAATCATAGTACAATATGTACTGTCACAATTATGAAAGAACCTCACAGAGAATCTGTGGCTCAGTACAGACTTCTCTGAGGTGTTCCTGCTATTATAATAAGACAAAGATAGATAGCCTATGTTTGGAAGACAGATTCATTTTTTACATTTTACTAAGGATGGAGAGATAGGGCTGCTGTGTTCTGTGGCCAGAACGGGTTTAAAAATAATAACTGCAGAGTATATTCAGTATATAATAAAGTACTTAAGGATATATTGCAATAAAAATTAGTCTACAAATAATACTAAAAAGTTTTATAAGAAAGGTTACTAAAACTATTTCTAGAAATAAGCAATAGATGTGGCACAATGTAGTCCCAGTTTCAAAGCACAAAAAAACCCAAAGAATTTTAAATTTTTTTATGATTTTTCAAAAGTTCTTAATCAACATGATTCCTTCTAAACATTACCGTTGCTAGGCAATGACACATGGAAAATCATATGCATCATTCTAATTAATATGTATGCTTATATATATTTCGATTTTGAGTGTAAATTGAAGGCTTAAAAATTCAAATGAAATTATATAAACATTTAACACGGAATTTTTTGTTAACTGGTCAGAAAAATTTGGACTGTATTATATTGGTGAGTACACTTGACTAAAAAATGATTTTTGAAATACAATGCGTAAACGATTGGCAGGCACTACTATTTATAATACATTTTTTTAATTCTATAATATTTGAGTAATACATTTTTGAACTAGGAACATTTTTGATTCCTACTGAAGATGCTCTTAAATTGTGCCCAAATAAGGATTATTTCTAAAGTATAGTTAAGCTTATTAAAATAAGAGAATGCATGTAGCTGCGATCGATACAATGCGAAAGCATATCGGCTATAAAGTTTCATTACATTTACAATGCTTTTTAAATAATTAGATACCCTTTTTTAAAAAGCTTCCTGTTTTTTAAATATCGATATTTATCGCTTTGTAAGTTAGTATTGCATTAAGTCAGTGTTAAACTTGAAATTTTGTAGTCATATGAATGAGGAATTAATGTTTAAAATATTATTTCTCATTGCATTTTTTATTAACCCATTAATCATGTAACTATTCAATTAGGTAAGAAAAATAACGTTTTATAATTTGTTGAATTAAGTAAAAATTATTATGTTTTTCATATTTAATGTACAGGAAAAAATATATGTGAACGAAAGTATTAATTAATAATATTTTAATTACTAATACTTAAGAAAACAACTAGTTATGGAAGACAAAAGTATTTTAGCCATATGAAATGAATTTTTTAATATTCGTAATATAATATATAAAATTTTTGTAATTCCTTAATGTTTTTATAAACTCCAAATATTGATAGGACTTTTAATTATTATTACTTATTATTTTTTTTTTTGTTATTGGTATTTTGTAATATGTATTGGAAAACATTTTCTTGTCTTTGGACCAGAACAATATCAGGACCACAAATAAAAAAAGAAGTACTGTAGTCTAGAACAATATATTTAGAATTCTTTAGAAATAGAACTGAATATATGACCATAGCTGTATCTCCCCTATAGGTAAACATTTGATTTTTTTTAATTGTCAATACATACATATGTATGTACATAAAATAAAGCATTTTGTAGGATGCAGGTACCTCCAAGAATTTATTTAGAACATTTTGAATACAATTTTATAATATAAATGTTCCTGGCTTGGTCGTTTACAGGTGTCGGTCCGTTTAGTAAAATTTTCCATTGGTTTGCGGATTACTTAAAGTTTTTAACAGAAATTTTACACAGAATATTAATGCGTAATATTGATCAGAATATTAATGTATTAAATCAACTTGAAATTCCCATATCGTCTATAGTCACATCCACAATTACAATTAAAAAAAAGAGTAGCAAAACTGTAATACGAAGGTAATGTAAAGGGGAAATGGTTTCTTCATCAAACTGAAGATCATAATCGTTCATCTAATTTTCCATGGGGTATTTGGTTTGTGAAGTCGCCGTAGTCTAGTAGGTAGTATGTATGTTGGCTTATTAGACGTCAAGCCACGGTTCAAACCCCAGAGCAGACATCAAAACGAAAATATGAAAAAATATTTCTGCGGCGACTTCTCTACAGATTTCTGGCAAAAATTGCCATGAAAAGTTTCTCAAAAATCTGAATCGACTTTAAACTGTAGGTTCCGCCACTCATGTACAAAATTAACACACACAACATACATAAGTGGTTTGAGAAGCTAGGTCGTAATCCTGACTGAAGGATTGTAAAGACCAATTATGTAATGTATGTTATGTATGTATTTGGTTTGTGACGATATTTGATGTGGAACTTTCGGGAACAATATGCCATGTACGACGGTTTATACTAATCCAGCCTTAAATTTATCGATTAATTGTGTAATCTTTGTACGATTATTGCGACCAATTATTTACAACTTTGCGAAATACAGTATTTTCGCATATTCAGTTTAGTAGTTGATTTTATTAATTTAATACGGTTCACAAATGCATTCGAAGAAATGTTAAAAACTGTTAACAGAAATAAACCCAAATGGAAAAATAAACTCTGAATTGAAAGACCTTGAAACTGTTACTTACGTTTATTGATTAATAAAGAACTTTTTAGATTTAAAAAAACGTACACGTGATAGATTTAAAAAGCAAATCTTTTTTGACATTGAGAAATAGTGGTACAGCTGCCATAAATTTTTATAAAGTATCGCTTTTCAGATATTATTTAGGAAAACAGTAAGAATAAAGCTGAGTTTAAACTCACCACAATTTTATTCGATTTTAATTCATATGTGACACATGAAGGTCGTCTTAATCTGTCAGTAGTTTTTTTGGCTTATTAGATAAGAAGTCATGAGTTCAAACCTCAGCTCTGACATCTCGAAAACAAGAAATATTTCTTTCTGCCACCCTCCTCTCAATAGTTTCCTGGCGACAGTTCTGGGTGTTAATAAAGTTGTCACAAATAGCGCCTTAAATCTGTAGGTCGGAGTCGACCTTGAACTTGCGATCAACAAACACATTATGGGTGGCTCCAAACCTTAGTTCTTAATACTGACTGTATGGTTGTAATGGCCAACAAAGTAAGTGATATGAATCAATAGAATAACAGATTTTTCGCAAATCAAAAGTTTTTTGATTTTATATACTTGTTTTACTCGATATTTATAGATTTTTAATATCATTAACATCTTAATTATTAAATATAAGTTTCTATGTATGAATGAACTTGATGTAAAGCAGTCAATTAAATTATGTAAGCAGTTATAATAATAATAATAATGCCGGTGCTTATGGTATTTTTTTTTTTTTGCTTCTGTAGTTTGGTAATAATTACCCAGAAACTACTATAATGGAATTGTTGGATGTGAAAAAACACTTAAAAATTGTTTTCTTCGCCGTGATATTGTTGTTTAAAACTTGTCTTGTGAAATTGTTTTTTTTTTTATAAATATATGCCTCAGTATCTCTTTGTATTTATGTGCATTTTATAAATAAATTATTGTAAACAACTATGCGTGGTATATATGTATATGGTATATTTTACTTTTCTATATTTCTTTGCAGAGTTCATAAATAACGTCTTACTTTGGATGTAGGAAAACGAAGCAAAGTACATAGGGGCTTGCGTGTCAGATTCAGACAGCGTAAGTCATTGAGTTACATGGTTGTGTAAGGTTTCATTCAAATAATGTGACCGACCATCAGCTTCGCTAACAACATTAGAAAAAGGATACTTTCTCCTGCTTAGGGTTATAACAATAATTGTATAAGTTTGGAAAATAAATTTATTCATAAACGATAATCAACATCATGAGTGTTATTATTCGTTTGCAAAATTTGCCATGGTCTGCCAATGCTTTGGATATACGACAATTTTTTCGAGGACTTTCAATTCCCGAAGGTGGTGTTCATATTGTTGGAGGAGAAATGGGTGATGCGTTTATTGCCTTCAGGTAGATATTTTAAACAAAATTACTTTTTTTTTAATTTTAAGATGTTTTAATTCTGAGGAAAGGTAATAATGGTAATAAGTTTTCGGAACTGTGGGTAAGTTTTCGGTCTGTATCAAAAGTATAATATTGCGTAAAATGAATTCATAGTAAACATTAAACGATGCAATTAAAACATACTTTATATTATCTAAATTGTTGAAGAGTTATATATCTTTATTGAAATTACATTAAAGATAATGTTATAACGATAAATAAAATAGAAATTCAAATATTCTAAAATTTATAATTTACAGAAAAATTGATTTATTCTGCGTAAACGTAACAATAGGTAGTTATTCTTGAGTTCTTACAGTTCGTCTTATCGAATACAAATTTCGACATTTTCGTGATGAATTAAAGACAAAGTTCTTGTACGATTCTACTACTGCAATATGGCTTAACGTTGCTAATTCAGTAAAATACTATTATAAAGTTTTTTAATAACCCCATTCAAATACAATAACTGCATTAATGGAAGATAATTATTGAAAAAATCTTCTGGTGGTTTAAAAAGAATATAAGTTATGAAGATATCACCTGATGGAAGTTGTGTGTCGAAATAAATTTACATGAAAAATTCCAGATTTTTAAGGACTTGAAATTATGAAAGTGACACCAATAATAAGATAAGATCGTTTTCATCGAGCGAAAAAGAAAACGTAAATGAATAAATTCTTATATTCTATTGGTTAAATTTAGTTGAAAACGTAGATTTTTTAACCAGTCGATATAAGTAAAAGAGGGTGAAGGTGTCAACTATGTTGATGTAGATTTTGATAAAGTAATATTTAAATAAGCTTATTATAATGTAAAGTACACTTGGCTGAACTTATTTCTAAAGTTTTTTTTTTTACATTTGTTGCTACTCTTTACTACAATATTTCTGGAACTAGTTTTAGACACATATGATAATAATCTTAAGAGCATATAAAGATCTAGATGACTATTATGTATAACTAAAGTGATTTTCTGCCTAGGAGGTGAGAAACTTAAACACTATCCATTTTTTTACGTATACAAAATAATTGTTTATTTATTTACTTTTGTGAAAAGAAAAAAAATTATAAAGGCATTGCTGTGCTTTAGGGCAAACACAAGGTTAACATGGTTCTAACTTCAAAAAAAGTTGCCGCCTATTCCGGACATTGAGGAGAAATGCAACAATTCATAAAAAGAAACGCTTTTCGTTTGATTAATTACTTACATACATAATTGGCCATTACAACCCTTCAGTCAGGATAACGACCAAGCTTAATTGACCTGCACGAATGTTTAATAATGCAAATTATTAGACGAAATATTTTACGAACAAATATTCTCAATCATGACCAAGAGCGGAATAGTTAAATACTTAGAGCAGTTCATTGCTTACAATTTAGTTAATTAATAGCAATAATTACATTCAGTTGATTAAATTGATTATTAACAGTGGCTTAAATTTTCTTTTGAAATTCTTTGGTCAAGTAGTTTAGTCTAATTTCACTTCTGTGTGTATTTCTTGGGTCTAAACACAGCCTGTAGTCGAAAATACACGGAAGTGTTTCGGAAAAAAGAAAGAGCATTCGAAAAAATTTATTGCAAAATTAAAAATACTCTAATGGGCAAGCCTAAAATTAAAAACGATAACGAAAGTCTCATTTGTTATATTTAGGCACTTATACATGTAATGGGGATTCAGTCTAATTTTACTTCTGTATTTATTTGTGCTGAAGGCATAATATTAGAATATAGTTGTGTCTGGATACAGTGAACTAATTTTTGCAAGCCCTGTTCACAGGACAGGTTGTCCGCTATATTAAGTTGGAAACTTTTTTCAAACTTAGTTATTTTGCACAAAATTTATGCTTGTTTATGTAAGCCCAACAGAATATTGGAATAAATTAATTCTTTGGATAATATAAATGTACATATGAGCATTTATTGAATGAATTCGTGAAGCGATGTTTGTTTTTTGTGTTCAGAATTTGATTTTTAGACCGCTTTTTCGCGTAGACTTGTAAATACTAGTATGTCAACGTAGTCAGTAGTGTTAGCTACAGACCTTAGGAAAGCTTTATCGAAATTTTGTTGACTATTTAGCGTGTAAAGATCTTGGTGTTCACTATACCAGGGTTTCACTATATCCAGATAGGACTGTAATGAGTTCTTTTAAATATGAATGTTTAAGAATCCAGCTTAGGCATTATAAATATTAAGACTGTTTTAAGTGAATGGTACTAACAACGTGTCGAAAAAATACAGAATAAACGATCACGTTTTCGCTACCGTCCTTAATTGTCGTCGATTTGCAATTTAAATGGGAGGACTGCATGTACTTTTTCATTTAATTAGAACCGAAAAAGAAAATTAATCTTTTCTCTGCATGCTGGTAATTTTTTAGTCAATTATGGAACTTACCCAATTTAATACTTTAAAAATTAGTATCCAAATCAAGCTACTTATTATTATTAAATGTTCAATGATAAAATAATAACCGAAAAATATAACGAAACCTATTGATGATTTCATAGACAGCACGACCACATTGTGAAAATTCTTTCGTGTCTATACAACGACCAGGTTTTGATTAATTCATAATGAAATGAATTATGACTTTGAAAACAGAAAAGAATTTCATAATGTAAAATGAAACTTTATTTGTATAAGTAGGGCAAATATTTTGCTTTTCAATGCAACATTCCATGATGCACTTAGCACACTATGCGTGCTGACTGAATGTTCATCACTGTTCGTATATACATATATAATATATATTTATGCATATTATGGAAAATGTTTTATTTAGCCTTATTCCGATCGTCGGACTTATCTGTCATATACGAAATTCGATAATTTTGTAATGGATCAAACAAAAAAAATGTTCGTAGTTGTCAGTTTATTACAAAGTTATCGAAATTTGTATATTTATACGTCAACCGTAATTACGCTGATTATTTATATCTGTATGATGTTGCTCCTATTTAGTACTCAGTATTTTGTCTTTATTGTTTGTTTTATAACGAATTCAATGTCAACAGGGTAATGACTGAGAGCACTGATTATGTGGTCTGAGTTTCAGACCTTAATTCAAACGAAAAAAATAGTAAGTATAGTAAGTAGTCAAGAAGATTATTATTCGTTCAGTCATATATTTTACTTGAATGCTAAAAATTGGTTTCATTCATTCATTAATAATTCGATATGTAGGGGTACTGCATAAAAGTTATTTTCTAAACTCTAATTGAGGCACAATGCAACAATACCGTATGTATAGTCGTGGTGCATATGCAAACTTACTCTGTTAGGAATCTGAGTAAAAAAAAATTTAAAGAATACAATCTGTTCTGTAAAAGCAATACAAAAATAAAATATTGAAATTCAACCGTTACGTAAGCACTGTTTCGAGTTAAACATAAGATAAACCGTTAGGTTTAACCAACCCGATAAATCCCTACAGCCAAGCTTCAAATTGTGTACTAAAGTGCGTTCCACATTTGTAAGGTCACTTCTATTATCCAAATATCTCGTAAAATGTTACATTAATCGACTACTTTCCTTTGGAACTTATAAACAGTGGGACGCACTTTATACATAAATAAACTGTACGAAGAAAGCAATCTCCTGCAATCTGTCAGCTTTATTTAATAGGAGAAGAATTGTGGTCTATTAGAACCACTCTAGTGTGTGAAAATCGATTTTGCCTGGTACCAAGTTATAAGTACACCTTAGAAAATAATATAGGGTTCTAACATCGCAAGTTTCTTAATGGTAATGGCAAGAGCACTATTATGGTAAAATAGAGGTGGCGAAGGATTTTCAAAGCTTTATTGAACTTTCCAGTCTACTAAGGCTGAAAAATGGTTGTCCGTCCGTATAAACCTTGTAATCAAGTCAACAACTAAGTTAAATATATATAAATAATCGAGCTACCGACCAAATTATTGCATGCGCTATACAATTTTAATGAAAAATTTGTAGTTATCAGGTGATCAGTCAGAATTGCTTCTGCAAGGTACAAGGCATATTTTTTACTACCACCTGATTTATTTTAGAACGTAAATAAAGCATTATAGTTGTAAAAAAAATTATATTTGTTGTTAGTCTTAGAACAATTGAAGTCGTTGCCATCAACTGTCGACATTTTGTTGAGTCACCTTTAGCCGCTAGACTGCGAGACTATGTTTCCTATATTGCACGTGATGATCACTAGTTCATTGTAAGTGATTATATCTTTAGTCATGGATTCATATAGGCTTTTAAAAAACCTTTTATGGGCATTAAATATATTAAAATAATCAATTGTGATTAAATTATACAAAGTTACTGAAACCAAAAATACCTTATCTCCTATTCATCTCAGTTCAGCCGCTTTTCACGTTTTTATCAGAAATACGGCCATTGTCAATAAATGAACTGTTACCCAACTCTTTTCCATTTTATTATGTTATTATCTTTCTTCAGAGTATAGAAGCAATTAGGTGAAAGATTTATTTTTTAAGCAATTTAAATTTGTTTTGCCTTTTGTTTTTCCTTAAATAGTACCGATGAAGACGCCCGCCAAGCGATGATGTTCGATCGGGAAGCAATAAATGGAGTTCAAATTCGACTTTTGCTATCGTCTCGCGCAGAAATGCAAAAGGTTATTGAGATTGCCCGCCAACAATCATTACTAGCTTTGAAAAAAGCTTCAGTTAATGCTGTTAAACCTAAAGTTTCAACTCCCATGGTAGCGAATGTACAAAAACCTATAGCAGCGTCTACGCCGCAGCCTCCAATTATTACTGCAAATAGTTTTAAAAGTATAATCGGACATAATGCGACTGTAGGCGCTACTCCATCATTTTTGGCATATCAACAGCAAGCTGGTTTTACTCTTTTTCCTGAATCAAGCATCACTAATTCCATCGGGTCTATTACTGCATCTTCTACTAAAAACGGCAATGACTCTGATGGTTCTGAATCACGTCAATCTCGTGAAAAACGACGTTCAAATTCACGCGAGCGTCGTCGTTCGAGATCTCGTTCAAGAGAGCGTAGTGTTTTGAGGCGTCGGCTAGAAAAAAGTAGAGATAAGTCGCGGGAACATGAAAGATCCAATAATAAAAGATCTTCTCGTCAGCGTTCTCGTAGTCGAGAAAGAAGTCGTGCCCGCAGTCGAGAACGTAGTCATGAGAGGAGTCATGAACGTTCTCGTACTAATAATCGTCGAAATAGTCGTGATGATAATAGGCCACGTAGTATGGATACGGACAACAAATCTAATTCAAATGTCACAGTCTGGAGCTCAGCGAACGCATATAAAGCTAACTTCAACACTGCAGAAACGGGATCCAACTTTTTTAATAGATCATCCACAATACCCGACACTAATAAATCTGGAAAGTCAAGTAAGTCAATGGATACAGGGTCATCCTCTGTGATGGGAGTTTCAGTAACTTCTGTCTCAACAACATTTCAAAACTACAATACCACTAATCAAACCCAGACTGGTGTAAATAATTATAGTTTAAGTAGCCTTTTAAGTGCTGGTAATAGCAATGATTCTTTGAAAGCCTTTGCATTACGAAATCCTTATACGACCGCTCTTAATGCTAAGCCAAAAGACGCTACTTTAAATACTACAAGTAGCTCAGCTATTCCAGGCATTTTTGTGGAGAAAAAATCTGACGATAATAATTTACAGGCAACTGCTTTAGATGCAACTAATAGTTTACCACAGGAACCGATTGCATTTGCAAATGTAAATCCTTATGAGCAGATGTATCCAAATTTATTTGCCCAAGCAGCTGCCATAAACAGTGGACAGAAATTAGCAGGTATAAAACAAACTTCCATGACTTCGCCTGCAAATTCTCCTAGAGCAGAGGACAACACTAAATCGAAAGATATCGATCCTAACGACACCAGTTGTGTAAAGATCTCCAATATGTGCTCTAGAACAACATATAGTGATTTGCGTAAATTCTTTGGAGGCCTATTCATACCTCATAATGGCATTAAAATGTTAAATGATAAGCACGGCCTGCGAATAGGTATAGCTTACGTACAATTTTCGCGGCAGTCGAGTGTAGCTAAGGCTTTGTGTCGCAGTAACAACATATTTAAAGGCAAATCAGTTATAATTGAGCCAGTATCTGAACAAGAATTCAATGAAGCAGAGGACAGTTTCCGACCTCCAAATCAAGATAAAGCATACAGCCATCGTAGCAATGACAGCGATAATGAAAACAGTGATAGTGGCAACAATAATAACCCCTATAAGAAAATGATTAATCTCGAACCATTTAATGTGCTATATATAGAAGATATTCCTGCATTAGCTACCGAACAGGACATTATGAAAATGTTTAGTTCATATTCCCTGTATGATATTTTACTTATAGCAAGTCCCGAGAATAGACGAGAATTTGTGGCTCATGTTCGTTTTTCTCGGGAGGAAGATGCTAAGTCGGCCTATGAAGATCGAGCTCATCATCAGATTGGTTATCGTCGGGTAAGAGTGCGCCCAGGTAGCATTGAAGAAATGGAAAATGCTAAAGAAAAGATACGTTTAGCAAATGAACAATTAATGAAAGAGGAACAAGCTGCAGAAGAGGAAGAAACGAAAAGGAAGTTAGAAAAGTTAATTACCGAACGCATAGAGGAAGAGAAAAAACACCAGCAGCAGAAGATTATCAGCATGGACTTGACACAAGAAGATGCCGATGAAGATGATGAAAATGACGTAATAGAGACAACTGATGAACTTAAAAATAGCGGCAAGAATCGTTATAATAAGGATTATGATTTGGATAATTATCGTAATTCGGATACACGGAACAATAAATTCAACATGAATGTGGACCCTAGGCGGCCACAAACGCCACAATTAAATAATAATATACCCAGCCTATTCGACTTCGATCCCTTGAATAACGACAATATGTCACGCAATCAAAATCGTCCAAATCTTTTTAACGATCCTCGTTTAAGAAATATGAGCGAAAGAGATGCAGCTGCAGTTCGTAACATGGATAGCTGTAATACAAATCAAGGCATGGCTAATAATAACTTCAATAATTTTACTACCAATTTTAATAACCAGACGCCAACAAGCCCACCCATCAATAATATGATGAATAATACAGAAAATAATTTCGTTATTCTTAAAAATTGCGACTATGGTACACGCATCAATGATGTGGCCCAATTATTGTTAACAGTCAATTTGGGCCTCAAACATATTGAACCGCTACACAATGAACGTCAATTGCCAACTGGCGAATTTATAGTTGAGTTTCGAAGACCAAACGATGCTGAAATTGCTATACAAAGATTTCATAATATACAATTTCGTAATCGCAGTTTAAGAGTATTTCCAATAACACCTCAAGAAATCGCAGACCGTTTGGGTAAGCCATTTCTTAATTATATACCGGGCGGCAATGGTGTAAGAATGAATAAAGGTATGAGCGGTGATAGCAATATGCAACGTAATAATAATAATCCAATGAACAACAACAACAACAACAACAACAACAACATTAATAATAATAATCGTTTTAACAATATCTCACCACAAAATATAAATTGTAATAATTTCCGCGGTAATAATCCATTCAGTGATAATAATGGATCCATGAACAACAATGGAAGAAATAATAATAGTGGCGGAGGCGGTGGCGGTGGCGGCGGCATACCAGAGAAATTTACATGTCCCGGTTGTGTTTTATCATTGGAAAATGTACCCTATAAAGCTCAACTTTCCGATATTTTACGCTTTTTCCAAGGTTTTGATTTAACGCCTGACGATATAATACGTCGATACAATGATGATGGCACACCAACCGGAGATGCTCGTGTTGCATTTGTATCGCCAGACGAAGCGAGAGCTGCGTATGACGCCAAAAAACGCAAACAAATATTTGGCCGCAACGTATATATAAGTATAGTTTAAAGAATTTTAACTGCATAATAATCATTCATTTTATCTTAAAATAAGAGGTTATTAACATTTTAATTGTTGTATATACATACATACGTATTTTCATTATATAAAAAATCTTTTAAATTTTTTTTTTAATTTAATTGTAAAATAATCTTTTTTAAAGATTACCAATACAGACAGTTTGATTAGTTGAATATAAAATATATATTTTTAACACTATTCTCAAATGTTCTCACTAATAATGCTTTAGTTGGTAAATAAACAAATACAAATATATTTATAATTTAAATTTATTTTTCAAATTATTTTAATTTTTTAATGTCATTGGAAAGTATTAGTTGAAATACTAATAAATGTTAGTATATGAATTTAAATAGAAGTTGGTAAATGTAGCAAATAAGGTTAGTTATACACTGAAAAAATGAATAAAATTAAATTATTCTATACAATTATTTCTTTTTTTAAAATTACAAAATATTGTGGTTTTAATATGTTTTGTAGTATTAATATTTTGCACTAAATAATTAGTACACAATCTATATGAAAACGCATAAAGGTAGATCTCACGGCCAATACCCTAGTTGTCAAATCCATATCGCCAATATTTATATCATTAACAATTGCCCAAGAGTAAGTGGTTAAAATTTCACGATATAATAATTTGTTAACAGTGAACAAACACATTTTCGGCTGATTTCTAAAAGTAAACCAAATTGAATACGAATCAGATTTGTACAAATTTGTATGTAAAATAATTTACAGCGAGATTTATTGGATTACAAGCCTTATTTTAACACTTAATCGTTGATTTTTATACATACTTAAGCCAAAACCATTTTTTACACTTATTTCCTACTTAAATCTAACGTTTAAATATAATTTTGTAATTGTATGATTTGAGACTTTTTGACAGATTCTCTGCACAATGGGCATTCATCTCGTTCATCCAGCCAATCTAATACACAGTTCCAACAGAATAAATGGCCACAGGGTGTTAGACTTGTATTCATACGTGGTTCTAGACACAATATACATTGGGGAGCATTGAGTTGTTTTTCTTTTTCCTTCGAAAATTTCTCTTTTTGTAGAAAACGTTTTGAGGATTTTTCAACTTCGTATCGTTTTCTTCTGTGTTCTTTCCAATTATCAAATGCGGCTATAAGCATTGAAAAGCTCAGCTGTAAAAATGTTACAATACCCAAAATTTTGTATCCATACAATGAAAATTCGGGTTGCAACCAATGTCTAATTAGAACATAATTGATACCAGTTGTACGTTTCGACAATTGGTATTTATCGGAACGCAAATAAAATAATGATTTGTGTAATGCTTTGATGTATGAGGGTGAACTTTTCATTATGCTTATAATGGTTTTTAATTTCTTTTTTGCATCGGGTATTATTTCCTCATGGTCTTCAATATATTTTTCCAGTTTTTGCAATACTTTTAAGTATAAAGCGTCACCGCCAAACTCCAAAATAATAGCTGTTAACTGGAGCTAAAAGTAAAACAAAATTGATATTTTGTAAAAAGGAAAAAATCAGATTAGAATATTTAAAAGTTGAATAATTTTTATAAAACAATAAATAAATGTTTTTGAATGGACTCAAATTGTTACGTTTTTCATTTTTGTCATTCTTGCAGAATTTAATTAACTCCTGATGCCACATAAAGTTCCAATCGTATTTATAAAGCTTTATATTATGTGAGTTCCCATCAATTTATTTTATTTCTGCATTGTAACTAAAAAATATTTATAACTTACCAGTCTTGATGGAATGTGTTTGTATTGGGAATCGACTTGAATTATGCCAGTATATTCCTCTCCTAAAGTTTGTAAATTATTAACAGAGGCGAAACCGTGATAAACAATTTCTGCCAATAATTTACACATTTGATTATATTTGATCCAATTTCTAGCTCCGGTCAATCTTAATAAATCGGATAAATCCTCTGATAGTTCATTGGTATATTTGGCATCTTTCTGCACGGAACGAACAATTTCAGGTTGACGTGCTTTGGCGTTGCGGAAATTCATTGTTAGGTTTTACTTAAATATTAATAACATTAAAGGCAAACAACTATTTTCATTACATTTTCAAAATTTATTCACTATTATGAGCAAAGTGCAAGTCAACGAATAGATTTTAGTGGGTATTGTTGACTTTGTTGTTGTTATTGGCTAAAAATTGATAACAAACGTCAAAGATAAAATGTGCAAACAAACAGCTGACTTAGAAGATGGTGGTGGCATGTTATGCTGTTGGGAAAAATAAATCCCCAACTATATGAATAAATCACTTAAAGTTACAGTTATACACATGATTTTAAAATTATTATATATTTTTATTAAAAATAATTATACAATATATAATTATATATCACTACATAGCTTGCTTACCTATTTAATGAAGTAAAACTGAACTAAAACACCATCTCATCTTCTTACTGCTCATCTCTGTTGTGTAATGAAAACAGATGACATGACACCTGTTATAAATCTTTAGTGTATTGAGTGTTTTGTTATCAGTTTGTCTGTTTATCGTACAAAGTTCAATAGTTTCGGATTTTATTTGATCCAAATTTATAGAAATGGCCTCTACCGGTCTTTTGGTTGTTTCCAATGTTAAACAATTTGCTCAGACATTGTGTTCAATTGAGAAATACGTACATTACTTGTATGTACACCTTAATGTTCCAGTAACCAGTTCCCCAGCACCATCTTGGGGCAGACTCATATCACAATTGTACGTCGACAGCAGTGTACACTTTAATAGCAAAGTGAATATGAATATTTTGGTTTCACCTTTAAAGCAGAAGGGAAAGTTTGAGAACTTAAACTTGCGTCCCATCGATATCATATTCTCCGATGCCCATTACCCTGAAGTGTGTGAGAACTTACGTCAACAGCTGAATGTCGAGAAACCACCAATATATTTGACAGATGAATGTAGAAATGATTTGTCAGAGCATCAACAATTGGGGCCGGAAGATAAAATTAGAATGTATAACAATGTAGTCTTAGGTGGTACATTCGATCGTATACACTTGGGCCACAAAATATTTTTATCTCAAGCTGTGGTGCGGGCATGTCGTCGTATGGTTGTCGGTGTGACTACGTCACAGTTAACAAAATGTAAGTCATTTGTGTTAAAACAAAACTTTAGAACTAGGCAAAATGAATTCCTTTTCTAGAAACGTTTTTATTGGTAATTATTCTTGCATGAAATCGAATTAGTTTACCACAGTACTCTCATTTACGTCATGCACTATATCTTCTATAACTTGTTTCTATTTTGAAAGTAATTTCATTATGCCTCTCCTAAAAACTTGGTTCCTAGTGGATTAGAGTGGGGTCAGCTTGATACCAGGCCAGAACTTTAAAATGGATGGGTATGAACAATGAGGTCTATACGTTTTACTATTAGGTATTACTTTCCATTATTGCCACGCAACACAATTCCTTTTAATTTCCCTTAGATTGTTTTTGACTATTGCCTTCACACTGTCAAATTCATGATATCCTAGAAACAAATAAATGTTTGTCTGCTATGGAGCAACTCATAATAGATTCCCTCAAAATCACACCAAACAAATCGCATAATCTTCTTGCCTGCCAAACCTCGTTTGGTTTACGGTAGGTTGCCGCAATTCGATCACGCCACCACTTGTACAGATTAGTTAGTTAATTTTCGTATCCGTCTGCAAATATACATGCCAACAATTGTCCAAGAGCAGAACGTATGGGCCTTTAAATATCTTTTATATGTATTATTTTAAATTTGTCTATTTCGTCTTGAATCTAAAATTAAAAAAAATGTGATAAAAATTATATGTATTTGCGTCATTATTTTATTTCAGCAAAAACTCTCAACGAATTAATTTTGCCTGTTGAACAGCGCATAAGTGAATTACAGCAATTCTTAAAAGAAATTGATGGAACTTTGGAATATGAAGTGGTGCCTATAGATGATCCTTTTGGGCCAACCAAAAGTGATCCAAATATGGATATGATCATAGTTAGTGCTGAAACTCTACGTGGTGGAGAAAAGGTCAACGAAGTACGTCAACAAAATAAATTAAAAACTTTGGATATATTTTGTATCGACTTAGTGGAATCCACAGATAAAAATGGACCAAAAGAAAGTAAAGTTAGTTCAAGTAATACAAGAATAGACCTTCTGGGAACCCGATGGCGAAAACCGGAAGTAAGTTAAACAATATTTTATGAAAGTAATTCAATAAATAAAAATATATTTAAAACGTTTAGCCAAATCCCCATTTGCCCACTAAGCCCTATATTGTGGGCTTAACGGGAGGAATAGCCTCAGGTAAAAGCAAAATGGCCCAACGTTTTGCCAGATTAGGTGCTTACGTTATGGACTGTGATAAAATAGCTCACGAAATTTATGAGCCCGGCCAGATTTGCTACAGTCGTGTGGTAGAACAGTTTGGTAAAGATATTTTGGACAACAATGGGCGTATAGATCGTACAAAACTAGGACCAATAGTTTTTGCAAATCCTAGTAAGTTGGAAGAACTTAATAATATTGTGTGGCCCGAGTTAATGAATGAGGTTAAAAGTCGGATACAGAAACTTGCGGATAGCGACAATCCCCCTCAAGTTGTAATATTGGAAGCTGCTGTTTTATTAAAAGCAAATTGGGATCAAGAAGTTCACGAAGTTTGGTCTATGATAGTGCCACCAGCCGAAGCTATTAAACGAGTTATTGAACGTAACGGACTAACAGAAGAAGAATCTAAACGCAGATTGGCTAGTCAATTAACGAATGATGAACTCGTAGCCAGATCACATGTAATATTTAGTTCTTTATGGGATTCTAAATTTACGCTACAACAAGCCGTCAAAGCTTGGAATATGTTGATGGCAGAATTAAACAATAAAAGAACACAAACCAATAGTAGTCTATGAGTAAGGTAAATTTCTTAAAATATTTTTCAGTTATATTTGTCTATTCTTGTTAACTATTCCATAAAAATTGCAATACATTAAATTTTATTCTTAAGTACCTGCAAAATTTAAAATGAATAGGTTTTTAATTATCTTTTTATTGATCGAGCATCTAAGTAAAAGAAGTCGGATGTTTTAGAGCATTTAAATCTGTGTGGGATGAAAGGAATATGCATATATGGAGAGGAAGTCTTTTGAAAGCGCACCGGTGAGAGTCATGAAGTTCGATAAAAAATTGTATAGTTATCTTTTTGTGACATGATTTAGGGAAATAGGAACGGCAGACAATAGATTTCAGAACTAACTTCAAATACTAAATAAACTACAATTTTAATTGCATTTAGAAATTTCTCATAATTTTTCCATCTTGTTTTCCATCAAAATCAATTTATGTTGTATTAAAATGTTTTATAGTATAATAAAGCAATCTATGTTGTGTTGTTTAATAGTGTATTTTTTTTTTTTATTAAATTTTTATAATTATGTTTCAATGCTATTCAATGTACTTTTCAATGTTGTAAACCTAATGAGTTTCTCCTTTTTTGCCGGCCACACGTTTAAAATCAGTCATTTTAGTTGTCAAAACAGGTGAACCTATGAAACCCAAATAATCCAATTGAGTGACTTCACCACCTGACTGATTGTTTTTCACAAATATTTGTATGTTTTGAACACCTTGGAATTTGACAAAACGCAATGGCACCGGAGTACCTTTATCCAAATCCTTTGGGTCCAAGCTGTTTTTCAAGAAAATAAAATTATAGGTTTAGTAACTCACTATCTCGATAACTTACGTTAAATCTTGCACACTAATCATGGATTCAGCTTGATCAAAATCTATTGTTCTGGGTTGATTAATGAATAATTTTACATCCTTTGGTCCCAGCTGAGCTGGAGCTTTAAATTTTAGCGAATGGATTTTTACCAACTGATTAAAAGTGATGGACAAGATTAATTGTTCATCACAATCCGATTGCAAATAACCACCACTTGAGCTTAAACAATGTACCATAGGATGATCATCCGCTTCGTTAAGGCATTCACATTCTTGTTTTGAGATAAACGTATTTATTTCCATCTGCAAATTATATTTGAAATAAACAATATATTTCATTCTTTTTTGAAAGAAATTTACCAATCCTTGGCCATAGTCCTCAAAAGTCTCCTCACCAGTACCAGTTCCGATATGCTCTTGTATTTTCGCTTCTAAGGCATTAATATCTGCTCCTTGTATGCGATCAATTTTTGTCTATAAAAAGAGAGTGTAATTAGCAGCATTTGCAAAGCAAACAATTTCACTTACTCTATTTCTATAGAAAATAAAAGTGGGCATGGCCGATACTCCTTGGCTGGATGCAGTATCTTGGCACTTATCGACGTCAACTTTCAAAAAAATTGCTTTAGGATATTTGTTGGGCAACATCTCAAAATGTGGAGCAATACGTTGGCAAGGTCCGCACCTACCGGTAAAGTATGAACATTTCCATTGAAACATTAAGAAACCTTAATTTTTAACTTACCAAGTGGCAGTAAAATCTACCACCACTAAACGGATTCCAGCAGCAGACAATTCAGTTTGGAAGTGTGCTTCATCATTAATCACTCGTACGGACATTTTCCAAGAATTTACCTATATTTACAGTTTTTATCAAAAAGATGTGAAATTAATTCTTTCAACAATATTAACTCAAGAATGACAAGCAATTCCACCAATTGCTTCTTCTGCTTTTTAAAGTGAATTCATCAATGTGTAATAACACAGAAATTAACCTAATTGAACTTGACAATTTTAAAATTGACAGTCCGATTGGCACTGAACGAACTCTTTGATATTAGTTGGTCATCTTAGAAAATTCTGTGCGACATTGTTTGCGGGGCGTAATTTTTAAATTAAAAAAAATCAACAAAATAGTTAAAATAATTGTGAAAAACAATATAAAATTGTGTTTTGTTTATTAAAATAAGTGACGCATATGAAAAATGTCCCGTCAAGCTTCCAGATTAGATGCAAAAAAAGTGGTAAGTTTTGCAAAATAATTGTATGAGTGTGTCGTTTTGCCGTAGCCTAAGTTTGTAGAGCTATTAGAGTGGCCACCCTCGATAAAAATGAGTTTCAATACGATTTTACAGTAGACCCTGTGTAAAAAGAATTATAATTAAGGAATATATAAGACATGGAATCAAACTCTACAAACCAACTTAATCAACAACAACAATCAACGGACCAATCAATGAATTCTACTACGAATAACGCTGTGCAAACTAATCAAATACAGGTAATACCCATGCCTGTTATGGCAACTACCGGCGGTCCAGCCCAAATTATAATAGGTCAGCAGCAACAACAACAAATGACAGGGCTAATACCGCTGCAAGGAAATCAGATAATGTTGCAACAACCACATCAGGCCGCACAACCAATGCAGCTCATGCAGTTACCAGATGGTCAAACTTTATTTTATCAGCCTAATGTTTTGGGAGGGGTAGATAATACCAATACTACAATTCAAGCAATACACCCACAATTTATAAATATCAATGGTCAAATAATGCAAATCACCGCTGCAGCCCCAGCAACAACTCAGACTGCGGGTGCAAATACGCCTGCCACTAATAACCCTTTACCACAACAAATTATAATGGTACCCCAGTCTACGGCAAGCCAATTGGCTAACGCAACGGTAGCACCCAGTGTAGCGGCAGCCGCAGTACGTGTAGCCACTCCAGCGCCTGCTACAGTAACACAAACATCAAATTCGAGTTCAACTGCAACCACAAATACATCAACAACGCCCGCTTCAACAGCTGCCGCTGATTCCGCAACAACCACTTCAGAAGAAGCACAAACCGCGGAGCCGGAAGAAGAACCTCTTTACGTAAATGCTAAGCAATATAAACGCATACTTGTAAGACGACAAGCTCGAGCCAAATTAGAGTCACGCATTCCAAAAGAACGTTCAAAATATTTACACGAGTCTCGACATCGTCACGCAATGAATCGAGTACGCGGTGAGGGTGGTCGCTTTCATTCTGCTCAAGAAAAGGGTGATTTACAGCAACAAGGGGCGGGTCACGAGGAGCAACAGCATTCTGCTCAATTATCTAGAGTTTCTGTTCCAAGGGCTCCACCACGAGTAATTGCGCCACATCAAACAACTACACCAACACCTAATATTACAATAACACCAATTAAGTAACACTCACAAGCGCTCCTTGGAGCGCCTGTTATTGTCAATGAATGTCCCGCCCCTTTGTATTCGTACAAGACTTTCGAAACTGTAAATATAATTTAGCCCTAAGTTAAGTTTAAGAATAATTAGAGTAAAAAGCCTAAGCAAAACTATAATAGTAAATGACTTTAAGGCGCGAGCAAAAGAAATTACATATTTATATTCTTCCACCCTTCCTACCATCCTTCTTACAACTTCTTACTTTGCGTTTAGAATTCCGAATTTCTAACACTCACCTATGGAGCACTGGTAACACAAATGCTGCGAGATTTAGAAAATGTTGAAGACGTTAATAAACAACTGGAACGTATCGGATATAATATGGGTATGCGTTTAATAGAAGACTTTTTGGCTCGTACTTCGGCTACACGTTGTTTAGAAATGCGTGAAACGGCTGATCGCATACAACAAGCATTTCGTATATATTTAAATGTACAACCCACAATTACAAATTGGTCTGCTGCCTCCGATGAATTTTCTCTTCAATTTGAAACAAATCCGTTAACAGAATTTGTAGAACTACCTCCTGATCTAAACAATTTAAGATATAGTTCTATTATAAGTGGCTGTATAAGGGGTGCTTTGGAAATGGTACAACTAGAAGTACAATGTTGGTTCGTACAGGTACGGGTTTCGTTATTATGACTTAAAATATTTTCTTTGTGATCAATTTTCTATAATTTCTTTAGGACCAGCTTAAGGGTGATAATGTAACTGAAATCCGTGTAAAGTTTATAAGACGTCTGGAAGATGCCATACCGGCTGGGGAAGATTAAAATGATATTTTGAATTACGTATTCATAAATACGTGCATATTTATTAAATATAATGTAGTTTTTTATAAGCAGCATTCCAAAAAAAATCCTTTGAACTATAATGTTACATAATGCTCTAACAATTATAATTCGTATTTCTGTCTTTCGATGAATTAAATGATTAAAAAGCCAATATAAACATACAGGAATATTCATAGATAATTAATTTTCAAATTAAATTTTTATTTTACAAAATTTAGCTTGAAATAAAAGAATCATCAATGAAATTACTAGATGCTGTAGAAATAAAATACATTTGTTGATTGATTTGTGAATCTATATTTCGTGTCTCATAAGAACGATAAGAACACTATTCCTTTGATAGTTCTGAGATTCAATAATGCCAGAACACTTGTGTGAATCGTGGACACTTGCAGGGTTCTACACTTTTTTTCGTAATGGTTTCAATTTTGGTTTTTTAGACTATCTTTCAAAAATTTTAAGATTAAATATACTCTGGCCAATTGTAGTTAAAATAAAAAACCAGATCGCAGACGTGGCATGTCCAACCTCATCCATAACCACGACTACTACTTTTTTCATTACATACTCAACCCGTTCATATTAAATTGAATTGTTCCCCCAAGTAATTAGAAATTACTAGGTTAAAGTCTTTTCTTATGTTCTATTTCTACTAATGAGATTTAAGCTAGCAATCTTTACATAAAATTCACCATGTAATGGTAGAAGAAAGGCCCAATGGCAGCAACGACACTGTATTTCAGTGGAACAATCGACAAATGTTCACAAATAGTGCCAATAATCTAAACAAACTTGTCAATGAAATTCCGTATTCGACCCATAGTGCAACAATAATGGCGACCAAATACAGTTGCAATTGCGCTAAACACTGTTTTTACAGATTAGTGGTGATTTTGTTTTTATACAGTGCTTTCGTGTGAACTTAAACTTATTTTAGTGAAATTTCTGAAAAATCTGTTTCCAGAAGTGAAGCTAATAACAAAAAAAATCCTCTATAATTTATACCACAATTGTGAGAATAAAAGTTGACATGCTGTTCGTGTGTCATTGTTTTATATGTTGTAATATCAAAAAGAAAAAATTTTATTTTATTAAAGGCACAGCGATTATAATATATGTGTATATAAGTTTGTTTGTTATACAAAACATGGCATTAAATAAGGATTACACAGTTTGTGGTTTTGGTGTGTGACTATAAATGGTGTATAAATATAAACTATATGTTATTTATAAAACAAAGAGTGAGTAATTTCTATATATATATAAAAAAACAAATTTAACAATTGTTAAAGATTTCTGTAAGATAAAAAATATTACAATTTTACACTTAAGTGGGTTTAAAGTTCAGTTAATTATTCTGAGGTTGTGATTGATTTTGAGGACACAGCATTAAATTTAAATTTTTGCGAGTTAAAACTTTGCGTAAAGCCTGTAAAGTTTTTATGCATATAACAACGCAACATCCATTTGCTACTCCTTCAGATGGACTTTTGCATGTACAAGTAGAGTTCTTTATAGCTTTTGTATTTGATGAACTCGCTTTAGTGGTAGACGAAGAGCAACATGAACTTGAATTATTCGTTTGGTCTGATGTAGAGCAGCAATTAGATGATGGTTTTGGTTCGGGTTTAGAACAGCAAGATGATGTAGCAGTAGGTTTTATTGATTTTCCAGAACAACAGGACGATTTATTGTTTGTATTTGCTTGTGTTACAGTTGTGTTGTTGCCTCCGCCGCAACAGCCACCCTTTTTGCTACTGCCCATAGATGTAAGATTTTGTAAAAGCATAGCAACATCTTCTATATTTTGATTCATTTCGGTTTCACGTTTACTTAATGCTTTGTTCGCTTTAGTTTTCTTGCTGCAACAACCGGATTTTTCTCCTTTAACAATTTGTTGTTTTTTACCACAAGGTTTGTCAGAAGTGCAACCACCTTGGCAGTCCTTAGTTTTATCACATCTACAATTTGTGCAGCTACAGATGCCGGCATCTGCAGTAATTTGTTTCAAGGTGGGTTTTTCGCTACGCAAATCAACTTCAATAAGGCCACTGCCATCAATTGGTACCTCTTCGGCTTGTTGTAGAGTTTCTTGCAACAAACTAGTGTTATTGTCAATCGTCATTAGAATATCATTCAGTAAAGATTCTGTTTCCATATCATCATCATCGCTGTTATAATCCGTATTCTTCAATAAGTCCTCTATATTCTCTTGAAGAGCATTAACTTCTTGTGTAAGATGATTGGTAGCAGAGGACAGTGTAGTGTTGAGGGAATTTATGGGATCGCTATTATTAATACTGCCAATAGCTAACTCATTATCAACTTCCATTTGCATATTAGAATTGATGTTTGAATTTGAGTTTCCGGTTACAGCGCTATACTGTTGATTTGCCATTGGCATGGCGTTTGAATAATTGGACTGTAAATTTACATAGCTGGGAACTTCAGTGGGTATAGCTACACAGGCTGATGTTACGGGTGCCATAGGTAATATGGGTTTGGATACTAATACGCCAGCATCAACCCAAGGCGTTGGTATCTCTTCCTCGGCGGCATATGCTACCTGATAAGCTTGTGAAGTTTCTGGCATAGGCATACTTTCAATTTTTGGTGCTAAGGCTGTGTATTGTGATGATTTTACTTCTGGTACCTGCATAGCGTACATATCATTTATACTGCATTCTACAGCTTCTGCTTTAACAAATGGTGACTGATTAAAATCACCTTTGTAGTCACTGCCGCCAAATTCACTGCTATTGTAAGTAGAATTAGTTTCCTCAGTATACGATGACATTTTATCCACTTCTTCTTTAACTGTTTGTACATCCTGCTGTGAAGAACTTTCGTTATTTGCATTGATGTCACACTGTTTATTTTTGTTTTTCATTTTACGTTCTCTGGGGGAACGGTTTTGATTTTGTTTCTGATGGGTTTTCTTATGAGACTTTAGACTGTGTGAAGTACTAAACGATTTTTGGCAACTGCTTTCTTCACATGGATAAGGACGTTCGCCAGTATGAGTGCGTATATGAGTTTTTAAATGATGCGAAGCAGTAAATGCTTTACCACATGCATCTTCGGGACATTTATAAGGACGTTCTTGGGTATGAGTACGCATATGTTTCTTTAAGTCGCTCATAGTTGTGAAACATTTCTGACATTGGTCACAGTTAAATGTCTGTCCATTATGAAGACGTAAATGGGCATGAAGTCTGTAAAAGGAAATTATGCGGTTTTTTTATTATTCGATTGGAAAATATTTTAATTACTATAATAACAGTTACTTACCTATAGCGTGTATTAAATGCCTTCTCACAGCCCCCCACATCACATTCGTAAGGTTTAACTTTAGTATGGACACGAATATGAATCTTTAGGCTATATGAAGTCAAAAAGGCTTTACCGCAACCATCTTCAGGACACTTGAAACGATATTCACCTATAATTTATATTTATTTTTTTATTAGAAAATATTTATGTGCGTGTGTATGAAACTTGTTAAATACTTACCCTTGTGAGTTTTCAGATGAGTTCTCAAATTGCCAATTGTGCTATAACTGCGATTACAGTTCTCATAGTTGCATTTGTAACGTGACAATGATTCATCTGAGCTCTAGAGATAAGGAGAAAACAAAATTTAAATACTTTGTTTTGAAATAATATACTAAAGCCCTATTGTACACTGGCGAGAAAATTCCTATTACATCAAGATCTTTAAAACAAGCAAACAAAAATTACGACTTTGTCATACATTTTGTCTTATTTGTCTTTAAAAAAAAAGTTGACAAATTAGATTGATCGTTGCAAGTGGTTGTTCATATCACTCTGGATAAACCAAATTATCATACCATATACGATTTCCTTTTAATAAGTTCTTTTTTATACATTTTCCCATCTAAGTTACATACATAATTACAAGCTAAAAATTATAAAAAAAATATGTATGTAGCTAAAGAACTAAACTATGGAAAACAAAGAAGAGTCTTGCAGAGAATTGCCAAATTTAACCAATATTGATGTACATGGTCCCAGAAGATCAAGTTCAGTATTATTCAATTCAGGAAGAAATGGATTGTTTGCATAGTGTTACATAGAAATGGTTTTGTTTTACTCATAAAAATTAAAAACATCATAAAACAATGTATTATGGTCTCTATTGTAAAAATAATGAATTGAGTATAGAAAGTTTTTTTTTTACATTTTCTAATACAATAAAAAATCTAACAAATTTGGAAGGCTCTTATTTAATATATATATGTATATACATTATCTATTACATACTTTTGCTCGCCAGTGTATATTTTTAGAAGAATATTAAAAATAAATATTAAAATATTCTTTAAAAGAAATATTTAAAACAATCTTAAATAAAATCTACATGCAATTACGAATGGGCAATTAAATATGTTTAAACGATAATTTCATTAGAAAAAGAGCATCTAAACGGCAATAAGCAGTTGTTTATAAACAAAACGACAAATTCTTCAAATAGTTATTACAAATTCCTTTATTTCAATTAACTTGTTTAAACTGAGCATGTGTTAGATACCTTTTGATACACTGCATTTTATTATTAAGTTTAGAATTAATGCCAGGCTGTGGAAGTTTATATAATAAACGCTTTATGTTTTTAAACAATTTTTGCACTAAAAAGCAAATAAAAAGAAATTAAATCTTCATAAATTATTTCAATTTCAATCTATCTATTAAAAATATTTTCACCAACATAATATGGATTTGATGATTTAAGTTCTCTACGTTTTTACTTGGAGCTTTTTAAATACAGGTTTTATCCTGTTGAATCCAGGTACGAAAGTAGCTTTTTTTGATTGATCTTGACTATCAATGAAATGAATTGTTTGGTTTACAATCATATTCTTAATCATTGTAAAGTAGTACTTTGTTGTAGAAAATCCTTTTTACAAATTTGTACTATTTAAACAAAATTACAATAAAAATAATTTTTTTTCATTTTGACTGATCAAACAATATTTTTTTTCATGAATTGTTAGTATTTACGGTATAGAAAATAAATAATCAAATCCATAAAATTAAGTTTTTAAAAAATATTTTTAAAAGTTAGAATAATTTGTTATTTTTTAACATATTTATACAATGTTTTATTATAAAAGACAAAATATATATAGTTGTGGTAGTTAAAGTAGTAGTAGTAGTAGTAATAGTAATAGTAGGTGGTAGTAGTATCAATGTTATGGAAAAAGTTGTTGTACCTCGAAAGAAACTGTTGCATAAGTTGGCTCTCCTTTCTGTTTGTGTAAGGCACCAGGTCGTATACATAATGAAAGTTCATCAGGCTCATTATTCACTTCCATAAAACTAATCAAACAATTTAAATAATGATCATAATCATTTTGTCATTATTCATTTTGCAAAATATAGTGTTTTTTTTTAGTATTCAGATGTTTGTTTTGTTTTTAAATATTGTTGTTGTTGTTGATGATCATGTTTACAAACAAATGGAGAGATAGAAAGAGAAAGAAATCGCAATAACAAAAACAATCTTAAATTGTATATTTATAAGGTATGGGAATATGAATATAGAATACATTTAGTTTGTTCGCACCTGTTTTTTATATACACAGAAGATCTATATACATACATATATGCTCAAAATAATAGAATAAAAATTAATCATGAATATAGCTGTGGTAATTCCCCAGTGTGCTCTAACGCTATTACTTCAATAGATATTTCACAAGTATGTGGATTTAAAAACAATTCGATTAAACTATTTGTTTTATGAAGTTTAAAAAAGTTTTTGTTTTCATATTGATCCAGTATAATATTTGGATAAATTTGCATAAATCAAAAAAGGTTTATATGCATAAGAATCCTTTTAAACAAAAAGAATAGAAATAAGCCTGCCACTATATTGAATCTATATAAAAAATAGAACCCACTAACCATTTACCTTCGTCTTGTACAAGTTAAGTTCCTTAGAAAAATTAACAGACCAGTTTGTCTAGAGAAGTATTTCAAAGTAAGGAAATCGTTCAATTTTGGACGTTTAGGATTTTAAAAATTTTCTTTTCTTTGGACAGCGAATCTATACACGGAATAGTTTTGCTATATTCACATTATATTGTATTATTACTGAAATGTTGCCTTCTTAGTCACTCAAAGTAAACTGGTTTCCCTTTTGAATTTGTTAATGTTGATAACAATGTATTTTCCTCTCTAAATATAGAGAAATCAGATGCACCTATTATTTTGAGCTTATCTGTATATATATAGTATATTCTCTTGTTATTTTATAGATAGCGAAAAAATATTAGAGAGAAAAAAAGGAAAAAGATTAGTGTTATTGATTTAATTTTTTATTAGTTTAGTTTCTGTTTATTTAGTAGCAGCAACAAAATTTTTGTTTGTCCATTTATTTATTTATTTTTAGTAAAAAAAAAAAAAAGAAAAATCATCAGCAACAGTTTTCAAAAAAAAAAACACATGAAAAAAGAGACCATCAACAAAATTTGTCAAAAAAAAAGCATGTTTTTCTTGCTTATGTTTGATTGTTTTAAATTTAAATATACAAATTCAAACATTTAAAACTATAAACACTGATTAAATTATTAAATGCCTAAGCACACATTTGTTTACAATTGCCGGCAAATATTTTTTTTGTACAAATCAAAGATAAATACTTTTTCAATATCATTTTATGGCCTAAAGGCAATAAACTAAATATCGAAATATTTTTATTATTTTAAAGAAAGTTTTTATACTCTCTTCATATAGTATTTTTAATTTCAACATAAATTGACCTTGGCTGTTGACACAGAAATAAAAACAAAAAAATAATAAAGAAAAAAAAATATTTCAGAAAAGAAATAGAAGACTATAAACAAAATCTTCAATATTTTAAAGATCTTTTATGTACGAGAAAACTTTAGAAATTATTTGTTCATTTATTTGATAATGAAAACTGAAAGAAAACACAATTAAATTTATTGCAATCAATTAAAAATATAATATAGTATATATTGTCTATTAATAAATTAGATTTTATAGACAATAAAAAAATTTAAATTTTTTTTTGGGTATGGTTGTGTATTATTTTTAAATTGTAATAAATAATTTATTTGTTGAAAATTTTCCAAGTTTTCATAATAATCTATTTTTGCAGCATGTGCCTTCTTACAATGCCAAGCAAACCAATTAGAAAATATATATTTCGAAATTATCACACCCTTAGGAAAAAAAAAGAAATTGAATAACGATGAAAATTAAATGAAAGTATTTAATAAGCTTTCAAAATTAATATCTATTTAATTAATGTTGGGTTGTGTTCAATATTTTCAATGGTGGTCCTGGATGTTTTCCACAAAAAAGATATGACATCTTGCTGAAAATGTGGTTTTCTTTTCTATTGATGAAAATGCAAAGTATGTTTTAAGCTAGAAACAATTTTCAATTAACAATTAATTGAATTTTTTCTTTGCTGTTATGGTCTTGAGAAAAGCCCATAATTTTTGGCTTAAAAATTTAGTTGGGAATAGTTTGTAAATGTTAACTTTTACTGAAAAAGTCCATAAAACGTTTAGAAAAGCTCTTACATTAACACGAAATGTGCCCTGACCGATTGCGTTACAAATAATAGACGTGGCATTTTTAAAGTTTTATTTCATTTTCTAAAAGTTTTTTTATGCTAAGAAAGCCAAATTCTTTATAAAGCAAAAAAAACGCTTCAGGCAACTAGCCTGAAACTCGGAGAACTTAGTTGGGATTCCGGATTTGGCAATAAGAAGGAAAGAGATGGAAACTTAAAGGTTAGCAGAGAACGGACCATCCATGAAAGATCCCTATCGTAAATCTCAGAAAGACCCGAATGCTTGCTCCCGAAAGAGTTATCGCTTTCGAAGAATCCCCTACGCAGAGTATTCAATCTTTTCTTACCAAGGGCGGGACAGTTACAGAGGAGACGATAGTCTCCAACCAGCGACCAGTAATATCGTTGATAGAAAGTCAAAGACCCCTGTATATGTACTATTCCGATCTGTTCTCCTGCTCTCTGTCACATCTTTCGATAACTCTATAGAGTTAGCGGTTTGGAGGATAAAGACCAACCACAGAAAGGAAACCATAAACTTGCGAAAAACTAGCGTCCCAGTGAGATATATATTGAGCGGATCTATGACACAGCATAATGGAAATTATCAAATTATGCAAAAAAATTGGCGTAATAATTTTAAGACTTTTTAATAAAGCCTTCAGTTCCACAGAATTCTTGCTATATCTTATATGTATATACAATATACATATTGCATGCATTAAAAAAAAAAAGAATTAGCAATTGTTTAATTTCATTTTGTTAGCATACTATTTGTAAACGAACTTCAAAACTAAAAACTGTTCATATTCATAAGTATATATATATACATACTCATATATATACATACTCGTATATATACATATGTATGCATATATATAAACATAGTTTTTGAGAAATAAAAGAATATAATACAATAAAAATTCTTGAAATGCAGCGTATACACCAAAAATATTAAATCAAAAATAATTTATGATTTTCTATCAGGTGTGTTTCTCTATAAGCAAAATAAGAAAAAAGCAAAAAAGAAAACATCTCTACCTGATTTATATAAAGAAAACATTAGTCACTCCATAAATAGTGGAAAATTTCAATTTTCTAAGAATTTGAATTTGAGGTAAAATATTATTTATAAAAGTAAAAAGAATTGAAACAGTTTTTTAGAAAAGTATTTATGTAATCAGTTTTCAACAATGTCCTTTAAGTAAAATACAATCTGTTTTAACAAATAATTAATATGATTAAATATTATTTCGATGTGCATGGTTCCACTCAAAGTATTTGATGAACCACACCACATGGTGCATACAGTATAGTATAACTTGTACCCACGCAAATTATATTGCATATATTTAAATATAATTTTTATTATTATAAAATTTAAACAAATTAAATTAAAATTTAAAATATGTTTGCCAAATTATACAAATAAAAAAGAAACAAGAAATTAACAAATTTGCCGAAATTCACTATAAGAAAAATATCAAATGCACAGCAAATTCTGCAAATATCAATAATAAAAAAACATAGTGTCCGTAGACGCCCCCAATATCTACAGAAATAAAATAAATGAAATATATATGGTACATGTGTATATTGAAGAAAATTGTATACACAATTTTCATAAATTTTCATGTTTTCCTTTCTCCTCCCTTTTTGTTTTTATTATTTTGCTTATAAGAAGAGAATACTTTTATTTGGTTATAATAATAAGTATTACGGCAAAGTCAATGACGTTGAGTGACGCTGTTGTCTATATTAATTATAAACATTTCTAATACATTTTAAAACAAACTATAGTTTTTCTTAAAAAAGAAAAAAGAATCAAATGAAACAATAGCATAGACCGGAGGGAGGGTTACTAATTAAATATCGACAACCATTTAGAACATTATAATGCTTTATCAGTGTATTTAATCTATTTTTGGTAAAACAGAATTTGTCTAGCTTTCTCGTAACTATTGTATTATGAAGTCCGATTGAATATATTTTATATTAAATAATTTTCATTTTATCAATATTTATTTATAGAAGTGTGATTTTTTTTAATCATAAATTTCAGATTGTGAGTGTATTTTTATTTTGTTTTCTGTTGTAGCGTAAAATATATTTAATGCGTGGGAATTCATAGACAAATTTTTATTTTTGTTGGATTTTCACGTGAAAACTTAAAGATTTCCAAAATATATGCTCTAATTATATTAATATTGATAAAAATGATTTTTATCTTATTAAATATAGTGCTTAAAGAAATAAATTAAATTATTTCAACTAAAAACAAACAAACAAAAAAAACTGATCAATGTGTGAACACCACATTTCAGAAAATTTTAGATTTTTTTGGCATTATACGCAACTGGCTAAATATGAAACGAATTCATCAGTACAGATACGTACCGGTTATTTAATTAGAGGAAAGATTATGTATTATATTATATTGAAGAATATAAAAAATTTGACATTTTTTTGAATTTTATGTAAGGATTTGGTTTGGATTGGTCATCTTAAAAGATATTGAAAATTTAAAATTCATTTCAATTATTCGAAAAACCTTCGCATTATTGTTTGGTGCGCATTTTAATCTGGTGGTGTTATTGAATCATGCATTTAAAATGCAGTTACTCTGTGTCATGCCACATAGCCCACGGAATCAATGAATTAATCGTAAACAAAATTATTCAGATATTCTTTGTCATTCGTAGCATTTGAAAAAGTAACTCAAACTTAATCATTGAAAAAGTGTTTTGTGTATAAAAAGGATAGGATTTGATTATTTGTGCAATTAGTTGAAGTAAAAATGACATAAACTGGAAACAATTTCTTTGTAACCTTCTTCGCAATTTTGTTTGTTAACTGTTTCACCCGTTTTAGATCTCCGAAAAGTAGCCTTTTAAAGAATACTAAGTTCTAGATATAAGTTTTGGTATGTCTACTAACAACGTTTTATAACCTGAAAAAAAACCTAAAATATGAATTCATATTGCTAGTTCCCAGTATAAACATACTGTACATAAGAATGACTAGTAGGAATAATTTCACTTTGTATTTACATATATATTGTAGATAACTTTCTTGTTAGAAAAATAATAAAAGGAAGGCAAAAAACAAAAATCATACCATTCAATTATATTAAGAAATTATTATAATTTCGCAAAATAAAAAAGAAAAACATATCTGCCAATGACGTTTAAAAACGTTTAAGAAAAATTATTTTCAAAATTAAAAAATAAAGCGAAAATATTTATGCGAGCGCATGTTATACGAAACACAATAAAATTTTAAAAGCTTTTTCATAAGCAGCCGTAAATACAACATAACAAGAATGAAGGTAAAAAATGCAGTAATAAACACTACATAACAAACTATAAACTACCTTTCATTCGATATATTGACCGATTGTTTTGACGACGTTTGGGAGGGGGATATTACATAAGACGTCGTTAATGGTGATGATAGATCTACGCCTCCACCATCAATTGAATCGTAGGATGTAGTAGACATTAGAGAAATGGGTTCTGATATGTTCATAATACTACTTGGTGGTTTATCGGAAGGAAATTGTGATTGTTGTAGTTGTTGTTGTGGTGGTGGTGGAGGTTGTACTTGTACTAGTTTTTGATTCTCAAAAGCATATTCAAATTTGAAACAAATACCATTTTCTCCCTTTGGGAAATCGTTATTATTGTTATAAGAATTGATACAACTATCATTACTAATGCCAATTATTGAGCAGGGCGTTGTTGACGACGACGGCGAAGACGACGATGATCCTCGCAGTTCAAGGTAATTTAAGTCCGATGCTGGTGAAGCTATCGATGAAGGTGTCGTAGTATATAGAAACGATGAAGATGACGGTGAATCTAACTGTGATGATGAATGCATTGTTAGTGATGATAGCGGTATAGTTTGTGTTGATAAAGGTAATGGTGACAAAGTGTATAAATTTGATGTGTTTGATGGCGGAGTCAATTCTGTGGGTGTATTTAAATAGTTCAATATGAAATCGTCATCAATATATAAATTCGAGTCGTTTGACATACTCAAAATCTTATTAGAATAATTATTTTCATTAATATTGGCATCATTGTCGTTAATGTTATTGATATTGCTACGTTCGTTAAAGGAGGAGGCGGATGAAGGATTGCCAAACAAAGTTGAGAAACTATTTTTTATGCAGTTTTCTGTAGTGAAATTATCTGTTGTGGTATTGATGGTGGCATAATTAAGATCTAAATTATCGTCGTATAAATTAAAACCTAATTGTTGCAGCACCTGTTGACTGACTTGTTGTTGTTGTAATTGCATCTGTTGTTGTTCTTGCTGTTGCACTTGTTGCTGCTGTTGGGGTTCACTATCAGAAAGTTGTTGTTGTGAATTAAAAAAATCATTGAGCAACGTCGTTGTTTCATCATCAGCTTCCACGTTCTGATTAGTGTATACTTCCCCATCTACAATGGCCATTGTTTTTAAACTTTCCAGTGTAGGGGATTTAGTAAATGACGACGTTGAAGATACCGACGAGCAGTTTGATAAGGAAGACGTCGATAGATTTGTGCTTGTATTGTACGAGGAGGAATCATAATCACTTGTTATTGTTTCATTGGTTACTAATATTCCATTATTTTGATTTTGTTGATAAAATATTTCTTTACTCAAAGTTTCCATTTTCATTTGATTTTAAAATGTATTTATTATCTATAATTCATACAACAGAATAGAATTTACGAAATCTTAGTTATATCTTTTAATATATACATAAGTATATATATATGTATTGCAAAATAGATTCTTTCTTTAACTTCACGCGAAAACACACAATCCGTTCGCCGCACTATACAAAAACACTTTGACAATTATTCGTTGAAAAGCACATTAGGTGCTGCCAAATTGCCAGTTTCTTTCTAAATACAGGGACGTTATCTTCCCAATATTTTGTAATTTTAAGTTTTTAGAATTTTAAATAGATTTACCGATACTGTGGCAACACTACGTTCGTTGAGTATACTGATTTTATTAAGTGTTTCTTCACTAATAATCGAGATTAATTTATTCTTAATCCAAACACAAACCATACAGTTGGTAATGCAGTGTAAATGGTAGTTCCTATATGTCAGTAAGCTAATGGCTCTGGTAATGGAGTTGAATACCACTTATTCTAGACAAACATCTGTTAAGTCACCACTGATAATACATTGATTTATGTTAATACAGTACCCATTTCGACTAATGACACTTTGGTGGATTTCTGTTTTATTCACCACAGCAGATAAATTCACCACATTTTTAAAAACTCACCACCTTGGAAACTCACCACACCGAATAAATTCACCACACTTAACAAAAATTCACCACGTTAGAAACTCACGACACTAAAACTAATTAATTTTGGGGGTCCGCCCCCGTCCGTTCCGTGCCACAATCCGACGAAATTCCATGCAACCAAACACACGTTTCCAAACCCGCCCGCCACACACACATACACAACCGCAAACAACAAAACCGCATTCTTCCCCATCCCACACACAGACTAGCCACCAATCAAAAAACAACACACACACATACATACGCACGCCAAAAATCTTTCTCAAACGACAAGAAGGTTAATTTTCCCCTATATAAACCGAATTCAAAAAAAGAATGTGCGAATTATTTTTAACAAACGAACGAATTTTTCCAACCGGTACCAGTGCTGCCAGAACGGAAAAAATTCCAACCAATTTTAATTAAAAAATAACTAAAAACGGCAACACTGTTCAGTTGCAGTTGAGTTTTTAGTAGTGTGTGTGAAGTGAGTGAGTGAACTTGTGTAAATAAAAAACAGTTTTTTAATTGATTAAATTAATTATTAATTAACTGTTAGTTTCTGTTGTTAAATATACCATAAAGTTGTGTTAGAGATACTGGTTACAGTTGTTTGATAGTATTTAGTTTTTGTGTAAGTTTTTAAATTTAAGAAAATGAAAAAACTTTTCGACTTCCGCTTTCCAAAAGACGGATGTGGAAGAATAAAAAAATATAAACCAAGCTGATAATGACAAAGTCAATGTAATAACGCCGTTCATTTCTTTAAGACTGACGGCTTATATAAATATAAAAAGGAGTTAAAAAAGCTAATATAAATTCGTAAATTGCAGAATTTTCCATTAAGGAGGTGTTTGTTATAAAAACTTCCTACATTTTTTAAATCTTAACCCTCAAATATACTTTGTTAGTAAGCGCTTCTTAATTCAATGACAATGTGAAATGAAAAGGCCGTAGTCGAATCATAGTGATCCAGATAAAAGATGACCTAAATATATATAATTGACGATCAATAGGGTATACAGACAGAATATTTGGTGGAAGAGTTTACAGTAAAAAATCTATTATGAGAGACTGCTCTTCCCTATGGCCAAATATCCAATGCTGTACTGATAAATATTGGTAATCGATAGCTTAAGCAGATTTTCTAAAGCCAACTTGGGTATTTTTTGCATATTTTAGTAGATTTACGTAATATTTTGCTGTAATTTGTTTAGTTGACTCCAAACTTGACTAGATACACAAAAAACCGAGCAGCAGTATTGGATATGTCCAGGTTCGGAAACATCAGGTTTAATTCTCATTATCTGAACTTGTATAACATTATTAATAAGAAAGAAAGATAATAAACTTGAAGGTGCCGCCAAGTTTGTGCAACTTTACATTTTTGTTTAACTCTCGTCTAAAGACTTAAGACTTGCCAAATTCGACTTGACGTATGTGAACCCAGAGTGGTTTTGTTTTCTGAGTCGTGCTTTTTCATTTTCGAGTGTTAAAGTTATTCTTTCTAGTGAGTTAAACGGGCTTCTTCCAGTATGTCCTACTTGAAGAGGGTTGCAACGACCAAATTTTCATAATTCAAGAACCATGATGGGACATTACTTGCTGCACCTTCACCTGTGCTTCAACCAGGATTACTTAAGTGAGTAGCCAAACACAGTATCTATTTCAAAAAGCTAACAATTTGTCTATTTCGTCTTTAAAGGATTTTTGACTAGATTGTAGGAGAATAGTCTCTATCAATCGGAACTCCCGTTTTCTATTATTGTTTTTAAAGAGAAATTTGGCAACTCTGAGTCTAACAGTTGTTGGCATTTACGAATGCCTGTACAAAACAAAAATTAAAAAAAGTAGAAAATAATTTTAAAAGAAATTTAAAGAGGAACCAGAAAAGCTTGGGAAAATAGTGCGTTTATTTCCTTTTCCTTTAATTTTATTTTTTATATTAATTTTATTAATAAATTAAATTTTTCACTTCGCAATAAGTGTACGTGAATTGCAGAAAAGTTTTAATTATATAGAGAGAGAACATTAGAATAAACCAACGGAGTATGGTTGGCGGTGGTGGTAACAAAATAGTGGCCACCTTAAGGGCAGACGGTAAAGTGTTTCCCACAAAGGATGGCACAACAACCATACAACAATTGGCAAATTTAATGAATTATAAAATAGTAAGTTTTATTTTACTTTTTTTTATTATAATAATTGGAATATTTGAATTAAACAAAAAAAAATAATATTTAAAGCGTACAGAAGGCGAAATTAACAACAGATCTTTGAATACATTGAGTATACCAACTACTGTTATAGATTTGGGTAAACAATTGCTGCAATATGCTCGGGACTCGGATTTAAAGGGCGTTAAAAATGCCTTGTCCCGTGGAGCGCCCTTTACCTCTGACTGGGTGAGTTAGTTTTTGTGCTTTTTTCTTTTGTCTATTTTATTTTCTTAACAGCAACAGGTTTCTTATTGTGTATATAATATGTCTTCTTTTTGTTTGTTTGTTTTGATTTTTCTTTTAATTGTTGTTGGAATACTAGTTGGGTATGTCGCCTTTACACTTTGCAGCCATGAACAATCAATATGAAATCTGCCAAGTTTTACTTAATGGCGGCATTAATAAAGACTCCAAAACAAAAGTAGATCGTACACCATTGCATTTAGCCTGCTATTATGGCAATGAAAAAATTGTTGAACTATTGCTGTCTAAAAATTGTGCAGTTAATCCCAGAGATATGGTAATTAATTTAATTTTTTTTATTTATTAGCCATGATGATTTTAATTATAATATTTGTTTTATAACAGCTACGTATGACTCCCTTGCATTGGGCTGTGGAAAAACGTCACAAATCTATTGTGCGGCTTTTATTAAAACACAATGCTGATGTGACGTTGGTTACAAAATTTGGCCGCACACCACTTGCTTTGGCTGTTTTAACAGAACAAGCCGATCTTCTAGAAGAATTAGAAGCAGCCCGCCAATCACAGGCGAATCGAAAGTATAATGAAGAGCATGAGGTATGTTTTATATATTTGTTATACAATATATATACATTAGATTCAAAGTAAATATATCAATTTATAGTTAGTAAAGGCTGTGTGAAGAATTTGTTTAAAAAGTATTAAAGCCATTCCTGCATAGGGATTATAATAACAATTCAAGTTAATATTTAAAGCATTAAATAATTCTTAACTATTCTTAAAGTAGTAGCAATTACAACCATTAGAAATAATAGAACTACGAAATAGATCAGGTCTTTTTAAATACTAACTTTGGTTTCCAAAGACAATTTTGTATATTAGCGCACCACCTTTGGTTAAAAGTAAGTGCTGAGAGCGACTCTCAAAGTAATAACTTGGCATTACGCTGAAGTAGCAATCAAACGTCTACAGGCGACATTCTCGTTTTTAATAAAGTATCAGACAGCTTAATTTTTTACAGGAGTCCGTTTTTTCACATATCGTTTTACGTAGGCCGGTAAATTGCAAATACGTATTGTGACATTTACGTGTCTAGGAAATGTGCTTGTATATATTATTGGATCTGGATATCCAAAAACTACAGCATTACGAGATATGATACAAAATGGAAAGTTCACTGAAAGAAATTTTTTTTTTAAATTTTGAAATGTGTTTGTAACACGCTGTAATTTACTAATAAAAATTGGAAATATTTGAATGGTATCAGTTCGAACGTGCTAAGAGTGCTCTGTGCTAAGACTTATTCATATTACAATAATTAATTACTGGTTTATTGTGAAGATTTTCTGTATTGAGTAATATGTAAAATAAAATAAATACAATAATGTTTTGTTCTGGCAGTTATATGTAGGTGTTTTATAATAGAAAGGTGCTAAATGGAAACTATTGCTTATTTTTTATAATAATCGCTTATGAACCCATGTCAAACATGGGTTTACATTGTAGAATTTCTTTTATTTCAAAATTACTAATTTAAAAACTTTTCATGAATCAAAGAACCAAATTTTCTTATCTCGCTTTTGATTTACCTCATTTTCTATAATAAAACAATTTCCTATTTTAATAATTAGTAAACTGCTATTTAATAAGTATCGAGATATGGTCGCCGCTAGTTTTAATATATACCAACTGAATACAAACTTTTGATTTACCTCATTTTCTATAATAAAACAATTTCCTATTTTAATAATTAGTAAACTGCTATTTAATAAGTATCGAGATATGGTCGCCGCTAGTTTTAATATATACCAACTGAAAAATAAAAAAAATTGTATACTTTGTCTAATTGAAAAATGATGTGTTTTTAATCATTCTTAAATTCGCTTTATATATATTTTTTTTATTAATAATCACGAAAACTCGTTAATATTTCATATTGGACTAAAATCGTAAACTGCAAACAGAAGAAAAATTTAAAAAATAGTGTACGTATTCGCTTGTTAATTGTTCTAATTGTCTTGTTAATTTGGTCAAATATAATTGGATCTTAGAAAATAAAAACATATTGAAGAGCAAAATTCGAAATTCTAACTATTTATAACTATATTATTTAAAGAAATATAAATTTTTAAATAACTTACTAAACATTCATAACTTATTGCAGAAAGAAACGTCAGAAGCGGTTAATTCCATAATGGGCTTAACAACAGATGTCATAGATGAACCAGAATCAATACGTAAAATAGATCACGATGATGAATTTACCAATCATAGTGAATATGTGGCAGCAAAAATTGAGGATTTGGCTAATATAAAAGGTAAACAGTTATTTTAATATGTTAATGATTTTGTTGTAATATTTCGAATAAAATTTTTTTTATTTTTTTTTGTATAGAAACTGGCATTTTAGGTGATTCGACCATAAATTTATTGAAATCTCATGGTATTTCCATGATGCCAGAGGATGATACCTCGAAGGATATGTTAAATACCGCTTTACAAAATGGCCGCCAATTGATTTTATCTGAAGGTGGAAAGTTACTATTAAATGAAACAAAAAAATTACATAACAATAACAATAGCAACAACAACAATAGCACCAACCTTAATAATAACAACGTAAATAACTCGAAAACTATAGTGCCTGTTAGAGTACGCAATGACAGCTCATCGTATGTAAATTCATGTTTAGTGACAAATTCGAATACGGTTAGCAAATCGAAACCTAATATTATCTCAAAGGCTAAAGATAACGCCAATATAGCAAAAAATAAGGTATGAATGATGGTTTGTTTATTTTATATTTTCTGATCGAGTTTTTTTTTCAATTTTTTAAAAATTTTTTTTCTATTTTTAGAATATACGTATAATTTCCTTAAACGATTTTAAAAAACTTTATGGCAATACTAATATTAAAGCTATGCAAAAAATACCACAAACGTTGGCCAGGTACTTATCCTTTTTTTATTGAAATTATTAATGTTTAGTTTCTATTTAAAAATATTCTCCTTTTTTAGTCAACGTTTGGTAAATGTAAGACCACAAGGACAATCAAAAATTCAACAGGTGAGTTGTATTCAATTTTATTAATGCTTAAATAAGTTATAGTCATCAAATATAAAAACAATTAAACACATGTATCGCCGAGCAAAGAGGTAGAAAATAAGAATGGAACTGCAAAACTGATTAGTCTGAGAATTTCTAGTTTTGCTCCCAATATTACCTGTAGCACATTTTAAAGTGGGAAGAAAAATAGAAAAACTTAATATAGCGTCTAGTTTCTTAGCAAAGAGAAGCCAAACGCTAACAGTCGAAGAGGCATGAGAGAAAGTCGCCGAAGAAGAATTTTTTTCATATTTCGTTTTGCTATAGATGACTGTCTAGATTAAAGAATTATACTGACGCTTTTGGGTGTGGAAGTTTAATGACGTGGGTGGTATATTTTTCAGACGATAACATGACGATGATCCATAATAAAAAATATTAATATTGAAGCTTAGGTGGAGTACATAAGAGAAAGCTTATACAAAACAAAATAAATCAACAGATTTAATTTTAGTATTATTTAATGTGTAAGATTTTATTTAGATAGTTTGAGTTTATTGGTATGGGAGGGAAAGAAGAATGAAACAATTGCAAGGTTTCATATAAATTAAAATTAAAAAATAAAAACATAACGCATTGCTTTTGCAACACAAGAACCACCCACTTGCTTATGTCTTTCAATTGTTTTCTACTGTTTCCCTTCTCCTCTTCTATTCTGCTTCCACATTCTTTTTATTCGCAACCTAACCTGACTCTGGGTCAATTCGACCTCCGGGTACTGTACTTGTCTTAATTGATAAGTACACGTCCTCTAACCTAACCTAACCTGACTTAACCTGGACACGAAAGAAATTTTAAAAAATATTTAAAACAAATTTAAGAACAAGGAACATTTGTTTGCCGGTGTATTTTATTATAGAAATCGTATTTTATTTTTGTTGTAAGAAGTTTTTTAGATATTTTCTAGGAAGAACTTTTTTCTTATATTTTTTATAAAACTATTCTAAAAAACTATGCAAAAATATGAGTTTTTGTTAAATGCTTAGATTATATTTTATTTGGTAGAAATGTTTGGTACTATATTTTTTCTTATTAATTGCTTTTTAGATGAAAATTGAAACAAAAAGCGAAAAGAATATCCCTATAAAAAATGCTGATATAGAAGATGAAAATATATCTGACATTATACAAATCGAAACAAAGGATGGTAATACAAAACAAATAGAAGCTGAATATCAAATACAGCAACAAGGACAGGAACCGCCGGCGCCGCAGCAGCCGTTAATGACAAAATCAGAACCAAGTGTAGCTAAGCAACCAGTGCGTATAGTGCCTGCGAAACGTGTAGAACACATGGGCACTGTGCAAGTACGTCAAATACCAACACAAACAATTAAATTAAATAGTAATGGTACTATAAATGCTAATAATCAAGAAATCAAAACATATTCAAAACCAGCAGCAACAGCAAATACATCAACATCAGCGTCATCAGTTATACCGTTATTAACAACACCGGAAATTTGTCGACAATTGTTAGAATTGCGTAAACAAAATGAAGATTTACGACGTAAATTTGATTTGGTGCATAAGGAAAAAGAAGATTTTCGTTTACGCTTGGAACGATTAGAAGAATTGCTGTTAGTCGAACGAACTGATGATGATTCCTAGTTCTATAACAACGAATAAAAACTTTTAAAAATATAATAAATTGATTGCTGCCTTTTTTTAAATAAACAACAAATATCATATAATTTATGAATTTTATGCGATAAGTTTAACGTATTCTTTTAATTTTTTTTATGAATTCAAACCTTGTTTTCCTTACTGTATATACGAGCATAGTAAATTCCATTTTTTTCATTGACGTATATGTTTCTTTTTTTTCTTCTCATAAACGAATATTTAAAATAAAAGCAAATACATATTGTAACATTTTGTTTAAAATGTTAAATTTTGATTTAACTTTTATACGCAAACATTTAAATTTAACACTTATAATTACCATACTATAAAATATTTTTCTATTCTATTATTATCATGCAATATAGGCATTTGTTAAAATTTACAATTATAATGATGTTTGTGATGTTTCAAAAGAAAACAAACATTTAAATCTGTTACTAACTATATAAATTTGTATTAATTATTCGTATATTTAATTGTAAGTGATTTTTATAAGTATAATTACAAAAAAAAAAGTAATTTTAATAAAAAAAAAACTATACATTTGGAGTTAAAATTACAAAGTAAAGTGTAATATACTACTTCTTGGTTAGCCTAGACTTATGCAAGGCAGTGTGTTGTTAGAATAAAAACGGATTGTAGTGTGTATGGACAATAGATTGGAATCTATTGGCTAGACCTATAATAGGGCGACAGCTTCGATCTGCAAGTTGAAAAGATAATTAATAAAGGGCAGAATGGAACTTAAACTCGTTTTAGATAAGAAACTAATCAAATTCAGTAACACTTAAGAATTTTACAAATTTAGTTATAAATTCTAGATTTAAAAACGTAAATATGTTACTTTAGGCTTTCCTTCCCCAGGTTGTTTTTTTAGTTTCTTTTCTTACAAATTCTAAACAAAATATTTATTTATTATCTCTCTCTTCTTCGTCTTAATTCGTAGTAGCAACAACAAACAAATAATTTTACAAGACTTGCCAGATGACATTAATTTATAATTTATTTCATATGTTTTTTATAGTTTTTATTGTAAATAATATAAAAAAAAGCTGTCTTTTATTAACTGGAAAGAATATTATCAAACAATTAAAATCGGTGTATAATTTCATAAAAAATAAGACAGTTTTACTCTTTTGACTTCTTTTTATAAGAGTCTGGCATCACTCGTTCTATCTTTTTGCTCTCCCTCCATTTTTTATACATTTCATGTAAACATCAGTGACTCGGCCAACAACACGTGCATTTCAAACGGGACTGTGAACATTTTTTTATAAAATGGTGGGTATTTTATAAAATTTAATCAATTTTCCTAGAAAAACTAAGTAATTTCTTTATTTACATAGGTTAAAAATAAAATTGATGAATTACCCGGCTTTCCGTCGCTGGACAAAGGCGATGCGAACAGTGAGAGCAATTTATTGAAATCAAAACCCTCTGCTAAGGCCAAAAAAAGTGGCGGCTTCCAGTCAATGGGCTTAAGTTATGATGTAGTAAAGGGTATAACAAAGCGTGGCTATAGAGTGCCCACACCTATACAGCGCAAAACCATACCTCTTATATTAGAAGGACGCGATGTCGTTGCTATGGCTAAGACGGGTTCAGGCAAGACTGCCTGTTTTTTAATACCTTTGTTTGAACGTCTAAAGCGTCGTGATCCCACAAAAGGCGCCAGAGCCTTAATTTTGTCACCCACTCGTGAGTTGGCAGTGCAGACGTATAAATTTATAAAAGAATTGGGTAAATTTATGGATTTGAAAAGTATTTTGGTATTGGGTGGTGATTCCATGGATTCGCAGTTCTCTGCCATACACACATGCCCCGATGTTATTGTGGCTACACCCGGTCGATTCCTGCATTTATGTGTGGAAATGGATTTAAAATTGAGTTCTATTCGTAAGTTTCCCATTGAATTTAATTACAAATAATATCTACAACACTATAGTTATCCCTCACATTTAGAATATGTGGTATTCGATGAAGCTGATCGCTTATTTGAAATGGGTTTTGGTGAACAATTAAATGAAACCTTGCATCGTCTGCCTCATTCTCGTCAAATGGTCATGTTTTCGGCTACTTTACCTAAGCTATTGGTGGATTTTGCCCGCGCCGGTTTAAGTGATCCGGTATTGATACGTTTAGGTAATTATTTTTTCATAAGCAAAGACATTTATTTTGTATTAATTGTATTCATAAACATTTCTTTTTAGATGTTGAGTCCAAATTACCAGAAGCTTTAAGTTTAAAGTTTATATATTGTCGTCCGGATGATCGTTACACGACATTGGTGACTTTGCTAAAGTATGTAATACCACAAGATGCCCAAACGGTGGTATTTGCCGGTACACAACATCATGTTGAATTAATATCATTTGTAAGTAAATTTTTTTATGTCCACTTAGTGAAGAGAGATCTTAGATATTAACAAATAGTTAACTTTACTTTCAGATCCTAACAGAATGTGGAATTTCCAATACATCGGTTTATTCTAGTCTGGATCCGTCGGCGCGTAAAATTAATACAGCCAAATTCGTTAATAAAAAAGTTTCCGTATTAATTGTAACGGATGTAGCAGCGCGTGGTATAGATATACCCAGTTTGGATTTCGTAGTTAATTTACACTTCCCGGGAAAACCGAAATTATTTGTACATCGTGTTGGTCGTTGTGCACGTGCTGGACGTACGGGTACAGCCTATTCCATATTCTCCACCGATGATACAGCCCATCTATTGGATTTACATTTGTTTTTAAATCGTGAGTTCGATATAAATGACTCGACAACCATAGGAACAGTACCGCAAGATCTGTTGGAAGAAGAACATTTAACGGTTACAGAAATAAAAAAGAATACAAATATTGTAAGTTTTAAAGACTATTTGAGTATTTAATATTTAAATTTATTAAGCTATTAATTTTTACTTTTTGTTTTGTTTAGAGCGGTGTTTTACGTACCAGTGAGAATGCTTACAAAAAATATCTTTCCTCTCGTCCTGTTGCCTCCACCGATGCTAATGCTAGAGTGAAGAAAATGAAATTTTTTGCTTTAAAACCTTTAGAAGATTTTATTGTTAAAGCTGTACCAAAATTAGCAGCCGCTAGTGAAACACAATCTTCAAAATCTGTAGAAGAAATAACGGCCGAAGAACGTGAATTACAAAATAAAAAACATGATTTATTGCTACAAATGCGCAACTTTAAGTCGCGTAATGTAAGTATCCTATTCTAAAACAATAAGAGACTTGCAGTGTTTATGATTTCTTTTTGTTTTTATTATTTTAGACAATTTTTGAATTAAACAATACCCAAAAGTCTGTACCGTTCATGGTAATGAAACAGAAACGTTCTCAACATACGGATGTAATTGATAAATATCGCAGCAAAATGGAAGAAATAGATAAAGAAGAAAAAAATCAAACACAAAAATTTACGCAAAAGGTAAGTTTGTTTAAATATTTTTTATTATCTTCGCGTTCATTCATTCGAACAGATTCTGATTACCTTATCAAATAGTTTTAGAAAAGTAAAATTGTGTGTAATCGACCATTAATTATCAATCTTAACATTAAATCATAAATAATTAAGTCCTCATTAAATCATAAATAGGGCGTTAGATAGGAGGGGTATAAAGTCTATGATGTCCAATACAATCGTAAATAGTAAGGGAGTGTTTGGGGAAGCTGTATCAGTTAGATAGGAAAAATAAAGTTGCCCTCTGCTGGGTCCCAGGCTGCGTTGCCAGTAATTTTTTTTTAACTTTTTATTTCTGGAGAAAAATCGTGTTTTAACAAAAAGAAAAAACTGTTTTCGTTGCCAGTAATTTTTTTTAACTTGTGTTTTAACAAAAAGAAAAAAACTGTTTTCTATGAAAGTACCAAAATTTTAAAAGAAAACACCGGAGTTAGAAGTGTTTTGTTAGAAAACAAATTTAATGAAAACTTATTTTCATCTCAAAAAACTTGAAAAAAGGGAAAACCTAGCAAATGGCAAACGCTGGTTCCAGGTCATGTGAGAATTCAAGGTATTGAGTAGGCACATGAGTTTATGAGGAGGGGAGCTTCCACGCCACTGAAGTGGTCAAAACATTTCTATGGAATGGTGGCAGATATTTGGAAAGGTGTACTCAACTAAATGGGAAGATGAAGAGAGGCAAAGACTCTTCTCAAACCAAACGTTGAGAAACAATACAATAGGAAGAGATTTGAATTATGCATTAAACTATCCAGGAAAGTAAACTCAAAGTACACTTGTTTAGAATACAGATCGCATCTAACCCAACAACATTTCATCGCTTACTGCTGCAGTGTTTAATAAAATACATTGATTAAGAACACAAATTTTTTAACATTCGCTTACAGAAGGACAAAGTAAATGATGCCAATGAAGAGGAAATCAATTCGGCATTTAAAAAAGTTGTTGCCCCAAAAAGACGCCAAAATATGGACGATTTGTATAAGGAAAAACCCAAAAAACAAAAGAAATCAACGAAAACAAATGTTAAGGATTCGGAGAACTTTGTACCCTATCAATCAGCCGATAAACATACTGAAGATGGTCTGGCTATTAATTCCTTTGAACGGCAGGCAATGAAAGCCGAATTTTCTGTGATCGATCGTGAGACAAATGAAGTTCGCCATAAGCCCGGTTTAAAGAAATGGGATCGCATAAAGAAGAAAATGGTATCGGTGCAAGATCCAAGAGCTGGTAAAATTCGCACGGAATCTGGTGCGTGGATACCGGCATCCTTTAAAACAGGCCGCTATACAACATGGAAAGAAAAAACGAAAATTGAAGAACAAGTGGCCAAAGAAGCAGGCAGTGATGATGAGAGCTTCAAACCTTTGTCACATGAGAAGCGCTATCCTGTTAGCAGACATGCGCGACACAATGCTAAAGTTGAAGAAAAGAAAAGAGCTGGTACCGGCATGGGTAAGGAGTTGCGTACACCAGAACAAATTGTTAAATCACGTATGCGTTTGGAATTCATTAAGAGACGTAATGCTGAAAATACTGATCGTAAAGCTGAAAATCGTAAACGTAGCATGCGTAAAAATCAAAGAACCAATATGTCGGGGAAGAGTAAGGGTAAAAAGAAATAAGAATTTATTGTTTTTTCTTTTTTTTTTTTTAGTTTTCATAAGAGTTTGTACGGTAACCCTTAAATCACTTTAAAAGTAAATAGAATTGAAAAAAAAAATGAAAACGGTGTCGTTTGTTTCCTTATTTAATTTAAATTCTAACACTTTTTAAATCCACACTTCTATAAATAATAACAATACAAACAACTTGGTAGTACTAGTCGTCTAGGCTGAAATAGTAAAGCAAACACATCAATTGAATACTTAATCAGAAACGTCTTTAGACTGAAATATTGTTGTAATGCAAATCGTTTGGTTTTATTAAATTTATAAAGAAGTGTTTGTAACTTTTTAAGATCGATTCTTATTTTTATTTCTTTAATAATCAATATATGGAAAACCGATTCTTAATAAAAATTATTGATTTCTTTTCTTGAAAAGCCTTAATCATACAGGCATGTGGTTTCACCATATATAACATGTCATATATAACAGTAAAGTGTAGCTTATTAGCTAAGATGCAATTTTTATAATCACAAAAAGAAATGCCGTAAAACTTTTAAAACATTTCGCAAATACGAAACTAACCTAACTAACCATCCATAATCTTTGTTTCCGAGTCATTTTCAAAAACATTAAAACAGACATTTTCAAAGTGCATTTAAAGATAATTGTTATCTCTAGTGCAGGTTATCGTACTCTAGTTTTCATTAGAACACTGTAATAAAATAATTCCATCAGCACTTGGAAATCAAAACCCTTCCTTTAGCTTTGGTAATAAGGTTTTCTTAAATGGCAAGTTCTGATATCAAAGAAAATAAAAAGATCTTAGATTTCCGAAGGTAGGTGAAAAACACACCTTTACACATAATTTCGCGAACTTTCGTACCGCAGGAGAAAAATTGTAAAGAGAACAAAGGAAGGAAGAGGGAAAACCGAAAGTTAAAACTGAAAAAAGGGTCGAAATATAGAGAGGACAAGAAAGAAGAGGAGAAAAATAGGTTATGCTATATTAGTTTCGATAAGGCTTTCTGGAAGGCAATGAAAGCAAGAATGCCCATCCCAAATTGGGTTTTAAAAATGTGATTTCACTGTGTTACCCGTATCAGACGGTCTGGACTGTAAAGGAACGCTGTCCAAACCTATAGGATGGTATATGGTACCTGGCAATACTGTAAGCTTTCCTGGTATAAAGGAATTATAACTCTCTATTGGTTCAAGTCTGACTAACTGTGCAAAAAAGCCAAAACAAGGCGTCAAACCAATCAAATTGGCAACGGAATATCTATCTAGGAATCCTTTCCTGTTTGCAGATGATGCTGGATAATGATAAGGAAGACTTATGGATGGCAATCGATATTCAGTTGCGTTGCCAATTGGTAATGGTATAAACTGATATTTCAGATAGCGACCAACATACTAAAATTTCACTTGTAAACAAATTTTCTCTGGCAACTAAATTCGTAAAAGAACTGTTTAAAATCAAGAGAAATTTATAGAGCCAAAGCGCCTGGCATTTCTGGAATTTGTTCCTTCAGGTAGAAGACCTCTTGAAAATGGCAACAACGATTTTACGCAGAGAATCGAGGTAGGTGAACGACGAATATTATACGGAGTATTAGATTATGGATACGATTTGCAGATGGGTAAGAAATTTTATGAGAAAGAAGAAGTAGTTGATGGTCTCTAACGTACCATATTCGATTGTACGCTGAGTCACTGCTATCGTTCAGGACTTTGTTTCAACAGGCGGAATAATCACGTTCAACATCGATGGCGAACAAAAAGAACTGGACCTACGTGGCGAATTACATGGACGGCATCTTAATGCGAAAGCAATAGTGGCTTGAGATTGTGGAAACTGCAGAGACCGAATGTAGACAAGGTGGGCTTTTAATCGGTATACCCTTTTAAGTGACGACCTTCTGGAGAGCATAAAGTTTTTCCTTCTTCCCGCAACAAATAAAGTTAAATGGATTGATTTCACCTTTCGTAGCCTATTTGCAACAGATATCCAGTAGAGCAAGCGGTAAGAAAACAAATGTTTGATTTCATCAATTTTAATCGCTGTTGTAGCAACATCTCGAATGCTTTTATAAACAAAACAAATCAAAGACTTTAAAATGAATTTCTATTACAAAATCAAACCAATTTGTATCTTTTTTTTCTTTCCTATTGCTATTTGTAAATATATTTGTATGTATGTATGTATGTATGTAGTGTAAATAATTATTCTTACGCATAATCAATGAAATATTTGGAATTCCAACACGTTTGGCTTAAAAGCATGTTCTTTTCATTTCATTGAATCGCATAAAATTTTATTTTCTGCATCGGTTTTGTTTTGTTTACCAGTACGTACGTACGTAAAGTACGTATTCTATTGTAATTTTTATTTATAGCGACATGATGTGAATTTTAATTCATAACATTTTTTTTCAAATTAATATACTTTTTAATTAAATTGCAAAAAAAAGAAACAAATTTAAGTTTTGCTTTATAAATAATTTTTAAATGTTGTAGACTTGTAGACAGACAGTAGTAAGTGGTGTTATAGATGCGCAATTTTCATTTTAAGTACGTAATATTTGAATGCTCTATTGCACTGTAATTAGTATGAAAGGTAATTATTTAGACATAATTAAACTATGTTTACAATTTAAAGTGAGCATAATTGAGTTATAATGAAATTTTAACTGCAAAACAATTATTTTGCAAGTGTTTTTGATGACGATTGTATTCATGCCTCTGTGCAATTTAGTGTCTTTTGGTCAAGAATATCTTAAGCAACGAAATCGATTAGTATGTCACATATATTCAGTTATTAGCGTACTAAAGTCTTTGGTCCGAAAAAATTCTATTGCATATATTTCAACCATAAATCGGTAATGAATTATCGAGAAGCCTCTAAACAAACATTATGACATCGGCTCATAAACTGGAGTTGAATCCTATTTTAGGTCGAATAGGTGAAGAGGTGTAAATGGCAGCCTGCAGCCAGGATTACAACCTTGTTTCTCATACCAGTAATATTATATGTGTTAATTATGTACATGAATTGTGAGATACACAGTTTAAAGTCGACTTCGAATGGCAGATTTGAGAAAAATTTTTCGACTGCTGAGAGGAAGTAGCCGAAAGAAATATTTCATTTTATTGGAAATGTTTAACCTAGGGTTTGAACCGTGGCCTCACACTTCACCTACTAAACTACGGCACTTGAATGCGGCTTCATCGAATATCCTCATTCGATTTATATGCCTTAGAACTTCTGTAATATTTCTACCAACATTGGCATTAAAATCGGCCCTATTTTTACGAATCAAATCTGAGATTGCCTGTAGGTCAGATGAGTCTGAGTCATTCATACAAAGCTTTTGTTTAATCCTCAAATGAATATTTCTGGCATCTGCAAATGAGTACAGTTAGGGCTAGAAATTAAATGGAGAATATCATTAAAAAAAGAAAGTAGAAAAAATAGGAATTTTAGTTGGAATAGAATAGAGTCTTATAGTAACTTTAAGGATTCTAATCTAGGGTTTTTTTTTTGTAGTATCCGCTAGTGGTTTTCTTAGGAGTTTGGAGAGATTAATTCAAAGCGTCGCAATCGTAATACTCGTAGGACAACAATTCTCAACATTTTTCGAAGACAATTTCGATATAGCACTATGTAATTAACATTGCTATTGGATAACCGAATATTGATTTTGGTGTAGAGTTGTGAGGAACCCTATATCGCGTTAAACCAAAATTATAACAGAGGAATCACCTGCTCTATCAATTCATTGTACAACATGAGTTCTTGAAAATTCAGCGTGTTTATTCTCGTGCTTTTACTTGAGGCTAAACGGATTTGATGGAACAACATTTTTAATAAAGCTTGTAAAGCGATCCCTGAGAAAGTTCATTATCGAAACAGGAGCTGTAAGCTGTAAGAAAACTATAACTTGATATAATATACCTAATACTCAGGAAATGTTTGCAACCACAATGTCGTCAATTACGTCAACCACATCATGGATGTATTGGGAACATATCTGACCAATATAATTGTGATGCTTTTAAATCTTTTACCGTTTACGATCGTAATTTAGAGGGAAGCCCTTTTTAGTTCCTTGAGGTTAAAGGGTATTTCCGAACTGAAAAGTGGAAACATTAGGCGACGTTTGAGGGACTCTCTATGCAGTTCTATCGCCATAGTGATAATATGAATGATATCGTGGATAATATCATGGATTGGATAACTGCGAGTTGATTTCTTACGTATAATATACCGACAGGTCCAAACTTGAAATGTTAGAGTTGAGGCAGAAATCAGTAGGTCCAGATTCGGAAAATAAATTTCATTAGGTGTCTATCCTTGAAATTCTTAAGTAGAAGTTTATGTTTTTGTAATATAACTTCGTACCTGCATCTATGTACATATATTTTTAGCTAGTTAATCCATCATACGTACCTCGATAATGGGACCTGCTAGATCTTAGCTACACGTTAGGGAAATTTAACACGGCTTTGTTGTGTTGGGTTAGTCCACAAGCGTGAAAGGAGGGTAATTAGATCGTGAATCAAAACAGGAAACAAATTTGCACCTATTTATGCTTGAGCCATTCTTTGGAATTACTAAACGTGCAGAAACGAAATATTTAGCAACTGGAAGGAGAGTGCATTTACTGATTTCTGGCATGTTGACAAGACTCCAGTCAAACTGTTCGTAATCTCTAACAGAAGAGTGTTAAACAGACTACCTTCATTTTAAGTGCGGCAGACTGAAGCCTCCTGAAGGTAGATTTTAACTGTTGCTAATTGCAGCCTGAAAAAAATTGGCCACTGGCGATAGTTTTAAGATGTAGCCATGACAATATGAAATTCTATAAAATGTTTTTAAATTCCTTCTATAATTGTCTCCACCGCTGTATATAAACAAAATGTGTAACTGACAAAATCTTGAATATTAATTTTATATTCATAACTTTACAAATAACTTACTTCTTACAATTCCAAAGGGCATAGTTAAAGAAATAAGAGATTCATTTAATTTTATGCCTGCTGTAATCAATTTTACAATATCTCTCTGCAAATAAGTGGTCTGGCGTAGGGCATGCGATGGTTCAGAAATTTCAAGTATTTTTTTACAATGATTAAATCAACACTCACTTGTCCTGTCCTATTCATACGCATCGCATATCGTTGCAATTGCTGTTGCTGTTTATGTTTTCTTTGACGTAATTAAACGTTCCTTCTCCACTCGATACAGTATTGTTGTATCTAATTGTATACAACAAAAAAAAAGACGTTTTTCATTTTACTATATCCGAGATGCTTCACCAGTACTTTGTGCGGAAAAGCAAAAAAAAACTTAAAAAAAATTATAAAGTCCAAGACGCTACTGTTTGTCAGCCTGTATGTGGGTGTCATACGTTTGTTCGTTCGTTCATTATTCGTTCATTGACATTTATCAAATCGAATTGTACAATAATTCATACATAAATACGATATTACAATACAGAAAGTAACTACAACTGCATAAATTGAAATGAGAAAGAAGATACATTCGTATATACATACATACATACATGCAGACATACGGACGTAAGTTATAAACAAACCATTCGTAAACAATCTTGGAATGTTTTGAATGTCTAGATTGTGTCGACCGACGACAACCAACGACTTCATTTTTTTTTTATGCTAAATTGATAAAAATTGAAATTATTTTTAACAATAACATGGACTAAGTGAATAAAAAAGAAACAAAAAAAAAAATAACAAATTGAGTCTATAATTAAAGAAATAATTCCCAAGTAATTGTTACTATTTACATGATGACTTTTTTTTATCAGGAAATTCTTTTTTTAGACTTTTTAGTTAAGCTTTGTATTTTGTTTTCAAGTATTTCGAGAACATATTTATTGAAGAATTTTGTTTCTTCCCTTTAAGCATAAACATAGTTTGGTGTGCCCATGTTGTCCTTGCACTTTCCTATGTATGTTTATACTGTCCTAGTTCTTGAAGTATCATGCATCCTAGTGTCCTTTAGTTGATTATTGCTACGGCTACAATTTTGAAGTTTCCACTATTGCGCCATTTATTTGTCATGCGGTGTCTTTCTGATAGTATATACGATCCATCAATATTATATTTATTCAGTGTAGACCAGAGATCAGCAATGAATGGTTTTTTCGCTACTCATAAGTACTCATGAAATTTTGAGTATGAGTGAGTCAACAGTATTGAAATTCAACTAGTCTGATTCATTCGTACTCACTGCAACATTGATTTATAAGTGCAGGTTTCAATGAGTATGGGTATAACGTTGACATCAAACTCATAACATTCGAAATATGTTTTATTTTTTTTACTCATTCAGATTCATAAATTTAGAAAACTACTTACATATGAGTATTGTGAGTGATTCGAATCAATCATCAAAATTTACAGTCTTAGTTGTTGTTGCATTTACAAAAAAGAAGAAAGAAAAAGACGAATACAGCAAGCAAAGCAAACACACAACCTTCTAGTGAGTATTGTAGTGTTCGTACGCGAATCATACTTACTTTGTGATTCTTGTAAATGTTGAGTAACGGAGAGTCCAAAATAAACAACATCATTCGTATTGTTAAGTATGAGTACGATGAGTGCTTCAAACTTTGAATATGAGTAGTATGAGTATGATATTAAAACAGGTATGAATGCGTACAAGTATCAGAAATTATGAGTATGATTCGAATCTACTCATCTTTTTGAATACTCTTTGCTGAACTCTGGTGTAGACTCCGCTTTGGTTATTTTCCAACGGTCTGTGTTATTGATGATGTTGATACACTGTTGATTAATTTCTGTGTTCGAAACAGTTTTCACCTCTTTTTTTATAGTATGAACGAACATTTCTTTCTCTTTTGTTTCAATATAGATTCCTTGTTGCTCATGATATTGAGCCGAATTCCGCACTATTAAGCCTGCTGTTTATCTCTATTTCTAGGATTTTAAGGCTATTCAGAATTTATTGATGGAACATGTTGAGCTAAAAATGACTTCTCATCAGAATGATTGAGATATGCTAGTTAGCAGTTATAGATAGACACGTATATGGCGAGGTATTATGGCTTAAGTGAGCTATGTTTTTTAACGCGACTGTCAGTTTAATTCAATTTAACTGAACATCCGAACCTACTTTTTTTTCTTTTAAATTATTCCCATATGACTGTCCAGTGCAGGACAACGAAGGCTTTCTTCCTCTGTCAATGAGCAGTAGATACATAGTTTGTAATATTACGCCGTGGTATTTCAACAGGTACTCCCAAACTTTGACAGTTGGCTACGGCCATTTTTTTGTCATTTATTCTGTCTGCTTTGCCAAATCATCATGGACGACTTAGACAACTACATGTGTTAGATGAATGGGCTCTGGTGTTGCTGATTTACCCTAATTTCTATTGAAAAATCATCTTCATCAACTGTAAGGCCCATTTCTTGATAAATAAGTACGTAAACAAACAAAATGATCGAATTTGGGCCATCGGCCACCACATCAGATCCAAAAGTGTCCTGTTTATTACGAAAAAGTCATTGTTTGGAGTGCATTTTGGACGGACGGTGTTATTGGTTCATATTTCTTTAATGGGTTAATGATTACCAACTTTTTTTGATTTGAATTGACTGATCTGGACCTCAACCAGATATGATTTCTATAGGAGAACGATACGTGCCGTAAAGCTCTTGCTACAGATAGATATTCTGCACGAGCGATTTGAGAACAAGGATAATGTGAACTGGCCACCGCCCTCGGCATAAGAAAGTTATGAATTTTCACTAAAAAAAAAAACGTATTCGATAGTTTTCTCTTTATTTGACCCAGTTTGAGTAAACATCCACCGAGCATATCCGTAAAGTTTTACGGATTTTGTTGGATAAGGAGAAAAACCAAGAAAGGCACTTTGAAACCTGAAGAGCATTTATACTACCTATACTTAATTCCTGCTTACGGGTAATGTAAAGCAGATCATTTAATACAATGCTCAGCGGGTGCAATATTGCATGTGTACTCAGTGGTTTTCAAAACCCACCAAAATTGTCAACTGTGAAGACGTCTAGAGGCAGCAATTAATCTAATAGATTTCACCAGGAGCAGAACTTCTATTAAAACAACGTCTAACCATGCATATCGACAGCAAATTTTCCATGGACTTAGGTGTGGGGAACCGCCTTATATTTAGGACCAAGGCGCTATAATCTTTTGATGTCTATGATGAATAATTTTATTTGGAAAAAACTTGTACTCAATGGATATTTATAAAAATCGGTTTTTGGGTGCCCCGTTAATAGTGTGCTAAACTTCAAGTGCCGAGGCGGTGGGTTCAATTCCCACCAGTGACTCTGGGTGCTTGTGATTGTCTGATTGTTTGTCTGACATTATATGTGCGTTTAAACACAGTAGAAAAAAGAAAGCGAGAATTATTACTAAAAAACTACTCCCGAAAAAAAGTGTCAAAGATATACAGTCAGCGTCAAAAGTGTTTAAACACCACTGAAATAATTCATTTTCTTAGGATAGCAAGAAAAGTAAATGAGAATAGTCGAATAAATTTCCAAAAATAAAAACGTTTATCTATTACTTATAAAATGTTGAAACAAAAACAACAAGTCATGATAAAGGAACTTTTTTTTATACTTAAGAACATAATATAATATTTAAAATTATAGTGGGTGTTGACTCACTTATGGCGCTCACTGTATGTATGTATACTGGATATTCCTTTCAGCTATAATAAAGAAGAACTATCTTCCCTGTATTCCAACACAATGCACTGCATGAATTGGGGTCATCCCCTCAGTGTTTGTATCAAAAAACAAAAATAATCGGCTCTTTGTCTATAAGGAGAAGGGGTTCTTTTCAAGAGAATGGATTGATATTCAATTTAGAACCTTGAATCTCTGGATGATTACTGCAATTCTATAAATAATACTTATGAAAGTATTTTTTTTTTAAATAAAATAAAATATTTAAGTTGTGTTATGTTAATCACGAATTGTCTCCATTAGGTTCATGATTATTTCCGCCATAAACTATATATTTTCCACTAAGGAGCCATATTTAACATGCTCCAGAGACAAATTCCTTAATAAACGCCTTCTTTACAAAATCAAAAGACTGGCACAAACGAACAAAAAGGGGGACAAATAAAATAGAATAAAAGAAAAATGAAATTTTTAAAATTGTACAATTTTCATTATTATACAATACATTTGGCCCTCATAAAAGTGCAATTTTCAAAATAAAAATGAAACAAAAAAAAAAAACGAAAATAAATCCGCCCAACTTCAAATATTGTTTGTACGCTAAAGCGAGTGATTTTTTTTGTAACGCATGTTATGAATTAAAGTGCAATAGCAACACCATCACCTCCTACATGATGAATAAATACTGACTGCTGTGCTCTATATTTTATTTTTCTGGCTGGATGCTGGCTGGATAGTTGCCTGACTGTTCCCTAATTTTTTTTCGTTTTTTTTTTTGTCATCACTTCAATGATGTGATGTGTTGTCTGTCTGTCTGTATGCGATGCAGTTGTTTCAAAAACGAAAATCATGATTTTCTCCAAAAAAAGAGAAAAAACAGATCAAAAGCATTCCTTTAAACGCTTTGTTTAACATCAAATGGAGTTTTACTCCAATATGTTCGTATGTATTTCTTTCGTTTCGTTTCGTTTGGTTGTTAATTTTAATGGTGTTGCCTCAGTGTATGTCCCACAATCATAAAGTTTTTCTAGTTATCCTGTTAATGTTTTGAATATGCATTTATACCGGAGTCTGTATGTATGTATCGCAATCATTTGGGGGTAACTTGTATGAAAAATATGTTCAACACACTGTTGTGAACATAAAATTTGAAGAGAAATTCTTTTTAATGCAATTGTGGTTTTTATTTCTGTTCAACCATATGCCATTATTAGAAAGAAATAAATTGATGTTAAGTGTTAGAAGCATAACATTTGGCCAATAATCGTGGATCACAGACCTAGCATAGTTATGTTTAGCATTTTATATCATAATTTAATTTCTTTAGTTCCTTTAAAGACCATAGGATTGTCACACAGCGTGTCCATATTCTCTTTCAGTTTCGGTTTCGATTTTTTTTATTTTTCTTAATTTTAGTTTCATTAAGAAAGTTGTCTTCGCTAAGCAGATGCTTGTAGAAAGGTTCTAAGATGTCGTAGCCCTCTAACAATCTTACTTGTACCGTCTTACGCTTTCTTAATGTTATTCTTTGTGGATGTTATCCTGCTTGAGGTGTCACAGCTCTTCTAAAGGGTCCGCCAAATAACTTTTTTTTTGAAAATGCTTTAAAAAAAACTGCTGAATATTTTCTCAAATTTCTTTTTTTATTTGAAAGTACAATCCTTCCGGTTAATAATGGAAAATAATTTCATTCAAATGGCTGCCTCGGCTGGCCATGCAGTAGCCTACACGATCGGTCCAATTTTTAAGCACATTACCGATTGTGTGCAGCTGTATTGTTTGAAGTGAGAATGAATTCACTTAATTTATTAAATTTCGTAACGTCGTAGGTTAGACAGTTAACCCTCGTTTAAAGGTAAGGGTCCAATCGAAGTCAGAGATTAGGTTCATTGTAATACCAAAAATCAATATCAAACCCTAAAATCACAGATTTCCTATAGGAAACGATTGCAACTCCAAAATAAATCTTGATTTTGCAATAGTCTTTGTTTAGGAGTGTTCAGTTAAAGATGGCAAAAAATGAGAATTTAAGAAACATTGCCTCTTCACAGCCTTTCCCTCTCTTCCTCAGATCAATAGTTTCTACCAAAGTCATACAAAGTAATGCCAAATCTATTGGCATGCTTGCAGCGTCCACAATAGTGTGATGGATGGCCATACGATTTAATGTAAGAACACAATCAGTCATCTTTTTATGCTAGAAGTAATGCCTATATCTTTATGTCAGTGAAGTTGAGCCTATCGGAGGATATCCTGCTCAAATTCCGCAATAGGAACACCTATTTCCTCTGCTTAAATGCCCCAATGGGAACATCTATTTCCTGTAAAATATCTTGGAAATTTCTACCACACCTGACTGTACAATCAGCAACACAGTTTTCGACGATCTTGCAAATCATGTAAGAGTTTCCTTTGAATGATCCGAAATTTCATTGATGATCACAGGCAATGCATTGACATTCGTGAGGGATTTTATCCTAGTCTGGCTGTTCAATTAAATTAAACGATTTTCATTGAAAATTCTATTATCCAACTATCGTTGCACAGTTCTCAATATAGCCATGATTTTTTCCTGAAAAACACTGCAGTGGCCAGGTTTGTTTATGGGAAAGTCTAATGTCTTTAATATATTCGTCCTTTTGTATGTTTTAAGAGTTTTTCTATCAATGACAAGAAGAACACAACGAAATATCCCAGACTGTCTATTCTGGCTTGGCTACGATTTGATCCGGTTTACCATGTTTCGATCACGATCATTTTTACTTGACATTTTTGTCACTCACTTTTCAGCATTAAACAGCTTCAGCTTCAGTTTTTCTATTTATACGCTGTTTGTATGCTATGTGGGACTAATACATGACGGTCGAACTCCAAAGTTATCACTATCTTGTTGACATTATCTTGTTCAAAAGCGGAACGCAATTGAGAAAATCACAATTACGTTTAGTATGCTGTTGTGCATTATAGGGACCATAAATATTGTTTATATTTGCAGACGTTTATCTTAAGTTTCCGCTTTTTTGAATAAAATCCGAAAAACTTTTTTGGTATTAATTTTTGACTTACGTGAAATTGAAGTGGCAATATGGGGTGACGAATAGAGTTAAATATTTAAGGTTCTTGTGAAACCATTTCCTACCGTTTACAGCCTCATATATAGGTTATCATCGAAAGTGCATTTTATTAAGAGGTTTCCCTATAAATTCTAAAACTTGCTATATACCACAAGAAAACACTTGAATGCTTCTCGTTTACTCTAGGATAACCTATTACCTTAATGATGGTGATGATAGTACAACATTTCAACATGTTGCCAATAAATGTGTACCAAAACATTATAGGAAAATAACCATCGCCATGTAGATTTTGTTTTTAGTGTAAATACCCCATGGATATGCCAACAAATCAAAACCAATCATCAGTTGCGTAAAGAATGCTGCTGCTGATGATTCATTGTGTTGCTAATGCTATTGTCAGTTTGGTGCAACAACATTATGCAACATTGTACGGCTATTTAAAATAAAATCACATCGAATCATTTTCAAGTCAATTCAGATGATAGTTTCCAAAGAATGTGAAAAGTAAACAATATTTACAGATATTTTCCATTCTAATAGAAAAATACAGTGAACGTCAATGAAAATCGTACAGAAAGAAAATAAATCTTATTTTCTTAAAAAAAATTATGTTAAAAATTTTCTTATTTGCACTTGGTTCTCTACTTCTAATATATGAATTGAAATTTGTTAGTCCTTACCATCATACTGCCTTGATAGCAAAAGCTACCGACTGGTTGGCCTTACAGTATTATGCTCTTTGCTAACATTGTTTATTAAAGCATAGCTATATTGGCTTTGTTGATATTTAACTCAAGTCAATACAGTCCAGTTTTGCTTGCATATTTTTGTGTGAATATAGGCAATATCATCCGCATAATCCGAATTAGAAATGAATGTTTAAATTGCTTGACTAAAAATTCAAACATCCTATGTTCGACTTTTAAGAATTGAAACACTTTATTCCTCCTCTAAACAATTCCTAACACCTTAGAGAGAATGACGCGCAGAGTGAACATAACAAGAAAGTTAGGCAGATCCATCTTTTGAGAGAGTGTTGGTGTCAATAGTCAAGGTTCCTTGCCTTATTTACTTAAGTGGTCATTACAAAACCCTTAGTCAGGATTACATACATACATACATAATTGGCCATTACAACCCTTCAGTCAGGATTACGGCCTAGCTTCTCACACCACTCATGTTGTGGGCGTTAATTTTATACATGAGTGGCGGAACCTACAGTTTAACGTCGACTACGAACGACAGATTTTTGAGAAACAGTTTTTCATGGCAGGTTTATTTACTCTCAGAGTTTTTGCCAGAAATCTGCTGAGAGGAAGTCACCGAAGAAATATTTTTTATATTTCGTTTTGATGTCTGACCTGGGATACCAACCCGGGCTTTAGGTCTAATAAGCCAACACACTACCTACTAGACTACGGCGACTTCAAACGTCAGGATTACGACCTAGTTTCTATGTTTTGTGTTTTAATTTTAATTTTATTTTCGTGGGATCTACAGTTTAAAGTCGACTCCTAAGGAAAGATTTGTGAGAAACTTTTCATGGCAGTTTTATTTACCCTCAGAGCTTTTTATAGAAGACTGTTGAGAGGAAAGAATTTTTTCATAATTCGTTTTGTTGGAGATGTCTGACTTTTGGTTTGAATTAATTTATCTTGTCTAATAAGCCAACACACGACCAATAGACTATGGCGACTTCAACGTTCCTTATAACAACAGAATAATATTTCGCAGAAGTCCTAGTTTCTAGGATACGAGTGATAATCTGCTGTTGTAGACTAATAACTAAAAAAACCAGGCTACGAAAAGGAACACAGAAGAAAATTAAGTTGCTTTGTGACAGCTCTATGCCCAAAGGAACGACAATTATAATAATGATTCCTCTCTGAAAAAACTTGGCTATTGGTATCGTCTAACACGATGGTAAATAGTTGAGATGATAGAGGGTGTCCTTCTTCTGACATGGATTGCTAATGCTTCCATTGTGAAAAGAGACAGCACTGGATCGTAATTCATAGCTCTGATGATTCCAATTATTTTCTACAGCGCAATTTATTTACAGTCACATAGATAATTATACGTACCCCCCCTAAAAATCTTTTTTTTTTAAAGTAATGAACTTCTAATCTAAAATTTCTTTACATTAGCGTCTGTAACGACACATTTACTTAAATAAAGAAAAAAGATTCTCAAAATCTATGAATTTGTGACTGCAGTTTGCTTAAAACCAATATGGCACCACAGAAAATTATACTACGTACGACGTATATTTCGTATAAAATTTCTCCAAGGGTAGCCCGGTATATAAAAGGTATTGTGGATAAAAATCCTAGGACTACAGCCGTAGAAATACGAAATAACTCGGAAATTGATCACAATGTTGTTGTGCATTCCAAAACAGTTCGAAGTGTTTTGATAAAGAACGGTTTCCGCAGTCGAGTGCCGATAAAAAAGCCACGATTGGAATTCGCCCAATAATATATTGGCAAGTCAACTGATTTTTAGGCGAATGTAATATTTAGTGATGAGAACGAATATAATTTGTTCGGCTGTGACGGAATGCAAAAAATTTTGCGCAAAAATCAGTTGCTTTTTAGGGGGGTACGTATAATTATCTGTATGACTGTATATGCAATTTATTTCTCTAGCAATTGACTAATATTTTAATGGCTTACAGTTTGAATTTGGAATTATTTGCTGTTTCATACCATTTTCCTAATATAATTAATTGCATAATTTAAGCCTTAACTGAACCCAATTTAGCATGGGAATGTTTTATTAACAAATTACGTAATTAGTACTAAATTGTCTTAACTGTTTTAATTGAGTGAAAGATGTCAATGTTAAAATGAAATGATAAAATGTACCACACGCTTTCATTAGAGAATCTTATTTATATTTTCTATATCTTCCGCTGGGCGATTTGGTAAATTGATTGCACTCTTTAAATATTAGCAGAGTATAGTCAAAAAGTCGCCGTAGTCTAGTAGGTACCGTGTTGGCTTATTAGACCTGAGGCTACGGCTCAAACCCCAGGTCAGACATGTCGATCAAATCGAAATATGAAAATCTTTTCTTCGGCGACTTCCTCTCAGCGGAATTCTGGCAAAAACTCTGAGATTAAATAAAAATTGCCATTAAAAGTTTCTCAAAAAAAACTGTCGTTCGGAGTCGACTTTGAATTGTAGGTCTCGCCACTTATAAGTAAAATTAACGCAGACAACATAAGTGGTGTGAGAAAATAGGTCGTAATTCTGACTGAATGACCAATTATGTATGTATGTATGTATTATTTGATGCTCAGTGTGCAGTTAGCTATGCTTGATCTTGGCTGTACGATTTTCACTGACATTAACTTTACAAAAATATTTACTGAACAGTTGCATTTTCGTATGCATATAAATGCTACATATAATATATATTTATTGAAGTGGTACACGTACATACATACATACATATGTATATATGTACATAAGTACATACGTATCCATAATACATATCAAAACACATATAATTTGCTTTTAAATGATTCATTCAAAATTGTTCTTTCAAAAAGGGTGTGAGGGACAATACATTTTCCAACATTAGGGACAACATTTACTCTTCTCATATGTCGAATGTACAGGGTATAAGTGTGTGTATATACTTATTATGTACGTAGTACATGTGCATACTATATACAATTTATTTTTTAATTTATTATCTGTCAGTAAGTATACACAATGCAACAATTTATGTATGTATGTATGTATACATACTTTTTTTTTGAGTGCCACAAATATAGTAAATGTTGATGATGATTGTCTTTTACCATATGAGTCAAAAATATTTTTTTTCCTGTTTTGTGTTGAAAAAATTACACCCAAGACAGCAATTGTATGGTACTACAAATATTCTGTGCATTTTTCTCTACTTTTCCTTTCGGTTTCAGAATAATTTCAGAAAAACCACTTTGGCTTGATATTCATAAGAGCATTTTAATATGGTTTTTTCATATTTTCATAGTTTTTTCTTCCTTTTTTTTTTTTTTTGAAAAGATGCATTTGTTGCTGCTGCTGATAATATTTCTTTTTATCACTTGTTATGTTTCGATTGTATGGTAATTTGTTGTCGAATGTAGTCTAAAACCCATTTATGGTAATAATTTTCGAAAAAATATTCACACATTTCAAAATAGTGTTTTTAGATTCTCCTCCCCCCTTCATCCAAAAGAGTATAGAGTTTTAATGCTCAATAAAACTTTATCAAAAATTTATGAAATTTTAATATTCGTTTATGTTTTTAAATATGAATATATGTAAATACTCCTACCATACATTTTATTAGTCATTAAATGGAAGTATTTCGTTTGTAGTGTTTTAAATGTTATAAACATTTCATTTCAAGCAATATTGTAAAGAAACACTTCAAAAATTTCCCCAAAAAAAAAACTATAAATTTTCTTATAATATTCTGTTATGCAATAAATATTTGTTTTCTTTTTCGATTGGAGGTGAATTTATAAAATTACTGTAGAATTTGGTTATAACGAACTACAAAGAGTATAAAGTCTCGATAAATTTGTTGCTTTTATTCTTGTTCTATATCTTTGTCTATACTTCTTTCGAACTCATAGCGATACTTGCTATTTACATACCTCGGATTTAATCGGCCTCTTTTCGACCTTAGTTCTGAGTTGTTATAAAAAGTTGATGTTAGGGTTGGCAGGTAGAGGTGACGGAACACTTAAGAAGTTGGTATAGAAATATTTGGACCATATAAAGGCCAATTGAAATACTCCAGTTATTCCTTTTCCATAGTTTCGAAACGATTCGAAGCTACGGATCAAGTGATTTAGACTCCTAATTTCCGTTACAGACAGATCATTCAAATTTGTGGATATAGTGCTAGGCACGTGCTCAATAGCTGAAGATTGAGTTTCCTCCTTTTCCTCATCTGAGTTTACAGACTTTACACTGCCATGTGTCCAAAAACTAATGTGTTTCGCATGAGTGCCCATACTGTAAAGTTCTGTAATGAGTCTAACAACCATACTAAGCGTATTCCTTTGGGGTTTAAGCAGAGTTTATTCGCTCTCTATCCAGCTTTGGCCAGATTGGCCTGGAATAATATCTTCCGGTATTCATATTGCTATCCCTTTTAGGGATATTTTTATCCTTATCCATTTGCAAGACGCTGTAGCGATCCGATTGAAGTCGCTGTGGTCTAGTAGGTAGTATGTTGGCTTATTATACGAAAAGCCAGGGTTCGAGCCCCGGGCCAGACATCAAAATAAAATACAAAAAGTATTTCTTCGGCGACTTCCTCTCTGCAGATTTCTGGCAAAAACTCTGAGAGTAAATAAAATTTCCATGAACTTTAAACTGTAGGTCCCGCCACTCATGTATAAAATTAACATACACAACATAAGTGGTGTGAGAAACTAGGTCGTAATCATGACTGAAGGGTTGTAATGACCAATTACGTAAATTACATACGTACGTAGTGATCCGAAAGAGTTATGGATTAGGAGTGGCCATCGATTTCGAAAACATTTCATTCAGTTTCAAACGATCAGTGGAAATCTGAAGTTAGCGAGATGCAGGAATGTTCTGCCCTTCCTTGAGAACTTATAATGTTTCATAATGCAGTCAATACTTTCGATATTTTAAAAGTTCCTTACGATCTTTTTCTGTTCAATATTTGATTGTTGCCACTGTCCACTGTCTTCTACAAGTTTTACCCAGTAAGCCTTTACAATAAAGATCCAGCAGAACAAGAAGAAAATTATTGCCAGCGGCAATGTCGGCACCACTAATAATGATGCAGACTGATCTTTATATCCGCCGTGATAGGTTCAAATCTGTTGCACTACCGAGGGATTCCTACCATACTAAGCATACGTTGGTTATGTTAGATTCGTGATATTGCTGTATAGATCCAATAAATCATTCCAGATTCCGGACCCCGAACACTTTGTTACAACCAGAGATGACAAAGGAGACTTCTTTAATCCTGTTGAAATTTCTATTCAGAATAAGTCCAAAATAATTGTTATTGGGTGCGCACCATACGATCTCAATGGACAAAAACAAGGTGCCTTGTACCTTCTAGTGAAAAGTATCAGCTCCGTTAATTCGTGAGTAGTGAGTTGATGTTTCTAATATAAAACTTTTATAGTCTTAATCTCTCGTACTTTTCCAATTAGGAGTCGGTCTCTCTTGTGGGCCTTTATGACCGTTAAGAAATCCTTCTTATCTGTCATGTAGGTTAGGTTAGGTTAGAGGACGTGTACTTGTCAATTAAGACAAGTACAGTACCCGGAGGTCGAATTGACCCATTGTACAACGTCCTAGTTTCTCACACCACTTATGTTGTGTGTGTTAATTTTATACATGAGTGGTGAGACCTAAAGTCGACTCCGAACGACAGATTTTTATTTATTGAGAAACTTCATTTCAATTTTTATTTACTCTCAGAGTTTTTGCCAGAAATCTACTGAGAGGAACTCGCTTAAAAAATACTTTTTGTATTTTGTCTTTGATGCCTGGCCTGGGGCTCGAACCCAGGCTTTTGCGTCTAATAAGCCAACACACTACCTACTAGACTACGGCGACTTCTAAATGATTTTTCTAACATAAAACTTCTATAGTCTTGATCTCTCGCACTCTTCCAATTAGGCGTCGGTTTTTCTTGTGGGCCTTTATGGCCGCTAATAAATCTTTCTTATCTGTCATGTAAGACATAGAAATTATCTCTACAAACGCGGTCATTCCAACTCTCCCAATTGTTCGATTCGCTGTGATATAGTCGACGATGTTTTCAAACGCGAGGCTTTAAACATACAAACTGCATCTGAAAGCAATTGTAAGAGAGGTATTCGGGCACCATAATTTATTGTTAATAATGCTTAACATATTAGAGAGTAGGGTAAACTGAGTTCGGCGTGCTTTGGCTTTAATTTCTCACACAGTTAATTAATTTAAATGAAATGGTTTGTAAACCTTATAATGATTTTAACAATTTCCTTAACGCTTTCACTAACAGTGTAAGGTTAACTGTTGAGAGATGAGCTGCAATCCCTTAAACTGCACAATTGAGGTCAATAATTAATGTTGAAAAGTCACGAGACACGCACACGAGCAGCGGGATAAAAAGACACCCCCCTCCCATATGCTGTTTTCAAACAAATTAATTATGCTGGAATTTTAAGTATTTTTTATGTCCATCCCATTAATAAACAACCAACCATCTTCATGATGGTCGGTCGGATCTGTCTGTCTGTAAGCGTATTAAAACTTTTATTTTAGTTTTACTAATTTTATGCGCCATAAAAGGATACACAAACTATTTTGATCATAAATATTTATTTAACCTCATGTTATGGTCGAGCTAAGGCTTTATGCCCATATGCCATTTCCTCCACCACTCCCTTAGACTCCATAGACTTTATTTCATTCACTTTCATTTTCATTTTAATATTTTCATAAAATGCGTGTGTTAATAAGTGTGTCATCCTTTGTTAGCTACCCTTATCATTATCCTTAAATCGTTTTTTTTCCTTTTTCTCCATTTTCTTTTCACCAGAAAAGAGAATTTCAGTGGGTCATAGACCCAAATAACAGCAGGAGTTTTAACATTTTTCGTTGATGGCAAATATTTCTTAGTTTTTGTGGTCGCGTTTAATTTGAAGTATGCGTGTAAGTTTGAAGTGTGGTTTGGTTGGTTCTTTCGTTTTTTTTTTGTTTGACTTTTCAACACTGACACCATTTTTAATAAGGCGTCTAGTCTAGCTGCTTGGAAATCCTGACATTAATTTAGGTCACGTTCAGTCACTCCTTGTCCAGGAATCTCAAAGAAATTTAAATTCAAGTTTGGCTTTAATTTTTAGTAAAATAATCCATAAAACATAAATATAAGTCAATAATATGCCTTTGTCAACAGGCATCCGACGCTTAACTCTGGACAAAATTTGAAAACGCGTCATTATACAGTTTGCTACGCATTATTCATGTTAAATAAAATACATAAAGCTTCACCGTAATCAAAGCTATACCGCCCGAGGTAGCTTGGCAATAACTTGAAGAATGTTGGTTTTCTACATATTACTTCAATCTTAAGGGAGGACACGGATTTAACGTAGCTCCACTCTCATGGCTTCAAATCATAGGTCAGACAATTCAAACAAAACGAAATATGAAAAAATATTTCTTTCAGCGACTTTATCTCAGCAGTCTTTTGGCATAAACTCTGAGAGTAAATAGAATTGCAATGGAAGGCTTTTCAAATCCGCTGTTCGGCGTCAACATTAAGCAATATGTCCCGACACCCATGGATAAAATTAACGAACACAACATGGGTGCTGTGAAAAACCAGGTTGTAATCCTGACTAAAGTGTTTTGTTGCAATGACCAATTAAATATGTGAGTAATATAATGGCTCATGACTCTCGTTAAAACCGCATACCGTTCAGTTCATAATCGTCAATTGGATATCAAAAATCAGGCGGTTATACGCTCATAGAGCTCTGAATTAATGGTACCTGTTATCCTAGGGTCATCAAAACATAATGCGTTTTCAAATGCAATGGTTTTTCGACAATTACTTCTGAAAAAATCTGTCGTTCGGAGTCAACTTTAAACTGTAGGTCCCGCCCCTCATGTATAAAATTAACACACACAACATGAGTTGTGTGAGAAGCTAGGCCGTAATCCTGACTGAAGGGTTGTAATGGCCAATTATTTTGTTATCCTAGGGTCATCAAAATGCAATGGTTTTTCGACAATCACTCCTGGATTTTTGTTTGTTGATGTAACCACCGAGTGGAAAAGGAGCTTTATCGATGAATAAAAAACAACATTAGCTCAAGATCGTAAATCAATCAGTAATTGAATTGAGTGATCAATTCGATATTTACTAACGATAGTTCTGTTAGACTATTTAGAAATGGCAGACAAATAATAGAAATTTTCGTCCAGCAACCGATCTCTCTTTGTCCTCAACCGATCTGCAATTTGTTCAGAAATCGTTTGCAGGTAAGCGAAGTCTCTCCGAACCCATTAATGCTTACTTCTTTCGCAAATACTCATGAGAATAGATACAGTGATAGAGATTTTCCTACGATTCTAATTTAAATAGTTGATCGGTACGCTCCCTATCCACTTAAAGTCGTATGAATTTGGCAAAAAAAACTAACATTCTTCTTTAGCTTAGGATTTGTCAGGGTCTAATAAATATCTCTTTCTAACGAACATTTTAAATGAGGGAAGAGGTAAACCTTTGTTCACGTGTAGATTGATTTCCGTTAGGAGTGTTTCTGCTCTACCTAGGATATTCCAGTGTCCAGGAAACAATATCGGTCTGACACAAAATTGCCAACGAGAGCCGATCAAGGTTACCTGAATATCATTATAAAGAGTTGTATGTATGTAAGAAATGCATGAAGTGTGAAAAGAAAAATTTTCAATGGATGACAAAAGTGGAGGTATTAACTGAAAGGTGAGGTGAATACTTTTGTTGGCTTAGACACCTAAAACACCGCACCACGTGGCCGTACGGTTATACAGATATTTATTATGTCTGAGGAGTATTTTGAGAATTTCCTTACCAATCAGAATTTCAGATAGTATGCTATGACCATAGGCAAATCAAACGTCAATCGAGCAAGATCGGTGGAACTAGATTGAACATACTGCGCGGATGATCTATGACGACAGAGCTCAAACTACAATGGTAGTCTACAAGGTAGTCTACGAAAAGGCCGCCCAGGTCGTACATAGAGCAGCCAGCCTGATAAAGAAATTGTTAAGACGAGTGTAAACTGTAGTCAAATTCATTTCTATGCTCCTTTAACATAATCCATGCCACGTGCATCGTTCTCGGCTTACGCTAAACTGCATTTGTACGCCAAGCTGAATTATTAAAAAACAGAAAATGTACTGTAAAATGGTACACGTTTTTCTTGGCAAGGAATGGGTTAAGAAGTTTCCATATTTATTCTGTTTAACTTCCTTTAAACAGAGAGTTGGCAAAAATTTCAAATTATTAGATCTTAACACCAGGAAAGGAACCTGATTACCGGTCAGTAATAAGAATAGGTTGCTTACTCACATTATTGCACTTCGCTTTTGTTATTGAAAACCTGACGGAAAGTGTTGCAGTGAAAAGCAGGGACTTGTTTTGGGAAATCGAATGTTTTCTCATAGAACACAACCTGCACTAAAGGACTGCATACATACATACATACATAATTGGTCATTACAACCCTTCAGTCAGGATTACGACCTAGTTTCTCACACCACTTATGCTACGTGTGTTAATTTTATACATGACTGGCGGGATCTACAGTTTAAAGTCGACTCCGAACGACAGATTTTTGAGAAACTTTTCATGGCAATTTTATTTACTCTCAGAGTTTTTGCCAGAAATCTACTGAGAGGAAGTCGCCTAAGAAATACTTTTTGTATTTTATTTTGATGTCTGGCCTGGGGCTCGAACCCTGGCTTTTCGTCTAATAAGCCAACACACTACCTACTAGACCACGGCGACTTCAAAAGGACTGCATGCTTCAGAGTATTCCAGTAGCCTATAGAATGTGTATTCGCTTTAGATACATACTTTGATAATATCATCCATTAATGTATGGACTTAAAAGATTGTTATTGCGTAATATCTTGGCACATATTGAATTCCTCTCAAGTTCTACTCTCTGTTATTATGGGACGCTGGAAATTGGTAAATGGAATATGAAATATGCGTTCATTTCAGATAAAAAAATCGCATGAGAGTTTTTATTTTTATTTTGTATTCATTAGCTGTTTTAGACAGTGGACTTACAATAAATATGACTTCATGCGTGCCTCTAATCCATCAAGATTCTCTTGTAGATTTTATCTGATATTATCTGAGATTATCTTAGGGATATTTCCCTATGGTGCTTACATTGTAGTTGTTACCCTCTGTTTAAAAACTTTAAATATCAATCAACATAAAATAATAACCAACTTTTGTGGTGCACAATAGTCATTTTCATTAATATTTGAGATGACGAAGGGCAACAAAACAAAAAAGGAATGAAAAATGTTACAAACGCCACGAGACCATATGCATGACTTTATAAACTCCATTCACCCTTAACAATTTTGCTCATAAAACAATGCATTTTTCTAAAATTGTAAACATTAAAGCAAAAAGATATGTATGTTCATATGTATGCATATACATGCGTACATACACAAATAATGAATAAATGAATGAATAAATGAATGAATAAATGATTGAATGAAAGACTGACTGTATTAAATGACTGGAGGGTAATAACAGTATCCCAAATAAAACAAAAATTTTTTTCCGTTGATTTTTTTTCTTTTGGAGTTTAAATCATTCTTTTTCACTCAGTTTCTACAAACCAAGAAAAACAAATCATGTGAAAATAAAAATGAATTCAATATACAATATTAAAAAGGCAAAAGCAACAACAACAACAACAACAGCAGCAGCAGCATAAATAGAACAGAACTGAACTGAACAGAAATACATGAAATGAAATGAAATAATGGCATAAAGGAAAAATCCATATGTCCTTTAAAAGTGGTGGTTTTACAATTACAATGAATCCGTTCATCATGTTTGATGAGTAGAGGGTGAAGTCATCACTTTCAGTCTTGGATTTCAAACCGAATTATATGGTGTACAATAAATTAATGTAATTTACGAGATCTGGAAAATATCATATGATACACTGAAATACCCAAATAGAGACTTCTTGACAGCTACGAGGCTATAAGTCGACACATATAGTCCATTCCAGTCCATTCGCTTCTTGTGGTGTATAGGGACTCAACAATTCTTGCTATGTTTTTAATTACATTGATAGGATAGATATCCAAGTTGTTGTATATCTTTTTCTATTCTATGCTCCAATGAGGGTTTCGTCCTTCTTCATATCCTGCTGCCTCATACCAGCCACAAGTGAAGCATGATGTTTACAAAGTCTTCACGAGGCCTTATTTATTTTGCTATCTTAAGGTCTTACAGGCGGTCATGATTGAACAACCGAACTGGCCGAGAAATAAATCAGATGAATGCTGATATCTCCCATCACATTAAATGTGTTCATTTCTTTTCAATGTTGGAGTTTAGGTACCCAAACAATTTTCATCCTGTGGCCAACAAGTCACCGAGCACTGATTCCGTTCAATGCTTTCAATTGCTCCCAGGCTATCAACCAAGTCTATAACTACCGTTGAGTACCATGAAAATAGTGCTCTAAGATCTGTAGTTCAACTTGTAGCGTGCAGTTAAGATAGAAAAGCAATACAAAAGTTCGTATGTCTGATAAATAGGAAGACCTCTCTTGTGGGTCATAACCGCACTTTTAATATATCTTATCTTAGTTCCTAAGTTGTGGCGGGGTGTTGTAATAAACATGCTTGACCAGAAATCCAAGTATACCAGGTTCAAATACCACAGAATACAAACAATTATAGGAAGATTTGGCAACAGCAATTTTTTTTTTTACTAAAACCATGAGTCATTGAGGAAAGTTCTTCGCCCTATACATTTTTAAAGAGCACTTTGGTGAAATATGGCAACCCTGTTACTCTAGAACTTTGTACAGTTGACCAATTTTCTGTTTCGCTGGAAATATTTGATTAATAGAACTAAACAAGGAATGATGGAAACCAGTTTATGTTTCTTAAAGGAACTAAAGAAATAGTACTTATGTATGTACCTATGTAGGTTGCATAAAATGTACCTCATTTTAAGGCACCCTTTTGCTGAAACCTTCATTTCATACAACTTTTCTAAAACTCATCCACAATGGATTTAATTCATACATTTTTGCTTTTCTGTTATTTCTTTTATTGTTGTTGTTGTTGTTATTATTTTTGGAATTTAATATTTTTATGGACAAAGTTAAGTGGTTCCTGTTTCACTGTCACACTTGAGCATGTGTTAGGGATAGAAAAAAAACCCCAGAAAAAACTGTTCAATTTCATTTGAAATGTGTTGTATTTTCAATTAAAACACTCCGTCGTCCGTCGTACTTATCCTGTTGAGAGCAGTCGTTATTGCTAAAGGAGGGAGGGAACAATGTCTAGGACGGACTTAACGTGTCTGTCAGTGTGCGTACAATTTTTGAAATTAATCATTAAGCGTCTAACATACGTTTAATGGTACTTTTTCAAAATTTCAATTGAATTGTTTGAAATTTCAATTAAATGAAGATTTTTTTAAAAAAAAGAAAAATGAGCTCCACTCATGCTACGCATTAATTATTCTACTCTGAGTGATGATGGTGAGTTAATGCAACAAGGGAGGGAGGAGAGCGTTGTGTGGCCTATAACATCTGTTTTGAATTATGATCATAGATTTTGTTGTGTTCTTAGGAAAATTGTGAAATTTGTGAAAGGTCCTTAACAATTGTGTGAGTAATAAGCCTGTCAGAGCTAATCCTTTATACTTTTAAGACACATTTAAAGAGCTAAACTCGCACATGTGTACATAAGTTATCGATCAAAACTAGAATTTAATGTTTGCATGCATGTTGGTTTTAAACATGAGTTTGGATTTCAAGTTGGGACTGAATCGTTTTTCTCTAGATGACTGCGTATGTGTTTTTCAAAACTATTGAGTACAGGAGTTGATGTCCTAGTCTTAAAGGAATAAACTTCTCAAATGGAGGAATTTCGAATTGCACATTACAATGAAGTCTGCAAATAAATCTTTCGCTATAGAACGCTAACCATTTGAGAGGAAATGATTAAAATTGATTGATTGGATACAGCACGGTTGTTCGCTGGCCATCACGCTAATAGTTTTCTTTCTCTTGGATAAAAAAGAATTTTTTCTCATTCATTGAAGGGACGCCACTAATAGGCAGTTTTCGTGGACGCTCGTAAGACCCTAAAGGTAGTTTTCAACAGTCTTCTCCTCTTTCATACTGTCATAGCTATGGCGTATGTTAAACTGTTGTACAACCAAGTTGACCAAGTTGACCAAGTTTGGATATATTTCCTCTACTGTGACCTGTGAGAGAACTAGAACGCCTGATGTTATATTCGGTGCAGACAGATCTCAAAATCCTTGGGAATCCCTAGACCTCTCTCTGTAACTTGCCTTTTCCAAGTAATAGTCCTCTGTTGCTAAACGCTTTAGGTGATGCTGCCAAGGTCGGAAAGCGTTCACAAGGGTCTTATCCTATACGAACCAATTCATCCTAATGGCCTGGAACCTAAATATATACCAGTCGTGGTGATCTGAGATCCATCCGACAGGTGATAATTAGCGCCTAAAGGCAAAATAACCGCTGTCAGCACAAATATAGATGCGTTCGAGCGAGTAATGAGCATACTTCTGTAATAGAAAAAATCTTTGCCTAATATATACTTGAGGTTATAGGAAGATTATACTGATTGTTCATGTTAGCTTCGCTGAAGAAAACATTGAATCCGATGCTGAAATTCATCTTCAAGAAGCTAATGACTGGTTGTCTCGGTTTCATTCTGAGCACGAAGAGATTTTCACCTCAAACTTATAACGAAGTCAAGTTAGGACCATAGATAAGGATTCATGTTAGCCATGCTAAAGGAAACATTTGATCCGATGCCGAAATTTATCTTCAAGTAAATCTGTCGAGACCTTATTATCGAAGCCATTAATATAGTTGTCTCGTTTTCATTCTGAGCATGAAGAGATTTTCACCTCAAACCTCTAACGAAGTAAAGTTTGCCTGGAAGTTTGACGAGATTTGGGCATGAACATATGCCCTAACATTTCACACTTCTGATACGGTTATAAAGACCCTACACTTTAATTTTTGACAAGCAATACCCTTTTTTCAGAACGCTATCTTCCACTAATCAAACTACAAAGCATATCAATTACTATGCCTAGTATATGTAGTAAGTCTTGAAGCCCATGTAGCTAAAAGGTTTCCTCAACATAAACAAGTCTTCTAGGTAGGTAGGTAATTTAGAAGTGCCCCATACCGGGATAGTATTTTTCCTACAGCTTATTAGACTATAGCGCCCGATCCTGGTGTTGGGGCTGCCAACATCGCCTCCAGGCATGCAAATTGCCGGGATTTAACCGTGCAAGTATTTAGGTTATACCGCCCATGGTCGGTCGTCAGAGCCATCAAATTAAAAACCGGAGTCCGTCAAGGTTGTGTGCTGTCACTCCTCTTTAACTGCGTCCTCGATGTAGTGATACAAAAGTCGAGAGAGGGATTACATGGGGTCTACAAGACAGATTAGAAGACCTGGACTATGCGGATAACATATGTTTATTAAGCCATTCTTTCTCCGACATGCAGTCGAAACTGGATCTAGTTAGCGAAGCCGCAAAGTTAGCTGGATTAAAGATGAGTATCCACAAAACTAAATCACTCTGAATGAATGCCAATGCAACGGGGAAATTCCTAATATACGGCAAGGAAATTGATGAAGTGGAGTCCTTCTGCTATCTAGGCAGTATAATCGATAAATCCGGCGGTTCAACAGCAGATATTGCCAGCCGCATTAATAAGGCACGCAAAGCTTTTGTCCAACTGAACCCCGTTTGGAAATCATCTAATATCGAGACGCACCAAAAAAAAATTAAACTCCAGCGTCAAATCCTCATTACTTTACGGTTGCGAAACGTGGAATATGGCACCCCGAGATTCCCAGTCTATTCAAGTATTTGTGAACAAATGCCCGCGTAGAATCATGCGTGTTTACTGGCCCTCCATAATATCCAACGCCCAACTCTGGTCAGATACAAACCAACAACCAATAGAGATGGAAATAAAAAGACGCAAGTGGGGCTGGCTTGGGCACTCTCTTCGCAAGCCATTACATGACATCACAAGGAAAGCCATTGATTGGAACCCCCAGGGAAGCAGGCGCATCGAACGACCATCACACACCTGGAAACGCCAAATCACAATCGAATTATCCAAACTACATCTACAGTGGAACGAAGTGAAACACCGCCCTGACGATCGGGTTTATTGGAACCAACTTGTTGCTCCCTAGAGGAGTAAGAGGAACATATACAGTGGTGGCCGCGAATTTAAGACACGCCATTTTACTTATATGTATATTTGTGATAATTTTTACACCTTATGAAAAATATTTTAGGGCCATGATATTTTTCTTACGATTTTAGTAATATTAGAAAGAAAAATTAATAATATTTTGCTACCTATATTTGGTTAAGAATTTTTATTTACATATTATATAGATCAAGACAAAATTCTAGTCGGGATTTGATATTTTTTGACACAGGTGGTTTACGTTGTGCAATACACCCATGCAAGTTTTTTTCATTTAGACATCTTCTTATTACCCTAGACGAAATATCAATACCAAAATCCAATACAATTTTATTTTTTATTTTACTTGAGCTCGTGAAAGGATTATTAGGAGCTACTTTAGGGTGTGGTTTTTTGGGCTCTAGGTTGCTGTTTAAGATTTTTGGTCATACCATGGTGCTTGATGTGTTCCAGTGCGTTGTAAATCTTGCATCTAGAACTTTTAAGCAGCTTGGATAGCTTCATTATTATTTTTCCATCAAATTTTAGTTGTTGGATCAGTTTTCGCTCGGCATCGGTATTCCAAGTACCTCTGACCATTTATAATTAATTATTTCTATGTATTCCAACATAAAATAAAATAAAACATTCGTTGCTCAACGTTTAGCTTCTAAAAATATCAAAAAAGCAGATATTTCAGAAATGTCTTAAATTCGTGGCCAATTTCAAATAAACGTTTTTACAATAAATGATCAAAAAGCAACAAAATGTAAAAAGAAACAAAATAAAATAATGGTACTTTTTCTTAATATTACAGGGTATATAGAAGAATAAAGAATATCAATTTTGATATTACAGGATTGCAAATATTATCACAACTAAGTCAGTCATATGTCGTGTCTTAAATTCGTGGCCACCACTGTATGTATATAAGTGGCTAATGTAACGCCAAACCCTATGAGTTATGTAGAGAATGTAAGGTTAGCCACTATTTTATGGAATATCTAGAGTCAACACCATTTTCATAATCTTGTTGTGGTTAATGACCGATTCTGGTATCAGAAGACAAGCCGTGGCTAATTATACTGTGATCTGTTTGAGAAAATGATAACAGGAAGTACCTAGTCTGTAGAGCAGTGGGTGTGACTATCTGCTGCGAAGGATTGGTTAATTATTGCGGGTCACTTCCCCTTATTTGTAGGTTATAGACCAAATAACAAATTTCTAGCCACCTAATAATGTTATTTTGTATATTCTATATTCTATTTTCATTTTCTTTTTTTTTATTTACTTATAAAGTGACGAGTAGTTGATATACGCCTTTTCCATGTACACATACATACTAAGTCACTTCGTTATGCCCAAAGTAATCAATTTTTTTCTTTTGAATCGAATTGATTTTTTAAAAACCAATTGTCTTCTTCCACATCTCTTAAACACATCAAATATTTTACCTTGAATATAGATGAGGAATTCTTGTTTGATTTACCAAGAAATTCAATTTTAAACAGAAACACTCTCATTTCATTGTCATTAAAAAAAAAAAAAGAAAACGAATTGAAAAAAGTTATCCATCATTAACAATAAAATATTTTTTAATTCAATTGATAGAAAAATGACACTCAAGAAAATCTTTTCAAAAGAATGAAAAAATTTTAACAAAAAAAATAGAAGGAAAAGTATCTTTTTATGGATGCAACTTCAAAGGGACAATTTATTTCGTATCTAAATTGTGTACATTAGAAAGCTACAGATGCTTCTGTTCAAAAAAATAAGAATAAATTGGAAACAATTGATGAAAAACATTGGCTAGAAGTTTTTGTTAGGGATCATCATCATCGGGATTAATCAATCAATCGAAAATTATTCTGAGCAACATTTATTTCTTTTAAGTTAATTATTTTAAAAGGTTGTTCTGTTAAACTGGCTGGCGACTGCCGCGACTCCTGTATCAAATATATATAGTTTCCTGGTCACATTAACATCTTGGATAGGCACAATCCTTTCGAATACCAATTCACATATGAAAAGGTGTTTGTGGAGCTTTTACCTTCGTTAGGAAGTCCATTAGCAAGTAAGATCAACAGGTACTCCAGCCAACAGATTTACGAAATTAGATGTGAGAAGCAGCAAGAGGTAGAACACTATTTCGCAATCGAAAATGTCTATACTTTTTCCAATTAAGACAATATAATGTCACTATTTTGTAGGCGTGATGTTTAAATATAAGAGGTGTAGTAAAAAGAAATCTACTATTTTTTCCAATAGACCAGTTTTAGTGATATTCATCTGCCGTTTGTAGACCATATGTTCCTTCAGGGAATTGATTCTTACCGTCTAAAAAGCCTTTTTTTATTCCGAAATTTTATTCACTCCGAGTTTGAAATCCTATATATCCTACATTCAGTTCAAGGGTGATGTGGTGTTTTGGTTAAAGTACTTGATTTAAAAACAAAGCACCTTAGGTTCGTATACATCAAAAGATAAACTACTTTTTATACTGGTTGTTTTACATACATACATACATATATAATAGGTCATTACACCCATTTAGTCTGGATTACGACCTAGGTTCTCACACGACTTATGAGTGGCGGAATCTACAGCTTTAAGTCAACTCCAAACGATAAATTTTTGAGAAACTTTTCTCATGGCAATCTTATTTACTCTCAGAGTGTTGGACCGAAAAGTGTTGAGAGGACGTTGCCGCAGAAATAGTTTTTCATATTTCCGTTTGCTCGCGATATCTGAGCTGGGGTTTGAACCGTGGCCTCGCGTCTAATAAGCCAACATATAACCTACTAGGCTACAGCGACTTTCAATTTAAATTTTTCTTAATTTAAGAGGTCTTCTCACTTCCATTCTAATTAATGCAGAAGATTCCTCATCCTGTAAGTCCAGAGAGGACGCCATCTCTTGGGAATACCCAAACAATAACCATCCAATATAATAACCCGATACCACTTTAAAGATTGCATTTTTGCTAGACAACGAAAGTTTTTAACCCAGCTATAGTAGGCATATAACCCATTGAGCTTGTAAAATCTGATTAATGTTGGATGGAAGTATTTGGAGGGTATGGAAGACCTCTAATAATGTAAGAAGCGAAAACCACGTTGAAATATTTTTCGTATTCTCCGTGGTTTGAAACTTGAGTTAGTCGGGGTTGCACAACTCCGAACTCTGAATCATTTGCTCTTTGTACTGAGTTTGCCCAGTATGAGTCTATGGTTTACCTATAATTTCGAAGGGTTCTATTGGGATTATTTCGAAAACTCCTGCTATTCACGTCATAGTTTACGCAACTGTCCTTTGTACTGATAATAAAGAATTTTGTCTTATATTTTGAATTGAAACGGCTCAATGCTGTTGGTGTTCTTCTTTGAGTATGCGGACGCAGAATCTGAGTTCTATGGTCTGCATAATCAGGGAGAAACTATCTAATTGGTTTTTCCACCGGAAACAATGGAGTGGTGTAAGTAGTTTGCGTGACAGTCATGCAATCTTTGCTAGCGACTCGAAGATGGCACTGACTGGGCGCCATGTTAGCTTGAGATTGCATTTACATACATACATACATAATTGGCCATTACAAACCTTCAGTCAGGATTACGGCCTAGCTTCTCACACCACTCATGCTATGTGTGTTAATTTTATACATGAGTGGCGGGACCTACAATTTAAAATCGATTCCGAACGACAGATTATTGAGAAACTTTTCATGACAATTTTATTTACTCTCAGATTTTTTGTCAGAAATCTGCTGAGAGGCAGGCGCCGAAGAAATATTTTTTTTCATATTTCGTTTCGATGTCTGACCTGGGGTTTGAACCTTGGCCTTACATCTAATAAGCCAACACACTACCTACTAGATACGGCGACTTTGAGATTCCATTTAGCATTCAAAAAAGTCCTTATGAAGTGTAGGAAGACTGAAGCTGCAGATAGACTGATTGATCAGTGGACTTTTCATGTTGGAACACGAGGATTGTAGAATTTCAAACATAATGAGAAGGGTTTTAGTAGGGTCTTCATATGTTTTTCGCAGGGCATAGCTTCTAGAGCACAAGGACTAGTATGAAGGACAAGAATGTTCCTTCTTTCTGGAAGACAGTAGGAGGAGGAGGAGTATATTCTGTGCCGTGCAGAGACAACAACTCAAGTTACTTTCTTGGGGTTACTCCAATGTCCATAATGGCTTATCCGATGCTATAATTCCTGCTATTGAGACTTTCGTTTTTTGGATTAGTAGGCTTGTGAGGTGACACCAGCAACATTCTCTTCATTTTCTTTTTCGTTTTTCTTCACTTTTGGGTAACGTATTGTCTGTTTCCGTCTCTTTGCATTTTTCTAATTGCATTTTTTTAAAATATCTATGTTTGTATCTATCGTTTCTGGCCTCCGTTTGTACTTAACCTACTTTTCTATCACAAACTACCTAAGGCTAAACCTTAGCTTAATGGATATTTGGTTTTAGCGTTTGTTAGAGCGGTTACCCGGTTTTCACCGGGTAGCGCTTTACGCTACCGCAATTGATGAATTTTGCATTGTAAATATTGGTTTGATGCAAAACTTACTGCATTTCGAACGTGCAAAATTAATTTCAAAATCTCTTGCCTTGAACTAGTTTGAAAAAGAATATTCTTGCTTTTGAAGGAATACTTCTGTTCTCTTGGGGTATTCATCATATTGAATCTTTTTGACTGCACTGGATAGTCTTTGTGGAATATCATTCGGAGAGAAATCGAGTTTTCAAATTGATAATCAAAATTGGTTTCATAACTTTACTGAAATAATTTTAAAACTTTACTGGTAGTAAAATTGAAATTTTCGTAGAAAAAATTCTTTATTGTTGTTCAATGACTGACAAAACAATTAAAATAATGGACAGATGTCTGCTGTGCAATATGCTACACAAGTTATTAAAGCTTCAAACCATGTGTAAAAGATTCGGGATGTGAGATGAGCCCCTTTTTGTGGCATTACGAATCAAATTTGAAACTTAATGGCCTTGTGAATTGAAAACATGTCATCAAATAATAAAATCTTTTATAAAAACATTAATTTGTAAAGATCTTTAGCTTCTGAACGATAATAAATAATAGAAAATAATTAAAAATCCGCTTTAAATACTCCAATAATTTACAATCTGAAACCCTTATAATTTCACATTTTGTCTGTCATATTGACTTGAATGTCAAAACGAAGAGAGGGGTTTGTTGTCAATTGTTAATTGTAAGTTATTGTGTAACTTTCTTAATGTTTATTTAATTTTTTAATTAAACGTTTAGGAAAACTGCCATGAATTTGTCAAATACCACAGCCTACATAGCAAAATGCTTTAACGAATTCCTATGTAAGTTAGCTAAAGTGTTTTCTGCTTTCCCTTAAGCATTGTATAACGCCGTGTTAATCAATGGGAAAATGTGGAATTTTCAATTAGAAAATTAAAGCCTCATTAAATACGTCCACAAACAATTAATCAATTAATCGTGAGCATTTAATTGAAAACTTTTATAGGCAGAAAGGTCAATAAACCTTTTCAAATCGTGGAAGAATAACTTAATAATTACAATGTTTTCTTCAGTTTTATTTTTTGATTTGGGGATAAAATTGGAAAACATTGGTGTGTTTAATTTAAAAATGCCGGATTCATAGAAGATAACATAGGCGTGTTTTTTGTTCCTAAAACGGCTAATTTTATTCCAACAAAGCTTCAGTTTTTTTTTTAGAAAAGCAATCAATGTCGTCACCCTAGTCTAGGCGATAGTGTGTTGGCTTACTAAATGAAAAAATTCCCCGTTCATCCTTCATCTTTGACATTTTGTTTTTTCTACGATTGCCTCAGTAGTCTGATTGCCATGAAAAAGCGTTTCAAATCTGTATATCGGTAGCACATTAAACTGTACGATAAAATTAAGGCCGTAGTCGCCGTAGTCTAGTAGGTAGTGCGTCGGCTTATTAGACGTAAAGCCAGGGTTCGAGCCCCAGGCCAGACATCAAAACAAAATACAAAAAATATTTCATCGTCGACTTCCACTCAGCAGATTTCTGACAAAAACTCTGAGAGTAAATAAAATTGCCATGAAAAAGTTTCTCAAAAAACTGTCGTTCGGAGTCGACTTTAAACTCATGTATAAAATTAACACTCACAACATAAGTGGTGTGAGAAACTAGGTGATTGAAGGCGTGTGTATTTAGCAAAAGTGTTTCACTTTCTGAAATAGTATTTCGTGATTATAACACTGCTCTTATTCCTATCATCTTTATCTCATTTCGTCCTTGCAATCTCTTTCTCCCATATTTTGACATTTTCCTTCCTACATACATATGTTGTTGTCGAATGTAATCATTCGAAATTCAAAAAAAATCCCGCATTTTTTTTGTTGTACACCCAACACCAATTTCTGTGATTGATGTCTAATGTCTGATAAAAAGAATTTTCGTAAGGCTTTACATTAATAGAGTGGTAATAATGGCCCTATTTAATGGCTCAATTAATGATTTTAAGTTAAACAATAGAAAAAAACATTCTTTTTTGTAAATATTTCTTAATTGTTGGTCATAAAGAGTTTTAAATTACAAATTCCTGACTTCACATTAAACATGATGTTATTTGTTAATGCCCATTATCATTCTAGTCATTACTGAAGTGTCTTTTTATGTTTTTCTTTCGTTTTGTTGTCCATGTTTTTGTTTTAAATTCAGGAAACCACAACATTAAAAAACATTTTTCTAGGACACCTTTGGTATCAGTTTACCTGAAAACATTGAAGAAAATTATAAACATTTAAGCAAATACTTTACGGCAAATACCCTTTATGGTTGTGTACATAAAAAAACAGTGTTAACATTTAGCGCTTTTTTCATGTCATAAATTCGAAAAATATTTAAAAATATTCACATTATCTCTACAACAAGGATTTTCGGATCACCTAAAAAGGATTTAAAGGGAGATCTAATATAGTCAGTCGTTGCGTGTAATATAGCCATTCAGTAGAGGAATACAGTATTGTCCACTTTATATGCTAATGTCCGTCTCTGACGACATAGTTTTCTATTATTTGGCTTCCCATTCTCTATAGTTTAACGCAGCTATTCTTAATAAATATCAGTTGAATCGTTAAATTAACATTAACTTTCAGGTTCATTTTTAGATTGACAGTAAGGGAGTCTTGCTGTATATACCAAGACCTAATGCTGGTCGTCTAGTTCGGTCAATCAGGACTTGTCAGTTGCTAAGGCATTGCTTTCAGTGGTATCACAATGAGCCACTATGTGTGCTCAAGTGATCTTTGATTGAATAAAACTGCCACTACATTCTACTCTATTATATTCTATTCTCATCCGGAGCTCATGACAAAGATAAATTTCCGTATTTTTGTTCATTAACTACGACAATTGTGGAAACTTACAGTATTACTTATAAAATATCTAAAGTCATGGGGTTGCCATACATTCGTATTCATGTAAGCAATGATCCGTCAGGTATTTCGGTATACGTTGTATATATATATTCCAACCCTTACCCCTGACTTTGCTAAATGATTTGAGGGTTTCATTGAAGATTTTCTTCAAGTGATTCTTAGACATCTTTATCTTCAGAATTTCTTTATTTTTAGACAACAACAGGTGGTAACTTTATCCTTCTAGAACTCTCTATAGGATTTAGGATTCTTAGTCATCTTCGTCTTCAAAAGTTCATTATTTTTAGACAACAACAGGTGGTAACTCTATCCTTCTAGAACTCTCTATAGGATTTGTGATTCTTAGTCATCTTCGTCTTCACAAGTGCATTGTTCCTAGAAAACACCAGATGGTAACTCTAGAACTACATAGCAGACCAATCACCTGCTTAACTGAAACAATTTAAGAAAAATTGCCTAAAGGAATAATACTAAGAAAAAATTAAAAATATTTGTTGGGATCTGCTGGAGCTAACGTGAACCATTTTGTATAGATGTACTTTCTTTTCCAACTTTTATAATTCACCTTAGCAGCATGTGAAGCTATGTAAGTGAAGAAATTTGGCCAACTGAAGTTTATAAGTGTTTCATCTAGACAACATCAGATATTGACTAAGATCTTGCGATTTGACTATACTAGACTACTTTTTGCAGTCTACTTGGCTTATTACACGCGAACCCGTGGTTCAAACCCCCCAACTCAGACATCTCGAACAAAACGAAATGTAAAAAAAAAAATTTCTACGGAGACTTCCTCCCAGCAATCTTCTGCTAAAAACTCTGAGAGTAAATGAAATTGGCGTAAAAAATTTCTCAAAAGCTCTGTCGTTCGGAGTCGTCTTTAAACTGTAGGTCCCCATCCTTCACAGCAACATGGGTGCTGTGAGAAGTTATTTTGTAACAATGACCAGAGGATTCCACAGACCTTATAAGTAAGAAAGACTAGTTTTTAGGGGCATTCCAGCCTTGGAAGACTACATTACAATTGCCATTGTTTAGCTACCGGTCGAAATAATGGAAGAATTATATCGAAATTGAGGCTTACTTTTGCCAATTTTCCGTAATTTTCTTTTTTATTTTCAAAACATAAATCATTAATCACCCGTTATAATTAACAATTCAGTCGTGTGTAAAACTTAATAAACTAGAAGCGACTAGTTCTGATGAAGTGGAGAAAAATTGTGTTTTATTAGCTCAAAATAGCTCACTTGATATACCACAAGCTTTGTAGGAAATTTGCTTGAAGCTGGCATCTCTTAGATTCGGCACTTGATCTTGGCTTTGGCAAACAAAGGTTGTAAAAATCGATTGTTTTTTCATTTCATTTTTAACCAATTGGAACACAGTTTTCTAGATGAGAGGCATAATAAAATTTAAATAAAACCATGAATTTCATATTAAAATAATAGATTTGCTGTGAAAAATTCAGATATGATTTGAATTCACCTCAGGCGTGGTGTGAAGTTAGGTTATGTTAGGTCGGAGTGGTAGCTCTGTTATCACAAAGCTCACTTGAGCACGCATAGCGGACCGTTGTGATGCCACGGGTGAACGCAGTCCCTGTACTAACCAAGTTCCACCAAGATCAGGGAAAAGGAAGAAGTTGGTCAGCGCAAGGGCTGCACAACAAAAGCACGACTACCCCGCCCTGTAAAACCAGCCAGAGAAAGAGAAAGTTTGATGAACGAAGCTATATCCTTGATGTCAATAGATGATAGCTCCGTCAAGCTGACAAGCGAGAGCCAAATAACCTATATCTACACCTAGCAAGAGACGGGCACTGGCAAAGAAAGTGAACAACAGTCTCCTCTTCCTCAGTGGACCTGCATTCACGGCAGAAGTCGTTGAAAGGGAGCCTAATTCTTTCCGCGTGTCTACCCATGACGTAATGACCTGTAAGCACGGCCACTGTAGTCGAGATTACATCACGACCAAGACCAAGTAATCGGTTGGTACGCCTTCTATCCATCTTGGTCTAGCGGTGGAGCGGGACTCCTCATTGACCCAGGATAGGTTGGCGTCCCGAAAGAACCTCCGCGCAATGGTCAACTTGACCAAGGCAAGTGGCATACCCAATTCAACAGAAGAGGATTCCGGAAGAAGCGCACCAGCTCTGGCGAGCTCGTCGGCCCTACAGTTTCCCGGAATTTCACTGTGCCCGGGGACCCACACCAGAGAGACACTGGTGAAGCGCCCGGAGAGAAGGTCGAGACAGCGGCGACATTCCCTAACGATCCTAGAGTTAATCATGAAACCCTATCAGAAAAGATCGAGACGCGAGTGAAAGGAGCATCGTTGACGAGGATCCATTGAGTGGTGTGAAGTAGTTTTATTTAAAATATCTTGAACAAAAACGGGGTCTTAGAAACATTTTGTAAAGACTAAAAAAATTCCTTAAAATCAACGTCTGATTTTCCTTTCCTTCTTCTAGAGTAGTTCCTGTTTTTTTGAAACGTTTTAAATTGACGCAAGGAACGCCAGTTGAAAATATTAAAAATAAAATTTTATTTCTTTTAGCCAAAATGCAATATTTTTTATGTTTAATGCTGGAGGTACGTGCTTATGTACAAACATAACCCTGATGGTTATTACCTTCTTTATTTCGAGGTCGTAAAATTTCCAAAAAATGCCACTTAAGAAACGAAATATAGAAATAACATTTAAAGCGTCTAGAATTGAAGGTAATCAATGGACGTGTTTTCTTTTTATGCGATCATTTCTGTTCCACAATATTCCAATTGCCATTTGGGCAATGACAGGAGGTGTGTTGTAGATGTCATGATATAGGCGGTATTAAGTCTCGCTTATAAATCATAAGGAGTTTTACTTTGATAAGACAAAAGAAATGAAAAACGAAAAACGAATGCAAGTTATTCAATGAAAATGTTAATAGAAAATGCGTGAGAGCGGCAAAGGAAAAAAGACCAGCATAATTGTATGTGCGCTCGCACATGCTTCAAAAAACATTACATGCAACATATACAATGTATTTCAATACCACATCCGGTATTTGTAAATGAAAATACATTTTTTTATTGGTTTTTATAAAATAAACAACAGCAACAACAAAATACACACAATATAACAATAAACTAAAGATATAAAATATTGAGTTAGGTTTACTTATCAGTACATACATACATATATGTACATACCATACATATGTGCATACAGTATTGGGCAAAAAACAAGCAGCAAAGTGATAAAACGATGTAGTTGTGCATTAGATATTCATAGTAGTATAGAGATCAATTTAAGATATAAGAGATCAATTTAATAAGATATAGATCACACCAAATTTACTTACTTAACCCTTTAGTTAGGATTCCTTCCCATCTTCTCACACCATCCATTTTCCAGATCATGTCCAATACCTTGCTAATTAAGACATAAAACCAAAGTCAACAGCCTATTATCATACCTTTAAGCTAATTTCTTACCAAGTTAAGGGGTGAGATTACGAAGAATGTATAAAAGGCGAGTATGAGGAGATCTGTAGTCTCCACTTGAAATCAATTTTATGATCCCCTAATATTATTGTATACATATCAAGCATTGGAAAAATGTTCTTGGACAACAAGGTTATTCAGTCCAATGAATAATTCCTTACTTATCGCCTGGATTGATCATTACAACCTTTTAGTCTGGAATACAAATTGCTTTCTCACACCACTCATGTTGTATGTGTTAACTCAAATAATAGATTTGAAAAGCCTTTCATACTAGTTTTTATTTACTCTCAGAGTTTATGTCAGAAGATTGCTAAGAGGAAGTCGCCATATTTTTTATATTTCGTTTTATTTGAAATGTCTGAGCTGGTGTTAGAACCACGTGCTCTAACAATTTTGAACTTTTGAGCTTCAAATGAACTGAAGTGCCTGCCTGCCTGTCGTTATGTATAGATGCCCATATAGCAAAACTATCCAATTATCTCTGCTTAAAAGCAACGCTTGACATTGAAGGAGTAGTATTTTGTCATTGCCGCCTCTATAGAGAAGCACCAATAGGTACCGGCCAACCACCATATTGAGGACATACAGAACTGTAGTAGGTACTCTGTTCTATATATGTATATGGTAATATATTCTACCCTCAATTTTACTTGAAAGAAAGCGACACCAGCTTATCATTGCCCCCATGCCCATTCACCCCTGAAAGGGTACCGTTAGAATGGCTCAAAATCTTATCAAAACATGTCCTAAATTTGCAATGCCGGGTAAATTTTATCCAAAGCGTTTAGACCTGCTTGACTATCCGAATATTTCTACCATATTTTTGTTAATACCTTACCTAATTAGCAGCACTTTGCAGAACTTTGCATTCTTCCCCTAGCCCTTGTATTCTGACTTATATGTACAATGAGTAAAACCTTTTCATACTCATTGAACTCAATATGTTAGGCGGTATTCGTAGGGTTGAACAGTGGAATCGTAAAGTAAACTTCAAAAATGGCTCGGTAATGGTGTGCTCGTTTGAAATAATTGGTTTCCTTAAGTTTGAGGATTTTCTTAAATGTTTTTGGCGCGTTAACCTCAATAAGTCGTCCTAGCAAGTTTTACAATTTCGTTGAAACTCTGCCCCTATAGGAGTTATATATTACTAGACGCTTTCAAATGTCTTTATGACTTCCATACATAACATACGTACATAGTTGGTCATTACAATCCTTCAATCAGGATTACGGCCTAGCTTCTCACACTACTCATGTTGTGTGTGCTAATTTTATACATGAGTGGCGGGACCTACAGTTTAAAGTCGACTCCGAACGACAGATTTTTTTTAGAAACTTTTCATGGCAGTTTTATTTACTCTCAGAGTGTTTTCGGAAATCTGCTGAGAGGGAGTCGCCGAAGAAATATTTCTCATATTTCGTTTTGATGTCTGACCTGAGGTTTGAACCGTGACCTTACGTCACTAATAAGCTAACACACTGCCTACTAGACTACGGCGTCCACTCTTATGATTTCTATGTTTTTAAATTTACTGTTTTCGCCTAATTCCATGGTTTGAAAACGAAAATACGAAACACACCCTGAAACTATAAACACACTTTGTAAAGGAATGTCACTTTCCACTAATTTTGGTGGTGGAAACCTTTTAATTTGATTTTTAAATCCTCAAGTTATTGCTCTTATTACGCACATTACTGTTTTTTACTTGCAACCACCTTAATATAAAGAGAACACGTTCTATTATTTGTTTGCTTGGCTTTTCAAAATTTGTGGCACGAATGAATTCCTAAAAAAATAAGAAAAAAATTCTAAAATCCTCTGACAGCATAATCTCGTCACGAAGGTGTTGACAAGGTTAAGTTTGTTTGTTCGTGTACATTTTTTTGTGTTGGGGTGTTTCCAGTTGTTAAAAGAATTTCATAAAAAATAAACAATTTCGAATGAAACAAAAATTCATTGTTTCTTTACATTTTATAAGAAATTCACTGAAATTAAACAAAAAATTATTCTCTGTAGATACATACAAGCAGCAGTGGGGTCTGAATCTGCTTTATTGTATTCGAATATTTCTTGGAAATATTTTTAAACCGATTTTGCATTTTAAAAATCTTTTGAAGACAAATATTTAAACTTTAACGGCAAATGAGTACTTTTCGGAAATTAGTGGAAATATTTGTTTCCTACTGTTGTAGATACGCGAAATTCCGTATATTTATGTTCCGCAGTGATATGACAAGGTTTACAAGGAGGCGAAACCTCTGTATGCCGAGTGCCGACAATCATAACGAATGTTATTTGATCCCGCGGCGTTAGGTTAGGTGAGGGGACATGTACTTGTCAATTAAGACAAGTACAGTACCCGGAGGTCGAATTGACCCATTGTACAACGTCCTAGTTTCTCACACAACTTATGTTGTGTGTGTTAATTTTATACATGAGTGGTGGGACCTACAGTTTAAAGTCGACTCCGAGCGACAGATTTTTGAGAAACTTTTCATGGCAATTTTATTTACTCTCAGAGTTTTTGCCAGAAATCTGCTGAGAGGAAGTCGCCTAAGAAATACTTTATGTATTTTGTCTTGATGTCTGGCCTGGGGCTCGAACCCTGGCTTTACGTCTAATAAGCCAATACATTACCTACTAGACTACGGCGACTTCTATCCCGCGGCGTTACTTTCACAAAATCGATGGACGTCGATTCTAGAGATACCAGTTTTGTTCAAATGATACCTTAGGTTGAAATGGCCCATAGGGAACCTCGATAAGAGCCTTCAGTGTAGTCTACATAGTAAAAGCAGCATATCTCAGATTCTTCAGCTAGGATTATTAAATGGTTGGTCTGAAGTTCACTTACACAATTATGCCAATTCTGCTTCCAGTTAATAAGTATTTCGTCCATAGATTAGCTTAGGCAAATTTGTCATCGTTTCGCCACCTTATTACCCTCATTGCCAACATGCCTGGGAACGAAGCTTAATGAGAGAGCTTAATGCGTGTAATAAAGGGTCCGCCAAATAACTTTTTTTTTGAAAATGCTTTAAAAAAAAACTGCTGAATATTTTTTCAAATTTCTTTTTTTTATTTGAAATTACAATCCTTCCGTTTAACAATGGAAAATAATTTCATTCAAATGGCTGCCTCGGCTGGCCATGCAGTAGCCTACACGATCGGTCCAATTTTTAAGCATATTATCGATTGTGTGCAGCTGTATTTCACCAATGGCTTCACGAATATTGTCCTTTAAAGCGTCAATTGTCTCTGGCTTGTCGGCGTAACACTTATCTTTGACGGCACCCCACAAAAAGTCCAACGGTGTCAAATTGCAGCTCCGAGCTGGCCAAACGACATCAGCTCTGCGGCTGATAATGCGATCTTGAAAAACAGGGCGCAAAACATCGAGTGTAGCTTCGGCTGTGTGGCACGTAGCGCCGTCCTGTTGAAACCAAATGTTGCCAATATCCTCCTCTTCAATTTTTGTGAACAAAAATTCGTTCAACATGGCCCGATAACGATCGCCATTGACTGTAACGGCTACTCCTTGCTCATTTCCGAAGAAAAATGGCCCAATTATGCCTCTGGACCCAAATCCGCACCAAACAGTGACTCGTTTTGGATGCGTCGGCTTTTCAATGTGTGCGTGCGGGTTTTCTGTGCCCCAAATGCGACAATTTTGCTTGTTTACATACCCGCCAAGATCAAAATGAGCTTCATCTGAAAAGATGATTTTTTTTGCCAAAATCGGCATCTTCTGGTGTAGGCTACTGCATGGCCAGCCGAGGCAGCCATTTGAATGAAATTATTTTCCATTATTAACCGGAAGGATTGTACTTTCAAATAAAAAAAGAAATTTGAGAAAATATTCAGTAGTTTTTTTTTAAGCATTTTCAAAAAAAAAAAGTTATTTGGCGGACCCTTTATTAAGAAGTGAAGTCGTTGTAGTAGATACTGTGTAGACTTATTAGGCTCAAACCTCAGCGGTACAATATGTATAATGGGACATGTTCGCCACGAACAATTTTTTTTATGACAATTCCATGTCTAGATCGTCAATCAGTTAGCAGAATTGGTTCGAGCACATTGGCTTTTAGCGTAAAACGGTATCATTGTGACAAAATTTTCCATACCTCTTTCCAAATCGTAACATGAGATTTTCTATCCATAAATCATCGTAATAAAGAAAAATAATATTTTTTCTTTTTCCATTTTAAATTTTTATTATAACAGATGAAAGCTAAAACCCCGACTGTTAATAAAATATTTTTTGTCACCTTTTCTTCTACAAATTATAGAATGCACACATTCATAAAAATCATGAATTATTGTTTGATGGCAATGCCCCAGTATTTTAGTTTTATTTTTACAAATATTTTGTATTATATATGGGCCGTCCGTGTCGTTCGTCATCTATTGAGACAAAATGCTGGTACTGGTGCTGATACTAATGTCATAAATAAATTAATAAAAAAAAAACAGAAACAGAAACGCTAATAACAATCCAAAAAGAAAAAAAAGTATCATAAAAATAATCCAAAAGAAAAACATTAAATTGAATTGAATTTAATTTCATTAGATTTTATTCGATTTGATTTGCTCTGTAGTAAATACATATCCATACAATTTACTTTCATTCATTGACTTCGTTTATAAGTTGTATACATACGTATGTACGTACTTACATACATAGGTCACGCATAGAACAAATAAACAAATTAATATAATGCCGGTTCCAAAGTAACAATTTTTCTCGAATAACTTGTAATGGTAACTTGTTACTACTCCCGTTACTAGTTACGTTGTGGCGACTTTAAGACAGTTAAAGTTTTTGTTCTTTGAAGTAGGTAAGAAAAAGAGATTAGGATTAAAAGCTAAAGATTTAAGATAGAATTAGCCACACGTTCACGAAAGGTACGTTAGCTTTTAGAATAATAAAACAGTGAGAGCGATGACAGAGCTGTATTGCATTTTCTGTAAGCATTTACGTTCCGTTACTTTCCGTGAACGTTTGGCTAATTCTGGCTTAAAGGCCTTAGCATGTTGAGAGGGATTAAAAACACAGTTCAACATGGAAAGAATTCTGTGCTCAATCTTCAACTAATCATTTACGTTCCGTTAATTTCCGTGAACGTTTGGCTAATTCTGGCTTAAAGGGCTTAGAATATTGAGAGAGATTAAAAACACAGTTCAACATAGAAGGGTTCTGTGCGCAATCCTCAATTAAAATAGTTGGATTGTATCTTACATCCTGATAAACACATTAGCACACAGTAGTAGACTACAAAAAATGTCACTGAAATGTTTATGGACACTATCTTGCTCTCACTTAGTTATTGGATGGAATCATCTCAAGTTTCCTTACACCACAAAATCGTATTGCATATCATTTGCGAGATTATTTGGTTCAAAGTTTTCTCTAAAACGATGGCTAACCCTACTTTTCACAATAAGAAGCAGAGCGTATTAGTATTAGGCGGTAGTTTTCACGGTTCTTAACCATACCATTGAAGTTGCCGTTGACTAGTAGATAGCGTGATGTCTTTAAACTAGAGATTTCGCAAGTTATGGATAAAATTAATATACATAGCATAGGTGATGTGAAAAGCTAGGTTGTTATCCTGACTAAAGGATTATAATGAGTAAATATTTTAGATTCCTTTGTTTTGCAAATTCCATAAGAATTGTTATTTGTTTAATTTTGAGAAGCATAGGTAGGATAGAGAATATTTAGGAGTAGGCACATACAGCTGTGTTCAAAATAATAGGAGTGCTACCATGTAATATTTTCAAAGTTAAAATTTTTTATTCTACCAATTTGCAAAACATGATATATTTTAATGGTAGTTACAACGATATGTAAGAAATAAAATACAAAAAAGGTTCTCGTAATAACTTTAATATTTACGATGAAATTGTTTCAATTCTGTGTTTGCCCTTGAATTCAGTTGATCAAAAAAATAGGAGTGTGAGTGTTCTTTTAAAAATAAAAATATAACAGCACATAATTTAAAGAAAAAAGTGAAAAATAAGTACGGAAAAATGTAGTTAAAACATTTTCTACAGTGATTCACATACATTTTTGTAATAGTGGGACGAGGAAGGCACTGTACTGAAGAAACGAGGAAACTAATTAAAAATCTTCGAAAAAAAGGCAAAACTTCTAAAGAAATTGAGGAAATCTTAAGTTGCTCCAATCAAATGATTGCAAATGCATTCAAATATAAAAAAAGTTCGAAACGCGTGTGCGCAAGAGCAAAACATCTAATGACGATGACCGCCGAATTGTGCGATACAGCAAAATGAACCCTCAGCGTCTTAAAAAAACTCAAAAGGATCTAAATCTTGCCGTAAGTGTCCCTACTATTCGTAGGCGTCTGATGGACAACAATTTATTCGCAAGAAGTCCATGAAAGGTGCCATTGTTGACAAAAAAAAAACAAGTAGCAGCACGTTTAAAGTTTGCCCAAGAACATATCAATTGGCCGAAAGAAAAATGGAGAAACATGCTGTGGACCGACGAAGGCAAAATTGTTTTATTTGGTGGCATTGGGTCTAGACAGTATGTTAGATGTTCACCCAACACCAAATATAAAGCTCAGTATACACAAAAGACAGTTAAACATGGTGGTGCAAAATTCATGATATGGGGAAGGTTTTAATATAATGGTCTAGGTCCAATACATAATGGATAGAAAGGTCTATGTTGGCATTTTGAGAGAAGTGATGTTACCATACTCCACGCCTCAAAATGGATATTCCAACAAGTTAATGACCCGAAACACACCAGTAAATTGGCAAATGTGTGGTTTCGGGATAATGGGGTGAATGTTATGGCGTGGCCAGTTCAGTCTCCTGACCTTAATCCCATAGAACATCTATGGGGAGATGTTAAAAAGTATGTTGCAGAGAAACAACCTTCAAATGCAGAAGAAATATGGATCACAGGTCGCGATGTGTGGCATCAAATTATTTTGAAGAGATGCCAAGATCTTATTGACTCAATGCCTCGTAGATGTGCTGAATTCATTAAAAACAAAGTTTATTCAACTAAATACTAAAATAATTTTACTATTTTAAGATAGTATCAAACTTTTGTGCCTTTTGCTTAAAAATTATTCGGTTGCTTGCTAACACGCCTATTATTTTCGGCCTGTTATAAGCTGGAACATTCTTTTTCACCAACCCTCTGCGTACGCTTGCAGTTGGTGTATAGTCGACTATTAATTTGGTTGACTACTTGGGATTGTCGAAATTCCGTGAGTACTTAGACTTCCAAAACCGTATGTTTTTCTATTCTTCGTAAGGCTATTGGCTTACCTCACCCGTACGGTGTCATTCCCCCGAACTGCGGGTATGCACATATGTAACAGCTTCTAACTAATTTTCTCTATTTTTTATATGTAATCATAAATAAATAACTGTAAAAAATAGGATGCCATACTATAACAGGGATTTTTCCACACATAACACACACACACGCACACTTAATAAAGTTGATGAAAAATGATTGCGAGAGAGAGAAAGAGAAAAAAGAGTGTGTATGTGTTTGTATTTTCCATTGTTGGCCAAACAATAAAGAAAAAATTACAAGTTACGACAAAGAATGAAAGAAAGAATATAAGAAAGAAAGAAAGAATGAAAATATAATTTAGATTTATTGTCCCAGACATTTTCATTTATTCAGAAACGTTGTGTATAAAACGAAAACAAAAATAACAAATAATCACAGGGTATTGATTGCCTTTAAAAGTATATTTGAAATCAAAGGGACAGGAGTAGTAAAAAGAAAAACGAAAAAAATTTACGCAATTTGTCTGTGTTTAACTTTTATTATTTAATACAGAGTAACTGGGAATATGTAACACACGTCCTCAAACCCAATAGAAACTACTGAAATCATTGGGACACTTTAGTCCAGCAATTCAAATTTTTTTCTAATACAAGGGAAAACGTTGAAAGATTATCTTGCATATCCGAAAGGCTTCTTAGACTCTATAGAATTAAAGAAATTACAATTGTTCCATGTATTATGAGCTGTTGAAATCTGTCATTGGAAATTCATAGGCAGTTTGGGCAGGAAACACTGTGGATTCAATCGTTAATCGCTTAAGGCGATTATTTTGATTCCTTTAACGAGTTCATATTTAACTTTATTACTTCGCTGGGAAGCATAAGTTCATAAGAAGGCTCTTCCAAGAGTTTATATAGTCAGTAAGGCATTTAACTTGTGTCTTCAGTTCAGACGTGAACACAGCAAAGATTACCACAGACTTTCTTGAAACAGTCCTTCTTTTATCACTAAGCAAACTTGGTCGCCGCTCGTCAAAAACAAGACTTAAAGTCTTATAAAATCAAGGAAACTTACTTACTTAATTGGCCTTAACAGCCGGTTTAGCGAATTTTGGCCTGTCAACACATTCTTCCACGCACCTCTGCTTCTCGCGTGCCTACTCTAGTTGGTCACACCAATCCATGATAGGGCTTCCTCGATTTGGTTCTTCTAACGCTAACAAGATTGCCAACTTTCGCTAATCCTTCTCATCAAACACGCGGAGCATCCTCTTCCATCCGAAAGACATGGAATTCATTGACAATATCAAAAGTATAGTTAACGGCAGCTGTATATTCCTTCTTGTCGACTTGTGGTACGCTCGATGATGCCAATGTCGTCAGCGTAAGAAAGCAACTGGATACCTTTAAAAGGAAAAATAGTTCCATGGCAAGACTTTATATGCTGCTCACTGGGCTTTCGGTAAGCACTCATATTTTATGAGCATAAGCAACAATAATGACCTGTGCAGCAAGTGCAGAAAGGTCAGCAGCAAAGGATCGCTGGCGTATGTATGTATGCGAGCATGCAGCGTTTCCTAGGAAGACACTAGAATACGTTGGCTCGCTTTACTTCAATACATTTTAGAATTCTGCAGACAACAAGCTGGAGAAACTCATTAGATGTAGAATATATCGGATTGTCTTTACCGAAATCGGACAAGTCATCGTGTCATTCTGAATTTGTCAGATTTAGCAGATAAGGCAACAGCGGAAAACTTTGCAATTTGCATAACGAGTACTTTACACTTTGAAGTCGCCGTGGTCTAGTAGGTAGTGTGTTGGCTTATTAGACGAAAAGCCCGGGTTCGAGCCCCTGGCCAGACATCAAAATAAAATACAAAAAGCATTTTTTCGGCGCCTTCCTCTCAGCAGATTTCTGGCAAAAACTCTGAGAGTAAATAAAATTGCCATGAAAAGTTTCTCAAAAAATCTGTCGTTCGGAGTCGACTTTAAACTGTAGGTCCCGCCACTCATGTATAAAATTAACACACACAACATAAGTGGTGTGAGAAACTAGGTCGCAATCCTGACTGAAGGGTTGTAATGACCAATTATGTATGTATGTACTTTACACTGGAGAGGGCACGCATGCAGTCATTGTACAACCATTGTGTGGGGACTATAATCCTCGAATGAAAGGTGAATCATACCGCAGCAGTTGTCTTACTTGATGGCCTGAAGTAATCGTAGTGTTTTGGCTTACCAGACGAGGAGCCGGGAGTTCAAACCTTAAGTATAGCACCTCGAAGGAAAATAAATAAAAAAGAATTCTTTCGTAGGCTCCTTCTGGGCAGACTTCTGACAAATTTTCTGAGAACACATCCTTCCTTCAGATTCAAAGTTAAACAATAGTCGCCACCACTCATGCATGAAATAAACGCACACATAATGGATGGTGGTTGAGAAGCTAAGGTGCAATCCTGGCTAAGGGTTGTAATGACCAATAATGAAAATAATAAATGATTCAGGCAATGGAGAAACGGTATCCTTGGCAAGGGATACACCCTCAATCCCATGAGGTATTAGGTTTTGAAATGTTTTCAAGAGAGTTTAATTTAAAAATGATAAGGAGGCTTCATCATATCTCTTATCAAAGAGGCTGCAGACCGTCTAAGACAAACTGTCGTTTCTACAAACTTAGTAAATATCTGTACGGTTATATGTTCCGTAGTTGTGTTGATTTTTTTTCACTCAAATGCTACGATTGCTGGTTAAGACGACAGCTCTCCATATTAATATGACCTCACAGAAATTATTTGTTGTTGTTGGTAATAACATAGTTAAGGCTGTTTGCCGGTTTTGCCAACTTGGGAGTATAATACCCTTTAATGGAGTTTTGTGGGCATTTTGGAAACCGCTTATTAAACTTTTGGTAGCCTAAAGTCTATTTGGAAATCGTCATTATGCTTTGGCAAATAACGAAAAAGAATCCAATATTGATTGAGCTAAAAAGGCTATCGAATGGTAGATTGCAATCCACAAGGATACAGAAGAAGGACACCCAGAACGAATGTATATAAAATCAGACCAACCCACCAGCCATGCTTTCGAAACGAATCAGAGGAACACATGGTCAACTCATGTGCTTTTGTAAGCAAGTATTTTTTTTTGCTCTTCCAATTTCGATGTCCTTTAATGTTAAGTCAACATTTAATGAATTTTTCAAGTGACCTGAAGCTTAATTACATGACCATAAAGGCAGATTTTCTTTCATTTTATCACATCCTTGCATCAGTATTAAATAAATGCCATCATGCAGACGTAGTGTACATATGTAATTACTCTTTGACATTTTAATCTTTTTCGGTGGCTGGGGATATGTTTACCCGAGAAATTGTGGCCTCATCGAATACTGCGTTAAAAAACAGGATGTATTACACAGAGATTGTGTTTTAATGAAGATAAATGCAAACTTTTTCTATTTTTTTTTTTGGTTTCATTCTTTTTAATGAAATGAAATGTTAAGGATACAGGATACCGGAAACTTTAAACTTAAATGTTCAACAAAATGAGAGGACCATTGGCATGACTGTGGCAGTAAATCTGAAGAAAGAAAGAAGGAAAAAAGGATAATGAAAGGTTGTATAGCGTATTAAAGACCTTTAACAGATAATGTAACAGGTAGAAAATTGTTAAAAAGAAAAAAGGCCTCCTGGGGTCAACAAAAACAAGCATGATAACAGCGTATAACAACAACAACAATTTGTGATGTGATATATGATATGTAACGTGTTACAACACAATTTTCCGTCTGTCATAATTTTCTGACACAAAGTTTAACCCAAAAAAGAAAAAAAAAGAAATGAAATGTAATGTACTGACAAACCTAGTATCCCTTTAATACCTTTTATATGGCATTATGGGGTTTTCACGCACGCACAATAAGGATAAGAATCCCTTACTCACGCCTAAACACATGCCACAGCTTATTTATGTTCTCTCTCTCTATTTCCTGTTTTTGTTTTTTCCGTTACAAAATTTTTCATGGACTTTGGATTTACACCTCATCATAGACCGTCCAATGTCAGTTAAAGTGATTTCTGTGTTACTTGACAAGTGAGACATGAAACGCTCTCTCACTACCGAGCTGGCTGACACTCAGGTACATTCATAGTTTGTGTCATATTTGATGAACTGAATGAATGAAGAAAGAATGAGAGCACGACGGAATATAGCACTAACCTTCTAATGAAGAGACTGATAAAAATTTGTTTTACAAACTGACTTTCTAATTAAATAAGTAAGTGTGTACACTGCTATACACCGCAAGAAAAACTTAAAAATACTTTAGGTCCCATTGCCCAGAACCTATACGGCAGAGAACACTAGGCGACATGGAGGCTTCTATCTTCAACTTCTGTAAAGACCATACAATAGAATATTATACAAAGACTAGTTAGGGCTGGCAGATCAGAAAACTCTTGGAGTCTCAAAGATTTCCAATTCTTACAAGATATTTGGAAGGCCTTGATGATAACCACATTCAATTTTTTTACTCTAACATGGGAGAAAAAACTTCTTATGTTAAGCCACCTCTACAAAGTTCCCTAGAGATTGTACAAGAACTTCTCTTTTACCAGCTGAGAGCCGTTAAATATTTATAATGACTCATCCGATCAGCCACCAGCTGTTGCTTCTAACTCTTACAAGATATTTGAAAGGTCTTGATGCAATACCAGATTAAAATTATTTTCTCTAGCATGGGAGAAAAAACCCCCCGCATTATGCCACCTTTACAATTGTGCAAGAACTTCTTTTTTATAATGACACGACCGATTAGCCACCGGTTGTTGCTTACCGCAATTTTTACAATATTTAAGCTTCGGGAGATTTTAGAAACCATTGTCGGTCACAGTCTGAAAAAAGCTCGCGGTATAAATAAAGGCTTAAAGAGTTATCCTGCTTTCTTCTTCGTCAAACTACTCAAATCAGGGATACGTGAAGTTTCCTTCCACACAATTTTTTACTTCTGTTCACCCTTATTGAAAAGGTCTCCTGATTTAATAGAAATTTCAATCTCAATAATATCTCTTTACTATCGCCTCATAACTGCAGCAAGGGGGGCGACGTATGCCGTATATTCTTGTAAGAAGGTCGTAAGAAGGATTGTAGGTTTACCAAATATTGTTTTCTGGATGTATATTGCTAGAGTTAGTCTAATCCTGTTATGAGAATTAAAAAGTGTTCTGCATTGGAGGAGAGCACTTACCTTTACTCCCTCCTCAACTGAAACTCTTCATGAGATTTTCAATTTATCAGATTTAGCAGATAAGGAAACGGTGAAGAACAATTCCCCTAAAGAGTACATTACAGTGTAGAAACGATAACTTCTCTGGCACAGAGAAAGATGTTAATTTTTCCATGAATGAATTTCAATGAGTCTGTATGTTTTGGAATGATTTCAAGGGAGTTTGAACTCAATATGTCAAGGAGGCTTCCTCATCATTGCTATCAAAGCAATGCTTAGTAAATATCTATACGGTTATACGTTCCACCGTTACAACCTTAGAGAGGTACTTAGGTAGAGGTGGCTGCCCATCCAAGAGGATTGGATGGACACACTTAGCCCACATAGGACCCATTGTGTTACCACAGTTTTCCGTTATCCTCTAGTTTCGAAACTACTCGGAGCTTCTGCTGAAGCGATTTAAGCTGCCAATGTTAATCCTTGACAATTTCTCCAGATCATCCATGTAGTAAGCACCCAAGTACTTCTTTCTCCTCTGGCAAAGAGCCGGGCATGATCATTATCTCTGCAGCTTCTGCAGAAATCGTTAGCAAGGTGTCCAAGACCAAAGCGCCTCGCATGCTTACCCATAATGCAATACCCCGATAACTGCACTGAGCCCGCACCTTTGGAGTTTAAGCAGACCCATTGTGCACCCTTCATCCAGCACGGAATTGACGATCGCATTCTCAATTATGAGCCTACAGGTTCTCATAGGGATGCCCAGAGTCGAGAAATCATAGGAGAGTTCGATGGTCGTGCCCCGCCTGGCAAGTTCATCAGTTCCAACCGATTCCGAAAAAATTCCACTGCCTACAGCTCCTTTCAGTTTCGAACCGTCTGTGTAGATTTGCACGCAGTCCCCTACTAGGTGGGTCACACCACTTTTCCAGACTTCGTTGTCCGGAATTGATGTTTTGAATCTCCTCGTGAAGTTGTACCGCGGTATCATGTAGTCACTGCTCCCGACAGCCCCAACTTTCCTCAGTATCTTTGTGTGGCCAATATACGAATCATGCCACTGTCCAGTCGCCCAGAGACGTTTACTTATTTTAGCCGCCACTCCCCTACAGAAAAGGTCAAGTAGAAAGAGGCCCAAAATTATCTCCAGTGTCGAAGTGGGTATAGTGCGCAGGGCACCGCTAACGATAATACAGCCTTAATATCGATTGATTAAGGTCGATCGTGTCTAAATGATCTGAGCATAATATTCGAATAGCAAGGTTAACGGTGCACAGTAACATAAAGAGGAATGCAAGGTCGGATGATTTTTCAAATATGGATAGACTCACGGGTTCGTTCAGAAGCATGTATATGAGCGATATGATTTTAATTGTGTTTATGAACGTAAGATATTACAACCCAGTATCAGCGGCTCCAGTGAGTTTAATGGCAGACGCCTGGCAAAAATTTGATGTACATTTTACGAGAATCTGTCGGATGTTTCAGATTTGAAATTGGACAACCTTTTTTGACTTTGCAAACATCACAGACTGGAGATTCTGTTTAATTAGAGTGGACCTGGATTTTTAAGAAGATCGAATTGAATCCGCTGGTAATCTAATCTAACCTAACTTAACCTAACATATGGAATACTATGTTCTAAACGAAAAGATTACAGTAATCCCTCGATTTACGTCGCAGTTGGTTTCAAAAAAAAGGCGGCGTAAATCGAATAACGTCGCAAATTGAAGTTAGAGGGAACAAAAAATTTGACGACGAAAATCGAAACAACGTTAATTGAGGCGACGTAAATCCAAGTATTACTGTACCATAAACCAGATGAGAAGGATTGTGTTGAAGAAGTTCGTAGAATTATTGTTATCCGGAGCACGCAAGAAAAAACCGAAAACATTAATGAGAATGATTGAAACAAGGCAAACCTCATGCCGTTCCGTAACGCCATAAGATGAATGAAGACTTTCGCTATACAATAGGCAATTTGGTACCCAAGAATTGAGGTAACTCAGGGCATTAGTGACTCTGTATTTTTCACAGTGTACAAATTTTTGCATAGATTTGCCTAACACGTGAGGGATTTGTACAACTTAATTAAAGAAATTAAATGAACTGTGAGAAGCCAGACAGTCAGTCAGTCAGTCAGGTATACGATGACTACAGTACATACTGTATTATTTAGTTTGGTAAACCCAAAATATGTGTGTAAATATTTCTAAGGATTTTAATTTTGGGTGAGTGGGATTTATCCCTTGTCGTTTTGCATTTCACATGTGTGAACAAAAGTGTGTTAGCATTTGTAAGGCAATATGCGGGTCAAGTTGAAACGTAATTTTTAGTCTTTATTTGCTTTGCAAGGCTAAAAATAAATTCAAAAACAAACGTTAAGTCATGTTGCCTTAAAGTGGAATTATTTTTTCATTCTTTTCTTCTCTGCAGCGTCACGACAATGTCTTTGTGTCAGTGGTGTTTTGCTTAAGAATTAATCCAATCCAATTTACTAATTATTAAGGGTCATGAGGTACTCCGGGTGGACCATTAGAATTTATTGTCTAAGGAAATCGATACCTTTCAGATGATGGAAGTAGTTATGGTCATAATAGATACGCTTGAAGAAATCTGCGCATACTCTGCGATTGTATCACTTATAATTGCTTAATTCCCTAAAATCTCTCACAATTATTATGGAATCATTATGTTTCAATAAATTCAAGTGAAACATTTCTATTTCGCTTTAAAAAATTATAAAATTTTTCTCTTGTTTACGGGCGGAAATGCAAGAAAATTTATGCTGCCTTACATGAGATTTACACTTGATCAGTGTATGGTTTTTTTCTTTACCTGGAGACCTCAATTCTTTCGTGCATAAATAATGTTGCATGCTGAATGCTTGATTCTGAATGTTTGTTTTGTTAATACCACATAAATTTCATCCAATGATTCCTAATAAATATTAAAAGTTCTTCTCGTTTTTTTTCTTCTATTTCTTGCTTTTTATTCTTCTTCATTTCTTACGCCATATTATTCATACACAAAAGACTTATAAGGCAACAAAAGAAAAATCGGAGGGAAAAAATAAAAGAAAACGTAAAAAGTCTATACAAAACGGAAATGTGTTCCAATTTTCAAATAAAATGAAAACACAATCACTGTGTACAGGGTGTAAACACAGAACAGAGGACAACAATTAATAGAAAGCCTTTACTGCTTACACGGTGTGTTGTACATCGGAGAACCTGTTACCCAGGCACCCTAAGACTTCCTACCTAATGGCGGATTTCATCCACTCTTCCACTTCATTTGATGTCGCTTAATTACAACACAGGCTTTTTATAGCATTTTCGAACACAATTTCGAGCACAATACATCGATAAATTAATTACGAAAAAATAGATCGAATTGCACATTTTCATCCGTCTTGATTGAAATTAATTTTTTTGTTCTTAAAAACCAATACTACTGACCACCTGCCTTGCTGCTACATATTCAGTGCTTTTTGAATTTTTCCTGTTGATATCTGCAGCATCAATTAATTGTCGTTTTGCAAATCGACTATATTCTGGAGTCTTGCATTTTGATTTATTTACCTTGAATACATTTCCAATGACAGACTTCAGGATGCCAATTCCAACAGGTCTAAGGTACAAACCTGTCCCTTACAAGGCGCGTTACATTGGATCGTAAGTTAGATGAGGTTAAGGACCTTTCCTGAAGATAAGAACCAACTTAGGCTAGAGATTAGCCCCAGTGTGACACCACAAACCAATACCCAACTTGCGAATCAAACAGTGCCTATAGAAAACCATAACGTTGGCAAAATAAATTCACCATTGCTGTAATTTTTATTTTTGCGAATTCAATCAAACATAGAATACAAGACAGCTTCTGTAAAAAACATTCGCCAATGACAAGTCTATTGACATACCATTCCACAGAACACTTATCCGTGAAACCACAATAGTGCAGTTGATGGCAATGCTATTGAAGAAATGAAGGCAATAAGTCTTCGTCTTATTTCGATCAGTCCAATAGAGTCTGGCAATATAGCACGTGCAGTCATACTGCGGACGAAGTTGAGCCTCCCAGCATAATGACAAGGTATAACTAAGCAATCAGTTAATTAAGACAAGTACAGTACCCGGAGGTCGAATTGACCCATTGTACAACGTCCTAGTTTCTCACACCACTTATGTTGTGTGTGTTAATTTTATACATGAGTGGTGGGACCTACAGTTTAAAGTCGACTCCGAACGACAGATTTTTGAGAAACTTTTTTATGACAATTTTATTTACTCTCAGAGTTTTTTTTGCCAGAAATTTGCTGAGAGGAAGTCTCCGAAGAAATAATTTTTGTACTTTGTCTTGATGTCTGGCCTGGGGCTCGAACCCTGGCTTTGCGTCTAATAAGCCAACACACAACCTACTAGACTACGGTAGACTAATTGAGATATAAGCAGATAAGCAGGTCCCAGAATAATAGAGTCTCCTGTAAAAATGTCTTAGTATGTTCTATTGGGTGTATAGGTAAAAAACTTTGCTGATTCTGTAGCTCTCAAGAGGTGAAGTTTTCTGACCTTCCTATAATGTTCCCTGTTAATTTTATCCAATTTGAGCGATCAGAGGACTTACAGAATAAGTTATTTGATCTAATTATACGTTAAGTTGAAACATTTTATTTTAAGGTTAGTTAAGGTTATGTTAGGTCGCTCTGTGTAGTCACGTGTTCAGTTAAGTTATTAATCTCCGTTTCTATCCCGCTTATTGAGAGAAACGTTGATTAATTTTAATTTCCGGCAGTGCCGTTAGGAATGTCAGAGGATGGATTTAAAGTGAGTATTTTCTCTTTCTCCTCCTCCGAATTGCTCCGTGTTAAGAAATTGTTTGACGCTGAGCCTAGTCTACGGCCTTACATCTCCAGTAGAAAGTATTTTGAAAGGATCGAGATCATGCAGTGAGTGAACTGTTTTATTTTTCTCGATTTCAATTCTACCCAAGAAATGTTAGATATGGAGTGAATTTTATCTCAGTTTTTAAACTCATCGAATATAAGCATAATGGTATGAGCTTATCTCATGGGGGGTTTTCCCTTTTGGTACCCGTTGCGGTCAATTCGTTCGCGATACTGTTTCCTGGCCCCTATCCTTCGTTCAAAAATTCACTATTTGCCGGAGAAATGAGCGACATTTATGGACAAAGTTCGACGTTGATTATACGTTTGCTGGCAACTCAGCTGTCTGAGTAGATCAGTATATTGTCATCAGGGCATATTTTACTATTGTATAGAGACTTTACCGTTATAAAAATAACCCTGACTTTTGCCTTTAACATAGTGTAGTAAACCAACAGTCTGTACGACAATCTATACGACAGTCGGAAGTGCAATAAACGCACCACAACCTATTTTATAACCATTTTCCAAGCCATCGGTATTTGGAGGACTATCTGGTTTCCCTTTCCAATAGAAGCTGTTTAACATAACGGGGTCTAAACACTTGTTTAGCTATCTAAAAGAATCATCATGGGATCATTTGGTACCAAGGACTACCGGTTTAAAGCCTTAGCTTGCTCAAGAAGCTGATTAGGCTAACGCTTCACCGAGTTGAACATGAGTGCTACAGAAGAAGTACAAAAGGAAGCCAATAATTTAACTTGACATAAGGTGAGCCGTTCGTCGAGACCCAGTAATAATGATGGCGGATTATTTCTTACTCTTTCTAGGATTTTGAAGTATTAAATTCAACATATCTTCCAGTTGTCCTTGCTTTTGTTAGCCACACACTGTAAATGCATTTGCACAACAAATAGCGAGAGAGTAAATGCATTTGCTTGTGCGTGTGTGCAGTGGTTTCTGCTCATGCATAATGTTTGTATTGGTAATGCAATAATAAAGCGCCAGCCGTTTCCAAAGAATTTGAATTTCATTCGAACTCATTGAAGTTGAACGCAATAATCGATTTCGATTTCGACTCTTCCAGTTTAATTCAATATTTAATGCTCTTAAATGTGATTACCAATACAAGTGCAAAATGCACTGGTATAGGTGTAATTGTAAATGTGAAAGAAGTAGAATGAAAGGATTTCTTTTGAAAGAGTGCCTGGTAAAACTAAAAGTGTAATGAAGTGAAGTTAAAAACATCCTGCTGCTTAACAAATTGAAATCAGGGAGAGTTACCCAAAGCAGGTGTGGTTTTCTTTACTTATTTTAAAAAATGATTTCTCTTTTACTACAGAACACTTAATGCAAGTTTTTCCTTAAGTAAAGATCAATGACCAAACAATTCCTATATCCAATATAAGAACAGTGAATGTGAATGAAAATCGTACAGCAAAAATCAAAGACAAATATACGATGAAGGATTTTTTTGAAACATTTCATAATCATGGATGAAAGGTAATGGGTTATCCATTTCTTGATTTCAAAACCTCTCTTCTGGCAAAGATCGTTTAACAACTGAAAGACACGTAACAGGTAAAACTAGTTTAAAAGCAGCACTCTTCTAGCATTCCCTAGAGGTTATTGTGACCATCATCGATTCTCAGTAATAATGCCTGTTTTACAGCTCATTGTGGCGTATTTTTCATATGGATTTTCACCTCCATTCATGTAAAGTCCAAACGCACACATAATTAAAGCCGGCTGACCTTCATAACGGCGTAGCTATGCTGATTGCATTCTAGGGCAACAGACTGTCAATGCAGATTTTTTGAATAAAGTTTACTGCAGCGATGAAGCTGTTTCTAGTTCGGTGGTTAGGTCAACAAGTAAAATTGTCGTATAAGGGGCTTGAAGAACCCTGAAATGATGTTCTGTTAATAAGTTCAGAGTGACCGAGAAATGTTCTTTTCAGTTTTGCGAGGTAAATGCGAGAGAATATTGGGTGCAGGATCATTTTATTGCCGCTCTACAGAGGTATCCTAATCTTGAGTGTAATTTCTTTCGAATGTTCTGTTATAATAGCCTTTGAAGTGTGTCAGCTTTGTTGTTACCTTCAATGTCCCCTCATTCATGAAGCAAAATGAGGATTTCGCTATCTCCGTTTGACATACCCGGCATTCTTGTATAATCTTCGATGTACTGTCGGCAAATATGCTTACGCCACTGTACAATATACTCTGATACTGGATTCGAAGAATGGCAATCATTACAGTCATGGTTGTAATAAAGGGTGTTTTTTATAGAGGTATAGAACTTTAAGTTGGCATTACTTTTCAAGATGGCGACCGATTTAACAGCTGTCAGGTGATTTATTCTCAGTTTGGTTTGGCAATTCATCATGAATAGACTCACGTCTGAACAACGCTTGCAAATTGTGCAATTTTATTTCGAAAATAATGGTTCTGTGCGGAAAACGTATCGCGCACTACGTCCATTTTATCGTCGACAAAATCGTCCATCAGAGCAGTTAATTCGATTAACCATGGAACGTTTTCGCACCACGTTTACTCTTATTGATAACTCGCATCCCCAGAGACACTGTACGGTGTGTACAGAAGAAGCTATTGCTGCTGTAGAGCGTAGCATTGAGGAAGACCCGAATGAGTCCATCCGCCATCGAGCACAGGAATTGGAATTGGATCTGTGTCCATCCACTTTATGGAAGATTTTGCGGAAGGATCTTGGTTTGCGTCCTTACAAAATCCAACTCGTGCAAAATTTGAAGCCAAACGATCATCAAGTAAGGCGTAGATTCGTCGAATGGGCCCAAAACGAGATTACCGTTGTTCCCGATTATCATATACGAATTTTGTTTAGCGATGAAGCGCACTTCTGGTTGAATGGCTACGTCAACAAACAAAACTGCCGCATTTGGAGTGAAGGTAATCCTCAAGTGTATGTGGAAACACCGTTACATCCAGAAAAACTGACTGTTTGGTGCGCTTTATAGGCTGGTGGAATCATTGGTCCGTACTTTTTCAAAAACGATGGTGGCCAGAACGTTACAGTCAATGGTGATCGGTATAGAGCCATGATTACTAACTTTTTCATTCCTGAATTGAATAACCATGATGTCCAGGAGATGTGGTTTCAACAAGACGGCGCAACATGTCACACAGCTTGTGCCACAATAGATTTATTGAAAGACACGTTTGGTGACCGCAATTTCACGTTTTGGACCTGTGAATTGGCCTCCAAGATCTTGTGATTTAACACCGCTAGACTACTTCCTGTGGGGCTTTGTAAAGTCATTGGTCTATGCGGTAAAGCCACAAACGCTTGACCATTTGGAAGACAACATTCGCCGTATTATTGCCGGTATGCGGCCACAAATGTTGGAAAAAATCATCGAAAATTGGACGTCCAGATTGGACTACATCCGCGCCAGCCGTGGCGGTCATATGCCAGAAATCATATTTAAAATGTAATGCCACAAGATTATCTTTCGGATAAATAAAATTAAAAATGTCAATCGAATAATCCATCGTTGTTTTATTGCAACTTAAAGTTCTATACCTCTATAAAAAACACCCTTTACTTGCTTTTGAAGTGAGTCAGTTTTGTTGTTACCTTCAATGTCCCCTCATTCATGAAACGAGATGAGGATTTCGCTATGTCCGCTTGAGATACCCGGCATTCTTGTAGAATCTACGAAGTACTGTCGGTAAATATTCGTATATCACCGTACAATATACTCTGATACTGGATTCGAAGAACGACAATCATTACAGTCATGGTTGTAATATTATTCGGCTACAGTAATCGGGTAATGCAAGGGATAATCTAATATTCAACTATTTCGACAAGATTCTACATCAGACTTTGTCGCGTAATCTGGATCCGTTAGTTCTGTTCTCCATTATCACAGTGGAATCTCTTCGGTATTTTCGTTGAAAAACTAGGATGGAAATTGCAATCAAGTATCGTGTATATTCCTTAACGAATACCTGCCTTTGTAGCACTCAGTCTCGTTGCTGCTACTTGTTTAGCCAACATGTGGGATGGTAGCCTGTTAAAGATAATAAAGACTGCCTTAGAGCATGCGTTCTAATCAGGTTTGATAATTCATATTCTCCAAAGCCAATCAACAAACTACAACCCGTGGAGCAGAGTTGGCTTGATTACTAAATTGTATATCTGGGATTGAGTAAGCGATTGAGTAAGATTTTGTGGATACTAGGGGCAGCATGTTGTGGAATTTTGTATATCCTTGTGAATAGTATGAAAACTGTCCACTTTTGTCGCACCATTTCTATACTAATCTCAGCGCAGATTCCACAATTTATTAGTTGTAACTACTTTACACATCCAATATTTCCTAAAAATACAAGCTTGTCGATTTTCTAAGTGTTTTCATTCCGGAAAATTCTTTTTCTTAACAAATTAATTACAAATTATTTTTAGAGTACGAAAATACGGACAATATTTTATTCTTATCATTCAATTATATGAGATGGTATGATTACAATTGTCTTGCACTGTACAGTACATTGGCAGTAGTAATCCAAAAGCAATGCTTACTACATTGAGAAACGTTGTTTTCCTTACGAGGTTCATTAAAGATTTTTTATTAAAGAATCCTTTGGGATATTTTAAAAGCACATTTGCAAACAAGCATTAGTAGTCCTCTTAACTATAGCCGGCGTTTTTCCCGCACTTTGTTGTCCTTCTCCCACTTCTTTTTTCGTGCTGACTTTATCAACGTTTAATATGCGGTTCGAATGTGTTCGACATTTACTATTTCCGGTTGCCAAGTTCAGAGATGGTTGGCATTTCTTTGAGACTATGGCCAGAGCCCATCAATGACAACCATCACATTTGCCATTATCCTTATTGCTGTTGCTATTGCTACTGTTGTTGTTGTTGTTGTTCATCGTCTTCTTATTTCTTTTATTTTATACTCTGGCGGCTGCAAAAATATATCCAGTGAGTGCTGTTTGTCTCTCATGGGGTGTGTGTGTGTGTGTGTGTGTATTTGATTTTGTCGGCCTAGTTTTATCGTGAGTCATTTTATTGGCAAGCGTCATGATTTGGCTGTTGTTGATACAAAATGGGAGTTTTCCGGAAGGAAAGTTATAAGGATATACTACAGATAATTTTGTTTGTTATTATTGTTGTTGTTGTTGTACAAGTAGTATTTGTAGTTGTTGTTGTTATGAAGTTATAAATATTTAACTTGCAAAGACGTCGCGCTGTTTATTGAACTTTTGTGAACGAAAAAAAAAATTTTTTTTTAAGATTTATTAGGGTTGCCAGGCTTATTTTTAAATAAATTTTAATTTTAATTTGAAATACAATTTGAATCGTTAAGAATATTTAACAACTATTCCTTGAACCAGGAGTTTGAAACACAAAAACAACCTTACAGCCGGATTCATATTCAATATCATATTCTAGGACTACAAAACAAGGTCAAACGACGTCAAATTGGTAAATTTCGATGGACAATTAACGTCGCCAAATTCGAAATTTCTCTTTCTGGAAACTTATCACGCAATAAGGACAAAATAGTTAGTTTTCTGCAGCTAGTGATACTGTCCAATTCATGATTTTCAATTGCAAATTAAAAAAGTCATCGCAAATAGTCACGGAAATGGTTTTTGAAGGTCATTTTGGAAAAAATACTGGTTAAAGACGCCTGCAGACCCTAATGCTTACCGATCAGTTACTGTTGCCAGATGCAATAGCTTTTTCACAGCCTATTCTGGGTTCTCAGGGTTACTTGCATGACAGTTTTGTTTTTTGACTTAAGCATACATACATACATATATACATAGTTGGTACATTAAAACCCTTCAGTCAGGATTATGACCTAGTTTCTTACACCACTTATGTTGTGTGTGTTAATTGTATACATGAGTGGCGGAACCTACAGTTTAAAGTCGATGCCGAACGACAGATTTTTGAGAAACTTCATTGCAATTTTATTTACTCAGAGTTTTTGCCAGACATCTGCTGAGAGAAATTTGCCGGAGAAATATTTTTTCATATTTCGTTTTCTTTGTCTGACCTGTGGTTTGAACCGTGATCTCTCCTCTACTAAGCCAACACACTACTTACTAGACTACGGTGGCACTGACGAATTTTTTTCAAAAACACGTCATAATGAGCGATAAGATATGCTCAATGTCTGACAAAGCTGTGGAGTTAACAAATTTGACTTATTCGCCACATTTTCTCTATCAGAAGCGATATTTTCGTCAAGCATGCATCCAGTTTCTTAAAATTCGTCGGAGCCAACATCCAAAGAGCATGTCTACGGTGTGGCAAATGGTAGGGCGGTTTTAAATATTGCTGAAGTAGACTGTGTATGGATGGAGATGCAATTTTAAATCCATAATAAGCGATAATTAGTTGTAATGAAGGCTGAGAACGCCGTTAAATCCATAAATTTGAATTATGTGACACAGTTTCTCTAATAAAATCAATATCTTCGCACGACAGATTTTTGAGAAAGTTTTTATCGGCAATTTTTTTTTTACTCTCAGAGTTTTTGTCAGAAATCTGCTGAGAGGAAGTCGCCAAAGAAATAGTTTTTCATATTTCATTTAGATTGAGTTGTCTGACCCAGGATTTGAACCGAGGCCTAATGTCTAATAAGCCACCACACTATCTATTAAACTATGGTGACTTCAATAGATCGATTCTATCAACTATAATCACCAAGTAATACTTCAAAAGTGGCCATGTTTAAATCAGCACTTTTGTCGTTCATTTTAACTACATTTACACGTTATTTAGCATTCAAACGGACCATATACGTAAATGAGAGATAGATAAGACAGCTGACAAGCTCAAAAGGCCAGTGGCTTTGAAAGTATCCGATATTACCAATTGCTGTCAACTTCAATCTACATTAAAGGGTGATTTAGACGATCACATAAGTCATACAACATGTCAAGTTTTTGTGTAGAAGAGAGCGGATGAGAGCGTATGACAAAGAGTAAGGACGGAAATTTGGCTCTCTTCGTTTTTTGAAAATTTTCAAAAATCCACACACTTCGTTAGATCAGGGATGCATGGGTGCCTTCCAAAATGTTAGTTGCCGCTGTACAAAATATATACAATGTATTTTATTTAAAAACGTCGTCAATGTGTATTTTTAACGCAGTCAAAAAGCAATCAGGCATCAGATTTATAGTTGATGCATTGTTTGGTTACTTTGTTTATCTACATAGCTTATATACAGTAGTAGAACTGCATACAGACTTTGTATTGATACATTTTGGAAGGCAGCCATTCATTTTACTTTGCCTTGCTTTTTTTACCAATCGTGTAAACGCAAAAAGAAAAATTCTGTGTCTTAAGACTTTAAAATGTTTTGTTTTTACTCTCATTTTCAAAATACGCATGAAATTCTGTAACATTTTCCTCCGACTTTATGTAGCTATGTAAAGTCTTATTGTGTAAACTGGCCTGAATTGTTACTTATGCATTTTACTTCATAATTCAACACCTGGTAACCCTATATATAGATCATGGATTTATTTTGGCTCTGTTTCTAAACTCTCCATTTCTCCCTCTATCTATTTAGTGACAGTTATTTTGGGGGAGCAAAGAAAATAAATAAAAAAACTACGTTTATTGAGTTGTTTGACCGATTTTCAATGGTTTGCTGACAAAAAAAAAAAAGATAAAAATTTTAGATTTTTGTGGTTGTTGTTGTATTTTATTAAAAACTTTCATTTCATTTGAGCTGTTATTGTTGATTTGAGTACTTTATTTTTTACAAAAAATTCCAATAACAGAAATAAAAAAAGAAAAACAATTTCTTAAGTTGTAATCTCAACATGATGACATCGACAATCTTTGTAAACACCAAAGAGGCAATAACTAACCACCAGCACTACTACAACAAACCCATAGTGCTGCTGATTCAATATGAAAATACAAACAAAAATATAAAATTTTCTACTCATAACATTTGTGTGTGGCAGGAGTTGGAGTTTGAATATTTTATCATAAAACTTAAAACAACAACAGCAACAAACATAAACAAAATATTAGTTTTCTGCAGTTGTTGTAATAAAACCTCAAAAGCAATAAATTTAATGGTCCATGTGCTGTGTGCTTCCTTCAAAAAATTCCTGCATATTGGCATTACATCATCTCGTTAATAATTTTTGTTTTTGTTTACTTGCAAACACATATCAAACAAAAGGAATGCGAGTGAGGGGTTTACTAGAAGAGGGTTGTAAAATAATGGGATTTTTTTTTAGCAACAATTGCAATATTTTTCGGCAGCATAATTTATTGTAGGTGTATGTGTATATGTGTGAGTGCGTATACCTCTCCCTGTCCTAAGCTAAAGTATTGCATATTTGTTTTTGGTTTTCCTCTTGTTAAGGGTCATAACAAAAATGTTAAACAAAGGCTGCGAGAGAGAGACAGAGAAAGGACTAGAGAGGTAGCGTAAGAGTATTTGAATTATTTCAATCACTTTGATTATTTTTGTGTACAAAACATGAGAGGATGCATGCTCTAAATAAGAACAACAACCACTCTTCCTCATACATACACCCACCCACACACACATACGCTCGCTTCATTAAAACTCAATGTGTTCTCAATAACTGTGTAAATAGGCTTTCGTTTCGTTTTTTGTTTTTATTACAGGACACGCGTTATAAATTGCTTGTAATTCAATTCAATTCTTTGTTTTTGTTTTTTTCAGTACAGTTTTGATTCTCTCACTTTTGTTTTAATTGCTTTGTGGCCTTTATTTTAGCTTTACAAAGAGTGTGAGAAGCACATTTTTGAAATGTTTTCATTGGATTTTTGGGGGTTAAAAATTTAAGCGTTTTTTTTATTATTTTCTTTAAATTTGAATTTTATTTGATTTTTTTCCTATTTTTATTTTTAGGTTTTAACTAAGTGTTGATTTACAATGCCTCTTGAACACTTTCAAACAATTGCTGGCACAATCAGACTGAAATTAATTTCGATGCTTTTGGAATAGTACAGTGCGGGAAAAAAGTTGACATATGGTATAATAGCGGGCGGTTTATAAGGTAATTTTAATGTAATTTTAAGTATACAGAACGTAAATTATTTTTAGCTCTCATTTATTAGAATAGCCTAGGAAAGAATTTACAGAATGAATGATGAATTGAAAGATCCAAGTTCGTTAAATATGAGAAAAGCGAAGATTTTGGTATAAATTTGGCATAGTGGTTCGTTTTATTCGTTTGGATAGGAGCCATTTGGCTCTGTGGTACGGCATAAGGTCTATTGCTATGTCCTTACCAATATCAATTGCTCTTTCTACATTCGTTACTCACTGTAACACTAGTGAAAACTTCTCATTGACTAATGAGACCATGATAATTAGCTTAAAGGCAACTGGCCTTTATCGGCCTGTTGTCGGGTGTTGACAACCGAATTCTGGGGACTATCAGTTATTTTCCTTTTCACATCGTTCTGCTAATCGCCTTTAATGCCAATTTACACGATAAGTGTTTTACGTACGTAAAGCCTGAGAGAAAATATTACAGAATTCCATGCGTATTTTAAAAATCAAAGTAAAAATCTTAGCAAAACAAAGTAAAATGCCTGATGTAATGAATTGTGAGGATTTTTAAAAAATTCCAAAAAATAAAGAGAGCCATACGACAGCCTTTTTGCCATCCGTATTTCCTCTCAATGCCGAACGCTCTCATTTCATATTGTGTTTACACGTTACTGTCCTCTCTACACAAGAAACTTTTACACAAGAAACTTGACTTGTACAACTTCCTTGATCGCCTAAATTCTCCTTTAAAGAAATTTATGCCAAAAGGATCTTCCGCTCTTATAAAGAATAGAAATTTAAAAGTTACACATCTTCTAAGCCTCTGCGATGCTTTGGTAAAACAATGTTTGCTCTGTGAAGAGAGGTTATGTTAAAACGCTTTCGTATTACGCGCGGACGCTTATTCCCATAGTTTAAAATCTCTTCCTAGATCCTTAATTAACAACTAGTATAGGCTTGGCTTAGACAACTAGTATGGCTATAAGTATGTATGAAACGGAACTTCAGCTAAGGCGTCGTATCTCCTAACTTCTTTCAATGCAAACGATGGCAAAACGTGGGAGAGGCCATGGTATTCAAAATAGAATCTCTAACGTCAGAAAACAAAGTGGAAAGACTTATAAAAAAAAAGAAGAAGAAAACTGGAAATGTGTTGAAAATTTTTGTGAAAAGCTACTGAGAAGAAAGAAAATTGATCTTGATAGAAGCGGGCTCGTCTCCCAGCGAAAATCATGGGAGTTACCTTGTCGTTTAGCATACTCTACGTCTTCTCCTATTATCAGTTTATCTATACCAATGCCAGTCATATAAGCTTTGAGATACAGAGGTATTTGAATCCCATTCCCAGCATCCCAATAAAGCATAGACTCGCCTAATTTGTAATCATAATTTTTGTTACAGTTGGAGCCTGTAATTTTCATGACAGTCGCCTCAATTTTGCTCTCTTTCGACATGGAATTTAAACGAAAAATTAAAAAAAAAAACCAGAAAAAAATTTATGAAAATAAATTGAAAAATTATGCTCGTTTTTCTTTCATTCCACGAGTATGTGTGCTACAAAACTAAGTGTGGACAGACATTAAACATTCTTTATGAATTCCCGGTCTCAAGACACTGACTGCTGCTTCCACTTACATACACAGCCAGCTATTGTACTAGTCCAAGTGCTAACGTTTAGTAATTTGAAATAAATTGCTTTTTACAACAACAAAAACAGTAAACAACAACAATAAATTAAATTTGTATGTTTCAGTTGTTGCTGCTTATTGTTATTGTGCACTGTGAATAGCATTTTCTGATCGCGAAACGAAGATTAAATGCGATCTCAAATATGTACATACTGCAGTCACGCAGCAGCCATGTGTAAAGTGTAGAGAGAGTGATGGAAAAATATTCCAAAGAATTGTTTCATGGAATAAAAAACGAATTCATACTCAAATCACCACCGCTTGGCGCCATTTTCAATTTGAGGTTAAAACCATCCATTTATCTATTAAAAACAGTCAAAGAAAAATTGCACAAACGACTTGTCAAACTTACTTTTGTTTTCATTAAACCCATGACTGCATAAAGATTTCCAAAGGCTCTCCTTGAATTTATGCATGACTCTTGTGCAGCTTGCTTGTGCAAATGTTTGTGCAAAAATGTCAAACTTACTCTTTACATGAGAGCAAGTCCCATAAGTCCTTAACTTTTCGAATTAAACACAGGGTTTGTGGTTTTATTCTTCAATACACGTACATTCCTTTGAGTTACGCTCATTTTATGCCTTCCAAGCAAGAAGTTTGACGGTGTTATCAAACCAGACTCACGTTTGTGATTTTACAAGAAATCTCTTTCCACCGAGACATTTCTTCAGGTTTGAAAACAAGATTTCCTCATTTGTAGCAAAATCTAGAGAGTAAGAATGATAAGGCGCCATGGAAACCGCACAAGTCTTGCATAGCCCTGTTACAAACCTAACTTGGCCTTTTTTGACGGCGATTTGGTTCCGTTTATAAGCCTGTTTGGTATCTGGCGTATTAAGGGTCCTCATTTGCTAGCGAAATATAAGTCGAAATGCCTATTTTTGTCAACATTTATGCCCGGCTTGATTTATTTTCCCAACATATTCCAAACCTAGATAAACCTAGACAATCTTTCTCACTAAACAATGCTTCTTAAGCACATTTTTAATTTTTTTGCTACATTTTTACAACAAATTCCCGCATCCCTTCAAATATATTGGCCATTGCGCTCTCATAATAAATAAGCAACTAATGGACTTACGAGTTCAATAATCTTTCTAGTGATGCCAAGCAATTTATTATGAATCTAGTGCAACGACTGCCCACAACATCAATTTGCGACAATCTACGATAACAGTTTGCAAAACGACATCAAATTGACTCAAAACACACTTAAACACTGCGCTCATAACAGCAACCGTTCATGATGACAGCAACTTAAACTCATTGTCACTTGGTTGTTGTGAAGTGATGGCAGCTGCAGCAACATAGCCCGCTACTGATGCTAAACTGTTAAGGAACTTGATGCGTTTACACTAATCAGAATAGAATTTGTTGAGAATTGAACGGCTCCACGACCATTAAATCAGTGAGTGGGTTGATCCAGTTCTCAGCTGATTTGCTTGCAGAGATTCTCTTATGTTGCATTCAAAGATCGGAGATTGAAGTGATGTGTTAAGGAAGATGGGCGGGCAGATTTTAATGGGGAGTCACTGAAAAAAATTTCTCCAACATTTTGCCACCGAAGAAACTTCGAAAGGAGCGGACTCTACAACATTTTCGCGGACACTCGAGGGTGTCCTCGTTGCTGAAGTTTATGCCATCGAAAGATGGGCTCAATTTAACTTTGACAGGAAGTACAAAGAGTTTATGAAGTCGCCGTAGTCTAGTAGGTAGTGCGTTGGTTTATTAGACGCAAAAGCCTGGGTTCGAGCCCCAGGCCAGGCATCAAAGATAAAATACAAAAAAAAGTATTTTTTCGGCGACTTCCTCTCAGTAGATTTCTGACAAAAACTCTGAGAGTAAATAAAAATTGCCATGAAAAGTTTCTCAATAAAAAAAAATCTGTAGGTCCCACCACTCATGTATAAAATTAACACACACAACATAAGTGGTGCGAGAAACTAGGACGTTGTACAATGGGTCAATTCGACCTCTGGGTACTGTACTTGTCTTAATTGACAAGTACACGTCCTCTAACGTAACCTAACCTAGTACAAAGAGACCGGAACATAGCAAACCTAGCTTACTAGTAGGCTGCCATTCGGCAGGTAGGTCCTATGATGTTAACTGCACATTAGTAGTAGAATCATCCAGCCACAGAAGGGAAATACGGTCACTCTCCCAGATCATGTAGGAATTCATGGCAATGAGCAGGCAAATGAGCTTCCCTAAGATGGAAGCTTCCACAGTGTTGATGTAGTTCTAGGAAGAGAGAAGAGGAGTCAGTGAAAAGGAATACGAAGCGAAGCGTAGACTCTTCTTCAGCCAAAGTATAGAGGGAAGAGATATGATTCAAATCTATCGGAATATGTAGCAGAAGCCTTTGCCATAAATGTAGAACACGTAGTTACAACTTGGCGCGGCATTAATGCGTTTCAGAAAGAGACATCTGAATACTTATTGAGTACTAGGTAAGGACGTACCCTTACTAATAGCGAATAGCATTCCGATATTTATCAGAAGCATTATAGGCAGACTCTGCATAGTTTGTAAGCGATGCTATAAATGTCTGGTCCTTGCTTTAATGCGCAGAGGGCTGTCATAAAGCATATTTCCAACTTCTTCTTTGGTTTCAGATTTTTTTGTTGCCCTATTTCCAGCGATTGCTCTACATTACAGGTTCTAGACTGATAGTGTTGCCAGCTTTCTTTGACTAGAAACAACACTGTCTGTAAAGATTTATAAGACCACTGTGTTGTAGGCAAAGCATTTAGGAACTTTGCTTATTATTTACTAAGAGGTATCGTCTTTGGGCATTCAGGAGGCTTTTGGGTGGCTTATTTGGAACAGTCAGTCGGTAGAATCTATGACCCATGTTCTGCTGCCAGTGTGAACATACACCCTCGGATTATAAATATAAAATTAAATGAAATTTTTACTCATACTTGACCAATGCTATCCCGCACTCTAAAGTGATCATAATTTTCGATAATAAAGCGCGAGCATTTTTACAATTCGCCAGCCATTCATTATTTAAAGAATTTAAAGCATTTTTTCGTTTTATTAAAATTGTAATGAAAAGAAAAGGAAAAATAGTTTGAAAAAAAAAAAATTGAAGAAATACTCAACATTATGCATTGAATTAAGAAACAGAAATCAGAAAGAGAGGGAGAAAGAGAGATATTTGAAAAGCAGAGTTTCCCAAATAAAAACTTAAAAGAAATAGAATTCGGTTTGCAAAGTAAGACAGTCACTTGAGAGATTTCAATATTACGTTATCGATTATATTTCAAGCTAAGTTTAGCTTTCGTTAATATAGGTTTATAACAGTCTTCTCCAGCCAAACCTAGCTTGCTTTTAGTTACCTTGGAGTGCCTAGTCTACGTATACGTTTTATGTAGTGTTCTCCTCAAGACTTTTGAATTTAGTTGCAGTTTAGCATTTGAAATTTTGGGTTTCCTATTGAAAATAATAACGCATGATGCATGTTAAGAACTTCAGAAGTTACAGTAACTAGCATCATCTCCTGCAAATGGTCCGGTTCATTTAAGATATGAAGTGTTCCCAAACGTTCGAAATTTCATTGGGTTCAGACATCACATCTGATGCCTTGCTTAGAACTTTTAATTTTTGGTGATTTCTAGAGAAAGCACCACAGTGCTTGATCTTAAACCCCATCAGCCAAGATTCGAACCCAATTAAAGGCTAAGAATTTTTCATCAACGTTCCTCACCATTGTACTCAATACAGCTACATACCCTTCAATACATATTCACAGAGTATGTAGCTTCTAGGTAACATCAAATGGCAACCCTATCATTCTAAAATATACTACAGTAGACTGGACGTGCATGCCTATCTGGCAGGTCGCTCAACTGAAATGGCTACACTTGAAATATTAATAAAAAAGTTGGAAATCCTGGAGCAGGTTTGCTTTCGTGCTAGTGCCGTGTATAACGGACGGTACACTGGATGAATTGAAAATCCCTGATTAAGCTATGTAAGCAGTCGTGATTCTAGGCTCGAAACTGATCTAAAAGCGCCACTTGGAACATGGAACAACGCTTCTTATAAAATGTTCGGGTGTCGGGCGTGCAGAGTACATGTCGGTAGTATTGTGGCTATGTATGCTCATGAACATACACGTCCCCTTCGGCGGCTATCCTGGAATCGGCCGTAAGAAAGTGAAAGTGTGATAACTAAACAATTGAAATTAGTCGAGCATTCAGGTTGTCGACATTAAACATTAGCGATTTCGATTCTATGCAAAGAAAAGGTTCACTGATGAAACATTTCCTTCTTCCTTTTTTTTTTTTTGGATATAAGGTTGTAGACCTTTTGCTGATTTCTTTTTCTTAGGTGATCAGCAACAAATTGAGAGGAAACGAAAGATTTAAACGATTTACAGGTTGTTAACCTGTGTGCAGAGAGCTTTAAGCAATTGTAGGTTAATGTTGTCTAGAACTGTTGTCGTGTAAAGATCAAGAATATGTATTACACAGCATGTCAGCATAACAGTGCTGCTACACGGTTGAGACACTTCCTCCTTGCTGGGTGATGTTTTGACCTCAGACTGGGCATGTAGACAAGATTTTCAGGATCTTGGAAGAATACAGATCATGGTATTTTTTACTTCACCTCTGTTTTCAATTGGATGCCAAAAATTGTCTCCACTATCCCTTTTAAAGGGTGTTTTTTATAGAGGTATAGAACTTTAAGTTGCAATAAAACAACGATGGATTATTCGATTGACATGAATTTTATTTATCCGAAAGATAATCTTGTCGCATTACATTTTAAATATGATTTCTGGCATATGACCGCTACAGCTGGCGCGGATGTAGTCCAATCTCGACGTCCAATTTTCGATGACTTTTTCCAACATTTGTGGCCGTATATCGGCACTAATACGGCGAATGTTGTCTTCCAAATGGTCAAGCGTTTGTGGCTTTACCGCATAGACCCACAGAAAGTAGTCTAGCGGTGTTAAATCACAAGATCTTGGAGGCCAATTCACAGGTCCAAAACGTGAAATTATGCGGTCACCAAACGTGTCTTTCAATAAATCTATTGTGGCACGAGCTGTGTGACATGTTGCGCCGTCTTGTTGAAACCACATCTCCTGGACATCATGGTTATTCAATTCAGGAATGAAAAAGTTAGTAATCATGGCTCTATACCGATCACCATTGACTGTAACATTCTGGCCACCATCGTTTTTGAAAAAGTACGGACCAATGATTCCACCAGCCCATAAAGCGCACCAAACAGTCAGTTTTTCTGGATGTAACGGTGTTTCCACATACACTTGAGGATTACCTTCACTCCAAATGCGGCAGTTTTGTTTGTTGACGTAGCCATTCAACCAGAAGTGCGCTTCATCGCTAAACAAAATTCGCTTATGAAAATCGGGAACAACGGTATTCTCGTTTTGGGCTCATTCGACGAATCTACGCCTTACTTGATGATCGTTTGGCTTCAATTCTTACACGAGTTGGATTTTGTAAGCACGCAAACCAAGATCCTTCCGCAAAATCTTCCATGAAGTGGATGGACACAGATCCAATTCCTGTGCTCGATGGCGGATGGACTCATTCGGGTCTTCCTCAATGCTACGCTCTACAGCAGCAATAGCTTCTTCTGTACGCACCGTACAGCGTCTCTGGGGATGCGAGTTATCAATAAGAGTAAACGTGGTGCGAAAACGTTCCATGGTTAAAAGAATTAACTGCTCTGATGGACGATTTTGTCGACAATAAAATGGACGTAGTGCGCGATACGTTTTCCGCACAGAACCATTATTTTCGAAATAAAATTGCACTATTTGCAAGCGTTGTTCAGGCGGAGTCTATTCATAATGAATTGCCAAACCAAACTGAGAATAAATCACTTGACAGCTGTTAAATCGGTCGCCATCTTGAAAAGTAATGCCAACTTAAAGTTCTATACCTCTATAAAAAACACCTTTCATTATTGTTCAAAAAACCTTCACATTAGGCCCTTCAGAAATTTTAATATAAATTCTGTCCAATGTAAGCGCTAACCTCCAGCCCTACACGAGAGTTTCATTTCTGCGAATTGAGAAGCTCTGCTTTGTTTTCTTATGGGAATTTAAATTACTCTCGTAAAAATATGGTTTGTGCATTGGACGGACTGTTTCTGATGGTTTTTTCTTTTTCTTCATCTTAATTGTTAGTTTCCCGTACAACAATTTGAAACATTTTCTTTTTCTTATTCCCCATCTTTATTTCATCAATCTTACTTCTGAAATAGTCTTCATCTTCAATCTTATGCTGCGCCACCAATTCATGCAATTGCTGTGCACAAGCAAGCAGCAGCTGAATTATTTACGAATTGACTGACTAAACGACTGAATGAATGCCTAACTTGCTGACTGCACATCTTTCTTATCATCAACGTTATACTACGTTATCGTTGGCATTGTAGTCGTGTATAGTCATCATTGCTGTGTTTTCATTCTATTGATGATGATTGTGATGAAATGAAAAAGAAAATAAGACAGACAGTCAGGCAAGGCAAGACAAGGCACGGCAACATAATTATGGAATTACGGAATTTAAGCTTTTCGTAACGTTCATGTTGATTAAGAATTTCCTTTTTCACAATTCACACTAAAATAGTGTTGCAGTTGCATTCATTGTTGCGGTTCTTTTTAATTCTAGAAGAGCTTTTCATGTACAAACAGCTCTTCGGAGTTCAATGATTTCGATTTTAATTTGTAGGTGGAAGTAGTTCCAGTACATTCCAAAAGGCATTGACACATAAAAGAAGGTTGAAAAAAAACCCTCGTGAAAGATGGACTTGATAGTGCCCTAAAAGCTATTACAGTAGACTTTAGGCATCTTTAAATGACAACAAGCGGAACTTAGAACTAAGCATCAATGATCGTTTCTAAGGTTTTTCAGAAACAAGACATGTAGATTACATTGCAGTCATCGCCAACCCATGAGGATAAACAAACTTAGGGCACGAAAGGCCAATTGCGCTAGCACAGTCGTTCATTTCGTCTAGTGTTGGAACCATTCTCAGCTTTCAATGACACCATTTATACTCCCAAACTCTATTCTTGACAGGTCAGAGAAATAATCTGCATAGTGGAGCCTCAAGCACTTCCTTGTCTTTTCCGTTTCTGCAATTCTTGCATGACCACTACCAATGCATTTCGCATCAGTATACAGAATACACTGCCCAGTTATAACTCCCATAACTATGCTGAGCCAGCCCCTTTGGAGTTTCAGTAGGGTTTCCGTGGGCCTCTTATCTAGTCTTGGTGAGATTTTCTGCGCTATCTTGTCTGTACGCGAATCTACTGTTATCAATTGTAATATCACAGTTTCTCAAAAGTGGTCCGAGTTCACCCGAAAGTTCGATCGTCACACCACATCTGGCCTATTAATGTGCTTTACAGTTTCCCTTAATACCGATTTCCATATAATTTGAAAATGTGCTACAGTGGCATTTGTTTGAGATACTTCCGTTAGTCGACAATCGACTGAACGATTATTAAATTAGACTCTTGTGCTGTGACAATCGTCTGGCTATCAGAAAGTATGGCCAGGTATAGCCAACGCATATGGCTGCAAGGCACTACACTTGTCCGCTGGCCTTATCGAGTGACAACTCCGAAAAGCCGCCTTCACCCACAACTATATTCAATTATTATTGTCATGCAGATGTGGTACAATGTATCAGTCATACGGTCTATTGTACGGTCCTTGATCCTATTGCACTGAAGAATTTTAAGATGTTGTTTGACGCCAGTAAGGATAACTTCCTGCCTAGACCTTCATTCGCAACCAGGTGTTTCCTTCTGAGATATATTAACGCGGCACACATTAACAAATATTTATTCTGATGATTTATTATCGTCATCACAGAATCTGTATATTGGATGCGCTATGATTCCTAGTCTGAATAAGTGTTCTTCTCGATTGCAATGCATAGCCAAAGTCCTGTTACTACCCTGTGGTTATTTCTGCATAATCTGATGCATGAGTCAAATCTTTCATCATTGTAATTAACCAACAAACGTTTAGATTTCGTCAAACCCATTTGAAATAGTATATGCCTCTCTCCACCTTCACTTACGCTAAGTTTACCCTTCCAAACATCTGCTCTCAGTCCACAGGGTGGGTTTGGGGACCTGATTGTGAGATAGTATTGTTAAGTCACGACTTTTGCCCTTCGTGTCTATCCATGTTGGATTGAGGACACCTTCGATGGTGTAGAATCTACAATATAGATTGTCGCTTGGAAGATATCCACGAGTTTTCCATGTGTTCCAAATACCATTTGTTTTCAGTTACAGTTTTAGAAGTAAGGTGGTAGACTTGTTGGACTTCAAGTTGTTGACATTCTTGAACTAGATACATACAACCAAATTGCTATAAAAGCTCAGTTTAGTAACGGTGCTCTTAGTTTTAAACAAAAATATATTTAAGATTTCAAAAAAAAATTTAAATTTAAAATTTTTTCCAAATAAACATTACAGCACTGTACTTGAACACTCCACATACAACATACCTACAATAAATCTCAAAGGCTTTGTTTTATTACACGTGTGTGTATGTATGTACATGCATATATGCGTAACGAGAACAGTTTTCTGTATTTTTTTTCTGCTTGTTTGTAAACAAATTCAGTTTTCAACGTTAACCAACACTAAAGCATGGGCAAATAAAACCAAAAACAATTCTTCTTACAGGCAAATGTGAAACAAAACAAAATCAAAACAAAACACAAATAATTTTGAGAGACTGAGAGAGCAAACCTCTCTCGTATGCTACGAATTGTAGAGTAAAACATAATGAAAAACTACAAAATAACAAAGTTATCGTTTTGATGGCAAGCAAGCAATCGGTTATCGGTTACTAAACTCTTCGGAGAAATACTGTGGCTTTGTAGTTTCGTGCGAGTTGTAGTCGAGTGTAGACGTATTGTAAATAAGTGACGGAGTGTTTGTAACAAAAGAAAAGAAATTTCTTTTTTGTTAATCTTTTTTAAATAGATAGAAAAAGATTTTCTCCAATATTATTAAAAGCAATATCTTATTGAAAAAAAGAAGCTGATAAATAAAGCAATTGTTTTATAAGGAAAAAAGAAAGAAATTGTAGTAAAAAATTAAAGATATATAAGCAAAAAAAAATTTTCCTTGCAAAATCAAGACAAGACAAGAGAAACGAAGCAAAAAAAAAAAAAAGAAAAGCCAAAAAAAGGCGCAGTCTTTGGTGGCTGTGATTTTTTCTTTTCGTTGCCAGACGACTTTAATAAAGGAAAAGCGATATAAATTGTTTAATAAATCATTAAAAAAAACACAACTAAAGTGTAATTAAAACATTTAAAACATATTGAAATAAATATTTGCAATCACACAGTTATTTAAATTGAAAAAAAAAGCAAAGAAAACGAAAATCTCAATATATTGCAAGAGAGCTGCATAAAATAAAAAAGGTGTTGTCAATTGTTTTGAAGAAAAAAAATCAAGTGAGAGGCAAAAAAAGAAATAGTTTTATTTAAAACCCGTAATATTTTGCAAGTGAAACCTTAAAAATATTTTCTTAAGACAACAACAACAACAACAAATACACGCTTGTACAGAAATACACGAGAAAAAATACAAGAAAAATCATGTCTATTAAGCAATAGTGGTGTGTGTGTGTGTATCGTTTTATATTTTCTTTCGTTTCTTTGTTTGTTTCACATTTTAAAGAAAAATGCATTAAAAAAATTATTTTAAGCTGGAAATATTTAAAATATTATCATGCAATAAACCTATAAAAATAAAAAAGTAAATAGTGTTATGTGGGAAATTATAAAACAAATAAATTAAAAATAAAATATTTATTAAAAATAAAACCCCCAAGCAAACTAAAACAAGTGAAAGTTTTTACTTCTTCTTTTTATAAATTCCATAAAAATAAACTCAAATTGTATTAAACAAAAATTAATTAAAACGAAAATATTCATCAAATATATTCAACAATTACACAGGATTATTATTAATTAATTACAAAAGAAAGGTAAGTTTTTTAATGCTTTAAAATCTTAAACAATATAACTTGCAAGAAAAAAAAAAAAACGTGAAATTGACCTTTGATTTTGAGTCTTCTTTGTGTTTTTGTTGTTGTTAACTATACTCTCCTTTCCTGCCTCTCTTGTAATACACGAACTTCTTTCCTTCTCTCGCGTTTTTTTTCCTGCACCAAGTATTTGCACAATGCAAAAAGGGCGCTCCTTTTTTCTTGCCAATTCCTTTTTGTGCTTGTCATTCTTTACCTTTTTTTGTTTGCTTACCATAAGCAAAGCTTTTCAAACTGTTTTTCCATCACTTGTTTTTGCCTTTTTGTTATTTCGTGTTGTTTTTTTATTTTTCTCCTGCATAGTTGTTGTTTTGTTTTAATTGGAAACACAAAAACAGTGTTGCAGTATTTATATGCTGGAAAGATGAAAAACGTTAATTTGCTGCAGCATCTCTGGATTACAAAGCTGTTTTTAAATATTTTGTAATAAATTAATTGAGATAAATTATTAATTAATTAATCCTTTAAATGTCTCCTGTGTATTTCTTCAATTTTAATTACAATCTGATCTTTTTTCTGATTTTGCTTATACCGGCTAATTTTGCCACTAAATATTCGTTAATATTTGTTTAATTTTTTTCACTTTATTTGTTTGTAAAATAATAAATTCCAAAAATTTTTGAGGATGAATTGCTTTTAAGCAACTAACCTTCTGGATTGCAATTCTTTTGACAGAATTACGCCCTAGCGCTTTTCTCGCTATCCATGTTAGGCGTACGGCAGTAACAGTTTAACGCAACCTCGGGACTACCGAATTTTGATATGATTTTTTATTAAAATTCTTCTTTCTTAATTGGTCTTTCCAAACCTTTAGTCAGGTTTACATCCTAGCTTCTCAAACCACACATGTTATGTCAGTGTTAATTATATCCATGAGTATCGGGATACCTACAGTTTAAAGTCGACAAATAACGGCAGTTATTGAGTTATACCTACATATTAAAGTCGACCAATAACGACAGTTATTGAGAAAATTTTTGCCAGAAAGCTGTTGAGAGGTAGTCACCGCAAGAAATATTTTTTTCATATTCCGCTTGCATTTATAGAAGTTCTACTAAAAATTCTCCAGTTGGCTCTTATCTGCATCATAAGACGTATCTGTGACCACGATGTACTTTTATTCCGGTGTCCAACCTCTACTGACCAAGCATAAGGAGTTTCTTTGGCGATTCATATTATGCTTACTTTGAGGATTATACTGCAAGCAAGTTGCTATTAAATTTGCGATTGAACCTGAATATTCTATTCATATGTCTCTTATCATATCTCTTTCTTTCTACTGCATGTATTCTCACTTTAACCCTATTAAACCCAGTCCATACATTTACTGATCACACATATAGCGGGCGCTGAAAAACCTCTTACCGAATAAACGTATAAAACCAATAATTCTATCCTGGTTTCATACTCCAGCTAGTGTTACCTACTTCCCATGTTTTTTTTTTTTGTAATGTCCCTTTAGCTTCGTTTTTTTTTTTTTAATTAAATGTTTCTCCCTTTTTCTCTGATTATCTTTTTCTTTTGCTTTTTTAATATGAAATTGGAGACTTCATAGAAACTAGAAAAATAAAGAAAATTTCAAAGATTACCGAACAATATTTTTACTGATTAGGGCAGGGACCGTAAATAAATGAACAAAAAAAAAAAAAGAAAAAGAAGAAAAAAACCGAAACAAAATATACAATATCGGCGTAGAAAATAATCTTATCAGCTGCTGGAATTTCTTAAACGAATTAAATTTCAAATACGGCTGAGACAGTCAATTAAAAAAAAATTCTTCAATCTCTTACGACGAGATTTATGGGAACAAATTTTTATGTTTCTATCACAGATCCCTAAAAACAGAGCTCCCCCTTTCTTATCATTTGATTTGTTCTTTGAAAGTGTGTTCGATTTATCTGCACCATCGCCCACGGAAAACGGGCGATAAATGTGATGATTTTCAATGGTTTTCCCCTCTCTATTTTTTCTTTCTGGGATTTTTTTTCCCAAGTTTATTGTTGTTTGACATTTTTAAGGTTCATTTTTCATTGTAGATTTTTCACCATTTTAGAAATAAAAACAAACATAAAAATGAAATTAAAAATAAAAAACAAAAAAATTCGCACAATTTTCTGTTGGCATTTTCACTCATCGTCTGGTTAAATTATTTTTAAAATTAAAATTAAAAAAAAAAAAAATAAATAAAAAAACAAGCGATTGTGGGCCGTATAGTCAGCAGTGTGTCATTGAAAGTTCTAAAGACCTTTAAAATCAAAACATTGAAATAATAGTGGTATTCACAGGTAAACAAACTGTTAAGCGAAGAGCAACTAAAAAAATTAAGGTGTGCGCATTAATAAACTGTATACAGATTGCAAAGAATTATTACCGTCACTTTGTTTTTGTTAATTATATGTCGCGGAAGGTCGGGTTAGGTTTGAGGGGCACTTTTTGAAGAGGTTAGAAGTGAACCCAGTTGTAGTAAAATCACTGTGCTTCAATTATAAATAAATAGTGCTGGAATACGGCGCAAGATCTAGATTAGTAGGCCACTAAGGTTTGTTACAAGTGAATGGGCAAGCTTTATGGTTACAAATCCCATTTCTTTTGTTCAGTTGCCTTGTGATCTTCTGACTCAGTATTAGCAGCCCGTAGAGGTCACTCTTGTTTACACCAAATACGGGGCATTACCTGGATATCGTGTATATTCGCATGGTGAAACGATTGCAGAATTGTAGTCAAATCTCTTCCCACCCTGGAATCAAGAAATTGTCGTTCGGAACTAAATTCAGAGTAATATGCCCAATTGACATTTTCTTGTCAAATCACACAGTAGTCTGCTGTCAATTCTCGTCATTGTATGATCAAACTTTGACAGGAGTCAACTGCTGCATGAGTGTTAGAAGAAGTCTTATTGCCTTTTCAGAGAAGGTAATTTTTAAAAGACATGGATTCACCCTATCTTATCGTTTGAGTGCTTAATGGGTTAAGTCTAAACATAAACTCACACAAACACCCGTATTTGTGTAGTTTTGCAATGCTGCTGCTGGTTTTTCTCTATTGTTTTGGGTATTAGCGCAGGTAATTATTTTTTTTAATCAATGTTGACCTCTTCGCATTTAATTAAACAAATTGAAAACATTAAAATAAAATCAACACAAAAACAAAAATAATTGAATGAATTTTATTACAAAAACGTTGAAAAAGCAAATAAAAACAACCAAATTAAATTGCCTATGCATTTACACAAGAGCAGTCACTATTGCACACATACATACACACAGTAGTCTCTGGTCATAAAAATAAATCAAATCAAATTGGTTTGTGCGTTTGTTTGCTGCTGCTCGTTTGTTTATTTATGGCCACGACTATATTTTCATGTCTTGTTTTGTCTTGTTTTAGTTGGCTTTTTTACACGAAACAGAAACTCAAAGCGCTGACCAAATTTACAAATCAGTCAGTAATTTAGTCAACCAAACGACGAACCACATTCAATTCAAGTCATCCATAATATTGTTGGTATTGTATGCCGCCGATGATTTTGAAATTCCAATTTTGTTACAAAAAACAGCGCACACACACACACTGATACACAAAAACAAAACAAAAAAAAAAAGAGAGAGAGAAGCATTATTAACTCTTGAGTGTCTCTTGTTGTATATTTTTCTTGTATACTATATGGCAGTTACTGTTTTTGTTTGTATGCATTTTTGATGCAAAGATTTCGTAAATACAACGAACAACTAACTATGTCAGCCAGCAACTGTGTATGACGACAATTTAACCGTTTTATTTTAACAATTATTTTTCAACTTCTAATAAATTTTGTTGTTATTTTCTATTTTTGTTGAAATATTCTTTTTTTTTTTTTGCTATGGTTGTCTTTATATTCGTGTACAACAATAAATATTTCGTTAGCGGTTTTTACTTTTCGTAACACAAATATTCATTCATATTCAGTCATTGAACTTTTTCAAGAACACCACCAAACATATGCTGCTACTTATTATTGTTTTTTTTGTTGTTGTCGTCGTTTTTTTTTTTGGATGGCTTCTTATTAAAAAAAAAAACTTCTAATACCACTTTAGCACTACAATTCTTCTTTCTCTCTCTCTAAGTCTTTTCTCCGTTGAACAGCGTTGCCGGTAATTTAAAAAAAAAACTTTTTATACAAAAGTATCGACATTTCTAAAGGAAACAGGTGCCCTCTATTGGTGTTTCTTTGCTACTTTTGCCCGAGACTAATAAAATACAATATTTTTTTTAAAAATAAAAAAAATTTCGTGTTATTATTGAATTTATTTAGATTTTGAATTTTTCGAAAAAAAACTTGTTTTTTTTAGAAAACAACTTTAATGAGAACTTTTTCGCATCTCAAAAAACTTGGGCGATAGGGAAAACTTGGCAAATGGCAACGCTGCCGGTGAATGATAAGTGATCTCTCTCACTCATGTTTTCCCTGATTATTTCTCTTGAGAAATATTATTAAATGAAGAAGAAAAGCCTGTGTTGTTGGAAAGAACGGAACAAGAACAAAATCAACAATTATGTATAATATTTCTTTATTATAATGGCTGAGTAATAATATGGTTGGAGTAGTTGTTTACCTTTATTGACAAATAAAACAGTGTGTCAATTGTAAAGAAGAGTTTATAAGCGGCTTACTGTTTTATTTTCAAAGTGTAATGATGAACGATTTTTGATTTCAAAAATTATCGAAACATTTCTATATTAATTTAATCGATAATCGAATATTTCTGCAGAAAATTAATTATTAAAATGCGTTGTAAATGTAATGTATCAAAATTTTCATGGGAATTTTATCGATTACAACATTATACCATAAGACTTTCATTGAAATATTTCGAAACGTTAAATTTTCTAAAGATAGTTTACCGACAATAATAATCTCTTAAAAAAATTTATCAAATAAATCAGATTTTTGTCGTAAAATTTTTTGGTACATACTCAAGATATTTTTTGATAACTAGTATTTTACAATGAAAGTTTTTCAAGTGCCAAGAATTTTCTACAGAGCAATTTTTCCCACTGGAATTATGAATTTATTATGTGTTTTCTACAAAAACTTTTTCGATAACTATTTTAGAAGTTAATCAATTACTAAGATTTTTTATGCAAAAATGTTTAAATAATTATGAAGGGATAACTGGAAATGCCAAACACTAAGATTTACTAACGATAACCTTTCGATAACAACGTTTTCTGAATCATTTTTCGATAACTAACTTTTTTTATTAAAAAATTCCGTATAACTAGCACTATTTAAAAAACACTTCGATTTTCAAAAAAAATTTCCGATAACATAAATTTTTTTAAGGAAATTTTGCGATAACTAAGTTTTTTTTTGGCAAAATTTTCGATAATTAACATTTACTTAAGAAAAGTTTAAGATAAGTTAAATTTGCAGGGAAAAATATTATTCTCTACAAAAAATGTATTGATACTAAATTTTTTTTATCGTATATTTATTTATTCCCAATATTTTTTATAGAAAATTTATCGGAAATGGTACCTTTTGTACAAATTTATCGCTCCTGTCCTATAGAACATTTTTGAGAAAACATTTACCTTTTCTCCTTTGTTTTCCTTACATTTTTATAGAAAATCTATGCACAATAACAATATACACAGCAAATGTAACGATAACTAGAATTTCTTTAATAAATAAGTAATAAATTTATCGATAAAAATAAATAAATTTTAAGGTCAAAAGTTTTTGTAGAAATTTTATCGATAATGGAATATGTTTTTATAAACAATTTATCGATAATTATTTACTATCTATAAAAAATTTTCGGTTTTATGGGTAATTCAAATTTTCAACAGAAATTTTATCGATAATTTAGCTATAAAAATTATTTTTATACATAATTTTTCTATAAAAATTATGATTTTCTATGGAAAGTTTACCGTTAATTAGTTTTCTTTCAAAGCTACAACGATTACTTTAATTTTAGTTTTTTCTCTGATTTTTAACTTGCCTTAGTTTTATTATTCGTGAGAAAACTGTCATAAAAATCTGTTTAAATAAATTGATAATTTTATTTTGATACTAAAATTTTAAAGTTTAGTGCTGTGGTAGGGGGATTGCAATGAAAATAAATTGATAAAAATCATTGAAAACTCAAAGAGTACTTAAATTCATGGTGATTTAATTGTTGCTGCTTGTTTTTCTATGATGGAAATAACCAAGCCATGCACCAAGAAACACCGGAAATATTTTTTCTACTCCAAAGAAACAAAATGAAAAAGAAAAAACAAATTACAAAAAAAAAAAAAAAACTGTTGGACACTGAAGTTAAAATTAAAAATCCACCAGCCAGCCAACCAATCAACACTTTAGGGGCCACATGTGTATGAGCAGCGCCCGTTTGCTTAGTTTATTAAAAAAAACAAATAAAAACGACTTAAAAGTGAAAGTCTTCTTTTTTCGACTTCTCTTTTGAACAACACGTCGTTGTATATACCCACCGTTTTTTTTTATTTTCTCGTTTTTCCAACTCCATAATGATGATAAAAAAATAATGAATGAATGAAGTTGTTGAGAGTATGTATTTCGCTGAATTTATTTAAAATTTTTTTCATTCATTTTCATTAAAAAAAACACCATATTTTTAAGTGTGGAAAAGTTCACTGAAGCTTGAAAAAAACTATTTAAATAAATAAAAAATAATAAGCATTGGTTTATGGTAAAAAAAACACAAATATTTGCATGAATACGTATATAAAACAAAGTAAAACTCTTTGGTACCCTGGTACCAGGAGTTATTTTGAATGCAAATATTTTCCAACAGGATAATTTTTCGTAAATAAATTGTAATTAAATAAATTGACGAATAATTATTTAGTATACACAAACATTTTACAGAAACTCTTATTAGTTGAATAATTTGTATTACAAAATTTTTGTTATCCAATATTTTTCTGAAGGATTTTTTCGAAGGATTTTTTTTTTGAAATATTAATCATCGAAAAATTTTATCTAAAAAACTTTACTTATCGCATAAATGTTCTTTAAAACATTAATATTATCAATAAGTTCTCTGTGTAGAAAATTTACTTTACAGAAATATGTAGAAAATAGCAGTTATCGATTTATTTGCTTTAGAAATAATTCCTTTAAAAATATCTTATAAATAGATTTATTTAAAATGCCGTTATCGATTAACAAGCCTTAGTTATTGAAAATTTTTTTACATAAAAATGTAGAATAGATAGATTCTTTCGAATATTCGAATATTCTTTTCGATTGAAGGATTGATTTGCGAACAATAAGTTTTCTATACGAAATATTGATGCATTTTTTTTATATGAAATTCTAGGTTTAACAAGTTCTGTTATGGGAAAGTTTATTTAAAGTAATATTTTTTATCGATAATTTTTTTTTTTTTTAGAAATTCTTGAGTATCGAACAGTTTCGTTAGAAAACTCTAGTTGCTATGGACATTTTTAATGAATTTTTTTTCACAGAGATTTTTACAATAATCGAATATATTTACAGAAAATCTCATTTACCGAAAGATTTTCTTAAAAAAATTTCAGTTATCGAAATATTTTCTTTAGAAAATTACAGTTATCGAATTTTTTTTTCGGAGATCGTAGTTATCGCAAAGTTTAGTAAGCGAATTACAATAAAAAAATACATTTATCGGTCAATTTAAGCCTTGTTAACAGTGAAAATTTGTCAGATTTTAAGTAAATTGAAAATTTCAATTATAAACAATTATAGCAACTTTAAGTGGATTTCTTACATTTTCATTGTTTATAATATAGCTGTAGAAAGAAAGAACCCAAATGACAATTTAATAAGCTTGCTTACAGGCAAACTGTGTTATTAATTCGTACGAATTTGTATAAAAGTTTCTTAAAATGATAACATCATCTTTGTTGTCTTTTTTATAATTATTTGTATTTATATTTTAACAATTGTTTTATTTTTCTATTATTTCATTTTTTTTTGTTATATTGTTACCTGTGGCTTGTTTGTTTTGCCTTTAAACGGAAATAGCGACACGACAAAAAATTGAAAAAAAAGAAACGGTTCTAACAAAAAAAAAAAAAAATATATATTTCCTATTGACAAATTTAATATTTTTTTATTATTATATTTAATAATGGTATATAGTACCCATGTGCTTATAAACCATAGACTGTTATTATAAATATTTTTATATTTCATATAATTACCAATAAAACGGAAATTAATAATAATTTTGTATTATGGAAGAAGGGGAAAAAAATTTAAAAAGAGAAATCATTTTGTGTTAAGAATTTCAAGTTTTACAATTAAATTTGTATTTTTTTTCTTTCATTATTATACGGTGTTACACATTTTCGTTTTTACCGCATTTTAAATTAAAATCCAAAATTATCAATTTTTTCTAATTACAAATTAAAAGCGAAAAAAATTTTTTAACAGGTTTTCTAATTAAAAATTATCAATAAATTCTCGTGAATTTTTAAAATCCTTATGGTTTCAATACCAGTTCATTTTGATAATTCTTAAATGATTTTATTTTTGATTTATTTTAATGCATATTTTTTAATAATTTTGTTAATTTATGTAAAAAATAAAATAAATATTACTTGAAGAAAAATTCAGTTACTTTTATTCAATAAAACAACAGCCTTCTTAAATAACATAATTTCTCTCTTGCAAAATCGTTATTAAAAGAATCGCTTAAGCAGTTCATACATATGTACCTATGTGTGCGTGCGTACTTAGTATGTATATTGAAATCCAACATTAATTGCAAATGTATTGTGTTGTACTGTTTGTTTATTTTGAGTACAAATTCCATGGTATGATATTACCAACAACAATATCGACAATAACAAATTCAACGGAATTGTCTAATTGACAACAATAACACCAACAATACAACAATACTGACGCCATTAAAAAACAGCAAACAAAGCTCAACTCTACACAATACAATACAACACAAATCAAGTACATTTGCACTACTGAGCACATACACACACGCGCTTAAACATTTCAATATGAGTGCGTAAGAACAAGAGTGAAGGAGCGTTGTAGCTGTAGTAGAACCAAAACAAAAATAAACAAAAACTGGAAATTCCTGAGGCAATCTCTTCTTAGAATAACAAAAACAAAACCAATAACAAAACATAACATATTTTATTAAATGATGATGATGATGATGGTATATAGTGGCTTGACCAAAAGCGTTGCCAGAGTTATAAATAAGTATGTATACATACTAAATTAAATATTTTGATTTCATCTCCACAAGAAATTTTTTCCTTAAACCATTAATCATTTGAAATTCCGCCCTTTTTTTTACAATAACATAAATATTGTGTGTTGTATTATTAATATTTATTTGTTTATATTTTTTGTGTGTTCGTTCGTTTAGATTTTTTTAATTGCTTGAGATTTTATTTCATAACCCATATCTACCGTTTGTTGTTCTGTATCCAATTAATTGTTTAGTTTATAACATGTTACATTTTTTTTCCTTCAAAATTTATTAATTTTTTTTTTCATTTCAAATATTAACTGTGAATGTCAAATAACAGCATGCATGACTTGAAATTCTTTGTCTAAAAGTCCGTTAAATTCTTTATTTTTTTTTAACGAAACTACGCAAATCCTATTAAAACCGTTTTTTTTTATAAGAGTTCAACTTTGTTTAATATTTTATAATTTTTTCTGCTCCATCTCCTCCCCATAATGGCAAAATAACCTTAAAAACTATTTAGAACATCTTGATATTGTTGTGTTTTGGTTTTTGTTTCTCTTTTGTTTTGTATTTAATTTCAGGCCAACAAAAGCTTTTTGTTTTCATTTTATATATTTTTTTTCAATTTTATTTTGATTAATATTTAATTAATTCGTTATTCAAATTTTTTAATTGTTTTAAATATTTTTTTTCTTCTGTTTTTAAATAATTAAGTATTTAGCTTCAAGGCGGCATAATTTGCATATTTAATATTTTTTGCTTCAGAATGTCTTCTTTTTTAAGTCCTGTTAAATGTTTATTTAATTTTAATGGTTTTTTTTAATAATCGTTTGAAAAAAAGAACACTCTTATTTTTCAAATTCCTTCGTAATTACACAAAAATGTATAAATAATAATATAATTTAAACAAAAATTTTACGTGTACATACCAAAATTTCGATAATGTAATATTTCTTTAAGTAAAAATTGTGTATACAAAATATTCCGATAATTTATTAAAATGTTTTATTTTTCTATAATTATATTTTTCTTTAAAAAAATTTTTTAATAAAAGTTTTTATTGAAAATTTTTCGATAACTAAAAAAGGAAAGAATTTTTTTTCGATAACAAAATTTTCCAGAGAATTGTTTTCGATAGCTAGATTTTTAACAACAAAATTATTAATAAATAATATTTTCCATTGGAAACCTTTTTTGTATAAAAATATTTCGATAACTGCAATATATTATTTTTAAATAAGTACGGTTTTCTACAAATTTTTTTTTGATAATTACAATTTTCTATAGAAAAATTGTCGTCAACTAAAGATATTGTTTAAAAAGTATTTCGATAACTAAAAATTTCCGGAGAATTTTTATCGATAACAAGAATTTCTATAAAAAAAATCTTTCGATAACTAAAATTTTTAATAGAAAGTTTGACATTAACAAATTCCTTTTATATAATTTTTATATAACTAAGTTATTTTGTATAAAAGTTCTTCAAATAAAATTTTATCTAGAAAGATTTACGATAACTGAAATTTTCCATAGGAAATATTAGATTTTTTCAGAAAATTAGTAGTGACTCCGGCTTTCAATATAAATTGTATTTTAAATGTATCGATTTTTATAAAGAATTGTTCGATATCTATAAATTTTTATTAGAGACTTATCGATATCAATAATTATCTATGCGAAAATAATCGTTTTTATTAATTTTGTATAAATGATTAGAAATGTCAGCAGGTTGTGCTTATAAACCAATTAATCGGTATTTTTTACATGATTTAAAAGGGCTTAAACATTTTGTCAAAAATTTAAAATTTACATGAGCTTTGTTGTTTTTCATATTTTTTTTTGTTTTTATTTTTTCGACACATCAAATTGTCAATTTTTCAAATAAAATCCAACAAAGTCGACGTTTTGAAATAAAAAAAAAATTATTTTTCAAACAAGAAATCAAGAGAAAACAAACAAAGAAGGAAAGAAAAGTAGAAAGAAATCGTTATTATCTGTTGTGTTTTGTTGTCGTTGTCATCGTCATCGTCACGATGATTGAAGTTCTAAAAATAATTTCTCTGATTTATTTCGATTGGTTTGCAAATTCTCTGAAACAGACACTTGTTTTGTTTTGCTTAAAATTCTGGCAAAATTCAAAAATAAAAATTTAATAAACATCTCCCTTACCCACACCCACTCACCCCCTGCTTTTTCGAAAACAAAATCAATTAAGGAAAAGAGAAACAACAAAAACAAATTGAAATTGTCAACAGCAGCCAACCAACCAAGAAAGATGGTGAAATTGAAATCCCACAATATCGAACGTTTAATAAAAAAGGATCCCAGTTTATTGACACGGAATTCATATTTAAACTTCTTACGCTACTATGGTTCCCAACATCCCCGATATGGTTGGAGAAGAATTTTGAAATCCGGTTTCATAATTTGGAACAAATTAACGCCCGAACAAAGACAACAATTCACGCAAAAGGTTAATTTTCATTAGAATAGTACACATTCAATGTCATGCTATAAATTGTTTTGTATTTTCTGCAGCAGCGTATGTTGGCTGATAGATTTAAAGCCCGTGTATATAGGCCCGTCAGACGACGTCGTCGACAACGTACAATACCCCGTTTTCAAATGCCTCAATCCTACAGAAGGCGTTCCCTGAATGCTAATCGCAACGTCGAGCATCACCGAAGTAATTATAGACGTTTTGTGAGACTTAAAAAGAAATTTCCTGGACATTTTAACTAAAAACCTATTCCCTACTCAGTTTTCCTTTTTTTTATTCCTTATTTTTTAATAATTTATTTGCTATTCATTTAATTTGACAAACATTTAGTTGCATTTTAATAAAACTGTCGTTGATCAAGTGAATTATTTCACTAGGCTTATATAATAATTCTGTATAAAAAAAGAAGTTTGGTTAACTAATTTCTTTCGATAACTGGAATTTTCTATAGAAAACTTGTAGATAATTGGAATTTTCGCTAAAAAAAATTATCGATAACTAGCATTTTCGATAGAATTGGAATCCTGTATAGAAAATTTGACAAAAACTTGAAATTTTGTAAGAAAATTTACCGATAAGTGGAATTTTGTATAGAAAATTTGACGATAACTTGCAATTTTGTAAGAAAATTTATCGATAACTGGCATTTTCGATATAATTGGAATTCCGTATAGAAAATTTGACGAAAACTTGCAATTTTGTAAGAAAATTTACCGATAAGTGGATTTTTGTATAGAAAATTTGACGATAACTTGCAATTTTGTAAGAAAATTTATCGATAACTGGAATTTTGTATAGTAAATTTGACGATAACTTGCAATTTTGTAAGAAAATTTATCGATAACTGGAATTTTGGATAAAAAATTTGTCGATAACTGAAATTTTGTAAGAAAATTTGTCGATAACTGGACTTTTGTATAGAAAATTTGTCGATAACTGGAATTTTGTGAGAAAATTTGTCGACAACTGGAACATTGCATAGAAAATTTGTCGTTAATTGGACTTTTGTATAGCTAATTTGTCGATAGCTGGACTTTTGTATAGAAAATATTCCGATAACTGGAAATTTTTATAGAAAATTTATCGATAACTGTAATTTTGTGTAGAAAATTTGTCCATAACTGTAATTTTGTAAGAAAATTTATCGATAACTGGAACATTGCATAGAAAATTTGTCGTTAATTGGACTTTTGTATAGCTAATTTGTCGATAGCTGGACTTTTGTATAGAAAATATTCCGATAACTGGAAATTTTTATAGAAAATTTATCGATAACTGTAATTTTGTGTAGAAAATTTGTCCATAACTGTAATTTTGTAAGAAAATTTATCGATAATTGGAATTTTCGCTAGAAAATTTATCGATAACTGGCATTTTCGATAGAATTGGAATCCTGTATAGAAAATTTGACAAAAACTTGCAATTTTGTAAGAAAATTTATCGATAACTGGAATTTTGTATAGAAAATTTGACGATAACTTGCAATTTTGTAAGAAAATTTATCGATAACTGGAATTTTGTATAGAAAATTTGACGATAACTGGAATTTTGTAAGAAACTTTATCGATAACTGGAATTTTGGATAAAACATTTGTCGATAACTGAAATTTTGTAAGAAAATTTTTCGATAGCTGGACTTTTGTATAGAAAATATTCCGATAACTGGGAATTTTTATAGAAAATTTGTTAACTGAACTTTTGTATAGAAAATTTATTTGATAACTAGAATTTTGAAGGTAATTTAATTTTTATGGAAAAATTTTCGATAACTATTTTTTTTTTATCAAATTGTCTACAATTTTAACGATACTTAAAATATTCATTTGGTTCAAATTTCATTCTATAGATAATTAATCGATGACTTAAATTCAAATCAATAAATTTTTTTTGTATAATCGAAAGAAAACATGCGGCAATTTTGCCAAGACTTGAGTATTCTAGAGAAATCGTTTGAATATCGAGAATTTCTGAAAAACAAAATTACGATATTTAGTATTATAATAATAGAAATTTACGATATTTAGTATTTTTGTGATGAAAATTTACGATATTTAGCATTTTAAGTGGTAAATATTTACTACATAAGATATAGTATGTGTTTTCTAGAGATATTTTCACTAAATATTGCATTTTAGGTTCATTATATTTACGATATTGTGAAATGCCTACAAAAAAATTTGAAATTATTTGTGATTTTCTGTAGGAAATTTTTATATGAAACACACATAATTGGCTAAGTTTCAAATTAACATTTTTTTTTGTTTGTTATTGTTACTATTTTTGTTTTTGTTTGTTTTATTTGAAGTCATTGTTATTTTATTAACAAAATGTAACACGTTTCATACGATAACTATCACTGCCGATCACTGTCATCATCACTGTAGGTCGCTATTAGATAATGTTTCTCTGTGTTATAGAAACAAATACAAATCAAAATAAATGGTTTGGATTTGTTTTTATTTTATAATAACTGTGTTTTTATTGTTAAACTAAACAAAAAAAAAAAAAACAATAATTGGCACTCGAATGCGACAAAAACCGCTTAAATTGACAAATTCGCTGTATGGCCCACATTAAATAATAAAAAATAAAAAAAAAACTTGTTTTGCATAAACAATTTAGATTTCGAGTAATAAAATTAAAATAAAAATGAGAAAAACCGGCAATACTTAACAACTTTTAAATCGAATAGTTTTATAAAAAGTGAATGGGTAAAAAACCGGAAATAAAACCAACCGAATTTTTGCTATTCAACTGGTTATCGATTTCTATTTTTATCTTATCAACTATGCAAGAAAAAAGAGATTTCTTTTGTATATTTTTTACGGATTTTTTTTTTTCATAAATTTTAATAAAATATAATATTTTATAAGAAAGAACATCAGTTTTTGAAGAGAAATAAAAATTAAAAATATTTTTTAAAATCCAGGGTTACCCTAATGTATTTATCTATATCTCCTCAATGTACTCGGTTACTTTCTGCTCTAGCTTTTTATTCAGACAATCGTTAATAATACGTTATTTATTTTTGCGACAGTTTTTGTTTTTATTTTTTTCCTTATTTTATATCCACCATATAGCCAGCTGCAATCACAATTTTTTATTTGCTTTCTTTTTCTTCTTTTTTTTTCATAAAGTGTGGGTGTTTTCTTTGGGATTTTCACTACCCCACCCGGTACTTCCCCATATAAAATTGTTTTAAATGCTGCTGCTCTATTAACTCTGCTATTGCCATTAGAATTTTCGCTTTTTTTTTCTTGCTTTGCGGCTAATCTGGCCTTGATAATGGTTAAGGTTGTTTTTCTCTGTTTGTAGCTAAAAAAAATTTAAATGATAAAAAAATAGAATATTTTTTAATAGCATTTCTGCATCATCGTTCATTTAATGCATCATCTTTATTTTTAAAAGCGTCATTAGAAATTAAGTGGTAATTAAATAGGAACACATATAATCTGTGTGATAAGTTATCTTTTATAATTTTATTCATTTCACAAAAATTATAATTCATTTTCATATTTTATAAAAGCTTCTATTTTATTTTTTTGGCTTACTGGGTAATGTCAATGCATGCGTATGCTTGCAAGCAATGGCAACCATATTTGTTTTGTTTTCTTCTACATAAAGTGTTACTCTGTTAAGCATAAACAAACTGGACATAAACCTTCAATATTTCTGTTTTTATTTTTATAAGTACATATGTACGTATGTACGTTATTACAAAATTCTCTTAATGAAATACGGCAACAAAAACAAAATCAAAATATTCAAGGAATTTTATTTAATATTCAATTCATGCATCACAAAAAAAATCTACGAAAACCAGCAAAAAACAAAAGTCATAGAGAGAGGGAAAGAGAGAGAACACAATAACAAAAAAAAAGTTTAACTACCAATTGTCAGGTCTTGTTAACGGTGATTTGACTTAAAGAATATATGTAAGTGTACAATGGCTCTAATCACACGAGAACAATTGTGCTGGCGTAAAATGATAGTTTATAAGAAAGAGTGGCGAAGAGAATGGTTGGTTTTTTGGTGGCGTAAAATTTCAACCGGCTACAACCCCGCATTAACAGCACAAAACTAATACATGCACATTTTTAAAAATCAGCCAAACATTAAATGAATGTAAAAACATTTCATGCCAAACTAATATTCATCCCGTGTGATTTAAAAAAAGTGAAAAATTGTGCGACTAAAAATTGTTCTCGTGTAATTAGAGCCAATGAATGCTTTGTTTATAAGAAAGAAAAAAATCACAAACACATACATACACTTGCAGAATGCATAAACACTTGGCCCAGCACCCAGCACAACAACAATAAGAATAACTTGAAGAATTTGTACTAAAAAAAACTCTAAAAACAACACACCCAACCTTAAATTACCAACAAAACAACAGAGAACTTGTTTGTATTTTTTAATTTTTTTGTTTTTGTTTTGGGAATATTTTTTCCGCTATAATGAGTGTGGATAACTGGCGTAGGTATGGCAGGGCTTTAATAAATTGTCTTGAAAACCAGTGTTTTTTTCTGATAAATGAAAGAAGAGATCCCACTTAGGTCAGCATTTAGTGGCCATTGTAATATTACAAAACAATATTCAACTCGAGGATCAAACATTTCCTAGGGGAAACGAAATATTGCTATTTTGACAACCTTTTTATTTGGGAGTTCGGTCCAGGACGATAGAAAACGTCTCTGTCTTCTCCTGACAGGAGAAGAACACTGACAAATGAGGTGAAAGACAGTCTCTTGCTCCCCCTCAGGCTCAAAGCTTCTGCAGAAGTCATTTGCCGGAATATAAAGTCTTTGAGCATGTCCACAAACAGAACAGTGGCCTGTGGGAATAGCTATTATGCTATGGATGGCCAGGCGATTTAAAGACAAAGTGAAGTAGGTCCTCTTTTTTTTCATTTGTGTCTAGCAGAGTTTAGCAATATCTTCCCGCTACCAACAAAGTTGCGCCTCCATGTAAAACGAGTGGCTAATATTTAAATTAGCTGAGGTAATCGGAATATCTATTCGTTGTAACTGCAATTGCGAACTCTGTATCGGATTTGGCTAGACCATTAGCAAACTTCTATAGGAATTACCTTTAAATGATTTGAAATCGTCCTGAGAACTTTTCGGCATTGGAGGACAAGGACGGTCGTTGAAACTATGTTCGTTAGGGACTTAACCTCAGCCGGACTGTTCAAGTAAATCAAAAGATTTTTATGGAAAATTTTGCCTCCCATGACCTTGGAAAACACTGCATTGTTCATGCAGTCAATCAGAAAAGTAAATAACAGAACCCTTATGTGTTTTTGTGTCTTCCCAGAATAGCAGCATGTCCATATTTCAGCTTAGGCTATGATTAGACTGCATAGAGTCTTACTGTCACTGCTATAATAAGAGATCAGAGGGGAGACATTCGAGTTTAGCAAGTAATGTCTTGGTTGCAGTGGAACATTGAGCACTTTTGGTCAGAACAGCTGACTACCTGCATACACTGTTTATCAGAGCCGGCAGTGACTTTGGTGTTTAATTTGGATTTTCCACACTATGAAGGTGTACATATTTACAATCCATAATCGTTTCAAACTCACTGCCTTTTTGTATTTCTTAAAGTAATCATTTTAGAACGCCTCTAAAATAACAGCCACATTGACAACATTGTTATTAAATAACTTTTTTTTCTTGCTGAGAATTATGAAAACCAGAGTTGCATGTGTTTAGTAATATTACAGGGTTATATGGGTGGCATAAACTAATAATACAACCTCTTTGCCCACAGAATATTAAACATGCTGTTGATATGCTTCGTTTTTTGTTTTTTCTCTAGAATAGTGGGGCATAAGAAAATATGCCACATTATGCCGCCACTAAATATTACTGACACTGACACTGACGGTCAGTCAGCCGTGGTGTAGTAGGTAGTGTGTTGGCTTACTATTCGTAAAGCCCGGGTTCGTATCCCAGGTCAGACATCAAAAATGAAATATGAAAAATAAAAATATTTCTTCGGCGACTTCCTCTCAGCAGATTTCTGGCAAAAACTCTGAGAGTAAAAATAAACTGCCATTAAAAAGTTTCTCAAAATTCTGTCGTTCGGAGTCGACGTTAAACTGTAGGTCCCGCCACTCACGTATAAAATTAACGCACACAACATGAGTGGTGTGAGAAGCTAGGCCGTAATCCTGACTGAAGGGTTGTAATGGCCAATTATGTATTATGTATGACACTGACGGAAGTCGTTTCGTTTTAATTTACATCACATTACTGTTGTGTTATACATCCAGAAACAGGCAGAATGTTTAAATTGTGACGACATTTCATATTTTTAAAAAAAAATTTTTGTTTTGAATTTTTTCGTTTGACATTTTGGCAAGATTTCATTATTATCGCCAGAGTTTTATCATAAATTTTGTTGGATTTCGATGAAATCTAGTTGAAACATGGGAAAGCTTTGGTTGTTTTGGGAAAACTAATGAACATCTTCTAGATGTCGAAAGTTCCGTGACTTTTTGAATGGAAAAACTTTTGATTTTTCAACACACTCGTATTTGAACGTTTGTCTAATCGGTTTATTGCTTTAGAACTTAAGTATTTTCACCGTTGAAATCAGTTCTTAAGGTTTGGAAACAAGAAATCGTCCCACCCTGCTTATATCGAACATTACTGTTAATGACGGAGCAAATCCTAGCTTTATGCAAATGAAACTACACATGTTGGTATACTTTTGCAGTATACTGTTACAAAAAAACTTTTTTGGTGGTCAAAACCTTTCAAGTTCTCATTAAATCGATGTAATAAAATGGTATAATATTCGCCTTGGCTTATTAGATGAGAGCCCATGGTTCAAAACCCAGCTCAAGAAATCTCGAGTGCGATAAAATATGAAAACATATTTTTGCGGCGACTAGCAATCATCAGCAGTATTATTGCACAACTTTGTGAGTAATAGAAAAATTGTCATGAAAAGTGTCTTAAAAAATCTGCCGTTAAACTGTAGGTCCACCGCCACACATGGATAAAAATAACACACATAACATGGGAGGTGTGATAACCTAGGTTGTAGTCCTGACTAAAGAGTTGTAATGCATAATTAAGAAAATAATTTTCGCCAATGATTAATTTCGCTTTGATTTTGTGTACCTAGTCATCTCGAAAAACCCACTGTTTTAGTTGCCATTTGGTCTCCGGTGTAATGTGGTGGACCCATGTATCATCCAAGCCTCAAAAACTCGTCCATGTGTTGAACATGTCTAAACACCTCTGCTTTTGTAGTTGAGAGTGAGCCGACACTGAATCCATCTTGCGGAAAGCTTCACCTCTAAGCCATGTGAGATTCCTGTGACTTCTAAAGGGTCCACCAAATAACTTTTTTTTTTTTTGAAAATGCTTTAAAAAAAACTACTGAATATTTTCTCAAATTTCTTTTTTTATTTGAAATACAATCCTTCCGGTTAATAATGGAAAATAATTTCATTCAAATGGCTGCCTCGGCTGGCCATGCAGTAGCCTACACGATCGGTCCAATTTTTAAGCATATTATCGATTGTGTGCAGCTGTATTTCACCGATGGCTTCACGGATATTGCCCCTTAAAGCGTCAATTGTCTCTGGCTTGTCGGCGTAACACTTATCTTTGACGGCACCCCACAAATAATAGTCCAACGGTGTCAAATCGCAGCTCCGAGGTGGCCAAACGACCACCTCTGCGATCAAGCTCTGCGGCTGATAATGCGATCTTCAAAAAGAGGGCGCAAAACACGAGTGTAGCTTCGGCCGTGTGGCACGTAGCGCCATCCTGTTGAAACCAAATGTTGCCAATATCCTCCTCTTCAATTTTTGTGAACAAAAATTCGTTCAACATGGCCCGATAACGATCGCCATTGACTGTAACGGCCACTCCTTGCTCATTTTCGAAGAAAAATGGCCCAATTATGCCTCTGGACCAAAATCCGCACCAAACAGGGACTCGTTTTGGGTGCGTCGGCTTTTCAATGTATGCATGCGCGGTTTCTGTGCCCGCCAAGATCAAAATGAGCTTCATCTGAAAAGATGATTTTTTTTTGCCAAAATCGGCATCTTCTGGTGTAGGCTACTGCATGGCAGCCATTTGAATGAAATTATTTTCCATTATTAAACGGAAGGATTGTACTTTCAAATAAAAAAAGAAATTTGAGAAAATATTCAGTAGTTTTTTTTTTAAAGCATTTTCAAAAAAAAAAATTATTTGGCGGACCCTTTATAATCTCCAGCAGTTTCAATATTCGATTTGCAAACACCTTTTCGTGATTTTTTTTTAACTGTTTCGGGTGTTGAGATTTCAGTTCTTTTACAGTCACAATGAAATTATGGAAATCAGTTATTTAATATTGGAACTCATGATGCAGAGTTCCCATAGTATTTATCAGGCTTGACCTTGATTAAAGTGATGCCATTTTCCATGCAGATCATACACTAGTTTGGCTGTCAAACACAAACTAAATGACGCTGGTAGATTAAATTTTAACAGGAGTCAACTTGACTGTTGATAGTAGCAGTGTTGCCCTTTCATTTAAAAAGTGGGAAACTTATAAAGTGGGGAAATTTTTAAAATTTCTTTAATTTTTTTTTCTACTTAAAACTAATTTCTGAATTATTTTTAATGAAAAAACAAAATTTTTAAATTAAATTACAGTAGAAGCAAAAAAAAAAAAACAAAATTAAAAATAAATTGTTAACACTTTACTGCTAAATAGTTAAATTGCTTATTTGAAGGGAAACTTGTTTTAAAAATAAACACAAACATTTACGAGACTCGTAAACCTAAATTCTGTGTAAAAATATTACAAAAAATAAGCACAGAAAACGTTTTTTTTATAAATAAAAATGATTTACAATGTGAAACATTTTTGTACCTTTTTTTACATGATTTTACTTGAATTCCCATTAAGTCTTGAATATATGCCATACGATATAAAAAAAAATCCATTTTTTGTTTTGGCTTTTCAATTTATTATTTATTATCTGTGTTGTGTAAACTTTAATAAAAATTGATAGAATATGCCGCCATCTTGTCAGTCAGTCAGTCAGTCACACAATAAGTCGTTGTTTACTTGAAAAAAAGTTTCTTTTCTTTCATAAAAGGCATCTAAAAAAAATGCATTTTTTTTGTTGTTCCCTCATAAATGGCAGTGAAAATGTAAATATTTTATGTTGATTTATTCATTTGCATGCTTTTTTAAATGTCACGATTTCTATACTTTTTTCTCTCAATTTTTTCTTATTTTTTTCAATCGTTTTCATTGAATATTTTTCTTTTTTCTCTTTTAAAGCAATTGTAGGCAAATTGTTGTAGTAGAAGCATCTCATCATTGTTGCTAAGAAACCACAAACACAGGAATTTTATTGAAAGAAAATTAATTTTAATTTATTTTAATTGAAAATTATTCAAAGAAGATTTCTTTTTTAATTTTTTTTCCTTTTTTATTTAAATGGAAAACTTTCTTAAGTCTTTCAATAGTTTTTCTTATGCTTCTATTTATTTGCTTATAAAATAGCAATATTTGCAACACTGTTTCAATATAAAAATGAAGCCATCTTGAATTTCACTTCCATAGGGCATAATACTACACAGAGAACACATGCTATAAACACTTAAGAGGCTTTGAATGCCGCGCCGCAATTTTTTCAATTGGCGCCTTAGCCAATCTCGAGCATTTTAAAAGCATTAGAAAGCCATAGTATAAGTAAAAAAAAAAAAATAAAGAGTGAACGCAGTTTATTAATTCTTTATCAATGATGCCAATAAAAGTTTTTCTTTCGAATTTTTTATGGTGATGTATCGCGTTGTAAAGGGCGTTTTTTATAGAGGTATAGAACTTTAAGTTGCAATAAAACAACGATGGATTATTCGATTGACATGAATTTTATTTATCCGAAAGATAATCTTGTGGCATTACATTTTAAATATGATTTCTGGCATATGACCGCCACGGCTGGCGTGGATGCAGTGCAATCTGGACGTCCAATTTTCGATGACTTTTTCCAACATTTGTGGCCGTATATCGGCAATAATACGGCGAATGTTGTCTTCCAAATGGTCAAGCGTTTTTGCTTTACCGCATAGACCAATGACTTTACATAGCCCCACAGAAAGTAGTCTAGCGGTGTTAAATCACAAGATATTGGAGGCCAATTCACAGGTCCAAAACGTGAAATTAGGCGGTCACCAAACATGTCTTTCAATAAATCTATTGTGGCACGAGCTGTGTGACATGTTGCGCCGTCTTGTTGAAACCACATCTCCTGGACATCATGGTTATTCAATTCAGGAATGAAAAAGTTAGTAATCATGGCTCTATACCGATCACCATTGACTGTAACGTTCTGGCCACCATCGTTTTTGAAAAAGTACGGACCAATGATTCCACCAGCCCATAAAGCGCACCAAACAGTCAGTTTTTCTGGATGTAACCGTGTTTCCACATACACTTGAGGATTACCTTCACTCCAAATGCGGCAGTTTTGTTTGTTGACGTAGCCATTCAACCAGAAGTGCGCTTCATCGCTAAACAAAATTCGCTTATGAAAATCGGGAACAACGGTAATCTCGTTTTGCGCCCATTCGACGAATCTACGCCTTACTTGATGATCGTTTGGCTTCAATTCTTGCACGAGTTGGATTTTGTAAGCACGCAAACCAAGATCCTTCCGCAAAATCTTCCATAAAGTGGATGGACACAGATCCAATTCCTGCGCTCGATGGCGGATGGACTCATTCGGGTCTTCCTCAATGGTACGCTCTACAGCAGCAATAGCTTCTTCTGTACACACCGTACAGTGTCTCTGGGGATGCGAGTTATCAATAAGAGTAAACGTTCCATGGTTAATCGAATTGACTGCTCTGATGGACGATTTTGTCGACGATAAAATGGACGTAGTGCGCGATACGTTTTCCGCACAGAACCATAATTTTCGAAATAAAATTGCACTATTTGCAAGCGTTGTTCAGGCGTGAGTCTATTCATGATGAATTGCCAAACCAAACTAAGAATAAATCACTTGACAGCTGTTAAATCGGTCGCCATCTTGAAAAGTAATGCCAACTTAAAGTTCTATACCTCTATAAAAACACCCTTTATAAGCATTTATGTCATGCATTTTATTGTATAGACAACGGTAATACGTTCATTGCCTCGAGCAAAAATAGAAATTAGTCTATGCTTGTTGGCGCACAGCCTTTAAAAAACCCTGACGCGTCGGTGTACCTGTACCACACTTTGCAAACTTTTTACGACGTCCTGACTGACCATACTATGCCATCAAGGAATTTTTAAGCCAAACAGTTCTATGTTGCCTTTATTCGCATACAAAACTCTTACTGAGAAAAATGTTTTTATTTCTCTAACAATAAGTTCTGCCGCTGCCGTTAGGTGATTGCCGTGACTAGAAAACGTCAGCCGCTGTATATGTGCGGCATCAGAGTCTGTGGATCAATAAGTAACTGCTGTATTTACACGACCCAAGGCGTTTGCAGCAAGTGACTGCCGTTTGTCCACGGCATCTGCCACATGGATAATCATTTGCATTATACGCGCTCGTATTCTGTTTTTGTTAAAATGACGCGCAGCATATGGTGCCTCTTATGTGTTTTAAGCACAAATACTGCACTTTTATCTTTTTGCTGCTGGATTTTTTTTTATGAAATAAATTCTAACTTTTTAAGTTCTCATAAACTCAGCTGAAGTACGAACACCACGGAAATTAAATTCTATTCATTATTCTCGCTTTTGTGTTCGTTTGGAGCTAATAAAACTAAACCCGCATTCTTTTAATTCTGTTTTTTGTTGTTGTTGTTATTGTTGTAATAATTTATAATAAAAATTATTATGATGTCATTAATTTGTAATAGAATAATGAAACAAGAAGAATAAAAAAAAGAATTATAAACAAGGCCCCATTTTTGTTTTTCCTCAATAAATAAATTAAAAAAAAAAACGAAATTTAAATGAATGCACATCTGTTTGAAGCCGGATGGAAATGCAATTTTTTCTTCTTCTTCGTCTTAATAATATTTTCTATTGACGACGCTTTTTGTTGTAGTTGTTGTTTTAATTAAAAAAATGCATAAAATGTGATAAAAAAATTGTATTCAATAAACTTGAGAATAAAAAAATGTGTTATTTGTAGTCGAATATCGAATCAATTCCTTCCGGCTATATTTGTTTGTGTTAAAAATTTGTAAAATGTTTTTCAAAATAAATAATGTCTGGTCTTTTGAATCAATTCAGACACTATTTTGCGTGAAGTAAAAGGGACCGCTTTGCTTGGTACTTGCTTTCCAAAACTGTTCCACTGATTGTAAGTAAGTTAGATGTGATGACTGGGAGCGCTGAATGACTGCATCATCTTTGTAATTTGGATCCAAAAACATGATACTCAGATGGCGTTATAAAAACCTATGGTGTGATACATAATACAGACATACACAATTAGTCATTGCAACCCTTCAGACAAAATTACGCCCTACATACGGTTACTAAATTATACGTACGGTTAAAAAATTGCCGAAATTTTTTAACTAATCCGTTTTCGTTGAAAATCTTTATAGTTTCCTTGATGTTAAGATGGTCTTTTGCATTGATTAACTAATTTCTGAAATTGAACTGAATTGTGGCCCTGCACAGGCCCACAAAGGTATGCAACCGATTTACAAATTTCACAAATTTCTGAACCAATGCAAAAGACCATCTTAAAATCGAAGAAAGATGTCAGACAATTATAAATATTTTCAAAAAAAAAAAACGTAAGTATACTTCTGTGGCTATGTGTAGTTTCTCACACCACTTATGTTGTGTGTGTTAATTTTATACAAGATTGGCGGAAGCTACAGTTTATAAACGACTCCGAACGAATGATTTTTTTGAGAACCTTTTCATGGTAATTTTATTTACTACCAGAGTTTTTGTCGCCGAAGAAATATTTTTTTCATTTTATTGTAGATGTCTGACTTAGAGTTTGAACCGTGGTCTCACGTCTAATAAGCCAAGGATACTATCTGAAAAGTTCTGAACCTGTTTCAAATTCAGACCCTTACCAGACCCACTATATAAATATAGTATTGCAATCAAACACAAACATGTAGTCCCGCCATAGTTAAACAAATAAAAGAGTACCTATCCAAGAAGATTTTACTATTTACGGACAAAACTCTGATGAATGACAAAGGAAGAACTCTTATTCTCCTATACTTTCTTGCAAGCCCCTAAAAAAGTAATAATGCGGCAGTTCCAGTTCTTTTGCCTATGTACTGAGGCGGTAGTGGACAGTAATCGGCACAATTAACGCGGGTAAGACACTTTTTGAATTCTGGTCAAAACATACGATCTTTTGTAAACATAGGTGGGTTGAATTTAAGTTTTTTTTAGCTTATGGCTTCCTCAACTTAAGTTGAGTGCGATCTAGCTAACTCATTAATATAGGATCTTTTTCAGGCGCTTCCTATCTTTAATTTTTTTGTGCGAGAAGATATCGAAATTTTTTTTATTTGTTTGAAAGGCCTATCGATAGCATTGTGTGGCGTAAACATACATACTCAAATGGTCTTTACAACACTTTAGTCAAGATTACAACCTAGCTTCTTACACCACTGTTATTGTTTGTATTAATTTTGATAAATACGTGGCGGGGCCTACAGATTTTTGAGCAACTCTTCATTTATTTTCTCATAGTATTTGTCAGGAATTTGCTGAAAGGAATTAGCCGAAGAAATATTTTCTGATATTTCCGTTTCGAAAATGGGGTTAGAATCGAGGTCTCACGCCTAATAAGCCAACGTACTAGCTACTAGACTACGGTGTATAACATCGTAATATGTCCGTCACCGCTTCTCTGGTCGGAGAGCATTCGAAATGTCCAATTTTCCATGACTCTGGCACATAAATCAGACTGAATTTGACCGATGGCATTGCCATATTTTTGAAAAAGTTAATTTTATTTTATTTGTAAGTTGTAATAACGAAAATAAGTTAAAGGTGACTTTAAACTTCACTTTAGCTAAAGTTACCTTAAAGTTAAAGGTGACTTTAAAGTTCACTTTATCTAAAGTTACCTTTAACTAAACCCTACTTTTACGGCAAGTTGTAATAATGGCCCGAAATGTATTGTACTTCAGTGTATTATATTATTTAATTGTTTATTATTTTTGACGACCACTGTGGTTTGTGGTTCCTTCTGAAATCCAATTATTTTTTTTATTATTGTCGTATTAACAATTAATTTTACTTCGTTAAACGAATTTTTATTAATTTTTAAACTTTTTTCTATCTCTTTACAGGTTAGTTATTGAGTTTTAAAAGTATTCGAACAGCCTAAGTAATTACATTATATGTATGTGAGTATATTATTACGTTTTTTCCTTTTCAATAACTATTACATCCTGTGAATATTATTTCTTTATTTAAGTGAATATTTTATTAAACTTTAAGCGACATACTATAATTGATAACACAAAGCCGCTAAGAATTTTATTTCACAATCCTTTTAATACCAATATAATAATTTCCAGTGTATAATACAATTGCGTTTATACTTCTTTACATTTCCATTTATTTTCGGTCTGGCAACTTCAAGAAATCACTGTTGATTTGTTATTGTTATTCTTTTCATTTCTAATTTACGTGAAAATTGTTGATTGCAGCTCTATAGCATCGTTTTCTAACACTAAACCATACAGTTACTACTTTGTGGTGGTGTATCCGTGTGACATATAAAAATTTTTGTTGTATACATGTTTCGTGGTTGCCGATGATTTTCGATGAAAAATAGTCGATGTTGAGCACTGGTTACACGACTTTCACAATTAATGTGTGGTAGCTGAGGCACTGTTTAAAGAGGAGTAAGAGAAACATCTAAAAATCGTTCATCAAAATTTGCTGACTGATGCCCAATTGCATTACACGTCATCTGTGTTTGATACTTCACAGTCCAGCTGCGACATGTTCCGACACAGCAGTGATATTCTCAGTAAACTGGCAGCGTAGGCGGTAAGCAAAAGACTGTGATATTTGACTAGTTCGCTGCGTCCCATCGACTTTATTTATTTATTACCCCAAACATTTTAATGAATTATTCACCGTTCTTGAGTAATTTAATGGCTCATGTCTCATGTCATAAAATACCAAAGAAGACGGAGATTTACAGCCATTTTCCAAAAATTACGGCCTCATTCCGATAAGATAATGATTTCCAATAGAATGTTGTCTGGGTTCGTTTTTCGCTACAAAAGGAAAAATGGCAATGGAAATTTCAAAAAAACTTTTGCGACTCTAGTAGAAATATGTGTTTTTTATGGCAGTTGAGAGATCAACTGAAATTTCATTCAAGGTCACAGAGAATGTTTACAAAATATTTATGAACAGCAGCAGAGTGGGAAGACCTTGTATCACTTTCTTTTAAGTAAAAAATTTTGAAGTGAAAGTTTATATTTGTTTCCTTTGTTAAGTTTGTCTGGATTTTAAAATATTTTTCTTTTCGTTTTTCGTTTTTTTTTTGATATCCCCCATCTGCATATACATAGTAGATGTCACTTGTCAATCATTAGAAGTGATATGGATACCGCCGCCCGCAATTGTTAATGGAAAAAAATCGCCCACATTTGTTTTCTAATTTTGTTTTTATTTTTTATTTAATTTTTATGGTTTTCATTTATTTAAACATTTATTATGTGTAATGATATATACGGTATGTCTGCCAATTCATTTTCATTTTTTATTGTTATTTTTATTGACGGTTTCTTTTAATATTTATTGTGTGTTTCCACATTGAAAATATTGAAAATATTGCAAATATTCAACAAATAATAATTAATTCAGATGCTTGGACTTTTTTACGCCGTTCGCCTAAATGTTCTAGACACCATCCCGTAATACATACCGTATTTGAAGTATATTTTTTGTTCTAAAATTTCGTATCATATAATCCCACCCACTGGAAATGGAAAAAGGATAACATCCAAGGGATGTCACACAGCGCCGTCACCTTCCACTAGGTAATCAAATTCCCCACCACTATACCAAATTCTCAAAGGGCGTTGTGTCTAGACAACGAAAGTTGGCAGCCCCATTCTCTATCCTTCTAAAGGGTGTTTTTTTTATAGAGGTATAGAACTTTAAGTTGGCATTACTTTTCGAGATGGCGACCGATTTAACAGCTGTCAAGTGATTTATTCTCAGTTTGGTTTGGCAATTCATCATGAATAGACTCACGCCTGAACAACGCTTGCAAATAGTGAAATTTTATTTCGAAAATAATGGTTCTGTGCGGAAAACGTATCGCGCACTACGTCGATTTTATCGTCGACAAAATCGTCCATCAGAGCAGTTAATTCGATTAACCATGGAACGTTTTCGCACCACGTTTACTCTTATTGATAACTCGCATCCCCAGAGACGCTGTACGTTGCGTACAGAAGAAGCTATTGCTGCTGTAGAGCGTAGCATTGAGGAAGACCCGAATGAGTCCATCCGCCATCGAGCACTGGAATTGGATCTGTGTCCATCCACTTTATGGAAGATTTTGCGGAAGGATCTTGGTTTGCGTGCTTACAAAATCCAACTCGTGCAAGATTTGAAGCCAAACGATCATCAAGTAAGGCGTAGATTCGTCGAATGGGCCCAAAACGAGATTACCGTTGTTCCCGATTTTCATAAGCGAATTTTGTTTAGCGATGAAGCGCACTTCTGGTTGAATGGCTACGTCAACAAACAAAACTGCCGCATTTGGAGTGAAGGTAATCCTCAAGTGTATGTGGAAACACCGTTACATCCAGAAAAACTGACTGTTTGGTGCGCTTTATGGGCTGGTGGAATCATTGGTCCGTACTTTTTCAAAAACGATGGTGGCCAGAACGTTACAGTCAATGGTGATCGGTATAGAGCCATGATTACTAACTTTTTCATTCCTGAATTGAATAACCATGATGTCCAGGAGATGTGGTTTCAACAAGACGGCGCAACATGTCACACAGCTTGTGCCACAATAGATTTATTGAAAGACACGTTTGGTGGCCGCCTAATTTCACGTTTTGGACCTGTGAATTGGCCTCCAAGATCTTGTGATTTAACACCGCTAGACTACTTTCTGTGGGGCTATGTAAAGTCATTGGTCTATGCGGTAAAGCCACAAACGCTTGACCATTTGGAAGACAACATTCGCTGTATTATTGCCGATATACGGCCACAAATGTTGGAAAAAGTCATCGAAAATTGGACGTCCAGATTGGACTACATCCGCGCCAGCCGTGGCGGTCATATGCCAGAAATCATATTTAAAATGTAATGCCACAAGATTATCTTTCGGATAAATAAAATTCATGTCAATCGAATAATCCATCGTTGTTTTATTGCAACTTAAAGTTCTATACCTCTATAAAAAACACCCTTTATTAAAGCAAAAATCTTAGCTGTTGGTAGTAAAGATCAACACAGTTAAACAATGAACTATGCACGTCATGTCCCAGTATGCTATTCTGGGAAGACAAAGGCACTACATTCGTTTCCGGTTGGACCTTTATCGATCCAGAATTCTGAACTTAATAGCCTGTGATATATTTATTAAGAGTTCTGGTAATTTACCTTTACTTAACCACTTTAGTTTTTCCAAGCAGTAATCAGGGCTATTTTGAAAGCAGCGCATTGCTTCTTGAGTGGCGGAATTTTCCCTGAAAATATTTAAATTTACTTGGACAGTCAGGCGGCGATTAAGTCCCTAATGAACGTAGTTTAAACGTGCCGCCTTGTCTATGAACGCCTAGGATTTCTCGGAAATTTCAAATCATTCAGAAGTAACTCCTACGTGGGTTCCGGAACATAGGAATATCATTAGAAATCGCATTGCAGATTTACAGGCCAGGACCTGTATGGAGCTTACAATATTTTCTTTCATTTTACATAAGGACATAAGTATTTCGATTGCCTCCGTTCCATTACATATTCCCTGCTCGTTTTACAGGAAAGCACAAAATCAATGGCCGAGGGGTACACATTCGTGCAATGTTGCTAGACACTGGTGGATTTGTTTGGATTAGAGGAAGATCTGTTTTACTGCTGTCCTTAAATCACATTGCTATCCATCGCACAATTGAGATTTTCATGGGCCTCTGTTCTATTCAAAAGGCAGGTTGGTAGGAGATTGGAATTCCCTCAGCATCAACAGCAGCTGTGAAACTGACTAGAAGGGCGATTCAGGATATTCTCTTCTATACATTCATTACATACTTATTTAATTTGTCACTACAAACTTTCAGTCAGGATTACAACCAAGCTTATCACACCACCCATGTTGTGTGTGTTAATTTTATCCATGAGTGGCATAACCTTAATCTGCTCCGAACGTCACATTTTTGAGAAAATATTTGTGGCAATATTTTATTTACTCTCGGAGTTTTTGTCAGAAGACTGCTGACAGGAAGTCACCGAAAGACATATTTCATGTTTTGTTTTCTTTGAGATGCCTAAGCTAAGGTTTAAACCATTGGCTTTCGTCTGGCAAGCCAATTGCTAGTGTTAATTCGCAGTACCTTAGTCTTGCTTATGTGCCTATGCAGACCAACTTCGGCTATTGTCTGCTATATTTGATTAAATTTTTGTAGATTTTCGGAAAAGGTAGGAGCGAATAGAAAGATATTATCGATTTAGTCTAGGTCTGCTAGTCTAACACATGTTACCTGCCGAATAATCATATCCAGACCGATGTTCAAAAGTGATAGAATGCCACCCTTTTGTACTCCAGTATTTTTAGCAATTGTATTGCCCAACAATCGTTCAAGCAGCACCTCACTTGTTGATACAGAGCAGCTCTGTGATGTAATCAATGAATTAAATTGAAACTCGCTATTATAATGTAATGCATTCTAGAACAACATGATGAGGAATGACATCAAATGTTTTGGTGTAATCGATGGTGATCATCTTTAAAGGAGATCGAAAGCAGTGTGGTTTGAAGCCAACTTGTTCGTTTTAAACATCGGTTGCAAGAGAGGGCGACAGTGTCGGTTGCTATTAGCTATAATTATAGTTAGTATTGGTATGCCTCTTTAGTTTTTCACTTTTTTGCACTTCGTGAGATCTCTCCTCCTTTTTATAATTTAATTATGATTCCTGCGATCGTAAATCTTATTATCACTGAAACATGAATTGGCTTTAAGCCTGGTCCACACCTGGTGCCTTGTCGTTCTTCAGTTTAATAATTGCACTTGCGATATGAGTGTTAAAAAGAGACGACGACTGTGATAGTCCCAAACAGTTGTAGGTTGTGGAGCTGACTATATGTAGGTACAGTTGTGTTCATAAAAATAGGAGTGAGCCCATTGAAAAACAAAAGCTTAATTTTTAACAAAATAAAAAACATGGTTTAATTCAATTTTTTGGTGTAATGTAATGTTGATTCAATACTAAATTATTTAAGTTATTCATTAATTAAATAAAGCTTTCAACAAGTAACAGGAAGTTTAAAAAAAAATATCTTAAAAAGTGCTGTTCAAAATAATAGGAGTATTTCAGTTTTCATAAAAATTTACTATTAAAAAAGTTAAAAATGCTTATGACTATAATCAGAAACTTTAAAAACGATTAGTATTTGGTAGAATAGCCTTTACTTTTTATTACATCTACGAGGCATGGAGTAAACTAAATCCTGGCATCGTTTTAGTGGAACTTTATTCCACCCATCTTGCACTACAGACCATAACTCAGCTGTATTTGAAGGTTTTCGCTCGGCAACATATTTTTTAACATCCCTCATAGATGTTCTATGGGATTAAGGTCAGGAGACTGAGCTGGCCACGCCATAACCTTTACCCCATTAACCCGAAACCATTCATTTGCTAATTTACTGGTGTGTTTCGGGTCATTGTCTTGTTGGAATATCCATTTTAGAGGTGTGGAATATGGTAACATCACTTCTCTCAAAATGTTGACATAGACGTTCCTATCCATTATGTCTCTAATTCGATGTATTGGGCGTAAACCATTATATGAAAAGCTTCCCCATATCATTAGTTTTGCGCCACCATGTTTAACTGTCTTTTGTGTATACTGAGCTTTATATTGTTGGGCGGACGTCTAACATGCTGTCTAGACCCAATGCCACCAAATAAAACAGTTTTGCCTTCGTCAGTCCACAGTATGTTTCTCCATTTTTCTTTCGGATATTTGATATGTTCTTGGGCAAACTTTAAGCGTGTTGCTGCCTGTTTTGTATGTCAACAATGGCACCTTTTGTGAACTTCTTGCGAATAAATTGTTGTCCATCAGACGCCTACGAATAGTAGGGACACTTACGGCAAGATTCAGATCCTTTTGAATTTTATTTGAAGACGCTGAAGGATTTATTTTGCTGTATCGCACAATTCGGTGGTCATCGACTGTAGATGTTTGTGCCTTGCGCCCACGCGTTTCGGCCTTTTTTTATATTTTAATGCATTTGTGACCATTTGATCGGAGTAACTTAAGATTTTCTTAGTTTCTTTGTAAGTTTTGACTTTATTTCGAAAATTTTTAATTAGTTTTCACTTTTCTTCAGTACAGCGCTTTTCTCGTCCCACTATTACAAAAATTTATGTGAATCACTGTAGAAAAAGTTTTAACTACATTTTTCCGTACTTATTTTTCACTTTTTTCTTTAAATTATGCGCTGTTATATTTTTATTTTTAAAAGAACACTCACACTCCTATTTTTTTGATCGACTGAATTCAAGGGCAAACACAGAAATGAATCAATTTCATCGTAAATATTAAAGTTATTACGAGATTCTTTTTTGTATTTTATTTCTTACTTATCGTTGTAACTACCATTAAAATATATAATGTTTTGCAAATTGGTAGAATAAAAAATTTTAACTTTGAAAATATTACATGGTAGCACTCCTATTATTTTGAACGCAGCTGTAAGTAGGCATCATAGTTTCGATTGATGCTCAACCTCATATTTAAACACGCATTCGCACTTTCGCTACTTTTCAATTCTTACTCCAGTGGGTATCGGCAGCAGCCTGTGCTTTTTTTTTTGCAAATTAAACAGACTTTTCTTGCCATGTAGGCGGTCTATCTAAGTTAGTACTTCGTTGTTTCCATTACAGTTCTGCTGAAATTTTTGAAAATTCTCCATATATTGTAACAAACTGATCCGAATTTCATTGTCTCTTGATGATGTGTACTTAGTTTTATAACCCCTACTGTTTTTGTTTTGATTGCTTTCTACTTTGACCTCTTAAGGTCTCTTGATTACATCGCATACATACTACAAATCAAACTCATTTATAACAACTCTCTTTATAATTAATAGCATTCCATTTTACTGCCATTTATTACAAAAAAAAAAGCTTTTAAATAATTTTGATTAACATTTACTGGATATTTTTTCCTTTTAAAAAAACATTTAAACTTAAAAATCTGTCCCTCTCTCTTTATAATCGTAATTTATTTCCATTTATTTGTTATCAAAATTTGAGTGTATGTGAGTGTGTGTGTGTGTGTTATTTTAATGGCCTCTTTCATAAACAAACGAAGCCGTTGTTATTTTTCGGGCTTTACACGAACGCAACACTAACAAAACACAAAAACATTAACAACAACAACTACATTATCTCCTATGAGATGAAACAATAACATGCCAAAGACAACACAATAGGCATCATAGTAGCAGCTTAGTATGTGAGAGGGAGTTGGAAAAACAAAAAAACAACAAAAAATTTTCAATTTTACATTCACTCTCAGCAGCTGCATTAATGTTATGATATGACTGTTGTTGTTGTTTTTGTTTTCCTTATACATTTAATCATCTGTCGTATTTTTTGTGTGTCAAAATCCAACATCTGTTTTGGGTTTCGGTAAGCCAGTGTTGTCATTGACGGTTTTTATTTTGTTCGATTTCTTGTTGCCTACAATTGGCAGCAACTTTTTCCAGTGACTGAAATCGAGACAACATATTTTATTCAATAATCGTTTTACATTTTTATTTTTTTTTTTCAAATATTTTTTTTTGAAATCTCTTTTTAAGGTTCGTTTACAAAAACGACAATTTAGCCACATTTTAAATTGATTTTTTTTCGTAATTTTAAGAAATAAAAGAAAATAATTGTTTAAAGTGTTAATTAAAATGGCACTTAATGAAATATATTTAAAAAAAAACGTACCTTTTTTTTCAAATAAGCAATTAAAATAATTCACATGTATTCAATATTTTTTTTAATATGATAAAAACTCTCTGTTTTTCAAATATTTATTTATCATTTAGTATTTAATCTCTGGGTTTTGTTTTTGTTTATTTTCTTTATGAGTTTATTTTTAATGTCATGATATTTGCGGTTTCTTTTTTTATTGACAAATAAATTTAAAAAGTGCAGTTTTTTCTTGTTGCATTATATGTACACAGGCATGTTTACATTAATTCTTCCAATTAATTTAAAATGTCCTCCTTTTTCTATTTGTTTCATTCAATTCCATTGGAGAAGTAAAAAATATGCCAAACGAACTCCAAACTAATTTGCATTCAGAAGAGATGTTTTGTGTAGGAAATGTTTTTATTGTGGATTTTTCCCCTCTAAATTTTCTCCAGGAATCCCCTAGGCCTCAGAGAGGATAAGATCAATAGCGAACCTCATGGAAGAATAAGCAGGACGAACTTTTGACAACGAATATGACAAAATGGGCAAGATTCATGGCCGTATTGATAGGCAATATAAAACAATGCAAAACATTTTCATAGATTACGGTCTTTCTTGGCCACTAAGGATGGTAACCCTGTCAGACTAGAACCTGCATAAAAACTTAATGTCGCCAAAATGAGGAGAAATAATAGAGACATTGTAAGTGTTGTTTAGCGACTGGTATAACGAAAAATTCATTACAAATAGAACTTTTCGAATGCTTTCCATTAGGTCGCAGTAGAGCCATCCTCTCTGCATATTGTTTTAAAGGCATGTGCTATGAAAAATGCTTTGAGAGAAGGATATTGGAATCAAGTTAAGATTTCGAGATTTTGGCCACATGAATGTTCCACCAAGCACTCGGAATCGAGCGTTTTTCCATCGGGCGTTTAGGATCACGTTTCCTGATCGCGGGCAATGGTTTTCAGGTGAGCTTTGAGTTGATGCCAGGTCCAGCATTCCGAATCGAGTGTTTTTCAACTGGGCGTGTACTTTCACAAATGAATTTCAGTTGAGTTTTAAATTGATGCCTGGAGCCTGAAGATGTTTACGAATGAATCAAAGTCTAATACAGTTGTAGGAGGAAAATTTTTCCAACTGACACAAGGATTTCTGTACCCAGGGATAAATGGCAAAAGTTTTTTGGCCTACAAATCATTTCCAAAGCGCTGAAAGCACTGGCATTCTATTCAATTAAATCGTAACTAACCGGGGAGTACTTTCCTTAGCAAATCGATCTGAGGAACAGAGTTTTCCTTTGCTGGATCCCAGGTAGCTATAAGGTCGGGAATAACGAAATTTCTGGTGAATTAGCGCGGGAAGTTTTCGCAACAGATTTTAGGGTTCTATTATAAGATTAACTGTGTAGAAAATCAGGTTGAGTATGGTCCGTTTGGGAACACTGAACAGGTCCTTGGTATTGCATTACGCTTTGAATGATTGTTTATTCGTAAAGAGTTTTATCCACTGCATACAAAACAATTTGGGGATTTTTAACTGAGAACTTTGGACACTGGACTGAATAACAATTTTTTCTTTCTGTTTTTTGTTTTTATTATGTATAACAGAAACAATACATCGTGTACTCAAATCATTTAAAACACTTAAAATGACATTGAAATTTTATTTTTATTATATGAACTTGAACTTATTTTTTTTTTATTAACATTGTTGTTGTCAATTTAAAATATTTTTATAAATATTTTAACAACACTCAACAACTACATTTTTATTTTTGGATTATTCTTAAAAACAAATTGAAACAAATAATTAAAACAAAAATAAATAAAAGAAATTGTCTGTAGACAGCATACGCTTAGTGTGAATGAAGTCATGCAATTAATGATGACAGTTCACTCAGTATTTATTTAACGAAAAATAAAGAATATGTATAGTGTTGTAAAGTGAAAGATAATGAATGAAAAACCAGCTACAAATAATCGCTTTGTGTTTAAATTTAAAGCGAGCAATAATACATTTCTGTTTAATTATTATGTTAATAATTTGTTAATGATTTATAAGAGTAAACAGTTTTACATTCAAATTATATAAAATTATTATGTAATCTGTTATAAATTACTTTGTTAAATAAACATAAACAAACATGAAGAGGAAATTATTAAGTCTAAACAAAATTACGTGCGACAATTGTTTTCTTGCTTCACGACGAATGGCAACTCCATACAAACACACACTCATTTACTGTCACAAATAATGTTTAATGCAGAGCATTAGGAAATAATTGTAAATTCGGAGAAAGAACGAGCGAGAGCGGGAGAGAGAAAACGAAAAGGAAATATTAAATTAAAACAACATTATTAATGATTATTATTATCATTATTATCACTCACTCTCTCTGTGTAAAATAAACACAATAGCAGCTTTGGCTGGTGTGGGTCAATAATAATAACAAAAACAAATGTGTTGCAATATGTATGTTTTTTCTTAACGCCAACACTATACTGAATGTGTTGGGGAAAATATGTAGAGTAATTCTGTAAACACATAAGAGGCATCATATGCTGCGGGTAATCTAGTAAAAAAAAAGTATGCAAGCGCGTACATACATAGATATTTGAAAATGATTACTTTAAAGGCCTATGCATTTAGGATAATTTCTATTTTTGCTTGTGGCAATAAACGCTGTTAAAACGCGATGCAGACACTGTAACTATTGTAAAGGGGGAAAAAATTGTATGGCACCATTGATAACGGAATGATAAACTGTATTCACTTTTTATTTTGTTTTACTGATACTTTTGCGGTCTAACGCCTTTAAAATAATTAGGGCGCATGCTGTTGACTAAAGCACCAATTGCAAAATTGATGCGTATCATTTATTGAGTGCAAGAAACTATTTTAATTCATTATTTGAAAGTATGTAAAAGTACTGCAAGTTCTGATGTACAGGTGAGAATCTTCGAAAGACACTTACAGTGTTGGAAAAAATAATAGAAACGATTACTAGTTCATCATTATTGTATACTTTTTCGTTATAAACTTTTATTGTTGGAAATTACTGTCAAATTCTTGCTAATGTAACGGGATTTTATTATTTGCTTTCTTTATTGTTTTCTTCTCTTTTAATTTATTAGTTTTCATGAAAAAGTAAGAAAATACGTAATTTAGCTGGAAAAATTAATAGAAACGTTTTTCTAAAACCATGTTTAAATTTAAAATAAATAAACTTTTTACATGAGATATTACGAAGTAGTAAAAATTGAGTTAAAATACCATTTGCAAAATTTTCGTGTTAAGTGTATGTTTTAAATCTTTTAAAAAATGGGTCGAGGAGTTCATACCACTGATGCTGGAAGAAATGTTATCCTTAAGTTAAAATCTGATGGCTTATCACTTGGAAAAATAGCCCACATAATGAAGTGTTCTAAACATAAAGTATTTAAGTGATTCACTATACAAAAAATATCGAAACTAGAGGAAGAAAGAGGAAAACGTCCACGCGTTTTGATCAAATTTTAGTGCGTCATTCCAAAAAAAATTCTTTTGAGTCATCTAATGGGCTTAAAAATATACTAGATGCTCCAGTAACAAGCTGTAATATAAGAAACAGGCTCGATGTCCAAGGTCACTACCTTTTTTAAGTAAAACAAAGATATACAAAAAATGTTACAATTTGCCAGATAACAGCAAAGTCTGAAAAATTGGAACAAAGTGCTCCATCAGTCGGAAAATGTATTGTACATCGCCCTGCCAATTAAGAGTTTGATCCAAAATGCACAAAAAAGACAGTCAAACAGGGTGGCTGGTCCCTAATGATATGGCGATGTTTTTCAACGTTTTTTTGATGCGTTTCTATTATTTTTTCCAACACTGTACATTTCATCAAAAGCTAGCGGCTACGTATTAAACCCATACCCCCTATTTCATTCCCCTTTGTCCTTCAACCACTCACTGACGTGTAGGTATTACTCCTGGTTAGCTTTAAAACTTTCTCACATAAATGTCTGCCTTTGTATCTCCAATCTTTGGAGTTCCTGTATAACTTCAGCCATACGCTGACTGTAATTTTAGAATTTAACATCTCACTTGCAAGTTGGTTTGACCAGGAATTCATTTCCGTGTAGTTGTCTAAATTTCAGGCAAAATCGTAGAATACGCCGTGCATATTCATCATCCTCATCGACCACACAGTGGAGCATATAGGATTGCTATCATGTTCAAATCTGTGCAGGTATTTTCTGAAGCAACCAAGACCTGTTAAGAAGTTCAGCTCACAGCATGTATTTATTCTCCAGGAAGAAAGTTATATTACGGAGATATTCCCTCAAACTGTCCTGCCAACGTGACTGCCCTTTACAAATGGAAATCCATCCTTCTAGTAGGTAGTGTGTTGGCTTATTAGACTCGAACCCGCGGTTCAAAGCCCAGATCAGACATCTCTAACAAAACAAAATATGAAAAAACAAAATATTTTTTTCGCTCGCTACTTACTCTCATGCAGTCTTCAGGCAAAAGCTCAGAAAGTAAGTAGAATTGCCAAGAAATGTTTCTCAAATCTGCCGTTCGGAGTTGACTTTAAACTGGGACCTTACTCATTGATAAAATTAACACACATGACATGGATAACTAGGTTGTAATCTTGACCAAAAAGGTTGTATTAACAAATTAATTAAAAATGTTTCGTTTACCAACACTGGTCTACAAGATAACTGTGAGGTTTTTTTTAACTGCAAAGAATTCGTTTCAGTGTTAATTTTTTTTTATAAAATTTTAAATTAATTTAATTATAAGAAATGCAATAAAAACAAAAAATTTAATGCAATCTAACTTAAACGCGATCAACGAGGATTTCTCACTAAAGAATATTATTTTTCTATACAATTTGTATAATATTTTATCAGTTTTAAAATAATCTTACCAACAATATATATGTATATATATATTTGTATATATTATACAATAAATAAATGTTCTCCTAATGTTTTATTTAAAAGCATTAACCCAGATAACCTTGATTGTTTAACTTTTTTTATTCCCAAGTGGTAACAATAAATACCTGTTGAAAAGTGCTTAGTGAAACCAATTTACTTTCAAAAAAATAAACATACAATAATAAACGTGCCAACAACATTTTCAAAATAAATAAAAATTTAAATAAATTATTGCTGGTCATTTATGTAGGAATGTATGTATGTATATATAGCTGTGTTCAAAATAATAGGAGTGCTACCATGTAATATTTTCAAAGTTAAAATTTTTTATTGTACCAATTTGCAAAACATGATATATTTTAATGGCAGTAAACAACGATATGTAAGTAATAAAATACAAAAAAGAATCTCGTAATAACTTTAATATTTACGATGAAATTGATTCATTTCTGTGTCTGCCCCTGCATTCAGTTGATCAAAAAAATAGGAGTGTGAGTGCTCTTTTAAAAATACAAATATAACAGCATATAATTTAAAGAAAAAAAGTGAAAAATAAGTACGGAAAAATGTAGTTAAAACTTTTTCTACAGTAATTCACATACATTTTTGTAATAGTGGGACGAGGAAAGCACTGTACTGAAGAAAAGAGAAAACTAATTAAAAATCTTCGAAATAAAGGCAAAACTTCTAAAGAAACTAAGAAAATCTTAAGTTACTCCGATCAAATGATCACAAATACATTAAAATATAAAAAAGGCAGAAACGCGTGGGCGCAAGCGCAAAACATCAACTGTTGATGACCGCAGAATTGTGCGATACAGCAAAATGAATCCTTCGGCGTATGCAAAAAAATTTAAAAGGATCTGAATCTTGCCGTAAGTGTCCCTACTATTCGTAGGCGTCTGATGGACAACAATTTATTCGCAAGAAGTTCACAAAAGGTGCCATTGTTGACATACAAAATAGGCAGCAGCCCGCTTAAAGTTTGCCCAAGAACATATCAAATATCCGAAAGAAAAATAGAGAAACATACTGTGGACCGACGAAGGCAAAACTGTTTTATTTGGTGGCATTGGGTCTAGACAGTATGTTAGATGTCCGCCCAACACCAAATATAAAGCTCAGTATACACAAAAGACGTTGCAAAACTAATGCTATGGGGAAGGTTTTTATATAATGGTGTAGGCCCAATACATCTAATTAGAGACATAATGGATAGGAATGTCTAGGTTGGCATTTTGGCCTCTAAAATGGATATTCCAACAAGATAATGACCCGAAACACACCAGTAAATTGGCAAATGAGTGGTTTCGGGTTAATGGGGTAAAGGTTATGGCGTGGCTAGTTCAGTCTCCTGACCTTAATCCCATAGGACATCTATGGGAAGAGGTTAAAAATAAAAAGTATGTTGCAGAGAAAAAAAACCTTCAAATGCAGAAGAAATATGGATCACAGGTCGCGATGTGTGGCATCAAATTATTTTGAAGAGATGACAAGGTCTTATTGACTCAATGCCTCGTAGATGTGCTGAATTCATTAAAAACAAAGTTTGTTCAACCAAATACTAAAATAATTTTACTATTTTAAGATAATATCAAACTTTTGTGTCTTTTCTTTAAAAATTATTCGGTTGTTTGCCAACACTCCTATTATTTTGAACAATTAATTTTGAGAGTAAGCTTTATTTACATAAAATATGTTTTGCTTTCGGAAAAAAAATTAGAAAATGAATTAGAAATAAATTTGAAGTCAAAAAAATTTGATATTTTCTTTTTTATTTTTCTTAATTTTAAACTTTGCTTTTAAATGAAGGGCACTCCCATTATTATGAACACAACTGTATGTATGTTGAGAAAATATTGCAAAAAATAAGAGCGGTTTTTCAAAAAACAAAAGAAGTACTGTTTTGTTAACACCATAAATCATTTTGTTTTAATCATTATTTTTTTGTTTTTTTTTTCTTACATTTTCTTTTATTACTATTTTAAGTTTTTGTTTGTAATCGACTTGGTTAACAAATGCTAATTATTACTGCCTGAAATTGTAACGCCTTTTTTGCAGTCTTGCAGAGTAAAAGAAACAAAAAGAAAAACGTGTTGAAATTAACTTTATACCTCTCAAGGTCGGCTACTGAACTTTAGCGGAATTTTTGGAAAAATTGGATTTTTGTAATGGAAATTTAAATACACCTAATTCTGTTTTTACACGGTATTTTTTACACGGTTTTGATATAACACGGTTTGAAAATAAAATATTTTTAATTTTTGTTACACGATTTTATTCCATTTAACACGATTTAAAATTTTTTGTGCTTAAATTTTTTTTGTCAAATTTAATTTTTGCAAAGTATGTTCATATCACAAATTTAAGGGAATTCCCTTTTTGCGCGACAAGCAAATTTACTGGTCAAAGCAAATGTAAATGGCACAAATTTAGGGGAATTCCCTTTTCCAAAGGTCAGAGCAATTGAAATGTGTTAATATTTTGTGTTTGGTAAAGAAATATTTTGTTGGTAAATTTGTTTTTCTATCGTTACATTAAATTTAACGCATTAAGATGAAAAGTAAGCCAAAAAATATTTTATATTTATTAAGTTATTTATATTTTTAATTTTGTTAAATATTTTATGAATCCCTAAAAGAAAATGTCAAATACAAAACTTCTTAAAAAATCCTTGTTTTTCACTAATTTTAATAAGTTTTAGAGATTAGGAACCAATCACCTATTTTTGCATACGATCAGTGTCTTTTTTACACGGTTTTTTTTACACGGTTTATTCTGGAACCAATCTACCGTGTAAAAACAGAATTAGGTGTACAGTATTTACTGCACACATACATACATAATTGGTTATTACAACCCTTTAGTCAGGATTACGATGTAGTTTCTCACACCACTTATGTTGCGTGCGTTAATTTTTATTCATGAATGGCGGGGGACCTACAGTTTAAAGTCGACTCGAATGACAGATTTTTGAGAAACATTTCATGGCAATTTTATTTACTCTCAGACTTTTTGCCAGAAATCTACTGAGAGGAAGTCGCCAAAGAAATATTTTTTCATATTTCATTTAGTTGGAGCTGCCTGACCTGGGATTTGGACCGAGGCCTCACGTCTAATAAGCCAACACACTACCTACTAGACCACGGCGGCTTCTATTTTTCAATTCACTGCACACAATTATTAGGAAAAAAGAGAAGGCCTAATCGTTAAGCAAATCAATTCTCTTGAAGTCTAGAACATTTTTCTAGAACACATCGTTAAGATTTTTTTATGGAGCATTGTGAAAAATATTAAACAATGTTGCAGAGTTTTTCTGTCACAAAATTTGTTGCTTAAAATCAAATTTTTTTATGCTTGTCGAATTATAAGCAAGATTTAAACATTTTCTAATAGATTAAAGGCAATACGCATGATTTATTCTTTAATCTGTAACAATAGTTTTGAAATTCGTATATGACTTAACAGCCATATAAAGGGTGAATACTAGTACAAGTCCAGGGCCATTTGCTGACAACGTACTTGGAACTAATATTTGTTTGTTTGGATTTTTAAACAAATAGCAGAGAAAATTTATTTTTGTCCTTTTAAATGTTTTGTATGCATTTTCTTTTTAATTTTTTTTATTTAAATTTTATATTTCTCTTCTTTTTTATACACAGTATCGGCCAAAACCTAAGCACCCCCTCAGTACATATTTTTTTAAATGATAATTTTTTTTTACGAAAACAAAGTTAGTAAAATTGTTTTTTTTTTAATTTTTTTTTATTTATTTATATCCTTATTATTGAAAAACACAAACTTAAGGAATTCAGAATTTAATAAAAAAAAAAGTTAAAATTCAAAAAAACATTTTAAGTCGCAAATATAAGCGGACAAAACTAAAGCACCCCCAATTTAAGGTACAGAAAAAAACTATTGAAATCAATATTTCTTTGCGAATCCTTTATTCAGGCTGACGCACGCACATCTTTTAGGCATAGAGGATATTCAATTATTAATTATTTCAGGTGATTTTGCTTCTCGGGCTATTTTTGCGGCTTCATATAAATCTTCTTTAGTTTTCCAATTTTCTCGTCTGATTTTTAAGTTAATGATCTGATCTCCCACAAGTTATCGATTGGGTTGAGATCAATTGAGTGCAAGATATTCGAACAACAGATCAATTATTTCTAGGCTAATTAAAAAGTTTTTGCAGACTGGCCGCACATCTCCTACTCATTCTGGAGGAAGGCCACGTGAAACTTCTCTGCTTAATTAAAAGGGCAATCCAAAATGAACCTACAGCATCTTGTAGTCACATACGAAACCGCTTAGATTTAAAAATTAGCGAAAATTAGCAGAAGGGCGGTAGAGGCAAGATTATTCAGTCGACGACCAGTAAAATACCTTTCATAGGTTAGGTTTTGACCGATACTGTATATATATATATATTTTTACATATTTTTTATTTCCATATATTTTTTTCTATACTTTTTTATATTTTATTTATTTTTTTATATACTTTTTATTTATTTTTTTTTAATTTTAAGCAGAGCATTTATTACAAAATTTGAGTCCTTTTAATTGTTTTTTTTTATTTCTTTTTTAAGTTTATATTTTTTTGTATTTTTTAAATTTTTTTATTCTTATATATTATTTTCTATATTTTATTTATTTTTATATATCCTATTTATTTTATATATTTTTATTTGTTTTTTATTTTAATTTTTAGCAGAGAACATTTGTCCTTTTAATTGTTTTTATTTATTTTTAATTTTATTTTTATATATTATTTTCTCTATTTTTTTATATTTTATTTATTTTTACATATTTTTAATTTTTTTTTAATTTTTCCTTTTATTTTTATTTTCCAAGTTTATTGATGAATTCTCTGTTTTTATTACAGTTTTTATGTTCTTTTTTGCCTATTAACGCGTGATTTACCTAGAAAAATAAACGTGTTGTGCATGTTTGAATAATTAAATTAAATTATTTTTTCTTTTGGTTTTTTAATTTTTTTTAATTTTTTTTCTAAATTTTTATTTTATTTAAATTTTTTTTGTTTTCCTATTTATACAATAATTGTTTGATTTTTTCCATTGATTTCATTTAAAAATACTTGCAGTCATGAAATTATTTTATTACTTCCATGTTTCGTTAATAAAACATTGGAATTAATTTGAATAATACAACATTTTTAATTAAAAAAAAATTAAAATAATTTAGATTTTAATACATTTCAATAAATAAGAAACACCCTGTTATTAGTTTAACATTTTACAAAGTCTTCCTGTTTCGTTGAGCACAAATGAACCGTAAGGCCTGGTTCACCCACAGGTTTCTGAAACATTTTTGGTTCGCACAAAATTTTTTTTATATGGAGTTTGACGTTTCTCTCAGAGCGCGAGAGAAATTATTTTGTGCGAACAACTCTCAGTGTGAATTAAATTAATTTTAAATTTGGTCCGAACCATTTTAGAAAAGGTTGCCACACCATAAGAAATTTATACAATACACAAATATTTGCAGAAGTTCATCGAAATTCCCAGGGCCCATGCGATGAAAATTTATAAATGAATACGTCATTTAAACGCATTTCGGAAACTAGTGAGTGAAAATACCCTTTGGCTTCTCTTTGTTTCAAAAGTGGTCTTAAAGCCGTCCCCTTGTTTATCTTTGATTTTCGTTTTTCATAAATATATTTTGCAAGTAATTTTACTTTGGTCACTTCAATGGCGAACAAGAGTAGCAAATGATTTATATCCATCGCAGAACAAGATGTTTTTATTCTTATCAAATAATTCACCACAAATACTGTTTATTTTTTGTTATAAATATTAATTTTTTTATTTCTTTATTTTGACACAAATATAATTAACTTTCTTAAGGTTATGCACATATATATTTACGTCATTTTCAATTAAATATGGCAGCACTGTTTTTACGAACAAAGTTTCTGAAATGGGTGAATCCTGTTACAGAAAACTCTCAGTAAACAAGAAATTTCTCCGAACCAAAAATGTTTCAGAAACTTGTGGGTGAACCCGCCTTAAAGGAAACAACAAACTTGTTTGCAGAAATTTTTTTCCATTTTTTAAACAAAAATATAGAGCGACACAACAATCATCCGCCAACACAATGACAATAATCACAGCAAAAGTAAAGAAAAACAAAAGCTCTCCTATTTAGGAAATGCAGTTTTTCTCTTTAAATCACTTTTGTTCTCTCCCTTGAATCTCTAGAGGTCGCTCTGTTTACAAGAAAGAAAAACCAGAGTGAGTAGGAAATAGAAATTACTCATGCTCTATAAGTAATTGATGATGACGGTTTCTTTTTTTTTTCATTTATAATTTGTTTTCAACACTGGATTTTTACTCTTATTTTTTTCTTTTTTTTTTTGCACTTTAAAAGGGTATTTTTTAATTCCATTTTTCTAAATCATGGCCAATAATCATAATCGTAATAGTGTTAATAAAAATAAAAATAAAAAATAATAAAAAAAGTAAAAATGTTGTCACGCAACCAGTCTTTATAAGGAAACCCGTGCTTTAAAATCAATTTTAATTTCATTTCATGTGCAAAATAAAGGCAATACAGAGAAATTTCAATTCAATACGGTTACGGCCATAAAAACTCAGCTTTTTTAGACGTTATTATTGTGATTGATTTTTTCTCTGTGTTCTTCCTTATATTGCTGCAAGCCGGCTAAAATAGTTTGACAATTTAACAGGTTTTTAAACAAGACTTTTGCATTGAGAAAGCATTTCATTCATTTCATTCATTGGAAATGGAAAATTATTTAAAAATTAAATGAAATAAAATATTTTAAAATTATTGCAGAGAGGTGGAAAAGAAAGAAAGAATTTTTGCTGCATTAATTTCTTGAAATATAATCTCTAATCTCAGCACAAACATTGGTTTGCTGTGGCAAGAGGAATTTTTTATATCAAATGGATGAATTGTTCAATAACTTGTTGCCAGTTTGTAGATAATAGCGTTCTCGCATTGTTAAGAAAAGGAACAACTGTTTTTTTAGTCTATTTGTATCAGCAGCGTCTTCTTTTCTAAGACTTTCAGCAATAAAATTAGTTTCTGAAAATATATGCACATACATACAGTGCCGGTAAAAAAAATAGCACCAAATCTGCACATATTATTTCGTTGTACATAAAATTGCTATTAATAATTTATTTCGATTTTATGGCAACACTAGATATAGTGCAGTTTGTGCCCTCTCTGAGATAATAATTTTTTTTCTTATAATATGAACACTTTTTTTATTATCAAACAATTTTAAGAGTAACATATGAAATCTGACGGTAAAAAAATAGCACTTCTCATTGTTTTTGCAAGATCTTCCTTTTGCAATTTTATTTTAAGCAAACATTATGTAGTTATTCGTGAACAGATTGTAGAAGCGAGTGTTTAAAATGAGTTTAAAAAAAATTTAAGTGAAAAAAACAATAAATATGGGTCGTGGAAAGCATTGTTCTGAGGAAAAAAGAGAAATTATTACAAAAATGATTTCTGAGGGAAAAACTTACGCGGAAATTGGTCAGTTTCCCAAATGCTCAAACAAAATGATTAGAAATGCCATTACTTATACTAAAAAAGTCGAAACACGTGGAAGAAAACCTGCAATATCCCCGTTACATGTCAAGAGGTTGGTACGTCAGAGCAAAAAGGATCCTTTTAAGCCAACAACGGAGTTGAAAAAAGAGCTACAAATTGCGGCATGCGTTGAAACAATCCGAAATCGGCTTCGGGAACATAATTTAAAAGCTTGCAGTCCAAGAAAAGTTCCTCTTCTTACAACAAGGCATGTGAAAAAACGAATGAAGTTTGCATGTGAGCATCAACACTGGCCCGTAAGTAAATGGAGAAACATTTTGTTACTGACGAGAGCAAAATTGTTTTGTATGGTGGAAAAGGCTCTCGAGCGTTTGTACGACGACCACCAAACGCTGAATATAACCCCCAATTCACCTGCAAGACCGTAAACATGGAGGTTCGAGCATTATGATTTGGGGGTGTTTTTCATATTACGGAGTGGGTCCAATATACTGGATCAAAACATTGATGGATCAACATGTTTACGTTGATACACTGGAGAATGTTATGCAACCGTGTGCTTCAAAGGAAATGCCATTGTCATGGGTCCTCCAACAGGACAACGACCCAAAACACACCAGTCGAAAAGCCAAGAAGTGGTTCGACGAACGTAAAATAAATGTTATGGAGTGGCCGGCGCAGTCGCCAGACTTAAGCCAAATAGAAAATCTTTGGGCTGACGTTAAAAAATACGTTTACCAATAATGAGTCACTATGGGCTACAGTGAGGGCGGCATGGAACAATATCGCAAAAAAAAGATGTGAAGAACTAGTTGACTCCATGCCAAGACATATTGTGCTGCCTTTATTGCCAACAAAGGCCATGCCACAAAATATTAAAATGTCTATTTAAAACTGTATTATGACCATATAATTTTTTTTTTTCAATTTAATGTATTTTCTATTTTTTTTTTGTACCTGTTAGTTGAAGTGCTATTTTTTTACCGATCAAATTTAAGGTTTCAAATTAATTTTGTTTAACCGCTGGACTAAATTAAAATTAATATGTCTGAAATATTTTTAATTTTACTTCAACTGTGTTTTAGTTATCTTTTTACTTAATACATAAAATTCCAAAATTAAATGTTAGAAAAATTGACGACGAAATAATTATTCCATCCTTAGTGCTATTTTTTTACCGCAGCTGTATAAGCTATCTTCCTCTAGTCTCTGCAGTTTTGCTTAAAATAATGTGTTTATTGTGGAAAAGGATAAAAGACAATAAGAATATTACTGTAACAAGGAATTATAATAGGTTAAGTTAAGTTTAACTGACAACTGTTTCAATTGGCTTTTATTTGGGTCCTATAAAGTCCCACTGTAACACCGATATTCCGTCGTATAACTATAGCACCTCTTAGAAATCGCTCAACTATCCCGAGAGTCTTATAAACGCTTTTGGCCATACATGTTTTTTATTAAGAAATTAAAATAACGAAACAACAAAGAAATTACGAGAATATGCATAGGGTTCCAATTACGATAACTACACTACATAGAAACAGTAAGTTCTGGAAGTTGTCAAACCAAAAGGAAATTCTGTATTAAGAGAGTGTAAGGTAGTCGCCGTGGTCTAGTAGGTAGTGTGTTGGCTTATTAGACGAAAAGCCAGGGTTCGAGCCCCAGGCCAGACATCAAAATAAAATACAAAAAGTATTTCTTCGGCGACTTCCTCTCAGCAGATTTCTGACAAAAACTCAACAAAATTGCCATGAAAGTTTCTCAAAAATCTGTCGTTCGGAGTCGACTTTAAACTGTAGGTCCCACCACTCATTTATAAAATTAACACACCCAACATAAGTGGTGTGATAAACTAGGTCGTAATCCTGACTGAAGGGTTGTAATGACCAATTATGTATGTATGTATGTATGTGTGTGAAGATAAATTCGAATTTAAAAACCAAGACGCAATCCATAAATTTTAGCAGCGCCACATTTGCAAAATTTTCTCTTAACAGAACAAAATTTGCCCTTAACAGAACACTGTTAGCTGTTTAACAGTATCCATCTGAACAAGCCCACTTGTTTAGGTGCTAATTTTAGGACATATACTAAATCTATGAGTACCATATCATACTCAAAGGAAGTTTCCAAGGCCTCTTAATATAATCAGCAATATTAGTCACATAAAGGGTGTTTTTTATAGAGGTATAGAACTTTAAGTTGGCATTACTTTTTAAGATGGCGACCGATTTAACAGCTGTCAAGTGATTTATTCTCAGTTTGGTTTGGCAATTCATCATGAATAGACTCACGCCTGAACAACGCTTGCAAATAGTGCAATTTTATTTCGAAAATAATGGTTCTGTGCGGAAAACGTATCGCGCACTACGTCCATTTTATCGTCGACAAAATCGTCCATCAGAGCAGTTAATTCGATTAACCATGGAACGTTTTCGCACCACGTTTACTCTTATTGATAACTCGCATCCCCAGAGACGCTGTACGGTGCGTACAGAAGAAGCTATTGCTGCTGTAGAGCGTAGCATTGAGGAAGACCCGAATGAGTCCATCCGCCATCGAGCACAGGAATTGGATCTGTGTCCATCCACTTTATGGAAGATTTTGCGGAAGGATCTTGGTTTGCGTGCTTACAAAATCCAACTCGTGCAAGAATTTAAGCCAAACGATCATCAAGTAAGGCGTAGATTCGTCGAATGGGCCCAAAACGAGATTATCGCTGTTCCCGATTTTCATAAGCGAATTTTGTTTAGCGATGAAGCGCACTTCTACGTCAACAAACAAAACTGCCGCATTTGGAGTGAAGGTAATCCTCAAGTGTATGTGGAAACACCGTTACATCCAGAAAAACTGACTGTTTGGTGCGCTTTATGGGCTGGTGGAATCATTGGTCCGTACTTTTTCAAAAACGACGGTGGCCAGAACGTTACAGTCAATGGTGATCGGTATAGAGCCATGATTACTAACTTTTTCATTCCTGAATTGAATAACCATGATGTCCAGGAGATGTGGTTTCAACAAGACGGCGCAACATGTCACACAGCTCGTGCCAAAATAGATTTATTGAAAGACACGTTTGGTGACCGCCTAATTTCACGTTTTGGACCTGTGAATTGGCCTCCAAGATCTTGTGATTTAACACCGCTAGACTACTTTCTGTGGGGCTATGTAAAGTCATTGGTCTATGCGGTAAAGCCACAAACGCTTGACCATTTGGAAGACAACATTCGCCGTATTATTGCCGATATACGGCCACAAATGTTAGATAAAGTCATTGAAAATTGGACGTCCAGATTGGACTACATCCGCGCCAGCCGTGGCGGTCATATGCCAGAAATCATATTTAAAATGTAATGCCACAAGATTATCTTTCGGATAAATAAAATTCATGTCAATCGAATAATCCATCGTTGTTTTATTGCAACTTAAAGTTCTATACCTCTATAAAAAACACCCTTTATAATCAGCAATGTAATCACATACAAAGTGATATGGTATTGTGAAGATTGGCTTTGAAACTATGAAGGTTTTGATTGGAAATTCTTTAGAAGATCAGTGGCCATTTGGGAACATAGTACACCTACCCGACTATATGCAAATGGTAGGCCAGAGAGGAGTCCTTTTTCAAACCATGGTAGTGGGGTATTTTCAGACTCGAGAAATTGAATTTTTTTGTCTTTCGGCAATCAAATATCTCTTGCAGAGTAATAGGTTTCAATTGTTCGTTCGAATTTTTTCTTTAGCCACTGTATATAGAAATCAAAACCAAAAAAAAAAAAAAAAAAAAAAAAAAAAAAAAAAAAAAAAAAAAAAACGAAATTAATTGACAAATGCTGTGTTAAATTATTTTTTTTCGTAATCGTTATCATTAAAACGACTGCATTTAGTTAAGAATGTGTCATAAGCTATTGAAAAGAAATACAAAAAAAAATTTAATTTAAAACTCACAATCGTAATCGAAATCTAACAAACAACCCACATTCTTTGCCAACAAAGCTAAGCTCTCGTATTTATGGTCTTTTTGTAAGACCAACTTTACTTTTATATTTTTTTGTTTTGTTTTTCTTTTCTGAACATTTTCAATCAGAAACCAGTCTCAAGCAAGTTTGAAATTTAAAAAAAAAAAAAAAATTCCATAAGAATAGCACTCTTGACTTGACTCGCTTGTACGGCTAAAAGCCCTGACACCACAGTCAGTAGTGACTGTTTGAAATAAAAAAAATAAAAAAAATGAATAATTCCCCAGTTAGCTACTAAGAGAGGCAAGGGCAAAAGAGGAGTTGGAAAGGCAGAGAAGCGGGTGGAGGAATACGTCAAAACCGAAGCTAAAATACCATTCAATGTCAAACAGATTGTTGTTTCTTTTTTTTAAGTTTTATTTTCATTTGAACGTTAATTTTTTTTTTTTTTAATGTTTGTTAATCTTGTTATGCCCACAGGTTATGATGTCATGAATAATATTTTGTATCTCAGAATATTTATTTATTTATTTTTGTTTGTTTGTATGTTTAACTACAAAAATTAGTAATTTAAACTATAATTAGGAAAACATATTCATTTTTTCTCTAATTTGTTTATATGGATTTAACATTTTTAATCTTTTTTAAGAATTAAAAGTAGCAAAGTCCCATACCATAATAATAGTTCTAAATTATTGAAACAAAAGCCCTGAGAGTAACTAAGGCTTGCGCTCTAAAAGTTTTGGCGAATAAGTTTTTCTTCATAGAAACAAACTTTAAAAGTAAAATGATTTCAAACTTTATTTTAATTGAGGAAAATATTGTTTAATTCATAAAAGAAAAGTAAGCTTAAAACCATAAACACATAGGAGACATCAAATGATGCGCGACAATTTTACAGCTGGTACATTCGCCAAGCAGCATAAGCTTTAATTATTTGAAAGGCGTTAGAGCGCTAAATTACAAGTAAAACTAAAACAGTGAACAGTTTTTCATTAATACTTAATCAATGGTGCAATTAAAATATTGTTTTCGCGCTTTTTATGGTTGTATTGTATGCAGCGTTTTGTAGAAACTTCTGTTTTATGCACTTTATTGTATTGACAGCACTCATCCTTTCATTGCCGTTAGCATAATGTGCAATTATACTAAATGCACAGACGAAGCTTTTAAAATCGTCATTTCCATGTTCGCCCATGTATTCTATTTTTGATAGATTGGCGCGCAGCATTTGGTGCTTCTTATGTGTTTATAGCACAAAGTTCCAAGAATTTCATCTATAACTGAGCTATTTACATTTTTCAAATCTTTTTCAATACGGTTACATACACATACATAATTGGTCATTACAACCCTTCAGTCAGGATTACGTTTCCTAGTTTCTCACCCACTTATGTTGTGTGTGTTAATTTTTATACATGAGCGGTGGGTCGTACAGTTTAAAGTCGACTCCGAACGACAGATTTTTGAGAAACTTTTCATGGCAATTTTATTTACTCTCAGATTTTTTGCCAGAAATCTGCTGAGAGGAAGTCGCCGAAGAAATACTTTTTGTATTTTGTTTTGATGTCTGGCCTGGAACTCGAACCCTGGCTTTTTTACGTCTAATAAGCCAACACACTACCTACTAGACTACGGCGAATTCGATACGGTTACGCGGGAGATAAAAATGCGAATGATAACACTGCTAAATTTAAGCTCATTTCAGTATACATATTCCATCAAATGACTTTAAAAAATGCCACTAATTTAAGTGGTCATTACAACCCTTTAGTCAGGATTACAACCTATCTTCTTACACTATCTATTCTATGTGTGTTTTATATTTATCCCCGTGTGGCAGTACCCCCTAGAGCTTAAAGTCATTGCAATCGCATTTACTTTCAGAGTTTTTGCCAGAAGAGACTACTGAGAGGAAGACGCCGAAAAAAATTCTTTTTTTTTCATATTTTATTTTGCTAGCGATGTCTGAGCTAGGATTTGCACCGTGGGTCCTCGTGTAATAAGCCAAGAACAAGCTGCTTGGCTAAGGCACCAATTGCAATTATGTGGCGCAGCATATGGTACTTCTTATGTGTCTGTTGCATTAAGCTCTTATAGCGAACATTGGTAACAGCTGAACTGCCTATAGTAGAGGTTCTTCTCGCTAAAATCGTGAATTCTGTTTGATGTACACATTGGCTGCCTTCCAAAATGTTAGTTGCTTTGTGGTTGAACAAAGTATCATGTTTCATAATGCCGCTGTACAAAATATATACAATGTATTCTATTTCAAAACGTCGTCAATGTGTATTTTTAACGCCGTCAAAAAGCAATCAGGCATCGGATTTATGGTTGATGCATTGTTTGGTTACTTTGCATATGTACATAGTTTATATACATATGTACAGTAGTAGAACTGCATACAAACTTTGTATTGATACATTTTGGAAGGCAGCCAGTATGCCAAGAGCTTCATTGCTAAAGATATTTTTTTTTCTGTTCGATTGAAACGAATTTACATAATTTTTTACAATTTTTTATAACTTTTTTGGTTTTTTTTTTTAAATCTTTTCTCCAAATTTTGTCTTGTCGTTAGCATTCCTTTCCATTTCGTTTTTATGACATTTGTCCGTAAACGTAAACAAATTTCATCAGTGTTGTAATAGTTTTTCGTATTGCCGTTAATCTATTGTAAAATTGTTGAAATTCGATTATCATTTCGATCGCAATAAAGCTGAAATGAAATGACTTTTATTATCTTAAATTGGCCTTTTTTTTTTTGTCTTTGTAAAGAAAACAAAAGTTTCTTTTTTTTTTTTGTTTTCAATCATTATCTTGTTTAAGTTTGTTGTTTGCTTTTGTCTTTAAATTATTATTTAATCATTTGAATTTATGCAAAAATTGTTGAAAAGAAAACAAACGCAAATGCAAACGCAACCACAATGACGGCCACGACTACGACGACATAATTATGCCGCTAAACGCGTTAATGAACATCGTTATCGATGTCATTAGTTTCGCTTTTTTTTTTTGTTTTTGTGACATCACCGGAAGATGGCGAGTGTGGAGTGATGAGGTGAAAAACACAGAAAAAAACCCCTTAACAATAAAATAAAAATAAAACTTTGGCTAGACATAAAACCAATTGAAATTTAATTGGAAATGTTTTGGAAAAGCCATAAACGCCAGGAGATTTATTCAAAATAATATTCACTTTGGGAAGAGGGTTGATGGTGGGTTTTACAAAAAGTCCCACATTGGCCTTATTATTCCTTAATTTCTTTTTTTTAATTTATTTTTAAATTTTTTTTATTTGGTTTTGTATGTTAAAGACCTTTAAAGCAAAAACTTAAAACTGGGCTAAACGTTTATTTTTTTAGTATTTTTTTCTACTTTTTTTTAATATTTATTCTGCTATAGTTTCGACAACATTTTTCATATTTTGCTTTATTTTTTTATTGTTGTTGTAGTCTTTTTTTTTTTTTTTTGCTTTGCCCTGCTATTTTTACACGCTCTGTTAGATTAAATGTTTCTAATTTTTTGCACTTAAAAAGCAAACACTGACTGACAAAAAGAGGTGTTGTAATAGTAACCGGTCCAATCACTCTATAAAGAATTTCTTTAACTTGATTTCTAAATAAATTGTAAAAATAAAGTTGAGATATTTTTCAATTTAAAAATGTTCTCTTAACTGTACAGTGATGGATATATAATTAGAAACACTGTCATCTGTTAAATATCTTTCACCTGAAGCGTTATTTTCTTTGGTGAAAAGCTTTGGTAGAATAAGAAGAACACGAAGAAGCGAAAAACGCATAAAAATAATTTTAAAAACTGTCCCCAAATAGTGATTCAAATGTGGCTAAAATTTGGTTGGAATTTGGTTTTTATAATCGCTCTTCCAAGCAGGCCATTGACAAGATTGTATAACTAAAATTGTAGAGGCTAGAAGCATGCCTATATGCACTGCCTTAGAAAAATTGTGGCTGTTAATTCGAGTTTGTCGTTTCCATAACTTTCTCACCAGTTGGTTGTATCTTAGGTTCCTTTATGGCATATTTTGCATTTGCATTTCTGACCCTCTATAGGCCTAACCACGCAACAGTTAAATTTCGGCTAAGCCTTCTCAACACTTCAGATATGCTAATTTGGGTGTTAGGACAACAGGCTCTCTATGCTGTTTCATTGAACAAAATTTTCTTTTTTTTTTTGAATTTTCATTTTTCACACGGTGGCTATGTCAACAAGAAAAATTGTCACATATGTATGTACAGTGGTGGCCTTATAATTAGAAACTATGTTTCTGGAACAGAGTTCTCTGGAGTGACGAATCTATGTTTAATTTGTCGCATTCTGATGCAAAAACGTATGTAAGACGTCCTCCAAACAAAGCCTTTGATCCCAGGTACACAGTGAAAACTGTAAAACAAATTAACAAACATACATGTTGCTAAGTCGTTTCTGATTATAAGGCCACCACTGTATGTGGCTCGGATAATGCTGAAGTTATTACTGGAAATGATATTTTTTTCCTTTTTTTTTTATTGATTTTTGCAACTCTTTAGTCAAGAAGACAACCTAGCTTCTCACACCACCCATGTGGTATGTCTGTATTGTACCAATAAATGATGGACATACAGCTTAAAACTGACTCCGAACGCCAGATTTGAAAAACTTTTCATGGCAATTAACAGAGCTGCTGAGAGGGAGTCGACGAAAAAATATTTTCATTTGGTTCGAGGTGTCTGACCTAGGGTTTGAACCAAGGGCTCTCGTCTAATAAGTTAATACGCTACCTACTAGACTACGGCGATATTGCAGTGTTTGATGCACATCAACTCTAACGTCAATTCAGAGCCGTATGATAATCGTTTTTTTTTTACCTGCAATTGAAGATTACAAACAGCAACACACAACATGGCTGGAGTGTGTGATTTTAGCTCTACTGTATGATAGTTTCCCGAAAGAGTATCGCCGTGATACTGCGAGAAATTTGCGAAAAAGTAATCGATAAACTAAATCAAGATGATCAACTGCTGCAACCAATCCAGAGATGGCCATTCAAATGAAATTGTACGTCGTTTGCTCCATAATAAATGGTACCAATATTTGGTTTTATTCACTTGAATAATAAGTCAACTAGTTTTGAAATCCCCAGCTAGGACGCCTAGAATATGAATGGTCCCTACAGCAGAAGATAAATTTGTTAGTGGGACCAGTAAGAGGAATGCATTTTTGTTTCAAACGAAATGAAGGCTAAAATTCCACAGCAAGTGAACACATTTCAAAGCCAAGATACTCTGTGTATGCACACACAAAGGAAATTCTGTTAACAGTTACAAGTTATTGGAATAGAGTCCTATTGGAGTAAAGAATTCAAGTCCAACATGTTGGAATTTGATGATGTGAGTTTCACTTCTTCCAATCACAGTTGAACACTGGAAATAACACTGAGGCGAGATTCTTTCTTTAGGGTTGTGTGCGTCCAAAAGTTCGAACTATGGAATAATGACCCAATATCTCTAATAGGAGAAATGGAAACACAAAAACTAGTTTTTTTTTTCACTTTTTGAACGTATATATAAAAAATGTAAAGATATAAATATGTCGGTTGCACATGTCTTCAATTTTTAGCCTCCAACCAACGACCCGTTATTAGAAAATTTCATTTCAATAAATTTCACTTCACTTTTTTATTTTTTTATTTTTATTTTTTATTTTTGTTCTGCTTTGCATTTGTTATTGTCTTTCGCCCTCTTTTTTCTTTTTTCTTTTTCATTTTTATCTCTGTGAAATATGCACTTGTGTTGTTGCTTTTTATTATCAGCCTCATTTATATCACACATCTTTTTTCTTTTTTTCTCCCTCTTTTTTTCTCCGCTCTATTTTAACAACAATTATGATGGTAATTTAAAGCAGTTTCTTTTTAGAATAACAACAAAACCAACTTTGTTGTCGTTTTAAACCGTAATAGAAAGGGCTTTTCCTCCGTTTTTTTTTTAAGCTAAGCAATGGACATTAAAACTACCATACGACAGGGCGTCTAAGAAGATCTTTGGCGTTCATTTGGTCTACAAGTTGTTTAGCAATTCTATTGCTTTCCTAAGAAATGCTAGTGAATGCGAGCTCTAATAGTGAAAATGCCGTTCAATATCTAAATGTACCAAGAACTACACAATCGCGTAATATGTATTGCTCTGTAGACATAATCTGCAAGCATTCTCTATCCACAATGACCTGTAAAAAGGTGCATTAGAAGTTTTAGGAGCACCCTGTTATACTTGACCGAGCAACTCTCAAACTGGACTTATAGTAGTTCAACATCTTTATATCAAAAATACTACAATAGTTAAATAGAATCAATCTCTCGACCCCATAGCAGAACGGTTTTTAAATAAAAATTAAATATTTGCACATCTAGGAGAAATGACGTAACAAAATGTATTTTTATTGTGTGATTTTGCCGTAGTCTACTAGATAGTGAGTGTTGGCTTATTAGACGTAAGGCCTCGGTTCAAACCCCAGGTCAGACATCAAACCGAAAATATAAAAAAAAATATTTCTTTGGCGACCTCCTCTCAGCAAATTTCTGACAAAAACTCTGAGAGTAAATAAAAAATTGCCATTAAAAGTCTTTCAAAAATCTGTCGTTCAGAGTCGACTTTAAACTGTAGGTCCGCCTCTCATGTATAAATTAACATACACAACATAAGTGGTGTGAGAAACTAGGAAACGTAATCCTGACTGAAGGGTTGTAATGACCAAGTATGTAAAGGGTGTTTTTTATAGAGGTATAGAACTTTAAGTTGCAATAAAACAACGATGGATTATTCGATTGACATGAATTTTATTTATTCGAAAGATAATCTTATGGCATTACATTTTAAATATGATTTCTGGCATATGGCCGCCACGACTGGCGCGGATGTAGTCCAATCTGGACGTCCAATTTTCGATGACTTTTTCCAACATTTGTGGCCGTATATCAGCAATAATACAGCGAATGTTGTCTTCCAAATGGTCAAACGTTTGTGGCTTTACCGCATAGACCAATGACTTTACATAGCCCCACTGAAAGTAGTCTAGCGGAGTTAAATCACAAGATCTTGGAGGTCAATTCACAGGTCCAAAACGTGAAATTAGGCGGTCACCAAACGTGTCTTTCAATAAATCTATTGTGGCACGAGCTGTGTGACATGTTGCGCCGTCTTGTTGAAACCACATCTCCTGGACATCATGGTTATTCAACTCAGGAATGAAAAAGTTAGTAATCATGGCTCTATACCGATCACCATTGACTGTAACGTTCTGGCCACCATCGTTTTTGAAAAAGTACGGACCAATGATTCCACCAGCCCATAAAGCGCACCAAACAGTTAGTTTTTCTGGATGTAACGGTGTTTCCACATACAATTGAGGATCACCTTTACTCCAAATGCGGCAGTTTTGTTTGTTGACGTAGCCATTCAACCAGAAGTGCGCTTCATCGCTAAACAAAATTCGCTTATGAAAATCGGGAACAACGGTAATCTCGTTTTGGGCCCATTCGACGAATCTACGCCTTACTTACCCACGTTGTGTGTGTTAATTTTTATTCATAAGTGGCAGCATCTACAGTTTAAATTAGACTCAAAATGACAGATTTTTTGAGAAACTTTTCATGGCAATTTTCATTTACTCCCAAGAGTAGTGTTTTCCGGAAAACTATTGAGAAGAAATTCATCGAAAGTAATATTTTTTGATTTCAATTTTCATTTTTTTCGAGATGCCTGAGGCGCAGGGATTTGAACTACGGGCTCGCGCCTTAAAATTCAACACTTTACCGACTAGACTACGGCGACTTTCGTGTACATAATTCCTCTTTCTTGTTTTGATTTCGATCGTGTCATCCGACACGATGGCTAACGCTTGTTAAAATGCCAGTATAAAGGATTGGCAGTTCTGCGCCCTTGTTTGCATTATTATTAGGATATTAGGCAGGTCTTTGCTGTGTGCTCATCTCTATTTGACCTCAAGTCTTTTCCATACCATTACTGCCAGCGTCTGATATATGTAAAGGGTGTTTTTTTATAGAGGTATAGAACTTTAAGTTGCAATAAAACAACGATGGATTATTCGATTGACATGAATTTTATTTATCCGATCGATAATCTTGTGGCATTACATTTTAAATATGATTTCTGGCATATGACCGCCACGGCTGGCGCGGATGTAGTCCAATCTGGACGTCCAATTTTCGATGACTTTTTCCAACATTTGTGGCCGTATATCAGCAATAATACGGCGAATGTTGTCTTCCAAATGGTCAAACGTTTGTGGCTTTACCGCATAGACCAATGACTTTACATAGCCCCACAGAAAGTAGTCTAGCGGTGTTAAATCACAAGATCTTGGAGGCCAATTCACAGGTCCAAAACGTGAAATTAGGCGGTCACCAAACGTATCTTTCAATAAATCTATTGTGGCACGAGCTGTGTGACATGTTGCGCCGTCTTGTTGAAGCCACATCTCCTGGACATCATGGTTATTCAATTCAGGAATGAAAAAGTTAGTAATCATGGCTCTATACCGACCGATCACCATTGACTGTAACGTTCTGGCCACCATCGGTTTTTGAAAAAGTACGGACCAATGATTCCACCAGCCCATAAAGCGCATCAAACAGTCAGTGTTTCCACATACACTTGAGGATTACCTTCACTCCAAATGCGGCAGTTTTGTTTGTTGACGTAGCCATTCAACCAGAAGTGCGCTTCATTGCTAAACACAATTCGCTTATGAAAATCGGGAACAACGGTAATCTCGTTTTGGGCCCATTCGACGAATCTACGCCTTACTTGATGATCGTTTGGCTTCAAATCTTTCACGAGTTGGATTTTGTAAGCACGCAAACCAAGATCCTGCCGCAAAATCTTCCATAAAGTGGATGGACACAGATCCAATTCCTGTGCTCGATGGCGGATGGACTCATTCGGGTCTTCCTCAATGCTACGCTCTACAGCAGCAATAGCTTCTTCTGTACGCACCGTACAGCGTCTCTGGGGATGCGAGTTATCAAACGTTCCATGGTTAATCGAATTAACTGCTCTGATGGACGATTTTGTCGACGATAAAATGGACGTAGTGCGCGATACATTTTCCGCACAGAACCATTATTTTCGAAATAAAATTGCACTATTTGCAAGCGTTGTTCAGGCGTGAGTCTATTCATGATGAATTGCCAAACCAAACTGAGAATAAATCACTTGATAGCTGTTAAATCGGTCGCCATCTTGAAAAGTAATGCCAACTTAAAGTTCTATACCTCTATAAAAAAACACCCTTTATAAATTAACATACACAGCATAAGTGGTGTGAGAAACTAGGTCGTAATCCTGACCAAAGGGTTGTATGTACGTATGCATGTGATAATGTCCAGCAGTCTTACTTTAGTTGTGATATAAAAATCACAAACAGAAGAGAAACTACGTCATTTATCATTATCTCTAGTTCTGCCATACTAGTAGTATCTACCTAGTAATACAGTGGTAGTGTTGTAATTGGGTAGTTTTTTTAGATATTAAGGGATTGAATATATTTTATGAAATGAAACAAAAGTTTTAATTAAAAAAAAAAAAAACATATTTAAAATTAAAAATTTATTATTAAATACTGTTTTCTTTTTCTTTTCAGGTAAATCAAATGGCTTTGTTTTTTAAAAAAAATTTAAACAATATTTCTATCACTACAAACCAGGTAACTATTTTAGTAAATAAAACTCTAGGTTGATAACAAAATAAGTCGATCTAATAAAGAAATTGAAACAAATTTTGAGGAACTTAGACAGCTTTTAGTTCAACACAGTTTTCCCAATGGCATGTCCAGTGATAATCCTGATTATCCATCTACTATGGTGTTATCAAGTAATTTTAACTTTAATTCTTGGTTATTACATATTGAATATGTGCAGTAAATGAAACAAAGCTTTTTTCCGCCAAATGCGAATCTTTTCTCCCTAATTTCATCATTTAAACACTGTTAGTTAGCTGACCTGCCGCCGATTTTGCGATTTTCCTTTTTAGGCATGTTTTCTATTCCTTTTCATTCCTTTAAGGAATATAAAACTGTGCCCCTGCTTAGTCAGGTTATAAACCTGGTAGGTGAAACACCAGTCCTGTTATATTCATTAATTTTATCCATTACTAGTGATCCCTATACATAGTTTAAAGTCTAGTACAAGTATTTAAAATCTGTTTTGTGGCAATTCATTTACAGTTACAGTCACAGCGGGGTCACCCTAAGAAATACTTTTTTAATTTTCAAGCTGGGATTTGAACTTCCGACCCTTCGTCCAATAAGCATTCACAATACTCACTACGCTGTGACGCTCTTACAGTTTCGTTAAGAGAGTTCTTCCAGCCAAGCACTTGACTGATGTGCTAAAGCAAAATCACGGCGTCGTAATCTTTAGTTGCCTAAAAACATAATCCTCAGAACCTCAGAGCATCCAGCGCCAATGTAATACAGGTTTCATTGTCTCGTTTGTACCAATACACGCTAGTCCCTGTATCTTGTTCAACTCTAATTGAGTTGTTTTTAGATTATTTCTGTCTGCCCAGGCAATCGCCCCATATGCCGCTATTGGTCTGACCATCATGGTATGCATCCAGTCCATAATTCTTGGGTTGCATACCTAGGATTTCCCTTCAAGACTGCGACATATCTTCATAGTATGACTGCCTTTTCCTAGATTATGGGATACATTAACAAATACTCTATAGAATCTTCTTTATTTCCGGATCCGTATGGTGTTATGGTATGACTGCCCTTTCCTGAGATTATGGGATGCATTAACAAATACTCTTTATAATCTCTTTTTTTCCGGATCCGTCTGGTGTCATAAGCAAGCGATGCTTCACACAGCCCTCCGCTCTCGGCCTATGTGCGACATACAGCACTTTTTGAAATGTCTATCATATCAACTAAATTACGCGTCATTTAAGCGGTATTATTTTGGACGTTTGCTGATGCGACACGTACTTCCCAGAGGGTCCGCTGCGTGACATTGGTATTATTAATTTACGCGAGTAGAATATGTTTTGTGGGGTATATTAAGCACGTTGCGAGGAACTATTGTTCTAGCTAAAGCCTCTTCTAAAGGGTATTTTTTATAGAGGTATAGAACTTTAAGTTGGCATTACTTTTCAAGATGGCGACCGATTTAACAGCTGTCAAGTGATTTATTCTCAGTTTGGTTTGGCAATTCATCATGAATAGACTCACGCCTGAACAACGCTTGCAAATAGTGCAATTTTATTTCGAAAATAATGGTTCTGTGCGGAAAACGTATCGCGCACTACGTCCATTTTATCGTCGACAAAATCGTCCATCAGAGCAGTTAATTCGATTAACCATGGAACGTTTGATAACTCGCATCCCCAGAGACGCTGTACGGTGCGTACAGAAGAAGCTATTGCTGCTGTAGAGCGTAGCATTGAGGAAGACCCGAATGAGTCCATCCGCCATCGAGCACAGGAATTGGATCTGGTGTCCATCCACTTTATGGAAGATTTTGCGGAAGGATCTTGGTTTGCGTGCTTACAAAATCCAACTCATGCAAGATTTGAAGCCAAACGATCATCAAGTAAGGCGTAGATTCGTCGAATGGGCCCAAAACGAGATTACCGTTGTTCCCGATTTTCATAAGCGAATTTTGTTTAGCGATGAAGCGCAGCGTTGAATGGCTACGTCAACAAACAAAACTGCCGCATTTGGAGTGAAGGTAATCCTCAATTGTATGTGGAAACACCGTTACATCCAGAAAAACTGACTGTTTGGTGCGCTTTATGGGCTGGTGGAATCATTGGTCAGTACTTTTTCAAAAACGATGGTGGCCAGAACGTTACAGTCAATGGCGATCGGTATAGAGCCATGATTACTAACTTTTTCATTCCTGAATTGAATAACCATGATGTCCAGGAGATGTGGTTTCAACAAGACGGCGCAACATGTCACACAGCTCGTGCCACAATAGATTTATTGAAAGACACGTTTGGTGACCGCCTAATTTCACGTTTTGGACCTGTGAATTGACCTCCAAGATCTTGTGAGTTAACACCGCTAGACTACTTTCTGTGGGGCTATGTAAAGTCATTGGTCTATGCGGTAAAGCCACAAACGCTTGACCATTTGGAAGACAACATTTGCCGTATTATTGCCGATATACGGCCACAAATGTTGGGAAAAGTCATCGAAAATTGGACGTCCAGATTGGATTACATCCGCGCCAGCCGTGGCGGTCATATGCCAGAAATCATATTTAAAATGTAATGCCACAAGATTATCTTTCGGATAAATAAAATTCATGTCAATCGAATAATCCATCATTGTTTTATTGCAACTTAAAGTTCTATACCTCTATAAAAAACACCCTTTAGTATTGTGTGTTTTTTGGAAGGGTATTTCCCTATTTTCACTGATGTGATCTCATGTTAATTGGGATATTTCCGCGCAATTATATAATTTTGGATGGAAAATGGAACTCAGACAAGGGTTTAAATGCCTTTTCGCCTATCGGACTATCGACGAATAAGTCTATATATAGGTCTATAGTTTTTATTAAAACCAATAATTTTCCAAATTTTATTCTCTTATAAAAAAGAAGAAAATTCTTAATTCTCTACATAGAGAAACATAACCGTGCATTAAAATAATGCACACATGCAATGCACAAAGGATAAGTTTGCTTTTATTTTTATTATTCTTAAAATTTCTTTCATTTCTTTTTTTTTTATATCATAATCAAAAATGAAAATTAAATAAAGAAAAGAAAATAAATAGAAATAGATACCAACCAACCAGGTTTTATGAATAGTTTCTGCATAAAAATTCAAGTATTTTTACGGTTTTAGTTGCTGCAATGTTTTTCCAGCTCTTTTGTTAGTGCGTCTGAAAAGAAAAAAACAAAAACAAAAAATCAGTCGCAAATTTGCATAAAAGTCTTCGGCTGGTGCCCGGGGTTTTTGTGAGGTTAAAGCAGAGTTTTTGTTTTATTGCGCTCTCTCTCTCTATCTTTTCTTCTTTAAAAAAAAATTGAACCTTTTTCTCCTGGCTTCTTTTTTATAGTGTTTTGAAATGATTTTTTCTTTAAATTAAAAATAAAATTCCTTTCAACGGCAGTAGATTTCCTATTTCGTAGTGGTAAATTATAACGGTTATCACCTTTGAGAGAGTATTTAAAACTCTTCCCTCTAAATCTCTCTTTTGTAACGATATTATCAACAAAATTCTAATCCAAGTGTATGTGCATGCGTTTGTGTGTGTGTGTTTAAAAATCTTTTGTATTTTCCATCTCACTCTGTGATGCATTTGTATTCGTAGATTTTTTTCATTCTTCTCTTTTTTCATCCACTTACTCACACTCTATTTGCAATGGAAAAAGAGAGAGAGAGAGAGAGCGAAAGACAGAGATAGCGAATATAAATCTAAATAAATGCAATTTTTATATTTTATTTCCTTTTCTTTTTTTAAGTTTTTCTTTCTTTTCTTTCTTTTTTTTTCTAATTTTTCTTTTACAATTTATTTGTAAAACTTCAAGTTTATTTTCATGTTTTTTCTTTCTTCTTTTTGTTCCAATTTGTTTTTATATTTTATTTCCACTTCACTCGGTAAAAAGACAAAGAAAAATGCACTGAAAGAAATGCGGATTATTTCAAGTGTTGCCATATAGAGAGCAGAGTTTTCCTCTTGCCAATACTTTCCGAATTACAACACATTGCTTAGCATGGGTAGAGGCCATTTTCTGAGTGCTAGTTTTGGATAAAAAAAAATAATGGGACATTTCTAGGGAATTGCTTTCAAAGGACGGTCGAGTGAGTTCAAACATTCAGAATTATCTTACCGACTGTCAATGCCCCTTTACTGAGCCGCCTGTTTAATACAATTCCCATCTGCAGTTGCTATTATTGTAAGTGATTCCCGCTTAAATTCACAGCTGAAAATTGGGTTTCAGAATGCTTTTCGTCTTAGTGTGAGCTTCATACACAAAAGTTCTTTTTGTATAAAGCCTTGACGTTTAAAAAACGGCTGCCTATTGTCAACTCATTATGAAATCAATTGAAGATTACTAGATCGTTAGAAGATTATTGTCCCTTTTTTAACAATGTATTGCCAGATCGTCAGCACATAATAATGATCGACAACAAATTCTAAACATACCGTTAGCAGGTCATTACCAGATTATTTGCAAAATATGTAGTTAGCAGATTATTGCCAGATCGTTGATAATTAGTCTGCAGAACATTGTTAAATCAACAACAGATTGTTGGCAGATAATTGCCAGATGGTTAACGGATCACTACTAATCCGTTCTACATTCTTGGCAAATCGCTGCGAAATTGCCAGCATATGATTAATAGGTCAGCAGCAGATGATTACCTGATCGTTAGCAAATCGTTACTAAAAAATCATAAAATCGTTGAAAGTTTATTGTCAGATCCTTAGTAAATTATTCCAAGTTCATTATTAAATACTTAGCAGATTGTTGCCATATTGTTGGCAGATATTTGCGAGATCGCCACCATAACGTTACTAAATCAATTGAAGATTATTTCCACATCCGTAGTGAATATTACTAAAGCCCACTTCACACGGTAATACTTTACGTACGTAAAGTCTAATGAAAAAGTAAAATGAAATTCCATCCGTATGACAAAAAAGAGAATAAAAGTCGTATGATTTATATTTTTTGCGTTTACATGATCGGTATAAGACAATAACAAAGTAAAATGAAAACAGCTGTTACACTTTTTTCTATGTGTTTACATAAAAATACATCCCTGATCTAATGCGACTTGCTTGTTTTTTGAATCATTTCAAAAAATGAAGAGAGCCATACGACTGTCAAACTTTTCATCTGTATTTTCTCTCAATGTGTGATGGTTTCATTACATAGTACGTTTAGACGATCACATCCGTACTCTTCTACACAAAATTTTGACAGATCATATTACTTGTGGGACCGTGTAAAGTAGGCTTTAAGAATCATAAAATCTTTGGCTGACTATTGCCAGATCGTTAAAAAATCATTACTGAAGATACATAAAATCGTTACGAGATTAATGTCAGACGTTTTGAATGAACATCATTACCAGTGAAAATTGTTAGATCATTCCGAGAGCGTAGTTGTAGAGATATAGTTAACAGGCCATCAGCATATTGTTATCAGATTGTTAGCGGATTTATTTTCAGATCACGGTTCTTATTTGTCTTGCCACCCTCGAAGAGAGAGAGAGGTCGTTACTACTTTGTAACACTTGTTTTACTCTCAGAAATAAAAGCATTTCAGAAAGACTGAGCAAAAAGTCTAATTGCAGATGCAAACGAATTGCAATAATTTTGTAATGGATTAAAGAAAAAATGTCCTTAATGTGTTACGTAAGTGTTTTAAAATTTTCCTACAATCGTATATCCTTAAATCTATTGAAGAAAACTTAATAATTTTGCAAAACATTTTCTCTCAGTTGGAATCAAATTTATTTAATTTTCCTTCCTTTATTGAAATTTTCGACAATATTTCACTGTTCACTCTCTTCATGACTTAGAATCATTAATTTAGCACTTTGCAACACTTTATTGCTCACAGATTAAAACAATTCAGTCAGTCGTCGTTCTTTTGTAATATTTTCTAACGATCTTGCATTCAAAGCTTCGTTTATTTAGTATATTTCGTCGTTGTGACTTGCATACATTTGTGTTGGTAACATGTTTATTTCAGCATACCGCAGAAGTATTTTGGCTTTCGTTGGTCTCCTGTGATTCATGTTACTACTACATTACCAACACCCACGAATGCACAAATATGAAAATGGTTGGAGGCTATTAATAACTCTCACGCTGCTTGCTATTCCTTTTATAGTTTGTTCCTTTTTAACTCTCAGAGATAATTAAACACGAAATTCAGTGTTGCAAAGTGTTAAATAAAATGTTAAAGAAATGTTATGTGCCTGTCTGCTCTATGATGGCAAAAGTAAACATGTTCGGGGGAAAATGTCATGTATTTTCTCTCAGTGTTACCATATTCAACTACGACTATTTTCTTTAATATCAATTACACGTGTATGTAATAGCAGATATCAAAAACACTACCACCACAACAACAACAACTATAACTTTTTCTTATAAAAATATTACGCAAATTTCTTTAGTTTCCTACTTTTTTTTTCTTGTTGAATATTTTCTTTTCATTATTTTCAATAGAGTTGTTTGGGGGGTTATGTGTTGTTGGCTTTTAATGATTTTTTTTTTATAATTTCAGTTGAGTTTTTTTTTTCTTTTAATTTTGTTTTTGTGATATGTGAGTATAATACTTGTGGTTTTAACTACCTGTGATTGTTTTTCTTTTCTTTTCTTTTTTTTATTATTTTAGTTTTGTTTTGAAGTATTATTTTTCATCTCAAACAATTTTTTTTTCTTCTGTTTTTTTTCTCCTTTTGCTTCGCATAGAAATTCTACACAAATGTTGTGGTTTTTTGTTTGAATGAAACCAGGGTTCTCTTCTTTATGTTATTTAGACAAATGTACGTACTTACGTACATACGTAACTATATAAAGTTACACGAGGCCGACTGACTATCTAAATAATCTAATAAAAGACAGGCACAATCTGCTATAATTTAAGGCGTGTTTGCAAGAAAAACTCTTCCTTTTTTTGTTTTTAATTTAATTTAAAAGGAAGACGTAAATAAATAATTTAATCAACCATTTTCCCAGCCTCTAAAGTACCTGAAAATTATTGCATAATTTAAACAGGAACTTTAAGGTCAAAGGCTTGGCAAATTATTCAAAAAAAAGAAAAAATGGTTGCGAAAATTTGCGGTTGGAAATAGCAAAAACAAAATGATAATGACAGAGAAATATTAGCACTATGGATGTACAGTGTGAATATTATACTTTATGCCGCCACCAGGCTAATGGTTACCAAATCTGTACTAAATTGATTCCATTAATCAGGTTTTTTCTAGCTAAACTGGGTAATTTTAGTTTATTGTAGAAAATTCTAGAATGGTAGGGTTGCCAACTGTCATTGTATTTTTATAAGATACACTTTGCTCCTTAAGTTCTACTTTTTCATAAGTGGTATCACTGAATGAACTTCCTGCAATGCTCCTTACTGATGTTACTCCCTCAACATTTTACAGCGGCTAGGTAGGGTTGCCATCTGTCATTGTATTTTATAAGATACACTTTGCTCCTTAAGTTCTACTTTTTCATAAGTGGTATCACTGAATGAACTTCCTGCAATGCTCCTTACTGGTGTTACTCCCTCTACATTTTACAGCGGCTAGGTAGGGTTGCCATCTGTCATTGTATTTTATAAGATACACTTTGCTCCTTAAGTTCTACTATTTTTCATAAGTGGTCTCACTACCTGAACTTCCTACAATGCTCCTTAGTGATGTTACTCCCTCTACATTTTACAGCGGCTAATTGTTACTAAATCGGTACTTTTAATAAAGTTTTCTAGCTAAACGAGGGACTTTAGTTTATTGTAGCAAATTCTATAATGATAGGGTTGCCATCTATCGGTGTATATAGCGTTTGAATTTGTAAATGTACACTTTGACTCATTAGGCTGTACTCTTTCTTAAGCGATATCATTGCCTGAACTTCCTACGATGCTCCTTACGGATGTTACTCTCTCTGAGGGAGGGAGGGGTCAGTTTGCTTCCTAGTTGGGTTATTTGGTTATTATTATTATCATGGTTAGTGTTCTCATTTCTTTTGATCACAGTTCTATTATTTTTTGAGTTTATTGTTCTCTCTCTCTCTCTCTCTGTCTGCCACGCTTAACCTAACTGCTGTATTCTGCTTCAAGTTTAGCCAACATTTTCTTTGTCTTTTAGTTTTAAATAATTATTCACAGCTTAAGAAACTTAATGGTTTTAACTTTTTAATACTCTCCTAATTATCGAAAGAGTTTTTCTTTTTATTTTATTTCCTCAAGGAAAACATTTTTCATTCTGAGTTGCAAGTTGCAAACCTGCTGCTGCAGTTGCAGTTACTTCAAGTGGGATTTTCTTGCTTTCTCAGTCACAAATATACAAAATAACCATAAAATAAATAGAATGATAAAATAATAAAGTTTTCGAGCTCTCCAATGTTATTATAGTTGAAAGAGTTTCCTTGTTCTGTTTGTTTGGCTCTATCTGTCGTCTGCCCCTCTGAAGTCAAGAGTCAGGTTAATAGCACAATAATGCCTGGCCTGCCAAGTTTTAAGTACCATTTGAGAGGATGGTTACTTGCTCGCGCTGGCTTGCATGCTGTTCTATTTAGTCAGGCAAAAGTTTATAATAATGCCAAGCAAATAAAAACAAACAACACTATGAAATTTGTGTTTTTCGGTTTTGTTTTTTTTTATTGTCTAAACTTTCAACAACAATAAACAGCCACCATAAAATATCGTTGTTGTGTGCTGCCCAATACTTGAACTTTTAATTCAGGGAAGAAACAAAAACCTCGGAAAATTTCTTCACAGAGTCACTTTTATTTTGAGACTTGTTTTCTTCTTTTTCTTATTAATTTTATTCATAAAAAAAAATAATTACAAAACACAACATCACCGTCATATTATTTTTGGACTTTTGCATTGCCTTACAAAATTCCAAAATTGAAGTTGCCGTGGTCTAGTAGGTAGTGTGTTGGCTTATTAGACGAAAAGCCAGGGTTCGAGCCCCAGGTCAGACATCAAAACAAAATACAAAAAGTATTTCTTCGGCGACTTCCTCTCAGCAGATTTCTGGCAAAAACTCTGAGAGTAAATAAAATTGCCATGAAAAGTTTCTCAAAAATCTGTCGCTCGGAGTCGACTTTAAACTGTAGGTCCCGCCACTCATGTATAAAATTAACACACACAACATAAGTGGTGTGAGAAACTAGGTCGTAATCCTGACTGAAGGGTTGTAATGACCAATAATGTATGTATGTGTACAAAATTCCCTTTTTGATGCCCAAGTACTGGGCGAACTAAATAAGGTGATAGCAAAATTACAACAACTCAATTCGCAGAGTTTTTTTTTTTTTTTTTTTTTTTTTTTTTTTTTTTTTTTTTTTTTTTTTTTTTTTTTTTTTTAGCAAAAACAACATGTTTTTTTTTGTTTTGGGTGGCCATTATTGTCAAATGAAATTCAATTAGGTGATGGCTATAGTACAACAACTCAATTCGCAGTGTTTTTTTTTTAACAAAAACTGCTGTTGTTTTTGGGTGACGATAATTGTCAAATGAAATTCGCCTTTAGCCAGAAATGAAAAGGGCGAATCCATATAATGACATAAAGTTGTTATTTTGTGTCATTATTTCTCTTTGTTTCTTTTTGTTTATAAAAAAAATTTAAAAAAACATTATCAAAAATAAATTTTTTTACCGCTACCACTAAGGTATGACGACCTTCAGAGGGATACTGGGAAGCATAGCTGCCAGATAAATGAAGCACCAAATCGTCAAATATTTGAGAACAAATCGTCAAACTCGTCAAAGTCGCTTGTTGAAATCGTCAGAAAAAATAAATAAACAAATTAAAATTTTTTAAAAACCAAAATTATTTCTATTGTAGTAAAACATATAAAGTCAATGTACATATGTACAGTTCAAAAATAAAACATTTAAAAAAAGTATTAGAAATTAAAGGCTAGCGCCCCTCATCTTCATTTATTATTATTTTTTCCAAAAATGGAGAAATTTTATATCATTTTGAGGAACAAATTGTTTAAGGTTTAAACAATCTGTGTTGTTTATTGACACATAAGCGCAGCAATAATATTGCATCATCTTAATCTGATCTATGAGTGGTGTAAATATTAAGGAGTCAGAAGCTCATTCTGAACATGAAAATTCAGTGTAATGTTTTCTTCAATCGACATATTTTTCAGTTCCTTCAATTCCTTCTTAAGATCTTATCATCTGATCTTACTATTTACACCATATATAACCGACCGCGAATGAAATACAACTCTCATGTATGGATCGGTACCTCAACGTCTATTTTGAGGTTTCTCGACCGTGTACAGGAGAGACAGTAGTAGTTCGTTAAAGACGGTAGTTTATCCAACTTCATTAAATCATTGGAGTATCGTTGCAATGTGGTTTGTGTTTCACTGTTCTATCGTTACTACAAAAGGATTTTGCTCGAACGAAATAAGAGGACTTGTTCCCGAAAATCACACGTCTTTCCTGGCCAACACATCGGTATGTGGTCAATTGGCTAGAGGATCGCACACTGCATTACAGAAAAAATACGTTTTTAGTCGGACTATTCGTATGTGGAACTCAATTCCTACAGAAGTCTTTCCTGATACTTATGGTATAAAAATATTCAAGTCTAGCGTCCATAAACACTGTTCTCTCTTTCCTTCTTCCCATAACATATTTTCATAGTTCAAGACACAATGCCATTCATCCCCTTAGTGTTGGTTGTACCGAAAAAAAATAACGACGCTTCCCTTTGTTCTTCCGACAGTAATATTAGAAGCTATAATCGAATTTTTAAAATTGTCTGCAGCGATTTTGCAGTTTTTTTTTTGGCTTTTAAGGGGTTAAAAAGGAATAAAATACAGAAAAATCATCACAGGTACTCACTCGAAAGTAACTTAAAAATATAATACTTTACCACTCGTATTATTAACGTAAATTTGCAATAGTAACAATTGCGAAGTAAATACAAAACTTAAAATGGCTTGTAATATACTAAACTAAAAATGTGATGTAAATTTTTAACATCTAAAAATCGTCCAAATAAGGGTATAAATCGTCAAATCGTCAATATGATATTTTTGGAGCTCAAAATCGTCAAAATGACGATAAATCGTCAAATCTGGCAGCTATGCTGGGAAGCATAGAAACGGATTCTACAATAAAAGTTGTGCCACAACATGAAGAATATTTAAATAAATTATAAATTGTGTAGAATACAGATATAAAAGGAAATAAATAATAAATATACAAAATAATGTATGTACAGTGAGCAAAAAATATGTGTACACTTATTATAAAAAACTAACAAATAAATTATTACACTTTTTTGCCTAAAAATGTGGGAATTTCCTAGTTTTGACAATTATTTTCTTTATACGTAATCAATAGAAAAATGTTTATAATCAGATTCTAGGTTTTAAGCTTTTTTTAGTCTTAAGGACAATAAATTTCTTTTTATAGATAATTTTTTGTTCAAAAGTTATTTCGAGGTAGTAAGTGTAAGTTTTTGTTGCTCACTGTACGCAAACAAAATATTTAATATTTATGTTTACTGAAAAAAGCACTCACATGGGCTGATAACACCACCTTCTATGAATTCGACTTGCCCAAGTATTTCTTTACAGATATAAATACATTTTATTACTGTGTTGATTAATTAATCAATTTTATTTTTCTAAAGTTTTTAATTTTTTTTATAGTAATTATTAAAAAAGGCATTTAATAAACAACAAAAACAGCTAAATAGTAAATAAAACCTTAATTTAGCACAATGGCAACACTATGTATGTACTTTTAAAAATTTGATGCCCTTTTTGCAGCACACATTCACACATATTCTTAATTATTTTTGCCTTTAGTAGTCGTTTAATATATTTTTTTTTTTGCTTTTGGTACTTTTTCTAAATTTGGTACTTTTCTAAAAAAAATAAACAATTTCTCGTGGTACTTTTTCATATAAATTTGATTTTTACGAACTTATCCTGACATCTGTAGTGGAAAGGATGGCCTTCAGGAACCTTAATTGTGTGCCGCAATTCCTTCTCAAGTAGCCGTAGTCCAGTAGGTAGTGTGTTGGCTTATTAGACATAAAGCCAGGGTTCGAGCTCCACGCCAGACATCAAAACAAAATACAAAAAGTATTTCTTCGGCGACTTCCTCTCAGCGGATTTCTGGCAAGAACTCTGAGAGTAAATAAAATTGCCATAAAAAGTTTCTCAAAAATCTGTCGCTCGGAGTCGACTTTAAACTGTAGGCCCAACACTCAGAACATAAGTTGTGTGAGAAACTAAGTCGTAATCCTGACTGAAGGGTTGTAATGACCAATTACGTATGTTATAATTCCTTCTCAAAGAATAATAGTCAAGTAGGAACTTCAAAACAAGGAACTAGAAGGAGAATAAAAGAAATAGTCGGTCATTCAATTCAGAAATTCCGTTTCTGCAAATTTTTCAATTCCATCTGAGCTGTATTTGACAACGAGGCATCGAGTAAAAGAAATTGAAGTTCTATCGATACATACATAATTGGTCATTACAGTCCTTCAGTCAGAATTAGGACCAAGGTTCCCACACCACTTACCCCTGTGTTAATTTTTATACATGAGTGGCGGGACCTACAGTTCAAAGTCGATTCCAAACAACAGATTTTTTAAAAAGTTTTCATGGTAATTTTATTTAGCACTCAGAGTTTTTGCAAAAAAAAATCTGCTGAGATGAAGTCGCCGAAGAAATATTTTCTTATATTTTCGTTTTGATGTCTGTCGTGGCCTCGCGTCTAATAAGCTAACACACTACCTACTCAACTACGACAACTTTATCGATGCTGATCGCTAAAAAGCATCGCATCGTTTCGATGTATCGATATATTACGTATATCGATCGATAAGATCGACGAATATCGTTCCCTACTACCATTGTAGAACCTTATGCAAAAGATCCTTGCCTGGTTGAGAACATGAAGCTTAAAGTTTTATTAATAAAGCTGAAATAAAACTGAAAAAGAGAAAAAAGAATTTGTCCCTTTCTAAGACCTGTATCAAACATCTATAGTAATCTTTAACTCATAATTATTTTCCATGAACAATTTTCTAAAAATCCTTCAAATTTCGCTTGATTGTTGGACTCACGCTTTATATTATAGCTCTAGTATGAGTGTTTTTTTTTTCTTTCTGTAATTGTTTAATTAAATGTGTCTGCACTTTAAATACGATATCTAAATATTCGTTTGTTTTGTGTTGATATTTCAAAACAAACAATGAAAAATAACAGAAACATTGGGCGTTTTATTGAACATTTTTGACATTTGTAGGTTACGAGATCAGGGTTCTTTTGTATGTTTTGAATAAAATTTCAATGTTTCTTTGTTTTGTTTTTTTTAATACTTTACAGATAGACAGCAAAACAAAACAAAAAAAACTTTATTTATAAATGCAAACATGAATGTATTTAAAAAAAAGAAAAAGTAGAACTAATGACCCTGACAACGAAAAACAAAAAATTATTGTTTTTTTTTATCAAATATTTTCTCATCATTTAACATCGTCAACATCAACATCATGGAATTTAATTACAATTTATGTTTTCTTATTGTTTTAAAATTTACACGCTTGACTAGATCTTGAAATTAATATTCGCCATATTTATTCTTACAAAAAACAAAAACAAAATGAGAGAAATTCTTTCCCAAAATTTAACAACAACCATGTGTCTTATCAATTCCGTTTTTCAATTCAATGCCCTTCAAACATGTTGTATAAAATAAGTATTTCGGCTATGGCAACACTTTAAACTATTGCTGGCAAATGGGTTTATGCATTTCCCACACACACACATATATATATATATTCTCCTTCTGTCATAGTAAATTTGTTTGTTGTGTATCCCTAGGTACTGTTTTCTTTCTCCCTCTTTAATTTACTTACAAAATATGCCTATTTTTTCTTATATCATGGAGTGAGCAGTAACTGTTTTGGTAGAGTGGATGGAGTAAAGTAGAGAGTGTGAGGATATTTTTTGGTTTTGTGTGTGCATTGTATACGTTTTTATTTTCTGTCTCATATGAAAATTAATTAGAAATTAAAGATATTCACATCAATTCCCATCATGGCTGCCATCGTCATTGCCATCATTCAAGCACTCAATTGCTCTCTTTCGCTGTTTCTCCTGCTCAGCATACAAGTGCTGCTATATTCGTTTAATTTTAATTAATTATGGCTGTTGTATGAAATATTTAGGGTGGTAAGAAAAAGTATTAATAAATTAATCTAAACAAAGCAAGTCTAAAAAAATTCTTTTTTAGACCCCAAAGAATTTAGTGTTTTAAGCTGCTCACTTATTAGGGGAAGAAATTGTATTAAAATTAGGTTTCTTTCTATTTAGGGTCCCTTTTTCCCCTTTAACTTCAAGATAACTGTTAATTTTTTTCCTTTTTAATGGAATATGTAAAGGGTGTTTTTTATAGAGATATAGAAATTTAAGTTGGCATTACTTTTCAAGATAGCGACCGATTTGACAGCTGTCAAGTGCTTTATTCTCAGTTTGGTTTGGCAATTCATCATGAATAGACTCACGCCTGAACAACGCTTGCAAATAGTGCAATTTTATTTCGAAAATAATGTTTCTGTGCGGAAAACGTATCGCGCACTACGTCCATTTTATCGTCGACAAAATCGTCCATCAGAGCAGTTAATTCGATTAACCATGGAACGTTTTCGCACCACGTTTACTCTTATTGATAACCCACATCCATCCGCCATCGAGCACCATCCACTTTATGGAAGATTTTGCGGAAGGATCTTGGTTTGCGTGCTTACAAAATCCAACTCGTGCAAGATTTGAAGCCAAACGATCATCAAGTAAGGCGTAGATTCGTCGAATGGGCCCAAAACGAGATTACCGTTGTTCCCGATTTTCATAAGCGAATTTTGTTTAGCGATGAAGCGCACTTCTGGTTGAATGGCTACGTCAACAAACAAAACTGCCGCTATTGGAGTGAATGTAATCCTCAAGTGTATGTGGAAACACCGTTACATCCAGAAAAACTGACTGTTTGGTGCACTTTATGGGCTGGTGGAATCATTGGTCCGTACTTTTTCAAAAACGATGGTGGTGGCCAGAACGTTACAGTCAATGGTGATCGGTATAGAGCCATGATTACTAACTTTTTCATTCCTGAATTGAATAACCATGATGTCCAGGAGATGTGGTTTCAACAAGACGGCGCAACATGTCACACAGCTCGTGCCGCAATAAATTTATTGAAAGACACGTTTGGTGACCGCCTAATTTCACGTTTTGGATCTGTGAATTGGCCTCCAAGATCTTGTGATTTAACACCGCTAGACTACTTTCTGTGGGGCTATGTAAAGTCATTGGTCTATGCGAAAAAGCCACAAACGCTTGACCATTTGGAAGACAACATTCGCCGTATTATTGCCGATATACGGCCACAAATGTTGGAAAAAGTCATCGAAAATTGGACGTCCAGATTGGACTACATCCGCGCCAGCCGTGGCGGTCATATGCCAGAAATCATATTTAAAATGTAATGCGACAAGATTATCTTTCGGATAAATAAAATTCATGTCAATCGAATAATCCATCGTTGTTTTATTGCAACTTAAAGTTCTATACCTCTATAAAAAACACCCTTTATAAACTTCAAAATGTAATTGTTTCTAGTATCGATCTTTCTACAATTTTAGTTATTTTTTTTTTGTAAATGCTCCAGTTTGGTTGACCGAATCATCATTAATTTTTTTAAAAATCAAAACAACCAAGATGTACAATGTTATTCTCACTATCTGTACAATTTTATTTTAAATTTTCTCCTTCAATGTTTCAATAGTTTTTGATTTATTTGAAGAAGCTGTAGCATTATATTCATTAATTAAAACGGATGAGTTTGGTGTTCAAATTATGTTTGAATTCGTGAAATTGTTCTTTTTTAACTTCCAGTTCTCGAGGATATTTGCACCATAACATATTCCTTTCAACTGCTTCTGTCCAAAGTCGATGTTTAATAAGGCTTCTCCAAGTCATCCTCTGGAAAGAATATTTCTTCATCACCGGCCTCTTCAAAGTACGAACTGCCCTGGCGAATTTTCACCTTGCCTTTAGATTTCACTTTACGGATTTCGTTACTTAATCTTCGTGTTCTCCCAACGTAGTTGCAATTTATCTGCATTTCCTTCTTATAATTTCCTTTATAATAAGAAATTGATGTAAACTTTGTCTTAAGATCCTAAAAGATGTGGAGGCCACCTTATAATAGTCAAAGGTTTTGCGAATTATTTTCAGCTTCTTACAGATGTCATCCCTAGATCCACAAAAGGACAAATTTGCTGCTTTCCTTGCATTCCATAACGTCTATGAGCCCGAAGACAAATTTTGTTTACGTGGTTGAGGTCCTACAATCTTCTATTAAATCTTCATATTATTTCCCTATTTAATAAGACACGTTGTAACATACTGTAAAGTGAAGCACACAATCCGTGTACAGCTCCTATACTAAATAGAACACATAAACTTTATTTGCTGTTCTACCCACTCAAAGAGAAATTGGACTTGTTTGGGAAAAGGATTTTATTCTTCAATGAAATTAATTATTTTGCGGCTTTACAAATGGTGATTTGGCTAATTTTTAATAAATGGAACAACGTGAACAAACAAAATTCTCGAATGTAGGACACTACCACTCCACATGAGATCCAGGAACTTCCAATGCATCCCGTAAAAGACACTGTTTGGTGTGGATTTTTTTGCTGGTGGTGCATCGGTTCATATTTCTTTGTGTATGACAATAGCGATCACTATAGACCGATGATTATCATCTACATTGGACCTGGAATGACTATGTGGCGCACAGCTCATGCCACGTGGGATATTATGCACTAGCAAGTTGACAGCATGGTCGTCTCTCGCAGAGATGAGGTGAACTGGCCACCGAGTTCGTGCAATTTAAGGCGATTAGACTTTTTCTTGGGGAATTTTCTAAAGTCGCGAGAAGCCATAAACCATAGCGATTCTCAAAGCTAACATAACCCATGTCACCGGTCAAACGTAGACTGATGTATGCGACAGATTCATGGAAAATTGGACTTTTCAGATGTGCTCCACCCATAGAATCCGAGGCGAATTTTTGAACTCCATTTTATTCTACACATAATGGCATCAATAAAACACTAGGTTTTATTTAAAGTTAAAGATAGGAAGCGTTTAATGAAAGATCTTATACTACCCTTAAATTACTCATGCTTCAATTATTATATTAAAATATATGTACAGCTGTGTTCAAAATAATAGGAGTGCTACCATATAATATATTCAAAGTCAAAATTTTTTATTGTACTAATTTGCAAAACATGATATATTTTAATGGTAGTTATTACAACGATAAGTAAGAAATAAAATACAAAAAAGGTTCTCGTAATAACTTTAATATTTACGATGAAATTGCTTCATTTCTGTGTTTACCCCTGAATTCAGTTGATCAAAAAAATAGGAGTGTGAGCGTTCTTTTAAAAATACAAATATAACAGCACATAATTTAAAGAAAAAAAGTGAAAAATAAGTACGGAAAAATGTAGTTAAAACTATTTCTACAGTGATTCACATTTCCTGAAGAAAAGAGAAAACTAATTAAAAATTTTCGAAATAAAGGCATAACTTACAAAGAAACTAAGGAAATCTTAAGTTACTCCGATCAAATGATCACAAATACATTAAAATATAAAAAAAAAGCTCGAAACGCGTGGGCTCAAGCGCAAAACATCAACTGTCGATGACCGCCGAATTGTGCGATACAGCAAAATAACTCTTTCAGCGTCTTCAAATAAAATTTAAAAGGATCTGAATCTTGCCATAAGTGTCCCTACTGTTCGTAGGCGTCTGATGGACAACAATTTATTCGCAAGAAGTTCAAAAGGTGCCATTTGTTGACATACAAAACAGGCAGCAGCACGCTTAAAGTTTGTCCAAGAACATATCAAATATCCGAAAGAAAAATAGAGAAACATACTGTGGACCGATGAAGGCAAAATTGTTTTATTTGATGGCATTGGGTCTAGACAGCATGTTAGACGTCCGCCCAACACCAAATATAAAGCTCAGTATACACAAAAGACAGTTAAACATGGTGGTGCAAAACTAATGATATGGGGAAGCTTTTCATATAATGATTTAGGCTCAATACATCGTATTAGAGACATAATGGATAGGAACGTCTATGTCGGCATTTTGAGAGAAGTGATGTTACCATATTCCACGCCTCTAAAATGGATATTCCAACAAGACAATGACCCGAAACACACCAGTAAATTAGCAAATGAGTGGTTTCGGGTTAATGGGGTAAAGGTTATGGCGTGGCCAGCTCAGTCTCCTGACCTTAATCCCATAGAACATCTATGAGGGATGTTAAAAAATAAGTTACCGAGCGAAAACCGTCAAATGCAACTGAGTTGTGGTCTGTAGTGCAAGATGGGTGGAATAAAATTCTACTAAAACAATGTCAGGATTTAGTTCACTCCATGTCTCGTAGATGTGCTACTGTAATAAAAAGTAAAAGCGATTCAACCAAATACTAATCGTATTTAACGTTTCTGATTATAGTCATAAGCATTTTTAACTTTTTTAATAGTAAATCTTTATGAAAACTGAAATACTCCTATTATTTTGAACAGCACTTTTTAAGATATTTTTTTTAAACTTCCTGTTACTTACTTGTTGAAAGCTTTATTTAATTAATGAATAACTGAAATAATTTAGTATTGAATTAACATTACATTACACCAAAAAATTGAATTAAACCATATTTTTTATTTGTTAAAATTTAAGCTTTTGTTTTTCAATGGGCTCACTCCTATTTTTATGAACACAACTGTATGTATGTGCCACGACCTCCTTATTAATTTAAAAAAATGTATCACTAAATAAATAAGGAAAAACAAAGCAAAAATGAAAGAAAGAAAGAAATGAACATAATTACTAAACAAACAATCGTTAAAAGACTTATTCATTTATATATTTAGTTGTGTATTTATTTGTTTGCACAAAAGAACCTCTAATAATATTAATAATCTACTTCTAATTAATCATTATTTATTTACTTCCATTCCATATTCATTCATTCCATGCCATTTAATGTTCATTCATGAAACGAAAACCTTAAACACAAAATAATTCAAACAATATGACAACAAAGGCAAACAGTAAATTGTGGACTGTTTTGTTTTTTTTTTTTTATTATAATTAATATTTCCTTGTTCTCTCTCTCTCTCCCTTGTTCTCTCTTTCTCACAATCTATACAATTATTTATTTTGTAGTACCCATGTACACCGGGCTCCCACCGGCTGCTCGCTCGCTCGCTCTAAGCTGCCAAACAATAAATTTGATTTCATTCATAAAATTCCAACGCTATGTTATGTTAAGAGGTTTATTTGTTTGTTTCGCATGTGTTTTTGTTGTTATTTTATTGTTTTTCTCTTTTTTCTTTTTCATTATTATTATTATTGATTTTGTTTTTCATACGCATATTTGATTGTTTTTGTTTTTTTCTTTTTGCTACTATTGTATACGATTTTCTGTTGTTGTTTTCGTTAGATCGAGTGTTAACAGTTTTATGGTTAATTATTTTTGCTCATACACCATGAGTACTATACACACCACTCGTAAAACTTTGTGTTTACGTGCAGAGTGTTGAAAGCGAGAGAGAGAGAGAGAGAGAGAGTTATTGTTATTCTTATTGTTATTTATGCATAGTTTTTAAAGGTGTTTTCATTATATGAATTCATTCATACACACTTGTGCAGAATGAATGTGTGTAATGAAACTAGTCCACCTCACACATAAAGTGTTTTGCTGCCAGTGTTTACATTGTGCGAAATAAGAGTAAGCCGTGCATTAACGATTGTTTAACACTAGATTTACCAAGAAATTTTTATACCCATTTATACCAACAACAGTCAAAATGACTGTTATTCAAAAATAACGTTTTGAGTGTCTAAATTTTGTATGTGCTATAATGTTTTATAGAATTAATAAACAGTATTGGTAAAAAAAATAATTAAATGTTTTTGGAAGAGGAGTTGTTGGACAGTCAGCTTCACTTCCTATCTCTTGACCTGATGACTGATAATCAAAAAGTGAGTTCTTCAGCCAAACGAAACAAAAAATCCTTTCTTGAAATATTCTTTCCGGTTGTGTTTTTATACAAAATCCAGGAATTTATTCCGACAAAATCTGAAATATTAAAAAATACTTGAAGTGGCCATCTCCTAGATCCTGACTTCACACTATATGTCATTAGCCATATCGTGCCATTTGATCTATGACATTGACACCAAATTTGGTTTTATTATAAAAAGACACAGTTTCAATTAGTTTCTTGCTGTTGGTATCAATTTTGACGCCTTTGTGTATAGTACTCAATAAAACAAACTTTTTGTTGGGCTTACTCTTATAAACTGTAAGTGTACATTCATTTCTTGCATATAGTAGTGTTGAAAAACGAGCCATAGTATCCCTCTTTTCCTTGCAAATTTTTGGAAGGTTACGTTTGTTTGAGCGTACGATACAAACCAACGTAGTGTTTTTGGCTAATAATTTAGAAACTAAAGAAACACTGGTAAAAAAAGTTGTCGGTTATTACAGTCCTACCTTTCATGGTATAAGGCTCCAGTAGTCTCATTACTACAAATTCACTAAGAGGTGTTGCCAAATTTCGTGTTTCATCTTTGCCTAGATAAGAAAAGCCATTTACAACGTACTTCGTTTCAGCGTCAGAAGCCAGCCAGAATTTTATTCCAAACTTGTCTGATTTGTTTGGCATATACTGTGTAAACCTACATCTGGCTTTCGTTGGAAACAATTGTTCATCTAATGTAATATTTACACCTGGTTTGAAACAGTTTTGGCCGTTGGCAACAAATTTGTTCCAAACAGTTGACACTAACGCAAATTTAACAGTTTGCAAGTATTGACTCCTTTCATTTCTTTTATCGACACGAATGAAACATAAAATTTCTGTAAAGTCATGCCTATTCATAGTTTTTAAAAAAATTCAGGACCCCATTTTTTGTTCCATAAATACGACAGCTGCAACCCTTTGAATACTGTATGCACCACTGTATGTACGTCGTGCAAACAGTATTCCAATGAAAGCTTTCAATTTATCCTGTGAAAGTGTCCATTTCTTCTCTAAAACTCTAGAGACTTCTAATTAGGTGCAAGCTTTGATATGCTCTAATATGTATATGGTGGTCAATCAGTAGTAAAAAGGCACTGCTTGGCTTCTCTTCCATAATATTTCTTCTAGCATATGCTGTAGGCAGTGGTGTAGTAGGTAGTGTGTTGGCTTACTATTCGTAAAGCCCGGGTTCGTATCCCAGGTCAGACATCAAAAATGAAATATGAAAAAAATATTTCTTTGGCGACATCCTCTCAGCAGATTTCTGGCAAAAACTCTGAGAGTAAATAAACCTGCCATGAAAAAGTTTCTCAAAATTCTGTCGTTCGGAGTCGACGTTAAACTGTAGGTCCCGCCACTCACGTATAAAATTAACGCACACAACATGAGTGGTGTGAGAAACTAGGCCGTAATCCTGACTGAAGGGTTGTAATGGCCAATTATGTATGTATGTATGTATGCTGTAGGCCTAGATAAATCTTTGAATATGCAATGAGTTGGTAACCTTCCAACAACACCTCCTTCTTTTGCTTTTTTCCGAACAGTTCCACTTGCAGAAACTTCAAGTTGTGTATCTTCCCCGCTTTCATTATCCTCTTCAGAACTAGAAGGAAACCCCATACACATTCGTTTTTGTATATTATGCAAAAGAACACTGTCTTCTGCCATAGAAAAACATACCAGTCAAAATGGCTGGTACCAGAAACAAATTTTTTTTTTTTATTGTGGACACAAGATCAAAATAAGTTATCAAATTAATCGTATTTAGTTGTCGTTATAAAAGTCATATATATAATAGTTTCGGAAAAAAAATATTCACACAAAGTCAATATTTAAGGCTAATAAGGAAAAACCAGTCATTTTGACTGGCGTGGTAAATCTAGTGTTAAAAAGTTTCAGAATTCAGAAATTCATTTTTATAACAAAATAAAGAATAAAAACAGAAATTAAAAATATTCGAAATTGAAATTAAAAAAGCAAATAAAAAATACCTAGAAAATCTAGAGAAGAAAATTTAATTGAAATAAAATATAAATCTGCCTTTATTCCCTTATAATGCCTTTCAATATCAGGTTTCTTCTGAAAAGGTTTAACCTAAGATTTAAACTGTCGAACTTGTCACCCATTACACTATAAATATTACACTGTTATTATTTATTTATTATTTTGTTACGTAACTTTCCTGCGAATATTAAAGAATGTATCATACCATGTTTCCTGAATTTTTTTTGCTACAATTGAAACTTATTTTGAGTAAGTGTCCGTTGTTTCCTAAGTCGATTATTACTCCATTATTTTTAATAGTGTTAAGATCAAGTACAACTTCATAACGCCAACCTATGGGTTGTGGGTATTTTCAAAGATTACCATTATAAATTTCTTTATAATTATTATTATTATTATTATATTTATGCTCTCCTGATGTTTATTGTTAGATTACACCGTCTGATGTGTTTTTTTATTGACTTTCTCAACTTCTTTGCTGTCTTCCTTTTAAGATTTCTCATTTTACTACTACGACGCATCATGTGACCCACGAATATCATGATGAGCCTGATATTTTCGCTAATCGTTGCAGTATATACTGCCGAGCAGATGCGGAAGTATCCTAAGCATACGACTGGCCAGCCAAGCCCTTGGCTTTGTTGTTCCTAATATTCTTTTGTTTATATATTGGAGATCTTGTGTGCGAGAAAATAAACATATTTTATCCACAAAATTCATACTGTCCAGTTGATGTTAAAAATTCCATGTAATACTTGTTCTCCTCTCAGAACTATGATTGCTCGGGATAACATCTAGCACGATGGAGAAAATTTTTTGCAGAAAAAAAAAATCCTTCTACTATTACTGTTTCTTTGAAAGACCTTTACTTACAAAATTTTAAATTGTAATCCGGAGGTGGAATAACTGTTGTCTCTGTCCCATTCATTATTATTTTTTTTAAAGAAATTTCAAAATTTATGTTAGTTTTGTTGGGTACTATAAATATGTTAGAAATAATTTTTGCAATATTTATTTCATTTGTTTATCTATTTTGTTTTTCTTTTTATTTTTATAATAACAACCAAGAAGTTTTAAAATAAACAAAAGAAAATATGAATTTGTTTATAAACAAAATACAGAATTTAAATAAACATACGTAAATGCTAAGTAAATATCTTAAGGTTAAGCTATTTAAGCAACATAAACACATAAATAAACCACAAAAGAAAAGAATTTTTAGAAACAATAATTAAAATTTAATGCGTAAATTTTGCTTTTAAAAGCGTAAAATTTTACAATTCCTACAACAACTAATTATATTTTAAGTTTTCTTAACTCCGTGGAATACTTTTAGTTTTTATTTTAATTAATAAAAATTTAATTAAACATAGAAAATGAAGAAGTTTACGGATGCTAGCTTTTAAATGAATGTTTTCGTCAATGGCAGCACTGTTTAGAAAACAAATTAAAACGAGAGAAAAAGAGGGAGAGTGAGAGTGAGCCTATAAAAACAAAACAATTGCAAGTTGAACTTTGAATTGTAACGACATTATGGAGTAATAAATAACAGTAAACAATTAAAGCGAGACAGAGAGAGTTAAGAGAGAAAGTAAGAAGCGAAGCATTTGTGTTGTTTTGTGTACACATACATATGTAAACCGATATTACATTTCATTGTAATCAGATTATTTTGGCTGCTGTTTCTTACTTTAACATCATGGGGCTATTGTTGTTGTTCTTGTTTTATATTCTGTAAACAACAGAAAACAAAAACAAAAAACAACATTAATCCCTGATGGACGGATGTTAAGCATGACGCATATTTCCGCTTTATAAGAGCATTAAAAAAAATTAATTTTAGGAGAAAAAAGTCGCTGTAATTGCAATTGTATTTTTAATAAAATGAAAATAAAAAATTAAAAGAATTAAAAAATGTATTTCACACCAAGCCTGTTATTTTGAAATCATATAAAAACAAACACCGACACCAACAACAACAACAACAAACAATTGAATTGCAGTAATTGGGGTTAAAGTATTTAAAATAAATGAATTCCCAGCCAACACATTCGGTAATAAAAATGAAAAGAGGAAACAACACTATAAATAGAGTGACTGTGATGACATGAACGAACGATTTATTTTTCTTATTTTAATTCCATCAGTTGGTGGATGGCTTTGGCTTTCTTTTTCTCTCCCTAAACCCTCTACTTTATGAAGTACATAATGAGCAGAGGGTGTCATTGCAACTTTACCTTTTTTTTCTTCTTTGTATACTTCACTCTCTCTCACTCTCACTCACTCTCTCCTTTCTCATACTCCCAATGTTATGAGATAATGGGAAAAAGAGTATCATGGTGTTGGTTTAAGTTTGGACTTTGGCGAGAGTTTTATAAATAGCGGATATGCACGTATATTTTGTTGTTTTTGTTCTTGTTGTTTTAGCTGTTAGTGATGCACTTTAGAGTAGAGTATGTCTTGATATGGGAGACCAAAAACTAAAATATTTACAATCTACAATGACAGAGGGAGAGGAATAAGGCTCCAGTGTTAACTTTTGTTTATTTATTGCATTAATTTATGCACCCTTTTATTAAATTATTCTTTAAAAAAGTGTTTAAAAATATCGTTTCTTTGTTGTTATTATTAAAGGGAGACACACACATACATACATATGTATGTGAGTCATTCACTGTGACAGTTTCTTTTAATTAAACAATTGTCAGAGGGGGATTAATAGAGTTGCCATTGGAGTATTTTTTTAAGAGAATTTTAGAAAACTTAGTACAATTTTAATTAAAAAGAAAATAAATTAAATACAAATCATTTAATATGAAAATAAATATTAAATAATAATATTAAATATTTACACAAAAATTTTCTCTTATTTTGCAGGTAAATGCTGAAATCTTTATCATACAAAACTGATCATTATTACCAAAAATACAGGTAACATGTTTATTTATTGGCAACATTATTGTTCTTTAAAATTTTTTTATTTAATTTTGTTTTTATCTGATAACATTGAGTGTTCTTTGCGTTCCAAAGAAAATTACGAGAGTAGTTCAATACCAATTCTTTTCCTTTTAACTGAGAGCCCAACACTGCTCCTATCCACAGTTGAACTGGTCTAAGTTAAACAACCAATGATAGCAGAATGTTGCGATATTTGGGAAGACAATTGGAAAAAAAATTATTTTCTTGTCATTTGCCATACTTGAATGGTCATTACCAGACGTCGGCACCAATGTCCCTCAGGGGAAGAACATCTTTGGCTTTTTACACACATAGGACACGAACTTCAACAATGTTCGTTAAAAACAGCGTAAAATGCATTCAGTTGCTTGTCAGCTTCTAAAGAAGAAGGTTCATGTCGTTCAAAAAAATATTACAGTAGTATTCACTAATATCAATGAGAAATGATTTCGATTTTTGGAAGAATACTTGCCAAGTTAAATACGGTGTCTTTAGGGATTTAGCGCAGTAAAATTTTTTTATATTTTCCGCTCACATATACAGCTGCGTGCAACTAATTAAGGACACGAAGCTTACATGTGAGCTTGAAGCAAAGAATACAAATGGTTGTATGATATTGTCGAAATTTGTCCAAGTTTAGTTAATTAAACTGTTAGTCGTAGAATATAACTACTTTCTGTGTCAGATAGATTATTATTTATAAAGCTGTGAGCCATTTTTTTAAAGAATATTGATTTCATTCGTGCATATAATTAAGGACACCCCGTAAACTTTATGAAAAACATGTATTTATTAGAAAAAAATCAATATTTTGTTGCAAAACCATTGTTGTCGATAATAGCTTGACATTTCCGAGGCATCGAGGTAACAAGACTTTCATATACACTGGTTGGAATGGCCTCCCAAGCTTTCGTTGTTTCGGCGAAGAGATCATCAAAATTGCTTATTTTTAATGAGCTTACTTTGGTTTTTACAAATTGTCATAAATTCTCAATCAGGTTGAGATCTGGACTGCATGAAAGCCAATCAAGTACAGCGACCGAATTGTTTAAAAACCATTGTTTGATGTGATGAGCCGTATGCTTCGGGTCATTATCTTGTTGAAATGTCCATGTTACTGCCATATTCTCGTCAGCATACGGCATCTTTGCATCGCTTAGGATTCTTACATATTGGAACTTGTCCATGTTTCCGTCAATTTTGTGCAGTGGCCCAACACCGCGTGACGACATAGCACCCCAAAGCATAATATAACCTCCTCCATGCTTTAAAGTGGCCCGGGTGTATCTTGGATCAAATTCTTTTAACTTTGGCCGGGCGAACATATTTTTTTCCATCGGGAGAGACTCTATTAATTTTTGTTTCGTCCGAAAATAACACTCTTTTCCATTCCACAGCGGTCCAATGGCGGCATTTTTTGCGAACTCTATTCACTTCTTCCGGTTACGCTCAGACAAAAATGGTTTCATTCGGGAAATTCTTCCATAGAGCCCAGATGCTCGCAATTGACTTTTTACTGTGTCTACAGATGGTTTTGCTCCATTTTCACCAAAGACTGCTATCCGAATTTCATTTGCTGATTTATGCGGATTTTATTTCGACTCGCGGACAATCAGTGCATCTTCACGAACTGACGTAATTCGGCTTCTTTGTTTACGAGGCACCTTTTCAGCTGTCGAATGTTTTCTGAAATATTGCACCGCTTATGGCAAGTTGTAAAAACCAAAGTAAGCTCAGTAAAAATAAGCAATTTTGATGATCTCTTCGCCGAAACAACGAAAGCTTGGGAGGCCATTCCAACCAGTGTATATGAAAGTCTTGTTACCTCGATGCCTCGGAAATGTCAAGCTATTATCGACAACAATGGTTTTGCAACAAAATATTGATTTTTTTCTAATAAATACATGTTTTTCATAAAATTTACGGGGTGTCCTTAATTATATGCACGAATGAAATCAATATTCTTTAAAAAAATGGCTCACAGCTTTATAAATAATAATCTATCTGACACAGAAAGTAGTTATTTTCTACGACTAACAGTTTAATTAACTAAACTTGGACAAATTTTGACAATATCATACAACCATTTGTATTCTTTGCTTCAAGCTCACATGTAAGCTTCGTGTCCTTAATTAGTTGCACGCAGCTGTATGTACATATTATTGGATTCATAAGTAGACTAGAAAATATTACTAACAATTTTCCTCTGGTTTAACACATGCCTCTCACAAATACATTCACATTTTTATCATGTTCTCTTTGTGCCGACGTCTGGCCATTACCGGGTTGTATGGTTGATCAGGATTACCCCTGTAATATTATCGTGTGGATTATGAAAGCGTTCTCCTTACATTATTCTATTATTCTGTCATAATATCTCATTAGTTCTCTTTCCTCGCTTCTTTTACTAATTTTATAAGAGAGTCTTTGGATCTCCTATCGTAGAAATTTGCCGTTATTTTCATATAGAAATGTCTTTCATAAATATTGCTTAACAAGCTAAAAAACATTATGTTTTCAACTTTGTCAACATAACGTCAGTAATTAATTTTAAATAGAAAATAAGGGGAACAAAGTAGTACCTTGTACATTACTTAGCCGAGTTTCTTTTTCTTTCAAGTTGCTGAACTTTAAAGCATTTCAAAATTGTCAATAACTTTTATGAATTTTAAAAAAGAGAAAAAAAACTCCAATGAACCTGTTCACCTTAACAAATCTTACCTCAAGTTCGAAAAATTTAATACGTACTTTTAAATACTAACTACGCACTAATATAATAAGAATTCCACATGTTGAAATAAATTTAATTATTCTATTGAACATCGCACCTACCAGGCAATCAAATAAATAAAATAAAAAACAAGATTTTTGTATAGAAAAAAATTTATTTAAAAACATGGTGTTTTGATTTATTTGCCAATTAATGTGTTGGAAAAACAAAACAAAAAACCCGAAAAGAACAAATAAATAAACTACAAAGAGAAATCACCATACATTTCATAATAAAATGAAAACAATGCATTCCTTTATATTACTTGCAAATTATCCCTCCTTTCATACTCAAACTGAATGGTCTGTTTGGGGGAACGCATAAATGAAGTGGATTATTTATTTTCTTGTTGTTATTGTTATTACAATGTGCATCAGTATCATCAGTCAGTTTGACAGAATGACAACAACAGCAGCAACCATAAAAAATAACAATCAAAAGAATTAATGGAAAAAAAAACAAAAAACTGAAAAGAAACCAGCGATGATAACCCGCAAAATAATCTTCACATCATTAAAAAAAAAGAAGCAAAAAGTATTAAAACATCCTTAAAAATAGAACTCAATTGGAGTAGAAAGACAAAATAAATAAAAATTAAATACCAAATAAGAAAAACAAGGCTTAAAAACGCAAAAATAAAAAAAAATCGCTTAACCTTTACCACACAAACAGTGGGTGCAGCTAGCTGGCCACTTTAAACTGTTGAAACTGTTGCTCTCTATTTAAAAATACTTGGATGATTAACGGCAGAACAAATAGAGCAGCATCATATTATTTCATTATAATTATTGCTTCTGGCATTGTAGTTGTTGTCATTGGTGTTATTGCTCTCAACACAATGGTATCGTGGAGTACACAAGACTTGTGCTTGTAGCGTCTTTAAAATAATGTGCGTCATCAACGACTAAAAATAAAAGGTTTTAATTGAAATCATCATCATCATCAACATCATTATCGTATTCATGCTAAATATTATTATACTAACACACACACATACATGCACATATTATTACTCCCTGAAGGGCAAAGCCTTGTTTACAAAAATAAAATAATTTTAATATGAAAAATAACAACAAAAGTTGTCGTAATTGAAAACTTAAACAACAACAGCAATAACATCAAAGTGTAAAGAAAAGAACACACAGGACACCATATAAAACTTGTTTTGATAGCAAATTATTGTCTGATCTTCGGCTGTTGGCAGTGTATGTGTTCGTTTATAAACAAACCGACAATCAAAACACTAACGATTGCAATTCTTCTTCGGTATATTTTTGTAGGAGAGAAAAACTAAATACTCTCTGATGTTTTTTCCGAAATTAAGAATTTGCGGATTAAAGAAAGGCCAATGTTATAAGAAAATCATCGTTTCCATCTACAAGAATATTAATGCTTGGTTATTATGCCCGCCGCGTATAGTTTGTATGGTAGAAAAAATACACCGAAACACCGGGAGAACAGCAGAATTTTACTGTCTGATGTTTCATTGAAAGAAAAGAAATTGTGAGAGTGGAATCCTGTTGTTAAAGGCCGATGATATAAAATAAAAACCTCGTCACTAACTACAAGAATTTTAACAGCAGTTATTATGCCAACTATATAAAGGGTGGGTGGGCCATTTAAAAGTTTAAATTTAAAAATGTAATAAAACAAAGAGTTTGAAATTTTGCAAAATTAATTTTTTTTTTTTTTTATTTATCATGTTGTGTGTTTCAGTCATATGACGGCCGTGGCTGGCCTCACAGTGCCTCATTCGATTCGTAATTTTTGTACACTTTTTCGAGTGTATTTGGCTGTAACTCGACAATGGCATCACGAATGTTGGCCTTCAAATGCTCAATTGTCTTTGGTTTGTCGGCATAACATTTTTCTTTAACGGCGCTCCATAGAAAATAGTCCAACGATGTCAAATCGCAGCTTCTTGACGGCCAATTGATATCAGCTACTTAAACGGCCATCAAACGCTTGATGCAATAAATCGATCGTGACATGAGGTGTATGGCGTGTTACACCATCCTGTTGAAACGAGTACAAAAAAATCGGTTATAATGGTGCGATAGGCATATACATTGGCCGTAACGGTTGCGCCGTCCTCATTTTCGAAGAAATATGGGCCAACGATGCCTACACTCCACGAGCCGCACCAAAAAGTCACTCGTAGTGGGTGCATTGACTTCTGTAAGACACCGTGTGGACTTTCTGAGCTCCAAACGCGGCAGTTTTGCTTATTGATGTACCCACAAGATAAAAATGAGCTCCATCCGAAAAGATGACTTTTTATTTTTTTGATAAAATCGACATCATCGTGCAATTTTTCGTTGGACCATCTAGCGAAGCGAAAACGAAGCGGATGGTAATGCGGCTCCAACTTTTGAACCAATTGAACATTGGAAGGCGTCATACCGAGATCTTTTTGCAAAATTCGACGTAAACTAGTGCGTGAAGTCTTCAATTTTTGAGAACTATGACGAGTTGATGTTGATGGATTCTCACGCACACTCTCAGTCACAGCTTCGATATTTGCATAAAATATATGTATGAGAGGAAATATATATGTATTTAAAGTAAATAAAACAATTTGCAGAAGAATATAAAAATTTTAAAAGCTGATGTTTTTAAGAGAGATTATGATATACCCGTTGCTCGCATCAAAGTTGATAAAAAAAATTAATTATTGAATAATAAGGAACTCTCCTTGATGCCATAAAACCTCACAATAATACCAACGGTTATCTTTGATGTGAGTATTATATAGGAGTGAAGGAAAAGGAGAGCTAAATACAGCGGAGAGCGTAAAAGAAAATGAAACTGTTTTCCCCTCTTATTAAAGGAGGAGAATACATGAATTTATTATTTTATTTAATGGCTGTAAACCACAAAAGAGCGTTTCCATTGAAGCTTCTGAAAAAACAAAAATATGTATAAAGAATAAATCAAAATGAGTTCATGTGTGTTGTAACATACACTCTTACATGTACTATATGTAAATATTTTGTTATTGTTCTGATGTGTGTGTGTGGGGGGGGGTAGCTATACAAAAACAATAAATCCCACAAAAGTTTTCATGTGTTCAAACATGTTAAAAAGAGCAATTTAAAATGAAAAATGGTGAGGAGAAGGAGTAGAACGTAGACGAAAGATGCAAATTATTCATCGTTTTTTTTTGCCCTCAAAATAAGAGTTGTTTTTGACTTCAATATTGTTTTTGTTTTGCTTGATGATGCTACAAAACATTGCTTTGTTTGTTTATTGGGGTTGTTCTTGTTTAAATTTTTTTTGTTCTAGTTTTTCTCCCCTCTTTTGTGTGTTATTATTACTGTCATTTATCCTACATGATATTTATCTGTTAATGTTTTATTGTCATTTTTTCTTTTATTAAGTCCTTTATTTTTTTATTTTACTTTTATTTTTTATTTAATTTTTTTTACATTATTTTATAATTTTTAAAATTTTTTATTTTACTAAAAGTATTTATTCCGTCCATTTAGTTTTTTGGTTATAATTTTTTCATTTATATTTATTTTTCATTTGTTTTCTTTGTGCTTTTTGTGTCATTTATTTATTATTTTCCTATTTTTTTATTCATAATTTTTCATCTATTGCCTTATTTTTTTTCATTTTATTTTTTATTATATATATTTTTTTTAGTTTATTATTTATTTTTTTAGTTTATTCTCTTATAACTATTTTTATTTCTTTCATTTTAATCTATTTTTTTTTCATTTTCATTATTATTTATATTTTTTAATTTTTTTTTAATTCTTTTCCTTTTTATTTTTTATTTTATTTTGTTATTTTTTCATTTATTTTATATTTTTTATTTATTTAATTTTATTATTATTTTTGTGGCATTAAATGATAATAGCTTAAGTCGAAATTTCGTGTTTAGAGATATTAAGGGTTTTGTCTAAAATAAATTGTGTTTGATAAATATAAATATATAAATATAAATGCGTATAGTTTTATTAATAATGACATTTTATACACGAAATTTAGCCGAGTGATAGATCTTGAAGAAGTACGTACGTACGTAATTGGTCATTACAACCCTTCAGTCAGGATTACGACCTAGTTTCTCACACCACTTATGTTGTGTGTGTTAATTTTATACATGAGTGGCGGGACCTACAGTTTAAAGTCGACTCCGAACGACAGATTTTTGAGAAAATTTTCATGGAAATTTTATTTACTCACAGAGTTTTTGCCAGAAATCTACTGAGAGGAAGTCGCCGAAGAAATACTTTTTGTATTTTATTTTGATGTCTGGCCTGGGGCTCGAACCCTGGCTTTTCGTCTAATAAGCCAACACACTACCTACTAGACCACGGCGACTTCGATCTTGAAGAAGAGAATAAGAATATGTAATAAAATGAAGAACACTTATGCCAACTTAAGTCATTATCATTTATTGCCACAGATTTAATTAATTTTCAATTAATTTATAATTTATTTTATTTTCACTTTTTATTTTATTTATTATATTTTCTAATTGTTGATTACGTCTGTATTTTTTGGATTTTTTTTTTAATGCTTTATTTATTTATTATTATTATTTTTTAACTTCGTTTATTATTATTTTTATTCAGTTAATTTTTTATGTATTTATTTTTTTTTGTTGTACTTACGTATGTATTTTTTTTTAAATTTATTTTACAATTTATATATTTTATATTTATTTCATTAAATATTTAATCTTCTGTTTTATTTATGTATTTATTATGTATTTATCATATATTTTTAATTTCAAATTTTATTATTTCTTTTCTGAATTTATTATTTGTTTTTCCAGTCTGTTTCTACTCAATTTAGAAAATAATTTCAAATAAAAACTTGTAAAAACGAAAGAGAATTTGTTCATTCCCAATATAACTCAATTTAAGTTCCAACTTTAATAACCTTTGCCCCATGAAACCCATTTGCTTATATTTTTACATCGTATTTCTATAAATTTAAATTTTTTGTTCTTCCTCCAATTTATGTCATTTAAACTGACATTAAATGCCATTAACTTCGAATTAAGGCGCACTCATGTGCCCTACAATCGTATAAATTCACAAATACCCCAACCAACCAACACAACCAGTATTATCTGGCTACCATTAGCCAGACTGACATGACAGTGCCATGTAAAACAGCCTAATATGGCTAGACTAGACACATATAGGGGAGGAAGTTATAACAACAACGACAAATATTTATACATTATTATACAACAATGCTGTTATAGCATATGAACTCATTAAGATAATGTATCATAAGAAACCTCTCATCCTTCTCCTTTTTATTACCTTACTGTGTTTCTCTCTCTCTCTCTCTCTCTCTCCATACACTCTCTTTTTTTTCTCAATATTACAAAGATATTCCCTGTATAGTAAATAAAGAGGCAGGCAAGTAAAGCAAATCTTACAACATCGGTTTTTAATGCAAATAAAGTCTGTTTTTGTTTTCATGTATTTGTGATGTAATTGTGTGTGTTGTGTTTATGCTTACAAATGTGGAAGAGAGATTAAAAAGTTTAAGAGAAAGAGAGAGAGAAATTACAAAGAAACCAAAGACTGTTTTTAAAGTTTCTGCCTGAATTTTATTTTACTAATGCGATGGAAAAACTTTTCTAACCTCAAAATATTTCGTATTTCTGTTTAGAAAAATTCATTTTATTTAAATTAAAACTTCAATTGAAATGAATAATAAATTAAATGAAATTAATTCAATAGAAAATCAGTATTTTCAACTTGATGAACTAAAAATAGAGACCCGAAGGCAAATATAGAGATTCTAAAGCATATGTATTATAAAGGTGGAGCTGGAGCAAGGTGGCCAAATGAATTGTATGAGTAAATCATCAGTTTCTTCAATGTAATTTCATATTATGTGGGTATTTTATATTAAAAACAAGTTCAAATATAATAAAAAAAATAAAATAAAATATAAAAAAATATAATAAATAAATAATAAAAATGTAAAAAAGAAAATAAAATTAAAGTATAATAAAGTACTGCAAAAAAAGGAGTACAAAAGCAGAACTGTCCTGGTCTTAAAACTTTATTGGCTACATTGACACTATAAGTAAGAGAAAAATCTTTAACAGACTGCTAACAATACTAAACGAAGGCGAGAAAGCCGCTCCTGATTGCTATACTCGGGACCGAAAGAGCAAAATAGAGAGTTAATGCAATCCACTTTGCAAATAATGCCAGAAAGGCAATCGGAGTAAAAATAATGTCAAGAAAAATTGTTCCATTGCTTTTAGCGCGTAATATGTAATGTGAATGATCTTAAGCTGGTTTTCATATACCAGTAGTGGCTTAGTAAAGTGGTTGAAGACAGTCTTAAGCATATCAAATTCTGCCAGAAGTTGTCTGACAACTACCTAGAAAGTTTGACGAAGCAACGTTGTATTTATCGCCTGCTTGGCTGCAAAAACTTGGTTAAGGCAACTGCAGAAAAGCAAAGAAAATACGGAAAACGACGAAATAATATAAAAGATGCAGTTTGAGGTAGAGGTATTCATTTTCCAATAATATTCCTGTAGTTAAGCAAGAAAATTCCTTCCTCTACTCACATGGAGTCATTAAGAACATAGTTTGGATGGATTTTGTATACCTTACTGTCGTAGTAGAAGAAGACCGAAGTTGTCCCCATAGCCCAGAATCAGAACACAAAAACTCATGGTAGTAACGTTATAAACTCTACGAAGTTTACCACGAAAGTCAACATAGGTTGGAAAGTTCCTTCTGATGTGAAATTAATGTGGGTCTAGGCAGTGTCAAATGATTGCTAATTTAGATGAACAGATTGTGCCTTCATGTACTAAATTTGTGATCAACGATTACCCATTTTTTATTATTTTACAGGGGCCTTCAATAAAGGAGGAACAATGAAAAAAAAACAGTCAATTACAATTTCAAAAGCAGTTGCTTAAAGGAGTGCGAACATTAAAGAGAAGATTTGTTCAGATAGAAAGAGAAAATAGGAGGAAGGGATTGGAAAACATAAATATCCTTCAATAAAGGAGGAACAATGAAAAAAAAACAGTCAATTACAATTTCAAAAGCAGTTGCTTAAAGGAATGCAGATGACATCGCTCGATATTTTCGAAATCGGCAAGAAATTATACTTTAGATTGCCTCAGACTATGTGTGGTACTTTAACTGGTAAAGAAATACACGGAATAAGTTGGGTTCATACATTTATGGTTTAAAGATTACAGAATAAAAATGAATATGCCATCGGGAAGATTGTAACCTTCAAGAATTAAGAGCGGATGTGATACTACTGTGCGAGTAAAACTCTGGAACCAGAACAACTGTGAACATCTGTGCCATATCACAAGGCTAACTAATCTGAGTGTAAAGCCTTAAAGCAGTTCCTTTTTAAAATGTATTTTAAATTTGCTTCCCTTAAAAAAGCCTTGCAGTGTGTTAAAGAAAATATTAATGACCACAATTTACGCAATAAAAATTCTTTTAAAATTTTTTCGAGCTGTTTTTTCGCCTCCCAATTGGCTTATTAACATTCCAAAGCGAGTTAACAAGTCGTATTTTATGCGAAAACAAATTATTGCCACTCATAAATTCTGTTAAAAAAAGAGTGTTTCTTCCTAAGTTTTTCAACTTTTTTAAATGACTTGTTTATGAGACGATGCTGTAATAAATTTTCAACTTGAAATTACTTTTCTTCCATTCATGCTCTCCATATTTCAATTATTCTTATTAGTTAAGCAAGTAATATAATATAAAGAGCAGCTCTCAATAAAAAGAAAAGTTTACTAAACATGGTTAAACATACTCCTCTACAGTTTGTTTGAAATTCATTAAATATTTATAGCCAGAAAAACAACAACAACAACGACAGCAGCAACAACGATATAACAATTTGAAATATTTGACTTTTTTTGGTAAGAAAACAAACAATTTTTTTCTTCTTTTGTAACGAAGAACACAGACAAAGTTTAAAATGCAGGCAAAACTTTATCATTGTTTTTGGCTGGAGATGCTTTTGCAGACAAACACTCAATTCCAGCACAGTTCAAGCGCTTTCCTACTTTTTCACTTCCTTCTTAAGAGGGTGGATGCTATTCGTGTTTTCATTTCTACAGTTTTATTAAGTGAGGGGTTGTTGGTTTGCTTTTTCTTTTTAGCAAAAGTTTTTCAACGGTTTTATCTGCCATCGTCTCGCAAGCAATGAGGCGTTGTTGTTTTAATTTCTTTATGAAATGCTTTAAAAAGAAATTCAGTTTTCCTTTTTTTCTTTGTTACATTCTTGATTTTTTTTTAATTTAATCGAGACTAAAGAAGATCTGGCAGCTTTATTTACACGCATACATACATAAAATTCCCCAAAGCATCATATAAAATGGCCAATTTTCTAAGTTTAATTTTCCTTTTGCTAAACCACAAACTTAATCTCTCTCTCCACACATACACACACACACACTTTCCTGTGTTTATTATGATAATTTAATTTCTTAACTGTTTTAACAATAACAACAAGATAGAGAAAAAGAGAGAGAGAACACAATGACTAACAATCTTCAAACAATAACAACAGTCGTCCGATTAAATTACATCGTTGACAGAGGCATTAATTTTCTGGGTTAAAAAAGAATTTCTTTTGATTCTTAACGGCTCGCAAGAGAAATTACATACAAGAGAGAGAAAGAGGAAATAATGGTCACCATTTCTTTCTTCTGCTTTGCTTTTCTAAGGTTCTGGCAAATAAGGCGAACATTAATGAGAAGATTTGTTGAGACAGAAAGAGAGAAAGTAAGATGAAGGGATTGGAAAATATAAATATCCTTTGTCTACGCAGCGTTTAAAAGAAAGAGAAGTAAAAGTATTACACTTTCTTCCAGACACATTGGGGGGAGGCCTTCTAATTAAAAGCGATTTTGCTGCACACACACTGTTAATATCACTTGTCATGATGTGGTGCCTTAGCACTGCGTCCATGCTTTCTACTATACTTCACTTAAACTTTATAGGGTATCCCTATAACGTATAAACCAAACCTATTGCTCTGACAAATTTCAGACTGCTGAACGGGGTCAATACTGCAAATCCCCGAGTAGAATTTTTTATGCACTGAAAAGTTTCTTCTTGGGATGCATTAATGTCTTTAACAGGTTCATTTTAAACCCGAGACACCAGCATTCTGGATAAATGTTTCTTGTGCCTACAATACACTGTGAAAGAGGGGTGATCAGATCAACCTCAGGTCATTTCTTGACAGTCTTTTGCATGATTCAGATCTCTTAGAGTAGTTTCCCAACAAATGTTTTGATTGTCTTTTATTTATTTATTTATTTATTAATTACAATACAATTACAAATTATATCCTAATTATATACGAGCGAAGTAACTTGACTATGTGCTCGGTGTAGTGTCACAAGCCAGACTCTGGTGGGAATCGAACCCACGACCCTCACGCTAATAGTCTAGCACACTACCCACTAGACTACCAGGGCACCCTTGATTGTCTTTTATTTTGAAAAGAATCTTTGCCTCTCTTTATTTACCCTTTCGTTGATCAACCCTTTCCAAACATACACTGCCACTCTGTGGAAGTGTTCTGGTCCCATCAACGGCATGGAAGCTCGTTTCACTCATCGTAAGCTCGTCTGCTTTCTCATTACCAGCAGAGTGTAACCTTACTATGTCCATATAGGTGGTTCAGCTTCTGGAAGGAACGTTCATGCTATCTTCGATTTAACCTCATAAAGCCCAGAGCTTAAATGGCGGCCTGACAAGTTGATAATATTACTATCTCCTGTCTCTTATGCCTGCGATCCAAGTTGAATAGATGTCATCTTTTGATGGCATAGACCAGCTTGAAAGTTGTGCCCTCGAATTTTCCCAGCAGCTCGGAATATTTTATTCTGCAATCAAAAACTCCTGTTCCTTTTCATCTTTCGAGCTGATTAATAAAAAAAAACTTGAACTCGATTGCGGCTGGGGCAACAGTTTGTAATTTTATGAAGAAAATATCCTTATTCTGACAGTTTACAAGTTTGAGGTTTTCTGTGCAAAAAAAAAAAAAAACTGTGCAAACGATAGCGTTTTACACCATTACTACAATTCTGCAGAGATCGAAGCAAATGCAAAGATTACCGTTTCGATTTTTACTGCCATTCACTGTTCTAATGTTCCCCTTCGTTGCATTTACGTTTTGTTTATTTTCTAGACAACTTCTAGAACTTACTGTTGATTTGTTATTGTAATTTTTTTGTTTCTTTGGTACTCTTCATGGTCTTTCTATGTAGTTTACCTACTTACTTACTTAATTGGTCATTACAAGCCTTGAGACAGGAATACGATCTAGCTTCTCACACCACTGATGTTGTGTGTGTTAATTTTATACATGAGTGGCAGGATCTACAATTTAAAGTCGATTCCGAATGACAAATTTTTTGAGAAACTTTTCATGGCAATTTCATTTACTCTCAGAGTTTTTGCCAGAAATCTGCTGAGAGAAAATAGCCGAGGAAATATTTTTTCACATTTTCATTTTGATGTCTGACCTGGGGATTGAACTGAGGCCTCAAGTCTAGGAACCCAATACACTATCTAAAGGGTCCGCCAAATAACTTTTTTTTTGAAAATGCTTAAAGAACTATTTAATATTTTCTCAAATTTCTTTTTTTTTTTATTTGAAAGTACAATCCTTCCGGTTAATAATGGAAAATAATTTCATTCAAATGGCTGCCTCGGCTGGCCATGCAGTAGCCTACACGATCGGTCCAATTTTTAAGCACATTATCGATTGTGTGCAACTGAATTTCACCAATGGCTTCACGAATATTGTCCTTTAAGGCGTCAATTGCCTCTGGCTTGTCGGCGTAACACTTATCTTTGACAGCACCCCTCAAATAATAGTCCAACCGTGTCAAATCGCAGCTCCGAGGTGGCCAAACTACATTAGCTCTACGGCTGATAATGCGATCTTCAAAAACAGGGCGCAAAACATCGAGTGTAGCTTCGGCTGTGTGGCACGTAGCGCTGTCCTGTTGAAACCAAATGTTACCAATATCCTCCTCTTCAACTTTTGTGTACAAAAATTCGTTCACCATGGCCCGATAACGATCCGCCATTGACTGTAACGGCCACTCCTTGCTCATTTCCGAAGAAAAATGGCCCAATTATGCCTCTGGACCAAAATCCGCACCAAACAGTGACTCGTTTTGGGTGCGTCCGCTTTTCAATGTATGCGTGCGGATTTTCTGTGCCCCAAATGCGACAATTTTGCTTGTTTACATACCCGCCAAGATCAAAATGAGCTTCGTCTGAAAAATGACTTTTTTTTGCTAAAATCGGCATCTTCTGTTGTTACTGTTGTTCTGTGGTTACTGCATGGCCAGCAGAGGCAGCCATTTGAATGAAATTATTTTCCGTTATTAACCGGAAGGATTGTACTTTCAAATAAAAAAAGAAATTTGAGAAAATATTCAGTAGTTTTTTTTAAAGCATTTTCAAAAAAAAAGAAGTTATTTGTCGGACCCTTTACTAGGGCACGGCGACTTCGTAATTAATTTTATCTATTAACGTAAGCTCTGAACGATAAATTTTTTTTAGAAACTTTTCATTGCAATTTTAATTTATCTCTCAGAGTTTTGCTGAGGGGAAGTCGCCCAAAAAAATAATTTTTTCATATTTCGTTTGATTTGCAATGTCTGAGCTGGGGTTTGCATCACGAGCTCTCATCTAATAAGCCAACACACTACTTACTTACGATTTCTATGTAGTTTTGTTTTTTTAATTCCTACTTTATTTAAATGTTGTATTAAATATTAAACAAGAAATGTTTAAAAACTTCATCCCAATTACAGTGTTGAAATATGTACTGGCATTACGAAAATTTAATACGACTTTCTCTGCATCTGCGGGAAATGGGGAATTTGTTTGTGGGATTCCAATTTCAAATAAATTTAAATTAATGTGGCTTGATGTTCCCTTTTCAACACTATGTATGTGTTGTAGTGGGTGTGCCAGGATAAATTTTTGTGTAAATTTTTTTGTAACCAAATCCCACAAGGTTAACCATTAAAGACAGGCGGAATAAAGCGAAGCAGTTTAAAAAGATAAAGAAAAAATGGTGCAAAATAGCATGTAACGAAGGCAAGAAATGGCTTAACAGATGTCAGCCATAAATAACTTTAATAAGCTTCGAAATGAAATGTGAAAAGAAATAAAAAAAAAGAAGTTCAGCCTACTTTTTGTGGCGAAATTTTAAATGTTTACAGGCTCTAAACAATTTCTTTTGGTTTTTATTAAAATGAAATCAAAGAAAAAAAGGCAATTTAAATCAGAATTCGTGTAGGTTTCAAAATAAGCATTGTCCGAAACCAATTGGAAATACGAGGGTGGACCAATAAGTCACGGACGAATAAACTGCCATTTTCTTTTTTAACAAACAAAAATATTTCCATCCAGATAGATGCCTGTTGCATATACATACATATGTAGATGTCGAACAATTCCCAAAGAAACAAGGCTATTAATGCAACCCTCGTATAATAAGAATATATACATACATTTGTGTTCAAAATAATAGGAGCGCCCTTCATTTAAAAGCAAAGTTTAAAATTAAGAAAATTAAAAAAGAAAATATCAAATTTTTTTTGACTTAAAATTTATTTCTAATTCATTTTCTAATTTTTTTTAACACTTAATTATTTAATTAAAACTACGAAAACAAAAAATATTTTATGTAAATAGAGCTTACTCTCTCAATTAATTCTTCAAAATAATAGGAGTGTTAGCACACAACCTAATAATTTTTAAACAAAAGACACAAAAGTTTGATACTATCTTAAAATAGTAAAGTTGTTTTAGTATTTAGTTGAATAAACTTTGTTTTTAATGAATTCAGCACATCTACGAGGCATTGAGTCAATAAGATCTTGGCATCTCTTTAAAGGAATTTGATGCCATGCATCGCGCACTGTGATCCATAGTTCTTCTGCATTTGAAGGTTTTTTCTCTGCAATCTACATTTAAACATCTCCCCATAGATGTTCTATGGGATTGAGGTCAGGAGACTGAACTGGCCACGCCATAACCTTTACCCCATTAACCCGAAACCACTAATTTGCCAATTTACTGGCGTGTTTCGGGTCATTATCTTGTTGGAATATCCATTTTAAAGGCGTGGAGTATGGTAACATCACTTCTCTCAAAATGCTGACATAGACGTTCCTATCCATTATGTCTCTAATTGGATGTATTGGGCCTAAACCATTATATAAAAACCTTCCCCATATCATTAGTTTTGCACCACCATGTTTAACTGTCTTTTGTGTATACTAAGCTTTATATTTGGTGTTGGGCGGACGTCTAACATGCTGTCTAGACCCAATGCCACCAAATAAAACAATTTTGCCTTCGTCAGTCCACAGTATGTTTCTCCATTTTTCTTTCGGCCAATTGATATGTTCTTGGGCAAATTTTAAGGGTGCTGCTGCCTGTTTTGTATGTCAACAATGGCACCTTTTGTGAACTTCTTGAGAATAAATTGATGTCCATCAGACGCCTACTAATAGTAGGGACACTTACGGCAAGATTCAGATCCTTTTGAATTTTTTGCATACACCGAAGGATTCATTTTGCTGTATCGCACAATTCTGCGGTCATCGACAGTTGATGTTTTGCGCTTGAGCCCACGCGTTTCGAACTTTTTTTTATATTTTAATGCATTTGCGATCATTTGATTGGAGCAACTTAAGGTCTCCTCAATTTCTTTAGAAGTTTTTTGCCCTTTTTTTCGATGATTTTTAATTAGTTTTCTCTTTTCTTCAGTACAGTGCTTTCCTCGTCCCACTATTACAAAAATTTATGTGAATCACTGTAGAAAAAGTTCTAACTACATTTTTCCGTACTTATTTTTCACTTTTTTCTTTAAATTATGTCCTGTTATATTCTTATTTTTTAAAAGAACACTCACACTCCTATTTTTTTGATCAACTGAATTCAGGGGCAAGCACAGAAATGAATCAATTTCATTGTAAATATTAAAGTTATTACGAGATTCTTTTTTGTATTTTATTTCTTACATATCGTTGTAATAACTACCATTAGAATGTGTCATGTTTTGCAAATTGGTAGAATAAAAAATTTTAACTTTGAAAATATTACATGGTATAGCACTCCTATTATTTTGAACACAGCTGTACATACGTAGATGTCGAACAATTCCCAAAGAAACGAGGCTATTAATGCAACCCTCGTATAATAAGAACATATATTAAATGTTGCCAACGTTTACTTGAAAAAGTGTCAAGTTTTTAACCATGAGAACCAGACAAATTGCCAAGTCTTGAAAATAAAACCCAATGTTTACCACGTTTATGGTATGGTGTCGTCGTAGGTGTTACAATAAAAATAAAGAATTAAAGAAGAGTTAAAAATTATTAGAAATACTTGGCATTTTAAACGTAAACACAGCGATGATTGGTTTTCTAATGAAAATATAAAAGAAGGAGAAAATTGAAATTAAGGGTATTCACATCACAGCGAGATGGCATGGTGATGTAGTGGTTAAAATGCTTGACTACAAATCCAAGCATTTGAAGTTCAGACAAACAATTTTCAAGATGGTTGAAGAGGCTCTCATTTCCACTTCAAGTAATCCATCCTGAAACGCAGTCAGCCTTGACGCTCGAAAGAAAATAACATCAACAATGGTCAGCATTGGATTTCATATATGAAGTCGCCACAGTCTAGTAGCTAGTGTGTTGGCTTATTCGACGTGAGGCTAAAACGAAAAATGAAAAAATATTTCTTCGACGACTGCCTCAGCATTTTTCTGGTAAAAACTCTGAGAGTAAATAAAATTGCCATGGGAAGTTTCGTTCGGATTCGACTTTAAATTGTAGATCCCGCCAATAATGTACACACACAATATAAGTGGTGTGGGAAGCTAGGTCGTAATCCAGACTGAAGGGTTCTAATGGCCAGTTATGTATGTATAGGAGGGTAAGCCAATGCTCTTGAGCTCTTGAGAGAAGAGCAGAAGTTTCTGCTTATCATACGTATCAATACATCATCAGGCTTCTAAACAACATCAAATGGCAACTCTTTTATTCTAGATGCAGTAGACAAATCATCTGCATAATTGGAAAAGTTAGGATTAATGATAGCCATTTGGGGAGCATTAATGACCAACGCAAATAAATCCGATTGAACGAAACGAATCTGGCTGAAACCAAAGAAAATAAAGTATAAAGAATGTGCATTTTAACATATTTTGGAATATTTTTCAAAAATATTTCCTGACGCGGGGGGAAAGATAGAAGGGAATGATACAGAAACCAAGAGCGTAACAATGCGTTGTTCTCATCGTGCGTTTTTGTTGTTTGACCACTTTTTATTTATTTTTCTGGTGTTAAAAACAGACGTCGGCACCAATGTCCCTCAGGGGAAGAACATCTTCGGCTTTTTACACACATAGGACACGAACATCAAGAATGTTCGTTAAAAAGAGCGTAAAAATCTTGTCAGTTTTTAAAGAAGAAGGTTCATGTCGCTTTTTTCAGACTTCAATGATACACCCAAAGAAATATCACAGTAGTATTCACTAATATCAATGAGAAATGATTTCGATTTTTGGATGAATACTTGCCAAGTTAAATACGGTGTCTTTAGGGATTTAGCGCAGTACAATTTTTCTATATTTTCCGATTACATATACATATCATTGGGTTAATAAGTAGACTTGACATTATTACTAACAATTTTCCTCTAGGTTAACACATGCCTTTGGTTATGGATTAGTGAGTGAGAGAGAGAGAGAAAATAAGTTGAGAGAATTTATTTAATTACAGCCATATAAAAGTGTTAGTAATATACTCTATTTTTATTTTCATTTCATCAACATACATATGTAAAGCTGTCTATTTTTGGCTTAATAATTTTAGATAAATAAAAGCAAAATAAAAAATCGATTTTATTATTAAAAGAACATGAAGCTATCCATATTTGGCTTAAAAATTAGGCCATGTTTTTTAGAAAAATAAAAAGAATAAAAAACCATTTTTTATTAAAAGAAAAAAAAAACGAGCATTCCAAAGCATTTAAAAAAATATACTATGGGACAAAATAAAAAATAAAATACGCCCAGCTAATGACAAAGAACATTTTTAACACAAAATGTAGTTCGAGTGTTATTCTGAAATAAAATGATAAAGCATCCGCAGCACATGTATTCTTGTCGCAGTCTGATCGACAATTAAATCAAAAAACACAATAATACATACACATGTACATACGTACGATGAGAGCAACACATTGTTACGCTCTTTGTTTGTGTTCATTTTCCTTCTGTCTTCCTCCCTCTCATCAAGAAATGATTTTTAAAAATATTTTGGTGAGAGCGGGTCGTAATGTTACGACCCGCCATAAGAAATTTTACTTCTACATAATGCGTATTCTTTATATCCATATTCTTTGCTGAAACTCAAAGTAATTGTAACACATTTAAAGGAGATTAATTTGGGCGCTGAAAAGCGGATTTAAACGATAATAATACACGATAAAGTCCTGATCAACTGCTACGATGATCATCAGCAAAAGTCTCAAAAGTACGAAGGTTATGTTGTGTGTTTGGTGGTATTGCAAGGGGATTATTAAGTATGACCCAGGCGGAACGAATCAATAAACATCTTTCCTGTCCACAATTCAACCTTTGGAATGAAGAATTCAAAAAAGGTGTCTAGAATTGATCAATAAAACCGATTGTTTTATTCCATTGTGCTGTATTCGTTGACGACGCCGCACCATAAACTCTAAACTTTTGCTTCTAAACATCGTGTTCAGAGATTTCAACTTCCTTCGCAACATTAAGAAAGGAATAATGAAGTGTTTATACCCGATGATATGCTTTTTATAAGAACGTTTGGCTTTCAGAGGCCCGTTGAGGGAGGGCACTGTTAAAATTCATTGGCTATTTTCATATTAAGGGACAGAGAATGATAGTTTGATATAGGAAAACAACGATAAAACCGTTTACGAGGAGGATAAAACTACCCAAATGGCAGAATATTTAACTTCTGAATGAGGTTATAGCACGGGAAATGGATGTAACATATTTGAAAATAATACTGGACCGTAAACTGACATGAATGAGTTATATGCAGAGTATTTGAAGGATGGACAAGCATGCTATAAGGATATGGACTGAGTTTACAGGAAAATCTTGAGGCAACACGAGAATTATTCACTGAATGCATGCCATGGTGAACAGACAAATTCTGACTCATGGGATCATTTTTTAGGAAGCAGAACGTTTTTAGACGGAGTTAGAGTCTGCCCTACAGAAGCATTGGAGGTCCTTTTGGATGTAAGGCCGTTTTAAATGGTTGTGTGAACCAGATTTTTGGAAACTATGGTTAGGATAATGGAGGAAAAGTCTGTGAATAAGTTATATGCAGAGTATTTGAAGGATGGACAAGCATGCTATAAGGATATGGAATGGGTTTACTGAACTCGGGAATTATCCATTGTGATCAGACCAATTGTGATTCATGAGGCAATTTTTTAGGAGGCAGAACGTTTTTAGACAGGGTTGGAGCCTGCCCTACAGAAGCATTGGAAGTCCTTTTAGAGCTAAGACCGTTTCAAGTGGATGTGAGAATCAAATTTTTAGAGACTATGGTTAGGATAATGGAGGAAAAGTCTGTAACACGCGATTCATCATCAGTCGTCACCTTTTGCTGGATTAATGGTCATGTGCAGTAGTTCAAGTTTCTGAATGGACAGATGCTAGAACCTTTCTGTAGAATGGGAATAGCTGTCCAGCTAAAGATAATATGGAAAGATGCAGAGATTATCCTCCAGGCATAAAATTTTACTCACTGATCGGACTATCCGGAAGCAGCCTTAGGTTAGTAACTGAACTTTTGATGCGGGACTGTAGCCTTAAAAAGACTTGTTTGGAATAGAAATCGAAATCTAGGCCAATATGTGATGAAAATAAAACATAAGAACACATGCTAGGAATCTGAGTGGCGTTGATACATCATGGAATTAAACGTTTGGGGATTTATCAAATACTTGGCAGAGAGTTGTTCTTGTTGACATTAAACTGCATCCTGAAAATTGTCAAGACAGCAGGATTGAAGATGACATTACAAGGATATCGTACATTAATTGATGATAGTCGCAACATCTCTACGTGACAATAATAACACAGCCCTGCATGGGTTTTGCAAATATGATTGCTCCAGGTGTTTCCGAAGGCATTTGGCGCGCTAAACACGAATCTGGTTTCAAAAATTTTCCATCACGTCAGGTTTTGGAGAAAAAGGGGGTTGAAAACCTTAAAAATAGCGTTGTTGGCTATTTTTGAAACATTGTAGAGCTCAACACTGACGTGCTAGAACCACCATCGCTATCGTTAGAAATTGACAATTGATCTTTGCTCTTTAAAATGAGCCCAAAGCCAAATTGTCTGCATACACCCTTAAAGTAGGGGGTGGGTTTATGTCAAGGGGTGCAAAAGAAAAAGAAACACATTACGGAGGTCCTTAAAAATTAATCAGATTTACTTGAAAATTGTTACTCAGGGGTTTTTGGGATCGCTGATTACAGATCTTCATTCAGATTTAAAAAATTCAAAATGGCGGATCCAATATGGCGGTCGAGGTTTATAAAAAATTAATCAGATTTACAAAGGCTTATTTTCCAATCGGAAACTAATTAAAATTTAGACACCCAGCTGCTCTACATCTAGGTGTGCATATTCCTAATAAATGCCCTAAGTAAACCTGATCCACACCCTGCTTTTAGCCATGACTGTGATTACTAAGCATAGTGATGCTGCAAATGAGAAAAAAAAACCACACGATTTATGAAAATTTCATTTTGTTTGCCTTCTTTTTTTATTTTTGCATGTGAATTCGCTTTAAAGTGGTTATTGTTGTTGTTGTTTTTTGTTGCTATTCTACTACGACGCATATGTACATATCTACGTACAGCTGCACTTGGAAATCGATTATTCAGCCAGAAAAATTTCAAGTGTTTTCATATGATTTTTCTTTACACACACACACACACACACAAACCCGCACACACTCGTACTCTCTACTCAACGTAATTTATGCGAACGAGACAAGCAATGGAATAGAAGAGAGATAATTTGTTAAGTAATCAACCGGGGCGAAAAACAACTAAAACAGCAACTACAACCACAAGCAAAACCAAAACATTACAGTGTGTCATATACGAAAGGTGTGCTGTGTGTGAACATTTTTTTCTTTTTTGTTTGCAATTTTGCACGTGTAAAATTAGAGAGAGAGAGCGAAAAAAAGATTGTGAATGAATAATTGAATGAAATGGCGGAATGGAATGTTGATTAAAATGGTGAGAAAAAAAATTACAGCAGCTTTTATGGGAATTGATTATTAAACGGAAGTGATTTATTTTGACTAGAAATTAAAAATCTATTAAATTGAAACGAAATTAAGATGCCTTTTAACACCATAGACTGCTACTATAAACAGATAAAAGGGGCATCAAATGCTGCGCAGCAATTTTGTAATTGCCGCCTTGGCGAAGCAGCATGCTCGTTAATGATTGTAAAGGTGGTGGAGTTGCCGAAGTATACATACTTAAATACACTCAGCCACAAAATTATACATACGGTTAACAAATTTCAGAAATTTTTTAACCAATCCGCTTTCGTTGAAAATCCTTATATTGTCTGACATCTTTCTTCGATTTTAAGACGGTCTTTTGCATTGGTTCAGAAATTTGTGAAATTTCTTAATCGGATGTATACTTTTGTGGGCCTGTGCAGGGCCACAATTCAGGTTAATGCAAAAGACCGTCTTAAAATCGAGGAAACTATAAAGATTTTCAACGAAAACGGATTGGTTAAACAATTTCTGAAATTTGTTAACCGTATGTATACTTTAGTTACTGTGTGTACATACATACATATTTGGTCATTACAACCCTTCAGTCAGAATTACGACCTAGCTTCTCACAGCACTTATGTTGTGTGTGTTAATTTTATACATGAGTGGCGGAATCTATAGTTCGGCTCCGAACGACAGATTTTTGAACAACTTGTCATAACAATTTTATTAACTCTCGGTGCTTTTGCCAAAATCTGCTGAAGAAATACGTTTTCGTTTTGTCCTCACGTCTAATGCGGCAAAACACTATCTTATAGACTACGGTGACTTTAACCATGCCGTCCTATGCTAAGAGTTTTCGCCAGAAATCTGTTGAGAGGAAGCCGCCGAAGATATATTTTTTCATATTTCGTTTTGTTAGAGATGTCTGCCCTGGAGTTTGAACCAGAGGTCAGCAATGAGTATTCAAAAAGATGAGTAGTACTTATGAGTAGCGAATAAACGATTCATTGCTGACCTCTGGTTTGAACCGAGGCCAACACACTGCTTGTTAGACTATGGCGACTTCAAAGGCTGCTAAAATATAAGAAAAAAACAAAAATTTAACTTTTTATTAACAGCTTTTTATCTAAAAGGTTTTGTTTTCGCGTTTTTAATAATTATATGATATGTATTGCGTTTTTAAAACCTTCTATTTCATGCATCTTACTGTATTGGCAACGATAATCCGTTCATTACTGCGAGTAAAAATAGAAATTATCCCAAGTGGCCAGCAGTTGCATTCGGCGCTTATTGACGCGCTGCCTTTAAAATAATCATACATGACGCATGTATTAAATTTTTGTATGCAGCATTTGATGCCTCTTATGTATTTATGGCATACGTTTTGATGTTTTGAAAAAAAAAAAACTAATCTTTATTACCATCAGATAATTATTAAAATTGTTTTAAAAGAACTGTTTAAATTTATTATTTTGTGAACTTTTTTTCTATCAGTTTTTTCTACCATTATTATGAAGGCGTTTTCTATTTTAATTTTTGCGTGTTAAAATACGTTCAAAATGAATACACAAGTGCGAAATAGAATTTTTTCTTTTTTATTTAACAACGTAATACACGCATAATAATAAAAAAGCTTTTTCAAAAAATTCACACGTGCTAAAAAGAGATAAAAATCGTAAAGACATGAGTGTATTTCTATAGGTAAGTTGTGTGTGGGTTTATAAATTCTCCTCTTCCCCTTGCTCAATTAAAATGTTTAATTTTTATTTTCCTTTGCTCGTTATTAGTTGATTTTTATTTATTTTATTTAAAGAAGCAACCAACGTAACAACGAATATCGTTAGAATGATTTTGTAAACAAACAATAGAGTGAAGAAGAAGAGAAAAGAAAAAACGCGAAATTGATATTAATTAATACACGCACACATACACTCTTAAATACATGTGTACGTACATGCACTCATTTTTATTTTAGAACACTTTTTCTATTTTTATTTCTCTTTTTCATTAAATAGTGTAATACCCGTTACTGCAGTACATAAGCTCTTCAAGGTTAGTTTATTATCATCATCATCAACATCATCCTCACTTGGGCTCATTTAATATAAACTCATCTGAGTTTAATATGTGTGTGTTCTTTTTGCACTTAAATTAATTGAAATTTTATTTTCATCTCTCACACATACGGAGAGAGATAGCGGTACACATGCTACCTATCACATCATGCAATAATAAAAAAAAAGCATTTGTTGTTACTAACCATTATTAGTTATTTTTAGCTCTTTCTCTCCCTCTCTCTTCTTTTGTTTATATTACTCAATAAGAAAATGATTTACTACACTGTATTACTTAATATTTTTATTTTTGTTTTGTTTTGTTTACATATTGGGTCATGAACTCATCACGGAAAGAGTACAAGAGCATGTATGTAGTAGGTATGCAGTTAAGTGCATAAACTTTGTTATTGTTTTTATAGACGAATTGCATTCTCAAATGGGAAATTAAAATAATATTGAGAATAAATAGAACAATTCACATGAATCATGGCAATAGATGGTAAATATTTAATACTCGCTATAAAATTGTGTGTTAAAAAGTTAACTGTTTAACCTAATGTTTGTGTAATGCTATAAACACAATAGACGCTACATTTGCAGCGCAGCAATACGCGGGTGTATATGGAAACGGTTGTTTTAAAGACAACGCGACAACAAGTGACGATGCTGTTAGCAGCAATTAGAGAATTCGCGCTTACAAAGAGTATTTGTGTTGGCAATAAGATGATTATTGTTGTCTATACAATAACATGCATGGAATAGAGGTTTTAAAAACGCAAAGAATGTCGCCGTAGTCTAATAGGTAGTTTGTTGGCTGTTATTAGACATGAGATTTCGGTCCAAACCCCAGGTCAGGCAACTCCAACAAAACGAAAAAAAAGAAATTACCTTCGGCAAATTTCTGGCAAAAACTCTGAGAGTAAATAAAATTGCCATGAAAGGTTTCTCAAAAATCTGTCGTTCGGAGTCGACTTTAAACTGTAGGTCCCGCCACTCATGTAAAAAATTAACACTCACAACATAAGTGGTGAGAGAAGCTAGGTCGTAATCCTGACTGAAGAGTTGTAGTGACTAGTTATGTAAAGGGTGTTTTTTTATAGAGGTATAGAACTTTAAGTTGGCATTACTTTTCAAGATGGCGACCGATTTAACAGCTGTCAAGTGATTTATTCTCAGTTTGGTTTGGCAATTCATCGTGAATAGACTCATGCCTGAACAACGCTTGCAAATAGTGCAATTTTATTTCGAAAATAATGGTTCTGTGCGGAAAACGTATCGCGCACTACGTCCATTTTATCGTCGACGAAATCGTCCATCAGAGCAGTTAATTCGATTAACCATGGAACGTTTTCGCACCACGTTTACTCTTATTGATAACTCGCATCCCCAGAGACGCTGTACGGTGCGTACAGAAGAAGCTATTGCTGCTGTAGAGCGTAGCCTTGAGGAAGACCCGAATGAGTCCATCCGCCATCGAGCACAGGAATTGGATCTGTGTCCATCCACTTAATGGAAGATTTTGCGGAAGGATCTTGGTTTGCGTGCTTACAAAATCCAACTCGTGCAAGAATTGAAGATAAACGATCATCAAGTAAGGCGTAGATTCGTCGAATGGGCCCAAAACGAGATTAACGTTGTTCCCGATTTTCATAAGCGAATTCTGTTTAGCGAAGAAGCGCACTTCTGGTTGAAGGGCTACGTCAACAAACAAAACTGCCACATTTGGAGTGAAGGTAATCCTCAAGTGTATGTGGAAACACCGATACATCCAGAAAAACTGACTGTTTGGTGCGCTTTATGGGCTGGTGGAATCATTGGTCCGTACTTTTTCAAAAACGATGGTGGCCAGAACGTTACAGTCAATGGTGATCGGTATAGAGCCATGATTACTAACTTTTTCATTCCTGAATTGAATAACCATGATGTCCAGGAGATGTGGTTTTAACAAGACGGCGCAACATGTCACACAGCTCGTGCCACAATAGATTTATTGAAAGACTCGTTTGGTGACCGCCTAATTTCACGTTTTGGACCTGTGAATTGGCCTCCAAGATCTTGTGATTTAACAACGCTAGACTACTTTCTGTGGGGCTATGTAAAGTCATTGGTCTATGCGGTAAAGCCACAAACGCTTGACCATTTGGAAGACAACATTCGCCGTATTATTGCCGATATACGGCCACAAATGTTGGAAAAAGTCATCGAAAATTGGACGTCCAGATTGGACTACATCCGCGCCAGCCGTGGCGGTCATATGCCAGAAATCGTATTCAAAAAATTAAAAAGTCTCTCCAGTTACAGTGTTAAAATATTAGCGTTGAATAATTAATATGACTTTGTCAGGATCTGTGTTCAGCGGTAGCGTGTGCGGGCGAAATTCTATCGCGTAATAGGCGCTTTAAGGTCGCCGTATTCTAGTAGGTAGTGAGTCGGCTTATTAGACGTAAGGCCACGGTTCAAACCCCCAGGTCAGACATTTTGCAACAAAACGAAATATGGAAAAATATTTCGTTGGCGACTTCCTCTCAATAGATTTCTGACAAAAACTCTGAGAGTAAATAAAATTGCCATGAAAAAGTTTCTCAAAAATCTGACGTTCGGAGTCGGCTTTAAACTGTCTAAACTTTCTTTCAATGTATTTGGAAAAAAAGAGAAACAACCTCCACCCAAGTGCATTCGTTGCCTCCAAAGCGATGGCTGAACCAAAGAGCATTCGAATAAACTTTATTCGAATAATAAAAGCATTCGTGTGAATCCTCTCTCTGCATAACAGCTATGCCTATAAAGTAGGCAGCATTACAACATTAATAATAAAGCCCATCTATTATGTGCCGTTATTAATTTTTTTTCTCATAATAAAAACAAAAGAGTCCATTACAGAGAAGAAATGTTGCCATATTTAAATTTTTATGGGAAATTTTTATTGCATAAACAAACAAACAAAAAGAGAGAAAGAATTTACATCATCATCATCACCACATAGTGGCACATAGTGTTTATTAACCTGTAATTTATTTATAATCTCTTGGAGGATATTAAAATATGTATGTGTGGATGTGTAAACAAAAGCATGAATTTGACCTCCAGAAAAAAAAAGAGAATATTATTGAGGACATCCAACCAAGCCAATGTATATAAAATTTATCACTTAAAATATCGTTTTTGTTTTTATTCATTATTCATGAACACAATGGTTAATGGCCTACAAAAAAATGTGTGTCACATGGTGGTCTATTTAACCAAGAAAATAAAATTGAAAAAAAAAAAACAAATCAATCGATAAAAACAAAAACACATACAAATAAACAAAGAAGAATATTAAAATAAAATTAATGTTTAAGAAATAATTTTCGTATCGTAAATAATTACTGTAAACTAATTCAAATAGGCCAAGGATTTTGTAGTTTTTTTTTTTTTTTTTTTTTTTTTTTTTTTTTTTTTTTTTTTTTTTTTTTTTAAAGTTGACCAACACACTCAGCCACATATAGGGAAAATCTTCGAAGTGTAAACCAAGTGTTCTGTATGCATTGGATGTACATAGGTATACCATGATGGTCGGAGACTATTGTGACCTAAGAGGCCACTGTTTAAGCAGGCAGGACAAATTAGAAAGCAGCGCTAATAAATTTGGATGAGCTAAGTGGCAATAAGCTCTATAAAATTAAGCCCTTTGCACAAATAGTACTGAGGACCAGAGCACTGTTGACTATGTTTCGGATAATGGAAGACAAGTGTGAAGCGCGATAGTTCTCTGGACAGAACCAGCAAATTCTATGATTTTGAGAAATGTTTCACAGCGAGTCCGAGTAATAAGGATGAATGATTTAACAGAATATAGCATGAGGTTGAGGGCAGATAGTGCGACAGGAAACTTTCGGAAGACATGAGAAAACTCGCAGCTACCTTGCAAGTCTATACCACCGAAAAATGCGCACAAAGCAACTAAGGAAAGAAGTACAAAAGGCGTGACATAGCAATACTATCTGACAATCAGGTCGTCTTTCAGGCAATCTGCTCTTATAAGGTTAAATCGAAGATAGTATGGGGCTGTCTGAGTAAACGGATTCAAGAGGAAATAGGATAACACCGTCTTCAGGGTCCCAGCTCATGTGGGAATTTATTGTCATGAGTAACGCAATTGGGCTTGTAATCAGCTCAAATGATCAATCCACTAATAAGGCCCGAAACGTGCAATGGAGTGGAAAGAGCTGTTTGAAAGGGTATACTCGTCCAAGGGAAAGTTAAAGTAAGGTAGAGATTATTCTCTAGCTAAACGTATTTGAGGCCATCTAAACTTTTGCAACATAAGAACAAAGGGGGAAGTCGCCGTAATTTAGTATGCAGTGCGCTGGCTTATTAGACGAGAGCTCGTAGCTTAACCGTTTGACTGCTAAGCGGCGCAAAAGCGCTGCTTTCATTTGTTACGAAAATCGCGAAATGCGCAAATGCGCTGCGTTCTCACCAGAATCGCTTAGCAGTCAAACGGTTAAAACAACTGAGCTTAGATATCTCAAACAAAAAGAAAAAGGAAAAAATATCTTATAGGCCTCTTCCTCTCAGCAGTTTTATGGCAAATAGTCTGAGAGTAAATAAAATTGTATGAAAAATCCCTTTTTCGGAGTCGACTTTGCATTGTAGACCCCAGCGCTCATTGTGAAAATTAATGGACACAACATGAGTGGTGTGAGGAACAGGGTTGTAATCCTGACTAAATGAACAAACTCAGAGAACACTTATACAGGAAAGGAATCGCTTCAAGCGTAATTGTAGATTCTGTGTAGAGGAAAACGTATCACCACAACATATGCTTGAAACCTGCGCAGCGTAAATGCGACTCCGAAGTATACAGCTTGTTACGTATCACGTAATGACATTCTAATGTTAGTCAAGGCACTAGAAATAGGGGCAGATAGGTATTATAGGGTAGCCATAAGAATAACTAAGCTAAGAATACTGCTTTAATTGTATATGGTTTGTCCACTACTATGTGTTTATAATTAAAAAACATAAAAAGCTTATCATCGTTAATAGTCGGTACTTTTTCTCAGAATATCAAACTTTTCTGCCTTGTCTTTTGAATTTTAAAATTAAATTTAGAAAAAAAATACAAAACCTACAGCATTTAATGATTCATAAAAAGAAATAAAAATTATAAAAACACGACCCTAACGATCTATTAACATCGATAAACAAACAAAAAAAGAATAAGAAAATAAGCAGATGATGATCAAGAAGCTGAAATAATAAAATTTGACACTTTTATGGGCAATTTTATGAAATGAAAACAATTTCGAAAGCAAAACAATTTTTTTTTTTCTAATAAAAAATGAGAATAAAGAAGATTAAGATAAGAAATCTAAAGACAGAATGAGTGGGAGAGAGAAAAAATAAAGAGATAAAGGGAATGTATTAATATGGATGATGATTCCATTATAAGAACAAATCTAAAAAAAAAAATATTTTTTTTTTTTCTTGTTTTCCCATTTCAAGCTTGTGTTATTATTGTTGCCACATAATCAAAATGCATGCCGTTATTATGTTGATGGTTATAAGTGCTTGAATGGTAATGGCTCTAGGACATATGGTTTATTTAACGAAGAGCATAAGTAAAGTATATTTGGGCGAATAATGGCCCCGAGGGATTCAAGCTATAGAGAAATCCAAACTCAGAGCTTTAATCAAAAAATGTTATAGCAACAGTGAAACATGCCGATTGAAATATTGTCATTTTGAAAGTTACGCTTTCAGCTAGGGTGGAGCGTTTAATTTTTCTTGAAACAAAACCGAAAGGCAGCTGTTGACAGTTTATTCTTGGAATATCGGGGATTTTTTCAATAACGCTATGTTCCCAAGCATACTGTCCGGACTAATTTCTACTTTATGCGCACAAACAGTTGAATACACCGCTCTAGCCCCTAGCCAATTTGTTTATATAAATTGGTATGAAAATTTGACATAATAAACTAGGATCTCCGTATATTACTTAAAATTTGCTACCTTGTCGTCTACAGGCTACAGTCGATGCCCCAATTGGGTAATTTTTTCTAATGAATCTTTAAAGTTTTTGTTGTTGTTACTCTATGAAGTTAATTTTTTGATTTTATAAACACATTTATTTAATGATCCCTCAGAAATATCATACAAATTATTCTAATTTTATTACAACTTAAAAAAATCTAATTATGTATGTAAGCGTATGCAGACTTTTTACCATAACTGTATAAAAATATTAAAAAAAACTTCTTTTTATTGCTTACTTATCACAACATTTTCTCTCCATTCTTGTTCTCTTTACAGATATCAATCAACATGTATGCTGCTCTCCTTATTACTACAACCACGCTTTACCGTTGTGTGTGGTCTCTTGAGTAGCTTTTAAATCAATTGTGATGAGCACAAGTATGGTGATCCACAAAATATCTTGATTTTCGTTATGGAAAAACAAAAGAAAACTGAAGCGGAAAACAGCGAATAAAATTAATTTTAAGTAGTTCAGTGGTTGTGATTTTATACTCGAGCAAAAAGAAAAATGGCCTAAAAATTCTCACAACAACATCAACAACAACAACGCACTCACTCACAATACACGCACTCAAAACACCAACAACATAAACTTATGCTTCCTCTGCCACTGTCATCTATAAAATAAATTCATAAGAAAATAAAATTCAAACAGAAACAAAAACAAAAAGAAAAATCCACTCTCAATCTTAATCTCTCTTTCTCTCTCTTTCGTGGTACAACATACTCATACCCTTGTTAACACACCATGAATTCCGTTATTTCTGCATTTAAAACTAAAAAGAACTCTGGCTCACAGAGTCACAATACAACGGGCGGCACAAATAGCGGTGCGGGCAATGATAACAAACACAATAACTTAAGCATGATTGCCAACACTTTGACCACATCGAACAGTAAAAAGAAGGCCATCAATGCCCAGGATAATAGTTATCAGTATTTAAGGCATATACGTGAAATCGATACGGCCACAAAGCTATTATCACCCATAGTGGGGGCAGATGAGCTTTTGGAAAAGGAAATTTTAAATTTTCGTCCCACTATACCAGCTGCAGGCGTCGATGTAGTCGATCATCATGTCACACGGCAAACAGTGTGCTTAACACCAACGCCTATTAACACCGATTGCAACATGAATGGTGGCAGTATGCAAATATCACCCTCGGAAAATGGCAATTGTAATACGAGTGAGACAAGCCTGAACGAGCAGAGTGACTATCTGACAATGAATGGTCAACATAGCCTATCTAGCAGTCCCATCTCGCATTTAAATGATATCGAGGATGATGAGTCCGAAGAACATTCTATAACCGCTTGCACTAGCAGTAGTAGTAGCGATCAGAGCAACAGTACTGTGGTCCATAGTCCCATAGCACCTACAGCGGCTGCTGCTGCTGCTGCTGCCGCCAGCTTAGCAGCATCAACCAATACAGGCAATAATGCCCAGCATTTACCAAGTCCCGCCAAAAGTCTGAATTTGAGTCTGAATAGCAATACATCCTCTTCGTTATCCTCCTCAATATCGGTATCTTCCAATTCAAATTCGAATACCTCTCTGGCTTTATGCAGTTCCGGTCCAAGTTCATGTTCATCTGCCACCGGTGCCGATGTCAGTAGCAACGATTATTCCCAACCTTCTTCACCCACCATGGTGATGCGTCGTTGTTCTCAAAGCAGCAGCACCACATCCACGGAATACGAGCCCGCTTTCCTTAAATCATCGCATGTCACATTGCCCATCATAATGCCGAACAGCAATAGTAGCTTGGCTTCCTTGCCGCCCAATAGCAATCAAAGTATGGCCGTCACGCCCATCAATTCGGCTGCCACCACGCCAAAACATTCGCGCTACTCAAAGCCACGTCTCAGTCTGTCGCGTTTCATAAATCATTCAATGCCTTCCGTACATGGACGTCCGAATTTAAGTTTGGCTGCCGGTTCCAGTGGCGCTAATTGTCAAAACGGTAGCTCTTCAGGCAATGGCACTGGTAATCCACCCAAGAGAGTGTCAACGCATCAAAGAAATTTAAGTTTGGATTTTAGGTAAGTGTGCGACTATTTTTTCCTTTCTTATTGTATTTGTATTTCCATTTACTATAAGTGTGTGCTCAAATGAAACAAGTTATACCCGTAAAATTTAATTTTTTTTTAATGCCACATCGGCTTTTATAAACATTATTCGCATTTTGTGTACGAAGTCAAATTATTACAATTTTGCTCAGCTACGACATGCGTCGTCACGTCAATTCGTAATTCATCTCCTTCAGTCTTGAAGAGAGAAGTCAATTAGTCTTCGTTTAGCCAGCCACCAATGCAGTTGTTTTATTTGCTTACCAACACAAGTATAGTTTTACTTTTCCACTTACAAATCCTGTTCAAAAATCTCCTGACTTTTTTTCAATTCTCTTTTTTTTATCTGATGAGATGCTCTCTCTCTCTCTACCATTAACACATGCATGTGTACCACTATGTCAGTTCACCCAGTCAGTTCCCATTTTAGTTGATCAGTGTTGCCACAATTCAATTCAAAAAAGGAGTAAACAAATTAAAGATAAGCTTGTAAAAGTGTAGTAAAAAGTAAATCCATTATTTTTGCATGAAATTGAATGCCCTCTATAAGCATGGCATACTACTTGTAATGGAAAAACCTGAAAGACGTTGTTTTTTACCACAAAATTACAAATCAGATTGTGAAAAGCCGTCTATGTTTCATAGGAAATGTTCATAATTTTTACTGCATTCATCCAAAATTTAAGGATCCTATTGTATTTTTTGATTTATTTTTCTACTTTCTTCCACTATCAATATTATATTAAGGAATGGATATGTTGAAAAAGATTATATGATTCCATACAAGCCAACCAACAGACAGACAGCCAATGAACGTGAAAAAAAATTTGAAAAATTTTTGATTAGCGTGTTTTCTTCTATAGTTGGTTGGAAGTTGGGAGGGAAACATTCCATAAACAAAATTTCTTCCGACCTCTGCATCGTCATTCCTCAACATTTGACTTGAAATTACAGCATTTTCTACCCAGAAATTTTTAAAAACTAGGAATTTCAACGCTACCAAGTAAAATCCGGTATATTCTGTGGATGTCAAAGAAGAAAAAACGGAATCCACTTTTTTTGGGGGGTACACAAAGAATTGGTTTGCATATTCGTAATGTCTTGGTTTGGTCACATTCATATCATTTTGTTGTTTTTTGACACACCGGCGTGATGCTGGTGCTGGTGTTCTGTCATCTGTATCTATGGGTAATGTAAATATTGAGGAGGCGGATGCTCTTGATGTTCTGGGCATGAGAATTAGTTGTGATGCTCGTTGGAACGATCACATTTTTTGAGTGTCGAAGGAGGCATTCAAGTGCCTTGGTTTTTTAAAACGGCGCAGAAAATACTTCACTCCATCCGACCTTCTTACTATTTACAGGACCTTTATCCGATCTCGTATGGAGTACAACTCTCATGTATGAGCCGGTGCTTCAAAGTCTATTTTGAAGCTTCTCGACCGCGTACAGGAGAGGGCGAAGGTGCTTATTAATGACAGTAGGGTATCCAACTCTATTGATTCGTTGGAGCATCGTCGCAATGTGGCGTGTGTTTCATTGTTCTATCGGTACTATAATGGGAGGTGTTCTCGAGAGATAGGGGGCTTGGTTCCCGATAATCACATATTTTTACGTGGTACTCGTACTTCTCGCAGAGCACATCCTTTTGTGGTTGATTGTCGAGTGAACCGCACAATGCATTACAGAAAAAATTCATTTTTTGCCCGCTTGTGGAATGATCTTCCTGCGGAAGATTTTCCTGTCAGTTACGATATTGGTAAGTTTGAATCAAATGTCCACAAACACTACTCCCTCTTTCCACCTTCCTATAACCTATTTTCCTAAGCCTGCACAATGCACTGCATGAGTAGGGGCCATCCCCTGGGTGCTGGTTTTATAAAAAAAAAAAAAAAAAAAAAAAAAAAACTGCTCTTCCCCCAATGTGTGAATAAACAGATTTACACCACTCGCAAATTTCCGGCCTTCTTCCTCTTGCTGTTTATGCTAATTTCGCCAAGATATTGCCAATAATCACATTTGAAGAGATTGTGGATGTCCTTGGCTCATTTCTAAGTTACATTAATCGGGCTGCTTGAAAGATCCTCGCATTCAACACAACATTTGTGTATCGTATCTTAATGGGAAATTCAATCTTTCAAGATTTTCCTTTACGGTGAAGAGAGACACGTAATGACGCTGTTTCGCAAATACATATACAAACTAGGGTGATCCATTCAACCGATTGTTCAATAATTATTCTCAGGCTATTAATATGATCAACAACGAATTTTTTGGATCAGTTAATCACTTATTTAGTGTGTCCGTAATTACCTTGTTTGTCATGCTGTTATTCCCCATCTTCAGATTTTTCGGAATATAATTTCTTAGGAATTCCAATTTCAAGTCCCTCTTTCAATTTGTCGCTGAGATTATTATGGCTGCCAAAATGAGCCTATAAAAGTACTTATGGCTTGAGAACTGAAGCAGATCATGAGACACATTATCTATCAGCTGTAGTATTTTGCTTTTTTAAAACCACCATTACCGTTCAGTTGATCTACAGAAATTGTGCATAATGCTATAAACACATAAGAGGCATCAAATGCTGCGCCACAGTTTTTCAACTGAATTTTTTAATCAAGTCATTTTATAGGAAGCAGAAAAAAAACTTTCTTTCAATTGAAAATCAATCTTTAATCACTTCAGCCCAAAAAAAAAGTGTGATTTGTTGTAAAAATTTCAAAATTTATTTAAAACGTACACAGGTTTTGTAATCACTGACCCTCCTCTACTTTACAAAACTACGTTATCAGCCACTATGTTTACAATCGTAATGTGTAAATAAATTGCAATATAATTTGTAAAATATTATACTGACTGCTGGCCCTCACCTAAATTACTCGTGCCTTTCATATATTTTATGGAAGATATTTTGTAAGCCGCCGCATATAAGGCGCCGTAATGACAACGACCAATTGCAGCGGAAAGTGCATGTGGAATACATAATTAGAGGTGCATTAAACCCATTAGCTAATTAATAAACTAGGTAATAAGCCTTATATCTTCCATTAAAATTGATTTTAAATTGTGGCAATTGGATAATTTAAGTTATTTTTTCTTTATTTCAAGCAATTTTAACCAACCCCATCATTCTAAGATAATTCCTTATAGTTTTTTTCAATAGTTGTAGTTGTTGTAGTCGTAGGAAAGACCTCTCCCTTATTTAGATAATAAATTACTTACAAATCTCATACAATTTGTTGTGCTTTTCCTTTGGGTAGGGTAAAGTGAAAAAGTGAAAAAAATTTATTTAAGTTTTCCTTGATTTTTCTTTGTCTGACAACCTAAAATTGCCGTGTGATAATCTCTAGATTAACTGCTATTTTACGAAGGCACCTCGTTTTAGTTCTTTTGCAGTCTTTTGGCAAAATTCCAAACTTAATTTATAATAAGGTCGGGCTTTACCAAGTGGTAGAGGAGTATAGCAGTAAAGGAAAAAGGCAAAAAAGAAAATGAAAAACTACAAGTTAACTACAATATTATCTAAATGCCTTTTAATGTGGCCATAATTTGTTTCCGTTTTAAGGAAAAACTAACTACATGTGTATGCTAGGTGAGTGCGGTTTTTTTTCTTTCTTTGCACTGAAACAGGAAGAACCAACCCTAATGTATAGCAAGACACAATCAATTTAAATTTTAAACATAATTAAACGTTTAGTAAAGCAAATAAAAACGTACAGGATTTACACGTTTCTTAAAGCCGTAAAATATTTTAAGAGTTTTAAAAAGTTGTAAAAAGCCAAAAATTTAATTTAAAAATTGTGAAATTATTTTAAATGTTTTTAAATGAAAAAATTATTTTAAAAATTTGGTCATAAAATTTCAAGAGTTTTTAAAAACTAGTTTTCTTTTATGGAGAAATATGTCGTTTTTATTTCTTACAACTCGTGATTTAAAACGTTTTATTTTGTTTTTTATTTTAAAGGTTTTATTTTTAGCTAAAAAAATGTGTTAAAAAGTTGTAAAAATATTTTACGATGTTTGAAAACTGTTTTGTTTTTGTGTAAAATAAGTAATTTTTATTTATTACAACTCGTTTTATATAGAAAAAAAAATACTTGGTACTAAACCATTAACTTTTATTAATGCAGTCGATTAACCACTTTATTTTACAACTTTTGCTCTTGTAGCCACTTGTTTTAACGTTTTTTTCTCCATTCTCCCTATAAACAAATCTCTAAAAATCCCCTTTAAATAGTAACATTTTAAGTTTAACTTGTATTTCTGTGGTGTTTTTTTTTTTAATAATTTAACCATAATTAAACATGCAATTTCTTTTCTCATCCCATTTTACCTTATTTTACTACTTTTTTTATTACTTTTCTGTATAACAGCCTATATGGCAACACCTTAAATAGAAAGAAAAATATGCTCTCCTATATCATTTAATATTTGTTTACACTTCCTGTAATCATATATTAGACTGTCATTTTAATGCATAACAACTACACAACAACAACAACAATTAAACAGGCGTCAATGAAATGACCAACAAACGAAGCAAAACAAAAGAAAGTTAAATAAATTGTTTAAATTTGTACGTTCGGTCTTCGTGCCTTTTAGCAAACAAAACAATACATAGCGAAGGGCTAAGTTAACATTATTGTATTGCTGTCGTGAGTAAGCCTGTTATATGCTCTGTATGTATGTGTATTATTCATAAACAATAAGAACATTAACTAACAGGAATAGGAACAGGAACAAATAAAAACAATTTTCCTATTGAAATCAACAACAAACACATATTTATGGTAGTAATAACTTCGGTAATGCAATTTCTTTCAAAACGAAATTATATAAACGATTCTCACCGAGAGTGCGAGAGAACATTATTAATCGTAATGTGTTAATGTATGTGAAGATAAATTTGAATGAAACTAGCAAAGAAAAAATCCAAAAAAAAAATTATAAAAGAGCCAATGTTAAAATTAACAGAATAATGTGGTTAACAGAAAATGAATAAAGAAATCACCCAAATATACGATATCGGAGAATGGAAAATCGATTTCATACCTTAAAATCGATAACCCCACGCGTTCCTGAGTGGAACAGCTTTCTCTGGTAATTCGCAAATTGTTTTGGAAATTGAAATTTAAGTCATCATCCAAAAAAATGCAATCATTGACCAAAAACTGCAAGTCATCTACTAAAAATACAAGTCATTGACCAAAAGATACAAGGCAAGGTCAAAAAACTGCAAGTCATCGTCCAAAAATGCAAGTAATCGGCCAAAAATACAAGTCATCGACCAAAAAATGCAGGTCATCGACAGAAGAATACAAGTCATTAACGGAAAAAATGCAAGTCAGTGACAAAAAAGTCAAGAAGATGACCAAAAATATTCAAGCCATGGTCACAAGAAATGGAAGCCATCCGTAAAAAATTCAAATCATCGGCAAAAAGACTGCAATGTAACAATTTTACCTCATTTATATAGAAAGCTATTTGTTGCTCATTTGAAGAAAACAATAGGCTTCGTCGCCTATATCTCTGGTCCCAAGTAACGCCCGACCATTTCCCCGCAAGCTCATTTTTATATGATTTAACCCCACTTATGCAGAACACTTTTTTTGCTCATTTGAAGAAAACACTTGGTTTCTTCGCCTATACCTCTGGTCCCAAGTAAAGTCCAACCAGAAGGAAACCTGTTTTGTAATCCTTGATACCAGGGATATACAGTAGTAAACCTGCAGCAAGTCCCATTTGTCCACAATATAGATTATCTTCCTCAAACCATGCTAAAATAGTGGAATGTTTTTAGCCCGATTTCTTAAATTCCAAAACTATTTGGAATATACCACTAATTGTGTTTATTAGGGACACCTTCGGCTTCAATTTGGATACTTTGGGATACCAGCAGCAAGACCCATTTTTCCACAATATTGATCATCCTATCTAGACATTCTTTGAACATTTCTTTTTTGTCTAAATTTTTCAATTTTCGAATTTCCAGAGAAGCTTTTTTCGTTCGGGGTATGATTTTTAAGGAATGGAATAGATATTCCATTCTCCGATATAATATAACTTCTGTGAAATATTTAACATTGGCTCTGTTAACTATAACATTGGCTCTGTTTAAATTTTTTGTTCTTGTCTCTGCTAGTTAAATTCGATTAAATATCTTCACAGACATAATGAGTTAGGTTATGGAATTTCTTTAAATATGAAATTATGCGTACTATTCTAATTTTTTTTAATTGCAAACAATGTTTACTTTTTTAAAGTAGAGAATAATACAGTAAAAAATATTGGTTTAATCACTGTTGTTCTATTATTTCCATTTCAATAATTATGTATAGGACTCTTAAGTGAGTGAGAAAGAGAGAGAATTGTAAATATTACTCCTTTAAAGGAGCGCATCGTATCGAATTCATATAGTTTTGTAGAAAAGAATTTTAGATTTTTATTGTATTGTTTTTGTTGGCTTTTCTATGGAGTTTCCTCTGTAAATGCTGTTGCTGTTGTTGTGTAGAAACTGTTAAAAATGAGTAGAGTTTGAGAATAATAAATAAATGATGAGAGTTTTTTATTACATGCTTTCCTTTTAAATCTAAATATTGTTATTATTGTTGTTGTTGCTATTGTATTTGCAGAAATATTAACATTTGCTTTTAATTAACGGCAACTTAACAAACCACAAAAACTAATACAACAACACTAAACTACTCACATCGTATCATTAATGGGGGGACAAATAAAGCAACGAATTGAAACGAATTTTAACTTGAAAAGGGAGAACATACAAATGCAGGGTTGGTTACACTGTTTTAGGCGCCTATTTTATGACCAATACAATGGAAAAGGGAAATGAAAAACTTTATTATTGTTATAATTAACGTGTCGTCGTCGTCGTCGTCGTAGTCGTCGTCAAATCCCCTTAATGTTAATGTTAAACTTTTAAAGCATGGGGATGCCTATTGGCATTAATAAAAATGACGAGTGCTTGCTTTTACAATACTCTGTAATATTATCGCGTGCATTTTAATAGTTAAGGAAAGAATAATTTTTAGTTTTTTATTGTTTTTTTTTTTGTTCTACCGAATGACACAAAAAAAATTCAGTTTTGTTAAGTTTTTTTTTTTTATTTTTTATTTTTTAAAAGAATTACTCAACTTTTTCCTTATTTTTTCCGTTGTTGAAGGACTTGTCAAGTGTTGATGTCACGGTTTAGGAAATAACATGAAAAAATGTAGTTTTTTTTTTGGAATGTGAGATTACAGGAGGTTAACAAACCCTTATACATTCATACATAGTCGTATTCGTCCTATCCTCAGTTGCCCATAAACTTGAGAAAAGTATAGTTTTTTTTTAAATGTTTAGTTTTAGACCTGTGGCAGCACGGCACTAAAAAAAAATTTCGATTAAAGTAAAGAAAAGATAGAAGAAAATATCGGTACACTCATTGTCAAAGAGTATAAAATTGTCAAAGGGCATAATGCAGTGAAGTGTGTTCCAAAAGTGATTAATTTTGTTTGAGAGAACTGCTATATGAACAGAAATAATGCAATTAGAAAAACGTTTGGCCACAGATTTTATTTACGAATTTTTAGGGTTTTACTGTATTACATTACCCTTTTCTCATCTTTCTGGTAACATAAGGATTTCACAAAGTGTTGTGGCGTACTAGTCAGCGAGCCTAACAGCAGACATAAGCATCCGAGGTTCGAATACAGCAGCGAACAAACAGTTTATCATCTTAGCCGTTTCGTATTAAAAACAAAAAGAAGTTGGGGGCTTCACTTTCCCCTAAATAATTCATTTAGGGTCTTCTGACTCACAAGGAAAGTTATCATCATCGGATAACATCTTGGGAGGTCAGCCAGCGCCACATCTTGAGAAAAAGTGGGAGTTAATGAGCAAAGTTTCTCACCAATACAACCGAATCCAACTCCCAATGTTATCTATTAGCGAAACTTGTTTCTAGGCAACTACAATGGGTAAAGCTATCATCCTAGGACACCGGCTTGATCAGACCAGTAACCTTTTTAGCCGGAAAAAAAAGGAAAGAAGTCCTCATAATACTTTACGACATAAAGGAAATTGAGTTAAATGCTATTTTCTCATCTTTCTGGCATAATATAGGGGTCCAGTGGCAACAGAAAATTTAATTTATTGAGCCCAAGAGCATTAATGCAGAATCAAAAACAAATGCTAGTCGGAGAGGTCAATATGTGCACTATTTGGGTTAGGTTTTTAGCTAATCTTGAACCCAGTGGCTGAGCTTTGTTATGATCGAGTATTATAGCTTCTTATGTATTTAATTTCAGGCGTTATTCGATAAATGCTGGCTTCAATTGTGTTCTTTATAGGTCTCTTGTGATTTTGTGACCCGATTTCAGCAGCTGGTAATGGATGCTAAGCTTCGATAATCAATCAGAGTGCTTCAGCTCCACTTTTTTATGAATGAATTTAATATTTTTGAAGCAAATGAAGTAATTAACAACAATTAACGCGTATAAAAATAAACCATTTATTGTAAATCCCGCAATAATAAATCCAACACCTAATATTTAAAACTTAATGGCTTAAATCAATAAAGAAAGAAGTTCTCTAGTGCAGTAATGCTACTTAAAAATTCACTTGCATTAGGATAATTGCATAATTACCACTTAACAAATGCTTTTTGTTAAGAAATTCCAAAAAAGAAATTCTACGGCTACTCAACTGTTGAGTGAAGAATTTCCAACAATTTGTTTAACAAAAAAGGAATTTTTTTTCTCGTATCCACCCACGGGTACTACACAATGCAGGAAGAATGTAAGAAAGGAAACACGAAAAACAATGATTTAATTGTTCTTTTTACAAGATTTCCGAGCTACTTTTACCTTCATTCAACCTAATTTGAAGCCACTTATTGTTGAAAAAACGCGAACGAAAGCAAGCATGGGTGCTTTATACCACCGAAAGAACTGAATTCCTGTTAAACACAAACAGCAACAATAGAAAAAAAAATGTTGTTCTGTTCTGTTCACTTGCATGTCTTTTCATTCATTCTTTTATTCTTTCCGTTCATTTAAATTATTTCTTAAAAAGCAGCTGCTTCAGCTTAACCACACTCTTCTCTACAAGATTTATAAGGAATGCAGCTTATTTTGTTAAACTTCGCTTCTCCACTGCCTGCTTTTGAAATGCTGAAAGAGAAGGAGGAGGACATTAAACAGATGAAGAGGAAAAAATCGTTTTTAATATTGTAATTGGGTCAGTGATTCCTTTGTTTCCCTTATCCCTCTTATACTTTAAGGCGAATAGAAGAATAACAATTTGGCTGCCAAAGAAATTTAATAAATAAATTAAAATCTCAAATGTTTATTTAGGGTGGGAAAAATGGCGCTTTAACAATGCGTTTTGTGTTTAAACCAATACTTCGTTTAGAACTTTACCAAACAGACGGAATTCTTGTGAATTATAAAGAATTTACACCCATTTTATATGTAAACTGTTGAATTAAATCAATTTTAATTAATTTCCTAACAATTCCTTAATATTTATTAATAAAAACAAATATTTTTCAGAATTAATTCAAAAGAAAGGATTTTTAAGCGAATTAACATTAGAGCACCACTTGTAAACATAAATTTCTTATGTTTTGTATCACCCTGTTTCTCTTTAAACGATTGCCTCCTGTTAAACACCTCGAACAAACAAAACAAAGCTTTAATAAAGGAATCGAACCTTTTCGGTAAATGAGCAAACACCACAGAGGTCATGATGTTTCTTGTATATTGGCTTGTGGGTGTATTGGTATCTTTACTTTATAAGATAGCCTGCAGTAGCAGCACAACTGTAGGCATGTTGTCACAAAGTTGTAGTTGTCATTGTTCTTAATAAGGGAAACGAACACTACAGAGTTCGTATTTTTTTGTGCATTTGTGTGTTAATCTGTTGATGTCTTAACTCCATAAGACAAACTGGCCGTAGCAGCAGTACAACTGTTTGTTGTTCTTCTGTATTCAATCGCATGCAAGCATGTTGTCCGAAAATTGCCTTTGTTTTTGTGTTTGATAAAGGTATCGAACCTTTTTGGTAAATGAGCAAATACTACAGAGATCAATTGTTATTGATTTTTTAGTGTATTGGTGGTATAGTGGATCCCTTGTAGTAGCACAGCTGTTTGTTGTTCTTCAGTATTTGCTCGTATTTAGGCATGTTGCCACAAAGGTCCTGTTGTCTTTGTATATTTTTTTACCGTATTTTATATTAAAATTTTAACCCTTAAAAGGCTCACTGTAGTTTTAAAGGTCTGTGCACCTGTGGTAATTAAAATACATACATTTCTTGCACATAATTTTACTAAGAAACTGAAATTTGTGGAAAAGATTTGTACTCTTCTCAAGATTTGATGGTGTTCCTGAACTTCATAAAATTCGAATGTAAAACAGATAAATTTTTGCCTATAATCACCATGTAAATCCGCTTTTAACAGAATAGTTTTGCAATCGTTTGAAATTTTATGCTGCACTCTTTGCCACTTTGTGATGGGTGTTCCACTAGGATAATGACACTAGTATGCTACAAAGTGCACTAAGAAATGTTAGGTATAAGTGAGAATAAGTGCAGTTATTTATTAATACTTTCCACATTTTATTTACCTTTTCATTAAATATAGTGTGTATTATTGGTGTCCTTATTATTTTTCACATCACTGTACATGCATACAATTGTGTGTAATGGGTGAGGCCTACTCGCCTTCTTGTATACAACATGTGTAAATTGCATGGATTCAAACACACATACATATATGAATTCATGTATGGCTTTATGTTTATGGAGAACTATTAAAAATAAACAACTACAATAAAAAAAAAACATGCCATGACTCCCTTAGTTCATGTGCATAACAATAATTTACAACAAAAATTGCAATTCAAACTGACTGACTGCACTGCCATCACTTTAAATATTAAAAAGCAAAAAAAAAATCACACGCAGTTTACTTTGAATGTGTTTGTGAGCGTGCTTGTATGTTTACTTTGTGTACTTGCATGTACTATAATAGCAATAATGGCGTCAAAATGTTTGGCGTCCAATAATAATAATAACAACAACAATAACAACTGCATGTACAATAATAATAATTATGGTGTTTACAATTACAGTATTATTCCCCCTCATCATTGTTATTATTGTCTATGAAATGTGATTATGTTTTACACCACACTCTCACTCTCTCTACTACGCTGTCGCTCTCTCTCTCTCTGTTTTTAATTCATTTGCCAAAGAAAAACGTGAAAAGAGCTGTCAATTGCTTGTATATTTTTATTTTAACATGGGGCTATGTGTGGTGAAAGAGTTTTACCTCGTGTGTTCACAAGACTTAAATGTGTACAAAGTTTTTGCGTAAAACGCAAAAATAAATTTTATTTTGATTTGCATTTTTTTAATTCGATTTTATTGCCTCAATTTATAACATGAAGAGCAAAAATTTACAAATGTAAACAAAATAAAAACAGCAAGGCTGGCAACCTTGATTGTGTCTTTGTGTGAAAAGTGTCATATTAAACGTTACGAAAAGGTTAAATGCTATAATAGCGACCACAACCATAAGTCATGCCTGTCTTTCAATCAATATGCAACCCGATGATCAAACATTCCCCAAGGGAAACCAACCCTAGTTTAAAATAAATTATGTTACTTCAGCAATCTTTATTTTAAAGACCTCAGATAAAGAATGTCTAAAGGCGAGAGGTCAAAAACCTCGTGTCTTTTCATAGCAAGGACACTGACACCAGAGGTGTACGACGGTCTCTACCTCCTCCGCAGACCTGCAGCTCCTGTAGAAGTTATTTAAGAGAATGCCAGGATTTTCGGCGTGCTTAATGTCGTTATTGTCTGCACAGAAGATAGTTCTATTTGCACTCGAATTATTGACACGTAGTCGTATATTCATGGATTAAGGTGGTTAATAGATATTCTGCTGGCTAGATAACACTTTCGTTGCTCTGTATAGAGTTCAGAGGTTGCTTTGCTGGCTTATTTAGTTAGAAATTCGAAAATCATGAAGAAAAATGTCTTATTTTTCTCTTGCATTCGAATCTAAATTTCTTTGGTTTGCATTCGAATCGCTGCACCATGCCGCCACCTACGTTTAAAACAGAAGAATTTTTAATTAATTTTTGTATTTCGATTAGTTTTGAAGTCCGCCATTTTTTTTCTTCTTTTTCTTTTGTTCTCTTACCATGGCACTTAACTTGTGACCTCTTGACAGTGTCTTAAGCCGTTTTTTGCATCCATCAATCAATACTTTGTGTTGCTTTTTGCAAAAAAAAAAATTTTTTTTGTTATTATTGCTCATTTTTATTCCTTCTTCATATTTTGTTTCTGTTCTTTTTTTTAACAAACGTTGTTACCCTTGTCTACTAAATATGCGCCGTATCGTACCATACAGCTTAAATCCATGCCACATAAGCCAAGTCAAGTCAACTACGTTGTTGAACATTAAAGAATATTAAAAAAAAAAACCAACGACAACAACAAATACAACAGCCCAGCAATAATAAAAAGAAGAAGGAAAAAAAACTGAAACGAAACGGAAACCTTGCAATTCATAAAATCCATACACTTGACCAACATACGATGGACGACCGAGTATTTCTTTCTTTTTTTTTTTTTATTAGAAAAAAAATATCGAAACATCTTAAGGATTGAGTTAACAACGAGGGGGGGCGGGGTAGAATAATTTAATTTTTAGTATTCTTTCTTGTTCTATGCTTTAAATGAAAGAAATTTAACGATTTCAATTCTTTAATAAATACACGCTTTAATGTATAAATTTCATTTGTATATTGGCAACACTGCATAATAAATTGTCTTTAATTTTGACATTAAGCACTCACCTTGAAATGGTAGCAGCTGCTGGTATGTAGGAGCAAAATAATGGAACTTGTGGACGTCAAATACTGTTAGTTCATTAGAATTCTTCAATCATTTCTTTGCAAATGCCTGGTGGAGTATTTAATTGAAAGCAACAATTTTGTCAAATAATTTCCATACATTAAATTTTGATATCCATTTTCAATCTGCTTTGCGAATGTTATTTGCAGGGTGTTTCAAAAATAAAATCAATCAAGTTATGTTAGATTACGGACACACGTTGAAGAGTAAGATCCTACATTGGCTAGTGTTTTGAACCCAACGTGATACCACAAATCAATATCCAATGCAGGGGTCAAACGTTTCTTAAAGAAAACCAGACTTCAATAAATCTCGTAACACCAATATACGGCAGCCAAGAAACTCTGCCTCTATATAGCAAGAAGCGGTCTTTGCTACAAAGTACTCTCTTCTATCTCTCTCAAAACCACAGCTGCAGAAATCATTGCAGCTATTATGAAGCCTGGCAACATGCCTACCTTAAAACATATGTAGTGAGTTGCCTGCGTAAACCGCAATATTTCAAGAGCTGATCACGCAATTTAAAACAGTCGTCCTCTTCTTCTTCATCCATATTAGAGCAGCTGGGGTTTGCAATATTGCATGTGCCCTCAAGCTTTTGTTGCAAATGCACCACGTTGCTGCCTATAATCTCTTTGCGTCCAGAAAATCATATGAAGGTAACCGTTGAATGTCTTACTATCTTCTGCACAGACCCACGGAATTCGTGGTCAATGTTTGATATGGTGTAGGCAATCTGTTGCAATCTAATGGCCACTTTACTTAATTAATTGGTCATTACAGCCTTTTCGTCGGGATTACAAACTGGTTTCTCACACCACCCATGTTGTGTGTGATAATTTTATCCGTGAGTGGCGGGGGACCTACAGTTTAAGGTCGATTCCGGGCAATTAATTGTCAAGACAATTTTATTTACACTCTACCTCTTAAACTTTAAGGCTTTACTTATAAGAAATTTGGGTCGATACGCTCTGACACTGTATAAGCACAGCGGAGGATTTTATAGACATTCTTTCCGCCTGAATAGTACCAAAGTAATCGGATAGTCCTAAATGCCAATAAAAAAACCGGCTAATCTGGCAGCATGGTATAGTACGATGTGTATGTATAATGTAATCTTTTGAGTTTTACCGTTGAGTGTGTATATATATGTACGTTATATTAAGCTTTATAAAGTGGACAAGAAATTTTTTTTCAATTTATCAGTTAATTACCTTAATTAACCATATTAGAGGAGAACACCTTTCTTTTTAAACAACCATCCTCTCTATGAAAATATATGTTTTAATCTTGTTAAAACATTTGCCAACCCCTCTTCCAAAAAAAAGGAGTCCAAATTAAAGTGTATCACACGATTAAAAAAAAAACATGAAAAAAACTAACTCCAGCTGTTAGTGGCGTTTCTTTAAGCCAACATTATTTTATGGCCACAAAAAAAAAACAAAAAATTTATTACACCTGCCTTTCATAAAGATAAAACAACAACAATAAAAAAATTAAAAAATCCCTGTACTTTGCAAAAAAAAAAAAAAATATCAGAAAAAAAAACATATTTTTCGGTCATGTTTAAATGACCAGCCAGCCAGCCAGCCTTACCACGAGTCCAGCTGGTTGTCATACATGCAAGAGATACAAAGTATTTAAGTTTCGTTTCGGTTATTTTTTTTATCTGGACTGTGATACCTACCACCTGACCAGCTGCAAAAATAACTGCTGCTGCAAAAAAGTGTGATTAACTTAAAAGCCATGGCTTGCTTGGCGTTTTTATCACAATAACACGGCACATGGTAAGCCAAGCCTTATATTTGTTAAGAAAAGAAAAAAAAATTTATTTTATTTTTCAAATGCTGTATGTATGTGTGTATGTGTATATTTCTTTCAAATATTTTTAAAATTAAAAAGAAAATCAATTTTTTTTTATCGTTTTTTTATGGCTACGGTGAAAGGTGGTTATTTCTTCTTAGGATTTTTGTTTTCATTACCCACGTTAAATTGTGAAAAAAACTCCAAGACAGACATTTCAAACATGTGAAAAGGTTTTCAAAAGTTCAATAATCTTCAGTTAATTTTTACATGTCTTGGCCATGAATGTCGGGGATTCCTCAGCAAAATTCCGTATCAGTTAAACAGATCCAGTGCGTAAAAAAATCCATCAATAATTGCATTACATTACTCATTAATTAGACAAGGACTAATACAAAGCACAGGTGTTTCATCTACGTCAGTTAAACGGTGTATTCTTCGATCGTTCTATAGACAGTCTCAACCTTGTTGGCAGCGAAAGAACATACGCAATACTGGTTGGCTCTGTTAGGCTGATATGGATAGAAAACGATCGATTTGTCTTACTTACTCACTTATTTGATCATTAAATTCCCTTTTGTCAGGATTACATACAACCTAGCTTCTCAGCATGAGTGGCGGAACCTAGAGCTTAATGTAGACTCCGAAAGAGAGATTTTGAGTAACTTATCGTGGTAATTTTATTTTACTTCTCAGAGTATTTCCAAAGAAGGCTGCAGAGAGGAAATCGTCGAAAGAAATATTTTTTCATCGAGATATCTGAACAGTTGTTTGGCTAATAAGCCATTACATTACCTTTAAGATCGCATTGCCATTACTGTACTATTGTGGTTCTCTTACCAAACTTGCATGACAAATAATTGTGAATCTAATTAGCTGAGAAAGACTATCTGTGGTCCAGCTCTTGCTAAGGCTACGCGGTGGATCTTTGTTTTTTTTTTTTTTTTTTTTTGTTTCTGGCATCTTTGATCAAATTCGACTTTGTTTTGAAAACGAATTCGTTTCTTGTAGGAAATATTTGATTCTCGGTAGAAACACTGATTTCTGATATCACAATCTGGATAAGACCCAACGCCTTATCCTTACGCCAATGGCCTTCTTGAGCAAATCTTTAAGGAAAAATTTTTTTTCCTTTACTATGCTTTACCCATAGAGAGCATATGACTTCTATGACGTCTGAGGAAATAATTACCATCTTTATGGGGAGTTGTATGAAGTCAAGGAAAATGGTCGGATCTGCTCTTCTTTGGCTTCTTTTTGGTATCAACTCGTTACTGAGGATATTCGACTATACCGTGGCATTAAGACAGTGTCATAGGTCGATTATGTTGTGATTCCCACATCGAGTGTTTCTCGTCCAGTTCTTAAACAGTTTTAAAACAGGTGTTGATTCCTCCAAGACCAAACTAGTATTGTTCATTAGGGGGATCAGAATTAGGGTCTCCCACTTTGAGACTTCTTAGCATATACCGGCAGGCCCTTCTTCAATGCGAAATATATGTATGATTGTGCTTCAAAATTAACGTAGACTCTCAACACTCCACATCAAATCAGGAAGGCCCCATTGGTTTAATATACCTGACGCAAAGTTTTTGGTAGACGTCCGGGACTTGAATCCGAATCCGTACTTTGGATGTACACATATTCGTACATTCAGCACATTGGAGGTCTAGCTCATGATGGTTCAAAGCGCCCCTGTTCCTCTGAAGTCCTCAGTGTGATACTGTGGCTGAATCTGGAATATAAGGCACATTCTGTAACTCTACATTTCAAGATTGGATATTCATAAACACGATGGTGCAGGACACTTTTCCCAAGCAACTACGAAAACTATCCAATCCATCAGTCTCCATCTTATATGGTTCGTTGCCCAGATGTTCAGTGGTCCATTGTGTTTTCTTGAAACTTGAAAAGGAAGCTATTTCTCCATAAAAATGGTAAAATTAAGCATACAAGAAGGGCTTTAATTGGCAGCGGCTCAAGCAGTGGCTTTCAAACGCTTTCAAGCAGCAGGATTCCTCCAAAAACAAGTAAATTTCACCTTTCATGGTGAAAGAGCATTTTGCATATTCAAAAGGCAGTTTGAACGCTATAAAAAGGCGTTTTTGTTTTGGTAATATTCAATTGATAAGTCTGATTTTTGAAAAGAAAAACATTTTTTTTTAAATCGCTTAAAAAATAATTGAATTACAAGCATTTTAACTGAAAACGTAATATAATCTGTGAAATTAACCCCTAAAAAATTTAATTCCCACAATCGCATTAAAAAATTTCTCTTTTATGTTCCCCCCCTTTGCTAGTCTATAGTGAATGCATTCTTAATGACCTTTAAATACAAATTTTACGCATTCAATTATGCTTAAACAACCACTACAACCTTATAAACTCTCTCTCTCCCCCATTTACAAAAACAAAAACCAATTACTAACGGTATGTTAGCAGTGCTATACGACTAAATAATACTACTGTTTAGAAAAGACAAAAAAAAACAGGAAAACAAGGTAAAGAGAGTTAAAAAAAAAGAAGAGAACCCTTTGTGTAATGCCATAAAGCTGTAAAAAAAAAAAAACAAAATGTAAGCATAACTGTTGCTATGAGAGTAATCGTTAAACAAAACCCTTCAAGCAATCCTTACAAAACAGAGAGAAAAAAGTGTATTTTTGCACATGGATACATGGGTGTGTATGTGTAAGGAATGAGTAAATGAATGTGTCATTGAGAGAAACCATAAAATTTTTCAATTAATTGTTACATTATTTAACAATTTATTCCAAAAAAAACAGAAAAACAGTTTTGAAGGGTTACTGTTCATTGTAAAAATCCTTTATTAGGGTGATGAAGTGGGAGCACATTTTATTCCCCCAAATAACCAGGACTTGTGGGGATTTTGTTTTGCGTGGCAGCCACACCTTTTTATTTAAAACCATACACACACACACACCCAACTGTAAAACTCAAAAAAGTGTTAAAACAGCCGGTAAAGGAAGACTTAAAATATTATACATACACACCGTAGTGCTATTCAATGTTGCCAATGTTAGCCAATTTTTTTTATTAGTATTTTGACAATATTTTTATGGTTTTTTTTTTTACAGTAGGACCTTGATTATCCGTGATTCGATTATCCGGCAACATCAATTATCCGGGATGGAAAAAGAAAACTTTTTGCATCGACTTAATTTTATTTTGGATCGACTTACATTTTTTTGCCTCGTTTAACCGTGATTACCTCTATTATCCGTGATTATAAGCAAACAGTTTTTTCTATCATTTTGGACAAACAAGCGAAAAAGGGGAATTACCTCTTTAGTATACGATGAATCAGAAGCATACATGTAAACCTGTTTAATTTAATTTAGACATTTTAGAAGTACGGTTTTTTATATTTTTGAAACATATATATATATAAAATCCTTGAATCATTTAGTTTTTATATAAATATGTACATATTCTTTTATTAATTACTAAAAATATCTATTAAGAAACTAGTCAAAATTGTTACTCAATTATCCGGGAAAATCGATTATCCGGAATGCTTCCGGTCCTGTCCATCACGGATAATCAAGGCCCCACTGTGTTTTAAAATTTATAATAAATTTTAAATCAAAAAGAAATGAAACATAGGAAAGAGAATTAAAACAGTGGGTGTAAAGCAAGATTTAATATAAAAAAATTTAGTTTCAAAAGTGAAATTAAACGATTTCGATGCCACTGTTTTCTTTATTAGAATTCTTGGACCTTGTCTTCTCCGTTAGTTACAGCAGTCAATCCTTTTGAGATGATTTTCGACCATTTTTTCCACATTTGAATGTCAGGAGATATCTCCTTGCCGATTGGACGATCTCAAATGTTCTTACATTAGAGGACTATATGCTTAGACACAGTCTTTAACATAACCCGACAAAAATTAAGTCTAACGGCGTCAATACGCATGTTTTTAATGAGCAAATGACGTCACTAAAACGTAAAATCTCTTTTTATCTGGAAACTTCTCATGCTTTAAAGCCAAAACGGATCATATTGTAACGCTCTTCGCACACCGTCCGCTTCGTAATCTTTAATTGAATGCCAAAAACATTAGTTATATTCAGCCAAAGTGATCTGAATGGCGCTATGGCCCAACGACGCCTTCAGATGGTAATACTTATCACACAAATCACTTTTGTTCGATGCAATATCTTTTCCATAATCCTGTCTAGGATGCCCGAGAGTAGTGGTTAACGTAGCCACCTAGTTGGTGATGAGCTTCATCGCAGAAGAGAATTTTGTTAAAAAAAATCAGTAATGAAAACCTTTTGTTCTTTTGCTCTCAACACTTGGTGAAAAGAAAAAAGGACAATAAAAACGAACAGAAAATAAATATAAAAACGCTAAATTGTCTTTATGGACATACAAAAGTCATAAAATAGTAAAAAAAACACGTTCCATTACATTTATTTGAACAAATACCCACCGCTAGAAGAGTGTAAATGATAATGAGTGTGAGTGTTTGTCCATGTACCAAGAAGTGAGAGTTAAATAAAGCTGCTGCTGTTTAATATATTTCAACACCTCTTTAATACTCACCACCCCTGGTTTTTATTACTGTTATTGATGCTGGTAAATAATTGTTGTTGTCCCACGTCTGTTTTATATCGTTAACGGTATGGGCTGCTGCCGCTGTTGCGGTTGTTATTGCTGTGATTAAAATAATAAAAACTGAATGTTGTATCTCGGTATCACTGTTGTTTTTATTGTTATTGTTATGTGATATTGCTTGTTGCTGTGTGAAATAATTTGTTTATGCTGTTTCTGTTTCTGTCATTCTCTTATAAATACTTGTTGTCTCAATGGTCTGCTGTGCGTGTGACATGAAAGTGTGAGTTTCTGTTTTGTTCTGTTTTATTTTGTCAGCCCCTATGCTTCGTGTCTTACCACACCTTGTGTGGGGTAGGCTTTTAGTTTGTTTATGTTTTTTTTTTCTGTGTGTTGTCTTGATATTGGGTGGTGGATATGCGTACGTACGTGTACGTGTAAATTACAAACGCAAGTAACAATTTGTTAAGCGGCTTATTTTCTAATTTCGAGGTGTTAAGGCATGTCAATGATATTTTATTGTGTTGTTTTTGTTTGTGAATTTTCAATGCAAGTGTAATAAAACCATTAAAAAACATCTGCTTTTCTTTTCTATTCTCTTTTGTAGAGATTCCTTGAAAAGAAGGAAAACATTGAACATTTTTTTTTATAGATTTCATAATAAAACTATATTTAGAGGCAGGCATCCAAAACAGATTTGTTTACAGTAACTACGTGGAAGAAAATCTGTGAAAAACAATTTTTTTAAAATTTTTTTTTTAAACGGGAATATTTAAGAATAAAAATGATAATAAAACTTCCAGATTGCCGTATTTACTTTTATTTTTGTTGATTTTTCTAATATTTTCTCCTTTGTGAAGCTAATTTTTAATCAGAAAACATCATATTCAACATGATGATGTTGCATATACCAACTCCCGTTACAAGAGTCATTCATCAGCAACTGTAGAAATTAAGTTCCGATGGTAAGAGAGTAGTCGCCGTAGTCTAGTATGTAGTGTGTTGGCTTATTAGACGTGAAGCCAGGGTTCGAGCCCCAGGCCAGACATCAAAACAAAAATACAAAAAGTATTTCTTCGGCGACTTTCTCTCAGAAGATTTCTGGCAAAAAATCTCAAAAACCTGTCGTTCGGAGTCGACTTTAAACTGTAGGTCCCGCCACTCATGTATAAAGTTGACACACACAACATAAGTGTTGTGAGAAACTAGGTCGTAATCCTGACTGAAGGGTTGTAATGTCCAATTATGTATGTATGTGGTAAGAGAGAAAAAGCAGCTCCTTCCAGAAACCAAAAAAAGCTACAGAAGAATGAAACGAATCATCTCATCAGCCAACTAAAGTTCAAAATGAATCTGTCTAGTTCAGAAAAACTGATGAACTCTCTATAAATATTGAGGAAGTCCCGAACTCAGTAACCTGAGTCTACATATATAATGGCGAACATCGGCGAGGCACAGCCCCGTTTGGAACATTGGTCAATCAGCAAAAAAAAATAATAATAATCCATAGCAGGTCTTCACACCCATCTGCAAGACCCATGCACTTTGTACCGCCAATTCTCGGCAGGTCATCTGTGTTGTTACATTTTTCAATGTCACAACCGCCAAGGACTAAGCATTTTTCTATTCTATACTGTACTGGTCTAGGTGCATCTTGAAGGACTTCCTGGCTCCCTTAAGCTGACATAATTGACTTCAGCAGACTATACAGTGGTATACGAACATTACAATTTCCTTCAAAAATTATTGCTTTATTTATACATACATATGTATGTATGTATGTACATATATAGTGGCCTGTATTAATTTATCAACCTCTGGACATTCCCTGTATTATATTGCCATGCGTTAGCTAGAGAGCCTGATATATTCGCACCAGATAGGTGGCGGGAGCCCACAGGATCCAAAAAACTCTCCCCTTGAATTTTCTGAATTTGTAATAGCTGAGAATACATCTTATAATCAACGTCAATGGAAACGCTATCGAGTTTTGAAAGCATTTGCTTGAGTCAATCCAAAAATACTACTTTTTCGAGGATTTTCTTTGACACACACTATTGTCATGCAAGAAAAGAGGTCGATGTTATTCAAAGCATTCCCTTATCATTCGTCTCTTACAACCGAGAGATGGTAATGTGTGATGGACGGCAAATACATATGCCTACATACGCTTCTAAGTGTGATAATAGTTAGCATGTTTCTTTAAAGACCAAGATCTTCTTCTGAAAGATCTAATTGGAAGGCTGTAGTGAAGGTTCATGTTGTCTTCCATTAAGAAAATAGTGGATTTATCTCGATTCTAAGAAAGAAATAAGAAAGCATTCTTTGTAAAAATATAGGCTTTTCTTGTTTTAGAAAACTAAAATTTAATTGGATTTACTGGACCAGATTAACTTATTTTGTGTAGAAATTAATTTTAATTTAAAACTAAAGTACTGAGAGTATTATACAGTGTATGAAATTCATTTCCATTATATTGTATTTGAAAGAATTTTGCACTGACACCGATTAAGAGAAGGCTTAAGACATTAAATTTTATGACATGTTGTTGAAAAAAATGAAGTTGTTATCATTATTTCTTGCAACACTGTATTCGAGTGACACACCCTGTGTTTACCCCTCTCTTTGAAAATTAAATTGTACCCCCAAACAGCCATTATTCTCATGGCATATTTATTTTATAACCTCAAGCTACTCTTATTTGTCTATGATTCTCTCTTTTTTCTTTTCTCTCTATTTTTTTCTGGTTTTTCTAGTGTGTATTTAGGGGCTTTAGTAGTAGTAGTAGTAGTAGTTTACCGTTGTTGGTATTGTTTAGTTTTGCTTAAAGGGGTTTTCTCTCTCTCAAAAATGTTTTTTCTTCTTCTTAACTCTCTTAATTGATGTGCAAGCAGATAAACAAAAAATATGGGAAATTTATGCAAGAATTGTCTTGCTCCTCGCTTTCTTCCTTTGTCTATCTCTTTTTCTTTTCCTTTGTGAGTACATCTTCAATTGGAATTTGTTTATATTTAGGCTTGTTTTTGTTGTTCTTGTAAAAGGTTAACCATTCGATGGAGTTCAAAAGGAAAGTGAAATAAAACACCCGTAAAGTTATGATTTCAATGAAATGTTTATAGCACCTTGTCTTGGTCTTTACATCCTAGTCTAGTAGGTATTGTGTTGGCTTATTAGATGCGAGTAAGTGTTTCAAATCGCAGCTCAAACATATCCAACAAAACTAAATAAAAAAAATATTTCTTTCGCCGATTTTTAGTGGACTTGGGACAAAAACTCTGAGTTTAAAATAAAATAACCATGAAATGTTTCCAAAAAATATCTTCTTCGGAGTCAACGCTGAACAGTAGGTCCCGCCACGGATAAAATTAACATACACAACATGGATGGTGTGAAAAGTTACGTTGAAATCCTGACTCGTAGTCTTGTAATAACCAATTAAGAATTGATTTTCTAATGCTTTAACTTTAAAATATTATCTGCGTCGACTCGATTTTTGACGTTGCTCCTCAAAAAAATCTAAAATTTTATGATCTTGCCGGCTAAATGACGTTCACACCACGTAAATTTACATTTTCTGAAGACTTCTCACGCAATTAAGATAAATCTGTCACGTTATATGGCCCTCAGAACTGTCTAATTGACAACGCGTGCCGCACAGTTTATCATCTTTAACTAAACATTAAGAGCAAAGGCGGCATCATACGACTTTACCGCTCTATATTGAAGATAACAGTTCTAGAGGCATTTTCGAAAAAAATATGACATCTTCCAGGCTAGATTACCCACCAAACATAGCTTTTAAACACTCTCATCGGGCTTCTACGAGCTACATTTACCATAGTTTTGTTTGCTGACGGAACAATCGATTGAGAAATGAGCCATGAAAGCCTGTTGCTCTGGCAGTTGATCACCATTGCTACGGCGTTGTTAATTTTTTCTAATTATTGTGTGAGTTAAACTTAATATGGATGGAGTTGCAAATCCAAATGATAAATACACTATAACAGGCTGTAAGATAGGCGCAACTGCCAAGAACTCCGCCAAACGAAGAATTCGGAAACAGAAACAATGTCCTCCGCAGTGCATGCAGACATGCTTTCTTCATAATCTTGACAACTCTGCTTAGAAAATCGTTTACCATGACCATATACATACATCCCGCAAAGTTTTAAAGCCAACAGTTTTAAGGTCCTCTTCGGCGAGACCCTCTTCAGATGAAAGATATTTAACAGTTAACAGCCTTGCATGTATGGTGGTTTTACTAAACCTCTAAATGGATAACCCGCTAGAAATACTACAAGAGAATATGTGTGTATATAGGAGGAGATAATATTTCTATCTGTATATACAGGCATTAAAATCAAAACAGGGTGTTTAATAAATTTCTTATTCGAAGAAAAAAGGAATTCTTTTCAATAAATTTTATTTTTTTTTTAATTTTTTAGAATATTTTTTAATACTCTTGAAAAAGAAACATCAGAGTGAAGAGTAAAAAAGTGGGAATTAATTGTAGTATCTTTATTACCCTGTTTCCTTATTTTTCAAACGGTTATTACTTGCATATTTATTTTATTGTACTCGTATGGATGCTATTTGGTATTCTGCAGTAATCGTAGTTGTGTGTTACATTTCAAGTAGATTTTAAGTATCCTTGAACTATTTCTCTTCTTTATTTTCTCTTCGTCTTCTATTTATTTACATAAAATTGCAGACAATATTCGTTGTAAAGAAAACAAAAATTATTTAAAATTTATGCATGAGTGTTCTTGGAATTCCTTGTTAAAAAGGAAACCCCAGAGTAATGCAGTTACGTTCTACAGGAAGCGCATCTCATAGTGGTGCCTATCCAATTTTTTTTTATTTTTATTTAAAATCGAACTGAAGAATATTTTCTGTGATTGTTTAATGTGGTATGGATTTAGGACAATTACGAATTAGACTTGATTGATGCGTGTCTGAGGGTGCACTCGATGTAGGCAGTTTGATCAAGAGAATACCTATCAAGGGTCTGTTGGCAGACACCTAATCCATCAATAGGCATGTTGGTGCCACCTCATATTGAACCCAGATCTCCAACAACTGGATGTATTCTTTCCAATGACCTTGTAGGTGAAGACCTTGTCACGCCACTTCTCCCTGAAGAATAAAGGCTTTGAGTTAAATTTATGTAGCACTTATCCATTGATATCCACAACAATACTTAAGCATGAATTAGAATAAATCGAATTACGCTTTTGTAGAGCCTGTGTATCATTCTGGGAGTGTATTAGCATCTGTGGGCTACCTTATCTTCCAGACGTACCTTTCTAATTTCGTATCCAGGATAATAACCGAGTGTGGTTGAATATTCTAATCTCGCCTGATCCCAGGCTACATATATGGTAGACGGAACAAAATTTCTCAACTAAGCAGTCTCAGAACATCTGTTAATAAATCGAAGACGTGAGTGGTCCGGTGTTTTCATGATGGACAACAACGCCATTTCTGTTTTGTTCAATATCCTTAATAGTAGACTGCAAACACCGGTGTCTATAGTAACATATCGTTGTAACAATCCAAACCAACTGGAGGATGCACTGCATTACCTTTGTTGGTATCAAACTTGGGTTTGCCATGACCTTTTTCATACGTTACTAACGTACGTGATTCACTTTTGATCATTCGTTTCAGAAATGTTGGCCAAACTTCGAGCTCTGTTTGGATGTACCAAGCTTTCTTTGCAAGTTGGGTGCAGAATATCTACTTTCCTAGCAACGTCTACTCTGCATATATGCCGATCTTTCTCAACTTTTTCTATAATTTCATCAAATGTTTGGTGATTACTCGAACAGACTGAGATGCGGAAATCGAAAACATGTACAAGATGTCGTCTATGAACAGATTTCTTATACAAAAAAAAAGATAAATATAACGGTAATATTCCGAATTTTCATCCATTTTCATTATAAGGAAAAAGCAATATAAGGTTTATACAGGCAATGAAATAAAATCCCCGTCAAATTAGGAGATATTTGAAAACTTTTTGGGAATTTTTAAATTAACTTTCTTACCATAACAAATAAAATGCCCCTTGAGAAATTATTTTAATTCATTAAAATTAACCTTAATACTGTTGAACGAGACTGTGCTGTGCTTCACCGTAGCATACATGCATACATATATAAAATATTTAACGATTGAAAATGAAAATATCATTACACTTGAGTTGGCCTTAAAACCAAGTTAATAAACTTGCATGTTTATGGTATGTTTAAAGCGAAGAGGAAAAAAACGAATTTAAAAACCGTAAAAATACTTTATGTGGCCACAAACGTTTAATTTTTACTTGCAAATACTTTCTATTCGTTTAATTTTATTTTTATTTTAAACATCAATAGCAGCAGTTTATAATTTAAGAATTTTTTTATTTATTTTTTAATTCTTCTGACATTATTCCTTCACAAAGCCAAATTTAAAGCCATGGTAATATTGTATATTTTTAATGATTATTTTACAACATATTTTACCAGTTTTTTCTTTTGCTTTTTGGACTCTGGAGTTGTAGTATATTTGACAGTGAACTTCGTTTCAATGATTTATTCACTGTTTTAGTTGTTTGTAAAAGAGTTTCATCTTCTTCTGTTAGCGATTTTCACATTACTTTTTCCTTTCGTCACTACATCTGCCAATCTTTTTAGTTTTATTGCTAGATTGTCTCTCTAAGGTAGGGCTTTATAATGTTTCTTTAAATATATGGCAACATTCTTTAAAGAAACATAAAAAATACACCAAAAAACGTAATTAAATTAAAAAAACGTGGCTTTTTTAACCATCTTTTTAGCACGTGAATATACTCCACATTATTAACTGATGTGGCAACACTTAAATTAACGGCAAAAAAACTCTTGATTTTTCTCTCTCCCTGATATTAAACAGTTCTTTGGGAATTTTGTTTAATAAAAATATTCATAATACTCACACTTATACTAACGCATACCTAAACAGTACGTATCAAATTTGTACGAGCACACATACACATACCAATTACACCTAAATACCGTACTCATCATCATTGTAGGCAGAAAATAATAAATTGTGATGCATTTAGCCAGCCAGCCAGTCATACATTTTGAATATGACTGCTGTGCTGTTGCTTGCTAACTTTTACCAGTCATTTGAATTTATTGCATTTGTATTTGTATTTGCATTTATAGCACAACGATTATTATTTGCCACTCTCTTTTGCTCTGTTATATAAATTCCGATGGTTTCTATAAGCTTAGCATCATACGGCCACAACAAATGTATTGCTTTCTAGATTGTCTCTCTCTGTGTTATGATTTATTATTATTGCTGTACGTAAAGCAATACGTGGGTGTATGTGTGTGTTTTTGTATGTTATGCCTGTAATAATAACACTATACGTGCAGTAGTAGGCATGCAAATTGAAATAACAGTGCAAATATTGTACACAAATTCATCGTTTCCTAATGCCATTGAACTGTCTTTCTCACTCTCTCACGTTTGTTTAAAATTGTGTACTTTTGCAATGTTATGGTGCATATAAACGTATTAAATATTTAAAAACATTAAATTTGCATTTTAATTAAATTTGAATTAAATTTGCGAATTTATACAAACATTCAAATACACATACATACATGCAAATAGTAAACAGAGCATTATTTATGAGTGTATATGTGCTGCTCAGCATACATAGCATGTGTAATGGGTTTTAAATTGAAATTTAAATAAATTAAAGCATACTTTTCAGCTGAAGGAAGTTTTAGAACGAGAGATTGCCAAGATGGCTCTGGCAGTAAATGAGAGCAAAAGAAAGCGTATGTTATCACCAAGTTAGGATACGCCGTGGTCTAGTAGGTAGTGTGTTGGCTTATTAGACGAAAAGCCAGGGTTCGAACCCCAGGCCAGACATCAAAATAAAATACAAAAAGTATTTCTTCGGTGGCTTCCTCTCAGCAGATTTCTGGCAAAAACTCTGAGAGTAAATAAAATTGCCATGAAAAGTTTCTCAAAAATCTGTCGTTCGGAGTCGACTTAAAACTGTAGGTCCCGCCACTCATGTATAAAATTTTAACACACACATCATAAGTGGTGTGAGAAACTAGGTCGTAATGCTGACTGAAGGGCTGTAATGACCAATTATGTATGTATGTAGGATATGCGACATATCGGATGCTAGGTTCCCGAATCTAGTCTACAACAGTACAAAAGATCCAACTTATTGCGATCTTAGCCCCAAATCTATTGGGCGCAGATCCGTAGATCTATCTAGACAACGAAAAAGATATTTCGTGTCATGAAAATTTTGTTGGCAGGTGGGTTGGAAGTTTGGTTAAAGCACCATCCGGATCTCAATTAAACCGGGGAGGGTCTCGTTCTTGCCTCATTGCATCCACCTTCAGCGACTATTGCTAGCTTGGTTATGTTGTATGAAAGTGGATGTTGATGTGTTGATCAAAGGATGTCGGCGTTGGGAGGATACAATTGTGGTAATCCTATTTGTGATTGATATGAACAACTAGCCTAGATGCTTGAAAGCCTAAGGCAATAGGATTGTAAATTATTTTTTAGGTTAAATACCATTTGAAAACGATTGTCTGACTTATACTAATTACGCCTCGTATATAATTCATGTATAACTTGTCAAAAGCAACTTTCTCTCTGGGGTCTCTATTAATAAATGATCCGATCATCATTAAATTGTTATTATTTCTTGTTTATTTCACATATTTTTCTTCTTATCAATTGCAATTAATGTTTAAATATCATTTAATTTTTTTTTTTTTGTGTATTTGAATATGAAGTCAAAAACAAGTTAAACAACAAAAATTTTTTTGAATGACAAATTGAAGTCTTTTTTTTATACCACAAATAAAGAGTGTGTTCCGCATTTCGTGTGGATTCAGGAAATTTATTTTCTTTATTTTTTTTTATTTTTTTTTTAAAAAAAACTGTGACAAATTAATAAAAAAAAAGAGAAAAGAAAAGTTTTTAATTTTATTTGTTTATTTAGCGATTGATTTTTGTCAAAATGTTGCTTCTTCTGTAAAAAAAAACTGATTTCTTTTATGCGTTTGAATTTTGATCATAAGACAAGAACTGTTGATAGCAGCAACAAAGTTGTTACAACAACAAAATCTTTTAAAAATCACCGCTAGACTATACTCTGTATAATACAGAGAAAATATCATGAAATCTTAATACTATTTGTGTAACAACTTGGCAGCATTGTCTGTGTTTATATTCGTGTTGTAATGTAAACAAACCATTGCCAACTTAAAATACCGCAAATGCATGGAAATCAATAACAAGGAAATCCATTAAAAAATTAATAAAAAAAAAAACAGAAATAAATACTCACACAAAAAAAAATATAATCACAAAAAAAAATTGGTAATTATTAATGAGCTGTTACAAATTAATTGAAATTTTTATTTTCTTTAAACATTTCATTAAAATAATCTTTTAAATTTTGCAATACAATACTTCTGTATTTTCTTTTTTATTTTTCGTATCATTAAAACATTTTAAAGTTAATTTTTTTTTTGATGGTTATGTTGCAATGATGATGTGTTATTATGAGATTTGAAATGCTTGTTAAAGAAAATAATAATAAAACAAATTATAAAAAAAAAAAATTTTAAAATTTGTTGGTTGTTGACCGACCGACCGGCCACATAAACCCACTTGTTGTACAATGAAACGGTAAACATATTATACAAACGAGTCGTAGCGAGTCGTGTTGCGTCGAGTGAAATAAACTTATAAGAGTACAAAGGTCAATTGCAGTAATTTTGTAAATAAAAAACATGTGTTCAATGAGTGTAAATAGAAGCTACAAAAAAATTAAAGTTTGATTTCATCGAAAGGAACGAAATATAAAAAATATTTCTTTCGGCGACTTCCTCTCAACAGTCTTCTGGCAAAAACCACTGAGAGGAAAATAAAATTGTCATGAAAATCTGTCGTTCAAAGTCGACATTGAACAGTAGGTCCCCTATTCGATAAATCAGCATTGAACGCCTGTTGCTCTGGCATCCAGTAAGCATATCTACGGTGTGGTGAATAATCATTCGGCTTTAATTGTGCTTAAATTGGACTCTATATGGATGGAGATGCAAATCCAAAATGCAAAATACGCCATAATATATGACATAATATTGGCTACATTGCTGAGTACTCTGTGGTATCGACAAGCATTGATTATCTGCCACACTTTCACTAACAAATTCATTGTTGTCGACAGTGCTTGCAGACTTGAGTCCAGTCTCTTCATATTTCTCTCTTATTTTACCAATTTCTTGCCTAGAAGATCGATTGTGACCACCATATTCACTCTGAAACACTTGACAAATGACCCCATTTAAACTACCACATTTTATAGTCACTTTTTTAAACTATTTTTAAGCGTTCTTTCATATTCCTAAACGGCAAACCCCTTTCACTAAATAAATGACACTTGAGATGCAGGATTTTTAACAAAAGACAATGTTGCCAGATCGGTGCTTTAGTAAATATCGCGATATGACACAGTAGCCGTACTGTAAAGAAGAAAACCTTATGGGGGGTTATCCATTTATTGTCACATGTTAAAGGTCCTCCTTCGGAATCAATTGTTCAAAACAATTTTTGTTTATAAATTTTATGGTTTTTAATAGTTTTTAAAGTAAAATTGTAAATCTTTGTGACTGCTTCACTGTTTTATTTACTTTTTCGTGTAGTAGTAAGAAATTTTATCTTCGTAATATTAAAACGCTTTAAAGTTTGCGCTGAAAGTTACTTTACAATATAAAAATTTATTAATAATAACAAATTATTTTCATATAACCTGATAACTATTAAAATATTTGTTTCTTTTTTTTCTGTTTGCAGGTGCGTATTTATTAAAACATAACAATTTTGTTTATTATTCGATAAATAAGTGAGTACAAAAAAATTGTTTAATATAAAAAAAAATTGTTCCAAACTCTCAATTGAATGTGATTTCTACTGACGGCTGTTCATTGAACCTCTTTTTATTGTGATTAAAGAAAATATGAAAAAAAAACTGAAATAAATTATAAAATAATTGGAAATATTGTACATAAACAACAAATAACAGACAATCATTTTAAACAAATTGAATTAAATTAAGCAATAAATTCAAATGTCATTAGAAAAAAAAATAGAAAACAATCACACAATTGGTCCGTCATTCATTCAAACAAAAAAAAACAAGAAATAAATTTTGACAATCAAACAGAAAAAAACATTTTTATTCAAATTATGAACTTTTGCACAATAACGTGCTTAAAATGCGAAATAAAAAAAATATTTTGGACGGTTTTTTTTGTGACATTTTTATTACGTTTTATTTCTATCGTGTATACATGCCGTATATGGGCATCATTGAAATTCCATTATGACAACTGCCATCATATAAAGGGTGTTTTTTTATAGAGGTATAGAACTTTAAGTTGCAATAAAACAACGATGGATTATTCGATTGACATGAAGTTTATTTATCCGAAAGATAATCTTGTGGCATTACATTTTAAATATGATTTCTGGCATCTGGCCGCCACGGCTGGCGCGGATGTAGTCCAATCTGGACGTCCAATTTTCGATGACTTTTTCCAACATTTGTGGCCGTATATCGGCAGTAATACGGCGAATGTTGTCTTCCAAATGGTCAAGCGTTTGTAGCTTTACCGCATAGACCAATCGATGGCTCGATGGCGGATGGACTCATTCGGGTCATCCTCAATGCTACGCTCTACAGCAGCAATAGCTTCTTCTGTACGCACCGTACAGCGTCTCTGGGGATGCGAGTTATCAATAAGAGTAAACGTGGTGCGAAAACGTTCCATGGTTAATCGAATTAACTGCTCTGATGGACGATTTTGTCGACGATAAAATGGACGTAGTGCACGATACGTTTTCCACACAGAACCATTATTTTCGAAATAAAATTGCACTATTTGCAAGCGTTGTTCAGGCGTGAGCCTATTCATGATGAATTGCCAAACCAAACTGAGAATAAATCACTTGACAGCTGTTAAATCGGTCGCCATCTTGAAAAGTAATGTCAACTTAAAGTTCTATACCTCTATAAAAAACACCCTTTACTTGTTTATTGCACAGTACGAGTATGTGTGCGTATATTTATTTACCTTTTTGACATTACAAAGTGCCTAAATGGCAATAATTAATGCTTAAGTTTAATAACTTTTTTATTCTTTATTTTTTTGTTGCGATTGATTTTTCTCGTTCCACATTATGGAAGATTTCTGTGGAAGGACAGAATTTTGCACTGTTGGAACTTTCAACGTTTTAATTCTCTTTAATTCAGTGAACATCGTGCTGTATTCGTGCGGCAAGAGACCACTAATCCGAATACATCTCCTCTGCTGTAACTAACATTTGTATGTGCGACCCTAGTACTTTTGTTATCACATCTGCCTTGAGGTGTTACAGAATGCTATGATACCCATTTTAATCGATCCCAACAGAGATGCCACTGAGGTCCATTTAAGGAATTTGATCTATCCGTCCGTTTGTCCTCAGAAAAATACAATATCCAGTAGTAATTCAAACAAACGTTACTCTTGCACTGCCCTGCCAGCTGAAGAAAGTCCCGCCTGGATGTCTATACAAATGTAATTACCTCCGCGGGCGCCATATAAAGGTAGTCCTCTACGTTTAGATCTACATAGCTAGAGAGAAGGCTGTAGTCGAGATTCAAGTTTTTCTCAACCATACGTAGTTCATCTTGGATCCATGCGTACAAACTTTAATATCGAAGACATCATGTATAGGAGTTCGCAGCAATTACATTCCGATCTGGAAAGAACCCTTACTCAGAATTGACTATTAAAATCGACTTTGTTGTATGCAGTAGTTAGAGCGAACATATATGTACATTATTCATCCAGGACTAACGTAACTGTGTGCTCTATCTTCCCATACTACTGAAAACTTAAGCCCCGCAATGTCTCATTCGTTTGCGATATTGATCCGTCAACGGTCACCATACCAACATAGCAAATGTAGCCACTGATCTTTCATAGGACAGAAATCAGTTTAGAACTATTAAATAACGGAATTTCGCAAAATCAGGTTCTCATTCTAGTCCAGAATAAAGGGCCTTTTTAACTGATTTTTATTGGTACAAAAATTTGTAATCGAAAAATCGATTATTCCAGGTTTTTAATACAGTGTGTGCGTGAGACGTACTAGTAAGTTTTTTGATCGTGGGACACGTACCATACTCATTAATACTCATTTTACCATTTGTGGGTAAAAATACCCATGTAGTTTACTTCAGCTTCTGCTCAAACCCCCGCGCCCGGCACAGTTTCGCCCTTAAATGTACCTGCATAGAGTGTGTTAATAATAAGAGAAGGCTTGATAAACTAAACGGTGTTTATTGGCTTGGTATCAGCCTGGTAAATTTGTATACGCTTAATAAAGCTTTTAATTGCATACAAGGAGAATGGATTTCTGTTTACTACACCTTATGTTTGCAGCATTCAAAAAGTAAAATATAGTTTTCGAAAATTACATACATATGTACATATGTATGTGTCTTGGCTATTCAGTTTACATGGAATTTCTTTGACGCCAAGGGCCCCCCAGTTAGCAGAGCCTTTAAAGTTTGATTCACTAAAGTACATTTTAATTTTTAAATTGAATCTTGAATGCATGGTATTTAAGTAAAGGTGCATTATTATATCAGCCTTTCTTTTCTTTTTTATTTCTTTTTTTACCACAAGAATATTTTATAACTTCCTCTACAAGTTTTTACGAGAAAGTTTAAAAAAAAAATAAGAAACAGAATTACAAGAAGAAGAAGAAGAAGAAACCAACAATATGGTAAACCTAGAAGCATAAGTTCGTTGAACGTGATAATTTGTTGTGTTTTTCTGCCACATGAATTTGTCTCTGGTCTACTACTACTACCGCTACTACTTGCACTTAGTGCTACTACTACTAGCTACTACTACTACGGCTACTATTACGATGATGAGTACAGCTTTTGTTTTGTTTGTTTGTATGAATGTATGCGCATAATTACCATCTTAAAAAGGTTGCCATTTACTACAATAAATTTTTTTCTTTTTTGCATTTTCCTTTTCCACGTTTTTCTATTATTTTCTGTTGTTATTTTCATTTTTTAATTCGCTTTCCTGCAACAATTGCAAACAAAGAAAAAAAATTGTAGTAAAAACCGCAAACGTTTGTAGTAGTACTACGGCTAGTATTTACCACTGTAGTAGTAGTAGTAGTAGTCATTTTAATCGTATCGTATGCCGTCAGTGTGTGTGGCAGTAATAGTGGCAAGAGTACAAAAGAGTAAATGGCTGACTTGATGTTTTCTTTCCTCCTTGTGTGTTTATTTGTTTGGTTCGCAGACAATTTGGTTGGCACTGTTTACATGCAATGCAATGCAATCACTCGTTTTTCCTCTCTCACTTACTCTCTTTGTTAAGTTTGTAAAGGAATAATTTTTTTTCGTATTGTTATTTGATTGTGGTTTCAGTTTCAATTTGTTTTGTTTACAATTTGTTGTTTGTGTATGAAACTGTTATTGATATTAAAGAAGGAAGAATAACTCGTTGCATTCAGGGATGGAAAAATTGTCGATTCTAATGTCATTTAGATTGATAAAGTCATTGAAATAATAATAATAATGATGGATTTATTTTTACTACACATGATAGGAAAATACAAAAATTCTAAATTAATTTCAAAAAAGAAAAAATTCCTTTCATATGAATAACTCACTTGAGTTTTACCTTTGTACACCTTTAAACTACTTAAACAGTAGTGGTTGTTCTTTACTGTGCCTATCTGCATAATACTTGAGAAGAAAGAAAAAATCAATATTTTAAGAGATTATTTATACCATATGCATGTCTACACTGGCAGCAAAAAAATTATGTTTACTGCACTAAAACAAAACAAACAATAAAAATGCCACAATTTTTCTGTTCCTTGAGAATAATCATTATAATACAACTTAGTGTTGCCAACTATATCTATACATTTTGTTTTGAAATCAAAAAGTAAACGACTCTGTTTAGTTTTGGTTTCAAAGGATTATAACGGGCGATTTTTTTCTGTTATTTGGTCCTTTAGTGTAGAACTAAAAGATACATGGCAGGTGACAAAGCCAAAATTGCTGTGTATGGTTTGCCATTGCCATTGAACCGTATTTTTATCGTGTCATCCTACAGGGACTTCCGAACTTTGACAGTTGTGAACGCCCATCTATTTGAAGCTACTTCTGTTAAATTAGTTGCCATTTATTCAGTTTGTTTTGCCAAATTTAAAACAATACGTGCAAATAATAAAATAGTTTGTATCTAAATGGGTGTGTTGTTCGAGCAACGGTACTGCGCGCTTTTACGATCGTCATAATCGTTCTGCCGAGAGGACTATTTGTAATGTGGTGAAAAATGTCAATCCACTGGTTCCGTTAACGATCAAAAATACCCGCATGACGCTGAAACGGAAGATCTGTCAAAAACAACGCTGCTGCCCTTGAGAGTGTGCAATAGAATTCGAAGCAATCGATTTCGCATCGCTCATAAGAACGCGGCCTTGCGCAGATCACAACTTGGCAAATTTTGCATCGTGACTTGGGCGTGCACCACTCCAAACTTCGACTGATTTTGGAACTGAAGGTAAACTACTAACACAGACAGCAACATGTGTTCGTTGAAAGGGCTCTGGAACAGTTGGCAACTCACCTCGATTTTCAGTGAAAAATGATTTTTTGCGATGGGGCCTTTTTCTGGATGAATTGGTACATGAGAAAACAAAAACTGTTCCGTTTGCGACGATTCCAAACCACATGAGAACCATTCGTTGAGGTCAAAACATGAACGGCATTTGTAAACTGCACACAGACTCAAAACTGTACTCGCTGACTGTGCCATTAACAGTGTTATTGTGCTCCTTATGCCCTGGGCCGTCGCCGTAGTCTAGTAGGTAGTGTGTTGGCTTATTAGACAAAAAAGCCAGGGTTCAAGCCCCAGGCCAGACATCAAAATAAAATACAAAAAGTATTTCTTCGGTGACTTCCTCTCAGCAGATTTCTGGCAAAAACTCTGAGAGTAAATAAAATTGCCACGAAAAGTTTCTCAAAAAATCTGTCCTTCGGAGTCGACTTTAAACTGTAGGTCCCGCCACTCATGTATAAAATTAACACACACAACATAAGTGGTGTGAGAAACTAGGTCGTAATCCTGACTGAAGGGTTGTAATGACCAATTATGTATGTATGTATGCCCTGGGCATTCTATTCCATTTACTTTAAAATCAATTTTCTACAATTTTCAGTTTCATTCCGTTTCTATTCCAACTTTACAGTAAAGATCTGGCAACTGCAGTTATGCGAGTACGTTTGTTTGCGCATCAGCATTCCTGTACGTGTTTTATTTTCACTACAATTTCCATCGTGTCATCGTCAGTGTTGACAGCAACTTTTTAATTTTTTTCTTTGCTTTATTTTATGCTGTTAATCTTTTATAACTTACGTTAGGATCTCAAAAGAGAGAGAGAGAGAGAGAGAGAAAGAGACCGTGAGGGAGAGAAAAATAAATTGAAGGATGACTTTTATATAGACTTACTTACTCATGTAAACACAGTTAATTTCTCTTCAGATATAAATTTTTTCGTTGTTGTAGTTGTTAATACTGTCCCTTTTTTTTGCTCCTTTTTCCAACTAATTGAGTATTTTTCTACTTGTTTATAACCGTTGTTTGTTAAGCAGTAAGTGCTGTGGGTGGAGGGTGGTAGAGGTTATGTTGTCACTTAAAAGTTTTTTTATTGGTAAAGTTTTGTTTTTGTTTCTTCGTTGTTTGACTGTGTGTGTGTCTGTGTGGGTTTTATATTTCCTAAACATGTTTCAAAATGTACCAACACGTTGCAATCTCTACTGAACGAAGTTTTGCTTTGGTATTGTTGTTGTTGTTGTTGTAAATAAATGACTTTTTAAAAAGTAAAAACAAGAGTTAAAACAAGAAGAAGAAAGAAACATGATTTTTATATCACAACGTGACTATCGAATTTAAGTCAAGTGTATAAAGATTGTTTACAACAACAACAAAAGCCAAGCAAAAAAAAAAATGAAAAGTTGTAACAAAATCCAGGCATGTTGTAATGATTTGATGTTGTTGCTGCTATTCTTTTGTATTATTTAGACTTTTAATGACAAAAAAAGAAAATAAGTTTGTTTTTTTTAATATCACCGGGTGTACGAAATAGTTTTGTTTAATGGGGTTAGAAAGGAATTGTTCAATAATATTTTTTTTTCTTGAAAAGTTGTTATTTAAACATTTTTTGAAACGAAGAGATTTAGCAACACAGCTTTGTAATGCAGTTGAGATAGTTTAGGTCAAAACTGTGCAATCAAATTGTAGTAATGGAATCGCCGGAGTATAGACTGAATGAGAGGCTTAAGAAACTCCCCAGATATACATACATTCGGCTAAATAATTGCATCCAGGTTTAGCTCCTGTGCAGATGAAACACCGCAGACAACGTTGCCTCTTCGTTGTATTGATGGCTAAGTGGGTAAAAATGGCTGTCAATCCAAGAGGTTAGACACACATACTCGTACATAGGCCACATGCAGTTCACTCTGATACCAAAGTATTTAACTCTCAGTGTCCATCCTTGGCCGATCAATAAGATTATCTGTATAGTAAGTAGTAAGTCCAAGTGCTTCCTTCTCCTACGACATGAGGTATGTAGCAAGAAGTGAAGAACAATGTTCTACTCTTTCGCGTCTCTACAGTTCCTGCAGGTGTATACAGAATGCAATATCTTGACCACTACGACAAACGTGCTGCTTTGGAGTGCAGGCTTCCTTTTCCATGAGCATTTTATCTAGACTTGGCCAGACAAGAACTTAAGTCACCCATGCGTCTTTTATGGAAATTTTAACTGCAATTTCGCTTTTGAGCTTACAGGTTCTGAATAGAGTTTCAATGTTAAAAACTCATCGAAGCAATTTATTCGTTTTGTAGTCTCTCAGTCGTAATGGAAAACTGAAAAGCTTCACCCATGATCATGGATGATTATTAATGGTTTTAGAACTCCAAATAGAGTTGCCATGCCAGTTTCACGCTAAGTTTCATCACCTCGGCTTAAGCGTTTTCCAATACCACATTCCCGACTATTAGTATGGTCTTCTAATGCTTCTGCGCTTTTAAGTACCATTAGTAGGACAAAATAGAAAATGTGGGAGGACGACTCCTGTAGCGTGTGATATCCATCTCTTCTCAAATATTCCTTTGTAGTCTATAAGCAAATGAAAATTAAATGTATCACTATTACCATTTTTAATTTCTATACTCATCTTCTACTTTTCATTTGTGACTATTAAGTTGCCCACAACTGTACATATTCCCTCACCCCACACTTTATGTGCTCCATATGAGAGTATGAATGAGTACCCATTCGAAGTATTTTTTAATAATTGTTTGCTCCACTTTTATTTGTAATAAGCAAATGCAACAGCAGCAACAACAACAACAACGCAAATACAACAAAAACAACCACAATCTGTATGCGAGCGTACATATGTGTACGTACTGCTCGTATGGCAAAAGAAAACATAGAAGAAAGAAATAAAAAAACACACGGAAAGCACAGATAAAAACGTGCAAACCAGTTAATTTCGTTCTTATTTTTCATTTTTTGTAGAATGAAACAGAGACAGAGCGAGAGATGAAAAAAAGCAGAGAGAAACTGAATTGTCGAACAACAAAACCTATTGCAAACTAGATTTTTCCAAAGCTACAGTGATTATGTCTCTATTGTACACATATGTACAAGCAACAAACAAACAGATATAAATGCATGCATTTAACATAGATTATATGTATATGCATGTATGTATGTATATGGAAAGATACACTAACACACGCGCATACTTACACGCCTAACTAAGCATATGTAATTGCATAATGTATGTGTGTATACATACACATGTTTATAGCTTCATTTAAATGCATATGGTTATACAAATCCATACAAATGTATACCTGCACACAATTCTGCATGTACAGTGAGAAACTAAAGTCTACATTCACTTAATCATCTTAACCTCAAATTGTCTGTTTATATTTAATGTTAAGAAGCAACATAAAAAGTACGATGACAAATATTTCTTTCTTCACAAAAAAATTCTAAAAAAATTCCCTCTCCTAATAATACATATATTCAGAAGTCCTATGCCTACCCAGAAAGGATATCATCAGGAACGAACATCATATAGAGGTTAGACAAGGTTTCTCAGCACTGTGCCCTTTACAACAACCTCAATACAATTCACAGAGATTGTTGTTTCTAAGAAACGAAAGTTAAAAGCACTTAGCATCCAAGGGTGTGCTGTAGTAGACCTGTCATCTGTTTAACTGGAAAAATTTGTTGATTTGAGTTGAAACAAGGCAATGAAAAAAAGCCGGAAACAAAATAAGAAAATGGAGCCGATAGTATCTGGGAACCCTGTGCCCCTTAAAGGCAATAAAGGAACACATAATAGAAGCATTCTAGTTGTGGCCAATTGAGTTAATGTCGGTCGAGCTATTGTGGAAGCGTATTTAGTTTATGGGAATAAATACAGACTCTTTGAATTGTTTGTGGTTGGATAGGATATTCGGTTCAGCTGAGTTGGTAACACTAGATTGTGGATCAATATTTACTTTCTTCAAGACTGTGCTTACATTACCCCTAGAAAGCTTTAATGGTCTCATGATATTGATTCATTTTACTGATAAGGCAGTAATCCCAACTCACATTTTAGATTTTGCTAGAGTTTGGAAAGTATGTAGGTTATAAGAGGAAAGGGAGAGAGGTATTTTTTTCATGTTTTTAACACATATAGTGCTACAGTCACACTCAATTTGTGGTAGCAATACTCTCTAGACGTTGGGGCAATTGAAAATTCTTTTCTGTGTATATTCTCCTCCAGACTTTCTTCTTTAGTTTCACAATTTTACAGTACACAGTTCCATTAATTGTCTTTTAAATTGGATAGTGTGTGGGATTATTACACGCGAACCTGTAGTTCAAACGCCAGCTTAAATATCTTGATCAAAACGATAATTCCTATCAGCAGTATTCTGCTAAAAACTCTGAGAATAAATAAAACCGTCATGAAAAGTTCTTCAAAAATCTATTGTTTGAAGTCGACATTAAACAGTAGAACCTACCATTAACGAGTGAAATTAACACACTCAATATGGGTCGCGTGGGGAACTAGGTCGTAATCATGGCTAAAGGGTTCTAATGATAAACTACATAAGTACAACTGGCAGAATATTTAAAACGAAATAGTAATAAAAATTGGAAACATTGCCATGGGTGTATTTTATTTTTAACATACTGCTTTTCTCTATTTAAAAAATAAAATTATGCACCAATTACATACATATTTATTGTATGTATTGTTAATATTTCTCAATTGCCATTAATGAATTTTTCAATTAACAAATTTAATATTGTATGCAGACTATAATCCTTCACTGTATTTCTCTGTTATTCTCTTTTCCCACCCATTCTAAGAATTTTTTTATAAAAAAAAATAAGAATTCGAAAAATGCCATGCATTGCCTCAATATGTATTGTGTTCCAGACTTTCTTTTTTATTTTATAAGAAATTAAATTTTTTGTTTTTATTGTTGACATATTTATTTAATTTAAACATCGTATTGTAATTATTTTCAAGTTTTTAATATTAAAGTTTCATTAAATGATTTTTAATTAGAAATAAATTGTAATTGGCAACTTTAACAAAGTGTTGCTGTATGCATGAGTGCCATATGTTATCTTTTTCTCTCTCTGTACAACAAATACCGTATTTTTATTACTCTCGTGATAAAGTAGTGTGTATTTACTCTGTGTTATTATTTGTTAAATTATTAAAAAAAATAAATTTCATAAAAATTTAATTTTAATTTTATAGTTGAAACGAACTAAATTTAACAAAACAATTTCAATTATGATGCTCTGTGCTTACAACTGTATTTTACTCACAGAGTAAGAAAGAGGATGAGAGACAAAGAGGAGCAGCTCTGTGTGTACTCTTATTATACTTGCACAGCAACAACTACGAGTACTGCATACATTGTATTTAATATATTCTTACATTCTATATGTTTTTGTTGTTGTTGTTTTTGTTTTTCCTTTTTTTTTCTCATCTCATGCATTGAAAGAAACTCTGGGTTTCTAGTTTTGTTATGACCACATGACCTTCAACTGAATTTTTTTAAATGAATTTTTATGGAATTTTGTTCTTTCATGTGAGAAAAAAAAGGGGGAACAATATCATCAAATGTTTACTTAAATAATAAAAAAGCGTAAGAAGAAAATTGTTTTAGAAAAGGGAAAATAATTATTTTATTTTTCTTTTTCAGTAAAAGTTTTTTACGAAATTGTTTGATGTGAATTAAATTTTGCTACTTTTTTTTAAAGCGTGGTTAAAAATTGTTAAATATTAGCTTAGCACGTGAGTGATGCTGACTGACTACCGTCAGCTCGTCTATAGGATTTTGTTTCATTACTACAGCATGTTCTAGTATGATAGGGTTGCTATGTGCCGTGGCTAAAAAATTATAACCCTTGCGAATAGTGTCTCGGATTGTTGTAGTAGGTGCAGTAGCAAGGAACTTTATTCATTTAGTTCTATTCTTACTCCAGCGATAGCGTTCTATGGCGTTCTTATGCGGCCCCTACACGTTGCAATTAGTTGTACAACATGTTGAATCACCGATTGGTCATCTTCTTCAAGCGTTTCGATTTTTTAACCAAATTTAATTATGAATTGTTATTATATAGCATCGTATTTTCCGTCGGTTGAATAAAAATTGAAATTTTTTAATCTTCAACACAACATTTAAACACAATTAGAAAGTTGTACAACCCGACGCCACGTATAGGTGCCGCATTATAATTTTAGTTGTTGATGCCACTTTCTCTAGCGGACGTAGTCTTTGAAAGAAATTCAAACCTATTAATTTTTTAAATTCTAAAGCCATGGTTAAGCATTTTCCGTTTTATTCGGGACAACATAACAGTGTGAACAGAATCTGCCTCCAATTATCAGGGAATGTAAAATAAATCTTTCATAAAACAATACATTATTTTAAACAGCTGCCTAATTTTGTTCTAGTAAAAGAGCATAGTGTTGTATAGACAAGAGTATTATTATGGCACATTAATAAAATTAAAAAATAAATGCAATTTGAAGAAAAAAACTGTTAAAAATATATTTCACTATACAGTTTCACTTATACTCATGGTTTTCCAAAGACTCCAGTGTTATTAAGATTTGAAAGAGAGCAAAAAAACACGCTTGCTGTCACCAGGCGTCATTAAGATAAAATATTTGTTTTTATTTCTTAATTTTTATACTAAAATGATTAACCAAAAATGACGAATTAAATTTAAAGAACTAAAAACATTTGTAGTGCTTTTTTTCTTGTTTACAATTGCCAATAAATTAATTACAGATAGAACACTGGTTTTTCTATTTTTTTTGCATTTTAATTGATTGTCATTAAAAAAATAAAAATAAATTAAATATTTAGAGGTTAAATAAATGGAAATAGAAATTTATAACGATTTTATACACTGTGTAGTGTTTTTATTTATTTATTCAAAAAACATTTAATGATAAAATAGAATCGTAACTTGGCGAAAATGCTAATGGTATTGCAGTAGATTCTATTTTGATTAGTCATCGTTTTTTTTCTCTTCCTAAACAAGGCGAATTCACTTTGTACTCCGTTGCTTGTAATTAAATATTCACTATCTTTCAGCAATGTTTGCCATACTTTCTTGATGTTTGAAGCATATTTGCTGATTATCATCGATCTAAAGTGTTCACCAGCGTTGCAAAATTGATATTTTGAAATGGCACTAAACTATAACTGAAAGAGCACTTTTTTGCATTAAATGGTACTTTTATAAAAAAAATATTTATTTATACTTAATATACGCAAGGAATGGAATAGAAAAACTAACCTCTTATACAAGTTCACCATATAAAAACAAAAACAGTTGATTCGGAACGTAATAGAACGTTAAAGCTCCGTTTAGTCAAACGTCGACGGAACGTACAGTCCTTTTTAGCATATGAAGAGCAATTTATATTCTGATCGAAATTACATTACAGTTCGGCAAGCGTTCTCATTGCTTTTCGTATTCTAAGAGCGAACGTATGTTTCGTACATTACGTTGAACATGTTGCTAACGCATTAATAGTTTGTAATAATATAAATAAAAAAAAAGCGGGTGCCCTGGTAGTCTAGTGGGTAGTGTGCTAGACTATTAGCGTGAGGGTCGTGGGTTCGATTCCCACCAGAGACTCTGGTCTGTGACACTACACCGAGCAAATAGTCAAGTTACTTCGCTCGTATATAATTAGGACATAATTTGTAATTGTATTGTAATTAATAAATAAATAAATAAATAAAAAAAAGTTTTGTAAGTGACGCGGGGGTTCTGCGGTATTTTTGAAATGGAAAAGTATTGTATTTTTCAACGCTGGTGTTCACTGTTGTGATAACCTAGCCAATGTCGTTCTTAAAGGGATATTTACCGATTATGCCACCACCTCAAAATCAACACCAAATATTGACTTTTTCGGGATGCATTGGTAGTTCTTTGATCTCATGTGGTTTCGTATTGTTCCGAATTCGTGAAATTTTGTTTGCTCACGTACAAGTTGATCCATAAATCCTCCTCAACATGATTTTTTGATATAAAAAAAAAATTAGGATCAGTTATCAAATTCTACAGAGCCCATTCAGCGAATGCAAGTCGTTGTCTATGGCCGTTTATTATGATTTAGCAAAACAAACAAACAAAACGAATAATAAATTTGACAGATGTAGCTTAAACAGGACGGCCGTTGTCAGCTGCCAAATTTCTGAAGTTTGAATTGTTTTTAATAAATTTTAATGTTTATCTTTATTTACTGTTTATTAAATCAAATACCAAGGCACGACGTTAATAATTGTTTTTGTTTTTTATTTTATTTTTAGTTGCTCATGACTTTAATTAAAATTTTAATTGATTTCTATTTAATTTCATTGAAATTTTTCATCGTTTCACGATGGCAGGCGCCGCCATCTCTACTCTTACTTAAGTTTGCTGTTGTGGTTTTGTTTTGTATTTCTTATGGTTTCTTCTTCTTTATGTTTATACGTTTTGTTTACCTTTAATAATATTCTATAGTATCGTTGTTGTTGCTATTTGTCATTGTTTGTTAATTCCCTTTTGTGATAGAAATTCTTAAAATTTGTTTTTTTTTACTTTCATTTATTTTCAAAATATTTTAAATTCTTTATCACACTCTTAATAAATACAACACTTATTAATATGTTAACAATGCCGTACAGTTATTTCTCTTTTTAGTTACGCATTCACTTGCTCTCGCTATCTCTCTTTAAGTTCTCTTAACTGCAAACATAAGGAAAGCTTTTGTAGTGAAAACAAATCTCTTAAAAATAGTTTTTTGAAAATGAATTTAAAACTTTGCTTTACGGGGCTTTGTACAGCAAAATCGAATGAAAGGTTCTCCAGTATAAGTTGATTATTTACTCTCTTGGTGCGGTACCGCTCTTGGGTGCGGTACAAAATAGAGAGAAAGAATTTAACAAAATAAAGCAAGAAAACTAAGCAGCAGTTGTTTTATGTCATAATTTCTGAAAATTTTAATTAAGAAAAGTGAATTGGAACGCAGATAAAGTTTAAAAAAAAATATTAATTTTTATTGTGTTTTTAAAATTCAAGTTTGTTTTGTGTATTTATTAACTTATTAATACCAGCTTAATAATGTTAATTCAATAATTAAAAAATAAAGAAAAAAAGTTATTGCTCTGGCGAAATCAAAATCTCTATAACATGTGGTATGTTTTGTTGTACTTAAACCAAAAATAAAAAAAACTTGTTAATTTATAAGTGCTTTAAATATGTTTACAACAATGTATAATATTTCCATTTATATTTATTTAAATATTTACTTTCCTTTATAATTTATTGAAAAAGAATTTCTAAAATTTGATATAAAAAAATAACAATTTTACGTCAAATTCCAAGTGTTCACTTATCTGGTGCATGTTTTTCTCTCCTATTTTTCTTTTTTCTACGTTGTAATAGCGTATAACGGCACAGAGATGGAACTTTTGTGTTTAATTAGAGTACTTTTATGTCCAAAACCAAATAAATACGCACGAAATTAAATTGAAATAAATTTTAATCGCTTTTTCAGTTTAAATTTCTTCAGTATAAAAAAAGATTCGTGTGTTGTGCTGTAAGTGTAGAAAGTATTTTGTATAAAAGGATCAATTTATGGCCAGACGTAGCTCATTTTCAGTTCAATGACTACATCAACAAACAGAATTGGTGCATTTAGTGTGAACGGCAACTAAAAATAATTGCATTAAACCTAAAAGAAGACTGCTTGGCGAGGCTTCATGCTAGTGCGTGCCATACTTCTTGATAATTGCAACGTTACTTGTTAATGAAACAACAAGGTTATTGTTGTTATAAAAACTCTGCTGTTGGTTCTGAACTTGAACAAATTTGTCCGGTTAATGCAGTTTTACCCGGATTGCCAATCCTTGTTCGTATAGAATTCGAGTCGTTCCATAGCGAAGATTCTATCGCCGTGGATGATTACTGACTTTTGCGAAAGGCTTTGCTGAGCAATAAATCTCATGTTTTTAAGCAGTCCCTTTGTCGCCAAGATCATGCAATTTAACCCTACTAAACAATTTTTTATGGGGATACGTACAGTCTCTCGTGCACAACAGCAACAAGGCAGCCATAATCTCAGCCACAAACAGCGTCAGAGCTGCCAATTTTGCCAAATTGGAGCTTTCCTAGGCACTTTATTCCGTTTTTGAAATTTTTTATTTTATTCATGTTTTTAAAACGAATTTTTTTTTTACTTGAAGTAACACTCCATTTGCAAGAAGTAATAGTGGGAGAGCAATTCTTGACTTTTTAGGTTAGGTTGGCTGGCGTCAACCCACGTTATCATATGAGATACAGTTCATTAGTCCCTTTGTGCCACAACGTTTTATGAGCGAAATGCACCTCTTTAGCAAATGTTTTCTAGCCCAAGCCATTTAAACTTTCTTATGTAGTGAATGATGTCTTACTTTAGAGAGTTGCATTACTTGAAGTGAGTTTGATTTACAACGTCTTGAAAATTGGACTGTAACGATAAAACTATCAGAAGTGGTTTGTGAATTGAGAGAAATATTAATTGTAAATGTGTATCGCAGTTGACCCTTCTTTTGGGTTTGACTAGAATTTTTATCGAGTAAATCCAATAATAATACAATAATTTAATTTATATGTACATGCTTCCTTTAATATTTCCTTAAGAAATTTTAAATAAAAATGTACACATTTGTCTGCCTTTGTCTAAACATTCCGATTCGCCATCTCTGTATTATTGAGAATTATTTGGAAATATTTTTCCTCTTAAAGCACATGCGCTCTCTTTTCTTTTAACAATTTCTTCTTCTCTTTAAAGTATGTACTGTACTTTAATGTACATATGTACCGTATTTATTTGGAATTGTTTACACAATTGAGCGGCGTAACATTTTAAGGACTAGGTCAATATTTTGCTCGCTCTTGCGTTTGTCTGTTTATTTAGTTTCTCTTTCTCTTACTATTTTTTCAATATATGTATTGATTTTCTAAGAGTTGAGTTGTGTTATTTAAAAAATCCATTTCCTTTTAATCAATGAATTTGGGAATTTCCTTAACTTTTGTGTTGTAATCAGTATAAATAAGGTGTGTAGTAGGTATGTAGTAAGTTTTCTATGAGAGAGAGAGAGGCTTAATTGAAATTACATGCGAAATATGGCAACAAGTTATTGATTGAAATGGTACATCCTTGATTAGAATTTATGTAAAAATAATGGATTTTAATTATTTCCAACACTTGGTTTTTATTTAATAACTTTCGCTGGTTGAAAAGAATAAATATAAATAAAATTAAAAAAATACTAACGTGTAGCACTGACTGCAGTATCATATTTTCTTTGTTATTTTTCTTTATTTGGTTTCAAATTTCTCTTATACTGTAATTTGTTTAATACTCTGTAATTACTTTCCATTGCGCCTAGGCAAACATACACTATTTGATGCAACTTGTTGTTTTTTTGTACTTGTTTTTATGCTCTCTCACACAAAGAGAGATTTTGTTTTTCCATTTTGCCTGTCAGTTTTGTCGCTTTGCCACAAAATACTATGCCATGTTTTTGTAAAGTACTCACTATAAAACTAACATTAGTAGTAAAAAGATGGTAGAAAAAGCTAGAGAGAGCATGTGTAAAAAAAATAGTAAATACTGCAACAACAGCAACACACTTTTACAAACTAAACAAACAACTAAGCTAGCCACCCGACCAGCGCCACACCATCCATCCATCCATCAATAATAATAATACATGGCAACATTGCCTTCTACTGAGTTATGAATGTTGTTGTTGGTTTTTTTTCTATTTTATTTTTATTTTTTATTAGTCAGTTAGTCGTCGTTCGTATGGTATTTTAAAGGTTCGTTTATTATTATTATTCACATATAGTGTGTGTATGTTTTTATATTCCTAAACATATAATATGTGATGATGTGTAGATGTGCATACAATTTTTTTTTTATTCTTTTATCAACTTGTTTTCTATTAAATTGTATTCATTTTTTTTGTTTTTTTATGTCTATTTCTTGTTTATTTTCATTTGTTCGTTCGTAATACTCAACAGAGTAGTAGTAGATAGTAATCGTTTATACCGAACCACGAACACTGGCACTTATTTTAAGTGAAAATAATTGCAATTTTTTGTCTTGTCTCGTTTTGTATTGTATTGTGTGTTGTGCTGTGCTGAGCTGAGTTGTGCTGTGTTATACAAAGAGAAAAAGAAGAAAAGAAAGAAAAGCAGAAATTAAAACAAAATAAATCAATTCTTGTTTTTTAATTCTAATAAAAAAATTTTGTTGCTGAAAATTATCAATATTAATCAATATTTACTGTTTGTAATGATTTTTCTAAATTTAATTGCTATTTTTGTTATTTAATAAAAGAGTACAACAACAGCGATAAAAACATTTTTTTTTGCCAAAGTGTCTGTTTTGTTATTGCCTCGGGTCTGTGATTTTCTTTTCTATTATTAATAAATAATTTCTTATTATGATTATTTTATTTGTGCTTAGTAATATTCAGTAAAAATAGTTTTCTTTATGATTTAATTTTACTTTCTTTCATTGCTTTAGTTTTTGTCTCTGTATCGGTTTTTGTTCTTTACATATTGTGTGGTGTCCTTCATGTCTGGCTGTGGCAAAAGGTCAACTTTATTCATTTTAAAATAATTTATTTTTGCAACTCCTTCAATATTTATTTATTTATTTAACCACAGCTTTTTGTAAATACATAATTTAATTTGTTTTTATTTTCCAGATCTATGGGCATTTTATTGCCACCCGTTTCCCAAGTGACTAATACCCGCATCAATTTAACACAACATCATCGTAATCGCAGTTTGGACAGTGCTTTACAAAGGATACCAGAGGTGAGTACAAATGCAGTTTTCCTTTTCCTTTTTTTGTGTTTTATTTAATGAAAGTGTCATAGGAATTGTAAAATATATTGCACAAATCACCTCATTTGATTGATAGAAATAAAAACAAATTTTTTATAAACAGCATTAAAGTGTCTTAACATTTGTCATGATAAAATCTCAGAACATTCGGAATTTCGTTTTGACGCAATAGCAGTCTTTTTATTTTAAATTATAACAAGTAATGATTATACCGCACATGGAAAAATATTCTGGCATTGTTGCCTTTAAAGAAATTGGAATCTAAACTGTACATGCAACTACAGTCATTTTCATCCATCTATTGTCACGGGTTATCCATTTATCGTTTTCAAAATTATTGGTGTAGCAAGGCAGTCAGCTGTTAAAGATCTTGGAGCTGAAGTGCCTCGGTTTATCCGTTTATCGGTTTCAATATTATTTGTGTAGAAAGGCAGTCAGCTGTTAAATCTGTCATAAGTGTCACTTATTTAGTGAAAGGGGCTTGCCTTTTACGAATATGGATTGTTTAACAACTGATGAATGCTCCATAAAGTAATTTAAACTGAAATAGAAATAGTGATTCAAAAATGGCCCCTTTTTCTAGTATAACGCGGTGGTTATGATTATTAAATCGTCCTACTGTGCAAGGAATTAGACAGATTGTAAAGGAATTTAAAAAGATTGGAAGAGTTACAAATATGCTCAGGCATAAGCGTGCACGCAATGTACAAATTGTCAAAAATATCGGGTTTATTAGAGAAAGTGTTACGGATAATCCGAATTTGTCGCAATTCAGCATATATCATAGCTCATTATGTCATATTTTGCATTTGGATTTGCATATTCATACATATTAAATTCAACTCACACAATTATTAAAACCGGCCAACCATTCTTAACCAGTTAAGCTAATAGGATGAAGTCACCGTAGTCTAGTAGGTAGTGTGTTGGCTTATTAGACGTAAAACCAGGGTACGAGCCCCAGGCCAGACATCAAAATAAAAAAGACAAAAAGTATTTCTTCGACGACTTCCTCTCAGCAGATTTCTGGCAAAAACTCTGAGAGTAAATAAAATTGCCATGAAAAAGTTTCTCAAAAATCTGTCGTTCGGAGTCGAATTTAAACTGTAGGTAGGTCCCACCACTCGCATAAAAATTAACACACACAATATAAGTGGTGTGAGAAACTAGAACGTTGTACAATGGCTCAATTCGACCTCCAGGTACTGCACTTGACTTAATTGACAAGTAAGCGTCCTCTAACCTAACCTAATCTAACCTATACTAATAGAATGCTGGATCAACAGGCTATTAATGCCAATTTTTTTGAATTACAACGTAACTACGAGGATAACTCCTTATCGTTGAAACATTTTAAAGAAAAACCCCTCAAGTTATCGTCAAGATAATAAATCCCGTTATGTGCCGAAAATTGTATTAAAACTACCTACAGTCAAACCAGAGACGCTCATTTAAATGACATTACATATCGTACAAAATGACAAGGTCCATGCATTGTAACGAAATAAAAGTTTCATCATAATTTTGCGGGTTCTATTTAACTTTACATTTGAAATTGTAAAACTGTTTAATTGATACTATCAAGCTCGGCACTATAATCGGGATTATTACGGTCCATTTTATGAAGGGCGCGCACGCGATAGGCTTTGGTCTTGGACACTAGCAAATGATTTCTGTAGAAGCTGTCGAGATAAGGAGGAGAATGAGACTGTTCTTCGCCTACTGTGTACATGCCTGGAACTTTAACTGATGAGAAAGAAGCTCCTCGTTGTCTACTATATGGAGAATAAAATGTTAAATGTTTTATTTTTGACTCCATTATGAAATAACCGTTCTGCCCTAACGGTAGAGGTGTAGTTTGAAACGTAAAATCTGCTTACCTTGTATGCAATAGAATCTCTTGTTTTCAATCTAAAACAAACCATCGTCGTGATAAAGTCTATTAAATTCAGAAACTGCTAACCCTGTTTTAATGCAAAAAAATTGACAGTTAAATCCCATGATCACGATCTGAAGAACATTTTGAGCTACACAATATAGCAAGATATGTGCTCCAATTCGTCTAATTTTTTTTAAGCAACTGAATTCCGGCTATAGAAGTTGTTTAAACCATAACACGATTCTCTAAGATTTTCATTTAAAGATATTTAAGAAATCTTTCGCTTCATTATAGGAACCTATATACCGAAAAGTGCTTACTGTTCACTTTCTCATGCCACTTCAAAACTACAACTACTCACCTCCATTTTCAAGTATTATTTGTGACTCAGATTCCAATCTTTGAACAGCATATGACATTCTCGTGAATCTTTAGATTCTGGTGAAATGCATAAACAAGGATAAGCATGGATAGTTTTAAGGCAATCGTTATTGTCTACAATATCCACTTTCCTTTTTGGCAAACGTTTCATTTACATTTTCGCTTGACTTTCAAGGATTTTAAAACTATGTTTCTTTCTTTATTACTTAACTTAATTGGCCATTACAACACTTTAGTTAGGTAACGGCCTAGCTTCTCACACCACATATACTGTGTGTGTGTTTTAATTTTAATCTTAAGTGGCGGAATCTGCAGTGTAACGTTGGCCCCGAAGGATGGAATTGAAAATCTTTTACTCACAATTATTTACTCTTAGTATTCTTGCCTGAAGACTGTGTTTGAGATGTCAAATATGAGGTTTGAACTAACTGGCTCTGGTCTAGTAACACACTATAGATTGCATTACGGCAACTGAGGCCTTTATACCAATTCTTACATATGTATACATATGTAAAGTTTTACAGGAGATATCTTTGTGGTAGTAGTCGTCGTAGTCTAGTAGGTAGTGTATTGGTGTAAGGCCACGGTTCGAACCCCGGTCGTAAAGCTCCAACAAAAACGAAATATGAAAAAATATTTTTTCGACGACTTTCTCTCAGCAGATTTCAGGCAAAAAAACTCTGGGAGTAAATAAAATTGCCATGAAGAGTTCCTCAAAAATCTGTCTTTCGGAATCGACTTTAAACTGTACGACCCACCGCTCATGTATAAAAATTAACACACACAACATAAGTGGTGTAAGAAGCTACGTCGTGATCCTGACTGAAGGATTGTAATGACCAATTATGTATGTATGTATGCATCTTTGTGGCAGAAACAAAAATGTTATTAAACACGATGGCCTCAGAATTATTGCAATCGCATAACATGAACATACATTAAGTTTTTCAACATAAAATTATAATAGCTGTGGTCAATTGGCTGTTGTGGCGGAGATCGCTAATAAATGATCTTAGTTTAGTAAGTCCTCTTCTTTAAATAGACAAGTTTCCACTACAGTTCTCTGATTTTATTTTAAATGTTCTTTGTTTTCATGCGTAATTGCTGTCAATAACACCATACATACATATTTATATATTTATACAATACAATATTTATACAATACAATTCAATGTCTTGTTATCTTAAAAAGTTTATTATTTTTTTTTTTTTTATAAAACGACAATAACTACAAGTACAACTACGATATTGTTTAAATACAGCCATATTTGTAATGTTTAATTTTGTTGTTCCTCTTCACACACACACACACACACACACGCGAAATGATAAAAGAAAAAGTCATGGGTTCTAAATATGTACTCTTAATCGTTTTTTTTTTATTTTAATTTAAAATCCTTTGACAAAACCAAACAAAGAGTAAAACCACCCAGTATTTGTAGTAATAGTTGTAATCCTTTTTGTTGTTAAGCTTTAGAAACATTGCTTGTGTTCATTCTCTTAAAACCAATGGAGTAGGGGAATGAATCTCTTATACAATTTCCATTAATTTAATGTTTTCTTTTTGTTGTTGTTGTTATTTTTTAGGTTGAAGTCTCTTCACCCAATGCCGAGAGTGAGAATACATTTTGTACACCATCTATACTTGGGTCAACAATGTGCTCGAAAATTGTAACGACCGCAGCAAATGTAACAGCAGCTCTAACCACTACCCAAACACCCGCACTGACATCATCGTCCACAGCAAATAACTCAGCAACAGCCGCCGCAGCTGCATTAGCCTCAGATGAAGGTGCATCACTATCGTCATGCTCGTCTGCCTATGGAAACTCTGCAATTGAGACTGTTTCAACAACAGAACCCACAAGTATACTAACACAACAGTCAGCAGCAGCAGCCGTCACTACAGCCGGTGGTAGAGGTTCTGTTGCAACAACAACAACAACAACGTTACACAATGATATTAACAATACAGTAATAGGTAAAGGATACGAATTAACGCTTCCCTTGTTTTCCCATTACATTTTGTTTTTAATTAAATTAGTTTGGCTAGCGTAGTAGAGAGAAAATGAAAGAAAAATCTCAAAAATAATTTTTTTTTTTTAATTTTATGTTTATAGTAGAGCCATATTGTCCTAGCACACGTTTACGACCTAAATCATCAGATTCGAATGCATCATCATCTTCATCTACGGTACAACGAGCTGCCTCATCAGCATCTACTGCTTCCTCAAATGCTTCATCCACGAATTCATCATTTGCTAGTGGTGGTTCAAATAACGCTTTGGCTGTTAACAATCAAAACGGCAAAAAGCGTGAGGATCTAACCAGCTTGGGCTCAGATGATTCCGGTAAGAAGAACAAAGCATTAGTATTTGTACATATGTATACAGTATTGTGAACACTTTACATCACACTTTCCATTGTTTATTATTTTGTTTGTTTGTTTTTTATTTCATTTGATTTCATTTTGAAAGTTCATAAAAAAAAAAAAATTAATTTTTCAAAATTATTCTCATGTCATTTCAAAGCTACAACTACAACACACTTTCCATTATTTCAGGTATTATTTGTGGCTCAGATTCCGATCAAATATCTTTGAATCGCATACGACATTCTCATGAATCTTTAGATTCTGGTGAAATGGACAATGAAGAGGAATGTATAGATATGCTGGAGACAACCTCCATGGATGAGGAATACAATATGTTGCAGTCGGACTTGTGTTTCTATCAGTCACCCGATACCGATTGCCGCACTCTAAGGCCTTCAAAAAAGAAACATGGCAACATTGTACAACAGCATCACAGTAATATGGAGAAGTCATGCACAACATCAAATCAAGTTGCTGGCAATGATTTAGAAGCTGCCGGTGATGCCGATGCTATAAGTGAACGCCAACGTTATCGTGAAATGAATATGTCTCAAGCCGCCATTAATTTGGAAAAGTGTAAAATTGACACAGACGAAGAAGAATCAACAAGTGAGAATAATTCCGTCGATGTAGTAGATTGTCCAACGCCTACTGCGACCTGTACCTCTTCATCAGTACAACCAACATCGACTAACACAGTTGCTGCGACAGCGAGTAGCAGTAGTGGCAGCAAAACGCCTTCAACACCTGGTGAATCAACGAAAAATGATGTCTTATTTAAGAATTTCTTTGGGGCCACCAAAAATGCAATCTTTCGCACGGCTCAGAGTATTATTGAGAATCATGAAAAGAAAAATGCCTCCAAACAAAATCAAAAAACGAATGAGGATGCCAACAGTGCTGCTGCTGGTGGTGGTGGTGTAACACCCACAGAGCAAATAAAATCGCCGACGGACATTTCGAAAAAGAAAGAATTCTTTAGTCTGCTAACAACAAATGCTAGTAAGAAGGCAGCCGCCGCTGCTGCAGCAGCCGCTTTAGCCAACAATTCGGCTGCCAATACTCCGGTCACAACACCCTCAACACCAGGCCTCGACCAAGCCATCAGCTTAGCAGAGAAAACGCATGAAAAAGATTCAATTTCAACTGAAAGCGTAGAGAAAATATTGAACTTACAAGTACCTAATGCCATTTCCTCTTGTTCCAATTTTTCTTCTTCTAATAGTACCGCTACCGGTACGAACAACAACAACAACAATAATAATAATAATACTACAACTTTATCAATGACCAAGTCATCTTCCATATCATCGTTGAATAAGCTCAAAGTTCCCGGTGTAGTGAAATGTTTCATCAAAGAGCGTCCTACAGTTTCGCAGGATTTAGCGAATCAACACAAGACTGAAAAGGGCCCCAGTGGCCTGTTGAGATTTTTTGAATCCCCAGTTTTTAATATACATTTCGCCATACATTATCTCTTTTACTCCAAAGAACCAGGCGTTCTCTCATTCATTGGCAATAAGATCTTTAGTTTCCCCGACCAAGAGGTGGACCTGTATATACCCCAGCTGATTGTTATGTACATACAAATGGACGAATTGGCTGAGGTATTGGATCCATATTTGACCATTAGATGTCGTAAATCGGTAGACTTTTCTCTAAAGTGCCTATGGCTGTTGGAGGCCTACAACTATCAGCATAACGATACTATGGGTAGCCGTAAATCGCAATTGGCTTTAATGAAAGAGATCTTCTCCAAGAAAGAACGTAAGCAATTGAGTAAAAACGAGGCAAAAGATTCACAAGCCACCTCCTCCACTTCCACCTCCACTACATTAGGTCAAACTCCAGCCACCGTGCATGGCCTAGCAGGCAGTGTAGTGTCGCCTTTGACCAAGAAAACCCATCATAGATCACAATCCGATGCCACAGTGCTGTTGGCCGACTCAAGACGTTCAAGTTCTAATTTAAGTATATCAAATCGTCTGTATCAACAACCTCCCTATACAACACAAACCTTGCCTACTACACCCGCCAAATTATGTCTGGGAGATTTGACTTCGGGACGAGCTTTTGACAATGGCTGCACCTGTTTCGAAACAGTACGAGGTCAGGTCAACGATCTTCTAGGCCACAAGACAGTATGCTCATGCAATGCTCCCAAAACGGCTCCACAAAAAGAGTTCATGAAGGCCCTCATAAATGTGGGGAAAAACCTAACGAATCTCCCCTCAAAGGCAGAAAAAACTTCGGCCTTAAGAATGTTTTTAAATCTGATTAATAAAAATCTGCCAGCCCGTGTTTGGTTACCATTGTATTCAGACATTCCACATCATGTTGTGCGCATCACAGAGGAAAAGACTGCTGTTTTAAATTCAAAGGATAAGACTCCCTACATTATCTATGTTGAGGTAGTAGAAGTGCCAGACATTTACTCTTCAGCTCTAATACCGAAAATGATGCCTTCACTGCGTCATACGAAATCCGAAGAGCATTTAGAAGCTGGTCTAACGACTTGCCAACACCAACATCATCATGCCACTTGTAGTCGCACTTCCAGTTGTAGTAGTCATAGCGGTACATCATCGTGTAAACGTAAAAAGGAGAAATTTATCTCGGAATCATCAACTACGCCAGCCGGTATAGCGGAACAACAACATCCACATCAACAGCAACAGCATCAGCATCAGCATCAATGCAATTCAACGGATCATGCAAATGTCAGTGCAGGTGTAACATGCTTGGCACCACCGCAACTAAATGAGGATGATGTTTGGTCGCAGGAGGATGATGAGATAACAGCTCAATACTTGCACATGCGTAAAATGCGTTCACAATCAGAACGTGATGCCATTTCTCAAATGTCACTGGACTCGTGTGATTCAAGAGATCAGGGTAAGTTATCTTGGCTATATTTTCTTTGCTTATTGTCTTCATGTGCATATATTTTATGTTTACAGCAGGCATGCCTGTATTATTCAATATTGGAGATGTACGTACCCGCCACTGTAACAATTTAAATTGTGAAAATACAAAATCATTTAGCAATGATCCAGAAGATCCCTCTGCAGCAGCCCTAAAGGTAATGATGACTGATTGATTGATTCGCTATTTAAAGCAGATGTTTAAAAACAAAAATTTTATATTTTCCGTATAACAGGAGCCTTGGCATGAGAAGGAAAAACAAATTCGGGAATCATCACCTTATGGCCATCTTTCGAATTGGCGTCTATTGTCCGCAATTGTCAAGTGTGGAGATGATTTAAGGCAAGAATTAATGGCCACCCAATTGTTACATGTAAGTTGACATAGCAACAAACCATATTTGAATATGTAGTTGTGTTTTTATTGTTATGATTGATTGATTGTTTGTTTGTTTTCTTTGTTTATTTAGATGTTTAAAATCATATGGCAAGAAGAACATGTTGATCTCTGGGTACGCCCCTATAAAATTGTTTGTCTCTCCAATGATAGCGGTTTAATAGAGCCAATTTTAAATACTGTTTCGTTGCATCAAATCAAAAAGAATTCCAATAAATCATTGCGTGACTATTTCATCGATGAATACGGCCCACCAAATAGTGACGCATTTCGTTTGGCCCAAAAGAATTTCGTACAAAGCTGTGCAGCATATTGTCTAATTTCGTATTTGTTGCAAGTCAAGGATAGGTAAGCCGAAACGCTTTGTAGTTCTGATTTTTTCTCTTTATTTCTAATATTAATTTAATTTCAGACATAATGGCAATATACTGCTGCATTCCGATGGCCATATTATACACATCGATTTTGGTTTTATTTTAAGCATATCACCTAAAAATTTAGGTAAGAAATGGCTACGACTAACACTGCATACATACATACATGTATTGTGTGTTGGAACTAAGGAAATAGGACGTACGTGTGTGAGGAAACTACGTTTGTCAGAGAATTAATTGCAGTTTGGCTATCCGAGTAAATCAAGAGATTTTTGGGGAAAATCACGCCCCTCATTGTCATGACATCTGCTTGGAAAACACTGCTGGCATCGTATACAAAAAAGTTTAATATCAGCTCCCATAATAAAGACATCACAGCCCGCCTTCTCACTCATCTTCGAGCCATCAGTGTAAACTTCAAAGGTCTCATTAGGAACACCTCCGGTTCCTCAGATCAAAACTCCCTAGAGAGTGCTTCTATAAAGGCAACCACGACGGACGCCTAGGCGCCAGAGTGCTTTTCAAACGGCAGATCATCGTCAGACATCATGATGAGGTCTATATGGGATTTTAACTATGGGAATAACACGAAGTTGTGCCCCTGTCCGTAATTCCCCAAGTAGCGAAACTGGAATGGGCACGCAAGATCGCCCTGCCGGAATAGGGTGCTAAGGTACCTGCAAAAGTTAGTGACAAACCCGTCGGCGCTGCTAAACGCATGCCTAAACAGCAAAGGTCAGCAGAGAGCCAGATGGCGCGGGAACAAGCTTCCAAGAAACCCAAGGTTCTGAATATCGGTTCAACAAAGTTCTTTAAAGCTGTCGGCAAGGCCGCCTTGATTTGCGCTATTGTAGATCAAAACAATGCAGAGGGAGTCATCACGCCATGCAATTGGAAAGTGGTCGAACCGGCATTATTACGTTGTTTTAGAAGAATCACTACCGACAACCCCGGTGTCCATGACGCACATTGGTACCAAGGTCAAAATTAATTAATGGCTTGTTAAGACCAATGTTCATAGGACCTCTACAATCTTGCTATTGAAGTTTTGCCCCTGTCCATAAGTCCTTCAATAGCGAGCTTGTAGAGATCCCATGAACGTTGGTCCTTACAAGCCATTAATTTAACCTGACCTTAGTACCAAACCGCGTCATGGACACCAGGGTTGTCGGTAATGATTCTCCTAACAGAACGTAGCAATGCCGGTTCGACCACTTTCAAATTAAATGGCATGCTGGTTTCCTCGGCATGGTTTAGATCTACAATACCGCAAATCAAGGCGTCCTTGGCGAAAGATTTAAAATTGAACCGATATTTATGCAGCCCCTTGAGTTTCTTGGAAGCTTGTTCCGGAGCCATCTGGCTATCTGCTGATCTTTACGGTTTAGACAACTGTTTAGCAGTGCCGACAGGTTTGTCGCTAACTTTTGCAGGTACCTTAGTACCCTATTCTGCCGGGGCGTTCTTGCGTGCCCATTGCAGTTTCGCTACTTGTGAAATTATGGACAGGGGCACAACTTCGTGTCATTCCCAAAGTTAAAATTCCACATAGACCTAAGCCCCATGTGTCATTCTCCCGCCAGATTTCGCAGACCTCATCATAATGTCTAGCGACGACCTGCCGTCTGAAGACCACTCTGTCGCCTAAGCGTCCGTCGTAGTTGCCTTTATCTTTCACCTCCTACAGGAGGATCTCCGCAACCGCCACATCTGCGATGGGCTTGGCTTTATCATCCCTGTCGGCTTTATATACCCTAGGGTATACCTTGCCAAACCCGCAGAAGATATTACTCATTGGGGAGTAAGACAGCCTCCCTGAACCCATTATTGGGTTCTCCGGCCTTGGCCACACAATTATTTGCCGGCAGATCATTGCTAGACATCATTATGAGGTACATGATCTCATCATGGTCTGCGATATCTGCTGGTAGACAATTGGCGTGTGTTCACGGGTTCAGGGAGGCGATCTTACACCTCAATGAGCAATCCCTTTCCCTTCTTAAAGCCCGAAAAGGTTGCAATTTCTACGGGTTTGACAAGGTATGCCAGCCAAGCCCACCGCAGACGTGCCAGTTGCGGAGTTTCCTCCTGTAGAAGGTTCTTCAAAGCTGTCGCCAAGGACGCCTTGATTTGCGCTATTGTAGATCAAAACCATGCAGAGTCATCACGCCAATGCAATTGGAAAGTGGTCGAACCGCCATTATTGCGTTCTTTTGGAAGAATCATTACCGACAACCCTGGTGTCCATTACCATTATTATTATCGATTATTATTATTATTATCGATTATTATTATTATCGATTATTATTATCGATTATTATTATCGATTATTATTATTATCGGTTATTATTATCGATTATTATTATCGATTATTATTATTATTATCGATTATTATTATTATCGATTATTATTATTATTATCGATTATTATTATTATTATCGATTATTATTATTATTATCGATTATTATTATTATTATCGATTATTATTATTATCGATTATTATTATTATTATCGATTATTATTATTATCGATTATTATTATCGATTATTATTATTATCGATTATTATTATTATCGATTATTATTATTATCGATTATTATTATTATTATCGATTATTATTATTATTATTGACTATTATTATTATTATTATTGACTATTGTTATTATTATTATCGATTATTATTATTATTATCGATTATTATTATCGATTATTATTATTATCGATTGTTATTATCGATTATTATTATTATTATTATCGATTATTATTATTATTATTATCGATTATTATTATTATTATTATCGATTATTATTATTATTATCGATTATTATTATTATTATCGATTATTATTATTATTATCGATTATTATTATTATCGATTATTATTTTATTATCGATTATTATTATTATCGATTATTATTATTATCGATTATTATTATTATTGACTATTATTATTATTATTGACTATTATTATTATTATTATCGATTATTATTATTGTTATCGATTATTATTATCGATTATTATTATTATTATCGATTATTATTATTGTTATTATCGATTATTATTATTACTATTATCGATTATTATCGATTATTATTATTATCGATTATTATTATTATCGATTATTATTATTATTATCGATTATTATTATTATCGATTATTATTATCGATTATTATTGTTATCGATTATTATTATTATCGATTATTATTATCTATTATTATTATCGATTATTATTATTATCGATTATTATTATTATCGATTATTGTTATTATCGATTATTATTATTATCGATTATTATTATTATCGATTATTATTATTATCGATTATTATTATTATCGATTATTATTATTATCGATTATTATTATTATCGATTATTATTATTATCGATTATTATTATTATTATTATTATCGATTATTATTATTATCGATTATTATTATTATCGATTATTATTATTATCGATTATTATTATTATCGATTATTATTATTATTATCGATTATTATTATTATTATTGACTATTATTATTATTATTATTGACTATTGTTATTATTATTATCGATTATTATTATTATTATCGATTATTATTATCGATTATTATTATTATCGATTATTATTATCGATTATTATTATTATTATCGATTATTATTATTATCGATTATTATTATTATTATCGATTATTATTATTATTATCGATTATTATTATTATTATCGATTATTATTATTATCGATTATTATTATTATCGATTATTATTATTATCGATTATTATTATTATTATCGATTATTATTATTATTATCGATTATTATTATTATTATTGACTATTATTATTATTATTATTGACTATTGTTATTATTATTATCGATTATTATTATTATCGATTATTATTATTATCGATTATTATTATTATTATCGATTATTATTATTATTATCGATTATTATTATTATTATCGATTATTATTATTATTATCGATTATTATTATTATCGATTATTATTATTATCGATTATTATTATTATTATCGATTATTATTATTATTATCGATTATTATTATTATTATCGATTATTATTATTATTATCGATTATTATTATTATTATCGATTATTATTATTATTATCGATTATTATTATTATTATCGATTATTATTATTATTATCGATTATTATTATTATTATCGATTATTATTATTATCGATTATTATTATTATCGATTATTATTATTAGTATCGATTATTATTATCGATTATTATTATTATCGATTATTATTATTATTATCGATTATTATTATTATTATTGACTATTATTATTATTATTATTGACTATTGTTATTATTATTATCGATTATTATTATTATCGATTATTATTATTATCGATTATTATTATTATTATCGATTATTATTATTATTATCGATTATTATTATTATTATCGATTATTATTATTATTATCGATTATTATTATTATTATCGATTATTATTATTATTATCGATTATTATTATTATTATCGATTATTATTATTATTATCGATTATTATTATTATTATCGATTATTATTATTATTATCGATTATTATTATTATCGATTATTATTATTATCGATTATTATTATTATTATCGATTATTATTATTATTATCGATTATTATTATTATTATCGATTATTATTATTATTATCGATTATTATTATTATTATCGATTATTATTATTATCGATTATTATTATTATTATCGATTATTATTATTATTATCGATTATTATTATTATTATCGATTATTATTATTATCGATTATTATTATTATCGATTATTATTATTATTATCGATTATTATTATTATTATCGATTATTATTATTATTATCGATTATTATTATTATTATCGATTATTATTATTATTATCGATTATTATTATTATTATCGATTATTATTATTATCGATTATTATTATTATCGATTATTATTATTAGTATCGATTATTATTATCGATTATTATTATTATCGATTATTATTATTATCGATTATTATTATTATTATCGATTATTATTATTATTATCGATTATTATTATTATTATCGATTATTATTATTATTATCGATTATTATTATTGTTATCGATTATTATTATCGATTATTATTATTATTATCGATTATTATTATTGTTATTATCGATTATTATTATTACTATTATCGATTATTATTATTATCGATTATTATTATTATCGATTATTATTATTATTATCGATTATTATTATCGATTATGGATCGATTATTATTATTATCGATTATTATTATCGATTATTATTATTATCGATTATTATTATCGATTATTATTATCGATTATTATTATTATTATCGATTATTATTATTATTATTATCGATTATTATTATTATTATTATCGATTATTATTATTATCGATTATTATTATTATTATCGATTATTATTATTATCGATTATTATTATTATTATCGATTATTATTATTATTATCGATTATTATTATTATTATCGATTATTATTATTATCGATTATTATTATTATCGATTATTATTATTATCGATTATTATTATTATTATCGATTATTATTATTATTATTGACTATTATTATTATTATTATTGACTATTGTTATTATTATTATCGATTATTATTATTATTATCGATTATTATTATCGATTATTATTATTATCGATTATTATTATCGATTATTATTATTATTATCGATTATTATTATTATCGATTATTATTATTATTATCGATTATTATTATTATTATCGATTATTATTATTATCGATTATTATTATTATTATCGATTATTATTATTATTATCGATTATTATTATTATTATCGATTATTATTATTATTATCGATTATTATTATTAGTATCGATTATTATTATCGATTATTATTATTATCGATTATTATTATTATCGATTATTATTATTATTATCGATTATTATTATTATTATCCATTATTATTATCGATTATTATTATTATTATCGATTATTATTATTATTATCGATTATTATTATTATTATCGATTATTATTATTATTATCGATTATTATTATTGTTATCGATTATTATTATCGATTATTATTATTATTATCGATTATTATTATTGTTATTATCGATTATTATTATTACTATTATCGATTATTATTATTATCGATTATTATTATTATCGATTATTATTATTATTATCGATTATTATTATCGATTATGGATCGATTATTATTATTATCGATTATTATTATCGATTATTATTATTATCGATTATTATTATCGATTATTATTATCGATTATTATTATTATTATCGATTATTATTATTATTATTATCGATTATTATTATTATTATTATCGATTATTATTATTATCGATTATTATTATTATTATCGATTATTATTATTATCGATTATTATTATTATTATCGATTATTATTATTATTATCGATTATTATTATTATTATCGATTATTATTATTATCGATTATTATTATTATCGATTATTATTATTATCGATTATTATTATTATTATCGATTATTATTATTATTATTGACTATTATTATTATTATTATTGACTATTGTTATTATTATTATCGATTATTATTATTATTATCGATTATTATTATCGATTATTATTATTATCGATTATTATTATCGATTATTATTATTATTATCGATTATTATTATTATCGATTATTATTATTATTATCGATTATTATTATTATTATCGATTATTATTATTATCGATTATTATTATCGATTATTATTATTATTATCGATTATTATTATTATTATCGATTATTATTATTATCGATTATTATTATTATCGATTATTATTATTATTATCGATTATTATTATTATTATCGATTATTATTATTATTATCGATTATTATTATTATTATCGATTATTATTATTATTATCGATTATTATTATTATTATCGATTATTATTATTATCGATTATTATTATTATCGATTATTATTATTAGTATCGATTATTATTATCGATTATTATTATTATCGATTATTATTATTATCGATTATTATTATTATTATCGATTATTATTATTATTATCCATTATTATTATCGATTATTATTATTATTATCGATTATTATTATTATTATCGATTATTATTATTATTATCGATTATTATTATTATTATCGATTATTATTATTATTATCGATTATTATTATTATCGATTATTATTATTATTATCGATTATTATTATTATCGATTATTATTATCGATTATTATTGTTATCGATTATTATTATTATCGATTATTATTATCTATTATTATTATCGATTATTATTATTATCGATTATTATTATTATCGATTATTGTTATTATCGATTATTATTATTATCGATTATTATTATTATCGATTATTATTATTATCGATTATTATTATTATCGATTATTATTATTATCGATTATTATTATTATCGATTATTATTATTGACTATTATTACTATTATTGACTATTATTATTATTATTATCGATTATTATTATTGTTATCGATTATTATTATCGATTATTATTATTATTATCGATTATTATTATTGTTATTATCGATTATTATTATTATTATTATCGATTATTATCGATTATTATTATTATCGATTATTATTATTATCGATTATTATTATTATTATCGATTATTATTATCGATTATTATTATTATCGATTATTATTATCGATTATTATTATTATCGATTATTATTATCGATTATTATTATCGATTATTATTATTATTATCGATTATTATTATTATTATTATTATTATCGATTATTATTATTATTATTATCGATTATTATTATTATCGATTATTATTATTATTATTATTATCGATTATTATTATTATTATTATCGATTATTATTATTATTATTATCGATTATTATTATTATCGATTATTATTATTATTATCGATTATTATTATTATTATCGATTATTATTATTATTATCGATTATTATTATTATTATCGATTATTATTATTATCGATTATTATTATTATCAATTATTATTATCGATTATTATTATAGATTCTTATTCTAATTATTCTTATTGCTACTCTTATTACTATTCTCATTACTATTCTTTTTACTATTCTTATTACTATTCTTTTTACTATTCTTTTTACTATTCTTATTACTATTCTTTTTACTATTCTTATTACTATTCTTATTACTATTCTTTTTACTATTCTTATTACTAATCTTTTTACTATTCTTATTACTATTCTTATTACTATTCTTATTACTATTCTTATTATTATTCTTATTATTATTCTTATTACTCTTATTACTATTCTTTTTTACTATTCTTATTACTATTCTTATTACTATTCTTTTTACTATTCTTATTACTAATCTTTTTACTATTCTTATTACTATTCTTATTACTATTCTTATTACTATTCTTATTATTATTCTTATTATTATTCTTATTATTATTCTTATTATTATTCTTATTACTATTCTATTTTACTATTCTTATTACTATTCTTATTATTATTCTTATTACTATTCTTTTTACTATTCTTATTACTATTCTTTTTACTATACTTTTTACTATTCTTATTACTATTCTTATTACTATTCTTTTTACTATTCTTTTTACTATTCTTATTACTATTCTTTTTACTATTCTTTTTACTATTCTTATTACTATTCTTTTTACTATTCTTTTTACTATTCTTATTACTATTCTTATTACTATTCTTTTTACTATTCTTATTACTAATCTTTTTACTATTCTTATTACTATTCTTATTACTATTCTTATTATTATTCTTATTATTATTCTTATTATTACTCTTATTAATATTCTTTTTACTATTCTTTTTACTATTCTTATTACTATTCTTATTACTATTCTTTTTACTATTCTTATTACTAATCTTTTTACTATTCTTATTACTATTCTTATTACTATTCTTATTATTATTCTTATTATTATTCTTATTATTACTCTTATTACTATTCTTTTTTACTATTCTTATTACTATTCTTATTATTATTCTTATTACTATTCTTTTTACTATTCTTTTTACTATTCTTTTTACTATTCTTATTATTATTCTCATTACTATTCTTATTATTATTATTCTTATTATTATTATTATTCTTATTACTATTCTTATTATTCTTATTCTTATTATTATTATTATTGCAAAAGTTAGCGACAAACAAATCAATCAAAATTATCAATCAATATCAAAATTAATTAATGGCTTGTTAAGACCAACGCTCATAGGACCTCTACAAGCTCGCTATTGAAGTTGTGCCCCTGTCCATAAGTCCTTCAATAGCGAGCTTGTATAACGTTGATCCTCACAAGCCATTAATTCAATCTGACCTTGGTACCAAACCGCGTCATGGACACCAGGGTTGTCGGTAATGATTCTCCTAAAAGAACGTAGTAATGCCGGTCCGACCGCTTTCAAATTGAATGGCATGATGACTCCCTCTGCATGGTTTTGATCTTGGCAGCAGCAATTTTATTGTCTTTTTTGTAGCTTTGAAGGTTTTTGTGTCCGTGACCGCCTTAATTTCTTAAAATGAAGATTTTTATGTGAATTTTGCTGTAAATCAAGCGATGCATAGGACGATGGGATGGATTTGGTGTTAGTCACCAGACTGTAACGACAGTGAAGTTTTTCTGGCTCAACGTACGATTGGTAACTTGATTTCCTACAGGACATTATTGTGATGTTTGTCGAGGCTGATATTCGGTTTATTATGGGTTTGGCTTCATTCTGTCACCTTCTCTAGAACAAACACAATGTAAATTGTTGTATTAATAATATTAATAATATAATATAAATATAATATATATGTAGCTATACATGTCCCTAAACCTACTTACCACTTATTGATGCTGCTTTGATTCCAGGCAGAAGATGATAGTTTCACAGGTTATACAAGCATTCCTTGGAAGATTTATAATCGAAATAGCATTCTTCCTTACCCTTCTAAATGGATGAGTCAAATCACTTACTTCTAGGAAAACAAAATTCTTCGAGACACAAAACTCCACACGTACAAAGCCTTTTCACGTCTTAGGAGACCGAATAACCTGGTTACAGCACACCATTTATAGTTTCACCAACATTCGTTGTTACTAGATGTATTCAAAATTGTTATTTATTCCGTATATTTGTGTGGTTGCTTTTAGGTTTTGAACAATCTCCGTTTAAATTGACACCCGAATTTGTTGATGTCATGGGTGGCACAAATTCCGGACACTGGGTCGAATTCAATCGCTTATTATTGGTGGGCATGATGACAGCACGTAAACATATGGATCGCATAATAAACTTTGTTGAAATTATGCGCAGCAGTAAGTAATTTGTGGTTTTAAAATGAAATGATGTTTTTAAAACATGTTGTATCACGTTTCAGATGCCCAATTGCCTTGCTTTAAGAATGGTTGTTCCGGTACCGTACAGAATCTCCGTAAACGTTTCCATATGAATTTAACCGAACAGGAAATGGAACGTAAAGTCGAACAATTGGTACAGGATTCGCTTAAGAGTCTTTCGACCAAATTATACGATGGCTATCAATACTATACGAATGGTATATTGTGAGAAAGGTTTTTCATGAAAATCTAAACAGCGTTTTTCTTCTTCTTAAAAAAGAGAGAAACGCTGTAACAAAATAACACTATATAATATAATATTAATAATATTAATAATTAATACAACAAGATGTGTGTGCGTGTTATATACAAACAAATAATAAAAATGGAATATAATTAATAATACAATAATAATAATTGTTATCATTTTTTATAATGATGATTAATAACTACCACATACATACTATACACACATACATATAATTAATGATATTGATTGTGAGTGTAAATACATATATTAAATAATAAAATATTAAAACGTAATAATAATTAATTAATATACATACAATTAAAAATAAATATTTAAATAAATTATAAAAAATATTATTAATTAAAAGAAAACAATATTAAAAAAATAAAACATTTTCTTTAAAATTAAGAATTTTTTATATTACCCCCCCCCCCTTATTATATTTTTAGTTATACCATATAGTTTATGTTTTTATATACATATAAAATAAATATAGAAATAACCTTCCTAACTAAACACTCTTATTGTAAAATAATCGCAATGAAAAAAGAAAAAGAAAAAAAATAAATTAATTTAGGTTTTTAATTCACATCATTTTTCTTTCTGTTTTAGTTATTAACTTTAAATAACTATTTTAAGCTTAAGATCTCTTACATTATAACGTATTGTTATTATTCATTTACCGATTTCGCTATTTCATTCTCCTGCGTAGACAATATAGTAAATAAAATATATGACGTACAAGGATATTCTGTCATAATAAATACACTTTCGTTAACAGTTCCTGGCAATAATACCATAACCAGAGGACTATAGTCACTTTAACTTGTATGCAATTTCTATTAAAACACAAAGGCTGAAGTGAGAATGAATGTTATGATTTAAAAATAAAAACTGTAAAAAGACTCCCGGGAATTTAAAAAAAAGAAGTCTAAAATTATTTAAAATGAACTTTACACCCAAATAAGAGTTATTTTGCTAAAGAGCAGCGGCTGCTTCTGAAATAAAAATCTCTCCAAAGTCAATTTAATATTTCAGAGATCGCTGCTGGATTTACGAGAATCGTTACACCAAGAATTTTCGGAAATTTAAAAATTTTTCATATCGTTTTGATATTTTTAATATGTGGTTCTCTTTTGATAAGAGCGAACACCTTTCTAGGTTTTTAATTCCTATTTACTCCTTAACAGTTTACACTCCTTGCATGGACACATATCAGGAGTTTTGAATTTTGGTATTAAGAAGATTTATACACGAATACTTTTTATTGCTTCCTTGGGTGTTCATTAAATTTATAGTTTTCTTTTGACTGGAAGCATTCCATATACGGATACATTTCAATGGTTTCTATATGAAATTTTAAGAATAAGCGGGCTTCTTTTAGTACCTCTTTCAGCAAACTCAGCGAAATGTTTAATTTTTAATCTCTTCTTGAAGGGAAACACTCCTTATACAGGCACTTAGAAGTGTGCAGGAGTTACATGAATATCTATTTTAGTACTCTTTTTTTCTGAGTATACTCAAGAGAAATGCCATGGTTCACATATAATTTTAGTAAGGGCTCTTAAGCTTACAATAATTATTTAAAATTGATTTTTAGTGTATTGATTTTTAGTGTAAATTATTAAACAAATAAGTTTTTCCAATTAATCAAAATATCCTTTAAAACAAAATATTTGAATTACAAAAAATCCAAAAAAAAAAATTCTTTAAAAACCTTAAATAGCTAATGAACATTTTTAAAAAGCCTTTAAAAGAATACATATACTTTATACAAACAAAGTCTACATAAATTGAAAATACAATATATACATATGTAACAATAAATGAAAATCTAAATGTATGTGTCTGCTGTCTGTATAAAAGTATGAGTGTAATTTTGTTTGTTAACATTTAAAATAAATGTCTAATATATAATTAAATATACTTTATATATATATATTAATTAATTATTAAATATAATTAAAATATTTTTTAACTTTAATATTAAATAAAATTAAAAAAAAAACAAATAATAAAAACAAAAATTGTTATTTATACTCAATAAAGTTTTCACACATTTATATTAAAAAGCAAAATAAATAAAAACGAAATGAAAATATTTATAATTAATAAATAAATAAAAAAATTGCACTCTTCTTAAAATTTAGCTAAACTAAATCAATAATCTAAAACAATATTTAATTAATTAAAAACGTGAAACTAATAAAATTTAACATCAACTTTTAAGCTTGACACTTAAAAAGTGTCTTATTTTACATTTACATTTACAATTACATACATTTCTTTTTATACATTTATTTAATTGCATTCTACAAAACTTCTACAAAAATTTATTAAATATTATTAAAGAAAAAAAAAACAAAAAAACAAAACGAAAATATCAAAATTATTTTAAATATATTGTAAAGAAAAAAAAACAAAAACTTTAAAGAAAAAAATGTGCGAAAACCAACAGAAATTAAAAAAAAAAAAAACAAATAAAAAACAAAATTTAATTTTATTTATAAGATTTACATTTACATACAAAAAAGCAACCAACATGCATACATACACACATTATTATACCATGCATCCTCCATACATCATTCGAAATTACAAAAGAACAAAAAAAAAAAAACGTAAAAAATTAAAAGAAAAAAGTTTAACAAGAAACATGATGAAAACAAAGAAAAAAATAATTTTTTTATTTGCTTAAATTTAAAATAAAAAAAAAAGGAAAATATATTATAAGTAAAATGTTAAATCAAAACGAAAAAAAAAACAATGGTTTCATTCAACTGCGGATGTAGTACGAACATTTTTGTAAGATTATCTAGGACACCCACACAGGATCCCATGACAAGCAAGAAGAAAAACACGTGTTTGTTGATTTCTGCAATTTTCAATTTATTTTATTTCTCAACTTAATCATCTTAAAGGACAACTGTAGTGTGTTTCAGACAGAGATTTCTTCAGGCTGTAGTTAGTAGGCCCTATCGTTAAGGATGCAACCAGGGGTACGCCAGAGGGAGGAGGGTCTGCTATCCCCTCTCTTATGGCGTCTGGTGGCTAATGTTGGTTTAAGGTATCTAGAAAGTAGGGTTAGGTTATGACATATGATGATGATGTGTTTATTCTGGTAGGTGGTAAATTTGTATCAACTCGGGGGAACTAATATTGTCTACGCTTGTGATTTTGTGTGGTCTGGGTATAAATCCTAATAAGACAGACTTTGTTTTATTCTCGCGTAAGCACAAAATTGAAACCTTTAGGTTACCGAAGTTAGGTGGTACGGAGCTTCTGTTGAGTTCTGAAGTCAAGTATTTCGGTGTTGTTGTAGACAGCAAGCTGTACTGGAAAAGAAACACCGAGGAAAGAATAAAGAAGGGACTGAATGCTCTCAATCAGTGTAGTAACTCCATAGGCAAATGCTGGATATATCTGGCGATTGTTAGACCGGTTATTACTTATGGTTGTGTTATTTCAGGTTGTAACAGCTTTCGCTGGGTTGACAATCCTTGTCCGATGAGTAATCGGGTCGTTCCGGAACGTAGATCCGATTGTCTTAGGAACGTGACTCCGCTTGATTTGTATGTCAAGCAGTGTGCAGTGCGCAATGCCATACGTCTGAGGGAATCGAGCTGCTGGAAATACCTCTCGATAGGAAACTCCAGAATTCTGAACGTAGTCTTTCCTAAAGGGAGGTACGCATCTTTGGAAAAAGTCATCGACTATATTGTGCCTGAGGCTATGTCCCTACCTGGTTTGAGGATACTCATACTGGATAGGGCACTATGGAATGGTGGGTGAGTACTCCAGGGGCAGAGAAGTAAACCCATCTTCAAAAATGGATCGAAGTTAGGTGGAGGTACGGGTGCTGAGGTTTTCAGTAAGGATCTCGGTCTTGAACTTCACTTTAGATTAAAGGACTACTGTAGCCTGTTTCAGGCAGAGATTTTTCCTATCTTGAAGGCTCTTGAGGCCATGGCTAGTAGGTCCACTTCAGATTCGGAGTCTTACATGATCTTGGTTGACAGTCAGGTTACCGAAGGACCTGACTGGCTCTCTGGAGTAAATCACGGCTTGTTCGTGAGTGCAAATAGTCTTAAAGGACCTGTGGACCAGATCAAATCCGTCTATGCTGGGTTCCGGGACATAGCGGTACACTCGGTGTGAGACGGCGGATGCTCTCGCTAGATTAGGTTCACTTTCTGAGGGAGACTTGATAGTAGGTCCTGATGTCCCAATCTGCCACTTCTACGGCCTCATCTGGGTCAGGTCAGGGTGGAAGGGCAGAGGCTGTGGGGGGAAAAGGATCGAGATGCTATGTGTATAGGTGTCTATGGCTTGCTATAGACAGTGATAGAATAGGTTTGCTACTGGGCTTAGATAAGTCCAGCCTGAGGTTAGTTATTGGTTTGATTACAGGGCACTGCGAGATTAGATTACTGACAAGGATCTGGATGGGTATGTTGCTATGAGTAACAATTGGAAACTCTCGAACACCTCCTCTGCAACTGTTCAGCCCTTAGTAGATTAAGATTCAAAAGTTTGTGCTCTCTGTCCAGAGCCGACATTAGGGCTCTCCATAGATCCATAATTAGGTTGAACTGGTCCAGAAATGCTAGGGCTTCAAGGTTATAGTCACGTTATCTTGTTTGTTCATGCTCCATCTTTCTTTTCTTATATCCTCCCTTTCCTACCTCTTCTCCTTTTCCAATTTCCATGTAAGATTGCGCTGTGCTAGAACTTGGAACATCCCCAGGTATTCCTTGGCCGGCCACGGCATCTCGAGCCTTGAGGATTTCACTTAAGTGTCATTCTTGTTATACTATCAGTATTCTTTCTGATAGTATGGCCGATCCACCTCCAATTCATCCGTTTTATCTGCGTTATTATGGGTTAGTAAGCTTCCAGAGATCCATTTTGCTGTTGTTATAAGGCCACAATATTTTGCAAATGGTGTATATCTGTTAATGAATACCCTGTAGTTTTTGCTTGATGGTGTTCGATACTAACCAGGTTTCTTTTCCGTACAACAAAGTAGATTCTACCCATGCGTTGAATATTCTGAGCTTAGTTCATCTGGATATTTGTAAGCTTCTCCATGTCGGCTGTACTCGTCCCAACGCCGCGCTCGCTTTATTGAGTCTGTTATGATTACGTCTGTTTCTGCGCCTCCATTTATTACTGCCTAGATAACAGAAGCTATCCACGTATACGACTGGTTAGCCTTGTAGTATGATATCGCTCACGTTAATCCTCATGGCTTTGATTTTCTTGATACTTATCTCAAGTCCAACATTGCGTGCTATTCTTTCTAAATCCTCTAGTTTTATTTGCATGTTGGAGAGTTTGTGCGAGAGTAGACAGATATCCTCCGCATAATCCCAAACCTCGAGTTGGCTTGAGAGACTCCATGTTATCCCTCTTCTCTCAGAACAGACTTCCCTCATGATATGATCCAGCAGGATAGTGAATAGCTGAGGTAATAGGTAAATCCTAGTTTTACTCCAGTATTTGTGTGAAATGGTTGACCTATATTGCCGCTGTGAAGAACTGAGAGTTCTGAATCCTCGTACATGGCTTTGATGATTGGTATTACGTACTCCTTTTCTTCTCAATGTTTTCCATATCGCAGTTCGTTGGATGGCATCGAAGGCTTTCTTGAAATCTACTAACAGTAGGTGCAGGGGAGTACACCATTCAAGACATTGTTCCATTATAAAGCCTAGAATGTTGGCTTGGTCTACGCAGCTCCTGTTTAGCGAGAAATCTGCCTGTATGTCTCGAATATTTCCATCCACCTTTAAATAATGACCACCAGTATCTTGTATATGATGTTAAGTTGTTACAATCTCTCAAGTCTTCACTTTTCGGTAATTTAACGGCGATGTCTTACTTCCAGGTTGGAAGATTGATGTGACGTGAGGTCGTAGAATTTCAGCTGTGGCTTCAATGTCTACCCGTAGAAGTTCGGCTGTTGTTCTGGCTAGCTGCTTCCTCAGCTGTCAGTGCGAGTCGTTCTAGGTACTTTCATTTGTCTATCCTTGTAGCTTTCTTTACTTATATAGCCAGCATTTGGTACTGCCGTCGTAAAGTACTGTTATTGTTTAACTGCAACTTAAGTTCCCTTCTTTGAGGATCCAAGTTCCAAGTGTTGTCTGTTATCCACGTTTCTCTTTGTATCGGTTATATGAGTGATGTTGATAACTGTTCACGGAATGCCGTTACGAACGGGTTCTTTGTTTCGTTAATCTGGAGTTGTTGTATGTCGAGCTTTTCCCGTCTTGTGGGTTTCTGCCATTTCAGTTTGATCTTAATTTCGTCTGTGATGAGCTCATGATCACTAACGATGTCAGCACCTTAAAAAACTTCTCCACCCACTGTTCACGGATATATGATCTATTTGGTTCTGTGAGCTGCCGCTAGGTTATGCCCAAGCATACTTGTGTACCTCCTTGTGTGGGAAGCTGAAGCCAACTATGGCGAGTTCAAATGTCTGGCACAGTTCGATTAAGCGCTCTCCATTATTGTTTCTAACTCCACAATCGTCAGTTACAATTATACTGCTGATATTGGTTTTGTCACTTTCTGTCTTCGCATTGAAATCGCTCATGAGTATTGTGATATCCCCTCTACGAACCTGATTGAGCGTTGTTTTAAGTTGTGCGCAGAATTCATCTTTCTTAGTATCTTTTGCATCTTCGATTGGGGCATAACACTATACTATGGTAATATATCTTACTCTACTCTTGAATCGAGCCATTATTACTCGGCCGAATGGGGATATCCATGTTTGAGGGGCGTTTCCGATTCGTTTTAACATCATGATGCCTACTTCACTCTGCCGCCATCTTCTATCCTACTGTAGAGTACAGTATTACGATTTCTGCGATAAGTTCGCCATTATCATTCCATCTCTTTTCACTGATGCCTATGACTTTGATCTTATATGATGCCATCTGGTGTTCTACACTGGTGGCCAAAACTAAAGCAACTGACATTACACTTTGATATTTTAGCTAATATGTTCCGCAAAAAAGGTTAAAACTGGATGTTTTTTGGTTTTTATGTTTACACATTATTCAGACTAAACGTAAATGCAAAAAAAATATAATCAATTTGCTTAAAATATTGCTTTTCTTTCAAAATAACGAAATAACCATAAAATTCTAGTGGTCAAAACTAAAGCAACTTTCGTACTTCTGTAACAAAACTTAAAAATTAAATTAATAGACAATAGCATAACCCTTATTTTTAATGACGGCAGCACATCTACGGGGTGTTGAATCAATTAGCCTGTTAATTTGATCTTTAGAAATGCTGTTGCATGCGTTCTGGATACGATTAAAAATGGGGTGTTTATTTGTCCCTAAATCCCATTTTATTTTGCGGTCAACGATGCTCCAAAGGTTTTCAATAGGGTTAAGGTCTATCGATTAACCTAGCCACCCGAGAACACTTACTTTTGATTGACTAAACCATCCCTTAACAAATTTTGAAGCATGATTTGGGTCATTGTCATGTTGGAAAACTCAAACCAGTGGCATGTTCTCTTCTGCGTATGGCAGCATTACGTTTTCCAACAGATTTTTATAAACAAATCGATCCATTTTCTCAGTAATTTGATAAATTGGTCCAACTCTACAGCTGTAGAAGCAGATTTAAATGCTCGGAAACCATCAAAGAAACCATTTATTTCCCAGAAAAATCGCAGAGCCAGGTTAGCTTTTGGAAAGGCCCATATTGGTTGAAGTCCTGCTCAGTGGAGAAGCATATTGTTCTCCGATGAATCCAAATTCTATATAAAAAAGTTTCAGACATGAAGAACTTCACTGTAAGGAGACCAAAAAATGAACGCCTTAAACCGCAATATTATAAAGGGACGGTAAAAGATGGTGGAGGCTCAATAATGGTGTGGGGCTGTTTTTCATACAATGGAGTTGGACCAATTTATCAAATTCCTGAGAAAATGGATCGATTTGTTTATAACAATCTGTTGGAAAACGTAATGCTGCCATACGCAGAAGAGAACATGCCACTGGTTTGGGTATTCCAACATGACAATGACCCAAATCATGCTACAAAATTTGTTAAGGGATGGTTGAGTCAATCAAAAGTAAGTGTTCTCGGGTGGCTAGGTTAATCGATAGACCTTAACCCTATTGAAAACCTTTGGAGCATCGTTGACCGCAAAATAAAATGGGATTTAGGGTCAAATAAACACCCCATTTTTAATCGTATCCAGAATGCATGGAACATCATTTCTAAAGATCAAATTAAGAGGCTAATTGATTCAACACCCCGTAGATGTGCTGCCGTCATTAAAAATAAGGGTTACGCTATTGACTATTAATTTAATTTTTAAGTTTTGTTACAGAAGTACGAAAGTTGCTTTAGTTTTGACCACTAGAATTTTATGGTTATTTCGTTATTTTGAAAGAAAAGCAATATTTTAAGCAAATTGATTATAATTTTTTTGCATTTACGTTTAATCTGAATAATGTGTAAACATAAAAACCAAAAATCATCCAGTTTTAACCTTTTTTGCGGAACATATTAGCTAAAATATCAAAGTGTAATGTCAGTTGCTTTAGTTTTGGCCACCAGTGTAGCTGTGCAAACCTTGACGCTTCACGAAGAGTTCGTACGTTCCATTGCGCTATACGCGTTCCTTTTCTTGTGTCAAATGTTGTTGCCATAAGTTCCGGTTGGTTGTCTTCCTTTAGTCTTCATTTAATATCATCCATACCTCAGGCTGTAAAATCGTTCATTCGGTTATCCTACTAAGAACGTTTACTACGACATTTCCATTCTCCATAGTTATGCGGTTGATGTGATAAGTTCGCCATTATCATTCCATCACTTTTCACTGATGCCTATGACTTTGATCTTATATGATGCCATCTGGTGTTCTAGCTGTGCAAACCTTTACGCTACACGAAGTGTTCGTACGTTCCTTTGCGCTATATTCGTTCCTTTACGTGTGCCAAAGGTTATTGCCATAAGTTCCGGTTAGTTAGTCTTCATTTAATATCATCCATACCTCAGGCTGTAAAATCGTTCATCCGGTTCTCTTACTGAGAACGTTTTTGACGCATTTCCATTCTCCATAGTTATGTGGTTGATGTTCCACAAAACTCATTATATATCATTTACAGTTGTGCTGTAAGATTACACTACTGCTCACTCAAATGTTTTGGTTCATCAAAACCGATATTTTTATACGAGCACAATTCAAGTAATTTATCGGTGTATAATTATTTTAAATTTAACACTAACTATTCATTAAAATGTGTTCTTAAAATATGTGAATGCAACTAAATTTGTTTTTTATAAATACCGTTAAAAGCAGCTCTAATTAGCCGAATAACTTGAAATCAAAAACCAAAACAAAAGATAAAAGTATCAACAATTGCCATATGTTCACACCACACATCACATTCATGTTTAATAAGTAATTAATTTTAAATTATTTCAGTGTTTTTTAATTCCATTAAGTATTGGGTGGTATTAATAGAATAACAAACAAACAATAGCTTTTGACTTAATATTGTTTTTTTTCTAAATTATCTTTAAATGCAAAATATGTCACGTATAAATTTATCATAAACGTTTTCCACTGATAACAATAAAAGTGATTGCTGCCGATCGTTGCTTGCAATACTTAAACTGAGCGTTTAAAATTATCACTAGATGTTCAGTCAATCCGTGGGTACATACACACCCACGGAGAGTTCACTTAAGTATGTTAAACAGAAATTATCTTTCATATTTATGAGATATGAAAACAATTTGTATGCATAACAATCGAATTCTTGAAATAATCGGAAATGAAATCGATTCTTCTTGTGTTTAATTATGTGGGCTTATATTCCCCACTAACAAAAGTAATATTGAGAATTTGTTTAAGTTACGGAAATATTTTCTTTAAAATATTTGATAAGGAAATACTGTTTATATAGGATGTAATAAAAAGATGTACATGATTTTTGCAAGATTAAAAAGGTTTACGGGTGCCCTGGTAGTCTAGTGGGTAGTGTGCTAGACAATTAGCGTGAGGGTCGTGGGTTCAATTTCCACCAGAGACTCTGGTCAGTGACACCACACCGAGCATATGGTCAAAGTTACTCAGCTCGTATGTAATTAGAATATAATTTGTAATTAATTAATAAATAAATAAATAAATAAATAAAAAGGTTTACTTGACTGACTAAAGGTTGAGCCCTTTAAAAAGTTCAAACTTAAAAATGCAATGAACGAAACAGGGTTTGAAATTTTGGCAAATTTATTTTTTTCCTGTGAAGTACAGGCCGCGGCTAGGCTCACAGTGCCTCATTCCATCAGAAAAATTTTCGTGCATTTTTTCAAATATTCGGCAATGGCATCAAGAATGTTGGCTTTAAATGCTTAATTGTCTCTGGTTTGTCGGCATATCACTTTTCTTCAACGGCACCCCATAGAAAATAGTCCAACGATGTCAAATAGCAGCTTCTTGACGGCCAATTGACAAAACCAGTTCGGCCCATAAAACGGCTATCAAACATTTAACGCAATAAATCGACTGTGGCATTGGATATGTGACATGATGCACCATCCTGTTGAAAACAAACATCGTTCATATCAATATCATGAAGAGCGGATACAAAATGGTGCGATAGGTGTCTTTATTGACCGTGATGGTTACGTCGTTCTCATTTTCAAAGGAATATGGGCCAACAATGCATCCACTATACAAGCCTGCATTGGCTTCTGTAAGACCACGTGTGGATTTTCTGACCCCAAATACGGCTTATGTACGTACCCACCAAGATGAAAATAAGCTTCAATCGAAATGATGATTTTTGTGGCAAAATCGATATCATCATACAGTTTCTCGTTGGCCCATCTAGTGAAGCAAAAACAAAGCGGATGGTCATGCAGCGTCATATCGAGATCTTTTTGCAAAATTCGACGTAAACTGGCGTGTGAAATGTACAATTCTTGAGAACGATGACGAGTTGATGTTGATGGATTCTAATGCACACTCTCACCCACACTATCGATATTTTCGGATGTACGCACTGTATGAGCGCGCTCACGGATTGGCACATCAACAATGAAGCCAGTTTCACGAACTTTATACCGGGCACTGTTGGTCTTTCTCTGCGACGAAATTTTCACACGACATTTTCGTGTGATTTCCGAAACAAATTTTCAATAAATCCCAACGTTGCTCAAACGTAAATCGATTCATTGCGTTCAGTGGAGATAATATACTTTGTGACACAGGTATTACCAGATTCGAAATAACCGATGTTTCAAATTTAAACCGATAACTTGGTGTCATCAAAAAAATAACACTTTTTAGACGTCTCTCACAGTAACCCGCATGTCTACTCACAAAATCGGTCTTCACAAGTTTCTATTCAAGCAAATTTGCGCGACAAACATTATTCGACATGGGCATAAACCAATAGGAATTACTTAATAACTAGGTTCGGCATTAAGGTTTCTGCATAAGAATCTTGCAGCCAAGCTCGCGGATCAATAGTCTGTTCACTATGAAACAATATTCCATTCTTATTGTCTATGACTGCATATTTAAAGGCAAGTGTTTCGGCTAAAGGAAAGCACAGCATAGTAGTGGATATATTTTGTACCCTCAATCTGGTATACTGCAAATCTGATTCGTTGAAAAGTGGCGGCAGGAGATTTTTTATGTTATCAGTTATACATTGAATTTCTTTTTACATGCAGTCTCATTAAAATGATTCCAAAATTATTAATTCAACAATTGTTATGTTCTTGACAATCGAAACACTGCTCATTAGACTGCTTCGATCATATACATAATTTTATTGACATTTTCGGCCGTGTACATTATTTCTAAGATACATTGCACGTATGAAATCTCTGAAGCACGAAAACATTGAATGTTAACTGGAAAGCTTCACAGATGCCGGCGCATTACTCACTGATAGATTTTAAAAACTTTTTTCGCTCGTTTCTGTCACTAATAATGTTAAGAAAATCCAGATATCAGTAGCGATCTGTAACTAGATGTGGTGTCAATATCAGGGAATCAGAAGCTCTTGATGTTCACAATATGGAAATTCAATGCGATGTTCGGTGGCGCCAACATTTTTTCAAGTGCAGAAATAATCATATAATTTTCTTGTATTTTTAAGATGCTGCAACAAATACTTCATTTCACCTAATCTCCTTACCATATACACCATTTATATCAGACCGAAGATGGAATACAAATCTCATATAGTGGCCAGTGTATCGAAATCTATTTATAGCCTATAAAAATAGGCGACGATGCTTATTAATGATGGTGATTCATAGGAATACCGTAGAAAGATGACTTGTGTCTCACAACGAATCTTAATCTAGCGAAACGAAGAAAAAAACATATATTTTTAAGAAGTACTCGTCTTCCTTGTAGAACAGATTCGTTCGCGGTCCAGTGAAACGTACAATGCATTATAGAGAAAATTCTTTCTTCAGCTGCTCCATTCGAGTCAAATCTAACGTCCATAAACACTACTTCTAATTTTCTCTCACACACAACATATTTTTTAGTTCCAATACAATGCACTGCCTGAATAAGGTTTATCCACTGCGTGCTGCTCATCATGCCTTAAGAGTTGGCAGCAAATTTATGTATTTGATGTGAAAGGAATTTTTAATTATTTATTTTATTTATCGCAATACCGTTACAAATTAAATTCAAATTATAATACAACAAGCTGAGTGGCTAAGTTCTGAGTTCAATGTACAGAACAGAATAGAAGCGTCTCTAGTGGAAATCGTAACCAATTTTTATAAAACTTTAAATTATTCTTTCTAATCTTTGAAGAAATACAAACAAAATAGTGGTAAATGGCGTCGGCAGTAACTACAAAAAGTTTTTTTTTTAATTTACCCCAACCATGCATTTTACAAAAACAATATTTTTTATGACAAATTCAATTACAATGTTTGAAGGTTGACTACTTAAAAAAACGAACAAAAACTTTTATTCTAAGTGCCTAGTATTAACAGCAAAATACCACAAATAATTAATTTGAACGCCCATCGTTTTCTTTTACTCGCTGATATCATTGTACGAATAGCAACAGTTGATAAAAGTCAAAAACAATTTTTATTTGTATTAAGAAATGATTTCTATTGTGTGTAAAAGAACACAAAAACATATCATTGTACGAATAGCAACAGTTTTTATTCTCGATAGAACAATTGATAAAAGTCAAAAAACAATATTTATTTGTATTAAGAAATGATTTCTATTGTGTGTAAAAGAACACAAAAACAAAAAAAATAAAAAATTGTAACAAATTAAAAGTCAATAACTTTATTGTTGTTGTCCGTGAATAAAAAAAAAACAATATGCAAACAATTTAAACTCTACTATGCCAGACTTTTAGATAAAAAATTTTGTCGAAAAACCAATCACACACGAAATTCAGAAATTCTGTGTATCAAAGACGACGCTAACGATGGCGATAACAACGAGCCGCAGTTAGTTATTATCTATCTATAACTAATATACTATCGTTATGTACTATTTACGAATGCTGAAATCAATTCAGTAAAACAGTGAATGTAAATATATAAAGTGGTTTAAAGAAGACAACTTCCCAATTATTCTTAACTATTGCATTTAGAAGTGAGCACACCAAACTGTGTCGCTCACCACAAAACCATAAAACAAAAACATTTTTTAATTTAAAAATTAAAAAAGAAGAAAATTTTCCGTAAAAAATGTCTCAAATTTATTCATTGTGCGAAATCTCAGAAAATAATGGTAAAAATGGAACACCGGTGTGGATTATTATAAAAGGCGGTGTTTATGATGTGACATCGTTTCTAAAAGATGTAAATTTTGAAAAGATTTTATATTCGAAAGCAGTTTAGTGTAAACATTTCCGTTTTTACTTTAGCATCCTGGTGGTGAGGAGTTAATATTAGAGTTTGCTGGCAAGGATGCAACAAAAGCTTTTAATGCAGCAGGCCATTCAATAGATGCCATACAAGATTTAAATCAATATAAGATTGGTGTTGTAGATAATCAAGTAAGTGTCATTTAAGATTTTATAATTTAACATACATTTCGAATTAAGAATTTGAAAAGCCTTTAAACCGATGATATGGTATGAAATTTCCGCGACAAATATTTTTTTTGTGCAACTTTTTTAAAACTTCAGTGCGATAATTATGTATTCCGAATCGAAGGAAGAATTTTCAGTACACAATGCTTAATAGGCGCCATATTATTTGAAAAAATATCGGTTTTAGAACCAATTAGTTTTCGAACATAAAAATAAAATACTTTTAATTATGCAGACCAGTTTTTAAAAATCATTTCAACTAAAAACAAACTAAAAATGAATTTAAAAAATTTATAAATTTCAAATAATAAACATCACATCTATAGAGGAGGACAAGATTTGTAGTTTCAAACTGTTGTCACAACCTTTTCCGCAAACACTGCTCTAGTTTTACCAAACAAACACACCTCAAGTCGGCCTGAGCAATACTTGAGCCTTAAGCTTGACTTTCTTAGCATTAAAAATGCTTTTCCTTTCATGTGACTTTTTAACTTCGAAAACATACAGAAGTCGCAGAAATCGAATATTATATACAGCTGTGTTCAAAATAATAGGAGTGCTACCATGTAATATTTTCAAAGTTAAAATTTTTTATTGTACCAATTTGCAAAACATGATATATTTTAATGGTAGTTACAACGATATGTAAGAAATAAAATACAAAAAAGAATCTCGTAATAACTTTAATATTTACGATGAAATTGATTCATTTCTGTGTTTGCCTTTGAATTCAGTTGATCAAAAAATAGTGTGAGTGTTCTTTTAAAAATACAAATATAACAGCACATAATTTGAAGAAAAAAGTGGACAGTAAGTACGAAAAAATGTAGTTAAAAATATTTCTACAGTGATTCACATACGTTTTTGTAATAGTGGGACGAGGAAAGCACTGTACTAAAGAAAAGAGAAAACTAATTAAAAATCTTCGAAAGGGCAAAACTTCTAAAGAAATTGAGGAAACCTTAAGTTTCTCCAATCAAATGATCGCAAATGCATTAAAATATAAAAAAGCTCGAAACGCTTGGGCTCAAGCGCAAAACATCAACTGTGGATGACCGCAGAATTGTGCGATAGAGCAAAATGAATCCTTCGGCGTATGCAAAAAGAATTCAAAAGAATCTGAATCTTGCCGTAAGTGGCCCTACTATTCATAGGCGTCTGATGGACAACACTTTATTCGCAAGAAGTCCACGAAAGGTGGTATTGCTGACAAAAAAAACAAGTAGCAGCACGCTTAAAGATTGCCCAAGAACATATCAATTGGCCGAAAGAATAATGGTGAAACATACTGTGGACCGACGAAGGCAAAATTGTTTTATTTGGTGTCATTGGGTCCAGACAGTATGTTAGAAGTCCGCCCAACACCAAATGTAAAGCTCAGTATACATAACAGACAGTTAAACATGGTGGTGCAAAACTAATGATATTGGGAAGGTTTTCATATAATAGTGTAGGCCCAATACATCCAATTAGAGACGTAATGGATAGGAAAGTCTATGTTGGTATTTTTAGAGAAGTGATGTTACCATACTCAACGCTTCTAAAATGGATATTCCAACAAGATAATGAACCGAAACACACCAGTAAATTGGCAAATGATTGGTTTCGGGTTAATGGGGTAAAGATTATGGCGTGGCCAGTTCAGTCTCCTGCCCTTAATCGCATAGAACATCATGAGGAGATGTTAAAAAATATGTTGCAGAGAAACAACCTTCAAATGCAGAAGAAATATGGATCACAGGTCGCGATGTGTGGCATTAAATTATTTTGAAGAGATGCCAAGATCTTATTGACTCAATGCCTCGTAGATGTGCTGAATTCATTAAAAACAAAGTTTATTCAACTAAATACTAAAATAATTTTACTATTTTAAGATAGTATCAAACTTTTGTGTCTTTTGTTTAAAAATTATTAGGTTGTGTGCTAACACTCCTATTATTTTGAACAATTAATTTTGAGAGTAAGCTTTATTTACATAAAATATTTTTTGTTTTCGTAGTTTTAATTAAATAATTAAGTGTTAAAAAATTAGAAAATGAATTAGAAATAAATTTTAAGTCAAAAAAAATTTGATATTTTCTTTTTATTTTTCTTAATTTTAAACTTTGCTTTTAAATGAAGGGCGCTCCTATTATTTTGAACACAACTGTATGTACATGTGTTGGAGTTTTTTTTGTTCGAAAAAACCACTTTAAACCAAGTTAATGAATGATTATAGGTACTCTATTGACAAAATAGGTTAGGTTAGGTTATGACGGTATGTGAAACAACACCAGTTAAAGATCAGAAAAGGTCTATTGTGGTTCTTACGATTCAAGTGAGTCAAGCCAAACACAAATGCAATAAAAAATTACAATAGGCAGAAAGGGAAGACAGAGTAACAAAGTATAAATCTAAATAAAATTATCAAAAATGAATAAAGGAAATATGAAGCAAGAGAAAAATCTAGACGCTGACTCACCAAGGTGATTGAAGAAAACCCGGCGAAGAATGATCGAGTCTTCGTTTCTGCACACCAGGACAGAGACACAGAAGAGATACCTAATCCCTCACGTAACAATAAACCCTGCAGAAGAAGCAAGGAGCTCGATTTACACCAACCAGCACTTGCCCTCAAGACACAATGACCCGTCGAAAAACCTGTCACGATTCTAATCCAGATTCTTTCCAGTTTCAGGACGCATTCCGTTCTAGAACTTTCCAATATAGCGGTACGAAGGGTCCAATCTCCATATCCAACATTGAATCAAAGAAAACAATCAGCATAACTTTTACATTTAATTGGAAAAAACGTTTTTACTGATTTTAAATCCTCCATTCTAACGATCGCACTTTGGTTTCAAAATACGCTTAGTTTACCATCAGATACATACTGTATATGCTGTGTTGACATGTTGGTGGTCATGTTGCGGTCTTTCTGGGCAAGTGTATTCATTCAATAAGCTAGCACTGCATTCCTTTTAAGGAGTTTCAATAATAAATTCCTTAACTGGTATGTTGAGTAGTTTTAGGAAAAAAAAACTTTTTCATCCAAAAAATTTGCTTTCTACGTGTGGACTGAAATACCGCCATAAGCACTATTTATTTTATCACTTTTTCAAAGTTTTCATTAGTTTTTATGGTGAGGCGTTCAAGTCCACAATTCAACGGAATTATTTTTCAACAACTGGAAATCAAACACTGCTGCACAGGATTCAAATTAAAATAAAAAAGCTTACCATTGGGCGCACTAGCAGGTGGTTTATATTCTTCATCAGGGTTATCAGGCTCGTTCTTCTTTTGTGCTTTCCAAGAACGTCGAGTTTGTCGGGACACGACAAAAGACTTGCTAACTTGTTCGGTGTCGTGGGCAGAGTCTATAGCACTAAAATACTATTTTTCCCTCATTTGATTGTAACACTTATACGTTGGAAAACGTTCAAATTCAGTCATGCAAATTTTAATAACTGCTCTTTTCCAGTGAAAATATCTTTATGTACAAATCGTATAAAATTTTTGAAGAAATATTTTTAAAGAAATTTTATCAATAAAAGCTCACCGCACAACAAATTTGCATAGACACTGAACACTTTTTTATATCAATACAACATTTAAATTTTATGATAACACTTTAGAGACAAACTTTATATTTTTCACTAAATATTTTAAATTTCCTTTACATTTCAGTGCGCTAAAGAATGTGTCGTATCAACAATCTCAATGTCAGAAACAAAAATTACCGCCGAAACAACAGAACAATGTCGTCGTCGAGAAAAGAAGCGCTTAAAATTATTCTTCTGCTTTTAAGTCTTAATAAACACATACATAGTTATAAGTAAATATAGAAATAAAAATGATCGTTATTAAATAAATTCTCCGTTGTTTGTATTTTTTAGTTATTTTCTGGTAAATATTTACGTAATAGAAAAGGGTTTTTCGTTTTTATAACAATTAAGCAAGAACTTCAAATAAAATATGTATTTTCTATACAAATTGTAAATTAAATTCAATTAAATAAGAAACGATTTGGGTTGTTTTTTTAAGTTAAATGAAAATTAAAAATTAAACTTACTTCAGTTCATTTGCTTTTGCTATACTGCTATTGAGCTATAGATGAAGTAAAGACTTATTGCCTAAGATTATACAGCATAAAAAGGAGACTGCTTAACTACGTTGTTTTTTCTATTGTTGAATTATTGGTTTGGTTATCTTCGGTATCTGTAGTTTGAAATGTTTCACGACGTTCTAATGTTAAACGTGTTTTCTCACTGCGACATATAGAACGTAAGCGGGGTTAATAGTCTAAGCTACGAGCTCGATTAGATCGCGTTTGCAGTGTAACCAGCTCCTCGCATAATGATATACTGTAAATAAGCATAGAATTAAATAATAAATAACATAATAACATAAATAATAAAAAACATAGAAATGAAAATAAATAATAATTTAACAATTAATAATACGTTTACCTACTTTTTGGTGTATCAAAGAGATTGTAGGCTGGTTTTAGATAATTTAGCACTTTTAGCAGAACTGTCATCTAAGTCATAATCATAACGAGCTTTACTAGTACAAGACCTTCTCGGTCTACCAGTGGGTGTACCAAATTCTGTTGACATATCATTCTGCAATTTTTGGTTGCTGTTGGCTGGTGTACTACGACTAGACATTTTTTTTATTATTCGCTTTAGGGGTATCTATTCGTACTTTGTTGCTTTGCTTCAATTAGCGTATTCTTAGCTGTCAATTCTTTAGGCGATTCTTTCTTTTGGAAATATCCCAATAGATTGTCACGTTTTTTGGTAGGCGAATTTAGCTTTGCTAAAAATTCCAATGTTTCTTCATCAATTTTTGAGGGTATAGGCGAATCGAGGGATGTAACAAAATCGGCAGAGCTTAGACGACGTACTCTACGACGAGTACGTTTTTTCGGTTCATCTTTTTGAGTATTTTCCTTAAGTTTTTTTGCCTTTGATTTGGTTTCTATTTTCGTTTGGGCAGATACCGAAGCAGTCTTTGGACTGGATCCAGCTACAAGCATTTGTTTAAATCTAAATTTAAAGAAAGTCAAAAAATAATTAGCAGTTATGCCTTGTTGAAAGAGCTGCATCTTAGGCTACTCAGACTTGGAGTTATTGGACACCCATAATAGTTTTCAGTGCTCTTTGGATACACTTATAAAAATAATCAGAAGGAGGAGGAGGAGGAGGAGAAAATGTAAAGAATTTTATAGAAGAGAGCACAACTTAGATGTTCTACATTTTACTTTAATTTCAATTAAAATAACTACTAACCTTTTAGCCCTTTGCTAAAGTTTTTCTTCTACGTAAGCCCCACGCGCTTCTTCCTCCAATTTACGTTTAGCACCACCCTTCTGTTCCGCCCATTCGTGCAATTTTATTTGACGTTTAACATTCACGGCTGTCGCCTCCTTATCTACAACGGGAGAAGGTGAATCTTTGCCTGGCGTATTGGAACCGACCGATTTATTACGCCATTCATCATCACTTCAAAAGCATTTGTTACTTTGGTGTTTTTAGGAGTTGTAGAACCTTTGCCAGAATTACTATTTTCGTCATCCACCTCAACAATAACTTCGGCTTCATCGTCATCTTTAGAATATAAGGGATCTTCTGGATTCCTTTCCAGTTTCAGGACGCATTCCGTTCTAGAACGGTCCAATATGGCGGTATGAAGGGTCCAATCTCCATATCCAACATTGAATCAAAGAAAACAATCAGCATAACTTTTACATTTAATCGGAAAAGACGTTTTTTTTGATTTTAATTACTCCATTCTAACGATTGCACTTTGGTTTCAACAATACGCTTAGTTTACCATCAGATACATATCTATATATGTATATGCTGTGTTGACAAGTTGATGGTCATGTTGCGGTCTTTCTGGGCCAGTGTATTCACTCAATAAGCTGCATTTCTTTTAAGAAGTTTCAATAATAAATTCCACATACCAGTTATGTTTAGTTTTAGAAAAAAAAAATCATCCCAAAAATTTTCTTTCTACGTGTGGACTGAAATACCGTCATAAGCACTATTTATTTTATCACTTTTTCAACGTTTTCATTAGTGTTTTATGGTGAGGTTTTCAAGTCCACAATTCAACGGAATTCTTTTTCAACAACTGGAAATCAAACACTACTGCACAGGATTCAAAGTAACCAATATTTGTTCGAATAAAAAAAGCTTACCATTGGGCGCTGTAGCAGGTGGTTTATAGTCTTCATCAGGGTTATCAGGCTCGTTCTTCTTTTGTGCTTTCCAAGAACGTCAAGTTTGTCGGGACACGACAAAAGACTTGCTAACTTGTTCGGTGTCGTGGGCAGAGTCTATAGCACTAAAATAATATTTTTCCCTCATTTGATTGTAACATTTATCGTTTGAAAACGTTCAAATTCAGTCTTGCAAATTTTAATAACTGCTCTTTACCAGTGAAAATATCTTTATGTACAAATCGTATAAAATTTTTGAAGAAATATTTTTAAAGAAATTTTATCAATAAAAGCTCACCGCACAACAAATTTGCATAGACTCTGAACACTTTTTTATATCAATACAACATTTAAATTTTATGATAACACTTTAGAGACAAACTTTATATTTTTCACTAAATATTTTAAATTTCCTTTACATTTCAGTGCGCTAAAAAATGTGTCGTATCAACAATCTCAATGTCAGAAACAAAAATTACCGCCGAAACAACAGAACAATGTCGTCGTCGAGAAAAGAAGCGCTTAAAATTATTCTTCTGCTTTTAAGTCTTAATAAACACATACATAGTTATAAGTAAATATAGAAATAAAAATGATCGTTATTAAATAAATTCTCCGTTGTTTGTATTTTTTAGTTATTTTCTGGTAAACATTTACGTAATAGAAAAGGGTTTTTCGTTTTTATAACAATTAAGCAAGAACTTCAAATAAAATATGTATTTTCTATACAAATTGTAAATTAAATTCAATTAAATAAGAAACGATTGGGTTGTTTTTTTTAAAGTTAAATGAAAATTAAAAATTAAACTTACTTCACTTCATTTGCTTTTGCTATACTGCTATTGAGCTATAGATGAAGTAAAGACTTATTGCCTAAGATTATACAGCATAAAAAGGAGACTGCTTAACTACGTTGTTTTTGATATTGTTGAATTATTGGTTTGGTTATCTTCGGTATCTGTAGTTTGAAATGTTTCACAGGCCAAGTCAAAGTGTGTCGTAGAGAAATTGCTTACGTTAATTGTATAATTTCTTAAATAATGATAGAAACGTGTTGAACGACGTTCTAATGTTGAACGTGTTTTCTCACTGCGACATATAGAACGTAAGCAGGGTTCATAGTCTAAGCTACGAGCTCGATTAGATCGCGTTTGCATTGTACCCAACTCCTCGCATAATGATATACTGTAAGTAAGCATAGAATTAAATAATAAATAATATAATAACATAAATAATAAAAAACATAGAATTGAATATAAATAATAATTTAACAATTAATAATAGGTTTACCTATTTTTTGGTGTATCAAAGAGATTATATGGACATAACTCGGCTTCCAGATTAGTTTCAATGGCTTTTTCTAGCAAACAATGTGTTATAGTTTCGGAAATGTTCGTTGTAAGACGATCAACAATTGAAGGCTTTTGTTTATTTGGACATTGATATTGATACATATTATCCTGTTCATCCATTAGAGCAGCAACGGATAGATTTTCATAGAAAGAACACAAATTATCTAACGGTGTTGAAGATTTGGCTTTTGTAGCTGTTGTAAGCCATTGTTTTTTCGGTGACTTTGATTTACGTTTTGTTGCTGTTTTAATTGGAATTTCGTCAGCCGTTTCCTTCGTTTCCTTAAGTTTACGTGAAACTTGAAAAATTTCATTTAAATTTATATTTAAAAGATGAAAATTAATGGGAAACGGTATGCGCCACTTTGAATTCTGTCCCACGGTATAAAATTCAAATAAAGATCGATGCATATAAACCAGTTCATTTGTTTTTGTATTTGTACTTGTTTTATCGCCAAATGAATTGTTATCAGTTGTTTCGGATTCTTGTTGTTCTACAGAGAATTGCCGTTTGCGTGGAGAAGCAAAATAATTTGTACTTTCACTGGTTGTATCCTTTTGTTCCTGCAATTGACGTTGTCTATCACCTCCGCTTTGTATGAAAAATTGCAATTCCAAAAGAGTTTTTCTAAGGTCTCGACGATTGTACAAATACAAAGATATAAGATCATCCAATAAAACTGGACAATTTTCGATGAGGGATAAGACAGCTAAGAATTTTGATATATTTAATACGTTCGGCGCTAGGAAATGTATAGTGTTTTGAGCCATAAGTCGTTGTAAGTGTATACAGTTCGGGTTTGAAGCCACAACTATAACTGGTCTCTTTGAGCTTGCAGCTAATGTGTAGATGGCATCTGTAAAACCTGCATCTGTTTGTTCAAATATAACATCAGCATCTTCTATTAAAATCAAGCATTTCCGCGCTGTTTGTTGCAAATCGGAATTGTTTGAATCACTGTTTTGCAAATCTATTTGATTAGAAATGGAATTTTGTCTTTTGAGTTTTGTTTTTAAGCCATTTAAAGACATTTTTAGCAAAGATTTTTGTGAAGAACTGGAACTATTAGCATCTTTACGGATTTGATGAGATTGTGTAGCTTCGTGCAATTCTTGTAACAAACGTTTACCAGTTCTCTTCATGCCGGCATTAATTTCCAAAACGTTAAAGTTCATTTCGTTGGCAAGGGCAAAAACGGCATTTGTTTTCCCACTAGATACAGGCCCCAAAAGCACCACAGTATTGACAGAAGGTCCCTGGTTACTAGAAGTGGAGTCATTCAGTTCCATGGAATCATCCAAAGTTTGTGAGTTTCGACCACTTCCCGCACCGTTGTTTGACCAGTTCGAAAGAAAATCTTTTAACTGCTGCACCGGATTCAAATTAACCAATACTTGTTCGAATAACAAAGGCTTGTATTTTTCACTAAACAACAGCTCACCATTGGGCGCAGTTGCAGGTGGTTTATATTCCTCATCAGGGTTATCAGGCTCGTTCTTTTTTTGTGCTTCCCAGGAACGTCGGGTTTGGCGGGTTACAACAAAAGATTCGCTAACTTGCTCGGTGTCCTGGGCAGAGTCTATAGCACTAAAATAACGATATTTTTCTCTCATTTGATTGTAACATTTATACGTTGGAAAACGTTCAAATTCAGTCTTCCAATTTTTAATAACTGCTCTCTTGTTAGCAAGAGACGGCAGTGAAACTTGGTCCAATGAAAACACCTTTAACTTATTTTTTTGCAACTATATAGAACAAACAATTTTATGAGAAAAATTCATAAATTAAAAAAAAGTTAATAATTAATCACCTGAAAATCTAAGGCATTACATTCAGATAACGTGCCTGGAGGCAATAGGCGCTTATTCAGTTTTCCTTTTGTTTTTCTTGGTGGTGAAGGTGTCTTCAGAATACTTTCTTCGGTCTTTAATTTTAAAGAACACTTCATTTGTTCTAAATCTGCACTTAATTCGCTTTCGAGCAATTGTTTTATGTGGGAAATTTTTGGAAAAATTTCTGTTCCTTCTTCGTAATGTTGTTCATATTGCTTTTGCTTATCTTGTTCGATTTTTAATTTTTCGGGGACACCTGACTGCAAGAACGCCTTGCGAGCCTTTAGGGTCTCTGGATCGGGACTAGGTTTTGGTAATGACTTTACAAATAGAGGAGCCAACTTTTTAGGGGTACCTTGTGATGTGGCAATACCACAACCACTCATATTCGAGCTATCATCCAAGACTATAATGTCAACAGATTCCTCTTCTTGCATATCCTTTGTTGTGGGCACATTAGTATTTTGAGATGTCGTTGACTTACGTGCTGGGGTGGTTTTAGATAATTTGGCACTTTTAGTAGGACTGTCATCTAAGTCATAATCATAACGAGCTTTACTAGTACAAGACCTTCTCGGTCTACCAGTGGGTGTACCAAATTCTGTTGACATATCCTTCTGCAATTTTTGGTTGCTGTTGGCTGGTGTACTACGAGTAGACATTTTTTTATTATTCGCTTTGGGGGTATCTACTGCTGTAGGATTCGTACTTTGTTGCTTTGCTTCAAGTAGCGTATGCTTAGCTGTCAATCCTTTAGGCGATTCTTTCTTTTGGAAATATCCCAATAGATTGTCACGTTTTTTGGAAGGCGAATTTAGCTTTGCTAAAAATTCCGATGTTTCTTCATCAATTTTTGAGGGTATAGGCGAATCGAGGGATGTAACAGAATCGGCAGAGCTTAGACGACGTACTCTACGTCGTGTTCGTTTTTTCGGTTCATCTTTTTGAGTATCTTCCTTAAGTTTTTTTGCCTTTGATTTGGTTTCTTTTTTAGTTTGGGCAGATACCGATGCAGTCTTTGGACTGGATCCAGCTACAAGCATTTGTTTAAATCTAAATTTAAAGAAAGTCAAAAAATAATTAGCAGTTATGCCTTATTGAAAGAGCTGCTTCTTAGGCTACTCAGACTCGGAGTTATTGGACACGCATAATAGTTTTCAGTGCTCTTTGGATGCACTTGTAATACTAATCAGAATGAGGAGGAGCAAATGTAAAGAATTTTATAGGAGAGCACAACTTAGATGTTCTACATTTTACTTTAATTTCAATTAAAATAACTACTAACCTTTTAGCCCTTTGCTCCAGTTTTTCTTCTACGTAAGCCGCACGCGCTTCTTCCTCCAATTTACGTTTAGCACCACCCTTCTGTTCCGCCCATTCATGCAATTTTATTTTACGTTTAGCATTCACGGCTGTCGCCTCCTTATCTACAACGGGAGAAGGTGAATCTTTGCCTGGTGTATTGGAACCGATCGATTTATTACGCGCATTCATCATCACTTCAAAAGCATTTGTTACTTTGGTGTTTTTAGGAGTTGTAGAACCTTTGCCAGAATTGCTATTTTCATCCTCCACCTCAACAATAACTTCGACTTCATCGTCGTCTTTAGGCAATAAGGGATCTTCACCTTTTTTTGGAGTTCTTTGAAAATGTTGCAGTATAGTGCCTGACTTTAAAGGACTTCCATGCACAACTTTACCATTTTCCAAAGTGGATTTCTCTTGCAATGGTTTCTTTTTGGAATGACGTTTTTCTTTATCACGGTGCTTATGTTTCTTTTCAGAATGATGATCATGATCAGGCTTAGTGGCGGTATTCGCCTCTTCTATCGTGCCTACAGTGCCACTACCACTTACAGCTTCCAACATGGCCAGTTTTTTCAATTCCTTTTTCCTTCTATGTTTTTCTTTGTGTTGCTTCTTAACCGTATCCAAAACTTCTTCCATATTTTGTAAAATAATTTTAGAGTCTATACGTGGATAGTGTGGCACCACAACAGGTAAATTACCAGAGTCCTCTACGATAATATTTTCATTTGCATCTGATGATCCGATACCGTTATCAAGGACGTTCAAATTGCTTTCAATTGAGTAGGAATTCAATTCAGTCATATTTTATTCTTTTTTCATTCACATAAACTAATTTAAAAAAAGCTTAACACCAAAATTATGTATTTTGTAAAAAAGAATATAAGCGGCCACACATTTACAACAAAAAGAATAAAACATATAAAAAATAACACAAAAATATTGAAAAATCAGTTTCAAGTACGTTTAGTAAAACTAAATAGCAAAAAATAGCAAAAAAAAACAAATTAAAACTTATCGAGAAAGCAACTACAATTGAAAAGAAGTATTTTAATGTTTAGCTGTGCACACTTACAAAAATTTTAATTTAATTTTTTTTATATATTCTTAGTGTTTTCCCGTTTTGTTTGTAGTTGTTGTTGGTTTTGATTTATGTTAAACCACACTAAACAATTTTAACTGTTTTGTGGAAACACATTTCATTGATATTCATCATTTAATAACTCATAATGCATTTGTTTTTATTACAATGTTAATTTTATACAGAATATAAACTCTTTAAAAATTCTTCTCTTTTTCTTATTATAAAAATTTTCTAAGAAATTTTAGTGAAGTTCCACTACTTGTCGAGGCAAATGGCGCGCAAAGAAACGTCAATCAGGGTTATTGACATATTTCGAGGCATAATGATGCCAGATCACTAACAGCTAATTGACAATAAAAAAGCGCCTTATTAGACAGATGTGAATTTTTAATAATGCTTTCGGTTTAAACTAATTCTTATATAATTTTGTATCCAATGAAGATTTCAGTACTTCATACCATATTGAAGAAAAATAAACTAAAATGAGAATATACAATATTTAAAATACCTACGTTTGACATTATAAGGGGAATATAGTCTCACTCGGCACACATTTAAGTTATAAATGAGTACATAGCTAAATTATTGCTTGAGGAATACATAATCGTTAATATCCTCGATATGAAAACAATTTTTAGGTAGTCAAGGATATTGAAGGCATATATTTTGAATATTTTACAAGCTCTTAATATCGACCAGCAAATAAAATGTTCATATACGGAAAACTTTGGTGCTCCGTATGGTAGTAATAACCAATAATCGAATCTTCCTGTTGGTTAAAATACTATACTGAGAAAGGTGAGTTATGTAAATGGTCTCGATATAAATAAAATTCTAAATTTCCCTTTGCCTAGCTTAATGAAGAAGGGTTGATAAGACAAAGTTAGATCGGATTTCTTAAATTGAAATAATATGTGAGAATATCTATATCATATAATGTCATCACATATGGTCATTACAACCCTTTAGTCAGATTACGACCTAACTTCTCACACCACATATCTATATCAAGCTATCAAAAATCTAGTAAATAAGGCCTTTGTCATCGTGTTTCGACCTATGCATTTATATACGTCACACAAGGGCCAATATTTTACTGTTTTTTCATTGTCTGGTGTGTGATTAAAAAAACTTTGTTGTGGCTTCATGTGATTTTAGGCAACTTTGTTACTTAAATTTGTATGAGAATTTCAGACTTCATGGTACGTACTATTCGGATGTAGACCTGAATAATTGTTCCTTGACGCTTTGCGTCCCTTACAATGGTGTTACATAGAAATCCATTAGTCTGATCAATGGTTAACCTTTTACATGAAAAAGATATACAAGAGGAAAGAAAGTTATCTGTATCTTGGTATTCGCTTTTATTGAAAATAAATTGTAAAATACCCTAGAATACTATGTAATTATTTTTCGTACTAATAGTACTGTAACCCCCATCACAGCTTATGAACCATTTTATTATTTTTGCTTATCTCTGACGAACATATGTGATACTACTTTTATTTGCAACTATTCGCTTTCGTTTATAATTTTGGATTTCACAAAAAATTTTTTATTTCTATTGCAATTTAGCTATCAAAGAAAACAAAATCTGGTGAAATAGTGTATTTTATATTTCATAATCTAAAAAAGACAATAAAAATTTTCCAGCTACAAACAAAAAAGACAAATTCAACGTGTTAGAAAAACAACAAAGACAATGGAAAATAATGTAAGTAGCAATGGGGAACCATTACAAGAAAATGACGATCAGCAATCCAACAATCAAACTAACGACAAACACAACAACAATGGTGAAAACAACGGTGAGTCCGCTATAATTACGGAAAATGATGTCTCAGAAGAGCAACAAGAAGAGATGGATGTTAAGCCGTCCACAAGCATAAATGTGAGCAAAACTTCCGAGTCCCTTCAGAAGTTGAAAAACCGTACAAAAAGCGTAGGTGATAAGTTAGTTAGAAAACGTCAGCAACTACAGCAACAGGAATCTGAAGTAGACGGAAATACCGCTGCTGTAAGTGAGTTGCTGGTAATGATGGCTTTGAATTCAATGGGTTCGAAAAACGCTGTAAGTCGAGAAAAATCAAATGCCATGTGCTCAGCAGTCCATTCAATGCCCAATGGTGTTGTGCCAAATAAAGAAACTAAACCTAACGGTAGAATTAAAAATGAGACTACAGACAAAAAGTTTCAACACAGATACTCAAAAAAAGAGTTACAACGCGCGGTTGAAGGATTGCAAGAACTTGTTACACGATTAACAATGGACGATAAAAAACTGAGATCCAAAGTTGAGCGTTTAGCTCATAATATCAGCGGTTTACAGAACTTTCCACTTTTCATCAATACGTCGGACTTGGAGCCCTCTACTTCCGCAGCCAGCAAACAGCGCCAAAATTTAACAAACGGTGGGGACGTTAAAAGACGTAATTCTAGACATAACTCTGAAACGGAGAAGGTTGACAGAACTCCAGACAAAAGAAAGAGGGAAAAAGCCGAAGCACTAACTCCAGCAGAAGTATTTGTGAAATATATTAATGTCATCCTCGGGGAATATTTAGGTGATCAACAAACGGAAAAGCTAGAGAAGTATAAGTGTATACCATCTCATATCGAGGACTTGGAGACGTATGCATCGTCTTTGGTTGAGGCAGGTTTTGGCGTTATTGTAGAGTCGGATATACGTGTCAATCGCAAGAACAACCGCCAGGCCTTTATAAGCATGACCACAGACAGGGAATCTACCGAGAGGGACGGAATGGTCCTGTTCCCCGTAGCTCGACAATATGCTTTCGACGGTGATATTGTGCGAGCATTTGTTTTAAATGCAGGAAGTTCTGTTAATACTTCCAAAACTGAAGATAGTTTATCATTGATGAGGAAGCCTAGGACGGTATCTTCCCACATTGCGGGAGGAAATCTGGACAATTCTTTATCTCTAGCAGAAGATGATGAACTCCTCGATGATATAGATAACGAAATTTTAGTAGAATCTGAATTTGAAGATCCTACCGATCTACTAGATACTTCGGTTGCTGTTATAACGGATAACTGCCCTAAGGCGTTTGTAATAAAAATCGTTAAGCAGACCGAGTTAAGAGAAGTTATAGGTTCCATTAGTTTTGCCACTGCCACCCAAATAAATTCGAAATCGTACTATAAACTGAAACCGCACGATATGAGAGTTCCTATGGTTTATATACCAAAAGAATTGTGCAAGGATCATATAGATTCTGCCAATAAAGAAGATATCTGCGGCATGTTATATGTAGCTAGAGTTTTAGAAACCGATAGAAATGGCCATTGTATTGGAGAATTGGTGCAGCCTGTTGGGAAAGTAGGCAATCTACAGGACGAAATAAAAGCAATTCTACTCCACAATGGCTTAAAGGATATAACGCCCTACGAACAAAAGTTCTGCGAGATGTATGAAGGTCCTATGCCACCACCAACAAAAGAGGATTTAAAAAATCGCGAAGATTTGCGCAAAAAATGCATATTTACCATAGATCCTTTGACGGCCAGGGATTTGGACGATGCTGTTTCTGTAGAAAAACTTAATGACAATGAATATGAAATTGGTGTTCATATCTCAGATGTATCACATTTCCTAGAAGAAAATTCCGAACTAGATGAACTTGTTAAGTACCGAGCCACTTCTATATATTTGGTCAATGAAGTCATTCATATGTTACCACCTCCATTATGCTTTCGATGCTCTCTACTGCCAGGTGAAGACAAATTTGCATTTTCTGTTTTTTGGAAATGGTATACAGATAAAGAGGAATTTAGTACTCCACGTTTTACACGTTCCATTATAAATTCTTGTTCCCAATTTGCTTATGAACATGCACAAAAGATTATAGATAATCCGACTGAAGATTTTGATCGAACTGACTTTCCCGAAATTTATAATGAATGGAGACCCAGCGATATTAAATGGCGCGTTCTCTTATTACATGACATTGCTCAAAAACTAAAAGCCCAACGTTATCAAAATGGTGCTTTATCGATAAATAATCCCAAACTACGCTTTAAATTGGATCCTGTAATGGGTGAACCTCTGGCATATGAAGCTGAAGGTCGCGAAGAAGCTAATTTCCTAATTGAAGAATTTATGTTGTTAGCAAATCAATCAGTAGCTAAATTTATACACGATCATTTTCCTGATACATCCATACTACGTAATCATGCTCCACCATTGCAAAAATCATTGAAAGCCTTAAAAGAACGCTTAAACAATTTGGGCATGGAATTTAATATAACGTCATCCAAAGCTATATATGAAAGTATGCAGCGTTTATGTAGCGAGGCCAGTGATCCCATAGCTGTTGAAACTTGTTTAAGTACTTTATTAACAAAGCCTATGGCAAGAGCCAAGTAAGTTTGCAACACCAGCTAATGTTGGAACTGATATTGTAATTAATAAAGATTATATTTGTTCTTAGGTACTATTGCAGCGAAGGTAAAACAACAGATGCTGAATTTTGGCATTACGCTTTATCTATTCCCATTTACACACATTTTACTAGTCCAATTCGTCGTTATCCAGATATTCTTGTGCACAGGTAAATACAATACATATTTATTTAACTGTTTAATTATATTATTTAAAAAAGGCTAAAAAATGGTTACTATCGAAAGACAGTAATGCATGCATGGCTGAGTTTCTATTCCAACAGAAGTTTTTAATGTTTGCTTAAATAAACTTTTAATTTATTAAAGAAAAAAAAAACAACAGACAGTATGCGTTAAATTGCATATTCAGAACGTGGTGAATAAATTCAGAGATTCGGTGGTTATGTCACTCTACTTCTATCCACTGATTTGGACATAATTTTCTAAAATTGCTCATAAGGTTTTCAGTTTTGTACTTGTCGAGTGGTTACTAACGTCGTCTAGTGATAGAATAAGTTGTTCAATTCTGTCATTTAATATTGGCCTTTCCTCAGGAACATGTATCATACCCTCAGTCTGATCGTACGAATCGGAATAAGGGCAATCGCCGTAGTCTAGTAGGTAGTGTGTCGGCTTATTAGACGAGAGCCCGTGGTTCAACCCCTTGCTCAGACATCTCCAACATTACGAAATATAAAAAAATATATTACTTTCAGCGATTTGCTCTCAGCAGTCTTCCGGCGAAAACTCTGAGAATGAATAAAATTGTTTGATTCTCAAAAGTCAGTCGTTCGGTGTCGACTTTAAACTATAGATCCCGCCACTCATGGAAATTATGAACACATACTACTTGACTACAAATTTTAATGAGCAATTAAGTAAGTAATATCTTTCGGTTGGATGGCCGACTATCCCGTCTTAGCTTAGCGAAGTGGTAGCTTTGATTACCAAATCTCACTTGAGCACACATAGTGGTCCGTTGTGACCTGTTGTACTGAACGAATTCCACCAAACTAGGGAAGAAGCTGGTCTGCGAAAGGGCTGCACTTACGTGCAATTTCGTCGACATTTCAGAGGCCTGAACCCAACATAGATTAATTTAATTAATTAATTTAATTGATTTTAAAGCCTTAATATTACCTTGCACAGTATTACAACATAAATCGCAGCCTTGCCGTCGATGAATGTTGCGAAGGCCTCCGCTTGAAAAGCACAAAAATAATCTGTTAGTTTGTATGATTTTGCAGTGTTCAGTTCAGTTCAGTTTCGCAGTAGAAACATACACCGTTCCTATCATCCATTCGTGTTGAAGTTAACTTATCTATTATTTGGTTCTTGGATTTTAAACACAAAACTTTCATAAGGTTTCGAATGAAATTAAAGACTGTTTGGTAAATTTACACTATTAGGCTAGTTTGTTATAAATACGGTATTAAGAGTTCCTATCTATTTTCCAAAAGATGTCTACAAAAGCCATTCATTAAATGTGTTATTTCATTAAATTTTTTTTTTTTCAATAAAATAAAATTTAATATAATTAAATTGATAATTCCATTCTAAAAAAAAAAACGAGATACAATTAATAATTGTTTTAATGTCTAAATTAATCACCGTGTATATTATTGAATGCTTCAACCATATCTTCATGCAATAGGCGTAATTCGCTTAAAATTTTTTCTTCGCCATCTTTTAAGGGATCCTGTAAAACTAAATGTAAGTCAAACATTAACATAGAATCGTATTGCAATATGTACCATAAACTTCATTGAAGACAAGCGGTGCAGAATTCCACCGAACTGAGTTCGTATACTATTCCACGTTATTCTAATGTCTGATTGTGCTGTTATTTCAACAGAACTCTTGGCCAACTCATAGAACGAAATCATGTTCTTTAGCATGGCGAACGTTTTATAGAATGGACAAAAGCGATCATAACTTGAGTAGGAGTTTTGTTGTAGAAAATCATCTTTTAGCATTTTGGCAACCTCCAATGTAATCTTGTCCGATTCTGCTAAAGACGCTTTACCTACAAGTTGTACGATTTCGGATAAATCCTCTTCTTCTTGTAGAATTTCCTTAGCCTTAGTTCTAAGCGGTATAAAACCAGGATAATTGGCTTCATAGTAGGGTTCTAGAGCTCGTGTGTATTTCGAATAGGAAATTAGCCAGTTTATGGAAGGGAAATGTTTACGTTGAGCCAACTTTTTGTCGAGTCCCCAGAACACTTGAACTATACTTAAAGTGGCGGAGGTAACGGGATCTGAAAAATCTCCACCAGGTGGTGAAACAGCACCCACAATAGAAACGGATCCTTCACGTTCGGGACATCCTAGGCATCGGACGCGACCAGCTCTTTCATAAAACGAGGCTAAACGTGCTCCTAAATAAGCTGGATAACCTGAATCAGCTGGCATTTCTGATAGGCGACCAGAAATTTCGCGTAATGCTTCGGCCCATCTGGACGTGGAATCGGCCATCATTGACACATTCAAACCCATGTCACGAAAGTATTCGGAGATCGTTATACCTGTATATATTGAAGCTTCTCTGGCTGCTACGGGCATATTAGAAGTGTTAGCAACCAAAGCGGTTCTTTTCATTATTGACTCCTCTACACCATCGATTTCGATAGACAACTCGGGAAAATCCCTTAAAACTTCTGACATTTCGTTGCCACGTTCACCGCAGCCCACATAAACAATTACATCAGAATTGGAATACTTTGATAAGGCTTGTGATATAACAGTTTTACCGCAGCCAAAGGCTCCTGGTATACAAGTTGTACCGCCCAATACGGATGGAAACAAAGCGTCAATAACTCGTTGCCCTGTTAAAAGCGGATAGTTTGAAGGCCATTTTTCGGCTACCGGCCTAGGATGTCTTACCGGCCAGACTTGCAGCATTTTATGTGATGTTTTCTTATCCTCGTATTCGGTTTCCAATACAACATCTTCAATAGTATAATTGCCGGCGGGAGCTACATATGTAACGCGTCCTTTGGCACGTGGATGGAGCATTAACCGATGTGTTATCAGACTATTTTCTTTGACAAATCCATATATATCGCCTCCCGTTATCACTGAACCCACGCGCAAATTACAGGTGACAAATTCCCATGATATATCCCGCGCTAAACTTTTAGTACTCACACCTTTAGGGATATAAATGGAATGTGTTTGTTCGTATATCTGACGTAAAGGACGCTGAATGCCATCAAATATATTGGCCATAATACCAGGACCCAATTCAACTGAAAGTGGCTTTCCAGTACGTATTACAGGATCGCCTACGGTTAGACCGGAAGTATCTTCATACACTTGTACTGTCGCCATATCGCCTTCCAAACGTATAACTTCGCCGACTAATTTAAAATAACCAACTCTTACCAATTCATACATGGCTGAGCCAGTCATGCATTCAGCTGTCACAACAGGACCAGAAACACCAAACACTCGACCATAACTTGATTCATCATCTGTATCAGTTGGTTTTATATTATCAATTAAAACAGCGGATTCTTCTACTTCAGAATCAAAGTCAACGCTTTTCATTGTTAACGAAATAATTTAATTTTTTTTGCTTTTTTTTCTGTTAAATCTTATTCTTTGAAATTTTTCAAATTTCTTTACCTAAAAATATTTTTCAAGTCAATGTCAATCGATTGTCTCATATTGTGATTGACGATAAAATCGTTAGTGTACCTGTTTGATTATCGTTAACGTTAATAATTCATTCCGTTTACGTTTTTTTTTTAATTTTAGTTTATTTTCCTTATGAGTTCTCTTGCATTATTTCTGGTTTGATATCGACGTAATTTTTTTTTCTGTGCGGTCGTTATTACTTGGAAGCGTGGCACTTAGTACTTTGTATACGAGTGTACAGGAATTTATAACTGGCATCACCGATTATATGGTTCCCGAGGTTGCGTATATACATACCTGCCCCGTTGAACTTCAAAATCAATTTTGATTAAAAGGGCGCTGGTCTTTTGTGAGGATTTCGCACTGGAGTTTCTTTATAAACTGAACAACTTAAGCCTTTTTAGGCAGCAATATTTGCTTTGGAAGAACTATCTGACCCTGCTTCTAATAATTTGGTTTTTTAAGGTGATTTTTGTTGACAGCAAGGCTGCTTTAAGGGCAATGGGTTGGGTGCAAGAACTTCATAATAGCCTTTAGGCCAGATCTGATCAGTCTCTGTTGGTTTTCGTTTCAACGCTATTTTTAGGAACGGTAGGGTGGATGCACTTTCTACCTTTCATTTTGCCAACTCTATGAACACATTGGAAGGTGAGAAGACAAAAAGGGGTGTTACGTAACAAGCAACCTTTGGTCGTATATTGACTGTAAATGAACTGGTTTGGTGCTGGAACTTAGGAAGCGACTAATTCCCTTATAAGAAATTGTGATGTCAGGTCGCTGACGGGGGATCTGGAAAAGATCGCAGCCAGATTTGTACAGGGTATGTGGCGATGAGGAGATGTTTAGTACAAAAAGCATCTCCCCTCTAACTGTCCGGCACTTTATAGGAGAAGGTCGTGTATTTATCTTAGCTTAACTGTTACCTTCGTTTTGCTTCCTGTCACTCTATCCCGTTTTTACCTTTTTACTTTAATAGTTTTCCCATTCTACAACGAACACAATGGGTGTTAATGTTTTTGTCACTATGAACATACACGTCCTCAAACCAACCTACCTTGGTACCTACCTAGAATCACTTTTCCACTAAAAACTTGTAAGAAACATTAAATTAATATAAGATGGATTATTTGAAATATCAATTGTTGTATTCACCATGAAAATGTATAACAAATGCGATTATATCATATAGAAGAGATGAAATCCTATTGAGGGAATTGTTGCTATTATTTATACCGTAACTGCATGTACGCATATGTTTTTCTACCCAGAGTACATACATATTTCATGTTTAAAATTTTTTTTCTGTTTTACAATAAAAACAGAAACGATACAAATTACTGTTTTTCCATAAAATAAGTCATACGTTAAATACTAAGTTTTGCTAACACAAACATTAATTTATAATTTAATTTTCTTTTGTTGTTAGATTACTTGCCGCTGCCCTAAATTACTGCCCACCACCTAAAAGAACCACCGAGGAATTGCATCATTTGGCTAAAATTTGTAATGATCAAAAACTGAATGCTAAAAATGCCGGCGATGAATCTATTGAACTATTCTTTAAGCGTTATGTAAAATCGAAACAATCGATAACACTTAAGGCTGTAGTTATCGATATCTTTAAACATATGCTAAATGTTGTAACTATTGAAACTGGCCACAACATATCAATTACGTACAAATTGCAGAAGGTTTTAGTGGATACGTCAAATGTGCCATCGTTTGTCTTGGTTTCAGAGAAAAATTCACGTTTGCCGCCACTTAAATTGCAACTTTTATCGACCGTCAATATTAATTTGGTTCTAAGAAATGGAAAATTATGCGGTTTTTTTGTATCACCGGATCTAAAACAAAGACGCTTAAATAGCCAAGAATCCTCGAAGAGAGATAAACATGCCCAGGGCAATAGAAATCGTTTGCATAGTAATTCCTTTTCCGAACAAGAAGATGATTGCTCGCAAACGACCTCATCAAACTCGAAAAATTTACGCAAACTTTTACGCTTAAAAAATAAGGAGTCTGCCAGAGTTTATGCTCTTAAAGATGATACTAGCGGTTAATGTAGACAATTCTGAAATCAAAAAAAAAAGTATTTACACTCTCTATTTATTTTGTATATCTTTTCTTTTTATGTTTTATATCTTATATGCAATTTTGTCAATTTTTAAATCAATTTAGTTTATACTAGCAAAAAACAAAAAACATTTTCATTTATTATTGTGTAAAAAACAAATTACCTCAATCCTATAAACTAGTCGTTCGTCTATGTGCTTAAACCAACAATAATGGTTTAATGGAAAGTTTTAAATAATTTTCAAAATCTAAAAATTGATTTATTTTCGAACATAGAAAAACAATAATAGTTTATAGATAACCGTACAAATTTTTATTGTATGTTGATTTTTTTAATTCTTTTTGTTTTGTCTTTTTTTTTTCATTATAAACTCATTCTTTTTTTGGTTCAAATTTGGTTTTTAGTTAAATTTTTGCTTGCAGTGACGTTCTGGTTATCAATTTTTGATAATTAAGAATTTAAAATGCGTAACAAAACAAATCACATATTTTTGTAACAGTTTTTCAAATCATAAAACGTTTTATAAATTTGGTTAAAGAAAACTAAATATAAGTAGGTCGTATGCCCTTAAAAATGCAAAACGCTTTCAATATTTTATTTTTATTTTTAAAGTAACATTTTAATATTATCGAATAACTTATCAGCAAAATTTATAACAATGTTTTTTTTTTAATGTGTTCGAAAAAACATCTTTCTTAAGATAAATAAAAATGTACGACTTTTAATTAAATTAAATTATTAATTATTTTCTCTTAAACAAGCGCACGAAAACATATCGTGCTTAAAAGGCTACATTTTTAGAATTCTGGTTCGAAGTTAAGTCATCAAAAAAGTTCTCCGTTTTAAAATTCTCTTCATTTTATTAAAATATGAAGTGTATAAACTTTTTTTTATTAAAATTATGGAATTTGTAAGGCCCTGGAGTTCCATAAGTTTTTAAATATACTTATTTATTCTGTTGCTAAAATTGTAATTAACGCGTATAGAAATATTGCTCTTTTTTAAATTTTTTCTAAACTATGGAACTTCGTGAAGCTTTCAAACGTTTGTTCGATATTTATTTCAGATCAGTTTGGAATAAAATTATGCTTAGAATCATAAATTTATATAGTTTTGTTATCATTCAATCCGCTACTTTGTAAGCGTTCTCCTTATTTTATCTGAAACAATTTTAATTTAATAAACGGCCTTGCATTCACAAGCCTGGTTGATAAAGCCAATCTTTATACGTAATACCAATCTGCTGGAAATAATAAATAATTATTCCAACCATTGCCCGAACTCGATATGGTACGCCTAAGATTTTCTTGCTATTCTTGTGCGGTTATATGGAATCTTACGGATTTCAACGCATATATGTAAATCTTTTAAGTCAGATGATATTCTAGCATTGGGTATCAATCCGTGTTCTTTGACCCTCGCTTGTCCATTAGCTTAATATTGTACCGGTATTTTTTTTGAACTTTCTGGAATGTTGCTTATGTGACACTAAGAACCCTGAAAACAACCGCCCAATAGACTTCTTCGCAATTTTTCATGAATATAGAAAGTATATTGAACCATCAGCTTGTAAAATATCTAGAGTCTAACATCCTGATCAGCGAAAGGCAGTATGGTTTCCGTTAGTGACCTGTTGAAGTTACTCTCTGAAGATTTGTTGGGAGCAGAGGTGTGGCTCTACATATTTTGAAAGCATTTGAGAGAACTTGGCTCTGTGCACTTTGCTTTTAGTGTCGTTTTTCACTCTTCTCGATTTTTATCGAGCATTCCTAAGAATCCCACTCTTTGGGCTGTTATAGATTTATAAATTTAAAGCAAAAATAATACTCATTAATAATAACAATTTTTGCTATTTGTACCCATTGTGCAGAGAAACCTGTTGTTTTTCTATTCTCTTTAGAAATAGTTGTGAGTCTTCTTTAGATATGTATGTAACATATGTATGTGGTACTACTGATTATCTAAAAATTACTTTTTTTTCTCTTTTTTTGGCTTAAATACAAAAATAAACTTCCTTGTTTTAAAGGTAATTCACAAGCTGTACTTTTTTGTAAGGATTTTTAACTAGAATTCTTAATTCTTTAATAAAATTCTTGTTAATAACGTGATTATACTTCAGAATAATACGAATAATTTTGGATTAACCAATTTCAATAACAATGAGAGCACAGCACATTGACTGTGCGTTTGTTTGTTAACACAGTAGCACACAGAAACAAGCTGAGATTTAAGTATGACTTGTTTAGGCTTCGTGGTAAAACCTAAAGCATCCAGCTTTATATTGAACTTATCAATGCCAATATCGGGATTTTTTTTGCGTTTATATTTTTTGTTTTTTTTTTTCATATTAAGTATATTACGTATGTACGTACAAATATCTACACATGTATGTATATATGTGCTAATATTTAAGTTTGTACGTTACTTATTTACAAAATATATTGTAGGCAACCATCATCAGTAGCGTTTGAGACGGCCCAAGTCACGGTTAACATTTTAGAAAATTAAAATCAAGTTAATAAAATGAAATCTTTAATTGTCTTTGGTAAATATAATTAAGTTCTTAATAAATTATTTAAATTTTAAGCGTTTTATAAAGTGTTTAACAAAGTGGTGTTTATCAAATTATATACACTGAGCAAAATGTTTTTTTATGATATCATCGAAAGTGTTTTTGTTGAATTAAGAAAGACTTAAATTAATAAAATTAGTAAAGACTTAAAATAAAATTTCAGTTCCTGATATAGTACATCGCAATTCAAAAATTGTTCGATTTGATGATTACAAACGTTATTTTTTATGAAAATAGCAAGTTCGAAATTCTATTCGAAATCTCAAACATTGTACAAAGAATGTTTAAAGTAAAATTAAATTAAAAACTTTGTGTTTAAAAACATTTTTTAAGTACGAAATTCGAAAACAAGTCAAAAAATCAAATTTTCAAAAAATGTATACGATTTTGTTATTACGGAGGCTTTTGAAAATTCTTTCTTTGAAAAACGGAATGTTCGAAATTATGTTCGAATTTTCGAACATTATACTTAAAGTGCTTAAAACAAATATAGAAAATGTAAAAAGTTGAACTAAATTAGAAATTTTAATTTTTCATGCATTTTGTTAAGTTCGAAATTCACACACGGGTTGAACAAATTAAATTTTAAACATAATTTTATCATTTTGTTATCAGTAAAGCCTTGGAATACTTTTTCCTTGAAAATTGAATGTTCGAAATCAAGTTCGAATTTTCGAATATTAGTCAAAAAGTATATATAGGAAATGGAAATGGAAATATAAATCCGATTTTTAGTGAAATTATTGAAATAAAAATTATTTCATTACAGCTTTTCTCATCGCTGCTACCTTGGCTAGACCTCAGCGTTTTCCTACTCAACAGTTTCCTGGCCAACAGTTTCCCGTTCAACAATTTCCGGGAAATAATTTCTTCCCTGGCACCGGCAACGGTAATGGTAATGTTGTGACATCAACTGCTGCTCCAACAACCGCTGCTACAGTGACTACAGCATCGCCACAATATCTAGCCTGCCTACAGAACTGTCCCTCAACCATGGAATATAATCCAATCTGTGGTTCAGATAATCAGAATTATCATAATAATGGTCGTCTATCTTGTGCCCAACGTTGTGGTAAAGGTAAGTCGAAAATTAAAATAAAATGTTTTTAATTCCTTGAAAGTACAAAATTGAATATTTATTTTCAATATTGAAATTTGAAATTATAAAATATAATTAAAACTGTCAGCTGTGCATTGTTAATGGAGCATATTTTTGAATATTTCGTTCATTCCAGATGTTGCCGCTTTACGTCTTGGTACCTGTGCTCCTTTGTAATTCAATTAATATTTTATTAACGATATTTATTAAGAATATTCATAATTCTTCATGTGTGTTCATTTCAACTCATTTTTCCGCACACTATTTTTACAGTTTTTGTTTTTTTTTAATAAAATATGAGTATTTTTTAATTTGTTTTTTTTTTTATTTTTAATTTGCAAATTGTTTGATAAGACAGGTTAAAAGTCAAGCTTATGAAAGGCTTTTTTTCTTTGAAAAAAAAAGAAAAATTAACGTGATACTCAAAAAGATGTGTTACTTTTGTATTAAATGTTTATAAATGGCATTGCTAATATACTAACATATGTACATAATTCGTCATTACTAAACTTCAGCCAAGATTACAACCTAGCTTCTCACACCACTTATGTTGAGTGTCTTAATTTTATACATGAGTTGCGGGACCTACAATTTAATGTCGACTCCGAACCACAGATTTTCGAGAGATTTTTAGGCTGAGATTTACAGCCTACAATAACTATTGCCTGAATACACGGAAACGAGCGGCTTTAATGCAAGGCGTGACATCACATTGTCCATTTTCGAATACCGAGCACATGTTTGTTTTGTTTGCCATTTTCGTTGATATTTCAGATAAGATAGTGGTGGTGGCAGACTTTGCACTCAACAGTCGAATAGCTTCTATTAATTGTGTTTCATTTATGACTGATCACGTGCAGTTAAATATTTCAAATTTTTTGTTAAAAAATGAATGACAATCTGCCTTTTCATCTCTTTTAGTAGCAAAATATCTCTAAATACCCAGAACGCTTCTAGTCTATAAAAAAATGCTATGTATGTTATAATTAAGCATAGGGCATACATGTGTGTTTGTCTCGACCAGCTTAGCTTAGAAACTAACTAAGTAAATGCTTGTGACGTCGAAAGAATACCCCTAACGAGCACAGACCTATAAAGCGTGCTAATGTCAAGGTTTTTTCGTGCACTAACAAATACTACCTTTAAGAACATCTTCCGAATATAAAACACTTGATACAGTAGAACACATTATTCATATAAGAACCGGCAGCATAAAGGCTGTAATGTATATTTAAAGCAAAAAACCTCATTTGAATATTTTTAAACTACAAATCTATACTGATTAATGAATATTTAAGAATAAAAACAGTTATAGTAACAAATTCCTTTTATAAAAAATTCATGTTGTTGCTTTTAGATTAAATTGTGTTGCATTTATGTTTTTTTATTACTTAACAATTAAATTTAAGAGTGATACTGCGTAACAAAATTATTTACGAATGAAGACCAGTTCTGTGTCAAATAAAGATTGATTTTTTCAAAACTCGTGACTTTACTACAGGCATACTTACATACATAACATAGTTGGTGATTATAACCCTCCAGTTAGGATTACAACCTAGCTTCTCGCACCACTTATGTTGTGTGTGTTAATTTCGTACACAAGTAGCGGGACCTACAGCTTAAAGTCGACTACAAACGACAAATTTTTGAGAAACTTTTCATGACAATTTTATTTACTCTCAGAGCTTTTGCCAGAAATCTGCTGACAGAATGTCACCGAAGAAATATTTTTTCATATTTCGTTTTGTTGAAGATGTCTGCCCTGGGTTTGAACCGTAGAATCACGGTTAATAAGCCAATACACTAAATATCGCTTAGCTATTCTCAGTGAAAGCCTCATTACTCCTTTAGGCAAACTTGATGTTTTAAATCGTTTAAGCTCCCTCGATTCTGGCTGGTTTTAAAACCAGCATTCAGACAATAATGCCTTAGGATTTTATTTATCTATTAATCCTATGTATGAAGGACTCCTATAAAAGCACTCATCTCCATCCACCTCATCTTTAGAATGCGTTTCGTAGATGTATGATTATGTTTTGCCCTTAAAGCTCTTGCCACCCTACTGTCCGGTCTACATTCCCATGCACAATAAATCGAACCATTCCTTATTAATTCCAAAGGAGAAATCTATTGGTGACTGTACCAATCTCTCCCATGACGTTACTTCCAAAACTGATCCCGATGTTGCCAGTCCATCTGTATCCTCATTAGCAGAAACGTCTAACTGACCAGGTACTCAGCATAATCTAAATTGATAATCCGTCATTAGGCCGCGTAACAACCTTTTCCACTACCAGGCTGAGTGTGAATTAAAACTTGTTTGCTCAATGTCTTCAGTGCTGCTTGATTATCTACATAAATTGTCACCCTTGGGCCCGTCGGTATACGAACCTTACCGGTTTCATGGCTCTAACAATTCCTATATTCCGCTGGAATACTCTATGATTCCCCGAAATTGATTCGATACCTGTCTTCATTTTAAAGTCTGTTACGTGAAAATAGTCCAGCCATCGAAAAGTTTATCAGAATCGCGTTATAAAGTGACATGTGTTTGTGGACCATAACCTTTATAGGGTTCTGGGAAATTTCTGACTGATAACTGTATCTAATCATAAGAACGGAACGATTGAAATAAAGAGGAGCATATTTGATTCGATGCGGACTTCGTAATGGAACACGGAGTTTATTCGGTTCATATAAGTATAGAGAACTCAAATTTGAAAAAAACAATTATAGTGTGGCCGAATTTTATGTGAACAATGAATATAGTGAGTATCTATTGTATAAACAATAAAATTTTTAAATTCTCATTTAGCTAAAGAGATAATTCTTCAATGTGAAGTGAAAAAAGAAGAAAGAAGAACATCAATTTAAATGTATGACTCAATCCTCTATAAACATCTCAAAGAGAGTAAAAACGAAAGCTGATCTTACGGTATTCAAATATTAAAATCAAATTGAAGATTATCTCATGCAAAATCGCAGAAATTTACATTGAAAGATTGAGAAAAAAAAATTATTTACAAACAAAAGCTACATACATATGTGATATTTTATTTGTTCAAGAAAAAAAAAAAAAACAAAATAATTAAAAATTTTAGTAGAAAATTATTTGTGGAACTGAGCAGTTGAGCATCGTTGCTGTAAATAATTAAAAACTTGGTTAAAATTTCCTCAAAGCAATCATGACAAATCTAATGAATTTGTTTATATTGTTGGGTAATTATTATTGATAAATACAAAACAATACAATGCCTTGGTATTAACTATATTCCTTACACATACATTAGCTGTTTTCGTTGCCGGCATTCATAGCTTTCCCGATTCACGTAATCCGAATTTAGAATACGAAATAATAAATCCCAAAGATCCTCAACCGAAACCGTTAGTGTTACCGATATCAACTCCCAGAAATGTTGATATTAATACACCTCCACCACCACCTGTCGATTCGAAAACGTTTGCCTACAATCCTGTTTCAAATAGTTGGACTCGAGTCAAAGATACGGATCCTAAACCAGATGAAGGTACCCTACTTTGGAATCAAAGCAATGACAAATGGTTGACCATGGCTTTACGTTATTGAGTGAGAATTAACGATGTATGTACATACGAATGTATGTATTTTTATAATTCGAGATTATTTGTAATTAATCTTTTAGATTATATTGTATTTTAGTTGTTTGATGTCAATTTCCATAAAGAAAATATATATTCCCATACGATTTTATATAGGCAAACATGCATACACCTTTTATTTTATAAAATCTGTGGCGTTAATATTTATTGAGCATACGAACGTGTGGTAAGTTCTGCCGTCAAGAACATAGTGAACGAAACATTGGTTTTGGACACTTTATATCATCGATAGATAAAAGTCTTCAATTCTTTTTGTATAACCCATCCGGAGAGACTCCTGACCCCCGCCCCAAAGAGTGAATAACATTCATCAATGAACAACATCTTGCCTCTCTTTCGGATCCCACACAGAATTCCTTAATGGCATCGTGTGCTAATGACTATTCTATTTACTTATCAGATGTGGATACAAACGACGTATGTACTAAGATAACGGAATTTACGATTAACGGTTGCTAAATTAGCAGCATGTTATTCACTTCCTGTATTTATATTCGTATCGCTATGGTTACAAAACCCAAAATTCTTAGGGTTTTTATTTATTCTTGCAAGCAACATAGTAAAGCAGAATTTGAGAGCTCGGAACACGCTCTTTAAAGAAATTTCGATAACATCTTGAAGCATAAGTAAGGCGATTAAGGTGGTAACATCATAGAAGGTTATTGGACGGTATCTTTTCAGTCATGCTGTACCCGTTTAACAACACAATAGAGTACGCTGCAGGCCCCACAGAATAATGCGCTCCGATTCACGACTGAATGTGTTAGAATGGCAAGTGTGAATCACTTACTAGAAGTGATCAAAAAATGAAACTATACTTGGTGGCACACCACTCACTCCAATTACCAAATTGTGTTGGAAAATCCCACTGAAGTATTCCATCTGTCGTAGACTGTTTGTCAATATTAAATACACAGAAAACTCTGCGTACACGAAGTGACCAAGATGTTATATATCAGACCGTAGACGAATACTTGGTGTCGTTCCACACATCCAAATCATCAAATTGTGTTTGGAGGATCCCCCCGACGTAGTTGGTCTTACGTAAACCGATTGTAAATATTAAATGCACAGAAAGCTTTGCGACAATCGGCGGTTATGGAGGACACAAATGGGTATTAATATACTAAACGATCATCCTCCTGAGATTACTGATAGTGGGCATACAGTTAACGCAGTCCATCTTGGCCAGAGTTGATATATGGCTGAACAATCACTCTTACCTGCTGTTGAGAGAATCTTCATGATACTGTTCACTTATTTAACTGTCCTCCCTTGTGTTCGGTGGACCTATGGATGCAGGCAATCTTGGCTGGCTCAATTTTATATCTGCCAACCATGGGACATCAATTGTTTATATATTCTACCGGAAAATTCTTATAAATACAGCAGAGCTGCTGCAACGACTGCGAACATGAGTGAAAGGTAGGGCAGCGTCAGTTCTTGAGAAGAATTGGAATATTTTCAACGGAAACTTCCTTACCGCTACACTATTGGGTGATGACAAATGACAAAGCTGTCTGGATCTGTTCTGTCAATTAACAAAAGCGTGCCATCAGTTTTTCACAGACTTCGTTTATTGCAATATTTTTTTTTTATTAATTTTAAATTACAAATAAATGTTAATACTTTAATGTTTTTAAAATAATTAATTAATTAAGTTAAGAAAGGCACAATTTCCACTCATAAAAATAATACTGTTTCAGTTGCTGAACCTAAACTCTAAAAGTTCTATCGGGTCTCATGGAAGACTTTTGATCCATTAACAATTTTATGCGGCATAATTCTTCAACCGTAAACGATAGCTTTTTAGCCGTACAATCCATAAATTTATCGAACTTATCGGTCATATCCGTTATTTGTGTTTTAAGCAATTGAATTTCCGATCTTACATCCGATATGCTATTGACATGACTTTTTAGCTTAACGGCCAAATCCGTTTCACCAGCCAATATATTCGGCACATTAGTAGCGGAACGTGGTCGTAAAAGTTGTTCATTTTCGCTGCGCTGACACTCCCGCTTGTCATACAAATCCGTAACATTATTACGTAAAGGTGTACGTTCCTTACGCAATGGAGTAGTTGGCCTATGCAATGATCTTTGGAACATGGAATAGTTGCTCTCGAATTTACGCCTGCGCATACTCATATTACGATCTCTACGTTCGGCTACAAGTTTGTAAACGTTCAGTTTAATATCTTCGGGTAGTTGGCTATCGCGAGGATCATTGGGTCTTATTATGAACAGCAACTTATTGCGAGATGTTCTCAATAGAGCACTACGTTTGCAAAGTTTTAAAATTTTTGTAGGCGCACCCCTAAGTAGGCGAGAAAAGAACAAACTTTCGAGACGTGAAACCAATTCGGCTTGTCTTACCAGACGATCCAAAGTGGCAGAAACCTGTAGACCCTGAATATCACTGACCGCTAAACCCACCATAAGATTCGTTAAAATAACTGTGACCAGCAAAACGAAACTGAGAAATATAAAATGCGAGGTGACGGGATATTTCACTTTGACGTCACCATAGAATATATCTTCGAATTCCAATTCGCCCGACATCATCGTTATGGACTTTAGTAGAGACCTAAAAGTGAAAAGTATTAGTTTCCCTGCTTTATTAAAAAGCTGAAAATAAATACCAGGTAATGCTTTCAAAAGCTTTATAGTCATTGAATAACACGGAGAAGCTTAAACCAAAAGCAATCAATAAGCATATGTAGGCCAAGAGGAATTTGCCGAAATTCACCGCCACTTTGGTAAACATTTGCACATATACGCCGAATATAGGAAAACGGCCCACTAGCATCATTAGTTCCACCCAAACCAATAAAACCACTACAGCTGCGACATGATGTTGCCAGACAGGAACTTCATCTAGTTTTTCTATTGACAAAATTTCAGGAGTCTAGAGGCCAAAAAAAAAAGATTTTAAACTATCTCTACTAAGTATTAAAATTAATTGGTTTACCACACATAAAAGGACTCCAAAGATAATGGCCCACTGTAGCCAATTCTCCCAGTATTTCGCATAGCCCTGCAGACCATGAGCCATCTGAAAGCAAATTAAAACAAAATTTCTTTCCATCCTAAATTACAGAACCACTTGAAACACTTTACATACCTGAAATATTTCTTTGCCTAGTAAAATTAAGTTCAAAATAATTACGAAATAGCCCACAGTGGGTATATAGCCACGCCCAATACATTCCTTATCCTTTTCACAGCTATGGGCATAGACCCCAACAATATAGAGAGTAAACAGTATAACATAGACGGCATGATAGAACAGAGACATCAAGAAGAATTTACGTATGCGACGCCATTTCAAGAACAGAAACGTTTCACATAACGGATGCATTATGATACGCTTCTGGCCCACTTCTATAAGCGATAATAAAAGCTCGGTTTCGCCACGTTCCAAAGCGCCGGGTGGAACCAATAAACGAAAATCCAATTTAATCTCACAGTCCACATCACCAATTTCATGATCGTTCACCTTAATAGATGCATCTAATTTGGCCATTAGTTTGGGTATAATTTCGGGAGTACGGCGTACTATAAACGATAAGGCTGACACATTGCCATCCGTGCGTGCGGTTATATCGGCTCCATGTTCTAAAAAATCATAAAATTTTTTTAAATAACTTTTATCAATTTTTAGTTTTACACTCACCTATAAAAGTATAAACACAATTACTAAATTCATTTAAGGCCGCTATATGCAACGGTGTATAACCGTAATTATCAGCTTTATTAACATCGGCTCCGGCTTTCAGTAAAGTATTACAACAATCCAAACATCTAGATTGTTTGACAATGGCTGCATGTAAAGCTGTTCTACCATCACGATAAATAGCATTGACATTGGCTCCATAAGCTATAAGTAACTCTACAGTTTCCATAGATTGTGAGAGACAGGCCAAATGCAATGGAGTCTGATGACTGGCATTACGGCAGTCAACTTCGGCTCCGTGCTCCAATAGCAAGCGAACACATTCCACATAATCATTTTCAGCGGCTGGAAGTAGATTTTGTGAAATTTTATTTCTTTTCGAAAGTTTTTCAATTAAATTTAATACGACGTCAGATATTAATATCAGAACTGTATTGTGATATTCCTAGATATGTGCTAATTATAATATACTCTTTGTATGGGCGGAACCATGCTCACTATTCTAATCCTCTAGAATAGCATAGGAGATAGTACTTGCTGCGTTAAATCAAAGCTCGCTTGAGCATATAGAGTGGAACCACAAGAGGCGAAGTACCAGAACTAACTGACTTATCCGGATTAGCTGGTCTTGAAAACTGGACTTCGCATTTAGAGCGTGACTGGCTTAGAGACTAGTTTAAAATCGGTGAGTAAGTTTAATCAATTTAGTGATCGATCCGATATCTAGTAACGATGCTTTCTTTAGATTAAAGAAGTCTACCTCGACCCAAAGGCGGACGTCCGCAAATAAAGGGGCAGAGATATCCTAAGAATAAGCCTATCGGAGAAAATTCGACAGTCTATCTTATTCTCAATTTTAGAATTGTCAACTTTCACAATATTCCTTAAGTAGATCATTTCAAAGGACCTATCTGCCTTCTGAAATCTTTAAATGTGAAATTATCAATTCTTTAAGATTATAGTCAGACGTGGTATACTCAATTTGACTTAGTTTCTGTAGGCCTTGCATGGTCTTGGTATTGTAATAATTATTTCAAATGGATGGGAGGTGTTATGTGGTCTAAATATCAAGAAGAAGTGAATATCTGACCTACTGAGTCCACTATATTACTGAAATATACAAAAATTATAGACTTAATCATTCCCTACGACATATTCGGCAAAATATGAAGTCAATCAGTCAGTTTTTGTAAATCTCGGTAATTTGTTTGGATTTCTATTCCCTCTCCGAACTTTATGTCATAAAATAAATGGTCCAGTGTTAAAAAAATTTGCCAATAATAAAGAGAAAGTCTGTTGTTGATGGTTATTTTAAGAAGTTGAACGGCTAGACGTACCATTACAACCCTTTAGTAAAGATTACAACCTAGCTTATCACCCCACCTGAGTGCTGTATGCGTTAATTTAATCTATAAGTGGGGGAAATTACAGTTCTACGTCTATTCCGAACGATAGATTTGAGAAGCCTTTTCGTGACCATTAGTTTACTCTCCGATCTTTTCTCAGAATACTACTAAAGGAGGATTACCGGTAGAAGTATTATTTTTTCATAATCTTTTTTTAAGATATCCGACTTGAGATTTCAACTCTCGTAAGACAACACACTACTCACTGGTCGACCGCGGAGAAGCTATTTAATATTACTAGAAAAAGTTTAAAGTTAAAAGGAGATTATGTTGATAAAAAGAAGTTATTTTCGAAATTTATTACGTTTTGTTTTCAATGTAGGTTTATATTGGAACCGGGAGGTAGGCTTGTTTTAGATGAGAGTCCATGAAAAGTTCCTCAAATCTTTTTCGGAGTCGACATTAATTTAAAGGTCGCACCACTCATGGACAAAATTAACGCACACAATATGAGTGTTGTGAAAAACTAGGTCGTAATCCTAAATAAAGGAATTGTAAGGACCAATTAACTACGTAAACAAGTAAGAATATTAAGCGATTAATGGTTTGCAGACTTATTTTTTCTATTATTTGAATTTTTATTTATTTTTTTAGTATTATTATTATTTATTTATTATTTATTTATTGATATGAAGTATTTTATTATTAATTGCAGATATGAATTTAAAATTAATGTTTTATTTAAACATTATTCAAGTTCGGGTAATTTCAACATCCTTTTCAAAATTTTATTGTGCACAAACTATGAAAAATAATATACGCTTTTTTTCAATTCTATTGCTGGATTGTTTAATGATTTTAGATTTTTTCTAAACAAATTTTTAAAAACAAATCCGTTGATAGGTCGGTGGTCATTTCGATTGTTTCGTACGCTATACACATCAACACTTCTCTTCAAAAAAATAAATACAAAAAATGCTCATTTCATTGAAAACGCAAAAACACAAAAATATTAAATAAAATTTAGAATGTAAACACAAACACAAAAAAGAAAACAAAAATTCAATAATAATAGAATCAATTATAGCTAGAGAGAGAGACTGAGAGATGTAACACTTACCCAAATGCAATGCCGTCAATTTGCCCTCTCCAAATTGTGAGCGAACATCAGCACCATGACTCAATAAAAGTTCCACACATTTTGTATAGCCCAGAGCACAGGCAGTGTGTAAAGGAGTTTCCGTATAAACTTGAGGTGTATTTGGATCAGCACCATATTTTAGCAGAGTCTCTACACATTCCACAGCATTACGATCAATGGCAAAATGTAAAGCTGAACGTTTTTCCAACCCAATATTTATATGAGCCTTTCGTTTCAACAGCAGTAAAATGCATTCCACACTTTTTGCACTTGCTGCACAGTGTAAGGGGGAAACTTCCTTCTCAGCATCAAAACAATTGGGATCAGCACCACGATCTAGTAAAACTTTGGCAATATGAGCATTACCACGACAACAGGCAAAATGTAAAGGCGTACGGCCACGTGAATCACAACAGTTGGGATTACTGCCACAGTGATCCAGCAAATAACTGATTTGCTCTACACAGCCATACAAAGAACAGTAAAGCAATGCCAATTGGGCATCATTAGATGCCGGTTCCAATTCAGCGAATGTTCCCGTTTTAACCATTAGAAATACTTGTGCAGCATTATTAGACTGAGCCAATGTTTCCTCGATTTCCTGACTGTCCCATAAAACTTTATTTTGTTGTTGTGTTAATAAGATCTCATGGGCCTCGTCACTAAAGATGCCATCACTGTTACTTTCACTGGAAATGCTGCGCTTATCGTAGAACACCTCATTGTCAATGCCACTTTCAGAATTACGTTTTAAATCATTTTCCTTGGAAGGTGTGAAAATTAATAGAAAAAAAAACACAATCGATTTTAGAAGAGTTAAAAAAATAGGCAGAAGCTTAAAAGTATGTGTTCTTGAATGTTTTTTAAAATAATTTTAATTAAAATAGTGAAGCAGGTCGGAAATAGGGAGTAATGTGTAGAAAATTGGCTTTGATTGCCCGCAAATTTAATTTTTGTAAATAAAAATTGTTGATTTAAGCTTTGAAATTTCAGAATTAGGGTTGAAAAAGTTTAAAACGGGTTTATATTTGATTTTAACGTGGACCTATACAAACTATGAATTTGTATACAAAGTTTCCGAAGTTGACATATTAACGGTCAGATTTTGAAGGAGGTCAGAGAGCTAAAGAATTTTCAATTAATTAATGGATTCAAAATTAATTATTTTTATCTAAGTATTGTTGTTTTACTCAAGAAAAATTTAAAAAGTCAGTGGGGTCCATTCTATGTTATCAAATTTTAAAATGTTTGGAACCATCAGGATTTCTTTAAAAGGAAGGAAATTGGGTATCTCACGCACTGATATCGATGGACATTGTATTACGATTCTGCGACAATACTGAAGGTAATAAAAAGAAGTAATCTTTGCGTACTGGCATAAAAACACATAAGTGTAGCTTAAACTAGCAGTCAAATCAGCGCTAAAACGAAATATCCTTGGTGTCAAGGTAATGTTCAGAACAGGTGAACACAATAAATTCGTTTGCAGTCAGTATTTGTCGAAAATTATCCTAAATATGAGACTGAACATGAAGCCATAACTTTTTTTTGAGACCAACACTCGGGAAATGACCCGAGCACCATATTCAGGCAGCGAGAAAACAACATCAAGACAGCGTTTGACCATATGTTGCTAGTCTAGTTCGATTTTCTTCAGAATAGCGTATTCAGAATTGACTTGATTCCTTCTTGGCAAAAAAAATTAAGAGCACATCCATATAATGACAGAAAGGTAAGTAATGATCAATACTTTGAATAATTATGTATTATTTATACCCAAGTTGCACAATATAATTCCAGAAGTTGCCAAAATCACACATTTTAATTTATACAACCAATACTTTTTATTTTTTTAACTAAATTTTTAAAATAAATTCATTGTTTTTATTTATTTAGTAAATATGTATTTTTGCTTTTAATTTTAGCATTTAATTATCACAGTCCATATAGGATTAATCCCGATTTTTAATTTTCTTTTCCTTTTTATAAAATTTTTTCAGGAACATATTTTTTTAAAAATTATTAATTTTTTTATTTCGAATTTATGAACATTTTTTTTTGTTTGATTTAAAAATTCTAGGATTTTTTATTAAACCCATTACAAACTAAATTCGTTGTTTTATATTCTATGGAATGAATATTTTATTATTTAATATTTTTAATATTTTTATTTAATTTTATTTTTAAATTGACGTACTTTTAAATGTTTTTCGTTAAACATTTTCTCTGGTACATGGCTTTAATAATGAATGCTCCGTTACAATTAACAAATAATTTAACACTTACAATTATCGAAAATCGCACATTTTCCATAATCGTGAAAATATTTTCTTTTCACAATTTACAAATAAAAACAAATTTTTTGAATGATCTTTCTGTGTCTTTTCCAATTAAATTTTTCGCGAAATTCCTTTTTAAAAATACGGCCTTTTGTTGTTGTTTTTGTAATTAAATCATAAAACACAAATAGCGAATACTCATCATTTTCAATTATTTTAAATAAATAGTGAGAAGAAATCAATTCTTTTTATTTATCTGTGATTCTTGTTTTTTATTTCTTTATTGTGTTTTTTTTCTTTTTTTGTTTATTTAACAAATAATTAATTTTCAGGTTCGTTCAAGTTCAACGCTTTGGTACCGCATCTACGCTAATTCATCTATTTCGTTCTATAGTTTTACCGTTACTGATCTCTTTTTCATACGATTTCGATTATATTGAAAATTTCTTTCAATCCCATAGATTTTGAATGATTTTTCTTTATACAGTTTTAATTATTTTCTCCACTCATTCATTGTTTACTTATGTATATTTTTACTCACCAATTTCCAGATCTTCTTGGCTGGATTTTCATTTTTTTGTTGAATCGGATGGGGGGGAAGTGGATACACACATCCACAAATGTCAGCAAACAAAATTTTGGAAAACCACAACAAAAATAAGAATGAATGAAGAAAATGTGTAAATTACTTAGCCATTCTCGCAATATCCAATTAATTTGTTTATATTTTTTTGTTTATTTCCTGAAAATTGCATTTAAAATAATTAAAAGTTTATTACCGTTAAATATTCCAAATATTTTTACACACTGAAAATTTTTGAACAATCGAGGTTATTGCCAAATGAAGCCATCCATTTAGTTAGTAAATGAAATACTTATGGCTCAGCAAATAGGACTCCAAATGAGAATACAACAATACTGATTTTATTGGTCTCTTATGTATTTGTTCGATCCAAAAGCTTATCCGTATTATAGGTGTGGAGTATACATACGCTTCAGATACTTGTTTACGATATCTCGGATAGTTTTGACACTGCCACTCTATATATAGAACCTAGAAAGCTATCTTATTTAGTCTTATTTATATGTCTATTTTATTTGGTAGCGTCAGAACCGCAATTTTTAATATTGTGCTCTCAAGATAACAGAAGAAATCCACACTGACGTATAGCAGACGATACGCCAGCTTAACGGAGTTATCATCCATTAATACCTAGGATATAGCTTCGTTCATAAAACTTTCAGGCTGGTTTCCAGCTTAGGGGTGTTATGCTCTTAGTGTGCAGTCCTTGTACTGACTGACCAACTTCTTCGATGAGTTCGGTGGAATACGGTCAGTAAATGGACTGCGCTTACCTTTGGCATCACAACGGGCCGTCATGCGTGCTCAATTGAGCTTTGGTATCAAAGCTACAACTCCAACCTAACCCGACCTGACGATATATCTTTTCAGTCAGCCCCTGCAGTATCGTGTGTTTGTCATCGAAGGAATGTGCGAAAAGACAGATGTCATCTGCAAAGTCGGTGTTGCAGAAACTATCATATATGCTCCACTATATATCGCTTGGGGCTTTAATATCCGTTTTAGTCACCACTGAATCTATCAGAAATTGAAGAGAGCATACAACTTTTCAGTTCCATTAAAGCTGTCTCGACTGGTTACATTCCTGTGTAATTCACGAATTAGGTAATGAGCTGATGCCCAGATCGTGCTACGTGAAACAGCATCGCTTAATACCAATATAATATGGCTGGCGCTAGTAAACATGACAGTCCCAGCAGTTATTATTAACGTATTGAAAGTACAAAATGTTAAGGGTAATGAGGATATGTACTGCGGAAATATTAGCGAATTTTTTAAGACTTAAAGTCGGTTCTTGGGTTTCAAGAATTTAGCTATCATCCCCACAAGTAAATTTTTATTTATAAAGACTCCAAGTAGAAGTTCTTCGCTCTTGTCTCTTCGTCTCACAATAAGTTTTGATTGTTAATTACTCTATAAATAGGCCCACTAATGTAAAACAAAAAACAAATATTATTACAATAGAAAAATATAGTAAACCATGATCCATGATAGTTAACCATGATCCATATTTAAAAGTAAAAATTTTTATCATATAATTAGAGTCTACTCAAATCAATAAAAAGAAGACGGTGTTCAAAAATAAGATTTCAAGCAGATGTTTTTTTAGTCTATGTATACTACATATTGTAGTACATATGTTTCTAGTTACGCACATATCTATTAATTTAAGGGTTGTTTTGAACGACATTTTTAGACATAAAATTTTGAAACCCTTAAGTAAAGAATATACATTTTGGAATATTTACTACTATGTATGTATTCCCAAGGTCATCGAATTTAACAGCAACATTGTGTTCAACTACCTAAAGGGATTGCTACAGTTTTTAAACATACATATTTACATGTATACAGTTTTGTAAAACGATCGTATAAAAGAACTTCATCTACGGAATCCTTTTGAATTTATTTTGTATTTAATGAAAACGTGTTTTCGAAGCCTATCGAATATAATACTAAAAAATTCCCACGGTTCCCAAATATTTGTATGCTGCCCAGTGTTGAAAAATTCAGTACTTTTTTCATCAAATTCGTTTTTGTTCGTTCAAAAAATAAATATATATTGTAATAAATAATTCGCACATTCTTTTTCCGTTTCCGGGTTTATTAAGTAAAAATTAAGAAAGCAAAAAAATTTAATATTTAAAATTTTTTTATGTTTGTAGTTGTGGTGAGTTTTTACAAAATGTGGTGAATTTTTATCCGGTGTGGCGAATAAAATCGAAGTCTGGTGAGTTCTTCCAAAATGTGGTGAATTTATCCGGTTTGGTGAATTATACCGTTAGAGAACGGCAATTTAAAATTTGTCTATATTTAAAATTATAAAAGGAAAATTAACGCATGTTCTATTTTCCATAATAATTTATAAATCTTTCAGAATTACATTTAGTGGTAGAACATTATCTACAGAAAGAATCCTTTTGAATTTATTTTGTATTTATTGAAAACGTGTTTTCCCAGCCTATCGAACAAACTAAACAATTCTCACGGTTTCCAAATATTCTACATATTGTTAATGTAGCAACGACTTTTTAAAGCTAACTAAACACAGCCATACCCCGAACGAACAATGGAGAAGAAAAAGTTGAAAATATACAAAAAAATTTAAATTTAAAACCCGGTGCAATATTTGTCAGACACAATTAAGGCATATTTTTGAAGAATTTCAAAAGAACTGGTTTAAAATTAAGGTTTGCATGGTTTAGGTAAACATTTTATACAATAAAAATTTAAAATTTTCTTTAACAATAAACAGAAAATGGTGATTAAAGTACCCAGGTACCTGGATGTTATTTGGTTAAGAATACATTGGGGTGGAAATCTGGGACTATAAAAGAGAGACACACTGACGGAACGGTATTCAGTCGTTGGCAAATCGTTGAGTCGTGTGTATCGTGCTTGAGCAGTTATTCTTGCAGTAGTGTTGCAAAGTGTAGAGAATAAAAGTTAGCTGAATTACCTTGAAAAGGTGTGTGTGTAATTGTAAAAGAAAACCAAAAAAAGTGTAAATATATATATTTTTATTATTAAAAATTAACAAAATGGTAGCCATTTACAATGTTGAAGACGATTATGGCCAAAATCCCAAAACTTTGGGAGATTGGGTGAAAAATTTCCGTTTAAAAAAAATGCAAATGAAACGTAAAATACGTTCGGGTGGCGGATTACGTGTCTGCGCCATTTTGTCGACTGCACTGATGTCGGCCGAATTAGAATTGCGCCGTAAGCAACAAGAACGTTTTCAAAAATGGTTAGAATTTCAAACAAAAATCAATAAAAACCATGAATTACAACCAAATTCCGTATTACGTCAGCAACACAAGACTCCAGCCGAAGATGAAGCAGGCGACCGAGATATGGTATTGATTGCGAATCGTCAACATCATTACGAAGAGAAGAGCTGCTGCAAACAAAGTGAAGAAATTAACAAATTGTGGAAATGTGAACTAAGTGAATTAGATAATTTTATGCGCAGTATTAGTAGTAGTTGCAATAATGAAAACAACAACTGCGACAGTAGTGATACCATTGGGGCCTTTAGAAAAAAAGACACTTACCGAGAAAACTTTGCCCATACACAATCCATAGAAGTGACCAGTTAGTGTTTAAGTATTATAATTAAAGAGAGAGACTTTCCAAAAGATTGATTATATTAAAAATTCTTTTAAGTAGCATGAAATTTATATTGTGATAAAAATGTAAAAAATATTTGTATTTGAGTTATATTACGAAAGTTTTTCCATTTACAGTCCGTTGGGACCTTTGTCTTGTATTTGTAAATCAACACAAAATCCCAAGCCATGAGTGGTGGATAAAGTCGAAAGTGGCCATGCGTATTGCACAAAAGGGTGATACACTGAACAAAGACATGGTCTTTCAGCTAAAATATGTCAACGACTGGTTTTGGAAAACATGAGAGTCATAATCGGTTTGTAGATTTTTCTTTATTTTCATTTCATAGTATATTTATTCTGTAGAACAGAAATTCTAGAAAACAATGAATGTTGATTACTCATCAAAAGATGAAAGCGCACGTACGCCATTTTGTATGTATAACAAAAAAAAACTATTTCAACGTTTCAAAACACTGATTAAATAAAGAAAATATCGTAACGAAAAAAAGAAACAACATGAAAAAAATAGAGAGATCTAATTTTCTCTCACTCTGTGCCTATGCGAGTGTGTATGTATTCATTGGAAAACGTTTCAAAATACGTTTCACAACACTGACCTTACAAAAATTAAATTTGTAGAGAAAAAAAACAAAGAAACAAATATGGCGTCCGTGTAGTAGTGTTTTTCTGTACCTAGTTTTGCATGAGTAATCATATTTCATTTAAATATTTTGAGGAAATTTGTATTGTAAATGAATGTGTACTAAAATTTTTTTATTTATGATTCATATTGAATTACCTAATGTAATGTAAGAAAATAGTTAAAATTTGTGTAAAAAAATATTTGATGAAAAAAGAAAAAAACTTGATAAATTTAAATTAATAAATCGCCTTTATTAATGGATTATAAAAATACAAAAAAATACGAATATGTCTTATTATTTCTCACACAAAAAGCAACCAAATATGCCTAAATGCAAATTTTATTTTCCAGTGTGGGTAAATGGTGATAACATAACCTCATCCTCATGTAAAACTCTAAAAATGCACGCTTCTTCCTCCTGAACAGCAGTTGAAGTGAGAAGATGTTTAAAGTACGCACAAAAACCGAACCAAACCAATAGAAAATTTTGAAGTGACGTGAGTGAGCTGAGTGAGTCCAAAAAATCATCTCTTATTTTACCAACAAAGCACCAGTTTTTGTTACTCCCTAAACTACACCCGTAAGCAAATTCTACACATTTTCGAATAACAACTCGTTCTTCTCGTAATGGTCGTATGGGCAGCTGTTCGTTCTTCTGGAATTTTGCTTACCACACACCACCATCAACTAAAACAACAACAACACGTTGGCTAACGAAGTTGAAGGTTGGAGAGAGTTGTCGCTCGTCACCATTTCAGTTAACTCATTACAAAAATTTGCAGCGAATCGATTTCCCTGAGATATTACACTCTTCTTTGGTATTTATGAAATCTTGTGTTATAAAAACTATGCATTTTTCCCAAAAAAATTTCAGTACAACTGGCTGCTGCATTTCGTAATTCCGTTGACCCAAAAAATCGAAAGTTTTTTACTCCTTGTTCTTCTGTTCTACTACTTTTGTAATCGCCATAATCGAAGGGCTGGTGAAATATTGGGCTGTTGCGTAAGCGATATTATCACATTTCTTACAATTAATCATATACTTTTAGGAATGATATCGTAAATTCATCCTAGACCACACAGAAATTCTTAACATGTCTTGGAAGCGTTTTAACAGAGTACAAAAAAGCCATTGTTGTTAAACTACTGGCAAGATTTAAACAAAACTTTTTTAACATTAAAACATCTCAATATCGGACAAAATTACTATAAAAATCTCAATTTTAGGAATGATATCGTAATAGTGTATTTAAATCCATTGGAGCGACTACATCCATTGTTGCTTAATTGGAAGAAACTAAAGGTACTTGTAAACAACTACATCCATTGTTGTTTACCGTGGACGACCAAATACATAGAACTTGTTGGACACACAAAAAAGGGCACGCATCTAGGGGCAAATCCTTAACCGCTCTTCTGCCAGCAAAAAGATCAAACAACAACGTTTGTAAGGCGATTATTTTTATACATAAACACTTCTAAATTTTTAGCATTATGACTCAGTTGAACGGTACCTGAGCATAATATGTGTGTGTAGCCTAAATTTGTATCTTGAGAGGGGAAAAAAGCGAACGATTTTATTTTTCACTGTATGACGGAGAACACAATGTGTTTGACGCGAAAAAGTGTAAGACTTTGAAATTTATTTCTCCCACTAATCCGATTTTTACAGACAACAAATCAAGCCATAAAAAAATAATGGAAAATACATTTGGAACTTTGAAAGAGTTATGTAGACTTCTTGGTATTCTTGCTTACTGATAAGCATCAGCTACTTTTTCAAAACATAATTATTGTGCTGATGAAGTGTAAGAACTTGAAATTGTTTCTACCACTAATCACATTTTTACAGACAACAAATCACAATTTTGGATATTCGAAGGATTTTGAGTTTGCTTTTCTGCGCGCTTACTGCATTCTGTATGACATTTTCGCTTATGTGGACCAAATTTCTTAAGCAAACAGTAAGAAAACAATGGAATTGTTTTTACAATTAATCAAATTTTTACAGACATAAAAAACAAATCAAGCGCCGGCCTCACTTCTGTGGCAACCTCTTGATATTAAGACAGTTGGCCATTTTGTATTGCGGCTTCTCTCCTAAATTGTAATTGGAAAAGCTTTTGAACGACGAGTATTGTCTGTCCTTAACATTGTGGAACTAATTCTAATGCACTACGAATATATTTATGAAACACAGGCAATTTGACATTTTGAAAAACCAAAACAACAAATTTCAGTTTGATTTTTAGCATTATGGACTCAGTTGATCCGTGCCTGAGCCATAATATAATTTGTGGTCGATGGCGGTTTTTATTACGGGGATGATAAAGACTGTACAGGCAAGTGATGGAATTTAAAATCACATTTTGAACTCTGCTGAACATGCCAAGCGAAATGACCGTTTTCTGTTACAACGCCAAGACTTCACTTTTAGCGGAAAATTTATAAAACAGGTGTGAAATTTTACAAATCGCAAAAATTTTCTAAAATTTTAGCATTATGGACTCAGTTGATCCGTGCCTGAGCCATAATATGATTGTGAAGTATTGATCCTTATTGTCACCGAATATATTGCTGATGAGTTAGTTGCGAGGATACACAGACTCTTACAAAATATGCAGACAGGTGATGAAATTTAGAAATCACAATTCCGTTTTTAATTTTTAGCATTAAGGACTGCGTCTATCGCTACCTCTGATCCATAATATGTGGTAACATCGAAGTTTGGCGGCCAAGCTTTCAACTACAATTAGAAATACACAGGCAGGTGTTAAATTTTACAAATCGAAAACTCTGTTACTTAAATTTTAGCATTATGGACTCAGTTGATCAGTGCCCGAGTCATAATATGTATACTTATCTACCTAAGGGCGCCTTAACTATGTGGCTGTTTCAGTTTTAAGGAGAAAATAAAATCAACATTTCCATCAAAATACCAATAAATACACAGGCAGGTGTGTTACATTTATATATAAAGCAAAAAACTTTGATTTTTAGCACAATGGACTCAGTTGATCCGTGCCTGAGCCTTTGTAATTTGGATAAAGTAATGCGATTGACATTTTGGAGGAACGTACAGTGTATTGTTCTCTTGGTGTTGGGTTTCTCTTGTAACTAGAACCTCTGAACCTATCGGTCTTGAAGTGTAAGAAAGCAATGAAATTGTTTTTATCACTAACAAAATTTTTACAGAAAAATTTTAAACTGCTAAGCCGACGACAGACAGACAGTGTTACTGTTTTGCTATTACTTGCTATATTAGTAATCCTGCATTACTTGGTGTATTATACAATATTTGGACCCCCCCCCCTTGCTTTCAAAGAGGAGATTTCAAACGTGTAAGGAATTCTTAAAATATTTTTTTTTTACTAATGCAATTACAACTGGACTCCATATAAATTTTACAACTCCCGCGCTTGATAAGCCAATTGCCGTCGATACTAATGAGGTGTGACGGCGTCTCCATTGCTAACAGAATTTTTGTTTTTATACATTTTAGCTGCAACTGCAACTCAGAACATAACTTAATTAAAATGAAAAACTACTCGTATTTGAAGTGGCGTACCCAAGTAAGCTGCATGTCGATTTAATTAATAAAACTCGCTTCTTTGAAGGATTTTATAACTTTCCGCAGTAATTCACGTAATCGTATAATCGTAAGGACAATGATATTTTAAATCATTTTAACATCTCAGCATATTAAGTTTATTTGTTTCGTACCCTAGCAATTTAGCTAGGTCATCGCTATACTAATACTTTGAACGTTTTGTAATTTGTAGAGCAGAAAAAAAATGTTGGATTGCTGCCATTCGAATATGAGAATTTCACGTTCCATTACTCTTCATGCCATTATATATATGCATACATACAGACAACGTTAGAAAGTAAGAAAACATCAATTTGTTTTCTAATCCATATTTGCATTTTGCAGGCTCTTAAGCTATAATTCAGCAATTATCTGTCTATTTTATGTATTTGTTTTATAACTACTACGCTCTTTGATTTTAAAGAAAGCTGCGCTGTGTGTGAACATCTTTGTTAATACTTTTCAGTACGTAAGAATGTTTTTCGAATTTTGTACAACTAATACCCCATTTTACAGGCAAGCAAATCAAATCAGCATGTGACTTAACCATAGACTGCAGTGAACCTTCATATCTTTTTCTATCATCATATTGTTTTTGTCTGCCAAATCTATTTTTCTGTAGTTACTGATTGAAGAGAGATTAAACGAAGATGATCGCTCTCTGGGTTCATAAAACTCCTGATCCTCTCCAACAAGCACACTCCACCACATGCACCCAAAAGCAATTTGAATATCGCTCAACAATCCTAATGGCTGAAAGAGAATATTACGCAAGTTCACAAGTGTAAATAAAAAATAATACCAGTAAGCTAAGGGAATCGCAATTATGATATTTTGCAATATCGTAACCAACCCGTGGTGTTGATGATGAAATCGTACCTTACACTTCACCACAAATCACACATTCGTTTGCCAACGAAAACAGTGCAGAGCTATAGCTGATACATGTTTCACGAATGTGTCTCACCACGTAAGATCTTATTTATTGCCAGACCTCTTGAATTATAATGATTTTTACAGATCAAGAGAGAGTCGTTTGTTTTTTGATGTTTTAAATAGAAAAACAAATTTCATATCACCACTCAAAACGATGATGATGATGATGTGATTAGACTTGGCGCTTAAAATCACAAGCACTCTAAAAATAAAGCTAAGGGAATCGCTAATATTTTTTGTGACAATAACTGCAGCCACATCAGCCGCAGCAGCAGCAAAAGCAGTCATCACTAATGATACATTTATATTTGTATGTATACGTGTGCGTGTGTGTTAACGTATTGAATAGAAAAAGAAAAAGCTCCTGGCAATTTCAGTTTATTATTTTGCGACCACAGTGTAAAAGTCTTAAAACTACCGCATACTGTATTGTAAGCTTACGTTTATTAGCACTTTATTTAACTCTCTCATACTCTTTGAACATAATACCGAAGCATCATTATATCTGCAGAACACAAAAACCACCAACCCACCAAAAAAATAAAACCCATTCTCAAAAAAGAAGCTTAAAATGCTAAGGGAATCGCAATGTTATTAAATAACGATGTTGAAATCTGGTGGCTCTTGTTGTAACACTCGAATTTGAAATTGAACCAAACAAATATAACCTTTAACCAACCCACCACCCTTACTTAATCCAAAGACAATGAATGATAAAACGATAAACGAATAACCACAAAAACAAATGTAAGCTAAAGACACCAACAACAAATCATCACTAACGCTAAGAATTCTTTTTACAGATTTTTTTACAGAGAAATAACTATCGTATGCATTAATGCATTATAATACAAGCTAATGAAATAATTGCTAAGGGAATCGCAGCAAATATAGATAAGTTATGTATATACGTATATAAATAAATATATAAATGCACGCTCGAAGAATCGTTGGAACAGGGTGGTAGAATACGCCCTCACCCACCCAAACACATTATCTATCATCTTCATAAGTTGTGAGTTTAGTTAAGTATATATACTTATATATGGCAATTGAATACTATTCAACTCTGGACGAATTTATATCTACTTTACAACTGTGAAATATGTATGTATGTAAGTGTTATTGTTTTCTTATTTGATAGTTTTATATTGTTTTTTTGTTGCCTATGTTAACAACATATGACGATGGATTGAGATCGTAATCTTTTATCATTTTTCGTATGACATATTTTATTACAACTGGAACTTTGAAATTCAAAGATCATGAGGCATATATTAATTATAATTTGCGATTTGATCATTGTTCGTCTATAATTCAGTTTCTCTTGCCCAAACGAATTGACTGAAAACTTTGACGAGATCATAAGAAAACATATTGATATGTATACTGCTATATACTGATCGTTTCAATTTAATCCAGTTTAATATTGCTGATTAAAAGATTAACTATCTGATAATTATCTTTCATTTGTAATTACTATTGGCCTTATAAAACATTTTTTAAATTGTTCAAACTATAGATATACAGTAACAACACACAAATGCACTAAAGTAGCATGAAACTTACAACTATTTTACATACAAGTGGTAGTCAACAAAGATTTATTGCTATAGTAAATGGTGTGTCACATATTATGCTACTCACAACTGATGTACGGTTTGGTTGCTATGTGGTGGTCGCAAATTAAACTAAAGCCAGTAAGAGCAAGGAGAGAGAGAGAGCTGAATAACTTCAGGCAGTAACGTCGTTGTTTTTTGTTTTACTATTTTCTACTACTACGTTTTATTTGTGTGCTCTTTTATCATTTTTTTTATAGGCTTTTGTTACCATTATTCTCTGTACCTCAATATACACAAGTTTTGGGACAAGATACAATGGAAAATGCCTTGCTGGAGATGTGATGGCATTCTAACTACAGCTCCATGATTTTCCTTTTTCTTTTCTTTCATTTTTTTTCTGTTTGTGTTTTGTTCTTTTGCTTCTCTAACTTTTTTTATAGCTCTTATGCCTCAGTTGATCGGTGCCTGGGCATAACTAAATTACTAATAATGTGAGCTTCATTGCTTCATTTTGACGATAATGAGGAGGAGGAGAAGAAAAATAAGGTTATGACAACTATAGTCGGGACCTGTTTCCATTTTCTTCTTTCTTTTTTTGTTTTTGTTTCCGTTTTGTTTTTCTTCTTCGTTTTCTCCTTTTTCTATAACATCTTTTTAGCGTATGTCACAGTTGATCGGTGCCTGTGCATACATCAAGATAAAAACCACTGAGAGAGAGATAATGACATTGATAATGAATATTTAGCTTATGAGCAATGAGATCGGGGTCTTTTTAGTGGACAAGATTTTTCTCTGGGATTATTTTTTTCCATTATTTTTTTTTTTTTATTAAAATCTGTTTTAGCAATATGCCACAGTTGATCGGTACCTGTGCATATACAATTTATTATCAAGCCAGTGTGAAACAGAGGGGGACAGACACACATTAGAAGATGTAATAAAGCAAATGAGAACTAGATCCATCCGTACTTATCTATCTATCTAGAGGACAAGATTCTTTTTTCTCTCTTGTTTTTCGTTTCCTATCCTTTTATTATAATTTCGTTTTTATAGCATTATGACACAGTTGATCGGTGCCTGTGCATAATCAATTATAAACCGCAGGGTGAAAGAGGAAAACAAACTACTGAATACGATGAATTCAATTCGGAGAATGGTTCTACTCGTCGACGTCTTTCGTTTTTCTTTCTTTTTTTGTATCATATGTTTTTAGCATTATGACACAGTTGAACGGTTCCTGTGCATAATTTTCTATTTATTGAAGGGAGGCTTTCTGTCAAAACGTAACGAAAATATAAAGACGAAGCATGTGAGACAACGTGGTCTTTAATAAGAGAGAGGCTTAACCGGAAAGAAGACATCTTTTTCGTTTCTGTTTTTGTTCTCTTTTTTGTGTGTTTTTGTTGCCAATTTTTTTTTCTTTGAAGACCATTGTGGAAACAGTTTCAAAATCAGAAAATTGCGAAGTTAATTTGGTTGGCAGACTTACCATATTATAAAGACAGAGACCGCCGAGAGCTCTACAAAGGGAGAAGAAGAATGAAGAAGAAGAAGCTTTAATTCTTAGCTGCTTGAGCGACTACAGCCATTGTTGACTCGACAGCCGGCCGGGCAACGTTGTTTAAATTGAATTTGTTAAAAGAAAAAACAGGTTATTTTTTTATTTCAATTCCTCCTCGCTAATCCGTATCATTTACAGGCATTTGTTGTTTCCTAATTCTTCCTACCAAGCTTTAATAACTGTAATGTGAATATCATTTTCCTAACCATCACTACAAACACAAAAATTTATCTCTCTATCCATCTACTATCTACAAATATCGTTAAAGGGAATCTATACGATACAACAACTCAGCAGGGCCTTCATAAGTATATAAAACGACAACGCAAAACAAATGTTTCTTAAAAGGGAATCCAGAAACTCGGCGCCCATTTTATTTTTCTATTCTAACTTTTTTCCCCCACAACTATTTTTTTCTAATATGATTTGCTATGTATGTAATTTGAAGTTTTTTTTTTTTACTTAAATGTAGAAGAAAAGTTCTATTGTTAAGTGATTCTGATTTAAGAAAGAGCCAACAAACAAATGTAAATTGAATTTACCAAACAAGAACAGAATCAATTGATTTGAAATTGTATACGTTTAAGAAAAAAAAAAATAGAAAGAAATTTAAGAAAAAATGAAAAACACAAATAGAAATATCCCCTCAAATGTTTTGTAAACGAAAAATACTAAATTTCCATTTAAATCCTGTCAATAGTTATAAAAACAATTACATAATCTTACCTTTTTTTTGTTATAAAATATTCTCAATTTTTTCTAAATTGTAATTGATTTTGTTAAAACAAAAGTGTATTCTATTCTATTCGTTAAACTCATGTGTAGTAAAGAGATTTACATGTAAAGATGCTTAGAATTAACAACAATTTTTTTTCTTTTTTGTTAAATATTGCTCTGTAAAATATTTAGTAGATTTTTTTTATTGTTTTTGTTGTAAATGTTAATTTTATATTATTCTTGTAACATGTATTAGAAATTTTGATAAATTTTACCTTAATTATGTAATTGAAATTCAACTGCCCGGGGAATATTACACACACAACCAATATGTAATGTGATCCAAACGGATGTACGTACCCTGAGTAGAAAGAATATTACAAACATTTGAGAGCGATGAACGCACGTAGCAGTTTAGCAGTTTCTTACTTTGAGTGTGAGTCTGTGGATGCCAAGTTAAACGATAAGAGAGCCTATTAGTTCTAGGAGAGAGAGAGAGAGGGATTTTGCCATGCGTAAACAACTATTAACTTCAATGACAACAATCCGTGTCTGGTTAGATAAAGAAACATTCGAGGGTTTTGCGCTAAAAGCCATCGCAACATACAGATCGAGGAGCTTAGTAAACCTCTTCCATGTTATCACAATATGGAAAGAGTACGATTTTTTGCAACAAACATAACAACAAGTTCCAATCAACTGGGCGGCCATGGTGTTTTACACACGTAGTCTACAATCAAAATTAAGCTGTTTAATAACCAGCTTTAACTTTTACTGTTCGTAACCATGGTGTTGTCGTCCAATATTAAATGTGTCAACAGATCAGAAATATCCTAAACATCGTTAACAAACGCCTTAAGTAACACAATAGCTACACTAACCACTACTACCTACTACACCTATTTAGAATCCATATATTCTTCTCAACGCACATCTAAATGAAGAAGAGACGTATATATATACATTACATATGTATATCATATCTTCGATTCAAAAGAAAATAAGATGTGAATCCAACAACTGCAATCAAGTTTTATTTCTTGTTTTTTAAATCAAGAGAAGAACTTTTCAAACCTTCTATACTTGCAAGCAGCTAACAATCGTAGAAACATACTTGCAACAACTTTTAAAGGTCATAAGCCCTTTCTAAAAACAAAAACCTTAAGATCATTCAATTACTCGTAACACCAAAATGTATCTTTCACTGGGCACACCAACTTCGATCAAAATACAGAACGAGTTTTTGATGTGATCGTCTAAATGCGTTTGACAAAAAACAAACAAACCAAACTTTGATTGGAACATAGCTTTCAAGAACTAAGACCATCATCTTCTAGATCTGTACTACGAGGCGCGTGTTACACTGTGAACTACTGTTACATCCTTAGCAAATAGAATATCTGAGTTGTTCTTTTAATATCGACTGACTGATTAGCAATCAAGAGAGAGAGAGAGAGATGTATTTAAAAAAGGGCTGTTGTAAAATCATCATCATTTCTAACTAAAGAATCTTACTGAAACACGTTTATCAATCAATAATGAGTTATTGCCAAAAAAAATCATCGTGTCCTGTCATCATTAATCATCATCATTATGCTACCAAAATTTGATTGCGATGATTTATTGAAACAATACTACAAAAACTACGATTGCAAAGCGAATTGTCACACGGCTCTTAGATCAGTAATATCTCGATTCCATGCAATAATAGAGCAGATTCTCAGTTTGAGGAGTGCTTACATAAAAGACAACACGAACGAACGAGACTTGAAATCAACGTATATTATCGAATTGAAGAAGAATCTGATGTGCGAGTTCGCTTTGAAATTAGAAATTCGAAAATGCTATCTTCAACCCCCTGGCCTGGCCTGCTTTGCAATCGATCCTTAAACAGGCTTTTTGAGGCTGTTTATGTTTTTTTATTTACTAAAGCGTCACACCTTTTCTGCTACAACCTTCGGTAAACACTTTCCTTTCCTGGGATCAGAGCTTTTGAAAGTCATCTATCTAAGCATTTGTACTAAGATGTTTCGTTTTGAAAACTTGCGACCAGTCCTTGTTTTGATTCGTTAGAGGAGGTGAATATCTGTCTTCAAATTCTATGGGGAAGAATATCCATTTGTCTTCAGCGAAAACAAAGTCATCACTAAAGTCAACAGCAATCATCATAATCGAATATGTATGACAAAAACAACAACAACATCAACAACAACAACATCATCATTGACAACATTACAATCAATACGTATTGACGGCAGCGTGGGACTACCAATGTTTTGACGGCGGCGTTGGACTACCAATCTTTTGACTGCGGCGTGGGACTACCAATCTTTTGACTGCGGCGTGGGACTACCAATCTTTTGACTGCGGCGTGGGACTACCAATCTTTTGACTGCGGCGTGGACTACCAAATTTTGACGGCAGCATGGGAGTACCAATCTTTTGACGGCAGCGTGGGACTACCAATGCTTTGACGGCAGCGAGGGACTACCTACGTTTTGACGGCAGCGTGGGACTATCAAGTTCAGACGGCAGCGTGGGACTACCAATGTATTGACGGCAGCGAGGGACTTATCGTATTGATTGCGGACTTCGACGGATGGTGTTGCAGTTTATATAGGGTCTTCGTTGTTTAGCAGATCTCATCCAAATTCTGGCTGCGGCGAGGGACTTCCAAGTGTTGACTGCGGCGTGGGATACCAAGTATTGACTGCGGCGTGGGATACCAAGTATTGACTGCGGCGTGGGATTCCAAGTGTTGACTGCGGCGTGGGATTCCAAGTGTTGACTGCGGCGTGGGATTCCAAGTGTTGACTGCGGCGTGGGATACCAAGTGTTGACTGCGGCGTGGGATACCAAGTGTTGACTGCGGCGTGGGATACCAAGTGTTGACTGCGGCGTGGGATACCAAGTGTTGACTGCGGCGTGGGATACCAAGTGTTGACTGCGGCGTGGGATACCAAGTGTTGACTGCAGCGTGGGATTCCAAGTATTGACTGCGGCGTGGGATCATTTCGGGCCGACTTTTCTTTATCTTCTCATAATAATTTTTTCCATCCATTATTATTCGCTTTCATCAAATTAGGATGGTTTTTTACTTTGGACGAAGTCATCTTTTGTTTTGTTGAAGCTTGACTTTTAAAGATTGATTTATTTATTCATCGACTCCTGCGAAATTGTGTAGAATTTGTATTTGTCTAATCATTCTAATTTCATTTTAAATATTCCAATTATCATCATCCATTGAATCATTTACAAAACAATTTATAATACTTTTTGGTTGAACATTGTTAAATAAAAACTTGTTGTTTGAAAAAATGTTTTAAGAAAATAGAAAAGAATCGTTTTCATTGCAATTAATTATATAGAAAGAATTTGAATTTTTAATAAATTTAATGTTTGTTTGAAAAGAAAAAAAAAATCAAATATGCAGTGTTTTATTATTTGAAAACAAAAACAAAATTAATATAGAAATATTAAGTAAAACTTAAAATACAAAATAAAAATACTTATTGAAAACAAAATTTATATTAAATGTGTTCTTATTTATAAAATCAAAAATAGTGATCGTTGGTTCATCCCACCAGCTTAAAGCTGTCGTATGCATTGGTATGCTAAATCCCTTTTTTATAATAGACTAGCCAAACCGAACGTACTTCCTCCAATAGCGTTTATTTGAGTAGATATTTCCCACATAAGTTGTGTTAGTCGATTCAGATGTAAATTATTATAAGCCGAACGACATCATCAGATTTATTATGCACAGCATGGATAGTAATCAATTACTGATTGGACTATTTATAGTATCGTGGACATCTTTTGGATTAAAAAATGTTAATTTGAAAGTAAAAAATCTATGAAATTATACAAGGACTCGAAATACTAACTCTTATGTGAGACCGACGAATAGATTATAACTCTTTGATGACGGTTGGCACTAAAGTCTGGTTACTGTTCGCAATAGACCCACAAATGCATGAGTCTTCCTTAGCTAGTGATATAGAAGGGTTCACTTTGAGGCACATGGACCATGGTAAGATCATTAAGGTAATTTATAGGTTAACTTTATACTCACTTCCTATAAACAAGTTCACCAGCGATCGAGTTACAAGTTTTAAAAGAGATTAAGTAACGAATTCAGAGTTTTATAATGACTCGTTCAAACATTAAAGTTTACTGACCACCATAAATGTGTTTGCCCGGTTTTCACCTTTGAAAACTTCTACATTAACTAGCTTAACAGAACTACAACAATAAATGAATTCTGTCGTCATCATATTATATGTAAACAATTTGGTGTAATTTCGATCACCTATGTAACTTTCTTCTCAGAGCTTAGTTGTTTAAAAGCTCAATTAGAGAGCTTTTAATGTTTACACATGCCTTAAAAGTTCTTCGAAGAGTGTTTACAACAGACCGCATTTCAAAAAAAGCTTTTTTTATTACAAAATTAAAGTAAACCGTTTTTTTTTTTTCATTGAAACATTTTTATTTTATAATCAAGGCCCGAGTTATATAGAACTCAATGAAGAATAGTTTGATTAATAGACGATTTCGGAATTCAACAACAATACAATACACTTTTTGTTACGGTGTCAGAGAGTCAGATTTTAATGAATAATAATTATCCTTTCGTTTCTACACCTCGGTGTCGGTAGTTATTACAACTGACGATTTATTTCAAAAGCTTTATTTAGACCGTCGACATTCACTCAAGTTAGCAGCACTATTTTGCACGTGTTTTGTAATTTTGCAAGTGAAACCATTTTATAAATTTCTTTTCTATAATTATTATTTCAAATATATTTTGCTAAAAAGAATCTTAAAAATATGTGTTTAAAAGAGTAAATCTAATTGAAAAAGTAAAATGAGTGTAATGGTGAAGATCAATTTGTTGCTTAAATATTACGCCAATGAGGCCAGGTTTTAATTTCATTAAATAGTTGAGTGCCGGGGCAGGAAGTGGCCTTTGTTTGGCGATGGCCCAATAAAGTGTAATTTTCCTTCAAATAACCACGACTAACGGCTTCGGCTATTAAATCTTTAGCATTTTGCAACATTTGATTCGAAGGCTTTGTGTCTAAAAGATAAGATAAGAATTAACAAGTGACTAGAATAGAAGATGCTTAGAAGAGACATACTTTCAAAATTGCCCAAAAATACAATGCCAATGCTGTTGCGATTATAGTTGGGGGCATGTGAACCTTGATAGCCCCAGCCTCTGCCTTCATAGATATTGCCGTCGCCGCCAATAATGAAATTATAGCCGATGTCACTAAAGCTGCGGCGTCCCTTATGATCGCTTTGTATATTTTTAATTAGCCTTTGGCAAGCACTCTCTGTGTTACAGCCATTGGGATTATCCGAATGATGTATAATGACATAATCGACAGCACCGTTGATACGTGCTGGGGAACGGGCAGCAACCGCACCCCAGCTACTACGTGGCTTGATTGTAACGCCCATGCAAGCAGGTAAGACTAAAATTTATTTTCAATTTATATTTTATTATTAAGTTTTAATTATATTTTTTATAGTTTTCATATATAATTTCCTTACCCAAGGCTATTAAAGCAATCACTTTTATTAAGTTTGCCATTCTGTATGTTTAAAGAAAAAATTTATTTTCCCTTGTGGTCTCTGGTGGTTTTAGTTCAAGTATGATTATAAATTTCTAAAGATTCTGGGCTTTTATATAAAATGGATTTGTTTTGTTCTCTTGATGAGTGATCTTTAGGTTCATTTCCTTATCAATCGCTAAAAGGTTTTTTTATAACAGACTGATGAGGGGATTTACAAAGTATCGCTTGATAGGCTCCATGTGTTTGTGTTTTAATACAATATTTTTTTATTAATAATTCTTTATTTACATACATACATTTGTATGTATGTAGGTATATAAATATTTATACAAAACCTAGATATATGTAGCAATTCATTAATACAAACAACACATGTATGTAGACAATTTCTAAAATGATATTCATGTATTACGATTTCAGAAACACGTTTCTGAGAAAAGGTAATCAAGGGATTTCCAAAAAAACTCTAAATTTTGCAGATAAAAAAATAACCGGAGAAAGCAAAACTTCCGTATAAAAACAAATAACAAATACGATACAAAAACTACCCTCCATCAGTAGACTGGATTTTCATATACATACAGACAGAAATATATACTTAAGCATCAGGTTATTGTACTTTTTTTCAGCAAAAATACAAAGATTTTAGAACATTCTTCTAAGTTCCGCTTATTTCCAGTGAGAATGATAGTATTTTGTTAGTACTTTTTATGTACTTCAGTATGCTGGAAGCACAGTCTATGGGACTGATATGGTACGAAACTGATTTTATAATTAAAATTGCAAAATCAATCCTAAATCTCAATGGCAATTTATTTGGGAATTAATAAATTAAAAGAATTTGGCAAAATAATTGGAGTAATATGCTCTCTAAATGCTCCAATAACGCAATGCTTTCTAATAGTAGTATTCGCCGTAGTCTAGTAGGTAGTGTGTAGGCTTATTAGACATGAGGCCACGGTTCAAACCTCAGGTCAGATATCTCCAAGTTACTGTCTACTTACTTATTTTTTGTAGTTCAAGTATGTAACGCTTCCGAATAAATTTTTGTAACTGTGCGTATATGCATACATACTTGGGTTGAGGTTCATCATTTTAGTTTCGAATTTTAAAGTAATAAAAGGGTTTCATCTTGCCTTCCATTAAGCCCCACGGATGTAACATACATACATAATTGGTCATTGGAACGCTTTAGTCAGTATTAGAACCTGAAGGTTATTGTCCCCAGAGGAGTCAAAAGGTTTCATAAATGAATTGTTTGAAGGTAGATTGGGACCTCGGAAGTCGCCGTAGTTTAGCAGGTGGTGTTTTGCCTTATTAGACTCAAGCGCGTGGTTAAATCCAGCTCAGACATCTCAAAAAAAACGAAATATTTTTCGGTGACTTTCTCCAGAAGATTTCTCAAAAAATCTGTGAGAGTAAATAAAATTAACACACTCAACATAAGTGGTGTGAGAAGCTAGGTCGTAACTCTGAAGGGTTGCAATGACCAATTATATATGCAAGTATGTTTGTAGTAGTAGTGTTAGTGGTTCAATGGTTTCCTTCTCAAGATAGTCGTTGTATTTGGATTGGATTCGATTCACCACCATCAGATAGTGATCGTTTTGAATGTAATTTGACATGGCAGATGCATAAATTACGAATTTTTTGTGTGACCCAGTCTCCAACAGCTTAAATACTTAGAATGATCAATTCGATTCTGGTTTTGTTTGATTGTCATTCCAAATATTCATGCATATTCATGCAAACATTCTTACTTTCAAAATGTTTCTTGGATATCCTTAAAGCCTCAATCAACTTCAATCTCCGGACATCAAAAATTCTTTTTTTCACATTTTCTTCGATGCATCGTATTCGCTGCTCATTTCTTCCCGTTTAAACTTAGCAAAGAACTTCTCAGATATTGACTTTCTTTTAAAGCAAACTCCGAATAACATTATGCCAAAAGCAATGCTTTATCAACAAACGAAACTCCTTTGTATCTGTTTTCTTTAAACAAACAAAAGTTGCATCACTCTAAATGCATTATCCCATAAACTAATAGTCCGGCAGTTGTAAAATTTGTACACCTGTCTGTTAAAGGTTAGGTTAGAGGTTAGGTTAACTAAAAAGCATATCGAGTAGTCTATTACCAAAGTTTTATTAGCTTTAGATTCTAAATAGGATCGATGATTTGTTTATAAGAACATTTTAGCCCAACATATGATTAAGTACACTAAGAGGCACTTAATCAAAGTTTTCTTTTGCGTGATGTTACCTAAATACACGTGGTAGATGATCAAAGATTCCATGTGAATAAAGGAGATTCAGGTATTAGATTGTCAGGCACATTCTTTTCATTTGAATCCGTAGCAAACGTTTTGTGTGTCCAATTAAAGTTGCAATCAGAACCAAGATTAGTGCTAACAAATCTTATTGAGTCTATGCCAAAACAGTGTGTTTGAGGTTATAAAACATAAAAGATATCATGCGATATATTACCATTAATTGCTTAAGTTTCGAACTGTTGCCTATGAAGTTAATTTTGATTTTGTTCTTTTATTTTTTCCAGTAAATGGTATTAAACTATTGAATTTAAATTGAACTTAAACTGAGAGTATCGCTTTCAGTAAATGAATTTAGAAGAAAAATGTCGAAATGCTTAGGTTTCGTACAGCACTGTAGATGCTTACACACAATTAACAATTTTTCTAAAAAACAAATCATTTTGAAATAAAAATATTATTCTTTCTGTTCTTAAGCATGGTTGTAACTAATTTTTAACAAAATTTAAAATATCTGAAAAATTCAAGTCGCAGCTTATTCTGCACATTATCTTCGGCATTTGAAAAAGCTTATGTGGAATATGGTCCGTTTTTGTTTATTAATCTGTTTTTAAGTCCGAAATTACCAAAAATTATATTTAAAATGGTAAAAGGCTTGGTTAGGTTAGGTGGCGGAGCCTCCTTGGAGCGTAAGACCCCAAATCGAGAATCAAACATTCCCTATATGTAACCATTCCGCCTCTAAAATAAATATTGCTATTGGAAAATTCAATTCAGAAAATGAGAAGTTAAAAATCTTCGCCCCCTATTTTAAGCAAGTAAAGGGCGTTAACATACGGATCAGATCCACAGCTACTGGAGAAGTTATTGGAGGGAATTTTAAGTCTATCCTTCTAAGTCATGCCTTCAAATGAGGTAGTGGATGGTAACGCGGTTTAAGAAAAAAATTCAATTCACTCCTCTTCTTTATCTATGTTTTTATCTTTATCCATGTCAGTCTAGTATAGCCTAGCAATATAACACGTGTCCTAATTAATACTCCCGACGAAGTTGAGTTTCGTTGTAAAACAACTGGAGTATACCCAGTTTGAGTGAGCTTTGTATTGTCGTTTGTATTGTATTGAAATGTCGTTGTTTGTGAGATTTGTATTAGCCTAGGCCAATTAATCAACAACACCAATTCGGACGATATCCTTATATCGTCCCACATAAAAGTTAGCTTTCAATGATCTGAAAGTTCTTTGAAAATTCCCCGGCATTCATAGTAGCGGGCCGACGTCGAAGTGCCGTTCGTGAGGGCCGTAATCGAAGCCAGGCTATACAAGTAAATTAAGAGATATTCAGGGAAAATAGCATTGGCATTACGCCGCAATTGAAAACAATGTAATGGTTAGGCAGCCCATACAAAAGCCTAATGTCAGCCTACTCTGTCCAGCATTTTGAAGACTTCGAAGTATGGCTTATGGCCCCTACCACGAACCACTAATATGTCCGTTTAGTCAGAAGTTCTTAGTTAGCATCCTTATTCATATCTCCAAGACGAGGGAAAGTGGAGTTGAATTCGTTAGGTATGGACTCCAAACATAATTGCACAGATCTCTATTTGTGTTTCGGTTTGTTGCCGAAATTTTTCTTTTAATATGTTTAAATACGTATTTAGAAAAAATACAATGTTTGGAACATTAGGAACGCATTTGGAACGCAGGGATAAATATTGAATATTCAGTCAGTCCTTCGAATAGCCATTAAGTGGCAGTTATTTTTGTGTGTGTTAATTTTTCTAACTTTCCTTTGCGAAATAGTGGAGTCTAAGGCAGGAATGACAATCTTTTGTCAGAATTTTGTCGTAATCATTGTTGAAATGGCTTTCGAAAGTGCGGTAAGTGCCACATCAACTTTCTATGACCTCTCGTCTAGGAACATACGGGAGGTTAGTCATTATAGCTTTCATTAACTCCTCCGGAGACATCCGTCATTTATTAACATGCTTATATGTAGTGTAAATGCTCTCTACGGATGTAATGACCTATAAATATATGAGAAATCGATATTCAATAAACCTTTGGTTCTGAATATGTTAAGCAGCTATGTTGATAGCTTTTAATTCAGCTTGAATAATACGACTATAATCAAGTAGTTAAAGGAACAATATAATACTTATTCGTTGCGCAAAGATAGCACGTACGCAGTCCCTTGCTAGAGTTCTTATCGACCTTGCCTTGTTAACATCAAAACACTTTCGTTTTTTTTTCCAATCTTAAATAATTTTTACTGAAATTTGTTTTATTCATGTTTAATATTAATTTCTTTGTTTTTTTGTTGTTGTTGTTTTATTTTGTTTATATATAATGTATGTTGTTTACTTATATTTCTTTTATTATTATTTTTAATTTTTACAATTTTATTGTATATTTTTAATATTTTTATGTTTTTTTTGGGAAAATCTTTTCGTTTTTTCTGTTGTCTTTTCTTCCAAAAGAAAAATAAGAATGAAATTAATTTTTTTGTAATTAATTGCAATTAAATTTAAACAAATTATTGTATTTATGTTCACATAATAATAATTTCGTTTATTCCATTTGTTTTTGTTGTTGTGTCGTCACTTTTATTAATTAATTATAAATTATATTTGCATTGTTTAGTAATAATAGTGTTTTGGTTGTATTATATGTATGTATGTACATTTGCTGTATAATTTAATAGAAAAAAAAACTAAACATTTTATGTAAATTAAATTTTCTTTTTTAATTATAAATTTATAAACTATTTATTATTTTTTATATTTTAAAAGACATTTAATATTATTATTATTATGATTCATTTATTTATTTATTTTTAAATTATTTTAGCTTCTTTCTTATTTTTCTTTATTATAATTTTATTTATAATATAATAATAATATATAGTATGTATGTATGTATATATATTTTCTTTTTTGTTTTTTTCTGTTGTAAACGTTTTATAGAAAAGTGTGCTATTTAATGCTTATTTTTATTTTATATATGTATATAGAGGGAATATTTTTTTCTTTTTCTTTTCTTCTTTTTGTTTTTGTGGCAAAGTTCTTTTTATATTTCAATTAAAAATAACGGAAAAAAAAGAAATTATAAAAGCAAACGACAATTAAACGACATAAGAAAAATAATCTGATTGCAATGCTTTATTTTTAAAAAGGACCTTTAAAAACGCTTTAAATTTATATTTCATTTAAAAATGGCCCAAGAGTGAAATGTTTCTTGTAAAATCTCGTAGAAATTTTTAATTATTTGATTAAATTCTTATTTATTTATTTATTTATTAATTACAATATAATTACAAATTATATTTTAATTATATACGAGCTGAGTAACTTAGACCATATGCTCGGTGTAGGGCCACAGACCAGAGTCTCTGGTTGGAATCGAACCCATAAACCTCACGCTACTAGTCTAGCACACTGCCCACTAGACTACTAGGGCACTCGGATACATTTTTAATCAACAATCTTTAGCAGCAGTGTGAGATTACAATTTAATTCAAATATTGTTAAAAACTTGTCATCAATAAAATTTGTCATTCAATTATAGAAGATGTAAGTCCCAGTCTTCTAAAGAGATAAACAATATCAAATACAAGATCACACTATAAAAAAATATGTACAGATATGATAGATAGATAGATAGATAGGTTTGTAGACGTGTATAGAGCAAAGCGGTAAATACAAACACTGACTACAGTGGGACCCATTTTTTTCGTAGAAAGAACTAAATACAGGGATTAGCTGTGCTAGGATTATCGCGCATCCCTCAATCAGCGTAATCAAATTATGAAACTCAGGTTAGTTTGAATACTGTAAGTACATACAGAGAATTTAATTCTCTACGAAATGCTAATTAGACACAGATGCTTTAACGTCGTCAAGGCATTGTCAGCCACACATAAAATATAGAAATCATGTCTTAAATTCCTGTCAGAGGTCTGAAATCACAATATCTCATAAGGAATCTAGTCATCAGTTACACGTGAGCCTAGTTGAGTCTCTACATCCCAGAGAGAGAGAGAGAGTCAAATCCTTTCAAAAAAAAAAAAAAAAACTCCACCATGGTAATCAATTTTCTTCTACAAAGTGCGAAAGGCGTTCTATCGTCTCCAATTTTCTCATTACCACAGACCGTTTAGAGCTGTCTTAATTTAATGTTAGAGATGTGTTATCATAATGTCCCGTAAGGAATGCATATTGGCTTAATGCACTGAAGCACAGCAGCTAGATAGTTCTACAATCGCCGTGGATAGCAGTGGATAAAAACTTCTAACTGCATAGCACTACGATTAAACTCCAGCGACGTTACTTCATATTCCAGAGTCTTCTCGGATGAGCTTCTAGGGGTAGTAGATTTCTAGATTACAACCAACAACATATCATTAATCAAGTGAAAACCAAACCCAATCCAGTTTGGGCTTTAACTCCCTCATTCCTAGAAATAACACTATGCCCTGGGAATGCAACAGAAACTGATTTGATCTGTTCCTAACGTCTATTCGGCATCAATGCCTAACTACCAACAGATATCAAAGAAGATATTTCTACAAATTATCGAACGATGATGACCTTACTAAATGCGAAAACCGACAGCGGATAAAGTTGATGAATATGGTGTACATAAGCAAAAATTCTGTACATCCAAGTGAATGTTTGAATCCTGGGTTGAAAATTCATTGTGGTATCACAATGGGCCTAAACACTAGTCTAAGTGAGACTTTGTCTTTATTTAGTATTATTATGCTTTGACACACTAACACAAAATACTGTTTGTCTGCTTGGCATTATGATGTAAGGGTGTACCAGGGAAAATAACACATCCTATAAAAAGCCAATGGTAATTGCAGTGTCCTACACGATAACCAATTCGACCAGCCAACAGTTATTGTATTCCAGCAAAAGTTGTTCGCTCTAATGTAGGCATTCATTAGGACCTCAATGACCACTTAGAAAACCTATATAACACGGATGAATAGTGTTTTTAGAATTATCGGCTGCTAAAGTGAAAGCGAGAATAAATTCTGTTAACACAAATCAATGAGAATAAATTGTCCATAGTTCTCTTGATGCCTTACGTATTCCTCTGCTCTGTCCAGAGCAAAATCGAAAAGGCAAATCATTTTTAATGAAATACAGATCACCAGAACTAAATCGTAAACGATAAGTAATGTTAAGCCCATACTGCTATATTGAAGTGGCACATGGAAAGCCCGACCTAAGGATGTCGGTAGGATCCAATATTTTATTGTATGTTTGCGTTTGTTTCCAAAATAGTGTTTTCTTAATCGTTCTATTTCTTTTTTTATATTACCCATCTTGGAAACATATGGCTTCCACAAAGCATTTTCCATTTTATCGGTTGGTTGTTATTCTGCCTTGTTTCCGTTTAGTTAATCTATTGTTATTCCAGCTAACCAGCTGATTGGTCTGCTGTAGCAGGTCCTAGGATAATGGTTCTGCCATATATCGTTGCCTAGAAACAATGCCCTTTAAAGTATGTACTGTATTAGCGGGGAATCTTGCTAACCGTTAGTTCCACCTTTTTCCCCCCTTGGTGAAGGCACTGCCTGATCTCCCTGTGTCGTTATCTTTTTTGCATCTCCAGGGGGAGATGGGGCTTCTTAGATGGATTATGTTAGAGGGAGTGAAGTCCCTTAATTTGAAATTTGAAAACTTTATTGGTATTCATTCATTATTCATAAAGCGTGATTCAGAGTCGAGCTTCTGATCTTCAAATCAGCGTTACTAGACATACGCAATAAAAAAACAAAGAGTCCTTCCAAAATTTGAATAATTAAACAAATAATATTTCCAGGTCCTTTTTAAACAAAAAAATAAAATTAAATTTACAAAAAGCAGTTTAGGGTTGTGTGTGTGTGTGTGTGTGTGGTTTGTAAGCGATTGATTCTTAGCAAAAAGGAAGATCTGTTTCAAGTTTCATTATTTTAATAATTAATTTGTAAATTTAAATTTATGCTTTTTGTTTTCGTTTTGTATGCTAACATTAAATGGTTAAAATTATTTTGTTTTGTTTTTAATTTTTATTAACCATTAATTTAGTTAGTCACGAGCATTTACGCGAGCTTTTTTTCTTTCAAATAATTAAATGTTTTTATACATTTGAATTATTTTGTGTTTTTTTTTTAATTTTTAAATTAAAACAATTACAAAATGAATTGTTCTTTTTGTTTGTTTGTTTAATAATACAATATAATATAATTTTATTATTATTATTTATTTTTATAGATTTTCTCTTTTACTAAATTGTTTTTTTTTTTTGTTAGTTTTTGTATTAAATTCATTTCTTTACGTTCTTTTTTTGTTTGTTTTGTTTTTGTAGCAATAGTTATAATCTCTTTTGTTTTCTTTTGCATTTTTTTTTGTAATAATAATATACCAATACTATAAATACTTATGTTTATGAAGAAAAATTACAATTTAATTAGCTTAGACCAGAACCCATAATTTCATATCACAAAGAATTTCGCAATTAAAAGGTCAGTGAAAAAATACATATTTTAAAGTTAACTCACTATACATAATAAGCTCTCCATAGATTCATTATTAGTTTGAGCTGGCTGAGAAGTGCTAGGGCTTCAATAGTGTTGTCGCGCTCTCTTGTGTGTTTGTTAGTCGGTGTAATTCCTTAGCTTCCTTAATCTCCTTTTACCACTTCCTCTCCTTCTTTCCCCATCGCCCCCTATTATCCTCTCCCCTTTAGAACGTTAGTACAATGGGTCAACTTGACCCCTCCGGGTACTGTACTTGTCTCAATTGGCAAGTACACGTCCTCTAAACTAAATCTAAACTGTACATAATACTTAAGGATTTCTGGTTCTAAAAAGCTATATTAACATCGTTAAATTGAAAATAGTTGCAATTAAAAATAAATTGAGAAATTCGTATCTTTATCGACCTTATGACCTTCAACACCTCTCTATTCACTCATTGGTTTTATAACCTCACTTTAGGCTGTACATAAAAATATATTTGTACAGAATTGGTACAATCGAGTGCTGTAACAATGCCGGGAATATACTATCTATGTCTCAATATTTATAGCTATGGAAAATGTTTACTGCTTACATTATCTTGTCTTTCTTTACTTCCTTAATTGGTCATTACAGTCATTTAGCCAGGATTACAACCTAGCTTCTTACACCAACCATGATGAATATGTTAATTTTATCCATGAGAGGCGGGACCTGCAGTTTAAAGTCGATAAAGAACGATAGATTTTTGAGAACGTTTTTATTCTCGAGAGTTTTTGGCAAAAGACTGCTGAAAGAACTTTTGTTTAGATGTCCGATGTCCATTCACGTGTCTATTAAGTCAGAACACTAACTTCTAGACTACTTTATCCTCACTCTAAATCAAATCCCAATCCTATGTTACAGCTTGACGGAAAGTAATACGTTATCTGGTCTACTAGGAAACACTAGAGTTCCTGCTACTGCTCTGGTAGCTTTGTAAGTAGTTTTCTTATACAAAGTTTTGGAAGTTTTGAGTTCGGTTCCAAACAAAAATTTTGGTATCTTACTCCTTTTTAAATTTCTAGATTATCAAATAACTTAAATGACAGCAAAGGTGTATGAATAAACTGTACTTTCCTCATAGTATGTTCCACTTCGAGTAGGAAACAAATTCTTTAAGGTTATGTACACTTGTCAAGCCTGTCCTGAAATGCACTGTAACTGCAAAACTTATTTGAATTATTAAAATTATGATTGAAAATTAAATATTTTCTACAAAATTATGAACTGTAAGAAGAGTTTTCTAGTATAAATTATGGTTCAAAGAAGTCTGTCAATTCTATTTAACCTGTTTCATAAAATTTTTCAAACAATGACTTGACGGTTCGAATAGAGCGCATTATTATTTAGAAAAATTTAAATTTTCTAGCGAAAACACACACACACAAATGCCTTTATATTCAAAGGGTAATCGTAAAGCCTTTTGTGCAAAACAAGTGAAATAATAATTTGGAAATACGAGAGAAATATTTTATTCATATTGGAAACTTTTCCCAATAATTTTACGTTGCATGTATTAATCAAAAATCGGGTTTTGAATCCAAAAGTCGCCACCGGCGGGTTATCAACTCTCAAATTGCTTGTTAACGTTTTTGCAATTTCTTTATTGGAGATGGGCCACATCGCATCTGCATGTGCCACCTACCTTCTAGGTAGGGGCTATTTGATGGTAAATATTTTTGAGATCTGTTGGTGCCACCGTTGATCATTTTCTTAGTTCATTCGACTCCATCCCTACTGCACGATTTTATTTTAAGCGTGCAAAAAAGCCAGTTAGTGTAATGGATAGCAATTATAGATGTCAATTGGAAAAAGGTTTTCTGACCGAATTTTAATTAAAATACCAGCCCTGTCGATATACACATTTGGCTTGACCACAAATTTACATTTATTTCGTTTATATGGACTTGGGAGTTGTATAAACCTCTAAACTTCAATTCGGAGATAAAATTGTATCTCCTAAAGTTTGTCTCTGCACTATTAATTTAAAAAGATTTTACATGTAAAGACTGTTTAATTGGTTTAAAAACTTTGAGTTTTTGGTCTAAGCTTGTTAAAATGTGCATCTATCTTCATATACAATACTAAGTTTAATTTTTTTGTTTTTCTTTTTATTTGTTAATTAATAAATGTTTTTGTATTTTACTTTTTAAATTACTAATTTATTTATTGCTCTTTCTTAAAATTGTTTGTTTTGTTTTTGTTTTGGGGGGTTTTCTTTTGAAAAAATACACACTACAAATTTTTATTTGTTTTATTAATAAATTTTTGTTTTTGTTTTTATCTTTTGTTTGTATAATATGTCTTTATGAAGTAATTTATTTAACTTTCTTTTTTTTAATTTTACCAATTTTTTTTCTTCTCTTAGTAAATATCAATATATATTTTTCAAATACTGGTCAGGCTATTTATTTTAGTGTTTTTTTTAAATAAATTTTATTATTTTGTTAAATATTTTTTTCACTTTTTTGTTCAATTATTTAATAGTTGCCACTGTGTTAAGGCTTATTATGTGTGTTGTTTAATATATTTTTTTCTTTTCTTTTTATTAAATATTTTTTATTTTGTTTTATTTTTATATTTTAATAAAGCAAGTAGAAAATATAAGTTGATTTTTTTTCTCTCTATTTCTTTGTTTCTTTTTTGGGTCATTGAATTGAGTGAAATTTTCTTTTTATTTTGTTTTTTTTTAATTCAATTTTATTTATACCTCTAATGATGATATGTACAAATAAAAATCTTATTTTTTGTTTATTTATTTATTTTACTATTTTATTAATTTGTTTTTAATTTATTCTGTGGGTTTTATTATTAGTTTTTTTAACAAAGTAGGTAATAAACAGAAGTCGAATACAAGGATTGAAAACTAAATAAAAATAGGTCTTAGTAAAATACAAAATAATATAAATACTCAATAGTAACTAAAAACCAATCAAAAATAATACAATTTCATTGTACATAAAATTCTGTTGAATATCTTTTTAAATCTTCAAAACTATTTTATAAACTCTTTACAGTAATACTCCTATACTACACCAATTAAAATTTAAAAAAACTGCTTTTAAATTAAACAAATTTCTATAATTTTGGTTTTCTAAATCAATATGACAATTATTGATTCAAGTCTCAAAAGGAGATCCGATAAAATATCTTAATTAAAAGACTTTTTACAAAAGTTCAATAATTAATACCTCAGCTTCCATGGCCTACCTCTATAGGTTGAATAGAAATTGCATGTAATTTTGATTTCTAGTCTATTCCATCCTTCCTTCTTTTCTCTGGACTTGTTTGTTTCTTTTTTATTTATCAAATCCTTTAACATTTTCTGAATGAGACCACTCATCTTTTTATAATGTTCCTAACTAAGGTTGTGAATCTTAAGCTATTACAAAACCTTATACTTAAACCTGCTTAAAGACCTGGGTTTTCTCTATCTTAGAATGTCTGTTTAAAAAGATTCCATTTTGCCAAAATGGTAAGAGAACTCAGCTGTTCATGATTTAATTGCAAAACTCTAGTCTTTTAATTTAATTTTTTCTTAAGCTTCTGTATAATTTCTACAAATTGTTGTTAATACTCCCGCTTTTTTAATGATATATTCTGTTTCCCCAACAAATCTAAATGGATAATGCATTGGATTTAGATTGTGTGGTGCTTGCACAATCTATTTCCGCCACAATCTGTTACACTAAGCTTAGAATATGGTTTCAGGCACTCCTAGCGAAAAAATCCGTATCAATATCAAAAGTTTTATAACTTACGCTTCATCTTTAAATTGAAGTCCTCACAACGTAAGCAATGTTTAAAGTTTACCTTTAATACACTGGAACAATGTGTTGCTAAAATAATTCTTTAAGCCACACACTGCATTCAGTATTTTGCATATTATAGTGGAAGTACTATGCTATTTAGATGGGCATTGCAACAGGATATTATAGTCCTAAACAAACTTTAAGGATTTGGGAATTTAAATTCTGGACAAAATTTTATCAAAATAAATAGAAAATGGTCGTATATTTAGGCTTATTGGTATGGTAGCTCAATTTCCAGATATAAAACTGACTAAACAATGTTTGAATGAACAATTGCCGCATATTTGAAAACTTGTTCAGAACTAATGAATCCATTAGAAAATTTTGAAACCTTAAAAAAATATTCAACTGTACGCAATAGACAATGTGCAGTTGAGCAGATCCCTTTTCCAAGAACATAATTGTGCTTTGAAACTTGATCAGACTCAATGAAATAAAGTACTTTTTATGAATTTGTTAATAATTGATTGACCTAAACCATGCCAATATCATCCTCACCAAGTAATACGCTTGTTAATTACCGTTTTATGGTTAAACCGAAAAGTTTGCAAATATTTTAAATTTGATTACTTTATAAACTCATATAGCAATCGCAAATTAAAATAATTTTAATATTTTAAGCTACTCATTAATTTACTGGCACATAATATTATACTTTGTTGGAATTTAAATTGGATTTCGAATAAGAATTTAATTTTTGATATTTCTTTTAAAAATCTACTTCAACCTAAAGGCCTTAAAATAAACAATTCAACACTTTCCCCCTATAACGTAGTAAATCTGTTTTTAAAAATTAAAATTATTTCAAAAATAAATTAAAATTCATACAAAAAATATTTTGTTTTTTATTTTTTTTTTATTTATTAAATGAAGACTTTATTTTTTTATTTTATTTTTCTTTCACTTGGCTTGTTTTTGTGTTAAGAGTAATATTATATAATTAAATTTAAGGGCAAATTAGGTGGTAATACATCAATTTTATTTATTAAAAAAAAAAAACATAATTAATACATTAATTGTTTAAACAAAAAATAAAAATTTTAATAATATTTTTACATACGAAAAAAAAAATAAAAATCAAAATACAATAAAAAAAAAGATTTCACAATTTCATTTAAAAAGAAATTTAAACAAATTATTTTAACTAAACAATATTATAAATTACATTAGTTTATTATTACAAAAAAAAAAATATTTAAATTAAAATATTTTAAAACATATTATATTTTTGTTTATATAAAATTGTCTTTTACAATAAAATATAAAATTGTAAATATTGTTGACTATACGGTTAAATATATTCCTCTTTCCTGTGTTTTTAACATATAAATTATAAAAAAAAATTACATTAAATTTGTTATAAAAGTAATGGAATATTTTAAAATAAAAGTTATAGAAGTACAAACAATATTTATAAGGGATTTTAAAAGTTTAATTAAAGAATTTATTTAAAAAGAAAATTGAAGGCTTAAAAAAATAAAACACAAATTTGCAAATCGCATTTCGTTTGTTATATTGCTTTTTAAACTGCTTAAATAGAAAGGGGATGGTAGTCATGCCACTAAAACTTTCTCATATCATAGAATTAGTAAAAATAGTAAGGAAAACTGATAGAAGAGTTTCTTTAATTAATGTATTTGTACTTGTTACCATTTAAAATTTTATTTTTTCACACAAATATAACCTCAATTTTGAAGTCTCAGACGTATATAACCTCAATTACAAATGTTCAGGCAAATATAACCTCACTTATGAATGACATCATAAATTATATTTTTGAATTCAATCGATGAAATGTCATGAAAAATACAAAGGATTTCAAATTATTTAAAGAAGAATTGCTATTTCTAATATCAAGTTTGGTGCGACGTAGAAAATCCATGTCTGATTACAAATCACAACAAATTTTTCTTTTTTGTAAATTAAACAACAGTTACAGACATTTTTTGTGAGAGGAGGTTTTAAAGAATTAAAATATTCAATTCGGTTTCTTTTTGTGGAAAAACTTTATACTTTAATTGCGATCATTCAATATAATTTTAGGCATGATAGGTTTCTGAGTATTATTCTGTTTTATTTTTAATAGGAAAGACCAGACTACCATTGCAGTTTAAAACCTAATATTGTGAACATATTTTTTGAAATTTAAAAATAGATTTCAAACATTTTTTTAAAGAAATTTTACGTAAATTAAAAATTATTTTATAAAAGAACCGGCTCTATATGCCTATATAAGTTCTGAATATATTCGTTGATTTTCGAAAAATGTAAAATATTAAATGTGGTAATTACAGATTTTATTTTGAAATAGTTTTTCATTTTTATGCCTGGTTTTAAACGATTGCAAATTTATGTTTTTCTTTAAAATAAATTATTGACGAGACCAAAAAGTTTTTACATATTTTTAACTAAAAAAAAAAAACAAAAAACTAAATATTAAAACATAAAAATAATACACGTACATGTGTACGATTTACTAATTGAAATAATTTTTAATTGCAATTGTAAAAAAAAATTGTTGTTTGTTGGCATGTTCTTAGTGTTTTCGTTTTCGTTTTTGTTTTTTATTTTGTAAATTAATACAAAGTATTTTAATATTTAATAATTTAATAAATAACACAAATTGTATAAAAGAATTGCTTAAAATTGTTGTTGTTGTTGTTTCGTTTTACTTTGTGTATGTATGTGTTGTGTTGTTTAAGGAAGAGTTTTAATAATTAATTAAAGAAAAGGCTTATTTTAAAACAATTAATAAAGAAGAAAAGAAATTAACCAAATTTATAAAAAGGAAATTATATTGTTATAATTAAAATTATAGTTAATAATATTATGTACAATGAAATTAAATAACTATTAAATTTTCGTTTACTTTTTATACGTTTTTTTTTTTTTAGAAAGGGATGGCTAATTTGAAAACTTTCTTCTCGTTTGTTTTTGTTTTCATTATTCATTTGCTTTTGAAGTTGAATAAAATATTAAATAAAAGTAATTTCTTCCTTTTTGTATGGATTTTTAATATTTTTTTTGTTAAATTTAATTCTTTTTTTTTTTCTTTGTTTTCATTATTGTTTTCTCACTACTTTATAATTATTTTTCTTTTCTTTTTTTCTTTAATTATTTTGCATGTTAACAATATTTTGTTTTTGTTTTATTTTAAATATTTTAATCATTTAAAAATGTTTTGCTTTTCTTTATTTAGAATTAATTGTATTTTTATTTGTTTTTAATTTTAATTCTCTTGTGTTTATCGTTTACTTTAACTTAATGGAATCTTGTTTTAACACTTTAATTGTGTTATTTTTTTTTTACTTTTAATTCTTAAATAGAAAAATGTTGCTTTTTTCCCCATTTAAATTACAAAACTTTTCCTGCCTTTCATGTATTTTTATTTTTAATTATTTTTTTAATTTTAAAGAAGACTTTTAAGGAAATTTTAAATTTATTTTAATATCATTTCATTTAACTAAATTAATAAATTATTGCTTTTAATATACATACATAAAAACGTAATTATTATTTTGTTTTTATTTATGTTTATGTTTTTTTCCTTTAATATTAAATTATGACATAAATTGTGTTGTTAAAAACAAATTATACAATTGTTTTAAAATTATAATTTATTTATAATATTAAATAAAAACTAATTTATTAATTAATACGTTGTTACATTAATGGAAAGCTTAATTGATTTTTATTAAATTAATTTGAACAAAAAAGAAAATAAAAAAATAATTAATTCTTATTTTTTTTTAATTTTTAAAAATTCCTTAAAAGTCTTCTTTAGTTTCTTCTGTTTTTGTTACTTGTAATTTAGCTGGTTTTAAAAATGTTGGCTTAATATGAGTTGTAGTTCTTGAAACCCATTAGTTTTTGTTGTTGTTTTTTTAAATTATTAATTTCTTTTTTTCATAATTTTTGAGTTGAATTTTTTAATTTGCTTTAATTTTCTTTTTCCTTTTTTTTTTTAATAATTTTTAAAGTTTTACAATTTTTATTTGATTTTTTTTTAAATTTTTCTTTTCAACTTTTATTTTTATTTTTGCTTAAAATTTTTTATATTTTGTTGCACAAAATTTTGTTGGGTATGGAGTTTTTGTTATGGTTATTTTTTGCCATTGCAATTGTCATGGCCTATGGAACCTGTAAAAAGAAAAAAAGAAAGTTAATTTCGATTGACAAGAAAAAAAATAGGAAAAACAGTTTTTAAATCTGGTCTTCAAATTCAATTCAATTAGCCATTGTAACTAAATTTAACGATTAAAATGATCTACTTAGTAATTAATAGAACATAACTGAGTTCAATTCATTAAATTTTCGGATACTTTATAATGTTTGGTGCAGTGGGAAACTTTTCGTAGCATTTTATTAATTGATTTTCCAACACATTAGACATTTTTTGTGTTAATATTTCTGTATTTTGCTTCATTTTAAACCAAAATTCAACAAAAATGAAGCAGATTAAGCCTTTTCTTTTCTAAAATCTGTAAACCCTGATTAACACTTTATGTTTTCAACGGCTAGGTTTAAAATTGCTTGGGTTTGTGATAAAGCACTTTTCTTTTTTAATTTCAATTCAGTTCACTCGGCTTTTTCCAATGTCCTTTCCAAGCTTCCTACTTTGTATTTACGGGTCAACCTCATCTACGGCTGTTCTGCAGATTTCAGTCAATGGAATACCTTGCGATGTCATTAGGGTATAACTTATAAAGGCTGCTATTCTGTCAGCGCTCTAGCGTACTAGATTGTACTTGACCACTAAATTTTCTGAATTTTGGAACACAAAAGTTTGTAAAAGCGTTGCAGACGTTGAGGGGCCTAGTTTCACATCTATGAATATATATAATGAACTACTGAAATGACTACGGAGTTAAAGATTCCTATTTTTGTTTTACGAAAGACTGAAAAAAAGTGTCAAATGTTCTAAATTTGATCAAAAGCTTCAGGTGTTTTTTTAAATTTGGTTTTCAATGACGTCTGAGATTTCATTTGTTCAAAACCTCAGTAAATATGAATAGAATTTAGTAGAAAAAAACCTCTTTTGTCAATTTTAATGCAGAACGCAGCATTAGCTGTGAGTATAGTATGCGAGTCCAAATTGTGTTTTGTATTCTTAGGGGAAAAACTAAGAAATTTGGACATCTTAAATATGATCTTTGTTTTTATTAAATTAGAGGTGTAAGCATTTGAAAATAAAGAAACTACGTTCTCCAATGAAACGTTCTGAAATGCTGACAGTCTTATAAGCCAAATCTATCCATAGTACAATAAACGTTTAGCAATGGTGCAGTCAGACATCACAGATAACTTTTTATCTGGATGCTCCCGAGTAGTACTAACAACTGATAAAAGCATTAAAATAATTGAAAATATATTGTTAGGGAATCTTTTATTCACTATTGATGAAGCACATTTGTACCTCGGTTGGCTGGTGTATGCTATTTTGTTGAGATTTTGGGCAAAAATGAGTGTCAGTGACATTTCTCACAACCATAAAAAGTATCAATGATTCTCAACATTTGCTAAGAAGTTTATAACTGGAAATGCACTATGAGTATACATACATAATTGGTCACAACTCTTCAGTCAGGCTTACGTCCTAGTTTCTCGCACCACTTATGTTGTGTGTGTTAATTTCATACATGAGTGGTGGGACTTCGAACGACAGATTTTTGAGAAACTTTTCATGGCAATTTTATTTACTCTCAGAGTTTTTGCCAGAAATCTGCTGAGAGGAAGTCACCGAAGAAATACTTTTTGTATTTTGTTTTGATTTCTGGCCTGGGGCTCGAAACCTGGCTTTACATCTAATAAGCCAACACACTACCTGCTAGACTACGGCGACTATGAGTATATCGTTTGAAATTAAAATTAATTCAAGATACAAGAAAGTCAAATAACGTAAAGTTCGATTCAAAATCAAGATATTGTTTACAGTCATTTTGTTTATTGAGGCAAAGCGCAACAGGTTCTAAATACCTACGATGATTAGGTAGATATTTGCTTGAAATTATGTACCGTTCACGAAAAGTAAAAGGGGAAAAAAATATTTTCTAATTCTATTCTATTTTAATGGCTTTGGTTTGACTTTTTCCTGGTACCAAAACTGTACCAGGGACTACTATTGGGACTGAAAACTAAATAGAATTTAGGCCAATATTTAAAGGTACTTATAACAAAAGTGCTTTAAGAATTGCAACGAAAACAATATATTCTTCGTAGTAGTATTTTATATTGTGATACTCTTTTTGAAAAATATTTCAATTTCGTTTACATAAACTTAAAGTGTAAGGAAATTTCGTATGCTCTTTATTGTGTATCGGAGGAATTTAGTATACCTTCTCATACGCTATAATTTAAAACCGCTTAAGTTGAAATCTAAGTCTATACTTACTTAGTTACATACAATATACATACATTTTTAAATAAAATTTGTTTTGTAATTTAAGTTTTTAATTTAAGAATTTGGGCTTTTCTTAAAATTGTTGCAAAATTATAAACTAAAAAATTTTGGGTTCTTTTTTGGTTTCTATTCACTTGAGTACAATTTGTAACCTAATCCTACTTTTATTTTAAATTATTAATTTTATCTCTCAACAAATTTTCTACTTTTTTTCTTCTATTGATAGAATGTTTTAATTGAAATTATTTACGGAAATGGTTTATTTTATACATGAACGCATTTTACCTTTATTTTTAAAGGTCAACAAGTGTGTAGGGACAGGAAGCAATAATTCTCTTTCATATCAGAGTTTAAATATTGAAAATAAATTTAAAAATAAATTTCTAATGAACTTGTTCTGCCAATAACCCTTCTAAGGGGAAAAAAGTTTCAACCCTGAACTTACTTTGAGGAATTCAAAGATAAAAAATAAAAAAATTACAAACTATTGAAGTTAATATTTGATAAAAAAAAGAAAAAAGAAAAGAAAAGTAAAGAAAATTTTAACGTAGGTTTACCAATCATTTCCATTTTCGAATTCTAATTTCGAAATAGTTTAGTTTAAGGAAACGTTTATTTTAAAGTCGTAAAGCATATAAGCACACTTGAATTTGATGATGAAATTCACAAGTTTTCATTACTTTAAGCAAACTAAACTAGCAAGAAAAATTGAATTGAAGCGTGGCAAATGAGATATCATCAAATATGCATTTCTTGATTAATTATTAATTGTTTTCAGGAAAGAATTCAAAGTGTATACATGTTTAAGCTTAAAATTTTTGATCACAATTGAATGAGGCCGTACTGAATGTCTCTTTATCATTTGTAGGTTTTCAAACAAGGATTTATTGCTGACCAAACAGATTCTAAACTTAAAATTTAGGGATATAGTAGGTAAGGTAATGGTAGCGAACTCTGCAATTCGTCTGAAGAATACTTTACAATGAAGTGCGATTACTAGCGGCAAGAGAGGTTTCCGTTTCTACAAACTTGGTAAATATTTTTACAGTTCCGCTGTCTGAAATTCCTCTTTCTTGAGAACAAGAACTGTCTATCGTTTTTTAATGAGATGACTGCACAGTTTAATTTACGGATCACATGGGTATCGAAGTCGCTGTGGTCTAGTAGGCCTCGGTTTAAACCCCAGGTCAGGCATCTCCAACTAAACGAAATATTACAAAATATTTCTTCGACGACTTCCTCTCAGCCAATTTCTTGCAAAAAACTCTGAGAGTAAATAAAATTGCCATGAAAAGTGTCTTAAAAATCTGTAGTTCGGAGTCGACTTTAAACTATACGTAACGCCACTCATGTATAAAAATTAACGCATACAACATAAGTCGTGTGAGAAACTAGGTCGTAATCCTGACTAAAGAGTTGTAATGACCAATTATGTATCAGTATCGTGACACAACAACTTACAAGAGAATGTAAGTGTAAATAAGCTTTTATGAGTTTCACTAGATTTATGAGGCATTGATGTGCTTATGTTTTACTGTCAATTCAAACTTCTGCGTAATACTATAAAGCATGCGAAGACTATAAGGCATCAAATACTAAATGGCCGTTGGTTAAGCATAAGAAAACAAGGTAATTATGGCCCTATCTGGAATAGGTGCGATACAGTCTTACTAGTATCTGTGGCAGAACTTAGGCACATTATATTACGACCAAAGAGGTGTATCATTGTCCTGCTTTCGCTGGGAGATGTCTATGTAAAAAAAGCATACACATACTTCTTTCGAGGATATGATATTAAACTGCAGATTATTTTGTGTTCCGTAAAAGTCACAGGTAGATTTTATGATGCGGTATCTGGAACTATGAATCAAACTATGCCAAATTTAATCGACTGGCATTCCTCCTAACTAACCTAACCTCATTTTGAAAAGAGCTTTCATTTGCAAATAAATTATCAAGAGCAAATTTTGCAAAATTTTTTCGATTAGAGATCCGTTTACTTTTACATACCTTGTTAAATGCCGACTGCCCTCGTGTACTGCCATTTCGCTGGATTTAAATTCATTTAATTCTTTACGTATGGCAGCCTTATCCTTTGGTGTCAGTCTTGTCCATGGCTTATCAGCTCGACGATCATAATCGTGAGCTTGGGTCACTTCAATATAATCATTGAAACGTATAATTTTCTTCTCCTTCAGCTCCTCGACGGTGGGTCGAAAACTCAACTTGCGCAATAAATATGATTTCTTCTCTTCTTTTTGCTTTTTCTCTTCGGCGGGTGTTGTTGCTAAAGTCACAAAAAAAAAAAAAAACGGAGCGAAAAAGTTGACATTAATAAGAAAAATCGTTTAAATTTAAATAAAAACTTACTTTTTAAAATGTTACGTTCCACCAATTCATCGGCTGTTGGTCGCATCGATAGACGTCTTATTAAACGTGCACCAATGGCCTCTTTGCTCTCTTTGATCTCATTATCATTAACCGGATGCAATATATTACGATTAATGAGATCCTGTTTATCAGGACGCAATTGCAATTTCAACGATAATGATTCTTTGCGTGCAATCTTTGCTTGTCGCGATGTATCATCATCACGATACAGTACACGACTGCCATCCTCATCACTGCTATCACTATTCGTTTCACGTATCACATATGGCCGTGCATTCTCTTTATTCTCCATTGTACAGGGTAAATTAATGTTAAACATTTGTTGCCTACTGTGGGGAGAATAAAAATAAAAAAGAAAATATATAAAAAAGAGGAGAATATATTAAGGATTAAATTAGATTAAAAATAACAGTCTTCTTTATATGTATAAGATGATAAGTAAATATATTTAATTTCTAATACACAATACGAGTACACACAAACATGTTGGGGGAAGTGTAGGTGATTTTAAATTTAATTAATTGAAGGTGAATTTTCTTTTTATATACATACATAGCCATACATACACGTACTTAATGTATAAAAACATGCATAATTAATTAAAGTGAAGTGTGTAGTGTGTGAAGTAGAGGTGTTCTAATAAAGCAAATCTATTTTACGAGAGACAATTGCACATAAATTTGATAAAAATTTTCTCAATCAAAGGGAACCGGCTTTATAACTGGCAATCTGTGTATGCAGTTAATGCAATAGATTTATTATATGAGAACCCCTGAATATTTATGTATCTTTATAAGGCTTAACAAGTGTTTAAATTTGCCAGACCTTTAATAGGAATAATAATGAAAGAATGAGACTTTAAATTATCAGCTTTGAGGTTATGTTACTGGTATGAAATATTTAGTGTTCACTGACAAACCTCGATTTCGGATAAAGATTGCCTGAGTAGAAGATACAATTGTGTGATAATGCGGCATATTAAAGCATGATACCTTAAGCTATACTATTTTTTTTTTTAAGAAGTAGTACTAAAGCAATCAATTCAAATTAATTGTTAAACAAAGTTCTTCAAGAATAAATAGAAAGAGAGTAAAGTTTCATTCCTGCCGACACCCGTAATTCAAATTTCATAATAGAGTGTAGTATACACATATTGTGACACCTTAGGGTATGTTGTATTTTTTAAATTAATGTGACAAAGTAAAAGAGCATGTAAAGAAAAAGAGGTGAGCTTTAATCCTGTGGACATTGCAAGCTCAAGTTTGACAAAACAGGATAAAATATTATGACGCCTCATGGTATGCCATGTTTTTTGTTTGTTTGAAAAAAAAAATACTAATATGCAGTATATTTTAAGGCTATAATCAGTTATTTTTAGAGGTTCACATTACTTTAGAAGTCTTCGAGCACGAAGCAAAACATTGGTGCGTCATGAAACACTAAAAAGAAGAAGTGTCCGTCTGCTAGAGCAAATAAGCTACAAATTGTCTGATATGAGGCTCAAAAGCCAAGTATAAGTTAAGAACCTCAAGAGGAGTAATTTGCAATTTTTCTTTAATTTCCTTTTTCATTTTGAAGACTCTCTTTTTACCTTATCTTAAGATAAATGCTGATTTCTATTTCAGTTATTTTGTTTTTTCTTTTACGAATAAGATATTCGCTTCATTTTATTCAGGCACTTTGTAAATTGCGAGAACATAAATATTAAGCATAAGGAGTGGCTAACAAATTCCTTATTTTTCTTCTTCTTGTTTTTTCTTCTTTTTTTCGCCAATTATTTGTAGAATTTAACAAATTCTCTGTTGCTGCTGTTTCCAAATAAAATCTACAATATCCGTTGATATTAACATGTCCTTGTACAACGAGCTAATGATGCTTAAAATGAAGATGGTTTTTTGTTTTTCTTCCTTTCCTTTCCCTTCCCTTCACTGCCCTAACTTTTTTCTATGGGGCAGCATCATAAGGCAAATGATAATGATGATGAGGATGAGTATGATAATAATGCCACTGCCAGCCGCTTTCCTCCAGCTCTTAAAAATATTATAAAGACAGTGACGTCCTCTCTCTGGATCTGGATAATGTTTAGGAAATTGGATTTTAATTCCGGTCTATTAAAAGCATAGTTTACTGTTGTTGACTGTGTGTGTGTGATGCCTTAGTTGGTCCCATCTGTTTGAATTTGTAATATTAGTATGGTGGGGGAAGACGGGAGGTTGTATGGATATTTTATGTTACAAAAATGAATGATTTTTGTTCACAATTTAATTTTATGAATTTTTCTTTTTTTTTGGTTCATTCTTTTTTTTTTTTTTTTTTTGTTTGTTAATGAAGGACGTGTGCGTGATAAATTACAATCAGGCGATATTTTATTTCTTGGGTGAAAAGTGTCTACAGGGGATGCCCACACTATGTTTGACGTGGAATTTCAAAACTTTATAAAGCAATTTAATCAGAGAAATAATACGCCTTTGTGGAGAGAATAATTTTTTTTTAAAATTAGCATGTGATTCAATACTTTATTAGCAGACGTTTTGAATTTAACACAGCATTCTACAGAAATTGCGATATCAATTTTATCCAGTAGGTTGCATTTGTATCTGTGTCTAGTGTTGGATGGATTACGGTAAATGGCGTTTAAAGTATACAAAGCTCTTATAGACTTTGTGATTTGTACCTGACTTAAAATTTTTTGGAATCGTGTCAAAGAGAGGGAGAGAAGTTAGTGTCGCATTACCCATTTTATTTATGGCAATTAGTTACTGTCAGGGCTTTTGCCAAAAGATTGCGTTCAGGGAGTCGTAGTTTTTTATTTAATTTTTGCTAGAGGTAAGCAGGTTATTGCTCTCATATAGCAGGTTCAAGGATAGTAGGGTAGCCTTCTAACATTGCCTAGTAATATCAATGGTTTTAGTTTTAAGTGAGTACTTGGTTATAGAAATCTTTCCGCGCTAATTAACGCAATCGTGTGACAAAATCGTAGGATTTCGTTGGCGTTGAATGAGTGTTTAATGTACGCAATTCAATAGAGAACAAACATAAGGCAAAACAGTCGGTTTCTTGTGGCCAATTGTCATCAAAAAAGGTAAAGGTAGGCTTGTCATTCACATGTCAATAAACAGTCTTGTTTCTAAAATAGTTTCCAAGACAGAAAGATATTTGAATCCAACGATAAAAACTTCTCACAAACAATTCTGTTTTGATGACCATAACAAACTTTTTTCCGTAATTGATTGAAAAGTTATTGAATACAAGTGCAGCCCTTGCGCTGACCAACTTCTTCCATTTCCCCGATTTTGATGGAATTTAGTACAGTGACTGCGTTCACCCGTGGCATCACAACGGGCCGCTATGCGTGCTCAAGTGAGCTTTGTGATAACAGAGCTACCACTCCGACCTAACCTAACCTATTGAATACAAAATCTTACAAAAAAAAAAGACTCAGGTTCATTGCTTAGGTGTGGTGTGATGTTTTGGTGTTTGTTGAAGTTCTTATGCACACAACTTCATTGTTCATAAACGGTTTCATGAATATACCACCAGTTGCGGTCGGTCTATAGAGAATAATTTTGTCGATAAAAAATTTTCCGCAATAAAAGAGGATGAAATAAAAGTGAAAATTTTGATAAATAAAGGAGAGGAGATCCATTTACGGGTAACCTTCAAACTGACAACATGTTGTCTAATAAAATGTTGCGCATTAACTCTTGTATTGAATCATTCATAAAATGCTTAATTTTATGCAAATATAATGGATTTCTTTTTACTAGGCAGAGATTTTTTTTGCAAACATGTCATTTAAAATTTATTCGAAAATAAATTTCAAAAGGAAATTTTTGCAACTGACATCAATTACTGTCACCATGTTTTTTTTTATTTTGCTTTTGCTGTGAAGGAGTCAGTCAAGTCATGAGAACACCTACGAAAATTAAAAAAACAAGAATTTTTTTTAATGAAATATGTCTGCCTGCCACAAAATTGTAATCATTTTAAAATTGAATTTGATTATAATTTGGTATGATGATGGTGATGATGATGATGATGGCAAAATTAAATATTTATAAAATACAATAGGAACAACAACAACAATGGCTAAATAAATAAAATTATATTTTCATCAGCACATCTTGTCATTGTCATCGCTATCATCACCATTACCATCACCACCATCATCGGCAACATTATTGTGGCAGCAACATCATCGTTATTAAACAGTTACTAAAACACAAAGCAAACAAAAACGTAAATTATCAGACTCAAGGACAAGTTATCATACTTTAAAATGATTTACAAAAAAAATAAGGGAGAACGAAAAATCTAACGAAAATAGAATATTTTTCCAATTATTTATGCATTAATTTTCAACAGCAAACAATTTCAATTGATTTCAATTCAATTCTTCTCAATCCCAACAATCTATAGGACAAGCAAAACAACAAAGGTCAAACCTGGTTGTCATCGTTTCTCTCACTCTCTCTCTCGGCTTTGTTTAAACCTTTTTTTGCATTGGAAATGAAACTATTGAGGCTAAAAAGCAATGTGTGTCTGTGTTTCATTTTAATCTATTTTAAACAACAAAATAACAGAAAAAAACGAAGGATTGTATATAAAAAATATACAAAAATTAAAGCCCAAAGAACGAAAGCCCTTTTGTTTTACAACTGACGACTCCTGCTGTACTCTTAAGCCCAATAGTACAATAACAATTGCCTCACTATTCTACTGTTTTCTTGTGCCGTAACATCCTTTCAGCCATTTTATCTAGTTTGTATTCGTGTATGACCAAAATATTGCTCATGAGATGATAGATTATTTAATATAATTTACTTTTGTTGGAATCCAAATTTCTAATGAAATAAAATAAAAAAGGGACAAAAAAAAATAATAAAAATAAAAACTATTTTAAGGACACATTTATCATACAAACAATACAAACTCAAATCGAAAGAGTATGACTCAATAAAATGCTCCTAAAAATATGCCACATTTTTTTTGTACAGTGGCAAGCAAAACATGGCTGCCTTCCAAAATGTATCAATATAAAGTTTGTATGCAGTTCTACTACTGTATATAAACTATGTAGATATGCAAAGTAACGTAACAATGCATCAACTATAAATACGATGCCAGATTGCATTTTGACTGCGTTAAAAATACACATTGACGGTGCTTTGAAATAGAATACATTATAAACATTTTGTACAGCGGCATTATGTTCAAACACAAAGCAACTAACATTTTGGAAGGCAGCCCAAGCTTAAAGTGGTGCAAAAAAGCCAGACTGCCTTACAGAAATATTGAGAAAAATGCAGTGGAAACGGAGCATAATTACAATTGGAATTAATTTGCAAGCTTGGCGATAAGATATGGTAAATCTAAATAGAAAAAAATATAAACAAGATGTGGCGTAAAAGAAAGTGTTGAGTAAATGCCGAAAGGCCTTTTATATACCATCAGATGGAATGCTCTTGAGAAGGCATTCAAAAGAAATGGAGTACCCCAGGAGATAGTTTAAGTAGGTAGCGCGTGTACAGCCCTGCACTTCAGAACAGACGTCATTGGATTTTGGGTGACAGAACGTTTGCAGATTTGGGCACAGTGGTGAACGTGCTACTAAGGAAACTGGCCGGTTTAATCTGAAGCTCGGGGTGGTTCTAATCCAATACTAAAGGATCATGAGAAGAGAGTTTACCTCACACTGGATAACACAATGGGCCATGTGGTCACCGGGTGAACTTGCCCGTGAACGGTAAGCTACCAGCTAACCTAACTTAGCGCGCGTAAAAGAACATTTCTAACTTTCAACTCTTCACAGGGGGCGCAATAGTTAACCCTTGCATACTAACGCTTAAGTAAAACAAGCATACCCTCTATTACCTCACCACCAAACTGCATGCTATCATGAAAAAAGTCTGTTCAAAGAGAAGAGGATGATAGGATCATACACCATCTTCAATATGCGAGTAAAAATAAGAAGTTGGATTAATAGCCCGTTAATCAAACTACAGGTTTTAAATCAAAACAGGCTTTTCTGAATAAAAAATAATTTTATGTTCTCTACACTTTGTCCAATTTTTCTTAAATTTTTGTCGTGGTCATGAAAATAGATTGGTTTCTGAAATGATTTCATCTTTTAAGGAAAAATTATTTTCGTAGAGCCATTTTTCTTCAGGTTTAGTTACATTCGGAGAATAGAGTGGATGAAGAAGAAGTAATTTGTTGCATAATAAATCCGTTTGGCACGAAATTCACTGTTGTAGGCTGTCGCAACTTGTTCGAATTTTGACAGGAGTCAACTAACTAATGCCTGTTGAGAGTACTACTGTTGTGCTTTAACTCGAGAGGTAGGAAATTATAAAGTTACGTAATAATTGATCTAACTCCATAGATGACATGAAATAATTAGCGTTTATTGTTGAACTTGATATAAATCTACATGTTTAACCAATTTTATAAGCAGATAAGCAGTATAATGACAACACATCGCGATATAGTATAGAACCAATCGGTTCAACAAAGACAATCAGCTTTGTAGGGACGAGAGCGGCTCACAAATATGCACAGGACAGTATGAGTTGATATGGAATGATGCAAAAATAACAGAAGCAAAGTTTAGAGTTTCGTAATCTATTGGCTAATGTGATATTTCCTCTCAGCAAAAACTCTGAGCGTAAATAAAATTGCAATGAAAAGTTTCTCAAATATCTATTGTTAGGAGTTGACTTCAAACTGTAGGTCCAGCCGCTCATGGAATAAAATGAACACCTACAACATGGCTGGTGTGAAAATATATTCTGTAATCCTAACTAGAGGGTTGGAATGACTAATTAAGTAAGTTATTTGCTCCAGTGAAAATTAGGCGAAATAGACTTGAAGAAATAAGAAAATGTGGCATGAGAAATTCTTCGGAATAAGCCACATGTTTACCTAATTAATTTTTGTAGCACTCACACATGGCTTTTAGAAGTCATGAAAATTAATTTATTTTGACAGAGGATTTAACTTAAGAAAATAAATAAAAAAAAACTCTTAGGTGAGCCTATCTTATTTGAAGGTTATTAATTTGTATTTGCTAAATACACATATGCGACACATACACAGGCACATAATATGTATGTATGCATGACTTTTTCATTTCAGTAACAATTTCATAAGTCTACCTTTAGGCTGTTGTGTATTTGTAACACACATACACACATAATATTGCCTATCTTTAAGGAGTATTATTTTAATAAAATTCATTGTGCATGTTTGTGATGACATGACAATGAAAATCAAATTGTCAACATATTTTATATGTTAAATGTTTGAATATTTTATTTATTTCTTTATTTATTAATATGTTGCTCTGTTAAAATATTTAATAAAACGAATACAATGCTACGAAATTGAATGTTTAACCATAAACTTTAGCCACACAACACCACACCACACTTAATGATTATTACAACAGCATTATTGTTGCCTACCATATTTGGATGGCAACTCTCTCTCTCTCTCCATTACAGTCTTAACATATATGGCAAGTGTGGTATTTTTGCTTTTTTTTGCCTTTTTGTATAGCTTTTCTTGGTTTGGTGGTAATTCTCGAACTCATAAATTATTTTCTTTTCTTTGGCATATTTTCTATGTAGTTTTGTGTGGTTTTTCAAGTGGTTCCATTCGAGATTTACGAGTATAGTGTAGGTATACGTTTCTATTGTTTTTCTTTGTTTTATTGTTTCTCTTTGTATCATACACACACATGTCTATGTATGTATAGAGGCATATTTAAAGAGTTATTCTTACTTCGGGTTTCAAAAGCAAAGCTTAAATACAACACACATAAAATTATGATTTCAATGAAATTTAGACGACCTCACCGTGACAATTATGCATGAAATCAAATATCGTTTAAATAAGCGGCTTTGCATTGGTTTCTGGATACATTTCAGACCACGAACTGAACGAATATTGGTTTTGGAATGTTTCAAGTTTAGGGAAGCAATTAATCGTGTCCAAACGTCCTTGACATAGGCCGACAGAAAAGTCTAATAACTTGAAATCACATGATCATGTTGGCCAATTTATATATCCAAAATGTAGACTTAATTTCTCTGGAAATATTCCAAATAAATAAGCCAAAATCGGTAATATTGTGAGACTCATGGCACCGTTTTATTTAAACCACATGCCGTTCATTTCATAACCTTTAATTGCAGGTTAAAAAGGCTATGACTATTGAATTGAAATTGAATTGAATTATTCCAAAAGTCATTCACAGCTCATACATCCTAGTTTTTATTTGAAACCTTATACACTCCAGTTTACAATCATTAATTGCTGGACAAAAAAAGTTAGTTACCTTACGGTAACCGATTAATATTATGGGTTCTTTCAAGACCATTTTATAAAAAATCTGGCCCAATGAAACCTCCAGATCATACTGTGTACCACACGGTAACTGTTTCCAGAGGCAAAGGGCTTTTCCCCAATCACTTGAATCACAGAGTCCCATACAATAAAATTTTGCTTGTTAACGCAATCACCGAGTTAGAAATGAGTTTTATTGCAGAAGACAATTTTGTTCGAAAAGTCGGCATTGAAAACTTTTTTCTCCAGCACCCAATCTATTTCTTACTTTCTTACTTAGTTGGCCATTACAATTCTTCTCACAGACCTCATGTTGCGTTGGAACCTACCGTTTAATGTCGATGCCCAAACGATAAATTTTTGAGAAACTTTACATGGCAATTTTATTTTACTCTTAGGGCCATTATTACAACTTGCCGTTAAACTTGGGTTTAGTTAAAGGTACCTTTAGCTAAAGGGAACTGTAAAGTTACCTTTAACTTATTTTCATTATTACAACTTACAGATAAATTTTTTCAAAAATATGGCAGTGCCGGTAAAACTGCTCAATTATACAAGTTTTTTTTAACGCAGTGGCAACCGCGGGCTTCGTTTTTGTTTGTTGTATATGCTCATTTTGTTTAAATTTGAAGTTGCCATAATGAAAATAATATATAATATGACAAGTTCAAACATAAAGTGACCTTTAAATGTTAAAGGTAGGATGATCCTCCCTTTAGCTTAACGATCACTTCTATCTTATTGGGTACTCATAACAACGAAAAACAATTTATCTGCCTGTTAAAATCCTCCCTTTAGTTAACGGTAAGTTGTAATAATGGCTCTAAGAGTTCTCACAGAACTCTTGTGGCGTTAATTTTATTCACGAGAGGTGGAACCTACTGTTTAATGTCGATCCCGAACTATAGATTTTTGAGAAACTTTACATGGCAATTTTATTTTACTCTCTGAGTTCACGCTAGTAGAGTGCCATGAAATATTTCTTTTTCATATTTCGTTTTGTTCGAGCTATTTAAGCTGGGGTTTGAACCAAGGCCTCTGATCTAATAAGCCAACAGACGACATACTAGGCTATGGCGTATCCACAACGTTGTAAATGATCAGCTGGATTTAATTGTTGTGTGAGTTGTACTGTTAAGGAAAGTAGGTGAAAATCAAAATGATAACTACGCCGTAACCAGGCGTAATGTACTGAATTGATTATAAATTGGAATTATTTGCCACACTTTCATTAAAAGAAGCAATGTTTTCGACTGTGCGCTCATTCAATGATGCACTGATCTGACCAGATCTATAATACTTCCAGTTTCTTTAAGCTCCACTGTAATCCTATATAAACTTTGGACAGTTACGCGATTATAAAGACCATACTCGTTCCGTACAGTTAGAACAATGGCTACGTTTTCTTTATCAAGTTTGTAGTCAGTTTTAACGCGTTTTTCGGTTGTTAAACCATCTGCATTGTTAACGGTAAACCTTTTACTAAGTCAGTGTCATTCAACATTGCCAGATCGGCTATTTTGAAACCACTAAATGCTTCACCCCATATATGTATGGGTATATAAATAAATATACATTTTATGGATAAAAACAAACCAAACTTGTAAGAATTTTGTATTATTTTTAGATTCTTTTTTTCTCGTGTCTTTCTTTTATCTCAAATAATACCTCAAGCGAATAGTATAAATAAACTAGACTAAGCCCCAAGTGTCATGTTAACATGTTCTTTGTAAATGTAATGCCATGTTAAAAATGAATTTTAGTTTTAATTCGTTTTTTTCTTGCTTTTACAATAATTCTAATAAAAAAAAAATAAAAAAAAAATATTTCGTACATTGTAAAGAATAAGTGTTATAATCGGCTTAAAAAGAAAGCTCATTACTTAGGTTTTAAAGTAATATAACAGAGAAAACCCTATTTTTATGTTTTAAAGACGAGAAAAAAAAGATCGTTAAAGTAGACTTTATTTTTATTAATTTATTGCCCTGCACTTAATAGTATTCATTTGTATACTTGTTTTCCTTAGAAATTCATTCCTTTTTATTATACTGCCCCTTGGAGTGTGTTTTATATTTTCAATTTATTATTTTAAACCTAACAGTAGGCTTTATTTTTTTTTTTTGCCAAAGTCTTAAAAATATACTTAATATTTTGAATTTAATAGTGTTGTTCTAAAGTTATGAATTTTAATATGTTTGTACTCTGCTTCTAAAAGTATACTTAATATTTTTAATTTATTGCCCAGCACCTAATGCTAGGCTTTCGTTTTTTCTCTTTAAAGTATACTTAATATTTTTTTTAATTTATTGCTGCTCTGTTGCTTCTTGCTAAAGGTTTTATTATTATTACCCTCTAATTATTACTACGATATTCATAGAATGGCTTCGCAACGTAAAGTTAGAAATAGAAAAACTGGCGGAGTAGAAAATATAGAGAGATAGAGAGAGTGGTATTTAAGGACATTTAAAAGTTAGTTACACTATGAATAATAGGTGCGTGATTTCCTGCAGGAAGTCCTGAGGAATAGAGCAACTGAAGATGATATTACATGGTGAATACCAATGTGCTACAGCTAGTTTGTGGGATTCACAAGTGGTAGACAAATATTTCCGTGGGCATTCACAAACAATTATAAATGGAAGGTATTATTCTATTATTTTAGGAAGCCAGCTTGTAAAATTGTTGAGATGCTCTTTAAGCAGCAACTTCAAACTAATTGCTTGCAACAGGTCCTTTCTGAAATCAAGAAATATCACGAACTGAAGCAGCAGGGGAGATTTTATATTCGAAATGATGGCTTAAATGGCCTTTCATTTATACGCAACCTACCCTTTGAAAGTAATATGGTACACAATATAGGTTTTTTGTTTTCTTTTGCTGCACAAAATATTAAATTGCGTACCAATGCAATGCATGTTTTGCTTTATATCTTGCTCATCTAAGCTTAAACTGCTAGTATTAGATACCACCATGAAAGACGACAGATTTTTGAGAAACTTTTCATGGCAATTTTATTTACTTTCAGAGATTTTTGCCAGAAATCTGCTGAGAGGAAGTCACCGAAGAAATATTTTTTCAAATTACGTTTTGCAGTCTGAGCTGGGGTTTAAAGCGTGGTCTTAAGTCTAATAAGCCAAGACACTACCCACTAGACTACTGTCACTTCATACCATTTGGAAATAAAAAACAGCCACTCGTAGCTCCTCAGTTAACAGACTCTTACTAGGGAAATTGTGCAAAACAACTTAATTCTTGGCGTAATTCTTTGGTATTTTTCATTTAAATCCTGTTTATTTGGATCTAATAAGTTGACAAAATATCCGCCATTGATTGTTTTACTTTTATAATGGTAGATAACTGGGATTCTAACCTGAAATTTTACTTAGCATAGTCGCTACGATTTCATTGGATGACTAAACCCACCTGAACGTTCATTGGCTTCGATTCGTTCAGATGAACTAGCTATTGTAATAGCTATCTGGTCTTTGGCGTGTTGTTTCTTTTTACGATTACAAAACTGCATATAGCAATTGTACAATGTCAAAAGCTTTTGCGAAAATAACGCATGATTGTGTTTGATTTTGGTAAACTTTTTCATGCCTAAAAGTGATCATTCAGAATTGAAATCAGTGAGTCAAGTGGTATGTCTATAACTTCCATAATCTTTCACATTTTCATTCTTTCATCGACCAACTCTACATTTATCTTTGTTTCAGTTCTGCAAGTCATTTATTTATTTCTATTAGTCTAATGCCGTAGATTTTAGAATGATAGGGTTGCCATGTTCAAGTTCCTTTGTGGGAATACATGTATTGGATTGTATTGTAGCATATACTAGTGAATATAACTGTTTAGCGATTCCAACTTATCACTTTCTCACATGTTCGTTGGTCATGTTATTTTCCTTGGGGTAGTCAAAAGGCTTAATGGATGCTTAAAATGGAGGTTTTGAAAAATGTTTCAAATTCAAGTGGCAATATAAATATTTTTAAAAAGAAAGGAAATGAAAAAACCCTTAAGAGATTAAAATCACTTTTTAATCCTAATTTCATGTGACGCTCGAACAAAAAATTTAAACTTTAAATTGCCCTTTGCTTCATGCCATTTGTTGTTTATTGTTATCGTCGTAAACTAAAGTATCATTTTCTATTGCAATTATTTTGTAGAATTTCTCTCTATTTTATCTTTCCAAATAATAAATACAAAAACAAAAATACAAAAAAAAATGGAAAACTGAGCATTAAAACTATTTGCGACAAATTCTCTTCTCTTCTATTTTTATCCTCGAAATGTTTTTTATTTTACTTTTTTGAATTTTTATTTTTTTTTCACATGCAAAATACAATTTTAGTGTTAAACACTTGACAATTGTATTGAAAATAAGTTCTGACTTTCATTCAAACACCCACGTAAAAAAAATTGCATTCATAGACACACGCACACACACACATAAAATACACAGAAAATGAAAAACTCAGCAGTTGCAGTTGTCCTGGCATTCATGCTCGAACAATGCCAATAAAAGTTCCATTTTATTGTGCGAGTGTATCTGCTTCGTAACAGCACCAGCAACTGCTGCAAGAATACAATAAAAAAAAACAACTAAAAAGGAACAATAACAACCAACAACAGCAGTAAAAACAGAAAATAAACTGGAAAATAAAATTAAATATTAAAATAGTTGCATATACACCATCATATACGTACGTACACATACACTCCACCCTCACATACATATTTGCAAGTAAAACTAGGAAAGATGCTACATGTGGACTATAAAAGAGTCATTCATTGAATGTTTAATGTTTAGACGATTTTGGAATTTCTTACATATAAAGGGTGTTTTTTATAGAGTTATAGAACTTTAAGTTGCAATAAAACAACGATGGATTATTCGATTGACATGAATTTTATTTATCCGAAAGATAATCTTGTGGCATTACATTTTAAATATGATTTCTGGCATATGACCGCCACGGCTGGCGTGGATGTAGTCCAATCTGGACGTCCAATTTTCGATGACTTTTTCCAACATTTGTGGCCGTAAATCGGCAATAATACGGCGAATGTTGTCTTCCAAATGGTCAAGCGTTTGTGGCTTTACCGCATAGACCAATGACTTTAGCTAGCCCCACAGAAAGTAGTCTACCGGTGTTAAATCACAAAATCTTGGAGGCCAATTCACAGGTCAAAAACGTGAAATTAGGCGGTCACCAAACGTGTCTTTCAATAAATCTATTGTGGCACGAGCTGTGTGACATGTTGCGCCGTCTTGTTGAAACCACATCTCCTGGACATCATGGTTATTCAATTCAAACCAAGATCCTTCCGCAAAATCTTCCATAAAGTGGATGGACACAGATCCAATTCCTGTGCTCGATGGCGGATGGACTCATTCGGGTCTTCTTCAATGCTACGCTCTACAGCAGCAATAGCTTCTTCTGTACGCACCGTACACCGTCTCTGGGGATGCGAGTTATCAATAAGAGTAAACGTGGTGCGAAAACGTTCCATGGTTAATCGAATTAACTGCTCTGATGGACGATTTTGTCGACGATAAAATGGACGTAGTGCGCGATACGTTTTCCCCACAGAACCATTATTTTCGAAATAAAATTGCACTCTTTGCAAGCGTTGTTCAGGCGTGAGTCTATTCATGATGAATTGCCAAACCAAACTGAGAATAAATCACTTGACAGCTGTTAAATCGGTCGCCATCTTGAAAAGTAATGCCAACTTAAAGTTCTATACCTCTATAAAAAACACCCTTTATTAGTGGCCTCTCACACGGCTTAGGGGTCCAGGACCCGCAGATTTTTAAGTCTGTAAATATTTCGGTATGTGATGTTATTGTCGCCAGTAGAGTCAAAGGTTTCATGAATGAATTATTTGAAGGTATATGGAGGCATCTAGTAGGTAGTGTATTGGCTTATTAGACTCAAGCGCGTGGTTAAATCCAGCTCAGACATCTCAAAGAAAACAAAATATTTCTTCGGTGACTTTCTCTCAGACGATTTCTGGCAAAACCTCTGAGAGTAAATCAAATTGCCATGAAAACTTTTCTTAATAAAATGTGGCGCAAGGAGTCGCTTTTAAACTGTAGGTACCCCGCCACTCATGTATAAAATAAACGCACACACAACATAAGTGGTTTGATAAGCTAGGTCGTAATCCTTACTGAAGAGTTGTATGTTAACAAGGGCAATTATTTATTAAGGATTTAATACTCATTCAAGTCTTTCCCTGATGCTTCATTCTTATCATTACATATTTATACATGTTAGGTTTGAAACGACGCCAATTCAGAACATGTGTCCTGCCCTGTCCTGTCAAAAGGTCGATTATGTACCTAACTTTATTGCTCTATCTATAATCTTAGTCATGGTAATCTTAGTCAAACCTCCTCCTATTGCAGGAAATTTTAACAAGAAAAGTTAGTTTGCATTACAGCCGTTTGGTTTGAAAAACGTCTCTGCCTCCCTGTATCTTCGCTTTTGCTGAGTATTTTTCTCATACTTATTCAAATCCTATGGGGTGTGGAATATTTTGTATGACTCTGAATATTCTTTTTTTATTTTGGAATTTTAAATGCAACACACGTCTGGGTTTACAATAGAAACCGAAATAAAATCGACAACACAACTGCCAAAAAAAGGAATAGGAAGATACTATACTCACATACACAGACGCACATACACAGATATATATACATACGTACATGTATATATATATTTATGACAACTTATCTGCATAATAGCACAGCATTCTTCTCTATCTTTCTCCCTCGCTCTCTCTCTCCCTCTCTCTCTTCTTTTACTCTCTTACATAAAAATATTAAAGTTGTGTAGTATACTTTTAGGTGCTAGTAAACAAAATTAATGTACAATTCACATACCGTAAATAGAATTGCTATGTTGCTGCTGTGTTCAAGCAGGTTTATGATAATGTGACATCCAAATAATGTGCATATGACTCTCTCACTCTCTATATCTTAGCTTCTTCCACTATCGCTCTATCTCTTTCTTCCTGTTTTTTTTTTTACTATGGTTGTAAAAAATATATGCTTTTTAGAGAAAATGACTTGAATTCAAAATAAGAATGAATTTCTTTTGCCAGTCTCATGCAAAGATTTCTTTGAAATCGAGAACAATTGCAAAGGAAGAGAGTGGTAATATTATTTCCAATTTCTAAAGAACTTTTTCGTTATTTTTTTTCTTTTCTTTTCCCTTTTTTATTAAGAGTTCTTTTTGTTATTTGACAAATTAAAATTATTACCATTATAAACATTCACTCACTCACAATATTATGCACAATTTGTAGTGCCAGTGATTATTACATTTTTTTCCCCAGACATTTAAGAGGGAACATTAAGGAAATTATGAAAAGGATACGAGCATATTTAAAAATCGTATATAAGAAGCATTCGTAGCTTCAAAAAGAAGAGCTTAAAATACATTTCAATTTATTTCATATATCGAATGATAAGGAAAGGGTATGATTAATATCATCAGTTTAGGAGGAATTGCCCCGCCTGTGCAGTGATAATTGGTAATAACGTCTGGGGGCACTATTCAGTTGGCATAGCCCTTGTTCCTCTTACGAAACCAAAACCAAGTACAAGAGTACACTTTGTGTGATGGAAACTAAGAATCTATGAGTGCATTAAGGAACGGTACAGCAGAAGTCTTCCGATTATTTTTCCTTATTTTTTATCTTTTCCTTCCGATATATCAATAAAGCAAGACATGAAAGTGTTAACCCCTACAAGCGAAGCGACTATCTCACGCAAGAAGTCTCCATAGCTTAGTTTATGGATCTGTGTGCAATCTGTGCACTTCTGACAAAGCCTTTGAAAGGATCCGTGGTCCATCGTTTTTACAAGATAGAAAAATACCACAATTTTCACTCTAGAATGAAGGAGATCACATTTAGTTTGAGCACCAAAATTAAATAGCCATGTCTGACTCTTAACTCAAAGCTAAGATGAGAGGACACAACAACCTATCTCACAGGGCTCATAAGGCAGTAGGGCAGCTGTTTTTAGGTTTAGGTCGGAGTGCTAGCTTTGATATCATAAAGCTCACTTGAGCACGCATAGCGGCCCATTGTGATGCCACGGGTGAACGCAGTCCCTGTACTGACCATGTTCCACCAAAATCAGGGAAGAGGAAGAAGTTGGTCAGTGCAAGGACTGCACAGGGCAGCTGTTACAAGATGAGAACTCGTGTTGGCGCGATTCGCTCGATTTATTTCATGGTTATCAAAGTCACCGTAGTCAACAAGCAGTGTGGCAGTTGGCCTATTAGACGCGAGTTCGTAATTCAAATATCTTGAAGAAAACGAAATATGAAAAACTATTCCTTCGGCGACTTCTTTCCATCGTCTTTAGGCGAAAAAAAATTCCTCAAATTTGTCAAAAATTTGTTGTTCGGAGTCGACTTTAAACTGGAGGTCGTCCTCCCCATTCATGGATAAAATTAAAACACAAAATGGGTTGCGTGAAAAGCTAGGTTGTAATCCTGACTAAAGGGTTGATATGGCCAATTGAGTAAGCGAATGATCGCACCGAACTTCGCCTCCATCAGAATTGCTATGTAAATCTCCTTGATAAATACCCTTCAATGTGGCACATTATTGCCACTGAATAAAATTCATTACACATTATCTGAACCTACGCTTGACAGGAGCTATCATGTAAGAATTTCTAGCAGGAAAGATAGTAATCTGACACTGTAATCTGCTTCAGGGTTTCGTGGAAGTCTATACAAGAACGGTTTTAAATTTTCTCCAAAGGATATGATTTTTAGGATATCTTTTCGCCTCACTGAGTAATGTAATACGTTTTAGACCAAGATAATGACTAAAAATCACGCTGTGGAATTGTTACTGAGTAATGAATCTCTGTCAACGGCGAAATCAGATATCTTTCGGGTGCAGATCAGATATCTTTCAGGTCTAAACTGGTGGGCATATTTCACGATTACCTTGTCAGCCTATTATAAGCTTCTAGTCACAGGAATATTCTAGGTGTAGCCTATGTACTTACTAGGGCAAGCATGTTACTACCGAATATCCATCCGCGGTGTATGTGGACTCGTTTATTTGACTGTACTTAAAGGTATACCCCTTATTAACGTAAGGCTGTCTATTAGGCAAAACACTTTATTGGCCGTTTACTATTACTACTAAATATTGGATTGAGGAAGAATCTTGCTTTCTTGGCGGTCTCTCCTGACCTACACGGAATAGGTAGATAGCGCACTAATCAACCATTTAAATTAGATTATAGGGGCATCCTTGTATCTATTTTTAAGGGTCATTGCGTAATGGATTGGTATAGGAAGAGGCTTCTTCGGATGTTGTAGACCGTTTGAGGAAGAAGAGAGCGTAGCCCACTTCACACTTGCCAATGTCTGTCTTTGGCTCGATAAACCCCCTTTTTCGATAATCCAATGAAACTGCTGTTAATAGATATCGGATTCGTCATTGAATTCTTTAAACTTTCAGACTGGTTTTCAGCCTAATTTTAAGAGAGTCATGGAAACCCGGGTGCTGATTATCAATACTGGCTAATAATTACTTGTCAGTCACAATGGGCCGCTGTCTGTATACAAATGAGCTTTGCAACCCTGATCTATTCCATCTTAATTGCCAGATTAATTACGATTTAAATTTATAAGCGGATTTGTGTTGTCTAAACATTTTGGCCTTAAAGATTTGACGTGTAATAACAAAAGTTTTCTTTTTTCTTCATTAATATTCAGACGGCAAATTAACTTTTTTGTGTGAAACTTTAATTACAATTACCATCCGCTCTTGCTCTCATGTGTATTATTATACGTTTTTCGAAATTAATCACCTTATTTAACTCAATTACTTGTTTCCATGCGAAACAAGTAGCAGGACAAAAAAAACTTGACAACATTTAACTCTTTTTGCTGCATATCATGAAGAGGGATGGAAAGGGACCGCAAAAGTCAAGGAAAATTATTTCATTTCCTAAGAAATCATAGTCATATTTATTTATTTTATTTTGTTGTTGTTGCTCTTTGCTCTCTCTTTCTCTCTCGCTCTTAATATACTGGTATATGCCATTAAAAAATAAAAAAGTAATGAAAGTAACTTTCACAAAGTTTATCATTTTCATTGGCGCAGAAGGCTCATCATCATCATTAGAAGGCACGTGTAAAACATTCATTATTTTTGACAGCAAACAGAGAAAAGTTTTTCATCAATTTTTTTTCTTCTTCTTCTTCTTATTTGTTGTTTGGTTCTTAAGATTTAAAGTTTAATAAAGAAAAAGAAAAGAAAAAAAACGCAGAAAAAACTACAAATTTGAGTGGAAAAAAAACTAAAAAAAAAGAAGGCAGCGGAACAGGAAATAGAGCATAAGATGAGCAGCAGCAGCAGTGTGATAAAAAGGAAAGTTTTTGGTTTAAACACTTCATTCTTTTATATGTATACACACTTAAATACACACATGCACACAACACGTCTTTGCCAGCAAGGATGTGTGAATACAAATATCACACGATATTTGCTAAAAGGAAATCCCTTTTGAAAAACAAACAACACCAACAACAACATAATCATATGAATGACATGCAGAAAATGAACACCATTAAACGTAGAAGAAAACGAAAGAGATGAAAGGACAACAAAAAGAGAGTGATGGAAATGCAGAACATAGACCCTCTTTTTTTATGTAAATTGAAAAGTGTGTGCCGAGAGAGAAAAGGATATCTCCCCCATGAAATCAACGTACGTACATATATTCTCGCTCGCTAGAGAGTCATTGTTATTTAAAATAAAACGTGACTTTATGATTTTTCTCTCATTTTGACAAATCAAATTCTCATTTGATTTCTTTCAGCTTCTTATTCGCGTGGCAGTGTAAAATATAAAGTGATGATGTGGGTGATTTCTGATAAGAAACGTGCTGGTTGGTGGTCCATTATTGAATTGTTTTATTGGAATTTCCAATAAAAAAAACCGAAAAAAAATAATTTCAATCTCGCAAGTAAATATTCACTTAATGAAGGCTGTGTTTACACTTCCTACTCACACATGTGGAATTTTTAAACCGCGAATATTCGCTTCTATTTGAAATGAAATCAATAAGGAGAAAAAAAAATAAGAAGAAAAAAATAAGAGGAATAAATATGGCGTAGGAATTTCCAGTTCAATAAACAAATTTTTTGAAAACACTTTTCATTTTGTTAAATTCGCTTCCCCCTAGCACCAGACAGCAGTTATGCCAGCCGATAAAATAAAATATCTTGGACAGCACATTTATCTGGAATTTGAATACATATCCAGAAACCCTAAGACGGTAACTGCTTTGTACCTTCTGAGGGCTTTTCACAACATGGAATGGAAAGTGCGATCGTAAACCTGACTAAAAAGTTTACAAGGCTCAGTAATGTGCAATTGCATGTCTTATTATACCAACGACCTACGCATACCGTACCAAGTATTCACTAATAAATCAAGAACACACAGCAAAAGCTCGGTTGTGGAATATTTTTTTCCATTCTGTTTAATCTTAGAGCTCTTCATTGAGTGTATGGGTATATTGAATAAGGATATACACAGCAAAGCCCCTGATGGAGACCTAGAGACTGTATGTACTACCTCGAAAACTGTCCAAGAATAACGGGTGGCTTGAAGTCGCCGTAGTCTTGTCGGTAGTGTGTAGGCTTATTAGACGAAAAGCCAGGGTTCGAGCCCCAGGCCAGACATCAAAATAAAATACAAAAAGTATTTCTCCGGCGACTTCCTCTCAGCAGATTTCTGGCAAAATTTCTGAGAGTAAATAAAAATTGTCATGAAAAGTTTCTCAAAAATCAGTCGTTCGGAGTCGACTTTAAACTGTAGATCCCGCCACTCATGTATAAAATTAACCCACACAACATAAGTGATGTGAGAAACTAGGGCATAATCCTGACTGAAGGGATGTAAAGTCCAATTATGTATGTATGTATACTCCACACTTTAAGGCATCAATAGGTATTTCAAGCGAATAAGATTTTTCGATTATATCCCACACATACACTTTGTTTGATTAAAAGTTAAAGATAGGAAGCACTTAATGAAAGACCTGGTATTATAATTTAAAGTTTTTAAGCTTTAAAAAACGATCCATATATTCATACTTATAGTCGCTTGAATAGAGAAGATGATGGTGATATACGAAGCCTTAGATTCCACAGCAAAATCAATGACTGTTGACTAGAGCTGTTGGTTTCTAGTTTTATTAAAAGATTTTAATCATTATCACATCGAAATAGTTTTCAAGCCAAGATCCATTTGTCACAATGAAAAGAGTCCAGAAGAGCCAAGTGAATTCTTTTTATTTTAAATTTACAAATTTAATTTCATATTGTGCCTTAATTTTACTTTTAATTGCATTTTATTTTCCACTCAAATTAATTGCTCACAGTAAATTTCAATTCAAATAGTTTTGCTGAAGTGCCAACAAAGAAAATCACAACAAATTTGTTGAAACAACAGCGTTAACACAGCGTTACTGTTTCAGTTTCAGTTCTTAAGAAAATTTTGTGGCATAAAATGTTGCTGATGATATAATTAACGAGCGGTTTAAGATTTTTCTCAACTTTTCATCATGTCACAAGAGAAAAACAATTTGTGAAACAGTGAAATTTCGATTAACGGAACTCTTAAAGAAAAATTTTTAAATTTTTATTTGTTTTTTAAAGTTGAACTATTAAATTGCCCTCAGAACAGTAATAAAAAAGATGACATTTTTAAATTACTTTATGCGATAATTCCCATTCCACTGTAATTGTTATTTAGACATTTTATTCATTTAATAAAATTGTTTCCTTTTTTTATATTTCAATTCCTTTTGCAGCTGTTGGTTGGTTAGTTTGCGATTTTGCTGTTTTAATTTAAAAGAACTGAAGCGAAAAGTAAATTTCTGCTTTAGTGAATGTCTTTTACATTTAAGCATAAATTTATAAATTTTATTATAAAAATTTTTAAAAAAAAAAATACCTCAAGATTTTCTGTAAACGATGAGTATGATGTTGCCAAAAAGAGGAAATTAACATCATTTGCTTATCACTGCAGTCAAAAAAGAAATTATTCATGCAGTGTTTTATAAATTATCATTAAAGAAACAAAGTTTATTTGATTCAAATCTAAGTGAATAATTTTCCTATTTTTTAAATATTTTTTAAATTTTAAATTGCCAGCAGGATCTGCTGTGGAGAGAATAACATGTCAGATGAGTTCTCTTTTCAAATTATTAAGAAAATTTCCGTCAGAAATTATTGTTTGTAATTTAGTTTTTTTTTTCAGAAGAGAGGGGAAGAGAGTAAGAAAATAAATTTGACTTAAAAAATAGCATACTTTTAAGGGCAATCCACATTAAATTTAACCCATTCGCTGCCAAGGACGAAGTAGGACGAGTATACTCGTCTTGGCAGTGCGGGATACCCTGTCAAAGACGAGTATACTCGTCGTACTTTAAATATATTATAACATGCAGGCTTTTGAATTAGCAAATTTTTTTTGCCACTAACATAATATAAATATGTAAAAAACTTGAAAAATACTACAAATAAATTTTTTTTACAAAAATAATACTTTCTTATAGAGAATGATCTTTCACGTAAAAATCAACTTCATCGTGTATTTATAACAAAATTTTATAGCAACTCGTCTTTGGTTTTCTGCTTGTAAACGATTGGCTGCCTTCCAAAATGTATCAATACAAAGTTTGTAAGCAGTTCTACTACTGTATCTAAACTATGTAGATATGCAAAGTAACGAAACAATGCATCAACTATAAACCCGATGCCTGATTGCTTTTTGACTGCGTTAAAAATACACATTGACGACGTTTTGAAATAGAATACATTGTATATATTTTGTACAGCGGCATTATGAAACACGATACTTTGTTCAAACACAAAGCAATTAACATTTTGGAAGGCAGCCATTATGTATGATAATATATGCTTGGTAAACAATAACACTCAAAATATAAATGGCAATGGGAATGACTTCATATAATTTAGGCTTGGCAGCGGATGGGTTAAAGAAAATTTTTAAAATTTACCCTGATTAGTTATGAAACGTTGGAAAATTTTTAGAAGAAAAGAGGAGATCTTTATCTGACACAATTCCATGAATTTTGACGGTGAGATTGTCAAAATATTAATCGTTTAAGAGTGAGGAAAAACACAGCAGATTTCTGGCAAAAGCTCTGAGAGTAAATAAAAAAAGTTGCCCAAAAAAATCTATCATTTGGAGTCGACTTTAAACTGTAAGTCCCGCCACTCATTTATGAAATTAACGCACAGAACATAAGTGGTGTGCGAAGCTAGGTCGTAATCCTGACTGAAGGTTAGTAATGACCAATTATGTATGTATGTATGTCCAATAATATCATGAGACATGATATCCACAAGTGCATTTTATAGTGTAATTACTGTTGGCCAATTCACATGATTTTGTATCGTGTATGTTGTATTGAATACACTTTTTGTTTGTGAACGCTCAATGCTATGCTGTATTGTGTATCTCGTATTATAAACGTCAAAAAACGATTAGAAGAAGAAGACCAGTATTCATAATTTGATTTTCAGGCAACAAAATGAAAAATATTACGGAAAAAAGTAAATTCAATTGAATTATCTGTGCGAACAATTATAATTTTGAAATGTTAATTGTTGACTCAAGTTACATAGAAAATATTTTGTATTTTTATTCTTCTTCTTGATTACTGGCATTTACATAAACTGATAGCACGAAACCAATTCAACTTCCAAAAGCATATTTGGGGAATTCACACGACTTTGTATCGTGTATGTTGTATTGAATACATTTGTTTGTTTGTGAACGCTCAATGCTATGCTGTATTGTCTATCTCGTGGCATTCAAACAATTTTATAGCCCGAAACCAACACAACTTTTTAAAAACATATGAAAACATATACACATTTTTGTCATTCACACAATTTGATAGCACGAGACCAATACAACTTTTAAAAACATATGCGAAATTTGTGTATAAGTGTATCGGATTTTTATATGAAAATTATCAACAACAAGCGCATACACTGTTGTATATTCGTGCAACAATACAATGAATACAACGATACAAGGGCTTGTGTGAATTGACGAATTGAAAAAATGTGTATAAGTGTATCGGATTTTTATATAAAATTATCGACAACAAGCATACATTGTTGTATATTCGTGCAACAATACAATGAATACAGCGATACAAGGGCTTGTGTGAATTGCCCATGTGTTTTCAAACATGACTAAATGATATAGGCGTGGCAATATTAAAAGTTCTAAATGAGTTGATGAATTCTTCATTTCTGAATTGCTAGCAATTTAAACACTTGTTAGTTAGTTAAAGGTGATCTTATACATCGAATTCAAATTAAAACGCAATTGCAAATAAAAATTTCGAAAGTAGGAAACCAAAACCAAAAATCATAAGATACACACAGAGAAAAATTAAGAGTTTCTTTTTTTTTTGGCATTTTTTTTTTGTAAGTGTAATCGATTTTAGTTAGTTGTTAATACATTTTTGTTGTTGTTTTTTGTTTTGTTTGGTAGACATAAAATAAAATAAATCTAGAATAAATTATTACCATATTCTAATCCGTGGTCGTAGTATGGGCCTAATTGTGGTTAAAAAGGAGAAAAATAAAAGAAATTTTGTGGAGGGTAAGAGGAAGGTAGAAACAAGAAAAGGATTTGCAATCGAAAATCAAACAAAAAACAATTTTATTTTTTGGGGAAGGAAGAACAGAAACAATAAAAACACACAGGTTATGTGGAGAAGAAAGAAAAAGAGTTTTTTTTTTAATTAAAAATGTTAAGAGTAAATTTTTTTTGGTTAAAAGATAAATTGTAAAAAAATTAAAAACAAAATCTTTATAAAAGTAAAACTACTCTATAGATATTTTGTTTTTGTTCTTTAGAAATTTACAAAACCGAAACGGAGAACCATTCAAACTGAAAATCGCAAAACCAACTTAAATTGTCTTTTTTTTCTTTTTACTAAAAAAGTGTTAAAAATTTTAAACATTTTCTCTTAAAGTTTCATTGTTTTGTTAAAGGATTTAGAAAAAAATAGGAAAAATCAAATAAAATCAAAACAAATAAATTTTTAAATATTTAAAATAGTTTTTGTTAAAAAAAAAAAAAAAAATAAAAACAAAAACACTTAAGAATTTAAAAGTGAAAATAATGTTTTCAACTTACTTTAGATTATAACTATTGGTAGCATCCTGTCTTACTACTAACGGACGCTGATTGGCTGATGAGCCACCACCACCACTGTTGGCATTACCGCCCATGCCCATGCCTTGGGGTAGAGTACCATTGGCGTTACTGTGATCTTGTATGGGTGTGGCCGGCGATGATGATGCATTCTGGCCGGGTTTCTTCTTTAAAGCCGATTTAAGAGGAACTGCGTTAAGTTTTGGCTCTTTGGCTGGAATTTCCTCAATGCGTTGTGTGTCGATATGATTGGCAAATGTTGGATAATTATAATCATTATCCGAACCATTATCATCCTGATCGATTTCGTTATCTGAAAGTGTATATCAAAAAAGAATTCAATGTTAAAATCTTTGTATTTGTATTGTATTAATATATAAGTAGTCGCCGTAGTTTAGTAGGTAGTGTGTTGGGTTATTAGACGTAAAGCCAGGGTTCGAGCCACAGGCCAGACATCAAAACAAAATACAAAACGTATTTCTTCGTCGACTTCCTCTCAGCAGATTTCTGCCAAAAACTCTGAGAGTAAATAAATAAATTGCCATGAAAAGTTTCTCAAAAATCTGTCCTTCGGAGTCGACTTTAAACTGTAGGTCCCACCACTCATTTATGAAATTAACACACACAACACAAGTGGTGTGAGAAACTAGGTCGTAATCCTGACTGAAGGGTTGTAATGACCAATTATTATGTATGTATGTTAAAATATTTCAATTATTATTTCAAATAATTCACTTCTAAGTTTCACTAAAACTATGCTTTCAATAATTGCACTTTTAATTTTTTTTGTACTAAACTAAGCTTTCAAATATGCTGCACTGTTTATTTATGCCCACAACTAGGCTTTATATAATGGCAATCGTCATGTAGAGGAGCTAGCGTACTGCGACGATGTGATATGTTGTTCTGACCTCAATCTATATGGCTGTCTTCCAAAATGTATCAATACAAAGTTTGTATGCAGTTTTACTACTGTATATAAACTATGTAGATATGCAAAGTAACCAAAAAATGCATCAACTATAAATCCGATGGCTGATTGCTTTTTGACTGCGTTAAAAATACACATTGACGACGTTTTGAAGTGGAATACATTGTATATATTTTGTACAGCGGCATTATGAAACACGATACTTTGTTCCAACACAAAGAAACTAACATTTTGGAAGGCAGCCTATATGTCAGATGTTTCTCTTTTTACATACTTACTTCATTGGTTAATACAACCCTTCAGTCAGGAATATGACCTAACTTCTGTGTCAATTTTACACATGAATGGCGGGACCTTCAGTTGAAAGTTGATTCCAAACGACAGATTTTTGAGAAATTTCTCATGGCAATTTTTTATTTACTCTCAGAGAAGAAGAAATATTTTTTCATTATTCGTTTCGTTGGAGATCTCTAGCCTGTCTGCTATCAATTGCTGCCAGGCAAGCAGAATGTTGAAATTTTTAAAGAGGTCAACTGGTATATGACTGCTGTCTTTCCATTTAAGCTATTAAGCACATAATGCAACCTATAATCATTGCGCCTATTTTATAACACAAGCATTCTGAAAATATTATGAACATTTAGACGTCAACTAATTCATCTCTGACTAGATAAGTTTCGATAAATCTTGCATTTGTCCAAATGATAGGCAATCACAGAATAGATATTCAGTGGTCCACTCTTCTTTCTCGTCATTACAGCATTGAAAATTAAATTTAGACTTTGGGCGTGAATGATTAGTCTTCGACGCCACTTTATGACCGCTATAAGGTCTCTAAGCGTGATTCTAGTTAGCTTCAACAATAATGGTGACCCCAAATATATCTATAAAGAACAAATTTTCTCGGGTCTACAAGTGGACCCATTACATACATACATACATAATTGGTCCTTACAACCCTTCAGTCAGGATTACGACCTAGTGTCTCACACCACTTGTGTTGTGTGTGTTAATTTTATACACGAGTGGCGGGACCTACAGTTTAAAGTCGACTCCGAACGATAAACTTTTCATTGCAATATTTATTTACTCTCAGAGATTTTGCCAGAAATCTGCTGAGAGGAAGTCGACGAAGAAATACGTTTTGTATTTTGTTTTGATGTCTGGCCTGGGACTCGAACCCTGGCTTTACGTCTAATAAGCCAACACACTACCTACTAGACTACTCATTACAACCTCTTACTCAAAACTATAAACCGTGTTGTGTGTGTTAATTTCATCAGTGGTTTAATGTCAACTTCGAACTACTGATTTTTGAGAAACTTTTCATAGCAATTTTATTGACTCCCAAAGAAAGAAAGAAATATTTTTCACATTTCGTTTAAATCGAGATGTCTGAGTTGTGGTTAAATCCATGGGCGGGCTCTCGTCTAAAACCCAATATAACGATTTTACGATTTGTTCCTTTGCGAATAAGTGAAGTCGTAGGCGATTACTTTTTGCCCATCAAGAGAGAAACTGAGACTATCTCATGTCTGAATTCGTTCGTTTTGATTTTGTGTCAGCTATTTTGTTGTTTCGCGTCAGCAATGTTGTTGCCTTCTAACCATTGATTGTTTCGATATCTTTCCGAGAAATATACAGCATTTCTGAACAATCTGCAACACGGTGTTCACACTCTTTAGGGGTCTAAAGGCTTTACTATCAATAAATATGTATATATTCCTACTTCATAAACCCTGATAATGATTTTATTCTGAGCCTGTCTTTAAAGCCCTTATTTCAGTGTGAATGACACTAAAAAATCTAAAAAGATTCTACATCTGATCTTGTAGAGTGATTTTGATTCCTCAGTGAACAATTCAAAGGTATTGTATGGGAGTTGACCATAGCTGTTGCAATTTCCCATTTTCAAAGCGTTTAGTTTGGGTTCTATGATTATATTTTTTTTCTCAGCTACCACACACGTTGGTAGTCAGTTAAAGCCCCTTATTAAACCGAAGCTATAATCTAGATGCTTGACGTTTAGGATAATTTTTCCCACCCGCATATACACAAAACGTGTTTAAATAGAAATATTTTTACCAAGGTTGACTGTGAATCGAATTAAATTAATTTACTTTGAATTTCTCTTGAAAAGCCCCGAAATTCGTATACGACTGAAGGCGAACGATTTTTCTTTCTCCAAATTCTCCATTCAGAAACCCTCTGAATGAATTTCCTTCTTACCTTAGAAGGGAAAAACAGCCCCACTCCTTAGGAACTCAATGAGGAAGGTTTCAAACCGTCACAATTTCTAAGGCGGAGTAGTTGTTAGAGCATCTGTGATCAATATCGCCATTTTAATATAATGATTCTCTTCTTCAAAGTCAACTACTAAACCCTGGAATCCTTCAGTAAATATTTTATGACCTAGTAAGGAGCAGATTTCTTCATCTCCTGTGGTTCCAGTAACAATTCAAACAACAGAACTCCGTATTTTTATCTCAAGATCAGAAACCTGGTTGATAGGGATATTATCTATGTTGACAAGACGCACAAACTAAGCTTAGCTTGTGACATGGCATCAAACTAATCAGCCAAGCAGACGTTACCACTAGCAATGATATCGTTATTATGGCTTTCGAATGCATAGCAGTTGTTGGGTCCATAGCCTCCTTAACACAGAATGGGGCAAACAAACTTCAATTGAAAAGGAGATGTTTTGCAAAAAATGGAATTTAATTGGGCACTCGCTGCAAAAATCTGAATTTAATATTGCCAGAGAAGCTTAAAACAAATTCACAATGAGCTTGGTTTGAAATAGTTTCAAAGCTCCTTGACATAGAAGTTTAAAAAATAATATAAAGTCTGTGAACAAGGATCTTCGTTCGATGCAAATCAAACAAAGAGGCACTTTACGCCACTTTGCCGGCACTACATCAATATTTACGTAAAGTTTACCCTTAGTTACGTTATAGGTGGGTCATTCGTAGGCTCCATTTTGGCCTAATTTCTTCTGAATTTCTTATGTGGCACCATATAATAAAAAGCAGTTGTTTCAATTGTAATTATGGGCTATCATAAGAATATTTCGGCAGTAGTTTGTCGTTCAAGGTTTTAATTCTGTCTGGTTTACTTGCAATAAATCAACAGTAAATAACACACGACGTCATATCGGACAACAATAATAAAAACAATAAAGTTTTTAATACGTGTTTATCTGCTTTACATACATATATTTTTTTAAAACCCCTATTAAAGTAATTCCTTGGTAAACAATGTCAAAAAAGGTCAATTATATTGAAATATAACAACAAAATTTCATTCACAACTTCCAAACACTCTGAGAACATTTGATTGATTTCTCACTCTTGTAGAGTTTACAAAAAAAATTCACAAAAACAAATCCTATTACAATGTACTGAAATTAACCGTTTTAAAGAGCAAAGCACATTCATACAAACATTTGTGTTTTTTTCTTTGTTCATTCATATTATGTCTCTTAATTTCTTTCTTCTTAAATCAAAGTCATTTGCATTGTTGAGTCTGGTGGTGTTAACACATAATATTAATTAAAGTGCGTGGAAATTAAAATCGTGAGTGAATGGAATTTTTTTTTGTGATGTGATTAAGTAAAGTAAAGTGTTGTGTTGTTTAATAAATTTGTAAATGAAAAACGTAAATTATTCTTCAAATGGTAAGTGGAAATATATCGAATTACAATTAATTTATTTCCAATTTATAATTTATTTGTTTAAAAATGAAAAGCCTTTTTATAAAATTATAATTTCCTCATATCTTATTGAGTTCTTTTTTTATGGGAATATTTTTTTAATCAAAGGGAAAATTTTTATATAGTTCGACATACATACATATGTAAATAGTCTCCTTTGTACATACAGTAATGGTCATGTAATTAAAACATTATTTTTGATCTCTCATTTGTTCTATTTTTTTATCATCACTTAATTTTTTAACGGGACTTTTGGAATGATAAGTTTGATCTCTTTTACAATTGATTACTTCTTTATATTCATATTCTATTCTATTTCAAAAATAAAACGAATAATTTACTATGTACAAATGTTTTCATTATATGACCACTACTGTATGTATACGAACATATGATAAAAAAAAAACTTCTTTTAAAATCATCCTACAAATTAGCGGTAGTTTATACAAAAAATATTCGTATCAATATACTACGCAGCTTAAATTATCGTTCAAACTGATGACGTCATCAATAAAACTAAAGTGTTTAATACTTATAAACATATGTTTAATTATAAAAAAAATTAATTTTTACTAAAGTTGACATTTTTATAATAAAAATCCGTTTACGCTATACGAACATATGAAAAAAAACTTATTTTAAAATCATTTTACAAATTAGTGGTAATTTATATGAAAAATATTCGTATCAATATACTACGCAGCTTCAATTTTCGTTCAATCTGATGACGTCATCAATAAAACTAAAGTGTTTAATACTTATAAAAATATTTTTATTTATAAAAAAATTAAATTGTTACTAAAGTTGACATTTTTATAATAAAAATCCCCTGATTTACTGGGAACAGTCAGTGTGCAATTAAGTTGCTTACGGTAGTCACTTCAACGAATATCCTTGTCTGTGAAACATTCATCCGTAATTGGTCATTACAACCCTTCAGTCAGGATACGTCCTAGCTTCTCAAACTGCATATGTTGTTTGTGTTAATTTTATACATGAGTGGCGGGCCTTTAGCTTAAAGCCAACTCCGATCGATTGGTTTTTGAAAAATTTTTCAAGGCAATTTTATTTAGTCCCAGAATTTTTGCCAGAAGACTAGAAATATTAATTTTGTTCGAGATGTCGTAGTTGAATACATCCCTTCCTAGTACTTTATATGCATGTAGATGGTTTCTTCTGAAATATACAGAGTCTACATAACGGGCTTGAGGCGATTTATTTTCGGAACAAGTATTCCTTGAATGTACAGCACTCGGTCAAAAGGTCGCTTCTGGATAGTGTTAATGCATCACTCACTTTTCGTCTCATGGTAAATGTCATTTTCAAGCCTATTATCATCTTTCTTCATCATCCTCTTTCTCTTTTATTTCACACAAAGCTTCATACCCTTGTTTAGTTGAACGTCTAAAAGTGTGCTTCAACTTTTTTGTTCAATTTTAAATTTAAATTGAGTAACATTTAAAGAAATGTTTTTGTTTTTTAAATTTCATTTTACATTTGGAAATATTAAGTAAAAAACGTTATACATATACTATGTTGAGCCATAAATCGATTCTAAGTTCTAAAACAATACCTTCATTTTTCTTGTATAATGCCTGGAAATATGCTTGTCGTGAATATACTTTTGAAAATACACAATTCTACTGAAAATAACTTTCTTTGTAAATTTAAAATGGTTTTTAATTATCTATTTAATCATTCAATTAATATGGTATTAGGATCATGTCTAAAACTATGCTTTAGTTTTCTTTATATTGTTAAAATTATACAATGCTTCAAAAATTCTTTAGTTTTAATTTTTCAATGATAAACTGTATCTTAAAATATGTTAAACTTTTTGTTTAACATCGCAATTTAATTTGAAATTATTTCTATGCCTAAAATTATGCTTAAGTTTTTCTTATATACTTCGATGTCCAAGAGTATGCCTTAATTTTTAAACATACTTTTTTCCACTTCTTTATAAACAAATTCTCGCTTCATCTCCTTATGTATATTACTTTCTATAATATTAAATCATTTCCCCTATTTCTCTAAATGGCCCCGTTAAAACTATCAACAGGCACTTAACGTATCAAGTTTATTACCAGCTTTTAAGATGAGAATAAAAAAGAGTAGAAAAAAAGAAAATAAATTGAATATCTGAGTACGTCAACACGATTCACTCCAGCTTGTTCGAGCACTTCAAGATGAATAATGATTAAATCAAAAAGACAGTAAAAGAGCAGGAAAAATATCGTAAACTTCTATTGAATCTCAAATATTGACTCGTCAAATTGAAATGGGGAGTAAAGGAAATAAACTGGAAACGTCTTAGCGCACGGCGTTATTATGAATGAATTTCTTGTTAACAAGAAAAGTTAATAAATCAGGTATAAACATGACTATAAAAAATTAAAGCATATTTTAAGGTGCAAATGTTTATTTCATTAAATATTTATGCTACTTTTCTTGAGCAATTTTGAAGGGAAAAATGGTTTACGACTTGTAGTGAATTCTAATAGAACTGCCGGAAACCTTAAAATATATTTTCGGAGCGAATAACTAATAAAGTCGGGTATATTCAATAGAAGAGAATAATAATAATGAAGCACGGTTTTAGGGGAACAATTCTTTGTAATGAATTTAAATTTTTTTCTTTTAACTGAGATTTTTATTAAAAAAAAAAAATGGCACATAACGAGGGCGGTTTTAAATTAGTACCGCAGCCGTAACTGTGGAAAACAAATAAAACATAAGTTTTAAGGATCCTTAAAGAGTATTTTCACTACAACTAAAAATTGTCTGGTGCCCTCTTATGAGATATTAAAGAAACAAAATTCAATTTCGATTGATTCACCATGAGCCGATATAAAAGTCGTAAAAGTTTTGCGCCGTGATAGGCAATGAACAATGCATACTTTTAGGCAAGAATTAATTTATATTAATCAACTTACCGTAATCATCATAGGGCTGATAATCCTTGTCATTAACAGCGCCCGGCCCATGCGGTCGACCAGCCACCAAAGTTGGCGATGGTGTTGAAAACATGGGAGGCGGTGGGATGGGACCAATTTCTGATACTGGTATGGGAGGCTCTGGCAATTCGGACAGCATAACACCGCCCACCATTTTACCACCAGCTCCACCACCGACATGATGATGGTGATGATGGCCACCAGAGCCCGAAGCATCAGCATATGGTGGTGGTGTGCTACCCGGCGGACCACCCATCATGGCATTTGAAGAACCATCGGGATCTGTAAAAAAGAAGAAGAAAAAACAATGAAAACAAATATTTTAAAAGGAATCATTTTTCATATCATATCCCTATGTTCTCTTCTCACAACCACACATACTTTTAAAACCACTGAACAGTTATTTTCTCCCATGGCTCCTTAAAATGTATGTGATAAGTTCTTAACAAAAAATCCTCACAAAAAAAAACGAATGAAAGAAGTTTTCATAGCTGAGTGCGTGTGAAAATATTCTCCAGTAAAAGCATGGCATTTCACTTTATCATGAGCTCTGCTGGTATGGCAAGTATTGAGAAAAATTATTTTTCATACTTTTCATGACAGATTTTAAAATTTATGTGTCAAGTTTAAGATAAAAACAAAATAAATACTCCTATACAGGACACATACACACACCGCGCTTTCGTTTTCGCACTCTCTGTCTCCCTCTCTCTATGGGATTCCTTTGGCGACCATAAATATTGTGTGTTTGTCCTTTTTGTTCAACAATAACGGTCACGGAAAAAGGAAACGAACTGCAATATTGATTTATATACGCGTTCAACTTTTAGTATTTGCGGTTTCTGTGTGTGGAGTACAGGGTGTAGCCAATGTGAATAGCATGGAATTTATAATTTTTATTTAATAAGCCTTAAAGTAAGAAGTTTTCAAGTTTATTGAAGTTATTTTTGTTTTCTTTACAGGTACTAGATTGGTGATTTTAAAGGATGTAGCCAAAGAAATCTGCATACGAAAAGTAAATATACGAGGTTGCTGAACATGCTTAAAGCTATAACTTTAAAATTTTGTCAACTGAATTCAGAGAATAAGTCTGAAAATATAACATTCAAACGAATTCAATCAGCTGAATTTATAAGGTAAGCTTCCAAATTTATTAATTGTTGTTTTAACAAAATACATATAATGAGGAATATTAAATTTTTAAACGATTTAAGTTAGCTGAATAACAATTTATCTTGCAAATGTGTGGGATATTTGCTTATTCAGCTAGCTGAATTTCTAAAAACTTTTAAATAACTACATGATTTGAATTAAATTTTGTATTTTGTGTGTTCTTATTTTTTCATGAAATAAATTACGCTGATATAATTCAGGCTCTATATTAAGGAAAAAGTATTAAAAAAATATTTAGTTCAAGTAATTAGCACAAAATTAGTAAAAACTCATAAGAAGGAAATTTCCATCAACATGCAAATCTACATGTTTAGCTCAGTACAAAAAAGATATAAAAATATAGCTCTTTATATTATTTTTATTCCACATGATAATTGAAAAACAATTATTGTCGAATAGCTTTTGCAATTTGGATATTTGCATCTGAGTGATCCTCGTACTTTTGGCCAATGTTCATAACCATCTTTTCTAATATCTTTTGGGGGTGCAGGAGTTGTAGAACCTCTTTTTCTCTTTGAACACAGTTTTTGCTCAATTAAACTGCTTGGACGCCCGCGCTTGGAATTCGTCCCTTTATTGCATAAATCACAGGCCAACTCATTTCTAAATTGACTCAAAGTTAGTATATCCTTTTAAGGCAAATTTCTTTCCCCAGCATTTTTTTTTATAAATTATCCAAGAATTTATAACTGCAAGATAAAATAAATGAAAAAAAATTCGCAAGTACCACTTTTTTGACCTTAATGTAATGTGGTTTCTTCCCAGAAAGCTGTCCATAATATACTAACGGTAGCGACGTATAGAAATTGTTAAAATATATGATATGGTTTCGCATTCTTGGAACTTCCCGAACCAACCGAACTACAACATTTCCTGTAGCTCCCAGGTCAATTTCATCTGTTGGCTTTTTTATATTTTCTTGTCCAGAATAAACTTCAAACTTATGAGCATATCCCCTCCTCTAGCAACACTTTTGCAATTTCAACAGCGTCTTGGTCCTCTTCATCAGAATTTTCAACATCTTCTGATAGCAAACCGTCTTCAACCTGAGCCAAAAACGTTTCAATATCTTCTTCATTTAAATATTTCTAAAAACACAGTATTTTGTATTTTATAACAAATAAGTTATTGCAAAACATTATAAATGCAGCTAGTGCATAATGATGTAAATTTCCATCATATAGTTTTTTGAAATAATAATAGGTATTTAAAAAAAATTGTAAAAAATGTTACTAAAACATTTAGAACTAACCTTTTTTTCCACTCATTTTCGATTTTTATTTTAAAAAATTTCGTCCGACCTTCTTTAAAAAACACCAAAAGTACTTAAGTTTTAGCACACTTTACCAAATAGCAGTGGAATAAAACAAAACCAACGTATTTGTGGGGAATTTCCTTTTTTTACTTAACAATACAATTCAGTGTGCGAACTACTAATGTGAGATGTTGCTAAAATCAAGCAACTTTTACCACACTGTTTCCATTCTTTTTTTTTTTTCCTTGAAAAACCGTTATGATGGAAATTTCCATCACGATGCAATGAAGGGTTAAGACAAATTCAGCCCGCTGAATTAGGAAATTTTTACTAGAATTTCTCTTTTATGTATTTTTGATACATATTTTTTTAAAACAATATTTTTAAGATAAATTCAGCAAACTGAATTAGATAGATAAGCTCACATCTCTAGAATTTTTTCCATTCATATTCAATCAGAATATGTTACGGAAAAACTAGCTTAAAATGCAATTCAACTAGCTGAATTAAAAAAATTAAGTACATAAACCGATAAATTCGAAATACTATTCTTTATTAATAATAATATCTTAAGGAGAAACTATAGGGTGCGCCATTTAAAAACTTTAAATATAAACATGCAAAAAAACAAAAACGGTTTGAAATTTTGGCAAATTAATTTTTTCTTGTGATGTACAATTGTTCCGGTTAGGTTAGGTTAGGTTAGAGGACGTGTACTTGTCAATTAAGACAAGTACAGTACCCGGAGGTCGAATTGACCCATTGTACAACGTCCTAGTTTCTCAAACCACTTTTGTTTGTGTGTGTTAATTTTATACATGAGTGATGGGACCTATAGTTTAAAGTCAATTCCGAACGACAGATTTTTGAGAAACTTTTTCATGGCAATTTTATTTACTCGCAGTTTTTGCCAGAAATCTGCTGAGAGGAAGTCGCCGAAGAAATACTTTTTGTATTTTGTCTTGATGTCTGGCCTGGGGCTCGAACCCAACATACTACCTACTAGACTACGGCGACTTCAAAAACTGTTCAAATTGTTCCGGTTAGAAATATAATATTATTTCATTCAAATGGCTGACGCGGCTAGGTTCACAGCACCTCATTCGATCGGACCAATTTTCGTGCACTTTTTCGAGTGTGTGGTGTCGTATCTCGGTATTGGCATCACGAAGGTTGACCTTTAAATGCTTAATTGTCTGTGGTTTGTCGGGATAACATTTGTCTTTAACGGCGCCCCATAGAAAATAGTTCAATGGTGTCAAATCGCAGCTTCTTGGCGGCCAATTGACATCACCATTTCGGCTAATTAAACAGCCATTAAACGTTTGACGCAATAAATCGATTGTGGCGTGAGATGTGTGGCAGGTTACACCATCTTGTTGAAACCAAACACCTTTCACGTCAATACAATGAAGAGCGGATACAAAAAAATCGGTTAACATGGTGCGATAAATGACTCCATTGACCGCAATGGTTGCGCCGTCCTCATTTTCATGGAAATATGGGCCAATAATGCCTTCGCTCCACAAGCCGCCCCAAACAGTCACTCGTAGTGGGTGCATTGGCTTCTATTAGACCACGTGTGGGTTTTCTGCGCCCCAAATACGGCAATATTGCTTATTAACGTATCCAACAAGATGAAAATGAGCTTCATTCGAAAATATGATTTATGCTACAATTTTAATCAATTTCCCGCCATGAAGTAGGCTTTGAAAAACTACGAAATTGTGGATAATGGCCTTAGCATGAGCCAGTAACGACTATCGTTATTAATTTAAGGTTATTGAAACTCAATAATGTTTGGTCCTGTCGCTGTTATAACAATGAATTTTGATTGACTGATGCAATTGCAACCTATTCGTGGTAATTTTCTTTCTATTCAGGGTTTATAATTGGTTTCAATGGTTTCAAATATAGCCAATGGTGCCGTGATCGAATTTTTAGTTTTTTTTTGCATGAAAACATGGGTTTTGTATGAAAACAATTTTAAATGAATTTTTTATGTTTTGGTACTTACAGTGTTCATAGCAGACATTGACGCGTCGTGCTAATTTATTGGTACCCAATGTATTGGGACGTTCCATTTTGGAATTTTGTGTATGGGAATCATGTTGATCACGACCACTAACCATGTGCGAGTGATTTTGTTGTTGTTGCTGTTGTTGGGCGGACATACCGCCACCGGGTGGAGGCAACAACGAACCCTGACAGGGTGGCTGTTCAGTATTGGGCGACAGAGTGCCATTACCACCATGTTGTGCATCAGTCTTGTCTTTTCGGGGTTCTGTAGCAATGCATGCGTTGGATTTTTTTTGGGAAGAAACAAAAAAACAACAAAATATTCTGTGATTAGATATTGAATTTTTTTATTTTTTGGATATTAAAGGGAGATAAATTTATTATAAATTACACGTGTTCTAGCAAAAATTGGGTACTTTTTTGTGTTTGGGAATGAGGTAGTTTTCAACAAATATGAGGAGGTTTATTTAAAATTTTTTGCGTTTTGAGTATGTTATTCACAATCTTTAGTAGGTATTTCCTTTTGGGGATTATTTAGTGACATTAATTTAAGTAAAATATTTATAAAATGTGACAAATGTTAAAAGTGTAAGCACCAAAAAGTACTAAAAAATGTACTGTGAAAACAAAGGAATGAAATAGTACGAAATATGTAAACACATTATCAGAAGTAAAGCGGTTTTAGTGTTAGCAATAAGTGATAAGGATTAAATAGTTTATTAACTTTAATTTAATAATTAAAAGATTTGCGAAAAAATACCAAATTAGTACCATGAAAAGAGAACTTCTCTTAACACTGAAAGAAGTTTATTAAAAATATTTTTTGTTTGAAGTTTTTAAAAAGTATCTAAAATTTACCAAACACAACAGTATTTGGTACCAAAACTCTTCCAAAAAGAGTACAACATACATATTAAAAAAAATTAAAATTAAAAAGTTAAAGTTTAGTTCGGTTATGGGTACTTTTCGTAGCGCAGTGCAAAGAAATGTGAAAAAAGAAAACAGGAGAACAATTTTAGACTACAAGCATCTGCAGTCTAGTAGGTAGTGTTTTGGTTTATTAGATGAGAGATAGTGGTTTAAAACCCAGTTTCAGAAAATCTCAAATCCCCGCTTGCCACCGTCTTCTGGCAATATCGCTGAGAGTAACAAAAATTATCTCGAAAGTTTTTTCAAATTGTTTCTCATTCGGAGTCGATGTTAAACTGAAGACAAATCTCTTACAGTAAATAGACTGTAATTTCTGCCACTCATGAGTAAAATTAACATACACAATATAGGTGGTGCGAAAAGCTAGGTTGTAATCCTAAATAAAGGGTTGTAATGACCAATTAAGTAAGTAAGTACAAGTTGTACTTTGTTGTCTCTGGCTCCAGAACATTACGTGGACGCCTGTGTTCCCAGAGCACAATCCAAGCAAAAATTGTATTAGAAGCTTCCATTCCAAGCTCAGGATCCATTTTGTTCTAGACCAGTTCAGTCTGTGTCATAGTTGCCAAGAGATTCTGCAGTATCTTCTATTTCGCCATCAAAATACCTACTTTCTGTTTGATTTACTGATTGCACAGCCCAAAGAAGTAATCAACAGGAAATTTAGTGGACCCATCCGCGAGATATATAGTACGTATTTCGACTTGCCCTCTCTCGCTCTCTCAAATTTACTGACCGCTGCGTTCTCTTCAATATCACAAGCCTTTGGAATTTAGCATATTTTCGTGTGCTCAGATCAACCATATGGATGAACACTCTACCACCGAAATCGATTTGATGACAGATTAGCTCCGTTGTTTTTGTGATTGCAAACTTCTCAGCTTGGAAGTTGCTGCACTCATCAAAGGTTGCATAAAACATCTTTGTATTATTTTCCACAATATACACCCCCGCCAGTATCCACTACTGCGCTGGCAGTGAAGACCGCATGATTATGCGGCAAACTGTTAAAAACTACGGGTAAAACCTATCGAAATCCTATACCCAGACAATATGGGTTATTGAAATCTGACCTAGAGTCCAGTATGTACCCAAATCCATCCTCTGGTGCGTCTAAATTTTCTTTATTTAGTAAGACTATCTTCAAAGAAAAATATTTTAATTATCCCAGCAGCTATAAGAAAAGTACCAAAAAAAAGGTGTCAGTCACATCAAAACATAGTGAATATTTTCTGGTATATAGCCATATATGTATAGGGGGAGAAAAGGGGAAAAAGGAAAGTATTATGGTACCTTTCTAAAATTAAATATTTAATTAATTGCTTATATTTTTATGTAAAAATATTTCCTTGTTTAAAAAATACCAAAATAGTATGAAATCTATAAAAAATTAATATCTTGATTAGAAGCAAAATTTCTTATTTATGAATATTTTCCAAGCCTTTTACGATAAGTAATAAATTTATTATTTTATGTTTTAATCATATTAAAAATAATAAAATATTTATCCCTCCTTTAATCTTTTGAGAAAGCAAAGCTTCAAAGAAATAATTTATGGACCCTTAATTCAAGTCATGTCGTCTTAAGTTGTTTCTAAACTGTCCGCACACGTTAAATGAAATGAAATTTTAATTGAAATTTTCACTCTGCTATTGAGAGTGAACAGCAGCACCAGCAACAGCAAGAGTAAGAAATTTAATTTTCCAAAAAGCATTCAAATCTTTTAAAACTTAATAAATGACTTTTCCGCTTCATTTCTACTCAAACAGAAACTTTAAAGAGTAAATTGTTTTGCATTTTGGTACTCTTTAATTTAAATTTTTTTCGTCATTTGCCTTAAAAGTGCATTTTAATAGATTGTAGAGAATCCAATTTTAAGATAAAAAGGGTACAGCATAGTTAGTAACCGAGAGCTAACTTTGAATTTTGAAATATCTTTCACTTTAATTTTGTATTTTAATTTAAAAAAAATTTTGTATTCAAAGATTTTTTAAAAGCAATATTTTAAATTTTTTTTTAATTTTAGTACTATTTCTGGTACGTTTTTATATTTGCCAGTAACGAAATAGTACGAATTTTGTTAACTTATTAACAGAGTTTAATAGGATTTTAGTAGCAATAGCAGGTAAAAGGTAACAAAAAGCAAAAAGGTACTATATTCATTTTGGTACCTTTTTTGCTTTAGAACTTTTCTGGTAATTCTAAAAATTTAAGTTGAAGTAGACTAAAAATGCGTTAAAAACATTGTAATTTAAGAGTAGCAAAACTTTTGTCTTGGTACTTTTTTTTGTATTACTTTTATCATGAGTACTCTTTTGTAATTCTTTCCTAATGGACCAAAAATGCCTTAAAAATGTTCAAATTAAGGAAAGCATTTAATTAAAAAAATAAAAATAAAAATTCCTTGAAAATTATTTTACTGCCCCTTAAAGTATGCATCAATTTTAAACACTGCTTTCATGAACGACAAACGAGAAGCATAGAAACTTGCTTATGTGTTGGCTGCGGTTTGATATTTTGTATTTTGTGTTGCTGTTACGTACATATGCCTGGGTACGGGATTGTGTATTTATTTGTTTCATTTATTATTTCTACTTTTTACACCATTTCCAAAGTAAAACAAAAATTCACTTTTAATTTAAATCAACAATTAAAACATTATTTCTATTGTTTACTTACGTAGTTGGAAATGGTGTTGTCTAGAGATTGCTTAAGTGTGTTGTGTTTTTGTAAATTGATTTTGAAAAAGTTTGAAATATGTTTGAGAGTTTAGCTTTTCCCCTTTCGTAGCTGTTTAAAAGTGATAAACTGTTCTCTTTTCTCGTTCGCTCTCTCTCTTTCACTCTCTCGCTATTTGTTTTAGAATTGGTGTTAAATGTGTACAGAGGCTATAAGCTTGAGGGAGTTTATTAATCATTTTATGGTTTTACACGTTCACTAAGAACTGGCGTGAGTCTATTCATGATGAATTGCCAAACCAAACTGAGAATAAATCACTTGACAGCTGTTAAATCGGTCGCCATCTTGAAAAATAATGCCAACTTAAAGTTCTATACCTCTATAAAAAACCTAAAAAACTTGAAGTTTAATAATTTACAAAAGGAAAACAATTAAAAGCCTGCATGTTTATAAATGTTCTATAACAAATAAGTTAACTGCAATCAGACCAGATTTTTAAAATCCAAATTGCCAGAATATAGGCTACCTTTTTGAAAGATAATAACTCTGAATTATTTTAATAAGTGTGTGGGCCTCCTGTCTGTATGGAATCTACTTAAGTGGTAAAAATTTCAAGTGTTCTTTACCGCAGATGAGGTAAAAGGCTTTAAACACACTCAAGTTTTGTAATTAAAATTAAAAAAAAAAAACAATTAAAAAGCTTAAAAATATTCTAAACTTAATTCATAGAATAAATTAACGCTTAAAAGTAATCAGTCAGCACTTAGTAAGTTAAACAATTAGGCAACATTTTTATGTAGAAAGTCAAGAAGCCTGAAAGTAGGCAACCTTAAACACATTAACACCGGTTTAGTTTAATGAGTTTATGTGGTTTGGCTTACTTTGAGGCATGTAAACAAACACTGAGGTTTTATAGAGCACTTATGGATTAAGACCATTAAAATATGCAACTTTTTGCTTTTCTTAATAGAAAAAGAAGAATTACTTCATTTGATGAAATTTATGTGCTGAAGGTATAGGAGAGTATGCAGGAGATAACAGCCAAAATGTAGGTTTTAAGAAATTGAATACCTTGATGTGTTAATCAAATTTTATGAAATAAAATAATTGAAACCATTGAAATGATATTTAATTACTCTTTTATTGTTCAATACTGGTTGTTTATAGACAATTTGTGCTTTACAACTTCTGTACATTTTCTATTAAAAGCTCTGATTTATTTAACGCCTAAAAACATGCAACATTTTTAATCAAATTATGTTTCATAAAATCGATTTTTGACATCAAATTATTTATTGTTAATAAACATTTTATTTAATTTTCCTTAATTACCAATTTTTCACTGTAATAAATCTTTTATTTGAATATTTAAATGAAATAAAAATTTGTTTTATATTTTAATAAAATTTTGCCTAAAACTATATACACAATAATCAATTCTCTCTGTTTATTTGCTTTTATTCTCAACTATTGTAATATGTTGCTTTTAAATTATTTATTTTTGAACTAACAAAAAGGAAATTTGATATCCTTAATAAAACTTAACATATGCTTAAGCCTAAAAATAGGCCATATCTTTTGTATTTCATTCTTTTGTTAACAATTGAAATAAATAGGTTTTCTAAAGATTTTAGAAATTACTAAGAACTTAAAATTGTTCTTCCGAAACAACTACATTAAATAGTAATATAAATACATTATACTTGAATAAACTTCTGCCTAACAATAGGCAATTGTTTTTTGTTGTTGTTGCTGCTGTAATTTTAATACAGTTTTAAGTTGTAATAAAAATAAATTTTCCTTATAATAAAATAATTGCTTGTTATGCTTATAGTTCTGTTAATCTAAAGCTCTTTTTATAAGTTAATTATAAGATTTTTGTATGGATTTCTCAAATAACAGCCTTACAATAGGCAATAGTTTTTTCTTATTTGATTTTTATTTTATTAAAGATGTTTGCTTCGGTTATAGTTTTCTAAATCTGTATAAAATTTTATTAATTTATAAAAGCAACTAAAAGTATGCTATAAAAATATTTAAATTAGTTTGAGTTTCAAAAGTTTTCTTTTCTATTGCGTTCATAATTTTAAAAATTATATTTTTTCAACTGAAAACGTCTGGTTTTATTTTTTTTTTATTAAGAAAAGAAAACAAACAGTGAAAAAACAGGAAGGAATGATGCTTCAAAAAATTTCTGTTATGACCTCTTCAAAGTTAAAATAAATAGAAAAGAAAGTAGCAGGAAAATAAGAACAAGAACAACAACAACTTTTGCTTGTTTAAACTTCAAGCATCATTAAGTTAAAATGTATGTTTCAAATACTTTTACGATATGTATACGTATTTCCCCATCTCTTTTCTCCCTCTCTATCTCTCTCTCTCTCAGGCTTTCATATTTACATACTCTTGATGTGCAACAAGAAGCCTCTTTGCTTTTTTTTCTCCAACATTTTCCGATCCAGTCATAACTGGGCAAATGAAATTATTTTTATTTACAATTTGAGGCCACTTTAAACGTAAACTGTTTAAAAGAAATGTGAGTAAGAAAGAAAGAAGGAAATTAAAAAAGGACCGAGTTTGCACATTAAAGTCCCACAAAAGTAGGCAACATATTTTCTTCTGACCTTTGTGCTTATTTTAATAAATTATTATTTTCAACTACAACCCACTCTACCCCCTCACCGTCTTTTGAGTAATTGAATGGAAATTCTTTATTTCTGTTTGCTTACATTTTTTTTGCCTTTACGTAGGCAAAGAAAGAGACGATAGAAGGCAAATAAATAAACAGAATTTACATAATTTTACTAAATTTTATATTTAAATTGTATTTATTATTATTAAGCCAAAATAAACTTGTCTATTTGTAGGGGACCTTATCAAATTATGATTTTCTGTTATTATTATTATTTAAAGTATACTTTTGGGCTTAATATGATTAATTATTTTATTGTAATATTTCAATCATAATAGATTATTGTTAATGGTTGTTTTATTATGGTTTTATTAATCTATTCTATAAATCTACATAAAATTTTGAAAAACTAAATAAAAATATTTTAAAAACTAAAGCATACTTTAGGGTTTGTTATATTTTAAGCAACGTTTTATGGCTTTAATTTGATTGGCATTACTTATATTATACGCAGATTAGATTAAAGGAATTAGTTTTTTTAATTTTGTAAAGTTTAAACAATTCAGAAAAGGAGAAAAATTTTCATTAAAATTCCCAATTTTGGTACCTCATATTTTTTCTTTCAATTAATTTTGGGGACCTTTATTTATTGTCGCCGTGGTCTAGCAGGTAGTGTGTTGACTTATTAGACGTGAGGTCTCGTTTCAAACCCCATGTCAGGCATCTTCAACTGAACGAAATATGAAAAAATATTTCTTCGGCGAATTCCTCTCTGCAGATTACTGGCAAACACTCTGAGAGTAAATCAAATTGCCATGAAAAGTTTCTCAAAAAATCTGTCGTTCGGAGTCGACTTTAAACTGTAGGTAACACCACTCATGTATAAAAATTAACGCCCACAAGATAAGTGGTGTGAGAAACTTGGTCGTAAGGTTTGGAGTGCCCAATTTTGTATGTTTATTTGCTGTTTTGAAATTTAAATTCTGTTTCTTAAACTCTGTTGTATAATAACAGGGGTGTATAAGCAATTGCGGTAACTGGCCTTTGGGTCTTACAAAATCTTTTTAGCTTGTATCAAAACTTAACCCTTAACCCGGCTGTCCCTCTGAGGGGACACTCAGTTGTCCCCTCTGAGGGGACATGATAGTTTGTTAGCGTTTACGAACAATGAAATTATTCCACCGCAATTTTTTAAGAAACACGTGTTCTCCTATAGTTTTCTGTTGAAATGGCACAAAAAACTAATCGAAGATGCATGATAAACAAATCAACCGTTTTACATGTCGAAATGATCCGTTGAGCAAATTGTAGATATAATGGATTAGGCGTACAAAGCTACGTTCCACAAATTTTCTATTGGGTTCAAATCAGGGGACTGTGTTGGTCATTCTAAAACATTAATTTGTTTGTCCTGGGACCACTGCTTTGTGTACTTTTCCGTATGCTTTGGGTCATTGTCCTGCTGGCAGACCCATTTGAGTGGTATATTTTCTTCGGCATACGGCAGCATTGTATTTTTCAAAATTTCCGTGTATTCAGCCGATTTCATTACATTCTGGATACGATATAGAGGACCCACACCATAATAAGAGAATGACAGCCATACCATGATGCTACCACCATCCTGTTTGACCGTCTTTAAATTATATTTTGGATTAAATTCTTACATCTTACCACGTAAGAAGACCTATCCATCAAGAATTCTATCCAAAATATAAAAGAAATCAATTATTGTTGGAATATATGGCAATAACTGGCATTATATAGGGTCATTTGATTAATGCAAGATGGTGTTCTGAATCTAAATCATTATAAAAACGAGTAACTCTAGAAACTGATGAAGTCGCAAGCTGGTGAATTATAGATTATGATTATTTTAATGGTCAGGAAAGCTATGTCGTTTCTTTAGAGGGATTGAGAGGGAGCTGCTCTTAAAAACGACCGATTACTTGGGTGCTTAAAACGCACTCAACTTGGAAGCTGTGATTAAGAGGAATGCTCGTCATCAAATAAAGCTGAGCCATACATGGCTTGGAGTATCATAAACAAAAACAAGACTTAGCTACTGGAGTAATCGCAGCGAATTCTTAAGGCAGCAGAGTTAAAGAAAACACGTTCGTTAGGACTGTAAGTTTGAAAGACCTAAATTGATGTTGTTGCGCATTGTCACTGCATTGCTTGAAAATCGCACGGTATTGGGGTTAAATTGTGTACTTACAGCTGTGTTCAAAATAATAGGAGTGCTACCATGTAATATTTTCAAAGTTAAAATTTTTTATTGTACCAATTTGCAAAACATGATATATTTTAATGGTAGTTACAACGATATGTAAGAAATAAAATACAAAAAAGAATTTCGTAATAACTTTAATATTTACGATGAAATTGATTCATTTCTGTGTTTGCCCTTGAATTCAGTTGAACAAAAAAAATAGGAGTGTGAGCGTTCTTTTAAAAATAAAATTTTAACAGCACATAATTTAAAGAAAAAAGTGAAAAATAAGTACGGAAAAATGTAATTAAAACTATTTCTACAGTGATTCAAATAAATTTTTGTAATAGTGGGACGAGAAAAGCACTGTACTGAAGAAAAGAGAAAACTAATTAAAAATCTTCGAAAAAAAAGGCAAAACTTCTAAAGAAATTGAGGAAATCTTAAGTTACTCCGATCAAATGATCACAAATACATTAAAATATATAAAAGTCCGAAACGCGTGGGCGCAGGGGCAAAACATCTACTGTCGATGACCGCCGAATTGTACGATACAGCAAAATAAATCCTTCAGCGTCTTCAAAAAAAAAAAACCCAACAGGATCTGAATCTTGCCGTAAGTGTCCCTACTATTCGTAGGCGTCTGATGGACAACAATTTATTCGCAAGAAGTTCACAAAAGGTGCCATTGTTGACATATAAAACAGGCAGCAGCACGCTTAAAGTTTGCCCAAGAACATATCAAATATCCGAAAGAAAAATGGAGAAACTTATTATGGACCAACGAAAGCAAAATTGTTTTATTTGGTGGCACTGGGTCTAGACAGCATGTTAGACGTCCGCCCAACACCAAATATAAAGCTCAGTATACACAAAAGACAGTTAAACATGGTGGTGCAAAACTAATGATATGGGGAAGCTTTTCATATAATGATTTAGGCCCAATACATCGAATTAGAGGCATAATGGATAGGAACGTCTATGTTGGCATTTTGAGAGAAGTGATGTTACCATATTCCACACCTCTAAAATGGATATTCCAACAAGACAATGACCCGAAACACACCAGTAAATTGGCAAATGAGTGGCTTCGGGTTAATGGGGTAAAGGTTATGGCGTGGCCAGCTCAGTCTCCTGACCTTAATCCCATAGAACATCTATGAGGGATGTTAAAAAATATGTTGCCGAGCAAAAACCGTCAAATGCAACTGAGTTGTGGTCTGTAGTGCAAGATGGGTGGAATAAAATTCCACTAATACAATGTCAGGATTTAGTTGACTCCATGCGATGTGCTGCTGTAATAAAAAGTAAAGGCTATTCTACCAAATACTAATCGTATTTAAAGTCTCTGATTATAGTCATAAGCATTTTTAACTTTTTTAATAGTAAATCTTTATGAAAACTGAAATACTCCTATTATTTTGAACAGCACTTTTTAAGATATTTTTTTTTAAACTTCCTGTTACTTACTTGTTGAAAGCTTTATTTAATTAATGAATAACTTAAATAATTTAGTATTGAATCAACATTACATTACACCAAAAAAATTGAATTAAACCATGTTTTTTTTTTTTTGTTAAAAATTAAGCTTTTGTTTTTCAATGGGCTCACTCCTATTTTTATGAACACAACTGTAGGTACAACACTTTAGGAAGATGTCGGAAGCGAAAGAATTCATTGAACTACAAAATAGTTTTTGCGTGTTTAAGCTGTGTTGTTTTCTAAAACAATCAATTCGTCGTTCCTCACTTAAATCCAAACTAGGTTTTTAGTGCTTCTGATTAAATGATTTGTGCTTTAAAGATTTTTAAAAAATCTAGAAAAGTCTAAGCCAACCCCTTAGGTCAACTTGTGGAAGTAGAAGGTATTGAAATAATAAAACAGAGCTGAATGCAGTTTCTGGCTATTTAAAAATATTTTGTTTTTTCTACTAATATTTGAAACACAATTGATGGAAAAAGCAATTAAAATGCCACTGGAGAAGTATAAAAAAAAAACAAAAAATAAGTTAAGGCTGGCATAGTTTTGGCGAAAAATGAAAACAAAAAAACTTGACGTCAAAGTTTAAATTTGTATCAGTTTTAGTTTTAATTTCTTGTTTTTTATTGCAAATTCTTTAACAAAAATTTTTTCTGAAAAATACAACAACAGACGAGAAACAAATAAAAAAAAATAGAAAATAAATATTGAGGGTGTTAAAAATAAATTTAATAAAACACACAAACACATACGATGGAAACGGAAATAGAAAAACAGAAAGCACTAGAAAAAAAAATTAAAAACAAATAAATTCAATAAAAAGAAAATAAAAAAAATATAGAAAAGCGTGCAAATAAATAGTTTCGGACAAAAAACAATCAACCAAAATTTAATTGGGGCACTTAGAAATTTAACATTGAAAATTCATTGATTGATTGGTATTTACAAAATTTGAAATGAAAAAAAAAAAAAACCAAAAAACTGAAACGAATAAAAAAAAAGCGCAAAATAAACCACAAATTAAATTATAATTAATTGACATCAAATGTTTTCATAAACACACACACACGGCTATAAAAATATTTTCGCAAAATATTTGAAAAATTTATTTAAAAATTCAACACATACGCACTCGCACTCCAAAACCAAAATATTTATTGTGTACTAAATGATGATAGGCCCGCCTCCCTCAACCATAATAATGTTGTTTAAAAATTTATTTTATTTGATTACTGTGTTGATCATGACAGTAGTATTGATGAAACGCAATAAAAATTTAGAAAAAAAAAAATTCCGCTACATATGAAGACGCCATAACCATACCCTTTACCCAGCACCATCCCCCCTTGGTGTTATGGCGTATCTGAAAATATCGTTTTTTTAGGCGTAAAAGACAGGAGCAACAAAAATTCAAAAAGAAAAAAAAACACAAATAAATATTTGTCACCATAAATATTTCAAATTGAATTAAAAGAAAAAAAACATACGAAAAATAATTAAATTTTTATTAATCACACCCACGCCATTTTCAAAATTTCGTTAATCAATCAATTATGTTTAGAAGCTCAAGGAACACAATGACAAATGAAAAATACGGAGAAAATTAAAGAAAAAAAAATCGTATTATGATCAATGTCCGCGATCGTTTTTTTGTTCGTTATATCGTCTGGTTTAATTTTTGTACCTGGCAACCTTCTGGGTTCCACTACTGCTAGGAACCAAGCTAGTTTATTAAAACAGTGCCAGTAGGTGCTGTTAATCCAGTGGTATATGCTTATAAAAGCCTGTATCTGGCATGAGCCAATGTTAGACATTTGATGGTCAAGTGCTCATCTCACACCAGAAGAATCTACAGGTATTCATATCGGATATGCTCAAAGTCCCCTCAAGCCCTACTTTTTTTTGCCATCCATCTTATTCTTATATACGTACATAAGTAGCCAACTAGAAGTGGGTGTTGTGAATGAGCAACTTTTGAAGCTCGACTATTGTTCTTTGATGTAAGAAGCAGATAAAATCCTCTATGATAGGAGGGCAAATTAGCAGATCTTTACATAGGAATGCATTGAACATGTGCGGTTCCATGTCCTCCTTTGCTATTGCAGAACTCAGAACGCAGAGGCATCGTTGGAAATGAAGAACCTAATGAACTTGCTTGCAGCGCCTCTAATATCTACTGACGTACGATGGTCATAAAGAGAGCACAAGGATTCCATCTCTCAGTCACTTTCTATTCGTATGTCCCCTGCGCTATAACAGTCGTTAAAGAGAGGAATCTACAGCTTCGATCGTCGGCAGCATAGTACAGTTATATCCTGTGCGTTTTCAGGAACGTTAGAACTTCGGTATACAGTTGTAGGTAGTGTATTGGTTCAAAACCTAGCTCAGGCAACGGAACAAAATATTTCCTTCGGCTACTCCTGTGAGGAAAATAAATTTTCTGTGAAACATTTCTCAAATCCATCGTTTGGAGTCGACGGTAAACTGTGGATCCTGCCACTCTTGGATAAAATTAAAGCACACAACGTGAGTGGTATTAGAGAAGCTAGGTTGGAATCCTGAATAAATTGTCATTAATCAATTAAGTAAGTTATGATCGTGGCAGTATACTGAATCTTCTGCAGATTCCTCGATACTTTATTTTCAAACTCATTAACAGTGTAACCAGTTAATGACGCATTGTCTAAGGGCAACCTAACTCTTAATCTCTTCTGAAAAGGAATAGTCATTTACTGTATAAATGTCGGGGTTTTTTGGGGTAGGCTTCTTCAATGTCCACATAGTCCACAACCCTAGATTTCCGAGTTCACTTCTTCTTACTCTTTTCTTCTTCTTTCTTGAAATAATTCATTACTTGTGGCCTTGAAATAATTTTAAAACACCACTCTTGTGTTAATTGTGATAAAAAAAAAACGTTAACAGTTAATTAATCTGAACCTCCAAAATATTAAACCAGTTATTAAAGACACAAACCATGTGCAAAAGATAAGCCACTAGTTGTCAATCCTTCCCCTCATGTTTAAATTAAACATTTAAAACATCCTTTCAATCCCATAACTTAACAGAGATTTAAAGACGAGAATTGTTCAGTAAGAATTTCATTTAAGTTGTTGGTCACAGTGCGACCACATGATAATAAATAATCAGATGGTCTTGGTTGATAAACTTGAAGTCTCTTAAGCTGGTACACGTACATACATACATATATGATGATGATGGTACTCATTTTAATGGTCAATATGAAATACGAATTAAAACACACAGCCACACACACTTAAAGCTTTTAATAGTAAGCGGGTATACATATGTATGGAAGAGTAAATAAATTTATTTGTGTTTACACAACAGCCTAAACACACACCCACACACACATTGTATTTACGATTGTCCACATGCATACATATGGAGGAAGCATTAAGAGAGTTTAACAGAGACAGGCATTTATTACATGCAAATAAGAATGTTAATGAATATACAAATACAAATACTAATACGCAGACACACACACATAAATAAATACAAACACTTTGTATATGTATATGCCAATGGAATACGCACTTGAAAAGCATAATAAAAGCAAATAATACGAGAGAATACCTTAAGGAATTATATGCTGACATTGGAAATTTATGTACACACACACATACACATGCTATAATAAATGAATAACAGCGTCATGATTTCCTTTGAATGCCTTACATGCATGCTCTACATACTTTAACAGTATGCAGGAGCACTCTAACTCTCTCTCTCTCCTTCCCTCGTTCTCATTGTGAGTGTTGTGTGGTGTGGTGGCTTTGTTTGTAAACATTTTAATTTACTCACACATGATATTTTGGAAATTTTATACAAATATGTTGGCATAAGCCTAACACAAACAGAGAGTGAGGTAGAACGAGAACAACAGAGAGAGGAGTGTATGTATAAGCAAATATGTTTATGTGCATGTATGTATGTTTATGTGTTTCATATTTGCAAATTTTCAACTATAAATTGTGTGTGTTTTTAGGTTTTTTTTCTGTTGTTGTTACTGTTTTTGTTATTATTTATTTTCCCTGGCTTTATGCCAAATAATCTCAACACAAAACTATTTGCGAAGACTTCCTTTCCTTCTCCCTTTTAGTTTTCTCTCACAATACTGTGTATATACTGTATGTCCATGTGTTGGTATGTCTGTGCATAACTAAAGTTGAATTTAACAAATCAATTTCAGAAAATATTTGTTTTTTTTTTCTTGCATCTTTATTGTTGTAATTGCTGTTGTAATTCAGATCCCAATGTGGAGTGTGCATTTTACACACAAGCTATGTTTATGTTTATCTCTCTCTCTCTCTCTATCTCTCTCTCGTGTATTACGAATTTTTTAACTTCTCATAAATTTATTATATTTTGATTGCTGTTGTTGCAGTTATACTGCTGCTGCTGTTGTTGTTGTTACTATTGTTATTGTCTTTACAAGTATAACAACACAATTCATTTGTATTTGTTTTCAAAGCTTTCAATTTATTTTCAACAAGTTCTTTAAACTAAAAAAATTGAAAATAATACTTTTCTTTTCGTTTTTTTTTTTGAATAAAAATGTATTTCCTTTCTAAAATTTATTGCCTTAAATTTTTGTAATAAAGACTAGGAAAATAGACATTGTGGCTGGTATTTTTTTTCTAAAATGATTTCCACTAATCTAATGAAAAATGTTGAAATTTATAATTTTTTTTAAATTTAAATTTTAAAAAATATTTGCTAAGTTAGTCACCAGTATTCTACGCAGAAATATTCACACAATATATGACTGTTGACTGATTGGTGGTACACAGCTCCATTTGAGACGATGAGAGATTTTTAAGGCATCAATCAGGTCACGAAGGATAATATGGAAGAGTTTTTTGGTAACCAAATACATTAGGCCAGATCTATTAGATCGTGAATGAAACACAGGTTTCATCAGAAATTTATTTTTTAATACATGACCCCTTTGAGTTCTCTACACTTAGCCCAACGTTTTGCCAGTTTTTGTATTAAGGGGTCATCAAAATCGATTTGTGATTGATTGATTGATTTCATCTCTATCGGCTATTTCTTCAGTTTTATAAACAAGAACTATTGTTGTTTGATGTAAGGAGCAGATAAGATCCCCTATCCTACGAGGACAAATTAGCATATCTTTCCCTAGGAATGCATTGAACATATGCGGTTCCATGTCCGCCTTTGATATTGCAGAACTCAGAATACAAACGCATCGTTGGAAATGAAGAAGCCAATGAACTTGCTTGAGCGTATCTAATATCTAGTAACGTACAAATGATCATAAAAAGAGCACAAGGACTCCATATCTCAGTCACTTTCTGTTCTTATGTCCCCTGCCCTATAACAGTCGTTAAAGAGAGGAATCTACAGCTTCGATCGTCGGCAGCATGGTACAGTTATCTACTGTGAGTTTTCAATAACGTTAGAACTTCGGTTTACAGTTGCTGTAGTTTTGTAGGTAGTGTGTTGGTCCATTTCTTCAGTTTTACAAACAAGAACAATACACTTAGGGTTTAATTTCGGAAATGGTGTAGATTTGGAAGTGTATATCGTAGCCCTGTTGTCCTGGTAGATTAGCAAAAAGCGTGCTATTAATCGAGTGTAGAGACTGTGAGTTAGATACCCGCCAGCGAATCTGGTTTCGGAACACTTTGAGAAGAGATAATAAAGAATAAACATTAATTTGTTGCAAACTACACTCAATTACTCTCCTCCTACAGCTCACTTTTCGGTATTCCAATACAATCTTATCAACACCTCCCGCTCAGTTAAAAAATTCCCATCTTAACCTTCTTTGGAGCCAATTCCTTGCTGCTGTTTTAACTGCTGTTTGGTCTCCGGTGTATAGTGGTGATTGAAGTTGCCGTAGTCTAGTAGGTAATGTGTCGTTTCAAACTACAGGTTAAACACATCATATCATATATCGATCAAAACGATATATGTATGAGAACATATTCCTTCGGCGACTTCCTCTCTACAGATTTTTGGCAAAAACTCTGACAGTAAATAAAAATTGTCATGTAATGTTTCTCGAAAATAATTCTGTAGTTCGGAGTCGACTTTAAACTGTAGGTCCAGCTACTTATGTATGAAATTAACACACACAACATAAGTGGTGTAAGAAACTAGATCGTATCCTGACTGAAGGTTTGTAATGACCAATTATGTACGTATAGTGGTGATTCACGTGTGGTCTACGGTTATCAATATTTTGATTAAACAACGTCAAACACTTCTGCATAGTTGTCGCATGTTGACCTTGTGATCGATTGTGAGCAAGGACACGAACCATCTTGTGGAAAGTTTTCTTCTATGCATGTGATCATTGGACATTGAAATCACTGAGTCTATTGTCACACCAATAACTCCAAACATCTCTTGCACTTGGAATTTCCGTTTGGCCAATGCCATATTGTAAATTTTTGAATTATTTCATATGTTATTAGGCATCCTGAATGTTTGGGGGGGCCTTCCACGCTTGTTAGGCCGCTACGAAATTCATTGAAATTAGGAGTTCCATTGTATCCTTAGTTTGAATGATGGTTTTAAGGTAGAAAATGAGGCCTAATGGACACATATCATACACTTTTTCCCATTCTCTCCTCAAATTACGTGGTAGTTTGTTGTCAATGGCTGTTAAACATAGACTAAATGACCCACTTTGTTAAAATTTTGCCAGGCAGCAATACTTAGATGGCATCATTGAGATTAAGTAGATTAGACAAGAATCCGTGGTTCAAACCCCAGCTCCGGTATCCCAAACAAGACTATATGACACAATTTGTTAAAATTTTGCCAGGCAGGGATTAAGTAGATTTTTTATGGTCGCCGTATTCTAGACGATATTGTGTTAGCTCATTAGACAAGAACCCATGGTTCAAACCCCAGCTCCGGTATCCCAAACAAAGCGAAATATGAAGAGAAATTTTTCTTTCGATGACAGTTTTGTGTCAAAAACTCTGACAGTAAACTAAAATTGTTGTCGTTCGAAGTCGACATTATAAATTCGTAGGTCACGCCACTCATGCATAAAATTAATACACACAACGCTAGTGCTGTGCGAGGCTAGGTTGCAATCCTGAATAAAGGCTTCTAATGATCACCGACTCTCGTTTAATAAGCCAACACACTACTTGCAAAACTACGATGACTCTGTATCATACAGCTACAGAAAAATTATTGTAATTGTTGCATAACAATAGCAAATGAAATAAAAAATAATTAAAATATGAATGAGATTATCAATTAATTGCTTCGTAATCAAATAGGCCACATCATAATAAATTATTCAAACTGTTCATTTCATTATAATTCGCATGCAAATTACACGTGACATTAAATCCTTTTTTTTTTTGATTTTTTGTTTTTTAATATTATCAGCGAGCGCGCATCAATGGATCCGCGGATGGATGCATGACTAAATGGCGAAATGAAAATTCATTTCCATCTCATTTAATTTAAATGAAATCAAAAAAAGAATAAATAGTCGACTTTTATTTTGTAAAATTAATTAAAACGCTGTCACTAACTAAAGGTTTTATATTTTATTTGATTAATTGCTTAACAAGGCAATAAATTTTAAAAATTTTTCTCTTTTTTTTTAAACTTAAAAGTACCTTTAGGCGTATGATTATTACAATTTTAATTATTTATTGTAAGTGATTGGCGTATGAGTTTTATTTCTTTTCATTATTTTATTTAAAAGAGTTACAGTATTTGGCCAAAAGTATTGGCCAAACATATTTTAATCAAGTTTACGATGTAGTTTTCTTCTTTTAAAAACCTACACTTCCTGCAGAAGTCAGTTGAGGAAGTGCCAAGTCTATCGGTATGCCTTCGAATAGGACTGCCAAAGTAGGGTTCATGGCCATGAGATTTAAGATAAGAAGACAGTTAGTCTTCTTCTTACCCACCTCAAACCAGCAGAGTCAAAACAATAGACTTAGTCTAGCAACGAGGTTGAACTTCCCTGTAAAATGATTGTGGCATACCCCGTTAAGGCAAACGGAATACCTATGTATGTATGCTCTTTAATATGTCGGGGACTGTAAGCTCTGTACCGATGTAATTTTCGATGATATTTTTATGTTATGGAACCCACATAAGAGTTACCATTGAATGAGTTGAAATTTTTCTAAGAATTCCTTGACAATCATGGAACAAAGAGGGCGTCGGAGTGGCATTCGTAAATACATAATAGGATTCCTGAAAATCCGAATCAATTACGACATTTTCAGAGCATTCCACTACTCCACAAAGTTGTGCTCTGCTTTCAATGTGACCATGTTGCCTTCGCCATGCAGTCGCCGTAGTCTAGTAGGTAGTGTGTTTGCTTATTAGCCCATTCGCTGCCAAGGACGAGTATACTCGTCTTTGACAGGGTATCTCTCGCACTGCCAAGACGAGTATACTCGTCCTACTTTAAATATATTATAACATGCAGGCTTTTGAATTAGCAAATTTTTTTTTGCCAAAAACATTTTTAAGTATTGCCAATTTTCGCAATGTGTCTCTTTTTATTACATTTTCTTTATTTTATCCATCTGCGTGATTTATTATTTGTTTTTCTACTAAAACGTAAGCAAATACGAAAAAGGATATCGAGTCCTTTTGCCTTTTGCCTGCCTATTGCCAACGACGGGTATACTCGCCTTTGGTTTTCTGCTTGGCAATGGGAATGACTTCATATAATTTAGGCTTGGCAGCGAATAGGTTAGACGAGATCTCGTGGACCAACCTTGGCACTGGAATCTCGAATAAAACGTAATATGAAAAAATATTTCTGTCGGCGACTTCCAGTATTCTGGCAACAATACTGAGAGAAAAATAAATTTACTATGAAAAGATTCTCAAATTTATTGTGAGGAGTGCCTTTAAATTGTAGGTCCTTGTCACTCATGGATAAAATTAACGCACACAATATGGGTGTTATGAGAAGCTAAGTTGTAATCCTAACTAAACGTTTATAATGCTTAATAGTAAGGTAAGGGAATAAGTAATGCTGTTTGCGTGGAAAATATTGCAGTGGTTACGTTGCCTATGTGAAAACTTATGTCAGGTTCCTTTAGGTAGGCATTTTGCTGAACGTTTTAAGAGATTTATTTGCAGTGAAATATGTCCAACCAGTTTTGCAATAATAATCCATCATATCCATCAAAAGTTATTAACCTTTTAGCAATAAGGGCCATTAAACTTTTCATTAGCAACGCCAACGTGACAACTATCGCGGAGTGTTTCATCTTTGCCAAGAGCAATATGGGATTAAAATTAATCACACGCCTTAATGTCACAAAAATGCCTTCTCCTTTAGTAAACTATAATAAAATATTTTAAAATGTTAAAGACTTTAAATTTTGGTTTTTTATTTTTTCTTTTTGGCATAACACCATCGTCATCATCATCACATAACAACAATAATCATCTGATTTTTATTTAAAAACAGAAAAAAAATTTTTTTTAAAAAAATAAAATTAAAAAATAAAATAAAAATTAAAAAAAAAGAGAAATTCTTTTAAATACAATATTAAAAAACATTTATTTTTTTCTAATATTATGACATTGTTTTTCAAGTTGTTGAAATATCAACTCGAAAACAATTTCACTTTTCAAAAATATTGAAATATTCGGAATGCAAAAAAAATAATTGAAATCTTTTCCGAAAATCTATTGAAATGTAAAGCCAGAGACAGTGTGAAATTAATTGACGCCATTTACTATAGATGGATGGTGGCTGAAATAAATCATTTTTGAAAATCTTTCAAAATTTTTTGAGAAAATTTCACTGTCAAACAAAATTTTCTTCTTCTATTTGATTACCCAACAATTTCATGGCCAAAAGAAAAGGAAAATAAAATAAAAAGAAAATAAAAGGAAAAGTCATTAACAATATATTACCTTGAGCTTGAAATATTTGGAAATATTTTTTTGATGAATATTCACTCACTCACTCACTCACTAGTATATGCTAAAAGTAATCGAAATAATTCTAAGACTTGTCATGAGTTTTTTTTATAGAAATTCATCAAATTTTTAAAGAATTTTGTTTTCTTTTAAATTTGCAAAATAGATACCTTATATGCACCACGTACCCTTTTTCTGTAGACCAGCAGTGCAGGTTAGGCAAAAAAAACATAGCTTACTTGGATTCTATACGAGATCCCTTTGTAATACCGATAGTATGTATTCCTTCATGCAACTTTAATTCCGAGGCGGGCAATTCTTAATAAAGTTTGTGGTGGATTATATCCATATTACGTTTCTGAGTACTCAAGAATCCTTTGCCTTAGGATTCAACAAGCTCAGGAAAATGTTAGGGAAAATGTTCAGTGGTCTCCTCTTACTCCTCGTGATCATTACACATACATACATACATAATTGATCATTACATCCCTATCGTCAGGATTACGATCTAGTTTCTCACACCAATTATGTTGTGTGTGTGTTAATTCTATGCATGAGTGATGGGGATCTACAGTTTAATGTCGATTCCGAACGAAAGATTTTTGGCTAACTTTTCATGGCATTTTTTTTATTTACTCACAGAGTTTTTGTCAGATATCTGCTGAGGGGAAGTCGCCGGAGAAATATTTTTTTGAAGTCGCCCTAGTCTAGTAGGTAGTGTGTTGGCTTATTAGACGTAAAGCCAGGGTTCGATTCCCAGGCCAGACATAAAGACAAAAAAATACAAAAAATATTTCCATCGGCTACTTCCTCTCAGCAGATTTCTGGCAAAAACTCTGATAGTAAATAAAATTGTCATGAAAAAGTTTCTCAAAAATCTGTCGTTCGGAGTCGACTTTAAACTGTAGGTCCCACCATTCGTGTATAAAATTAACACACACAACATAAGTGGTGTTAGAAACTAGGACGTTGTACAATGGGTCAATTCGACCTCCGGGTACTGTACTTGTCTTGATTGACAAGTACACGTCTCCTAACCTAACCTTAGAGATGTCTGACCTGGGGTTTGAACTGTGGCCTCACGTCTAATAAGCCAACACACTACCAACTAGACTACGGCGTCATTACAACTCCAGCAAAAGTTATTGTAAGAGATTTCCAGCCTCAGGGCTTGCACATCTAGAGGCCAGTGTTCCGGTATAATTGCTATGAGGTTTCTTTCATGGGATCTCAAATGATTTCAATTTCGAATTATAACTTGGGTATGTAGAAACTTTCAAAAAATTGTGGGCCGCGTTAACTCACAATCATCTCTAAATTAAAACGCGTGACAACTTTGCATGAGTATTTGGCGTTGTTCAACCGAAATATGCACGAATTTTTAAGTCGTTTCGTAAACATGGACAAACGTGAATGTACCACACTGCACCAAAGACCAATTAGCAGAAAAAATATTGATTTTCTCGGAGAGAATTGATGTCAAAGAAGGCGAAGGTGGATTTGTGGACTAGTAAAGCCATAGCGATGGTTTTTTTGAAATAAACCTTACAGTCTAACATCCAAAATGTAAAATAATAAATTGCCACTTTTCTTAGAGAGAGACAAAAATTCTGCCACATTTGGTCACGAAAAATTTTTGTTTTTGGACCAGAACAATGGAATTGTGGACGTTTGTTTTCATCGACAAAATACATGAATTAGCAAACGAATTGCTTTCTTATCCTTAGGGCCATTATTACAACTTGCCGGTAACTACAGGGAGGATTTTAACGGGCAGATAAATTATTTTTCGTTGTTATGAGTTCCCAATAAGATAGAAGTGAGCGTTAAGCTAAAGGGAGGATCATCCTACCTTTAACATTTAAAGGTCACTTTATGTTTGAACTTGCCATATTATATATTATTTTCAATATGGCAACTTCAAATATAAACAAAATGAACATATAAAAAAAAAAAAAAAAAAAAAAAACGTAGCCCGCGGTTGCCACTGCGTTAAAAAAACTTGTATAATTGAGCAGTTTTATCGACATTGCTCCGGCACTGCCATATTTTTGAAAAATATTATCTGTAAGTTGTAATAGCGAAAATAAGTTAAAGGTAACTTTGAAGTCGCCGTGGTCTAGTCGTGTGTTGGCTTATTAGACCAAAAGCCAGGGTTCGAGCCCCAGGCCAGAAATCAAAACAAATTACAAAAAGTATTTCTTCGGCGACTTCCTCTCAGCAGATTTCTGGCAAAAACTCTGAGAGTAAATAAAAAAATTTGCCATGAAAAGTTTCTCAAAAATCTGTCGTTCGGCGTCGACTTTAAACTGTAGGTCCCGCCACTCATCTATAAAATTAACACACACAACATAAGTGGTGTGAGAAACTAGGTCGTAATCCTGACTGAAGGGTTGTAATGACCAATTATGTATGTATGTATGTAACTTTACAGTTCCCTTTAGGTAAAGGTACATTTAACTAAACCCAAGTTTAACGGCAAACTGTAATAATGGTCCTTAATCTTATTCAACAGTGGAAAAGCGGTTTATTGGTCTACTCTGTCAGATCCTGGAATGAAAGGTTTGTCATGTATCCTTGTCTCTGTGACAGTGTATTACGTTGTTGTCTTAAGTATAGAACTGATGAACTACTTGCATTGAGCCCTACTCCGACTTAAGTTTAGGAGATCTCCTATATGGACTATCCGGTAGGGCATTGAAACCTCTTAATTTTCTAAAACCTACAGACAAATATTTTAACTACAACATCGTGCTACCTTCTGAGATTGCCTCCAGAGTTGCAAGGCTTTAGTAATCACGATATTACTACGATTTCAATCGTATTTTTATTGAATTCTTTTTTTCAACTATTTTAACAACGGTATACAGATTGCGCTTGGATGACAGAAAAATAGTGTTGACAACATCTAACAATGATAGTGAAAGCTACTCACACGACGGTCATATGTCTGTCAGTATTTTCGTTCGTTTATAGTTTGCCAATGGTTGTGACAATGACGTTTATGATCATGTCGTTGGGTTTAAAGGGAACGTTCACAAGAAAAGAAATTTTCAGCATCTATTATTGACAATATTGGGTTGATCTGGCAAACTTTTTAATAGAGTTTTGGAGGATTTTTACTATATAGTCTATATAGTTCAAACTATGCCTTCAGTTTCATTCTCAAAAATGGTTTTATTTTTACCACACCTTATTTACAGTTGAAATATAAAAACTGAAATTAAGAAATATTTGCTAACGTTTGTTTTGATTGATTTGCTGTTGAAATTTTCTTTTGTCAAAATATTGCCTATGACGTCACATAAAGTCAAATGCACGTGTAGAAATAAAACAGATTTTTTAATTTTATTTAGCGTTGGTTTTCAATAAAAAATAAACAATAGAACCCAGACAATAGACGAAATGTTTATTTTAAGAATTCATAAAATGCAACAAAAAAAAAAAAAAGATTTATTTGAGGAGAAAAAATTAAACAAAAAAGAGAAAGAAAAACTTCCAAATATTCTTGTGATTTTTGTTTTTTTTTAATTTCTCTGATTCAACTAAATACGTCTTTATTAAATAATTTAATTGTTACGGTTGCACATTAGTAGCTCACCTTACAGTAAAACCTCGTTTCATGAGACAAAATACATTTTTTTAACACTTTTCAATGGAGAAGTTAAAGGAAAGAATTTTATAGAATTACAGTTTTTCAATCAAAGGACATTGACACTATAGGTTCAGAAAATTAAGTCAAGACACTGTTAATGCAATCAGATCCAATTCGTATCGAGGCTAAGGAAATCTTCTTAGAAACAAAACTCTTCTAAAATTGTACAATTAAGGTATTTAAGGCTGTCCTCCTACGATTATAAATGTTATAAATGGAATTTGAAAATTATTTAAAGAATCATTTCATTGAATACATCTTCTATTCACCAGAGGTAGAGCAATAGACACACTTAGACCATGTAAAGCCCATTGCGATGAAGTCAAGTCATTATTTTATAGGATAGAAGTCTTCATTCTTAGAATCCTTTGTTTAATCACTTCTTATTGATGGTGCAAGGCAAACACTGAATAGGGGTATTTATGTAAGCATCTGCCTGCCTAATAATCAAATCGGTCTAGAGCTTTTACTCTATATTTAGACTAAGTCGAGTATTAAGCTGGCCTAGACCACTACAATTAACTACACTTCTGCAAAAGATTAATTAAAGACTTCACTGTATACACAGTTACTAAATCGTTGAAAATCTTTATAGTTTCCTTGATTTTAAGACGGTCTTTTGCATTGGTTAAAAAATTTCTGAAATTGAACTGAATTGTGGCCCTGCACAGGCCCACAAAGGTATGCATCCGATTTACAAATTTCTCAAATTTCTGAACCAATGCACAAAACCGTCTTAAAATCGGAGAAAGTTGTCAGACAATTATAAATTTAAAAAAAAAACGGATTGGTTAAAAGATTTCTCAAATTTGTTAACCGTATGTATACTTTTGTGGCTGAGTGTATATGCTGTCATAGGCTGTATTAGTGTAAAGTCGATCTAAAGGGGTTGGCTGTAATGGAAAACACGACTTGAAAGTGAAGCGTATGGTTGCCATGTGTTTACGATTACGACATAGCTTCTCATACCAACCATGTTGTGTGTTTAAAGTCAACTCCGAACGACAGATTTTTTTCAGGAACTTTTCTTGGCAATTTTATTTACTCTCAGAACTTTTGCCAGTTAAACTGCTGAGAAGAAGTTGCCGAAGAGATATTTTTGACTGTTCCAGATGTCGGATCTGAGGTTTGAAGCCTGACCTTACGTCTAATAAGGCAATACACTACCTACTAGACTTTAACGCTTCAGCCTCGGCGACTTCAACGCTTCAGTTTCATTCATTCACTCAAAAAGGTAATTGGTATACTATAGCAGGTTCTAGAATCTAGATTGACAAAGTTGCCCTTTGTCTTTGACAAAAATAAATAAACAGTGTAGATGTATTGGCAATAATGGCAAAAATCAAAATATAATATCATTCTAATACCGTTACATTAAAACAAATTTCTGAATATGTATTTGAAATTTAAAATTTTTTTTCCTATAACCAGTATGGCATAATGAGGTTCTGCTGTTGACTGCAATATGCCAGCAGTAGTAGTATGCACTTAAATTCAATTAGCCGTTGCCGTAATTACTATGTAGGCGTGAAAATATTTACATACAGTTTTTATTCGATCGGGTTTGTTTATTTTTAGAATTTTTCTCACATTCATTCATTTACATTTGGATTTAAATTTATTTGATTTTTATTTTGTTTACAAATTTCAAAATTTGTTTTTTTTTGCTGTAAGATTTTCGTGGTCATGAGCAATTTTTAGCTGTTTTGGAATTTTTATAAACAATAACCTCAACCATCATATTTGTAAACAACAGCAGCAGCAACAAAAACAAAAATAATGAATGACATGCTGCATGCTGATGTTCGGTTTTGGAATAGACGTCACTGAAATTCATGTTTTTCGGAATTTCTAAATACCGTGTGTGGTTGGGATATTTGCAACCATGGCGTATAGACCGTCTGTCAGTCAATATATTTATATAATGGCGTAGTTTTTCATTCCATTCATTAAAATTGTTATTCGTCTTTCTGTATATGTATGTATGTATGTGTGTGAAGAAGACGATGGGGACTTCTCTTTCAATCGATCCGACGATCCAGCATTTATTGTTTATTTATGATGAATGTTTGCAATTGTTAATGTTGATATAAAAGATTTTCATTTTCTATGCTATTGTAGCTGTTGTTGCCATTGTGTCGTTGATTTTTATTTTTTAAATAAAAAAATTTATTTTATTAATCGCCTGGATAACAAACTGTGTATGTATGAGTGTATGTATGTGTATATTACTGTTTATGACGCCTTGCCTTGTCGTTAAAGGTATTAACGTGTGTGGGTGTGATGATAATAAGTTTTCACATCATTTGTGTTGCTTTTAAAGAAATTAAAAGACAGCACAGAGCACAGCAGAGCAGAGCAGTGAACAAAATAATCTTTTATGACATTGACATTTGCCTGTTCGACGCCATGCACACAGAACAGGAAGTGAGTTGTGTTTGTTAATAACAAAAAGACAAAAAAAAGGCAAAACAGAAGAAGAAGAAATTAAAAATAAATATGCCTCCACTCTGCTGTGTGACCTTTATTAGAAATTCAATGATTAAATCATTGCTTGAATACATGCATGCATGAATAGCTGAATAAATGATGAATTGATGTGTATTCAATTTCAATTACACAAAATATATATCCTTTTGTGCTTTATTATATTCATCATCACAAAAAGGACATCAAGGAATATACGCGTACAGTTCAAGCATATTGAGGATAGGATTTGGTGGAAAAAATATTTTTTTTTTTAAGAGGCAGGCAGTTTAGCACAAATATTTTTAAACTATAAAAATACACAAAATGGAAACGTCATATAAAACGTTTCAGGAACGTATGCCAATACAGCTAAAAACTTGATAGTTTACATATAAAACCTAAGGAAGGAAGTTATGCAACCACAAAGCCTGAGTGCTTAGCTGAAAGTCGTTGTGTTCAATGAAATGGATTCAGAAAACACGACTGCGTTCAAGGAAGATCAGTGGAAACTGCATTACACGATGAAATATATTCGCTTGTTGCATCAACAATGTACAAAACCCCATACTATTCGGCTGTCTTCCAAAATGTTTGCCGCTGTACAAAATATATACAATGTATTCTATTTCAAAACGTCATCAATTTGTATTTTTAACACAGTCAAAAAGCAATCAGGCATCGTATTTATAGTTGATGCATTGTTTGGTTACTTTGCATATCTACATAGTTTAGATACAGTAGTAGAACTGCATACAAACTTTGTATTGATACATTTTGGAAGGCAGCATTCTTCAATCCCTTGATGTCACATTATACGCAATGAAAGGTACTAGTCCGTAGTACCATACTTTGCGAAAATTTATGAGTTTATTAAGTCTTGAAGAAGAGTAAACAATGCCGGATGACTGGGACACATCAGATGCATTTAAACCACATTTTTAAGAGCGGCGAATAAAAACGAATACAGGATATGGGGAGAGGACATAAAAAAAATGGGAAAATTTCTATGTCATCACCCAACTTTTGTACTGCAGAGATTCCAATGATTTACGAATGACATCTTACATAACATAAAACATAATTGGTGGTCATTACGATCCAGCTTCTCACACCACTTCTGTTTTATACATGAGTGGCGGAATCTACAGGTTAAAATCGACTTCGAAGGACAGATTTGCGAAAAACTTTTTCATGGCAATTGTATTTTCACCCAGAGTTTTTGCCAAAAAACCTGCTAAGAGGCAGTTACCGATGACCTCACGTCTAATAAGCCAACACACTGTCATCTAGACAATGGCGACTGAAACCTTATGGCGAATGACATCTAGCCAGCCATTAATCATCTAAGCGTTGTGAACGTGGAAGAAACTGTGGAAATGCGATACAGATTTGATTCAATAAATTTTTAGTACCTCTCGGAATGCACAACAGGTCGAGGTGATGACTTAAGTGCACACCGTTAAGATATAAGAAAATGCATTTGGATAATGATCAATCTGCCTACGTAACAAACACTAATTAACAGGGGACCATCCCGACCATTTCGCATTGTTCAAACCTGACATGTAATTTTACAAACAGAGGCAAAGCTAAGCAAACTTTCTCATCGCTATACTCAGTAGAACAACCCAAAATATTTTTTAGGTTAGAAGGTGTTGTTTCTAATCAACGATCCATAATCTCCTGCTACAGCAAACCAACCACCCACCCTGTCTGGAAATAAACTTCATTAATGAAATGGTAACAAAGCAAAGAAATATTCAGAAGGAAAGATTCATTATGACAAGTACAAGTAGTTGGCCGAAATACGTGGAATACATGACCAGTTATGTAGCAACTATCTGCGACTACAATAGCACTCCAACAACTGATTGTCCATGTCTCTTTAAAAGTGGCCACAAGGAGGAGTTTTTTGACAAATAAAAAAAAAATATGTCCCATACACGATCTCGGTACATTAAATTTAAAAAATTTGGCATAAAAATTAAATTTTAATTTCAGAAAGGTTTTTTGCACCTGTATAGGCCTATCTTTTACTTTTTTTTTGTTATTATTATTTTCAGTAGTACAACATGCAAAATGCATGTCATGTTTTGTGGTAATTAGTCGTCCTATTTTATGGACGCTCTAATTAAAAGCGTTAAATTTTAATCGATTTTTAATTGAATGAAAAATTATTCTCTTGTTGCTGCTATTCATTTACATTGAATTTAATTTTTTTTGTTTTATTTTTTGTTTTTGCTGCTGCTGTTTTACAGTCCAATTTGCAATTTAAAGAAATATTTCCATGAAATTCCAACACGTAAAAATAAATGGTTTTTTTTGTTTCGGGTGAAAATTAAATTGGAGCCACTTAAAATGTTTTTTTTATTAATAAAAAAAAGAAAAATAAATTGATTTGATTTAAGGTTTTCCGAATGAAAATTGAAAAAAAAATTCAAGGAATTTTTAATGAAATTAATTGGCTAGACAACTGGCTTATTATTAAGGAATTAATTTCGGTTTTTTTTTGTTGTTGTATAAGAAATCGATGGCCTTTACAAAAATATTTTATTTAATTTTTATTTAATTTTTTTAATTTATTTAATTTTTTTTCATTCATTTAAAGCAATTTTAAAAACATTTTGACTACAACAGTAATTATAATGCGTTAAACATTTTTCGGCTTTAAAAGTAAAGCTAAATAAATCACATCGATACCGTAGTCAAGTAGACCGCGGATAAAACCGTAGTCTGGACATTTTGTACGAAACAAAATATGAAAACATATATCTTTCGGCGACTTCTTTTCAGCGGTCTAACTTGAAAAAGCTCTGAGAGTAAGTAAAAATGCTTCTGAAAAATCTTTCGTTCGGTGTTGATTTTAAACAGTAGGTCCTGCCACTCATGGATAAAAAGAACATACACAAAATGAGTGTGATGTGAGAAGCTAGGTTGTAATCCTGACTAAAGGGTTATGATGACCAATTAAGTATGTAAAGCTATCATTTCAATGAAACTTATTTCTTAATAATGCTTGGACCTTACCTTGCCATTATGTTCGAAACAGAATGCCAGTTAAATGAAATAATTGGTCATTACAACGCTTCAGTAAGGATTACGACCTAGCTCCTGATGTCACTTATGTTATGTGTGTTAATTTTATACATAAGACGTGTTGGGGCTCAAGTCTAATAAGCCAACACACTACCTATTAGATAGACTATGGTCACTGACACCTTATAGCAAATGACACCTTACCAGCCTTGGGGAAATGCGGTACAGATTCAATAAATTGTTAGTACATCTCATTGCTAAGCGCACAACAGGTCGATGTGATGACTTAGGTGTACACCGATAAGGTATAAGAAAATCCATTTGGATAATGATTAGTTTACGTAGCTACCAAACACTAACTAAGGGGACCAGCCCGACCATTTCGCATTGTTCAAACCTGACATTTAATTGGTTGCATAGTCGATCTTTTTTATGTAATTTCGATCACTTTATGGCAAATTTCGGTCAGTATCTTGGCAATAACTCGAAAAATGTTGGCTTTCATTATGGGATTATTCCTGAAGGCACAATCTTAAAAAAAAAAAACTAACTAATGTCCAACGGTATCAAATTCCTCGATCTTGGCGGCCAATTGAAATGTAAAATTACTCTTTATAAAAACTGCTCATACAATACAGCCAGTGGAACTATTTTTGGACCTTTTTGAAGAGAATATAAAAAAAGACTGACCAAGAAAAAAGTTTCCTTGTCTTGGATCAATTCTAGAATGTAGTTTCCATGGAAAAAAGATCCAAATAACAATAATAAGGCTTCGAATTGCTTCCTCATTAGCTACATACAGTCACACAGATAATTATACGTACCCCCTAAAAATCATTTTTTTTTTTAAATTATAATATATGGACAAATCGACTGATTTTTGCGCCAAATTTTTTGTTTTCCGTCACAGCCGAACAAATTATATTTGTTTCCATCACTAAATATTACATTCGCTCTAAAAGCAGTTGACTTGTCCATATATTATTGGGCAAATTCGAATCGTGGTATTTTTCCCGGCACTCGGCACCGTTCTTTTTCAAAACACTTCGAACTGTTTCGGAATGCACAATAACACTGTGATTACTTTCCGAGGTATTTCGTATTTCTACGGCTGTAGTCTTAGGATTTTTATTCACAATACCTTTTATATACTGGGCTACCCTTGGAGAAATTTTATACGAAATATACGTCGTACGTATAATTTTCTGTAGTGCCATATTGGTTTTAAGCAAACTGCAATCACAAATTCATAGATTTTGGGAATCTTTTTTCTTTATTTAAGTAAATGTGTCGTTACAGACGCTAATGTAAAGAAATTTTAGATTAGCAGTTCATTGCTTTTTAAAAAAAATGATTTTTAGGATGGGGGTACGTATAATTATCTGTGTGACTGTATATATACACAATTGCTCATTATATCCCTTCTGTCAGGATTAAGACCTAGCTTCTCACGCCACTCAGGCTGTATCTGTTCATTTTATATATGAGAGGTGGTGGGACCTACAGTTTAATGTCGACTCCAAATTATAAATTTTGGCGACACTTTTCATGGCAGTTCTATTTACTCTGAGAGTATTTCTGCTGAAAGGAAGTCGCCGAAGAAATATTTTTTCATATTTCGTTTTGTTGGAGATATCTCTCCTGAAGTTTGAACCGTGGCCTCTCTTCTAATAAGTCAACACTACCTACTAGACTAAGACGGCTCCGTTGCTTGCGTATTCGATCTTTTTGAGATAATTTTCGACCGCTTTATGGCACATTTCGGTCAGTATCTTGGCAATAACTCGACAAATGTTCGTTTTCATTATGGGATTATTCCTGTAGGCTCAATCTTAAAAGAAAAACTAAAAATAATGTCTGACGTATGAAATTCCTCGATCTTGGCGGCCAATTGAAATACGAAATTACTCTTTATAAAAACTGCTCATGCAATACAGCCAAAAACGATCGTCGTCTTATAGATAAACAAATGGTCATCCGAATTGACAGTAACTGTTCTTCCAAAGTCTCTCTCGAAGTTTCTATACCCGAAAGAATTGGATGAGCTTTCACCCCATTTTGTAACCTTGGAAGGTAGGTGGAGTTCCCACAATCCCCTAAAGACTGAAAAGTAGTCAAAAAAGTGATTTCTTGAAGAACAAATCGGTATGATGGGTTTGTCAGAATAAATCCCGTGCGACTGTTTTTTAACCCATTCGCTGCCAAACCTAAATTATATGAAGCCCATTGCCATTTATACTTTGAGTGTTATTGTTTACCAAAACCCTGTTATTTCTTGGTAAGAGGACATATGTATATTATCATACATAATCATTTACAAGCAGAAAACCAAAGGCGAGTATACTCGTCGTTGGCAATAGGCAGGCAAAAGGCAAAAGGTCTCGATATCCTTTTTCGTATTTGCTTACGTTTTAGTAGAAAAATAAATAATAAATCACGCTGATGTATGAAATAAAGAAAATGGAATAAAACGAGACACATTGCGAAAATTGGCAACTCTTAGAAATGTTTGTGGCAAAAAAAAAATTGCTAATTCAAAAGCCAGCATGTTATAATATATTTAAAGTAGGACGAGTATACTCGTCTTGGCAGTGGGGGATACCCTGTCAAAGACGAGTATACTCGTCCTTGACAGCGAGTGGGTTAAGGCGGTTTGAAGAGAATATTAAAAAAAGACTGACTAAGAAAAAAGTTTCCTTGCCTTGGATCAAGTCTAGAATGCAGTTTCCATGGAAAAAAAATCCAAATCCACAATAATAAGAAAATAATAAGGCTTCGAAATGCTTTCTCATTAGCTATATACATTGCATTCTGTATCCAGTGGCAAGTTTTTGATTGCAAACTTGGAGTAAGAGTTCGTAGGGAAGAGATTGAAGCATAATGATCTGCTTTGTTAATCTTTTTCTTTATTAAAAGTGAAGAAAGTATTTCAAAGAAATTATATTTTTTCTTAATTTTTTTAAAAATTTTATTCAATTTTATTAAAAAATTAAAGAATTTATTGACCTGCCCTCATATGTATATTGTTTATTGACTAAACATAGTGAAAACAAATAAGAGATGTTTGCTCCTTTAATATGCCATATAAGTTATCTAAGACAAGACACCCTGTGTAAAAGATACGATGCCATCCATGTACTGAATGAAAGTCGTGTATTTTTAAGTTAAACATCCGAAAATTAATATTTAAATGAGACAAGCATCCCTAATTGCTAAATGGCATGTGGTTAGAAATAAATGAATTTCAAATTTCATACATCCTGCTCATTATTTTATTAATGAACCGACGGTGCCAACAAATTATATTTCCTTCCCTCCCTCCTCCCAAGAGGCAAAATGCAAAATAAATGCCAAAAATTTTATTCTAAATTAAGATGTTTTTAGAAAAATTTATTGAAAAAAAAAAATGAAAAAAGAATAAAAGAAAATCTAACCCATCATCGATTTAAATTTGACATTTTTGATGAAATATAAATGTGCAAGGAAAAACCGCACAAGACCCATAGTGCATACCGACACAAGGAAAGTGTTGACAAATTTAACACACTTAGGCAGGCTAAGAATTAAGAAAAAAAAAATAAACATTTTTTTATTGCAAAAATAAATTTAAAAATTTATTACTAAAAATAATCAAAATAATGGTCTTGTGATGAATTTGTTATAAAACAACAAAAGCAACAAAAAAAAAAAAAACTTAATGTTGTTTTATTTTTAATTTCTTTTAGCCACAGCCACGTATTTGGCAATTTATGATTTTTTGGTGTTGGTGGTGTGTGCTGCTGCTGCTGCATCCGTTTCATGTTTCAACTTCTTAATGTTTATTAAGCCGGGGCGTGCAAAAGGGGGTAAGTACTGTTTCCATTACTATTACAATTTTTCTTTTTTTTGTAAGTATGCCGTGTTAAAAGTAATAAATATTTATTTGAAGGTTATTTTTATACTCAAAATGGCCCTGGGAAAATGAAAGGAGGATTCCAACGCCACTATATTAAGCACGTTTCGAAAATTACTTCTTTTGGTATTTGAAAAACGTGTCTTAAATATGGTTTGGTTTGGTTTGGTTTTTCTTTCTTTAATTTTTTTCTTTTAAGTTTAATTTATGGCCATGACTGGCCAAGGAACATCTTGCCAAATAAGCACACACTTGCACTCTAATTTTAGGGTTGAAAGTGAGTGAAAAATGTGAACACGTTAAAGAAAATCTTGAAAAGTACTTTTTAACTGTTTTAAAAGGAAATTTTATTGGGTATTTTTTTTGTGTGAAAATATTTCTTTTTCACCATTAATTTTAATTTTATAGGGTTATCCAGTTAGCGATTTCAAAATTGTCGGTTTGCAAGCAAGCCTGTTAGCTTTTTCGTCTGAAGTGGCATTTAATTTGTGAAAACTTTATTCTTCCAATACGAATATGTTTCATTTAACAGTCGGAAAAAGCGTAAAACAATTAAAAACTGTCCATAAAAGTCGACCAGCTTTCAAGCATTATCTGGTGATTATAGTCATGAGGTCGCCGTAGTCTTGTAGGTAGTGTGTTGGCTTAATAGACGTAAAGCCAGGCTTCAAGCCCCAGACCAGACATCAAAACAAAAATACAAAAAGTATTTCTTCGGCGACTTCCTCTCAGCAGATTTGTGGCAAAAACTCTAAGATTAATAAAATTTCCATGAAAAGTTTCCTAAAAAATTTGTCGTTCGGAATCGACTTTAAACTGTAGGTTGCGCCACTCATGTATAAAATTAACGCACCCAACATAAGTGGTGTGAGAAACTAGGTCGTAATCCTGACTGAAGGGCTGTAATGACCAATTATGTATGTATGTATGATCATTATAATCGATCCACTGCGCATGGGATTGTGACACGATTATAATGAAATTTGAAGAGAGTGCACCACCTTAACGTGCACAACGAGGAAAATATCGCTTCTGCTAATAAAAGTACGACGAATAATCCGAATTTGTCGATTTCGCAATGCTCACAGCAAAAGGATGTTTTGTATTTGAATTTGCATCTCCATTTAGGTAAAGTTCGACTCACAGAAAAATAAAAGGCGACTTAGTATTCACAATGCCGGAGATATGCGGATTAGATGGGCCTGATTTCTCGAACATAATTTTCTTTAGGAATGGAACTTATTTCTAATACGGTAGTTACGTTAACCAGCAAAATATGCGTAAAATAGGTGCATATGGTCCTCTGAGAATCCAAAAGTGATGGTGGGAAATGTGTTCGAAACGTATTACACGATAGAAGTGCCACTGCTCCGTATATTTTCTAAAATGGCGCTAGAGGTTCAGTTATCGTCATTTCACAGAACTGTGAGATATGATAACCGACCTGGCCTGGCCAGGCAGTTGAAAATTATCAACTGGAAGGAATGCAATTTCAACAAGATTGAGCCACGTGCTACAAAACACAACATTTTAGCTTTATTGCGTGAGAAATTTCCAGAAGGAGCAACTTCACGACACACATATAGGATTTAAATGCATTGAAGCATTACATAAGCAACATGCTAAAATATCTGGTATTTGTCCGATCATGCATAGTTTACGATTTAGTTCATTTTGAATAATTCTTAGTGGCGCCATCTATCGGAAATTGGTCATACCAACTTAGAAACCTTCGTCGGCTCATGCGCAACAATTTTGCTAAAGATCATAACATGATCAAATGCATAGTTTACGATCCTATTAATTACATACAAACAAACATTCATTTTTATATGTATAGATAGGGCGAGAGTTGTAAATTATGTTCTATCCTGGAGTTAATGGCATGGTCCAGTTCAAACACTATTAAGAAACAAAAGTTTCATCGAAATCGTAGCTTTATGTGTGTGTATTATTAATTAAACTTTACTTTTGAAATACAAAAATAAAAAAATTACGATCCTTTTTCTTTTTATATAAGTTTTTCGCTTTACGAGATTTCTCCGTCTATTTAATGGCCCTCAAAACCATTACTCCGACTTTCAGAAGGCTACTGTAGATTTGAATCAATGCGATAACCGGAGTATAATTTAGAGGATATTTTTAGCGAAATATTTCGGCTTGTGCTGTATGGCTATTAAAAATGAAACTCAAACGTCGGATATTAATTGTGCCTGGAGCCTGCAGCGAGAAAAGCGTGATAATATATAGCAAATGATATAGAATACACCCCAGTTAAATTAATTTCGGCAGCTAAAATTATTAACGCCAAGGTAATCTAACCAAACCGTGACACTTTACTTTTTAAGAGATTTTAAGAACTGTCTGGATGCTTGGCATGAGATTAAGCACTTGGACTGGCAGCTTACTCGTTGCATAGAACAACTGTCAAATCGCAATAGGGTAACTGGGTTCGATTTTGGCTGAAATGGAATAAGTGTTCATCACGATTTTCAAATTTCAAAATCAGAATCTCTAATCCCTTCAGATCGGATAACATCATAAAACGAAACATTGTGTTACATTTTCACAAAAGGTTTTTCAAAAAGATGGTAACTCTATAATTCTAGAACATGCTCACATAAACCAATTGATTGTTTAGTTCGAAAAACTTGAATAATTAAAGTGAAACAAAACAAAATAAATAATAAGTAATAAGGAAGATGAAGTCTAATAGAAGATAGTGTGTTGGCTTATTAGATGCGAGCTCCTGGTTCAAACCACAACTCAATCATCTCCGGCAAAACGAAATATGAAACAAAATATTTCTTTCGGCAAGTTCCTCTCATCAAGCTTCTTGCAAATTGTAAAATAAATTTATTTAATTATTAAATTACTATGAATATTTCTCGGAGTTGATTTTCAACTGTAGGCTCGATCGGTCAGTCATGGAGAAAAAAATAGCATATACAACATGGGTTGTGTAAGAAGCTAGATTGGAATCTTAACTAAACCGTTGTAGGGACTAATTAAGTAAGTAAGTCTAACAGCGACTGGGTCAACTTAATGCGGATTACAAACAAAGGGAAATATCCTCCTATATGAGAACAAAGCAACTGTGCATGCATGTTTAGTTTTCATGGCAAAAATACATCAATTAAGTCAGAAGATAAGTGAGAAGCTCGGTTATAGTCCTGACTAAATGATTGTAATGACCAATCAAAGTAAAGCAGATGCTTTGCGACAGCTCTGTGTACCATAAAGATATGAAAAGGAGGCCAAATGAAATATCATGACACCGGAACTCTACTCCCCAGTTTTACTGGTTACATCAAGTATAAGTGAGAGATGTTCATGCCTTAAAAATCATTAGGAAATGAAGGAACAACTCAGATTCTATGATTGCTTGGAAGGATCTGTGCATATGTACGGTATGGACTAAGAGTTGGCTAACTGATCCTGCCATGAAGAATATTGCTAGTTTTAGACTGACCTTGAAAAAGTATTAAACAAAGCTATTCTAATTTTTCCAAATATGTATTTCATTGGCAACAAAAATTAATTTGTACACACTTTTACAAAAAAAAAGAAAAGATTTTTAGAATTTAAAATCATTTTCTTTCTCGTCTCTTTTTCCCGCCGATGAAATTCTAATTTTAATTGAAATATTCACTTGTTTTCTATTTTCCTACGATTTTTTTCTCCTCTTCTTCTCACATTTTTTATTTATTAATAAAATTGTAAATACAAGTAAAAAGTATTTCAGCTCATAAATTATTTTCATGAATGCAAATCCCCCGAAAAACATAGAAAAAAAATGCAAAATTTTTTTAAAAACAAATTCAAATTGAAAAAAGGAACAGGGGACAGAAGAGTGTACAGAGGGGAAGTTTACACACAAACCTAGTGGTTGATATAGACCAGCTTATGAATCTCAAAAAGATATGAAAAAAAAACGGCGAAAATAAATTTCAAATGAATCATCGTCAGCAAAAACAATCTTTCGTCGTCTACCGTATAAATTCAAAAAAAAAAAATAAAAAAAAATTAGAAAAAAACTGAAAAAAAATCTTAAGTTTTAGAATCTCTGCCAGCCACCTCTTTTGAACAACCACTCAGCAACCGCAAAAACACAAAACCCCTCTAAAATGTTGAATAAAATTGAGATAAAAACCAACGCAAAAAACCATTTGAATTAAAATGAGTTTGAGAGATGAAAATATACACTCGTATACTCTCTTTAAGCGTCATACAGATAAATCAAAGCGGAAAATCTTCATCTAGAAATAAGAACAACATGAACACAGAGAGAGAGAAAGAGAAAGAGGGATTAGAAGCAAATGTATGTGGGCCAAAAACCTTTGGATTGTGCTTGCCATTGAAAATAATTTTTCCAACACCGGCAAGCAAGTCACTATAAAAATCGAAATTGTCACTCGATTTGTAACGACAAAATGCCAACACAAAATACGTGTCAATATTTCTGCTTCTTCTGTTTCTTTTATTTCATGTTTTTTATTTCTTTTCTTCTTGTAATAGCAAATACCAGGGAGATATGAGTAATATTTTATAGGGTGCCCCTTGAAATTATTTTTATTTTCATTGTAAAATGTAATGGAAACGAATGTTTCCATCGATTTATGCAAAGGCAATTCCTTAATCTTTCTGGCCACTGTAAAATTAAGAGAAAACCTTATTGTAACGCAAGGATGTAACGTCGCAAGTGCTTGACTGCAAACAATATGTCTCAACATCTAATACGGCAGACGTTTCCCCAACAAATAATTCCCAAAGCAGTAATCTGACGCAGCCTGATACCTGACAGAGGATACAACATCCAATACAACAACCCACTACAGTTCCCAGGCAACAAGCCAACGTTGTTTTTAGACTATGTGAGAGGGCAACCCTATTATTCTAGACAATGTCGCAGTAGATCAATCACCAGCTAGGCTGGAAGAACTTTATTAATTAAGCCAGAAGGAAATAAAATGGGGGACGGACATCTTAATCCTTAAAGGAAGGATTACCAAAAATCATGCTTTTAAGGATTTTTTACTTTGATTTATCCCTAGAACCCAGTACCTTTTTTCTTCTTAAAACTAAAGTGTGATAGAGTCTATGAGTTTCTGAATGTACCATCTCTTAACCTTAAGGATAATATTGCTTCTATCAATACAATTGTGAGTCGATTTCTGATGAATTTTCTTTTTTTCAATTCAATTCAATCTATTTACAACATTTTTTCTAAAAACATTGATATTCCCTTCATTTTTTAAATAATTTGGCATTTTATTGTACGTATTCAGTCCCCTATAGTAAAGGGTGTTTTTTTATAGAGGTATAGAACTTTAAATTGCAATAAAACAACGATGGATTATTCGATTGACATGAATTTTATTTATCCGAAAGATAATCTTGTGGCATTACATTTTAAATATGATTTCTGGCATATGACCGCCACGGCTGACGCGGATGTAGTCCAATCTGGACGTCCAAATTTCGATGACTTTTTCCAACATTTGTGGCCGTATATCGGCAATAATACGGCGAATGTTGTCTTCCAAATGGTCAAGCATTTGTGGCTTTACCGCATAGACCAATGACTTTACATAGCCCCAGAGAAAGTAGTCTAGCGGTGTTAAATCACAAGATCTTGGAGGCCAATTCACAGGTCCAAAACGTGAAATTTGGCGGTCACCAAACGTGTCTTTCAATTAATCTATTGTGGCACGAGCTGTGTGACATGTTGCGCCGTCTTGTTGAAACCACATCTCCTGGACATCATGGTTATTCAATTCAGGAATGAAAAAGTTAGTAATCATGGCTCTATACCGACCGATCACCATTGACTGTAACGTTCTGGCCACCATCGCTTTTGAAAAAGTACGGACCAATGATTCCACCACCCCATAAAGCGCACCAAACAGTCAGTTTTTCTGGATGTAACGGTTTTTCCACATACACTTGAGGATTACCTTCACTCCAAATGCGGCAGTTTTGTGTGTTGACGTAGCCATTCAACCAGAAGTGCGCTTCATCGCTAAACAAAATTCGCTTATGAAAATCCGGAACAACGGTAATCTCGTTTTGGGCCCATTCGACGAATCAACGCCTTACTTGATGATCGTTTGGCTTCAAATCTTGCACGAGTTGGATTTTGTAAGCACGCAAACCAAGATCCTTCCGCAAAATCTTCCATAAAGTGGATGGACACAGATCCAATTCCTGTGCTCGATGGCGGATGGACTCATTCGGGTCTTCCTCAATGCTACGCTCTAAAGCAGCAATAGCTTCTTCTGTACGCACCATACAGCGTCTCTGGGGATGCGAGTTATCAATAAGAGTAAACGTGGTGCGAAAACGTTCCATGGTTAATCGAATTAACTGCTCTGATGGACGATTTTGTCGACGATAGAATGGACGTAGTGCGCGATACGTTTTCCGCACAGATCCATTATTTTCGAAATAAAATTGCACTATTTGCAAGTGAGTCTATTCATGATGAATTGCCAAACCAAACTGAGAATAAATCACTTGACAGCTGTTAAATCGGTCGCCATCTTGAAAAGTAATGCCAACTTAAAGTTCTATACCCCTATAAAAAACACCCTTTATATATATTAATCGATGTTAACATTGAGACCTTATTCCTCAGCCGTTTAAAAAACCTATCTTTTTCCCTATCTTACTACATATGTATATACTCTAAATGTTCCTTTAGTTTTAATTCCCTGTCTATTATGAAACCTAGATACTTAATATTGGTGACCTTTTCAATTAATACATTATTTATTCTAAATGAACTCGTAGTCTGCATATTAATTTTCATTACCTTTTATTTTATTCTCATTCAATTTCAATTTATTTATCCTCAACCATCTATTTATATTATCCATATCCTTTTCAATATTTTCATAACATTCCTCAGTAAAAATTAGAGTATCATCTGCATATAAAACTATCTCGCATTTCTCCATTACATTTTCAATATTGTTCATGTATATTATATACAATAAAGCTCCTAATATCGAACCCTGTGGAAGACCAAAATCATTCTCACTCACACTCGACTCAACACCATCCACCTTTCTTATTTGTCTACGTCTCGTGAGATATGAACTAAACCTTCTTAATTCTCTATCCTTAATGCCATAACATGAAATTTTTTGAAGCAAAATATCCCTATCTATTGTTTCGAAAGCTCTTTTGAAATCAAAAAAAATTGCTAGAATTTTGCGGATCATTCCCTATAAATTTCCATCTATTTATTACGTGCATATTAATTGCCGTCTCACATGAATACTTCTTTCTAAAACCTGACTGATACATATTTCGATAGTAGGTTATGTTTCTCAAAATATTCCTCCAATTGGTTCTTAACTATCTTCTCGATAATCTTCTTACATGTCCTTAGGGGGTATTTATCGGGCAATATTCCTCACATTTAATAGTATTTCTAATCTTCTCAACAGGCTGTAACCATCGATTCCTTCCAGCTCTCTGGGAATGTTCCAGTTTACAACGATCTATTTACAATTCTAAGCAAAATACTACCAACTTTGTTCCAATTGTCCAATAAAAACTTCCAGTTGATATTCTCCTGTAGTCCTTCTTTTTCCTCATGTTCCTACATATATTCTCTAAGTCCATTGCACGAAAATTAAATCTATAGTTTTAAGTCTGTACACTATTCTCATAATGTACACATAGCCACAGAAGTATACATACGGATAACAAATTTCAGAATTTTTTTTAACTAATCCGTTTTCGTTGAAAATCTTTGTAATTGTCTGACAACTTTCCTCGATTTTAAGACGGTCTTTTGCTTTGGTTCAGAAATTTGTGAAATTTGTAAATCGGATGCATACCTTTGTGGGCCTGTGCAGGGCCACAATTCAGTTGAATTTCAGAAGTTTTTTTAACCAATGCAAAAGACCGTCTTAACATCAATGAAACTATAAAGATTTTCAACGAAAACGGATTAGTTAAAAAATTTCAGCAATTTTTTAACCGTACGTATAATTTAGTAACTGTGTGTACATTCTCAATTGAATTGAAATGTAAAAAGGTTTCCCTACTAGCAATAGCAGACTACTACTGGGTCGTATGGAGGAAATAAAATCATTAGTCAAATCAAGTGTAAGTTTGATAAGTATCATGGGTACTCCGAAAAGGTAGGACGAACCCCCTTGTCGCAGTCTCTACAACCGAAGTTATTGTAAATATTTACGTCAAGGTCTTGCCCGGAGATTGGAGATGAAAGTGCAAGAGATTGCGGGATGCTACTGGTATCCCACATGGCTCAGTGGTTTTAATTTTCAGTGATCACTTGAGTAAGAGAAAGGCTTTCATAAGTTGGGTGCGGTGCATGCTTACAGTCAACGTGTATCGCAGTGATTTGACAACTTCTCAGGAGTAGATGGCATTGTTCAACCGTAATATTGTTAAGTTTATGCACCATTACGTAAACGTCCACAAAACATTATTACACCAGGTACTAAATATCAATGCGTTTCTCAAAGCTAATCGACATCAACAAAAGGCCAATATTGATTTCTGCCAGCCAATAACTTTCAAATAAAGCAAACGCATGAAAAATGAAAAACCCACTTGTTCTAAAAAAGAAAATATTTTTCTTGCATCACACATGTGCAGCTTTCATGGAAATAAATGCATAAATTAGTCTACAAATTTGCTGTTTGTAAGGATATTGAGGTATTCCCCGAAGGAATTCTTAGCTGTAAGCACTCCATTCGAGCCTGGTTTTAATAAAAACGAGAGGACTGAATTACTAGCGAGAGTGGGTTGTCATTGTATTGGAGATATTGTTGTTGGCCCTAATCCTGTAATCTTTTATTGATCAGAAGATGAATTTGGTAGGTGGAGGAGTCGATGGAAAGATAGATCGGCGTGCTACATAGATAGGAGCCTTTGATGGTGATTGAATTGGTTTGCTGCTGAGACTTAATAAGCGCAACATAAGACTGGTGACTGGATTCTGTGCTGATAGAAAATTCGAACAAATCTTTGTCGCCAGAACATTTCCTCAGAGTCTGTGACTTCAGCTCTTCGCAAGAAAGGACTGCATGTAACCATGGAAATTCTGAAAAAGAGTACAAGCTTTCTGTCGGGAGCCAATATTCTGGTTATCTTGAAGTTTATAACAGGATTTTGAGCTTGACTGAGAAACATTTATTCACTTTCTCGTTGGTAATCCTTCTGCATTATTCTTTTCCTGTTTCTTTTACTTCATTGCTTAACATTTTACTGTGTGAACAAAAAATGCATTCTCACATGACTTTCGGGTTTTTTTGTATTTGCCACTACAACTAAGCTATACATGTCCTCAAAGCTACTTACTTACCATAGCTACGACTTGCTACCACTTTCGTTCTTTTCTAAGAATTTAGTTTCAAGTGAGAATTTCCGGTTTCAAAAACCTAAAGATATGATTCTACGAAAAAGGGAATTGTCTCCGGCAATTGCATACATACATAATTGGTCATTACAACTCTTCAGTTAGGATCACGACCTAAGTGGTGTTTGCTTCATTTTATATATGAGTGGCGGAACCTACAGTTTAAAGTCGACAGATTTCTGAGAAACTTTTCATGGCGATTAGAACAACTCATAAACAAATTTATTTTGGTGCTACCATGTATGGGAGAAACGTGAGAATGTAGCTCACACGAGGGGTGATTACGAGTATATGAAAAAATAAAAAAAATTGTTGCCCAAAAATTTATTAAGTGGCCCTCGTATGTGTGAAATGTTTTCAAAGAATTTTTATAAACAATTTGTTTTAAAAGTTTTCGAGAAATTGTTGCGTATTCTGACAGGCATTAATTAATTAATTAATGTTTTTAATAACCTTTAGGAAAATAAATTTTATAAAATTGTATTTTTTTTTTTTTTTGGTTGAAATTTTTGTTTCTATTTTAACAATTTAGTTCATTCGCTGTGTAGAATTTTTAAAAATAAAATTTAAGATTTTTTTCTTTGGTGCCACATATGTACATACAATCACTCCGTCACTTGGTGGCGGTGGTGGGTATGTAAGGAAGCATGTGTGGTATAATATTTATGACACAACAAAGTATTGAGAATTTATTTTATTTTATTTTATTATTATTATTATGTTTCTTTGTTTTTTATTTTTAAAAAAATAATACATATTTTAGCATAATTTATACGCAAAAATATTTTAAAAAATCACTTGCGATAAAATTCCAACACTCGAAAGAAATTTTTTTCTACGGGAACAAAATTTCTTTTGTTCCGTTCGAGAAAATTTCTTTTCGCATTTATTTTAAAAGCAATGAAAATAAGAAAATCGTAAGAAAGTTAATAAAAATGTTTAAAGAATATTTATTTGATGTGTCATAAGTACTTGCTGTATCATGGCTGGGTGATAAACATATTGGCAGGAGAAGTTAACATACCTGCAAAGAAATTAAAAATAAAATAAAATTCATTATTTATACAATTTATTTAAAAATTAATAGATTTAACAACAATATAATTCTTAAATTATGTCCATATAATCCTTTTTAAGATTTCATTAAACAACTCCTTAAAATATGCTTTAGCCGCAGACAAATCTAACTTACAATGTTAATCAGAGAAAACTAATCGAAACATTTAATTTATAACAAGTTTTTAAGGCATGTTTTGCAAAAACCGCCTACAAGTATGCCACACTAAATACACTTTAAGCCGTCAGCCTTAAGGCAGACCATGCTATGCAATGTAAGTAAACAAACATCTTAAGGAAACCCTTAAACAACTAAAAATGCTTACAAATTACATTTGCCGACATTGAAAACTTTTTCTCTTTTTGAATTTAATTTTCCAAGTCTCTCTACTTTTGTTTTTGTTTTTTTTTGTTTTCGAACAAGGATTGTAATTGTAATTGTAAATTGTAGTTGATGATGTGATGTGGGTGTTGGGGGAAAGGTTTCCCAAGTTCGTTAACTTTAGTTTTTCATTTTAATCAAGATATTCATTCTTTTCAATATTTTCCATTTCACTTGAAAAGAATCTCACAATTCTTTTAAAACTTTTGTAATTAAAAAACACCTTAAAATCTCTGCCTTCTTAATGTGGTTAAAAGATTTTCGAACATTATTAAACACATTGTATCACTCTTGCTTGTAATTTTAAGAGATTTTATTTCGTAAACGATTTAAACGACTTTGGGTGGTTTTGCTCCTTAAATTTCATACCAAATGATAAGAGAAGAAAGAAAATTAAAAAAAAATCCCAAATATTATGCTACTTTAAATTTCTTTTTTAATTTTATAGCATAGTTTTAGGGATATTAATTTAAATGAAAAATATAGGTTATGGTTGTGGAAGAATTGATACAGACAGTAAAAGATGCGCTTTTCATTTTTGGAGGGCACTTGCTCCTTTTTATTCTCAGTTGGTCTAGTTATCTCGAACTCAACTATGCCTGGGAACATATTTTTTTATTTCTTATAAGCAAAAAGCCTTTGCTCAGCGATCTTCTGAGAGGTTACTAAGAGACTTACGGAGACCGCATGTCATAAACTAATGGTTAATCATGCTCTTCATGATTGGAAAAAATGCAGAGTTTTCTGGTTTGAATCGAAAGCGAAAATAAGTTGAAAACCTTGATGGAACAATTCAATGGTTTTTTTCAACTTCATTAAACATGTTTTTCTACCTAAGGTTCTAGTTTGATAGGGTTGCCATCTATCTTCATTCAAAAATGATCACCTTTATGAAAATGCATTGAATGTCGTGATGCTATACCTTCAGAAACGCTAGTATTAGTAACAATCAGTCGCTAACTCATGTACTAAATCAATAAAAGAGCGACTTTCGAAGGATATGAAATGAAATTATTGAAGCTTTTGAAGCATTTAAACATTTCTTTTGTTTAGTTTTTAAACATTTACTGTAATTACAATTAATTTTACAAAATTTATTTTAATTTATAACAAAATCCCCAACCTTGACAACCTCCCTCCCATACCTATATGGTTGGCCGCAACTGTTAAATTTTATGTGGCTTCATATCCTTATGCCGTATGTGAAAATCTGTTGTTGTAGCCATTTTAAGTACAATTTAATACAAAAATACTCTTGTATAGACACACACAAATGCACACATTCTCCGTTACTCAGTTGTGTACTCAAGTACAGACGTACATACATACGTATGGTAGAGCTACAGTTACAACAGAGACGAGAAGAGAAGCCAGGCAAAATGGCTTTTTTAGGATTTCATTGTACAACATTCTTGTACTTTGACAATGCCAAAGAAAGAATACCGTTACTATTCTATACAAATAAATACACACACATACACGTTCACTTACTCACTGTCACATAAACATCCATACAAAACACAGGCTTATATGCGAACAGAGTTAGTGAAAAAAGTGAGAGACAAGTAATGTAGGGAGCAAGAAGAGTTGGGCTTGGCTTGTATAGAATATTTCATTGGTACGCAATGAATACAAAAAAAAAAGAGAAAAAAGAAAACAAAAAATGGCAGAACAGGAAAAAGAAACAATTTGTGAGCATGAGTGTGTGTGTGTGTAAGAGTATAATAACAGTAGTTACATAACACAAAATTGAGGTTATGGTATATGATAACGTATACCAACAAAACTGTTTGGAAAAAAGTAAAAAAAAAGAAAATATACAAAACATAAATGGAAAATGGTGTTTCTTTACCACTCTCTGACTCTCTCTCTCTCCCCCTGTTTCTAACACATTTACACTTATACACATACGTACATACATAGATAGCATTGGTTTTCACAATAATAAAAACCCCATAGCAATTGCAAATAATAAAGAGAGTGACTTGACTGGTATTAAGAATCTTAAAATACATTTTTAAAGCATATTTTTAGGAGTATGTTGCCTTTTACAAGCAAGATATTTAAAATTCGTGCAATATGTGGCAAATTAAATACTAAAATGTTGTATTTTTTTGTATACAAGTCTTATACTCTGAGAGAGTAAGAGTGCGCATATGAGTGCGTGTGTGTGTGTAGGTATTCTTAAGACAAGTTATTCAAAACCTTAAGGCTTAAGGCTTAGCCTTTACAGGGATTTTTCTTTTTTAAACACTACGGTTTAAGTTTTAAAAACCGACAAGAAAAAAAGAAGAAAGAAAAGAACGTTATTGCCTCAACCGCATGGTTTGTTGCTTTTCCCAAAGAGCAGGCTAATAAAAAATGTCTTGAAGAGATTTGTTTTTATTTTATTTTTCTTACTTTTCAAGGACGAATGGAAGAGAATATTAAGAAAAAAAAAACAAATAAAAACGAAATATACACACAAAATTTAGCATACTTTTAGGTGTCAAAAGAAGAAAGAAATAAAACGGAAAACAAACTAAGAAAATAGGTAACGGAAAATGACACCAAAAGAATAAGAAAATAAAATAAAACACGAGAAAAAAAGTAATGAAAAGAATGTTTATGTCCTAAGCATTAATATTGATGAGGGTTTTTACAACTAAAACTGGCAGGCGGCAGTAAAAATGAAAAAATAACAACAAATTTAATAAGAAATATACAGAAGGTAATAAATAAACTTTATGACTTGTTAAATACATAAATACCAACAACAACAGCAACAACAACACACAAAAAATATGTTAAAAAAAATCCCCAACTATTCGCTAAACAATTATGATCAATAGTATGTTTCATATGAAGCCTATTTTAAGGGGTTTCCAAATGAGTATTGGTTAAGTACTCCTGTAAGACAAGGGCAAAATTTTTATTTTGTTGTTGAAAAATAAATACAAGTTGAAGAAAATAATAAATGGCCTTAAGTAGAAAACAAACAAATGAATAAAAAAAATCTATTACGTGTTGTAATTTTTAATTTTAAAAAGGTTTTTCAAATAAATTCCAATAAAAGAAATTCAAGGAAAAAAGATCTCCAATACAACCGAAAAAAAAATTGATGTGGATTCAGGGACAAATTAATGTGCTTGCCCTTGATAAGAACATCAAAGATTAAGTCCCTTACATCATCAACAGCGTTCCTGTTGCAAGCGGCATTATAAGAAAAATTTGTGGAAGATGGTTTCATTAGACGGAATCTAAGAAAAGTAATTCCTCTTTGTAAGCAAAGACTACATCGTCATAACAGGAACAACGTGCTTTGGTCAGACGAAACGAAAGAGTATTCTATTTGGGACAGCTTGAGACTTGTATGCATGTCTCCTTCAAAGTGAACAAGTGACTTATAAAATCTGAAAACAGGTAATTAAACATGGCAGCGAAACGCTAATGAGATGGCTTTGTTTGTAGACATCTAGCATGGGTTCAACTGCCTGGATTCGAGGAAGTATGAACGCAATCATGCACTCGCCGATCTGCCAATCAGCTGAAGTGACATTTACGGAGTAAAATAATTGCCATTTACAGTAATGGATCGATTAATAACCAAAGAACGTGTAAAAATATTTAAAACTTATTCAAACGTCCGCAAACATCATAAAAATTCATTGAACCTTTCATTAAGAGGAGGAGCAGGGAGGTTCTCTAGCATTATTCCGAAATAAAAGTTTCATCGAAAGCGTAGCATTACGAGTGTTTTATTTAACTTTACATTTGAAATCGAAAAATGGATAACCCTTTACCGTACAACAACATTAATCATAATGTAAATAATTCAATTTTAAACAAAACATATGTTCGATGTCAAATCTGCTTAAAAGATTTATTTTCGTTTCACAAGCAAAAAAAAAAAAAAACTTTTAAGTTCATAGTCAACAGAGGTTGAATAAACTCTTGGCATACACAACACAGCAGTCATGTGTAAATCAAAATTTAAAAAAAAAAAGAATTTTAAAAAACCATTTGAAAGAATTTCTTTCGATTTCTAAAAATATAACAAACAAAAAAATGTGTAAATATTTTACAAAAATGTTTTATTTTTATTGCCTTTAAAATATAACAAAACAATCTTTATTAAGACATTAAAAAAAATTCATCATTTTCATCGCTTCAGTCGCACACAATTTGTGCGTTCATTAACACGGTCACAAATGTGTGGCATCGTTTCGCATCTGTGTTGCTAATGACCGAAATAAACAAAAACAATAAAAAATATTTTCAAAATATTTTCATTAAAAAAAAAAATATTTTTTTTAAGTCAAAATAAACAAAAAGTTTAAATGTTTAATCACAATAGAATTTGAAACAATGCAGCTAAATATTGTATAAACATATATGCACGCATACATACACAGGCGTAAACAATGTTAGAGAGTGAGAGAGAGACAGAGAGAGAGAGTGAGTGAGGTAAAGTAAACAAAGTTTTCAATTATTTTCAATTGTAAACAATTGTGTCTCGAGTTTATTATGTTTTTTAGAAGCATACATGAGTGTGTGTGCATGCTTGTGTTTATGTTCTATAGCAGTACAGAGAGTATGGCGTATAGCTAGCTTAATGCTTTCTTGCTTTATTTACTTAAGTTTTCTCTTTCTTTTGTGTTTCGTTTAAGGTGAAGTTCATTAAAATTCTTTCAATTCCATTCCATTAGGTGAAGGTCGTCTAAACATTCGTAATGAGTAATGAACGCATTGCTTTTTGTTGTCTGCGTATTTATCAGGGATGGGAAATAGAAATTTTTGCAATACAAACAAAGTTTTTCTTTTTTTTTTTTAACATAGTGTAAGGGTGGGGGATATGTCTTTTTTTACCCCAAACAAAACACAATAAATTTGTAAAAGTAAATGAAAATATTTATTTAGGACAATAAATGAATGCCTGTTTTAAACTTTTTCTAAGTTTACATTACATTACACACTTTACTGGCTATTATAGGTTATGCAGGCAGCAGGATATTGTGTGCCTTGAATTATCCATGATTGGCGCCTCCTACAGTTTAATTGTGAATCCAAATGACAGAATTTATTGTGGAAATTATTCCCCCAGCTTTTGTCAAAAGAGCGTAGAGAATGAGCTATTTAAAGAAATATTTTTATTCATATTTCTTGTCTTTAAAATGTCCGAGTTGAGGTTTAAATTCTTGAGCCTTTGTCAAGTAAGCTAACCCCCATTAATACATATATATTTGGTCATTACAGGATTACGACCAAGTTTCTCACACCACTCTTAATTTGTTAATTTTATACATGATTGGCGGAGTACCTACAGTCTAAAGTTGACTCCGAACGACAGATTTTTGAGAAACTTTCAAGGCAATTTTTATTTACACTCAGAGTTTTTGCCAGAAATCTGCTGAGAGGCATATTTTTTTTCATATTTCGTTTTGCTGGAGATATCTGTCTTGGTGTTTGAACCGTGGCCTCACGTCTAAAAAGCCTATAAGAGTACTGCGATCATAGGTTATATTTTACAAAGTTTATCTCCTAAATGTTGACCGTTAGGCTACGCTGTAGGTGATTCATATATTCGCTTCATTTTTCGATTAGTTTATACAGCATTTTGGACTGTGTCTCAACTATAGCAGCTGTCCGGGAAAATAAATTGTGACTGATTTGTCCCTGTACTGAAGTGAAGTTCAGTGAGGTCAAATAAAGCGATTTTGGCAGCTAATGTATTGCTCTCAATAAGTTGACAGTAGAACGTGGCATGGGCCACTGGACGGTGGTTGGAACCAAATTCCAACCATATTATATATTATTTTTTTTTTCTGGGCAAAATAAGAGAGCAATCATTGCACAGGACCTTACTACATTGGCTACTCTTCACATCAAACCCGCCAAAAAGAAAGTTCATAACCGAGGACAATTTATCGATAACAAGACTTTTCTCACACAGTACGAATTTATTAGCCTATTTACAATGAAATGGCTAACTTTACTTATATTTTGGGCATTGTCACATGTCAAGAATCCTTTTGTATACTGAAAAATTTTCAGACGATTTTTCTATTGTCAAGAACATAATTTTTAATCAAAATGCCACACCAGTTTACAGGGAAAAATGATAACAAAATCAAAATATAGCCAAATTTTTTTCGTGTCCACTTTTTAGATACGATTGACTAAAATATTTATAAATTATTATTATTATTATTATTATTATTATTATTATTATTATTATTATTATTATTATTATTATTATTATTATTACTTATTTATTTATTTATTTATTATTATTATTATTCACATAAAAGTATAATCAAATTTTTTCGTGCCCACTAGTCACATACAATTTATTAACAGATTTATTAACTTAATGCCCACAGTGAATATGTATTAGAAGATCGAACTTAGTCTTTCTTTAATCTTACAATATGAGTGATTAAAACATTATAGAAAAATGTATTTCATTTCATTGTAAATTAATAGAAATAATAGCGTACATTTAGGAGTTTATTAAATAAAAATAAGTTTTATGGCTAAAGAAAGAAACTTTTCACATACTTTTCTCCATTTTAAGTAGAAAATATTGATATTGTTGTTGCGACAACTCTTGTTTAAACATATTAACAAAAACTAATTGATATTTATTGAATGGCATACTTTTAGGCAGTAATAAGAAAAATAAAATAGTCTTAAAAACTTATTTGGCCAAAAAACCTATTGAGCTAGTTTTTAATTCCAAAAGGAAGCAATTTCTTACAATGTTCTTAAAGCAAATAAGGTTTAAATAATATTTTTATATTTAAAGCATACTCTTAAGCTGAAACAAAACGCATAGAAAGTTGCCAGCTACTAGTTATACCAGCCAGCAAGCCGGCCACTAGCTACACCAGCCAGCAAGCCAGCTGCTAGCTATACCAGACAGCATGACAGCTACTAGCTATACTAGCTAGCAAGCTAGCTATTAGCTATACTATATATTATTTAGCTATACCAGCCAGTAAGTCGGCTACCAGCTGTATCAGCTAGCAAGCCGGCTACGAGCTGTACCAGCTAGTTGCTAGCTATATCAACCAGCTAGCTGGCTACTAGCTATACCAGTCAGAAGAAGACTATTAGGTATACTAGCCAGCAAGCCACCGATACCAGCCAGCTGCACTAGCCAGGAAGCCAGCTGCCAGCCGCTACTAGCAAACTACTAGCTACACCAGCTAGGAAGCCAGCTGCTAGCTATACTAGCTAGAAAGCCACCGATACTATCCTGCAAGCCGGCTGCTAGCTATACTAGCTAGAAAGCCACCGATACTAACCGGCAAGCAGGCTGCCAGCTATAGCAGCCAGCATACCGGCTACCAGCTGTACTAGCCAGCAAGCCAGCTACTAGCTATACTACCCAGCTGCGAGCTATACTAGCTAGAAAGCCACCGATGTTAGCTACTAGCTATACCAGCCAGCAAGCCAGCTAGTATCGGTGGCTTTCTAGCTAGTAGCCTGCTTGCTGGCTAGTATAGCTGGCAGCCGGCTTGCTGGCTAGTATCGGTGGCAAGCGGCTTGTTGGCTGGTATAGCTAGTAGCTGGCTTGCTGGCTGGTATAACTAGTAGCTGGCTTGCTGGCTGGTATAACTAGTAGCTGGCTTGCTGGCTGGTATAGCCAGTAGCTGGCTAGTATAGCTAATAGCTAGCTTGCTAGCTAGTAGCTGGCTTGCTAGCTAATATAGCTAGTAGCTATAATATCCATCTATAATATCCATCTATAATATCCATCTATAATATCCATCTATAATATCCATCTATAATATCCATCTATAATATCCATCTATAATATCCATCTATAATATCCATCTATAATATCCATCTATAATATCCATCTATAATATCCATCTATAATATCCATCTATAATATCCATCTATAATATCCATCTATAATATCCATCTATAATATCCATCTATAATATCCATCTATAATATCCATCTATAATATCCATCTATAATATCCATCTATAATATCCATCTATAATATCCATCTATAATATCCATCTATAATATCCATCTATAATATCCATCTATAATATCCATCTATAATATCCATCTATAATATCCATCTATAATATCCATCTATAATATCCATCTATAATATCCATCTATAATATCCATCTATAATATCCATCTATAATATCCATCTATAATATCCATCTATAATATCCATCTATAATATCCATCTATAATATCCATCTATAATATCCATCTATAATATCCATCTATAATATCCATCTATAATATCCATCTATAATATCCATCTATAATATCCATCTATAATATCCATCTATAATATCCATCTATAATATCCATCTATAATATCCATCTATAATATCCATCTATAATATCCATCTATAATATCCATCTATAATATCCATCTATAATATCCATCTATAATATCCATCTATAATATCCATCTATAATATCCATCTATAATATCCATCTATAATATCCATCTATAATATCCATCTATAATATCCATCTATAATATCCATCTATAATATCCATCTATAATATCCATCTATAATATCCATCTATAATATCCATCTATAATATCCATCTATAATATCCATCTATAATATCCATCTATAATATCCATCTATAATATCCATCTATAATATCCATCTATAATATCCATCTATAATATCCATCTATAATATCCATCTATAATATCCATCTATAATATCCATCTATAATATCCATCTATAATATCCATCTATAATATCCATCTATAATATCCATCTATAATATCCATCTATAATATCCATCTATAATATCCATCTATAATATCCATCTATAATATCCATCTATAATATCCATCTATAATATCCATCTATAATATCCATCTATAATATCCATCTATAATATCCATCTATAATATCCATCTATAATATCCATCTATAATATCCATCTATAATATCCATCTATAATATCCATCTATAATATCCATCTATAATATCCATCTATAATATCCATCTATAATATCCATCTATAATATCCATCTATAATATCCATCTATAATATCCATCTATAATATCCATCTATAATATCCATCTATAATATCCATCTATAATATCCATCTATAATATCCATCTATAATATCCATCTATAATATCCATCTATAATATCCATCTATAATATCCATCTATAATATCCATCTATAATATCCATCTATAATATCCATCTATAATATCCATCTATAATATCCATCTATAATATCCATCTATAATATCCATCTATAATATCCATCTATAATATCCATCTATAATATCCATCTATAATATCCATCTATAATATCCATCTATAATATCCATCTATAATATCCATCTATAATATCCATCTATAATATCCATCTATAATATCCATCTATAATATCCATCTATAATATCCATCTATAATATCCATCTATAATATCCATCTATAATATCCATCTATAATATCCATCTATAATATCCATCTATAATATCCATCTATAATATCCATCTATAATATCCATCTATAATATCCATCTATAATATCCATCTATAATATCCATCTATAATATCCATCTATAATATCCATCTATAATATCCATCTATAATATCCATCTATAATATCCATCTATAATATCCATCTATAATATCCATCTATAATATCCATCTATAATATCCATCTATAATATCCATCTATAATATCCATCTATAATATCCATCTATAATATCCATCTATAATATCCATCTATAATATCCATCTATAATATCCATCTATAATATCCATCTATAATATCCATCTATAATATCCATCTATAATATCCATCTATAATATCCATCTATAATATCCATCTATAATATCCATCTATAATATCCATCTATAATATCCATCTATAATATCCATCTATAATATCCATCTATAATATCCATCTATAATATCCATCTATAATATCCATCTATAATATCCATCTATAATATCCATCTATAATATCCATCTATAATATCCATCTATAATATCCATCTATAATATCCATCTATAATATCCATCTATAATATCCATCTATAATATCCATCTATAATATCCATCTATAATATCCATCTATAATATCCATCTATAATATCCATCTATAATATCCATCTATAATATCCATCTATAATATCCATCTATAATATCCATCTATAATATCCATCTATAATATCCATCTATAATATCCATCTATAATATCCATCTATAATATCCATCTATAATATCCATCTATAATATCCATCTATAATATCCATCTATAATATCCATCTATAATATCCATCTATAATATCCATCTATAATATCCATCTATAATATCCATCTATAATATCAATATATCAATATATCAATATATCAATATATCAATATATCAATATATCAATATATCAATATATCAATATATCAATATATCAATATATCAATATATCAATATATCAATATATCAATATATCAATATATCAATATATCAATATATCAATATATCAATATATCAATATATCAATATATCAATATATCAATATATCAATATATCAATATATCAATATATCAATATATCAATATATCAATATATCAATATATCAATATATCAATATATCAATATATCAATATATCAATATATCAATATATCAATATATCAATATATCAATATATCAATATATCAATATATCAATATATCAATATATCAATATATCAATATATCAATATATCAATATATCAATATATCAATATATCAATATATCAATATATCAATATATCAATATATCAATATATCAATATATCAATATATCAATATATCAATATATCAATATATCAATATATCAATATATCAATATATCAATATATCAATATATCAATATATCAATATATCAATATATCAATATATCAATATATCAATATATCAATATATCAATATATCAATATATCAATATATCAATATATCAATATATCAATATATCAATATATCAATATATCAATATATCAATATATCAATATATCAATATATCAATATATCAATATATCAATATATCAATATATCAATATATCAATATATCAATATATCAATATATCAATATATCAATATATCAATATATCAATATATCAATATATCAATATATCAATATATCAATATATCAATATATCAATATATCAATATATCAATATATCAATATATCAATATATCAATATATCAATATATCAATATATCAATATATCAATATATCAATATATCAATATATCAATATATCAATATATCAATATATCAATATATCAATATATCAATATATCAATATATCAATATATCAATATATCAATATATCAATATATCAATATATCAATATATCAATATATCAATATATCAATATATCAATATATCAATATATCAATATATCAATATATCAATATATCAATATATCAATATATCAATATATCAATATATCAATATATCAATATATCAATATATCAATATATCAATATATCAATATATCAATATATCAATATATCAATATATCAATATATCAATATATCAATATATCAATATATCAATATATCAATATATCAATATATCAATATATCAATATATCAATATATCAATATATCAATATATCAATATATCAATATATCAATATATCAATATATCAATATATCAATATATCAATATATCAATATATCAATATATCAATATATCAATATATCAATATATCAATATATCAATATATCAATATATCAATATATCAATATATCAATATATCAATATATCAATATATCAATATATCAATATATCAATATATCAATATATCAATATATCAATATATCAATATATCAATATATCAATATATCAATATATCAATATATCAATATATCAATATATCAATATATCAATATATCAATATATCAATATATCAATATATCAATATATCAATATATCAATATATCAATATATCAATATATCAATATATCAATATATCAATATATCAATATATCAATATATCAATATATCAATATATCAATATATCAATATATCAATATATCAATATATCAATATATCAATATATCAATATATCAATATATCAATATATCAATATATCAATATATCAATATATCAATATATCAATATATCAATATATCAATATATCAATATATCAATATATCAATATATCAATATATCAATATATCAATATATCAATATATCAATATATCAATATATCAATATATCAATATATCAATATATCAATATATCAATATATCAATATATCAATATATCAATATATCAATATATCAATATATCAATATATCAATATATCAATATATCAATATATCAATATATCAATATATCAATATATCAATATATCAATATATCAATATATCAATATATCAATATATCAATATATCAATATATCAATATATCAATATATCAATATATCAATATATCAATATATCAATATATCAATATATCAATATATCAATATATCAATATATCAATATATCAATATATCAATATATCAATATATCAATATATCAATATATCAATATATCAATATATCAATATATCAATATATCAATATATCAATATATCAATATATCAATATATCAATATATCAATATATCAATATATCAATATATCAATATATCAATATATCAATATATCAATATATCAATATATCAATATATCAATATATCAATATATCAATATATCAATATATCAATATATCAATATATCAATATATCAATATATCAATATATCAATATATCAATATATCAATATATCAATATATCAATATATCAATATATCAATATATCAATATATCAATATATCAATATATCAATATATCAATATATCAATATATCAATATATCAATATATCAATATATCAATATATCAATATATCAATATATCAATATATCAATATATCAATATATCAATATATCAATATATCAATATATCAATATATCAATATATCAATATATCAATATATCAATATATCAATATATCAATATATCAATATATCAATATATCAATATATCAATATATCAATATATCAATATATCAATATATCAATATATCAATATATCAATATATCAATATATCAATATATCAATATATCAATATATCAATATATCAATATATCAATATATCAATATATCAATATATCAATATATCAATATATCAATATATCAATATATCAATATATCAATATATCAATATATCAATATATCAATATATCAATATATCAATATATCAATATATCAATATATCAATATATCAATATATCAATATATCAATATATCAATATATCAATATATCAATATATCAATATATCAATATATCAATATATCAATATATCAATATATCAATATATCAATATATCAATATATCAATATATCAATATATCAATATATCAATATATCAATATATCAATATATCAATATATCAATATATCAATATATCAATATATCAATATATCAATATATCAATATATCAATATATCAATATATCAATATATCAATATATCAATATATCAATATATCAATATATCAATATATCAATATATCAATATATCAATATATCAATATATCAATATATCAATATATCAATATATCAATATATCAATATATCAATATATCAATATATCAATATATCAATATATCAATATATCAATATATCAATATATCAATATATCAATATATCAATATATCAATATATCAATATATCAATATATCAATATATCAATATATCAATATATCAATATATCAATATATCAATATATCAATATATCAATATATCAATATATCAATATATCAATATATCAATATATCAATATATCAATATATCAATATATCAATATATCAATATATCAATATATCAATATATCAATATATCAATATATCAATATATCAATATATCAATATATCAATATATCAATATATCAATATATCAATATATCAATATATCAATATATCAATATATCAATATATCAATATATCAATATATCAATATATCAATATATCAATATATCAATATATCAATATATCAATATATCAATATATCAATATATCAATATATCAATATATCAATATATCAATATATCAATATATCAATATATCAATATATCAATATATCAATATATCAATATATCAATATATCAATATATCAATATATCAATATATCAATATATCAATATATCAATATATCAATATATCAATATATCAATATATCAATATATCAATATATCAATATATCAATATATCAATATATCAATATATCAATATATCAATATATCAATATATCAATATATCAATATATCAATATATCAATATATCAATATATCAATATATCAATATATCAATATATCAATATATCAATATATCAATATATCAATATATCAATATATCAATATATCAATATATCAATATATCAATATATCAATATATCAATATATCAATATATCAATATATCAATATATCAATATATCAATATATCAATATATCAATATATCAATATATCAATATATCAATATATCAATATATCAATATATCAATATATCAATATATCAATATATCAATATATCAATATATCAATATATCAATATATCAATATATCAATATATCAATATATCAATATATCAATATATCAATATATCAATATATCAATATATCAATATATCAATATATCAATATATCAATATATCAATATATCAATATATCAATATATCAATATATCAATATATCAATATATCAATATATCAATATATCAATATATCAATATATCAATATATCAATATATCAATATATCAATATATCAATATATCAATATATCAATATATCAATATATCAATATATCAATATATCAATATATCAATATATCAATATATCAATATATCAATATATCAATATATCAATATATCAATATATCAATATATCAATATATCAATATATCAATATATCAATATATCAATATATCAATATATCAATATATCAATATATCAATATATCAATATATCAATATATCAATATATCAATATATCAATATATCAATATATCAATATATCAATATATCAATATATCAATATATCAATATATCAATATATCAATATATCAATATATCAATATATCAATATATCAATATATCAATATATCAATATATCAATATATCAATATATCAATATATCAATATATCAATATATCAATATATCAATATATCAATATATCAATATATCAATATATCAATATATCAATATATCAATATATCAATATATCAATATATCAATATATCAATATATCAATATATCAATATATCAATATATCAATATATCAATATATCAATAATACTAATACTAATACTAATACTAATACTAATACTAATACTAATACTAATACTAATACTAATACTAATACTAATACTAATACTAATACTAATACTAAAGATGTTGATGATGATGATGATGATGACGACGATGATGATGATGATGATGACGACGATGATGATGATGATGACGATGATGATGACGATGACGATGATGATGATGATGACGATGATGATGATGATGATGATGACGATGACGATGATGATGATGACGATGATAACGACGATGATGATGACGATGGTGATGTAGATGATGACGATTATGATGTAGATGATGATGATGATGATGTAGATGATGATGATGATGATGATGATGATTATGTAGATGATGATGATGATGATGATGATTATGTAGATGATGATGATGATTATGTAGATGATGATTATGTAGATGATGATGATTATGTAGATGTAGATGTAGATGATGATGATGATTATGTAGATGTAGATGATGATGATGATTATGTAGATGATGATGATGATGATGATTATGTAGATGATGATTATGATGATGATGATGATTATGTAGATGATGATTATGATGATGATGATGATTATGTAGATGATGATGATGATGATGATGATTATGTAGATGATGATGATGATTATGTAGATGATGATTATGTAGATGATGATGATGATTATGTAGATGATGATGATGATGATGATGGTTATGTAGATGATGATGATGATGATGATGATTATGTAGATGATGATGATGATGATGATTATGTAGATGATGATGATGATGATGATGATGATTATGTAGATGATGATGATTATGTAGATGATGATGATGATGATGATGATTATGTAGATGATGATGATGATGATGATGATGATGATGATTATGTAGATGATGATGATGTAGATGATGATGATTATGTAGATGATGATGATTATGTAGATGATAGTGATGATTATGATGATGATGATTATGATGGTGATGATGATGATGATAATGATAATGATGATGGTGATGATTATGATTATGATGATTATGTAGATGATGATGTAGATGATGATGGTGATGTTGATGATGATGTTGATGATGTAGATGATGATGGTGATATCAATGTATCAATATAACTAATACTAATACTAATGATGATGATGATGGTGATGTTGATGATGATGATGATTATGATGATGATGATGATGATGATGATTATGATGATGATGATGATGATGATGTAGATGATGTAGATTATGATGATGATGGTGATATCAATGTATCAATATAACTAATACTAATAGCTAGGTATAATAGCCACCTGCTAGTGATACCGGCTGCTAGCTGTACTAGCCAGGAAGCCAGCTGCTAGCTATATTAGCCAGCGAGCCGGCTGCTGGCTGTACTAGCCAGAAAGCCAGCTGCCAGCCGCTACTAGCCGGCTGCTAGCTATACTAGTAAGCAAGCCGGCTACTAGCTATATTAGCCAGCAAGCCAGCTGCTAGCTATACTAGGCAGCAAGACGGCTACTAGCTATACCAACTGGCAAGCCGGCTGTTAGCTATATTAGCCAGTAAGCCGCCTGCTAGCTATACCAGCCAGCTACTAGCTATATTAGCCAGCAAGCCGCCTGCTAGCTATACCAGCCAGCTACTAGCTATATTAGCCAGCAAGCCGGCTGCTAACTATACTAGGCAGCAAGCCGGCTACTAGCTATACCAACTGGCAAGCCGGCTGCTAGCTATATTAGCCAGTAAGCCGCCTGCTAGCTATACCAGCCAGCAAGCCAGCTACTAGCTACACCAGCCAGCAAGCCGGTTGCTAGCTACACTAGCCTGCAGGCCAGCTGCGAGCTATATTAGCCAGCTGCTAGGTATATTAGCCAGTTGCTAGCTATATTAGCCAGCAAGCCAACTATAGTAGCCAACCAGCAAGCCGGCTGCTAACTATACTAGCCAGCAAGCCAGTTGCTTGTTGGCTAGTAGCTGGCTAGTATAGCTGGTAGCCGGCTTGCTGGCTGGTATAGCTAGCTATACTACCAGTTGATATAGCTATACTATCAGCTGGTATAGCTAGCTATACTAACCAGCAAGCCAGCGATACTAGCCAGCAAGCCGTTTACTAGCTATACTAGCCAGCAAGCCAGCTATACTAGCTACACTAACCAGCAAGCCGGCTACTAGCTATACTAGCCAGCAAGCCAGATGCTAGCTATACTGGCCAGCAATCCGGCTACCAGCTATACTAGCCAGCAAGCCAGCGATACTAGCCAGCAAGCCGTTTACTAGCTATACTAGCCAGCAAGCCAGCTATACTAGCTACATTAACCAGCAAGCCGGCTACTAGCTATACTAGCCAGCAAGCCAGATGCTAGCTATACTGGCCAGCAATCCGGCTACTAGCTATACTAGCCAGCAAGCCGGCTACTGGCTATACTAGCCTGCAAGCCGGCTACTAGCCAGCAAGCCGCCTGCTAGCTATATTAGCCAGCAAGCTGACTAAAGGGTTGCAAAGTACAAACTAAGTAAGTAAAATTAAATTAAAATTATCATGATATCAGTTATGATTACTTGCTATGGATTTAACTGTAGTTAGTATCTCTTTAGTACTTATGTATGTATATTATGAAAATCATTATGAGTTCTCTTATGTAAAATAATCATAAAAAAAATCCCTTAAAATATCCCCTTTAATATGTTTTCTTTTTTCTTTTATAGAGTTTTTGTCCACACCTGATGTGAGTTTAAGTCGACTTAAGCTTTTCTTTCGAATAAGCTTTTCATTTGAATTGAATGTTCAAATGTAAGTTTAATAAATAAATATGAAAGTGTGTATAAATCGCCTTAAGGTTTTTCTCATTTTTTTTTTGTTTTCTTAAGGAAATCTAAGCCGTAAGTATATGTTTTATATTCGTACTACAATAAATACAAATTCCTACTCATATGGGACAAACATAACTAATGGAAGGCAGGTGTTAATCCCTAGCGTTATTAATTTTTTTTCTTCAGAATCAAACTAAATTTTATTCCAGGGAGTTGTTTAAAAATAAAAAAGGAAATAAAACTTGCAAAAATGTTGGGTTAATAATAAAAAAATACGATTTTTTTTATTATAATTTGGAAAAAATATAAATCGCTACCACCGTATTTTATGCGCCCCCCCCCCCCTCACAAAATGTAGCCTTATTTAAGCCGCATCGTATGTAATACTTATTACGGCGGGCATAATGAAAATACAAATGCGATGTGAAAAGCCCATGATAAGCTGAAAACTCTTACAAACATTAATTCGTTGTTAGATTATGTTAGGAAGGACGAATCGAAAAATGGTAATAACACTCCGTGTTTACCAACTTTGCTACAAGAAATAATTCCAACGTGATCCTGCTATTAAGGGAAAATAAGTGATTAAAAAGGAAATTTACTACGGTGCGTGCTAACCAGTAAAGCTTATTCTTAGAAGCGGAATAGAGGAGGTCTAAGACAAAAATATTCATTAACAAACAAAACTTAAATACACTCGAAACGATTTTAAAGAAAAGTACACGTCCTCTAACCATTGGATGTAGAGGTAAGTAGACTTGCTGTTACTCCTATAACATGCGGTGCCATTGTCTGACATTCTTTCTGTTGAGTCCGTTGTTGGTGCAAAATTCTCATGCATAGTTTTTAGATTAGGTTAGGTTAGAGGACGTGTACTTGTCAATTAAGACAAGTACAGTACCCGGAGGTCGAATTGACCCATTGTACAACGTCCTAGTTTCTCACACCACTTATGTTGTGTGTGTTAATTTTATACATGAGTGGTGGGACCTACAGTTTAAAGTCGACTCCGAACGACAGATTTTTATTTATTGAGAAACTTTTCATGACAATTTTTATTTACTCTCAGAGTTTTTGCCAGAAATCTACTGAGAGGAAGTCGCCGAAAAAATACTTTTTGTATTTTGTCTTTTGATGCCTGGCCTGGGACTCGAACCCAGGCTTTTGCGTCTAATAAGCCAACACACTACCTACTAGACTACGGCGACTTCATGCATAGTTTTTAGTTTCAAAATAATTTTCTTCTTTACGTCCTGATTAAAAGATAGGACCTGGTTGACTGATAGGTTGAGTTTTAACCGAGTTTTAAACCAGAGAAACCAGACATCTCAATTTTCTTTCATTTATTACGTGGTCTCGATTTACAAATCATACTCGTCGGCTTTTTGGTCTTTCACACGACCTTTTCAGAAGTTGTGACTTTAAGGATGAGGATTAAACCGTTTGCTACTTATTGTTTCACTACTCAGAATTCGCTTGAAAGCGTGTGAAATTATTTGAAACCAAATTCTTGACATCCCTGACAGAACCGTCTGAATTCAAGATAAGCGTTAGCGCCTGCTTTATAATTGAGGGTGGGTAGGGTCCTAATTGTGTACATTGTAGGCTTTTAATTACATTGGATTGGTACCAATACAATGGCCTAAGTAGTAACATTGCCCAACTTTCGGTTTCGGCTTAATCAAGACTTTCCAACTGTGCTGGTGATTATTAAACTGTAGGAAGTCCCAGCCTAATGTGTGGGTGCTGAGAAATAACGCCATCTAAGCAATGTATTGGGTTGCCAATTTTTATTGTGACCCAGCCAGCTTTAAAAGACTTATACTTAAAGATATAAAGATCTGCCAGCATTTCTTATACTCGTGTATTGGGTACTACACTCGTCATTCATGCTAGCGTGGATGTTATTCTACCCCTCTTTTCTCAAGACTTATATCGCAGAGGCTCAGCTATTTAGAGCCTTGTGCAGAGATAGTAGGAGTTAGAGAGTGCGACAGCACTTAGAAAATGTTATATTGTGTTCAACATTAAAAATTTATTTTCTAATTTTAAATATACCATCTCATTACAAAGCTATGTGGCAATAATTGCAGCATTAAATAATTATAATCTAATGCCTGCCTGCCTGTCTGTCTAAATGTATATTTCTGTGTGTGTCAAATAAATAATTCGTGGCGGTATTTTGGCCTTGAAATATTTCATGGGCAAGCAAATATTTGCCAACAAAAAAGTCACGATTTCCCAAAATTTTAAACTCAACGCACAGGGCAATAATTATTTCAACAATTATTTGCCGTTTTTTTTTATAGACATTCTTGTCTATTAAAATAACAATAAAAAAATGAATGAAAAGGAAAACAATAACAAGAAAAAAATAAGGAAAACAAAAATAATTTTAATTTTAAAAATTTCAATTTAAATTTCATTCATATGGACGCACACTTGCAAAATCCATTTAAGAATGTTTACAGAGACACAAAAAGAGAAAGAGAGAGACAATTTAGAGTCTTTTCTTTAATACACCAAAATTTACATAATTTTTAATGCAACACACACACACAAATACCAACACATTTTTATAAAAACCAACCACACACACACACAATGCAAATATCGTGGGATCTTCATATTTTAAAGTGTTATACGCTCGTAGAGAACACTCTAAAATCCCTGAAAGTATGCCAGGGTGTACGTTCATGTTGTACCGCTTAATATACACACACACTATTGTGTGTGTGTTGTGTGTCTATGGTAATTAAATTTGCTTTTAAATTTTGTTTCCATACAGCTCTTCATCATCATATTCATACGCATTAGTCGTTGTCGTCGTTCATGCAGCGCCATGAACACAAACAACTATAAAAGGATTCTGTGGCCAATTGTCTAAATAGAGAGAGACACACAGAGAGAGAGAGAGAGAGAGAGAGAGAACATAAAGAGAATTGATAATAGAGCATATGAATGTGGCTAATATTGCCGCATACAACTGCTGGCTCTGGTCTAATGCCTAATGATGATAATGTTGATGACAAAAATGATGGCGGCGGGTCTTTAATTTATTATTTTGCTTCAAAATTCATTATTTATATGACTGGCCATTCGCTCGCTCTCTCATATACGTTCTTTTTCTTCTCTTTAAGTTCTTATTTATTTTTTTCTATTTTCAAATGCACCATAGTCTTCTTCTTTTTCTTCTTCATCATCATCACCATAATCATCAAATCATGGCATGCATGACGACAAGCATAATAATTTTCACAATTTGCCAGCCATTTGCAACAGAAACCAGCAGCAGGTTGTGTAAGCTACGAATGCAAAGGCATGAGCCAACAGCAGCTGTGGCTATAACACCAACAGCAACAGCAACAACACTTTATAATTTAATGCAATTAAATACTGCAATAACGACGTACAGCGTTGAATATTATGGCAATGCAGCAGCACATTGACTGTGGTGTGTTGCTTGTTAACATATGAGTGTATCAGTGGGTTTGGTCTCAACCAGATTGAGTGGCCGAAGCCATTAGTGTCTTAAAGACTTGACAGTGGCCACAACTACGGTTTCAAAAAGGCATATGAAACGTTATTTATTCACACTTCATACACATGTTTGCATAAAAAATTGCTGTGTTAATCGTTTGGTAACTGAAAACGAATTCAAAAACAATTTATTTTTATCACAAAATTGTTAGTCAAGTGTGAAGCCTTGTTTAAGTTTGGCTTTGAATAGGCGTTTTTAAATAAAAAAACACCTTTTTTCGCGGATTTTTTTAACATAATTTTCTTCAGTAATACTGTATGTCAACAAGCCAAACTATCGATTGAAGAATTCAGAAATAATTGTGGAAAAGCCAATACATTTGCAAAAAAAGTAATTGGTAGACTGCGTTATAATCAGCAGGCAACATTCTGTCATTAAAATATTCCTTAAAATATGCTTTAAAAATTTTATTTTTGAAGAAAATCTATTAAAATTCTTGAAATTTTTAAATTATTTAACAGTATTCTTCAGGCACGTGTTTAAAGTGTGTTTAAGAAATATTTTCATTCTGTTTGAGAAATTCATTTCTTATTTCTTTAATTGCATTTATTTTATGCATTTGTGTTTAATCTTAAGGAAGCAATTTTAAAATTTAAAATTTTTATGGCATACTTTTAGGTGCTTAGCAAATTTTTATTTTCTTTTTAACTCTGCATTTGCTTAACTACATTTTTTTTTTAGAAAATTAAAAAAAAGATTCTCATTCAAGCCTGACCTCGAAATAGACTGCGTGTGCAGCAGAATATTAAGAGTATATGTATATGCGTGGGAGCATGACTTTTGCTCTCTCTTTCTGGTGTTTTTTCTTTTGTCTAAATCGACAAGCAGCTGCACGTGCAGTTCTTATTTCATTTGAAATCTTTTTTTGTCTGTGATAAACTTTGGGTTAATTTTTTAATTAATCTGGTAAATTTATTGTATAAACGGAAAGAGAGTTTAAAATTGCGTACTGCGAATAAAATCAAATTAAATGAAAATAAATAATAAAAGAATTTCTAAGAAATCATTTAACAAATGCAAAATGTAGACTACTTAGAGGGAAAAACTAAAATGAATTAAACTGAAAAATCTGGTGCTTATCAAATGAATTAAACTGGAAAATTGATTTTCTTAAAATATATATGAGAACTTGTGTAGTCTACTCTTAGGCCAATAAATGCTGAAAAAAGAAAATTAAGCATTTTAATTCAAAATATATATGCAAAACACCATTATTTATGTTTTATTATGAAAATATTGCAAAATGTTGCCTACTTCTAGGCATGATAATTGCAATTGAAACATTTTGTGAAAGTTTTCTACACAACTAAGCTTTCCATACACTAAAATATCTACTTTTAGGCTAGAGAATCAAAATCAATTACTGGTTTATAACATTTAAAATGTTGCCTGCTTTTAGGCTTTAACATTAATAAACAGAATTGCTGTAATGAAACTGTATCTCATAATTAAAATGTATGTTTTCTTGCGAAAGGAATGGAAAGTATTGCTTGTTTTAAAATTTGAAATTAGAAACTCAAAATCATATTCCGAACTTTGGTTTAAATAAACGTACATATACTCTTGATTTTGCTCTGTTATTTGCGAAATTCTGGCATATTTAATGCAGATTTAGATTATAAATTTAAGGGGGTTTTCCAGTTAACAAATTAATATCAAGCAACGGATACTTGCAGTTTTTATTGAGATTTGTTCGTTTATTAACATTTCAAAAGAATTGCCTATTTTTAGGCTTATAAGTAATATATGAGAGGGTATTATGAAAAAGGGGGAGTTAGAACAGCAAATGGTGTATCTTTTAGGCGTGGTTTGTGTCTCTAATAACCTTCTGTGTAGCAAAAAATTTTTATTTTTAAATGCATAGGCATTGAGAGCAGGGGTTTTTAATGCAAAAAAGTTGCAGTTTGTGTCAACATAATAAAATAAAAAAATATATCAAATTATTGACTCACCCACCTATTTTTAATAAATTGAATTGAACTCATAGGCTAAAAAATTTTTTAGAAACAATTTGGATTTTCTTAAAAAACAAGAATTGCCTGCTGTTAGGCTTCAAATAATTTGTTTTACAAGAAATTCAAATACTTTTAGCAACTAATTTCATATATTTTTTTTAAACACAGTCTTGACATGTACTTAACTTAGATTCGTAACACTTCTAAGCTGAACTGTAGCCGGATTTAAGCGTTACAAGAATTTTTTTACAATAAATTTTAAATTTCTCTGAACAAAAGTTGTTACACTTCGTAAATTAGAGAAACGGTTTAAATACAGACCTAAAAAATTAATATTACTTTTAGCCACAACAGACTAAGGTTTTACATAACACCAGCTTGCTAGTGTTGCCTACTTTTAGGCACATTTGATCACTACGTTTCTAGCACATACTTTAGGGTGCCTGATAAGTTCTCTACAGCAAAATTTTTCCTAAAAACAAAGCACAGTAATTTTCTCTTGCCTATTGTTTCGCGTTGGCTATAGCCTTGTCTTCATATTTTATTTTCATTTATTTTATGACAACCCAGAGGGCATTAAAGCGAATTCCATTTTGTGTTAAAATAAATGCCACAATTTTTTATCTTGAGACACAACGAACGATTCGCTACTAAATGATGGTGATGATGAGATGATGGGCAGATGGGAATAGTGATGGCACAGTAGAAATAAAAGCCGTTTGAGATTACAATCAGCCAAATATTGTCATAACTTTTTATGGAAATTTATGGGGCAAATAAAGAAAAACGAAATAAAATGCTCGAAGAACAATTTTGGTCATGACCATGAAAAAAAGAAGATTTAAAGTCTCTTTCTGAACTACTTTGCCTTTGTTAAACGACGAGTAACTGATACGTTTTTTTTTTGTTTTTTTGTCCTAAAGGATAGAGAAAAAGGCTTAAATTTGTGTCCTTAAGGACGAACTCTCTCTCTCTTTTTGTCTTTTAAAGATAGGTTTGAAAGAAAACTTTTCTTTTGTGACAATACAAGGAAAAACAAAACAAAAGAAAAAAAAAATGAAATTCTCTGACATTGATATCGTTCTTCTGATAGTGATTCTGGCATTGGTGTTAGCTGTTGGGTGTTCAATGTTCAACCATGACAATGAGCACAGGATATTGTTTGCTGATGACAATGCCAAGCAACGAGAGATGCCGTTGATAAGATGTGTTTATTTTTTCTCCCTATTTTTGCGCTGCAACAATAATATTTTGCTGGCTATTGTGTTGCATACATTCATGCTGACATGCATGTATATTCTCTGACTGTCAGTCTGTCTGCCTGACTGCCAGTCTTTAATAAAACCTGATGATTACAATACAGAACGTATAACAATAAAGCAACAATGGCTTGTATTCAATACAATATTTTCTTTTCTGTAGGCATGAATGTATTTGTATGCAAAACTGATGGTCATGGTCAAGGTTGTTTGAAATTCTATAAAAAGGGAACCCACTCTTTTGTTGTATTATGGCCCACTAACACTACCATCACCATAAAAAAAATTATTACTTTGTAATAAACAAATAATAAGAAAACAAACGAAATAAAATTGAAATTCAATCTAAAACAGGGTAAAAATTTAATTTAAAAAACTGTAGCCTATTTTTAGGCACTTAACACATTTCATGACATTGGCTACGAACTAATTTATGGAGTTGACTTCGGATGGACTACTCTTCATTAAAGCACTAATGAGAAACTCCTTGATAAAGTAGGGAAATCTGTTGCGATAGAGGTTACCCGATTAAAGACGCTCTTTCTACTGTTCATTGGCTTCTATCTAAATCACTTGTCACACAACATGCGGTATGTGTCGCAATGCAACTCACAGCCCTATCACGCTGGCGTATTATTCTCTTTCGAAGGTCTGCATGAAAGTGATAACACTTCGTCTAAGTAGATAAGAGAATTTTCCCTAGAATTCCTAGCGATAGGTGCAGAGTTTCTGACATGGTATGTCTATGGAATTTGTGAAAGCCTATACGAAAGATTTTAAAATCGAGAATAAAGTATGGGTATGTTGCAAAATTTTCTCTCAGTTCATCTGTCTATTAGGCCGCTTACAAATCCTGGGCTTCGGAAGAAATTTTGTTTTATTAACACACGCTCCTGGCCCAAATTAGATGGGAATCATAACAATCAACTACTATTCAAACTAGTCCAAAAATTCTGTAACTTTTTATGAATGCTTTTTTCACTCTAAAAAAAATTAAAATTGCTGCCTAAAATTATGCAGCCTTCTTTCGCAAAAAATATTTAAATTTTTAACCCAAACAAAATATGTAATAATTACTACAGAGTATTTAAACAATTTTTTGGTTTTCCTTTTTATGGCATATTTTCAGGAAAAATATGAAAAAAAATATCAAAGCATACCTTTAAGGTAGAAACTTTTAACAAATGAAAGTGAAAAACCAAAAATATTAAAAAAGTTTGTCTCTCCCAGAAAATACCGAAACAACTGACAAACAATTAAACAAGTTTCACAAAGCATACTTTAAGGTGGAAAATAATGAGAAGAAAAAAAATCTGTTGTGACGAAATTTTGTTTTAAATTAAAAAGTTGTTTAAATTATAAAAATATAAGATAAACAATCATATTTAAAACCTTAGACAAAATAAAAAAACTCGTAAAAATTGACCTTCTAAAAAAATATCAAAAAAGAAGATAAATTTCAAAGCCTACCTTAAGGCAGCATAAACAAATATTGAGAATATTTTAAAAGGTTTTAAAATTCTTTGGTTATAAAACTTAATCTTGTTATTTTTGGCTATAAATTTGATACTATTGGGTGTATGATTAAAAAATGCGACTTTTTTTTTACTCAGATCAACACACAGGGGAATGTCTGCTACTCAACCATCACTTTGTGTGCTGGAATTTGGATAGTAGGAGTAGACAATTTTTTGTTTTTATTTTTACACCTTCGGCATCTCACTTCTTTTCCTTTTAATGATTCATACATTAAACAAACAGCGTCTCTGGTGGGAATTGGACCTGCACCTCCCACATTTGCAGATTAGCTTACTTTTAAACTGCCAGAGCTTATATTCCTAGGTTTTTAAGCCAGTGGCTGTTTCTAACGAATAACTTATATTTGATAAAAGCCACTTATGATCGGGAAGCCCAATTTCATTAGCCTATAGTAGATGACACTATTCTGTGTGCTTGAAATATAGGGTGACATTAATTTGGTGGCATAAATATTCAGTGTTGGAGTTGATTTGGCTGATTGGCTTGCTGCATGGCTGCTTGTGAAAATTTTTAAGTAGTTTATAGAATGGCTTTCAAAGCGTTTTCAAGTTCTTTTTGTTTGTGGCAATAATCCTCATGGAGCAATGTGTCCAATTATTATGGTTTTGGCAGACCTAGCAAGACTCTGCTATCTGCGGAATATAAGCTTGTGCAAATACGCGACCGGTGTTTACTCTCCGCAATATCATGTGATTTACTGAAGATACAAACCGCATGCAAAAGTTTGACGTGATACACCTAATATAGTCTGCAGGCTAAATCATTTTCTTAAATACAGTCTACTTTTAGGTGCAGACATATTTCAATTTAATCTCGTATTTTATTTAAGAAATTTTTTTCTCTCATTTCGTTTCTTTCTTCTTTTCTTTTTCAAACGGAAAATAATTACTTTACTGCAGTACTTTTTGTTTTTTTGGTATTCAAATTAAACACTATAGTTTAGGAAATTTACCACTCTCTCTCTCTCTGTTACTCTCTCTTTGTCTACATCCATGTTTTATAATTAAAATTGGTTTCTGTGTAATTTTAGACATTCTCTCTCTTTCTCTCTCACCCTCTCCGTCTCTCTTTCTGTTTTTGAATTTACAGTTGTTAGGGAGAGTTTTTTTCTCTCTTCTTTTCAAATGAATGTAAATTTTTGAGTGACACACTCTCTTTTCTGGTTTGTAAATTGTGCAGTTTGCATGTGTTAGTGCGTAAATGTGTTCGTATGGATGCTGTGTGTATAATTGTATAATAGTTTGGCAACACTTCTCACTAATTAAGTGACCATTTTTGTCGTTTGCAAATCATTAGTAACACAGTTTTATTTCAAAGCCAAACTTTTTTCTCCTTCTTCCTTTTTTTGTACTCGTATTTATACAGTAATTTGAATGTATTTGGGAGTGTATATGTATGTGAGTGTGTTCATGTGACCTCAAACTGTTCATGAGATGTGGTAACCAGCATAATAAAAGTGTTAAAGATACAGCAAGTGAGAGAGAAAAAAAAGTGTGTCCATTTTAGAAGTGCAAGTGAAATTTATTATGCCAGCCAGATAAAACGTACAAGAATTTACTCAAACAGTGTAGACCATAAAAATAAGTACAGAAGGTAGCAAAATGCAGAATCCGATTGTTATTGTAAAGTATTGTGGGTTGAAGTCGCCGTAGTTTAGTAGGTAGTATGTTGGCTTGTTAGAAGTGAGGCCATGGTTCAAGCTCCAGGTCAAAACATCTCGAATAAAACGAAATATGAAAACATATTACTTTCGGCGACTTACTTTCAACAGCCTTCTGGCAAAAACTAGAAGAGTAAAATAAAATTGCCATGAAAAGTTTTCCAAAAATCTGTTGTTTGGACTTAAGTGTAGGTCCTGCTATTCGTGGATTAAAATATCGGTCTAGTAGAGGTATTTATTGAGTTCTCCAAGAACGCCTGGAATGGCTGAATTCTTTTTATTTCTTCATAACATCACGGATATGAAGGAAAAGCTAAACATGGATGAGTTGACGGCCGATAGGGTGGAATTGAGGATAAACTGCACTAAAATCAAAGCAATGAAAATAAATACGGCTTACAAACAACAACTTATGCTGCCCGAAGGTGTAGAGGCTCTAATATATCTTAGGTGAGTCATTTCTAGGATAGGTTCATCCAGGAACATCAAGAACAAAATCGAAAAATGGCAAAGCAAACTTAATCCGATATGAAGTTCCTCTCCCATACATCCCTGTGTTGATTCTTCTTCTTTTCCCTTAGTTAACACCTTCTATACTAGTGGTAATGCGAAGAGGCTATATGCTGGGATGTACATTCAATAATAAGGTGGATGCCCTGTAATTAAATCTGTAACAAGCCTGAATCTTTTCAAGAGCCAATAGAGCTCTGGTGTTTTCCTTCAACAGAGTAGTACGCCAGAGATTTTTGATATCCTAAATACCGCTTGCTCTTCGCAATCAAAGTAAAACAAGAACTGCATGTTTGTAGTACGAGCGAAGTTCAACTAGCAACGCTGACAGAATTGATCAGTAATAGCGGTGAAACAGTGTAAATCACGGAAGAGAGACACATAAGAGTGCATACGGAGGTCTATCTAACACAGGGTTCGTTGTAGAGGTGGTGTTGCACGGATTACATCTTTTTCTCAATCCGCAAGACTTCTACAGCACGTCTTACGATTCAGTATTTTGTGTTTGTGCTGCTTTAAAGTCTTGAATCGACGTTCTCCCAAAGGCTGAAAACAAGTTGTTCTTCCGTAAAAAAAATCAATTTGACGTACGGTACATCTCCTTACCGAATTCCAATAGAATACATTGCACGACTGGAAATCTTTGCCTGAGTAATGTTGTCAGTAAAAAATTTATTCTTTCCAATTAAAAATGTTGTTCCTTTTATTTTGTTTGATTTGATGCCACCAATTGAACATTTCAATATCGTTGCACAACACATCACAACTTAGTTTTCCTTTTTTTTGTATTTCTTTCTCTCGCTTCTTATCCAAGTGTTAGGCAATAAAAATGTTGCTGCCTTTAGTTTTTTTTGCTGGTGTATTGTTGTAGCAGCAATTGCTATTTATTTTCCATTATTCACAGCCAGTTGAGTCATTTTATGTTTCTTCTGTTTTTGTTTGTATTTCTCCTTCTTCTCCTTTTTTTGTGTGGCATTTGTCCATCCATCCATGTTTATCGTCTTTTTTACTGCATGTATTTTCGCTTTTAGTTTTTCTGTATCATTTATTGTTCATCTTTAAAACGGTCACGTTTGCGAATATGTTTGTACGAGTATGTGTTGTGTGTGTTTCAATATAATTTTCACTCTCTATGTTGTTCTCTTTTTCTTTATTTTTTTTTGTCAGTTTATTTTTTTATTAAAAAAAAAAAAAAAAATCTTTCTTTTTTTGTGTTTATCATGGTGTTGTTGACACATGACATGACAATGGCAGAGCAGTATGGCTAACATCAAACATGGCTGCTATGTTTAAAAGAGATTCGTTGTGCATGCCTGTGTATGTATAACGGTATTGGTATTTTATAATTTATAACACAATGTTTTTATTCATCAGCAATTTTAATTTTTTTTGTTTTTCACACTTTTACTCTCCCTCTCTCTCTCTATTTATATCACTACACCATCCTTTTTGCACACTTCCTTTCTTTGGCATCCTCCTGTTGTTTTTGAAACAGTCTGTCAGTTCTGCTTTTTTTACGGTTTCTTGTTATTTCTTTTTTGTTGCTTTTCCTGTTGTTGTTGTTGTAGTTTTATTGTCAATATTTGTCTGATAGCATGTTGTCTGTTAAAGTTTTCTTGTTTATGGGTTGGCTGCTGGTCATTTTTTATATTGAGTGAGTGGTGGTATGGTAACACACTGTTTTATACACAATATAACAGTACATGTGCTTTGCTCAGAGAGCGGAAGAAAGAGTGTCAATATTGTATTCGGTAGACCAGTAACAGCAAAAGTAACAGTACCACTGCCAGTGTTGTGTTGTGTTATGTTCTGTTGTATTGACAGTTGATTTATGATTTCTGATAAGAGAGATTATTTTTGGAGAAAGTCGTTTTTAAATTTCCATTAAATTGTTGAAACTCTAACGGCATTCTTTTTATTTATTTTAATGTTGTATTTACCAAATGGTTGGTTGATTGTGTGTGTGTGTGTGTGAATTGTTAACAATTTTTATAACCATGTAAATAGCCTTAAAATAGGCTATAAAATTTTTATTTTCAATTTTCAATTTTATGTCATTGTTATTGACATTGTAAAACAATATTTTAATGGCAATTGTTTTTAAATATTCTTATAAAATTAATTTTAATATTTAAAAAGGGAAAAATAATCAGGATTTAAATTTTAATAAATAATTTCGTTTTTTTTTGTACTTACTGACGTAATAAGGTTTAATGCATTGAAAATATGTGAAAGACATTACATACCTGAAATGAAAAAAAAAGAAAAATATACAAATTAATTAATTTTAAAAATAATTAACAAATCATTAAATCTCTAAGTAGAACTAAATATTTAAAAAATTTGCTGCATAATATTCAAAAAAAAAATTTTTACATTTGATTTGTGTCCTTGATATTTTACATATCATTTTGGATGGTAAACGTCATATTTTCATATTGGCTAGTTTAAGCAAGATTAAATTGACAGCCTTTTTAAGCATTAGCTGCTCAATTTGGTTGTTTTAAAGGTTTAACTGTAATACCATGGAATTATATCACCACGTTTCCCCTACTTATACAATTCTTGGTGGGCATATCTTAGTCATACTGCTAAGTTTATAAAGCCCCAACAAGTTGTATCTGGATATTCAGAAGCGAATAGCAGACAATGCTTTTTTTTAGTACTACATACATACAGAGATAATTGGTCATTACAACCCTTCAGTTAGAATTACGACCTTGTTTCTCACATCACTTATGTTGTATGCGTTAATTTTTTATACATGAGCGGTGGACCTACAGTTTAAAGTCGACTCCGAACGAGTTTTTGCCAAAAATCTGCTGAGAAGAAGTCGCCGAAGAAATATTTTTTCATATTTCGTTTTGTTGGAGATGTCTGACCTGGGGTTTGAACCGTGGCTCCACGTCTAATAAGCCAACACACTATCTACTAGACTACGGCAACTGCAAAGGTTAGGTTAGGTTAGGTTAGAGGACGTGTACTTGTCAATTAAAACAAGTACAGTACGCGCAGGTCGAATTGACCCATTGTACAGCGTCCTAGTTTCTCACACCACTTATGTTGTGTGTGTTAATTTTATACATGAGTGGCGGGACCTACAGTTTAAAGTCGACTCCGAACGACAGATTTTTGAGAAACTTTTTCATGGCAATTTTTATTTACTTTCAGAGTTTTTGCCAGAAATCTGCTGAGAGGAAGTTACCGAAAAAATACTTTTTGTATTTTGTCTTGATGTCTGGCCTGGGGCTAGAATCCTGGCTTTACGTCTAATAAGCCAGCACACTACCTACTAGACTACGGCGACTTCATGGCGACTGCAAAAGTTGCTATAGAATACTTTCAGCTTTTGTATTTTGGGAGGACTGTCAGAATTTCTAATTCAGTTATTGCAGTTCAAGCTTGAGATTTCAATCATGCCTTTTCGTGTCAAGACATTTGAGGTGAGAGATAGCATCCTACTTCTCCTCCATAGACCCACAGCTACTGCAGAAGTAAAGCGAGGAAATGTGAAAACTTTTGGCCTGTATTCCTATAGGGCAGTGACCTATCAAAACCTTTATAATGCCATGAATGGCCTCTTCTTATCCATGTCAGTCCAGCACTCCATATTAGTATTGTACGTAATCTCCTGCTGCTAGTGAAATTGAGACTCCGTTTAAATGAAGCAGTCTAATTATGTATGCCCTGTAACAAGTTGCTCCTATAGTGAGTTCCATACAGCAATGTATTTTTCGATTAAACTTATGATCTGGAAATGATCCGAAATTTCCCCAAAAAGTCCTCGCTATTTACGATTGAAGGCTGTCGTCGAGGTGACGTTCGTTAAGGACTTGATAGCAGCCTGGCTATCTGAGTAAATTAGACAATTTTTGGGGAATATTTTATCATGGTCATACCGCTTGAAGACGCAGTAAAGGTCTATATATCTAACATTTTGAGGCCACCAGGCACATTATTTAGGGGTCCCACCGGAGATCTCCGCATCATCAGATGCGAAGTTTTTTTTGCTGGAAAACTTAAATCAAATTTTTTACCAGTGAAATTACAAGCAACCACATAGTTGATCCGATTGTTCAAGATTTTTCCAGGATGTCTACAGTCCATGTTGGCCTAGGATTTAACTGCAATGACACTTAGTGCTAGCAGCTCCGCCATTCTAGCTAATATGTGGCTCCCCTGTGGATTGTCACAAATAATGTTGGAGTGCAATAAAGTGCATTGGCCATCAGCTGAAATATTGAAAGCGGCCACCAATTGTGACCATCGTAAAGCAAGCATGGCCCTGTAGAGCAAGTATGTGATGGCAGCACTAACCCCTTTTAGAGGAGTAGAGGTGTATGGGTGTAAAAAAAATTAAAACAATGTGGCGTTCTAATCGTTTTCATCAATGGAATGTCTTTCATACTGTTGACGCCGTCGGTTACGTTATTTTGGTTACATTTAAGACTGTCCACGTATTTGAAAACATTTCAAGAATCCTAAAACAATATCATAAATCCAAAAAGCTCTTCTCATTTAAATAAATTTTTTGTTTTTGTTTCTTGAAAAATTATTTCCTTAACAGCATTTCATAATTCGTTTGTGGTAAGTGAGTAAGAAAAACGTTTCAAAGTATTAAAAAAAGGGTGGGGGAGGGGGGGAGTTGTAGAGAAGTGCTTGTTTGTAATTTATTTGAACAGTTTTATGGTGTGGCATTTAAATGGAATTGCAACTCGATTTTAAAGCTGGTTGTGTAACCATTTCTCTTTTTGTTCTTTTTTTTTTTCGTTTAATGGTTGAGTACTTAAGGACCAACACAATACCACTTACATCAGCAAATAGATCAGAAAAATTTATGCAAATTTTACAGAAAGAAAAGAAAATATAAAAAAAAAAATATAAAAAAATTCAGTCTCTTTATAGAGAATAAATTTTTTATTTCAGATTTAATATGAAATTTAATAAAGACTAGCATTTATTGTGTAGTCACTTAAGAACAGAATTTTCAAGAAAAAGGAATTGATTTAATTAAATTCAATTCGTATTTTTTAAATTTGCGAAACATTTATTGAAATCAAATCATTTTAAAGCAATGAAATCTGGTTGCTAGCTAAACCAAACCTTAAAGTATGCTACACATTTTTTTCTGTAAAATTCATTTCCGTTTTTGTTTCCATTTTTCACTTTCGGTTTGGGTGGAGCCTTATTAATAATTTTTTTTTTTTTTTTTTGGAAAGGAAATTTTTAATTTCCTTCATTACAACGCCTTTTAATTTTCAACATCTAATTGTTGTTGTTGTTGCTCTCCAAAGTACACCTACATACACCAAAAATAAAGCCCGAAAGAAAAAGAGGGAGAAAATAGTATGAAAATACACAAATTAAGATCCTTTTCATTTTAACAAATTAGTTTATTCAGAATACTCTACTTGTGTTGGCCCCCTGTCAATGCTAGTCATTAATGTTTAATACTTGACTCCTTAAACTATGCAACATAATCTTTATCGTTTTCTGTTTTTTTTTATGGCACAGCCACACTGTGCACTGTGTGTTGACACTTAACAGGGGTGTTCATTAGAAGAGATGACTTTTATTTTCAAGTTTTTTTTTGCTTTTTTGTTTTTGTACAACAAATGACTTTGTGTTGGCTGGCAGCCTGTCAAATCAGAAAACAATAATTTATTATTCAAGAGGGTTCACTTTCATTCACAATATCTTGTGTCAAGCCAAGGGATTTAGACGAGTCCTTTGGTGTGCCTTACGAAACTTGGTATTTTTTTTTTGTACTTTACTCCTGCTTTCACATTCATTAACCCGATGTATTAAAAATTCTTCTCTTTTTTGTACACTCTTTCACTCACTTTTTTTTTGCAGTAGTTGTGGTTCATTTTCATTTTCCCAATACAAGTTGGTTTTTTTTTTAGTTTTTGTAAGTAATTTTGCCTTCTCATTTACTCTTTAGACTTCGTTTCTCCTCCTGTGTTGTATTATTTTCTTTCCATTGAAATTTTCTATTCTTTTCTTGCCTTTCATTCTTTCATTTTTTTCCTTCTATTTGAAACTGAATTCGGTTGAGGGAAAGTGATGGTGGCAAGCAGAAGCTTTTATTTTAATTTCAAAAGAGTGTGTAAAATAAAGGAAAAAGAAAACGAAAATAATTTTAAGGAAATCAAATTTACAGGATTTTAATGTCCTTGATTTAGTCATTGAAATGGAATCAAGATATTGGAAATTTAAGTTTTTAGTTTCTTTTTTTAATTAAAAAAAAAGAAAGAATTCTTGTTAAATTTTTTGTGATCAGCCAAAAAGTATGCTAGAAAAGTACTCATGCTAGTACAGCCTGGGAGAGATATTAAAATCAATGCTTAGGTTCTCAGGTGTTCAAATGGAATTTCGTTTTATTTCATGAAAAACAGATTTTAGAGGGTAAATATCCATAATAAATTCCCACTTAGTAATTGAATAAATGAAGATAACAACACCAAAACTTTGTTGATCCGAAAATATTGAAATGCTTCAATTTAATGAAAAGGTCAGATGAAGCACATCAACATCTCAGCAACGCTTATTACGATCTCAGTATGCGAGAGCTCGAGAAGGCCAAAAAAAATTGGAAAATGATGAATTGAAAGCACCACATAGTCATGCAAAGTTCCTCTTTAGACCAATTGTGCCCACGTCAATAGGTAAGATAGTTTGATTCGATTCATATTGACTCTTTTATGTATCGGGTAGTGTCCTATAAATTCATTTCTGACAGTACGATTAAGGGTTTAAGTTTAGGAACGGAAACCACAATGCTAGATAGTGGTACGCCAGTGAAAGAATTTCTCTTTCTTATGTGGAAATAGAGATCACGAAGTGAATGTATAACCGAGGATGAAAAACTAACTGTTGTCTTCCTTGAATTATTATTCGTACAACTTGCCACGGCGGTCGAGCAGGTTTGATCTTCTATGTAGGAAGTGTTAACTTAGGAAAGGAAATTATCTTCGTCATTGCTGAAGTGAAAGCGAAAAGCGGATTAAACAAAAGAGTTGTTTAGGTTCGTAGTCCTTCTGACTAATTCGCTAACAACAAAACAATTTATGTGTACGGGCCTTCCATTTCCCGGACAAATAGGCGATATTCATAGAAAATTTGGTAGCTGGTCGATATGATGCTTGCAAGTTATTTTATGAGAGATTGATTGTGGCAGAAGGCCAAAATATTTTTAGTAAAGTCTTAATCATTTAATTTTTTAAATTGAATTTAAATTGAATTTTTAAAACTTCAAAGTGCCTTACAATTATAAAAATAAATTCTCTTAATCGACCTTTTTTTAAATGCAACTCTTCCAATGACAAGTTTAATAACAATACAATTTAATGCATTTACCCAATAAAAGAAAAATAAATCTTTTATTGTGATCTACTAACACACACACACACAATAAATAAATCTTCATTGAAAATGAGCTACTAAAAGTTTAACACATCAAGTGGTTGCAATTAATAACCCCCCAGCACTGTATATGATACAGCATAAGCAGTACATACAAGTTTATTTAACACACACTAATGGAATTAAATTGGAGCCGCCATTAAAATATCAAAAACACACATGCACTCGCACACTCGTGTCGTTATTTAGACAAAAGTGTTGTTGTGTTTATTTTATGACTCCAATTAAAGCGTACAATGAAACAACAGCCAGCACGTTAAACGTGCTACAAATGTGTTCTGAGAATAAACAAAATTTTGACACTCTCACTCTGTGTTCCTTAATACTTTTTGTGTGTGCAAGAGGTTCTTTTTTTTTTTTGTTTTTGCATTTCGTTATAGCAGTTTTAAGTTTGTGCTACTGTTTGCGTTTTAGAATTTCGGTTTTATTCTTGTTATAGTTGTTGTTGTTATTTTAAAATTATAACTCGCTGGTTAATTTATTATTTAACACTCTCTTTCTCTCTCTCTCTCTGGATTATTTTGTTTATTTTATTTACAGTGTTATTTCAAGTATTTTTGGAAATGTGTGTGATACGTGTTTAGGAGTGTAGTGAGTGTGCCTCTGTATGAGTGTTTATTTAATTTATTTGTTTGTTTATATACCGTTACGTGTTTGTCACCATTTTTTGTTTAGTTTTTATAACCTCGTATTTTTTTTTTTGTGATGTTGTTTATTGTTTTTCTTTATTGTTGTTGTTGTTCAGCTGGCCTTAAATAAATATTTTAGAACCACATCTGCATTAAATGTCGCGGTGATTTCAATTTCAAGATTAATTTTCCATTAAAATAAATTTCATTTTCATTATATTTTCTTTCATCATGTTGTTGTGGTGGTTATTGTTAGCTTAGGTATTTAGATGTAAAGGGTGATCCTTTTTTTTATTATCTGATTATTCAGTGTAAATTTGTGGCATGTGAAAACAAAAAAAAAAATTATGTACGAAAACGAAATTTATTTTTGGGCTCAATGGGTACATCAATACACATACAATTAATGGCGTACGGAGTAGCCTTAGGCACTCTGAAAAAATTACTGTTTGATGGTTGGGCTTATTATTAAACATCTTCGCAACATTATAGTGAAAAAAATTTGTTTAATTTGGCGATCCCTTGTGCTAAATTCGTCTACAAAATGGCAGTTTATGGGTGTGTCTCTCAGGGGTCCAAACTAATAAATAGACACACGTGCACAAAATAATTTATGACAACTCTGATATCCAAGTAGATCAGTAGGTTAGGTTAGGTTAGGTTAGAGGACGTGTACTTGTCAATTAAGACAAGTACAGTACCCGGAGGTCGAATTGACCCATTGCACAACGTCCTAGTTTCTCACACCACTTATGTTGTGTGTGTTAATTTTATACATGAGTGGTGGGACCTGCAGTTTAAAGTCGACTCCGAACAACAGATTTTTATTTATTGAGCAACTTTTCATGGCAATTTTTATTTACTCTCAGAGTTTTTGCCAGAAATCTACTGAGAGGAAGTCGCCGAAAAAATACTTTTTGTATTTTGTCTTTGATGCCTGGCCTGGGGCTCGAACTCAGGCTTTTGCGTATAATAAGCCAACACACTACCTACTAGACTACGGCGACTTCAAGTAGATCAGTATATACATGGTAAATATTCGCGCTATTTAATCACCAAGAAGGTAATCGTGTGTTCAGAGTGTGTTAAATAATGTTCACGTCATCGATATACATCTGTGTATAGTATAAAAAGGTAGGGTGTTGGATTATTAGATGTGAGATCACGGTTCATACCCCAGGTCAGACATCTTCAACAAAACAAAATATGAAAAAAAAAAATATTTCTTAGGCGACTTCCTCTCTGATTTCTCTCAGATTTCTGGCAAAATCTCTGAGAGTTAATAAATCCCTGCTTGGCAAGTCTCCGTAATCTAGTACGTAGTATCTTAGCTTAATCAACGAGAGCCTAGGGTTCAAACTCCAGCTCAGGTATTTTGCACAAAACGAAACAAAAAAAAAAAAACATTTCGTTAGGCGACTTCCTCTCAGCAGTCCTCTTAAAAACTTCTTCCTTTCTCAAAACTCTGTCGTTCGGATCCGAGGACTAATTTGTAGTTTCCGCCACTCACGGATAAAATTAATGCACACAACATAAGTGGTGTGAGGTTGTAATCCTGACTAAAGGGTTGTAATGGCCAATAAGGTTAGTGACGGTTAAAAAAATATATGTTACAATAAAATGCTTCTTTTCCAAAGTGAAAATATAATGAATTATATTTTTAAAACAAATTTTATTTTTTTTGATTTAGTTTAAACATATACATTTTGAAATTTCTATACTCTTTTATAAATGCATTAAAATGTCATGCCATAAACAAATTAAAATGATTTTAAGTTTTAGTTGTATTTCCAAACTCTGATTTGTTTGGTTTAGTATGCGGTTATACTAGTTTTCTGAAAATTTTCAATACCAATATTTAATTATTCAATAATAAATTCGTGAAATTTATCACAATTTATTATTATTTATTACCACCATAAAATGTAAATAATTTTTGGCTAATTTATGCGAAATACAAGAGGGGCAAGCAGTAAACAGGTGACATTTTAATAGGATTTTAAATAAAATCATAATTTAAAGGGAAATTTTATCATGTCATCGTCAACTAAATATGGGGAAGCTAATCATAATCGAATGTACATATAATTACATAACTTTACATAAAAATTATGGCAAGATTATGACTGTGTAGGTAATCTATTTTATTGCTATTCAAAGAGTATGAAAAGTTAAATTAAGTTTCACAATAAAAAAGTTTTCAACAATTGAAATTTATTCAAGGTATTCTATCCATTCATTCTTGCCTGAAATCTTTCCCATTTTTATATTTTTTTCGCCAATATATGGAAATAAGTAGTGAATAATTTTTGGAGGCCAAGAGTTGTCTTAACAGTGAGGCATCAACTGAAACAAATCTTAGGTCACGAGGTAATTCCGGATTATGTGACGACTGAGACAAAACTTCCTAACCACTGGTTCCTTGTGGCCAAGAGTTATGATGGAATATCTGGTCGAATATTCCGGGAGATATTCGGCGCAAATCTAGCTTCAAATGTACCCATTTGCCGAGAGACACAACAGATCTGGTCCGATATGGATGTATTAAGTACTTAATTACGTTTTAGCTGGGATTATAACTCAGCTTTTCACACCACCCATACTGTGTGAATGTGTTAATTTTATCCTTGAGTTGGGGTACCTCGACCGAGATTTTTTTAAGAAATTTTTCATGGCAATTTTGTTTACTCCCAGAACTTTTGCCAGAAGAATATTTTTTTTCATATTTCGATTTTTTTTCGAGATGGGCTGGGCTTTGAGCCATTAGCTCGCGTCTTTTAAGCCCACATACTCCGTATTAGACTAAGGTTACTTTAAAGATGGGGCATCTTTAAGACGAATTCCGATCTGACCTCAATGCAGACTTTTATTTTGAATAATTTAAATTCATTTTTAAAGAAGACTTGATTATGATCACTTGTTCACAAGAAATTTTTCCCTTTGTGACCTTTGACCCCATTTTACTTTTTAGTTTGTCTTTATGGTACAGCTCCTTGCAATTTTGTTATCAATAAAATAACCACACAATTTTAAAATAATTAAATAATTTCAATCTTTTTTTTCCTCCAATCCATTCGACTGAATTCTACATTTCAAAGAATGCAACAAAATGCAGATGCAAATTGGCCTTATACGAGAAAAACTTTATTCATTGCCAAGGCACGTGGAGCTTGCACCAGCATAATAAATGCGAAAAAAAGAGAAAAACAAATTGTTTTAAAAATATTAAAAACCATACAACAAAAACAAGAAAACAACAATAAAAAATAAATACAAACAAATAATTTCACAAAGTGCCTAAAAAGCACTCACAGGTGAGTGGGTGAGTGAGTGAGTATGTGACAAGTGTATACAACAAGTCGACTAAATCGTATGCAAATGCGTGGCTTAAGCAAATTGCCAGGTGACCTGTACACCCACACAGCCAGCGCTCTGCATATGCATACACAAATTAATTTTTTTTTAGGTTGTGTTTGCCAGCAACATTTGACAGGCCAAACAATAATGTTTACACGCGTATTGCATACACACATGTGCATAATAATTTAACAAAAACTTTCCTCTCTGCGTCTCTGTCTCTCTCTCTTGCTCCCTTTCACTGTTTCGTTCTCTTCCAACAAAATCCACAATAAGCTGCCACAACAAAAAGTGTTGTTGCAAACAAACAATTCTGTAAACATTTAAATTTACTCGTCATGAATGTACAAATACAGGCGTCATCGTGAATATTTTTGTATGAGTGTATCCACTCTCTCTCTCGCACTTTCTCTGTTAAGCAAGTCAATTTGTATGCCAAGTCACATGCGTTTGCATTTCCGGTTACAATTACACAGTGAAACTACAATCAATATGAAATACCAGGTTATTAAGGCAAAACGACAATACATTGATACCAGCCAGCGCAATGATTACACTTGTAAGTGTGCGTGTCTGGCATGAAGTCAAGTGTTAATCCGGTTCGTTTGTTGGCTGCATTTGTTGTTGTTGTTGTCATTATTGTTGTAATCACTTGCCATTGAAGTACATAAACTTTATGTAGGTTGGAATTTAATAAAAATTACAAATTAAGAGATTCAATTTTAATTGGTATTTAAAAAATACTCAACGACAGTGGGAGAAGAAATTTTACTACCACTTCAAAAAAAAAAAACCGAAATCAAGATTGACTTTTAAGGCAACTAAATGAGATTTTGTGAATAAAGATGCCCTAAAAATTTCAATTATAAATAGAAATTTGGAAAGGGTACAGTGATCGATAAAAGTATTTACCCTGTAGAGTGAAATTGTAATAGAAATATTTTACAAATAGAAATTGGCTTTCGAATTAATAAAAATCTTCAAAGAGTTCATATTTCTTCAGAAAAAACTCTGGCTTCTAACCGATTAGTATTTAATTTAAGGGTGGATCTCTTTCTATTATTAACCTTTGACCTATTTTTAGACTTGTATACCTAAGATATGTGTATAAAACAATAACTTGAAAGACATTTATGTACTATATATGACGTACATCTGTCATTTATTCTTACTAAAGTTAGGTTATAATAACAGAAATATTAGGCATGGCGTACATAAACGTAAACTACAACGGTTTCATGATCTTTAGCATTTCTCAACTGTTTACTGAAAGGGCAGGACTACTGCGATAGTAAAAGCAAATGTCAAATACTCTGGACGGCCCAGTTAAACTCCATGCACTTGAAACAATTGAAAAAATACCCGGCATGATGTTAGCTAATCGTAGATTGAAAGTGAGAGTATAAGGAAACTCACATGACTAAACGTTTCGATTTTGGCCACGTTTGCTCACAGACAACCATTAACACATTAGTTTGACAACATCTCAGAAGTGATTAGTGTTGTACGACTGCAATGTGGGCGTTAGTTTTCTACACAAGGGACTGAAACGGGTTGCAAAAATGGGTTTGTCAGCTAAAATAAAATGATTCGAACCACTTAAACGAAAGGATTTCCTTGCCAAAGCAGGGAAATTCAAACTCACAAGAGATTAAGCTGATAGACATTGAAAAGCGGTTTTAAGCGTCCGCTATGTTGTCAAAAATCGAAACGATATTTGCATCAGACCACTTTCGGTGATGAAGAATGAATGCGTTCGGATTTTGACGTTGGATTCGTGTGTCTCGCAGTTTTGACATTACAAAGAGAATTCTTTCTTTAGTCACAATAACGGAACATGGAACGCGTTGAAGCTTCAAGACGTTGAAAAATAACTTTGAGTGTCCGAAATGCTGTTATAAATCTAAATATGGCTACTGGAGGGTCAGTAGATTGCTCAAGGCTTCAGAAGGAAGTTCCAATATAATGCACTGCATGAAGTAGGAGCCACTATCTTGGAGTTACATACATAATTGGTCATTACAACCCTTCAGTCAGGATTACGACCTAGTTTCTCACACCACTTATGTTGTGTGTGTTAATTTTATACATGAGTGACGGGACCTACAATTTAAAGTCGACTCCGAACGACAGATTTTTGAGAAACTTTTCATGGCAATTTTATTTACTCTCAGAGTTTTTGCCAGAAATCTGCTGAGAGGAAGTCGCCGAAGAAATACTTTTTCTATTTTGTTTTGATGTCTGGCCTGGGGCTCGAACCCTGGCTTTACGTCTAATAAGCCAACACACTACCTACTAGACTACGGCGACATCTTGGAGTTGGATGCATAAAAAAAACCCGAAGCAAAAGGAAACACATATGGAGCCCGACGAAACCATATCGTTTGCTATCGAATACAGTGGCGCATGCAATTTGTTTTAAAAGCAAAAGTATTTGAAGGCCATTTATCTTTACATTTTCAAATTTAAAATCTAGTTGCACTAAACGATGGAGGGTTAACTTCCTTTTGCCAAAAGAAAACTGAGAATTTAAAAACCTGTGTGTGTTAGTGTCATGGCCTTCTAACACAAGTGCAAGGTCATTGTGTGGCAGAAAACAAATAACAGTTACTCACAACACTGTACTTCTTTTTTACACGCGCCTAAACTTATTTAACACTTTTTTTCATAGTGAGTGAGAGAAAGGAAGAGAGAAGGGGAGAGAGAAAATAAAAGATTTTTTTCCTTTATCCCTCTCTCTGTATTTTATTTCCATTTTCAGCCCAATTTTTCTGTGTTTATTTTGCTGTAGGCTTTTAAAAAATATGCAAAGAAAAAAAAAAATGAAAACAAAACGAAACAAAAGCAAATAAACGACAATGCTGAGCACCAGTTGTGAAAACGGTTGAGTGAATAGAGCAACCCCTGAGGCCAATCGTTTAAATACGGTTTTTTGCCAAACATGGGTGTGGCTCGTATAATCACTTGAATCCACATTCGCATTTCGTTTTGAAAATGTTTATAAAACACTCAGCACAACTACAGCACATCAGATCAGATAAATTGAATGTGAAGAGGAAAAGCGTGCAAAATTATTTCAAACAATTTTTTAAAATTTTTTTTTTGCTTTTTTAAGAAAAAAACAAATGCGATTTAAATGTGATGTGATTTTAACTTTTTTTCCTTATTTTTATTTAATATTTTAAGCCAATATTTAATTGACAATTCGCTGGCAGTGGTATTTAAAACAAAACAAAAAAGTTTTTCCAGAAAGTTTAAGGATTTAAAGAATTTGAGAAAAAAAATCCGTAATCCTGCAAAAACCACACAAATCTACAAATGGAGAGCATGTGAAAGTAATTAATTTACATACTAGGGTTGGGAGATGTAAGGAATATAGGGCGTAAATAAGTAAATTACGCAAAAACTAAGTTTTCCTTAACCATTTAAAACAATAAGTCTTGAAGCCAAAGCAAGAAAAACAAAACTTATATGAGTTGCCGTTTATGGCCATAAAAAAGATTGCCAAAGTTTGCATATGACATCGACACAGTCATAGTTGTAAATCATATTTATGGCGACACGTGTTGATCATAAAACCAGAAAGAGAAAGATAGGGAGAAAGAGAGAGAGAGAGAGAGAAAAAAATTAATTTCAGCCATTACAACTAAAGGCTATAAGCGTCAAAATAAATCAAATAAAAAACTACTGAAATATTAATATAAAACATTTGAATAAATTAAAGCATATTGTTAGGAGTATGGTAAATAAAACATAAATCAATAATTATTTTTATGACCATAAATTTATAAAAAGAACTACAGCATACAACTAGGGGCATACGATTTTTTTAAATTGAAGCATATCATTAGGAGTATAGAAATATAGCACAATAATACAACAAGAAGATTATGATAACAAATCTAAAACATATTTCTAGGATAAACTAGAAAAGAAGACAATGTTTTTATTTTACTGACATTACAGCATATTATTAGGTGCATGAACTTCAAACAGAAAATAAAAAAACTTTCATATTTTTAGAGGGGGAAAAACATAATTCTTAGATTTCTGTATGAAAATAAAGGATTTTTAGGGGCTATGAAAAAAATTATGGAAAAAGGGGCAAATTTAGCCTAAATCAAGGGAAAATTAAAAGGAATCATGATTTAAAATTTTATTGAAAAATTGAAGTATACTATTAGGAGTATGAAAGCAATTCATACAAATGTAAGGCTTGTTAGCAGCAATTAAAAAAATTAATAAACTGCAGCATACTTCTAACGGAAATTAAAGTAATTTGTATAGTATTCAAATTAAAGCCTACTATTAGGAATAAAATTATGTTAACAAAACTAAAAGTATTAAAAAGAACAAATTATTTAAATTTTTATTTAATTAAAAGCATACAATTAGGTGCGTGAATAAATAAAGGACCTTTAGTAGCAATGAAATAAAAAAAAATTATAGAAAAAAGGATATACCGAAGGGATAAATATTAAAGCCTACTATTAGGAAAATATCGTATAGAAGAAATAAAATGTAAAATAAAAAGAAAAATTATGGCATATTTTTAAAATTAAGACCACAATGTTATTATTTAATTTCAATTAAAGCAAATTATTAGGAATATGGAAATACGAAAAACTATAGCATATTTCCAGGGAGAATAAGAAATATGTAATATTTAATTTTTTATTTCGAAAACAAATTGATGAATGTTTGTTAAACAAATTTAAATAATCATTTTATTTTTGAAGCATATTTTTAGACGGGGTTAAAAATTAAAATTTATACAAAGACAGTAAAACTAAATTAGAAAAATTTTATAAGGAGTTATACTGATTGACAAATTATAGGGATTCACTACTACGAAATTCATGTGTAAATTCCTTGTTTGCTTCATCAGACTCCTAATATTTTAAGAAAAAAGTGGAAGCGGTTTACGTGGCTACTGTCATTGCTGTGAAATGCTTAGACAATGTGCTTTATTACATAGAGATTGTGCTGTAAAAGATGTGTAGCTGGTTTGCAAGAAATCTTATTTCGAAATCCGTTAAAAACTGAATGTGTCCTCTTAATCAACAAGTTGCATTCTTCTTAAGTGGCTACTTTTAAGCCACTTAATTAGCTATTTTACAAAAACTTTTTTACAAATATGCTGTAAAGTATACTTCTACTCAATGCTTTCATTTTATTTGTAATCTATTGGCTTTATTATATTTTTAAACGAATTTCAATTTCATCTTCCCTATCAATTTCATTAAATTATTCCCCGTAAAACCATAAAAAGAATCTGTTTTTATTATTAACTTTGTGGCTGCTTAGCATGTAATTCGAGAAGTCTTTTAAATCATTTTATCGTTTTAATTTAAAGCTATTAAATGTTTAAAACAGCTTATCTTCCTTATCATTAGATTTAAAATTACAACAAAATTCACAGAATATAAAAAGTATGCCTAGAAGTAGGCAATATTTTTCGCAGTCTACACAAAAGCCCCCAACAAGTATGCTGTAGTAATGGAGACAATTTTAGGGATTAAATTTCATTTCAGGTGAAATTTTAATTGAAAATTTAAGTATGTTTTCCATAAGAGAAGAAAGTGAAAGTTAATGGGGAAATAAAAGTGAGGAAAGAAATATTAAGGAAGTCTAGGAATTCAAAGGAGAAAATGAAAACAAATATTTCCTTAATTATTACAGAAGAGAATTATAAACTTGATTTAAGTTCTCTGTAACAAGAAATCCTGGACAATGCTGTAAATATTGAAAAGTGAAAAGTCTACGCATCATTCTTTTTACCTTTTAGTATGCTGTGTAAAATCCGATCTTGAGGAAAGATTATCTTGGTTGGAAATATTTGAGAAAGTTTAATGAGTGTGTCATATACGACCAGTCTCCCTAAATGCCCTGGTTATTTACAAATTCTGTCGCTATGTCATGTGGAAACGTAGAGAACATTGTGATAAAATCCAACGCCTGCCTATCAGAAATAATGGCTGGCGTACGTGTAAAACAAGGTACACAGATATCTCTCTTATCGAGTTGAGTTTAATTATCTTGCCAAAAAATTCCCACCATAACAAGCAAAAGTAATGACAAGTATACTCAAATTTTTGCATGGGCACTTCTTAATACATTCCACAAATTTCGGCTAATAAAGCTCAAGGATAACAAGTTTTTTTTTCGCACACTTTACATCTAAAACGCTGATCATCTGTAAGAAAAAACTGTCTGACAGCAAGACAAATGGAAACTTTCTAACAAATGACAACAAATTTCTAGCAAGGAGCAAGGGAATGTAGATTTTTTGTTATTTTTTTTTATTTGAGTACCAGAGCTAGAAAAGAATGATTTCTTAAAAAAATATTAAAAAAAAAAAATTTCCAAGAAAAAGAAGAAATTTTAAGCAATTTAAAGGGGAAATGACAAGGCAAAGCCTTGTTTTATATATCAAAATAAGCAAATGTTGCTTGTGTGGTAATTTATGTTGTTTTCTCTTTCTCTCCCTGTCCCCTACTTTTGAAGTTCTCTTAAACATGCCGTCAAATTATGTCATACTGATTACACTTGTTTTTAAAGTTTTTTCTCATTTTTTCTGCACATTCTCTCTCTCGCTCTCTCCAATTATTTTACAAACAGACAAGTGTGTGTGTCTCAGTTGGTTTGTTTTTGTAGCATACTTTTTGGCAATTTATTTTTAATGCCTGGTAATACTTGTGTGCTTGTGCTAAATGTACTTGCTTGCCATTCTTTTTGTTTAATTTTCTCTTTTGCCTCCGTTGCTTGGAAGGATTTTCATTTTTTTTGTTTACAAAGCACATGCCGTTGCAAATTCGGGGGAAAAAACGCTGTTGCTTTGGCAACCACTTTATCACTGCTGTCAGTTGCTCAAAAGCTTCCACAGCAAGTGGAAAAAATTAAGAGAACAAATGTTCCCAAAGACCCAGCGAAATAAAAGAAAAAATTGCGATGCGGGGTTATTAATATTTAGTCATGGAAAAAAATGTTGGCAATAAAACTTCTTTCACTGCTTACTGTTTTCTCTCTCTCCCTCTCTCTCTCTCTCTCTCTCTCTCTCTCTCTCTCTGTTACACAGCAGTTTGGTAAAAGCTTAATAGAGGTTTTAGTTTGTTTATACACTCCTGCTAAATAAATTCTATTGAATATAAAATTATGGAAAATTGAAAATTTTCTGAAGTAATAAATTAGTTTTTTAGGCAACATAAATTAGGTTGCTTTAATAAATAATAAAATATTCGAAAGTTTTTCTCGCCCTCCTTTCTTCCTTTCAATCATTCAATCATTAATAAAAGCTCTCTTAAATTGTAAATCAAAATTTTCACCTGAAATTATATTAAAAAACCGCAATTGCTGGCATATTTGCAGGTTTCTGAAAATCATATAATAAATATTGCCTACGTTTAGGCATATTTTTTTTAAAATTCTTTTAATTTTACACAAAAATTTTGTTTTCTCTGTCCGATTAAACATTTTCGTAGGAATTTTTCTTGTTTCTTCTGAATATTTAATGGCTTTAATTGAATGAATCGATAGGTTGTCACAAAACAAATTCCGAACAAGTTAAACAACAGCCACAAAGTTAGTAAGAAATGCTGTTTGTTTTTAAGGTTTTACCAAGAAATAAATAACATGAAGAAATTTATGAGGAAAACAATTTTGTAATTCATTTAAAAAGTAATAAATGAAGTCAACGTTTCAGTACAAAAATTAAAACTAAGAAATGAAGTATACTTTAGGGTTACAGTGTCAGATTGAAGATATGTATATAGTGATGCAAAAATTTTCTTACTATCTTAACGTTCAATATGTAGTATTTTCTTTGATGTTCTTGTCTGCGCAGTTATTATTATTCGAGGACAGTTAGCAGTGCTACTAGAGAAGATCCGTTGTGCAAAACTTAAAGGCACACAGGGGGCATCCAAGCCCCCTATCCGGGGTTTTGTGTTCAACAACCAAAATACAAAAATATCATCAAAATGGTGAGGTCTTTGCCTGTCCAAATGTAGGACAATCAGAAAGACTGTGCTCTCAGCATCGATTTCACAAAAACGATATACGGTGGCCACCGACAGGCATATATTTTTTAAATGGTAGCTTAGGCTGCAATGACTAGCAGAGGTCTACTTAGCGAAAGCATTTTATCCCAGAGTCCTTTGTTGGATACTGTTTGATCCGACGCTGGCCAACTGAATTATGCCTGTCAGTCCCTAAGTATTTCGTTAATGTGGTTTTTTGAAAGCCCAGAGACTGTAGAAATACATAGGAGCAGGCAAATAATCAGAGTTCTGTGCTAGCTCTTTACTCTCAAACCGACCCTGCCTAACAGTGCTAAATTTACGTAACGTGTTAAAGTGTTTAAGTGTTAAAGTGTTGAGAACGTCTCGATACACACACAGTATTTTTGAGGTAAACCGAAAGGGTTAAGGCACCGCTTGACTGTTTGAAAGTATAAAGATGAGGGTACCTCTCATTCTCCTACTCTAGGCGCATACGTTTATACCGGGAGAACTATTGGAGACAACCATCGGAAGCGATGTTTTTAATCTGTGTCCAATGCTTTCCGCCATTGTTGTATCATTTTCCAGCTTGGATTAGTCAGTATACCATAGCTAAGAGCACGGCTCAAAGTTAATAGAGTTGGTTGGTTGGTAGTTTTCACGATAATCGACAATTAACCGGAACCATTGGAAGAGAACTGTTTTTGGTGACATCATGAAAGCACCAATGTTTACACTTTTGAGTTCAGAAGTACCCTTTAATGTCATATCTTTCTTCTCGATTATGATTAAAAACAGTGACATATGTTAGTGAGCCTTCTGTGGGTTAATAGGACATGTTCTAATTGTCCTTATGATGCTAACACAGAAGATTCGATACAATTGTACCGAAATATTTCTCTGCGCAACATGAGCTACATGAGATGCTTATGTTTCTTTTGTGGATTTGGAAAATCCAGGTCTTCTCTTTGTCTGCCCAGTTAGGTACTAAACTGCTTGAACTGCTGCTATAAGGACAACAAGGGGAACACTTGACTTGAATTCTGGCCAGGATAAATACAAAATGTATTGATATTTTCCCTGGCATTCTGTAATCAACCGGTACATTGGAAAATCTAGGCCCTCGAGGATCAGAATTTAAAAAGATTATTTTTTGGCTGTGAAAATGATGAATACTTAGGTTTATTACCATCACTGTATCTTTAATTAAATTTCACATTCAATTCTGTATTGAAATATTTAAGTTTTTTTTTTCTGGAAAAAATTCAATTCAATTGAATCCAATTCAATGCAAACCATTTGATTATAAATAAGAGAAGAGAAAAAAAAAAAGAAAAAAATCGTTCGGCTATACACGAAACGTTTACAAAATTGTTTTTGTAAAACTTATTAAAAATTGAATTGAAAACATGCTACAGTGTATGGCATTAAAACAAGTTCCAACACGAACATAAAAAAAGAAAGAAAGAAAACGAACTGCAAACAAAAGTTTATGGAGGTATAAACTTACAATTCAATACCCATTCAATTCCAATTCAATTCAATTTCAACACAGAAAAAAACCTAATGAAGCATAAGGCACACCAAAAAACAAAAAAGAGAACGAAAAAACATACGAACACACCTATTACTCCTACAACAAGAGCTTATGAATGCATGAGAGCGCGTATAGTATATACAGGAGGCTTATGAGCGAGCTAGCAATGGGGCATTTGGGCCATACTAAAAAAGGAAGGCAAAAAAGAGGGAGGGGGGTGGAAGTAAAAGAAAAACAAACATCCTTTACAGATGGGCTTAGAAGTGCTGGAAATTGTTAAAATGTAAAACAACAATAACAACAAACATATTAAAAGAAAATATCGAAAAAAAATTTTATTGCCATACAGTATTCCTATACAGCAAAACATGATTAAATATCGTATCGTATCTCGTATCGTATCAACTAAAATGCCAATTTATTAATGCCTGCCTGATATTAAATAGAACACTTTCACACAGTCATGGGCAAAAGGAAATGGTATAGCATACGACACAGTAAATGAAGAGAAACGAATATCGCATGTCTGTACGTTAGAAAACTAAAATAGGCACAGACAAAGCACTCTAGTCTCTATGCTTAGGATAAGATGTGAGAGAGCGGCAGTTTTTTAAGTCTAAACCAACTTGAGCAATTGTAGCGGCCCGTTGTGACGCCACGGTTAGTGATGTCCTAGAAACTAACTGCCAAGTGCTAATTAGCACCAGGACTTTGCATTTAAAGCACGAAATCCTTCGAATCAAGCTAAAAACCAGCCTAAAAGTGTAGTGAATTTATTGATCGATCCGGTACAGCTCTGTTTGAATATCGAGAGAGAGCGAGTCAAATGAGAGTAGTTTCCGTTGAGCCGGAAACGGTTATTAGCAAATAATTTGGCCAACCGTTCTACAGCCTCTACAGAAGTCAGCTGCAGTTAAGCGAAGTCTGTCTGTATGCCTACCTACTACACAGTGATCCGAGAGAATACATACAGTGACCGATATGTCCTTACGATATAATTTGAAGTATTTGGCTGGAATGCTTTCTATCCAAATCGTTCTAGTCTAGTTGGTTTAGTGGGTAGTGTATCGACTTGTTAGACGAAAGCGCGGTGTTTCAACCCCAGAAAAAAATCTCGAATAAAATGTAAAGAACTTCCTCTCAGCAATCTTCTCACTGAGAGCAAAATAAAATTGCCATGAAAAGTTTAAAATTGCAGACACAACAAAAGGGATGTGAGAAGCTCAGTTGTAATACTGACCAAAGTGTTGTAATCCACAGTTAGGTAAGTAAACCTCCTATTCAATTTAGGCCGGGTGAATCTTGCAATGAAACGAAATTCTTCCTCAACACGCTAAAAGAAATACGATATTCATTTGTGGATTGGTATTCGGTAGGAGATTGTGCCTCCTACACAATTACAATTGATATCCCTCTTGCACAAAACTGCCGCCGGTATTGATCGAGGTTTATGACAACCAGTTTAGACTTGTAGGCTAAACTCGAAAGAGATTTGATTGTCGCATAGCTGTCAGAGAGGATAGAATTGTTAATAATTGGGGATCTCTTAGGTTAGGTTAGGTTAGAGGACGTGTACTTGTCAATTAAGACAAGTACAGTACCCGGAGGTCGAATTGACCCATTGTACAACGTCCTAGTTTCTCACACCACTTATGTTGTGTGTGTTAATTTTATCCACGAGTGGTGGGACCTACACTTTAAAGTCGACTCCGAACGACAGATTTTTGAGAAACTTTTCATGGCAATTTTATTTACTCAGAGTTTTTGCCTGAAATCTGCTGAGAGGAAGTCGCCGAAAAAATACTTTTTGTATTTTGTCTTTGATGCCTGGCCTGGGGCTCGAACCCAGGCTTTTGCGTCTAATAAGCCAACACACTACCTACTAGACTACGGCGACTTCAAATCTCTTACACAGGATAACTTTCTCAGCGCGGCCTAAAGCATTCAGAGTCAGGAAATCGCCTAATATAACCCTTAACTCTAGATTAGGCTACGGTATTAAGGGAACTGGAGAGATATCTAAATATATCTTCAGAGTAAATTTAATAGCCTTCCATTTGTTAAGTTTAGAAACGCTCTTATAGATTTGCCTGGAATAGATCATATCCGAGTATAATCAACTTCACTCAAGAGTCTGAAAAACGTCTGTTAAAATTTTTTATTTCGGATTACGGCCTGGCTGCTCGCACAATCCAAGGCGTGTGTGTTAACTTTGTAGCTGAATAACGGATCAGTTTAATGTCGATCCATACAACCGATTTGGAAAATCTTTTCATGGTAATTAGTTTAGCTTAAGGACTTTTGTCAGAAATCGGCTACAATTGCCAATTGGTGCTGAGGTTTGAACTGTGAGTAATCTTCTGGTGGGTGTAAATTAAAGAATTTCGATAAGAACAAACTTTTTTTAAAAACTTCGACATAAAAAACAAGAACTCTTATACTCTTATCTTATACTGTTTTTTTTTTTTGTAGATTTTAAACATTTAGAATTTTTTTTTTGGAATTTAAATGGAGCACTGGTGGGTGGTAAATTAAAAAATTTCGATTTTTTTTTTGTGAATGTAAGAACAAATTTTTTTTAAAAACTTCACATAAAAAACAAAAACTCTTATACTCTTATAATGTTTTTTTTTGTAGATTTTAAACATTTAGAAATTTTTTTTTGGAATTTAAATGGAGCACTGCTTTAATTAATTTAATTTAATTAATCTAATGAATAATTAAAATTTTAATGACGAATATAATTTAGAAAATCTTATACAAAAAGTAAAAACTCTTATACTTGCTTGTTAAAAAACAACAACAACCAGTGTAGGAAATAAAAAACAAGACATACCTGCAATGAGAAGAAAGAAAAAAAAAATGATTAAATATTTTCAATTTTAAAAAGAATATAAGAAAGAAAAATTTTATTTACAATCGAACTGCCTTTAATAGGTGGCACAAGACTGTAATTGAAAATCAATTTATCTTTTAAGCATAAATACCCTTCATATGTTACACATTAAATTACCCTCATTTTGAGGCGAATATAATGGTATTGGAATGTAAACAATTTTCCTTATAATATTAATAAACATTATAAACGTAAATAAATAAATAAAAAACTATACAATACAATTATTGCAAAAGGCCTATCACACACACACATACATATACATGTATATGTAATACAGTACACGTGTAGAGCGAGAGAGGGGGAGAGAGAGAGAGAGAGAGCAGAATTAAATTGAATATTGAATGTGAAGCCCATTAACCAACTACGGTTCAATTCCCCTGTCGATTAAAGTCCATTGAGGCCGAAAAGACAAGACAAGACAAGGCAAGACAAATAATTCAGGAACATTCAACAACTATAAGCATTCGTTTAAAAAAAGGCCCACATTTGTGTAGTTAAACGATAAACAACTACACTCTGCAAAAGGAAAAGGACGACGAGGACGACAACGACGACGAAGTAGACAAAGATGAAAGAGGTTAACAACCAAAAATATATTTTCTGTTGTTGCCATAAATATGAGATAAAAAAATAAAATGAGTTTCCTGCCATAACGACCACCACTAAGATGCAGAGGAGGGTGTGGTTAAAGAGCACACAGAGCAATACAAGTTGTTGTTTTTGTTAGCTAATGTCCTTGATGTCCTTGTTATCCACGTGTAGCAAAATAAAATCATCACGCTTCAATTGTTGATGTTACAAGCGTTTCTATGGACATGACAGAACTTAAATAGACTGAAATTTTGATGGGCGAGCGAGTGAGCTGAAACTGTAAGGAGGGGCAGAGTGTCAAAGAATTTAAAGATTCCACAGAAATGTATACAGAGAGGAACAGAGAGAGACAGAGAGTAGGGAAATTTTAGTTGGTAAGGTTTTGTACCACAGACTGTGATTCAACTGCATATTACATTTTAACAGAAAACATTGTTTGTTGGCAACCCTATAAATCTAGAAAGTGCTTGATTACTGAAAGGAGCTGTAAACCGCTAAAGTTTTGGAATTGAAAAGCCGTTATGAACAATTTTTTTTCCTTTTTCCGTAACTGATTCGAGCGAGCACTTTAACCAGTACATCACTGCCATCACTACGACCCCGACTGTCACACACACATACATACATAATTGGTCATTACAACCCCTCAGTCAGGATTACGACTTAGTTCCTCACACCACTTATGTTGGGTGTTTTAATTTTATACATGAGTGGCGGGACCTACAGTTTAAAGTCGACAGATTTTTGAGAAACTTTTCATAGCAATTTTATTTACTCTCAGAGTTTTTTTTTTGTCTGAAATCTGGTGAGAGGAAGTCACCGAAAAAATACTTTTTGTTTTTTATTTTGATGTCTGTCACTACCTACTAGACCACGGCGACTTCAACTGTCACACACACAGCAGAGTAAAAAAGCCACTTTTTGGTAACGTGTCAACATTGCTTGCTTTTGGACAAATGTGAGGTTTTAGAAGAGCATGTATGTTCTGATTACCTTAGTTAAACTGGGTGGGTCAACTTCGATGGCAGAAGTGCAGTATTGCTAGGCAGTGCTGTACTTATACAAAAGATTTGGCTTATGAGCAACATTCTTTCAGCTCATATGTCAGTGGTTTTGCTTGTCTTCTGATTTTCTCTTGCCTTTCATTGAACTTTTTAGCATTAATGTGATAGCAAGATATCATCGAGTTTGCCATTGATTTGTGGTTTCACAAAAAGCTTAACTTCTGGCCTAAGGAGAGCTTTAATCTTCAATATGCTGCAGTATATGTAATCTACGTCTACTGCCTTATTATGACTTAAAAAAACTTCATAAAACGTCGTTTCAAATATGAACAAATGAGTCATACACGCCAAGTTAGATGGTGGTGGTGAAAATGTTTAAAATTTTATTTTTATTTCGAACATTCAATACCTTTAAGGTACTGTTTTAAAGCGTATTTTTGTGTGTTATTATAGATGAGGCCACATAAATTCCATACAATACATACTTATATTTCAGTATGTGTATGTGGATTTGTGAGTGTGTGTGTGTGGAATATATTTATTGTATACGATAGTATGTGATGATAAGTATCTGTGGATACACCCACCATTATTATTATAAACGATACGATGCGATACGATACTGATATTAACGAGATGTGGCTATGGATGGATGTATGGTTGGACGGATGTATGATGATGATTGTGGTGGTCAAATTTCAATTCTTGGTTTTTAACAGTTTATTTTCCAAGGTTAATATCCAAACAGCCACATAGCCACAGATAATATGATGGTATGATGTTGGCACATGGACATGCCTCATATACAGCTGCGTGCAACTAATTAAGGACACGAAGCTTACATGTGAGCTTGAAGCAAAAAATACAAATGGTGGTATGATATTGTCAAAATTTGTCCAAGTTTAGTTAATTAAACTGTTAGTCGTAGAAAATAACTACTTATTGTGCCAAATAAATTATTATTTATAAAGCTGTGAGCCATTTTTTTAAAGAATATTGATTTCAGTCGTGCATATAATTAAGGACACACCGTAAACTTCATGAAAAACATGTATTTATTAGAAAAAAATCAATATTTTGTTGCAAGACCATTGTTGTCGATAACAGCTTGACATTTCCGAGGCATCGAGGTAACAAGACTTTCATATACACTGGTTGGAACGGCCTCCCAAGCTTCCTTTGTTTCGGCGAAGAGATCATAAAAATTGCTTATTTTTACTGAGCTTACTTTGGTTTTTACAACTTGCCATAAGCGGTTCAATCGGGTTGAGATCTGGACTGCATGAAAGCCAATCAAGTACAGCGACCGAATTGTTTAAAAACCATTGTTTGATGTGATGAGCCGTATGCTTCGGGTCATTATCTTGTTTAAATGTCCATGTTACTGGCATATTCTCGTCAGCATACGGCTTCAATGCATCGCTTAGGATTCTTACATATTGGAACTTGTCCCTGTTTCCGTCAATTTTGTGCAGCGGCCCAACACCGCATGACGACATAGCACCCCAAAGCATAATATAACCTCCTCCATGCTTTAAAGTGGCCCGGTTGTATCTTGGATCAAATTCTTTTAACTTTGGCCGGCGAACATATTGTTTTCCATCGGGAGAGACTCTATTAATTTTTGTTTCGTCCGAAAATAACACTCTTTTCCATTCCACAGCGGTCCAATGGCGGTATTTTTTGCGAACTCTATTCGCTTCTTCCGGTTACGCTCAGACAAAAATGGTTTCATTCGGGAAACTCTTCCTAAGAGCCCAGCTGCTCGCAATCGACGTTTTACTGTGTCTACAGATGGTTTTACTCCGTTTTCACCAAAGACTGCTATCCGAATTTCATTTGCTGATTTATGCGGATTTTTTTTCGACTCGCGGACAATCAGTGCATCTTCACGAACTGTCGTAATTCGGCTTCTTTGTTTACGAGGCACCTTTTCAGCTGCCGAATGTTTTGTGAAATATTGCACCGCTTATGGCAAGTTGTAAAAACCAAAGTAAGCTCAGTAAAAATAAGCAATTTTGATGATCTCTTCGCCGAAACAAAGAAAGCTTGGGAGGCCATTCCAACCAGTGTATATGAAAGTCTTGTTACCTCGATGCCTCGGAAATGTCAAGCTGTTATCGACAACAATGGTTTTGCAACAAAATATTGATTTTTTTCTAATAAATACATGTTTTTCATGAAGTTTACGGTGTGTCCTTAATTATATGCACGACTGAAATCAATATTCTTTAAAAAAATGGCTCACAGCTTTATAAATAATAATTTATTTGGCACAATAAGTAGTTATTTTCTACGACTAACAGTTTAATTAACTAAACTTGGTCAAATTTTGACAATATCATACAACCATTTGTATTTTTTGCTTCAAGCTCACATGTAAGCTTCGTGTTCTTAATTAGTTGCACGCAGCTGTAAGTTTATACCTACTATTCCCTCACCTGTACCCGCAAACCACTCTAATGATAAATGCCACAAGAAGGCCTCCTCTCCACCGTAACAATTTGTACGTATAAGTGGAAGATATTTTTTCGATTTTTTTTATCAATGTGGTCTAAGGTTTATTGGAAAAAATTCCAATATTTTCTAGCAGTTTCCTCTTCTTCTGCTGCTATTGCTGCTGCTTCTTTTTCTATAATTTTAATGATTTTTTCTTTTTTTTATGATTTTTATTATTATTTCAACAATTTGTATGGCTTTCGAGCATCCAATTTCTTCTCTATGACAGAAAAAAAAAAACAGAAAAACAGAAAAAAATACGAAAAATATGTTAATGATGACAATAATTCCAAATTCTTGAAATATCCTTTGGCTTCATAGTAAGGCATCACAAAAGAAGAAAAAAAAATTACGAAAACGAGCTAAAGTCCTTGAGCAGAAGTTATAACAATAAAGAGCTGTGAGCGGAATAAAAATCCACTTAAGTGATTTATTTTAAAGATAATTTCTTAAAGCAGAAGACCATTTTTGTCTTAATTAGGCCTTAAACTAGCAATTAGTAAAAAAAAGCTTCTGCTTTGACTTAAAATAATCGATCGATAATACAGATTTCAATGGGTATGTTTTCAAATGTGCCTTTGAAATAAAATAATACAATTAAATTTAAATATCCAAGACAAATCAAAAATCTAAACATATATTGCGTTAGGGCTGAGGGCCGACAATATTTGTAATGATTCTTAAATTTCTTTATAAAATCATTGCCAATGTTCTGCACAGGCATAAGCACTAGGTAATGCTTAAATGCTGCAATGACCACGGCTGAACGACCAGTTCTGGTAGACAGCCACCATCAATAGTTAAACGATCAGTTTACGTAAGTGGTAAACTTTTTCCCAAATAAATGACACTTCCCAGACAGGTAGTTTGGAAGCAGATAATCCGGCAACTAAAGGGTGTTTTTTTTATAGAGGTATAGAACTTTAAGTTGGCATTACTTTTCAAATGGGGCGACCGATTTAACAGCTGTCAAGTGATTTATTCTCAGTTTGGTTTGGCAATTCATCATGAATAGACTCACGCCTGAACAACGCTTGCAAATAGTGCAATTTTATTTCGAAAATAATGGTTCTGTGCGGAAAACGTATCGCGCACTATGTCCATTTTATCGTCGACAAAATCGTCCATCAGAGCAGTTAATTCGATTAACCATGGAACGTTTTCGCACCACGTTTACTCTTATTGATAACTCGCATCGTTACATCCAGAAAAACTGACTGTTTGGTGCGCTTTATGGGCTGGTGGAATCATTGGTCCGTACTTTTACAAAAACGATGGTGGCCAGAACGTTACAGTCAATGGTGATCGGTATAGAGCCATGATTACCAACTTTTTCATTCCTGAATTGAATAACCATGATGTCCAGGAGATGTGGTTTCAACAAGACGGCGCAACATGTCACACAGCTCGTGCCACAATAGATTTATTGAAAGACGGTAAAGCCACAAACGCTTGACCATTTGGAAGACAACATTCGCCGTATTATTGCCGATATACGGCCACAAATGTTGGAAAAATCCATCGAAAATTGGACGTCCAGATTGGACTACATCCGCGCCAGCCGTGGCGGTCATATGCCAGAAATCATATTTAAAATGTAATGCCACAAGATTATCTTTCGGATAAATAAAATTCATGTCAATCGAATAATCCATCGTTGTTTTATTCCAACTTAAAGTTCTATACCTCTATAAAAAACACCCTTTATAAGAAGACCAAAGCATTGAAAACAAATGCGATCAATCCTGTATACAGTCCTACAGCTGAAGATGGTCTTTATATAGAACGTCATCTCATAATGTTTGTGAAGATAAATTCAAATTTGGAAACCAAAGACACAAACCTATATTATTCCGTCATAACTTCATATTTTCCATGATGTGTAGCAACAGCAATTGAACAGATTGTGAAATTCTAAAACAATTAGCGTTTTTTAAAAATGACGTATATATACGTCAAAAGTTATAAACATTAACTTTCACTTAAATTTTTAATGAATTTACAAGCTACAGATTCGAATTTTTAAGAAAGTTCATGGACGTATAAATACGTCAAAAATAATAAACCCTGAATCTGGCTTGTTGAATACATAAAAGTTAAGTTGTTGATTCAAAATTCTTTAAAATTCAAGTCAAGTGCTGTTAAAAGACTGTCTTTGGATCTCGAAAATTCTTTCTAATTTGAACATGACGTATAAAAACGTCAACTACTTTAAATGCTCGTTTGGCATGTCACATTCTGTACTTATTTTATATCCTTTCTTAAACCAACCATTTACTGTGTATACCAGCCATTATATTGATTGATTTGTGGGATTTTCTTCAAACAAGCATGAAAAATAACGAACACACAAAAAATATCCATATTATGGTGTAAAAGCAGAGAGAGAGAGAGAGAGAGAGAGAGAGAGGAATAGAAAATAAATATTAAAAATATTTTTATTTTATGCGATATTTTCAAATTAAATATAATCGTTTGCATGTGTAAGACGCTCTCACTCTAATACTTTTTCATATACTTTGATACACTTGAATACATACAAACATCATAATGTTATTTACATGCACATACATACATATGTATGTACATATAGAAATGTAAACATATCATGCTATTTACTTAGAAAATTTAATATCTTTGATTGATATCCTTGAAGTTGCTACAGTTTTAGACGTTATTTGATGCTGTTGTTTTATTATGTTTTCTTTCTCCTCACTCTCACTCTCGCTCCCCCTTATACCCTATCTTTTTATATGCGATTTTATATTTATTTTCATATCGATAACTTTGTTTTCTGTTTTTTATCGTATACAAGATGTTGATTGAAAAAATTTATACTTTTTGTAAACGAAACAGGAAGATGACTGTATATGCCGCAAATCAAATATTTCGAATACTTTACGTTACATACTATATTGGCAAGGTATGGTAGCAGAAAAGGTACTTCTTGTAACAGGAAATGGAAAATTAAATGAAATCAAAAAACTAAAGAGGTTGTTTGAGATTATTTCAATTTTGTAAGTCCATTTACAAGCCAGGCCAGGCCTTAAGGATGCAAGCAAACAAGTATAAAAGCTTATAAAAACTATTTTATAAATTGATTTCACATTTTAATTAAATTGACCGGAAAAAATAAAATTAAACTCATTTAAGGCTTTTGACGTATTTATACGTCAACTAAGAACTAAATATTTTCTAAAAAATATCAACACATTTTAAAATAAAATAAAAGAAATCTCTTATCTCTATTCAAATTTAAACTTTAAATCATTTGACGTATTTAATCGTCATGTGAATAAATAATTTTATTAGAAAACTTAACGTTAACTAATCTTTGCAGCAATTGGCAAAAATAAAAAAGTAAAAAATGTCTCCTTAAGATCCAGAAATTAACCGTTATATGACGTATTTACACGTCATGTGAATAAACTGTATTCCTAAAAGAACTAAAAATTAAACAATATTTTGACGAAAGAGTTAACATACTAATCACTGAAATGAAAAATATCTAATTAAACCCTTAAATTCAAATTTCAAATCATTTGACATATTAAATCGTCATACAAATTAGAGAATTAAATTAAATTGTTTACGTATAATTTATTGCAAATTGGGATATACTGAAAGTAAGCCATGTAATTAAAAAAAACTGAGATTTTGGTTTTGATTTAAGACAAAAATTGCTGTTTCGAATGGATAATTAAGCTTTTAACTCTTGTGACGTATATAATCGTCATTAACAAATTACTGTGAAACTTGCAATTTAAAAATAAGATTGTGAAGGAATTGTTAAAAATGAATTGCAATCGCTTTAAAATATAAAATTTTATTTAAAATTGTACAGGACGAATTTATACGTCATGTAAAATTATATTTACATGCCTTGCTACAAAAAAATTAATTACAATAGCTTAGTTAAAATTGGGTTTTAATTTAAAAAATAAACAGAAAATAACTGTTTAATTCACTTGACGTACTTATACGTCATTTATTAATTTTCATAAATACTTTAAGTAATTTTTTAATAACAATCGTTTTAAGCCAAACTAATCTAAATATTTAAAAAGTTGAAAAGTTTTTATATCGTATAAGAATATGCAGCCTTAAAATATGCTTCAAATAACTATACAAAACTATTATTATCTATTCTCCTCAATCAAAAACTTTTCGTAGATCGTTTATTACAAAAACTTATTGAACTATTTTCATTATAGACAGTAAATTATGGTGACAATATAAGACAACAAACTATTTTATCGTTTGCTTTACAAAGCAAACTGCAAAACTTTTAACAAGCAATTAGTCTTAAGGTATGCTAAAGAAAATGCTGTAATAAATTCTAGTTTGTTTATTAATTTAGTTTTTGGGTTGATTTAAAATCTTTGAAATTATTTGACACACAATAAATTTACAAAATAATACGCATATAAATACATATGTATATAGACTGTAGATCAACTCAACAAAATTTCCCACAAACCTTAAAGTATGCTACAATTGTTTAATTTGCAAATAATAAGATTGTGAAATGAGGGTTTCAAAATCTTTTTGTTTTTTTCTCATTAAAGATAAGGGTAAAGGGACAAGTGCCAGCATAAAATGTGTATAATTTGATGAAATGGAAATTAAAATTTGAAAATTTCATTTAATGAGCCTAAACATAGACTGTAAATATTAGTTTTTCCTTTTTGAAGTACTTTTTGTATCCTATCTAAATATCACAAAGTGGAAAAAGTAAAAATGAATAATTTAATGTGATATAGCCACTTTAAAGTACTTTATACTGCCATTAAAATCACAAACACTTTTAAAGGGGCGCTTCTTAAGGTCTTAAATTCTTTCGACATTTCTATGCGTCATTTATAAATTGTAATCCATGCTTAAAATAATCTCAAATTCGTTACCTACTGCCCTCATGGCCAAAAAAGATGCTTATTATAGGGTTAGAATAGAATGTATTGGGTTTGGTAGAACAAATGGAAACCCTCCATAACAGACCATGTTCCCGGTAATACAAACTACTGCTACGTAAATTAGTTTAGAGGCCTGTAAGGGAAATGAAGTTTGCTCAGGCTAGGAGTCAGTTATATAGTATTCCTTGGCTTCAGAAGGACTATCAACTGCCCAAAGTATTATCAAGTGCTCGGAAAAACCTTAGTCTTTCACTGGCTAGCTAAGTCAGGCTTGCGAATCGCTTGTTACTCACGGGTACAAAATGATGAACATTGAGCACATGATTGGTGTTCCTGTCTCCTCACTTAGAACTGATGTGGATGAGGTGCTATTAAAGCAGACCCAGACTAGATGAGTTAGGAACATAATCTGTGTAGTAACGCGGCAGGTCTAAGGTCATAAGAGAGCGTTTGTCTTGAACCGGGTTCACAGATGCGGCCGATGCGTGGGAGTAGCAGTGATTATTGGAATATACTGCCCTATCAGTGGTTATGCGAGAGGACTAGGTATATGTAGTATCCAATTTTCATATCATTGTCCAGAGCTGTCTGTGAACAGAGAAAAGTTCCTATGAAGATACCCTCGGCATGACTTAGCGAGCCTGGCAGACTCTATGGATTCATTTTGACCTCAAAATAGTATGCAGTGTAATTAGATTTTGTTCTTGTAATTTTTGGGGTTGATTGTAAAAGTGGAATTATTCAGTTCTTCAAATATGTACGTCCTTGGTACCCATCTCCCTGGGTTAGTACAGAATGCGTTGTTTCTATGTAACGTTAGATGGCAACCCTATCATTCTAGAACCTGCCACAATTGACCAAAAGCTTGATTAGTTGAGGAAACTTGATACCTGAGAATGAAACACAGCAAAGGAGAAATCAGTACATGGAGGAGCTACTTTGTGACAGCTGTTTAAGTCCTTTAAATGCTACTGGCGGTTTGATGTGGAGAGTATGTCTTCAGGTTGACAAAATTGTTATCATTCTTAAAATAAAAATTTTCATTTAGTGTTACAAACAGATTTTATTAATCTTTCTAAGGTGGAGCAGGCATTGAGATAACAATTTTGGAAAACATTGTTACAAACCCCTAAGATAGGCAACACTAAATTAATTTATTAAAACTCTAACAGAAAAAAATTTGTCCAATTTATTGATGAACAAAGTAATAAAGAATAAAGATCATAAAGAACATATTTTCATTCGTTATTATTATTCTTTGGAAACTTTTTCGTTTAATTTTTTGTTTGTTTTTATTTTTTTGCATTCCCAAGAAAATTCAATTATTTTGCAAAATAAAGTTTCAAAAAACTTTTTTTTGCATTGTCGGCTCCTCTACTCTTAGAGGGCTTATATAAATTAAACAAAATGTTATGATTGCGAAATCATAGCCTGTCATACAATGAAATTTCAATAGAATTGATATTTTACAACAGCAAAAAACACACACACACAGAGAGAGAGAGAGAGAGAGAGAGAGAGTTGGGACAACTTTTTGTATCAATAAATCCTTAATTGTTTTTAAGGCAAACAGAGAGCGAGAAAAAGAAAAACATTTCTTAAATAAAAAAAAAAAAAATCAATTAAAAATATTTATGTTATACAACCACCATAGCCCCTACTCTTCCCCAACAATAATAAGAGCTGCATTAAATATAACATTATGAAATAAAATAATAATAAATTGATGATCCGTTAGCAAACAAAGTTTTTGCAAAGTCTTTCACTCTCCAAGAAAACTTTTGACACTCTTTTCGGCAAATTGCTCGCTGGCTGGTTTCTGGTGTTTAAGTCATTATTTTATAGTTCGTTTGTAGAGAGGAAACTGTGCTAAAATATTTGCTAAACATGGTGGAAAATAACAAATTACAACAAAAACAACAACAACAATACAAAATGGGTAAAAAGTATTTGAACTTTATGGTGTGGCTTAGAAATTATTTTCAGAATGGCTTTTATAGTGTAAAATTGTTGCTGCTGGCAGTTTGTTTATCACAAAAAAACGAAAATAAATTTAAAAATAAAAAACAAAAACTTTAACAAATATTTGCAAAATAATACAAAATGTTTTTAAATATTCATTTAAAGTTTTATTTATTTTGAAAATATTTAAAATATTAAATAAATAAGGGCAACTGCTCTGAAACAAAGGAAAAAACAAACTTTTTTATAAAAATATGGTAGAAATATGTAAATCTTTGAAAAAAGGAAGAATAATAAAATTACAGACCCCTAAATGTATGCTTAAAAAAAACTAAAAAAAAAATTGCCCCTAAAAGTATGCTGCCTGTTTTTAAATCGAAAATGGTGTTTTGCAATAATTTGTTTGAATTGTTGTATTGAGGTACCTTATTTGTGTTTTTATCAACCTTGTTGCAGGATTCAATAAGGATAACTTTCCGACTGATAAGCTCCAGGTGTTACTTTTCAAAAACTATAAAAGCCAGCCAAGGCTCCGAGTATGGATTCTAGTGATTCGTAATGATTTATTTATGGGGTGTGAAACGAACCCTATTCCAAGCAAATGTCTCTTCAATATCTCAGGTCGCCGTAGTCTAGTAGGTAATGTGTTGTCTTTTTAGAAGCGAGCCCGTAGTTCAAACTTCAGTAAATAAAATTGACACGAAAAATGTTTCAAATCTGTCGTTCAAAGTCGACATAACACTAGAGATCCCTTCACTCATGGATAAAGTTATCATTCACAACATGGGTAGTGCGATAAACTATGCTGTAATCCTGATTGAAGGGTTGTAACGACCAATTGAGCCATTACTTAGCTCACAAGCTTGTCTACACAGTCTCTGATTAATCTCGACTTAATGTCACATAAAACAAGTTCTCGGAGGGTGACCTAGCAGTCTATTACTCGTTCTCTCGGCCTTTTAATCAAATGGAGGTGAGCACATCTTACAATGAAATAAGGCAGGCTGATAGTTAAAAGTAGTTGTGAACTCAAGAGGATAGAGTCACAACCATACCTGACCCATTGTAATGATACGGGTTTTCATTTCTTGGAATTATCCCAAGTTTTGAATGGCAATCTTCGATAGATCAGTGAGATTATCTGCATAGAAGCATGGAAATCTAAGTGTTTTATTCCTCTACGACATATTTCTGGGCATGTACACAAAATATGAAAACAAGTTTCCCCCTCCTCCTTGCCTGTGCATGTAGGGCTAAGAAGAATGCGTCCCCATGGCTAGCCAAATTGCAATGCTCAGCTCATGTTCTCTTGTATCTTTGAAACCGTCCACGCGTTAATGGAATCTATCATGACATTGTCACTTCTAATCTTGCAATTGAAAATCTTAAAAGAGAGACCTTTTGGAAGGCGGTTAATCGCCACCTATGTCCAACAGACTCAACGAAATAAAGTATAATAAAGTTTGTAAACACAATATAATAAAATATTCTCATATAAATTAAAAAAACTTTTAATGCTAAGCGATTATAATCTGTTTTATATTTTTGTTTACATTTATAAATTTACTGCCTTAAAATATGTTTTTGAAAATGACAAAATGACAACTTAATCTGTTTTGCTTAAACTCATCATAAACTTTCCTTAACTGTTTTGGCAAGTTTATTACGAAAACTTATTGAACTTTATTGAATACATTATTAACAAAATTATGATGACCCTGGCAAATTAATTGGCCATTACCAAACAATATTTTAATTAGTAATTGACCTTAAGGTATGCTAAATATAATTCAATAATAAGGTAAGGTAATCAATATCTTGGAAATTAGCATTTTAAGCCAGCATATTGGCATGGAAATATTGGCGTAGAAATATGCAAAATTATATTCTTGGTTGTAAATTAATTTTGTTTCCAAAAAGATTTCGAGTAAGTTTTTTGAGGTTTTATTGACCTTTTATGATAATTAGGGCCTTAAAGTATGCAATAGTATTTGGGGCTAGTTTAACTATTTTGAAATACGGTGTTACAGTTTTGCGAGCTATAAATTTAGCTGGAAGCATTAATATTTTTTCGCTTTGTTTTGTTCCTAAAAGTATGTTATTCTTTTAAAAATATGAAGTCGGATCAATTTATGAATAAAAGGCAGGATTTAATTTTTCAACATAGCGACTATATTTTAAACTCTAAAACACTTGGTTTGAAGATTACAAGATTTCTTTATGAAATGATCTCACCATTGCGGTTAAATCACGTTCAGATTAGCAATTCCCTTTGGTTTGATCACAAGAAATATCATAACGAGGCTAAATCTGGAGATTAAGTCATTTCATGGATTGAGCTTTACAAAACTGCAAATTGTGATTCAAAAACTACGCTCTACATAATAACACATACGACATTCGAAGTCGCAAGAGTCCAGTAGGTCATATTTTGACTTTTTGGGCGATAGCTCATGCTGCAAAACCCAACACAGACATCTCGAACAAAAAAAAAAAAAAAAACGGAGTACGACAAAAATATTTCTTTCGGTAGGTTCTTCTCAGAAGTGTTTTTCAATCTGTCGTTCTGACCGACTTTAAACTGAATGTCCCCCCGCTCATGACTGAAATTAACGCACACAACATGTGTCATGTGAGAAGCTGGTTATAAATATAACTAAAGGGTTGTAATGACAGTTAAAGAAGTAAAATATTACGAGCCTAAAACTATGCTTTTGAATATTAAATCCCAAAGCTTATCATTATCAAAAGTAAACTCCATATTATTTATAGAATTATATTCAGTTACCTCATATAAAATTACCAACAATTTCCCAACAACTCATGAACATCTTATCATAAAAGCGTGGAAACAAAACATAGAAAACCCCTTTAGATATGCTGTAATTGACAAGCAAATGACATATGTGAAAAACATTTTTGTTAAAAATACTTTTGTGAGCGTACGAGAGTGTAAACTGAAATATAAAAACGTTAAGGCCTACATTAGGGAGTAAATAAATGTTTTTTTTTAATTTTTTTTAAAGATTTTTAACATTTTTTTTATAAATAAGCTGATTACATGTTAACTTTCACCTAAAAGTATGCTATAAAATTCACTTTCATAAAAAAAAATCATAAAACCTAATCAAATGGAAGTCGATCATATGAACTTTGTATATTTTTTTTATTATGATTATTTATTATTTCTTCATCTGTAAGCTCTGTAGTTATAATTTATTAATACACGTGTGAGCTTTAAGGTATGCAGTACAAAATAAAAATCTTTTGATTGATTTTATGGTCATGTTAACGATGACGATAAATCACATATTTTATGCTTTCAGTATGCAAGTTTATCAACCCTAAACAATTTTAATTATTTATGCACAGAAAGAGGAAGAAGTTTTGTGGAACTGTGTTTATACTTTCAGGCTTCAACAAATTCATTTCAATGGTATTATTATGGGTATTATTTGTGTAAGCTCACGACAAAAGTTTTTTTTTTACATTTCTTTTAAATATTTAAAGCATACTTTTAGGTGAATATAGTATTAGACTTTTAAATGACAACCCAAGAAATGACATTAAAAAAAACAACTTAAAAGACTTCAAATAGTTTTTTCCCTTTATATAATAGGATTAAATTTATTTAGACATGTTCTACTTGAAAGCATTGTTTTTGAAATAAGAATTTTCTTCTATTTATAAAGCATACTTTCAGGCTTGTTAAAACAAAATAAAAAGAACTTGAAGAATTAAAGAAAACAAAGGCTGTTCAAAAAAATTTCGCAAAAACATAAAATTTTACAATAAAATTTAAAAATACCCAGCTTCAAAGCCTTCACATATGCTTATTTTTTATGTTATTGATTTATTTCAGTACCAATAAATCCAGAAAGCAAATCCATTCTTTTTTTATTATTTTTTTTTTAAAATTAAAACTGAGCCTTTTTCTACAATACATATAACAAATGTTTTATTTGCAAAACCAACTATTTTATTGATATTTTATAGCATAACATCAGGCTTAGCGTTTGAATTTAATTTACATTTTTTTTATTGTGACACACAAGAAAATACCACAAAATGTTGAACTCATATAAAAAATTATTGCAAATAAATAATAAAACTGAGTAAAAAAAATATTCCAAATAATGATAGAGAAGTTTACAATAATAAAAAATAAATTTCAATAAATCGAAAGCATAACTTCAGGGATATTAAATAAGTTTAAACTGCATACATTTTGCAAACTAAGAAGATTAAACGATTTATTACTCTCAATGTAATTGTTAACTTTAAAATCTAGATTTAAAAAAAAATTTAAATCTGAATATATTTTCAAAATTAAAACATATTTTAAGGCAAATGCTCACTCTTTCAATATAATAACCATAATTACCACATAATTTCTTCTCAAAACACCACCACACCGTCTTCAAGCCAATAGACAACGAATGTAATAATAAGTAACGAAAGGAAAACGACTTTATCGGTCGCGGACTATATTGTCTTCAACTACTCAGAAGATGTTTGTGCTGACTGATAGGTCAGGAAGGAATCGCAGCATAATTTATGTGATTAGAGTCTTTTTTTTATAATTCAACTTGCGGACAAAACTATGGAAATACTCTCTCAGAGTCACATATTGGAAGGACTGAACCAAACCGAGCCTATAGAAATTACGAAAGAGGATTATTCGAGTCAGAGGGAATACTTCGATTTACAATAGCATCTCAATTAATTCTGAATCAGACGTAGTGTGCCACATTCTTCGTGAATGTATTGCGCTGACTAAGATTTCTTGCACACTCTCATTCTCGATCAATTGGATCCAGTGGAAATTCCTACCAGTGATATGATGCGCTTCCTTGAGAGAGAACTTGCTATTTAAAGATTTCTCCTTTCTATTTCAGGAAAAACTTAAGTGGGAGGACGCCGATGGACTCTTGTGGTAAACTGAGCAAGAATCATCTGCAGCAAGAATACAGTTTCAGTTTTTAGCTACCTTAGAGCAGCTTCAAGCCTGTGATATTAAATCCCACAGTATTATCTCTCTCTCTCTCTCTCTCTCCCTCTCTCTCTCTGAATTTAATGTAGTTATCTAAACTACAAATAAAATTAAAGTCCTGTTTGAAAGACTTTTTTAAAGCTAAATTTAATTATGTAGCATACCTTTAGGCCAAGTAAACGTAAGACTAAATAGAAATGCTCTTTAGAAAAACCCCAAATTTAAACCATAACAATTTTATTTGATTTCCTTTATGACCTAGAGCAGCTGTCTCTAATAAAGAACAAAAAAAAAGAAAAAAAAACGAAAGAAAATATAAATTTTATACATTTCAGTGGTGGCCCCTAAAAATATGCAATCAATTTCAATTTGATAGATAGATACATAGACAGATAGCATGAAAGCATTTGGCAATAACAACAATAACTTAAAAAAAATTCAATACATTTTTTTGTTGGCTTTTTTTTTTGGTAACAACAAATCATGTCAAACAGAAAGGAATTTTCTGCATAAATTTGTTGACAACTAAAGCATAACTTAAGGCTATACACCATACAGTCACACACACACACACACGTAAATAAATATAAATACAAATAGAGACAGGGACATATCTAAACATACACATACACAATAAATACAGACAAAAAGAGATTTAAAGTAACACACACAAACCTTACAAAGGCAAAACGAAAATAATTGGAGAGAAATTTTTATATAAAAAAAAAACACACGCACACAAATTGTGTAGCATACATAAAGGCTACAGATGTTGTGTACAAAAAAAAAAACGATTTTATGCTTGTCAAACGATGATGTTGTAAACAATAAATGTCATTCATTATTATTTAATTTTTATTTTTTTTATTCATTGTATTGCAATAACAATATTGCAAAATACGGGTAGCAACAGAATACCAGAACAAAACATTTTTTTTCTTTTTTTTGTATTCATTTTTATTCAATTTGAATATAAAATTTGACAAGAACAAGTCAAAATTGATTTGAATAAATTAAACAGAGAAGGCGAGAGAGAGAGAGAGGGAGAGAAACGGTTTCAGGAACAAAAAAGACAAAGAAACAACAAACAGTTGTTAGACATATGCCAAGCCATACCACAATTTATGTTTCATGAAAAGTATTTGAAAAAAAAGATCGATTCTGTAAGCAGCAGTCCTAGTGTAGTAGTTAAGTTGCTTGTTTATGAACCTCAGCAATCTGGGTTTTAATTCGTGAAAGGATTTATCGTCACGGTTTATGAATTTGAAACCGAATTAACAGGTTTTAAACACATTCGAAATAATCCATTTCGGAAGCTGTCTGACTCATGTCTTTCTCAGAGAGAATAACACCAACAATTAAGGCAACGTCTCCTTTTATGAGATAATATAATTAAAATTCCCTCTCCATTACAATCAACATTCTCGTTGTCGACAGATGGTAACACTATCATTTCAAAAACTGCTACATTAGCACAATCCCTGCTTAACCCTTTAACGGACACTGACGTCTATAGACGTCATAATAAAGGTTTCTGGGGGGACACGTAATAAATTTTGTCGAATTTTCGTATCTTGCCAAATAACGGAGATACATCAAGGGTCCCACGGGAATGCCTCCTAAAATTCTGGTGTCCGTCAAAGGGTTAATAATAAACAACTTTTTATACTGTTTGGAGAACTGCCGACCAGATAGTATTGCCAGGCCTGTCCTACTGGTTTTGTTAAGTTAAGGAGCAAGCTGCCAGTCACATAATCTGTCAGGTCACATTATCTCCTGAAGAATCTTGGACCACAGAAATTTAAATCGAATATAGACTCTAGCGCCGCCGTAGGACAAGCCCTTACTGTCATGATTATGTCGACGTATATCAGTTTGTGTATCTTGGGCCATTACGAGTTGGGTCTAAAAACTTCCAGCGATATTTAAAGCGTTTTTGACTGAAGGAAAGCGTATTTCTAAAGTCTACTTCACTCAATAACAGTGTAAGAATTCGAAAAGAAAAAAAAAAAATTCAAAAAGAAACAAAGTTTTCTTCGCTCAATTAGAGTGTCGCTCACCTAATGACCGCTTAACTGCTGCACTTTTGCTGGGCGTAGTGGACCGCTTATAGCCTTCCGAGAGGAAGGCTGGCGGCGGTGTTATGGGCGGTGCCGGTATACCCAATTCACTGATGGGCGATGTTGAGGCCGATTTCGATTTCGGATTTGGAAATTCTGTTGTAGGCGACGAATGTGACGACGATGAAGTCTTATGACCACCAGCAGTTTCGCCGCCATGATACAATTCCAAATGATGACGATCACAACGACGTCGCCGTCGTATATTCGGGGCTAAAGTTTTCATTGTTTTATCACGTGTTGGGCACACGTGGTGGTTATTGCTGTTGCTTAACAAACGATGACTATTATTGTTGCTGTTGTTGTTGTTCTCGGGGGGGCTAAATAATGTGGGCGCCTGCTGTGAGATCGTCTCTTGAGAGTTTAAACGTAAATAATAGACTTTTAAAACCGGTTGTTGTTCCGTGTTTTGTTGTTGTTGTTGTGGATATTGTTCGTTATGCTGATAGTGTAACATTTATGGGGTTTTTTCAAAATATTTTATTTTTATTTATTTTTTAAATTAAGGAAAACAAATTTTTGGTTTTTTTTTGATCTTTTTTTTTAAAATAGCAATTGAATATGTTTGTTTAAATATATATATATATGCACACAAAAATAGTTATATTTTTTTCTTTTATAATTTTATAGTAAATATATATGTAATGACTTTTGTTAAAATATTTTTCATAAAATAGTAACTTTTAATAGGTTTTTCTATTTAATTTTTTTGTTTGTTTTTAATTTAATTTTTTAATTAAAATTTTCAAGTTAATTTTGAGTGTATGTTCTGTGGAAGCTTATTAGTTGCTCTTTCTATTTGTTGCTGTTGTTGTTGTCTATATTATGTATATAATTATTTATATTTTAAAAAAATATAGTTTTTTTGAAAAAATAGTTGTTGCAATATTTAATTATTTTCCATTTAAATTTAATATTTATTCGGTTTTTTTTCTTTTTTTTTGTATTTATTTACTAAATAGCATTTCTTTGTTTGCTTGCCTTTGTTAAACCACAATTATATTTAAATAAATTAACTTTTTTTTTTAATAATTTATTTATTTTGTTGTTGTTTTTTGTTTTTGTCTCTACTAAAAACCAAAAAAAATTTTAAACTGAATTTTTTTTCGATATTTTTCTTTTATTTGTACACACTGTATGCAGCAGTTTAAATAGTTTTCTTTGGAAAATATTTTCTGTTGCTGTTATTGTTAATAAATATTGTATGTTTTTTTTTGTTTTATATAACACAATATATGTACATAAATATATATGTATGTATGTATGTATATGCAGTTGAAATATAATAGTTTTATAGAAGCACTTTTGTTGCAATTTTAGTTGAATTTTTTTTTTAATTTATTTATTTGTACATACAATGAATATTATAAAATTTCTTTGGCTGCTGTAGCTGCTATTATTATTTTTATTTCACTTGATTTAATTGGTATTTTTTTTCTTTTTTTTTTAATATTTAAATAGCATTTAACAAGTTTTATTTTTAATAGCTGAGTATTGTTTTTTGTTTAATTTATAATAATTATAGGATTATTTAATTTAATTGTTTTTACTAAAATGAAGAAATATTCTTAAACATTACAAAACATTTTGGTTTTAAGAGGATCAAGTTGAGATTTAAAATTCAATTAAAAATAACAAAAGGAAAGCGATGAGAAAAATTTAAATAATAAGAAAAAATAAAACATATTTTTTAATAAATTATTTAAATGTATTTTAGTCATTTCATACCTAACAAAAATGACTATACCACCTCCATATACAGTGGCCAGCAAAAGTCTTAGCATCCCCAAAATATTTTAACAATTTCATGTTTTTTTATATTTATTTTATTAATTTATTTCTATTTGAGTCGTTTATTTTGAAAGTGGTTTAAGTCCATTTTTTAAAAAATTTTGTTAATGATAACAATATTCACATTTTATATAATCTTTTTTTTTAAAAACAATATAAGTCCAGTATCATTAAAATCGCTAGGATTTGGGGCACTTGAAAATTAGCTAGTCAACGAAATGCATAAAAATTTAATTTGAAACTGGTTTAAGTCCATTGAAATTCATAAAATTGGCAGTAACATGGTTGAAAATTGTGCAATCGGCAGAAAATAATGCAGATATTATTGACCACAAGTTTTTACTATCAGGACATTCATTTTTGCCAAATTATAGTGATTTTGGAGTGATAGATATGACTTTGAGGAAAAATAATTTAATGTATGTCCCCCAGGGTTACTATGAAACCATAAAAACATGTCGAAAGAGTAACAAATATTATATTATGAAACATGAGGATTTTTTTCTACAAAACCTCTGGAAGAAGCAATTCATAAAAGATTAAAAAACACTAGTGGCGAACCTGTAAATTGGCTAAGGATATGTTGGAGGCGATTTATAAAAAATGAACACTATAAAATGATTTATAAAGAATCTATGGCAGTGGATACAGAGTTCAAAATACTTGATTTATTACCTTGTCGGGGAAGACCAAGGAACTTTAGCAAAATAAAATTAACACCACCATTATACAAAAATGTACGTCCCATTTCAACTCCTAAGTATAAGGATAACTATTTAGAGGAATCACTATCACTAGTGGAGTAACTTTAAGTGACCAAATTAACTTACAATATTATTAAACAAAGAACACAAAGTGGCCTTATTCGTTTTCACAAAAAAAAAAAAAACATTTTATTCATTTTGAAAGTGGTTTAAGTCCATTTGAGGTCCTGAAACACAGCTTATTTTTCTAGCAAAGTTTACAAAACGTATTACGTTATATATTCTAACATGTTTAAGGTCACATAGCCATAAAAACAACTTAATACCAGTTAACAATATTTTTGAAACAATTCAAACGCAAACTCCTAAATATCTCAATATTAGAAAAAATTGACTTAAACCACTTTCAAAATAAACAGCTCATTTTATTATAAAACAAAAACAATTTTAATGTTTAAAAAAAAAAAAACAAAAGAAAAAAAAGCAGAAAATTTTCTAATGACCACAAATTTTTTCACCGCAAAAGTTTTGTACCTATATCTAAGAAGATCTCAGGGTAAATTTTAAATTCAAAGGCCCCCCATAACATACTTCATACTACGGTGCATCGTTTGGAAAAATTTCAATGCCTGGGTAGCATTATAGCAGAAAGCGTTGGAATTGTAAGTTATGTGGTGTTCATTAACCCATTATAGCCCGATTTACTTTTTTTTGCTAACGGTTACCGTTTTGTTTTTTACACTCGATTTCCTCTCAGAGCTTAAAAACTAAGGCAACCTCTGCTGGGAACTTAAGTTGCCACTGGGCACTAATGGGTTAATGCAAATGTACAGGGTATGGCATTTAAATGTATTCCTTTTTAAACCTCTCTATGGTTGTACAACTTGGTTTGATGCAAGGGTCTTACCGAAAGAATAAAATTTTTCAATAGAATACTCACGCATAACATCATCAGTCCAGAATTTGAATGTACTTTTACCAAACGTCCGCATGGTTGTACAACTTGGTTTGATACAAGCATCATACCGAAAGAATAAATTGCCTTTTTTATTACGCATAATAGTACCAAAAAAATTCTTTTTTTGGGCCATGCCTGATACAAGAGATTCCTAAAATAAAATTTGGTTGAATGGGACACTTGCTTTGTAAAACTTCTAACGAAATTTGTTACATACACGCATACATAATTGGCCATTACAATCCTTCAATCAGAGTTACGACCTAGCTTCTCCCACCACTTACGTTGAGTGTATTAATTGCATACATGAGTGGCAGGACCTACCAGTTTAAAGTCAACTCCGAACGACAGATTTCTTGAGAAAGGTTTCGTGGCAATTTTGTTATTTACTCTTGAGAGTTTATGCATGAAATCTGCTGAGAGTAAGTGACCGAAAGAAATATTTTTCTCCAAATTTCGTTTTGTTGGAGATGTCTGACCTGGTGTTGAAACCGTGGCCTCACGACTACAAAAGGAAATTTTTTAATGAAGTAGTAAAAGAGAAAGACCAAAAACCGCCTTGGCGACGAATGAAATCACAAGAATAGAGTTTAGTGTTGGAAAAATTTAAAAGAGGCTTCAAATTCAGGATCCGATTTTTTTTTAAATTTATCGATAAATTATTCACATCACAAAAATATCGAAAACATCAGTCTTCGTTGAATGACCATAACAGTGTGACTTTATTGAATGACAATGACAAAAAAATTAGTTTAGGAATGTATAGCATGATCGTCTAAAAGAAATAGTTAAAGTTCAGTTCAAAGTTTGTAATGCCTACTTGAATATCAGGTTAGCCATTTGGTGGTTTCAAAATTGCCAGTCTTGAAAGGTTGTCAGCAATTAAATATTATTCGTCTGTTAGAATAGTTGCGAATATGGATCGATTAACAACTGCAGAATGGACAAAAATAGTGGACAAAAAAGTGCCTATAATTGTAGTGATTTATATTATGGGCGTCATAATAAAACAACCGTGGAAGGATTTATGAAGATTGTACAAAAAAAAAATGCACTCAATTCAGTGCATTGAAGACTGATAACTGTGAACACAACACGACCAGTTCCAGGCTAAGCATTGAAACACAAAAAAAAAAATCTCACTGCTATCATAGCTTTCCATGGTTTTCAACATAACTTTTGAAACAGAAAAATGCTTTATTGTACTGCCTATTCAGTGTAGATACGAAAGGTCTTTCATGTCACTAAGAAAGTGTGTTCAAATAATGGCCATGCAGGTCACATACTATTTGTTTTTTCTTTGTTCTTAACAAGTTTTATTAACCCTGACATATTGTAAGCCATAAAGTTTCTTATGGAACTTGCCACGAAACATAAAAATCATTTTAAATTATTTCTGTTGTTCCTACGGTTGTTTTTTTAAAATTGGCGGCATAAAAACTTAAGTGGTTTTTGTTATTAAATAAGACCACACAGCCATTCAAATCAAATCATAATTTATGTGGCACTCAGATAAAACTGTTGTTTCAAAAGTATTGCCTATAAAAAGGCGTTTTTTTTTGCTTACAATTTTTGTCTAATATAGAGCAGTTAAGACTGTCGGATGAAAAAAAAAGACAACAAACATGACCTTGAATTTTGGAAACTTTTCAAATATTTGTTTTCTTTTGTTTATTGATTGCAACCAATGACCCTGTAGAAGAAAACTTTATTTTTATAATTTTGTTCGGACAAAATAAAATTTTCGGCCTGTTAGTATGCTACAGAAATAACACAAAGGGAGAGAGAGAGTGAGAAGTGAGAGTGAAACCTAAAAATTTTTAAAATTTAAATAAAACATACATTAAGGCGTTCGTTATATATTCCACGCGTTTGGCTTTCGTTTTGCTACTGTTGCCTGTAATTTTTCGAGACATTAATTTCAAGTTAAAAATCAAAATGGCCGACACTTTTAAGGAAGTCCATAATTTTGTAAAGGAAACATAATAAACCACACAAAAAAAAAAAAACCAGAGCTACAGAACTGTATAGGACAGCAGCAAGAAACCACAGTAAAACTTTTATTACGAGGGAAATTCTTGAAATTTATTTGACATGCCACAAGCATCTCCTCCCACCAACTCAACTACTCTGTGCTAGGAACCTGACCAATAAAAGAAAAAAATGCACAGAAAAAGGAAAATTTTTTCGACATGAAAATAAATTCGAAATAAAACACAATAATTTCCATAAAAATAAAATGAGAAACGAAAACACACACACGCAACAATGAACAAGCAGCAGTGATTTATTAAATGTATGACAAAAAGCTGTCATCTACAGGCATACAGTATACGAGCAGCCATTAAAATCTAGAAGAAGGAAATTAAACGTCCGTTAAATTATAAACTTTTGAAATTAAAAGAAGAGTGAGAGAGCGATAGAGAGAGAGAGAGAAACAGCATGTAAGCAAGTAGGAAACAACTAACGTTGTTCGGAAGTACTTTAGCACTGAACTTGACCATTAGTTCAGAAACTTTACCAGCAACAAGCCTAGCCAAGCGGAAAATGCACAGTGTGGTCTATAATAATAAGTACTTAATATTGGTTGGCTGGTCAGGTCAGCTGGTTGCGGTAGTCACATTCTCTAGGGACATTTATAACACTATCTTTATCTATCTCGCTCTAACTTCCTTTGCTGCATACTTGGCTTGCAGCACCAAACATTTTAAAGCCAGCCTACATATATTTTTGGCCTAAAACATGGGGTGGTATAGACAAAAGGCCAAATAGCCTTTAGGGCTATTTGTGGTGGGGTTGTTGTTGTTATTGGTGTGAAAATATGGCAACAGCAAATGAAACGTGAGTAATTTTTCTTGTTTTTCTTTTTCTTTTTTTTCGTATACAAAATATATGCACTAAAAATTGTTTTGCTAACTTTGCCTTAATGTAGGCAATGAATTTTTTTATTTTTTTTCATTTCTTTTTTCCATATAACAGCATAACATGAAAGTCACGTATTGTTACAAAATAACATGAAAATACAATATTTAAAAGTCTACTTTAAGGCTTAAACTGAAAACAAACAGTAAAGCAAATATCCCTAGAAAATATGCTATAAAAACGTTTTTTATATTTTGTTTCGTTTCTGGGCAGATTAAATTTATAATTGGCATATAAAATGAAGGGAAATTGCTTGTGAAAATTGTAAAAGCCAATGGCAGCATTACTGAAACTGAAATTTTAGCATGTGGTGGCAAAATAAAAAATAAAATGGTGCCCATATAAAGGCGTCTTTTTTAAAAATCGTTGCTTTAGGTTTTTACAAAACTGAAATCATGGTGCTTGTTTTAAGGATTTGCAAAAATTTTGGGATATTTTATGGGCCAATTGTGAACTCCTCTTGCTGCGCACGTAAGCTATGAATTTGTAATCCCTAAGTATGTGATCTCCAAGTAGTTCTTAGTTGAGGCCATATAGTTGGAGCTTATTCTTCGAGGTAGCAGGTAGTATCCGTCTTATTCCTAAATCTCTTTTCTAATTCGCGTCTCAGCCCCAAAGACTTAAAAGTTTAGAACCTGATGTGAAACACAAGAATTATGCTTTGGATGTGTACATTGAAGATTATTTGGAACTTAAATGGCGATTATTGGGGCAAGTAAGACTAATTTCAATACAATTCCAATGGACTTGAATAAGATACAGAGATTGACAGCTGCAGGTATTACGGGAGAAATAAGAGTCTCTTGGATACTATGATTTGTATAATGAGAGACAAATCTGACTCGATATATAACAGAGAGCTTCCTATTTCACTACCCATTACCGACATAACCAATAGAATCTATAACTTTGGAAAATGTTTCGCAAATAGCTTGAGTAATAAAAGTAAATGAAATGTTTGGAGGCAGAAAACTTGCGGGTATCTTCAAAGCGGAAATCTACGCCGCAGGAAGATGTGCATAATTCAGCTTGGACAGGAAATACAAAGGACGGGATATAGGAATACTATCTGACTGTTTAGCTTTTGTGTGGTTAACTGCCTAGCTGGATCAGCTAGGCAGAAAAAATAAAGTCATCCTCTGCCCTAGTAAGCTTTCTGTGGAGTTGAGAGCTATATTCAAAAGAATATGCCTAGCGAAAGAAAAGATGAAAAGAGGCAGAGGCAGGTTGAGGAAGTCTAAACGTTTGCTTTGTGAAGAGACTTAATTTGTGAAGTGGAACAAGTATAGTAACCGGCTTTCTGAAAGGACACTGCCAACTCAAAGAACACTTGTTGGGGGATAGGAATTGTCGCAAACTCGATATGCAGATTTTGTAATGATGGGAGTGTATAATCAGAACATATACTTGGAATCTAAGCGGAGGTTAATTTATCTCAGAAGAACGCATCTGTGTGCGTATTTTTACAGACACCAAGCAAACGTACTGAAAATTACCAGGGCAATAGAATTTGGCGAAGAGATTATTGAAAATCCAATATAAATTGAGAACAGAAAATTACTTCGTATGAAAGCAGTACCTATGGCACCTTAACAGTGTTCAGTGTAATGACCAAATTCGCTTACAGAAATTATGATGAAAGTGAAGACAAACCTTCTCTTTTTTTTGTGAACTGAATATACAAATTGAATGAACATTTTCTCGTATTTTTTTTTAAGGAGGAATATTTATAATTCACTTGAAACGATTAAATCAACACAGCTAAACTATTTATTTTCAATTTAAGCCAAATAACTGCAGTTGTTTTTTCTGCATTGCAAGCCATTAGGGAAATTAATCGAATAATTTGTTGAAAAGACAATAGAATATCAGAGAGAGCAGTTCATAGAATTGAATTGAATCGTAGAATAGAATATTAAATGTTTCTCAGTTTCACGTATAAAACAACACAGCGATTTCGCTTTACATACATATTTAATTGTGTTGCAATTTGTGTCATTCAAAAGCCGTTTAAAAGAAGGCAAAAAAAAAAGCAATTAAAACCTTCTTTTAAATATTTAAAGGGTCTGCTGCTGCTGCTGCTGCTGCTGTCCGGATTAAATTTCGTATGTCTTTGACTTTGAAATCGAATAGTCCGAGTGAGTGTGAGTTAGTGAAAGTAATTCTACTTCGTACGCTAAACACTCATGCACACACGTATAGGGTAACAACAGCTTTTAATTAAATACCTCAGCTTCAGTTACTTTGTATGTGTTTCAGTTTCATGCACGCACACACACATGTGAAATGTACATATAAATTGTATATGCGAGTGTATGTGTGTGTATTTTTACTCATTATTTAATTAAATAATAATATTGTCGTTGTTGTTGTAGTTAAACATAAAACAAGTGTTCATTTACTTTTACAATTACACGCTTGTACTCTCTCCTATGCGTACTGTGAGTGGTACGAGGAGTAAGTAACACAACTTATCCTCGCTCTTTTTCGCTGTAACTCTCACTCTCTCTCTCTCTCTCTCTCGGCAATTGTATGTGTGAGTAGTCAAACAAAAACAGAAAAGAAAAATTAAATTTTCATTTCAGTTTCTTTAAGAAACGTACACACCTACTTGCACAGTTGAGGAAAAAAGTCGGTATACACCATAACCTGAACTGAAAAGAGCAAATTTAAAGGATCGAGGCTTGGAAGGAAATAGTGTCCTATATTACGTAGAAGGTAATTGATACTCTTAAAATGGCCCCATCATCTATTAAACGCAGTCGAAGTTTTGTATACAATGACTGTATGTACACTTTTGACTGTGAGGGAGACGAGTACATGTGCATATCTTTAGCATGTCTTACGAGCTCATAAATAGGGCGTTCAAGAGGAGGAGGTTTCATATAAAGAGCATTTCAGTAAAAGCTCAACTTGCCATAATGATACGCAGAAGATTTGCAGGGAATTTCTGGAAATGTAAACCAAGGAATATGTACTGAAAAGTATACCGAACCAATAGTTGCCTATGAGACCATTGTCTGGGTAGTTGAAATAGTTCAGATAGAGTCAGACAAGATACAGAGACTAACATGTGGTGATACAAGGAGACAAGGGCCATTAAATCGTGTCCTACAGGCACTGGTAACTCTGTTGGATTTAAGTGCGCTGCACATGATAGTGAATACCAGAACTTTGGTGTCTATAGTTGGGATAATGGAAGACATGTCAGCTATTTGCCAAAGCACAAGAAGCAAACCAAAAGCTATTTGCTGATGCACAAGAAAAAATGGAAGCAGCAATTATGGCAAAAATGGCAAATCGAGAACAAAATTTTTTTTTTCAAAAATTGAAAAGAAGCTTGAATCAACAGCAGGGCAGCTGTAGGAAATACATGAGTCGGTTAGCAAAAGAATTACTGGTCTTGAGGAAGTGGTGCTACAATTAGAAAGTCCGTTGACACGAAAATGAATAGTTTGGAAAAGACCGTTGACGGAAAGCTCGTTATGATGGAGGAGAAAATCAACAACCTCCAGAGCCAGCGACCGGAACCAGTACAAATCGTATCAGAAGGTACCGGTAGCATAGAATTACAGGACTTTGTGACATAATGAATGGAGTGGCGAACAGCTGGCTTTCTAATTACAATCTGGACAGAACCAGTAGATCTTTAGGATTTTAGAAAATGTCTTGTAACGAGGCTTTGCAACAAAAGTAAATGGAATATCCTTTAAAACAGAAACTATTTTGTGGTCTACAGCCGAGTCAAGAACAGATCTTGTAACAGAATGAAATATTTCGACACCATATGGCAACTCGCAGGTATCTTTCAAGGGGAAGTCTATGCCATGAAACGATGTGCTTTATTCAACTTGAAAGGGATATACAAACAACGGTAGATTTTAATACATTCTAACAGTTAGGCTTTCATTCGAGCACTTGAGTGTTATGAGGTTAAATCGAAAATAGTATGGGAATGTCCAAGAATGCTGAATCAGCCGGGGAAGGAAAATTGGTATACACTCTGCTGTTTAATGTAGGAATTCGCGACAATGAGCACGCAGATAAGCTTGCGAGGAGGGTGTGTCTTTCGCACTGCGGATGGGGCCAGAACTTTTCTATGGATTGGAGACAGATGTTTGGAAAGTTATATTCACTAAAAGAGAAGTTAGAGGAAGGCAAAGGATGCTTAAAACGAAGTGGAAATTACAATAAGAGCAGATTTGGGTCATGTATGCAGATTATGCAGGAATGATCTACGGTTAGTTGCCAGCATTTTGCCAGGAGACTGTCGTAAACTTTTTAGAAAAGAGATTTTCACGAACCCAACATGTAGATTCCGTAATAATGAGAATGAACCATTGAAATCCATTCTTGGAAGACAACAAAAGGCAACACCTGGATAAATATCAGTTGCAGAGAAGGATTTTAGCCTTGTTGACACCATGTAGCATTCTAAAGTTTGTCATGGCCATAGGCTTGGGAAGACATTTCATAAGGACATCCCTGGTAGGGTAAGGGCAGCACAATAGATCACATGGTGCTATGACAACTCTTCACGACTGATGTTCGTTTTCTTAAATTTCTTTACAACACTCACAAAAAGAAAAAAAGGGGTAAGAGTAAGTATAATTGTGTTTTTAACTGTATGTACACACATATACAAAATAAATACAGCTTTTAATAGCGAAAATGAGTTTAACATAAACATGTATATGCATGTGTGTATGTGTAAGTGTGTTGTTTACAATACTTTTCATTTCCTTTAATTTGTTATTGACTTTACGGTACTTTTGTACTCTCACTTACACCTGCTTGTAAGTAAACAGGCTCATTAACAATCATAAGCATGAGAGCATAGTTATATTACTAAGAGAGTGAGAGAGTGTGGGAGAGAGAAACCTAATTTTGTTTTGTGTTTTGAACAAAAAAAAAGGTCATTCCTTTATTGGCTTACTAAGGCTTTGTTTTTCTGTGTTGTTTGTTGTTGTTGTTGTTATTATTTCAAGTGTTGTTCTCTTGTTCTCTTATAAATGTGAGAATTTAATTGTTTGGTTGCCTCAAAACACTTTTTCAGCTTTATTTTAATTTTTTATTTATTTGCCAAAAACGAAAAAGAAGAAGGAAAAGATCATAATTGTTTAACAATAGGATTCGGTTTTTTCATTTTACTTTCTTTTGATTCTATTATATGCTCTAAGCGTGTCCTCTTGTTTTTCTTCATTTTTTTTTTTATAAAATAAAAGTTCGTGTTGGGTTTTTATTTTATTGTTCATGTTGTTTGTCTTTCAAAAAAGAAGGAAAAAGAATTTTTTGTGTTTTTTTTCTGTTAATTACTTTTGCTGGTGTTTTAAAACTTATTAAAACAGTGCCATTGTAGTGTAGTAAGTATGAGAGACTTTAGAAAAGTTTTTAATTTTTTGTGTATCAAAACAAAATGCTTTTAAAATATCGATTACAACAAACAACGAATTAAATATATGTACATATTCATATTTGTTGGCCTTTTAAGGCTCAAAACAAAAGTTGAATAGTATTCCCAAGCAAGCAATTTTCATTAAAAAGTTGAAGTAGAATGACACTGAAACACAGGCTTCAATAAAAAAAATTAAATAATTTTTTTTAATTTAAATGTTTATTTTTTTATTAATACGACAGCGAAAATACACCCGAGTAACTACATAGTCTAAGTTATTCACTAGATTGAGCAGAACTCAAAAACACTTTTTTTTATCTTTCTCGAACCCTCCAAACTCGTTTTATTTGACAAAAACGGTTTTTTTGAAATTTTCACACAAAATTTTTGAGTACCTAAATATGTTTGAACCTATTTTAAAAATTCAAAGTTTTTTTTAGAAAGGGAAGAGATTAACCTTTCAAACGGTATACATAAACATTTTGTTCAAACTTATATGTTATGAGATTTAACGGAGTAAATTTGGAAAATATTATTTTTTTCTTATTTTTTCAAGTTTGGCCATTCTTAATTACAAAATTTAATTCAATACTATAAAACAAGTCGTGATATTTTTAAAGAGAATTCTCTTGTGAAGAGATTGACACTTTACTTTATAAAATCGGACAAAACTTACAGTGGTTATTATTTAAAGTTTATGCATTCCAAAATCAAGAATAATTTAATATCCATAGTGGAAAAGCCTATTCCTCCCTTATGTGTATATGGAAAAATCAAACAAAGCTGTAGAATTTTGGGAATATAAAGACTTAATGGAAAAAAAAACCTAAAAAATTCTGCCAAAAAATTGAAATGTTAAATATTTTCTAAAAAATTGAAAAAAAATAGAAAGAATAAAGAAATTTCATTTCAATTGTTTTCATTTTCAATTTTCTTCAGTAAGGATTACAACCTAGTTTCTCACACCACTTATGTTGTGTGTGTTAATTTTAAATATGACTCCAAAGGATAGATTTTCAAGAAACTTTTCATGTTAATTTTTTATTTAATCTAAGAGTTTTTGCCAGAAATCTGCTGAGAGGAAGTCGCCAAAGAAATATTTTTTTTCATATTTCATTTTGTTGGAGATGTCTGACCTGGTGTTTGAACTGAGGCCTCATGTTTAATAAGCCAACAAACTACCTTCTAGACTACCATTGAAAGCTCCTTTTTCAAAGTATTTTTTCCTTTAGTTTTTGAATAAATTTTTATATAAAAAAATCCTTTTTTATCCATTAATTTTGTATAAAGATAATATGTATTAAATTAAAATTAATCGATAATTGGCAATAAGTTCCTTTACTGTTGTCAAGTTTTCCTTAAATGTACACATTTCTCTATTACACATCTTTTTGTCTCAATTTCTAAAATGTTTAAGAGCTTTTCGTTAATATTTTATAATAAAATTTTTTTTTTCTAAATTTCTCCACGAAGTATTTGTATGTTGTAAATTATTCCATATGATTGATTTTTTAGGAATTTTTTTCTTTCGACAATTTCTTATGAAAAATATTTTCGATAATTTTCTCAAGTAAACACATTTAACACGAAACTAAGATTTTTTTAAAAAAATTTTTATAGAATAATATTCCAAAAAAATTTATTTTCGTTTATGGCAGATAGTTAAAGTTTTTTTCTTATATTGATATATGTATTATTTTTATGTACGAAACTAGCAACGTAGTCTCCAGTTTAATAATATTTTTTGATACCCAGTTGTGCGGCACATAGTATTTTGTTTTTTTTTTAAGATTATTTTCCGATAAATTTTTTTTTACGAAAATAAAATTAATATATTTATATTTATTAAAAGAGTTAAATAAATAAAGTTTACTGATTAATAATAATAAAATTAAAAATAAAAAAAAATATATATTTTAAAGAAAATTTATCTATAAACTTTTTGTCACTTTTCGATTACAAAAATGTTTTGCTGATAAGCAAAAGTGTTTGTTTTTTATTTTTCAAAATATATTTTTTTTGGGTGAAAATTTATCGATAAACTTTTTATCAGTTTGCGATTAAATTAATATTTTTTAGATAAATAACTGTATCTCATACAGCATTTGTTTTTTTATTTATTTTAATATTTTTTTCGTTTTTTAGTTTTTTTTGATAGCTTGCGATTTAATAATTATACACAATATTTATCGATAAGTTTTTTGCACAGACAAACTAAGCAGAAACCAGGAATTGACGGTATATGAAAATTTTTCCATAAGAAAATTTCGTTAAATCAATTGTTTAGAAAATTATAATTTTTTTAATTCTTTTGATTAAAAAATTTTTCGATAAATTTTTGGTAAATTGGTAAATTTTTTAAATTTTTTTAATTTTTTTATTCAAATTTCTGTTCTTTAATATTTTTTCAGAACATTAAGTCCTATAATTGAATCAAAAATTCATTCAATCATTATATTTAAATTTTTTTTATAACACAAAAATAATAATAAAAAAATTTTATTTAACTTTTTAGTTAAACTGTTCAATAAATCTTTTAAAAAATTGATTAATTAAATCATAAAACAAAAAAATCTTTGAATTATATTTAAAACAAGTATTTTTTATGCACTTTCTTTTATTTAAACAATTTATTATTATATTTTTTGTTTAATTTATACTCTCAACTTTATCCTCTTAGAACCAAAATGTATTTATTTGACACAAATTAAAACAATATTTGAAATTTTTTATTCACGTTGCTTATATTGTATAAGAAAATTCAACAAAAAAAAAATTAGAAAAAAATCTAATAAAATATATTGCTATGTATGTACATATTTAGGTTTGAAAACAATGTATTAAAAAATATTAAAAAAAAAAACAAATATTATTATAAAATGAGTCAAAAGAAAAACAATAATAATCATCAAAAGAATGACGCCAGTTTTCTAATTTTTTGCTTGTTTTTTTTTCGATAATATTTTGCAAAAAAATTTCAAAACTTACATATAATTTTTTTTTAATTATATTGTGTATAAAGCAGACAACAACTTGTTATATTAATTATATTTTTAAATATATATGTATATATATGTATTATAGTGGTAATATATTATTTTCCTTATGAATATTTTTAACAATAAATAATTTTTTGTTTTGGTTTTGTTGTTTTTAATAAATTTATTCTCATTCAAGAAAGTTATTTTATATTATTGTAATATAATGTTTTTGTAGAGTCGTTTTATAATTATTATTTTGATTAATAAAAATATTTATTTATTTTGATTTATTTTTTTACGTTTTGGTTTTCACTTTTTTCTTTTTTTTTCAAGCTAAAAATAATTTTTCCAAGTTAATAACATTAAATTTTCCTTGTGTTTTTTTCGCTTTATTTTTTAATGTTTATTTAAAAATTATTATGTTAACGAGTTGTTTCGTTTTGTGTTTTTTTTTTTTTATGGAAGAAATTGTTAATTATTTTGGTGATGTTCATAAATTTATTTTTTTTGTTTTGTTAACACAAGAAAAAAAAAACAAATGCAATAAAAAAAAAACAAAAAAATGTTCTCTTTGAACATGAAATTCCTGCTGATGCTGTTAAAAATAAATAATAATTCACGGTCAATGGTACAGAGCTGGGACGACTCGACTAGCGTAATGAGTAATTAAAATGAAATGTTTTACTTTCTTCCACTCTCTCTCACCCACTCTCTCTCGCTGTCTGTTTCTCTGTATCTCAGTGTATAAAAATTTTAGCGCCTTTTTCTTGTTGTTGTTGTTGTTTGAAAATTTTCTTTTCGATCAACTTGTTTGATTCTTTTCTCGCTTTTACGATTTGTTTTCGTGTGTTTTTCTTGTTTTTATTTGCAAATCTTTTTTCTTTTTTTTTTCGTTTAAATTTGTCACAAATTTATTTTTGCTTGTAAATATCGATATAAACTAGTAAAAATCGCTTCCGAAAAAAACAGAAAAAATTTCTTTTAAAATCCCTCTGAAACCAATTTGAGAAAAATTCACTATGAAACACCAACCACTTGTTTAATAAAAAGATTACCAGAAAAACAGAAATTTCAAAAAGTTTTTAAATTTTATTTGTTTAATTTTCTGTCGTTTGTGTGTTTTTGTAAATTCGTTATGCTTTTTCTTTACTTCTTTGCCTTTTATTGATAGCGTGTTTTTTGTTAGTAATTTTCGTTAATTTCGTATTCAACAATTTTTATTCTTTAGTTTTGTAGGAAACCAAACAGAAAAATATTTGAAAAATATTTGTTTTTTTATTTAAAAATAAAAAATTAAAAATAAGAGTAGCGCGCACTTAAAAAAGAGGCGTCTGCCACGTTCGAAATTCGCCAACAAACTGATACTGAAACAGTGATGCTGTGCTTAAAACGTGAGTGTCAAAAAGGAAACACAGGCACACACACACACACACACTTACACAACAAAACATTATTTTTGTAGCCAACTGAATGTGGAAGAAAAACCAAATGTTTTGCTCATTTCTTTTTTACAAGCACACTAACACAAGCTCATACGTTAACCTATACACAGGCATGCATACTTTGTATATCAAGAGATTTTTGAAAACAATTTATGTACCGAGTAACACACAGAGGACTGCTCAACAAAATAAAATGTGAGTCAGTGTAGCAAACAGGCAAGACATCGAGCAGCAAGCATCAGCAGCAGCAAACGTTTGACAAGATTTTGGTACTTTTGGACAAACATTACACATTCTTAAATACACTTTTTTTTTGAATAATTCTTCTTGATATGTTTTATAGGAATTTAAATTTCTCCATTTATTTCCAAAATTGTAAGGAGAAACAATTTTTTATTTATTTTTTTTTACAAAATTTAAAAACAAAAAATTAATTATTATTTATTTTTAAGCAATTAAATTATTAAAAACAATTCATTTCAATTTCTAATTGGTGTACAAGAAAAAATTTCATTCCATTTTCTGTACAGAAGAATTTTCGATAACTTTTTTTGTTGTGTAGAAAAATTTACGATAACATTTCTATATGGAAATCACATATTTTCTCCATATGGAAATAAGCTTTTACGGCAAATTTTGTAATTAGTAAAGGTTTTAGAAATAAACACAAAGAAAATTTTTATATTTTAATTTATAAGATAAATTTTCGATAAATTTCCGTAATTTTTTTTTGTTTTTTATAAAATAATTTTTCGATAAATTTTTTATAAGAAATTTTTTTCGATAATTTTACATATACTATATACATATATATATAGAGAGAGAGAGAGAGAGAACTTTTACGTCTACAAAAATTATTAACATATTTTGTTTATGCATAAAAGTTATCGATCAAATTTCTAGAGGCACATCAACATGTTCGATAAATTTTGTACACCATAATAATGAATGTCGATAATTTTATTTTAAATAAAAATACATAAAATTTCTAATGTTCGAAATATTTTCGAAATATAGCATATTTCAGAAGTATAAAGAATGCTTACTTAGAAAAGAGCAATCGATAAAGATTCTAAAGACATGTACATAAATGAGGAGCTGGCGAACAAAACCAGACAAGTCCCGTTAACTGGAAAAGCAAATAAATAGAAACTAGCAAGGATTTTTTCACAGAAAAACTTTATCAAACCTTGAATATGAGATTGATTTTCCTTTTCTTAAATATTGGCGTTTTATTTTGTTATTTTATTTTTGCAAATGGACATGCCTGGATTTGTTTGAAAGGCATGGATATGTCTGGCTATGATTTAAAATCTGTTGGACATGTACAGTTATGAAAATAGAGAAAAAATACTACATTGTGGTAAAAATTCTCTTTCAGTTGTAACATGCAAAAATTAATTAATTAATTAAGATTAATCTCATAATACGATCCTATTCAAATTCTTGCATGTCATGCTCGCCAGCAGTCACATAATTGATTATTATACTCATTATTTTGATCATCACTATCATTCTGGCCATCATTTTAAGGTTCCGCTGGAAGCTAATATTATTTTTGAAACACTGTAGTACATTGTTTTTAATTAAGTTATTTTCAAATTGCTTTTCCAAAATTTTTTCCACATCTATCGTTATCATTTGTTTAATTTCATGAATGCATGCCGTACCTTATGTGAGTTAATACAGAACTTTGCTCGTAATTTCTACAAACTCTACCATGTCTTACTGCACTGTCCGGCCAATAATTTGGCAAAATTTCATTGGACAAGTTCAGATTTGATGGAAAACTATGAGTTTCGTCTAGTTTCGGTTAGAAATACAAACAATTTTAATGTTATTCAACTGTTTGAAACATTTTTCTATTTTTATTTGAGAGGTCAGTTTTCGATATTTTTTTTTTAGGATGGGCCTGGTTTTAAAAGAAAATATTTCGTAGCTTCAAAGATGTGTACTTGAAGATAACGCAAATAAATTAAAACATAAAATTTGTTTACTGTGGACCTGTCTAGTTCTGTTTGCCAGCTCCTCAAATACTTTCCAAAGATTTTTCAAATAAAATAATTTTCGATAACTTGACAAATTTGCTATCGTTTTATAAAATAAATATAAACATGTTAGCAGGATAAAACTTAAAAAGAGAGTGCCATATTACATGGATTTAAAAAATTAATGGTTAGGGATTTAATGCGTGCAAACGCAGTAGGCGACGTTGTATTTATTGAGGAAAATGTTAACAAAACAGATTATTTAAATATTTTGGAATTTATTTTGATTGAATCTCCTCCAAAAATGGGTTTGGAAGATATCTTTCTGTTCGTCCTAGGCAACTTCCCAAAGCACCTCCGCTTTTCCAAAAGAAAGACTTAAATCCATTAGAAAATCTGCAGGCCTATACTATGGAAACCTAATTATATATATACAGTGAGCGTCAAAAGTGAGTAAACACCACTGAAGTAATTCATTTTCTTAGAATAGCGAGAAAAGTAAATGAGAATAGTGGAATAAATTTCCAATAATAAAAACTTTTATTTATTACTCATAAAATGTTAAAACAAAAACAACAATTCATGATAAAGGAACTTTTTCATACTTAAGAACATAATAGAAAATTTAAAATTATAGTGGGTGTTGACTCACTTATGGCGCTCACTGTATATGCATATAATAACTTAAGTATCTATGTACATATGAATTTACCAACCAAGCTATCAACAAGAAGGCATTAAAAATCGTTCTAGTGGACATATGGAGACCCACAGAGACAAATAGAAATTTGCCCAAGAACAAGAAAGCCAGGATTACATATAAAACACTTAAGTGATATAAGGATGCCCTGGTAGTCTAGTGGGTAGTGTGCTAGACTATTAGCGTGAGGGTCGTGGGTTAGATTCCCACCAGAGACTCTGGTCTGTGACACTACACCGAGCGAGCATATGGTCAAGCTACTCCGCTGGTATATAATTAGAATATAATTTTTAATTGTATTGTAATAAATAAATAAATAAATAACTTTTAAGTGATATAAGGTACAAGATCAATTTTCTTCCTGTGCTATTCCTTTTTTTGGCGTAGAAACATTGGCAATTCGTTGGAGTTGATGATGTTTTCTTAATGCTTAGCCATAAAAGAAAACATTTTAATTTCTAACTGAATCTTCAAGCTTTAATTTTATGTCTATGACAATAAATTTTCTTTTATCGACAATTTTTTTTTGTTAAAAAATTTATTTTGAAGTGGAGAGAGTACATGTTTATTTTCTGTTTACTGTACATAACATAACTTTCGATAACTTTACGTTTGTGCTACAATATAAACTGGTATATAACTGATGTAGTTTTTATAGAAAAAAAATTCTGTAAGAAAAAAGTTCTCTGCGAAGTTGGATTAATTTTAAATAAAAAATATTTCCACTAAAAGGTCGAATAAAATTATAAGACAAATAATATAAAAATTTCTTATTATCAAATAAAGAATCAAATTTTGCATCCGCAAATATTAAATCATTTTGAATTACAAAATAACTCTCATATGTACACAAGAACAACCGAAATTTAAAGGCCCACCTATACGTATGAGTATTACCAGAAAGAAAAAAAATTTCATTAAATATTGCTCATACGCCAAAGTTATCAAAACTTAATTGAAAAATATTTCTTCTTATGAAAGACGAAAAACTGATATTAAAAAAGTATTTCCATTTTTCTTAATAAAATTGAAATTAAAAAAAAAGAAAGACATTCAAAGAATTCCTCTTTATTTGTAAACCAACAAGAAAAAGAGTAATTTTTTGCTGCAACCTTCTTGACACTTGGCCAAAATTTGACTGAATAACTGAAAAACAAGAAAACGGCAACAATTTGCAAAAGAATTCAGTTTACTTTGTATGAAACGGTATCCTTTATTTGTTACATGAAACGCAAGACATTCAAAAAGAAATTAGAAACTAAAATACACACACACACATACATGCAATGTACATGTATGTGTATAGTATCACAGTAAAACTACAATTTCTTCTCTGGCATATCTCCCTTCTGTACATGTATGTAGCATCTCTCGTCTTATGCTTAGTTTTGTAAAATGTCTGCAAAATTCATTTTATTTGTATTTGTGAGCAAAACCTTCACGTATATTATAAGTGTATTAGTGTTTACATTTCAAGTCCATGATTCCCTGCTGACTGTCAGCCTTTAACAGTAACAATAACAACAAACACCCGCGCGCAGATCACATGTTTAACTCGAATCTTAAATGTTTTTTCTTCTTTTTTTTACGAGAACAGAAAACAACAAACTTTCACTATTCCTAAGAAGTATCGTATTTTTGTTATTGTCGTTATTGTTGTTGTTGCCATTGTTTTGTTAAGCAAAGTAAACACAAGCGAATGCACACATACACTCGCATTCACGTATTATACAGGCATACAAACTCTTGTTATGCTCAAACAAAATTTTGAAAGAATGTTTCACGAATACAAACGAAACGAAGAAATGGTTCGAGCACACGAAATAGCATCCAGCAACAGTCTCTCGGCCACAGATTTCTCTGTGTATCCGTGTTCTCTACTCAAAAAGGTACCAAATGTTGAGGTACTTTTCTTTACATGTTAAAAAATATGTTCGTAATGAGGCAAATATTTCGAAGCGTTTTCAGTGTAAAAAAATTTAATGCCACAAGAAAAATTATCGAAAAATTTGAAAATTTTTTTTTTTTTTAAATTATTAGACTGGCTAGTAAAAAGGGCTGAATTTGTTCGATGGTATGAGTTACGTTAGCTTGAGTACCGCGACTTAAGGAAACCCTTCAAGAAAAGTTGAACGGGACCAAATCACACGATATCAGTAACCAGTTTACATCACCTTCATCCAAGCTGACCATGCCAAAAAATCGGTCATGCAGAGTATTAAATAATATCGCTCATGTTGTGTGGCACACAGAGCCGTTCTCACATACATTTTTTTGGATGACCTGGATGCCATTTCAAAAGAACTTGGCAGTCATTGGCCTATAGTGGTCGTTATTGAAAGTGATGCCCTAGCGAACGAAGAAAATGAACCAATGAAGCCACCAACACAAAATCCATATCAAACACTAAATTTTTGGCGTGCATTTGATGCTCTTGGATCGCAATCGAGTGAGATAGCGTCCCAAATTCGCTGAAGGTTTTTCAATGAAAGATGAGTCCATTCAGCGAATACACGTCGCCTTCAGCTCTTGGGTAAGTTGAGTTTTATGTAGCTGCGTGCCCAAGTGTCCACGCAAAACATCTCAAGTTGTGGTCTATGAAAAGCCAAGTTCTTGTGAACGAAATTGACTGCATTGGTTTCTCCTACACACTCTTACGGAAAACGTCCATGCATTAGGCAAATATAGACATTTTGTCGACAATTGTTGTTCAATCGTTTACTAGACTAGTGGAATCGAATTTACGTACCACATTGCAAAAAGTGTTCTCGATAGAACAGTTATGGTGATCGTAAAATGGGCGAAGCGTACGGTACATTGCCCGAACAGAACACCCATTTTGATAAAAACTGTTTTGTTATTTGCACGTAATGTAGAAGGCTCGTCCACTGAATAAATGACAATTAATTTATCAGATTTATCTTCAACAAGATGGCCGTTATCAACTGTCAAATTTCAGAAGTTCCTGTTGGAACACTCGCTACAACAAACTTATGTATTCGATTCATCATGCATATGTACATAAATGGTCACTACAACCTTTCAGTTAGGATTCTCACACCACTTATGTTGTGTGTGTTAATTTTACATACATGAGTGAAGGGACCTGCAGTCTAAAGTCGACCCCGAACGAGAGATTTTTGAGAAACTTCTTCATGGCAATTTTTATTTACACTCAGAGTGTTTGCCAGAAATCTGTTGGAATATTTTTTCATATTTTCGTTTTGTTCGAGATGTCCGACCTGAGGTTTGAACCGAGACTTCGCGTCTAATAAGCCAACACACTACCTACTAAACTACGGCGACTACTACTCGATTCATCATACAACATTGAATTATTTTTTACTTCTTTTACAAAATACATATTCGCCCTGCTTAAGAAGAACTGTTTCCGTTAGTGAGGTATTAATTTTAAGCAATTAAAACAGAATTGTTCACTTAAAATTTGAAATTAATTTTTCTGCTGTACTTAATTCATACCCCCTGGACTGTTTTTTTTTCTGTTAACGGAAACAGTTGGTGGCTAATGTTGCTGCAATTGTGACCAACACAAATACAAGAAGAAAAAGAAGAAAGACCACAACAAATATCAAGTTCAAGAGCTTAGAGACCATAAAACAATTGAATTCATAAACAAAACAATGTAAACAATAACAATAACAATAATAACATTGATTAAGAAATAACAACAACAACAACAACAACAACAATAATAATAATGAAAGCAATACAACAACAAATAAAAGTTTGTATTGTTGTATTGAGAAAATTCATGGGGGAATTTTATTCAGTCGTCATCAACATCGTTTGCTCTTTTACGTAAAAACCAACACGACAGGATGGATGGATGGATGGGTGGATGGATGTTCATAATTATGAACGCACGCACACCTGTATCGTAGGAAACCAGTTCAAAACAAAAAGAGTGTGAGAGAGATTATATGATTTACTATTCCTACAGCAACACCAACACCAACACCAACAGCAACAGCGGCAACAACGAAATTACTAATACAACAACAGAGAATAAGTAAAGCCGATAGAAAAACCGCTACCTATGCCAATACTACACACAGAAGTAAAGGTCTTTGCAAAACAACACCTACACAAACAATAATAAGGCGAGAGAGAGAGAGAGAGAGAGAGAACATGAGTTAAAGAGAAAAAATTCAGAGAGTTATAGCCGACCAGGCAAATCAAATGTACTCGATACGAAAAAATATTTTTGTTGTGTGTAGAATTAATAAAAATCTTACGCGAGTGTATGTATATGTATTGGTGTGAACTTAGACAAGGACATTTTAGCGGTAAAACAAACATTGACTTTTACTTTTAAATGCGCATGTTACACTTTCTAACACTTACACAGGCATGCAACCAAACACACACACTCAAAAACACTCTCATGGCAATACAAATTATTAAAAGTAATAAGTGCTACTATGTTGTGACATTTACATCGGAGAAATAACGGAAGTTGTTGGAGAAAAGCTTTTGCTAAACACAATGTAGAAATGAAAGCTTTACTAAAGAGATAAGAGAGAGAGAGAGAGAGACAAAGAGAACAAATAATTTATTGAGCGGGGTTTTTTTCTATTTTTTTTTCAATGTGTAGGTGTTAAATTGTATACAGTTAAAGACAAAATTGTTGAAATTTCTTTTTCAAGCTTTTTTTTCTTCCGATAAATAATTGAAAAATTTTAAATTATCTTTAGTACTGAATGTGGACATACACATACAAAACATGAATTATCTTTTATGGAAATTTCACGTTTACTTTGAGTAATCAAATACTTTTGTATAACTTTTCTCTTATAAATAATTATCGATAAATCTAAACAAATTTTTCAATAAATTCTGTTATAATATTTTCTTATATACGATTATATTTTATTTGTAGAAAATTCTTTGATTAATTTTTATTAGTAGAAAATTTTCGATAAATTTTTACTCGATAATATATTTTTTATATATATTTAAAGATTAGAAATTTCTTAATAAATTGTTAATTAATTATTTCTTTAATAATTTTCAATAAATTTAACTTTAAAATTTTATTTCGATAAATTTTACAGTAACATTTTTTTTTGATAACTTTAAAATTTTATTTCGATAAATCTTGCAATAATAACTTATTGATATTTTTTTTTTATAAAATAAATGGCAGACTATTTTTTTTTCGATAAATTTTTAATATGTAATACGAAATTTTTTATCGTATACATTCCGAAACATTTTGTTATAAAAATCTTTCGATAATTGTATATAATAGAAAGAGGAGAGAAAATTGCCGGATATAAAATTAAATAATTTTTGGAAATTCTTTTCGTTACAGAAAATTATTGTATAAGTTCTAAATTGAAGAAAAAAAAAATTCTGGTGTTAAATTTTGTTATAAAAATTTATCGATAATATTGTCATTATAGAAAATACAGAAAAATTTTTACGATCAATTTTTATTATGCAAAATTTTCTAAATTTTTATTTATAACCTTTTTTCGATAAATTTTACAATAATTTTTTTTTAATAGTTTTTTATAGTGAAAAACCTGTAAATTTTTTCGATAAATCCTGCTATAAAAATTATTCGATAGTTTTTTTTATAGTATAGAAAATACCGATAAATTTTTAGAATGCAAAACATTTTGCAAAATTCTTATTTGCAGAAAATGTAAAATACTTTTTTAAATTTTTTTATTTTTTTTCTTTTTATAAGCTCCACAATAAAAGTTTTTTTTTAATAATTATTTTAGAATAGAAAATACAGTTTTGCCATAAATTTTTAAATATGCAAGATTCCTTATTAAATTTTCTGTTAAAACGACTTATTCAAATTTATTGAAAATAATTTTTTTTGATAAATTTTTCAAAATTTTTTTTGTCACTTTTTTATATCGATAACTTTTCATTTATAAAATACAAATTGAATAAGTTTTCACTAATAAAAGGTTTTCTGATAAATTATTCCCTGTAGTAAACTTTATAGTACTTTACTTTCATGAAAAAAATTTCCGATACATTTTTCTGTAAAAAACGATAACTTTTCATTTATTAGAAGAGTTCTCGATAAAGTAAAAAAGTAAAATTAATAACAACCTTTTATTTATGGGATAATTTTCAAATGTATTACTATTTATAAAAGATTTTTTGATAAATTATTCTTGTTAAAAAATTAATCGATAAATTTTGTCTATAAAAACTTAACGATAACTTTTCAGTTATAAAATAATTTTCGAAAAGTTTTCATTTACTACACTTTGATGATTTATTACTGGTAGAAAACATTAGGATGAATTTTAAAAACTCGATTCGATAAACGATAACTTTTCATTCATTTCATATTTCTCTCTTAGGACATTTTTTCTAAACATTTATACACAGAAAGAGATTTTCAAATTTTGAGTTTTAAATGCAGTGATATTTTTCTACCCTTCACTGTTCAATTGAAAAGTATGGATGAAATATGGGCAAAATGAAGGCAGCATTCAAAACTCTTGAGAAGAAAAAGCTTTTTTACCCTTTAAATGTTTTCTCTGCTTTCGCTAATATTTATGAAATAAAATGTAAACAAAAACACACACAACACATTTACACACATTAACACGCACACATTTTTGCTCTCAGTTACATACATAGATACATATGTATATGTGTAGGTGTCTGCATAAATGTGAAAACATTAGTCATGTGAGCATACATTTGTATGTGTGTGTGTGTAGCGTATAATGCAAGTTGAGTAGGCGTTGATAAAATTACTCAACACATCTCTAACTGCTCATTTCGTAAATGAAAGCAAAAGGATGGCAAAAAATGAACAACAACAGCAATAATAGAAATGGCAATAAATAAATAGGCCGACTAAACGCAAAGCTGATTTTTCACACTCAAACATATACACATGCAAACACACACGCACACTTAAATATGAATAATTAAAACACTCTTTAGTTTACACACTAACACTAATACGAGCACATTAATAAATGCCGCTTTAACTGTGTACTGTGTTGTGCTTAAAAACATATCATGAGGACTGCAAAGCAATGCGATGAGATGCGATGGCATTGTCATTGAGCATAACACAATAAACATATGCGTACTTAAGTGAGTGTGTGTGTGTGCGAGCTAGAGAGAATAGAGAGTTTCGTACTCGCTTGTGATAAACTACGTAATATTTGTGTGCAATTTATAATTTTTTTCTCTGTATTTTGTTCTTGTTTTTTATCTTTCTTTCTTTTCTCTTTTAAAATATTGCCTTGATAGCCAGCCTGTTGCATAATACAGATGCTGAGCATATTTCCTTTTTTCTTGTTACAATTTTTTTGTTTATTTGTAAAAATACTGTAATAAAAAAACTGTTGCATATTTAAGGGTGGTGGTTGGTTATTTATTCTGTGTATTTTGTTTTTAGTTTTTATCCCTTATTTAAAAGTCAAGTTCCTTAACATTTTTCCCTTTTTTATGAACATAAAAAAAGGACTCAAGAGAGCTTTTTTCTTCCTTTTTCTGTTGTTTGTTTGAAGGTGTAGGAGAGGGCGTGTGTATTGATTTTAATTAAATTTACATTTTAAAACATTACACTCCACCATATGCTTTAAAAAATAAAGAAAAAGAAGAAGAAAATTAAAGCAGAAATAATTTTAATTTTGAGGCACAACCACACCGCATAAACAAAGGAAGAGTGGGAAAGGTAAGGAACTCGAAGAAAATATGAAATGACAGTTTGCATTTTAATGCCTAATTACTTGGGCATGACTAAACAAAATAAAATGATTTAATTTTAGATTAACAAAACAGGAAATAAACAAAAAAATTTTTTTTTTAAATTATTGCCTACATTTAGGCGCTTAACAAAATAAATTCTTATACTACTAATCCTAATATTTCGAAAACGTTGTAAATATAAGGAATAATAGAAAATAAAAAAGAAGAGAAACCCAGAAATACAGATTTTAATTTAATTCTGCTTTTACTTGGCTTGATTAAATGTTTTGAAAAACACAATTCGAATTAATGCTTCTTCGGCAGCTTATAGATAATAGTTAGTGGTTTTTCTTTTAATTTTTTAAAATAAAAAGAAATTTTTATCCATTTTTTATATTTAAATTAGCGTTTGACTAAAAATTGTGTTCGGTTTATGCGCCAATCACATCAAATACGAAGCAATGCTTAGGCCCAAAGAATATTTGGCGCAGGTGTTGATGCGTTTGGTTGATCAAGTTTCATATGTAATTTCTTGTGCTTCAATTTGTCATAATAGAGCCAATCTTTGATAAGCAACTGTATTCGAAAATTGGAAAGTCTGATGTTTTTTGGGCATAAAAAAATCGTTATTGTTGACTCTATTTCGCTCAACGCCTAAATAAGAGATATAATTTCGAGAACAACACCACGAGTAATAATTTTTTTTGTCGAGCTTTAACAAATTTTAACCTTTTTGGGTTGAAATCAATTCTTACGGACTTTAAGGCGCAGGATATGGTCCCTACTCATAGTTTCGCGAAACGCAACATTGTGAGAAATGTTTGTTGTCATGTTTTGACAAGTTTTAACCCTTTTGAGTTGAAATCAATTCTTTATTAGTGGATTTCAATACACAGAGGAAGGTCCCTAGTCATGCTGAGCAGAAAGAAAGCTGTAGTTCGAAAAGAAGGAGGAAAATTAGAGTTATTTATTCAACATCATTTATCCAACATCCAAATCATGCTAAGGAGTTCACCAAACGGATACTGACAATGCGAGAGATTCTAAAAGCCTTAGGCAATTCACATGGTTTAGTGTAGTTTGAATTTTAAACAATCGCTGGATATGAAAGAGCTTTTGTGTGTGCACACTACTGTGTGACAATCTTGCAGAAATTGCTCAAAATTTTTTCATCGTTTCGTAAAACTAGACGAAACTCTCTCAATTAGACTGGGAATTGCTCCCATATCTCCTCTTTTCTACGGATTCAGCGCCGAGTGTGTATTTTTTGCTTCCAAACCTCAAGGAAGAGGGAACATCACTTAATAAAAAACCAAAATTTAATGAGATCGCCAAATTTTTATACATTTTGAAATGGAGAAAAATAAAAATTGCAGATACAAATCTACAGATCTTAGACGATTTTTTTTTATACAAAAGTCTGTGATCCAAGCACAACGTCATGAAGTTGTACTGCAACAAATTATATATTTTTTTTAAATTAATTTCTGTCAATATTTAAATGACATGTAAATAATACTTACAATTATTTGTTAAAAGCAAGACACAAAATTTAAAAAAGTTCACTCACCTGGAAGTAGACAAAAAAAAGGTAAAAAATTAGAAAAAAATTTCAAATTTAAGTTCAGTAAGAAAATTCTAAAAACAAATTATATTAAAAATTTTTTTTTACTCTAAAGTTAAACCTGGTGGCAGGCTAATTAATGCATTTAATATGGCAGTAAAATAATGAATTTACTGGAATTCAAATAAGAGTGGTAAAGAACACTGTTCTATAATACTCAATACTTTCTTTTAATACTCAAAATATTTCGCACACTTCAATAAAATTCAAATATTGTAATTTCTCCCTCTCCACTTACGTCTCTTCAAAACTATTCATTTCCTCTGCTCTTGCTCTGTCTCTTAATATACTCTGCTGTTAAAACTTTTTTTATACCTCTAATATTCGTTAAATAACCTTAACGCATTAAAATACTCTCTTCCCCTTCGCTTTTCTTTTTGTTTTCTCAATAATAAAACTAAAATTTAATAATTCACTCTAATAATAATCTCTTGTATATTCCTGTTCTATCATAATTAACTGTAAATAAAGCGAGACGACCACTATTTAAAGAAAAACATTAAAAATCATTTCGTAGCAAAAAGGAAAATCAAAAAAAAAAAAAAATACAAGACTGCAGAAATACAATGGAAATAAAAGAAGAAAAACTTTAAACCATAAACTACAAGAGAAGATACCACCAAGCAACCAAGCAACCAACCAACTAACCATTCATTAAAATCATAAATAGGAGAAAGAGTACAACTAACAACGACAAAAATGAGAGTAACAACAAAGGCAACAAAAACCCATACAACCAATATACAAGGACAGGACGGACATGGCCATATAATACAACACAGGGCATTATTGAATTTTTTTGTTTTTGTTTTTTTATTTATTTTCAAGTACACAAAACAAGAAAATTTTGGCAAAACAAAACAAACTCCCGCTCTCCCTCTGCTTCTCCATAACTATTAAATACAACAATAAATAAATAAATGATACAGCAAACCACACTTACACACAGCCATCCATGCAATCAAGCAGCATACCAAGTGGTGTGACGAAATTACACAACACAACTAACATTGTAACTGTATTACTTCAGTAAAGAAAAGAAAAATATAACTGAGAGTTAAGAGAAGAGAAATGGAAGGAGCGTGTATACAAACAACAGGAGTATAATTGTTGTTGTTATACGAGTATTTCGTTCATTATTTATTATTTTTGTCTACAACTGAAGAGCACCGCAGCAACACTATAGCAAACACAGTAGTAGTACTAGCCAAAAACCCGTTGTGCTTCGCTATATGCTTCAGTAATTTATTTGAAAAGAAATTATCACGTGAAATAAAATAAAAAATTTTAGAATTTTTTTTATTGAAAGTGAGTGGAATTTTAGCCATTTCTGCTTCATAAAATATATTTCTTTCGTGTCAAAATGAATTCATAATTTATTTCTCTAAATACATCATGATATCCTTTCTGCAAGAACTACCGAAGTGTTCTTGAAAATGTCTTCATATAAATCGAGAGCAGTGACTATCGATACCAAAAACAATAAACTTGGGAAAAAATGTACCGTTGCCGCCAGCGAACAACAGATTTGAGAAAGCTTTCAAGGCAATTTTATTATACTCTCAAAGCCTTTAGCGGAAGATTACTGAGAGAGAGAGAGTCGACGAAGGAATATTTGTTTATATTTAGTTTTGAAAATAAATTCCGCAGTCCAATCTGCTGAAAAAATATTTCTTCGGCGACTTCCTCTCACCAGATTTCTGGCAAAAACTCTGAGAGTAAATAAACTTGCAATGAAGTTTCTTTTCTTTAAATTGTATAAAATTAACACACACAACGTAAGTGGTGCGAGAAACTAAGCTGTAATCCGGACTAAAGGGTTGTAATGACCAATTATGTATGTATGTATGTAATCTCAAATGCTAATGCGTGATAAAGCGAGTCATTCTACCTAATGCCTGGCCCTCTCAAAACGCATTTAGCAAGTAAAGCAATGAAGTAGAAAGCCCTTAAAAAGGTTTAGAAACCTGTAGGCACTGATGTAATCATTTATGGATTTAAAACAATGAAACAAACAAACAAACACTCAGACAGACATTCACTTTTACATACGTACATATATAAGATCTGGACAATAATATTTTCGGGCTATAATGATGGTTTGTGCAGATAATACAGTGCCGTACTGTATTGCTAGATTTTAATTCCTTTTGGGTTTTATTTTAAGAAGATTCTGTGTAACTTTGTTCGTGTGGGTGTGTGTGTGTGTGTATGATTATCTAATCAGATTTGATTATTCGTTATTAAAAACGAATGTGAAATAATTATAAATAATTGTCAGTATTTTTGTAGTTGTTGTTGTTGTTATTTCTGTTTGGCTCATTGTAAATAATTATCTCTCTGGTAAAGGCAGACCAAAAACAGAAAAAGAGTACGAAAATCTAAAGATAAATGAACGAATGAAATGAATTGTTAATAAAGTTTTGTTTCTGTTGTTGTTTAACGTTAATAAAGTTTGTTTGTTGTTTATTTCTTCTTCTTCTTTTCTGTCATTGTACAATGCTCGCTTATAAATGAAATGAAATTATAAATATTTGCGCCCTAAAGCATGCAACAGCAAATGAAACAAAAACGAGAGAGAAAGAGAGAAAGAGAGAGAAAGAGAGAGAGAGAGTGAGAGAGAGGAAGGAAAACATGGCCAAAAACTTTTGTTAATGACAGTTAAAAAAAATGATGAATGATGAGAGTTTTTGTTTTTCTTCTCTTTCTCGTTCTTTGTTGAGACAACAAAAAAAAAAAAGTTTTTGTGACTTTTAAAATGGAATTGATGAGGTTTGAAGTTTAATTTTAAAGAAACATGAAAATTTTACAACAAAAAAATTTATCATCCAAAATCAGGGGGAAGGATCCCTACACTGGCATTCGTATTAGAGCTTATGACCATATGATGGTCATTACAACCCTTGAGTCAGGTTTACCACCTAGATTCTTGCGACACCTATTCGCAGCAAGATCGTGCTCTGACGGAGCTTCCTTCTCTTGGATTCGAAATTGAATTATTGATAGTCAGCCTGAGCCACATATAAGACTTGCTGCGCTATTCTATAGCTGCTGACGTAAGCTAACCTCAAGGCAGCGTTGCGAAAGCTACACGTTCTACCTGATACTCATGCACACCTGGAATCAAGTGTTTTTTTTTTTAGAGAGAAGCACCGCAATCATCTTCAATGTGGCAGGCTTGAACATATTGTTTTTTTCCTTGTACTCTCGCTAAAGGTCAAAATTTAAGAAAACCATAAGTTAGAAACCCGTAAGGATTTACTGCCACCTGTTACATAAAGTTTTGTAATTAATTTACTGTGTTTTAACAATAATTTCTTATTTCTGGCAGTTGGTATTGCAACACACACACACATACAATCTAAATTGTAAACATAATTACAACATAACTTTAGGCGTAAGGAAATATAATGCTTGAATAAAAACTGCTTATTTGGCTAATACAATAAATTGTTGGTAAGAGTTGTTGCCTTATTAGAGAAGAAGAAAAAAGTTTGCTTTTCGCCTAAAAATTCCAAAAGTCATGTTTAACTTTCTACTTATGGGAGAAACTTTTTTTATTTTAAAGACAGAACTCCTGTAAATATGCAACAAAAATTATGTTTATTCTTTATATTATCTTGAAAAGTTCACTACCCCAGAGAATTGAGCATGACGATGTGTTATATTCGTGTGAAGCATACTCAGGCAGTCACACAAAGTCAAGGCAAATGCCAAAGCATTTAGAGATGCAATCAAATGTAAATGAATTTCTCTTCAAAATTTCATATTTTTCCCCCATCATCCAACAGGTAAAAAGGAATGTTTTTTTGAATTTTTTTAATGCCTAAGTACTTGGAAATTTATTTTCAATTCTTTGAAATTTTTTGTCTCATCTAAATGTTTAGTTCTCCTGTTTTGCTCATGAGATAATCATTTTTCATTTGAATTTCATGAAATATTTAGAATTTTAATAATTTGTTCGTTTTGTTTAATTTTGGCTTTTAAAAGAAATGAAAATAGGCCAGCTTGTAGGGGAAAATAATCATTCTGGTTACACGAAGGCTGACAAAATCTCTGTCAGGGTAATTGCGCTGCAAATTAAGTTTTTGATTTTCTTGGTAAGCTTCCATTAAAGAGATTATGAAAAAACTGCCTAAAAGTAGGCAACATATGATAGATATACAGTGAGCGTCATAAGTGAGTAAACACCCACTATAATTTTAAATTTTTTATTATGTTCTTAAGTATAAAAAAATTCCCTTATCATGAATTGTTTTTTGTTTTAACATTTTAAACGTTTTTATATTTGGAAATTTCTTCGACTATTTACTTTTATTTACTATATTTATTTTTCTCGCTATCCTAAGAAAATGAATTATTTCAGTGATTTTTACTCACATTTGACGCTCACTGTATGTCGCTTATGCTACAAAAAATTTTACGTTGTACTATTAGGTGTAGTCTCAGGCCTCTAAGTATTTTAATGCGAGCTTTCTGGAACTCGCTTAAAGTTCTCAGGAGCACAAGTGGTCGCCAAAAGTCACTTACTAAGTTATTAAACATTAGAATTCGTTCATGTTCGAACGAGTTAAATTTTTCTTTCGAACCCAAATTCAACATCGTATCAATAAAAACCGAATAAACGATCGAGAGGCCATCAGCCCTAAAGAATGTTGTGATAATTCTGTGGTGAGATAATCCCCTACTTCTCCAATCTAATATCTGCATCGAATAACGAACAACGAGCAACGATGTTAAACTGTAGAGGAGGTAATTTTAGGCCGCTAGTAAGCTCGAAACAATTTATAATTATCACATAAAGCAAGTCAAGGTCATCTACTACCCCATTGAACAGTAAAATTTATTAATCGCTCAACGATTTTGAAGATCTCTAGAAACCGATAGAGCCCTATAACATTAATAAACAAGGACTAGACTACTATAAAAGGCTCAACATCCTTAACTTTACATAGCCATAAAGAATACAGTATAATCGCAGAAGGAATGAGCAAACTCGTCTTTACTATGACAAGTAGTAAATGCACTGTAGGCCACAAAGGACGGCCTTATGAGTCAATGACCAGCCCTGCATTCATAGATGACTTTCCTGCGCCTGCAAAGCGTAAATGCCTTTGTTTTACGTTCAAAAAAAGCCGGAAGTATGACGATGATTGAATAATGGCTTCAACCTTAAAATACTAAAGCGTTATCCATTTAGTGGCTTGAAAACTACGGTCTGGCAGCTTTGCTGTCAGATGTTCAATATTTTTCATCTGAAGTGTTATTTATTCAGTGAAGACACTTAAAAAATTTACGAAGACATTATAGTCATCATAATCAATCCACTGTGCAAAACATTGGCAGCATTGCATTGAAATTTCAAGATAACAGAAGGCCTGCGTATTAGAGCTGTGCACACACTGCCGAAATTGTAGCTTCTGTTAGAGAAATTGTGGCGGATAAATCGAAAATGTCTCTGCCAAACCGATCTCACTAATTGAACCTATCTTGCCACCCATGAAGGAGTACTTTGCATTTGCATTTGCACGTTAATCCATATTAAATCAAACTCACGGAACAATTAAAGCCGGTCGAACATTTACAACGCCATAGACATGCTAATTAAGAGTTCTACAGCAACAGGCTTTCAATGAAGCTCATTTGAGCCTCGGTGATGACATGAAAAAATAAAATTGTCACAGGTGGAGCTCGCAAAATCCAAAAGTGATTGTAGAAGAACAATGACACTTAGAAAAAGTGGCCCTCGGAGAATTGTTACCATTTCTGTTAGGTCTGATATTGAAGACGATGTATCAAATGACATACATGTGTGTAGGTTAGGTTAGGTCGAAGTCGTAGCTTTTATTATCAAAGCTCACTTGAGCACGCATAGCAGTCCATTGTAACGCCACAGGAAGGCATGCGCTTACATCAAAACAGTGCAACAAATTCCAGAAAGAGACGTTTCTGCTTTTCTTGCATCTACGTTTAACAGATTATTGCCTAACGTTTGAGCATTTGAAAATCAACGGTCCGTCATGTTATCACCGAGATCATGCCTGTAATGCCCGCAAAATTGGTCAAGTACTGCAACCCATCCAGAGACGGTCATTTCAATGATCAGGTATTGTGTATACCATGGCAAGGTCCAGATTAAGAAAGAAAAAAAAAAAAAGAAAAACAATTCATCGATTCATTCATTCACAGAGCGAAAACTGCCTAATAAAATCAAGAAGATTTTCTCTACGAAACGTTTTTGGAGTGAGGGGTATTACAGCAGAAAGAAACGAAGATTTTTTCATAGAGATTTCTTATTATTTTTATGTGATAAATCTTTTTAAATTGTTCAAGACGTAAAACACATACATTTAAGAAGAAAACTTGTTATTTACCATTTTTTTACTCAAATTCCGTCATTTTTGCCACCAAAAATACAATCCATAGAAAACAACTTATTGATTCTATTGTGTTTTCCTCTAAATTGTATTAAACAAGAATTTCTTATTAATTTCATTGGGCTACCTAATCAATTTTTTCAAAAAGGTTTTTCTTATAGATTTCATTAGGCTACTTAATAATTTTTTCTTAAGGAGTATTCCTTATTGATTTCATTAGGTTTCTATTTGATCATGTGTAAATTATCTTATTAATGTTTTAATAAGAATATCTTCTTGATTATATTAGCTGGCTTGTTAAAACAAGTGAACAAGTGGCAAGTAAAGTAGTGGAAAAAAGTAATAAAAATATTCCTTCTTAAAAAAACAAAGTAAACTTAAAAAAAAATTTAATTGTTTTAATTTCAAAAAAAAAAGTGTTTTAAAAATAAACAAATAAAATTTTGAGTAATGACCCTGGGAGCTCCGTGATGAAACGTGCAATATTCTTTTAAGTTTTGGAATTACATCAACAAACATATTAAAAAATGGAAATCGAAGACGTTGAAAATTTATTCAAAAAGGTGGACTAAAAATATACTGGGGAGTTGATTTAATTCAAAGCAGGACTAAGGGAATGGAGAAGAAATATTGTTCGTGCGAAATCAGTATTAATAAATCAAATATTAAATTAGTTTCTAAGTAAATATATCAATAAAAAATCTATAATAATATCAGGCAAAATCAAGAAGTATTATTTATAAAAATAAAGGGATGATAGTCTTATAAAATTAAGAAGAAAATCTTTTTGAAAAAAAAAAAAAAAAAAAAAAAAAAAAAAAAAAAAAAGAGGGCCTAATAAAATCAAGAAGGAAACCTTTTTGAAAAAACAAAAAGAAAGCTTAATAAAATTAAGGAGAAAACCTTTTTAAAAAAAATCAAGAAGACTATCTTAGTAAAATCCCTAAGTTTTCTTCTTGATTTTTTCAAAAAGGTTTTCCTTATAAAAATAATAAGAATCTCTTCTTGAAAAAAAAAAACCATAGAGAAATCTTATAAACTTTGTTCTAATTTACTATGTATTTATTAGGTTCAGTTTTCTCTGTGTTCGTGGCTTTATAAAATTGATAAACGAAGAACCCTTTAAGCCTTAAACCCTGTTTAAGATTTGATGACCTCTCTCTCTCTCTCTGTCTCTAAATCCTTGATTAATAACACATGAACAGCAATATTTAACAAATAAGTCTTCTTCGTATTTATTGTTCACTCTCTCTCTCTCTTTGTCGTTGTTATCTTTTTTAAATCGCTTTTAAAAACTTTGCAAATTCCGTTTTATTACTCATAATACACGATTAATTTTTCTAATCCGATTTTAAAACCGTGTTATTTCCGTGTTTTTAAGATGATTTTCATATTTTTCTTCGAAATCTGCTTTTCTTCCTTTACTATTTAATTCTCTCCATCTCTCTCTCACACAATAATCGTTTTGTTTTTATTGTGGTTGATGATGATATTTTTTTTAAATTTTTTTTCATATTGTTTGTGCCAATGACAGCCAAGGTTGAGTTGAAGGCTAATTGTTATTCTCTTACATCTTCTCTACCTCTGTTACAGAGGCTTCCCACACTCACTCACTCACACAATTTCCCACTAACTGGCTCTTCTTCTTTGTAATCTCTTTTATTTTATTTATTTATTTTTGTTATATTGTTGTTGTTGTACTTTTTTTTGCTCTTGCATAGTCACCAATTGTTTTTCAGTATTTTTGTAATTTATCCTAGAAATTCTTGTGTTTACTGGTTATGGTTGAGAGAGAGAGAGAGTACACCGTTACTCTGCATTATGGCTGCTGTATTGTAACAGACAGTGTATGTGTGATTACTGGGAACATTTGCAAGTTGATACTGGTAATGATAATGAAGGTTCTATTTCCAATGCTTTTCTGCTGCTTTTATGTGTGTTAAACACAAGGACATAATTTTCTCCTTCTCTCTCCCCGCTCTCTCTTGCTCCTTATTATTTATTTTAATTTTATTTATAATAAAACAGTCTCCCATTTTTTGTTTTTTATTTTTTGTAGTAAAGTGATGTAATTTTTATGTGATGAAATTAAAATTCAATTCAATTTTTCAAGCTTAAAAGAAACACAGTAACATGAATAAAAATTACAAATAATTTGATGTTCTTAATCAAGGAAAACCTTGGTAACACAGCTGGTTTAATCGATTGATTTGAAAATTTCAAAGGGATTTTTTTTTTGTAAATTTTGTCTTAAATTTTTGTGGTTATTTAATTAAATTATTAACAGCCAAATGATTTATATGCTGCTCCTGCATCATAGACAATTATTAAACAAATTAATTTATTAAGTCTTTACAAAAAGCAATCAATAACAACAACAATTAGGGAGGGAAAAGCATTAGCAGCTGCAATCCCAAATAAATAAAAATAAAATGAGAAAAAAAAGAAAAAAATATCCTGAGAGATTAATTTGAACACAATATATTAATCAAAGTGGGTAATTAATAAAGGAAAAAACAAAAAAAAAAAAACAATAACAAAAAAATCTCAAGAACACAAGAGAAAATTACAGGAAAAAAAGAAACGATTGGTATGCCACCCTAATCTGGAATGTACACTGTACTACAAAGGATCTCCACAAATTATAGAAACAACTGCAAAGGGTTTAGCGAAGTCGTGGTAGTCTGGTAGTCAGCTAGTCCGTGGCCTATTACATCCCAAGTCAGACATGTCCAACAAAACGAAATATGAGAAAATATTTCTGCTGATTTCTGGCAAAAATTCCGAGTGAGATTAATTTGAAACGAAATATAAGAAAATATTTTTGTCGGTGACTTCTTTTCAGCTAATTTCTGGCAAAAATTCCGAGTGTAAATAAAATTACCATGAAAAGCTTCCCAATAAATCTGCCGTTCGATTATGTATGTATGGTTTAAGGTTAAGCAAATGGTTTGTGTCTTTAATACTTTTATGGCATGTTGGATAGGAAAAATCCGTTTCTTATTGTCTATTGTTATTAAAAGAAAGAGGATCAAGTTACTGTACTTTAATAGGTAGATCACTAGCTTATTAGACAAAATCCTGTGGTTCAAACCACAGCTTAGAATCACAAAATATGAGAAATAAAATATTTCAATCGCCCACTTTCTCATCTCGGCCTTCTGGCAAAATTTTTAATAGTAAAATAAAATTGCTATAAAAAGTCTTTGTCGCTCATAATCGACTTAAATCTATAGGTCACGCCTGCTTAAATTGACATCCACTTGAAACTTGAGTGGCATGATAAGCTCCTGAGTTGAGCTCCTAACTAAAAGGGTTGTAATGATCAACTAAGTAAAGTAAGTATCAATAACCGCTCTTTGAAGCTTATTTCGAATATATTTAATGCATTTTGACGTTTGAGGGATGGTCGACGCTATTCAGAAAACGAAAACATATCAGGTTCCTCAGCTTTACACCGAATGTAATAATCCAAACAGATTCACTGACGTTTGTTGTTCCTAGCCAACGATAAACAGCAATCAAAGTCCCGTGGGATATGATCCAATGCATCAATCCATATGCTGCTTAGTGCGAAAGAGCAAAAAGAATTAAAAAACACGGAATTTTTGGAAGAAAAATTGTAATATTACGACCAGCCGAAAACCGAATATTCAAGACGCCAGGGACAGCCATTTATCCAAAATATAAGCTGTAAGAAACTACTTAATTTAGCTGAAGCAGATACTAGATTACTACCTTAGTCGGTCATTACAACCCTTTAGTTAGAATTGCAACCTAGCTTCTCCGATCACCCATGTTGTGTGCGTTCTTTTTACCCATGAGTGGCGGTAAAGTTTAAGTTTTTTCTTGGCAATTTTAATTTACACTCAGAGTTTTTGCCAGAAATCTGCAGAGATGAAGTCGTCGAAGAATTATTTTTTTATAAAGGGTGTTTTTTATAGAGGTATAGAACTTTAAGTTGGCATTACTTTTCAAGATGGCGACCGATTTAACAGCTGTCAAGTGATTTATTCCTAGTTTGGTTTGGCAATTCATCATGAATAGACTCACGCCTGAACAACGCTTGCAAATAGTGCAATTTTATTTCGAAAATAATGGTTCTGTGCGGAAAACGTATTGCACACTACGTCCATCATTATCGTCGACAAAATCGTCTATCAGAGCAGTTAATTCGATTAACCATGGAACGTTTTCGCACCACGTTTACTCTTATTGATAACTCGCATCCCCAGAGACACTGTACGGTGCGTACAGAAGAAGCTATTGCTGCTGTAGAGCGTAGCATTGAGGAAGACCCGAATGAGTCCATCCGCCATCGAGCACAGGAATTGGATCTGTGTCCATCCACTTTATGGATGATTTTGCGGAAGGATCTTGGTTTGCGTGCTTACAAAATCCAACTCGTGCAAGATTTGAAGCCAAACGAGTCTATGCGGTAAAGCCACAAACGCTTGACCATTCGGAAGACAACATTCGCCGTATTATTGCTGATATACGGCCACAAATGATGGAAAAAGTCATCGAAAATTGGACGTCCAGATTGGACTACATCCGCGCCAGCCGTGGCGGTCATATGCCACAAATCATATTTAAAATGTAATGCCACAAAATTATCGTTCGGATAAATAAAATTCATGTCAATCGAATAATCCATCGTTGTTTTATTCCAACTTAAAGTTCTATACCTCTACAAAAAACACCCTTTATTTTCGTTTTGATGTCTGACATGGGGTTTGAACCGAGGCCTCTCTTCTAATAAGTCTACACACTGCCTACTAGACTACGACGATTTCTTTTTGGCGTAAGGGATCTTATTGCCAGAGAAGTGGGTAAAAACTAAAAAAATTAGGACGTGAAACAGTTTTTCAACTACCACACCATACACAAGACAAGTTCGATGCCTAAGTAGCCGATCAAGAATAAAAAAATCAACAACAAATTCGACAAAAGCTTCCTTTGTTAGCTCGGATACACTTTTCACAACAACATTCAATAGATTTGAATACGTGTTAAAAAAAAATAAGAATTTCAGCGATACAATCAATAAAATTACACACAAAGAAATGGCAACAACAACAACAATAACAATTCGGTAAAAAAAGAAACCCCAAATGTGAATTACTTTCTTTGGTAGGCATAAAATAACCACACAGTTTCCCAAGTATTTTTCGTGATTATTTAACGAAAACAAGAATTTACACATACACCCACATTCACACACACACTCATTCAAACAATTACTCAATGTTATATGCTCTCCTCTCTGTGCCTGTCTTTTGCTCTCGTCTACATTTCCATACATTTTTGTTTATTTTCTTTAACACACACATCCTGTGTTGGTTTTAGTGTTGGTGTTGGTGTCGGTGTCTGTGGCTGTATGTTTTTCTTTTAACACAATGCCAGTGGAGTGTGTGTGCTTGTGTTGCGATCGTATATTTATTTATTTTTATGGTTTCTACGCCTCATTAAAATATATGTATGTGTAGGTGTGCGTAAATATGTGTCAATTAGTTATTTACTGTTAAACATAACGTCAATGGTGGTGGTAATGATCCAAATAAGCCATATTAAGATAAGACACGATATTCACACACTCACACAATGACAAAAAAAAAAATGCCACAACATATTGAGCGTGTATTTTATTTCATATTTTCTTTCATATACACACGTACGCTCTGTCACCCATACCAATACATACAGAGAGGTTCACCTATTTTGACTTAAAAAATTTGTTTTTTTTTTATCGAGTAACCCAGCCAGCCATAAGACAGCATCTAGAAAATCTGCTTCAATATGATCAAATATGTAGCATAAACAGATAAAAATGGAGACGTATACTAGTAATTACAGTGTTGAGTAAAAGTATGTTAACAATTTGAAAATTTTCATGTTTAAACGGTGGATTTTAACACGTTGACTGCCGCGGCAATTTTCAGAAAACTTGCCAATAAACGACAATTTGATTTTTTCACATTAGTGAGTACGAGATAAATCGTAGTTTGGCGCCCTAGAAGGGGACGCAAGTTATCTCGTAGTCGGCAGTCAACGTGTTAAAGTCTCAAATTTAACCTCATTTCAGAAATGATAAGCTTACATATGACAGTCTTCCTGTTAATTCTCATGAAATTTATCACAATTATAGCGTGAGCACTGTAGTCGTTAAAACGTTGCAATATTAGACTCGAGCAATTCCTGTTCGAATACGGGAGAATACCAATGAAGTTTTGTAATTATTATGAAACCAGCCAGCAAAACTTTATTGCAATGAGCAGAGTGCACGCCCCCTTAAGCTCAGTACAATAACTCTATCGATTTTCGTAGAGCACATTAGTTCTAGACAACGACAAATGGCAACTCTATCATTCTAGGATCTGTCGTAGTACACCAAACTCTTCTAATTTGGTAAATAAAACTGAAACAATGCAATGATTTTTACCATGGGGAATGAAAAAGAGGAATAAAAAAACTTTATGATCTGTAAAGTATAAATTTAACATCAAGACGGGCAGTATAAGTCTCCTTTTGCTTACCACCTACAAATAATTCCTTAAGCTAATACCTGCAGACGTTGAGATGTACATGAATATTTCTTGTGTTAGCTATTGTGCCCTCTATCACAAGCGAGCATACACAACGGTATGTGTGTGAAAAGAAATTCGAATTTAAGTGGCAAAGACAACAACAAAAAATGTTCAACAGAGCAATGTTAAGTATTTAACAAAAGATACAAAAGAGGATACTTAGTATTTTTCTCACTTTCCTTGCTAAGCAGGAGGCTGATCTAATATGCTAGAATAATAGGGTTGCCACCTACCATTGCTAAGAAACATCAACATCTTTGGCAATATATATATAGGATTGTTGTATGAGATGTAATGATGATTTTGGTTGGATTAGTAACTGCCACTAGTGTCGTGTGATATCAACACATAACTCAAACCGGAAAAGGCAGTTTTTAACTCAAATACAGTTCGTTTAAAAGCAAGCTAACAGCTCACATCATCTTAATAACCACTAAATGTTCTGTGAAAACAGCTCCCTAAACAACCAAAGCGGTGATATTTAAGAGTTGGACAACCGCAAAATAAGTAATCAATCCTCTGCCCGGTAAGTAGAGTGTTCAGTTCCCTGTGCGTCATCAGCTTCCTATGCAGTGTCTTATAATCTACACTAGAACATCTGATATCATGTCCAAGATTGCAATAGACCTTCATCTGTAATTTGCACAAATCAGATCCTCCTGTATACTAACTACTACTCATTTTTAAGAGATGGCGTTGCTTGATAATATTTTGTAGTATTTAACGTTATTTTTTTCGAATTTTCACAGAACTTCTAAAGGGATTATTTGGAGGTGTATGAAGCCCGCTCATTTCATTTCGAAGCAACCGCGATGAAACGATTTTTTCTATCTTCTGACGGTATTCGAAAGTAAATCACATTTTACTGAATCGCCCACATAAGTTTACATATTCGATATGACATGCCTTTATTATCAAAGAAATTATTGCGTGGATATTTGCAGCTATCGATATGTTATCGATAAAATAAATCTTACATGCTTCAATTCACTTTTTTTTTGTTGCAACTCTTTTCTAAGCAATCTACTTCAAAAAAATCTTTACCTATAATAACTTTAAATACCAGCTTAATTTAAAAAAAACTTTCCCACTAAACACTGTTGCCAAGTAATACACAAATTTTCTTAGAACAACAAATAGTTTAAGTAAGACAGTTTGTTTGTGTATGTGCATATATGTATGTATGTATGCTTTAAATCCATCCCAAGCCAGTGAAGTATGAACGAACGATGCTTTTGAAAAAGAAAAATCCGTTTTCATCACTTTATAAACGATTTTAAAATTCTTTTAAGGCTTAAACGACGATACGCTAAAGAAATCCTCACATTATAGTCACTCTTCTTTCACTGTGTATCCGTTTCTATAACGATTTTCTCACACCCAACACACCCATACTTACACACACAGTACACACTGACACGTGCAAAGGAGCACGCACATAGAAGAGAAAGAGAACATAAACGTGTGTATGAATATTAGAGAGGGATTCATAAAGGACTTGTTTTTTTTTTTGGTGATAATTTTTGTGTGTGTACATACTTTAAGGCGTAATGCGTATATCATTAGCATTTTTATTGATAGATAATAACCCAGTGAACAATTATTAAAGCAATTCAAAATAAAATAAAAAATTGGCAATGATCGCAAAGCAGAAAACTGACAATTGAAATGAAATTAGTCTCTTAGCTTCGACCATATTTTCGAAATAAAATCACACAAAGCTTTTACTTTTCTGAACTACGTGTTTGGTAATACCCAGCTTTAGTAATATAAGAAGCAAGCTAGGCAGAAAACTATATAATCGAGGCGAAACAGTGTGAAAGTGCGGACTGGCGATGCTGCATAGATCTACTTGCATGCCTTTTCGATCGTTTAAGGAACATTAAGGAGTCATAAAGGATCTCTTCAGCCTCTTGTTTGTCTTGTTTCAGCTGATTGCTTGACTGCAGCAAGTCCTAGACTAATTTGCAAATACCGCACACTGTGTTGAAGTACATATTAGTTGTAGGGCCGTTGCATTGGGTATAGGGTTGAAAAACTTTGCTTATGGAGACCAATGCGAGCTGTTGTCTGACCTTTCAATGATATTCTTGGCTAGTATTGTGCTCTTCTTCAGTCTCAGAAGAGCTTTCAGGATGAATCATTAGAAATGGAATTGAAGCCTTCTAATTTTAAATCATGTTTCCTTGATTTTGACGTGAATTTTCAGTGTTTGAAATCACTCGCCAGCGTAGTGTCTCTTCCTTATTTCCTTGTTTATTTGGCCTTAACTAGTCGTTTGTCATACTTTGGTCTGCCCCACATGCGTATGCGCCAGTTGATCACACCAAATAATAAGAAAGCCTTCTCAATATAGTCTTTTCAACGCTTATCAGATCGTCGTCTATGCCGATTTCCACTGATCCCCGTCTCGCTAGAACACACTCTTCCATCCGAACGACTTGGGCGAGTCAGATTAGCCGGATTGAAGAGTTCGTATAACCTTTTGTTGCTTTGAATACGAAAATCATCGCCATGCGTAGATTGTGTAGAACTATTCTCTCGAATACGCCTATGACAACAACAAAGAGAAGAGCAAACCGCAGAACATCTTTTGTGTTATTGTCCGGCGTTTGAAGATCCAGAATTTAATGGAAAAAAATGTCTAGCCAATAAGACTCTCGGGATGGTTGATAATGCCAACCAGGAGCTGCAGTAATTATATGAGAGAATAGCTATTATCGGCGTGACAACGGGGCCTTGTAGGACCCACCAAGTAAGCTGTACCCTTTGAGGCGCCTACCCGTTAACTCTAACCAAACTAAAGAGGTTCATGACTTGTCTAAAACCTCGCAATGTATCAAAGGCTGCGGTAAGCTGAATGGTTTGTACCAAGAGAGAGCTGTAGCTTACTAGCTTCATAAGCAATACTGAACTCGAACAATTCGTATAAAACGCGATCCCTTATCAAGCTATCGACTTCAGCCTTATACATACATAACATACATACATACAAATATAATTGTTCATTACAACTCTTCAGTCAAGACTACGACCTTAGCTTCTCACACCACTTACGTTGTGTGTGTTAATTTTATACACGAGTGGCGGAACCTAGAGTTTAAAGTCGACTCCGAACGTATGAATTTTGAGAATTCTCTCTTATAGTCGACAAAACTGTGAAGCGTTTCGTTTGTTTGGGTTTCAAAGGTCTTCTCCAAGATTTAGCATATTGATGGAACACCCGTTCGATGGAACACCGAATTGATGCATTGGTGACTGGCTTCAGTCGCTCACACAATACGCTCGTAGCCGGCTTCCACTGTGTTTAATAAGAAATTTCATAACAAAACTCGATAAAAATCAAGAACTTTTTAGCTTTATTCTACAAAGAATATTGTTTTGTGATGTATCCTTAACTTAGGTTCAGTTCTTTCCAATACCAAAAGCATTTTATTCATTACATTTATGGTTTACTGGGTTATTGTTATAAAAACCGCTTTTTTTCTTTGTATTTGTATGCGTATACAAAAATTTAAAACGATGTGTTGTGTTGACAAAACAATAAACAAGGAAAGAAAAAGAAAATCAACTTGAAAATAGCAACAACAACAACAACAATAAATCGGTATAAAGAGTGATAACAACCTTATTATATTGCCATACAAGTAGATTTTTTGTTTATTGTATGAAAACATGTACATATTATAACAATAACGGTGTATACTACTATTGTCTCACAGAGAGCCCTAAATCTCTTTGTTATTAATTCTCTTCTTAATAATCTGTTATGCGAGGCAATAAAGGCAGAAATGTGGGCGAACGACAGAGAGAGGGAAACATTGCCTTTAAATAGCACTAACGACGTTTAATTTGTGTGCCTACAACATATTAAAAAAACAACATCGCTTTGGAGTTGTACAAAAACAAAAACATAAAAGAGAGAAAGCACAGAAAAATACTGTGGTACACTTTGCTCAATGAGTATAATTATAGTGTTGTTTGTAAATTAAAGACACTGTGACGAAACAAAGAGCGAGAGAGAGGGAGAGAGCAGATATAACAATTAAATGAAAACAAAACAAAACAAAACAACAACAAAACAAAAAAAACTGTGTGGGTATCACAATCATTAAGAGAATATGATGAACATAAAATTGCTTTTAAAAATTTGCAAAAAAGGAGAACAAAAACAACAACAACAATTATGTATGTTGTAGGTGTTGATGTGTTGCTGTTATTTGTGTTGTTGTTGCTATTGCTCTTGCTTTGTAAGAATAAACCCAACAAGAATGTATGACGACAATAGTTCTTTGTTTTTTTTTTGGCTTTGGACATCTTATACTCTTTCGCTCTCTCTTCATTAGAGCCACTCACTCACTCACTCACCTAGCATACCACCATTGAAGCATAAATTTTATTGTTACTGACATTTGACATGTGAATGAAAATGTGAATGATTTTCGTTTGTTTTTACATTTCAATTGATTTGAAAATCATTTGATTGTATTTTTTGTGTTTGTTTTTCTCTTGAAAAATTAATTATTCAATGCAAATGAGAAGGAATGAGAAGAGAGAGCATCAATTAGGAGAATTGATTTTTGAATTCTTAACAAAAGGAATTCATTAATGACAGGTGATAGATGCACAGGATGGATGGCAATGAAGTAACTGTGCTACAGTGCTACTATGCTGCTGTATTTATGTAAGTCCTTCAGAAGTGAAGTGATAAGTGTTTCCACAAGTAATAGACCTGTTGGAATACATTTAAAAATTATGGAAGGACATGCAAACACACACATACATACGCACTGAATTTATTTGATATGTTCTTTGAAAACTACACTGTACAGCGCCGAAAAAAAAAAGAAAAAACCAGCAGGACTTCTTTTATTAAAAAATACCCGTTTCTCTTTGTTTGCTTGTTTGCTTAATTGGCAATTACAACCCTTTAGTGAGGATTACAATCTGGCTCCTAACACCACCAATGCTTTATGGGGGATTTAAGATCAAGTTTAAAATCAACTCCGAGTGACAGATTTATTAGAGAAACTTTTCATGGCAATTTTATTTACTATCATTTACATTTCCTAGAAGACTACTGAGAGGAAGTCGGCGAAAGAAATATTTTTGGTTTTGTTTCAAATGTTTGAGAGGGAGATTGACTTACAGGCTCGCGTCTAATAAGTCAACACACTACCCACTACCAAAGAATATGGATATAAAGAATGCGCATCATGTAGAAGTAAAATTTCTTATGGCGGGTCGTAACATCACGACCCGCTCTCACCAAATTTTTTTTAAAATCATTTCTGGGTGAGAGGAGAGGAAGACCGAAGGAAAACGAACACAAACAAAGAGCGTAACAATGTGTTGCTCTCATCGTACGTATGTACATGTGTATGTATTCTTGTGTTTTTTGATTTAGTTGTCGATCAGACTGCGACAAGAATACATGTGCTGCGGATGCTTTATCATTTTATTTCAGAATAACACTCGAAGAATACTTTGTGTTAAAAATGTAATGCTGGGCGTAGTTTATTTTTTATTTTGTCTCATAGTATATTTTTTTTAAATGCTTTGTAATGCTCGTTCTTTTTTTTTTTTTTTAATAAAAAATGGTTTTTTAATCTTTTTATTTTTATTTATCTAAAAAAACATGGCCTAATTTTTAAGCCAAATATGGATAGCTTCATGTTCTTTTAATAATAAAATCGATTTTTTATTTTATTTTTATTTATCCAAAATTATTAAGCCAAAGATAGGCAGCTTTACATATGAAATGTTGATGAAATGAAAATAAAAATAGCGTGTATTACTAACACTTTATATGGCTGTAAATAAATAAATTCTCTCAACTTATTTTCGCTCTCTCACTCACAAATCCCTAACCATAGGCATGTGTTAACCTCGAGGAAAATTGTTAGTATTAATGTCAAGTCTACTTATTAACCCAATGATATGTATATGTGATCGGAAAATATAGAAAAATTGTACTGCACTAAATCCCTAAAGACACCGTATTTAACTTGGCAAGTATTCTTCCAAAAATCGAATTCATTTCTCATTGATATTAGTGAATACTACTGTGATATTTCTTTGGGTGTATAATTGAAATCAGAAAAAAGCGACATGAACCTTATTCTTTACAAGATTCTTTATGTTCGTGTCCTATGTGTGCAAAAAGCCGAAGATGTTCTTACCCTGAGGGTCATTGGTGCCGACGTCTGTTTTTAACACCAGAAAACTAAATAAAAAGTGGTCAAACAACAAAAACGCACGATGAGAACAACGCATGATGAGAACATCGCATTGTTACGCTCTTGGTTTCTGTAACCTTCCCTTCTATCTTTCCCCCCGCGTCATGAAATATTTTTGAAAAATATTCCAAAATATGTTAAAATGCACATTCTTTATACTTTGTTTTCTTTGCTACTACTCTACCACGACTACAATTTCTCCATGGGTTTTGAAAATTTCACAATGTGACCGAACTCCCCAGATGCTGTCCCATTATAAGAGCTTGATCTCATCCTTATTCCTTTCTACAACGAATATGTGGCCTTCACCTTGCTTTCAGCCACAGGGATTTGTCGTGTCAGCCTTTTCTTCTGTTATTCTATATATTAGGGGAATCCGTAGCTCTGATTATCCCTATCATATGCAATGGGCAAAAGATGGTCCAGCGCCGCTTTAGTAGAGGTTCTCAATGCTCTGTTTATAACAACACATGCCAGTTTCTGTGCGAACTGTTTTTAAATTCGTTCTGCCAAGTATGGCCCCCTAGGCCTTAAAGGGTTAATAAGCAAATATAATTAATTAAACCTAGGCAAACAAAAATGCAACAAACCCAGCATGAATTGAATTTTATGTTAATAACTGTAAACAAAAATGTTTAATTCTCACTTATACACTCATATACAAACAATATGGTGGTTATCGCTCTCTCTTTTTCTCTCTTTCTTCGTTAAATATTATTTTTCATAGCTTTGTTTATGATTTTGCTTTACACCAATACATAGATAAATAAATTCTTCAAACGATTTACGTCAGTTTAAATTCAAAAATACAAAACCGCCCATTACTTACACACACTTGTACATTCGCTTGTATAACACAACAAAGTTACTGCACAGACGCACTCAAACACTCATACACAGGCACAGACATCAAAATGCATAATAAATACTCATAACAAATACTCTCTATACACACAAGCAAGCAGAGAGCTATAAAGGGAGAGAAAGAGAGAGAGAGAAGCAGTAAACAGAGAAGAAAAAAAAAACAAAAAACAGCTGAGCACGTGTTCTTACACATACAAATACTACGTTATCACATGTTCATACATACGCATCCATCTATAATACATACATTTTCATTTACATTGTTATTGTTGTTGTTATTCAAAATTGAATGCAATTCTCCTTCTTGCTGTTGCTGTATGCGTGTATTTTGTTTACATTTTTTCCCGTAACTGTTGCCAAAGTATGTGTATTTAAACATTGTGTATGTGAGTGTATGTGGCTTTGTCAAGTTCAAGTAAATTTTACCCACACATACACACTCATACACGCAATAGCCTTCCATACTCCACTCATGGCTGAATTCAAGTTCAGTTTCAAGTACGTAAGCTTGTTACACTCTATCGTGCTTGTTTTTCTTTAACACTCATACATGGACATCAGAAGCATCAGCATCAACATCATCATCACATGCTTGCCGTGTATTTAAACACACATACTTAGACAGAATGGCACACACATTGTTTGCTTACGCATGGATTTATTGAAAGAAAATAACCAGGGCTGCTGAAGGAATTTTTTTTAATTTTTAAGAAAAAAAAAACGAATAATTTTGAAAACAAACTTTCTTTTGTTTGTTTGTTTTTTCCATTTAAAATCGAAACGTGTTTCATCTTTAATGCCATTTTAAATCAATTTTAGTGTGGGAATCCCATATTTCTAGGGAAGAATTGAATTCCTTTTTTCTACTTTCTCTACGACTGCTTTATATGGTAATTGTTTTAAATGACTTTCGTTTCTATTGTCTTTATAGCTGTCTTTTATTGGATAAAACCTTGTAAAAACCATTGAAAACATGTGCCATTCGAATTTGAATAAAATTTCCAATTGCTCCACAGAGTTGTTTCTTAAATTTTAATTGAATTGGAAAATGAAATCACGAGCATTGTCTTCTTTTGGATGTTATTTCTTAAAATGGGCATAGTACAGTTTGAAAAAGAGTGTGGTTTCCGATATGTACGGCATCCCTTTTATTAATAAAACAAATCGAAATCAATTAGAAGATCATTACCTTACTTACTTAGGTATTTGGTCATTACAACCCTTTAGCCAAGATTACAACCTAGTTTCCCACATCACTCGTGTTATGTATGTTAATTTTTATTCATGAGCTTAAAGGCGATAACGAACGATAGATTTTTGAGAAACTTTTCATGACAATTTTATTTTTTCTTAGAGGGTCTGAGAAGAGGGTTTAACCACGGGCTTGCATCCTCCAAAACAGCTACTAAACTACAGCGACTATGGGTTTATGATCCTTAAAGAGGTTTTTTACAAAAACATCCTTTATTTGGGGGGCCTAAAGTGGAACAAGACATTGCTAGGCACTCTTCTCTAGGCTTGTGTAACAGGCTCTCATAACAGAGTTAAGCCTTCCACACATCTTTGTAAAGAAGTGTACCAAGTGAGTAGAGTAGTGCTTTGGGGATGTACATCGCGTCATTGATAGAACTTCGGAAATTCTAAATTATTTTTCGATCGCAGTCCCGATGTCATGTTTCGTAAGAGAGCGGAAAGGCTTGAAGTGATTTACGAATGAATCAAATGTTGATGTAGAGATGCAGGACTTTGGACCTGCAATAAGTACCTGGAGAGGATAGGCAACATAACTGTAGGTGCAGTTGTAAAGAAGCATAAATGGGCATAAGAGATGCAGGCAGTTTCAAAGCTGTTGGAACGAAATTCACTCTGTAACTGAAGAAGAAAAATTTGGGAATATTTTTGGTGTTTTGTAGGTCAGAAGTCATAGCCATGGAGAATTTGATAACCAACAACGTGGCACTGGGACGTAGGAGATGAACGCCACACGTTACCACTCCCATTGAAGGAACTGCCTGATTACTTGACGTACGAAATTTGTATATGATTCGGGGATATACAATAGACTAACAATGGCCAAAACCATTGGGTCAAGCTATCATCCTTGCAGTATCCAAATAAGTCATTCGTCCAGGGTTGTGAAGCTCAATCATTTTTTCTTTTATGGTGTTATTTGTTCCTTAATTTTTTAAATTCGAAAATCATGATAAAATAGATTGTTACTTGGGTTTCGCTGTCAAGCACAGTAAGCACTACACCACGACGCCCTTCAAGCACACATTGAAAGCGTTAAAAACGCACATTTCAAGCACAAGCAAAGGGAGGAACAGGAACAGGTCAACAAGTAACAAGAAAAAACAAGACAAATTTATTTAAATTGTCTCCCTCTGTCTCTCTCTCTTTTGCGCCTTCCTTTTCTGCCTCAATTATGGTCTCCCTACGTTAAGTTCTCATTAACAGTTTAAAAAGTAAGTAATTGCCGTAGAACCTTAACGCAACAGAAGAAAAGAAATTCAATTTAAAAAGGGCAACACAACAGAATGTGTGTGTTAAAGAGTTTAAGAGTTGATGTGTTAGTGTTGGTGTTAAGTAGTCTAGCGCAATTAAAACGAAAGAGAGAGAGAGAGAGAGGGAGAGAGAGCACAAGAAACAGATTGTAAACGTAATTGACTTCAATATTTTCATAGGTTAAGTACGCCTTGTAGACTAACAATGTTATTGTTGTCTCACTGCCGTTAAATTAAACAATTAAAGAAGAGATAGCGGAACATACAGCGACCTGGAGGAGAGAGGGAATCCTCTTTTAAGCATTTAAGAATTAAAAAATGAACTAAAAAGTGTGTGTGTGTGAGTGCGATTAAAAACAAAGTTTTGAATTTCTTTTTTTTTTAGTTTTTCACTCGGTTTTGGTTTGGTTTGCTTTGTTTTCTCATCGTTTGTTGTTGCTTTTTAGACAGTATTTGTTTAGTTTTTTTTGTTTTTCTAAAGCTTTTAAGTAGATAAGTATACCAACAAAGTAGGAGAAGAAGAAGAGCGAGAGCGAGAACGAGAGAGAGGGAGAGCAACTCTGTTAAATAAGTTTATTTATGCACTTTGTGGTTGTCGTTCCTAAGTTTATAACTTTATTTTGTTATTATGGTTGCTGTTGCTGTTGCCTGCAGTTGCTATTGCCTGCATTAACAACAACAACAACAATTGCTTGGCTAAAGTGAGTATAAAATTCTCTTTATTTTCTCTGTTTTTTTTCTGAAGCCATAGCAACGCCATTAAGTGTAGTTTTACTCATGGTCTGAAACAAAAATCGAAAAATATTTAAAATCTGGCAGACAGCTGTTGGTGAAATAAATTGTTTTTTAAATAGAAATTTTAAATAAAATTTTTAATTTCAAATTAAAACCAAAAATATACATACATGGGAAGATAAATCAATTTAAACAAACAAAAATAGAAGAATTTTTCTGAAGCACTGTATAACAGAAAGCGTTTGCAATGGCGTTTGAAGTGCAAGAGAAATAATGAATTGTGAATATAGGTTAGAGGACGTGTACTTGTCAATTAAGACAAGTACAGTACCCGGGTGTCGAATTGACCCATTGTGAAGATAATGGAAAGTATTTCAGAAAGTTTTCGATATGTCCTGATGGATGGCCACATCGAAAGCATCAGAAGGCAAGAAATGCCCCAGAATCTAAACAATGGAAGCTTTAGCTTATTAAAGTTTTGGCTGAATTAGGTCTTATGCATACGATCTGCTGAGACGAAAGTATGGGAGGAAATAACAAGAGTCAGTAAGAGCAGGTGTTGCCCCACAAGGGGGATTTTTCACTATTAATGTGGAATTCTGGTTGTCGACGAACCTTAAAAGCGATTGTCTGAGGCCTACATTGACTGTCAAGCCTATGCAGATGTTTTAATTCAAAGAGGTCTTGAGATTATAAGTCGTTGGCACATGTTAGCCAGTCATACCAACGCCATATCAAGCAACTGCTTACTGGTATGTTGGATGACATCACGTGTCAAGTTTGTTCACCTTGTTTTGTACGATAAGCAAGCAAAACTAGAGACCTGGCGAGATTAGCGCATAACTTCTGAATTTGAAGTCTGAAAACAAACAATGTTAGCACAGAGCAGTTCAAGCTGTATGGGTAATTAATAAGTAGTAAAGCCCTAATACTTGAATAAAAATAAATAAGCATTTCTGTTGTAATATCATCGATTCCAGGGAATTTATTGCTCTTCAGAGAATACATCGCTTAACTAATTATTACAACCCTTTAGTCAGGTTTCCAATCAAGCTCATCGCACCACCCATGTTATGTGTGTTAATTTTTATACATGAGTGGCGAAACCTGTAATTTAAAGTGGGCTTCTAACGACAGATTTTTGAGAAGCTTTTATTTACTCTCAATTCCTCTGCTATAAGACTGCTGGCAGGGGGTCTTAGAAAGAAATATTTTTCCTTTTATATTTCGTTTTGTTCAAGATGTATGAAAGGGGATTTGGACCACAGGCTCGAGTCTAAAAAGCCAGTACAACATCAACTAGACTACGGCGACTTCCAGAGAGCGCTGCATAGCATTACCCATTTCTTATGTGATTAACAATTGAATACATAAGTAATCTCTACTGCTAGGAAAGCAATGCCGCTAGCCTTGGTATAATGCTGTAACCTTAATTCAAATATTTTCTTGAATAAGTTTTCTTTTTTTTTTTTTTTTTTTTTCTTTGCCAATCATGTGTGTATAGTTTGTGACAACAGAATAAAGTCACTGGAGCAGATAATTGTTATCCAAAAACCAGAAGAATTGTAAAGAAATTTTTTTTTACATCGGCATACATATACAATGTAAGGTCAAATGACCAACAACACACATGGTCATAAACTCAAGGTCAAATTAATTAAATTTTCATTTATTGGCCATACTCTACATACGTAATATGAAATGAGAATTCAGAAGGGTCGTTTTTTTTTTTTTTTTTGGCAAACTTACACAAAATTTTCTTTTTACATTTTAGGCAGCAGCAACACAAAGCAATGCGAGATGGTCATTAAAAAAATAGAAAGAAAAAAAAAAACGAAAAAAATTGGAAAATGAGAAAAGTTATAATGTTTTATTACAGTTTTAGTTTTCTAATAATTTCTTTTTATTTTTTTACAATTTTTTTTTTATATAAAATAATTGTAATTATGGCCAGTCATGGTATTTTAATGAAAGAGAGCAACCACCATGGAACCATGTAACCTTATGTCTGCTGCATTAGCACAGCCCTATAAACAACAGTTGGCTAAATGCCGAAAATAATTGAATAAATTAAATTGAAATGGCACAAAAACAAAAAAAAAGTATATTTTCTCTAGTTAAGCAACAAAGAAAAAAAAAACTCAATTCTTTATTCTCTGCCCTCTCTTATTCGATAAATGTTTACCTGATGACACGACGTTGGTACCATAACAAGCATTACGGATGACATTTTATTATTGTAAGCAAACAATGTTTTTGTTTTTAGTACTTCTCTAATGTAATTTATTAAATTGCAACTGCAAATTTATTTTCCTCTCTTTTTTTTTGAAAAACAAAGAAAAAAGTTGAAAAATTCACATTCCAATTCATATACAACCCCATAAAAACATTCGCCCCATCGCCTCATCGCTAAACGCTTTCATTGTAATCAATTGCAATAACACAACACAACACAGCACAACACAACCCAACGTTCAACGAGAGCAGCAACTGGAATAACAACAAAGAACGGTTTTTGTCCATGACCTTGAGTTGGTCAAAGAAATGCATACAGAAGGTAAACAATGAGGCAAAAAAAAAAATTTAAAAATCAAACCATAAACACAGATTGCAATGAGAGAGTGAAAGAGAGAGCGGTTATCGTGAGTGTTGCCAGAGAGGCAGAGAGTAGAGCCACGTGTCTACATTTTTTTCTCAACGAAAAATAATTTTATTACCGTTAAATACAGTGATGAGTCAAAGGGAGGGAATTATTATTATTGTTGTAGGAGCATAATTTAAAGAAATTAATCATGTTTTTATTTAAAATCAATTAAAAACAAATAATTTCCTCAAAGAAAATTCAAATATTAATCAAGTAGTCGATAATAAAGTTCCTTTGTCGATAGATTGCCTCAATAATCGCAAGACTAAGAGAAGCTTAACTGTTGCTACTAACAGGCAACGAAAGAAAATTCAAATATTAATCAAGTAGTCGATAATAAAGTTCCTTTGTCGATAGATTGCCTCAATAATCGCAAGACTAAGAGAAGCTTAACTGTTGCTACTAACAGGCAACGATGTACCGATAAGGCGTAATGGAAAAAACATTTCGAAAATGAGGCTGCCTTCCAAAATGTATCACTACAAAGTTTGTATGCAGTTCTACTGCTGTATATAAACTATGTAGATATGCAAAGTAACCAAACAATGCATCAACTATAAATCCGATGCCAGGTTGATTTTTGACTGCGTTAAAAATACATTTTGACGACGTCTTGAAATAGAATACATTGCAGATATTTTGTACAGCGGCATTATGAAACACGATACTTTGTTCAAACACAAAGAAACCAACATTTTGGAAGGCAGCCAGATTGCGATGCTTACAACGCAGAAAACAAAATGAATACCAGTAGTTCTAGTGAAAATAATTTGAAAATACTTGCAAACCTTCCAGTTAAAAGCGGGCCAGCAGAAGATTGCATTGATTGGAAGGAAGATGGATTGACATCTATAGTCTCACTCTGCATCAGTACTGATTGAAGAAAGGATTACGAAAAATCTTGCTTAATTGGTCATTACAGCCCCTTAGTTAGGATTACAACCTAACTTCTAACACCACCCATAGTGTGTTAATTTTTTCCATGAGTGGAACGACACCTGCAGTCGACTTCAAAGGACATATTTTTTGGAGGAAGTTTTCATGGCAATTTTATTTTACTTTCAGACTTTTTTTGCCAGAAGGCTGCTGAGAGAAACTCGACGAAAGAAATATTTTTTCGTGCTTCGCATTGTTGCAAGTGTCTGAGCTGGTGTTTGAAGCACGGGCTTTCGTGTAATACGTAAACACACTACCTATTAGCTTGCGGCGTCTTCGTGGAGGCCTCTCGGTTATAAAACAGCAAGCGAAGTTAGAATACCAATACCTATACAATCCCAGCTAAAATTCTACGAGCCAATTACACATTCGTTTGGAAGAAATAAAGTCTACTTTAAATTTGTTAAAAGGCCATCATTGTAAAAGTAAGGACAAGCGGCGACTTGAAAGTATGCAATAACTGGGTTATGCAATTAGGTAAGGTAAGGTGGTATAAACTTTGCAGAGCTCAATAAAATATGGCAGGAAAGGTGAGACCAAGAACCTCATTCACACGAAGTGAATGATAGTCATTATCTCTTCCTCCACTTCACAGCTTCTGCAAAAGTCATGCGAGAGAATGTGGAAACCGCAATAGTATGCTTAATGGTCAGGCGGCTTTTTAGATGGAATCCTCATCCTAGGCAAGTTTCCTTTTAAGCACTTTAACGATTACACCACGGATATCAAATTTTTTATAGGGAAATTCAAATGGAAATCTTATGATTTTAGAGAATAAAAAGTAGCATGTCTTAGAACTTATGTACTCACTTATCGATAATTTGTTTTTAATAATTCCATAAGATATTTAGAGGTACGTACCTGGAAAGAAAATAAAAAAAGATTTTCAATTAAAATATTTTATTTATTTCGATTTTAAATAACAAGATAATGCAGAGCTTTAAATATGATCGATAATAAAATCGCTGGATAAATAAAAAAGTTTAAAATACAAAGAGTTTTAAGAATTTGGGTTCAAAGCTTCGCTAAATAAGATATAAGAAATGAGAATTTTTTACGATAAACAAGGAAAAGAAAAACTTTTAATGAAAGATCTGTAGTGTTAACTAATTCCATAACCTAGGGCCTTTACGGAAATCAAGCACTGTCTGGATATTTCTCTTCTACAACTTAAGTGGAAGCATGACAATGTCACTGATGTGATCAAGCTTTACTGTCCCTCTGATCTTTTGTTCAAGTGGTACCTTCTGAGGCAGCAATGTCCCATAAAAATATTTTCTTACAAGATTCCCTTACTAGGCCCTATGACAACCAACATCATTATGCCATTCAACAGAGAATTTTGTCTCCTCCCGTTTCCTTTTTGTTTGGCTTTTTATGTAAGTCCACAGCATAGCTCAGAACCAAATTTGCCAGATAGGGTAGGAGGAAGTGGCAGATTTGTTTGATTAAAGATCACTTGAGCTCAATAGCGTCTCGTTGTGAAACACATTAAGCGATGGCGCAGGAATAATTGACAAATCCCGATAAACATTAAAATTAGATTGAATCGCCGTCAATCTGATGTCTGGTAACGATAGTTCCGTCAGACTATCAATAATGGTTGATTCAAATGAAAAAAGTTTACCGTCTAGGCTGAGACAAACAACACTCTCTTTCGCCTCAACCGATCTACAATCTAAACTCCGAAATCATTTAAATTGTAGGTAGTGTGTTGACTTATTAGACGTGAAGCCACGGTTCAGTCCCCAGGTCAGACATCTCCAACAAAACGAAATATGAAAAAACAATATTTCTTTGGTGACTTCCTCTCAGCATATTTGTGGCAAAAAACTCTGATAGTAAATAAAGAATTAACATGAAAAAGTTTCTCAAAAATCTGTTGTTCGGAGTCGACTTTAAACTGTAGGTCCCGCCACTCGTGATAAAATTAACACACACAACATAAGTGCCGTGAGAAGCTAGGTTGTAATCCTGACTAATGAGAAGAGATATAGTGGCAGATGCGATTAATCCAATTTAGGCAGACCTAGTTTGGCAGCAAAGAAAGATTCTTGCTCAGCCTAGAATTTGTCAGGATCAAATAGATAGTCGAACCCAAGTAAGAAATGTATCTACGATCGCGTGTGGATTGGTATTCGGTAGGAGTGTGCTTCCTCTGGTATTTTCATCAGCTGCACAACTAGCTGGAATATATCTGTGGCTAGGAAGCCTTAATACTGAATGACATAAAACTGCTGTGAGAATCGATCGATCGGGTTTCGCTATATACCAACAATTTTAGACTTGAAGATTGCAGCCAAAAGATATCTGATTGCCGCCTGATTGCAAGAGAGGACAGAAAAGCTAATAGATGGAGATCCATGTCACAGGATCAGTTCCACATTGCGATTTATGGCTACCAGTTAAGCTTAACACGCATTATAGTACTTAGGGAAGCGGAGTGATATCCTAAAATTAAGCTCTTCGGAGAACATTCCACAGCCTACACTCGTCTCATGTTTAAAACTTCCACAGAATCCCTAGTGCACGGCATGTCAGCGGGACTGATCCCCCTGAAATTCTAGTGCAAAATCTCCTAGCCAGACTATGCTCAGACAAGTAATAATCAATTACACTCAGAATCTGAGTGTAACCATTTCTCTTTCAATGCAATTTAAAATAAAATTTAGAAAATTGCCGAAATTGCCCTCACGGGGACACAATGTATCTTTAAAACAAATTTACATAATTTATAGCACCTAAAAGTATGCTTCACATTTTTTTATAACTCTTACTTCTTCCTGATCAAATAAAGTCTCGTGTTTTAATTGCAAAATATTGTAGGAAAAGAAGAGAGAAAAAATTGAAGAAAACGAAGGAGAATCTATTAAAATATACATCAAAAAGAAAATAAAATAAAATTAAATGCTCGGACTCGTGTTTCTTCATTCTCTTGTGTGTGTCTCTGTAACACTATTAAAGCCATAAAATTTAATTAAAACGCCTGTGACTTTAAGCGGCTTAACAAATTACACAAACGCACAAAGTCAAAGGCAGAGACAAAGCCAGAGACGACTGTGACGGCAACTGGGCATGAGTATGAATAAATATGGCAGCGTTTCATTTTCTGTGCATTCATTTTTCTTCTTCTTCTTCTTCTTCTTTGTTTTTATTGAATTTTTTATTCCAGGAAATTCAATGACTGAATCACACAGTGTTTCCCTTTCGCTGTTTCTCAATTCTCAGCTGTTCTGCCGCGTTTGTTGTTTCCTTTGTTTGCATTGAAAGGAAGAAGGTTTTCCCCCCTCCACCACTGTTGTAAAACCGTAATTATGCGTGGACTTACTTCAGTCGGTTGGGCATTAAAGCTATGAGGGGGAATGGCGGAATGATGATAAAATGAATGACAATGACTGCATGACTTGGCGTTGGTTGCGGTTGCTTTGGTTTGGCTTGACTTGTCCATGGTTCGGTAAGTCCATAAAAATCACTGCGAAAAATAGGTGAGCAACTAAAGGATTATGAACACGTGCCGGCGTATATGTACGTGCAAAGAAAAAACAATGTCAGCAAACAATGTTTCCGTTTTCCGATGCTGGTTTAAATTTATTTTTATACACCCACTCACTTCACATACATACATACATATATTTTTAGAGTAGCAGTAGATGAGAAAAATATTTCAATAATAAATCAGGCAATCGTAAGGGATAGATACGCACCAACTGGGATAATTATTACGGACCGAAAGGTAAAGAATAGAAGTGACTAGAGTAGTGAAGTGACTAAAGTGCTTCATCAGCAAGTGAAGTAATCCAGGTTCAAATCAGGGTGAAAGAAGAAAAATTTCCACCATAACCATCAAATTGGTCTCCCTCTAAATAAACCAACCAGAAAGAAAGGGCAAACATTTGTCATTTTTGCTCAGTTGGATATTGAAGTAGCCGTAGTCTATTAGGTAGTGTGTTGGCTTATTAAGTGAGAGCATGTGGTTCGAACCCCAGCTCAGATATCTCAAACAAAACGAATCAAGAAACAATATTTCTTCGGCGACTTCCTCTGAGCAATCATTGCCATCGAAAGCTTCTCAAATCTATCGCTCGGAGTTGACTTTAAACTGTAGGCGTCTCGTCACTCATAGATAAAATTAACACACACAACATGGGTGTGAGTGAGAAACTAGGTTGTAGTCCTGACTACAGGGTTGCAATGACAGATTAAGTAAGTAATGATTCACTATAGTAAGGTTTACAAAAATACTTTGGGCCGATCCGCATGAGGAGAAACTCAAGAATAAGTACACTAATCAGCTTACTGATGAGACACTCCGCCTTACATGTAGACTTGTACTATATTGAAGAGATAGAAAAGACATTTGGTGAAGGCATACAAACGATAGAACACTTATTATGAATGAAGGGTGTGATAGAACGCTTTCATTGCCCAGCATTCATAAGGCTACTCATCTTAAAGGAGTGAGCTCGAAGAAGCCAAGGAAATTAGACTTCCTATAAAGCAATGGTCGATATATTTTAATGGTCGAGCCGTTGGGCATGATGCCCTGGGTTCATCTCCTCTCTTTAAACCTGGCCACCTAACGAAGTCGACGCCTATCACGTAGAGCACATCAGTTCGTGGTCAATTGGGCAATGAATGGCAATGAAGGCATTCCGAAGAGAATTCATTTTTTTAGCTGCGCACTTGAAGTCGCCGTAGTATAGTAGTGTGTTGGCTTATTAGACGTAAAGCCAGGGTTCGAGCCCCAGGCCATACATCAAGACAAAATACAAAAAGTATTTCTTCGGCGACTTACTCTCAGCAGACATCTGACAAAAACTCTGAGAGTAAATAAAATTGCCATGAAAAAGTTTCTCAAAAATCTGTCGTTCGGAGTCGACTTTAAACTGTAGGTCCCACCACTCATGTACAAAATTAACACACACAACATAGGTGGTGTGAGAAACTAAGGACGTTGTACAATGGGTCAATTCGACCTCCTGGTACTGTACTTGTCTTAATTGACAAGTACACGTCCTCTAACCTAACTTAACCTAGCCGCGCACTATTCATTTGTGGAACTTTCTTCTGGCAGAAGTTTTTCCAGTCACTTACAATACAAAACAAATTCAAATCTAACATCCTCTAACGTTATTGTCTCTATCCTCTCTGTCTCTCACACAAGCTATTTGCCTAGAACCAATACAATGTACTGCATGAGTAGGGGACATCCCCTGAGTGTTGGTCGTCGTATTAATAATAAATCATGCCAGGTCGATAGGATAATTTGCATAACCCTCTAGGTGTTGCTAGGTTAGGTTGAAAGAGTGGCGTGTCACTGAATTTAGACTTCCACGCCTTCACGTAGATCGTTCATATAGGAAAAAAAAATGGAAAAAAGGAAAAAGGCAAAAGGAGGAAGAGAAAAGACCGTATTCCATAACACAATATAAAATTTTCTGATATACGCTTCATTTCAGGACATTGTTAGAATCGTTCTTCGCTCCCTAGCAGTATAATCTGCTCTCCATACTCCTCCTTCAAGAATAAAATAAAAACTTTCCCCTTTTGATGTTTGGTTTCCACCTCAGCTTTACAGCTGAGAAATTTTTTTTCATTTTTTTTCTCTCGATTTTCTTTCAGAAAATATCTGCTGTGTGAATATTTCATCACATTTTCTTCTTCCTTTATTATGGAAACGATGGGAAAAACAGAAAAAAAGAAGGAAAACTTCAGTAACAAAATCTATAATTTAAGGGCATAACATAACAGTGGGTGGGTGCTAGCTACTCTGGCTGCTACATCTTCAGCAATGACTAGGTTATTTACGAGATTATTTTTTTTTTTTTTAGAAATTCTTTTATGTACTTCACGGTTACTCTTTATTTATGTTGTTATTGTTGTAATTTTGAGGTTATCGCATAAGAAATATTCTCACCGAAGTAAAGGCGGTTGTAAGAAAAAAAAAAAAAAACGTTTTTTCTTTTGGCTCTCAAATTTGTCTGAAAATATTAAGGGATTGAGAAACTGCAGGCATAAATGACTTGTAAAATGGAGGAGAGTCAATAAATTTATTATTTAAATTTCTTTTCCTATTCTTTAATCGATATTTTATGTAAATTTTCTGCATACAAAAGAAAAAAATGACCAAAGAAAAAATTGCACCTGAGTGTGTTATAAGTTAGGTTAGGTTAGCGGGTAACTTGCCGTTCCCAGGCATATGGCCATTCATCATATGGTCCAATGTGTTACCCAGTGTAAGGTAAGCCCTCTTGTCTTGATCTGTTAGTGGTGGGATAATCAAAAGACAACGATTTTTATCAGATTACCACGATCAGTTTAGTTCGACTATTTAGGGATGAGGCTCACGCTACGGAATTTATTCTGAATAAGGAATCGCCAACTACAAGAATTTCTATCCTCCCTGACTGCCAAGCGACCATCAGATATCTTTTTGGGTCGCAACCAGAGATCTGCAATGAATCGTTTTTTCGCTACTCATAAGTACTCATGAAATTTTGAGTATGAGTGTGTCAACAGTATTGAAATTCAACTACTCTGATTCATTCGTACTCACTACAACATTGATTTATAAGTACAGGTTGCAATGAGTATGAGTACAACGTTGACATCAAACTCATTACATTCGAAACACTATGTTTGATTCATACGCCTACTCAGTCAGATTCATAAATTTAGAAAAATACTTATAATACATACTCATAAATGATTCGAGTGATTCGAATCATTCATCAAAGTTTACAAAAAAAGAAAAAAGACAAAGACAGCAAGCAAAGCAAACACACAACCTTCTAGTGAGTATTGTAGTGTTCGTACGCGAATCATACTTAGTTTGTGATTCGTGTATACAATGAGTCATGGAGAGTCGAAATCAATAACATTGTGCGTATTGTTAAGTACGAGTACGATGAGTATTTCAAACTTTGAATATAAGTAGTATGAGTATGACATTAAAATAAGTATGAATGCTGCGTATAAGTATCAGAAATTATGAGTATGATTCGAATCTACTCATCGTTTTGAATACTCATTGCTGATCTCTGGTCGCAACCTTGAGGTCTAAATTGGTTGGCGTATGCTGCGACTATCATGCAGCAGTTTTGTATCAGCATAATAAGGATTTCTGATTACCAGAAAACCCCAGGTAATTGCAAAGGTTATGAACTTACTAGAGTAAGGTTATCAACCTTTTCTAATTCTCTTTTTCCATGAATTTTTTGTGAACGTATGTATCTATCGTGTAAAAAGTGAAAAAAGTCTAAACTGTTGCCTCTATTAGGTTGTTGATAAGGCAAAAGCCGCTGGAAAAACCTGCTTTATTACCAAACTTATCTAGCATAAATTGTATAGGACGTGTAGCATTCAAATCACTTGAATTATATCGTAAAGACAGCCCTGTCACTGAAGCCCACAGGCCTTTGCTTAAAGAGTAGCCACACGGAGAGAACCTAAAACGTTTGTGGTGAATTTTATTTGCCAATCTCCATGTTTGGCTCTTCCAAGACTTCTGTCATTTGGAAGACCCTTTCCAGGTTCCGTCGATTCTTCTTATTATTGAATTTAATAAACTTTTATGCTGGTTTTCATGTGGATTCTAAGCTTTACATATGTGCAAAGCCCTGGTCGGCTATACCTCTGGTGCCAAGAGTTACCCAACCGTATTGGAAAACAGTTTTGGAATACATACATAATTGGTCATTACAACCCTTCAGTCAGGATTACGACCTAGTTTCTCACACCACTTATGTTGTGTGTGTTAATTTTATACATGAGTGGCGGGACCTACAGTTTAAAGTCGACTCCGAACGACAGATTTTTGAGAAACTTTTCATGGCAATTTTTATTTACTCTCAGAGTTTTTGCCAGAAATCTGCTGAGAGGAAGACGCCAAAGAAATACTTTTTTATTTATTTTGATGTCTGGCCTGGGGCTCGAACCCTGGCTTTTCGTCTAATAGACCAGCACACTACCTACTAGACCACGGCGACTTCACAGTTTTGGAATCCTTGGTCCAATAATTACTCCTATCACGGTCCAACGGAAACACAGCCCTGCAAATTTGGCCTTTTTTAGTGCAAATAAGGTGGCTCCAGGTGTTTCCAAAGGCATTTTGCACGCTGAACACGAATCTGACTTTCCATCACGTCAGGTTTTCGAGAAAAAGGGGCTTGAAACCCCTAAAAATAGCGCTTTTGGTCATTTTTGAAAAATTGTAGAGCTAAACACTGACGTACTAGAACTATCGCTATTGTCAGAAATTGACAATTAATCTTTGCTCTTTAAAATGAGCTCAAAGCCAAATTGTTTGCATGCACCCTTAAAGTAGGGGGTGGGTTTATGTCAAGGGGTGCAAGAGAAAAAGAAACAGACTACGGAGGTCCTTAAAAATTAATCAGATTTACTTGAAAATTGTTCCTCAGGGGTTTTTGGAATCGCTGATTACAGATCTTCATTCAGATTTTAAAAATTCAAAATGGCGGATCCAATATGGCGATGGAGGTTTATAAAAATTAATCTGATTTATTTGACCGCCATATTGGATCTGCCATTTTGAATTTTTTAAATCACAAAATACTGAAATGCATGTTCTGGGAAAAAATGTTTTGCTCTTACCCAATAAATTTTTTCCTGTTCATACATACTCTGTGAGTCTAAATATTTGCCTGTCTCTGTGTGTGTGTGCATAACATAACAGATGCATCATAAATGTAAGACACAAAGATTATACGGTGAAACAATAATAACAACAACAACAATAGCAACAACTACGTCAAGAAAATGAGAAAAGTTTATAAACTATTCATAAACACACGTCAACATCTCCAACATTTCAAAAAAACTAAGAGTGAGAGAGAGAGAGAGAGAGAGAGAAGGGAGAGTCTTACACATTCACGATACAACATACAACATATGCATGCCTATATAACTGTAAACTCATTCTCTCTGTATGGAAAACTGAAAGTAACATGAGTGTGGATGCGTTTGTAAATGCAAACATTTCTTCTTTTTTTTTGGTAAGTGTTCGTACTTCAAAACAAAGTTATTTATGGTGCGCTGGTGACTGGTGGATGGTAATTAAAATAATGCAACCGACATTGTTTATGCAACACTTTTACTGTTATTATGTATTTTTAAATTTTTAGAAAAACCTGAAGTAAATTTTTTGTTAAGTTTAGAATGTATTTTGTACTAAGGAACTTGGAGCAGAGAGAATTTTCTCCTCACTGGCATGATTGTGACGTCAAACGTCAGGCCAACTGATTCCTAACCCCTAATGAAGAATCTTGAAATGATTTTGCTTGGTAGCGAAGACTTACGCCTTTTAAACGATATGCTTTACGATACAGTCCAGCTAAAGGTACCACTCGAACAAAATTTATTCTTCTAAGACAAACTTTTTTTATTTTTGGGAAAGTGGCAAAGAGGGTTCAGATCACGTTCTTTCTGAATGTACTGCCCCCTGGCAGAGATAGCCTGTGCAAATTGGGTGACATTGTCGTGCCTCCGGGTTGTAGAAAACAAAACTTCCGATAAGACTTCAATTCTTTAAAAGCCTTGGTATGAAAGGAGAGTTTTTATGTCATAAGCTTTGCACAATAAGCCTTCTTTTCTTTGGTTGCAGTAATGTGTGCTCTCGAACATACAAAAAGAAAAAAAAATTATTCATTCCACCTGTACTGCAGTACTAGACCGTAGCAAATGTCATCACCATTTAATAGTCACTGTTATTGTGCCCTTCTCTCTCTGTCTTTCTCTCCCTCTCATTCTGTATTAAAAAATCATGCTCATGTAAAATGTTTACTTCGTTCATTGTTTTCTTTATTTTCCTTAAATCCTTAGAGCTTCACTCTCCTTCATCATAATCTCCCGTATGTGTATGAGCCCGAGTTACTGCAGGGGGGATTTAGAAGTGAGAGGGTTTGTTGTAACCCCCAGAGAGTTTATTGTGCTCACAAATGTACACCTGCTCGGGGCTTAGTCAAGTGCATACGTGGCATTAAGCTGATGAAGAATGGCTGTGTGTGTGTTTAACTCCTACACACGTACAAGCATTATTATACAATATAAATGAGTTGTGTACAGGGTGAGGCCATCATAAATTTGGACCATAATATACTTTAATAATTGCAGTGTTTTCCACACAGATGTTGCACCATATTGAAAGCGGTGCAATGCTTATAAGCTGACAAGATTTTCATTGCAAACCTTTTAATTTATCCGAACAGCCACTCTGCGATCAATTCCCTAACTGAGGTTACCATCGACTTCGCCCTGAATGATGGTGATTTTTCAGAGAAGTTTCGCTGCATTCAATGTTAACTTTTTTATGGGTTTCAGGACATGTAGATGTCGTCAGAAACTGCATTGCTGATGCAGTGTTCAGGGCAGGTAAGGGGCTTACTATCTCCATCATGTTATAGGTCATAGGTGTTAGGATTGCCTTAGGTAAACTGGAGATTGTTCGAGTGTTTTACAGGGAGACTCAATTCCTTTAGCATCACGACAGTATGTCCAGTATTGCTAGGTTCAGCTGAATTAATATGGATAAGAAGAGGACAGATTGGCTTCTTTTTTAAGTTGAATGGCCACACGCCACTACCTTATTAGACGACTTTCCGATAGACTTCGCATTATATGGAATGATTTCGGTAGGAGCTGTCGAAGAGGTAGGGGTTCTTAACTTCTCATTTTTTTATTATATTTGGCTGAACCTGCCCAAATCCCAAATTATGGGATGTTGTAATGTAGCTAATCTCTGGCGTAAGAAGGACCTTATCCTTAAGGGAGGATCTGTCGTCACCAAACATAATCGTCCATATTTCTCAATAAAATTTTATGTTACTTCAAACTGTCTGTCAATCTTCTTTAAACAGATATCAACTGCACGGGCCCATTTCTTTGCTGGGGAGCATACATACACTAGGCGACAATGGAAAGTACAAATTTTGACTTGATGCGTTTGATTCTATTTTGCACCCGAATTATTGCAAAAAGAATAAAGCAATGAGTCTAAATTAAATAATTAAACCAAACCATTATGTTTCTTAAAAAACACGTGATTGCATTTAAATTTAAAATAAATTTAGTTGATAGTTGGTTGGTATCCCAGTGCGACAAATGAAAGTAAAATTTTTGTTAATACTTAAATTATGTCCTATTAAATTCAAAATACGGTAAACAAATTTTTTGTGCTTTAAATCAGTGCATTTAGAATTTATTTTATTTTAATTAGGTGTTAATATTACTTTTCAAAAATGCGAAAAAGTGAAGAAATTAGATAGAGAAAATGGTGAAACCTATTCTGCTATTGCAAAAAGGTACAAAATATCTGTCAGCGGAGCCCGAAAAATATTTGAAAAATATAAAGTAACCAAAACTTGTAAAACATTGTACGGAGGAGGACGAAAACAAAAAATTTCAGCACATGAAGCCCGGTTGAAGAAGCGAAAAATTTCTATTAAACCAGAAAGCTCTGCCCGAGAGCTAAAAGAAGAGCTGAATTTGAACGTCTCGGAAAGAACGATGCAAAGGAAACTGCGATCAATGGGCTTAAAAAATTTAGCTGCAAAAAAAGACCTATGATTTCAAAGGCTAATAGAAGAAAACGTCTTGCATTTGCCAAGGAACACGTCACCAAGCCAATTTCGTTTTGGGAGCAAATAATTTGGTCCGACGAATCAAAATTTGAATTAAAAAACCCTAAAAAGCGAAAACGTGTTTGGTGCAGACAATCAGATCGGCTCAAACCAAAATTAGTTCAGAATACGGTGGAACATGGTGGGGGTAGTATAATGGTTTGGGGCTGTTTCTCCAAGAATGGTGTCGGAAATTTAGTTAAAATCGATGGAAAAATGACAGCAAGTGTTTACGTGGATATCCTGCAGCAAAATTTAACAGAATCTGCAGAGAGATTGGGTTTAGGATCGTTTGTCTTTCGCGTATTGCAAGCTCATTTTTTGAAAGAAATAACATCTTGAAGTTGGATTGGCCGGCCCAATCTCTTGATTTAAATCCCAGTGGGCAATTCTGGACACAAAAATTCCTATAAACAGTAGAATTAACGCTACGACCTTTTGGGCAGAAATACAGGAACAATGGACAAAAATACCGTCTGAAACACTAACAAATTTGGTTAAGAGCATGCCAGACCGACTCCGTGCTGTCATTAATAATAAGGGCGGAAACACGGATTATTAATAATACATTTAAATTTTATGGTGCAGTCAATTAAATATTAATAATCAAAATTTTGTACTTTCAATTGGCGTATATGAAATACTTTCAATTTTCCTTAATACAATAAAATTTGAATTTTATTCCTTATTTAAAAATTTTAAACTAGTTCTTATACTTTTAATACATTTCTATTTTGCTTCTCAATAAAAATTTTGAAAATATTTCGAGTACTTTTTTATATAGAGCCACATGACGCTGCTGTTGGTTACAAATTTATACTTTCAATTGTCGCCTAGTGTAAATTTGGCGAGTAAGGCCTATGATTAATGAAGAATTCATACGTTAATGCAATAGTTCTATGGCCATCACAATAGTCCATGATTCAGTTTCATTAAACAAGTTCTTTACAGCTAAACAGGCAATTATTTGGTTTACAGTAGCAGATTCTAGAATAATAGGGTTGCCATCTGCTGGCGATGCCTCGAAAAATGTGTATATTGCATTGCTGTATTGAATGAGAAACTTTGCTCACTGAGGTGGCATTTACTGGTATTCGATGTTTAGTTGTTATGTTATGCTCTTTGGAGGTTCCCATCACTTGGTATCCTACCACACTATAAAAATTCCTACATAATAGGTTATGTTAACATAAGAATCCTAATATGTTTTCCCATTAAATATTTTTGCATTCTGCCAGCGATGATGTACAACAAAATAGTTTTCAAGATATTGAGAATAAAGAGTCAAGCAGCTGGAATATTATTTCAAGCGAAAAATGCTTATGTGTACACAAAGGCAAAGAAGAAATAATAAAATATTCATAAAATTTACTCGTCGTGAGTTCAAAAAGAAAAAAAGAAAAAAAACAAAAGGATATACTACACATTGGCAGCTCTGGAAAAAAAGAAAACAACTTCATGCTTAACCTTTGCCAATAAATATTAAATTTTCAAGATTTTTTCCTCTTTTTTTATTCTTTTTTTTTTAAGAAAATTAAGATTCTGAATAAGCAATTCAGCCACAAGTAAGTTGCACTCTGCATTATCAACCGCTTCGTTATGGTTTGTTTCCATAAAATAGCCTACAATGCTGGTCAAACAATACACATTTTAAGTCCAAGGAAAGTATGGCTTTGGCCTCGTCTTTATAAAGAATTTTTATTCATATTTTCATAATAAAATTTGATTTTCTTTTCATTTTTTTTGAGGCCTCATCATCACTTCATATTTCATAGCCACACTTTAGTGCTGCTCCGTAAAAATTACTCGTAAATTGACTCCTCAAAAGGCTGTTCTTTGTACAGTTTTTTGCACACGTTTTTTTTTCGTTTCCCAATAACTTTTTTCACAATTTCATTGTGTTCGAAGACAATAACAAATTTTATACTCTCGCTTAACTTTGTTTGAGTTCAAGTTGAAGCATAAAAACATGCAACAAAAGCACGTGACAAGCATAAACACTTTCACACTTTTTTTTTTTTTAATGCCACAAGAATTGTTTGCTGGTTTATAAAAGCTGTTGGACACATTGGCAGCACTTACAGCACACAATAACTTGGCATAGAGTAAATAAAGGGTGTTTTTTATAGAGGTATAGAACTTTAAGTTGGCATTACTTTTCAAGATGGCGACCGATTTAACAGCTGTCAAGTGATTTATTCTCAGTTTGGTTTGGCAATTCATCATGAATAGACTCACGCCTGAACAACGCTTGCAAATCGTGCAAGATTTGAAGCCAAACGATCATCAAGTAAGGCGTAGATTCGTCGAATGGGCCCAAAACGAGATTACCGTTGTTCCCGATTTTCATAAGCGAATTTTGTTTAGCGATGAAGCGCACTTCTGGTTGAATGGCTACGTCAACAAACAAAACTGTCGCATTTGGAGTGAAGGTAATCCTCAAGTGTATGTGGAAACACCGTTACATCCAGAAAAACTGACTGTTTGGTGCGCTTTATGGGCTGGTGGAATCATTGCTCCGTACTTTTTCAAAAACGATGGTGGCCAGAACGTTACAGTCAATGGTGATCGGTATAGAGCCATGATTACTAACTTTTTCATTCCTGAATTGAATAACCATGATGTCCAGGAGATGTGGTTTCAACAAGACGGCGCAACATGTCACACAGCTCGTGCCACAATAGATTTATTGAAAGACACGTTTGGTGGCCGCCTAATTTCACGTTTTGGACCTGTGAATTGGCCTCCAAGATCTTGTGATTTAACACCGCTAGACTACTTTCTGTGGGGCTATGTAAAGTCATTGGTCTATGCGGTAAAGCCACAAACGCTTGACCATTTGGAAAACAACATTCGCCGTATTATTGCCGATATACTGCCACAAATGTTGGAAAAAGTCATCGAAAATTGGACGTCCATATTGGACTACATCGGCGCCAGCCGTGGCGGTCATATGCCAGAAATCATATTTAAAATGTAATGCCACAAGATTATCTTTCGGATAAATAAAATTCATGTCAATCGAATAATCCATCGTTGTTTTATTGCAACTTAAAGTTCTATACCTCTATAAAAAACACCCTTTATAAAAATTAACGCACACAACATAAATGGTATGAGAAACTAGGTCGTAATCCTGACTAAAGGGCTGTAATGACCAATTATGTATGTGTGTAGAGAGAGAGAGAGAGAGAGAGAGAGAGAGTGAGAGAGTTCAATCAACTTACAAATAATTTTCATTCTAAGTCCTGCATAAGGTCTTCCGATCTCCAAATATAAATATAAGAAATACGTTTGAAAACCCATATTCATACCATTCATGTTCGCCTCGCTTTCTCTGGCTAAAGTGCATCCGAAATGCCTGGCACATAAATCAGGCTGAATTTGATCGATGATGTGGATTATATTTTGCTTTTGAGGATCGCTATGGTTTGTGAAGATACCAAAAAATCCTCCATAAAAAGTCTAACAGGTTCAAAGCCGACGATCTCAGTGGTCTTCACATCACGTTCACATCACCAAATCAACCGAGTGGAGTAACCAATGAGACAAGAGCGTCCGAAACCGCATATCTTTGGTATCCAAATCAATCCATTCAAGCGAAAAGAAATTAGTAACCATCGGTATGTGGCGCTCAGTGTTCTCAAAGCAAGATGGGTCGATGAAGTCGGCTACCCAAAATCCACACATTTTCGGGATGTCGGTTCACATATCCATTCACCCAGAAAGGGGGGCCTCATCGTTGAAGATGACTTTTGTGGTGCAAATTAGTATCGACTGTTAACTGCTCTAGAGGACTATCAGCAAACACAAGTCATTGTCTATGGTCGGTCATAATGATCTGAATAAATGGCAACTAATTTGACAGACGAATGTAGCTTCAACAAGATGGCCGTTATCAACTGTGAAAGTTCGCAAGTCTCTGTTGGAGGAGAAACTACGAAAACCACCTGGAAGGGATGGAGGTCGTTTCATCGAAATCTTGGCTCGGTGTGGGTTTTATATAACTTTACTGAAGCCGACAGATGGGTAAACCTTTGTGTAATTGATGACAGTCATGGCCAGTACCGATTTGTCGCGACATTTGCAAAGCTGCCATGTAAAGCTTTTCGTGGAATAGGTTTCAAGGCAGTAATTATGACAAGATGGTACCTTTCTAGAATCCATTGTCCTCCTCATCAGCCAAATCAATTCTGCTTCTTATGGTCGTACAACCCATCCACTATACATCCGGGGTATTGCGATAAGCTGAAGACATTTTCTTTGAAAGTCAAAATTTTCCAAATTTTGTTTGTAAGTTTACCATGACTTTTTTTTTGATTTTTTTTCCTGGTTTCCTGTCCTCTTATATGGTGCGGTCCACGGTAAAAGTTTTTTCTTTTTTTTCTATTTCTTTGAGTTCGATTTCTAAATTTTCTTAAATCTCTTGTGGTTTTAAAAATTCTGCCTTTTTTTTCCTTCTTTTTTATGTCTCTCTTCTCTGTGCTTTTATTTCCTTTTGTTGTACAACATGTTCTCGTAAACAGAAAAAGTTTTGACAACAACTACTATAACAACAGCAACAGCAACTAACTACAACAATAACAATAACACTCTCTATGGGAACAACGATTACGACTACTCGTACATGCACTTGATATGCTCATGATGATGATGATGATGATGATGATGACGTTGTTGATGTGCAATCAGGAACAAGTGTATGCAGAACATTGTTGTGTGTTGTGATGGCGGGTGGCAAAAGATGGCTGGTAATGGTGACATTGTGGTGTGTCTCTGCTATTTACGATAAAAAAAAAAAAAAAAAAACTCGGGAACAGCCATGGAAAAAATTGCAAACAAAAAAATTGTTTTAAACGCGCATTTATCGCGTTGTTTGAATGTCAACGACAAACAATTCAACAGTCATGAGAGTACAGCGAGAAAGAGAGAGAGAGCGAGAGAGTGAGTGAGAAGTAAGCGAATACCATTGTTGTAGTCATTCTAGTGGAAAGGACAACGCCTTGAAATTAGGAACACAAATAAAATGTCGCTGTGTATATTTACGTGTGTGTGTGTTTGTGTATTTAAGTTTTAAGTGAAGGGAGGTCGTATAACACAAAAAAATTTTTTTTTCCAAGATTTAGTTTTTTTTGTTTTGTTTGAAATTCTTGTTACAAAAGAAAATCTCTTGGGTAACATCATCAACATGGATGGCCATTCTCCCACACACATCATAGACTACAACTGCTGCTGCTGCCACTAAAGCAGGTCCATTGTTAACTAAAACATGATCTCAAACACTGCTCTCTTTGTCCTCTTCTACCTCTTCTCCTTCTGCAAATTGCTGCTGCTTTAGTCCCTATTGAAGGGAAGAAACTGAAAATTGGCCACTTTTTTCTGTCTTTGTTCTGTTTTTTTTTTTGATTTTTTTTGGTTTTGTTTTCGTCATTGCTTAAAGGACACATCATATTGCGGTTCTTTTATTTCAGCAGCACTTTTGTTTTGTTTTCCAAGCGTTTAAGGACGAGATAATAATGAATATTATGACCCCCCCCACCCCCGCTTAGAATAATGAAAAACTTTTCGCATTTGCTTTTGCCATTCACCATAATGAGGTGAGAGTGATAATTAAAACAAAACCCGATAAAAGATTTCTTTTAAAATTTTTTTTTTCGTTTTTTTAATAGAAAATTTTGTGGAAAAGTTTTTTTTATGGGTGGGCAACAAAACGGTTACGGTTAAGGAAGCAGGATAATAAAAACGACAAATTTTTTAATGGTTTGCCGTAAAAATTTTTATCGTTTGGAAATGAATTTAAAAATCACAAAAGTTCAGATAGAAAAAACAGAAAATCTCGGGCAAACCAGGAGAAAAGTTTTTGGGGAGAACACGCGTTGTGGTCCCATAATTCAGGGCAACGGTTTAAAGCTTTAAGAAGTAATAAATAATGAATAAAGAACTTAATTCGGAAATTTTTAGCTTTCTTGCAAACTAACAACCAAGGCAAGTAAAACAATTAAAAAAAATATTATTCTTTCTGGTACCAAAAAAAGTACTTTTATTCAAAAGTAAAAAGTACCTTTTGCTCTTTAAAACCTTATGGCTAAAGCTTATTTTTTCAATTTCAAAAACTTAAAATTATGACTAAAACCGAATTTAAAATAGATTTCAAAAATTGTGAAAGTACTATTATTAGACAAAACTTCCCTTTTTTCATTTAAAACCAGTAAACTTTAAGTTGCAATAAAACAACGATGGATTATTCGATTGACATGAATTTTATTTATCCGAAAGATAATCTTGTGGCATTACATTTTAAATATGATTTCTGGCATATGAACGCAATAATGCGGCGAATGTTGTCTTCCAAATGGTCAAGCGTTTGTGGCTTTACCGCATAGACCAATGACTTTACATAGCCCCACAGAAAGTAGTTTAGCGGTGTTAAATCACAAGATCTTTGAGGCCAATTCACAGGTCCATAACGTGAAATTAGGCGGTCACCAAACGTGTCTTTCAATAAATCTATTGTGGCACGAGCTGTGTGACATGTTGCGCCGTCTTGTTGAAACCACATCTCTTGGACATCATGGTTATTCAATTCAGGAATGAAAAAGTTAGTAATCATGGCTCTATACCGACCGATTACCATTGACTGTAACGTTCTGGCCACCATCGTTTTTGAAAGAGTACGGACCAATGATTCCACCAGCCCATAAAGCGCACCAAACAGTCAGTTTTTCTGGATGTAACGATGTTTCCACATACACTTGAGGATTACCTTCACTCCAAATGCGGCGGTTTTGTTTGTTGACGTAGCCATTCAACCAGAAGTGCGCTTCATCGCTAAACAAAATTCGCTTATGAAAATCGGGAACAACGGTAATCTCGTTTTGGGCCCATTCGACGAATCTACGCCTTATTTAATGATCGTTTGGCTTCAAATCTTGCACGAGTTGGATTTTGTAAGCACGCAAACCAAGATCCTTCCGCAAAATCTTCCATAAAGTAGATGGACACAGAAGTAATTCCTGTGCTCGATGGCGGATGGACTCATTCGGGTCTTCCTCAATGCTACGCTCTACAGCAGCAATAGCTTCTTCTGTACGCACCGTACAGCGTCTCTGGGGATGTGAGTTATCAATAAGAGTAAACGTGGTGCGAAAACATTCCATGGTTAATCGAATTAACTGCTCTGATGGACGATTTTGTCGACGATAAAATGGACGTAGTGCGCGATACGTTTTCCGCACAGAACCATTATTTTCGAAATAAAATTGCACTATTTGCAAGTGTTGTTCAGGCGTGGGTCTATTCATGATGAATTGCCAAACCAAACTGCGAATAAATCACTTGAGAGCTGTTAAATCGGTCGCCCCACTTGAAAAGTAATGCCAACTTAAAGTTCTATACCTCTATAAAAAACACCCTTTATAATATATGCAACAACATGTTGCAAAAATAAAAAAGTATTTTTTTCAATTTGTACCACAAAGGTACTTTTTTTCTTTCGGCAATATAAAAGTACTTTTTTGTGATTCGATTACATTTTTCTTTTACAAGTTATGACTGAAGTTTTTTTTTATATCTTTGTTTGTTTTTGAACAAGTTGTAAAAACATAATTTCGGTACCAAAAAAGTACCTTTTCATTTGATTCTATTATTTTTTAATTTCCTCTCAAAGTCATGATAAATGCTTTTGCTACTGAAATTGGTTTAAAACAATTAAATTTTTATATTTTTTGATACCAAAAAAAGTACCTTTTATTGCAGATTAAAAAGGTAATATTTTTGTACCGATTGGTACCAAAAAGACCGTTCCTTTTAAACCGAACGCTATGGAACTTGTTGTAAAAAAATATTTAAAAAAAATGTCTTTAAATTTTGTCTACATTTATAAAGGAAAAGACTTTGATGTTATTTTCCCTGTGAATTTCTTTAAAACGCTTCCTCCGTTTCTTCTTAAATTTTTGCCAGGGGGGCTTTACTTTTTCTTCTTTACTTCTTTTAGCCTTGCTGTACAAAATCTACAAGAGCATGAGTGAGAGAAGAAAGTGAGAGTGGGGAAAGAGAGAAGGGGAAGTTATAATTCTTTTATGGGGTTTCCATTGGCTGCTGCTGCTGCTGCTCATGTTACATGAATAATGAAATGTTTTTTTTTTTAATTTTTTTATTTTCCTTTCTTAACCTTATCCTTGACAAGAAGTTTCCAATTCAATGATGTTTTACAAGAAAGAAAAGAGCAAATGTACGTATGTATGTACGTATTTGAGGGATATTAAATAGTCACGAACGAAGTTAAAGTATATTTTTAGAAGAAGTATTCGTGTGTTTCTGAGTGAGTGTATATTTTTAAATGAATTCTCAAAGAGATAATAGAGGAGGTCATTTGTTACCCTCTTTGAAGAAAATAAAAAAACAATTTGAGAATAAAAATTTGATTTTCAATGTTATAAACTCACCTTGAATGTAATTTTTCTCTCTCTCTCTCTTTCTTTTGTTTACTGGGCTATTTATTGTGTAAGTTTTTATATGCTTTGGATTTAAATTCTCAGTCTAATAGAAAATAGCATTTAAAAATGCAGGGGAAAAAACCATTTTTATTCCAAGAAATATTTAAATAAACTGCAGAAGAATTCAAAAGCTGTACTCTATTATAGGGGAACTCCCCTTGAAATGAATACCAAGGTTGTCTTGTAATACGAAATGAATTCAGTATCCATTCGTTATGAAATTGTACCAAAGATCTCTTCAACCTCTAATTTCATTACAACCCTTTGTCCAGATTATAGCCTGTTGTGTGTGTTAATTTAATCCATGAGTGGTAGGACCCTACAGTTTAATGTCGACGTGGAGCGACAGATTTTTGAGAAGCTTTTCATAGCAATTTTATTTCATTTTCTAAGATTTTGTCAGAACACTAATGAGAGAGGAAGTCATCAAAAGAAATATTTCTTCTGTTAATACATCCCTTTGTCCGAAATATTTGAACTGCGATGTGAACTAAGTGATCCCACCTAATAAGCCAACACATTACCACTAGGACGGATTATCATTTAATTTTATTTAGAAAATTGATGCAAAAGGGAAAACCCAATCGTTCAAACATTGCAAATGAGACAAGTTGTGTTAGATCGACAGACGGACTCCCATCAAAATGGATTTGCTGTTGAATTGTCTTATCAATTTTATAAATTTTAATTACAAACTAAAGTCTAAAAAAATATGGATTTCGGGTGTTCCAATAGGGACTTCCGAACTTTGACAATTGATAGCAGTCATAAGCTTTGCTTGTACAGTAATACCCCGATTTGCGTCGCTAATAGGGCCTGAAGAAACGCGAAGCAAACCGAAACGACGCAAAACGAAGCACGATTTTCCATACATTTGTATTGATTTTCATTTAATTGGTTCCGAGATTCATAATTTTAGCTGAAAAAATAGATTTTTCAATAAAAAATATTTAATTTTGTTTTTACATTAGACTTAAACGGGAAATACCCTTTTTCTGTTTTAGCTTCGTACAAACTGAAACAAAAACGACGCAACTTCGAAATCACAGAAATTTTAAAAAGACGCAACTTCGAAGCAGACCCAGAACGAGGCGACGCAAACCGGGGTATTAGTGTATACGACTGCTTGTATACACATTACTCATCGATAGCTGCCATATGGTTGAAACTGTATCTGTCATATTAGTTGAAATTTATTCAATAGATGTTACCACTTATGTTGTGGATCCCATAACATCCACAACATAAGTGGTGTGAGAAGTTAGTTAGTTACCAATGCTCTTCCCCCATTAACAAGGCCTATATCTGGTTGAATGGGTACGTGAACAAACAAAATTATCTAATTTGGAACGATACCCTATCCAAATGAGATCCGAGAGCGTCCAATGCATCTCGAAAATCTAATATTTCGATGTGGATTTATGAATGGTAGCATCATGGGTCCACATCTCTTTGAGAACGACGCGGGCCAGACCATCAATGTCAACTGCGAGGACTGCGAACGATGATTAGCAACTTGTTTTGGCCTGAATTGGATGATCTGGATACCAACTACATACGATTTTAAGAGGACGACGCTATGTAGCACATAGCTCATACCACATTGAATATTCTACACGAGTAATTTGAGGACATGGTCATGGCTGTCGAGATCGTGAGATTTTATCACGTTAGATTTTTTCTTGCAGGGGTTTCTTCAGCCGCGAATAAGCCACATTGGTTCCCAAAGCCATCATAACCCATTTCACCGCACCAATTCAATCTGATTTATGCCCCAGACTCATGGAAATTTATACATTTGGGATGCGCTTCACAAGTGAAGAGTGAATGTTGTCGGCCCACACACCATAATGCCATCAAAAGGTCTTTAAAACGAATATCAAATTTCATTTTCACACACTTTGTTTGATTAAAAAGATAGGAAATGCTTAATGACACCCCAAATCCAATGTCCATTGTTGTTCCAACTTTATTGTGGATTTCAAATTACTGCCCGGAAAGGTAACAACTATGCGGTAAATTTTGTTGTTTTCTTTTAGTGGAATTTTTATTATGTATTTAGCTTTCCCTCATATTTTTAATTAAAATATTGCAAATAAGTTTCACTTTCATTTGCATACATATGCTTTACAACGACAGACAGACAGACGAACAACAACATGAAAGAGACTGCGAATGCGAATTGTTTTTATTAAAATTAATTTTTTTGTTTTATTTTTCCTCATTTTAAGCACTTCACTTCACTTCCTTCTGCTTCTGCTTCTCTTCCTGTTCCTTCTCCCATTATTTGCTGGCTGCCTGTTGTTCTTATTTCTATTGCAGTGTACGCGTGCGTGTGTGTGTGTGTGTGTTGCAAATTAATTGCAATTGTTTTGGAAAAGTTTTCCTGTTTTTATTCAGAGTTTTTGCTTGCTTGTAACACAATGGCAATAGCAACAGCAACAGCATTAAGCAACCGAGAATATAAAATTTGTTGCATTAAATTAAGCACTCATTCACTCATTTGTTGCTGTGTGTGTGTGTGTGTGTGTGCTACCACCAACTTTCTACTGTCTTTATGCGTACGTGGGTTAGTGTGAGTACTTGCGTGGGTTGGTTGGTGTTGGTTGATACTCCATACGGTATTTACAGCAGAGACGACAACATCATTAAAAACAAACACAACTGGTGGCGTCTGTTAGACCAACATAAAATGGAACTGGAAATGTGTGAACTGCTGTTAAATGGTGTGTGTGTGTGTGTTGTTTAAAAGTTTTTTGTTTTTTTTTGTTGTTAATTTTGTCGTAATTTTAAAAACTTCCGTTGAATTTTTTTTTCAATTGTTGCATGTCGCAGACATAAAAGAAAATGCATGTTGCGTTGTCCATGAATAAATATTTTCTAAAATACCCGTGACCTATGTATGAGCAGCCTTTTTAACGATCTCTCTACATCAGAGGTACATAAGTTTAGGTTAGGTTAGGTTAGAGGACGTGTACTTGTCAATTAGGACAAGCACAGTACCCGGAGGTCGAATTAACCCATTGTACAACGTCCTAGTTTCTCACACCACTTATGTTGTGTGTATTAATTTTATACATGAGTGGTGAGACCTACAGTTTAAAGTCGACTCCGAACGACAGATTTTTGAGAAACTTTTCATGGCAATTTTTATTTACTCTCAGAGTTTTTGCCAGAAATCTGCTGAGAGGAAGTCGCCGAATTAATATTTTTTGTATTTTGTCTTTGACGCCTGGCCTGGGGCTCGAACCCAGGCTTTTGCGTCTAATAAGCCAACACACTACCTACTAGACTACGGCGACTTCAAGTTTACTACATAAGTTTAGTCGTCATAATTTCTTTGCTTCCAACGTATCACCGACTTTGCTAGTTTCGCAGCGTGGCTCCAGATCTTTCTCACCTTGAAGTAAACCGGGTTCAATTTTCCTGTCTGTCTACACCCAAAAAAATTTAATGGCGTTCCTCCTCACCTGAAGCATTCCTGACTTGTGCTGTATAGCCGACGATAATGCCGTACGGTATGCCAATAAAACTCCTAGTGCTGCCATTCCTTTTGTAGATATTTAGTCTATGAGCCCTCGCCAATATCTGCAAGGTGGTATTAAATACTTCTCATCCAAAGAGGAGAATGATAGTGCACGCTTCTATTACTAATTTCCTTCCTTTTGCGATGGGTTTACCTACAGTCGCCATCAGTACGTTCAATTTGCACTCTAGGTGGGGTACTGTATCCAGCGACAAAGCGTGCGATATCGTTTCTAATTTCGGTTGTAGGAGCACCAGTGCTTTCGATTCAAACCACAACTTTTGTACGTATCACAACATGTTTCAGTTTACATTGTGAATTTCGTATGGTCGTGGCTTTTAACAGAGCTGCAATATAGTCTGCTTAGCTATCTGGAAAAGCTAGTTCCGGCTTTCTACTACCAAAAAACCATCATTCCAGAGATCTGGACCAAAAATTGATCCTCCAGCGGCCCCGTGTGTAACCTGTGTCCATAAGGTGCCGTTTCTCGCGACACAGTCTCGGATGTACGATCTTATTATCCTCATCAGATAACTCGAAACTAAAGTTTTGCCGACATTCTAAGTCACTGCTAAGAATTAAGCCCGAAACGATTTGGGACTGTTGATTTGAACAGAATGCTTAAGTGAACAGTATAAACAGGACGCCGTATGGCCATAACGAACATATTAGATTGACAACCCACAACATAAAAGCACTGATGCCTATTCTACTTGCAGAAAGGGCGGAAGAGAACTTACAACTTGTTGAGCCATAAACGAAACGTATTAGCAGCGAACTCGCTAAGACTTCACCTTTTATCCATTGAGTTGGAGAGTTGGAGCAACACCAAAGTCCCCAAGCATTGTACTGCAGGTAAGTGATGTATACACGGTACAGCTTTTAGGTTGAAACCCACAGTTCAATGTATCGTTTAGTACCCCTCTATGCCAAAAAATTTATTGGACTAACAATCGGACTAACAATCAATTTGCGGTATAACAATCACTCAATCGTTTAAAGACGTTTGCCTGCTGATAGCTCATGGAATTATGGATCTCGATCGGTCAATCGCTGTAGAACATTAGGAAGTGAATTTGCACAACAACAACAAATTATTCTAATTATTCATTCATTATTATGTTGTCCACATAATTAATGAAATTTAACTCCTTCTTCACACGGGATAAAATTGTTCTAAAGCCCACATAATGTAAATTACAGTTCAAGATTTAAATTTAAATTTGAATTTAAAAATGCATGTGGTATGGCAACTATGGAATTTATAACAGTTAGTTATTGAAAGCATTATATTAAAAGTTCTACTGTTAATGTTATATAAAATGAAACTGTTATACCAAACACAGAAGCTTCTAAAGTTTGTGGGAAAACTTAATTAAGCACCTTTTGTACACAGCAATATTTTCATTAACAGAGAGCTTTTGTAATAGAAAAGCTTTTTCACATTTGAAAATTCTCTTGATAACAGTATTAATGAAAGCAAAATTAAGGTGACCATATCAAAAAAACCAATTATTGTTTTTATCTTTTTCCAGATTATTTATACGAAAGAATTTTAAAATTTTTTTTTTAGAATAAAAAAACTGAATTTCAAAAATTTTGTTTAAAGGGGTACTGCTTTCCAGCAAACTATGTTTCTCTCAAATTTTTTGCCACCATCGTCTGATAATCAAACGTTAGGGGCTAAGTCTTCGCAGCAAGTGCAAAATATGTTGTATCAATTTAAGAAAAAGGTGCGAAACTTACCGACTATTTTAAGAGAAAGTCATGAAATTAAGTAGGAACTCACCTGAAAATAAAAAGAAAACAAAGAAACTTAAATTAAAAAAGAAGTCAGATTTGAAAGCTTTAGGTTGTAAATACTGTCTTAGTTTGTATAATTTAATTGTGATTATATATTAATATCTTAATAAATATATAAAGAAACAACTGAATTTAATTAAAATTTAAATTAGGATTTTTTTATATTAATTTTTGGTAAATTCTGTTCATTAAAATTTTCATTTTATTTTTTTTATTTTTATCTTATTTCGTTACTTTATTTATTTTTGATTTCCTACTATCATTATTAAGTTTTTGTTTTATTTCATATTTCTATTTAATATTCTATATTTTTATTTTATTTGGTTTTATTTTTATATTTAATTTGTTATTATTTTTTAGTTTATTTATTAATTTTTGTACATTTTATTTTTTTTCTTGAAAGAGATGCTAATACGTTTTTAGTTTTTATAATTTTAATTTATAAAGAAAGACTTGAATTAAACTAGAATTTAATATAAATTTTTTTGTTTTATTTTTTGATATTCTATTTATTAATATTTTTTCTTTTTTATTTTAATTTCGCTTCTTTATTTTTTTATTAACTTTTTTTTTATTTTTTTCCAATTTTATTTACCTTTTTAAAATTTTTATTTTGTTTTATATATTACCTTTTATTTGTTATTTAATTTCTTATGTTATTTCCTTATTTAATTTCTTATTTTTTTAAACTTATTTATTAATTTTTATTTTTATATTTTGAATTTTTTTTTTTGGCTTCAGCTCCAATACTTTTTTAGATTTAATAATTTAATTATAATTACTTATTAATATTTTAATACATTTGTAAAGAAAGAATTGAATTAAACTAGAATTTAATTAAAATTTTTTTATTTTATTTTTTGAAATTCTATTTATAAATATTTAACTTTTTTATATTTTATTTCGTTACTTAATGTTTTTTATTTATTTTTATTTTTTTTTTGCTAATATTAATTATTTTTATTATTTTTTTAATTATATTATTTTTTTAAATTTAATTTTATTTTTTTTTTTTAATTTTATTTATTTATTTTATTTTATGTATTTTGTTTTTATATTTGATGTATTTATTTTATTTTTTATATTTTTGTTTTATTTTATTTTATTTTATTTTTTAATTTAATTTGTTTTTTTTTTAATTTTATTATTAAATTTATGCTTTTAATTTTATTTTTAAAATTTTATTTATTATTTTGCCTCTTTTTAATTATTTCACCATTTTTATATTATTTTCCTTTATTTTGATAAAAAATTTTCATTTTATTTTATATTTTACTTTTAGTATTTTTATTTAATTTTTTATTTTTTAATTTTATTTATTAATTTTTGTATATTTTATTTTATTTTATATAAACATTTATATTTATAATTTTGAATTTTTTTTAAGCTTCAGATGATAATACTTTTTTAATTATTTAATTATATATCATGTTAGTATTTTGATACATGTAAAAAGAGAAAAAATTGAATTAAACTAGAATTAAATTTAATTTTTTTATTTTATTGTTTTAAATTCTATTTATTATTATTTTTAATTTAATTTTCTTTCTTTATTTTTTTATTATTTTTTTTTCTAATTTTATTAAAGTTTTTATTTTTGAACATTTTTATTTTAATTTTATATATTACCTTTATTTTATTTTTTTTATTTAATTTCTTATTTTTATTTAATTTCTTATTTTTATTTAATTTCTTATTTATTTATTAATTTTTATATATTTTATTTTACTTTATATAAATTTTTTTCTTCTTTATATTTTTTAATTTGTATTTTTTATAGCTTTAGATGCTAATACTTTTTTAGTTTTAATAACTTAATTATAATACATGTATAAAGAGAAGGAATTGAATTAAACTAGAATTTAATTTAAATTTTTTATTATATTGTTTTAAATTCTATTTACTAATTTATTATTTTTATTTTTTTATTTTTATTTCGTTACTTAATTTTTTTTGTTAATTTTATTTATTTTTATTATCCTTTTTAATTTTTTTTTTAAATTTAATTTTATTTATTTTTATTTTTTTTAATTTTTTTGTTATTTATTTTGATTTTATATATTTACTTCATTTTTTATATTGTTATTTTATTATTATATTTATGCTTTTAATTTTTATTTTTTATATTTTTTTTTACTATTTTGAATTTTTTTTTAATTTTTTAATCTTTTTTATTTTATTTTTCATTATTTTTTAAATATTTATTATATTTTCTATATTTTTAATAAATTTTTCTTTTCATTATATTTTACATTTTAGTTTTATTTATTTTTATTTAATTTATTTTTAAATATTTATTTTTTTATTTATATTTTTTCTGATTGTATTGGCTTTATTTTCAACATATATCGTGTTTTTTTTCTTATATCATGTCTAGTTTTGAAGTTATTGATATTGGTATTAGATAAACAAAATTCAAACATTTTTATTAAAAAAAAGGAACAAAATATTATTCTGATGGCCACTACAATTGCCTGCTACAATGTGAAATCAAGTGTTTATTAAACAAATCACAAGCATATCATAAACAATCTTTAAACGCGGGGCACATCAAAAAAGCAAAATGTTTTACAAGAAATTAAAAGAAAAGAAAAAAACACTGTTCTTAATAATAAATGAAATTATTTTATTAATTAAGAACTGTAACATCGATACTTTTAATTTCTCTGAGTACACCAATACAAATAAAACCTCAAACGGGATACTATTCCGTTAAGATAAGCAGAGATTTCAAAAAATTTGTACAAAATCTGTAATCGACTGTAAACTTTAGGTCCCGTTACTCATGTATAAAATTAATGCACACAACATAGGTGGTGTGAGAAGTTAGGTCGTTATCATGTCCAAAGGGTTGTAATACCCAACTGTATATGTATGTACGTATGTTTGAACTTGCCTATTTAAAACCAACACACTATGTCCAGCACTGCAGCGACTATCTCACGAATCAAACCATTTTAATGGCCTAGACAAATTTTGTGTTTAAATAAGGATTAAATGAAAAGTTGGAAAAATAAAATGATTTTCTAGCCAGATTTAGAGGGTCACAGACTAATTGTTCCTCATACCCCTAATCTATGTATATATTTTTAAAATATGCCGATGACCACACTACCCTTACCTCCCTGTAAACTGTCGTATTTGTTATTGTCCTTTTTTTGGGTTGATTGGTAAGCAAATTAAATTTAAACAAAATAAACACTTTCTCTCTAAACTCCCTCAGACTATAAATAATAATAGTAAGAAGAAAAAGATCATAAAAAATTATAAAGAGAGAAAGGGAGAGAGAGAGGGAGAGAAACAGAGAATATTTATGACGCTTATATTTGAACTTGTTTGGGCATATGTTACTCGTATAAGGATGGGTGTGTATGTTAGTCAGTCTTTGTTTACGTTATTTTTTATGCAGATTGAAATACACACGCATATATACATGTGTACATATATTTGTAAGTGTGTGTTTACAAACAATTATTATTTATAGTGAGAAGGGATAGATAGAGAGAGAGAGACAGTGTGTGAAAAGTAAGAGAAAGAGGCAAAAAAAAAAAAGCAAAACAGACGCTCATGTTACTTAAAAAAAGGAAAAAAATAAAGAAAAAACGAAACTGTTAATGGCCAAATATTATGTTTAGAGCTCATGTAGTGCATGTAAACAAACAAAAAACCAAACGAAATGTTATTTAACAGTGGTGGCTGAAAAAGTTGGAGGTATTTACGTTGTTAACAATTAAAAATATAAATTTGTATAGAAAAGAGGATATGATTTTTAAAGAACAAATAAAATATTTTGAAAATATTACAACAAATTAAATAAATTCGCATAAAATTTTCATTAAAAACAAAAAGAAATTGTCTGCTACTATGTACGTATGAGTAATATATGGTGAATTACTCATACGCCTCTGAGAAAGACTATAATCTCATAAACTGACTGACAATGAGACAATTTTATTTAAATTTAGACCCGGGGACCTTGATTGCAGCAAAATAACAAAACATATCAAAAACACTGTTTCAAATATATAAGTACAAAAGCAGTGTATTCTGGGATCTTGTTAAGGATGTGTACAGCCTTTAGTGAGAAAGTACGTAAGCAGTATAAGGAGCTGTTAATGTCGCAAATAACTAGCTCAATGAATACAAAAATAATAAAATCAAGAAAGAGAGAGAGAGAGACAGTGTGTGAAAGAGCCAGAGGAAGTAGCAAAAGTTTCTGTTTTAGAAGCTCTAACAGAGGAAAAGTCGTTCAGGCCAACAGTGGATTTCTTTTTTTGGAATTGTTGACGAAAAGTTCGATTTACCCGTAAAGAGTTCGTAAGGAAGTAGAACGGATTGTAGGGTTATGCTGGCCTTGTGTTCATAGTTTAATCCTATAGGAACGAAACAAACAAAATCACGAGTAAGCGGGAGATGAGAGCTATTATGGGAGTACTAATGGAACATGGCCACTTTTGGCAAAAGAGTGCTGAGAGGAAGGCGGCGTAAGGAATATTTTTCTTCACATTTCGTTTTGTTCGAGATGTATGAGCTGGGGTTCGAACCAGGGACACTCTCTAGGCTACGGAAACTTTGAATGAGAATTGAAACCGTGATTAACCAGGTTCTAAAGATAGGAAATGCAATGCAGGAGAACCGGGCTGCAACTAGGAAGTTTATTAAATCAACAAAAAAATGAATGGAGATGCGTTAGGTAATTGCAGTACTACATTTACATATTGAAACTAAATACAGTGCACTTAACCGATGCCGTCAACTAGTTTCGATGACTCCAACACTCGCCATGTGAATGTTTTTAGACAGTAAGGATTAGACAAATGGCACTTAGATTTCTAAATCCAACAAAAATATGAGGAGCTCTACCCAAATTTTAAAAGCTTTTTACAACTTTTATATAAAAAAAAGAAACTTTTTATTAAGAGTACATATATCCCGTTTTTTTTCTCATAATATTTTAAATTTGATTATTTTTTAATATTATTTTATCCCTTTTGTTAAGCTTCGTTAGAAGTTAGAATTTCCATTTTCTTTTCCCATTTAAACCTTTCACAATTCCATTAAATTTTTCATAAATTTTCTTCCCCTTGATTTTAAATTGATTTTCTGGCAGCACGTTTTGTGCGTTTAGAAAATGCATTTAAAATGTATTTCTTTCTGTGCATGTATGCAGTGCACATACACTTACGTACATATGTGCATATGTATGTACATACCTACGTACGTAATATAATGTGACATCAACAGCATAAAAGTCAAGTTAAAGGAAAATAAATGGCCATATAAACTTGTACTTGCACTCAGTCTTTCTCCCTCGCTCATACACAAACAAGCAGACGTAGTAGTGACATTACTCACTATAATACGCATACATACATACATAAGCATGCAACAACTCACAAACTAAGTTAAAATAATTTTTAACAAAATTACTTGGCACGCATATGAGGGAACTCCATAAGAAAATATGCAAATAAACATACACACACACAGGCATACATACATAAGAGTATATAGTAAAATACTAAATGCCTTTATATGTATAGAGGAGATGCAAAAATATATGTAAACAAAGAGAAAAAAAAACGAATCAAAATAACTCAGCAAGACAATGGAGAAAGAGAGCAAGAGTGAGAGAGAGTAACGACGTAACTAAATATACACACTCTGCCTTACCACTCATATGAAAGAAAGTCAACAAAGTAAATAAAAATACAAGCGACAACAACAATAACAACAGCATTAAGATGTACTTCTTTGCTAATAACGGAAAAGGTTAAACAATAACACAACAATAACAGCAACAACATCAAGAAATTATAAACTTTATAAATCACTAAAGAGATGTGATGTGTTGTGTTGTGTTGTGTATACCCCTCCCCCCTAACCAATTTTTTTTTCTTCTTTTCCTGTAACTACACAAGGGAGTGTTTGAGTAAAGAAGGATAGACAGAGAGAGAAACGAAAAATGCCTACTCCTTAACACTAAGTAATGGAAGAAGGGTTAAAGAAAAAAAAAATACAAACCATGTATGTATGTGTGTCTAGAAATTACACAAACATACTTACCAACACCGACAGAACTAATATTAACGACGACAACTATCAACAGTAATAATAGTAATAACAAAAACAACAGCAACAACAACAACTAGAGGGTGACATTTTAAACACAATCATATATAGGCTGGCATCATAACACAACAACACTTCTTGTTTTTCTTCTACATCTTCATTCATATGCAATTAAATATAATTGCACACATTTTGTCTAGAGTATGGTCTTGATTATAGCTCTCTTTCTCTCTCTCTCTCTCTCTCTTAACCCTCTCTGTTCAATTTTACATTCTAAAGTATCATGTGAGTATAGTTTTTAATTTTTTTTTTTCATCGTTTTTTATAACACTTCTGATTAAAGATAGGAATTTAAGTGTGAAATTACAACAACAATAAACAGAAAATAAGGAAATTATACTCAATTGTGTATATCCTGCTCCCACATCTCTACAATGTGTGTGTGTGTGTGTATGTGTAAAGATAAATTTGAATTTAAAAAGCCAAGCCAGAAACCAAACTTTTGGAGTTAACAGCGCAAAGGGTGCAATTAATACAGCAGATTTTGACAGTAAAAAGAATACTGTTAACAGTTTAACATGGTTACTGTTACAAATCCCATTTATTTCGGAGTTAATTATAAGATATATACACCTATTGACACCTAATTAGAAACGCTTTTTTACTTTAGCTCAAAGTCAGTAATATAAATAATTTTTGGGAAAACAACCGTTATGTTGCCTTCCAAATACTTGTATTTTGTTTATTAATCGGTTTTATCTTTAAATTTTTGTACTTTCTTTATTAAGCATTTCAATTACCGTTATTTTTTGCAAACTTGTAAACACGTTCTTAGTATAGTTTAAAAAAAGTGCGACACATAATTAGAAACGATCAATTATTGTTTAAAATTTTCTGTGAAAGGCAATATTTAGACAAAGGTAGCTAAATATTTTTTTTAATTCAATATGTTTGAATATATTAGCCTAATACGTTCAAGTTTTTTAATGGGAAAATGTAAGAGCTGCAGTCCTGAGGTAAGGAGCTCTATTTTCGAACTGCGTAAAGCTGGAAAGACATATAGAGAAATATCAGAGCAGCTTCAGTATTCAAAAAAAAAGGTCTTTAACGCTCTGAAGCACATTAAAAAATATGACACTACATCGAACGTTCCACGACAGAAAAGGCCCAGGAAAACATCAGACTATACAGACCGCATTATTGGGCGAATCTCCAAAGCCGATCCAAAAAGTCGTCTGCGGATATCCAGCGTGAAATTTGCGACAGATTTAATATCTCCATATCCAAGAGGACCATTTCACGTCGTTTGATTGAAGTCACGCTAAATGGCAGAGCAGCACGCAAGAGACCACTTCTGAGTAAAATTCAAAGAAAACGTCCCATTTGAATTGGACAGCCAATCAATGGAAATATGTGCTTTGGAGCAACAAAACTAGGATAAATCGCCTTTGTCCAGATGGTCAAAGATTTGTTAGAAGGCCCATCAACCAAGAATTTAATCTTCGCTATGTTTCACATGCAATGAAGCATGGTGAATGATCGACTATGGTGTGGTCATGTTTTTCCTGGAATAGTGTTGGCCCAATCCATAAAATTTATGGAATTTTAGATAAGGAAAAGTACGTTGACATAGTTAGTAATGTGATGTTGCCGTGGGCTGAGAAGAATTTGCCTGTTATCTGGAAATTTCAACTGGACAACGATCCAAGGCACACGGCCAGGGTAACAAAGGAGTTCCTTGAAGATAATTTCATCAATGTTTTGGAGTGGCCATCATCAACTCCGGGCCTAAACTCCATCGAACACCTATAGGGCGATGTGAACAAAGCTGCGAGCCTCAAAAATGTTACAAACATGGCGACTCTTTTCGAGGAAGTTAAGAAGGCATGGGAGGCAATACCAGTGGAGCGATGTCGTAACCTTATAACATCAATGCGGAGGCGATGTAAAGCTGTGTTAAAACAAAAAGGGTTTGCAACAATATATTGACAATAAGTATGAATATAAACATAATATCACAATTTTTTGCTACTGGATTTTATCGTTTCTAATTAGGTGTCGCCGTCAATATTTGAAAAAATTGTGTTCTTTTTTTAAGTGTTTAGTAATAAGAGATTTGTTAAGTTTTTTTTTGTCTCTTTTTTATGACTTTATAAAATTAAATAACAAATAGTTTGAAAAGAATAAACAATATGAAAAATATTTCAATATTTTATGAAATTTTAAAGCGTTTCTAATTAGGTGTCAATAGGTGTATGTATACCAGGTCCAAGAATTCCATTCCACCTTCTAACACAGGTTCCAAAGTCTACTAATATAGTCTTGGCAAAATAATTGCATGTAAACTGATATTTATTGAGAAAATTACGACTGAAGACAATTTAAATTGAAATTTTTTTCTTCTAAATTTCTCAAAGCGATCAGGAGTAATTTGTCAAAAATAAGATAGGGCCCACATACACCTCCAAACACAAAGGGTAGCCCAAGAAATCTACTTCAAATCCCCTACTAGTGATTGATCCCAAATAATCGTAGAATTCGAAATCGAAATTCATTTTACATTAGGATTGTGTTGAACTGTTGACATTGTTTATCTGTTAACAACAAAATTACTTCCTTTAAATTTTTGGGTTTGCGTCTTTGATTTTGAGATTGGAATCTTCCTGACATGGATGTTAAAGTCAAATATTCATAAATTTTAGCTGAAATCGTTGCAGAAGGGTTGTAATAGACCCACATCATTTTATTTCTTTGATATTATTGCTTAGTTTTAGCTTTATTAACCAAGTTTTTCCAACCAAGGTTTGCAATGTGTTATAGAGTAGAGGCACAACCTTTAGTGAAAAATGCATAGAGTTGTTGTTGTTGTCTTAAATTAGTGAAATCCAAATAAGAAAATGCTGTGTTTATTAGTTACCCTACTGTTGGTCGTTGTACTGAGCCTAGTCCATAAATAGGCGTTTATTTTTTGAGCAATACTTTGAAGAGTAAAAACTTTAGCTTTTCAAGGACTTAACAAAACCGTACTTATTTAAGTATTTACTTACAATTCTTTCCGCTTGAATAAGGTTTACAATTGGATGGCTGATTAGGCTTCATGAACGATTTTTTTATACTTTGGGTCGTCAAAATGGATTGAGTTTTCATTTCCGGCAATGAAAACTGCATTTTCCGCTGGAAAAGTGATATCTTTTTCAGACACACAATCAGAATTTCTATCGTAAAGGAACATTTACTCTTCTGAACTCGCATGGAATCTAAATTTCTTGTATCCTAATGCGTGCAAATAATTTGCAATTTTCTCATTAATGGCTCTCAAACAAGTTGGTAAGTTTTTCTTGAGTTTGACAATAATTTTCGTGAAGTAATAATGACTTCAACTCATCGTCGTTAAACCTGTTTGGCTGACTTTGTTATCCTAGCTGAGGACACTTTTTCCTAACTTCCAATGGAACTGCAGGAATGAGATATTTCTGTGCTTTAGAATGCATTTTTTTAAACTGAAGAAAAGCTGTGTCCCATCTGTTGTGAATTCAACATTGTTTTAGTTCACACTCCCTAGTTTTGTGCAAGCAGATGAATTGTTTTTATTCCTGTGTGCTTTAAACTGGCTTTTAATAGATCCTCTTTATTTTTATTATTGTAAATACAAATGCATTTGAAATAAAAATAAAAACGGTACTCCAAACTGATGGTAAATAAAAATACCAGCAGGGTTCCGTCATCTTGGCTACCAGCTGTGATAAATTCTGCATTTTTTTCTTTTTTTTTTTTTTTGTTAATTTTGTTAAAAGGAAAAACACCATCCACAACAACAGAAAACAATGGAAATATTTCAAATATCTTTATGGCAGCTTAAAGGAGGAAAAAGAATTTCTATTTACTTGTGTTTAAAGTTTAACTTTTTAAATTTTAAAACGTACTTTTTTAAAGTCGAAAATATGTTCAATTAAAAACAATAAAAAAGTACATTAGAATGTTACAAAAAAGTATTTTATTAATGACAAAAAAAGTACTTTTTTTAATCAACATAAAAAGTACTTTATGAAAGACAAAAAAGTAACGGGTGATTTGTTTAGCTATTATCTTTTTGGCAACACTGGCTTAAACAGCTCACGTACGTTTCGTGTTTTGTTTCACTGTCAAACATCTTCAGTTTGGTCTATAATTTAACCATGAATCGTCTTACAAACGAACAACGCTTGCAAATCATTGAATTTTATTATCAAAATGCGTGCTCTGTTAAGAAAGTTTATCGCGCGCTTCTTCCATTTTATGGTCAGTTTAATCGACTCACTGAAGCGGCTATTCGAGCTATTGTGACTAAATTTCGCACCAAATTTACATTGTTGGACATTAAACCACCAACACGCTTACGTAGAGTGCGAACTGAAGAAAATATCACAGCTGTACGCGCCAGTGTTAATGATGACCATCAATTATCGATTCGTCGCCGTTCGCTGCAATTGGGCCTCTGTTACTCAACAACGTGGAAAATTTTGCGGAAGGATTTAGGTGTGAAGCCTTTCAAAATACAGCTGGTGCAAGAATTTTAAGCCGAACGACCTACCACAACGCAGAATTTTTGGTGAATGGGCCTCTTGGAAAGTTGGCCGAAGATCCACTTCTTTATCGGAAAATTGTGTTCAGCGACGAAGCTCATTATTGGCTCAATGGATACGTAAATAAGCAGAATTGTCGATTTTGGAGTGAAGATCAGCCAGAAGCATTGCAAAAGCTACCAATGCATCAAGAAAAAGTCACAGTTTGTTGCGGCTTATGGGCTGGTGGCATCATTGGACCGTACTTCTTCAAAGATGCTGCGAATCGTAACGTAACTGTGAATGGTCGGCGCTACCGTGGTGATATCCAACTTTTTTTTTTGCCCAAAATGCAAGAGCTTGACTTGCATGACATGTGGTTTCAACAAGACGGTGCCACATGCCGCACAGCACGCGTAACAATGGACTTATTGAGAGGCGAGTTCGGTGAACATTTTATTTCACGTTCGGGACCGGTCAATTGGCCGCCTAGATCGTTCGATTTAACGCCTTTAGACTATTTTTTGTGGGGCTATGTTAAAGCTCATGTCTATACAGACAAGCCCGCTTCAATTGACGCATTAAAGCATTTATTCGTGAGATGCCGGCCGAAATGTTGGAAAGAGTATGCCAAAATTGGATGGAGCGGATGGACCATTTGAGGCGCAGTCGCGGTCAACATTTGCATGAAATAATCTTCAAACATTAAATTATATGGACCGTACTGTCGATTCAAATAAAGATTTCATACATTTTTCTGAATTCTATGTTTTTTTTTTGAAAAATTTTCCTTTAGCTCTTAAAAAATCACCCATTACAATTTTAAATCAAAGTGTTTAAAAACAATTAAAAATCTCTTATAAACAATATAATATAATGTCCCCAAAAAAGTACTTTATTAAAGACAAAAAAGTACTTTTTTGAATTCAAAAACTTTCTACTAAAAAGTACTTTTTTTAATGAAAAAAAAAATTGATGCTAAATTCCCTAAATTCATTGATGAGAACATAATCATCCTCAGCTTGATCCGAAATCATGTGGGAATTCACAGCAATACGGAGGTAGACGATGTTGTGCGAGCAAGAGTTTCTACGACAAAAACTCTCTGTGGAATGGGAAGAGATAATTTGGCAAAAAGAAATATAGAGAGAGACGGAGTCACTTTGCAAGCCAAGCTGGCTGGAAAAGCAATTTACATTGTGCATCAGATTATACTGAAGCAGCCTCAAGTCGGTAACAGGGAAGATAGAGAGAGACGAAGTCACTTTAAAAGCCAAATTGACTTGATGAGCATCAGATAATACAGAAGAAGCCTGAGGACGGTGACAGGGAAGATGGAGAGAGACAAAGTTAAGTTGGCTTGAAAAGCTAATATGAATTGTGGTCGAGATTACGCAGAAGTTGCCTGAGCATAGTGACAGGCCTTCAGATCGGACACTATTGAGTCTCTAGTGAACACTTACATACACTAGGAATTACTTTCAAGTCCAATGTACAGAATCTGTGGCGAGGAAAACCGAAACACCGGAACTTATTGAGTGTCTTATGAATCTCTGTAGAAAACACCAGGATGCCGAACAAGTACAAGGCAAAGTTATATACTTACTGACACCGAACAACATCCTGAAGTTTTTTACTACAACAGGATAGGCAGAAGGCATCAGAAGAATATTCTATTTTAATAGAGGGCGCTACAAATATGTAGATCGTATGGTCCCAATTCTCAAGAACCTCTACACAACAATGTTAAATTCTGGTAAAGCGTGATGCATTAAATATTTAGGTTTTATGGGAAACAAAAATGATCACTGATATTTAGAGAGGTTCCATAGTGTCGATTTGCTCCACATCTATGCTGTTCAAATGCATGCACCTAGTCGAGTAGTCGAACTCAACTTAATTCACAAACTCAACAAGCTTATGGTCTTCTCTCTATTTCATGGCTTTGCTTATTATACCCGCATATATAAGGACGTTCGATGCTACTTTTTACTCCAATCCATTAACTTGATTTTCATTACTTTAAACGTCATGGGATTCTACTAGAAATCATACGATTTTTCATTTCGAAATAACTGCCATTTTCTTTAATAACTTCTTGTATCGAACCCACTGTGCAGCAACACGTACTACGTACTACATGCACACACAGTTGTACTCTGCGAATAAATGGTGTTACGTGTGCTGTATGTTCATCAATTGTATCCCATGACGTATACTTGATATTTTTTTTAAATATTCCTCTTGTTGTTGTTGTTGTTGTTCTTGTAGTCTTTATTATTAATAATAATTTTTATTTATTGTTACTCATACGTCATGCTGTTTTATAAGTTTTGTTGTTGTGTTAAACAATATTCCGAAAGCAACAATTCATTAAAGAATTCGATTTTAATTGGCTTGTTATTGTTGTTTCACAATTAATTTCGATTTTTTTTTATTTTTTTATTTTTCTGTTCATTGTTGTTCTCAATTTTGAAATTAAAATTAAAAAAAAAAACAGGAAAAAATTACACAGAGCAACAGTTAAACAATTAAAATTAATTTAAAAAAAAATGTAGAAAAAAAAAAGAAAACGGCAGCAACAAATGAATTTTTTTTTAATGAAAATTTTACAATTCCAGCATAGGTACTGTGGGGTCAAAGGAGCCAATATTTATTGAAATTTTTATGAACCAAAATTAAGTGGCAAACCAAAATGAGGGGGTTACCTATACAAGTCAGCTCCAGATTTTATGGGTGGATTACTGAGGTGGTGGCAACCGAACATAGTTGAAGGAATTGAAACATTTTTCAATGTGTTGGTTGTTTCCGGTTCATTATAAGATTCTGAAAACCTATCAACATTGTACACAGCGGATAGGCCAATCCTTCAGCTGGTACTATTCCACTGAAATGTTCCTCCAATACAAAGAGTTATGCCAAAAGCCTTATTTCAAAAATACACCGATAACTAGGTCTTGTAATGGGTGATTTCTTAAGAGCTTTAGGAAAATTTTTCAAAAAAAAAAACATAAAATTCAGAATAATGCATGAAATAATCTTTATTTGAATCGATAGTACGGTCCATATAATTTAATGTTTGAAGATTATTTCATGCAAATGTTGACCGCGACTGCGCCTCAAATGGTCCATCCGCTTAGTCCAATTTTGGCATACTCTTTCCAACATTTCGGCCGGTATCTCACGAATAAATGCTTCAATGTTGTCTTCCAATGCGTCAATTGAAGCGGGCTTGTCTGTATAGACATGACCTTAACATAGCCCTACAAAAAATAGCCTAAAGGCGTTAAATCGCACGATCTAGGCGACCAATTGACCGGTCCCGAACGTGAAATAAAATATTCACCGAACTCGTCAATAAGCCCATTGTTACGCGTGCTGTGTGGCATGTGGCACCGTCTTGTTGAAACCACATGTCATGCAAGTCAAGCTCTTGCATTTTGGGCAAAAAAGTCGGATATCATCTCACGGTAGCGCTCACCATTCACAGTTACGTTACGATTCGCAGCATCTTTGAAGAAGTACGGTCCATTGATGCCACCAGCCCATAAACCGCACCAAACTGTGACTTTTTCTGATCTTCACTCCAAAATCGACAATTCTGCTTATTTACGTATCCATTGAGTCAAAAATGAGCTTCGTCGCTGAACACAATTTTCCGATAAAGAAGTGGATCTTCGGCCAACTTTCCAAGAGGCCCATTCACCAAAAATTCTGCGTTGCGGTAGGTCGTTCGGCTTCAATTCTTGCACCAGCTGTATTTTGAAAGGCTTCACACCTAAATCCTTCCGCAAAATTTTCCACGTTCTTGAGTAACAGAGGCCCAATTGCAGCGAACGGCGACGAATCGATAATTGATGGTCATCATTAACACTGGCGCGTACAGCTGCGATATTTTCTTCAGTTCGCACTCTACGTAAGCGTGTTGGTGGTTTAATGTCCAACAATGTAAATTTGGTGCGAAATTTAGTCACAATAGCTCGAATAGCCGCTTCAGTGAGTCGATTAAACTGACCATAAAATGGAGGAAGCGCGCGATGAACTTTCTAAACAGGGCACGCATTTTGATAATAAAATTCTATGATTTGGAAAGCGTTGTTCGTTTGTAAGACGATTCATGGTTAAATTATAGACCAAACTGAAAATGTTTGACAATGAAACAAAACATGAAACGTACGTGAGCTGTTTAAACCAGTGTTGCCAAAAAGATAATAGCTAAAAAATCACCCGTTATAAAAAGTACACGAACGCCCTGCACTTGCTTATTGTCATTAATAGTGGCTGAAATCGCCATTATCTAGTAGGCAGAGTAATGGTTTATTAGACAAGAGTCCTTAGTTCAAACCCCAGCTAAGACATCTCGAACAAAATGAAATATGGACAGAAAAAAATAATTCTTTTAACGACATTCTCTCAGCATTATTCGCGCAACAACTTTCGCGAGCAGAATAAAATTTCCATGAAAAGTATTCCAAAAATCTGTCGTTCGGAGTTGGGTAAAACTAACACACACAACACGGGTGGGGTAAGAAGCTAGGTTGTAATCCTGACTAAAGAGTTGCAATGAACAAATAAGTAAGTAAATAAGTGTCTGAGGACATTAGCTTGTTGCTTGAATTTCAATGAGTATGAAATTGGGTTTTTAAATAAAACCTGCTTTACACAATATCCTCTCCTTAGTATGGATGAGTAGTCGGCCTGTGGTGACATTTTCCCCAGTGCTTGCCAAATGTCTACACAGTCTCAAATTGATTTGTTGGTTGTATGCCATGTTGTTCTCTTTCCTTTATTCAACAGGCTTTGCTTTTAACTTTTCTTCTCGTTACAATAAATAATTTTTTGTAATTGATCTTGACCTTTTTTTTATTGCTCTCCTCTCTCTTTCACCCCCCCAAAATTGGTTCTACAATTCAAAATGCATGAGTATGAGTATGATGAGTATGTTGTTGATGGGGCCCTTTTCAATGCCTTCCATTTGCTTTCTTGTTTTCCTTTCTTTTCACAGGAGCCGACAAACAATTCAACACTGATTGCTGCTGCTGCTTGAAATGCTTGTTTTTCCTTTGCAAACGCCTTAAAATAGGCAACACATGTTTTTGCATATGTTGTAAGAAAATTTATGGCAATTTTTTTTATTTTAAATTGTAAGGAATGCCAGAGAAAAAAGAGAGTAAGGGATTGTAATGTGTAGACATGTACAATATAAGGAGAATGTTTATCGAAATAAATTACAGGGTGACTTAAAACGTGATTGGAATACTTTTAGAGACAAAGAGGATCAAGTTGAGGTAGACTAGACTCTTTTCTTCTTCCATACAATAGCCAGGCATTGAAACATAAGGTGAAAGACAGTGTCTTACACATCCTAAGATCCACAGCTAATAACGAAGTCTTTTGAAAAAATACAGAGCCTATCAGCATGCTTTCCAATAGGGCAGTGCCCTGTAAGCATCGCTTTAATGCGATGGAAGGCCATGTAATTTAAAGAAAAAAGACAATCAGTCCTCTTCTTTATTCCTAATAATCTAGCAGGTCCTAACAATATTGTACGCATCCTCCTGATGTTAAACAAGTTTGGCCTTCCTGTAAAACGATCAGATAATACCCAGTTTAACTGAGTCAACAGAGGCCAGGTTCTATGTCCTGAAATCCATTAAAGAGTAGCCAATTGAATGCTCCGAAGTTTGCTTTAGAAACCATGGTCAAGCACGTACAGGGCGGTTATGTTCGTAAGGGACTTGATGGCTACATAACTAAAGTCCAGCCTCGTTCATGAATGCCGGGAATTCAATGTGAAAATGCAACACAGCCTAGTAAGCAGTGTGCTGGTTTATTAGACGACCACCCATGGATGAAATCCAAGCTCAGGCATCTCCAACAAAACACAATATGAAAAAAAAAATATTTCTTTCGGAGAACTTCCTCTCAGCAGCCTTATGGAAAAAACTCTGAGAGGAAAATAAAATTTTCATGAAAAATTCCTCCAAAAAACTATCATTTGGTGTCGACTATAAACTGTATGTGTCATTGCAGACGGGAAAAAAACTAACGCAAAACATGGGTGGCGAGAGAATTAAGCTTGTAATCCTCCTAGCTAAAGCTGGGAGTAGGGGGTATAGAGTCTTGAGAGCACTTGTGCAATCAAATACAATTGCAAACTAATGAGGCGAAGAAAATTCACAAGCAATTCATCAAATAAGAAAGAAAAAAACACTCAAATGCATTTGCCTACAGACACAATTGAAATTAAAAAAGGGCTAAGAAAGAGAGAAAGAGAGAGAGAGAAAGAGAAATAGAGCTATGGAGACATAGGAACAAAGAGAAAGAGAACAATAACAGAATGAGAGACAGAAATCAAACAAAATTAGAATGGAAAACACTGCAATTATAAGTTCTCTTCAAAAAAAAAAAAAAATTATTACAATTACACACACACCTACACCTACGCACAATCAAACACCCATAAGCACATGCAACATACAGCCTTCTACTCCTTACTAAACAACGACGACAACATACTCACACACAACAAACGCACTCCGAAAAACAAAACGAACAAAAAATGCCTTCCAGTCTGTGTACAGGATGTAGACGGTAAAATAAGGTGAGAAAGCGTCCATAAAGTAATCATTCTAAGCGGAATTTTTTTACAAAAACAACAACAACAACATTTTTAACATACAAAAAATAAAGCAACAGTGTTAAAAAATCATAAACAACAACAACAACAACACACTAAAGAGAATAAAGAGAGAATGCAACACACTAAAGAGAATAGAGGGCAAAGAAAACAAAAAGAAAAAAAAGTAAATCACAAGACAGACAAACACACTTAGATTGAGGGAGTGAGCGAACGAATGTAACACAAAAACAAAAACAAAAAATATGAAAAGCAAATATAGAATTCAAAATAAAAAAAGGGAACAGAATGCCATGGCAACAAATACTTAATGAGAGGTACAACAATAAAAACAACAACAACAACAACAACAAATAGTATGAAAAAAACACAACAAAACAAAAGCAAAAAAACATGCATTTTTATACATGGAAAAGAACATAACAGAACATAGCAGAACAGAACAGAACAGAACAGAAAAATGCGAGCGAACAAGCAAAGAAGATATGTAGACAGCGAAGCAAATATACCTGACATGCAAGCAAAAAAAGAGCGAGCAAATGAAACAGATACAGTAGTGGGCAATAATAATAAGGACACTCGACTCGAGACACCCAATACATACATCCCATTCATTACAACACTTTTGTAAGGATTACGACCACTTACGTTTTGTGTGTTTATTTCATATATGAGTGGCGGTATCCACAGTTTAAAGTCGATTTAAACGAACGACAGATTTTTGAGAAACTTTTTCTTGGCAATTTTTATTTCCCTCATTGTTTTTACCGGAAATCTGCAGAGATGAAGTCGCCGAAGTAATATTTTTGCATATTTTCGTTTTGATGTTTGACCTGGTGTTTGAACCGAGGAGTCACATCTAATAAGCCAACACACTACCTACTAGACTATGGCGACGTCTACAGACACCCAACACTTCCTAAAAATTCCTTGGCATTACATGGTACATGACCATTAAACCTACTCACATGGTCTTTCTAAAGGGTGTTTTTTATAGAGGTATAGAAAGTTGGCATTACTTTTCAAGATAGCGACCGATTTAACAGCTGTCAAGTGATTTATTCTCAGTTTGGCTTTGCAATTCAACATGAATAGACTCACGCCTGAACAACGTTTGCAAATAGTGCAATTTTATTTCGAAAATAATGGTTCTGTGCGGAAAACGTATTGCGCACTACGTCCATTTTATCGTTGACAAAATCGTCCATCAGAGCAGTTAATTCGATTAACCATGGAACGTTTTCGCACCACGTTTACTCTTATTGATAACTCGCATTCCCAGAGACGCTGTACGGTGCGTACAGAAGAAGCTATCGCTGCTGTAGAGCGTAGCATTGAGGAAGACCCGAATTAGTCCATCCGCCATCGAGCACAGGAATTGGATCTGTGTCCATCCATTTTATGGAAGATTTTGCCGAAGGATCTTGGTATGCGTGCTTACAAAATCCAACTCGTGCAAGAATTGAAGCCAAAACGATCATCAAGTAAGGCGTAGATTCGTCGAATGGGCCCAAAACGAGATTACCGTTGTTCCCGATTTTCATAAGCGAATTTTGTTTAGCGATGAAGCGCACTTCTGGTTGAATGGCTACGTCAACAAACAAAACTGCCGCATTTGGAGTGAAGGTAATCCTCAAGTGTATGTGGAAACACCGTTACATCCAGAAAAACTGACTGTTTGGTGCGCTTTATGGGCTGGTGGAATCATTGGTCCGTACTTTTTCAAAAACGATGGTGGCCAGAACGTTACAGTCAATGGTGATCGGTCGGTATAGTCATGATTACTAACTTTTTCATTCCTGAATTGAATAACCATGATGTCCAAGAGATGTGGTTTCAACAAGACGCCGCAACATGTCACACAGCTCGTGCCACAATAGATTTATTGAAAGACACGTTTGGTGACCGCCTAATCTCACGTTTGGGACCTGTGAATTGGCCTCCAAGATCCTGTGATTTAACACCGCTAGACTACTTTCTGTGGGGCTATGTAACGTCATTGGTCTATGCGGTAAAGCCACAAACGCTTGACCATTTGGAGGACAACATTCGCCGTATTATTGCCGATATACGGCCACAAATGTTGGAAAAAGTCATCGAAAATTGGACGTCCAGATTGGACTACATCTGCGCCAGCCGTGGCGGTCATATGCCAGAAATCATATTTAAAATGTAATACCACAAGATTATCTTTCGGATAAATAAAATTCATGTCAATCGAATAATCCATCGTTGTTTTATTGCAACTTAAAGTTCTATACCTCTATAAAAACCACCCTTTAGCTTATTTTTTGTAGTGCACGTTATAATTTAGGTCCGACGATTGAAAATTCCACTCCTTTACGGGTACTTGGTTGTACTGAAAACACAATTTTACAGTCCTACGAAATAATTGCAGTCGCCACGTTGTAGAAAATAAACTTTTAATCGCATTTCGTTATCGATAACGCATACTGCTCTACAGAATATCAACAGCATTAAATATTTAATTCAATTCCAATAGTTGAAGCTACACCATTTCCATTAAAACATCCTCAAATCATCATTTGTCCGCTCAATGAAGTTGGGCATCTTTGTGAAACTGTGTACAAAAGATTATTCATCTGCGCGCGCAGAATCTAAATTGTACAAATGCCATACAGTCTCGAAGGCATTGCATGTGGAGAGCTATATTGGAGATCATGCCCAACAAATTCAATTAAACTGGTACGACTCCAATAGCAGAGTTGACGATGTCGAAGAAGATCACTTTCCTTTGCGATTGCCTAGCAATTAAAAACCATCGCCGTAGTATGTTTGATGAGATGTTCTTATAGAACATCTCTGGGATAGCTTGTATTGATCAAGATGATCTGACGAAATTAATCTTTAAAGTTTGAATTAGAAATTTAGAAGAAACAGTCAATAAATAAACACTTTCTTCTTCTACTCTCGCTTCTGCGCTTTTGCAGCAATCTTTATATTCGAGAGATGTTAGAAAATAAGAGCTTAAGAACCTCCTTTTTTTTTGTAACAAGAGAAAGCCACTGCCAAATGAGGTGAAAGACAAACTCTTTGTTGCACAGTTCCTACTGAAATCATTTGGCGGAATGCCGAGCCTTTCGGCATGCTTAGCAAAAAGTCTTTGACCAGACACAATTGCAATGGTAAGATCCATAGCCATGGAATTTAAGGATAGAAGTGAGTTCATCCTCTTCTAATCCATACGTGTCCAGCAGAGTCTTGTAATACTTCACGTACCCTACTGCTGCCCGAAATTGAGCATCCCTGTAAAACGAGTGGATAATATCCAATTGAACTCAGACAATCGGAATACCAATATCCTATAATACGTCAAAGATTGTGCGCTCCGTACCGGTTCTGACCAGCTAATCAATAATGCGAGACCTATGTAAGATTTACCTTTAAATAACCCAATATTTCCCTGAGAAATTCTTGGCATTAAAGGGCAAAGACGGACGTTGAAATTACATTCACTAGAAACTTAATCGCAGCATAACTGTCTAAGTAAGTCATAGATTTTCAGAGAAAATCCCTCCCCCCAAAAAGGATTGTGCCGCTTTGAAAATATCCTCTACCCTGGAGTATAAGAGGGGTTTGTTTACGCGGGGTTCACTGACTTTCATTCGTCATTTGCAAGTAAATAAACAGAGATTCGTATTTGTGTTTCCAAATAAAAATATTTTGCTTTGTATCTATTCTAGTTGCCACCACCGTAGCTCTACACAATTGCAAGACGGCATTAGAAGAAGCAAAAAACAGCCACCATAACCATCAGGTAAAAGTCAATGAGGAAGGAAATATAATAGAAATTAATTCATACACACTTATACACACACACACACACTTACGCAGAGAGGTAGAAAGAGAAAGAAAGAGAGAGAGAGAGAGAAAGAATGAGTAAAAGAGAAAATCGTATACACAGACAGGTAAACAAATAACAGAAATAAACGGGATTATTTAAGAAACTGAAACAGAAAAAACATGAAAAAAATAAAAGAAAAAAGGAGCAGAGATTTTAAGGAAAATCAAAATGAAAAGAAAATTGAAAAAAGGGAAACACAACACAGGAAAGAAGAGGAAAAAAACCAAATACAACAACAACAAAAAATTAAGAATTTTTCCGGTTAGGAATCTTTGATTCCACAAACCACTGGCACACAGAAAATTATAGCAAAACAGAGAAATAAAAACCAAAGGAGAGAAAGCGTTTCTCCCTTAAAGCGGTGAATAGCATCTCTTCAACAATAGGAGTAGTCCGGTTAAAAATATAAAAAACACAGAAATAGAAGAGAAACACAAGAGAAAGACTTTCTCTTAAAACGATTATTGGCTGCTCTTTGACTAACGTTTTTAAGACAAAGAGCATGTGCCTGCTACACAAAAAGAGAGAGAGAGAGAGAGAGAGAGAGAGGGAGCAATGGAAACTATTCCTAAATAAAATAAAAACTAAAATCGAAATGAAAAAGAAAAGGCAAGAAAGTAAGAAAGCATAATTAAAATGCAGAGTATTTAAGGATAAATGACGTGCTAACAAATACGCCATAAACAATTGCACACGCAAAGAAAAAAGCAAGCAACGCAAAACGGACTTTCAATGACTCTCTAAAACACTCTCTCACCCTCACTCCCTCTCTCTTTCACTATATTTCTCTGAGCGAATATAAAACGACAATACTTTACATGGTTGCTTACACCATACCTCCTGACAAAAGGGTTTTCAGAAAAAAAAAACGGTATTCAGAGACTGAAAGAAAGTGTGTGTGTGAGAGAGAGAGTGCAATAGAGAGAATCGAATAGAGTTGAAACACATAAAACGTATGATGATGTTGGAATTAATGCGTATGCATTAGAAGTTCGTTTTTTTGCCGCAAAAAAAAAATTAATGACGTTGCCTTAGATAATACGAATGACAACAACAACAACTGAAGTAAGAACAATAATTCCTATACGCATTAAAAATAACGATAAATTTGTGAATCGGGGAAAAAAAAGAGAGAAAAAGAGAAAAAGAAACAAAGAAAATAATCAAACTTTTGGCAAATAACTGACAATGACTTCGTCTATCGATAAAAGCGAATCAATGTCAGCTTGTTTGTTTATTTGTTTGATAAATATACACCAGCCGCGTATATCAAAACGACGATTCTCTTGAAATTTTATTTTTCTTCTCTTTCTAAAACGTATAAAGGTGATACAACTTCACTTACTTAATTGGTCATTACAATACTCTAGTCAGGATTACAACCTTCTCACACCACATACGTTGTATGTGTATTAACCACGCGGTGAGTAACCCAACACACTACCTATTGGACCACGGCGATTAATATCCAGTTCTCACAAGCTACCACCAAATTGGAAGGCATGCCCCTCTACACGACTTCTATAGGAACTGTGCATTTGAAAAGGAGGAGAAAGAGGCTGTCTTCACTCCATAGATTGGTGCACAACTCTTCCCATGAAAAAGAAGAGGTTCTTAGCCTCTCCTTTTCTGATATCAATAAAGTAAAGTTAACAAAATATAGAAACCGCCATAGTGAGATTTATTTTGGATCCAGGATGATTTCCTACAGAAAGTGCATGATTTACGTATGAGGCTTTTTTCTTCTTTAATGGTTGGCCTCCTGCTCCATGCAGTGAATGAGTTGCAGTGGAACTAAGAAAATATATTGTACGAAAGAGGGAGTAGTGCTAGGCACTAGATTTGAATATCTTTATAAGTGAGGGAGACTTCTGAAGGAAGGGAGTTAAACATGCGAATAGTCTGGCTAAACGAACGAATTTTTTCTGTAATGTAGCGGGTGATCCACTGACCAATCGACCATAAAGAGATGTGCTCTGCAAGAAAGACGAGTATTACGTAAATTTATGTATATGTTTCTCGGGAATAAGTTCCCTTATTTCTCATATTTCGCTCCGTTGTAGTAGCGATAGATGAATCAATATCTTCATGAATCAATCAATGCTTCAATGAATCAATAGCGTTGGATAGCCTACCGTCATCAAAAAGCACTTTTGCCCTCGCCTTACAAATACGAATTTGGATGTTCTAACAACCGAAGAACGTGAAAAAAACAGTTAAAAACTGACTAAAAAAGTGGCAACTGAGACCTGATCAGTTTCCGAGCATTACGTAGTTGTTATAGTCGTCATAAACGACCTACTAACTGTGCAAGGAATGTGCAAGACTGTGAAGGAGTTTAAAGAGGCTCGAAGTGTTATGGGATTGCTCACACGTGACCAACATTGCAGTTTCCGAAATGAAGAAATGTGGTAAATAAAACGAAACATTGAACGTTCGGATAGGAGCGATGGTCTCATAAGCTATCGTATTTGGAAATTCTATGAGAAATAAAGACAAATGCATATTTGTTGAGGACAGGATTAGGCAAGTTCGAATCTATATCGACACCAAATGGGCATGTCACGAACTGGTCCGGTATGCCCCTGAAATGCTATATTACTGAAAAGCGTATTTAAAATGCAATTCCTTTGCAGTTGAACCTACAAGCCTAGTTCTCACACATATTTTAAAACACATTTAAAGAACAGAAGCAGAAACAAATTTCAATTACTAAGCGAAACGCTCTGTGCAGAATGGGTAAAAAATTCACACGTATTTGTTATAAAAACAATTTTTTTATTTGAAATTAAATTTAAGATAATAATTTAAATGTTGTATGCTTAAATACAACACATATTTAACACGATTTTATTTTAAACTTCAGTTTTAATTTAATTTCGTTTTCAATAAAAATTTCAGTAAAGACTGTGGGTTTAGCGCAGCTAACCGGGTTTTGTGTGTAGTTTTTAAATAACAATGAGAACGCAAGAAAAACTCGTTGAAAAAAACCACAAACACAACCGCAAAATAACAACAATAATTATGGAAAACAATCTCGGGTTTTTTCGCGATGCATTTTATTTAGTTGTGGCCGAAGTAAAAGCATCCATCCAGCCATTAAATTCTCAAATACACACAGAAATGAATTATTCAAAATACAAGGTGCACATACACGCACACACACACACACACACAAACTATCGTGTGGTAGCGGATTAGAATACTACCATAGTGGTTCCCTGCTTGTCGTAAAAGGCGACTAAATGGGAGGGCAAAGGTAGAGGGTGCGGATGAAAAGTCTGGCATATACCCAATGACACTGATGCTTTAAAGCGAAACAATGCCGCTCAAAGTATTGAACTACCGTGGTATCACGATAGCACCGTGGGAATCACATACCAGCATGCGTGCAAGCACGCACCCAACGGATGTGGACGATCGGAGCCTAGTCGTATAGGCATCAGAATTGATTCCAGTAAGATTCTGATTATGGTATACTGGACTACACTACTATTTGGATTTGATGACATGGGCTGGCGGATGGGGTATTCTGTTACCAATATGTGCTGGAGTGAAATCTGGTACAGACGGCTTTCAGGCTAATACACCATCTGTCTCCGTCCCGTTAAAACCTGGCAAGCCTTGGAGAACGATCTTGGACTCGTCCCGTTGAGTTGGGGTGTAGGGGCAGTTAAGAATTTCTTCTGTTTAGCTCCCGGTCTGGCTCTGAACACAAGCTCTCATGAGGACTTGTGTCAACCCTCGCATGGCCTCCCTGCATTGCAAAGATAACCATGGGACCACAATAAGGGTAACTACACAACGAATCCAAGATAACGGCTCCAAGTTGGGACCCAATAAAATGGAATACAACACAAGCAACAATTTATATAACTGTACAGGCGCTACTTCTCCAGCCGGCACCGAGGGTGCAAAGGAGATCCAGCAGGACAGCCCTTTCCTGAATCCTTTCCGGAGGGCTTCGAGGTTACTCCACTCACCACCGCTGAAACAGAACGGCGAGAGATCTCGCTCGTCACCACCGGAGTTACAGAGGAGCAAAGCTCCTGAAAAGGAGGTGGATGATTTCACCAAGCTAGGCGACAGAATCTCGGAACTCGTGGAGATGATGGGCGGAGGAAGGAGGTCCATCCACCAAGCGATGCGCGATCTAGTAGCTTCTATATCGTCACTATACCAGAAAGCCGCTAAGGATAAAGTTGCGGAACAGGAGGTAAAGGTCAGAACCAATGACAGAAGCACACAGACGATCATGCAACAAGGGACACCTTGTGCTTCCAAAAGGCAGAGGGATGAATTGGAAAAACCTAGGAGAACACCTCCAAAGAAGACCAGGACAACCCGTCCTCGTGGACTAGCCAAGCCTGCCGCTGAGGTTAGGAATAGTGACTCGCCTGGGAGACCAGCAACTGCTACGAACCAGACTATGGTAGTGCCCGCAGCAACAGAGGAAAACACCCAGGAGCACAATGAGTGGATCGTGAAAACTAGGAAGCGCAGAAAACCTCCAAGACCAGACGCAGTGATAATAAAGCCAACCGAGAAACTATCGTTTGCGGACATTCTAAGGAAGGTAAGGAATGCCCCGGAGCTTAAATCAGTTGGCGAGGATGTCCAGCTTGTGAAGAAGACACAAAGGGGCGAAATCCTTCTGGAGTTTAGAAGATCGGCAGAGGTGGCTACTGAGATGCACCGTTCTAAGCTAAGGAGCTTATTGGCCGAAGAGATAGAGGTCAGAACGATAACTGAGGAGGCTACATTCGAACTAAGATACCTGGATGAAGTAACAACTGAGGAGGAAATAATCGCCGCATGGAGGGACCAAATCGGTGAAATACAACCGTCGGCTCTCAAGACGATCAGGAACGTTCCAGGAGGTACTAGGACGGCGGTTATCGCAATCCCTATGAAGCTGGCAGGCAGGGCAGAGGAAGTTGGTAAACTGCGTGTAGGGTGGACAGTTTGCCGCTTACTGAGAAAGGTAACCCCAAGGAGATGTTACAAGTGCTTGCAGTTCGGGCATGTAGCAGGGAAGTGTAGCAGTAATAGTGACTGGTCCAAACACTGCTTCAAATGCGGAGGGCAAGGTCACATTGCCAAGGCTTGCGACCGTGACCCTCACTGCCTTCTTTGTAGAGGCGATCCGGATGCGGACGCGAAGCATATCACGGGAGGACATAAGTGCGCACACTATCTAGCGGCACGACGGAAGTTGACATACTCAGGTAAATGAGAGTCCTGCAGTTGAACTTGAACCATTGCGAAGCGGCGCAGGAGCTACTTAAACAGACGGTGCGGGAGCAGAGGATAGACTTGGCAGTACTGAGCGAGCACTACAGAGCACCTGAAAACCAACGTTGGATAGCCAGCAAATGCAATAGGGCTTCGATGTGGTCCTGTGGTAAATTCCCAATGGGAAATGTCGACGACAGGTGGGAGAGCTTTGTGAAATGCACCGTTAATGGGGTACATTTCTTCAGCTGTTATCTTCCCCCTAGCCTATCAATAGAAGACTATAGACGCAGAATAGATGACATCGTTAAGGAAGCAAGGAACGTGAGACCTGTGGTAATTGCCGGGGATTTCAATGCTTGGGCTGTTGAATGGGGCTCGCCATTCACTAATCCAAGAGGAGAATGCCTACTCGACGCACTTGCAACATTGGAGGTAGTTTTACTTAATAGTGGTGATAGGGATACATTCTCGAGAAATGGACGCTGCTCTAAAATTGACCTGACATTCGTCAGCGACTCACTGGCGACCTCATCTACCTGGTTGGTGTGTGACATCTACACACATAGCGATCATCAGGCTATCATTTTTGAGATCCGGGAACGCTCTACGGGACACAACGTTCCTGCCGCACCGCCGAACCCTCTTTGGAAGGACTCCACCTTTGACAGGGAAACCTTTGTCCTCGCATTGGAGGATATTCAGTTATTCGGGAACGCGAATGACAAGGCGAAGGAACTTATGCGCTCCATAACGGAGGCTTGCAACGTTTCTATGGCAAAGAGGCGTAATATGTCTGGGAAGAAACACGTCTACTGGTGGAACGCGGATATAGCGGATCTGAGGCGTAAATGCAAGCGCGCACGGCGGCTATTCCAAAGGGCCAGAGGCCGGGATGAATTTGCAGAACTGCGTGAAAGATATAGAAGGAGTAGGACCAGCCTTAATGGGGCCATTGCGCTCAGCAAGAGAAGATGCTACAGAGAAATGTGCGCCGATGTGGACGAGAATCCCTGGGGAACTGGATATAAGGTGGTGATGAGAAAGCTGAACTGCTTCCGACCACCAGCAACGTCATGTGCAGCTAAGCTGCAATCAATCGTTGCGGACCTTTTTCCGCACAAAGCCGAAATTACATACTGCGTGCGGGATATGCGGTCACCGGAGGAAATCCCAGAAGTCAGCAGGCAGGAATTGGAATCAGTCTGTGGGGAAATGAAACTTAACAAAGCACCGGGGATCGACGGGATCCCAAACATTGCGCTTAAGGCGGCCATTGAAAGTAATACTGAGCTGTTTAGACAAGTTTTTAATGCTTGTATTCAGGAGAGGAAATTCCCTAGGATATGGAAGAGACAGAGACTGGTTCTAATTCCGAAGGGTAACAACGCGCAGGATGCATCGGGCTACCGCCCGCTCTGTATGATCGACACAGCTGGAAAACTTTTGGAGAGGATAATTAGTAGGAGACTGGAAGCATTCCTGGGGGCAGAAGGCTTGTCGGATCGCCAATTTGGTTTCCGAAAAGCCCGTTCCACAATAGATGCAATAGAGATGGTTATGACAATAGCAAAGGATGCTATCAGTGGTGAGCGCTGGCTGGAGGGCGATAAGGAGTACTGCGCTATCATCACCCTGGACGTCAAGAACGCATTCAACTCTGCGGATTGGGATGCCACTTTAACAGCCCTAGATGGAAAGGATGTACCGAACTACTTGATGGAACTTATTAAGGACTACTTTAAGGATAGAGTGCTCTTATATGACACAGATGATGGCAGGAAGACATATGCGGTATCGGCGGGGGTCCCACAAGGTTCCGTGTTGGGCCCAATACTATGGAATGTCATGTATGATGGTGTACTGGGGCTTAGATTCCCTAGAGGTACACAGATCATTGGTTTTGCGGACGATATTGCCCTGGTGATAAGGGGAAAACATTTAGATGAATTAGTGAGAACATGTAACACTGCGGTTGGTATGGTCAGGAACTGGATCACGGGAATAGGTCTCAAACTTGCTGATCACAAGACGGATGTACTACTTGTAAGCAGTAGGAAGAAGATAGAATTTATTACAATAACAGTAGGCGACCAGCGCATAACATCAAAGCAGGCGATTAAATATCTGGGAGTAATGATTGATAACAGGCTCACGTTTAGGGAACACCTGACGTACGTCGGTGGAAAGTGTGCGGCGACATCATGTGCACTTGCCCGATTAATGCCTAACCTTGGAGGCCCAAAACAGGAGAGGAGGCGGTTACTGATGAAGGTAGTGACTTCGATCGCTATATATGCGGCCCCTATATGGGCCGGGGCCATGGATAAGAAGACCTATAGAGCAGGTATAGAAACGGCCTACAGGAGATCAGCTCTCAGGGTGATTTCTGCCTTCCGCACGGTGTCTACTGATGCAGCATTGGTGATTGCGGGGATGATGCCCCTGAGGCTAGTAGTGGATGTAGAGCGGAGGAAACATGACACAAGGAGGGGAATGGATCTCCCCAGTCCTGTTCAGTTAGTGGATGACGCTATGCATAGATGGCAGCATTACTGGGTCAATTCAACCAAGGGAAGGTGGACACACAGACTCATACCGAGCATAGGCGAATGGACCAAAAGGAGACACGGTCAGGTGAACTTCTACCTGACACAGTTACTAACCGGCCATGGATGTTATAGAGCATATCTCTATAAGTATGGTCATGATGTAGACGAGGCATGCCCAGAATGCCCCAATGAAAGGGAGACGGCGGAGCACGTTTTCTTTACTTGCCCGCGTTATGTTGTTCAACGAAATTGCCTGGAGAGGACAGTAGGATTCCAGGTAACGCCCGATAACATAGTTAACCTGATGTTAACCTCATGTGACAATTGGAACGCAGTATGTTTTTTCGCAAGGAAGGTGTTGACACAGCAAAGATTGGCTGAGAGAGCAAGGTCAGCAGAATTTGAAGGCAGCACTCGCTGAATCTCCACCCCCCCGAAGTAATACTTGATTGTGGTCCCGGGGGGGGCAAATGGTTGAAAGTGTGACGAACTAGGTTGGGTTTAGTACGTATGCGTTTAGCAAGCCGAGAGTAAGTCTTGCGGCGAATCGTGCACATTGGTAGGCCGGGCTACCAATGTCTTTCGAAGATTCCCAACCTTTAGCTCGTAAAGCTATAAAAAAAAAAAAAAAAAAAACACAAACTAAAAAAGAAAAAGAGTGTTTTGTTGTGTGAGAGCACAATGCATAATGGGCAGGCAGGCAAATAATAAAAATAAAAACCACGTCATTCTAATGACTGCCATACACTGCATTGTTCAAATATTGTGCATGTGCATGCCTATGTGTGTATGTGTTCAGCATTTATTTTATTTTGTATACAAAGTAACCGAGAGAAACTACAAAAAAAAATTTTGTTGTAATGCATTAAAACCTGTGGTAAATTATAGGTGTGTGTGTGTATGCGTGTGTTCAAGTTAAAATGTGGATCTGGTGTTGGATTTTTTTCACCGTTTTTCTTCACGTACTTATTGTAAAGCTTTGAATATTTTTTTAAAAATATTTCACCACACAATAGCCGCCTCAATGTTAATGTTACAGCAGCAGGCAAACAGTGATTTAGAGGAGTAAAAAAAATGGGACAAAAAAACGCCAAAAAAATGGAATAATTTTTCCGTTAGCAACGAGAATTTGAATGTAGACTTCACGGTCAATTAACATTAACTGGGTAGACACCACGGTTTTTAGATGATTGTTTAGAGAGCAAGGAAGAACAATACAAGCTGTGATGTTTATGCATCTCTGAAGCAATCGTTTTACTGCGAATATCTCGATAGGGGCTAAAGTTGTCAGAGATCATCACATAGAATCGATCAGACAACGTGCTGAACAATTTGGGCATCAATTTTCGATATTTACAAGAAAAACAATTTTTTTTTTAATTTTTTCACACAGCATCAGCTGATAGCAGTTAAGCAAAAATTGCCAGTAGTCTCCCACACAACAACGCTTAAGTCAAGTCATCATTAGGAATGAGGCCTGTGGAAATAGGATATCTGTGGACAAGTGAATAAGTCAAATTGAGTGACTTTTGAAGCACCAAAAAATATGTTTATGTTTACATGCAGAGCCATTAAATTCTCTCAAAGTTACTGTATGACGCATTTTCACACGCTAAAAGCGACATCAGGCCTTAGTTTTCCAAAAATCCCTCAAGCCAAAGGAGTTCTGTAAAGGACAAGCGGTACTGAGACACTTTTTAATGTTTTTTCTCCTTAAGTAGAACGAATTGAGTGTGGAGAATAATGAATGATTTAAACAGAATGAAGCAATGGCTTATACTACACGACATACAACTGAAGTACTAGGGACTGAAGTTCCGGGTTGGCTCTAATGCAATACGTATTCTAAATTCAAATAATCTTTTAAAAAATGTGGAAAGCCTACACAAATTTTTTTTCATGACTATCCATGCGGTGGTTGCAAAAGCACCGGTGCAGCAATGCTGTTAAACATCTTTCATGTGAATTCATATTTATTTACAGAATGGTTTGCCTTTTATGAATACGAATATGGACCGTTTAGCCCGTCAAAAAAAAATGCATAAAAACAGTCTCCGGAAGTGGCGATTCAAACGTGACAATCTTTCATGGGATATGGACGTCATAATCGACTTACTATGCAAGGAATTGCCAAGAATTGTAAAGAAATTTGAAGAGACTGGCAGTTTTACAAATGTAGTCAGCCCTGTACATCATCGCAGTGTGGATTTTGTTAAAAATATCACTTCTGTTAGCAGAAGTGTGATGAATAGCCTGAATTTTTCGATTTCATGTCATTCCTAGCAATTGGACATAACCTAAGTTTCACTATGGTATATTTTGTGTATAAGTTAGCATCTCCATGCATGCTTAATCCAATTCATGTAACAATTATAGCTGGCTGACTCCTTACAACGCCATGGAAATGCTGACTGAGTGTGCTGGAGAAAAAACTTTCAATGCAGATATTTCTGTGAATCGAAATTTTCACTCTTGTGTTACGTAAACAACCCAAATTGCATAGTTGTCAAAAACCGTATCGAAGCGTATAAATTTTCTAACTGAAAACCAAATATTTGTCAAGTTATCCCCGAGATATTAAGAAAAATTTGTGAAAAAGTGATTGAAAATTACTTCAAAAGATGCGTGTGTTTTGTACATAATGGCACAGAAATCGTAGCTTTATGTGAGTTAATTTTGACACCGAAACATGGAAAACCCTTTAATTAATTATATTTTTTTTTGAAAAAATTGCTTGCTTTACAGTATTTTTTGGAATGTATCACAGTGTTTAAACATATGTACTTACATAACTTACATAAGAAATTAAATTCAGTTGAACTTACCTAAAAAGAGAAAGAAAAGAAATACAAATTAGTTTAAAATCTTTCTAAAAGTATTATTTATTTATAATAAAATATGGATTTAAAAAAAATATAATATGATTACGCTAAAGCAAAAGATGAAGGGGAAACAACCTACCTTTGAAACAAGCACAACCCATGATGTATCCCATCATCAGCGTAAACTTTTATTTGTCTTTTGGTCACCCTAATAAACAACGTTGAAATTTGATGATCTGAGGACACCACACAAATTATAAAATTGAAGACAATTGAGAGTCTCTCTCTCAATTATTGGTTTTTTGGGTACTCAAAGCAAGAGATAAAAACAAAACAAAATACCATGCCTTACTGTAGGCGTAAATGGAAATTCATAAGCTTGCGTATGTATTTGTTTGTTTACAAATAAACAGGTTTTCATAACGAATTCATGGTGGTGTATTGTTTTGGGGGTCTTTGTTTTGTTTGTTTTTGTAACACTTATAATTACTCTGTGTTATTAAAACAGTTTCGAGAGTGGAGAGCAAGAAAGCGAGTTTGTACGTTACAGGAAGGTTTTTTTTAAATGCTTTTAGATTAGTTTGTAACCACAATACAATTTAAAAATAAAAACAAACACAAACACACAGACACAAAACAATAGCAGAGTAATGTAGTAAAGTAATGATGATTTGTTGTAATATTATTTTATTTTCACTGCCAACTGGACTAGTGCTGCTACAGTTTTTATTTGTTTATGTAGGTGGCGAGTGGTGGTGAGTAATATTGTGGTTATGGCTGCCGTTATTAATAAGGAATGTCAGGCTTATGCTTTCAAATATTTAAAAGGGTAACCATATATCAATTAAATGAATATTTTAGGCGTTTTTTTTTCTTTATAATTTTATTTATTTTTTTATTTTTTTTTTTTTATTTAACGTTGTAAATTTTTTAAGCACCTTAATTACAAATATTTGCAGTGTAATCGAATGAATTACAAGGTAGTTTTTGAAAAGAACCGAATAAAAAAAGTTATACTTTTGTAATGAAATTGATTTATTTATTTGATTTTATTTTTTTCTTATTGTTATAAATATTTAATTATTGCTTATCATAATAATATTATCATAATATTGTTGGCATTATTGTTATTGTTTATATTTATTTATTGTTTTTATTTATTTATTTGATTGGGTTTTTTTTCATTTATTTTTGACGTACGTTATTTATCTACAATTATCAAGTAAGTATGCGTTTTTTTAATACGATTTTTAATACAGTTTTTTTTAATACGTTTTTTAATACACTTTTTAATGTTTTAATTTTTTATTGCATAATATAAAAATTTATTTACGATTTATCACAATTTTGATTATTTTTATTGGTATTTTTTTTCTTCATTTCACTTTTTTCCAGGAGGTTTGTGTTAAACTAGGGGAATTTTGTGCGGGCATGTGGTTTTCACTTATCAATTCTCAATTTTTTTTTCTGTTTTAATTTTTTGTTATCAATTTAATTTAGTTTATTTTGTTTTTTTTTTTTAAATTTTCTTATTCGCCACTTCCATTAAGCACTGAAGTAATAATAAAAATGAATTTTGTTGTATTTGTTGGAATAATTTAAAAAAATAAATGAACTTTTATTTTTAGAAGAAATCTTAGAACCAAAATCTTTTTAAATTAACCCAAAAGTAGGCAACATTTTGTATAATATAAATTTGCATTTTTTTGCATTTGTTGGAATAAATTTAAAAAATTAATTTTTATTCGAAATTTTATTTTTAGAAAAAATATCAAGAAATTTTAGAACAAAACTTTTTTAAATCATCCCAAAAGTAGGCAACATTTTGTAGAAAATAAATTTAATTTTTTTTTTGCTTTTGTTGGAATAATTATAAAAAAAGAATTTGTAATTGAATTTTTATTTAAAAAAAAATTTTATGAAGAAATTTTAGAACCAAAATTTCTTAAAATCATCCCAAAAGTAGGCAACATTTTGTAGAATATAATTTTGAAATTTTTTTGCATTTTTATTATTTATAATAATTTTAAAAAATTAATTTTTATTTGAAATTTATTTTTGGAAAAAATCTTATCAAGAAATTTTAGAACCAAACTTTCTTGAAATCATCCCAAAAGTAGGCAACATTTTGTAGAATATAAATTTGAATTTTTTTTGCTTTTGTTGGAATAATTATAAAAAATGAATTTGTAATTGAATTTTTATTTAAAAAAAAATTTTATGAAGAAATTTTAGAACCAAAATTTCTTAAAATCATCCCAAAAGTAGGCAACATAGTTATAAAAGTTTGTTTGTCTAAGCACCCCAAGTGCAACCGTAAAATATGTTAAAAAGCGAATTCATATAAGCGTTATTTGAAGGCTACACGACTTTAGCTATCAACAGTAGGCTTAAAGTATCACTCAAAAACGAACATTTGCTTAGCAGTATTGGCAATGAAGTAACAAATAAAGGTTATCCAAAATGCAATAGAATGTCGCCGTAGTCTAGTAGGTAGTGTATTGACTTATTCGACGAGAAACTGTAGTTAAATTCCTCGAACATAACAAAATTTAATAGAATGTCGCCGTAGTCTAGTAGGTTATGTATTGACTTATTAGACGAGAAACTGTAGTTCAATTCCTCGAACAAAACAAAATTTAAAAAAAGTTTTCTTTCCTCAACATCCTCTCAACGAGAGTAAAATAAAATTGCCACGAAAAGTTACTAAAAAAGTCTGTCGTATAAACTGCAGGACCTTCACCACTCATGGGTGAAATTAACACATAACGTAAGTGGTGTGAGAATTGAGATTATAACCCAGACTAAAGGATTGTCATGAGCAATTGCATCACACCTGGGCGAATGTGTTAGTAAACAAATTTTCGGTGGTCTTAACTTCCTGTCAATTCCTGCACTGCTAGTGGGCAGTAGGTTTCTAGAGAGGCACAACGGCATTGCATTGCATAAGGGTTTGTTGTTTAATTTTGTTTTTTAATAAAATTTCTCGCAATTGTTAAAAGTATACTCTCCTCCTTCCCTGTCCTTCAATTAAGCTTTCGTTAACCCACAAATGAAACCAATTTGTTTAAAACAATAAACTGACGGAAATGGTTATTTTCCATAATAAACAATCGGTGTTTTTCTGATGTGCTTTCAGAAAAAATATTAAAAAAATGAAAAAAAAAAATTAAAATCAATTAGTTTGGAAATATCAAACCAAATGACAGTAACCACAGCAACAACAATAACACTGTAACTGTAACACTGACAATGACAATGACAATAAAAAATCATCAACAAAAACTAAGAAAATCAAGCAAAAAAAAAAACGCAAAAAAATTGAAACAATTGTTACACAAAATTGACTGACAGACAGACAGAGAGACAGACTACATCAACACAATGACCAGTAAAAATATGACATCAGGAACAGCAAACTGACAAATAAATGGATTGATGTGTCACAGAGAATTTTTATCTGCATCCGTACAAGCAAAGGATAAACAAGACAACAAGGAATACATTTTATATGACAACACACTACACTGCGTAGTAAAAGAAATTTGAAAAGTTTCTACGAAGATTTCCAATCGAAAAAAAAGAGAAAGAATAGTAAACTACTTATTTTCCTTACTTGCTTAATTGTTCATTACAATCCTTTAGTCAGGATTACAACCTAGTTTCTCACATTATTTACGTTGTGTGTGTTAATTTTGTCCATGAGTAAAGCGTTCTACAGTTTAAAGTCGACTCCTAACGACAGAATTTTGAGAAACTTTTCATGGCAATTTCATTTACTTTCAAAGTTTTTGCCAGAACACTGCTGAGAGAAAGTCGTCGAAAAAAATATTTGTTCGTATTTCGTTTTGTTCGAGATGCCTAAGCTGGGATTTGAACCATTGCGTCTTGACTTATAAGCAAACACAATACCTAGTAGACTGCAGCTTATAGTGCTTATATCTTCCACAAAGTTAGTTTTCCCACCTGCCCGTAAGCAATATATGTAGCACGGTGCCAGTTCTTGAAGTTCGTATGTTTCCAGGGATTCTTTGCGTGACTACCACTTCTTGATGTTTGAGGCGCTCCAGTGCCATTCTTTTTCTGCATTGCATCAGTATTAGGAGAAAAGGGCCAATGATTTGACGTGCCTCGTCAGCAAAGTTTACCAAATCTATACAGATGGCTCAGGGCTGAATGAAGCCTTGGTGGAGACATATTTCTTAGTCAGCTTAGTCGATAACACTCTTATCTGATGCATTGTGATCCAGGCCTAAGTTCGGTCATTAAAAACGATGTAAAAACCGCTCTAGTGCCGTTATTTTTATGCATTAGAATTGCATCAGTATCAGGAGAAAACGGCCAGTGCCTCGTCAGCAAAGTTTACCAAATATTTCTTAGTCAGCTTACTCGATAAGACTCTGATCTGATGCATTATGGTCCACGCGTAAGTATCGGTCATTAAAACCTAAGTAAAGATCATTGAAAATGGCATTATTTTTGAGGGGAATAAAAGCATATCTTCGAATATGTTTTCGTTAAGTTATGTACTCGTAAAATATTTACCGCTGCCGGAGATTTCTCAACGAGATGGCAGAGCACACGGCATTCACATAATACGGGTACCAGGACACACTAGTATTCCGCGTGGAATGGTGGTTATGCAATGTGGCAGACCCTCCTTAAAAGTATTGGTATCACTTAGCCTAGCTTTAGGTCCTTCGTGATACCACAAACCAAAATTCAACCCGGGAATCAAACTTTTCCTAGTGGAAACCAACGCGAGTCCAAGTATTGTATTGCTTTTTCAGCAGAAAGTTAAAACCGCTGTCTCCTTATGACAAGAACAGGTCACTGACACATGGTGTGAAAGACAGTCTCTTCCACGTTTTTTTTTTACGGCACTTTCATTACGTTGCTACAGTATCTTCCCATATTGTGTGTTGGTTTGATGGTAACAAGCCCATGCCCAAGTCCATGTCTTAAGCTGTATATAAGAGCACAATAAACGGTCAATAAACGCCATTTCGCGACAAAAGCCATGTTAATCTTGTCCTTTTACCAGACAGTTACTCACAAATTTTCCTTTTTTTTTTTTTTTTTTTTTTTTACGATGGCGGGCAACTTGACAATTTAATTTGATTTGCGTGTCTAACAAGACAGCAACAAAACCAAACAAAACAAATTTAAAAAAGAAAGACAGAAGAAGACAAGAAGAAATTTGTCGCTTTTCCTTTTAGCGTGGGTGGGGGGTCTGTCTAACATAGACGACGCCGGCACAGGTCATTGCCAAAGAAAATGAAGACAAAGGCAAGCAAAAAGAAAAAAGACAAAAAACCGGACAAAGACAGAAAATTTTATTTTGTTGAGAATAACGGTTCTTCATTATTTCCATTGGCGAATGCCAAAATTTAATTAAGGGGTTCCTTCTTCATACGCCTGAGGAAAATGATTGACATTTTAGCGTTTCCCCCTAAGGGGTTAAGATATGTTCAAACGAATGGATTTCTTAATTAATCATTCCAACGATTGATAGTGATTAATTAATTTTAATGGAACTGTTGTAATGACAAATAATGCTATACAGTGTGTGACAAAAGTAAACAAAACAAAAAAATATTTTTGAAAAAATTTACTGCCATTGTTGTCATCTAAAACTGGCGTTACACTACCATTACTGTATCTCCAGAACAATTTCTCAACAAAATTCCAGCTATAAATCCCTAAAGTATGCTTCATGTTTTTTTTTTCTTTCCATAAAATTTCTTCTGTGAACAAAGCTGATGATAAAAATATTTCAAGAAATATTTTTGCAAATATTTTTATTCTATGAACACAGCAGTTTTGCTTTTTTGCTAGTACAATAGCCCTCCACCTAAAAGTATGCAACAAATTTTGTAAAGTTACAAAAGCAATATAAAGTATGCTTTACTTATTCAGATTTTAATTAGTTTGTGCACAAAGTTATGTGAAGTTGTGCCTTTCTTGTTTTTTGCTCTTTTTGCTGCTCCATTTTAATAAGCAATTGTCCATTAAATGCTGGTTGGCAAGCTTAAGGTAAAAACAGGAAATTGTCAAAATAAAAAACAGAGAGAAAAATGGAAAGAGAGAGGAAGAGAGATAGAAAGAGAAAACTGCCTAAAAGTAGTGTGTAAATATTAAAAGGCAATTAACTTAAAGCCAACAAAGAATGAGTATTTGAATCGAATTCTATTTTTGGGGGCAGTAAGTAAATGTAGGTACGTTTAAGAGGTAATTTATTTAAAGTAGATAGGGGAGGTAGGGAGGTTATGCAAAAATAAGTTAAACAATTAATTACTAAAGGAGTACTGTGGCACAATTTCCAAAATAGAACAAAGGGCAGCATCCGAATTTTACCATCGCGGTCTGTCCAAAAATCTATTTAAGATAACTTCCGTTTATAACGGGTGATTTTTTAGCTATTATCTTTTTGGCAACACTGGCTTAAACAGCTCACGCACGTTTCGTGTTTTGTTTCACTGTCAAACATCTTCAGTTTGGTCTATAATTTAACCATGAATCGTCTTACAAACGAACAACGCTTGCAAATCATTGAATTTTATTATCAAAATGCGTCCTCTGTTAAGAAAGTTCATCGCGCGAAAAATATCGAAAAATTGTGTTCAGCGACGAAGCTCATTTTTGGCTCAATGGACACGTAAATAAGCATAATTGTCGATTTTGGAGTGAAGATCAGCCAGAAGCATTGCAAAAGCTACCAATGCATCCAGAAAAAGCCACAGTTTGGAAAAAGTCATTGGACTGTACTTCTTCAAAGATGCTGCGAATCGTAACGTAACTGTGAATGGTGAGCGCTATCGTGAGACTTTTTTTTGCCCAAAATGCAAGAGCTTGACTTGCATGACATGTGGTTTCAACAAGACGGTGCCACATGCCGCACAGCACGCGTAACAATGGACTTATTGAGAGGCGAGTTCGGTGAACATTTTATTTCACGTTCGGGACCGGTCAATTGGCCGCCCAGATCGTGCGATTTAACGTCTTTAGGCTATTTTTTGTGAGGCTTGGTTAAAGCTCATGACTATACAGACAAGCCCGCTTCAATTGACGCATTGGAGACAACGTTGAAGCATTTATTCGTGAGATACCGGCCGAAATGTTGGAAAGAGTATGCCAAAATTAAACTAAGCGGATGGACCATTTGAGGCGCAGTCGCGGTCAACATTTGCATGAAATAATCTTCAAACATTAAATTATATGGACCGTACTATCGATTCAAATAAAGATTTCATGCATTTTTCTGAATTTTATGTGTTTTTTTTTTTTGAAAAATTTTCCTATAGCTCTTAAAAAATCACCCATTACAACAAATTAAACTGGAATGTGAATATGCCCTCCAGAATAACTAAGGCAGCAAATGATCGTTATTTTTAAGGGAATGAAATGGTTCTAAACCGTGCTATCAACTCCTGAAAACGTTTATTGGCTGTAGAACTTTAATGAAACGAATTCTAATCTGTGGGGCCACGAGGTGGTTTGTTGGTTAACTTTGGAAAAAGCTATTATCAAACCCGGTTTAATCGCGATAGGAGGATAAGGGCAATTATGACAACAGGTGCTACATCAGCTAAAACATTTTTTACTATCCTCAACTGGCTGCCACCAGACTTGCTGGCAAAACAAGTCCCTGTGAACACGACAATGAGACTAAACGCCACCAAAGCATCGGAATATAGAAGTCAACATCTTGGTTACTGTGGATCTGTACATTCATGTTGACTACACGATATCAGAATCCGCTTTCAGTCATGGTTTTACAACGAAAATATCGGAAACATAACGGTTTGCATCTCCTAAAGAATACCACACAGTGTTCAGTGGTGCAATTTCTACAAAGGCCGCTCTTCTGTGGGAATTTGGTACCGGAGTACATCGAATGAAGATGTCAGCATATACGCCGACAACTAAGGGACCATTTGATGCCTAGAGGACGAGGATTGTTTAAAAAATTACGGACTACTTAGTAGGAGATAGCGTGAGATTCGACAGTTTCTTGAAAGGAATTGCAAGGGCACGTTGATGGTAGGAAAAGAAAAAAAAAAAAACAATTCGAATGAACTCAAACATGAGATTGTTCTTGCTGCACCATTGTGTGGTCCTCTATGTACGTACGGAACATAGAATGGACGCCTATCCTGTGCTCGACAATAATATTTTTAATATCTTTCGCGTAGATCGCTTTATAAACATCTGCAGTACTTTATTCTGAGCCATATAGCCAGTTTGATGAGAAAAGACGAATGACCTTTGTCTATACGTGGAATTGTGGAGATTGTCATATACTTTGTAATGCCTCACGAGTCAGGTTAGACTTTTTATACGGGTTGCAGAGGGCAATTTAGGAAAGGAGAGAATATTTTTGGAATTTTAAGGTGTTGGAAATGCTTAAGCGTAGGCACTTAGTCTTTCTTTGGTGCAAGTAAGGTTGGTAACGTTCTGTGTAGTTCTGTTGTCATTTAAACAAATCTGTTTGAGCAGGCAGATGCCATAAGCATACATATACAAGTTCCTCGGTACAGACATTGATTCCTCCCTTGAGAATTTCTCTTATGCCATCAACATTATAACGCCGAGTATTGTGTTAAAGAAAATTGGAGAAGGCGTACTTTGCGTATAATGTTGCACATTGAGTCTCAGTAAAACGATCTCATCAGTGCGCATATTTTCGCTGGAAAAATTCAACATTCGAACGTCAAATGCCCTGATGATGGGTAGTGATCCAAAGACTTTTTCAAAGTCAATTAATATGAATATGCCGCACAAAGGTGCACACCATTCAATCGATTGTTCAAAGAATATTTGAAAGCCGATCATGTTTTCGAATAAAAGAGGGGTGCGCTTTAATAGTAGACCCGGTAAAATTTGTATAGACAACCTTGCGGGAATAATAAAATCCAAACATTTCTAGGGTATGACCTGTTTGATCTCCCTTTTTTAGATAATTTTATTAATGCGTCGACACTGAGCTCAGAGGACAGTAAATGAGAGTGTAAGATGTTTAATAAATTTTTATATAATTTGTACAATTACTTGACATTATTTCATTTATTATTAATTATTCTTCTTCTACTTTTTCTACATTTTTTAAATATTTTCCCCAATTTAACTGCATACACTTCAAAGTCAAAATTTTCAAAGAAAAAAAAAATAAATCTTCGTCTCCCCCTCCCACCAATATTTTTGATTGTTTACATTACATGAAAGCGAAAATATTTTTTTTGTTTTATTATTGTTTATAAATAACAACACAAAATAATTTAAATTTTTTAATTGCTGGCCATTAATTATCCACAAAATTTTTTTCTTTTTTTTTTTTGGCAAAAGTAGACACTTTAAACGAATTCCACCAACAATCGAGAACATGGAAAAACGTGCCTGCGCGAAAGCAATGAAAAAAATTTTTTTTTATTTAAAACGGAAGTTGTAAGGAATTTTTAAAAATGAAATAGAAATTTCAATGTCGGACAAATAAAAAGTTTAGCCCCGTTATGAAAACATACATAAATTTTTGTAAAAAAAAAAAAAAAAAAAAAAAAAAAAAAAAAAAAAAAAAAAAAAAAAAATTAAAAAAAAATTTAAAAAATTAAAAAAAAATTTTTTTTTGTTTCTAAAATTAGAAAAACTTACTACAAATACAAAGGACTGAGATATTGGGTTACCCATTTAGTGCTTTCAAAAACCACCAGTCTGACAAGGCTGCCTGATGTTAAGTTTTTCATTTAAAGTGGCCTACGAAGCGTTTAACAACGGAAGAATGCATACAAATAGTTGAAAGTGACTACAAAAATGGTGATTCAAACCAGAGGTCAGCAATGAGTATTCAAAACGATGAGTAGATTCGAATCATACTTATAATTTCTGATACTTATACGCATTCATACTTATTTTAATGTCATACTCATACTACTCATATTCAAAGTTTGAAATACTCATGGTACTCATACTTAACAATACGCACGATGTTATTGATTTCGACTCTCCATGACTCATCGTATACACGAATCATAAAATAAGTATGATTCGCATACGAACACTACAATAGTCACTAGAAGGTTGTGTGTTTGCTTTGCTTGCTGTCTTTTTTTTTTTGTAAATGCAACAACAACTAAGACTGTAAATTTTGATGAATAGTTCGAATCACTCGAATCATTTATAAGTATTATAAGTATTTTTCTAAATTTATGAACCTGAATGAGTAGGCGTATGAATCAAACATATTTCGAGTGTTATGACTTTGATGTCAACGTTGTATTCATACTCATTGCAACCTATACTTATAAATCAATTGTTGTAGTGAGTACGAATGAATCAGAGTAGTTGAATTTCAATACTGTTGACTCACTCATACTCAAAATTGCATGAGTATTCATGAGTAGCGAAAAAGCGATTCTTTGCTGATCTCTGGTCTAGAAGGATCATTGAACACTTTTTCTAATTACAACCCTTTAGTTAGGATTACAACCTAGCTTCTCTCACTACCCATGTTGTGTGTGTGTGTTAATTTTATCCATAAGTGGCGACCAGGCGTAACTTTTCATGGCAATTTTATTAACTTGTAGAATTTTTGCCAGACGGCTGCTGAGAATAAAATCATCAAAAGAAATATTTCTTTTCATATATCATTTTCTGTAAGGTGTCCTGGCTAAGGTTCGAATATGCACTCTCGTCTAATAAGCCAACAGGCTAACTGTTAGAATATGGCCCCCATAACAAGAATTATCGTTAATTCACGGTGGTATGACCGTATGATAACGGGTTTTTCTTTGGCCTGAAATTGACGTCAATGAACTGGGCGGTATGGGGTTCCGATAAGATTTGACGCCGTTAAACTTTTTCTGTGGAACACCGTCAAAATCTATGGAAGAAGGAAAAAATAATCTAATCGGCTTCACTCTTTTTGGATTTAATTTCTAAATTCCTCCTACACATTCATTCTTAATTAAAGAATAATTTAAACAATACACAGAAAGAGATTTTCTTCACACTGACAAACCACTGCCAAATTACAATGCCGGCAGCTGTGGCCACCTGTATTTTAAAAGCCGGCAGTCATTGGCTACAAAAAATACAACTTTTGTTTTATGAATGAAAAACAACAACAGCAAAACCAAACAATTAAAATGAATAAATAAATCAAAATAAACCGACAGAAATTTCTTTAAAAATTAAATGAAAATCAGAGTGAGAAAGAAAACTTTCAGCATGAATTCATGACAGGCAAAATATGTCATTCACCACAATATACAACGTCATGCGTAGATATGATACATGATATGTTGAGGTTGGTTTGAAACAGGATTTTAAACAGTATTTTCTCTGCAATCAAAGCAACCAATTTGTTGTTTCTTCTCAAGAATTTTTTTCCGGCATAATGTTCAAAAACATTTTTGAATTTCTAAGAAAACTGACCAAAAATTTAAAAAGTTTAAAACAATTATACAGATTTCATAAGAAATTCATTCGAAATTTTTCTCTTTAAAGCATATTTTCTGGCTGTTCGACAAGCATTATTCTTCCTTGATTCGCTTTAAATTTAATAAAAAAAAATTCATTTTATTTTTATTTCCAAATTGTTTCAACAGAAAATAAATTTCTGTTTCCTTTTTTATTTTTATTATTTTTATGACACAGACTTGTTATTTTATTACATGGTTGTTGTTTTCTTTCGGTTTTTTCTCCAAAAATAATCCTTAAAGTATGCCACATTTCTGTGATTTCATAAAGACAGCCTTAAAGTATGCAATTAAATTATAGCTTCAGGTGGCATAAATATCTACACGTGGAAAACATTGCGTTTTATTGTTTTACGCCATGTTAAGGTTTGCTTCAAACGATTTTCAGCAACAAAAAAGAAATTTTATAATAAATAAAACCGACAGGGAGAGAGAGAGAGAGAGAGAGAAGGTGACACTGTCCTAAGATGGTTTCTAAATTGTGTTTGTAAGACAACTAGTCTTTGAATTTTTATATTATTTATTATATATTATTTTTATATTAAGGCTCTATGGTTGCCACAGAAGTACTTTTTTATGTCCTTAATCTAAGACCACAATCGTACCAAAAGAAAAACTTTGAATTTGTATACTAAGACGGCTCTATGGTTGCCAAAGAAGTCCTTAATCTAAGAATGGAAGAATATTAGATTCATGAGTGAGATGCACGTCAAATACCTGCGGATAACACTGGATAGTAAGCTAACATGGACGTTTTATATCGAGAGCATCCCTGGATAAGTGGGACATGCTATAATGATATGCAGAAATACAGGGAATGCAACTCCCGAATTATGCGCTGTTTGGATACCATAATGATCAGATCAATAGTGACCTGTTATGGAACAATTGCGTGAACAAATTTGTAACAAATTCAATCGGAGTAAGACAAGTTAGAGTGACTAGTGTTTGTTGGCATTACAAGGATAATGCCCAAAGGCGCCTACACATGGTAGTAAAGACCAAAGCTTGGAAGACCATGGCGAGATTGATAGGAGGCAAGGCAACATAAAATTCATTAAAGGATTGGGCAACAGCTCCCTACTTAACTATCCACCTGAATAGAACCAATAGACTCTATGATTCTAGGAAATGCTTTGCAATGAGGCTTAGTATCAGGCAGACGAATACTCATTTAACACGTTCATCGCCACGATAATATGAGAAAAATTTTCACATGGGCCACGGTAACTTTATTAGATAATTTAGTTAAAAATGTATCAAGGAAACTTAATGTATCACAGAAAATTTTTTTTGCCAAAATTCCCGGAAAAAAACAATTTTTTATGTCAGACATATATGACTGACATGGCCCTATATTTAAACTTTTTTTCTACAAGCCGTGTCAGTCTTATATGAATGACGCATCCAAACAACATACAACAAGTATTAACCTGTTGTTTTGAACACAGCGTCGTTTGCGTCGGACATCTGTGATTTACCAAATCGCGTACGTCAGACACATATGACTGACATGGCTCATGTAGAACTTCTTAGCGTCAGACACATATGACTGACATGGCGATGAACGTGTTAAAAGAGATCCTATATTGTAACATACTGACGTAGTCGTTTAGAAAATTATACTCAACGAAAAAGAAGATAAAGAAAAACAAAGATTCTTCTCAAACCAAGTCTATTTAGGGCAATCAAAACTATTGTTGAGAAATTACAATAAAAGGAGATCTCATTCAGGCATTAAACTTTTCCAGGACAGGGCACTATGTATACTTATTCAGAATAGGGATTGCTTCGAGCGCATCATGTAGATGGCGATGATAATGAATTATTGGAATTCATGAATTGACACCTGTCGGGTATTAATGCATCTTAAGAAGAAACACTTAGGGCCATTTTTTGAATGCAAGTTTAAACTCGAGATTAAGTTAATCTCCAGTTAAACTCCGTTTTCAGTTTTTGAATTTACTTAATCTTGAGTTTTAACCTTACGGTTAAGCAGCCAACATTGGTGGTTTAAACTCGAGATTAACTATGAAAAGTAGTTGACAAATTTTATTTAAAAAAAAAGCTTTTAAGTGAGGGGAAGCCGAATAAGACAAATATTTAAGTGACTATAAATTATTTGAAACACAAATTGACAACAGACAGTCTTAATTTATTTATTATTTTAGGAAAATGATTTTTGTACATAAAGATCAATAGTATTCAGCTTTTGTTTGTTTGTTTTTCTTATATACAAAAGCAAATTGTTGTGAAACACTTTTCAAAAGTAGTAAACACAACAAAATAAACGAAAAAATGTTGCAATTTTTGCTTATAAGTACGGCAGCTCTACAAGGTTAATCTCCAGTTAAATTCCCATTCAAAAAATGAAAACAAAGTTAACTGAAGATTAACTTTAACTGGAGATTAACTTAATCTCGAGTTTAAACTCACATTCAAAAAATGGCCCTTAGCTGTATATCAAGTGCTAGGCAGGAAATTGTCATAATTGAAGCAGAGCAGCATATTGAAATTTGTCAGGCCGATGGACTTAAAGAAGGCATTATACGGATATCAGATAAAGTAAAAGGATAGTGCAATAGATCGATAATATTATTATTGATTGTTTTTGATTTAAATAGCAGACGCGTAGTCTACAAAAATTATTAGTTAAAAAAGGTAAATAAAAATGGTACTAAAAATAGTACTAAAAATTTAGTACTAAAAAATATTATTAAAACAGTGTCCATTGAGTAGAAATAGAAACAAAGTGTAAAAATAATACTAAAATAATATTTTTAAGAATTTATTACAAAATAAAATAACATTTTTAACCACATTTTTTGTAAGCCTCAATGGCAACCCCGTCATAAAGAAAATATTATGTAAAAGCGACCATTTCGGTCATGAATTAAATACCAATACTGAGCTGGCGTAATGCATATTAATTAATCGAATGTTATTTTAATTAATTAATGAATTATTTTTTTGATTTTTTGTCATCAAAAATTATTTTAAAATAGAAAATAAAAAAAATTTATTTCAAACCTTAAAAAAAAGTAAAATATAAAACAAAAACAACAATAATAGTAAATTTAATTTAAAATTTCATTCAATATTTTCGCTTTCACAGCCCCATATTCATAACACAACCGAAAACAAAAACAAAAAACCTTTCAAACTCGCAAAATAAAAATATTCGCTGTTTATGGTAGACTACTGCTACTGTTTGATAATTATTGCTCTCTTTTGCTACAGTTAAATTATATACATTTTTTATCTAGTATTTGTTGTTGGTGTTGTTTTTGTTTAACACTATTTTGTCAATTACTATTATCGTTACATTACATTACATGTTGTTTTAAACACTATTACAAGCATTAAACTCCTCTCTCTCTCTCTCTCTCTCTTGAAAATGAAAGAGAATAAAAATAATGCAAAAGGGAGAGTAAATGCATGATCAACATACATACGAGTACTTTTTAATACCCATACTCTGTATTTATTTCCGTTATTTTATGGAATGTTTTTTTCTCAATGTTTTATTTTGTTTTAAACGAAAAGTACTTAAAAGCCATTAATTTAGGTAAGTGCTGATAATGTACTGAGCTTTTCTCTTTATTGATAAGAATTTTTAAATATTTGCCACTTATGCTGTTATTGCCTTGATCATTGAAAAGCCATTAATTCTGATAACATTTTTGCAGTTAAGTACTGATAATGAATGTACTAAGGTTTTCTCTTTATTGAATAGAATTTTAAAAATTCTGCCACTTAAGCTGTTATTGCCTTTATCGTTGAGCATTTTAATGTTTGTTTAAAAAATTTGTTTTATGACCTCGAAATTCAATTGAAAAAAAAAACTTTTTTGTGTTCTACAAAAAAAAACAGGCTGGCACGCAAAAATCATATTTAGAGAAAAAATGGTACACACTTCTTTTCATGTTTAAATCAAAAAAATTTAAAAAATTTATTTATTTGTTTAATTGAAATTGATTTATGCTACAGACAGAATTCTTCTTTTTTTTTCTATTATTTATTATCATGCTTAGAAGCACTTGCTTCAACAATTTAAAGAGAAAAGACTAACCTCCTATTCCCATAAGGTGAACGATTTCGAAGGAATGTATATTTGTAGGAAAATAATTTGAAAATATTTCAGAATTTAAATGTTTTTAGTTAGAAATAGACGAGCCATTTGTTAGAAATAGACGAGCCATTTGTCTGAAATCGTTTATTCTTACAGCAAACGGGTTACAAAAAATTACAGTTAACCGTTACAGTACTTTGTGTTGTAAAAAAGTACTACAAAGGTACTAAAAAGTACTAAAAACTAGAAAAAAGTACCCAAATTTTTTTTTAAAATTTAAAATAAAGTACCAAAGCAATGGTACGTCTATTTAAATGCAGTAAAATATGTTACACGGTTAAAGTCGCCGAAGTCTAGTCGGTAGTGTGTTGGCTTATTAGACGTAAAGCAAGGGTTCGAGCCCCAGGCCAGACATCAAAACAAAATACAAAAAGTATTTCTGCGGCGCCTTCCTCTCAGCAGATTTCTGGCAAAAATTGCGAGAGTAAATAAAAACTGCCATGAAAAAGTTTCTCAAAAATGTGTCGTTCGGAATCGACTTTAAACTGTGGGTACCACCACTCGTGTATAAAAATTAACACACACAAAATAAGTGGTGTGAAAAGCTAGGTCGTAATCCTGACTGCAGTGTTGTAATGGCCAATTCTGAATGTTATGAAATATGTTTTTACCTCCTTAGCAATGCATAGAAATCACTTCCGACAGGAATGAGTGAAGCAAACTACTGTGTATTAAACTAAAATGGCAAAAAATAATTCTATTGTGCATCCACTGTACAGTATGTGTGTGATACAATTTTCACAAGCTTTTTAGCACTTTTATAACAAAAAATTTTTGCATATTTTAAATTTAAAATAATCATCATCAATAAGCATAATTAACACAACGATAATGATGATGATGATGTTTGCTTTTCAAATTAAATTAAATTGATTACGTACGAAATGGGGAAGGAAAACAAGAGAAAACAATTTGAAAAATTTTTAAAAAACAAAAATCCAGACACAAACATACACTCAAAATTGTAATTAAATATGTGGTTCAATTAAATTTTTTAATTTTTGCAATTTCATTGAAAATTCCTTAATTATTTGCAAATCAAAACGAATTATTTTTGTTTGAAATTAAAAAACAAAACAAAAAAATGTACATTTCATTGGAAACTAATTAAACTAAGTATTGCGTACACAAAACAATTGTATTAAATTGTATTAAACAATTAATTTTAATTTGAAAAAAAAAAAAAAAAAAAAAAAAAAATTAAAACAAATTAAGTCATCCAGAGCAGGTAGCTATTTACTACAACGGCTTACATGCACAATCGAATAACTGTAAATATTCACCATAACAAAAAAAAAAAAAAAAAAAAAAAAATTTACTTGAATCCCTAATTTAATAAATATTTTCCTTTTGCTTACTATCATTATTATTAAATAAATAAAATCTTATTAAAAGAAACTTCACCTTTAATGGCATTAGAATAGTAAACAAATCTCATTAACACCCCCTCCTAAAATACCGAAATCATGATGTTATTATTACTAATACAAGTGTTGTATCCACAAAAATGAATACAACAAAAAATTATGAGAGAGAGAGAGGAGAATTATTCACAAAAAAAACTAACACACATGCAAACAAAGACAAGTAAAAACCAAAACAACACAAAACCCCCATAAGAGAATCACATACACAGCCTACCATCATTGTTTAAAGTACAACAGAATACCTTAAATATGCTCATACTACAGTATAGCCAAAAATAACAGGTACACTTAAAAAGAAAGGAGCTTACAGATCCCTATTGGAGCCTGAATCCTTCTAGAGTGTGGTAAAGAGCAGTTTGAAAAGGTAAGATGAGAGAGGCAGCTCTTTTCAAACTTAATTTGAAGTGGGGTTTTCGGGAGTGGACAGAGAAATACTAACAAGCCTTCAGACTAGACATTCATTGTGAACTAAAGTCATTTATATGGAATAGAAATCACTTTAAGCACCATATGTAGGGGTTTAGTGATGAAGAATGTTAATCACCAGAACACATACTTAAATATAGACGGCGCACTATGTGGCATTTACCCTGAAAAGCTGGCCAAAAAGGCAAAAATGATTTTAAAGAAATTTAAGAAACTGAGTATGCAGTTCGATAGACAACAAAATTCTGCATTATATAGTGAATTTTCACGACTTTAAGTTGAGATTTGTAGACTTGAGACGATGTCAAAGTCAGGAAATAGGTTTATATGATATATTTTTATGGCTAAACGAATAGAGATTTTATATTGATTCTTTTTTTGTTTGAAAGGTATGAGCAACAGCTACTTTCAGTTTTTTATATATATTGTATATCTCATATATTAATGTTAAAATTATTCGTTAAAAATTTAAAAATAATAAAAATTTCACATTTTTTTACCCTACCCAAAAAAAAGATAAGGATTTTAAAGGTGAAAGTAGTTTTTAGTAGTTTAATGGTATATACCACAAGAAAATATAAACTCTCTTCATTCAGGAACAAAAAAAAAGTTTGCGCAAATTTGCGCAATTATTTTTGGCGATTTTTTGAAAATTTTACTTTTTTTTGAAAAATTAAAAAAATTAGACGCAGTGTAATAAAGCCATAGACAATAAAGCCATATGCGAGGAAATTCAGTAGAAGCGATACTAATCGAGATGTCCTGAATAGGTGACTTTTAAGCAGTGTCCCTTTTATAAGTTGCAGTACACAAAAGGAATAGAAAAGCATTGTCATCATATACTATGAAGTTACTCCTTCCTGACATTGATGATGAAAATGATAACGATTTTAACGATTGTAGTTAGTAGTTTCACTTTTTAAGTATTTTTTTATGTTAAGTATTAAATAATGTAAAATAAATATTATGAATAAATATTAATTATCATAGAACATTAAAAACTTAATTGCATACATGTATGTATATCGACTATTATAACAATATGAGATGTATGTTTGATTTTCTTAATGGACCGTATGTGGTACCTGGGGGCACTTATGATCCGATCATAATAAAATGTGATCATAAATGATTCACATTCATATTAAACATGTTCATGTTGAATTTCATCGAGGTAATAAAATTTTTAAGCCAATTATAATTGCTAAACATATTTTCTTAAGGGGCCCTATTTTGGACCAAGGGGCAATTATGGACCGACCATAACAAAATTTGGTAATATGATTTAGATTTACAAAATACACGTTCACACCGAATTTCATCGCGATACCGATGTTTTTAAGCCATTTATAAGCGCAAACGTGAATTTCTAAAGGGGACTTTATATGGGGACCAGGATCAAATGTGATTTTGATTTTCACCAAACTTTGCACCATGATTTCTTAGTACACAAAACTAATCCATGCTAAATTTTATCATGATTGTTGCATAATTACCACAATTATGTGTAAATAAGTGCAATTTCGACGTAAATTTGTATGGAGGCTAGGCGAAATCACGGACCGATTTGAACCAAAATCAGTTGGATTCATCCGTGGGCCTAATTATCACTAACACTATCAAAAAATTCCAGCCATTAACTCATAAAACACTTCTATTAATTTTGGCCAGGTTTTCAGGCAAAATGCCACATAGTGCGGCGTTTAGGTCTTTAAGACGAAAAACACTTGGATGTTCACCAATTACTACGCGGACTTATTTTTACTGGCTCCGAACAGCATCATGAAATTCTTCAGGGCAACAGGATTGTAGAAGGCGGCAGTATATGTGTACTGTCAAGAGTAGTGTGCCCTGAGTAGTGCTTTGAAGATGGGATTCACGACGATTCTGGAATCCCGCAAGTGTAATAACATATGTAAGCGAGCGTAACCGACCGCAGATTACATACATACATAATTGGTCATTAAAACCCCCCGTCAGTCAGGATTACGACCTAGCTTCTTACACCACATATGCTGTGTGTGTAAATTTTATACATGAATGGGGGGACCTAAAGTTAAAGTCGACTCCGAAGGACAGATTTTTGAGAAACTTTTCATGACAAATTTTATTTCCTCTCAGAGTTTTTGCCAGAAATCTACAGAGAGGAAGTCGCTAAAGAAATTTTGGTATTTAGTTTTGTTGGAGATGTCTGACTAGGGGTTTGAACCGAGTTCTCATGCCAACACACTACCTACTAGACTACGGCGACTCGACCGCAGACTACAATCAAAAATTTGAAATTATATTCCCTGAAAAATAACTTTTATTTGAACTATACGTTGACCTCATGCATCTACAGTAGTTTACGAATGAATCAAAGCCTAACGCAGTTGCAGAGGGTCTTACAATATGTGGCCAAATAACCACGTGTCTTGGGACAGTGTGCGCCCGTATAAACCACTAGGGAGGTATCAGGGGTGCAGATACCCATAGTCAAGTCGCACTGATATCATTGAATTTGCGTTCGGTGAACGGGGAGATGCTTTGATAGTCCTCAACAGCTCGATGCGGGGAACAAAGTTGTGCATTGCTGAGTTCTGGTTCACTCCGGCAGCAGTAGTAATAAAATAAATGATGGACAATCTACGGTAAGCCTACGGTCGTTGCGTCATTTTAGAGTCCAATTGTAGAAAAAAAACAGATTAGATGCCAGGTCGAGTTAACGGACCGTTAGTAACACTCTCTCACTGTCGCACAATAGGCGACTGGAGCGCTATGCCAAGCGGTTAGTAGGGTGGGTTTGTCGCCTATGAGTAAATTAGAACTCTTTGCCATCCTTTTATTGTTCCGGTATCAACAAACAAAGACTCTTCGAGTTAGAAAGGTGTTTGGTCGTCATTACAACGCCAGACCCTGCTAGTTTTTGATTAAACGACAGAAACTGAAACAGCGTGGCTGGGAACTTTTTAAATCATTCAACATATGGCCCGAACCTTGCATCTCCTGATGACATATCATTTCAAATTGTGCAGAATTCTTCTAATGGCGTAAATTTAAAACTCTTGGAGGCTTGCAAAACACAATTTGCATGGTAGTAGAAGGCAATTCTATATTTTGAAGGGCTTCAACAGCGACTTCCAACAGCAAAAGCCCAGGGCATAAAATTGTATAACATGTTGAGAGAAACAAATTGTTTCTGTTATATCATCATACACTGTACAAAAATCACAACGGAATTATGAAGTGATCCTAAAGTAATTTTGCACATGATCTCAAACATAAAATTGCCAAATTGCGTAGTTTGGCTCAGATAGTCCGGCATGATTCACGTAAGTTGCATCTACTCATTGTCTACTTGTGTGCAATGTTTTGTAGCCAAATTTAGTAGTCGGAGTCATATGCATGATTCACGCAAGTTGCATCCACTTGGGAGCAGAGTTTAAATATTAAAACCAGAGAAAGAAGGAAAAAATGCCAGACACACGGAATATACCGCGGAAAATAGCAACATTTTATACGAAAGAGAAATCACAACTATACCAACAAAGAAAGCAACACAACTTTAACGAAAACTCAGAAAATAAAATGGAAATTTCGTTTATTCTTGTCCAAAAATCTTCTTTAATTTGCAATAAATCTTAGCAACACACTTCAATAACAGAGAGTTAAACATGCTTAGGCATGACTTTAGCATTCGCATGGTTTTATAAATAAAAAAAAAAAACGAGGATTTTATTTCCTCTTTAAGAATTTTAATTCTTTGAAAACATTATTAATTTCTCACCCACTCTCTCTTTTTCTTTCTCTCGCTCTCTCTCTCCCTCTCTCTCTCTATCTTTCTATTCCTTTTTAATTCTTTTTCTGCTGTTTTGTTTTTCTTGTGTGCATTAAGGTTCACGACCTCAGACACTGTAATTGTTGTTTTGCATTTATTTTCGTTTCAATTTAATTCCGTTTCACATTCACGATTTTTTTTTTTTTAACAGACATTCCTTACTACTCTCTCTCTCTTTCTGTCTCTCTCTCTCCTCCCTCTCTGGATTTCTTTTTTCTTCTTCTTCTTTGCCCGTTTATCTTTCGCTTTTTTTGTTTTATTTTTATTTGCAATAAAACAACATGTTTTTTTATAAATAATCACTGGATTTAAAAAAATAAAAACACGCATACGACAAAGGGTTTCTAATTTAAAACAACAAAAACAATCAACATCTTGAAAATGATTTGAAGTTTTGCAAGAAATTTAACACACAATTATTGTAGATAATGGAAGGCAAGAGCATTAAAACAAAGAGAATGTAAAAACGTAACTAACTTTCTCTCTCTCTCCCTCTCTCTCTCTCTCTCTTTCTCGTTCTACAATTAAAACATAAACAAAGCAGCAGCACAGCGAACAAAAAACAGGAAATTTTATGGCAAAATCCCAACAAAGAGAAAATCTTCAATCAAGTAAGAGAAAAGAGAGAGAGAGAAACTTAGTTACAAAAACAGTTTCTCTCTTTATGTTTTTTCATATTTTCTTGCCTACTTTTATGCTGTTATGCTCTCAAAACATAAACAAACAATGAAATTTAATAAAACTCTGCATATTTTTAGGCAAAAACTAAATTATTAAAGCTTAATAATACTCCCAAAAATTTAATATGAAAATATTGCGTGTCTTAATATCACAGACCGACCATACCACGAAAACCTTTTAGTCTGGTTTCCAAAAAAAAAAAAAAAAAAAAAACCTAATTATTTTTTAATTTCATAGCGCGATGGTTTACATTAAATAAAGGGGAGTCAGGGTGGCCCGGCTGATGGTAGTTTTTTTGTTAAACCCTTAATACACACCCTAAAAGTATGCAATAAATAATATGTATTATTAAAACTTAATTAAATATTTTTATACAATCTCTAATGGCAATATGTATTAAGCAGCCGGTTATAAATGTTGGGGAGGAAGGAGGAAGTATGTTAAAAGGTAAGAAAACATATTAACGAGTAATCCTTATTAAGATGGAGGCATTAATATGGAATAGAAAAAAATTTTTGTAGACTACTAAAAGGATAAAATCTTTAAACAAATTGAAGCCTATTTTAAGGATTTAAAGCCATTTACAGCCCTTTAGTCAGGATAACAATCTAGTTTATCACACCAGCTATGCTGGGTGTGTTAATTTTAACCATTATAGGTGGAACTTACAGTTTCATATCGACCACGAACGACAGAGACTTTTCATTAAAATTTTATTCTCTCTCACGAGTTTTTGATAGAAGACTGCTGAGACGGAAAAATGCCGAAAGAATTATTTTTTCGTATTTTAGTTTGTTTTAGACGCCTGAACTTGGGTTTGAACCGCGAACTCTCGTCTAGTAAGCCAACGCACTACCTATTAGACTACGGCGACTTCAAAAGTAAGTGCCAAATGCCATTTTCTTGTTTATATGACTTATACTTAAGGGATGGTCCCTCCTCCTGCTTTATCGTGAAAGAAACGAAAGAAGGAAGAATTTAGGGACGATTAGTTGGGAATTTTGAGTAGCAGGAACAAATTGAAAGAGGAGCCCACTTCATTTGTTAATATCTGTCAGTGACTAGGCACAGAGTTCCCTTATTTAGCTGACCCTGTCTGGTTGGCTTAACGAAGCTGTTGTTATTATTCCGAATGCTGTTCTTCTATGTCTGAAAATCAGGACTCAGCAGTTAGTTCTGGGGAATTGATGCATGTTGTTTTGATATCAAAGCCTCTGTCCCAATCTCTTATCGTATTTTAAGGAGTGGCTAATAATAAAAATTCCAAGGAAAGGAGGGCTGACTGAGTGCAGGACTTGAAGAGAATCTAGAGATCTAGAATTGATCACATTCACAGCACGGAACAAATGGTCGAGTTGTGATCTTTATTGGGCCTGATATTTTGACAAGCACACGATCAACTAAGCTCCGCATTACATTTTTACCAACAATGTGAAGGCGGTTGGTTTGTTCAGATACGAAGATACGATCGTGGTATGCAATTCGTTGCGACTGCATACATATATATTCTAGGCTGTACCTGAGAGGAATTCAATGGATTTTCTGGCCAATCATTCTCTACAATATTCATCTCTGGATACAACACAGGAGGCTCGAATGGAGATCGCTGTATGAAGACAGAAGTAACGATGAAATTGTTGTGCTAATATAATGATGACTACAATTGACTGGAATATTCACAACAATCTTGGAAAGGACACATACAAAGCAACATCTAACATGGTGACGATTGAAAAAATTTGGTCTGTGAAGATAAATAAATCGTGTAAGGAGTTGTACCCATTTGCAGTGAATAGTATTGATTGGAACTGAATTGTTAAGGCCCTACCCTTTCTATAGGAGCACGAGGTATACACCGTATGGACACACGAGTACCTAAGCTAAGCGAACGCAATAAATAGACCACCATCTCAATACAAAAAAATCACTTGAATTAAATATTCTATCCATACGAGGACAGTGGACGCAACCCTCCCCTTTTGATTAATTTACCAGCATAAATAAATTCTTAAAAATTTTCTATAGAAAGTGTTCTAGTACAGCAGATACTTTTTTTGTGTTGAATGCATGTTTATATCAACAGAAAAAAAATTTTAAACAAAAATTCTCAGTTTCGTCTATTGTTTGTCGAAAATCATTTCATTAATTACCGGAAAATCTTGTCAAATTCAGGATAAAATATTTGGAAATTTTTTTGGGAAAACAACACAACACAATAAAATTTACAAACAATTTCCGAAAAAACAAAAGAAAAATACCGCATGTGTTTCTTATTAAAGCTGACGGTTTAATTGTGGGTTGTTTTTGTTCGTTTTCTCAATGAAATTGTTAATAAATACGAGGGCACGATGACTTTTAGGATGAAAAAAAAATCGTATGATTTTTCAACTTGGCCAATCTCTCTTGAGCTCTATTCGCGTTGTCCAACACTTTCAAAATTTTTTTTATCTCTTCCTAAGCCCACCGCCTAGCTAGTTCTTTCAATTTGGAAACAGAAAATAGTCACACGAGGCTAAGTCTAGAGATTACAGCGGATGAGACAGCAGTTCGTCGTAGCCCTGCTCAGGGATTTTTTACCACAGAAATTACAAATGTATGCACCACACTTGCATTGTCATCGGAGGTGCAGAATTTTTTGGCGACCATAATAAAGGGTGTTTTTTTTATAGAGGTATAGAACTTTAAGTTGGCATTACTTTTCAAGATGGCGACCGATTTAACAGCTGTCAAGTGATTTATTCTCAGTTTGGTTTGGCAATTCATCATGAATAGACTCACGCCTGAACAACGCTTGCAAATAGTGCAATTTTATTTCGAAAATAATGGTTCTGTGCGGAAAACGTATCGCGCACTACGTCCATTTTATCGTCGACAAAATCGTCCATCAGAGCAGTTAATTCGATTAACCATGGAACGTTTTCGCACCACGTTTACTCTTATTGATAACTCGCATCCCCAGAGACGCTGTACGGTGCGTACAGAAGAAGCTATTGCTGCTGTAGAGCGTAGCATTGAGGAAGACCCGAATGAGTCCATCCGCCATCGAGCACAGGAATTGGATCTGTGGCCATCCACTTTATGGAAGATTTTGCGGAAGGATCTTGGTTTGCGTGCTTACAGAATCCAACTCGTGCAAGATTTGAAGCCAAACGATCATCAAGTAAGGCGTAGATTCGTCGAATGGGCCCAAAACGAGATTACCGTTGTTCCCGATTTTCATAAGCGAATTTTGTTTAGAGATGAAGCGCACTTCTGGTTGAATGGCTATGTCAACAAACAAAACTGCTGCATTTGGAGTGAAGGTAATCCTCAAGTGTATGTGGAAACACCGTTACATCCAGAAAATCTGACTGTTTGGTGCGCTTTATGGGCTGGTGGAATCATTGGTCCGTACTTTTTCAAAAACGATGGTGGCCAGAACGTTGCAGTCAATGGTGATCGGTCGGTATAGAGCCATGATTGCTAACTTTTTCATTCCTGAATTGAATAACCATGATGTCCAGGAGATGTGGTTTCAACAAGACGCCGCAACATGTCACACAGCTCGTGACCGCCTAATTTCACGTTTTGGACCTGTGAATTGGCCTCCATGATCTTGTGATTTAACACCGCTAGACTACTTTCTGTGGGGCTATGTAAAGTCATTGGTCTATGCGGTAAAGCCACAAACGCTTGACCATTTGGAAGACAACATTCGCCGTATTATTGCCGATATACGGCCACAAATGTTGGAAAAAGTCATCGAAAATTGGACGTCCATATTGGACTACATCCGCGCCAGCCGTGTCGGTCATATGCTAGAAATCATATTTAAAATGTAATGCCACAAGATTATCTTTCGGATAAATAAAATTCATGTCAATCGAATAATCCATCGTTGCTTTATTGCAACTTAAAGTTCTATACCTCTATACAAAAAAACACCCTTTAGGTAGTGTGTAGGCCTGAAGTTCAAACCCCAGCTCCGACATTTCGGACAAAAGGAAATATGAAAAAATTATTTATTTTGGCTACTTCTACTCAGCAATCTTCTGATAAATCTCTAAGAGTAAATAAAAGGAAAGTTTTCTCAAATCTATCGTTCAGAGTTGATGTAGAACTGTTGATCCCGTCACTCAAAGATAAAATTAACACTCACAACCTTAAGGGATGTGTGAAGCTAGGTTGTAATCCTGGCTAAAGGGATATAATGACCTATTAGGTCCATAAATAAATTACCAAAGACTGCATTGGCTTGTAAAATACCCCATTAAGAGCCGTAAGTTTGCTCTATGTGACGTAACCTGTTTATTTAAGATCCCGCTGTTAAGAATCATTTTGCCTGACACTGACCAGCAGAGATTTTATGACAGTAATTATGACTAAAGGGTTCTAATGGAAAATTTAGTAAATGAGCAGACGCTGTTTCGTGAGTTGCTTATGAGTTCAGCAATCTCTTGCACTCACGTCTTAAATCAGGCAGTAATCTGTCAAAAGTAGCTGTCATAAGCAAACAAAATGACGCAGGTTGTTCATATTTTGACAGGAGTCAAGTAACAGCAAATTGGTGTTTAACAGGAACAGTGTTACCCTTTCTGTTAAAACACCACTAAAAGTTCGCCCTCGCATTTACTTGTATTCGACATTATTGTAACCTACTCTAAGACCTACCTATCCTAGACGTTGAATAATTTTATTCCGAACGAGAAGTAACACGATCACTGTTTATAATAACAGATATACAGTGAGCGTCAAAAGTGAGTAAACACCACTGAAATAATTCATTTTCTTAGGATAGCGAGAAAAGTAAATATAGTAAATAAAAGTAAATAGTCGAATAAATTTCCAAAAATAAAAACGTTTAAAATGTTAAAACAAAAAAACAATTCATGATAAGGGAACTTTTTTATACTTAAGAACATAATAGAAAATTTAAAATTATAGTGGGAGAGATTAGAAAAATTTTGATGCTCTGAGTTGTGGATCTGTTTTAGATATGAGAACCTATGCAGGAAGAGTGGACATGTTCCCGTTGCAGCAACAATAACAAAGTTACAGAAAATTTTTGAGTTGTAGCTCCCATTTGAAAATTCAATGAAACAAGGACTTATTGCTCCTCTTAAGACACTAACGGCAAGATATTTTAAAAATTTTATTGTTCTCTTACAAATAACAATAAAAAAGATTTAAAAATAAATTTAAGAAAATATAAAATTATTGCAAAACTATTAACAAAATTCAAGCACTCTAGTCGAGAGTCCTTTTTTTCTTCTTCTTAAATACATCTCAACCCACCGCAGACATGTCATGTTTTCCATGTAAATAAGAATTACAACAACAAGAACAACAACAATAATAATCAACAAAAAAAAAATCATGAGTTAAGACAAGAAAAATTATGTAAAAACACAACGAAAAGAGAGTACAGAACCACAAAGCACAGGTAAAGAAAATGAGAAAGAGAGAAAAAGAAAAAAAAAAAACAATTGCGAGAGAAGGAATCATATACGTAAACCTTTGCAAACGCAGTGATGCCAACGTGCTAACGAGATTTACCGATTAAGCGGAGTATTTAAACGTTTTAGTGTCTCAAACACAATAAACTGTGATCTTAAACTTCTCTTATGGAAAAAAACTGTTAAAAACACAAGAAATGGTACACCTCTCAGGAGTAAATAAAAAATATAACGCAGTTGCAGTTAATTTTGAAGCCAAGGAAAATTAAACGAAAATTGCAATCCACGCAAAAATTGGTCCCAGCTACACTGAGCGCCAAAAGTGAATAAACACCACTGAAATAATTCATTTTCTTAGGATAGCGAGAAGAGTAAATGTGAATTCAATTCATAATAAAGGAACTTCTTTATACTTAAGAACAAAACTGTTTTATACTTAAGAACAAAAGTGTTGACTCACTTATGGCGCTCACTGTATGTTACAAAATAATTTAATTGAAAAGCAATACGAGTCCGAAACCAACATTGAAGCCTAACAAAATTTTTAACCGGCAGTCCCTTTGTATCTTTTTTTACGACCACAATATCGGTAGTGCCAGATAGCGAGGTCCACGCTAAAACCGATTAAGAAAATCTTCAAAATAGTGTTGGATGGTCGTAGACTCAATGTGAGTGAGCTAGTCGAAATGCTAGGCATTCAAGAAAGTGTCATACAACGCATATTGAATGAAACTTTGGAGATGACAGAGCAGAGAGGTGAAGGCATTTTAGCAACTCTGCCACTTGGCTATGTTAAAACCCTAACAAAGCCGATTTATTTTATTATCAATATCGTGGACGCGGGTAAGGAATTTGAAACAAAGGACAATATTTTAACCCTCGACTAATTGAAGCGAATAATGAAGAGAAGAGGTTCTTTCAGGCGTATTGTGTGAACGACTGAAGCCGCTCGTCAAAACACTGATTGGACCTTATCAGTGCGGCTTCAGACCTGGCAAGTCCACCATCGACCAGATCTTCACACTACGCCAAATCCTGGAAAAGACCCACGAGAAACAAGTCGACACACACCATCTTTTTGTCGACTATAATTCTGCCTTTGATAGCCCCATAAGGGATCGTGCTTTTGCCGCAATGTCTGAGCTCGGTATACCTGCGAAGCTGATAAGGCTATGCAGAATGACGTTGAGCAATTCCTGTAGCTCCGTCAAGGTAGGAATGGACCTCTCCGTGCCTTTTGATACCGTGCGAGGTTTCAACAAGGCGACCCCTTATCATGCGACCTCTTCAACTTCGTCATGGAGAGTGTTCTGCGAAAGGCAAGAGTGCATCGCAGTGGCACTATTTTTCAAAAAAGTGTCCAGTTGCTTGCGTACGCTGACGACATTGACATCATAGGGCGTACGAAGCGAGATGTTACTGCTGCCTTTAGTGCTATTGAACGCGAGTTTACTAAGATGGGTCGGGCAGTAAATGAGGGCAAAACAAAGTATATGTTATCGACAAGTAGAGACGTACGGCGTATTGATTCTCAGATTACGGCCGATAACTATAATTTTGAAACAGTCAAGGAATTTATTTATCTTGGCTCCGCCGTTACCACCACAAATGATGTCAGTCTGGAGATCAAGCGCAGGATAACTCTTGCCAACAGGTGCTACTATGGTCTCAATAGGCAATTGAGTAGCAGAGACCTCTCTCGTACGACGAAGCTAACACTCTACAAGACGCTCATCCTACCCGTGCTTCTTTATGGCGCAGAGGCATGGACCCTATTAAGTACTGATGCAGCAGCCTTGAGAGTGTCCGAGAGAAAAGTACTGCGTTAGATCTTCGGTCCAGTACGTGTTGGCATTGATTTCCGCATCCGATACAATAGTGAGCTGTATGAGCTCCTCAACGACATGGACGTTGTACAGCGTATTAATATCCAGCGGCTGCGCTGGCTCGGCCATGTCGTTCGAATGGAGGAGGATGCTCCAGCGAGACGGGTATTTGATGCGGGGATCTGCGGAAGTCGGCGAAGAGGACGACCTTGTATCCGTTGGAAGGACCAAATCGAGGAAGCCCTGTCATCGATTGGTGTGACCAACTGGCGTAGGCGCGCAAGAAGCAAAGGCGCCTGGAAGGATGTGTTGCGGCAGGCCGAAATCTGTTAATCGGGTTGTTATGGCAAATTAAGTAAGTAAGTAAGTGAAGAGAAGAGAAGGCGAATATAAATCCATCTACAGACAATGTTATATCGCGTCTGATTTTTGCTATATTCATGAGATAATTTTTGTTAATGCGTTTCGAAAGAGAAACATATTTAAGAGCGACGAGTACCGCGGTCATTAATTTGAAAGAAAAAAGTGCCTTACTTTACTTGTAGGAATAATTGCTGGATATTGTATTCCATGATGATACTCATGATATTGGCCATCAGACTAATGAGTTCTTGCAGAAGTTGCATAGATGAAGAAATATTTCGTAACCTAATGGCTACGTGCTAAGAGTTACAGAGTATGATATTAGGTCACTCAAAGCCTTTATCATGAGCTCTGAATGGTTCCAGGTTTAAAAGAGAAATATTGTGGTATTACAAAGGGCCACACTGGTCTTTTTTGTTATCAAAATTCATGGAGTATGAGGGATGTGTTTGTATAGAAGAATAATCTCTAGCGGCGTTATACATTTTTAGCCAATGATAGCCTGGCTTGCCCCTCCATTTTAGTGACGTTTTGGTTTGACATTCCAAATTGAATATTTTTTAACATTTTAATATTTAAATTGATGATTATTTATAGCACTAAACATAGCCATCATTTTGAAAATAAAATTTCAAAATTTCAACGTTCTTGTACTCTTATAACTGATGTTTACTCCAATAACAGAAGGAATCCTTTGTCGCATTGGCATCACTTAACACAGTCAAATAAATAAAACGGTGCACCATTTCACTCAACATAAAATGGCACAAACGCGCTCTTAAACAAGCTCACATACACTTAAACACTTATGCATACTTATGTACACATACATACATACATACATACAGAGAGCTGAGAAAAATCATAATAAATTTTGTAATAAAGAAACAAAAAACAACAACAATTCTCATTAGAATACACGGTATATGCTACACACATATACATATAAACACGTGTAAAATATAACGGCCCACATCTATACTCATACATTAAAATACGATGCGTTTTAAATAATTTTTTAGAAGTTTTTTTTTTCATTTCTTTAAGGCTTTAATTTTATTTTTATTGTAAAATTATTTTTTTTTAAATTTTTTTTTACTTTGCGTTTCAATTACAAGGCATTTATTATTTCTTAAAAGATTTTCTCTTTAAATTTCCTTTTTAGATTTTCTTTTTAAGCTTGAATTTTCTTTTTCTTTATTTTTACTGAAGAAGGTACAGACATTTTCTGCTTTTACAAGATTTTCTTGAATTTTTTGAAGGAATTTAAAGAAATTTTTTTATTAAATTTTTTTATTGCTTTTTAATTAATTTTTTTTTAAATTACTTTTCATTATTGTTGTTGTTGTTCCTTTAATAACTTTAAACAACAATTATTTTTTTTCATTCTTTTTTGTGCTATAATTATCAATTACTTTTATTTACATGGGGTTTTTTCATTTTTTTAATACTATTTTTAGCAATTGTTTACTTTTAATAACTTTATTTATTTTATTCTTGGTGTTGTTGTTGTTTAATTATTATAAAAAAAATTTTTTATCACAATTATTTTCCATTTTTTTAAACACAATTTTTGTTTTTTGTGTTGTTTTTTTTAATCATTTTTTTACGAGTAGAAAAACATTTTCTCGTGTTTTTCGTTTTTCTTCTTTTTGTATTGCAACGTGTGTATAAACCGCCGTACACTGCGTATAATAAACGCCAACTAAAGTTGAGTTCATTGAAGGCGGCGGGTATGCGAAAAAAAAAACACACAAGAAAAAAAATGGGAAATAACTACAACAAAAACGTATATAATTTTTGCCATAAACAACAACTGTGATAAGGAGGAACACAGAAAATATGAGAGTGAATATGAATGAAAAAATCAAAGCGAAGAGAATCATAAGTAAAGAGAGCAGACCATTGCCACCAAAGAAAAAGAGTTTCGGAAAACACAAGAGTATTACGGAGTACAGTAATAACAACACGTATTGCTCTTTAAAAATAAATTTGAAAGCAAAGGGGGTTGCCATATTAGCAACGCTGACTGCAGAATTTTGAAAAATAAATCGTGAAATTTGTGATGATAAAAACATAACGGGTGATTCAATGTTATGTCCGTAGTATAAAAAAAGGATTCGTGAAATGTGGCAACAACGCTTTCTAATCACTGAATTTTATTATCAAAATTCAAAACGTAAAGCTCAAGTACTCAACATTAGGGGCAGAGAGCAACTAGAAATAGTACAAAAGCTACATATGTACGCTGAAAGATGCACAATTTGGTGAGTACTGTAGGTAGGCGGCATTAGCCAGGAAAGCAAGTTATAGTGCATCATTTACTGACTATATTTGCCCAATATGGAGGACTTAGATTTGGGAGACATTTGATTTCAACAAGACAAGACACAGCCCGCGATACTATTAATCTACTGAAAGGGTAGAAATTATTCTCAAGTTAAGAAGCAGCATTGGCCACCAACATTGTGCCACCTGACGTCACTAGACTCGAGCACAGGCTTAATTCCAGACTGTCATTAGAGAGCAAAAAGGCCGAAATATTGTAAAAATTATGCCAAAGTTCAAGTCTGCAGATAGATTACCTAAGGAATACCAATGGTAGACATTTATTGTTAAAGACTCTTAAAAATTTTTCTGCTGATGAAACCAAATTTCCCGTCTTTGGTGCACTTCATCCTGCCTCATCCCATTGTTTTATGTGCTATTTTCGCTGTGGCGAATCCACATCTCATTAAAACAGTAACGAGACGCTATTTAAAGTCCATATTGTTTTCATAAATATTCATTTGCAAGCATTTATGAGGCGCGTAAATTACCCACTCCCAGCCCGGGGAGGTAGTGACGAAAAATAACAATACAGGACTCATTATAGAGGCCCTGTAATTGGAATGAGTACACTTTAAATCCTTTAACAAGGACCTATTGGAGGGCAAGTCTGGTGCCAGCAGCCGCGGTAACTCCAGCTCCAATAGCGTATATTAAAGTTGTTGCGGTTAAAACGTTCGTAGTTGAACTTGTGCTTCATACGGGTAGTATAACTATAATTGTAGTCTGTACTATACCTTATGTATGTAAGCGTATTACCGGTGGAGTTCTTATATATATTAAATACTTGTATTCATATGTATTCCTCCTATTTAAACCTGCTTCAGTGCTCTTCATTGCGTGCTGTTGTAGGCCGGTACAATTACTTTGAACAAATTAGAGTGCTTAAAGCAGGCTCCAAATGCCTGAATATTTTGTGCATGGAATAATGAAATAAGACCTCTGTTCTACTTTCATTGGTTTTTAGATCAAGAGGTAATGATTAATAGAAGCAGTTTGGGGGCATTAGTATTACGACGCGAGAGGTGAAATTCTTGGACCGTCGTAAGACTAACTTAAGCGAAAGCATTTGCCAAAGATGTTTTCATTAATCAAGAACGAAAGTTAGAGGTTCGAAGGCGATCAGATACCGCCCTAGTTCTAACCATAAACGATGCCAGCTAGCAATTGGGTGTAGCTACTATTATGGCTCTCTCAGTCGCTTCCCGGGAAACCAAAGCTTTTGGGCTCCGGGGGAAGTATGGTTGCAAAGCTGAAACTTAAAGGAATTGACGGAAGGGCACCACCAGGAGTGGAGCCTGCGGCTTAATTTGACTCAACACGGGAAAACTTACCAGGTCCGAACATAAGCGTGTAAGACAGATTGATAGCTCTTTCTCGAATCTATGGGTGGTGGTGCATGGCCGTTCTTAGTTCGTGGAGTGATTTGTCTGGTTAATTCCGATAACGAACGAGACTCAAATATATTAAATAGATGCTTTCAGGATTATGGTGTTTGAAGCTTTTATAGCCTTCATTCATGAATGCAGTAACATGTGTGAGTGTTTGAATGTGTTTATAAAGGCGGAGCCGTACCTGTTGGTTTGTCCCATTATAAGGACACTAGCTTCTTAAATGGACAAATTGCGTCTAGCAATAATGAGATTGAGCAATAACAGGTCTGTGATGCCCTTAGATGTCCTGGGCTGCACGCGCGCTACAATGAAAGTATCAACGTGTATTTCCTAGACCGAGAGGTCCGGGTAAACCGCTGAACCACTTTCATGCTTGGGATTGTGAACTGAAACTGTTCACATGAACTTGGAATTCCCAGTAAGTGTGAGTCATTAACTCGCATTGATTACGTCCCTGCCCTTTGTACACACCGCCCGTCGCTACTACCGATTATATGCTACTGCATTAAATGTCGTCATTCTAATTCCCAATTTCAATTTTACAATCATCTGGCATTTCTGTCTGCTTAATAATAAGCACAACAAAACTCTCTCAATTACTACACAGTTTTTATCCAATGTTTTGATAAGAGCGTAACAGGAAAAAGTTATTGGCAGGAAAAACCATGACGACAATAAAAACAAAAACGTAATAATTGGCAGTGTGGTCAACACATTACAAAAACCTATAAACGATAAAACAATATTTGGTTGAAATTTAGATTTATTTTGGAAATTATCCTGTTTTTTACATAAATTTTAGACAGTGGGGCAAATAAAATAATATTTGCAACCTCAATTCATAAAACGTTTTTATTAAAGATTATTTAAAGGTATACTTTCTCTGGACAAATATTTTAAAAAATACTAAAACATATTATGCTCAAGTGTTGGCAACACTAATTTCCGTAAAATTTTGTTTCACACTTCAAAGGTAAAATTTCAAAAAAACAAAATTGAAAATAAATAATTTTAATGTGAACACAAAATAAACATATATTAGAACAAAATTTGTATAAAAAATAAAGTGAAATAAATCATGTTTTTAATGTTTTGATACCGAGCTACAAAAATTTCGAAATAGCAAAAAATCTTGCCAAACTTTGTACCTTCTTAAGGTACCTGTAGCTAAAGGGAACTGTAAAGTTACCTTTAACTTATTTTCGTTATTACAAATTACAGATAAAATTGTTCAAATATATGGCAGTGCCAGCAATGTGGATGAAACTCTCAATTATACAAGTTTTTTTAACCCAGTGGCGACCGCGGGCTTCGTTTTTTGTTGTATATGCTCATTTTGTTTAAATTTGAAGTTGCCATAATGAAAATAATATATCGTTAGTATAATTCGCAAAGACGCTAAGTCCACTTTTTTCCAAAATTGAAATTTTAATGCAAAACGGTAACACTATAAAAAATACATATTTTACGACAAAAAAATGTCATTATTTAGTTTAAAGTTGTTGTAATTTTGTGGTTTGCAAAAACGCTAAGTCCACAAAACTACGAAAAAAATTAAAAGCACGTGCTAACTCCACGAATATTATTTATTAATTATTATTAGTTTTTGATCTAAGTCATTTAAAGAGAGCTATTTTGTAAAAATAATTGCGTTTTAAAGTTTTGAAATTTTAAAAACTGAAAAAGCTACTACGTTTTTGTGTCTGCTGTAAAATTTGAAAAAAGGGACTTAACACATTTGCGAATTAGACTAACGATATATTATGGCAAGTGCAAATATAAAGCGACCTTTAAATGTTAAAAGTACGATGATCTTCCCTTTAGCTTAACGCTCACTTCTATCTTATTGGGTACTTATAATAATGAAAAACAATTTATCTGCCCGTTAAAATCCTCCCTTTAGTTAACGGCAAGTTGTAATAATGGCCCTATAAGTTGTTTACATGAACAGACATAAAAAATCACCGCTGGAATCACATAAATGTTAAAATTACTCCTTTAAAATGATCCTACAATTCCTCTCTTTTCTCTCACCACTATTTTATTATTATCACAATGTTAACACGAAAAATACAAACAAAAAGTAACAAGACTCGGCTTAAGCACTATCACTATAACAAAATTCACCACTCATGTAGTAAAGAACAAAATCCTACCATTAGAATAATACAACAATCGCTCGTTTATTCTCCTTCTAATATATTTTGTTCAACAATTCAACACAAATGAAAAAATTCAACAAGAATTGCAATAAACTTCATAACAAAAAATAAAATTCATCTCTCCTCACGACTATACAAAATAATTCCTCCCCAAAAATGCAACAACAGTTACACAACAGCTCCTATCTTTCATTTATTATCCACACAATGAAATTTATTTTGTTCAAGAACTTAACAGCAAATATTAAAAAAAGAACTTTAAAAACAATACGAAACCTAATCCACCTTTTCCCCCACAAGTACGAATATACACACATCGTATGTAAACAACAAAAATTACTACTCGCTTTGCTCTTATTTCTCTTTAAAAGAAAACTCACCACTCAAAACGCATATAAAAAATTGAGAGAAATCACAAAAAAAAAAAGAGAAAGAAAAATAAACTGTTTGTTACTCACCATTATTATTGCTGATGGCAAATCGTTGCTGCAACTGTTGCGCCAACGCTTGATGATGCTGTGCTAATGGTGTTAGTGGAGGTGGTTGTTGTAATTGTTGTACGCCCAATTGTAAAGGCGCCGACTGTGAATGTGGTACACCACTCGTGTTGGAATTATCATTTGATGTAACGGTATTATTATTATTCGAATTAATATTACTCGCGTTATTGGTGTTGCCATTACCATTTGTATTGCAATTGCTTTGGTTATTCGCGTTGTTTGAGTTATTAGAGTTTGTGTTCTGGCCACTACCGCCACCATTCATTATGGAATTATTTTGGAATTGTAATGCCAAGGCATTGTTAACTTGCTGTTGCTGATGATGCTGCTGTTGTTGTTGCTGCTGTTGCTGTTGGGATGTGGAATTAATACTGTTGCCAGTGTTATTAACGCCACCACCACCACCACCGCCGCCGCCGGTGGTAGAGGTGAGCATAGAATTATTTTGTACATTCGATGAGAGAATCGTACCATTGCTATTGTTGGTGGCATTATTAACGCTATTGGAAGTGTTGTAGTATGATTCTTCACCTGCAAAACAAAAGAGAAGAAAAAAAAAAGTTGAAAAATGAGATTTAAAAACAAGCTTAAAAAATAATGTTAAAATAAAGCTTTTGATGATTGAAAGCTTTCTGTTATTGAAAATATTTCGGTAAAACCTTAACAGAGAACTTTAGTTTGAAAGAGAAAAGCTTTCTGCTCAGCACGAAAGCGACATCTATGGACAAATAATAGCAACAATAAAGAGTAAAGACAGCAATGTTTAAAATAGACTACGATGTCGCGCGAATAACTGAAATAACGTCGTTGATATAATAAAAGAGTGACGTTTTCTAGAGGTATTCTAAATTTTGGAATTTTTTGAATTCTTTAATTTTTTAAGAACAACAATTCTTTAAGAAACCAGGGAACATTTTAATTAAAAATAATAATTGACTTAATAGGCCCTCAATAACCTAAAAAAAGGTAAAATATTCATGTAAGACACCGTTACGTCTGACAAGAAGTATTCTTCTGCTTGAATACTAGCGAGCGATAAAAAGTTTGGCCCTGAGAGAGGGAACCGCTATTAAGTCATTTAGCCAACATTACAACCCTTCGGTTAGGATTACGACCTAGCTTGTCACACCACTTATGTTGCTTGTCTTAATTTTATACATGATTGGCGAGACCTACAGTTTAAAGTCGACTCCGAACAACAACCTTTTGAAAAACTTTTCATGGCAATTTTATTTACTGTCAGAGTTTCTACCAGAAATCTTCTGAGAGGAAGTCGCGCCTAAGAAATATGTTTCATATTTCAGTTTGTTGGAGATGTCTGACTTGCTGTTTGAATGGTGGAAGCCAATACACTTCCCACTAGACTACGGTCTACTGCTGGTTCCGAAAGTTGTGGGTGCTTAAATGGCCATTAGATTGAACCCGCTTATAGCAAACCGTAGAGATACTTCTGCTTATAATTTTGTGCTAGCAAAAGTAAGTCCAAGTAAAAATAAAATTCACTTTTGGATAATCAAACGGCTCCTGAAGGGCTTCAATCGATCATACATACATAATTGGCCATTACAACCCTCCAGTTAGGATTACGACCTAGCTTCTCACACCACTTATGTTGCTTGTGTTAATTTTATACATGATTGGCGAGACCTACAGTTTAAAGTCGAATCCGAACAAGAATTTTTTGAGAAACTTTTCATGGCAATTTTTATTTACTCTCAGAGTTTTTGCCAGAAATCTCCTGAGAGAAAGTCGCCGAAGAAATATGTTTCGTATTTCAGTTTGTTGAAGATGTCTGACTTGCTGTTTGAATGGTGGAAGCAAATACACTTCCTACTAGACTACGGTCTACTGCTGGTTCCGAAAGTTGTGGGTGTTTAAACGGCCATTAGATTGAAACCGCTTATAGCAAACCGTAGAGATACTTCTGCATATCATTTTATGCCAGTAAAAGTAAGTCCAAGTAAATATAAAATTCATTTTTGGATAATCAAACGGCTCCTGAAGGGCTTCAATCGATCATTATCAGCACAAAAATGGTATGTTAGTGCCCTGCAATTCTCAACGTGTCAGAGCATTTCAATATCTCTTCCTATACATGAGGGTTTAAGGGTAATGAAATAGCGGATTACTCCGCACTGAGTAAAAATTACCCGTAAATTTGGAAAACGCAATGGCAACATGATCCTTAAGAAATTCGCTGCTAACTAGCATAACTATACCGCCCAACTTCAGGCGAAATGCATACTAATTCCTATCAGGCGAATCTCCGTAACTTTCACGCACTCAGGCCTGGTCTCTCTGAAACCTTAACGGCATTTTTGTTTGGCTTGAATTTCTAAAAGGCTTCACATGATAGTTTGAGAATCTCATTAGCAACGTAACACACATTCTTATAATCAAATGCCTGTCTGGACACACTGGGATCTCACACAAAGATTTCAAAGCTGGTTTTAGATTCCCTCAACCAGATCGCTGTGATTTATAGTATTCCCGGTCACCGAGATATATTAGAATTCCGGAAAACAACAGAGAATGGCACAAACTCTAAAAAGCGGTTAGTTTCCTAGGTTGTGTCAATCCTGTTAGGATAGATAATGTGGTAAAATTAATACGGGCAAGATAGCATCGCAAATGTGGTCAAGAGAAGGCAGAGGGGACCTTAAGTATAATCTGACTAGCTTTTTGGTATATATTAGAGGCAATATAAGGTACCTGTTGGAGGAGGAGTTATTTACAAAATCAAGGACAAAGGAAAAACTGTGGGGCCTAACTAACCATAAATAATGGAGTGACTGTGGAACAATACGTTCGAGACGATGAACACGACCGAGAACTAGATTGCGCTGAAGGGTAATCCTTCGAATTATGGGTATCCCTAACTGGCAATAAAGAGCAGAAATCAGATAAAACTGGACAAGAAATATCAGAGCCTGGTAAAGCTTACATTGAGCTGTAACAACACACGATGATTCATCAAATTGTTAACACTTTGCCACACACACGTTGGACAAGGTGATACTCCAACAGTTTCTACAGTTTTAGGTCAGTTTCACAGCCATTTACGGCGTTGATTCAACAATTCGTAACATTTTCAATCCCCCAACTTTTAACTAAAAGGGCACCTGTGACATCTATCAGTTGACAGCTGTCAAAATGTCAACAAACGACATCTTTTGATTTGTTTTTGACATTCATTGACAGTAAACTACTGCGCGATTTAAGGAAATTTTGAAAAAAAAATTTAAATTCATGCAAAAAGCTTACGAATTGCTAGGAATTACTCCCACATTGCCACTCGAGACTAAAACGAAAAATTGATTCAAATAGTCAAAGAGGTTTCAACATGATCAACATGTGATCACACATCAGTGTTGAAAAATTCAGTACTTTGGTACTTTTTTCAGTACTTTTTCATTTCAAAAATACCGCAGTACCCCCTCGGCGTTTTCAGTACTTTTTTATTATTACATATTTTATGTCTTGTGCTTTTCAACTATTAATGCATTAGCAACATGTTCAACGCAATGCTAAAGGTAGAATCAGCCTTTAGCTCCGGTTTGTCAAACGTTCACGGAACATACCTTCGTTTTTAGAATACGAAACGTGATTAAAACGCTTGCAGAACCGTATTGTTATATCGGTAAGCATTTGCATTGCTCTTCATATGCTAAAAACGAACGTTCCATCGACATTTGACTAAACGGGGCTTTTACGTTTTGTTACGTTCCGAATCAGATGTTTTTGTCTTCTATGTGAGGAGCACGAATAAGTCGTTAGTTTTTCTGTTCCGTGTCGTATGTGTATTAAATGTAAATAAATAAACAGTCTAGTAGGTAGTGTGCTGGCTTACTAGACATGAACCCATTCTTTGAATTTTCCTTTCTTGACCTTCTGGCAACAACTCTGAGAGTGAATCTGTCGTTCATAATCGACGTTAGATTGTTAAGCTACTCTTGCATAAACCTTATAATCCTGATTAAAAGTTTGTAATGATCTCGGCGACTTCCTCTCAAAAGTCTTCGTGATAAAACCCTGAGAGTAAATAAGATTGTCAAGGAAAATTTCTCAAAAAAAAATCTGTCGTTTGAAGTCAACTTTAAACTGTAGTTTCCACCACTTATGGATAAAGATTGACGCACACAACGTGGGTGGTATGAGAAGCTTGGTCGTAATAATAATAAAGAAGCACTTTCAACGTCTTTGTTGAAGGCATTATTATACACTGCGTTCTGTATAAGCAAGGGAGCGCGTAAAGGCCAATCCTCATCGGTTCAAATACAACAGTATACAAACAATTAACACACAACATAAGTGGTGGTAGAAGCTAGGGCGTAATCCTAACTGAAAGGTTGTAATGACCTATTATGTATGTATGTATGTAGAACCAATCTATTTGTCATGAGTTTCACACTTTTCAATTTTAAGAAATAAAAAGTTAAGTGACACTCCACATATAATCCATTCAGAAAACTTTTGATCTTCCATATAGGATAACATCAACAAAGAACATCATCAGAAGATCTAGCAGCGCCAATAAGTAAATTCACCGCAATCTAGTAGGTAGTGTGTTGGCTTATTAGACGTTTCCAACAAAACGAAAATATTTCTTCGGCGTCTTCCTCTCAGCGGATTTCTGGCAAAAACTCTGAGGGTAACTAATTGTCATGAAAAGTTTCTCAAAAATCCTTCGTTCGGAGTCGACCTTAAACAGTAGGTTCCGAACTTCATATATAAAATTAACACACACAAAATAAGTGGCGTTAGAAGTTAGGTCATAATCCTGATTAAAGAGTTATAATGACCAATTATGTATGTATGTGTGTATTTTTTTACAAAAGTACCATTTGATGCAAAAAAGTACTCTTTCAGTTACAGTTCAGTACCATTCCAAAATTCCAATTTTGCAACACTGTCACACATCCTTGATATAAAACCCGGATGATGTAAAAAAATTTTTGTTTTCGAAACCAAACGAGAAGAGAAAGAAATTCCAACACAACCATTGAAAGTAATATACCTCCCTCTCTCTCTCTCTCTCTCTCACACTTCTCACGTTACAGCGCTTAATGTCTGCTATAATTACGTATGCCTGGAACGTCTTTTGTTTTTTATGCGTCCATCAGTTACTGGCTAAAGCGACAGGACAGGCGAGGACAGTTACGAGTGGTAGTAGAAAAAAACACAACGAATAACAAGACGAAAGCATAACTGCCGTAGAATACAGAAAAACAAATTGGAAAAGGATTAACAAAACAAATTACAAAAGAAATCCAAAAAAAAAAAGAGAAAAAAACAATGAAGAAAATTTAAAGTGACAGTAAGACACCAACCAGACAGGCAATTGGTTATCGTTTAAAACGTTAATACAAGTGTTTGTGTTTTCTTGTTTACTTGTTTTCTTTCTTACTTTCTTAGTATTTCTTTGTCTGTCTGTGTGTCTGTCTGTCTGGCTTTCTGATTGTAATTCTGTTCGTTTGCCCGCTGTTATTGCGTCTTTTTGTTTGTCATTGCCTATCGTCGTCGACCAATAATTATTATGGAACCACCGCTTGAGTAGAATTTTAAATGAGCCGTAGTGGTTTACAAACAAATAAAAAATGCTGATGCAGTCCGCATAATCACACACACTAATGCTCGTGGTAACTGACCACAGATAATAATTAATTTCGTTTATATGGTTGGCTTATGTGCCCTGCCTCCGGTTTAATGCGGTGGTTAAAATAAATATTTAATAAGCCACAGCCATAGCCATAGCCATAGTAATCGAATAAAAAGACAAAAAAAAACATGAATAAGAATTGTGATCAGTTGCATAGGAATTCTGGCACCGGAAAAGTGATTTTATTTTTCGAAAGAAAGAAAAAAGTACGCTGAGCCGGATCATCTGTGCTAAACGCCAGGTTTCGTGTATCATTCAGGCAAAACAAAATCCTGAACGTACTCTAAAGTAACAATCCCTAGCAAAAACTGTCCTAAAGTGGACGAAATAGTGTTTAAAAATGCAAGGAGACGAAAAGCACTCACAAGTGAATGGAGAACTATCAAATAGAAGAGAGAGAGAGTATCTAAAATTTGAAGAAAACCCGCCTTGGAATGGAGGAAAAGTGCACATACTCACTTAATTAGCCCTTACAACCCTCTAATCAGGATTACAACCTAGCTTGGAACTACACCGCCCATGTTGGGTGCATTTTTCTTACCCCCTAGTCACGCGACCTACACTTTAATGTCAATTCCGAACGTCAGATAATTGAGAAACTTTTCATGGCAATTTTGTTTTACTTTCAGAGTTGCTGTTGAGAGGCAGCCGCCACAAGAAAAATTTTTTCTTCGTATTTCGTTTTGTTCAAGATATCTGAGTTGGAGTTTGAAACACAGGCTTTCGTCTAACAAACCAACACACTAGCTACTAACCTACGGCCTTCGTCCCTATAAAATCCAATACACTCCACAATTAATGCTGGCTAGCCATTTACAACGACGTGGGTATATTGATTGGGAGCTAGAGCAACAGGCTTCTCTTGATTTTGGAAACAAAATTTTCTTCTTCTGATACGAAATGGCCATTACGGCAGTGATGTCTAGCGGCACAAGGCGAAACAGTGTCAGAAATGAAAGACAAAAAAATTTAATCTAAGAACTAGAAAACTACCGGAGAGGCAATTCAATCAGAGCCTTTCAGTGGCTCTGAAAACCGGTTAAAAAGGCGAATTAAACGCCATGGAAGGACAGCGCAATTGTCACAATTGATAAGAATCTCTAAAGCGATATAAATTTGGGAAGAATAAGTCCAGACATGAAACCCTAATATTTTATGGATGAAACTTTATCAGACGTTATACAACCAAGTGGAAAGAATTGAAAAATTATGTGATACGTAATACGTACGCGGGACAGGTTTTAACTAATTACGCAGTTGCTTCCAACTTCCTTTAGGCGAGCAAACAATAGCGTAACGTGATATGATGGTTTCCTCCCATTAATCAATCTACTCGTCTAACTTTTTCAAGTCTGGCACACAAGTGCCCTGTGATAAATCACTCAAGAAATAACACAACAATTTTATACGTCCTACGTGAACAGTTTAATGGACTCACCCGGTTCTTGTATATTCCCCAGCGGACTTTCCGGTAAAAGTATACCTTTTTGGACAAGTTCTTCTCGATTGGCACGTACAGATATTTTGCGTTCAAGGGCTAGAAGAAGAAAAAAAAACAATGAATAAAATAGAAATTACACTGTGCTACACAAAGAATTTTTTTCTAAAATATACAGAAAATCTATTTCTATGCTGTCTCCGCTGCTAATTTATTAAAGTCAGTGCCCCGTAGTATAAATTCTCATTGCTAGTCTCTAAACCTTGTTCAATTCTACCTGATCTATTTCAAGGTTCATCCTGCGTAAGCCTATAGTGACTCCTTTAGTCACTATTCACCTGACCATCACGGTATACCTTCAAAGCAATAGTTTTGATGTACACTCCACAGGATTTTCCTCGAAGTCTTTTATATATGTTTAGGAAACACTTCGAACACCCCCCCCCAAACTGCTCTCTACACAGGCCATTCATGTGAAAGTACTGACCAGTACTAGCCCCAGATAATTTACTACCACTTCCCATGGGATTATCTCACCCAGAGGTTCATTCTTTGCCTCACCGCAAGTACTTTTTTGTTTGACTATCACGGGGCAGTATTGTGTGAATCAAATATGGATTCCTGGTCACAAGGACATCTTGAACAGCCGATAAACTTACTAGAGCAGGCACTCTCCCACCTAATCACCCATCACTACACAGATGAGTAGAGGGCACACGTTTTACGTTAGTTAGACTGTCCAATAGGAGGAATTCTGCTTTATTGCCTGATTTATCAGACACAAGTTAAGCAGTTAGTCGGAAGGAACTCTTTACCACTCTGCCTTCTCTCGTATTCTCGCGCATCATTGTCTCAGGAGTAGACAACCAGAGAATTCTGTTACCTGGAAAGGAATTTTACAGAGTTTTTATATCGTTTGAGGAGGTTTATTTGCAAATATCCTTTCCGGATTCATGCTTTGTGATAGACCAGCGGAATTATTGCTTCTAGATACCGAATCGTACATTTCCAACTTTATTTTAAAGAGAATTCGATGTCTTGATACTGATACTGATTGTCACGGCTAGATAATCAACACTTGTCAGTTTGTCCAATCGTCAATAGGCATTGCTTCGTTTTGTATCACTACAGGCCACTACGTGTACTCAAATGAGATTTAATTTAATTTTCTCAATCCCCCTGAACATACGATATCGACTTACAAATCCCAAGTCTCCTTTGAATGATTAAAACTTTATTGCCCATATAGTCTTGGCAGTCAGTACTCCTCACACTCCTTGGTTTGCCAATCAACCTAGCGAACATCATTTTATGAATTTATTTATTTCTCTGATCCATCTGGCTATTCCGTAACACCTAAGCTAACTATGAAACGTTCTAAAATATCTTTCTGAACCATTTTGTTAAAAAAAAAATAGAAAAAAATAAAAAAACGTTCTTCACTTACACTTGGAGGCTGCTTCAAATTTTTCACTTTTCTTTTTCCGTCTCCATTTCCATGGCTTAAAGAAACGCCCCAAAGCGCTTAATTTACTTTTACGCTCCAGAGGTGGTGTGCGTGTGCCAGAACCTAAACTATTTGTACGCAATGCAGCACCATTTTGTTTTTTAGCTGCAAATAAAAGAAAAGAGGAGAAACATTATTAAAGAATGTAGGAAAAGAAAAAATTAATAAAAAAAATATTGTTTAAGGAAGTCAGTTAAAAGCGTAATAAAAATGCTTTAATTAAACATAAAAGAAAACATGATTTTCTTTACTAAACTGTAAAAAGAAAACAAAAATAAATTTTACTTTCATTGTAATATAGGAACAAAAAAAAACACATTTTAAATCAACAAAATTATCATCATAATCAGCGACATGATCAACATCAACATCATCATCATCATCATCATCATCGTGGAGATTATTAAACAGACAGACAGTCCAGACTCACTTTTCTTTTAGTAGCGACAACATCATTGTGTTTAAATAGTCATTTCCTGTTTAGCCATATCAAAATAAATTCAAAAACACACACGCATACAGAGGTGTATTTGTATGGACAAAAGTATTTACACACTGCTGCTGCTTGCATATGAAAGCACACTTGACGTATACTTTATAAACAAACAAGTACATGAGTTTGTTTTGTTTCTTTATCTGTAAACACACACAAAATGTGTATGTACATATGTGTATGTGTGTGTAGCTGTATGAGTCTAACAAAAGAAAAACTAAAATTCACCTTAAAAAAAGGTAAACAAATGCATGCATGTGTTTATTTATATTAGGATTGTTGGGTTTTAATAATACACTGACTGAAACAAAAAAAAAAATGCGCACACACACATATGATATTCAAACAACAACAACAATAATAATAATAAAAACAAACAGTAGCTATAATAATTAAACGCTAAAACAACTTGTTTCTCTCGTCTCTGTCTCTCAATCACAATACTAACTCGATCACTCTCTGTGAGTATTTCCAATCAACACTTTTTTTGTTTTTTTGAATGCACTACTGGGTTACATTTGAAAACCTGCACTGTCTGTATTGTAATTAAAGGCTTTGAGTAGCAATATACCGTGTGAGAGAGAGAGAGTGAGCGAGAGTAAGGGGTGAATATTTGTTATTTATTTTTGGTGATGCTTATTACTGTGTGTGTGGTGTGTTGTGTAGCAGTAGCAGTTACAAAAACAAATAACACACAAGTTTACCATATGAATGCACCATATTTGTTAAATATTGTTGTTGTAAATTTTATTTACTGTTAATCAAGAAGGCATATGGGAAATTAATAACAAAAAAACTGGTTATTAAGCAATACAAGCCGCTTTTTCGTTTCAAGATTGTTAAATGTTAGAACAGAATGCAACCGTAAGAGCTGCCAATCATCATTGAATGCGCTCTCATGACTTCGATTATGTTTTTTTTTTTTTGGCAACAATTGCTTGTCTTTGTCTCTTAATTAAGTAGTTATACAATATTCCCCGGATATGCGTAAACACTATCAAAAATGCTTGCAGAATACTGGGGAATTTTTATATCGAGATCTTGCACCTGAGAGCAAATAGCCAGCCATCCGCGTGTCATTCAAACTGATAAAATTCTAATTGTCTTATTGCTGTCAGTGACTTCGTATTGGATGGAATGCCGGCTAGTCGATATGGTGAATAAAGTTGTAATTTGCTGGGCCCCCTTAGCAGACTTTCTGGACATAGTTAAGAATCCTATTGAGGCATTAACTAGACAGATAACCAGACCCAAGAAAAAGAAGAAGAGCTGTTCAAATTACGAAAGGTGAATACTGGTGGATTGTGGTTTTAGAACAGAAATTATCTGATATTGCATTGACTTTTTCCAATAAACCTGCCGTATGGCGTTAATGGTACAGTACTATGACAACAAAGGGCTTCGCAGAAACAGACGTAGATAGCAGACTCAATAGAGCGAGAGCAGCATTCGGATGACTGCACTCCATATGGAGAAGTGCCTATATATCTAGGCATACCAAGTTAAGAATACTCAACGCTTGTGTAAAGTCAACGTTACTATAAGCAGCGAAACTTGGCTTATATCTAACACCATCACGCAAAAGCCTCAGGTATCAATAAATGCCTAAGAATCATATGTAGAATATTCTGGTCCAACACCATCAGTAACGCAGATCTCTGGACTCTCACAGAGGAGGAACCTATACAGAAAAGACAAAATGCGGGTGGATTGGCCATACATTGAGAAAGAAACCCGAGAGGATTACAAGAATGGCGCTAGAATGGAATTCACAGGGCTCACGAAACCGTGGCAGGCCAAAAAACACCTGGAGACGCACGGTCCTGCAAGAACTAAGGCTTAATGACCTGATATAAGAAGGCGCAAAAACAACAGCGGAGAATCGTGTCAAATGGAGATGCTTTGTGGAAGCCATATGCTCGCTAGAGGGGTAATGGAAAAAAATAAAAATGGCGTTAATGGTAAATAGTGGTTTTCAACACATATATACATACATAATTGGTCCTAACAAGTCCTCAGTCAAGATTACGACCTAGCGTCTCACACCACTTATGTTGTGTGTGTTAATTTTACACATAAGTGCCGGAACCTACAGTTTAAAGTCGACTCCGAACGACAGATTTCTGAGATTTTTAACTCTCAGAAATTTTGTCAGAAATCTGTTGAGGGGAAGTCGCAGATGAATTAATTTTCATGTTTCAGTTTGTTGGCGATGTCTGACTTGAGGTTTCACGTCTAATAAGGCAACACACTACCCACTAGACTGCGGCGACTGTATAAACCATTTCCTTACTGACGATGTCATACTTTTCTGATATCTAAAGGCACATTTGTAAACAAATACTTGCTGACAGTCTAGCCAAAATGGTTTTTTTTTATCGAGATAACCTGACATAAGTAAACAATACGCGATAATTGTTTACAACCTTGTAATTCCCTTCAATAAAAAATATGAGCACATGTTCGCTTTGGAACACATGTTCCTCCTCTACAGACAAACTAAGCACAATTGAATTATTTCTTCTCAGTGTGTGTGTGTAAAGTTTAAGGCTGTATGCGTGTGTGTGTGTGTATAATTTTTATTTCTTAATAATTGAGAAAATTTATGTGAAATTGTCACGTGAATGTAGCACCATATTTAACGGTAATAACAATAATAACAACAACAAGACAAAGAAACAGAAGCAGAAGCCAGCTTTCGTAATTAATTTAAAACAAAACTAATGTGGGGGGTTGTGTGTTTTTTGGTGGGAAAATGCAATTTTCATTGCCTGTGAAAAACTTTTGATGGAGACAAAAAAAAATCATTGGAATTAATTTAAAAGCTTTTGTTAATAAAACTAAATAAATAACGATAATAATGAAAATAAAAATTATTTGATGATTTTAATAATATACGGTGACATATGAAAAGTGCAATAAATGTGTGGAAAAATATTAAAATGACGCCTGGCATTTACACTCACAAAAAAAAACAGTAAATAAATTGATGTGAAAATGCCAAAGAAATTTTAGAAATAAAAATTAGAATTAAAGGGTAACTTTTTTAAAGGTTCTCAACTTCAAATGAAATAATGAAATAAAGTTTTGCATAATGTATGCATACATAAAACAGAACTTATTTTGGGAATGGACAATTTGCAGTGTTTCTCAAAAAGGGCTGTCATTCGGAGTCGACTTTACACTGCAGGTTCCGCCACTCATTTAGAAAAAAATTAACACTCACAATATGGGTGATGTGAGAAGCTAGGTTGTAGTCCTGATCAATTAACAAACAATGAAATTTTCAAAGAAGGCTGAAATCATCAAAACTGCAAACAATAATTTGGGAGTACCATGCCATGCATGTCGCCGTAGTCTAGTAGGCAGTGTGTTGGCTTATTAGACGTAAAGCCAGGGTTCGAGCCCCAGGCCAGATATCAAGCCAAAATACAAAAAGTATTTCTTCGGCGACTTCCTCTCAGTAGATTTCTGGCAAAAACTCTCGAGAATAAATAAAACTACCACGAAAAAGTTTCTCAAAAATCTGTCGTTCGGAGTCGACTTTAAACTGTAGGTCCCACCACTCATGTATAAAATTAGCAAACGCAACATAAGTGGTGTGAGAAACTAGGACGTTGTACATGGTCGACCTCTGGGTACTGTACTTGTCTTAATTGACAAGTACACCTCCTCTAACCTAACCTAACCATGCCATGCATCTTTCCTAATCCAAATCATTATGAAAACCAAGAAATAATAAAACAACAGGTAAAGCTCGGATATCGGCAAACTCGATATCATAACAGTCTGGTAGAGACTGGTATTTTAAAAATACCAAAAAGTAAAAGAAAAATTACACTGATTAACCCCGCTATCTATGTACAGTGGTGGCGACGAATTGAAGGCACGACATTTTACTTTTACATTTGTGATCATTTTTACATTTTATCGAAAAAAATTTTATTATATTATTATCACAAACATAATTCACTAAAGTAAAGCTCAGCTCCATAAAAAAAAACCCTAGTATTTGGTGGAAAATCATTCATTTTTGATCATAGCAGCTTATCTCCTGGGTAAACACTTTCGACTAATGCCGTACAAAGTTGCGTTGGAATCGCATACCAAGTCTTTTGGATTTCCTCCCATAAATCGTTTACATTTTTTTAGTTTTACTGCACGTACATGTTCCTCAACATCATTCCATAAGTTCTCAATTGGATTGAGGTCCGGGGATTGAGTTGGCCACTTTAAAACAGTGATATTTTTTTCCTCTAAGCAACTCTTCACTAGACGTGAAGTGTGCTTAGGGTCATTAACATGTATAAATATCAATATTAGGGGCATGTTGTGTTCAGAGAATGTTATCATCGTGTCTGTTAGAATGTTTTTATAAACATGCTGGTTCATTTTAGTGATAATCTTTGTAAATGGGACCTACACCATGCCAAGAAATTGCTGCCCACACTATCACATTTCCACCAACATGTTTGACCGTTTTAAGGGTGTACTTTGGGTGATGCTCCAGGTTTGGAAGACGCTATACATACTGCTTTCCATCAGACCCGAGGCGGCAATACTTCGACTCGTCGCTCCAAAGTATATTTTTCCAAAATATCATCGGTTTATTGGGATGTTCTCTCGAAAACGCTAGCGGGATTTGATATTTTTTTTGACACAAGTGGTCTACGTTGCACAATACACCCACGCAAGTTTTTCTCATTTAGAAGCTACTTTATAAATTAAACAATCCTCCCTGGGTGTAGTTTTTCGGGCTTTAGGTTGCTCTTTGACATTTTTGGTGGTACCATGTTACTTGATGTGTTCCAGCGCGTTGTAAATCTTGCATTTAAAACATTTAAGCAGCTTGGATATCTCCATTACTTTTTTTTCCATCAAATTTTAGTTGTTGGATCAGTTTTCGCTCGGCATCGGAACTCCAAGTACCTCTGGCCATTTCTATTTCTAAATATTTCAATGTATTCCAACGTATTAATAAAATAAAACATTCGTTACACACCATTTAGCTCCAAAAAAAAACACCAAAAAATCACTTAAAAACCAGATATTTTTGAAATGTCTTCAATTCGTGGCCAAATATACGTTTTTACAATAATATAATTAAAAAGCAACAAAATGTAAAAAGAAACAAAATAAAATGATGTTACTTTCTATTAATATTACAGGGTACATTGAAGAATAAAGAGTATCAAATTTGATATTACAGTATATATATAGTATATATACACTGTATATCAGACGCTGGCAGTCATAGTATGGGAAAGACTTGATGTCAAATAGAAATGAGCAAAGACCAGCCTAATATCCTAATAATAATGCAAACGAGGGCGCATAACTGCCAGTCCTTTAAACTGGCATCGTGTAGGATGACACGATCGAAATAGAAAAAAAATGAGGATTTATGTACACAAAAGTCGCCGTAGTCTAGTAGGTAAAGTGTTGAATATTAAGGCGCGAGCCTCAGGCATCTCGAAAAAAATGAAAATTGAAAACAAAAAACATGTCTTTCGATGAATGTCTCTCAGCAGTTTTTCGGTAAAGACTCCTTTTGAGAGTAAATAAAAATTGCCATTAAAAGTTTCTCAAAAAATCTGTCATTCCGAGTCTAATTTAAACTGTAGATGCTGCCACTTATAAATAAAAATTAACACACACAACGTGAGTGGTGTTAGAAACTTGGTTGTAATCCTGACTACAGACCAATTCAATAAGTACGTAAGTAATCTTTCGCTCTTTTAAGTGACGGACTTAAACACTCTCTACAACCGCTATGATATTTACAAACATTTGTGTAGCACAGTGTAAAAACCAAAAAATTTTGTGTTTTTTTTTTAATAACCGTTAGAATCAAATTAATGCCCCGTTTGGAATAAAACTTTTAGCATTTCAATGGACACTGCAAACTTATTTTTTTTGTTCTTTGGCAATAAATTTCATTTCATTTTTGAAAGTTTTGAATTTTTTTTGTAATTTTTTTTTATTGTCAAATAAATTACGAATTTAATAAAATTTAATACAAAAGCAAACACTGCTTTCGGTTTTTTATGTGAAAAATATTTATTTTTAAAAGCCTATTAAAATTGAATGTCTTTCACTGTTTAAACATTAAAAAAAAAAGAGAATGAGAAAAAAAACCGAAAATTATTTGAAAACTTTCAGAAACAGTTTCTTTCGTTTGAGATAATGGTCGGCTACCAATCATTTGGTAAAAAATTATTGCATTTTATTATTGCAATTTGACAAGAAGAATAAGCAGCATGATGCCTTGAATAAATAAAATAAAATTTAAAAAAAAAAGAAGAAAATTGTTTAAAATTATCAAAAGCAACAGGCAATTGGACACAAGACAGACAAGCAGCATGTTCAAGAGAATATTTAAGAGCATCAATGGATATCAGTGGCTGGTAGTAGCACAGCCACGAACATATATATAAAGAAACATTTGAAATGACCGTTTGAAAGTGATTATTTTTAATGCGCAAACATTTGCAAAAACATTCGACTTTAATAAAAGATATCCTACATCCCATAGCACAAAACATGTCTATCATTTGGAAACATTCAACTAAGAAAACCCAGCTTTAATACAGAAAAAATGTTACAAACATTAGCTCAAAACGTATACAACCCTCCACCATAGAGTAGGGTATTGTAAAACAAAGCTGCTCTGTTTAAAATTTGTATCCCAAATGATTTTAAACAAGTTGCTGGCTGCACGGCTATTAATATAAATATATATGTATGTGTGTGTGTCTTTCTGCATGCATACGGGAGTACACATGTGTGTGAGAGTAAGCAAGTGATTGAGCAAATGAGTATGTTGTGTACGAGTACGAGTACTTGCTTTCATTATCAATGATGCCATCATAGGCAATAAATAAACAACAACAAAAAAACTACAACAAAAAAAGCTTAAGTTTTATTGCCATTAAAGAAACAGCTGTGGTCAGTTACACTCACATTTTTTTGTTGTTTGTTTTTGTTTTTATTGTTTTCGCAAGGCTCATATATCTACTCACCCAGAGCATAGCACACACAGTTGAGCAGAGTTAAAGCAAGTGACACTGCCAGCAAAGAAACAGACACACGCGCAGAAAGGAAAAATAACATAAAACGGCATTTAAAAATAAGACAGAGGAATGGACAGTCAAACAAACAGTCACACATTTAAACAACATGAGTTTAACAATTGACCAACTACTGTGTTTGACTATTTTTTTTTTGTTTTGTTTTGTTTTCTTAAGTAAATAGCCAGACAGACAATATTCAAATGCCAGTAATAAAGGCGTGTTTGTGTATGTACACATACTTATGTACGTACGGGGTGTGTAACCAGAGAGCTGCTTCTTAGGCAATGTTGTTGATCTCTTTTTAGTTACGCTTTATTGTAATGGCACATACAACATGCATACATACATAAATCGCCACTCAAGTTAATCGATAATATTGTATGTGTATGTAATACGGGCATTCGTTATACGTTCGTTTGATGCTTTGGCGTTCGTACATGTGCTGTGATTATTTGTAAATGATAACGATATGCATGCGATTGTGATTGAGTTTGAGATTAATGTTGTTGTTGTCGTTGTTGTTGTTGTTATTCTGTGGTAATTGTTGCAATAAAGAAAAAGGAACTGTATTTAAAAGAAAAAGAAAACAACAGCAACAACCATAAGAAACAATAATGGTTTCAAATGGTATTTATAGGAAATTATACATATGCATGTATTGTTGTTGTTATATTTCTTTGTTAGTTTCTTTAGAAATAATGAGAGTCATTAAAGTACTTTCCGTCTGTGAGCTTGGATGTATGTATATGAAGGTATATACGTGTGTACATTATCCGTATGTAAATGTGTTTGAATTTATTTTAAAGCATTTCTTTGCAAACTTTCATTGAACCGTTATAAGAGATCATGCAAGATTATGCGTTTAAAAGAAGAAAAAAAACCAAAACAAGGAATTTTCAACTCTTTTAGAGCAACAATGTTGCAAAAAATAGTAGGAATACATGAAAAACTGTTCAATTAAATGCTTTTAAAATACATTACGCGTAATTAATTTTATGGCAGGTAATTAATATTAATTTTAAAATAAAATAACAAGAAAAAGAAGTACATTTTAGTAAAAAGAAAAAATATTTTTAATAAAAAAAGAAGGAAAAAATATTTATTTTATTAAAAATAAACTGTATTTAAAATAATTTGAAATTATTTGATGTTTACGCGTGGTCCGAAACTAAATGAAGCTGTAGGTGAATGTATTATTTCGAAATTGACGGGTTTAATTTATTTGATAAGGTCACCCTACAATTTGAAGATGTTTTGAAAATGGCAACGGATTAATATTATTAGTATCGTGAAGAGTTGCCTTAGTACCGCGATCTATCGTACTCTACATATGTACGTGCATACGACCTAGCTTTTCGCACCACTTATGTTGCAGTTTACAGTCAACTCCGAACGACAGAGTTTTGAGAAACTGGCACAGGCCACCATCCCTATAAAATTAAGGCTGGCAGAATTTTCTTCTCCTGATGTAAAATGGCAATTAGAGCAGTGGCGACCAACGGCACAAAGTTTAGGGACTGTTTTAAACTATGAAACAGTGGTCAGAAATGAAAAATATATTTCATTTTATTGGAGATGTCTGACCTGGGGTTTGAACCGTGGTCCCACGTCTAATAAGCCAAAACATAACCTACTAGTCTATAACTATGATGTATTGTACTTCCCTCTCACATCATAGGACATCCTTATACGGTCTACTTCAAATTTAATAAATTTTAGACTCAGTGTTAACAACTACAATTCCCTGTCTAGCTCTTGATATGCAACCAAAAGTTTTTTTCTGGAATAGATTTGTATCCTACAGGTACCAACAATATGTTCCGATGATTCATTATCGTCACAGAATCTACCGCCTTACTGAATAAGCGCACTCTGAGTCTCCACAATGTTATGTCAAAAGACCGATTACCAGCATTAAGTTATTTCTGGATAGCTTTACTCAAATCTGCTCTTATAGCTGTTTTCCAACAAAAGCTTCGATTGCCTCTTTATCTCTTTCGTTGAGCATATCTTTCCAAACATTTGCTCACACTCTACATAAGGGTTCTGATCCGATTAGCGGTGTGAAAGTTCCTTCCTTACAAACTCGTCTACTTGCGCGTTGTTGAGAATGACCTGGGGGACCGAGCAAAATGTAACTTTATTCTACATTTACTCAGCTGATTCTGTTTCCCCTTACATTGCCGCGAATTCCTTCATGATTCGATCATCATGGTATACATCCAAGACAAAATTGTATTTCCCTGCAAGCATTGCGCGGGAATGGCATGTCTAGTTTTTTCTGAGCTGCTTTCTATGTGAGCCCTCCATGTGAATTCAGTGTTATTCGTAGATATTTGACCTCCGTTTTCTGCGATATTATTTCTCTCAGGAGTGGAATATTCTTCCATGTCGAAAGTTTTCTTCTTCTTGTAAATGGAACAATGACAAAACAATATGCACAACACAGTGATATTCTGGGAAACTGTAGAGCTGATGAATTGGCCTCTTGCATCTTGCTGAGTTTTTTTTTTTTATGAATTTTCTATACTCTTGAAATATATGGATGAAGAAAACTTCCACAATTTCCATGAGCACCATTGAAATGAATCTATCAATCCTCATCAATCCTAACTATGTTCATATATTTACTAAGGAAAAAAGGAGGCTTTTTTTTTTAATTAAATTCTTGTAACCTTTTAACCCTTTAAAGCGTTTTAAGGGTTAACAAATTACATCATAAAACAGTTTATCTTAAAACACTTGTCAGACATGCTAACACAGTAATTAAATCTCATCAAAATACATATGTATGTACATATGTTGACATGTATGCATGCACGTACACATATTTACACATTTTACTCTCTACAGTTCTCTCTATAGTTCTCTATAGTTTTGTGGCACAACAACACCCATTCATTTAAGCAACAATAATAACAATTTCTAGTGATAATAGAGAGACAGTAAAAAAAAAGAAAAAGAAACAATTTTTTTATCGTTTAATATCGAGGCGAATAATTAATTTTAATTGAGAACATCAAACACTTTCACTGTGCCATGCACTCACACAGCCATATAACGTCTGTAATGTCTCGTACATTAGTTGAGCTTGTATTGATTGAGAGTGTCGAGTCTCGTTCGTTTAATTGTTACAAAATGAGACGACAAAAACGAAAGCCTTTGGCTGTCTACTTTTTTTTATTGAATTTTAGTTCTCCTTTAGAGAACAAAAAAAATATTGTAATGGTGGCGCTCACTAAACTAAGAGAGGGAGAGAGTTAAAGAGAAAATATAAAAAAAGAGTGTCGACAATGCAAACTGAGTACTTCAAAATAGGTTTTAAGGTTAATTTCTATTGTCATTGCAAACAAAGGAGACTGTTTTCTTCACAGGAGAGCACAAAAAAAACATTAAAAGGGAGTGAGTGAGTCGCATCTTTCAAAATAAATTTAAAAATATTTCCTTGTACTTAAGCGGTGGAATAGAGTACAGAATGTGGAGAGAGTCAGTACGATATTGTGGTTTTAAAACCCATGGTTGGGCAAGGGTGCCCGCTGTTCAATATCTTCCATCTGAAATGTTTTTGACACTCACGAATATGGATCGTTTAACAATCGAAGCACGTGTAAAAATAGTTAAAAGCTGTGACATCAAAAGTGGACATTCAAAACCTATCACTTTTTGAATATTATAAGGAGATTCTGGTCTCTAGACCAGAAGGTTGCACCTTCTCCAAGTCCAACTTATGCGATAATTAAAGCTTGCTGTCTCACCATTTATAACGCCATATATGTACCGCTGATTGGATGCCACAGTAACAGGAATTCAATGCAAATTTTCTGAACAAAATTTCCTTTAACATTGAAGCTCATCTCCCATTCGTTGTTTATGCCAACACGCAAACTTGTCGCATATATGACTTGGTCAACCCAGTAACAATTGTTGAAAAGCTTTTACGGTCTTGTTTGCTTGTTTGCAAAGCTTAATCACAGATCTACGCAGATAATACCCAAAAACATTTGTAAACCAACATTCGTAAAGTTATCGTAAAGTTAAATGCTATTTCACACACTGTAATGGCAAGGTACAAGCATTGTAATTACAGTCCAGTCGTCGTAATGGTAGCTTTAAATGTACGTTATACAAATTGTTACTTTTGAAACCGACAAATGGATAACACATTATAAATTTTTGATCGTCTTACAAAAATAGGGGAGCTAAACAGTATGAAATTAGTTTAACCCCCTATTTCTGTGAAAAACACTCAATCGGAGTCGCTTACTCTATATTGAGTCTTCCAACAGAGACTTTCGAACTTTGACTGTATTGTGGAAGCCATATCTGCTGTCATTGGTTGTCATTTTGTTAGTCTGTTTTGCCAAATCAGTAGGAAGCAGTTGGCAACATTCCATCAAAAAATCATCTTCAGAAAAATTTTAAAATATGGGACAATAACAACTCGCATGAAATCCAAGAGCGTTCAATAAGGCCATAATTTGTTGTGAATTTTACGCTGGGACGTAATTGGTTCATATTCCTTTAAGCCTCGCCATCATTTTCAACGGCTAGCACTATAAGTCTATGATCGCCAAGTTGTTTTGGCCTTCATTGAATGATTAATTTGGACACCAACGATATGTGACTTCAACAGGACACACAACTCATTCTGAACGAGTGATATGAAGGCATAGTTATCTCACGTTGAGCTAATTTGAACTGGCCACCGATATCGTGCAATTTGACCTCGTTCGACTTTTTCTTGAGGAATTTTCTTAAGAGAGAGACAGAGATCCTTAAAGGCAACATAACGCACTTCGTTCAGGCTAATTTATTCGCCAGAGTTATGCAAAATTGCACATTTCGGATGCGCTCCAACCAGAGAAACCATAGCGGACATTTAAACGATGTTATATGCCAGACATAATGGCATCAATAGATGTTTCACGAACGCAATTTCAATGATATCTCATCACACTTCGTTTGATTTACAAAGTTAAAGACTGGAAGCGCTTAATGAAAGACCCTTTAGAACAGAAAGTAAAAATTCTAACAACCGCTAATTTTTAAACGCTTTTAATTAATAAAAGAGAGTATGAAAGAGAGTGGTTTTTTGTAGTTGAAATTTTACGGTTTTGAGTTTAACTACTCTCACCAACACCACCCATCATCCATCCAACCATCTCTCCGCAACCAACCACAAGCATTAATGGTTGAATGATTTGATCTCAGTTTACAGTACTTTTCCTGATTCATGTTGTTGTTGTTGTTGCAACTGCTATTACTGTTGTCGTTGTAATTTGTAATTGTTGTGTGGTGCAAATTGTACAAGAGAGTGAGTGAGAATAATAACAAAACAAACAAAAAAAAACAAAAACATAATTTTTTTTTTTCATATTTCTCGTACGTTGTTTGGTTAAGTTTGGTTGGTTTTTTGGTTTATTGTGTTAGTAGTGAGTGGTAAAACACTGTCACCGGGTAATTAATTTCATAGCACAGTGATGGCAAAACCGAAAACGAAAGAAAAAAACATCATTTCGATGTAACCCAGTAAACAAAAATGTGCAAATAGAAGATAATTTGTAAGGTTTGGAACAATATGTCGTGTAAAGTTTTTTTTTTTAATGTTGTTTGGTTGGCTAGGCATTTAATGTTGAGTTTTCGTTTTGTTTTTTGTGTTTTTAATTTACGTCTGCACATCATCACGGCTGAGCAAATTCTATAAAAACAAAAGCAATTGACAGAAGTGAATTGAAATTGAATTGTTTTTTTCTATTGCAGTTGAGCATATTATTTGTCTCGATTACAATACTTTCATTTTTGTTATTAAAAACAATACGAAAAATTAATTTTCTTTTCAATATTAACTAGTAAACGTCTGTAGGTAGAGGGAGAGAGAGAGAGAAAAAAAAACAAATTGCGTACACGTGAAAAATTGTAAACTAACTACAATGGGCGGCAAAAATAATGGTAAAGAAAACTGGGAAATAACATTTCTACGTATAGCTCCTCTCTAATTAATTAATTTTTGTTTTTACTATTTTTTTTTATATTTTATGTCCATCTACTGCGTACAATTTTGTAAAACAAAAAAAATTTACTAATTTTTTCCATCATTCATTAATTTGTCTATTCATTCATTAATACCCGGAAGTCATAGTCATAATTTACTCTAAAGCCTATTAAATACAGGCCCATTACATTTTTTGTAGTATGTATGTACATATGTTTTGTTTTTGTATTATTTTTTCCGCACTAAACTACAATATTTAATTTGGTTTCCAATGAAAGTTTGTATTTAGTGGCGGATAGATAAGAAAAATATATCAGCTTTTTATGTAAACCTGTTTGCTCGTAATGATTCATTTTAAAAATGATTAGATTTCGTTAAGTTTTAACAGCGTTTTGTAGATAGTAATTTGGCCAAAACAAAAATTCTGAGCTAATCACCACTATTTCTTGAGTATGTGAACCCTTTTTAAATAATTACAAACTGTACAAATGATTAAAACTCTGGTATAACCTGACAAGGTGCATGTTGACCTTTGCCTACCAAAAGCAAACTGTTAATCCACTCCTTCAATGTCTAGGCGAATGCAGTTTTATCACTGAAATTTTCATTCAGGAATATAAATGAACAAAACTCTGCTGCTTCCAGCTGCCACTCACATGTTTCTCACTTATAAAATTTTTCGATAACTTTAATTTCCTATAAAAACATTTTCCGATAACTTTAAATTACTATAAAAACTCTTTTGGTAACTTTAATTTCCTATAAAAAATCGCTGTAACTTAAAAGTTCCCAAAGAAAAAGTGTTCGATAACTCTAATTTTTTTTAGAAACCTTTTTCGATAACTTTAAATTTTTATAGAAAATTGTCGTTAATTTCGAGTTTCTTGAGAATATCTTTTGATAACTTTAATTTCCTACAGGACATTCTTTGATAATTTTAATTTTATAAATAAAAATCGATAACTTCAATTTACTATAAAAAAATATCGATAACTTAAAATTCCCAAAGAAAAATGTTCGATAACTCTAATTTTTTAGAAACCTTTTTCGATAACTTTAAATATTTATAGAAAATTGTAGACAATTATTTTCTTTAGAAGCTCTTTTGATAACTTTAATTTCCTACAGAACATTCCTCAATAATTTTAATTTTATAAAACAAAATCGATAACTTTAATTTCATGTAAAAAAAAACTCGATAACTTAAAATTACTACAGAAAACTGTTCTTTAGAAACCTTGTCGTAAATTTAAATTCTCTTTGGAAAATTTTTTCGATAACTTCAAATTTTTATTGAAAATTGTCGTTAACTTCGGGTTTCTTTAGAAACTTTTATGATAATTTTAATTTCCTACAGAACATTCTTCGATAACTCTTAATTTTCTATAAAAAAAAATTATCGAAAGCTCCGATTTTCTTTAGAAACTCTTTTGATAACTTTCATTCCCTACAGAACATTCTTCGATAACTCTAATTTTCTATAAAAAAAAAAATTATAGAAAATTATCGATAACTCTGATTTTCTTTAGAAACTCTTTTGATAATTTTATTTGCCTAAAGAACTTCCTTCGATAATTTTTTTCTACAAAAAAAAAAAAAAAAATTTCGATAACTTTAATTTTCTTTAGAAAAATTGGGATAACTTTAATTTTCTTTAGAAAAATTCTGATAACATCAATTTCCCATAGAACTTATATATGTACGTATTAAAAGGAGAAGGTAAAAGGAAAGCTAATTTTATTTTGTAATAGAAGTCAGGACCATGACATAAATTAGTTTGTGGGAGAGGGAGCCTGTTAATTTGAAACAGCCGTGAACAGAAATTGTTTGTCCTCTGGTGTATTTCAAACAGGAATGCTTGGATTTGTATTCAAACACACTTCAGCCCCTAAACCATGCCACCTCTTGCTAAACACTAGCACTAGTTTCTGCATTAAATATAATTTATATAAGATTATCTGGCATACATACAGTCAAAGAAAAAAGTCTACATACACCAGTGTATGCAAATTGTTTTTCCGCTGACTGTATATAAGAATAATTTTGTATTTCTTGAGCACGGTAGGTCGATCGTTTCGCTAATGTGACCTTTAAAGGCCCCATGCTAAAACAAGAACTACAAGTTGGCTCACAGGACTACTTAACTGACTAAAGACAGTTTATTAAAGCTAACTTTATAAGTTACAATATGTTTAAATGTTTCGACTTTTTTTTTTTTTTTTTTTTTACTGTCACATGGAAGACCGGTGGCAGGTTTTATTTACTTTGCCAATCAGGTTAATTACAATGAATCATGATTGTTTATTTACAAATAAAATAAATTTACAATTAAAACAATAAAAATAAATAAAAAAAATACTTGTCATTTTTATGACAAGACAAAGCGTGAGCTGGGATGACACACTAATTAGTGTCGTTGAAAACAATTTTTTTTTGCTTTTTTTATAAATTAATTTTCATAATCAGCATTTAAATGGTAGAGTTTATTGGCAATTAATTTGTTGCTGTTCACACTAGACGTACTGTAGAGATCTGAATACCAATTGCATGTTAAAAGCAATGAAAATAACGATTAATAATGTAACGATTCGCCAAAATAGCCTATTTACTGCACTAGCCACAGGTTATCGTTCCAGAGAACTTCAATTTCGGCAACTCTTATCAAAGTGAACAAAAATTCTGGATGGGAACTTTGCAAGCTATCTGATCTATATTCTATAGCACCCTACCTAACGAAATAATGAACCCACAGGTCACAATTGACCTGATTCTCAAGGCATATGTTCGGTGCATAATTTTTGGGTTGCACTTTCAAGATATTTCTGCAAGTTTTCTGCAGATTATTATGCCTCACTTCGGCTAACAAGGCCCAGAAGATCGTCGGACAGCTCAGCAGATTAATGGCGAATATTGGAGGACCGCTACCGGCGGGACGGAGACTCCTGCCTGATGGATGTTGGAAACAGCATTATGCTTTATGGAAGCGAAATTTGGGCCGAAACACTAGATGTTAACAAGAGGGCAAACTCACTTGTATCGGTACAGAGAACGGCCGCATTGCGTGTCGCGTCGGCGTACCGTACAGTGTCCGCTCCGGCCGTACTGGTGATAGCGGGTATAATCCCTGTGGATATGCTGGCGGCAGAGCGGATGGAGATTTATATGGCGAAATCGGCTGGAAATCATATAACCGGTTACTTCAGGGAAAACACCATTTCAAAATGGCAACAATGATGGAACGAGGAAGATAGAGGAAGATGGACCGCGAGACTTATCCCGGACATAAGGCCATGGATCGGTCGGAGATTTGGAGAGATAAACAACTGCGTTGCACAGATGCTATCGGGTCACGGATATTTTAGGAAATATCTGCACACAATGGGCAAGGCCGCCTCCCCTTACTGCCTATACGAGGAAGGAGAGGTAATTGATGACGCAGAGCACACTGTTTTCGAGTGTGCACGCTGGCAGAGCTATCGCTCTGTACTGACGTCAACAGTCGGAACGATCACAGCCGCTAATATTGTCGGGGTTATGACTGCGAGTAGTGAAAATTGGACCTCGGTAGTGAATAGCGTAGAGCGCATTCTGACACGGAAGAAGAGAGATCGATCTTGAAGCTGCAGAACGAGTAAGCATGTCGGCATAGGTGATACTGTCACACGTGCCGGGCGTAACCGAGACGATGATCGAGACGAAAGGAATAGTGGAGACTTAGATGACTCCTCAACTTTCGATTCGCAATCCGGACGCGGATATGAACATGAAGGGGCCAAAGGGCCAAAAGGACTCCACTCCGAAGTAATACCACCGTAGTTCCGGAGTGGTCGCAAACAAGTCCACAGGAGACGAGGGGGGGATTTTGTGGGTGAGGGCCCCACACACGGAGGATGTGACGACTTCCTCTATGGTGCGGTTAGGTACATTTACCCCTCCTCGGCGAAAAAACAAAAAATTATTATGCCTCACTTAGTTCCCTCTTTGAAATACTTTCCATGTGGGTTAAACAACCGCAAATATTTGTAGAAGTTGCCTTAATCTAGTACTGTGTTGGCATACTAGGCCCTACTGAGGCATCTCGAACAATACGAAATAAGAAAAAAAATATTTCTTAGGCGACTTCCTCTCAGTCGCACACTTTTGGTAAGCACTCTGAGAGTTAAAATAAAATTGTAATGAAAAGTTTTTCAAAAATCTGTTGTTCGGAATCGATATTAAACTGTAGGTTCCTCGACTCATGAATAAAATTAACGAGCACAACATGGGTGGTGGCACAAATTAGGTTCTAATCCTGGCTAAAGGGTTGTAATGAGTGAGCGATTGAGTAAGTGAGTGAGAAAGTAATCATTCCCAGATACTTTGCCGCCATTTACTGTTATTTTACATCAACCCGTAGAAAAGTTTTCTTCCATTTAGGGAGATTCCATCTTCTCTTGCTATTTGGCTCCTTCAACATGCACCATCGACCCCTTAGACCAAAACTCTGGAATATTTTCTTCTTTAATCCTCTAGAGCTTACAAAGAAAACCTACTATTTGCCGTGTACACATTTGATACCATGATAACCATGGTAGCCTTTAAGTTTTCTCTTTTTGACAAAATTAAACTTCTATTTGATCTTTAAAGTCTTTGGTCTTATGGCGTTGTCTTTACCCAAGTGACTCGACTAGACACTTTTCATTGATTTTATTTTCTTCTTTCAAAAGTAAAGAAAATAAACCAACCCTTGCTTTTAGACTTTCCTTTCAGTTCTCCTTTGAGAGCGACTAAATGTACAAGGAGTCGTTTTCTATTGGATTGGCTTTTAGCAAAAAAAAAAAAAAAAAAAAAAAAAAAAAAAAAAAAAAAAAAAAACTCAAAATAATTGTGAGGCAAAAAAGGCTAAAGAAAGAAAGCAAAAGAAAAGGGAAATCAATGGTTGGCAACTGCCACAACACGAGCTGGCTGTGAAGGAGAAAGGAAGTAAAAATTTATGGAAAAGGTCAACAAATACGACATACTCCACGCACACACTGGCATGTGTGGAATATAACTCTCGTCTAAGCCGTCTGGCTGGCACCGGAGTTGACTTTTTTTCTTTTCCTCTTTTCTTTTTCTTTCACTAGCATTTGAAATATATTTCTCAGTGCTCCATTATAAATTCAAAAATGTGTCTCCTTTGCACAACAATAAGGAAAAGTGTTTAGGCAGGAGAAAAGTATTTCAAAAGATTATGAAATTCCAATACAATTGCCTACGAAACTTTAAGCCATGAAAACAACAAAATGTATTTTATTATTTGACTTTAAATGGCTCTTTAAATGGCTTTTTTACTTATGAAATTAATGATGGCCTCCTTAAGACCAATGTTTAGCAATAATATTGCAAAACTTCATCTTCACAGATGGGTCTAAGTTAGGTGGACGTACAGGTGCTGGGGTTTTCTGTAGGGAACTCGGTCTTGAACTCCACTTCAGGTTGAATGATGACTGCAGCGTTTTTCAGGCGGAGATTTTCGCAATCTTGAAGGCAATTGGGGCCATAGCTGGTGGCCCAGCTTCGGATTCCGAATCTTACATGATATTCGTTGACAGTCAGGCTGCCCTTAGGGCCATTGCGTCGGTCTGGTGCAAATCACGGCTTGTTCGCGAGTGCAAGGAGTCGTTGAGGACTTTTGGAGCGGACCGTATCCGTCTATGCTGGGTTCCGGGACATAGCGGAATACTGGGCAATGAGACGGCGGATGCCCTCGCTAGGCTAGGTTCGCTTTCAGGGGGCGATTTGATAGTTGGTCCTGACCCCCCAGTCTGCCACCTCTATGGCCTCATCAATGGATGGGTCATGGAGAAAGAGCAGAGGCGTTGGCGGAACGGATCGGGTTGTTTTGTTTCTAGGTGTCTATGGCCTGCTGTAGACAGTAAGAGAACAGGTTGGCTGCTGGGCATGGATAAGGCCAGCTTAAGGTTGTTTGTCGGTTTTATCACGGGGCACTGCGAGATTAGGTCACTGACGGGGATCTGGAACAGATCCCAGCCGGACTATTGCAGGGCGTGTTGCGATGAGGAGGAGTTGGAGACTATCGAACACCTTCTCTGTATCTGCTCAGCCCTTGGTAGATTGAGGTTGAGGATCCTTGGCCCTTCTTTGAGAGTTTGAATTCTGTGTCGAGAGCCGACATCAAGGCTCTCCACAGATTCATTAGTGGCTTAGGCTGGTTGAGAGCTGCTAGGACTTCATCGGTGTAGTCGCGCTCTCCCATCCTGTGTGATTCTGATTCTGTCTGTGTGATTTCTCCGCTTCCCACTCCCCCCTTTCCCATATTCCCTCCTTTTATCCTATCCCCCATTCTATCCGTCCCTCCTTTAGGACGTTGTACAATGGGTCAATCCGACCTCCGGGTACTGTACTTGTCTTGACTGACAGGTGCACGTCCTCTAACCTAATCTAACCTAAATTTTATTTTCACTTTGGTTACCTAAAGGCTAGTCACCTCACTAGTCCCAAGTAGCCAATAGAGGCGGTTGTCTTAAATATTCTACGCTTTAAAGCATGAAAACTCCGACTACGTTGAGTATATTGAAACACGACACTGGACTATAAGTTGTTATGGACGTTCAAGACAACTACTTCAGTTAGTGGGAAGACGCGAATGGTATAGCACATCTCATCAACCAGTCTAAACAAACCTTTGACTCGATATTGAATGCCACACACAGTTATTTTTGGATATCTTTCTCATAATTCGGCAAGTATAGCTCACTCGATAAGGTTATCACACCATTGCAGCATCTTCTAGCCGAAAGTAAAGGCTGCTGCGATAACTACTAGAAAAATCGATACCACAGGAAATAATATAAGCATGTTGCCGAATCGATATCACAGGGAATGGGAAAAGCATGTTCCCGAATACCCGGACATCTGATAGATCACTACATGACCTCGCAAGCGACTTTAAGCTGCCGCGGTATTTTCAAGCAGATTGCTTGGCGGTACATTATCCACATCATATCGGGTACCGGATCATAGATGAATAGGAATGACATGACCTAACCACAAAACTTACGGGCGAAATTTCTAGTTGTGGAATCCCACCAAGAAACTACAAGCTTACGATTGATAACGTGGTAATAAATTCTGTTAAGGCCTTATAAGCAATTGCACAAACGGACAAGCTGGTGCAGCCAGATCTAGGCACTCAGTAAATCTGCTCGAACTACATGGGAGTCATTAATGGGTATTTACACGAGACGTATTGACCTTAGTTAGTTTAAAATGAGGCGAAGAAGTGGAGTTAAGAATTCTTCACTTATAAAGAACATTTCAAGCGTTATGTCTTAAAAGAAATGTGCACCCGATCTGGTAGCACGACATTGATTTGTTGGGTAAATAAACTCAGAGGTTTTATTATGAGTTTCAGATGGTTCTCTCTCAGAAGTCGCCGTAGTCTAGTAGGTAGTGTGTTGGCTTATTAGACGCAAAAGCCTGGGTTCGAGCCCCAGGCCAGGCATCAAAGACAAAATACAAAAAGGATTTTTTCGGCGACTTCCTCTCAGTAGATTTCTGGCAAAAACTCTGAGAGTAAATAGAAATTGCCATGAAAAGTTTCTCAATAAATAAAAATCTGTCGTTCGGAGTCGACTTTAAACTGTAGGTCCCGCCACTCATGTATGTAAAATTAACACACACAATATAAGTGGTGTGAGAAACTAGGACGTTGTACAATGGGTCAATTCGACCTCCGAGTACTGTGCTTGTCTTAATTGACAAGTACACGTCCTCTAACCTAACCTTCAGATGATTCTAGAATTAACGAAAGAGAATCGCAGTAGCATCACAACATTTCACACTGGCTTTCCTTTCGCTTCCAACTACATACTGACTCTCAGGTGATTGCTCACATCCTCCAGATACTGTGGTGGATACCACTATACAAGGCGTGGCGTTGTGTAGTGATTAGCGCGCTCCTCAACTAACTTAAGCAATACAAGTACAAGTATGGGGGACATTTTAAAAATTAAACGAACTAAGCGTACCCCTGATCTTCTAAAAACAGGATATGCGTAGCATCGGAAAAAAGTGATCGTCACAGGTTGATCAGACAAAGCCACCTCTCTACTACACACAATGCAACACACATGGTTCCACATATTAAACAAGCTTTACGGACTCTTCAGAAGCTGGCGCATCTTATGTATGTATATCATTAGAAGCTATGTACGAAAACCAGCTTTGGATAATAGAACCTACGCTAGGACTGTAAAATCTTTATTGCATTCCAGATAGTTTCCTTAAAGTTTCACAAAAAACTACTGAAGTCAGCAGTGAGATATAACGCCACCTGATGTAGTGGCTATGGAACGGAAAAAGCGTAAATCATGTGGTCGATTGTAATCGATTCAAGCAACTTTCTTACTCGTTTCTTTTTGTTTGCAGTTCCATAAACGTTTTATGGCGCCCATAAAAAATAAGAAAGTTTAACCTGGTGGTGTCAAGAACTGTAAAAAAAAACTGTGTTTGTAAGCAAAACTTAGACGGGATATTAAAGCTGGATTCACCCATTGTTTCGGAACAAAATTTTTGTTCCGAAACAATTTTTTTTATATGTAGTTTGACGTTTCTCTTTTTGAGAGAGAGAGCGAAAGAGAGTAAGATTGCTTCGGAACAATTTCAGCTCGAATTGGTTTAATTTTAATTTTTGTTCTGAAACAATCGTACTGTGCTGCCAGATATTTTAATTTTTGAAGTAAAGTTGAACTGAGCTGCCACATCATATTATATGTATATTTGTATGTATGTATTGTATAATAAAATACAGAGCGGTTGTTTAATACTGTTTGTTTATATTGTTTATTTAATTATAAAAAACAAATAACTGTTGAATATTACTAAAAAAACTAAATAATTAAGCCAAGAAAACAAACGAATTGCAGTCATCGGCTACTGTGCTGCCTAATTGTAAAACTAACAAGCATCGTTTACAAAAATATTTCATATGGTAGCCCTGTTTTTACGGAACAATTGTTCGAAGTGGGTGAATCGTTTCGGAACAAACTCTCAAAAAACTGAATTTGTTCCGGAACAAGAATTTTGTTCCGAAACAATGGGTGAATCCAGCTTAACGCGACATGCATTCGCATAAAACTGAAGAAAAAAGTAAAGCTTTTTAACACCTGTTTACCTGTGTCTTAACATCTCATTAAATATCAGACATAAAATTGTGTTGTCGTTGTGTTCTATCACAGAAAAAAAAAGAAACAAAAACCAAAGAAAAGAAAACTAAACAAACAAAAACAAAATGAATGAACCTGTGAACTTAACAAAAACACTCAACGTCTAGAGAGTAGAGGAGGAAATGCAAAGAAAGAAAAGAAAGAAAAAAAATAGTTTTACTGCAACGAAGGAAAATCAACAAAGACAGCGCGGTGGAGGCCTTGTACATACTCTTCTGTCTGTTTTGCCATTGCTACTACCACCCTCGCTCTCACTTAACCATGCCTCTGTTTTATTTCGACATTTAGACGTTCAAGTAGAACAGAACACAACAGGAAATTATGATAATGATGCGGAAGTGGAAATAAAGAGAAGACCAAGAAAGAAGAAAACCAGAGAGACAAACATGGCGTACATTCAAGTTGACTGATGTTTAAATTGTTGTTGTTGTTGTTGTTGTTGTTGTTGTGGTATTGTTGCTGAGCTAGTATCGCAGCTGTCGCTGTCGTTGTTGACATATTGTGTGTGTGTTAAGACAAAGAGTGTCCGTTTGTCTGTCTTTCATAGCAAAATTATGGCATGAGAATTAGAATTTTTTTAATTAGCCAAACAACTCATGAGTTTGTTCAGTTAGAGTTGAGAACTGAAAACATTTGCCACTTCCCTATCCCCTACCTTCTATTCCTTTACGAACTTAAATAAGGTGTTTTGGGAAAAGTTCTTTCATTCTTTCATTCTCGCTTTAAATCCTAGACAACAACCAAAACAAAGCCCCGACAGTTTAGATAAGTTAGTGGTATTTTGGTAAAACACTTCTCGTCACAATTCCTGACTTAATCTGCAATCTTTTAAGCCAAGCCTTTGCATATACCGCCGTAGACTAGTAGATAGTGTGTTGGTTTATTAGACGTAAAGCCAGGGTTCGAGCCCCTGGCCAGACATAAAAACAAAATACAAAAAGGATTTCTTCGGCGACTTCCTCTCAGCAGATTTCTGGCAAAAACTCTGAGAGTAAATAAAATTACCATGAAAAGTTTCTCAAAAATCTGTCGTTCGGAGTCGACTGTAAACTGTAGGTCCCACCACTCATGTATAAAATTAACACACACAACATGAGTGGTGTGAGAAGCTAGGTCATAATCCTGACTGAAGGGTTGTAATGACCAATTACGAATGTATGTCTTTGCATATACAAAGGCATTGATTTTCGCTAGTTTGACGGCTGTTCCCAATCAAACCTAGACACTCGCACAGTAAATGTGTCAACGATTCTTTACTGCCGTTGAGGACCACAGTTACTGCAGAGAGTATTGTCACAGCTTCCCGTCACATTTTGACACTATGACGTCCAATATGACTAAAACAAGTAATGCTAGGAGACTGACCACATGACGAGGTAATATTTGAGAGGCAGAGTTCTTTAAACAAGGGAATTAGAAGGAGAACGTCTTAAGTCAGGCTGCGGATGGCATATTGAGGTTGTTTTGCAGTTACTGCAGACAGTATTAGAACTTGCTGCCACTTTTTTACACTACGACGTTCAAGATGACTAAAACAAGCGATGCCAATAGACTGACCACATGACGAGGCAATATCTGATAGGCAGAATTCTGTTAAGAAGGGAAGTAGAAGGAGAACGTCTTAAGTGAGGCTGCGTTAGGCATATTGAGCTTGTTTTGCTATCATATAAGATCGCACTGGTAGAACTCAATTTGACAGTAGCTTAGTGGCGAGTGGGTTGACATATTAAACGAGAGCCAGTGGTTAAAACTCCAGCTGTCTTCTGGACTAAAAACACTAAATGAACACAGGCAACATGGGTGGTTTGAGAAGCTAGGTTGTAATCCTGTCTAACGAGTTGTAATAAACATTGAAGTAAGTATGGAACGAATTTCCAAACACATCAACGCGATTATGATCTGTGGTAGACGGATTTCTAAGACGCATAGGCTGATTGACAATGAAAGCCAGAAGTTTTAGAAAAAAATCAGCGCCATTGTAGCATCAGTAACACCAGTTCTTAAGCGATATGTTCCTCCTTGATAAAATATGCGAGAGTGTTGAGAAAGCTTAGGAATTTCAAGTCATCAAAATATCATTCAGGCAGTTACCAATATGGCAAAAGAGGCGATTAAAGGAATTGGAAATATCTGACAATATTGTGTCATTATTAGTCTTTTGATAGATCCAAAGTCTAGGCCAATACTGTTTGGATCTGTGTGTGATGAACTAAGGCAACAAAGGCAGTTTCGCAAACCATTAGGTTATCTTAGGTTAGGTTAGAGGACGTGTACTTGTCAATTAAGACAAGTACAGTACCCGGAGGTCGATGTGTGTGTGTTCATTTTTATACATGAGTGGTGGGACCTACAGTTTAAAGTCGACTCCGAACGACAGATTTTTGAGAAACTTTTTCATGGCAATTTTTATTTACTCTCAGAGTTTTTGCCAGAAATCTGCTGAGAGGAAGTCGCCGAAGAAATACTTTTTGTATTTTGTCTTGATGTCTGGCCTGGGGCTCGAACCCTGGCTTTGCGTCTAATAAGCCAACACACTACCTACTACACTACAGCGACTTCTCCGCAAACCATTAAGTCTTAGAATAATTTGTAATAGAGTTGCACAGTAGTTAACACTGTGCGAACATCTTAGACAGCCTCTACAGCCGGACAAAGCTATTCGGGTGATCCTAAGACGTAAGTATGTTCTCAAAGAGATCATTTACTGTGATGTTAACTGCTGTCCTACATGGGAATCAACTCGATAGCGAAAGGGTAGCGTAGTCGCCGTAGTCTGGAAGATAGTAGGTAGACGAGAGCCCAGTGTTTAAACTTTTGCTGGCATCTGAAGTAAATTGAAGAAAGAAAAAAATGTTTCTTCGGTGACTTCCTTGCAGCAGTCTTCTGGCAAATACTCTGAGAATAAAGTAAAATTGCCACTGAAGGATTTCTCAAAAACCTGTCGCCCCGAGTCGACATTAAATTGTAGGTCACACTATTTATGGATAAAATCAACACACATAACATATGTAGGTGGTGTAGAAAGCTAGGTTGTAATCCTTACTAAAGGGTTGCGAGTTATCGCCTGGTACTTTTTAACATCGTCCTGGATAGCATTAAAGCATGATCGTTTAACAAATCTCAATTCTGCAGAAGACATCTCCTTACTAGAGTTCAATATCACAGACACAAAGGAAAAGTTAGGCATGTTAGAGTCGATGGTCACCAAGGTGAAGGTATAGCACTGGCCATTATATAGTAACATAGCAGCAACTCGTTTCCTTGCCGTTCACATCTTGAGTTTAAATCAAATGTCCACAAACACTACACCCTCTTTCCACCTTCCTATAACCTATTTTCCTAAACCTACACAATGCACTGCATGAGTAGGGGCCATCCCCTGAGTGCTGGTTTAAAAAAAAAACAGGGAATCAGAACAAACTTTACTTGTGTAAATCGAAAGCAATGAGTGGATTACGAAGAATACCCATCCAAATATCAGGCACCTTTTGGGCTGCGTGATACTCTGGAGTTTTAAAAATAACAAACTCTTTCGAAAGTCCCAAAAAAGGCAAGTAACGGGCTTTCAGGCTCGAGTGCGAAGCTCAAGCTTTAGCTGTCAGACATCTCGAACAAAACAAAATTCTATCGTCCGGAGACAACTTTAACTCATGGATAAAATTAACACACACGCCCAACATGTCAGAAGCTAGTTTGTCAGAAGCTAGGTTGTAATCCTGACTAAAGGATTAAGTACATAAGAACCAACTTTCATAAGATACTACGCCCTACTGAAGTCATCAGGAGGGCTATTAAGATGAAAATACATTTCAATTTTTGAGATTGTTTTTCAATTTCCTGTTAAAAGTACCTACTTATGGATATTCATAGCAATCCCTTGCCTTTATCTGGTAAGAAATGGTGCCCTATTATTGTTTATTTTCGTCTGCCTTCCCTCTTCTGCTCCCTATCCACACCACAATCTCCGTTGCATTGTTATATTTGACACAATTATTTGCGTTGCGTTTTTTTTTCTTTCCATTCTGTTTGTCATTGAATTAAACAATAAAAACAAAAACAGAAAAAAAATGAGAATAAAATGTAAAGAATGAACAGGAAAAAAAGAAGAAGTAAATTTCAATTGAATTGAATTGAAATGAACTGCAAATGTAATGATACTCATTCGTTCATTCATTCATTCATTCATTCATACGTTCATCACACACATATAGACGAAGCTCTACAAAAAATATAGAAATTTTGAGTGTTTGACTGACTATGGAACTGACTGACTGATTGACTGACTGCCTGCCATGCTGCTATCATTTGTGACAAACAATTTATTTTTTATATCGTGTTATTGTTGTTGTTGTCATTGTAGTTACTGATGTTGTTGTTGTAATTCGATGTCATGTCATGTCAGGTGCTTTTTCAATGGTTATCGATTACAACGTTTTTTTTTTGTTTTTTTTTCACATTTTTTAACTGAAATTCCATAAATTTTTGTGTTTTTAAATATGAATTCATTTTGTATTGACTGTACAGCCAATAATTAATAAGAAAAGCATTTCATAAAGTCATCAAATACTCTGACTAGGCAAAACAAAGTAAAGAAGCTACGTCCTCCTCGGACGGGTTTTAGGACCACAAGCAAGATCATGTGTTGGTTAGATTAACTCTCTTGGAGTAACAACTGAAGAGACGTTTTGGGAAGCAGTAACCTTTATAAACTCTCTCTGTGCCCTAGAGAAGCTTTGGATTCCATACATAAGAAATGAGAAACATAGGGCGTTACACAGCAAAACCAACGACCTTGTTCAGTTAAAGTTGAGAATTGAAAAGATTTACCATTACCATCCGCGCTTTGCCCTTAGAACTTAAAGTAAGGTATTCAAGATAAATTCTTGCATGCTTGCTTTAAATTCCTGCCGGTGAGTTGATTTAAGTGGCTTCCACAGTTGGGAATGCGATTTTGATATCACAAATCGTGTTGCAATTCTTAATATCAACTGTCACATGTTCTTTTGAGTTTGACTTGGGCTGCCTTCCAAAATGTATCAATACAAAGTTTGTATGCAGTTCTACTGCTGTATATAAACTATGTAGATATACAAAGTAACCAAACAATGCATCAACTATAAATCCGATGCCCGGTTGCTTTTTGACTGCGTTAAAAATACACATTGAAGACGTTTTGAAATAGAATACATTGTATATATTTTGTACAGCGGCTTTATGAAACACTACACTTTGTTCAAACACAAAGTAACTAACATTTTGAAAGGCAGCCTTGTTCTCTAACCTTAAGAGACAACTGGATGCGTTTACAAAGGCAGAGACTGCTGTAAACTCTCCTCAAGCAGAACTAGACAGTTGCAAAGCAGATGCGCCATGAAGATCCTTCACTACTGTAGGGTACCACAGTTACTTCAGAGAGTAATGTTGTTGCTTGTGCCAACATAACATGCCTATTTATACAGATCCCAGCTCAAGGGCAGACTGAGTCTATGAGAGACACCAATGCACAGTACTCAGGGAAAAATTTCTGTACCTTCCTTCTGAGGTATAAGGCAAGGCTATGTACTGTAAACGCTATTTGGATGCGGTCCCAATTCTGCGAGCTGTAATGAAACACGGCCAATTTTATGGCATCCTAAAGCCACAAATGATAAACGTGAACTCTTCCATACACTTTTTGTTACGTTAGAGTAATAATGAATAATGTTTCCCTAGAGACGAATAAAATTGGTCTACGAATAAATTGAGACAAGACTAGAAGGAAACCAATTAATGCCAACTCAAAGCAGACATCGAACATTCCACATACACAGCTGCATTGTGTGGAAGACTTCCAATACTTGGATAGCATAGGTGCAGAGAGCGGTGCATCGGTAAAGGAAAAAACAGCAACTGCCGTGGAATCCTAGCAAATACAGTTTCGGAATAAAGTTTCATATTTTCCAAATCTGTGTCCTTTCCATGGCGGAGATATTTGGTTTGTTACAGAGGTCATACGAAATAAGCTACTGAGCGAGTTTGTAAACCGATTGATCCAGAAGAATTCTTAGAAAATTTTGGTCATGTATAACCAACAACGAACCGATTTGGCTATCCCGGATATAGAAGATATAAGCAGAGAGATGAGTAGAGGAAAATATTAAAGAATCGTACAAGATTTGAGCTACTTCGGAGTCGAAATGTCAGTTGGAGAGGTTTCGAACAATATTTATTGAGCACTTAAGGTTCATTTCTCACTTGGTGGTTACACCAAGAAATAAAATTATCACTCGAAGAAAACAGAAGTGATTTTTTTAACACGGAAAACAGTAACAGTTTGTCTTATATAACGGCAGCGTCAGGTCCAAGCATTATAATGAAATAAAATTATTTTCGAAATCGTAGCTTTATGTGTGCTTAACTTAACTTGACTTTTAAAAAGGAAAAATTAGTTGTCTCTTACATAAGTCGTTTTGTACAAAATTAGATCTTTTTTATATTCTTATTCTTTGTTAAAAAGTACAAAAACTAATCTTTCGTTTCAAAACTTAATCAAACGAGTAAAAGTATTCAATTTAAAAATACTATCATAAATATCACTCAAGGGCAAACTACGTCATCTAACTTTAGTTTTATGATTTCTATATTCACTCACCCCTTTTACCTCTATTTTATGATGGACTTTTTATAACACTATACTTATCATAGCAAGTTCGGGATTATAATAGTTACCATACGTTTCTTATATGTAGGAAAGAAAATATTTCAAATTGATGACTTACCTGGAAAGAGAAAGAATTAAAAAAAATACATTAAAAATATATTAATTAAAAATTAATAATAAAATGTAAAATAACTATTCAAATTTAATTTAATTTTTATTTTAAATTTACAAAAGTATAGCCACACTTTGAGAGTAATACACGGTGTATAGCTAACAATATTGGAAAGCTTTCAAACATCCAGACGAACCAAGCTTAGAAAGTAAACTCCACTATATTGTATGTGAGAGAAATTCACGTGCCTCAGAGTTACACTCAGTCACAAAAGTATACATACGGATAACAAATTTTAGAAATTTTTTTAACTAATCCGTTTTCGTTGAAAATCTTTGTAATTGTCTGACATCTTTTTTCGATTTCAAAACGGTCTTTTGCATTGGTTCAGAAATTTGTGAAATTTGTTAATCGGATGTATACTTTTGTGGGCCTGTGCAGAGCCACAATTCAGTTCAAATTTCAGAAATTTTTTAACCAATGCGCAAAAGTCCGTCTTAACATCAAGGAAACTATAAAGATTTTTAACGTAAACGGATTAGTTAAAAAATTTCTGAATTTTTTTAACCGTATGTATACTTTAGTAACTGTGTGTATATGCCGGATATTGTTACCCAATACTGATGCCAAAACATGAATTTCTGGAACTTAACTAACGTATAATTTATACTGAAGCAAATCAATCCCATAAAAGAGAGATGAAGCGACCATTCTTTAAGGCTGGCACTAGAAAGCAACACACAAAACTCATCTCAAAAAAAAAATATTTCTTTAGCCGATCCCTTCTCATTACTTTTCTGACAGAAGTTCTGAAAATGACCAATTGCCATGAAAAAGCTTGTCAAATCTGTTATTTGGCATCGACGTTATCGGTGTCTTCCCCCCAATAATGTACGAAATTAACACACAACATACAGTATTGGACACAACCTAAGCACCCCCTCAGTTACTTTTTTTTAAATGATTATTTTTTTAAGAAAACAAAGTTATTAATATTTCTTTTTCTATTTTTTTATTTATTTATATCCTTATTATTGAAAAACACAAACTTAAGGAATTCAGAATTCAATAAAAAAAAGTTATGATTCAAAATACATTTTAAGCCGCAAATATAAGCGGACAAAACTAAAGCACCCCCAATTTAAGGTACAGATAAAAACTATTGAAATTAATATTTCTTGTCGACTGAATAATCCGGTCTCTACCGTCCTTCTGCGAATCGCTCTTTCGCCAATTTTTAAACCTAAGCGGTTTCGTATGTGGCTAAAAGATACTGTAGGATCATTTTGGATTGTCCTTTTAATTCAGGAGTCTTAATATCGCGAAGTTTCATGTGGTCTTCCTCCAGAATGAGTAGAAGATGTGCGACCAATCTGTAAAAACTCTTTTATTAGCCTAGAAATAATTGATCTGTTGTTCGAATATCTTGCACTCAATTGATCTTAATCCAATCGAGAACTTGTGGGAGATCGTTAACTTAAAAATCAACCGAGAAAATTGCAAAACTAAAGAAAATTTATTTGAAACCGCAAAAATAGCCTGGGAAGCAATATCACCTGAAATAATTAATAATTTAATATCATCTATGCTTAAAAGATGTGCGTGCGTCATCCAGAATAAAGAATTCGCAAAGAAATATTAATTTCAATAGTTTTTATCTGTACCTTAAATTGGGGGTGCTTTAGTTTTGTCCGCTTATATTTGCGACTTAAAATGTATTTTGAATCATAACTTTTTTTTATTGAATTCTGAATTCCTTAAGTTTGTGTTTTTCAATAATAAGGATATAAATAAATAAAAAAATAGAAAAAGAAATATTAATAACTTTGTTTTCTTAAAAAAATAATCGTTTAAAAAAAAATGCACTGAAGGGGTGCTTAGGTTTTGTCCGATACTGTAGGTTATGTGAGAATTCAAACACCAAATGAAATATGCAATCAAGAGATGCAATGAAAGAAAGAAAAACCATGTGACTGGATCGATCGTAATTATCATTTAAAAAATCACTGAAATTTCATTGTAGGGTATTAAATAATCGATGGTTTTGCTTCATTCTAACTTTCTGACTTTCTTACTACAGAAGCACAACAAAACAACAGCAACAAAAAATAATTTAAAATTAAAAGAAAAAAATCGAAATAAATTTTATAAAAAAATATAAACAAAGTATGAATGGAACGGAATGGAATTTTCAATTTGTATTGTTGTTGTTACTGCTGTTGTTGCTGTTGCATTGAATGCATTTGCAATGGCAATTAAAATTTGTTTTTAAATTTATTATTGCCGTTGGGGCTGTTGTTGTTATTGCCTTATTATTAATGCAGGCATTTATTGTATAATAAATAAAATAATTATTATTAATTTTATTATATGTACACACTGTTAGTATAAAAATTAAAAATTAAAAAAAAAATAAAAAATGAACAAGAAAAATATTTTCTCTTCATTATCGTTATTTGGTTGACTATCATTACTGAGGTATTAATTATTGGTTTATAGTTCGGTATACGCTTATCATGACTCGTTAGCAAACCAATTAAAAAAATTATAAATTATACAGCAACAACAACACACAGCAATAGCAATAAATAAAGAAAAAAAAGAAAAAGAAAAGTTGAGTTCAGTATTCAACTCGACAGAATAAATTTGAAAAAGAAAAACTTTTTTTTAAATTAAGAAAATCAAAGCATTCTTCAAAACACTTCCTAAATATTACTTTAAACAGTACATATCATAGGCATGTATGTATACGAGGATGGTTTCATAATTAGCTAATTGGACAAAGAAAACATGTATAATTTTGGGGAATATAATCACCTTAAAGATGGTTGCACTTTTGACACACAGTTTACTGTTGGAACTGCCATAGAACTGTTGCAGATTTTCCTATTCCGAGAGGCGATAACTTTAGTTACAATCGTCGTAGTCTAAAAGGTATTGTGTAGGCTTATTAGACGTGAGCCTGTTATTCAAACCCCAGCAAAGACATCTCGAAACAAAACTGAATATAAAAAAATATTCGGGACTCCTCTCCCAGCAGAGAGAGTGAGTAAATAAAATTGCCACGAAATGTTTCTCAACATTTAACTGTTGTAGGTGCCGTCACTCGTGTACAATATTAACACACACATCATGGTTGGTAGGGATGGGATGCATGCAAACAAGGTAAAGTTTCTGACTGTGGTCAACGTGGCGATCACCAGGACGATCCTTGTCTTGCTGTATTCACGGTGACACGCAGCCTCCCCGTGGCCCCTCCTGGATGGCATTCTAGCACCCGCTAGATGTTGTTGTTCGAAGTCGCCGTAGTCTAGTAGGTAGTGTGTTGGCTTATTAGACGTAAAAGCCTGGGTTCGAGCCCCAGGCCAGGCATCAAATACAAAATACAAAAAGTATTTTTTCGGCGACTTCCTCTCAGTAGATTTCTGACAAAAACTCTCGAGAGTAAATAGAAATTGCCATGAAAAGTTTCTCAATAAATAAAAATCTGTCGTTCGGAGTCGACTTTAAACTGTAGGTCCCACCACTCATGTATAAAATTAACACACACAACATAAGTGGTGTGAGAAACTAGGACGTTGTACAATGGGTCAATTCGACCTCCGGGTACTGTACTTGTCTTAATTGACAAGTACACGTCCTCTAACCTAACCTAACCTAACCCGCTAGATGTTAGCTAGTGCGTGCAGCGAATTACAATCCCCTGGACGTTAAATTTGGGTTGTGCGTAGGGCTTGGAATCCACCACGTAAAAATTGTCTTCAAAGAAAACCACAATGATCCCGTCAAAAATTGACGACCACGGCAAACGTTTCAAGGACAATGATTTAAGAATAGGCACATGGAACGTCCGCACCCTTCACAGGGTAGGCGCTTCCGCCCAGCTGACGGATGCCCTCATGAAATGTAGGACCGACATCACTGCCATACAGGAAATGCGATGGATAGGACAAGGATGCAAAAGGCTCTGATGTTGGAGCACTTGAAAAAAAAACTTTCGTCTGGTTATTGCTGAAATAAAGCCCGAAATGGTCCATAACCACGTCAAGACTGTCATTTAACTGACGCTGTACTCCACGCGAAATGGAAATGGTAAGGTCCAAGCATTATAATGAAATAAAGGTTTCAACGAAATCATAACGATATCGGGTAGATAGATAGGTTGGAATGGTAGCTTTGATGCCAAAAACTCACTTGACAACGTATAGCGGCCCTTTGTAATGCACGAGTAATGGATAAGGTGTGTTTTTTTGTTCTTTAATTTTATTTTTGAAACCAAACAATGGCAACACTCATGATTTCTTTATAAACTTTACAATGTAAAGGATAATGTTCCGTGTGTGCTTTGTTTACATTTACGTTTTCTTTTCATTTCACATTCATGGTAACTGTATTTTATAACTCTCTTTATGTCCCCTAAACACTTGCACAGTCTTTCCCCTACAGAGTGTAATTGTTTTAAGTGCATGGCATTCAGTGTTGCCAGTGTTGCTACGATTGTGTTATTGTGTTGTACTGTATTGCATTTGCTTGGATTACATTGCATGATGATGACTCAAAATAAATGCCAAAAATGAATCAAAAAAATAAAAAAAAACAAATAATCACACACCAAGCATACATATATACCCCTACATTGTACGTACCCATGTACACTGAGACATACTAGACACTAACCTTGACTTGACAAACATTTAAGTTTACTAACATTTTTTTGTATTATTATTATTGTTGTCGTTGTTGTTATTATTGTATCTATTATTAAAGTACATTTTTGTTGCTATTATTTATTACCCAGTGCACAAAATAATACAAAAAATATTAAAAAAAAAAAATTCAATTTCAAAAAAATATTTTTCAAGCTGCGCAATATTTAGTCAGTCATGGAATAGAGACAACAACAACAACAACAACACAATATACTACAAGTGAGTGTAGTAGAGTATGGGTATGTGGGTAATTTTTTGAGGCAATTTCACATACACACATACACATTTACAATAGAAATAATAGTCATATAATCGCAGAGAATAATAATGAAATAAAAATGAAATGTTATTACTGCTGCCGCCATAATCTGTTCAAAAATTTTGTTACTGGGTTTCTGTATGGTGGTGGAAGGAAGAGGTGTGGATGTGTTGAAAATTTTAATTGAAAAAAATAAAAGTGATGCGCGATAATGATGATGATGACAAAGTGTGTTGGCTGATTTGGATAATGATCATGGCAATCTTCATTATCATATTGAATGATATTCTGTATAGCTGGCTGGCTTAGGGGTATCAAACGCTAATTTGATTAACAAAAAAAATAAAAAAAAAATCCCAAAATCTAATAAATCAGGGTGTGGTGGTGGTGTTTGGTACGTAATGCAGTTTCTTTTTTTTTTTTTTTTTTCAAATTAATAGCAAACACGCTGAGGTAATTTTATTTTTAAATTCAATTGCTTAAGGCTGAGGTTTTAAAATAAAAAATTTGCATACTTCAAAATGGTAATCATCTCATCGTTGAATAGAATCTTGTAATGTTTTAAATGTTTAACCAAAAATACTATGTTGTTTAGTTAGTATTTAAAATACTTTGTAATCAGGTAACCTTATAAAGTATTTAAAAAGTTTCAAAAACTTGGGAAATTCAATCTGAACTTTTAATACATACAGTGGCGTGCAAAAGTGTTTTCATGTTGGTAAATTTTCTAGTAAAACGTCAATAAAATTTTTTCTAGCTAAGATATTTTAACGAAAATTCGCATGTTTATTCATTACTGTCGGATTATATTATAGTACAAAAAATGTATAAAAATAACAATTACAACTCTGGTTATCGAGCATGATCGCAACATATGACAACTCGTACACTTTTGCTCATATTGGTTTATGTCACTTTACAGGTGTCAATTTATAATTTACCTTTATTTTTTATCGAGTTATGGTTTAATATCAACTCTGTTTGTTTTTAAAAAAGTTAAGTGTAGTTTCCAAAATATTATTGAAATTTTTTTATTAAAATAAACATTGGTAATTTATTTTTAACTACAAAATGAAAAAATAAGCGTGGAAATAGAAGATCGAATAGTAGTTATGATGGAAGATGGACATTCATGCAGAGAAATAGCTAAATCTTTAAAAATAGCCCATAGTACTGTGCAAAGTGTTCGTAAAAGACGAAATATATCATCCAAATGTATCATAACTGGTCGTCCAAGGTTGTTAACAGACGCAGATGCTCGGCATATTGAGCGATTAATGAGAAATAGGGATACTAGAACACCAAAATTAGCTGCCAAGGCAATAAATAAACACGTTAGTGATTGGACTGTTCGTAGATCACTACGAAGAATTGGTCTAGTCGCAGCAGTCAAGAAAAAGAAACCAGCCCTATCAAATAAAAATGTTAAGTCGCGCCTGCAATTTTATAAAGAATACGAAAACAGAGGATTGGAAACATGTGATTTGGTCTGATGAAACTAATATTAACCGTTTCCAATCAGATGGGAAAGAATATTACTGGCGCCGCCCACATGAAAATCTTCAAAGACATCATGTAAAGCAAACAGTAAAACTTAGCGGGGGAAGTTTGATGGTGTGTGGGTGTTTTACTTGGTGGAACGTTGGTCCACTGGTTAACATAGATGGTATAATGAAGGAGGAAGATTACCTCACTATTCTTCAGACTAATTTGCCAGAATATGTGGACAAAAGTACATATCCCGAGGAGGAGATACACTTTCAACAAGATGGAGATCCTAAACATATCTCCAAAATTGTTAGAAATTGGTTGTCTAACCAAAAATTTAAATTACTTAAATGGCCAGCACAAAGCCCGGATCTCAATCCTATAGAAAAGTTGTGGGCTCTTTTAAGAAGAAGACTGGCCGTGTATGAAAGAGCATCAACGAACATGGATGAACTCTGGCAAAGAGTTCAAGAGGAGTGGAACAAAATCCCAGATGAAATCATACAAAAATTGGTGGAGAGTATGCCAAAGCGCATTAAAAATATAAAAAAGAACAAAGGATTGTGGACAAAGTATTAAAAATCGCTTAATATTAAGGTTTTTGAATAAACGTGCAAAATTGTTCGAATAGAGTTATTTTTAATTTTATTTATATTCTTGAAGTATGGTATATAATTTCTTTTAATTTTTTAACTTAAATATGTAATATAATAAACAAGTAATCAATCCTGAAACATTCATTTTGCGTTCTCATTCAGAATTTAGATTTTATAGGGGTTAAAGGGCTGAATCTGCCTACATGAATACACTTTTGCTCGCCACTGTAGTTCAAAAGATTTTTCAAAAAAATTCTTCTTTTAAAATTCAAAGTAAAAAAGTTGCAAAAAAAAACTCTCAAAATAAACTCTGCAGACAGAATACTTTCGTTTTATTTTTAACTTTTCATCACCTTTCAGACTTAAGGGCTTAACATTCATAAGATAGTGTGCTAAAAAAGTAAGCAACTCTTCAATACCACAAACTTAAATGAAATTCTTTGAAATATTTCGATTTCAACTCTAAAATGTAATATCTTTGATAATATTGATTGTAGTAGACAGTACTATATCTTGTTTAAAAGGTAACACTTCAAGCAAGCTTCTATTTTAATTATTATTTATTAAAATCAAAGAATTACGTTGTTTTTTTAGCAATGAAAACGGTAAGACTGTATCAGAATATACATCAAAAACAATTTTTTAATACAAGTTTGCAAAGACGATATTATAATTCGTAAAACAGCAGCAAAATGGTTTGTTTCTAGTTTTCAATTTAATAATTAAAATGAAAAATTATTAAAAAGTCAACAAAATTAGTAAATAAACGTTTATAACCTATTCAAACTATTAACTCTGACCTCTACTACCAGCCAGTAATTAAGTTATTAACCCTGGACGGTTACTCTTCGTCGAAAGCTTCGTCGGAGCTCTTTTTTTCAACAACGTTAGTTAATAATGAAAGCTTGCAGTCAGTAGACGAAAAAATATTTTTTTGTTCGTCGATTCAACGAAGAGTAACCTTACTGTACAAAAATGACCATCCAGGATTAAAGAAATGGGTGGCCAGGTTACGTTTACTCACTAAAAGCTTTCATCATCAACCAACATTGTTGATAAAAAGAACGTAATTTGTTCAAACATAAAATAATTATATGATAAAGAGTAAATGAGCTTCCTCGATTCAACGAACAATAACCAATTAGGGTTAAAGTGATCGTCGATTCAACGAAGCGTAACCTTAATGTACAAAAATGAAGAGTAACCGTCCAGGATTAAGGCAAACAATTCATTTAAAAAGTCCAGAATTGATCAAGAGACCACACTCATGGTTGATGGGCCGGTAAAAACAGAGATGCCTGGGCTGGATAGTTTGGATATACCCATCATATAAGCTGGACCTGGACATTTTTCGATTATATATCATTTGTTTGTGATCGGGTGCTAAACTCCCTTAAAGGTGTAAATTTAAATTCTTTGGGGGTCTGCAAAACGCGTAACGAAACTGATACATCAGTATCCTGTTCAAAAAACTCTGAAGTTCGATCCTGATGGCTTCAACCTCAAAAAATAGCAAAATATATGTACATACATACATAATTGGTCATAACAACCCTTCAGTCAGGATTACGACCTAGTTTCTCACACCATTTGTGTTATGTGTGTTAATTTTATACATGTGTGGCGGGACCTACAGTTTAAAGTCGACTCCGAACGACAGATTTTTGAGAAACTTTTTCACGGCAATTTTTATTTACTCTCCGAGTTTTTGTTAGAAATCTGCTGAGAGAAAGTCGCCGAAGAAATACTTTTTGTATTTTGCTTTGATGTCTGGCCTGGGGCTCGAACCCTGGCTTTACGTCAAATAAGCCAACACACTACCTACTGGACTGCGGACGATAGTCGTAATGAATAATAAAAAAATAATGGCACATATTCAGTTTAACAAATCTCATTTCAAATACCATCTACAAAATGCCAAATTTGTAATCAAACTTTTTCGAATATTTAATATTAGAAAGAAAAACAATTATTGAGACGTATGCATACTTTTTTCTTATACTGTAGTATCATATTTCTCCTCAAATCAAAACATTTTTATATTGATTCGTACTAAAAAAAAATCCACCAAAAAAGAAGAAGCGAAACCAAAAAGAAATTTTTAGAAATTTAACCAACCGTTAAATGCACATGTTAACAATTTAGTAATAATAGGCCTATTGCTGCTAAACAAAATATAAAAATAAAAGAAAAAAGAGAATAAATTAAAGGCCTTAAAATAGGCTGAAAATACACACCAACTTTAAAATTGTAAAGAAAATTACTTTAAATATATGAATGTCTGCGTTTTCAATGGTATAACTGTTGTTCTCTCCAGTGTATTAATGAAATTAAACTCAAAATTAATTCATTCATATTATAATGCCCTGTAAAATAACAGAAGAGATGAGAACAAAAAGCACTCAAACAATGCCAATATAAAGTCAATAAAAGCAACCACAAAGTATTATTGCCTTTGTAAAGAAATCTTAAATGTTTCTATTAAAACACACACACACAACCACTCTCATCTTGTTTGTATGGAAACCAAACTGTTCTTAGTGGTCATATACTCAAAACTGTTTACACTGAACATACGAAGATAAGATAACGATTAAGAACGACAACTTGAATTCCTCTCCACCATCATAATCTAATCAAAACAAAAGAAATTCTTACACAAGACGAGCGTTTGGGTAAAACTATCATCGTGTAAATATAAAACGAACACCTGACCGACACTTTTATGATAAATTGCATTCCGATTATTACAAAAACAATGGCCCCCGCATATGTAAGCCAGCAATAGAAGAGCCTATAACAACAGAGAGTAATTAAAAACAGAGCAAGAGCATGTAATCAGAAAAAAAAACGATTTTTTCTGTTGCCCATTTACTTGTTGCTTTAATTAGCACATCATCCCCAGTTGTCATTTTCACTCCTCGATCCTATGAAAACAACTCAAATATATTCCCGTAATTGAGTATTTTTGTCATTTACATTATCCATCATTGAAAATTTTGTACACAAGAAAACAAAAACTTCATTAACACTGCTCTTGCACATCATTCATCATTAAACAAACTAAAGAAAAAACACCAACAAAAACAATTTATATTAATTACAACAGCAAACAACATAATGATGATTGACAATAAAACTTGTGCCTACATATTGTTGCTACACATGTTTAATAAAGAGAGCCGAGTAAAGTTTTACAACACAGTCATATTTCATTAGAACACTCAAAAAAAAGAGAAGTTTCGTTAGGGATGACAATGATAATGAGTTTTTAATTGATTTCAGAGACTTACAGTAGGTGGAAAAAAAAAAACTCACGTTTCATAAAGTTGTTTTCAGTAAAATTATTGCATTTAGGAACTATTTTTTTTATTAAATTTAAAAAATAATTAAAAAAAAAACATGGAAATAAGGAGAACAACGAAAATATTATAACAAAAATAAAATTTAAAAAAAAAATTAACATAAAAAGAATCAGAGATGGCCAGTACGCGGCTCCTACACGTTGCGATTAGTTGTACAACAAAGTTGAATTACCAAGTTGATCGTTTCTTTCATACGTTTGGAACTTTACTTTACTAAATTTAATATTTTTTGTTTTTGCAGCTCATGTTGATTGAAGATCCAAAACTGTGTTTTTTAACTGTATACCAACCAATCTCCCAATGGTGAAATTGTTGGTTGATTGAAATTGAAACGTATATGGACCGCATCAGGTTGGCATATTAGCTTTTAAAACCAAAACCTATTCGTATAATTATAGTGTTTGTCATTCCTATGCTTTAGCTTTTAGAATTATTTCTTTGCAGCAACTTTGTTTTTTTTACCAAATAATTACTGACTGGACAATAACCTAGCAAAAATCAAGAAAGGGAGAGTAAAACCCATTTCATTTGACATAAAACTTCGCACTTATGCTATAAACACATTCGAGACACCGAGTGGTGCGCAGTAATCCTTCAAAAATGCAATTTGTGCGTATATATGGAAATAATGATGGATCAAGGACTTATAGTGGGACAGTCTCAGAGTAGCAATACTATCTGACAGTAAGCGACGTTCCTAGCGCTTAGCGCTTATGAATTTGATTCGAGGTTAGAATGGAAATGTAGCTGATGCAGGACCAAAACATTTCTGTAAAGTAAAAAAATGGATTGAAAGGATATGCTCAGCGAGAAGAAAGGTGACGAGAGGCGGACACTCTTCTCAATTCAGATTTGAGCCAATCTTTACTTTTGCTGTATAATTACAATGAGAAGTGATTTGAGTTATGCATCAGAATATCAAAAAGTAGTCTGATTTCTTATAGGCATCGGTACAAAGCCAAACGAATCACCGAACACATACTTGTAACCTATGCATCTCGGAAAGAAGCGTCTGGACGTTCAACAAGTAATATGAGGGGAATTATTCTTACTGGCAGCGAAGAGCATTTTGTAGAGAATGCGGAAGGCACTGAGGTTGAGGATAATACAATAATTTGCCTGAGTGCCGTACTCCACGCAATAATGAGAACATTCTGTTTTTTTACTTCCATTTTGCTATAACAATGAATCGAATGATTCCAAGAAATTATCGGTGCAATGCATCGAAAAAAAAAATCGATTTTTTTATGTCCATCAGTACGTCTTAATGAGTTTAGGCCATTTCAAGCTCAGTTTTTAACAACCTGATATCGCCCTTCTGAGCTCCTTTCACATTTAGCGACTATTAATTAAATTTTACCAGTTATTGTTAATAAAAATTTGTAAAATGTACAAAATTAGTGGACAAGCTAAGCTCAGGCTACTTTTTTCTTCTAATTATTAATCGATCATAAAATAATAAGGCCTTAAAATTAATATTTGTCTTTGATTGCAGCGAATATGGTGAGCGCCATCACTGTACTTGTAACATTAGTTTCTGCAAAAATTGCGAAATATCTGTGATTATTTAAAAGAATTGTTCAACAAAAAATTTAAAATTACAAATTGTATGCAGACTTTTGCCTTTCACTTTAAACACAATACTAAACTTTCAAATTGAGTAATAAGAACACACGGAAAAAAAACAACACAAATTAACACACGAAATATTTCTCTTGCTCTCCATTGCATGATTTATGGAGTATGAACGAACATACTTATGCGGGTTGTTGTCATGTCTTTTTCTTCTTTTTATTACTACAGTTAATTAAACTATTAAACTCTAATAAAAATGGTATTTAAAAACAAAAAAACAACAGCAACAACAAACAATTATAAACAAAAATTCACTTACTAACCTACTCCAACAGAAAGCAGCAATAAAAATACACAGAGAAGTAGAAGAAAACACAATTGTAGGAGAAAAACAAAAAAAAAACGAAAACAATCGTGAGAAAAACCAGTTTCTGCACGAACAAAAGAAAAATTTTACCCAACAAAAGTATGTGAAGACGAAGAAGAAAAAAAACGTTAACAACAATAAACAAAAACAAACAAATAAACACATAATGAGGCATAAGCATAACCACATGCACGTTGTTGTTATTTTTAATTTAAATAATAGATAGAGAAGGAGAAGAAAAAAACTAGACAACAACAATAGCAACTACGTACTTAAGGAATTAATAATGAAAACAAATGATTCGAGAGACGAAAAACATAAAAAATACAATAACAAGCTTTGGTGTTGTACAACATTGTACAACAATGAAAAATAAAAACGCACAGACACACACACACACAATAAATAATAATTACAATAAAAACAACGGTGGTAATAAGAAGTGAGAGTTAAAATAACAAAACACACTACTTAACATAGGTATGTAAATAGAGAGGGAGCGAACAAGCGAGCGACACAGAGAGTATAAAATCCATATAAACACTCTTTTTGAAGAGAAATAAAATATAAAAATAATGGGGTAGACGACGAAATAAAAATATTTAAAAAATGTGGTTTTAATCCATAAATTATTGAAAAACAAGAAATTTATTTGCAAAAAAAAGTTTAAAAAACAATTGGAATTTTTAAATTTAAACAAAATATTTATTTTATGACTCACTTGTGCTTTTCTAAAGTAAAGGATAGAGAGGGCGAAAGAGAGAGAAAAGCAATTGCTTAAGTAAGACATCTACTACTACTACTACTGCAGTGTTGTCAATGTTGACATTTGAAAGGAGTATAGAATAGAGGGAAAAATGCTTTTTTTAAATGATGCTATGTTTTACGCAACATATTTTATATACATACAAAGTATTTCCGCATGTGTGTGAAAATAAATTCAAAACCGAAGATGCAAACCTACACTTTCAGCAGCGCCACTTTTTGGCTTTAACAGGGCAAAATTTGCTATTAACGGAGCACTATTAACTGTTTAACAGAACCAATCTGAAAAGACCCATAGATTTAGGAGCTAATTATATGAAGTATACTATGTCCAGGAGTGCCACTTCACTTCAGATTTTTTGTCCTGTTAATTGGAAAAGTGATTGTGATGAAATTATTGGTTTGTGTCTTGGCTTTTCGAATTCGAATTTACACACATTGAGATATCATAGAATTCTTTTATTGGTTTAAAATATTCATTGATGCCACAGCTTTTCTGTGTTGAGTGTATCCGGAATAACGAATACTCCACAAGTCTGATCATAAGTGCGGTTGAGGACATTTGTGGTTTGTGTTTTATTTGCTTACTCTTGCGATGTAAGAAAATCAAATAAGAAAAAATCTAACGGGGTCAAATCGCACGATCTGTGTGGTTAATTCATATCCGCTCCATGTGAGATGACCATGTGCTCAAATCACATGCACCGTCCACATGTCGTTTGTGTCCTGATCATGCAATTTAGGCCAAAAGAAATTGGTAATCATCGATCTGTAGTGCTCGCCGCTGACAGTGATTGCCTGACCAACATTCGTATCAAAAAAAAAAAATTTTCAAGGACTCATCCATTTGATATCGTCCCGAATTCAATAATTTTGTTTGTGTATCCATTCATTCAGAAGTGGACCTCATTTGCGACGATTTTTTCTTTTGGTGTAAAATTGGGTAAATTTCCAACTAACTGCCTCAGAGCCCATTTAGCGAACACATGTCATTGTTTATGGTCCTTCACTTTCAGTTCCAGAGTCAGCTGAATTTTATGCGAGTGTCGATCGGTCGTTTACTGAGCCAGCGGACTTATCAACCACATTGCAAATAGCCCTCCCGGTAGAACGCTTATGGCTATCAGTAAATGGGTAAAGGGCGCGACTTTCAACGAACAGAACACCCAATTTTATGGAACAATTTTACTATTTGCACGTGTTGTGATATGCTATATGCATTATGATTTGTCAAAAATACTGAATAAATCCCAACTAACTTCAACAGCACACGAAAAGCTGAAATCAAGTGTTAGCTACCCTAGCTTACGATAGGATAGAAGTAAGTGGCATCAGTCGCCAGCTTAAGACAAAATAAGTATAAATTAACCAACAATTTTGTTAATTTTCATGAAATATTTCAAATATTCTATTTAGTGCCACTAAAATTCTTAAAAAATGCTCGCAAATTAAAAAAACGTTAAAAAATACTCATAACACTCAGTTGGCAACACTAATAATTTTAATTTACCCGAATTATGTGTGTTCGCTAGTGCGAGTGTGTGCGTGTAGTGAGTGTATAATTTACGACTTGTTTTTCTGTTTACATCTCAAATAAGTGTCTTTTGTTGTGCCGTTTGTTTTTGTAACTGGAAATGAGCATGAGTAAGTAGGGGTAGGAGGCCTTTGAGTATGAGTGTGAGAGGATATTTTTATAAATATTGGCGTCATTGTGGCGCTAAAATAGAATCAATAATTCGATTACTTTAAGAGGCTCCTTATTTGGGTTTTTTTTTTTGCCAAATTTGGTAATTTTTTTTCATTCTTTATTTTTAGAAATTCTCTAAAAACGAATTTTTATTAAAATGTTTACATTTTCTAGACATCAAAAGGAATTATTATTTAAAACAAAAAGAAAAGAAATTCATTCATTTCTTTTGGGCTTTTAAAGCATTTAAAAATAAATGAACCGCCGCTTAATAATTACGGGTAATTTTTGTGTTTAATTGTTGATAATTTTTTTGTAATTTTATACATTAAAATTATATACTGCATGTATGTGTGTGCTTATTTATTTAAATAATTTACATATAATAATAATAATAATTTTAATGCCTCATAAAAGTCAATTATAGCAACATTAAGAAATTTTTTTTTAATAAAAAAAAAGCTTTATTTGAGTAAAACTAGAGTTTCACCCCATGAGATTTAAAAATTATTAACAAAAAATATAAAAATTAAAAATAAAAAAATAAAAAATAAAAATAAAACAAAAAAAGAAGAAAAAAAGTACTTAAAAATTAAAAAATAATTAAAAAATTAGAAAATAACAATGAAAACACTTGAATTTATGTACGTTCTTCTAATGTTATGTTTCTATAATAAAAATATGTAAATTTTAGTTGAAATATTTTTAGAAAAATAATAAAAAAAAAACAAACAAGAAACACCTGCAGGAAATTCTATTTGAGAAAAAAAAACTAATTTTATTCCCCTTGAGTAGCTAGTAGTTATCGAATAGTCTGTCAAGTATCGAGAAAATACGTAATGTATTTCATCTGTAGAATATTAAAACTCTTATGTTTTAGACCGGATTTCTTCTGAAATTACTAAAAAGGCATTTCACTACATGGATAACATATCCTAAAAGGATAACATAGGACAGAAATATTTAACATGGACCAGTCCATGGATTTTCAATTACATTTTCCAATAAATCTGATCGTGCAGTCGCCGTAGTTTAGTAGGTAGTTTGTTGCCTAATAAGACGTGAGATCTCGGTTCAAACTCCAGAGGTCAGACATCTCCAACAAAACGAAATACGAAAAAATATATGATCGGTGCCTGCCTCTCAGTTCATTTGTGGCAAAAATTGCTATGAAAAGTTTCTCAAAAATCTGTTGTTTGGAGTAACTGCACTGTAACTGTGTACCTTTGGTTGTTACAACTTGCCATAAGCGGTGCAATATTTCAGAAAACATTCGGCAGCTGAAAAGCTGCCTCGTAAACAAAGAAGCCGAATTACGACAGTTCGTGAAGGTGCACTGATTGTCCGCGAGTCGGAAAAAAATACGCATAAACCAGCAAATGAAATTCGGATAGCGCTCTTTGGTGAAAATGGAGCAAAACCATCTGTAGACACAGTAAAACGTCAATTGCGAGCAGCTGGGCTCTTTGGAAGAATTTCCCGAATGAAACCATTTTTGTCTGAGCGTAACCGGAAGAAGCGAATAGAGTTCGCAAAAAATACCGCCATTGGACCGCTGTGGAATGGAAAAGAGTGTTATTTTCGGACGAAACAAAAATTAATAGAGTCTCTCCCTATGGAAAAAAATATGTTCGCCGGCCAAAGTTAAAAGAATTTGATCCAAGATACACCCGGGCCACTTTAAAGCATGAAGGAGGTTATATTATGCTTTACGGTGCTATGTCGTCACGCGGTGTTGGGCCACTGCACAAAATTGACGGAAACATGGACAAGTTCCAATATGTAAGAATCCTAAGCGATGCAGTGATGCCGTATGCTGACGAGAATATGCCAGTAACATGGACATTTCAACAAGATAATGACCCAAACCATACGGCTCATCACATCAAACAATGGTTTTTAAAGAATTCGGTCGCTGTACTTGATTGGCTTTCATGCAGTCCAGACCTCAACCCGATTGAGAATTTATGGCAAGTTGTAAAAACCAAAGTAAGCTCAGTAAAAATAAGCATTTTTGATGATCTCTTCGCCGAAACAAAGAAAGCTTGGGAGGCCATTCCTACCAGTGCATATGAAAGTCTTGTTACCTCGATGCCTCGGAAATGTCAAGCTGTTATCGACAACAATGGTTTTGCAACAAAATATTGATTTTTTTCTAATAAATACATGTTTTTCATAAAGTTTACGGTGTGTCCTTAATTATATGCACGAATGAAATCAATATTCTTTAAAAAAATGGCTCACAGCTTTATAAATAATGATTTATTTGACACAATAAGGAGTTATTTTCTACGACTAACAGTTTAATTAACTAAACTTGGACAATTTTGACAATATCATACAACTATTTGTATTTTTTGCTTCAAGCCCACATGTAAGCTTCGTGTCCTTAATTAGTTGCACGCAGCTGTATGTATGTATGTTATGTGTATGGAGTCAACAGTCACTTGAATATTTATTTTCAATGTTTCAGGGGTTGTTGGTTTGTTGGCGTAAGCCAAGGACATGGTATAGCCCCATAAAAAGTAATCAAAAGATCAGTTTACAGATTCACAGCAGAAAAGAAAGGTGATCTTGCAACAAAACGATTCCTAAATGCATTGTAGAGTTGGGCCGTGTTATCAGAACTAAAAGTCATTGATGTTTAGCTGATATATTGTCTGGAAATAAAAATTCAGTCAGCTTGTCTTGATAACAGGAGTAACAAAAATCTTGAGAATTGTCTTCGCAGTAATATTGCTAATTGACGCAGCCATGTAACTAGAAATGAACTGCCATCACTAAACACAATTCTTTGTTATAAAAATGTTCATCTTCGCCAGTTTTAAATGAGCTTATCTGTAAAAAAAAGGCCAAAGGATGGTCATGAACCCTATGGACTTTTTTTTCCAAATAAATTTCCATAGTTTGGAAATATTGTTCCTGCGATTTATGCCAAGTTGCAAAACCTAACTGAACAGAAATGTCAACACAGTTTGACATTCTCAACTGTCAGCAAGTGCAGTAAAATAAAAATAAACACCCGACATGGTGGTGGAAACTGTCTTAATGAAGCGGTAGTATACGATATGGACATTGACTTTAAGATCAGATTACAACAACAACAAAAAAGGGGCTCTTTGGAATGCAAATGTGCATCAAATTGTCGCCGCTGCTTGTAAATTATTCCGAATATTTTATTTCTTTAATTTCCACAAGTATTATGCAAACCCCCTTTAAACCAAAGGAAAAAATATTTTTCATATTCGATTCCAGGCCTGATAATCGGTTACTTAATTAACCTCCTCTGCTTTACACACAAACACTAAAACATTATTCATGAGCACATACATAAATATCTCTTCAACGAAACACAGACACATTTCAAATGCATTTTACTTTGTAATAAACATAAATTCATAAATTCTCTCAATCTCTCCCTATCAATCACTCTCTCTCTCTCTCCCCTAATTTGTTCGTTCTTTAATAAGTATCCACATTTGAATCAAAGGACAAACGAGCCAAAGGCCGACTACAACTGCAGACAAATGTAACACATAACAATGTAAGCAATACAACATACGAGGAGTAAAATGGTTTCTCACTTGCTCTCTCCCACACACACCCTCAAACTCATTATTAATGCGCTGTACACAACAGGCAACAACTTAATGCATTCCATTAATGAGAATTATAAGTGGCCATAATGATAAGCACAGCAGCTGCTACAGTGTTTGAATGAATGGGGAAATCTCAGAAGTGATTCGAAAAAAAAGAGAAAATTTATTGTGATAACTTGCAGTGCCGATGTATAAATAACTCGGAAGGGAGTAAAGGACCAGATTTTATAAACTTTAGTTTTTACAGCAAAAAATACAGTTTGTCAAAAAAATCTTTGCACAGATCAAAAAAATGTAAAATGTGATCTTCATTCAAGAATTCCAACAACAAAATCTTTACCTACTTTTTTATTTTTGCACACATTCTATAACTGTACTTGTTTACGACCATAAGGCGCCAATAGTTTTCTAATAGTCACACACATTACAATAATAACAACAATAAAAGAACTTTACACAGTATAAAGGGTGTCAAAAAAATCTTTGCATATTGAATGAAAATAATAAAAAAAAATGACAAAAAATGCCGTTATTTCCCAAGAATGTTGTGAATTTTGGGTTTATTTACAAATGAGATGGAATGTGAAAGGGGTAAACAACGTTTTATTAATGAAGTGATCGTTTTTTACGTAACAGGTGTTCTTATATTTGACTACAAAAAATGCCAGGAAAACGAGTTTCAAAAAATATTATACAATTGGTCTACTTCAACTACTACAAAGGCAAATCTGCCAAGGAAATCGCCGATATGTTCTCCTTGAACATCAGGACTGTATACAATATTATATCCCGTGCTGAAAAAGAACGAGGACTAGACTTAAAAGGATTTACAGGCAGGCCAAAAAAGGTGACGCAGCGAGTTGAAAGAAAAATTATTAGAATCGTGTATGGTAGCCCACAATCCAGTACGAGATGTTTAGCTCTTCAAGTGCAAAAAGACTTTGGGTTACGTATTTCCCAAGAAACCATCAGAAATGTTCTTCAAAAACACAAATATTCTTCAAGAGTGGCTGGGAAAAAACCCCTGCTGTCGAAAAGAGATTAAGATTTGCCACCGAATACATTTCACTTCCTCCGGAGTACTGGGACGCTGTTATTTTCTCAGATGAGACGAAAATAATGCTTTATTATCATGACGGACCGCAAAGAGTTTGGCGTAAGCCTCTGACAGTACCAGAAAATTAAAATCTTATTCCTACAGTAAAGTTTGGAAAACTGTCTGTAATGGTATGCGGCTGTATATCCAGCAAGGGAGTTGGTGTAATCAGGATTTTGGATGAAATAATGACTAAGGAAGTATATCTTGATATTTTGAAAAATTAACTGACCTCCAACATTAAAAAATTTGTTTTTATTGACCCGGTTAATCCGAATAAATTTAATTACAAGTACTATCAAGATAATGATTCTAAACATAAATCTTATTTATGTAAGTCCAGGTTACTTTATAACTGCTCCAAAGTTATTGATACTCCTGCCCAAAGTCCTGATATTCACCATATTGAAAATTTGTGGGTTCATCTAAAGCAAAAGGTAGGAAAAAGATCGCCCACAGACAAAAACGAATTGATAAAGTTCATCAAAGAAGAATGGGAAAAAATACCACTAGAATACGACATTCTGAAGCTTATTCAATCCATGAGAAGGTGTCTGCAATCGGTGATTGATGCTCAAGGTGGACACACAAAATATTAGCACTATAATTTTAAAAAATTTCATAAGTCTTAATATTTTGTCAAGTGTGCAAACATTTTTTTGACAGCAGTAAAATTGAATTGTTTTTGTTTTTTAATATTTTACATTAGAATATTTTCATTGTTATAAAAGTTTTTTATTTATTATATTAACAAAACATATGTTTATAAAATACTGTTTGAAAAAAATGAAAAAGTTGGTTATTTATATTAGAAATCAATGAATTTTTCGAAGTTTTTTTTATTTTTCTCTATGTGCAAAGATTTTTTTGACAAACTATAAGTGTTTTAAGGTTAGAGTGTGTAAATAAAAACCGATTTAGTTGGCAACACTAAATGAACGAATTTCTGCTCTTTTTTTTTAATATTTTGTTTATTTTATCCAGCAGATGTTCTTTTAAGAATATTTAATTATCGGGTTAGTGGCTTCAAAACCAACAATCTGACAAGGCTGTCAGTTTTTGAATATTTTCCACCTGCAATGTCATTTAATTAACGAAAACTTTAAAATTTACGAACATGGATCGTTTAATAATCGAAAATTCTTAAAAAGTAATTAAAAACGGAAACAAAAAATGGCGCTTTAAACGTGATCACTTTTCGAGAATTACGGGATGGTTTTGGTGGGTATAATCGACCTACAATGCAAAGGATTAAGACAAGTTTACAAAAAAGATTTGAAGGATTTATAAGATGCGGTCAGACGTGTGCATCATCACAATGTACGTACTGCCAATAGTATCGTTTCTGTTAGAAAAAATGTCGCATTTAGACTGAATTTGTGAATTGCAAGACGTTACAGGCAATTGAGCCTATCTAATGGCATATTTTGCCATTTGATTCGCTTCGCCATCCATACCAACAGTCCAAATCACACAACAATTAAATCCGGTTGACTACTTACTTAAAACGCCGCACTGAACAATGGGTCAATTCGACCTCCTGGTACTGTACTTGTCTTAATTTGAAAAGCGCACGTCCTCTAACCTAACCTCTAACCAAAAACGCCGCAGATATGCTGATTCAGCAATAGAGCAACACATGATGATTTTATGAGCAAAATATTCTTCAACGCTTAAGAGCTCATTTTTCACTCAATGGCTATGTCAACAAGCAAAATTGTCGCATATGGAGTCTCTAGGAACCCAGAAGTGTGGAAAAGCCATTATATCTGGAAAAAGTGAATGTTTGGCACACATTAAGCTCCGGAGGTGTAATTGGACCATATTTTGTGGAAAATTACTCTGGAAAATCATTGCCTTAAATTAAGATAACAAAGGTCGCAAGATAACAAACTGTTTTGAGATGCAATTTAAGATTTTGAAGTCGTCGTAGTCGAGTAGGTAGCGTGTTGGCTTATTACACGCAAAGCCAGAGTTCGAGCTCCATGCCAGATATCAAAACAAAATACAAAAAGTATTTCTTCTGCGACTTTCTCTCAGCAGATTTCTGGCAAAAAACTCTGAGAGTAAATATAATTGCCATGAAAAAGTTTCTCAAAAATTTGTCGTTCGGAGTCGACTCTAAACGGTAGGTCTCACCACTCATGTATAAAATTAATACACACAACATAAGTGGTGTGAGAAACTAGGACGTTGTACAATGGGTCCATTCGACCTCCGGGTACTGTACTTGTCTTAATTGACAAGTACTCTTGCTCTAACCTAACCTAACCTAAGATTATGAACTAGACGGTATATGCATTCACTAGAATGATGCCACGAGCCACACATAACACGTATAAGTTTGGCTTTATTGCATGGAAAGTTTCCAGAACGAGTAATTTCACATTTTTTGGACATCAATTAGGCATCAAGACCACGCCATTTCAGTTTTTTATACTCTTTTGTGGAGCTATGTCAGAGACCATGTTGGAGCATCTGAAAATTAATATTAGTCAAGCTCTCGACGTAATACCGCCCGAAGTGTACGATAACCTGAACGAAAAAAATACTCCAAGGGATCGTGTATAGCAATAGAATTTATGGGTGTATATGGAAATGATTGTTTGAAAGGCAACATGACAACAAGTGACGATACCACTGCTTCGCATTTAGGCTAATTTATGTAATTTTTACTAACAGCAATGTGAGCATTAGTGTTTGCAGTGAGAGTATTTGTCCTAACAATGAGAGAACTAGTATGGCAATACAATAACATGCATGAAATACTTTGACGCTGCCGCCTTTAAAATAATTATTAAAGCATATATGCTGCTGGTGTGTGCTTCAAATATTGCGTCTATTGTGTTTATGGCATACTCTTTCGTATATGATAACTAAAAAGCCGAAAAAAAGAGATTTCTTCGCTTTTCTTCAATTTTTTTTCGGTTTTATTGTCCACTAAAATACGGTTTTTAGGCTTCTTAATTAATTTTAAGCCACTTAATTACTTTAAAACACCTCTATTGCCTATTATTTTAACCACTACTGTTTGTCGATTTAAAAAAAATACAGAGAATAACGGCATTAGACAAAGAAAAAGTGTGTGTAATACAAACAAGAATAGAGAGACACAAAAAACTGTGTGTGTTCAAACAAAAGAGAGAAAAGTTTACCATTATGGTGGATAACATAGACACAATGACGTGATGTGTGTGCAAAGGACATTGACATGTGAGTCTATTATTGGCCATGTCATAGAAGCACACATACACAAGCATAACTATACCTTTAGCCATCCACCCTGTCTCTCACACACTGTGTCTCGTTGTACTATAAACCTGTAATATAATCTAAAAATGTATAACAGGCAGGCAGGAAGGAAGGAAGGAAGGAGTATAGAAATGTGCATTGCTAGTAGCAATGTTAGTTAAGAGTGTTACAATGCAGAGAGAGAGCATCACTTTAAAGCTTTAAATGTAGCAGAGAGTACTCTCGCATAGAATTCAATAGCCCTTGTGAGGGTAATTGTATTACAGTAACATATTGTAACACAGTGTATAACACTCTTATAGCAACAAAATTGTAAGTGTGGAGGGTGGTAAAAAGAAGAAAAACAAATGTTAACGGAAGAGCACAGCATCGAATATCAGTGTCTTTAGCAAGCATGTGTGGGGAATTTGTGAACACGAGACACATATGAGTACAGTATCAAGCATTAAAAATAAATAATGAAAGGACTTTAAAATGAACAAAAAAAAATATTAAATTGAATAAAAAAAATGGGCAGGAGTAAAAAAATTAAGGAGATAAAATTTAATTAAAAAAAATTAATTTAAAAAAAATTAAATTAAATTAAAAATAAACAAATAAAAAGTCATCAAAAAATAAACAAAAATTATAATAAAAAAAATAAATATTAAAAAAAAATTAAAAAATAAAAAATTTAAAAAATATATAAAAATATAAAAAGAAAATAAAAATATTTTTATATAAAAAATATATTGTAAAATGCATTTCCAATACGGTTGACTATTGAATTTAAGGAGAACATTTTAATTTACTCACCATTTAACGTACTATTATTCTCTTTATTGGCCTGTACATTATTTGTTGGATTACACTGTAATATATCGGAGAGCGATAATGAGGAGGCAATTAATTGGCGTTTCTCTTCGAAATTCAAATAATCCATTGAGTTGCTGCGTTGAGGTGTAACGGTTATCGTAACAGATTTTTGCATTTTGGCAACAACACACAATTGTTGCTGTTGTTGTTGCTGCTGCTGCTGTTGTTGTTGTAAAGCATGTTGATCATCCTCAGGCTCATCGCTTTCCGTGGTGGTGGTTGCCAAAACCAATGAATTATTATTGGGATTTAATTCGGCAACGGCATTAGATGCTGGCGTTTGTTGATAATGATTTATAAATTGATATGGAGGATTTTGGGCAATGGCAGCTGAATAAGAGGGTGGCGGATGATTTGAGAGGGGTGTAGGTGAGGAAGATTTCAATATGCCACCGCTAACAACACCAACACCACCACCAGCATTACTGCCATAGGTATGATGATCAGTAGCATTAATGGCGGCCACCAGGGAGGCTAAATTATTGCGGCTGTTGTTTAAGAGCTGATTGGCAGTATTTTGTTGTTGATTAGCTGCTGCCGATGATGGTGGTGATTGTGACAGTTGTTGGTGTTGTTGTTGAAATTTATGCTGCTGTTGCAATTGAGCCAACAATTGCTGCTGTTGATGTTGATATTGTGGTGGCGGCAGAAATTGTTGCTGTGCTACATTTTCATTGTGCTGCTGCTGCTGTTGCTGAGATTGTATTTGATTGTGTTTATGTGTAGGATGTTGCTGTAGCTGCTGTTGTTGCTGTTGTTGCTGCTGCTGCTGCATAAGCTGAGCTTGTTGTTGCACAAAATTAGTGGGTATATTTAATTTGTTACTACGCATAGACATGTTGACAAGCTTGTTAACGTTTTTTTATTATTTATTTTTCTACCCACAAATCAAAATCTTGAACTTATAACCAGCTTAACACCTGGTTAATACAGAATTAAACGCGTGTTTAATTAATTACACAAACAAATATCACTAAATTATCACAAATTATCTTAAATATTGTATTTTATTTGTTTAACATTGTCAAACACTAGGGCAACACTTTTTTTAATTAATTTCAACACGAAGCATTTCAACACTCAGTAGCAACACTCGTTTCCATTTCCATACACATGCACAAACACAGTATTTATGTCCCTTACACAGCTGTTTAAATAAGTCTCTTCTCTTTGTCCTCTCTTTCTTTGTTTGTTTGTTTGTTAACTCCTGATGAAAAAGATATTTCTGTTCTTTTTTTCCTTCAGTGTTTGTTGTTTGTTTAATTATTTAATCATTATCATCATCATCAACAGGGCGGCCATTGTAAAACGTTTTTATCTCCGTTACGTTATATGTATTGTTGTTGTTATTAATGTTTGTTTATGTGGCTGGCCGTTGGTAACATATAACTTTGTAAATATTTAAGGAAATTAAGTGGCAATTTATTTTATTCGTATTACTCCAGCAGCTTTTCTTAGACTTTTTTTCAATTTTTATTTTCTTTAATTTTCTATTTTCAAATTTATAATGAAAATTTTTTGTATTTTATTATTACATTAGATATTATGGCATCTAAAACTGTAAACAAGGGTTAAAAACGTTTAAAAAATTGTGTGTGTTTTTAAAGAAAATGCGAGGAACATTTATTACAGTCGCTATCGTATAAAAAAATTACATAAAGTTTGTCAAACTCTTTATTATTTCACATTAAACGGTTATAGAAAATTTTGAAAAGTAATTTAAAACAAAATGTTTTCTCAAAAAGTACTTTCAAAAAAGTACTTTAAAAAATACTGTAAAATACTGTACTTTAAAAAAATACTTTTTGCTGCATTAGTAAAAAACAAATTTTAAAAAGTAATTCAAAAAAAATTTATTCTGATAAAGTGTTTCTAAAAAGGTACACACTTTAAAAAAAAGTAAATTTTGCTGCATTACCCCAAAAATTTAACGAATTTACTCATTCTCATTCTAGAACAAAATTCCACATACAAACCACATACAATACGATATATAGTATGTAAAGCCTTATACTGTACCGTAAATTCTAAATTACAATGCCAGATAACGAAAACCGTAACCAATACCGCAAGTCTAAAAACTTTCAAATCAAAAATTTTATGAAATCTTCTACTCAAAAACAAACTACAAATAATTAAGACCCGGAAGATGAATTTATAGCAAAAGGCCATGAGCCGAATTATTTAAGTTAGGTTAGAGGACGTGTACTTGTCAATTAAGACAAGTACAGTACCCGGAGGTCGAATTGACCCATTGTACAACGTCCTAGTTTCTCACACCACTTATGTTGTGTGTGTTAATTTTATACATCGAATTATTTACTTGATAACAAAGTACTTTTTTACTACAATAACGAAAAAGTACCAAAAAAAAAAGTCGCAAAAAAGTCTATAAAATTACTATAAAAAAAATAGTACCAAATAATAAAAAAAAGCATCAAAAAGTATCCAAAAAAGTACCTAAAAAGTACCCGAAAAAGTACTTAAAAAATACAAAAACAAAGTACCAAAAAAAAAACAACTATTCTAAAGAAACAATACAGTACCGAAAAATTCACCTTTTTAAACATCAAAATTTAAAAAATTTCGTTTTTTTATTTTTATTTGAAAAAATTGTACAACCTCTTATACTAATACTTCAATCATCACCTAATTTAATCCCCGGTACCCCAAAAACAATTTTTATATATCCCTCCCCCCTTTGAACATGAATTTGATTCCCAACAGCAACAAGCAAGCAGAGTGGCAGCATGAAATGTCATTAAAATTATTGCCAACCAGCACTTGAGTTTAAACATTTTTTTTAAATCACACTCACACGTACATATACAAACGTACATGTATCCACATGCATATAAACACTTAGTTACTCTCACACGTCACAAGTATCATTGAAAATAAAACGTTTTAAATTTGTTTTAAGACGAGTAACAAAAGGGCATCATATTAAGGAAGACAATTAAGGCAAATGGAGAGGAGGAAATGAGTGAGAGAGAGAGAGAGCCACTGGAAGTTAATAGAGGGGAAAAAAGAAAAAACAATTGGAAAAATGTGACAAACAACTCAAATAAGTCTCCCCTTTAAGGATTTAAAAAAAAGGGTTTTTGTAACCGTTAAATCTGATGAGAGTGTAGGAGTCATTTAGTCAATCGAAGAGTATCCCTCCTCCCCTATCCTATCGATTGACTACAATACAAGTGGGATGTATAATATGAGAGAAATTGTTATTTTTTAAATCGCATTTTTGGGTTGTATTTCATTTGCTTTTAGTTCAATACTGTTGATAACGATAACTATCCTAAATTAAAAAAGCAGGACCAAGAGTGTTACAAAACAATACCTACCGTCTGCTCTCTCAAAAAGAATATCAACCATTTGAGAGAAGAGTTGAGAGCAGAGGTTGCTCTACATTCGCTGTCAAAATGAATGTGGAGAGTGAATAATAACAATGAAAGTATTACCACATTGGTACGCAAACCTTAGCTAATAAAAACTACTTAATATGCTGCTTTCTAACTCTTTAATTTGCTATAAATTTTAGGAAAACATTGTGAAGTTTTCCAATACTTTTGATTGATCGTATAACATTGTTTGTCTAACAGAAATTGGACACCAGAAATGGATACAGTATTGTAATTGCCGTGTTAGAAACCCACCACATAAGTGGTGTAGAGAAAAGGAATGAAAATAACGGATGTCTCATGTAAAACCCAACAATTATCTTCCGTCTGTCATTGTATTCATTCAAAAACACTTGATGTTTTGAAGAGTACAAGGAAGAGTGCAAATCTTTATTGTTATGAAATTAAAATGACAGGAAGAGATGATGTACGTACATATGTACATATGTACTACGACGTTAGGTTACAGTGGTTTAGAAGAGAAGAAATAAGAAAATAATTTCGTTTTTAAAGAATATAAAAAAAAAATTAAAAAAATAAATAAAAATAAAAAAAATAAAAAAATAAAAATAAAAAAATAAAAAAATAAAAATAAAAACATAAACTAAACGTATAAAGAAATAATTGAAAAAAAATTAATTATTTAAAAAAAAAATTTAACAATATTAACAAAAAAATATTTAACTTAAAAAAATTAATTGAAACAAGATTAATCAAAAAATTTCTAAAAAAAAGAATCAAAAAAAATTTTAATTTTAATTGAAAAAAAAAATTAATTTTTAAAAAAATATTTTTTGTTATTTTAAATTTGGCGTGCGGCGGGCGTATTGGATCTCAGATTACGACCGACAAAAGACAAAACTAATACTCTACAAAACGCTCATCCTCCCTTCTTTATCGCGTAGAGGCATGGACTCTATTAGGCACTGACGCAGCAGCCTTGAGGGTTGTTTGTACTTAAATGTACAATTTGATACATAAGCTGATACTAATAATAACATGGGTATTCCCCATGTGTAGACCATTATACTAATTATAATAGTGGTATTCAATTTAAGTACAAACAAGGGTATTTGAGAGAACAGTCCTACAGTGAGCTGTATGAGCTCCTCAACGACATAGACGTTGTGCAGCGTATTAACATCCAGCGGCTGCGCTGGCTCGGCCAAGCTCCGGCGAGACGAGTATCTGATGCAGAGATTTGCCGAAGAGAGTCGTCGAAGAAGACGACCTTGTTTGTATTGGAACGAATAAATCGAGGAACCCGTGTCATCGTTTGGTGTGACTAACTGGCGTAGGAGCGCAAGAAGCAGAGGCGCCTGGAAGGATGTGTTAGGGCCAATGGCCAATTAAGTAAGTAAATAACTAAGTTAAATTTGGTTATTTGGATTTCTTGGTGGAATTTGTATTTTAATAAAAAAAACATTAAGAAAATTATTTAAATCTTTCCTAAACTCCTGTAAACTACTATGTTTATTTAAAACAAACAATTTTATTGTCTCTTCATTGTCTTGTATTCCTTACATACATATGTGCGAGTATGTATGTATGTACCCCGTAATTATTAATAATTTATTGCACAAGAAATGATGAATCCTTATCGCATCGCATCGCATATTCAAGGCTAAGGTTCAATAAACTTTTGTTTTACTGAGAAAAATAATTTTTAAAAAATATTTTACGAAGCATTTCAACAATGAATGAAAGAAAAAAAATGCAACAAAAAAAAATTCACAATAAAAATATATTTTCATTCGTTTACACCTGCTTGTCTTGTCTTGTCTTGTCTTCGTGTTTCCTTTAATCCTTCGAGTCTCTATTCAATTTTAAGAGGGCTTATCATCAGTAGAAATGGTTTACATTTAAAAAAACTTCTCTTCTCACATTGTGTCTCTGCTTTTATGTGTCGCTTATTGTGTGTTCTAAAAGGAGGAATTCATACTCCAATGGCTTACATATAAAAGGATTTTAGACATGTGAGTTGTTTTCATATCCTATGCTCCTCTTCCAGCACACCATAACAAGATAGAGGGTGTAATATATTAGATTTATTGTGGTGTTTGTACAAAAAGAAAGAAAAAAAAACTGAATAAAATGAAAAAGGTAAACCTCAGACAGAGCTGCCTACAGGATTAAAAGCGTCGCAGGCTTAATGTTGGTTGCCATGTGGCAAATTTTTTTTATTTTTAAAATGATTGAGTGCCAACAAAAAACTGTCACTATTTTAACAAATTGAATTAAATAGAATGTTTTAAAAACTTTATTTGATATTTTCGGATTAGAAGGATTCTAGGAAAGTAATATGAGGAAAGGAATATTCAAAGGACTAAAAATAAAAGTCATCAATCATGAGACATTATCTGTATTAAAAAATGTAAAAAAAAATTTATTTTATTAAAGTTTTGAAATAGCCACGCCTACAAAAGTGGGCAGTGGGCAGTTGGCACTAAAAGGTTAGGTTAGGTGGCAGACCCGAAGTCGCCGTGGTCTAGTAGGTAGTGTGTTGGCTTATTAGACGAAAAGCCAGGGTTCGAGCCCCAGGCCAGACAAAACAAAAACACAAAAAGTATTTCTTCGGTGACTTCCTCTCAGCAGATTTCTGGCAAAAACTCTGAGAGTAAATAAAATTGCCATGAAAAGTTTCTCAAAAATCTGTCGTTCGGAGTCGACTTTAAACAGTAGGTCATAAGTGGTGTGAGAAACTAGGTCGTAATCCTGACTGAAGGGTTGTAGTGACCAATTATGTATGTATGTATGTAGGTGGCAGACCCTCTCGAAGGAAGAGGTCCTACATTGGGTCATTGTGAAACCATAATTAATTCTACCCGGAGATTAACCATTTCCTAGAGAAACCCAAACCGAATTCAAATTAAATTCTGCTATTGCAGCAATCGTTATATAAGAGAGCTCGGTCAACAATGCCATAAAATGAGAGGTTAGATGCCAACATGACAAGTGACGCTAAAACATGAGATGAAACACAGTCTCCAACTTCTTCTTAAACGCTTAACTTTTGCCTACCAAAGGACAGTGGCCACTAAAAAATTAATTTAAAATTTTTTTTTGTTCTATGATTTGAGACAAAAGGTGATTTTAGATCTGCCAGACAACTTTACATCCTTTAGGTTTAAAAGATAAGCCTTAAATAAATCAATATCTTGGTTAATAAAAACTCTTCGCCTTCAAATAACCACAATTGTAAACTAAACTTTACTTTTATTTAAAAAGTTGCTTTAAACCAAGTTCATTTTGAAATTTTCTCTTCTAAAATTATGGATTTTTTTATTTCACTTTCAGTGGCTATAAAATTAAAGTAGAAATTACAAACAACAAAAATCCAGGAGAGTATATCTGGCGCCACTATAATAACACATGATTGGGCGCACACCCAGCTTACGAGTAAAATTCTAGGCCCCATAGCAAACAAACTACCTGCACCATCAACCCCAGCTATGGCTACGGCTACAGCTACAATTAGGAGGAGGGCGAAATCAAAACCAAGAATTGACAAGCTAAAGAAGAAAAAACAAGACATGCAGCAGAAGAAAAAAAAAAAATTGTTTTCAACAATTGAAAAATGTGAACAAAAGATAAAAGAGTAGAGGAGCAAAGCAGAGCAGCCTCATTATTACCGACATCAGATTGAAAGCACAAGTCTTTTGACTAAAAGAAGAGGAGCAGGAAAACAACAATGATTGTATAATTATTGTATAAAATTACTCTGTTTATGGCAAGAAAAAAAAAGCGAACGTACGTATGAATGAATGGCAAATTACAGCATTTAAGGTATAATACACAGGAAAAGTTTATTTAAAATCACAAAAAAAAAAAGACAAAAAACTACAACGAAAACCTGATTTTTAATGGAAAAAAAACCCCCAAGACAATTATGATATAATTTTATGAGTTTTTTTTTTTGTTTCTTACTTTTGTTTTAAGGTTTATTTTATGCTGAATTATTTTACAAACTTATTTAATAAATAAAATAATTGCAAAAAAATTGAAAAAAAAAACAATTAAATTGTGTTGTGTATCACATTCCTTTACGTTTTTTAAAACAAAACATTTTTATAACGAAATTCCCTAATCCACCACCCAATATTTATAAAAATACATCATACTACTCATGCTCATTAACTTCACACAAACAAAAACAAAAAAACAAAAGAGTAATGAGAGTAAAAACAGTAACAAATATTAGAAACAAGGAAACATTTTGAATAGCCTTCTCTCATATGATATACTCTGTCACTACCAAGCCGTTTACATTATTATGAGTACGTTAAACCATAACGTTTGTGCCATAAACACAATAATCGCATCGCAGCAAGCACAATAATTATGCAATTACAGCCTAAGGTAAGCCGCATGCGTATTGATTATAATATAGAGACAGCGGCAGCAAAGCATACGCAAACTAAATAAAAAATAAACGGTGCATTGATTCCTTATCAATAGGTGCCACCACTAAAGCGCTTTCTTGCATTACATTTCGTACATCGTGTTTTTATGCATGTTATTGTATTGACAGCATTAATCCACGCATTGCCAGCACAAATCCTCACACTGTGAGCATAAATTCTCTCATTGCTCCGAAAAATAGAAATTGTCCCAAAAGCAAAGCAGCAAAATCTTTGCTTGTTGTCGCGCTGCCTTTGAAATAATCACTTCCTTATACACCTACATACACATGTGGTATGTTTTTGAGAGATTCCTGCGTTTGCTGGGTTGCGTTTATTGTGTTTATAACATAAGTGGCATAAACATTTTAATGAGAATTTAATGTTAGAGTATATGTATGTGAGTGTTATATATACATACATTGTAAGAAAAATTCAGTAAATTTACCACTAAATTGTTTGACATAGCCAGTATGGAAATTAGCTGCACTGCACGAATACATGTAGCTCGACATGTAGAAATTTGACGCAATCAACAAACAGATCAGCTCAAGAGGAGGTTCCCTTGTGTTCTACGGATGCAACCAGAATCTTACAGTGGAGTAAAAAAAATGGCAATTGAGGAATACCTCTCTCAAGTAAAGCGGATTTGAGACAATCCAAACTTAGTATTACAGTAAATACAATGTTAATAGATCCAGAAGAAGCCTGAGTAAAGTAATCGTTCATCCTCACCGTTCATTGTCGACTCTAAGAACACTTGTCTTAGAATAAGGATCGAATAAAGCTCATATGGATTTAGACTCCATCATAAGGAGAACGAATCACTAAAAAACATTAAAAACCTGTGTGACATTAATGCATTGCAGAAAGAAACGCCTGTGTGTGTTTATTATAAGGATTAGACAGGGAGTTATCCTTACTGATACCGAACAGCGCCCAGAATCCCTATTCGGGAGCAGACATTATAGGGATATCCCATGTAGGTGTTAGGCGAAACAATAAAAACATTTTTTTTCTTCCATTTTATTACAAAAATCAATCCATGCCCAGAAAATATTGCATCGAAGAAAACAGCCTGGGCCACAAATAATGTCTTCACTGTATCTATTCAGCCAAAAAAAAACTTGTATTAGATTTGCTATTTAGAAACTATTAAGGGAAGGGGAAAAAACTTTCAAATTTGACATCGTCTTAATACTTTAGAATTATAAGAATTGAAATAAACCTTCAATGGCCCATGCATATGTACATATGTTATGTAAGACTTCCATGTATTTTAATATTCTTTTCATAGAATTCATCATGTAAACTTTGCTAATTACCTATGCTTGACTGCTACACTTGTTTTACAATTCATTCTTTATCAGCCACAACACACAACTTAAACAAAATTTACTCATGAAAACTTATAAAAAGAAATGTAGAAAACATTCCTTTATTATGGCAGAATTGTGTGTGGTGTGTTGTTATTCCGTTATTTAACTGTCTTCACTGAGTAGATTATAAAATAACTCTCACTCTCTTTGAAAGATCACGTGTAAATTTTATTGTTTTCCCCTTCACTTTGAAAACAACAAAAAAAACTTGAATTACAGCAAGACAAATTACCACACAGAAAGAGAGAGAGAGAGACAATGTGAACATCTTTGTTTACATTCTCTCATCATTATCAATTACCGTTAATTAAATAATTGTATTTCTTAGTTTTTTTCTTGTTCATTTGTCTCTGTTGCCAGACATTGTTTACATTTGTATTTTTAATTTGTTATTACAATTAAACGTGAGTGGTGAGTAATTGCAAGATTTTCTCCACTGCTTTCTCCCTTTCTGCATCTATCTATCTCTCACGGTATTATTAAACATGAATTGTTTTGCTCTAATACTATATTTCATTTCATTTCATTCTATGCTATGTAATCATTCATGGCTATTTTTTTTTAAATTCCCGTTTAATACTTCTGTTTTGTTGTTGTTGGTGTATGTGTGTGCATTTTTCTTTTGACTTTTAATGAAAAACATGAGTGCCAAAGACCTGTGCTGATTGTTTTTGGTCATCATGTTGAGCTGTTTTTATATTTCTTTCTTGTTTTTCTTATTTTTTTCACTATTATTAAGCTTAAAGCAAAATAGGGAAACTGTTAAGTATTTTATTTTTTCTTTAATTTTCTTTTTTGTTGTTGTATTTTTTTCATATTTTTTGTGTTTAGAATGAATGCCTATTATATTCTGGTTTTTGTTTTCTTCTTTATTTTTTGTTATTTTATCTACTGAACTAGAAAAGTTCAATGGACTAAATAACACTAGTTTTAACAAAAACAAAAACAACAACAATAATAAAAAAGAAAGAAACATAAAATAAAGTAAAAAAACCTAAAAACACAAAAAATATATATTTTAAGCCGTTTTCGTTTTGCTTTGTTTTGTTGTCTTACTTTTTCTCACCACAAAACTTAGTTGAACACAATAAACTAAGAACTGCACTCGCACATGCACACACAATCGCAAGTGTTCAAATGCAATACAATTGCACATAAAATTCACTTGCACTGATGTCAGTCAGTCTCTGCCGCTGTGTTGTGTTGTTTCTTTTGCTAATAGTTCAGTAGTTGGTTTTGTGTTGTTGCTGCTATTATTCGTCTTATAATACAATGTAATGAGCGCAGCAGTGTAGAGTAGAGGAGAACAACTAAGTGAGTGGCCTTTAATGGCATAATAATACTCACACTCATGCATATGTATGTACATATACAGAAAATACAAAAAAAACAGTAACTACTTCGCTTTATGCACAGCTTATTCTCGCCGTAATAATCAAACGAAATATTTTTGTTGTTGTTATTGTTGTTGTTTATTTCCTAAAGACGAGGAAAAAACATGACAGCCTTAATGTAACGGACAAAACCACTGACATTATAATCTTGTGTTATTAGTTAAGAGTGTATGTGCATGTACTATGCTGTGATTTATTATAAAAGGGAACTAAACTAACTCGTGTCGTAAAAATGTTGTTTTTGTTTTTTGATTTTTTGTGAACATTTTGGTTTCGAATTTCGTTTTGACATGACCAGTAGAAGTATATGATCAAACTGTAATATTTTAGGAAGTGTTTGGAAACTTTTAAAGGGAAAAACTAAAAAATAAATTAAGTTGAGCAGTGTAATAACGATGAGAGTCAATCCTTTAACGATGCTTTTGGCTCTGTTCGATTGAAGCTCATTGCATAGGTAGAGAGGACCAGATTCAAAGGGGACTATAGTTAATGGGATGCTAGTCCACCCGTAGGAAAACTGCCTGCCTAGTAGTTGTGAAATAAAATATTCAAAATGTCGGCCGGATGACTGTTTCGTTCAGGCTGGACAATATCAATTAAACTCAGGCAGTGTAATCTTTTGAAAAAGAATGCTACAGCGAATACATTTTCATACTGAGCTTTATTCTAGAAAACGACAGTTGGCAACCCTATCATTCTAGAACAAAATATAAATAAACAAATTGGGGTTTATGCCTACGCTCACTTCTGTTTTATGCTTGGATAGTGCTAACAGTGCCACAGATTAATTCACCTCATCTGTCTATAACTGCGAATGCAGTAGATTTGGCTAATATTGGTAAACTGAACTGCAAAAATCTCAAGAAAATTCCGTTTTCATTAGATAGGAACGATGCGCAGCTGTTTGTAAAGAGTGTTCTGTCATTATTGACATACTAAAGGTGAGGTTAGGGTCAGGTAAGAATGTTAGGCAATCCAATACGAAAATTTGTGTTCTTTAAAAAGTCAAAAATGCTCTCCAATATTTAATCGGGGACATGAAATAAAATTCCTTTTTAGGCGAGAGTCAGCAAGGGCACGATAGTGACTTGGCAAATGTTCTAAGCTCTTCTCTTCATTCTTATCTTTATAGCTACGCCAGTAATCGTAATATTTTACTCATACCCTCCATTTGAGGGAATGTCTGGCAATTACACATACTTATTAAGGCTAAATTGCAATAATTTGAAATCGAAGACATCGGAAGAAGGGCGTTCTATGCTCTCCCTTTGGCAGAGGGAATGCGTTCTGCGACATTACTTTTCATCATTTCTTAGGAACAAAAAAAAAACTGTTTTCAATTTAAAACTTATGGCAGCACCGTATTAATAACAAATTGCTCTTCTTCTTCTGCTAAAAGTTTCTGTCTGTTTAGTAGCCTATTAAGAAAAGAAGTCACGCTCATGTCGTAAAGCCAATCAAGAAAAGAATTTAAATTCGAAACGAATTTTCAATTGAATGTTTAAAACCAAGAAAAACATGGGAAAGAAAAATGAAAATGAATTTTCTTTTGAAATTAATTTAAGCAAATGAACTGAAGACGGACGGACGAACGGATAGATGTGTAATAAAATTTTATAGCGATTGTTGTCTTCCAATAGATTGAAGCAATTGAAGCATCAATTGAAACGACACTTGAAATTGTAGGCGTCTTAAGAAAAAGATGGCCCGACGGCCCTTAACACTTGACGAAGTGCTTGAATTTGAAGACAATTTTGAAGAAAATTTGTGTCACAAAGAAAAAAAAACAAACTTTAACGGTGAGTAGCATTGTCAACTACATCGATAGAGAGGCAGACAGCGAAACAAACAAACAAGATAAAGAGAGAGAGAGAAAAACAGAAAAACTGATAAATTTTATGGCAAAAAGCAGTCAAAACTTATGAACGTAGCTCAGACGTACACAAAAAAGGCCATTCAAAGGCAAAACCATAAAAACAAACAAATGAAAACAAAAATTGTGTTTAAAATCATAAAAGAAAAGCATTTGAAAGCAAAAGAAAAGACAGACAGACAGACAAACACTTAAAAAAATCCCATAAAAAGAAGAAGAAGAACTAAAACAGATAAGATGCCAGCCAATAAACCAATTTAAGACAGAGGCACGAGCACAAATTTTTGGTTTGTGCTGCTGCCTCAAACAGACAGCCAGACAGACAGACAAACAACCCGCCAGCCACTCACTCAAACAAAATCAGCTTAAATTACAAAGAATGCTCACATAAATAGACGTAAAGAAAGAAAGAAGAAAAACAGAAAGAAGAAGCAAAAACAACAAAAACAACAACAGCAACAACAACCTTAAGGCCAGAGAAGAGGGCGAAAATGTTGATTTTTTTCGGATTTTTGTTAAGGAATAGCAACAAAAGCAACAAGAAAAATCAATTTTTTTTAACATAAAAAAGAAAAAAAGGAAGGAAAACGAACGGAATGATAAAATAAAATGAAATTGAAACCGAAACCGAAACGAAAGGAAAACAAAGCAAAAGGAAAACGGAAAAATAAAAAACCGGGCATCTAAAAAAAGAAAAAAAAATGTTTTTCCTTTTTTTCTTTTCATTCAGAGTGCTTGGATATGGACAAACAACTTGTGAAAAATGGACTGCCGCGTACATGCGAGGATATTTAAATCCTTTGAAGAAGATAAGCGCATCTCTGCGTGAAATCAGTAGTACAAGACTTCAGCATAATTCTCTAGCAAGCTATGCCGGGAATAAGTTGACGGGATGGGATGAAGGATGGTAGTTTTGCGACTCGCTATTAAACCACACGAAGCCTTGCCCCAGAAACTTACAGACGAGTCTTGATTAATTGGTTTTGGCAGCAAGCACCACAGCTTCTTCGTATTATAAGCAGAAATCTCTTAAAATCAGACTAAAAATCAGTCGGAACGTTTAATGAATTTATTGATCGTTTCGATATTTAGAAACGATAGTTTCGTAAGGCTTTGGATAATGGATGAACCAATTGAGTGAAGCCTGCATCGAAGCCAGGGATGGACATTGACAAATAAATTGTATAACACTCTCTTCGTCTTCAGCCATAGTATGGGGAGATCGTAGTTCCGTGTGGATGATAACGATCTCAGCAATTTCTCGCAAGAGTTCTTCACAAGAGTGTGCCGCCATATGAAAAATTCAGGGACTTTAGTTAAGGAGTGAAAGGCAGATTATACCAGAGCAGTTGTATGTCATCGGTGCTTTTATTATGCACTGATTTCAGACCAAGAAGGAAACCTAAAGGAACGGTATCCATGGCAGAAGGAAAGACGGTATTTGTTACGGAAACAGATCCCAAACACAAGTGGGGGTAGGTTTTATAGTATTTTCTAAAGAGATTAGAAGTCCCCGTAGTCTAGGTAGTTAGGTAGTGTGTTGACTTATTGGATGCGAACCCGTGGTTAAACCCCCGGTTCAGACATCTCAAACAAACCGAAATTTTAAAAAATATTTCTCCGGCAATTTTACTCCCACAGCAATCTTCTGGCAAAACATCTTAGAATAAATAAAATTGCCATGAACTGTTTCGGAGTAGGCTATGAACTTTAGGGCCCCCTCCACTCAAAAATAAAATTCACCCAAACAATATGGATGGCGAGAGAAAATAGGTCGTAATTATGACTAGACTAAAAAGGGTTGCAATGACCAATCAAGAAGTAAATAAGCAGTGCAATAACTTATCCAAATTGAAGTTTATCTAGAACTTCAACTTAAATTTCTCATTTCGTATCGAATTTGAAGAGCTGGTTCCTAAAAAAACTATTGCTTAAAACGGGTTTTGCCTCTATAGTCTTAATACGAAATCCTGTCAATACCTGCAGCCACCACCATGCACAATATTCATGTAAATTTACATGAAATTATTGACATAAAGCCCGAAACTCACTTTTTCATTTACGTAAGAGAAGAAATGGGGGATTTATTGCCTGCAAAACAGGAGACTTATTTATGTGTGCGATAACCCGTTCACTGCATGAACTCATAGAAAATATACCAGACATACTAAACGCACCCTTTACACTCAAAAACACAGGCAGTGTTGAAATTCTTGCCGATAAAGGTTGGAAAACAATTAAAAACGACTGCACTTTGCTATGGAAAGACCCACATATGTACATATGCTTACAAAATATCTCTACAACTTGTTTGCGGTTCTTTTTCTTTAATTTTTTTGGTTGCTCTCTGCCTCTCTTTCTTCGTTTTTTTGAGAGTCTATGGAAACACAATACAACAACAACAAGGCGCATACATGCACTTTCGTAGGGAGTACATGCATTGCAATGTTCTAAAATGCCGGCATTTGAAAACCACAAACAAACACAAATGAAAGCAAAACAAAATAAATAAAACAAAATATAAGAGAAGAGATGTAGAAGAAGAAGACATACGGTACCAAAAGTTATTTTAATGGTTGCCCCCATCATCATTATTATCATGGCAAACATTAAACTTCATATGGCAACTGCATATAGAGAGCAGCATACAGAACTGCTGCCACTGCTGGTGATATTTGGCCTGACTTGACTTGCATTATTAAACTTACAGGCACACATTGGCAAAGAGAGAGAGAGATGGAAGGAGAGCATACAGTGAAACCTGTTTTTTTTTTTTTTAATTGGGGGGTTAGAAACGGAAAGTGTTTTTGTTTTATTTTTCTTTGACTGTGGTTGTTCTTTCATTGTAAAGTTGTGTTGCGTTATTTTTTTTTTTTTTTAAGTAAAGAATGGTGTTGATATGAGCATCAAGAGTAGGAAAATAACACAGATCAAGAGAGAGAGAAGGAGCGGGTGTTTGTTTAATAATGATTTGTTTGGAATTTTCATGCATGTTTTTCGTATACGTAGTATTGTACGTGTATGCACCCATACATTCCAAGGAATTGCGCACTTTGTACTCTCGTTTGTTGAAGCATAGAATATACGCAACATTACGGGGAGAGTAAAAAATATAAATAAAAAACAACAACAAAAAATTAAAGTGACTTGTTATTGTTATAGTATTGTTAAACATTGTAAATGTTGTTGTTAGTGCCGTAGTTGTTGTTAAAATAATAATTTTCAATTTTGTTTGTAAATAAATGAGTGTCTAGACTACAGCACACAAGAAATTTAAAACTTAAAACTTTTTTGCAAGCAATAGAAGAGATTTTTTTCCAATGACTTCGAAACTTAGGCCTGGTTCACCCACAGGTTTCTGAAACATTTTTGGTTCGGACAAAATTTTTTTTATATGGAGTTTGACGTTTCTCTCAGAGAGCGAGCGAAATTATTTTGTGCGAACAACTCTCAGTGTGAATTAAATTAATTTTAAATTTGGTCCGAACCATTTTAGAAAAGGTTGCCACACCATATGAAATTTATACAATACACAAATATTTGCAGAAGTTCATCGAAATTCCCAGGGCCCGTGCGATGAAAATTTATAAATGAATCTACGTCATTTAAACGCATTTCGGAAACTAGTGAGTGAAAATACCCTTTGGCTTCTCTTTGTTTCAAAAGTGGTCTTAAAGCCGTCCCCTTGTTTATCTTTGATTTTCGTTTTTCATAAATATATTTTGCAAGTAATTTTACTTTGGTCACTTCAATGGCGAACAAGAGTAGCAAATGATTTATATCCATCGCAGAACAAGATGTTTTTATTCTTACCAAATAATTCACCACAAATACTGTTTATTTTTTGTTATAAATATTAATTTTTTTATTTCTTTATTTTGACACAAATATAATTAACTTTCGTAAGGTTATGCACATATGTATTTACGTCATTTTCAATTAAATATGGCAGCACTGTTTTTACGAACAAAATTTCTGAAATGGGTGAATCATGTTACAGAAAACTCTCAGTAAACAAGAAATTTCTCCGAACCAAAAATGTTTCAGAAACTTGTGGGTGAACCCGCCTTTAGTGCAGCATAAAAAATCTTTGGTTATTAAAGTTAAGTCTGCTCTCTCTCTCTCTCTCTCCCTATCATTGCATCTTTCTCTCTGCACTTTAATTAAAATTGAAATAATTTTTACACAAGTTTTCTGTCATGTTGTATGTATGTACATATGAACATTGTTTTGGTATTCTTTTGTAATTCTTTCTGTGTTTCTTTCCTCTTTTATTATTATTTTCGAGTTGTGGGTAGTAGGAATTGGTGGTGGTGGTGGTTGTTGGCAGAGAAATTAAAGTAAAAGGGAAAAAGAGTAACAACAAAAACAAAGGAAACGTACATATGTTTTTGTTCAAAAAAAGTATTTCTTTTACAAAATAGCACTCGGAAACATAACTGGACATTGTTTTAAGATGCTTACACACTTATTTCTCCCTTAGTGTCGCTCTTTCTATTGCTTTGGATCAACTGACATTTATTTAATGAAACGTTTTTCATTTTCAACTACGAATGTGGATCGTTTAACAACCAAAGGCCTCCAGAAACAATTAAAACCTGAGAATAAATGTGATAATTTAAACGTGGTCACCTTTCAAGAGTACGGTGTGAGGAAGGTCGTCGTAATCGACCTATTGTGATAGGAATTTTTGCAAAAAAAAAAGAAATTTGAAACGACTGTAAACATTACACACGTGACCATATCTGTTCACCAGAGTAATGCGCTCTCTGCCGCAAATATCTCGTCTGTTAGAGAAAGTGTGACGGATAATCAGAATTTGACGATTTCATGACATTCTCAGCAATTGGGTTTATTTTACAGTTTATTATGGCGTATTTTGCACTTGAATTTGCCTTTCAATCCAGATCAAGTTCCACTCACACAAGAATTAAAGCCTGCTGACCATATTCAATGCCGTCGATATGGTGATTGGGTGCTGAAGCAACAGGCTGGCTCTCAATGCTGATTTTTCAAACAAAATCTTCTCCAGCGAGGATGCAAAATTGTTGCATATGGGGCTCAATCAACCCAATATGCTTTTGGAAAAGCTAACGCATCTGGAAAAAGGGATTGTTCAGTATACGATATGGTCTAGAGGTGTCATTGAGTTCATTTCTCACGAGGTGATTAAGTGTACGAGAAAATCGTCGCATATGGGATTCGAAGAAATCAAAAGAGATTGTAAACAATCCATTGTCTCTGGAAAAAGTGAATATTTGTGGCACATTGGGCATTATTATTTTGAAAAAGATACATTAATTCAAACCTTTGAATATTGTGAACTGGACATCTACAAGGCTAATCCTTTAACCCGTTGAAGAGTTTAAAAGCCCATATTCATCAAATTATTGCCGATATATCGCCCTAAATATGCGAAGAAGTATTTCAAAACTACCTCAAAAAGATAATGATCTTCAAGCAAGCAATTCCAAATCAATTTAAAATGACTGTGAAGTTGTATTTCGCAGATAATAGGAAATGTTTAATGCTTAGATCGCATTAATCGGGCGCTAGAGCCATAGGCTTTCAACAACGATTTTCAACGCTTAAGTGTCTTTTTTTTTCAGGTCATGTCAACAAGCAAACTTGTCTCATATGGTACACGGAGAACACAGAAGTGATTGGGAAATATCCTTTGCATCTGGAAAAAGTGGCTATTTTCTTGTAAGCTACTCTCTGGAGGTGTAATTACGACATATTTTTTTAAGGACGACCCTGGAAAAACAATTGCTATTAATTCTGAGCGCAATAGCCCATTGTTCCTTGAAGATTATGAACTGGACGGAATATAATTTTAACATGACGAAGCCACACAAAACGAAAACGAAAAAAAGTTCTAGTTCTAGTGATACTGGCCGAAATGTACGAAAAAATATTTCAGAAAAATCGTTTAAAAGAATCGTGTGCCCACAACCATTGAATAATATTCTACTTCGTATACAGTATGACGACGGGAAGGTCCAAGCATTATAATGAAATTAAGGTTTCTTTAAAATCATAGCTTTCTTCATGTTTTATTTAACTTTTCTTTTAAAATTGAAAAATAGAGAACCTTTTATACATTTTGAATCACATTATAATGTCCATTCTACCGAAATAAAGGGTTAAACAGACCCTAATTTAATACTATATGTGAGAATAAAATTTTTTCAAAAGATGAGTTACACTGTTTGCTAAAAAATGTACAAAATAATTGATAATTTTTATTAAATTCCTTGAAAAACCAATTTTATTTCACAATATTATAAATATAGACTTTCTTAGTCAACCACAAATATATAGGATTTGTATAGGTACACAAGAGTGTAAAAAGAGAATTCTTTTTTAATATTCAAGATTAATTGCAAAATTTTGTTTTAAAAACCCATTTTTTTTCAATAGAAATTTATTATAATTTTTTTTTTTCTATTTTTTTTTTTAATTTATTTTCAATAAATTTAAAATTTTTTACCTTAGTTTGACAAACTTTCTTAAAATTTTGTAGACGTTTATGTAAAAATATATTAAATTGCACGAAATTTTCTTTAAAAACACACGCACTTGTTATTTGATGTACAAATTTAATGGAGATTACAGAATAATATTAACTGTTAATCATTATTTTTGTTGTTGTTTTGATTGTTGTTTTTCCGTTGTTTATTATTTGAGTCACATTTATTTGCTTTGAATTTTAAAAGAGAATTGAAATAAATTCCTGTTATTTATTTACAACATTTTCATTAAATATATGTATTATTGTTGTTGGTGTTGTTTTGTTTCGTTTAGAAATACGATCGTATATAAAAAAATATTTTAACATCACAAGCAAAAGGGTTATAAAAAAAAAACGCACAGTTATAATGCACTCTTTATTATTGTAGTTTGTCTTTATCTCTACCTCTCTCTCTATTACTCATTTACTTACTCTCCAGTAACATAACATAATAATCGTGTATAAAACGATTAACACCTGTACTGTTGTCTGGCGGTTGTTTTTTTTTTTTTTGCTTTAAGAATTTTTGATAATATTGTACATAAACGATGTATTTATTGTTGTTGTTATTGTAATTATTACATTTTGTTTTCAACAAAAAATAATAATAATAGGAGAGCCGAGAATAGTAACTAGAATTTGTTTTTTTTTACAGTTCTTTTCAGACTCTTTTTTAGTTTTTCAAAGGCACAGTACATAGTATTTAAAAATTTTGCGTTTTCTTCTAGTCACTAGTGTTTTTGCTTATTGTGTTTGCAGTGTATTTGCTTTTTCTTTAGAGTGTGCTTTTACGATTCACTGTAGGTTTAGGGCTGGCTGGTATTAATAAAAAAAAAATGCAAGCAAAACCACTACTGCACACACAAACAACACACATTGTCATGCATTACATAGTTTTTTTTTTACTAAGAAAAAAAAAAGCATCAAAAAAAAGAAACAACCAGCCAGACAGACAGTCAACTCGTAGAGTGGTTAAACCGGAATTTTTCGTTATACTTTTTTTCATGTTTTTGTTGCTTTTTCTTAAGCATATTAAACTAACGAAAAAACAGAATTTTCAAAACAACAACAAATTTTTGTTACAAATTTAAGCAACAGACAAGGAGTTTGCAACCATTTTTCTTTTTTTTTGTTTTTGCTTCTCCTTAATAATTTTTTTCTTTTCTTTTCTTTTCGATTTTTTACCATTACCAACCATTTTGCTTTTTCTTCTGGTAAATCTTCCTTTTTATTCTGAAATTTTCTTTCTTTCTATTTATTTATTATTCACAATTTTATTTTTATATTATTAACACACGCCGAATAAATATTTTTTCATTTATTTTAATATTTCACTTGAATTTCTTTTATATTTTTTATTCTTCACATAATTTTCTTTCTATTTTATTAAGCGGCAAGTTGAAACGAACATACACACACGCACGTGACCGTCCATTTTGGTTAAAAAAAAAACACAAGAAAACACTAATTTTCACTTTAAATCCGCAAACGACCCGCACTTAACAACGAACGAAGAATTACTAAACTGATGCCAGCACTTTACTAGCTCTCACAGTCTTTTACATACTCGTTGCGCTTACTCTCTCTCAGTAGTTAAATGTTAAATGTAAACACATACGCTCTCTCTCTTTGTAGTTGATGAAGGTATTGTTTTTGTTGAATAGAATAAAAAATAGATAGTAAAAGATAACACTATGAGAGCAATAATAAAATTATAGCATGCGAGTTATTTTTTAACACAGCCCTTACCATATGCAATTTTGTAATAAAATCCATGAGAGTATTTTAAAACTGTTGTCTTAAAAGTAAAAATCCCGTTAAATTTAATGTTTTATTGTAATTTTAAAGCAAATGAATGCGCTTTAAAGACAATTTATGTCTGTTAATCCACTGTAATTATATTCTTTAGACAATTTTCAATAAAAAAAAGTGATTTCGAAAAATTTATTGAATTTTCTTTAAATTAAAATTATTTTCTGTTCCAAAAACAACCAATAGAGTCACCTAAAACTAATAGAAAAAATTTATAAGTACTTCTTAATGCAGTTGTTTTGCAAAAGATGGCAGTGATTGCTATTAAAAAGTAAAACTCAATCACCTAAGGACCCACAAGTCTCTTCTCCTTCCTGCCGAAGGACGACCATAGGGAGACTCATTGTTATTAACCTATGCCAGATCTTGAAGAGAAATCTCCTCTAAGTGACAAGCACATATACAAAGAGGATAGTTCAGTTAGGACTGCCCTACCTATCCTAACATGTACGACGAGCGAGATCGTTGGCACGAAAGGAATATACACTATATCCGGTACACTGAATGACAGGATTTGGTGTAAGGACACTATAATACGCTGGATATCTAAACTACTCTATGAAGAACGATATACCCGACGCTAGGGAAGCTTGCTGGCCCATTACTAGAGGAATAGGAAGGTGTACACCACAGGGAGGAAATGGAATCTGGTGATGAATGAGGTGCTAATGATGGTGGAACAAGTTGGCTGTAGAGTAATTAATTGTCTACGCGAATGACACTGTTCTTAGAACTACCGACAGGTAATATGCGACTTGTTCTAAAGAAAACCAGCAAGTTGGGCATCTGACTGCGGATTACACATTAATCCTGGCATAACGGTGGCTGTTCTCTTCACGAGGAGACATACAATGACAAATTCTCTTCCATTCAGTTTATATGGACCAGAACATGAACTCAGAGAGGAAGGATAGAAGAAAGTTGTCTTGGAAATCGAATATTTTTGATAAGATTAAAAGGCCTCCATTTCCCTCCATACTTGTAACAGTGTTGCATAAAAAATGGGATCTGAGACCCAAGATGACCCACTGGATCTATACCGTAGTAGTTCCACACATCTTATACGGATGTATTGTATGGATGCAGGTCTCATGGTAGAACAATTAACTTTAACCTGATACGGTCAACCTGTTACGGATGCCTGGGCTACCATGACTACGTAAGCGCTGGAGATAATTGCATGCCTCTTTCCGCTTGTCTGTAGGGGCTTGGGGGCCACGATTAGTAGGTGTCTCTGGGCTATAGGGCAGTGGCTTAAGTCGAATATTGATCAGACGAAGATCTATAGACGCTATAGTGAATATCTCTACGATATGTGGGTACAGGAGCATAATTGATATTCCGGGTAAATGCAGAGCGGATGGACTGACACAAACATCGAACTCAGCGATTAATTCTCTACTTTGGGGTTCCCTTTAAAAAGCTGTCTAAGCAGGATGTTTTACCTGTAGGTATGACATCCCAACAAAATACCTCAAATGAATGAAGAAGAAACCCCAACCACTTAAAGCCCAATAGTTACCACCAGTCTAACTTTCTTTTGTCATTTTAATTTAAAAATATTGGCCAACTTTTTTTTTTGTACTACTTTCCCCTTGTTTTTGTTTCTGTTCAAATTAAAAACAAAAAATAATAATAAAAACCCTCCACTTTGTTATCCAATTTCCTGCACTCAACACTATTTCTTATTTGCCGAGCCACACATTATTATTGCAGCTTCTTTTTTAAGCTTTTCATCCCCTTAAAAACTCAAAAACAGAATTCAAATTCCCAGTTAGACAGTCAGTTTGGCAGTCTGTTGCTATTTGAGGCCTATATATAGTATAACTGACAGTTGGTTTGATTGTGTTAAGTTTAACACACAGTGTAATGACCTGAACTTTTTTTGTTATCACTGAGAGATGTGGTAGTTGTTGTTGTTGTAGTTTTGTTATCAGTATAGTCAGCATGTGATTAAAACGTTTTTGTTTTTAAGGAAAAACTACCCTTAAAAGCATGGAAATTGAAAAAGAGAGGGAATTTATTTAAACAAACAAAAATAAGAATATAAGAGCTAGGAAAAGCTAGGGTTTAAAAGAAAATATGCTTTACTTAGTATAATTCATTAAAAAACAAAACGAAAACAGAAACAAAAAGTATTTCGTTTAAAAAACATGAATGAAAAATGCTGAAAAACTAACAAAAAAAAAAAAAAAAAAACAAAACAACATCTTTTCAAAGCCGGCATGTAAAGAAAAGAAAATTAAAAAACGCGCAGTCGCCGAGAGTGTGTTTTAAAGGAGCCGGTATGTAGTGGTTCTTTATAGAGAGCAAACACAAGCCAAAGCAAGTCTGAAAATATGTAAACAAAACACTACTGCTTGAGAAACGAATTTGCCAACACTGTTCATAGAGTAAATAAAACAACGAGAGAAAGAGCGAAAACCAAGAAATGTATAGCATGCTACAACTCTATAAATATAAAATATTATGCTTGAATGGAATGTTATGTGCACTGTTGTATTAAGCAAAGCTTCCTAAACTATTTATAGAAAAAGCTTTTAACTTTGTAACGCCAAGTTAATTCACATCAACTGTTATAGCGCAGACAGTAGTTATCGCAGTGTTGCAAAATTAAAATTTTGAAATAATACTGAACTATAAATGAAAGAGTGAGTACCATTTTGCATTAAATGGTAGTTTTATAAAAATATATTTATTTTATACCCTTAATACGTATGGAATGGAATAGAAAAACTAACTAACATGTTCGTCATATTAAAAAAAAAAGCAATTGATTCGAAACGTAAGGTTTAGTCAAAAATGTCGACGCAACGGTTCATTCAAGCATTCTCATTGCTTTTAAATCAATAGGGAACATACATCGGTGAATGGCCTATACTAACAGATGTGAAAATTACTTATTAAAGACACGCACCGTCCAAATCACGATATACAGTACAAGGGTTACCATATACAGCATTATCGATTAACGGCACTTTGGTGAATTTCGATTTTATTCATCACACCGGAAAAATTCACCACATTTTGGAAGAAATCACAACACTAGAAACTCACCACAACTACAAAATTCACCACATTTCAAAAAAAAAATAATTTTTTTTGCTTTTCTTTCCAGCCAATAGTGAGCAAACAAACCACAACAACAACAATTCCACACAACATCCCATTATGTTTTTGAACAGTGGCGTCTAACTAATAAAGGCTAATTTAACTTGTAAATACCCTATTAGGCAGACAGACCACAAACTGGGCTTAATTTTTACTTAATAAACCCGGAAAAGGAAAAACAATATGCGAATTATTTATTAAAATATATTTTTGATTATTTTTTGAACGAACACAAACGAATTTGATGAAAAAAGTACTGAAAAGCTTGGCGGGGGTGGGTACTGAGGTATTTTTGAAATGAAAAAGAACTGAAAAAAATACAAAAGTACTGAATTTTACAACACTTTATCGTGTTAAAGTTGGCTGTACAAATACAGTCAGTTGTTAAGATTTACGTGGGAAATACGGTAAAAGGCATTTTTTTTTTGATAAGAAACAGACTAAATTATTAAATTTTCTTTAAATAATTTTAAAGATTCTTATTAAATAAATTAAATAGAAATGGTGGCCACAGTTAAAATGTTAAAGCAATTATTTAAATTGTAAAATTTTAAAAAAATACTCACTTGAAGAAATATTAAAAGATTTTAGAAAAGATGTTAAAATAACTCACCTGAAATGAAAAGAAGAGGAAAAAATTATTTAAAAAATTTTATGAAAAAATTCTTTAAAAGGAGATAGAAAAGGACATCAAATTGAAATACAAAAAATATTTTTTTCGGCGACTTCCTCTAAGCAGATTTCTGGCAAAAACTTTGAGAGTAAATTAAATTGTCATGAAAAGTTTCTCAAAAATCTGTCGCTCGGAGTCGACTTTAAACTGTAGGTCCCGCCACTCATGTATAAAATAAGTGGTGTGAGAAACTAGGTCGTAATCCTGACTGAAGGGTTGTAATGACCAATTATGTATGTGATAGAAAAGGAGTATAAAAATTACGGTAATTTTGTTAAATATTTATTTAATTACTGTAAAATGTTATCCATTTCTCATTTTCAAAAGCAGAGCTAAATAAAACACACATAAAGAGCTAGGATTACGATAAAACACTATTGTTTCATTAAAAAATGCTATGATCTTGCTTAAAGTATTATGTACGAAATACAATATCATTTAAAATTTTCATATTACTGCTGAAGAATTTCCTTCCTCACATTGCGGGCATTAACCTGACAAAAATATTGTTTTTTAAATTCTATAACGTTGGGGGGATTATTCGCGTAGACAAAAGCAGCAAAAGAATAAAATACAATCCAATTAGACGTCTAAGCCATAAAATGCAATAAACAGTCACAATTACAGTTGGTTTCTCCGAGCAACATATGCGCCAACTTCGTTTGTTAACGTCATCCTCGGGTATAAAATGAGTCTCAGTGATAAGGCAAATTTTATTTGAATAAATACCTTCGGCCTAGTGAATGGATCAGTAGGCTTTAATTATTGTTCGTTAATTTGGACTTTACATAGAGATGGAGGTGCAAATCCAAATGCAAAATATGCCATAACAAGCCGCAAGATACGCCCAATCGCTAGGAAAGTCGTAGAATCGACAATCACGAATTATTCGGAATAGTTTCTCTAATAGATGAGATATTTTCAGCTGTACGTGCATTGCGTTTGGCTTGATTACATCTTTAGTGTTTTCAGTCTCTTCAAAAGTCTTTTTATATTCTTGACAATTCTTTTTAAAGTCGGTCATAAAGTGCCCACGTTTGAGTCTGTAGCAAGTTTAAGCTTTGGTTGTTAAACGATCCATAGTCCTCAATGGCTTAGCTTTCACTGAATAAATAAATAACACTTCAGAAAATTGATATCCTTGCCAAACAGGTGGTCTTGAAACCACTATGCGGTGAACGCTTTATTTCATTTATTACAATTTAATTCCAAAATGTATTCTATTACGAGCCATAAGTCGGGGCGGGGGGATCCTTTCCCCCAGAAGTATATTATCAGCTAAGAAAGGACATTATGGGAAGGTCAAGTAGCACCACCTCATAAGAAAATTTCACTGGATTACGCATTATGTATGCAAAACTACAGCCCGTGTGTAAAACCGCATCGCATTTCAATAAAATAACTTAAGAGAACCGGTACAAAACGGATGCTGTGGAGTGGAGTGGAGGATGCGGAGTGGAGGATGCGGAGTGGAGGATGCGGAGTGCCTGCCACAGGATATAATCTGGGGTCTCACGGTCACAAGCGGGTCTAATTGGAAGCGGAAGGAACAAAACAAAAGCCTCATTGAGATGACTTCGGTCAGTCAGTATGGAGAAGCTCTGATAGTTTCGAACTCCATCACGCTAAACTACATTTACTTTCAGAGTTTTTGCCTGAAAACTACTGAGTGGTTCGAGATACCTAAGCTTAGGTTTGAACCATGGACTATCTATCATCTAATAAGCCAACATACTATTAACTACTAGGCTACAGTAATTTCAATATCACGACTAAGCGTGGAGGATTATTCTTCTGAAAGCTACTCCCTTGGTCAGTACAGGGACTGCGTTCACCCGGGGCATCACAACGGGCCGCTATGCGTGCTCAAGTGAGATTTGTGAAATCAGAGCTACCACTCAGACCTAACCTAACCTACTCTGTTGATTGTAGAATGCCTACCCGTGGATTAAATGAATGAAACTGTTAAGGCTTTAGAAACTATCTCGGACAACTTTCTCGTTTGAGAGTGGATTCACCGTTCGGATCTATTGTTCTTCGGATGTTTTTACTGCTCGGCAGAAAGAAAAGTGATAATATCATAAGGAAATCAATACGGTTCAAGAAACCGCGGCTCAACCGATGCATGATATTCCATGAATAAGGAAAAAAAACTTAACTTAATTGATTTTGTAATTGGGGAGCTATTTCTCATTGTTGGCCTCTGTAGTTGTAGTGGGTACCGGGTTATTAGATTGGATATCCAAACCTAAGCTCTAAAATTTTATTAAAATGTGTAAAAAATTTGTCTTTCGACGATGTACTATCAGCAGTATTCCGACAAGGGTTCTGAAAGTTAATCTCTGCTTTGGAAAAGATTCTCAAATCTATTTACCGGACCTAAAACTAAACTGTAAGTAGGTAGTGTGTTGGCTTATTAGATGTAAAGCCAGGGTTCGAGACATCAAAACAAAATATAAAAAGTATTTCTTCGGCGACTTCCTCTCAGCAGATTTCTGGCAAAAACTCTGAAAGCAAATAAAAATTACCATGAAAAGTTTCTCAAAAATCTGTCGTTCGGAATTGACTTTAAACTGCAGCGTCCGGCCACTCTTGATAAAATTAACACATTCATTCATTCATCATTGATGAAATGAGAACGAAATTAGGTTCTGATCTTATAAGTAAAGTCTTGGAATAGCCAATAACGTACGAACCGTATGTTAAAATTCATCTTATTGATGATTAAAATTGAAAGAACAAATATTTCAACGCTTAAATACTTTATTTATTTCATGTATTGAGTGAGAAAAGCCGTTAATGGAGGCTTCAATGTAAAATGGCTGTGATTTTTTCACGCCATTCAAGGAGGTTGAGTGGTTACGAAATGTTATAAATATCACAGAAGCATATCATCAATGCAGCTATCAACACCATTGTTGTCATCAAAATCTTCTTCATCATGCCTTGCCATCGAAAGTGGAGTTTATGGATATGAGCAATTGCAAGCGAAAATACAGGGTGTTACGACAACTTAATACATTTCAAATAAAAACGGAAATATTTAAACCGAGAGCAGCAACTTTTTCAAAGCTTTTGGAAAAATAAAAAGAAATCGGATTTGATTTTACTTCATTCAGATGGCCACACCCTGTAGAGGTCCTCTAACATAACATAAATGTGGCTGTGTTACTGGAAAAGAATAAAAACATACGGAACATAAAAAATTCATGTGCCACTTTTTACCAACAATCAACACAATTAAACACACACACACACACCCGCATGCATGCATTTATTTACCCACTCGTTTACTCTCTCACCCACTCTACTTTTGAGTGTAAGTGACAATTTAAAGTGCAACATAAAAGCGACACACAAAAAAAACTCACGCGAAATGGAATTTTTTTTTCGTCTCTTGAATGTGAATCCGAATGCGAATGAACGAACGCATGAACAAGACATGAATGGTGAAATGTGTAACAGCAACAGCACAACAATAGCAACAACTACTACCATTGCAACTGGTTAAAGAAGAAGGACTTGAAAAGGACTGACTGTTTATGTTGCCATCCATTCAAGTAATGAGAGGAGGACGCACTTCCAAAGCAGCAGTCACCCCAGCTGCACTCGAAATGACAATAATTGTTGCTGGCGATGACATTAAACGACATAGAGAGTCTGAAATAATTGTTTAAAATGAATTTAAGAAAATGAACGAAAATTATGGGGAAAAGCCCCCTTCCCCCAACAAGAAAAGAAAAAACGAATGGTCAGTTGGAAAGCCTACGGAGAAGCCTACAGTAATAATAAAAAAAAAGACACAAAAACCATTCAGTAGGCAAAACACAATTGGAGAATGAAAACGTCACTTAAAATTGATCCAAAGTCTATAACCTGGTCGACCAGGCCATCAAGACGCAACCAATCACCTTCTTGTATATTGTTAAGGCAACCTTCGTTAGCCTAATAAGGAATAGCTCTTATGGCTCCAGGCCTGCCTGCAAGAGTGATAAGAATAAAGCATTTCTGCCAAGGTTACAAAGAACTACTTTTGATCCAATGAAAGTTCTTAGTCATGGCGGCATCAATTCTACAACCACCTTCATCTTGTTGGCCTTGCATGCGCAGGCAACATTATTTTCATTGAGCGCTCTAAATGAGCTGTCACTGTTGTGTTGAGTGAGTGTTATAGAACGTTAGATTGCCATTGAGCGCTCTAATTGAGCTGTCACTGCTGTGTTGGGTGTTATAAAGGGTGCTTTTTATAGAGGTATAGAACTTTAAGTTGGCATTACTTTTCAAGATGGCGTCCGATTTAACAGCTTGCAAGTGATTTATTCTCAGTTTGGTTTGGCAATTCATCATGAATAGACTCACGCCTGAACAACGCTTGCAAATAGCGCAATTTTATTTCGAAAATAATGGTGGTTCTGTGCGGAAAACGTATCGCGCACTACGTCCATTTTATCGTCGACAAAATCGTCCATCAGAGCAGTTAATTCGATTAACCATGGAACGTTTTCGCACCACGTTTACTCTTATTGATAACTCGCATCCCCAGAGATGCTGTACGGTGCGTACAGAAGAAGCTATTGCTGCTGTAGAGCGTAGCATTGAGGAAGACCCGAATGAGTCCACCCGCCATCGAGCACAGGAATTGGATACACTTTATGAAAGATTTTGCGGAAGGATCTTGGTTTGCGTGCTTACAAAATCCAACTCGTGCAAGATTTGAAGCCAAACGATCATCAAGTAAGGCGTAGATTCGTCGAATGGGCCCAAAACGAGATTACCGTTGTTCCCGATTTTCATAAGCGAATTTTGTTTAGCGATGAAGTGCACTTCTGGTTGAAAGGCTACGTCAACAAACAATTTGGAGTGAAGGTAATCCTCAAGTGTATGTGGAAACACCGCTACATCCAGAAAAACTGACTGTTTGGTGCGCTGTATGGGCTGGTGGAATCATTGGTCCGTACTTTTTCAAAAACGATGGTGGCCAGAACGTTACAGTCAATGGTGATCGGTATAGAGCCATGATTACTAACTTTTTCATTCCTAAATTGAATAACCATGATGTCCAGGAGATGTGGTTTCAACAAGACGGCGCAACATGTCACACAGCTCGTGCCACAATAGATTTATTGAAAGACACGTTTGGTGACCGCCTAATTTCACGCTTTGGACCTGTGAATTGGCCTCCAAGATCTTGTGATTTAACACCGCTAGGCTACTTCCTGTGGGGCTATGTAAAGTCATTGGTCTATGCGGTAAAGCCACAAACGCTTGACCATTTGGAAGACAACATTCGCCGTATTATTGCCGATATACGGCCACAAATGTTGGAAGGAGTCATCGAAAATTGGACGTCCAGATTGGACTACATCCGCGCGTCAGCCGTGGCGGTCATATGCCAGAAATCATATTTAAAATGTAATGCCACAAGATTATCTTTCGGATAAATAAAATTCATGTCAATCGAATAATCCATTGTTGTTTTATTGCAACTTAAAGTTCTATACCTCTATAAAAAACACCCTTTAGAACGTTAGATTGTCACGACGGGTCTGACTATAATGAGAACAAAATCCCATGCTACAACATACAACATCCAAGGCATTAAGAAATTTATTTACTTTGGGGCCGCCGTTATCAGCGAAATCTGGAGATCAGTCGTATAATCAGATGCTATCGTAATTGTAATGCTACCATTCTTTTTGTGCTTCTCAAGGAAAGTGTTACACCCCGATTTGCTTTGAGAATGTTCAAGAGGATAATTCTAAGCCATAGTTTCTCACTGATGTGGACTTTATGGATCGATCATGTCGTTCAGGGACATCGATAAGGCGAAAATCAAACGATGTTTATATAGAGGATGACGTTTACCGTGTTACAATAATTAAATTCATGACTTTAGTCGATACTGTTTGAATTTCAGCATTCAAAGGGCATTTCCTCACCACATATTATCATCGGAAATGAGACGTTATTGTCACAAACTGAGTAAAAAAAACCATTATGAGCTAAAAAGAGATTTCCAGGATCAATCAACATCGAATCGATCAATTATATGGGAAAGAAATAGTTGATCAATTTGCATCCGCAAAGTCCAATCGTTCACTAGGTGCCAACCTAGCTATACACTGCACGATGGATTAAAAAAATAACTACTCAACAGCCATAAACCACTCCTAAACGATTTTGAGATTGTTATCAACTTACACAGCCTTCGTGCAGCCCTTGCGCTGACCAACTTCCCTCTGCTTTGATCGGAGGAACTTGGTCAGTACAGAGGCTGCGTTCAATTGCGGCATCACAACGGGCCGCTATGCGTGCTCAAGTGAGCTTTGTTTTTGGCAAATTAAATCTACCACGCTAACCTATCCTAATCTAATCTATACAGCCTTCAAACACCCCACATAAGCCATATTACTTAATATATTAGAGAGAGGTACCGGGTGCCTTTCTCTGTTAACTGTAAAAGCTAGACAATAACACAGGGAGTGAGTAAAATTCTCATTCCCTTTTACGACACTACTTCTCCAAGCAACCGCTCAACTAGAGAGTTAGTTATCTATCGTCTTTAGCACAAGCCGGCCTTGTAAAATCATCTGACCATAAAAGATGATCTCTTGCAATCTTAAAATGGCAGTAAAGTACAGAAAGATTGCCAGGCCCATCTCTTCCCTGTACCAATGTTTACAACGATCGATCACTCACTATCAGTTTAAAGTGAAAAGAAACTGAAACCAGTCATATGAAAACTATCCATGAGTGACTGCTTCAGTGGCTATAAGCGACTAGGTTTTCCAACACTGCGAGCTTAAGTAAGCATTTGTCCAAGCAAAGGGCCAATTCGGAATATTTCATTAAGAGATGTCTGATTTCGTGTAAAAATCTTTCAATGCTTTTTTACCGTTGTTTGATTACCAATTAAATCCGAACATACTATCACGGCTTAATATTAATTTTTCCCAGAAATAGTTTTTAGACTTTTTCTCCAGCTAAAAGCTGGCAACTCTATCTTTGTAGAACCACCTATAAGTAGACCAAACTTAACTAGAAAATTATATAATGAAACTAAACTGAAGCAAGGAAATAATAAAAAGATAGGTAGGGTGGATACTGTATGGCAGAGATATTTTCCTAAAAGTTAGGATGTTTTCTTGGTAATACCTTAGCCTATTCACAGATATGTTTGAGTGAGCCTATTGAATAGGAATCTATGCCCGTAAAAAAAAACATTAAAGTACGAGGGAATTAGAAGGTATAACACACAGACTGATTGAATTGTACAAAGTTCTGCTGTAATAACTAACCAAACAACATGGATTTTTTGACATAACAATTTTGAAAATTCTCTAGAAGATGGAATGGTAGTGGGTTGGATAGCTGTACATACAGTATATATGCAAATATAGGGTATAGAGGGTGCTCTTTCCAACCGTGGTAGTGGGATAGCTGTACTAATTTTGAGAGTTGAGATCTTCAATTTTGAAAAAATCGATTTTTGGCCGAAAATATTTGAAAATTCTCTAGAAGATCAGTGGCCATTTTGGAACATATAAGAAATAGTACAGCATACAGACTATATGCACCATACAGACTATATGCAAATGATAGTCCAAAGGATGCTCTTTCCAACCGTGGTAGTGGGATAGCTGTGCTTATTTTGAGAGTTGAGATAGCTGGAATAGTTCCGTCCTCCATCCCCACCAATTACCCTTTAGATTTCAACACTTTTGTTCACTAATAATAATGATCGTACCTAACATACATAATTGGTCGGTCATTACAACCCTTCAGTCAGGATTACGACCTAGTTTCTCACACCACTTATGTTTTGTGTGTTAATTTTATACATGAGTGGCGGGACCTACAGTTTAAAGTCGACTCCGAACGACAGATTTTTGAGAAACTTTTTCATGACAATTTAATTTACTCTCAAAGTTTTTGCCAGAAATCTGCTGAGAGGAAGTCGCCGAAGAAACACTTTTTGTATTTTGTTTTGATGTCTGGCCTGGGGCTCGAACCCTGGCTTTACATCTAATAAGCCAACACACTACATACTAGACTACGGCGACTTGTTATATCAATACTCTGCAATAATTGCAAAGTAGTAGATTAACCCACTATTGCCACTGTTAACTGTTTAACAGTGGTCTGTTAATAGCAGTTTAGCCTGTTAGAGACAAGATGTGACCCTGCTAAAAGTGTGAGTTAGCGTCTTTGGTTTTTAAATTCGAATTCCACAATTTTGTTTGTTGTTTTTGTCTACTCTTTAAGAGTAAGTTTGGTTTTATTTTTTCATTTCTTATCACTTTCAACGAATTCCTTTAACAAATCCAAGCCATGCCACCAAGCGTTTAAACTGAGAATTTACTTGCGCAACAAGTAAGAAGCAGCATAAGGATAGGCCGAGTAGGCAGCAGTGTAGGGAGCAGCGGCAACATAAGGAGCGGCATAAGGATAAGCAGAGTAGGCAGAGTAAGCAGCAGCATAAGGAGCAGTATAGGCAGCAGTGTAGGGAGCAGCCACCAAGGGAGAAGAGTAGGCCAAAGGAGCTACAACAGCGGGTTTAGGAGCAGCAGAAGCCATGGCAATAACAGCCATCAAACACAAAGCGAACTGAATAAAGGAGAAGGATTATTAGGAAAAACAAAAATCCATTCAAACTTAATTAAACAAGACTTACGAATTTGAACATTTTGATTTTGGTTTTTTGGGGTTTTGGTTTAACAGAACTTATTGGACTGATAGTTTGGCTTGATGTTCTGCAGTGTTTTTATATATGGTCTGTGGGGTAGCACTGCACTGTCATTGTGGTTATTAACATGTTAATATTATTCTTGTCTTACCGGTATTGTGTGTGTTTGCCTCAAAAGTATTTTAAGCCAAGCACGTCTTAAAGCTTAAGGCCGTTCATTGCTTTTAATAGAGTGTGCTATGGTTACTAACGATTTCCTTTTTTGCATGTTTTATTTCCCTTGTTGCCCTGTCTTTGTCTCTGTGTTTTGTTGGTCTTTAAGAATTCTTTTGTGGAATTTTTGTTTACATTCTGGCAAAATTATTTAAAATGTTTGAAATGTAGCCAATAATTGTTTCAATTCTTTGATTATTTCTTTTAAATTTTTTCTGGTTTTTTTTTTATTATTAAAAACAATCTGATTTAAAGTAACCTTAACTTATAAAACTCAAAACGTGCTTAGGCTTTATAAACACAATTAAGGTCGTGTTTTTTAATACTATAAATAGCTCATCATTTTTGCAAAACGTTAACAGTTCTCCAGTACAACTTTCAACAAACCCCTCTCAAACAAAATGTTCAAATTCGTAAGTTTTCATTCAAATCGCTTTGAAAGAATCGCAAAAATTTTATTAAAAAATATTTTTCTTTCCTTTTCCAGTTCGCTTTGTGTTTAATGGCCATCGTTGCCTTGGCTGCTGCTGCCGCTAAACCCGGTATTGTAGCTCCTTTGGCCTACTCTTCTCCCTTGGTGGCTGCTCCCTACACTGCTGCCTATACTGCCCCATATGCTGCTGCTTACTCTGCCTACTCTGCTTATCCTTATGCCTCTCCCTATGTTGCCGCTGCTCCCTATACCGCTGCCTACTCTGCCTATCCTTATGCTGCTTCTTACTTGTTGCGCAAGTAAATTCCCAGTTTAAACGCTTAAAACATGGCTTGGATTTGTTAAAGGATTTCGTTGAAAGTGATAAGAAATGAAAAAATAAAACCAAATTTACTCTTAAAGAGAGTAGAAATTAAAAACTGAAACAAAATACTAATTTTAATTTAAACAGCTGGACAGACTAATAATTTCCACATATGAAGGAAGGCCTATTTGGAAAATTATGAAATTTTTTCTTAGAATTGTATTCATGACTTGATTTAAATTCGTTGACTTTCGTTAAGATTTCTAATTTCTCGCATTAATATTGCAATCTAATTTTCTTTTCGAGGCCTATTTACAGTTTCTAAAGGGTGTTTTTTTATAGAGGTATAGAACGTTAAGTTGGCATTACTTTTCAAGATGGCGACCGATTTAACAGCTGTCAAGTGATTTATTCTCAGTTTGGTTTGGCAATTCATCACGAATAGACTCACGCCTGAACAACGCTTGCAAATAGTGCAATTTTATTTCGAAAATAATGGTTCTGTGCGGAAAACGTATCGCGCACTACGTCCATTTTATCGTCGGCAAAATCGTCCATCAGAGCAGTTAATTCGATTAACCATGGAACGTTTTCGCACCACGTTTACTCTTATTGATAACTCGCATCCCCAGTGTATGTGGAAACACCGTTACATCCAGAAAAGCTGACTGTTTGGTGCGCTTTATGGGCTGGTGGAATCATTGGTCCGTACTTTTTCAAAAACGATGGTGGCCAGAACGTTACAGTCAATGGTGATCGGTATAGAGCCATGATTACCAACTTTTTCATTCCTGAATTGAATAACCATGATGTCCAGGAGATGTGGTTTCAACAAGACGGCGCAACATGTCACACAGCTCGTGCCACAATAGATTTATTGAAAGACACGTTTGGTGACCGCCTAATTTCACGTTTTGCAACTGTGATTTGGCCTCCAAGATCTTGTGATTTAACACCGCTAGACTACTTTCTGTGGGGCTATGTACAGTCATTGGTCTATGCGGTAAAGCCACAAACGCTTGACCATTTGGAAGACAACATTCGCCGTATTATTGCCGATATACGGCCACAAATGTTGGAAAAAGTCATCGAAAATTGGACGTCCAGATTGGACTACATCCGCGCCAGCCGTGGCGGTCATATGCCAGAAATCATATTTAAAATGTAATGCCACAAGATTATCTTTCGGATAAATAAAATTCATGTCAATCGAATAATACATCGTTGTTTTATTGCAACTTAAAGTTCTATACCTCTATAAAAAACACCCTTTAGATTTGGTTAAACCATTCGATGTAAAAACCGGATCTGCAAATCCTCTTGACACCCAACACTATCATGTCTTTCCTGCTGCAACAACACCCATCAGATCAGCCAACAGTGTGGCAAGTGGCAATGAATTAATGGTATCGTCTAGGCAACAATAATTGATGCTATCCGCCTGATCTAGTGAACTCAAAAAGTTTGCAGTTCCCTGGCGAAGGTAATAAATAAAATCACAAGAATGCGCAGAATATTCAACAAGCCCTGTCACTGTCTAATCATATTCAGGTTGAAATGAACTCATAGAGCTTAACGACGATCACAGACGCCAAGTGTTAGTTAAGCTAACCCGAGGAAACATGGGAATCTTTAACTGCTTAGTGGCAGATGAATTGGTTAATTTTGTATCTTCTCCTCCAATAAAGGCTGTGATGGGGCTAGAAAAAAGTACAATTTCTGTATTACGATCCAGGCATGTGATATATTTTGATCATAAAGAGGTTAGATCTACAGTGGTGGCCTTATAATTAGAAACGACTTAGCAACATGCATGTTTGTTAATTTGTTTTGCAGTTTCACTGTTTACCTGGGATCAAAGGCTTTGTTTGGAGGACGTCTTACATATGTTTTTCCATCAGATTGGGACAAATTAAACTTAGATTCGTCACTCCAGAGAACTCTGTTCCAGAAAAATCGTTTCTTATTATAAGGCCACCACTGTACGTCATTATAGCAGATATAAATTCTCTGGCGCATCTAGCATACGTCAACATTAGTAGCATGTGATCTATCACAGTTCAAAGAGATGAGTAAGGGACGCCTATGTGCTTAGTGACCACGTTGGCAGCTTAATTAGCCTGAGAGAAACCAAGTTTCTCTCAATGCCCTATTGAGGATGATTCACTAACGCCAGGGTTATATTAGAATATCTCGCTATTTCATTAAAAAATTTGCGGGCTCTTCTAAACGGGACGTATTAACCACCTTCGAGGACTTTTAGAGCTGCTTGGTCATCTGTAAGAATCCGCACTTTTCTACCATATACACGGTAAAACTCTGAATAAGTGTTGAAAAGACTTTAGATTACGGCCTGAAATGCACTTTCCTTTCATTTATCGGTTGTGGTGATTAAACTTCTTATCTATTCCCCTAACACCAATTAAGATCCCGCCTTAAAGATCCAATCAGACCTCGACTTTTTTTTTAGAATGTGTCCATCGGGACAGGAATTATCATAGACCTGCATGGAAAACCTGTTTCCGAAATAAAGAACCAGTTACCAGTAGCCTCTCTATATTATTAGAATATCAAGTGCACACTGCTGGAATAGAGTAGTTGACTGTATGTCCTACCAGACCACATCGCCGATTCACGAAGTCTAAAGTCTTAATTTTAATTACTTTTGCGGCCAACAGATATTCAGTTTAGGGTTACCTTTAGTATCTTGGTTTGGGGATGTTCGGACTTTGTCCAATTAATAGCCCTCTAAAGATACTCCATGTATATACACACAGTTACAAAAGTATACATACGGTTAACAAATTTCAAAAATTTTTTAACCAATCCGTTTTCGTTGAAAATCTTTATAGTTTCCTTGATGTTAAGACGGTCTTTTGCATTGGTTAAAAAATTTCTGAAATTGAACTGAATTGTGGCCCTGCACAGGCCCACAAAAGTATACATCCAATTAACAAATTTGACAAATTTCTGAACCAATGCAAAATCCTGTCTTAAAATCGAGAAAAGTTGTCAGACAATTATAAAGATTTTCAACGAGAACGGATTGGTTAAAAAATTTCTGAAATTTGTTAACCGTATGTATACTTTTGTGGCTGAGTGTATGTATATGTATGAGCCATACAGCTATGTCAAAGGACCACAATAAGCATCTGTATTTTACTCACTATGTAATACGGATTACATATGCGAACAAGTATAAGCGAATCATCTTAGGATTTTGTGCAATACATATCGAATAATAGCACTCTCAAGAAGCGGTCCTTAAGCTAAACTTCAATTTGAAAGTATAAGCCGGACAACCATATCTAAAAGCCACAATGAGCCTATGACTCGTAAACCACATAAAAGTTAAACTCCACAGAGCCATAACGATCGTTCATGGTTCAGATTCCAATAATACTTTGATGATAGTTGCCCAAAGAACCAAGCAAAGCAATAAAGCATTTAATATTAAAACTTTACCAAGGGAGACCAGCTTTCTCAAGGAACGGACCAGCAAACTAGTGGTCCATATATAGGAATTGGCGAGACTACTGCACCCAACAGCAAACAACTATAAACGGGGTTTTAAAGCCCATGCAAAATCTAATTCCTTTGCACATGCACAGATAGCACACAAGACCTTGAATAACTGGCGTTGAATATGTGGATACCATGCCACTTCGTAGTGTCGAATGGGAGCTGAGTATTTGGTTTTGTCAAGCAGTTTTATCTTGACTCTATTCAAACTAGGTAGTGGAAATTCATTTCACAGATGAAAAGTATAAGTTATACCGGTGCTAAGAAGTATTAACAAGTATTTGCGTTTGTTAGTAAGAGGCCTATTTATGGAATTATAGGCTGATATAAATATTGAAAATGTTCTCCTTCAATAGGCCAACATTTTTACATGAAACTTTTCAAGAAATATAAAAGACGGGGATATTTTTAATCACAAATAACTTTGTAAATAAGCCTTCCATGGTAAGAAAGGCAATGAAAAAAATTTGATAAAAATTTGTACAACAAAATCATAAAAATTATTTGGGCAATTCACACGACTTCGTATCGTGTATGTTGTATTGAGTACACTTGGTTGTTTGTGAATGCTCAATGCTATGCTGTAGTGTGTATGTCGTATTCTTCTTCATAATTTTTGGCATTCAAACAATTTGATAGCACGAAACCAACAAAACTTATTAAACTTATTAAAAACAAATGAAAATATATACACATTTTTTCATTCACACAATTTGATAGCACGAAACCAATACATTTAAAAACATATGAAAAAAATGTGTATAAGTGTATCGGATTTTTACATGAAAATTATCAACAACAAGCATACACTGTTGTATAGTCGTCCAACAATACAATGAATACAACGATACAACGGCTTGTGTGAATTGACCAATTGTTAATGCGTAAGCACTATGAGGAGATCTGTCGTAAGAATACAAAAAAAATTAAGAGGAAAATAAGGTTTGCATTCCGCAATAGGCCCTCTCAAGTGAAATCTGTTGATTTCCCCAGTTATTCAAATTAAAAGTCATTCTTGCTTTCAATTTTTAATTTCTACTCTTTAAGAGAAAATTTGTTTTTATTTTTTCATTTCTTATCACTTTCAACGAAATCCTTTAACAAATCCAAGCCATGCCACCAAGCCTTTAAGCTGGGAATTTACTTGCGTAACAAGTAAGAAGCAGCATAAGGATAGGCGGAGTAGGCAGCGGTATAGGGAGCAGCGGCAACATAGGGAGAGGCATAAGGATAAGCAGAGTAGGCAGAGTAAGCAGCAGCATAAGGAGCAGTGTAGGCAGCAGTGTAAGGAGCAGCTACAACGGGAGCAGAGTAAGCCAAAGGAGCTACAATACCGGGTTTAGCGGCAGCAGAAGCCAAGGCAATAACAGCCATCAAGCACAAAGCGAACTAAAAAAAAGCAGGATAATTAGGTTTAAAAATTCGTTTTGAAATAACTTTTGGAATTAAAATTCTCAAATAATTTTGAAAATCAATTTTTTTTTATTTTTTATGAAACAAAACTTACGAATTTGAACATGTTGAATTTGATTGTGGTTTCGGTTACTAGTTTAACAAAACTTATTGAACTGATAATATTTCTTTGGCATTTCTATGTATTTATACAAAATTACAGCCTTATGTCGGAGACTATACATTATAAATTTGCATATTAAAGGCAAACAATTACTGGCTTCACCTCACCGTATGTGGAAGGTCAGTAAGCATGCTCATCATAAGCAAACGTTAATTGAATTGTTATGATTTTGTTTTCCATATGTTGTTATAAAATTGACAGTTTAGTTGCAATTTATTTGAAATAAATTACTGAAGAGTTTAAAAAATTGACTTCCGAATGGTTTATTGCTTATTTGTTGACATTAACTCATATATTGGGCTATAAAACTGGGTTAAACACGAGAATATTAAACGAAAAAAATATAAAAACAACATCATGTTCAAAGGCCGATGACTTGACCCAACATAGACAACTTCAAAGTGTTCAAATATTTTACTCATCTTTTAAACAAATTTAAACATTTTACTCATGCAATTATTCTTCGTAGAAATGTAACATGAAATGCTTGCTTTCAGTCATATTTGTATTGGAAACGATCGATTCCATGGCAAACAAATTGCGTGTGTTTCTGATGATAACTATTGAATTCCAAAAGAATTTACATCCACGTTTAAAGTATTTAAAAAGAACTTAGAAATCACAAGCTAGAATTTTTATAAAAGATCTGCAAACAAATGAACAACTTTTCTTAACTGGATTGGCTCTATTAAACTGTCTTTCAAACCAAACACTCCTTTTTTAATAGGAGTCTTGTTTTTTTTAATCATCTGGAAGAAGGGAAGCTTTAGATGTATTCACACAATTTATGAGCTTTCATTTTCAAAATATATTTTCATTTTTGTTCACGCAGGAAGGGGGAAGTAACCGTTTTAAAAATGCAAACAAATGAAAAACATATTTTAGTTTTTTTAAATCAAAGCATACGTGAAAGTTATTGTATTTCTCTTGCATTCATTACCAGTTGTGCTGGTAAAACCTACAAACACTGAAGACGACCTTCTTTATTAAAATGAAATTAAAAATTTCAAGCAGGTACTACTCCCACAACGAACTTATCAATTTCGTTAGTATAAATACTTAGAAATCTTTAGAAAACAATATCAGTTTAATAAGTTCTGTTAAACCAAACAACCAAACCAAAATCAATATCAACATGTTCAAATTCGTAAGTTTTTTCCTTCCTAAAAAATAAAAAATAAAAAAAAATTAAATGTTTTCAAAATTATTTGAAAATTTTACTTTCAAAATGTATTTCAAAACAAATTTGTAATCTTAATTTTCCATTGTTTTTTGTAGTTCGCTTTGTGCTTGATGGCCATCGTTGCCTTGGCTTCTGCTGCTGCTAAACCCGCTGTTGTAGCTCCTTTGGCTTACTCTGCTCCCGTAGTAGCTGCTCCCTACACTGCTGCATACACTGCCCCATATGCTGCTGCTTACTCTGCCTACTCTGCTTATCCTTATGCTGCTCCCTATGTTGCCGCTGCTCCCTATACCGCTGCCTACTCTGCCTATCCTTATGCTGCTTCTTACTTGTTGCGCAAGTAAATTCCCAGCTCAAAAGCTTGACATGGTTTGGATTTGTTAAAGGATTTCAAGGAAAAATGATAAGAAATGAAAAAATAAAAACAAATTTACTCTTAATGAGTAGAAATTAAAAATTAATTAAAACGACTTTTAATTTTAATAGCCTAACAGGTCCTATTTAACAAGGTACACAGAAGTTATTTACAATGCCATACAAAACTTGGTTGCAATTGTATTTTCGATAATTTTAGGGCACATTTCTAATACCTATTGATTACATTAGACATTATATTGTTTAAAAGGTAACACTTTAAGCTTTACTTTGTTAGAAGGACCTGGTTAAAATCACATTAATCCGTGAAAAGTTATCAGCGTTTAAAAAAATGTATTTTCTTTATTTCTCTTCTTCCTTCTTTATAAAAGACTGTTCAGTTTTAAGTTTTAAAATAAATACATAGAAATCAATGAAATCCACATAAAGCTAAGCTTACAATGAAACTTTTATTTCCTTATTATGTTAGGATGACTAGATCTTGCTATTACATATGGAATACAAGACAAAGTAATATAAAATATTGCATCTGGATAAGGGCTGCAGCGGGTAGACCCGATCCTTTTGAAGTAGTTTTCGAACACCTTTTCACTCATTTCGGACAGTATCCTCACAATAGTTTGATGAATGTAGGTTTTAAGTACTCTTTAGAGGAATATCCGGGCCCTTTCCCAGAAATTTTTTTTTTTTTTATATCAAAACGCCATAAAGTCAAAATCGTGTGAGTTGTGTAAAACCACACCCCGTCCACTTCCTAATCTTCAATTACAGATCAAAGAACGTTGGCTATTACATGGCCATAGCGCTTTAAATTAACGGTAACGAGACAATTTACGAGACAATGAAGGTCTCCAATAACAGCTATGGATTGAAACTAATAAAGGTAATCAAGTGTGTCGTATGAAATTGGAAGACAATTGTCCATTATGAACTTCAACAACCTTGATTACTTACAACCATATAATCAGGTCTACAATACTAATAAGTCTACATACTGCCTACTAGGCTGCGACAACTTCTACAGCCTAATCAAATGATTGATTCGGACCTCAAGTAAATCCGATTGATTTTTATAAACCTCGACCGCCATATTGGATCCGCCATTTTGAATTTTTTAAATCTGAATGAAGATCTGTAATCAGCGACCCCAAAAACCCCTGAGTAACAATTTTCAAGTAAATCTGATTAATTTTTAAGGACCTCCGTAATGTGTTTCTTTTTCTCTTGCACCCCTTTGACATAAACCCAGCCCCTACTTTGGGCTCATTTTAAAGAGCAAAAATCAATTGTCAATTTCTGACGATAGTGATGGTTCTACCAAGTCAGTGTTTAGCCCTACAATTTTTCAAAAATGGCCAACCCCCCTTTTTCATCTCCTGACGTGATGGAAATTGTTTGAACCCAGATTCGTGTTCAACGCGCAAAATGTCTTCGGAAACACCTGGAGCCATCTTATTTGCACAAAAAAAGTCCAAATTTTCAGGGCTTTGTTATGTATGTATGTATGTATGATGTTGAGTTCGTTCCTATCGTGATAAAGCCAGGCCATAAAATTTTTGTTGACATGGCAGAAAATAAGAGAAATAGGCGGCAAAGTTTTGATGTCACCACCAGAACTGAACCCTAGTTTCTGTAGGTTATGTTTTTGTTTTTTCGAACTGTTCCGCACTCTCTTACAAGATCAATTTCGTAGACTCTTGTAAAACATAAATCGCTAGCTCTATCGATTTCTAAACCTAGTAGATTTTCACTGACAGAGTAATGGCTTCAAACCAAAAATAACAGAATGTTATGTAACTAGAAGGCCCTTACTTAGCTTAATAAAGTTTAATTTTTGGCCAAATTTCTAATTGAACTTTTTCGAAAACCCGTGTATTTCTCAATGGAAATTATTTGCATTCTAAGATTTTTTTTACGAGACCTTCAACACATCAAAAGGAAACATATTTTTTGTTTAAACTTCAAAGAATGGTTGAAAAATCTGTGGCACTTAATTTTTACAGAAACGTTCTTTAATTTTGAACAAAGTGCTCTCATTCGGTCTGTTATTGGTAACAAGTTCACATGAAATAATAAAAACTGTCTATGTTTATATGTGAGAATACTGAGCATAATAAATCCAGACATAGGGCGCTCTAATTTTAAACTATTAATCTGATGAGATATAAAATTCAATCGTTTTAATTTTTTAAATTTCTACTTTGTTTAAGAGTAAATTTGGTTTTATTTTTTCATTTCATATCACTTTTCTAAAATCCTTTTACAAATCCAAACTGTATCAAGCTTTTGAGCTGGGAATTTACTTGCGCAACAAGTAAGAAGCAGCATAAGGATAGGCAGAGTAGGCAGCGGTATAGGGAGCAGCGGCAACATAAGGAGCGGCATAAGGATAAGCAGAGTAGGCAGAGTAAGCAGCAGCATATGGGGCAGTATAGGCAGCAGTGTAGGGGGCAGCTACAACGGGAGCAGAGTAGGCCAAAGGAGCTACAATACCGGGTTTAGCGGCAGCAGAAGCCAAGGCAACGATGGCCATCAAGCACAAAGCGAACTACAGAAGAAACAGTGGAAAATTAAGATTAAAAATTTGTTTTTTTTTTTTTTTGAAGTAAAATTCCCAAATAATTTTGAAAACATTTTTTTTATATTTTTTAGGAAACAAAACTTACGAATTTGAACATGTTGATATTGATTTTGGTTTGGTTGTTTGGTTTAACAGAATTTATTAAACTGATATTGTTTTCTTAATATTTCTAAGTATTTATACTAACGAAACTGCTAAGTTCGTTGGGGGAGTAGTACCTGCTTGAAATTTTTAATTTCATTTTAATGGGGAAGGTCGTCTTCAATGTTTGTAGGTTTTACCAGCACAACTGGTAATGAATGCAAGAGAAATACAATAATTTTCACGTATGCTTTGATTTTATTTGATTTGAATTGTTAAAAGAGTTACTTCCCCCTTTCTGCGTAAACAAAAATGAAAATATATTGAAAATGAAGGCTCATTAATTGTATGAATACATCTAAAGCTTCCTTTCTTTCAGATGATAAAAAAAAGACTCGTATTAAAAAAGGAGTGTTCGGTTCGAAAGACAGTTTAATAGAGACAATAATACAGTTAAGAAAATTTGTTCATTTGTTTGCAAATCTTTCACAAAGATTCTGGCTTGCAATTTCTAAGTTCTTTTTAAACACTTTAAACGTGAATGTAAATTCTTTTGGGTTTCAATGGTTATCATGAGAAACACAAGCAATTTGTTTGCCATGGAATTGATCGTTTCCAATACAAATATTACTGAAAGCAAACATTTCATGTTACATTTCTACGAAGAATTATTGCATGAGTAAAATGTTTAAATTTGTTTAAAAGATGAGTAAAATATTTGAACGCTTTTAAGTTGTCTATGTTGGGTCAAGTCATCGCCCTTTGACCATGATGTTGTTTTTATTTTTTTCGTTTAATATTCACGTGTTTAACCCAGTTTTATAGTCCAATATATGAGTGAATGTCAACAAATAAGCAATAAACCATTCGGAAGTCAATTTTTTAATACTCTTCAGTAATTTATTTCAAATAAATTGCAACTAAACTGTCAACTTTACAACAAGATTTGAAAAAAAAATCATAACAATTCAATTAACGTTTGCTTATGAGCATGTTTACTGACTGACCTTCCACATACGGTGAGGTGAAGCCAGTAATTGTTTGCCTTTAATATGGAAATTTATAATTTATAGTCGTCTTCCACATAAGGCTGTAATCTTGTATAAATACTTGGAAATGCCAAAGAAATATTATCAGTTCAATAAGTTTTGTTAAACTAGTAACCGAAATCACAATCAAAATCAACATGTTCAAATTCGTAAGTTTTGTTTCATACAAAATAAAAAAAATAGGTTTTCAAAATTATTTGAAAATTTTAATTCCAAAAGTTATTTCAAAACGAAAATTTTAAACCTAATTTTCCTGCTTTTTTTAGTTCGCTTTGTGCTTGATGGCTGTTATTGCCTTGGCTTCTGCTGCCGCTAAACCCGGTATTGTAGCTCCTTTGGCCTACTCTTCTCCCTTGGTGGCTGCACCCTACACTGCTGCCTATACTGCTCCTTATGCTGCTGCTTACTCTGCCTATTCGGCTTATCCTTATGCTGCTCCCTATGTTGCCGCTGCTCCCTATACCGCTGCCTACTCTGCCTATCCTTATTCTGCTTCTTACTTGTTGCGCAAGTAAATTCCCAGTTAAAAGGCTTGACATGGCTTGGATTTGTTAAAGGATTTCGTAAAAAGTGATAAGAAATGAAAAAATAAAATCAAATTTACTCTTAAAGAGTAGAATATATACATAAAGATTAATGAAAATGACTTTTAATTTTAAAAACTTAACAAAGAAGAGTGTTTAAATGAGATGACCTCTTCTGCCCAGATTCATACACTTTCTGCGTTGGTAGTAATGTTATGCCTTTTTCCACTAGGCATTTACTGTAGAACTTTAATGATTCAGTGCTTCTGGGAGATTGAATAATGGCAGTGATCGAACATTTGTCATTCAACAAAATTGAGGTTAGAACTTTCAGAAACATTGACTACATGGCACCTCACTATGACTCCTCACGAAAATTCGAAACAATCATAATGGATAGGAGAAAATGAACAGGAAAAATTGATAGAAATTGAATAGGATTCCACACATAGCTTAAGTCGAAGACAACAGCTATGTATAGCTGTTATAATCGCAGGGCAATACATACGAGAGAGACGTTAATATACTACTGGATGCTAGACGGTTCTGGGCCTTCTTCGTATAATGGGAATAAAACACTCGGCCTAAAGACAAAATTAGTCTGTATTGCAATGAATAAATAATACTTTCGATCGTTTCCGAAATTGTTAGTTACGAAGTAGCTAAGGGAAGGCTTCATATTAATGAAATTGGACGGGGAGCGCTTTGAGGTCTGAATCAACTTAAGCAACGCTTTTTAAGCGAATAATTGAACAGAAACCATAATAAATACTCTTTCAGGATTGCATATTCAGAGGCCGCCCGAGGTTTTCCGCGGACCAATAGATTCCAGAAGCCTTTCTTCGGAAGCCACGTAAAGCAAACATTAGCAGAATAGTTGTCATTCTATTGGGATACTTCTTTTGGAAATATCATCTCAGTAAGTGACGTATTTTGGGTTACTGCCTCTGCTGGGAAAAGGGGAAATCCACAGACGGCTCTGTGGGTGTGCATAATGGGAATAAAAACTCGGACTAAAGACAAAATTAGTCAGTATTGCAGTGAATAAATAATAGCTTCGAACGGTTTTAGATCGTCTCTCGAGCCTCTGAACAAAATTGCTCATAGATACATACATGACTATTGAAATACATTTCAGTCATTAGGTCGAACAACAATCGAAATTTCGAGTGAATTTTCTGCACTGGGAATCCAATAGAAAAGATACAAGCTTAGGATTAACAATGCGGTATCAGATTCCGTTAGCGCTGAATGGGTAACGTAACAAGTCTAATCAAAGCTAGATAAGACGTAAAAGAATCATGACTTCAAAGGAACATGCTTAGCATCGTTGTCGCAAAGAGACATTCAATTCTAGGCACTCATGCCAGATCCTTTGGTGTCTGCCATCTGGCTAATGATTTTTGCAAGAAATTTGAAACCAAGGAAAACAACTCCTTACTTATTTTGTGCCTGTATAGTTATATGTTGCAGACGAATAAAATACCCCTAAACTCCTATGGTGCAGTAGAATTCACGAAACTGTAGCCGAAATATGAAACTGAACGACTTTATTATGAGCTTCGTTTAGCTCCAGGATTAAATTATCCGATACTTTCTGGTATCGATACAGACTACACTGAGCTATCTTTTATACCTATCTCAACATGAATTATATCCCAGTACTTTAATTACTACTCCCTTGCTACTGTGTACCCATGAACACAAAACAATTTTATTCGCCTTTTATTGTTTTTAAAGATGACGGGGAACATACAGTTACCGTAAATTTACAGCATTATGTAGACATCTTAGTGTAAAACTATCCTGGCTACCACCCTTTGATAAGGTTGCACTCGAGAAGTGCAACACCAGAAACGTGCAATATGGGCACGAATTGTTGAAATTTTTGCTATGAGGGTGACTGTTTTACTTGGTTGTGATCTCAACCCTATTGACCTTTACTTATGGAGTAATCTCAAATCTCTCAAATCGCCGTTATACAGAATTCTACGGTGCTATAAATAGCATGACCATTTAAATAGGATGACCATTAGAATGGCCATTACAGAATCGTCTAGTCGAACTTTATAAAATACAATAGTCTTCAACCGTATAAAAGTGTTGCACCAGGGCAGGGCAACATCACAAATGTGCAACATGTCTTGTATACGATTAGGTGATATTTTTGCTGCGACTGCTGCTTGTGGTTCGGCTCGAAACCCTATTGATTGTTTCTTATGGAGTAATCTAGAATCTCAAGTCAGCTCCATTATACAGAATTCTACGGTGCTTTAAATAGAATGATGGCCATTACAGAATCGACTGGTCGGACTTTAAAAAATATAATAGTCTTCAACCGTATAAAAGGGTTGCACCAGGTCAGAGCAACATCACAAGCGGGCAATATGTCTTGTATACGATCAGGTGATATTTCTGCGGCGAACGCTGCTTGTGGTTCGGCTCGAAACCATATTGTTTGTTTCGTATTGAGTAATCTAAAATCTAAAGTCAGCGCCATTAAACAGAATTCTATGGTTCTTTAAATAGAATGATGGCCATTGCAGAATCGCCAAGTCGAACTTTATAAAATACAATAGTCTTCAGCCGTATAAAAGGGTTGCACCTGGTCAGAGCAACACCATAAGAGGGCAATATGTTTGGTATACTAGTCGACAATATTATCGCAATGAAGGCAACATTACTGTGGTTCGGATTGAAACCCTTTTGATTGTTTCCTATGGAGAAAACTGAAATCTAAAGACGACATTAGTATACCGAATTCTAGGGCGCTTTAAATAGAATGAGAGACATTACAGTGAAGTCACCGTAGTCTAGTAGGTGGTGTACTGGCTAATTAGACGTAAGGCCACGGTTCAAACTCCAGGTCAGGCATCTCCAACTAAACGAAATATGACAAAATATTTCTTTGACGACTTTCTCTCAGCAGATTTTTGGCAAAAACTCTGAGAGTAAATAAAATTGCCTTGAAACGGTTTCTCAAAAATCTGTTGTTCGGAGTCGACTTTAGACTGTAAGCCCTGCCACTCATGGATAAAATTAAGGCACACACAACATAAATGGTGTAAGAAGCTAGGTCGTAATACCTGACTGAAGGGTTCTAATAACCAATTATGTATGTATGTATGATAGACATTTCAGCTTTCAATGTTGGGGTCAATATTTGAAATCTTTATTTTTTTAATTTTCTTTTGTGAACCCTGTTTTGTGAAATTGAAAGTTTTGCATTTAATATTAATAAGTGTAAATAAATGCAAAGAATATTTTAATTATTTTTTAATAAAGATAAAACAAAAACTAAACAAATACTTACAATAAGTTGTAACAAATTTTAAATAATTTGCAAGAGTAACTCACCTGAAAAGATACAAAAAAAAAAATGTTTTGAAATTAATCTCTTGGCTAAAAAATAATATTTTTTGAATGAATTATAAAGAGGAAGAAAAAAATTCCTGCAATGAATTTATAAAAAATTTTAATTGACCATCTAAAACACTCTAATTGTACAACAAATAAAAAATTGTTTTCCTTTCTTCCTCCCCTTAAAGGCCTAATAACTGAATGCAAAAAAATGTTTAAAAATTCCGCAAAGGTTTCATGGTTTACATATTAAAACACTTCCTCCCCCCATAGTATGTATAACACTGAACACTGAAGACCCGAAGCAAGTGTTTGTTTTTTATTTTATTTTTTTTGCTTTAATTATGGTCATTCCTAGCCAACAATACGACATTCAATTTGAAAACAATTTTTTTAACAATAAATCACGTATGAAATCAAATGTTCATTAAAAAAGCACAAAACAATAAAAAAAAAAAATTCAAAAAATAAATAAAAATTTATAACAAATTGGTGGAAAAACAAAGCGTAATAAAATCATGAAATTAAATCAAAACGAACTCTGCTTACTGACAGTGACAACCCTCGGTGGCAGCATTTTTGGTCTATTATTTTGAATACTTTGAGCGTCGTTTTGTTGGTGTTGTTTTTTGAAAACTTCTTAAGCAATAAATTAAAAACGTAAACACTATTTCAATTTTAAATAGAAAAACAAGAAGAAGTAGGAAAAAAATTAATTAAAATTCCAAGACAGTAGTCAAAACACTAGTGCAGTTTTTTTTTAATAAAATATATAACAAAAATATTTCATTAAACAAAGTCTTAGGTAGTAACAAGCGTTGTTGGTTGATGGCTAGAAATTAAGGGCAACAAATGCAACCGACACCGATGCAAGCATGACATAACTGGTTTATATTCTCTTATGATTTACCTCTGGGTGTTCTTTAAACAAAATTTTTAAATTGTTAATTTATAATTGACTGTATCTCACCTAAATCGAAAATGGATAGGGAACTTCACAATATAATCCTTAATAAAACCGCTCGATGTTATCATCTCCAGGGATTCAGTAGAGGTAGGTTTTAAACTTGAGAATAAACTCGGCAGCAGAATTTTATTCAGAAAGGATACCCGGACTCCCAGGTAATATCCCGCAATGTCGCAGCGGAAGAAATTTCCTACTACTACTACTGCCACTCAGCTCATGTCACATTGAAAATCGATACAAACGACTTGAGGGCATGGTCATCTCAAGTGGAGACGGTTTGAGCCCATCGGGATCATGCGATTTAAAGCAATAGGCCTTTTTTTTGTGCGGTTTCCTTAAGTTGCAGATGAATGCGAATTTGCCACAAGCCATAGGTGGTCCTCAAAGAAAAAAATGTACGGCCCTTTCAAAAATGTTATTAAGGAGTTTTGCAGGAACAAGACAGGAATCTTTATATTTTAATTAACACGTGCAACACTCTTAGGATGGCTCCAACTCAGTCAGTGTATTGTGTTAACCCTAAAACTATGACTAAAGAGAGAATTCTCTCTGGAAGGCATTATGCGATCCACTGGTTAATCGATCACGAACTGAGGTGTTTTGTGTGACAGTGTTGACATTTAAATAAGGAGTAGTAAATTAAAAAAAAAAAACTGGAACAACGAACTAGTTTGGACTGTCCTATGTTTATCATAAGTAACGTAAGGCAACTATTGACAGAAAAGTGAGAGAAACCCCACTATTCGGACACTTCTATACCAGATAACATCTCAGTAGTTAACAGAATTTGGGTGAGAAGGGAAGGAAAGTGGAGGAAACTACAGGTCATATTTTGTGTAAAAGAATGCATATTTGGATGAATTAGATTAATAGCCCTTCGGCAATCTACTGGATATGATAAGTAATAATAAAATTTTACGTGAAAATTTAGAATAGAGTTTGACCTATAAACCAACCGAAACATGAGGATTGCCAAACATTATGGGTATTCAGTTTCTTCATTACGCTACTTAGCAGAGTTAAGTATCAGGAACAATGTCTATTGATTCCCATTTCAATGAAAAAATCGCTTCAATGAAAAAATTCGATTTTTGGAACCAGAGCAATACAAAAAATTTATTAATTTACTTCCGCTTTGGAAACCGACAAGGTCTACTAGGTAAAGGCCGACAAAAATAAAAAAAACAATCGTAAACAAATGTAAACAAATCCTAAGGTTGTCAAAATAATTATATACTCAGTACCTTTTTAGGTACGATGACTCATAATTTTTATATTGGGACCTTCACAACCAATTTTGTTGCCTGTAAAACTGGGCAGAGCTCAATTGTTTCAAATTATTTAAGAAACTTCCAGATAGGAAGCGAATTCTTTACAGAATTACCATGAAAACGTATTTTACATTGAAAAGTAGCAAAAAAGAAAAAAATTAATTACCAATTGGAATTGAAATTGAAATTAATTTGTAACAGAGACATATAAACCCATATTCAAACGACATACTGTCTGAGCGACCTTACGAAATAAGACGTGCTTGCCAAGAATAAATTAAAATTTTTGATGTCTTATAAGCAGGTGGTAATGTGAACAACAATTCAAATCATATCAATTCAATTTCGAATTGAATTATGCTATAAAAACCTTAAATTATTAAAGAAATATTAACAGTTTCACTTCAAAACTTTTAAACAATTAAACAAACAAAAAATGTTCAAATTCGTAAGTAACAATCGCGTGGCTTACTTAAAGGACTCTCCATTTAATTAAAAAAAATCACTCTTTCTAATCCTTAGTTCGCTTTGTGTTTAATGGCTGTCATTGCCTTGGCTTCTGCTGCTGCTAAGCCCGGTATTGTAGCACCTTTGGCTTACACTGCACCCGTGGTGACATCTCCCTATGCTGCTGCCTATACAGCCGCCTACACTGCTCCTTATGCTGCCTACTCCGCCTACTCTTCATATCCCTACACTGCACCTTATGTTGCTTCACCCTACGCAGCTGCCTACTCTGCTTATCCTTATGCTGCATCATACTTGTTGCGCAAGTAGATTTAAGACAACGCGTTAAATAATTACCCAGAAGTATTGCTTGTTTTTGTTATTCTTTTAAAAAAAAGTTGAAATTATTATGGATTTTATAAGTCTTAACATTTTTCTTATGAAATAAATTTAACCCCGAGAAAAAAGGGTTAAAAAATATCGAAGTTTGAAAAAGTTTTTTATTTTTATTGAAGCCACGTTTTGTCAAGTTTAGTTCATATTTTTCTTAAAAACGGAAAATGACAAAAGGAAACATGAGGTTGAGAAGAAATAAAAAAAACTCTGACCCCAATTTCCCACTACAAGGATTGAGACTATTCGTGACTGCTGCTTCTTAAAAAAGCAGTCTGGCAACACTGTTAACATCTCTGACAACACTGTTACGATGAGGTCGTTTCACTAATCTCATATAATTCCCACAAGTAGTTCTACGAACAGAATTTTAGAATTCTATCATTCACCGCCTAGGCCCTAAAGGCTAGGAGATGAGCCCCCTTCTGGTCATACTTAACATTAATCCAAATTTACAACCGGGAACATTTTAATCGTCAATTTTGTTGGCCTGAAATTCTGTTCGTATCGCAGAAGAATCTGTTCTACACTACAGTGAAAGCAAGCGGTGGCATATAAATTTGGCGTTAATAAACCATGAGTTCTGAACGTTAGGGGCCTCTGCACGAATATAATCAATCACCAATGCATACAACGTATGATCGAACAGCAGATGTGTTACCTCTCTCTTATGCCGGATTTCCGTCTGAAAGGCATGACAAAAGTCGTTGATTCGGAATTTCAAACGCATTCCTTCTAAAAGGCTAACCTGTCCATTAATAGAATCCTAGCACCCGATTTATATTCACCTTCAATCCATCATTTAAGATTGAGACTAACAAAGTCTTTTATCCAGCCTTTGTGAAATTCATCTAAAATAGGTAAGAGGGCATTAACATAGTTATCGTATATAACGTAGATATAACAACTGACTATCTCAGAATTCCGCACGCCTTCAGGAAATATGTCAGCAGCAATCATTCTCGTTTCTACCATCAAGCCATACCTGAAGATTGAAACCATTGAAACCGTATGTCTAAACTTATTTATATCGAAAGTTTTATAAAAAAACCTTAGTCTGCGAGATATAATTCGTAGGCAGTCTTGTCGCATATCTTCTTATTATTTATTGGCTTTGTTTCAAGTTTTCCAGCCATGCAACAAGTTCTAAAACAATAGGGTTGCCATCTTTCCTTGTCTGGGAACAATGTCCTTGTGTGAAAAAGTAAGGATATTTGGTTATTGATTCCCATTTCAAATTACAATACGGCAAATGATCAGGATATTATATTATTTAGCTATGGTAACTTGGACATAAGGTACAGAGGGCGGCACATTCCAATACAATATGGCGATCAACCACCAGTCGAGAACTTAACGCTTTTCAGGTTGACTCGAAATTAATATGTGACAGTCAGAGGAAAGTGAATCAGATAGGGGGAGATAACAGAATAAGCATTTGCTGGATCACAGCTTGCGAGGTAATTCGGGGCAATAAGAGGGCATTTCAGCTTGTCAAGATGGGAATGTGAACTTTCATGTGGAATTTGAATTCTTTGTGGAGGAAAGATAGAATGAGCCGAAGAAACTTTTTAACTTTTGATGGGTAACTATTGTGTGAGCTGAGTAAAGGCTGAGAATAGTAATCGATTCTATTACTGAGCATTGTAGAGTGGCAACGTTTACTGAAAGCCGTATGCTACCAAGATTATTTTTTATTTCTTTTATTCCTTTAAGGTACTCGGGACTGTCACAAAACATTTCCCCCTTATTTGTTTTCTTTCAAGTTTTCCTTTTATTAGCTAAGCAGGTGAAAGAAGTTGCCGTTGTCCAGTAGATAATGTGTTAGAAACGAGACCGTGGTTCAAACCCAAGCTCAATTATCGAACGAAAATTTTAAAACACAATGAAATATTAAACCAAATTTTTTTGGCGACTTCTTCTCAGCAGCCTTCAGGCAAAAACTGTGAGAGTAAATAAAATTGCCATGAAAAGTTTTTTAATAACTCTGTTGTTCGAAGTTGGCATTAAACTGTAGGTCCCACCACTCATGGATAAAATTAACACACACAATATAAGTGGGTAAGGGTTGTAATAGCCAACCAAATAAATATGTATTCATTTTAGGAACACATGACTGTTGTTTACGGAATTGATATTTTTCCCCATTTTAAAATTACACGTTGATTTATATTTTCGCTATTATTTGCAATAAAAATTAAAACATTTTTTATTTCATTTTTTCTTTTTTTTTTTCAAATTCAACAACTTTTTTTCAACATTTAACAAAAAAAATCTTTAGACAGTCTATTAACGACAATCTATTTACGCAAAACATAAGAGGCAGCATAAGGATAAGCAGAGTAGGCAGCAGTGTATGGGGAAGCTACGTAAGGGTAAGCAGAATAGGCTGAATAGGGAGAGTAGGCAGTATAGGCAGCAGCATAGGGAGCAGTATAGGCAGCCGTATAAGGAGCAGTGTAGGCGGCAGTATAAGGTGAGGCGACCAAAGGTGCAGAGTAGGCTACAACACCGGGTTTGGCATCAGCAGCAACCAAGGCAATAACAGCCATTAAACACAAGGCGAACTAAAGATTAAAGGAAATTTTTTGAAATATTCTTTATGAATTAAGAATCCTTTTTACAATGTGGTGTGGTGAGTTGAGTTGATTATTAAAACGAAGGAAAACTTACGAATTTGAACATTTTGAAGAATCTTTGTTTAGTAACAGTTTAGAATGGTACTGATAAACAATTTTACAAAACCTGATGATTTTATAGTAAAATTTCAATAAAAAAAAAAAAGAATTTTTTGGCAAATTGAAATTTATAAGAAAAAAAAATGAAATTATTAAGCCCAGGCACGTTTTCCTGGTTAAGGTCAAATGACTGTCAGTTTCAGTTTTTTTTTGTTTTTTTCTGACAAATTGCAAGTGTTTTATGGTAAACTTGGCTTTAATGTTTTAATTTCATTTTCATTAAAAAAATATTAAAAAAATAAATACAACAACGTTAGCTAAATACAATGGCCAGCCACTATTACTTACGAGTGCGGAGTGTGTAGGTGGCTTTTTGGCTTAAAACCATAAACATTTTAAACCAAAAAAAACGTTTGTTGTAATTGTGCGTTTTATAATTAAATATTCTAAAAGCATTTCATAATTAAATTCAAATTTCCATAGATTCTAAAGCCTTCTCATGTAGTAAGCCATAAACGTAAACTAAATGCGTGAAATTAAAAAAATCTTTATCCGTTTAGAATATTGATTGCGAAACATTTTTAATATTTTGTATGGCAAAGAACAAAACGAAAACAATTTTATAATAATCACGTGTTATTTACTAAAATATTTGGAGAGAGAGAAAAAAGGCAATAATAACTACAACCTCATTATAAGGTTATTAAACAAAGGATGGCCATGACATTGGTTTGACAAAAAATTTGTCGGCCAGTGGAAAAAGGAAATCCAGCAACAATAATCAGCTGTCAACGGAAGATTGTAATTAAAACTTTAGTTCGGTGTAATTATTATAATTTTTAAACTTTGTATTTGCAACTGAATATTTGAAGAAAAAAAATGTCGAAAAAAGTATTACAAAAAAGTGTCACTTAATGCTTTAATTTGCATCAGCTATTCCACAACACGAAAAACATTTTTTTCCGAAAATTTTTTTATAAAAAAAATGTCAGCCTTTTCCCTCTTCTTTAATTTTGAGCCACCAGCCAACAGCGCACACTAAGATTATTCAGTATAAAATACTAAATAAAAAGAAAACAACACAAAGGACTGTCGCTTTACAAATTCTAGCCTCTATTAAACAACGTACAATAATATTTTTCAACAAAATACAATAAAATTGCTAAAATAAGTGTCAGAAAAAAAGTGTCATTTACTCTCTATAATTTCCAGTCCCCATTTAACAACACGCCACAATATTTTTAAATAAAAAAAATCATTCTTATGATGCAAATGAATGCCTGTTGCTGGTATTAACCTCTAGCCACTGGCCAACAGCGCACAATAATAGTTTTCATTGAAGAAATTTAATTTAAAACAAAATTAATTAAAGTCGTTAAAAAGTTTTATTTTTTCTTTATAATTTCCAACCTCTTCTACAGCATTTTGGAAGAAGAAGAAAATTTTTAAAGTGAGTTTAGAAAGAGAAATGCCTCAAAATAATGAATCTTAAGCTCTATATTTTCTACCTATTAGCCAGCAACGCATAGCAAAAGTTTTGATTAAAAAATCCGGCAGAAAATTTTCGCTTTCTGTTTAATTTTACGTCTCCATTCAATAATAATTTCTAGCCAGCAGTAGTCCCTTCAAAAAATTTTGAAATTTATTTCAAAAAAAGAACGCTTTAAATTTTAATTTCTAGCCATCAGCCAACAACGCGCAGTAATATTTTTTGTAGTATATTAAATAAATATGCCGCCCTTGCGCTGACCAACTTCTTCCTCTTCCCTGATTTTGGTTGAACTTGGTCAGTACAGGGACTGCGTTCACCCGTGGCATCACAACGGGCCGCTATGCGTGCTCAAGTGAGCTTTGTGAAATCAGAGCTACCGCTCAGACCTAATCTAACCTATATTAAATAAATAAAGTTGAATTACATGCTCTCGTTTTATATTTCTATTCACTAGCCAACAGCAGAATTTCCATTTTGCGGTTTCAAAATCAGAGATCTGGCTCGACTTTCAACTCTTAAATATTTCATTTGAAATGCCATTTATTTACAGAAAAGTTTGCCTTTTAAGTACAAGGATAATTTAAGGATCAAAGAACGATTATAATCCGTGAAAACTAACGTCAACAGTATTGGTGGCCCTCATAATCGTTCCACTGTGCTAGGAGAAGGGACGATAATAAAAGTCCGGACTTATTACTGTACGCGCATACTGAAAACCTTTTTACTGTTAGTGAAAATGTGTTCGATAATCAGAATTTGTCGATTCTAAGGCGCTCTCAGCTATTGGGCTTATTTTAAGGATAATTAAGCCTTAAACAACACTTAAAGCGGCAGATTGATAACTCACAGACTATAGGGTGGCAGGTTTATATTTGTTTTTCGAATAAAATTTTTTTAGGCGTTAAAACTAATTTCTAACTCTATGGTTGCGTCAACAATCAAAATTGCAATGCATTACAAATATTTTCAAGATGTCGTCAGGAGATGGCAACCCTATTATTCTAGGACCTACATACATATATATGTACAATATATTTGGTCATTCTAACCCTTCAGTCAGGATTACGACCTAGCTTCTCACACCACCTATGTTTTGTGTGTTAGTTTTATACATGAGTGGCGGGACCTACAGTTTACGGTCGTCTCCGAACGACATACAATTTTATTTACTCTGACAGTTGCTGGAAATCTGATGAGAGGAAGTCGCGAGGAAACATTTTTTTCATATTTCCGTTTGCTCAAGATGTCTGAACTGGGGTTTGAACCGTGACCTTAGGTCCAATAAGCCAACAGACTACCAATTGGACTACGGCGACTCGATAATTACTAAAGCCTACTTTACACGGTCCCACAAGTAATATGAGCTGTCAAAATTTTGTGTAGAAGAGTACGGATGTGATCGTCTAAACGTACTATGTAATGAAACCATCACACATTGAGAGAAAATACGGATGAAAAGTTTGACAGTCGTATGGCTCTCTTCATTTTTTGAAATGATTCAAAAAACAAGCAAGTCGCAATACATCCCTGAATTTTTATGTAAACACATAGAAAAAAGTGTAACAGCTGTTTTCACATTACTTTGTTATTGTCTTATACCGATCATGTAAACGCAAAAAATATAAATCATACAACTTTTATTCTCTTTTTTGTCATACGGATGGAATTTCATTTTACTTTTTCATTAGACTTTACGTACGTGTGAAGTGGGCTTAAATAGCTATTGCATTCGGAAAAAATTACTGTTTGTAATACATTATAGGATAAAGCAACAAAGTTTCCAACGCAACTGTGTAAGACTATATATTTAATAGACAATTCTTGGAATGCTTCTCCAAGATTTCCTACAAGATTTATGTAAATTATTGTATCAGGCTTGGCCTTCCTTTGCTTTTTAGATACCCCTATCGTGTCTGTTTACTATTCTGTAATGTTGCTAGAGATTCTTCCGATATAACACCTCAATCCAGGAGCCCTTGAAGAAGTATGCTGTTTCTCAAAAATATTAACACTGTGGTTCTGCTTACAAACTCAAAACGTCTTTGAATGATGTCACACAGAGTCTTTTAAATTTGTTAGCTGTCATTACATTTGCATCGTTTGCATACTTATTGTCGGCCATTTTATCATCTGGAGACGAGGAATTAGGACAAAGGTCCATCCATCCAGTTATAGTAGGATCTATACCCCTTCCATGCAATACCCTATCTAAGTTCTCGTGAGTAGTGTTATATCAAGTAAAGTGTAAAGAGTCAACTGCTTTACAGCCCAGGACACTTGAAAGACTGCCACTGAGTGTATAAAAAACATGTCTGAGTTGATCTGGTCATCCTGCAATCGATTTGCTTAGGATGAGAGACATTTTTATGAATACCCCTCATCTAAAATAAGTCTCCACTGCTTTCTCAAGTGTTTCCAATACGACTGAAGTGAGATTAGTTATTTGAAAGGCTTTTTAGGACATTTTTTCCCACCACCCTTGATCTACCTCAGTCCATTCCTATTTGTATACCCAAGCACTAGGCTACCACGGTTTATATTTATTAGGTATGATAATAGTGCCTCTATGTCTCTCTATAGTAAGCAGAAACATTTCATAGGAAAACTTATTTTTCTACCCAAATAAAATGACTTGTATTTCCAGGTATTATAGGTTAGTTATCCTAATCCTAGCACAACAACTACAAAATCTGATTTAACTTTTGCGAGTAAAGAAAAAACCACAACATTTACTTCTTTTTTTGTTTGTTTGGTTGTTTGTATGTAAATCCAGTTGTAATTTCCATTTAATCTCTTGTGCAATGAATCCTAGAAAAAGTTTTACTATGGTTCTACCCCCTCCTTTGTTTTAATATATTTTTTTTTACTTATTTTCTCTGACTTTTTTATTTATTTACGCCTTGTAATCCTGTTTACCTTTTGCCATCTCATACAGGCAGAGAAATGGTTGTAATGGCTTGATTGGAAGGTAAAATAAGCTGAGAAAGAGGCAGTAAAAGTAAAAGTAAATCTGAAATAAGACGAGGTTTAAATATTGTTATTGTTGTTGTGTGATATTCTCAATAAAATTAAATTAAATTGAGCCAATTAAGGCAGACCCACATCAAAATTAAGCCGAATAAGTGAAGAAATTTTAGGCCTTTTTTTCCAATCTTCTATATTCCCTTGAAATGAAAGTTAAAAATTATTTGAAATCATTTGAATCATTTGTGGGCATAGAAGCCTACACCGCCCTACTTAGATCATAACCAAATGAGAATTTCTTAATTACGGTCAGCCATAAGCCCAATCCAACCCAGTCAAACGTGATTATTTTTTTAGTCGCAAAATTTTGTTTTTCTTTGTGAGACCTTTTGAACTATTTTTTTTCACTTTGACTGCCAAACATGCTCATATTGGTCATGTACAACAATGTTGATCCAATTGTATCAAGGGAAATACAAATTGAGAGAGAGAGAGAGAAAGGGAAAGAGAGAAAGAATACAAGAAATATTCAGTCTATTGAACTAAAAGTGACATAATTGGCTCGAACAGCAACAACAAAAATAACCTTTAAAAATATAAAAAGGAAGAAAAAAAATGGACAAACGAAAGGGGGGAGGGGGCAATGAAATGAAACTCAATAGAAAACAAAAAAAGCAAATCATTAACGACCAAAATCGACGCTTTGAAACCCTTCACATTACAAGTATTTAGTCGGGATTGCAACCTAGTCTCTCACATCACTCGTGTTATGTTTATCAATTTTATCCATGAGTGGCGGTGGGGCATACAGTTTAGATTCATTATTGACGCCTGCCAGTAGTACCCGGTCAGATTTCACTCTAAGAATCCCTTAACCAAACTGATCTCATATAGGGTACTTAGCATATTCCCCTATGTCAACTGAAACTATTTTTCTTTACTTTCGTTTTCGAATTTTTGTTCCTTTATTTCGTTTTCTTTCGTTTTTATTTTCATTTATTTCTGGTCAGGTTATTGGCACAATAAACTATTCGATGACTATGACGCTGTATTGACCACATCTCAACTAAAAATGTAACGAAAATATTTAATGAAACATACACAGACACAGACACACATCCACATACAGGTGGTGGCCAAACACTCACTAGAGGGCTTGGAGTACAAAAAAAAAAAAAAAAAAATCAAAAACATCAAAAAAAAATTGTACTTGAGGTCTCCACAAAAAAAAAAAAAAAAAAAAAAAAAAAAAAAAAAAAAAAAAAAAAAAAAAATAAACGAACTAAGCAACTCAAATAACCAGCCAGCCAATACCACAAATACGAGGGCCGAGCAAAAATTATACGATCTAACAAAGAAGCCACAATAAATGTTTGTTCAGTTCTCAACACTATGTTCTCTTGAAAGGCAAAAGTGGCGTACACAAATTACGCTCGGATTTCTGATTCCCAAAGTCCCGACCATTGTGCGACGTACAGTTCTTTTGCGAAATGCGAAACATTGCAGCAACCTATAGCCGACGATTATCCAGTACCATGTTTGGATTTCCTTAACCATTTCTAATGCAAAAGCACCAATTAGTTGTTGTCTTGTACTGATCCGCTGTTGCTAGAAGTTCTAGTCAAACAATAGGCAGCTGAAGGAATTGAGTTGCCTCGGTTACTATCAACCAGAAATTTACTGGACGTCAGACAGTGTAGCTAACGGGTCAATTATTAAGTTGGTGAAGCTTGTCGCGGTAGTTTTGTCTGTTAATAGTTCCGGAAACAATCCACACGCCGAAGCAATTTAGAATACTGAGCCACACCTTAATCAGGTATATCTGGTGCCGTTACCACCTGAGTGGTGGCGGGACCTACAGTTTAAATTGGTAGGCAGCTAAAGGAATTGAGTTGCCTCGGTACTATTAGCCACAAATCTTCTGGACGTCTGACAGTGTAGCTAACGGGTCAATTACTAAATTGGTGAAGCTTGTCGCGATAGTTTTGTCGATTAACAGTTCCGGAAACATTACGCACGCAGAAGCAATTTAGAATACTGAGCCAAACCTTAACCAGGCAAAATTGGAGACGTTTTAATTACACTCACCATCCATGTTATCCCTGAGACCAACAGTTTAAAGGCAACTCCGAATGATAGATTTTTGAGAAACTTTACATGGCAATTTTATTTGCTCTCAGAGTTTTTCTCAGAAATCTGCTGAGAGGAAGTCACCAAAGGAATATTTTTTCGTTTGGATGTCTGAGCTAGGGTTTGAACCGTGGCCTCGCGTCTAATAAGCCAACACACTACCTACTTGACTTCGGCAACTACAGGGCCAGACCTTAAGCAGGCAAAAATATAGCCGTTACTTACATTCGGTTGACTTACACCCACTACCCACGTAATGTGGAGTGAGTCCCCGAGTGGTGGGAAGCCCCTAGTTTATAGGCGACTCTGAACGTCAGATTTTTCATGGCAATTTTTATTTTACTCTCAGAATTTTTTTTGCTAAAACACAGCAGAAAGGAACTCGCTAAAGAAATATTTTTTATACTTCATATTTTGTTTATTTCGAGATGTTTAAACTGGGATTTGAACCATGGGCTCTCGTCTAATACGCCAACACACTATCTACAAGGTTAGGTTAGAGGACGTGTACCTGTCAGTAAAGACAGGTACAGTACCCGGAGGTCAGATGGACCCATTGTACAACGTCCTAAAGGAGGGAAGGATAGTATAGGGGGTAGGATGAAAGGAGGGTATATGGAAAAGGAGTGAGTGGGAAGCGGAGGAATCACACAGACCAGACACAACAAAAGGATGGGAGAGCGCGACTACACCGATGAAGTCCTAGCCTCTCAACCAGCCTAAGCCACTAATGAATCTGTGGAGAGCCTTGATGTCGGCTCTCGACACAGAATTCAAACTCTCAAAGAAGGGCCTACCAAGGGTCCTCAACCTCAATCTACCAAGGGCTGGGCAGTTACAGAGGAGGTGTTCGATAGTCTCCAACTCCTCCTCATCGCAACACGCCCTGCAATAGTCCGACTGGGATCTGTTCCAGATCCCCGTCAGTGACCTAATCTCGCAGTGCCTCGTGATAAAACCGACAAACAACCTTAAGCTGGCCTTATTCAAGCCCAGCAACCAACCTGTTCTCTTACTGTCTACAGCAGGCCATAGACACATAGAAACAAAACAACCCGATCCGTTCCCCCAACGCCTCTGCTCTTTCTCCATGACCCATCCATTGATGAGGCCATAGAGGTGACAGATTGGGGGTCAGGACCAACCATCAAATCGCCTACTGAAAGCGAACCTAGCCTAGCGAGGGCATCCGCCGTCCCATTACCCGGTATTCCGCTATGTCCCGGAACCCAGCACAGACGGATACGGTCCGGTCCAAAAGTCCTCAACGACTCCTTACACTCGCGAACAAGCCGTGATTTGCACCAGACCGACGCAATCGCCCTAAGGGCAGCCTGACTGTCAACGAAGATCATGTAAGATTCGGAATCCGAAGCTGGGCCACCAGCTATGGCCCCAATAGCCTTCAAGATTGCGAAAATCTCCGCCTGAAAAACGCTGCACTATTTACAAGACTGTGGCGTATTTTCTCTTTATTACTCTACTTTATGTTGCACGATATCCACACCATTAAATTACACTAATCGCCCGGCTAATGTTAGAATTGCCCTCGTATATACCAGCTAGCTAGCCAAGCCATTTTAGTACATGAATATTGTGTATGAATAACACAAGCATCGGCAGCAGTAGTTAGTGTTAGTATGTGAGTAAGTGCGGTTTTAGCCTATTTATGGCCCTCGTTGTGTTGTTCTAGTAATACAAACACGGTGTATAGAGGAATATTTATCTACATGAGTACATACATAAGAGTTATTACAACAATAACAATAAAAATAAATATTTTTTTCTTTTTTAAGTTTTCTATGTACATATTTATATGGTCAATCAATAGGCCTTTTAGCATAAATTTGCTGATGAAAAAGGGAAAACAAAATATTAAAAAAAAATTTTTATTGTTTATTTTGATTCTACTACGTATAAATATTGGCGAATTTTAATTATTTGTTATCAGTTTAATTAAATCATTTAAACAAACAAAACCACAAAAACCAAACAACACCACCCACAACAACAACAATAAATAAAAAAAAATCATGTTCAAATTTGTAAGTTTACCACGAACAACAGGATGATGTTTAAAGGATGTTCGCAACTCCTGAAAAACTTGTGGCAGAAGCCAAACAAAAAATTTTAATTTTTATTTTACTTTCCAGTTCGCTTTGTGTTTAATGGCTGTTGTAGCTTTAGTTTCGGCTGCTGCTAAACCTGATATTCTAACCTACTCTGTGGACCCTTACACTGGTGCCTATAGTGCTTCGTATACCGTTCCCTATACAGCTGCTTATACTACCGCATATACTGCTCCTTATGCTGCTGCCTACACTGCCTACTCTGCATATCCTTATGCTCCTTACACTGCCGCCTATTCAGCTTATCCTTATGCTGCCTCTTACTTGTTACGCAAGTAAAGTTTAGCATTCCAACAAGGATACAATGAAACGTTTTGTTTGATCGTAATTAAGTTTTAAGTTTTAAGTTTTTGTTTTGTTAAATGATTTTTATATTAAAAAGAATTGCTTAAATATCGAAAAAAAAAGGAAAAAAAGGGTGAAAACCCAATGTTTTAATCATTAAAGAGGTTTTGAGGGAGTAGTATACGGTAATGACCAACATTAGACCTTCCAGTATAACAGACCCTCAAAAATCGATACCAAAACTGCACATCAGAGATCACAGATCCCTGGATAACATTACCACAAGTGCCATACATTGAAATCTCCTAAGCAACCACAACACTTGAAAGAATGTCCAAGGCATACCTGACATGGATAAGTAGACATAGAAGCGGCGTAGGATGAGCTGCAAGTAAATGAAACATATTCGCTGAGGCCCTATGCTCTTCATAAGAACAATGCATTCGCCGTAGTCAAGTATGTAGTGTATTGGATTATAAGATGCGAGTCCATGGTTCAAACCCCAGCACAGACATCACGTTACACACACAAAATATGAAAAGAAAAACATTTCTTTCGGCCAACTCCTCTCAACAGTCTCCTGACAATAACTGTGAGAATAAAATAAAATTGCCAGGAAAGTCATGAAAATCTGTTTTTAGGAGTCGACATTAAATTTTGGATCCTGACACTCATAGGTAAAATTAACACATTATGGATGCTGTGAGAAGTTAGGTTGTGAACCCGGCTAAAGAGTTATAAAGACTAACTAATTAACTAGGTATTGTTAAGATTTTGTTGTCATGTTGGCAACATATTTTGTCAAAACAACAAAACTCTTTGTCAAATCAGGTTCCCAAGATGGACTCTGAGAATTTTGAATGCTAAATGTGCTCTCTAGATATTCATAATGGGCTTTATTTTCCTATGCTCCCTTATGAAAAATTGTTGGCGTTTAGGCCTGCATAAGTAGTAGAAAGCTTTGTTTTAGTTGCTTAACTACTAAAACTTTGCTATTAGAAGGTAATATTGAGTAGAATACGTGAGGAACTTGGGTAATACAGTATAGAAGTGGAATGTATTTGATCCGATCACAGTGGTTTGCAAAGAAAATTTGTTTTTAAATTGTAAACGGTGGTACATACAGTGGCGAGCGAAAATGGATGCATCCTGCCACATTTTTAATAAAACTACTATAAAATCCTAAATAAATAAGCAAATTAAATAAAACTTCAGGCATATATTAAATTTTTTGATACATTTTTTGAAGATATAAAAATAAATACAAAAAAATTAAACGTACTTCATTTATTTGCTAAAAACTTCGATTTTTCGAAGTTCGATTATTACACTTTTGCACGTATTCGAAATTTTTAAATATTTATTAATTTTTAATATATTGTCAACAGTCCTTTATTTTTTTACGCTTTTAATGCGCTTATACTTTCCACTAAATTTTCTATGGTTTTTTTTTTTGGTATTTTTCTCCATTTGTCCTGTATCCTAATCCAAAGTTCGTCTAAATTGGTTGGAGCTCTTTCATATCCTGCCTGTCTTCTCTTAATAATTGCCCATAAATTTTCTATTGGATTTAAATCCAGGCTTTGTGTTGGCCATTTGATCATTTGAAAATGTGGATGGGACAACCAATTTTGAACAATTTTGGCGGTGTGTTTCGGATCGCCATCCTGCTGGATAAAAACAGTTTTTCTTCAGGGTACGCACTTTCTTCAATGAATTCTGGCAATTTTGTTTGAAGTATACTGAGATAGTTTTCCTTTCTCATTATACCCTCTATTTTCACTAACGGACCAACACTCCGCCAAGTAAAAAATCCGCAAACCATCAAAATTACACCTCCGTGCTGTTTTACCTGATGCCTTTGAAGTTTTTTATGCGGCCGGTGCCAATAATACTTTTTCCATCTGATTGAAATCGGTTAATTTTTGTTTCATCTGAGCCGCCTTTTTTTTGCTTAACGGCGGATACCAACCCGATTCTGCGAAGTGCTCTTCGGGCTGACATCTTTTTTTGTTAGAAATACAATCCTATTTCCAATTTCAACACTTTTTTCATTTTATTAATACTATAAAACCAATTCTTAATAGCGACGATAATTAAGTTCAAATCACTACTGACAGCTTCTAATTATTAACATGATGGTACATTGCAGTAATTTGTATTGTTTTTTGCTTTTATGCAAAAAAATAGCACAACGTGCAAAAGTGGAAGAATTGACGTCAAACACGTTTATTTAAATTATGTTATTTTTGATAAAATTTTCTGAATTTTTATTTTGATATATTAAATTAATGAAAATTAGAAGAAGAAACCGTAGCAAGAATAATCATATTCCACACTATTAAATTTTTACAAGATAATAAATGCGAAAATTAAAAACATGCAACCATTTTTGCTCGCCACTGTACATACAATTGTATTCCGTCGACGCAACGAACAGTTGGTGGCCGTAATTGTGAAAACAAATTCTTTGAAAACTTGCATCCTTAGTTTCAAAAGCTGGCTTTGTATTTCTCTTGCAGAAATTAAAAATAAGCGGGACCAACTCATATATAAACATGGACGAAATTGGTCGCTGTTCAATATTATTCCCAAAATAATTGCTATTAAAGACAAACTAGGTTCGATTCGTGGGTAGTATGTTCCCCGTTAACGACTGTAAAATATTACGTAACAGAATTTAAAGAAGGGTGTACGAGCTGCTCAAATGATCACTGTAGCGGTCAATCAACTGAGGCAGTTAAGTAGGAATTTGTTAATAAAATCCAGACAACGTTATTGGACGATGCATGGAAGATGCTTATCGAATATTAACCGAAAACTAGAAAAAGAAAACTGAACACAAAAGGAATACCACATTAGCTTACAATACCAGCGTACTGATGATCTTGCAATAGAATGTTTGACTATGAAGCTGATCATCGATGAGACTTGGGTCTGTCAGTTTTAAGCTAAGACTTACGAATAAAGAAAGCAATGAACCGGATTGGGAAAATCATATTCAAAGAAGAAGTTTCATTAGCAGAAGTCGCCGTAGTCTAGTAGTTAGTGTGTTGGCTTATTAGACGTAAAGCCCAGGTCAGACATCAAAACGAATTATGAAAAAAATTTCTTCGGCGACTTCCTCTCAGCAGATTTCTGGCAAAAACTCTGAGAATAAACAAAAATTGCCATGAAAAGTTTCTCCAAAATCTGTCGTTCGGAGTCGACTTTAAACTGTAGGTCCAGGCACTCATGTATAAAATTAACACACACAACATGAGTGGTGTGAGAAGCTAGACCGTAATCCAAACTGAAGGGTTGTAATGACCAGTTATGTATGTATGTATGTATGTATGTATGTATGTATGTATGTATGTATGTATGTATGTATGTATATATGTATGTATGTATGTATGTATGTATGTATGTATGTTTGTATGTATGTATGTATGTATGTATGTATGTATGTATGTATGTATGTACGTATGTATGTACGTATGTATGTACGTATGTGTGTACGTATGTATGTACGTATGTATGTACGTATGTATGTACGTATGTATGTACATATGTATGTACATATGTATGTACGTATGTATGTACTTATGTATGTACGTATGTATGTATGTATATTTAAAGAAAACGGGAACGATTTAATCAGCGGGTGACTGTTTTTTGGAATGCTTGTGGAATGGGTTTCTTTTTTTAAGCTGAAGTTCAAAATTGATAACCAACCTACGGCAAGAATTTGTGGGAATACAAGTGAAGTCTTTCGTGTATAAGTCAGGTAAAATTATAGACCAGGAGGTATTGTTAAAATATCGATAGAAATGCGGGAAAATTATGTCAAATTTGGAGTTCATGGATAGACCAGCTCTGGCTTAGCTGAAGGCAACAAAACATTTGCATTAAAAAGTAAATGTCAGGCGGACACTTATCGCTCGAAATAAATTTTTTCTTGGCTTTCATTCTCCTGCTTTGAAAACCACTTTTCTTACTTTCCAAATTTTTAACACTGCCCTCGTAATAGTCTAACTACCAATCTCTGGTTGCAAAGCAAACATTTTTGTTCAAAAGGACGACATTCCGCAACATCCTACTGATGAAATCAAGCTTTGTGCTGCACAATCCTACTAAAACAAGCAGCACAAAACAGACACAAACATTGGCAATAAACAGAGATGGAAAACAACCAGAGATGCAGAAACCAATCCACCACACAATTAATTCGAACACAGAAACATGGAACATGTAACAGAGATGGGCAGAGTTTGATAGGAGTCATTAATTTAAAGCCACAATTGCTCAAGTAAAACTTTGAATGCAACATTTCGTTTTGCAGCAACTGGAAAACTTAAATGAAATTGTGGGCAATTAAAATCGGAGTAAGTCTTTACAAGAAAACTTCTCTTGGCAGTAAGAGAAAGGTATTCAAGATTTTCTCAAATTTTGTTTTTTATCTTTTCAAAAACGTTTTCTTTTTCCTCTCTATCACTCCTCCCATTTCTCGTTGTCCATTATTTAGAAATTCTTTATTCTGTGTTGTTTTCGATTTCTTTTTTCTTTTTTCTCTTTTTTCGTTTTCAAAGTGATTTTAAAAGTAAAAAAAAATTGTATTTTTGCCTGGGATATCCTTTAGAAAATTGCAGGCTTTTATTGCTATGACTGTGTGTATGGGTGTTAGAGAGTAAATATAACTGTAATCTGATTTCATTACAAAACAGTACGTTTTTCACTTTTAATTCGTTTCACTTCCGAATTCTGTTTTTCTTTTTTTTTACCATTGAATAGGCCTTTGACTGACGGCAAATTTAAAACTGCCAGCAGCAGTAACTACAGCTCAACATCATAGACATTTTTGTATTTACCGTTATTCGTTTATAACAGTAAACCCAGCAGTATTAGAGAATGATTTTAAGAAATACAAACATGGTAGGTGAACACTTATTTGGTGTTAACACACTTTGAACTTAAGATGGCCCATTTAGACAAGTTTATTAGGCCCATGGTGTTATCACATGTACGATATTAGGAAGTGTTAGGCGTGCTGGAAATCGAAAAAGGCGGACAAACTGGCACGGAAGGGATTGGAGATATCTGAGGGGGAGACGATAGAGGGAATATATGCACCCCCTTATACAGGCATACTTTTCCAAAATGGAAAATCAGCATGAAATTCAACAAACCGTGGGTGGTCCAATATATCTGTTTTCTGTTTCTCAAAACTGCTATGTATAGCAGTGGCCAGTGGAAGAAGCAGGGGACTACTTGAGTTCAACAAGAGAACGGTTCGCATTCTAACAGTAATTCAAACACAGGGACACTACTCTATCGGCCATTATGTGAAAGAAACGGAATCGGAACAACACTTTTTATGCGAGTGGCCTGCAATTCAGATCAGACGTAATCGATGTTTTGGTTAACAGAACATTTGAAGTAGCCGTAGTCTAGTAGGTAGTGTGGTGGCTTATTAGATGTAAAGCCAGGGTTCGAGCCCCTGGCCAGACATCAAAACAAAATACTATAAAGTATTTCTTCGGCGCCTTCCCCTCAGCAGATTTCTGGCAAAAACTCGGAGAGTAAATAAAAATTGCCATGAAAAAGTTTCTCAAAAATCTGTCGTTCGTAGTCGACTTTAAATTGTAGGTCCCGCCGCTCATGTATAAAATTAACACACACAACTTATGTGGTGTGAGAAACTAGGTCGTAATCCTGACTGAAGGGTTGTAATGACCAATTATGTATGTGAACGTTTGAAGATCTGGGCATGGTAGCGAAAGTGTGACTGAAGAAACTGACTGGATTTATCCGGAGCTTGGGATGATTCAAACCCACCACTAACGGATAATGACTAGGGGGCTTAGCTCACACTTGGTGACAGAATTGCCAATATGGGCCACACAGTGAAATTGCCTGCGAACGGCAAACTACCTGCTAACCTAACCTATCCTAGAGATGCTAAGAATATGGTTCCCAATATTTCTTGATGCCTTAACGTGACACAATCTCTTCCCTCCTCCTGCGACTCGCAACTTCTGCAGAAATTGTGTGAGGAGATGCCTTGTAGAGTAAGTATGAATATATACCGCTTAGTTTTACTTGGATTAAGGAAAGTCTAGCTTAACCTAGCAGATGAACATGTTAGCTGTGAAGTGGAATTTACTCCTAAGGGGAGCCCTATGGGAAGACCACATACAGAAAAGCTTAATTTCTTCATTACAACCCTTTAATCAGGATTAAAACTCAGCTTCTTACATCACCCTATTTGTGTATATTAATTTTATCCATGAGTGGCGGAACCTAGAGTTTAACGTCCAATCTGAACGACAGATTTTTGAGAAACTTTTCATCGCAAATTTTATTTATTCTCAGAGATTTTATCAGAACACTGGTGAGAGGAAGTCGCAGTAAAAAATAGTTTTTCTTCATATTTTGTTCAGTTCGAGATGTCTGAGCTGGGATTTGAACCATGGGCTCACGTCTCGGAGATTTTGTCAGAACACCGCTGAGAGGAAATCGCCGTAAAAAATATTTTTTCTTCATATTTTGTTTAGCTCGAGATGTCTGAGCTGAGATCTAAACCATAGACCCTCATTTAATAAGCCTACTCGCTACGTATAAGATATATTTGAAATGTGGTATGTAACATGGCATCTCATTTAATAAACCAATATACTACTACTAGATGGCGGTAAATTCATTGAACCATCCCTCTAGTATGGAAGGGTTAATCTTGAATTTTATAGCGAGCATCTTGGAATGGTCTTTTGTGTATTCAGTCCCAAACCATTCTCTGAAACTAAAGAGAGTGTTGAGCACCTCTTTGAACATTAAGTTGTATGTGCTAGAGACAGCTACGGTCGACTTGTTTACATATCCTACCACTTTAAAGCCACTCTTTTTAGGGATTAGTTTATAAATTATCAGGGATCCATAGCAACGAATGTTGAGTCATATTTAACCATGGCTAAGGACTTAAGGCTCCTGTTGAGAACAGCACCATTAAACTGGATGATAAATTTTCTTACAGAGAGAGAGAGAGAGAGAGAGAGAGCGATTCAATAATGATATGATGTTTTAAAAGCAATTGGCACAGCTGTTAATGGTGGCAGACCTTACAAGAAAACCAAGCAGCGATTTCGTTTATCTAGGCCTTGTTGATGCATGCTGGGTGCTGCAGCATTTGAAGAAGTTACACTTAATGGTGCTCAATATAAGTCCATACCTTGGAGGCCCATCTAGGGATTGTATATAAATGTTGGTTCTTGCCATTTCTGGCATTACAAAAGTATCAAATAGCCACTGTTTTTATAAAATGGCCTTCACCTAACCAATTTGGTTTGCAAAATAATTAAAATCGTTCCTTAAATACTTTTCTCTTTTTGTTTTTGTTCTTTTTTCTCTTGTTCTAATTTATTTTCAAATATTTAATTTCTCTTCATACTATTTTGCAACTCAGCCACACAATTATTTGGCCATCATTAGACCATTATCACCTGCTTTGCTGTGTGTGAGGGGGAAACGTTTAACGTCTTAGTAGAACCGAGGTATGAGGGAATGAAGCGTAAGGGGCAGCATAAGGTGAGGCGGCAACATATGGTGATGCAACATAAGAAGAATCATAATAGGGAGCAATATATCCAGTTGAATAAGCACCAGTAGCAGCAGCACCATAAGGAGCAGCACCATAAGGAGCAGCAGCATAAGGAGCAGCAGCATAAGAAGCAGCCGCATAAGGAGATGTTGACACAAATGGTGTTGAATATGCTGAATAGGCAAATGGTGTTACAATACCACTGGGTTTACCAGACACCAGGGCTACCACCATCATCAACAAAGCCATTAAGCACCAGGAAAACTATAAAGAGCATTAGGTAGAGTTGTGAGCATTAGCAGAGACAGAGAGAGAGAGAGATTAATTCGATTAATTCGTTGCATTTCAATAGACAAGAACAACAACAACTACAGCAAGCAGTTGTAGCAGCAGCAGTAGCACATTTAATTAAAGAGACTTACAAATTTGAACATTTTCTTTTGCTTTTTTCTTCTTTGTTTTGTTAATAAAGTTAGCGACCGTGGTAGTGTAGAGCTGTGTAGAGCTGTGTAGAGCAGTTCTATTGTTACTGTTTAATTAGATGAAATCAACACACGCTTTTATAAGAAATTTATCATTTCCGTAGTACTTGCGTTTGGTTTTTTTTTTTTTTGGGGTCCATTTATTTCAAAATGATTTTCTTTTGAAGGCCAACACACATTATTGGCTAATGACCATCAAACTGTTGTGGACTGCCAACTACTGCAAACCCCCATTAATACGATTCATTATTAATTTTTGCCCAGTAATATTTTTACTATGAATCTATGACGTTGTATATACATACATATGTATGTGTACATGTGTGTGTGTGTGTTTGTAAGACTAATTTAAGCCATTGACTACATTTAATTTATATTTCGATGTGGCTTTTGTTTTATCAAACAGGCTTTAATGATTTCCCTGCTCATTAAGACATCGTACACAGAGACATTGTACGTATGGTTATAAGGCGCTTGAGAAATGCTCTACAATATTAGGCGAAGACTTAAGAAGAAGTCATCAATTCATTAAAGAAATCAAATCACCTTATGATGCGGGCTTCTTGGGTACGATTGCTGTAGACTGTCTAATGGTGAAGGTCTGGTCATTATATAGTCACCTAGCAGCAACTCGTTTCCTTGCCGTTCGCATCTTGAGTTTAAATCAAATGTCCACAAACACTACTCCCTCTTTCCACCTTCCTATAACCTAACCTGAGTGCTGGTATAAAAAAAAAAAATCTGGTGCATGTTCCCAAAATATCCACAAAATTTTTTGTCAAACATTTTCATTTAAAATTAGCACGACCTTATCTAACTTTGCCTTTAAAAAAGCTCAATTTGTGAAGTACGTACGATAAAGAAGGCATATACTGTGACCTTTGACCTCTATTATTGGCTCAAGCGTGCTTACTTTTCCAGTTTTGCATTGAAAATTAAAATATTACGGTTTAAGACTTTGAACTTCGAACTAAAGGGTGTTTTTTATAGAGGTATAGAACTTTAAGTTCGCATTACTTTTCAAGATGGCGACCGATTTAACAGCTGTCAAGTGATTTATTCTCAGTTTGGTTTGGCAATTCATCATGAATAGACTCACGCCTGAACAACGCTTGCAAATAGTGCAAAATTTATTTCGAAAATAATGGTTCTGTGCGGAAAACGTATCGCGCACTACGTTCATTTTATCGTCGAGAAAATCGTCCATCAGAGCAGTTAATTCGATTAACCATGGAACGTTTTCGCACCACGTTTACTCTTATTGATAACTCGCATCCCCAGTGTGTGTGGAAACACCGTTACATCCAGAAAAACTGACTGTTTGGTGCGCTTTATGGGCTGGTGGAATCATTGGTCCGTACTTTTTCAAAAACGATGGTGGCCAGAACGTTACAACAAGACGGCGCAACATGTCACACAGCTCGTGCCACAATAGATTTATTGAAAGACATGTTTGGTGACCGCCTAATTTCACGTTTTGGACCTGTGAATTGGCCTCCAAGATCTTGTGATTTAACACCGCTAGACTACTTTCTGTGGGGCTATGTAAAGTCATTGGTCTATGCGGTAAAGCCACAAACGCTTGACCATTTGGAAGACAACATTCGCCGTATTATTGCCGATATACGGCCACAAATGTTGGAAAAAGTCATCGAAAATTGGACGACCAGATTGGACTACATCCGCGCCAGCCGTGGCGGTCATATGCCAGAAATCATATTTAAAATGTAATGCCACAAGATTATCTTTCGGATAAATAAAATTCATGTCAATCGAATAATCCATCGTTGTTTTATTGCAACTTAAAGTTCTATACCTCTATAAAAAACACCCTTTATTATACGTTATTATCTCTTTTTGCTATGGAACCTACTCGTGGACAAGAATCAACTAACGATGTTCGAGGAACATGGTTTTAAAGTACTGACGGTCTATCCATAACCATCTCTAGTATGCACCTCCAAAAGTTTTCAGAGCGGCTCAACATTGCTTTCTTCATTCTCTCTAAGTGGAATAGTGAAAATGGTCAGGGAATAAATCCACAGAAGTCTAGATTAATGCTGTTCTCTACAAAATATAAGAATCCCAAGCCTAAAAATTAGAAATAGAGAAAATAAATTCAGTTTCTCTTCTGCGGTTAAATACCTGGGGTTTATACACGATTCGAAACTCTTATGAAGCCAACATATCAAACAAGAGGCGCTTAAAGCTTTTATGGCTCTCTTTTCCGGAAGATAAGCTTTTTGTAAAACATAGAGCCTCAAACCTTTCGTCCGTAGTTGCTTTACGGATCAAGCGTCTGATGTATACTTGCTGCGAGACAATATAACTGCAATGTAACCAGACAGCTTAGGAAGGCTGTCTGTATGGATTAAAGTTGAAGCAAAGTGAAAGCATTTCGGCCAGACGGTGGTTTTTAATTTTTTTACATACATATAGAACTTTAAGGCAATATTACCTTTTGCTCAATTTATATTCGACTTGGCAACTTCTAATGGGTCCGCCAAATAAATTTTTTTTTTGATGTCATGCAGTAGCCTACACGATCGGTCCAGTTTTTAAGCATATTATCGATTGTGTGCAGCTGTATTTCACCAATGGCTTCACGAATATTGTCCTTAAAGCGTCAATTGTCTCTGGCTTGTCGGCGTAACACTTATCTTTGACGGCACCCCACAAATAATAGGCCAACGGTGTCAAATCGCAGCTCCAAGGTGGCCAAACGACATCAGCTCTGCGGCTGATGATGCGATCTTCAAAAAGAGGGCGCAAAACATCGAGTGTAGCTTCGGCTGTGTGGCACATAGCGCCGTCCTGTTGAAACCAAATGTTGCCAATATCCTCCTCTTCAATTTTTGTGAACAAAAATCCGTTCAACATGGCCCGATAACGATCGCCATTGACTGTAACGGCCACTCCTTGCTCATTTTCGAAGAAAAATGGCCCAATTATGCCAAATCGTCCAAAATCCGCACCAAATAGTGACTCGTTTTGGGTGCGTCGGCTTTTCAATGTATGCGTGCGGGTTTGCAGTACCCCAAATGCGACAATTTTGCTTGTTTACATACCCGCCAAGATCAAAATGAGCTTCATCTGATAAAAAGATGATTTTTTTTTTGCCAAAATCGGCATCTTCTGGTGTAGGCTACTGCATGCCCAGCCGAGGCAGCCATTTGAATGAAATTATTTTCCATTATTAACCGGAAGGATTGTACTTTCAAATAAAAAAAGAAATTTGAGAAAATATTCCGTAGTTTTTTTTTAAAGCATTTTCAAAAAAAGGTTATTTGGCGGACCCTTTAGAGTCCTACTGTTGATTTGTTATGGTTTTTCTTTTCTATCCATATAGTTTTGTTTTATTTTTGTTGTTATTTTAATTTGATTTTCGCTTATCCAAATGCACAACGTACATGTTCATGACAAGGGCAGCACCTCAGCGGGCAAATACGCGTAGAGCAAGGCATACAACAGTGTTGCTTACAATACCCAGTGGTTTTCAATATTGTCCCTGATGTCGCAAGTGTCAGAATACAATCGAGAAATTAAAAGAGGGGAGAAAATCGCAAACTTAGTGTTCTCGATTATGCTGACAACTAAAACGCTGCTGCTACAACAGCTGATGACATACGGACTTATATAAACAAAGATCGCGTAGATTTTAGTTCAATCGATCAGTAGAAGGCATGGAAATCGACACACACTTCAGAGCACACCAAAGTAAGTTAAGCTCAACATGAGCATCAAAGTTGTTGTTGTTGTTGTTGTTCTGTACAACTGCAAAATATGGAATGCATCGTGAAAAGATTTACAAGCTTTAAGAACGCGCTGTTTGATCAGAAAAATATTCGTTTGTTAACCTAAGACAGTATCAAGTGAACATCCATAGACAATTTCAAATGAAAGTGGATTAGCCGTACCCTTAGAAAGACACAGGGTGCAATACAGCTCTACGGTTACAACCCAGAAGGAAGTCATTGATAGGCAAGAGCTTCAAATACATGGAGGCGCATGGTGAATGCAAAAGTCGCTGAGAAACACTAGACCTTGAGAGAAATAAAAAATTTAAACTTGGGCAGAATTATGTGGAATGATTCTGCTACGGTCATTTGTTCTTTTTTTTAAATTATTCAATTCGATAACAAAGTCTTACTTTTACAGCTCTTGATAGAACCATTTAAGTTCATAGTGATGATAGAGATACTTTTCGCCGTAATAGATCTTCAATGAAAAAGTACTTTAGTACCTATTAAATAAGTACCAGTAAAGAGTTATTTCATGAAAGTTCACCGGGAATATGTAACTTAGAAAAATGCCAGAAAATATTTCAAAAATCTTTAAAATAATACCCTCCTCTCCCTGCCAATCACTGTCCTTTGTTTTTTCGTAATTATTCCTCTAATATGTGGTGGCATTTAAATTAACAGTAGGGGGGTTAACTAATCAATACACAAACAAAAAAAGAGAGAACAAATTCCTTCCATGCCACACGTTGTAAATGGCAACCAAAGAGGAGTAGTATTGGCTCATATTTCACTCTCAATTTGTAACCAGGACACAAATTAGTCATTATACACTGCTGTTGCTGCTGCTGCTTCTGATGTCGTGTTCATTTTCACGCCACCACTACCACTACCAGACGAAAAAGAGCACTTCACTCTTGGAATACTAATTTCATGGTGATGCCTGGTGTACGTACGTATAATGTTTCATCTTCTATTTTGGTTGGTTGGTGGCGTACGAAGTAAATTTGGCACTTCAATAAAAACAAGACTGATTGACTGAGTAGCAGAACGAAGATTAAAGAAACGGATGAAAATGCCAGTTGGCGTCAATAGTCGTCGTCAACATCATATTATGTGAGGACTTATTTGGGGTGGTAATGTTGTAGTGGCGAAGCATTATGATTGGAAAAAAAGGCAACGAAATCGAAACTGCGTGGTGGTGAAGTTATCACATCTACTGACTACAGTGCAAGATTTAGAAGTAGGGATCCATTTTGTAAGTCATAAAATCAATCAGTTTGACGTCACAGTGTACCGATCCAGTGTTAATCGTTACTAAACATATGTATTTAGTTTATGAAAGTCTTCCACCATAGTGTCGATTGGCCTTATTTATGGTATCCAGTTAAGATTTGAAATTACCTCCGATGTAAGACAAAGATGTGTGTGTCTGCAGCAAATTCAAAATCTCTTCGCTTACGAAATGTTAAACCCTCTTATCTCGGCCAACGAAATAACTGCTCCTGTGGAGGTATTCTGCTTCCATAATGACGGAGTATAAGACAACTGAGAACATAGTTCGCCTGGAATACGCAAAGAAGACGTCTCCATTCGGTACGACTCCTTTAACATGAAGAAAATCCGTTGTTTTGGAATTGTAAGCAGCGAACTACGTTTGAAATAACGCCGTAGACTTCGGTATAAAAAAGGTCACCAAATATAGTGAGAAACTCTAAAAACATTAAACCCTAACTCCGACAGCGTCCAACAGAAGAACGAAATAGAATAAAACAACTAAAAATTAATATAAAAAAGAAATCTCAAAAAAGCTATGCAGATACTCATCCACAAGTGCGCCAGCGGCATATGACTGATATTACACGGTCCTCTGAAAGTTAACGGGGAATCTATACTGAAGCAAATGAATAGTGAAAAGCAGATGCATCAGTCATACCTTTCTAGCCACGATCGAACCATTTTTCATGAGAAAGCACCAAAACAACAGTAGCTAAGCAAGTAATATGGAAGTGGTTTGAGGAATGAGATACGCTCCTAAGAGACTTCCATACCTTTCCAGACTTTACAGCCCTTCAGTCAAGGCTACAACCTAGCTCCTCACATCATGAGTTGCGGGACATACAGTCTAAAGTCGCCTCCTAGCAACAGATTTTTGGGAAACTTTTCATGACAATTTCATTTACTCTCAGATCTTTTGTCAGAAATCTGCTGAGAGGAAGTCGCCGAAGAAATGTTTTTCATATTTCGTCTTGTTCGAGATGACAGACCTGGGGTTTGAACAGTGACCTCACGTGTAATAAGTCAACACACTATCGTGGGCCGATATTAGTCTTCACAGTTGGCTTGAAGAATATTCAGTTTTTGATTTTTTGTCAGTATCCTAAGCCCTTATGGACACAGAGTCATATGACTTCAATATCTGTTTCTCAAACAATAGTAAGGAACACAATACATACATACATACATAATTGGTCATTACAACCCTTCAGTCAGGATTACGACCTAGTTTCTCACACCACTTATGTTGTGTGCGTTAATTTTATACATGAGTGGCGGGACCTACAGCTTAAAAGTCGACTCCGAACAACAGATTTTTGAGAAACTTTTCATGGCAATTTTATTTACTCTCCGAGTTTTTACCAGAAATCTGCTGAGAGAAAGTCGCCAAAGAAATAGTTTGTCATTTTTCGTTTATTTGGAGATGTCAGGCGTGCGATATGAACCGTAGCATCATGTCTAATAGGCCAGCACACTACCTCCTAAATTCCGTCTATAAAATAACACATCTTTTGAATGGAAAGCCTGCCAATAAATTCACTTAGCAAGAGAAGATCTTTCTCCATTAGGTTGGAATTCTTATTAAAGGCTTGAATGGTGTCTCCTCTCTCTATAGAGGATAGAAAGCGGAAACCTGAACCGTCGGAGGGGAACACACTTCCAAGAACAAAGTATTCAAGTAACCTATCTCAATGTGCTGAAACTAGATGGTATAAAGAGTTAGCAAAAAGGACCATCTCATTTGAACGATCATCAATAGCAACGATACTGACGTTGCCATACGAGGTAATCCAAATGACTAATTCCAAAATATGAAGTTTCAATTAAAATGACAGAATTTAAGAGAATAATCAACTTTTCTTAGAGGGAAGTGGCTTCTGTTTCCATCTTAAAAGCGTTAGTATTTAAAAAAAAATATTTTTCCATTACTATTGGAAAACCCTTTAAAAAAATACAATAACATGCCTTTTTAGTTACCTTTGTCTGTTCATAATTTATGCCACAATTTAATGTAGTTTTTCTGTTTTTTTTTTTTGTTTTAATTTTTCTACTTGTTTTTTAACAAAGAAAAAAAATTTCATTTTTCTTTGTCATGCAACATAAATTATGTGATCATTATTACAGTCAAAGACAAAACAATTATTCACTTTAAAATATAAATCATCTACAGTATAATGAACACGCACACGCACAAACTTGATAAAAAATAAAAAAAATACACATACATGCACGCATTTAAAGATAAATCTAAAAACAACATTGAGAGAGTAAATCAAACTTTACCTCGCGGAATGCTCACATAAATTATGGTCAAATGAGAGCAATTGAGAAAGAGAAACCGCTGCTCCCTTTGAAATAATGTTGTGTGCGTTTGTCTGTTCAAAAAATATTGTTTAGGCAGGTCAGTCAAGAATACGCGGTTAGAAATGAGTGACGACCGTCTCCACTTTACCATTCATTGCCACTTTACTAGCCACAGACTGTTTACCAAGGGAACTTTACTGACTGTTTTCTTAGCTTACAACGGCTGGCACAAGAAAATATTTTCTATTGAGGACTCAGGTCATTATTACATACATACATACATAATTGGTCATTAAAACCTTTGAGACATGATTAAGACCTAGCTTATTACATCACTTATGTTGTGTGTGTGTTAATTTTATACATGAGTGGCGGGACCTACAATTTGAGAAGCTTTTCTTGAAAATTTTTTAACTCTCAGAGTTTTTGCCAGAAATCTGCTGAGAGGAAGTCGCCGAATAAATATTTTTCCATATTTTGCTTAGTTGGAGATATCTGACCTTGGGTTAGACCCGTTGCCTCACGTCTAATAAGCCAACACACTACCTACTAAACTACGACGACAACAGGTCGATGACGAGGTCATTATTATTATTTTTTATTTACGATTAACACTCGGTATGATCACTACTCATGCAGTATTTAAACGAAATTGGTAATTACATCCCTTTTAGCTAAGATTACAACCTAGCTTCTCACACCGCCCATATTGTGTGTGTTCATTGTATTCATTAGTGCTAAAACCTACTGTTAAAGTTGACTCCAAACGTCAGATTTTTATGAAACTTTTCATAATAATTTTATTTTACTCTTAGAATTTTTATCAGGAGACTACTGCAACATTTCGTTCGCGTTCGAGATGTCTGAGGGATTTCTAATAAGCCAACACACAAACCTACTAGAATACGGTGACCTTAAAAATGCTCTCTCTTGGAATAGAAAAAGGATTCTATAAAGATTATATAAAGTCCTAAGGCTGTAGAGTAACTAAAAACATCAGTTCGCCATCGAACTTATGTACTCCATTGAATAACAATCAAATTGACACCAAGTCTGATAGTTTGCCTAACACACTTAAAACGTTCCTGTTTAAATGCTGGAATATTTTCGTAATAAATATTCAAAAACAATTTTAACATTCATTATATTCAGAAGTGTAAACAAAAAACTCAGAATTTTTTATTTACGCAGGCAAACAACCCAAATAGAAACAAAAAAAAAACGAAACAAAAGAGTTTAATGAGTAAAAAATCTACTGCGCCCGTAATGAGAGAATTGCAATGCAAATAATGCAACGAAATAAAAACAGAATAATTATCACTTCAGTGGTTAATGGCTTTAATTAGTGTTTCATGTAATATTAATTAAATTAATTAAATTCATAACTGTTGATGAATAAAAACAAGAACGAAAAAATTGGGGTACAATAGGTTGACCAAAGCCGAACATTTTTTACACTAAAATTTACTTAAATTTCTCATTACCATACGTTATACAATAACCCGATATACAGAGAGTGTTGTTTATACAGAACGATAGTTGACAACCCTTTCTTTCTAGAACTTGACACAGGTTAACGACTAACGACCGAAAGAAAAACAAAGCAAACAAAATAATAAAAAAAAAACTTATGTTTCATTGATAGATAAGGTGGTGCATCCCACTTAGGCCAGCATTTATATCCATTGCGATACCACAATCAATATTCAACCCGATGATCAAACATTCTCTAAAGGAAACCAAGTCGATTTCAAAATAAATCTTACTATTGAAGCAGTCTTTATATTGGAGAGTTCAGTCAATGATATCCGATAGTGGAAGATCAAAAACTTCCGTATATTTGTGACAAATGAAGTGAAAGATAGTATTTTCCTCCTCATATAATCCGCAGCTCCTATAGAACTTATTTGCCAGAATACCAAGTTTTTTCTGGTAAAAGGGACAATGGCCCGTAAACAGCGCTATTGTATGATGGATGGCCATGTGATTTAAGGAGAGCAGTCAGACAGTTCTTTTCTTATCCACACGTATAACACAGTCTAGCAATATTGTACGTATCCTATTTTTTTACAGTGAAAGTTATGATAACACAGACTGTGAAGTTAACAATTCAAGTCAACAACCGAAAAAATGAAAGTCATCGACCAGAAAAATACAAGTCATCAAACAAAAATAATGCTAGTCATCGAACAAAAAGTGCTAGTTATCGACCAGAGAAATACAAGTCATCAAACAAAAATAATACTAGTCATCGATCAAAAAAAATGAAAGTCATCGACCAGAAAAATACAAGTCATCAAACAAAAACAATACTAGTCATCGATCAAAAAAATTCAAGTTATCGACCAGAAAAATACGAGTCATCAAACAAAAATAATACTAGTCATCGAACAAAAAGTGCTAGTTATCGACCAGAGAAATACCTGTTATCAACCAAAAACTGCAAGTCGTCGACCAAAAAAAGTGCAAGTCTTCGACTAAAAAAAATGCAAGTTATCGACCAAAAAAGCGAAAGCCATTGACCAAAAAATGCAAGTCATTGGCCAAAAAAGTGCAAGTCATCGACCAAAAAATGCAAGACATCGACCAAAAAATGCAAGTCTTGGACCAAGAAAGTGCACATTATCGACACAAGAAACGGAAGCCATCCACAAAAACGCAAGTCATCAACAAAAAGAGCGCAAGGCGACAGTCTCCATTAACATAAAATTCAATGTAAAAAAAACAGAACTATCGTAGCTAACTTCACAAGCATCAATGTTACAATCCTTGCGGCATTAGTATAAGCCTCAAGGATCCCATTAGGACGGCATTTAGGATCTTCAGACAGGAAGTTTCTTGTTGGAATTCTAAAAAATTCTCTCGTCCTGACGTTTACAGATATTTTAGGTGCCCATTGACTGTTACAAATCTTTGCATAAACTCAATATATTCTCAACATTATTGTCAGCGTAGAACTAAAAAAAAATCAATTCATTAATGGTGCATAGTATAAGGCTTTCTTTCATTTCATATGAATGTATCATATTTCAAAAAGGATATCTCTACAACAAAAACAACAACAACAAGGCAATTAAAACAATTTTAAACGTGCCGATTTACTCATTCATTTGTATACTGCATGCATGAACTGATGGATGATATTTTTTAAATACACACAGTAATAATTATTTAATTGGTATCCACAAGTTTGGTTTATCATATAGTCTGTGAGTAAATGTGGAAATTCATATTCATATTCAATTATAAAATGATACGAGAGTCGGTGAATAAATGTACTAAAAACAAAGTTTTATACAAAATGTTGTTTTTTTGTAGATGATGAGAGCAACTTAAAAATTGAGTTTCCTGTTTGCTTTCCTAGTTGCAATGTTAAGAAAGGCGAAAGATTTATTATGGAAATTCTAGGGGGCCTTTGAATACGAATTTCTTCGTTAAATATTATATTATTTGAGATTTTTTCTTCATTTATTTTTTATTAATGTGAGATACTTACGAAAATATTTTCAATTACCCCACGTACTTATTTACTTAGGCTTGCCTTCCTACAACCCCCGCCACTCAATCTCTTAGAGAAAACAATATTTTTCATTCTTTTTCTCTCTTTATCTTTAAAAACATATCAACACTTAATGAAATCCCTCTTAATCTTTAAATTGCACTCGAAATTACACTCTCTTTTATTCACTCTCTCTCTGGTACTCGCATCACAAACAATCACACACATAATCTCTATGTACACTTGAATAGACAATGACGATGAGTAAGTAGTTGATGTCTCAGTTGAATAAAGATGATGAGTTGTTTGGTAAACAAAAACACACTTACTTACACATTCCCCTCCCACACACACACATATACGCACGCATATGTTCAATGTTTTTATCGAAAAATATATTCCAGTAACCGAGCATAAGTAATACGGTAAATTGAGAGGAGCAATAGAGAGAGAGTAAAAGTATTTGCTTAAAGAGTAAATACAGTTAAAATATAAAACGAGTATTAAATAAGAGTGTAAGTAAAGGAATGTATTGTGTGGGAATGTAATAAATGATGGTATTTGTTTAGAAAATGACACTCGAACACACATGCAATAATCTCATGCTTACACACACACACTTACTCTCACTTAATAATATCAATTCAAATACGATTTTATTGTTGACTTTCATTTTCCTTTTGGTTTTGTGCGTAATATACTTACAAAACTAACGGATTTGCAGGATTTTATCGCCGTTTTTAAGGGGCGAAAAAGGTACTGTTTGAAAGCAAATCAAGATAAAACTTACAGTGGGACAAATTCGACTATTTTAGACTACATTTTAGAGCGATAAAAAAAGTTAAATAAACCACGAAAAAATTGTTTTTAGAATGGCCCCCTTTTTGGAAGGTCTGGAAAAAGTACTTAATAAGGGAAAATCCGTTTAAACACATATTATTAAAAAATTATTTCTTTAATTATGATAGAATCTTAAATCAATATTTTTAAATCGGTATTCAGGCCCAAAAAGAAAACAACAAAAGAAATTTATAAAAAAAAATTTGGTACTTTTTTAAAGAGAAATATTTGTTAAAAACAGCAACTTCAATAAAACAAGAAATAAAACATTAAAAAATTGTCGTCAGGTTAAGCCAGGCCATAAAGTAAGTTATATTTTGTATAAAATAGTACTATTATTAGATAAAGTACTTTTATTAGGTAAAGTATTATTTTGGTACTTTTTTATACATAAACTTTCGTTGTAAATAATAAGAATTTCACACAGATTAAAGAATAAAAATAAACTGAAATATGGAATTGAATTATGTTATAGTACCATTTGAAATGTTGGTACTTTTTAGTAAAAATCGTACTTATTATACTTAAACTTTTTTAACGTAAATAATAATTCTAAAAAGGAAGTTACTAAGCATATGATATAATGTTGCCATATTGATGTTTGGTAGTTTTCTCAAATGGTACCTTTTTTGTTCAAAAAAAAAATGTGAAATCAAAAATAGTACAATTTAAAAAAGGCCTTTTTTGCTAAACAACTTTTTTATATTTTATGTGAAAATAAAAACTTTTCTAGCAGTAGAACAATATTCCCTGAAAATACGTGGGTCGATTGGAACAAACAGGCTGCCATAAAGTCAATTGCGAACGACATACATATCAGGGTCCAATCTTGTTCACGAATTTTGCTTATTTTTTCGGGAAATCATACAATTTTTCAATTATAAGAACTATTGCGTACAAATTATTGAACTAAATAACCCCAATTACGCTGAAATAATAAATTACACGGTATAGCTAACGCTTCCTGTGGTTAGAAGAGAGAGAACACTCACTGAAGGATTTTGTGAAATACGCAGTGAGACGTTTAGAAAGACTAAAAGCATTATCCATCTAAAACAGGGTTATCGAATGTGATTGATGGAGAGAATTAACTTCAAATAATCCAATGATCCTTCTTTTCTCAACTTCTTCTTCTTCTCAACTGCGCATATACTTAGTACTTCCTGAGTTCCTTTCAGCAGATTGAAAAAATGTGTCAAAGTGAGTAACCCTATCTATGAAGGTAATTCCTGGTACAACAACTCCCCTCTACTCTTTACGGTATTTTTCATAATACCCGGCCATTGTGAACTCATGGCAAACGTCATTAACACAAAAATTCATTGATAAACACAAAGACTAAACTCCCTGATCCACTTTGATGTAATCTATACGCCTACTGAGGCAATTAGAAACATTTCGCTACACGGCGACCAATTCCTGTGTAGGAGAAGAAACTCGTACCACCGCTAGTCCAAATTTTAATGCAAGGAGGATAAAACAGTTAATTTTCTCTCTTACCTGGATATTTTCTACTCTATCCTTATGGGATATTAGTTGCTAATGAGGCATGTCCGTTGGCTAGTCACTTCCTGAAACGGTTCTTGCAGAAGTTGCAAGCAGAAGGAGAAGCAGAAGATCGTATTGCACTTAATGTGCCACTGCCCAGCACTAACGCAAAAACGTTTGAGATTGAAGTGCAAAGCCCTCTCCATAAGGGAGTTAATGTGGCTCGAACCTAATGACTTTTCATGATAATTTGCCTTCACATACATACATACATACATAATTGGTCATTATAACCCTTCAGTCAGGATTACGACCTAGTTTCTGACACCACTTATTCTGTGTGTGTTCATTTTATACATGAGTGGTGGGACCTACAGTTTAAAATCGACTCCGAACGACAGATTTTTGAGAAACTTTTCATGGCAACTTTATTTACTCTCAGAGTTTTTGCCAGAAATCTACTGAGAGGAAGTCGCCGAAGAAATACTTTTTGTATTTTGTTTCGATGTCTGGCCTGGGGAATTTTTTCGGAATCGGTTGGAATAGCTCAGTCTATAAGACTACCAGACGACTGCAGTGTCTTTCAGGCGGAGGTGGTGGCCATACAGGCTACGGCGAGTATTATTGGGGATGGAAGGGTCTCCAAGCGGAACGTTACCATACTTTCTGATAGCCAGGCGGCTAGCAGGGCTTTGAGTTCTAACGTGATGAACTCCAAGACGGTGTACGGCTGTCGCAGATATCTCGACGAGATAGCGGAACGATATGACATCCATATCGTATGGGTACCGGGACACAGTGGTATTCCGGGCAACTGTAGATCTGATGAACTTGCCAGGCGAGGCACGACCATCGGGCTCACCGCTGAGTTCTCGAATCTGGGCATACCAATGAGGACTTGCAAGCTCATAATTGATAGTGCGATCGTCGATTCCGTCAACGACAGGTGGGCGGCCTCGGACACGGGTAGAACGGCTCATAAAATCTGGCCAAGGCTGGATGAGGGGCGCACAATGAGTCTACTTAAACTCCAAAGAGGCGCGCTCAGTGTAGTTGTCGGTGTCATTACGGGGCATTGCATTATGGGTACGCATGCGAGGCGCATTGGACTTGGACACCTTGCTAACGACTTCTGTAGAAGCTGCAGAGATGAGGAAGAAGAGGAGACTGTCCCTCACCTGCTGGGTACATGTCCGGCTCTATGCCAAAGGAGAAGGAAGTACTTGGGTACTTACTACATGGATGATCTGGAGGAACTGTCAGAGATTGACATTGGCAGCCTAAATCGCTTCATCAGGAGCTCCGAATGGTTTCGAGACTAGGGGACAACGGAGGACTGTGGTAGCACAATGGGCCCAATGCGGCCTAAGTGTGTCCATCACCAAGAAAATTTTTCTTGGATGGGCAGCCACCTCTATCTACCTATCTACCTACCTGGCCTGGGGCTCGAACCCTAGCTTTACGTCTAATAAGCCAACACACTACCTACTAGACTATGGCGACTTCATGTGCCTTCCCTTAGACAAATTTAGTAGCACAGTGAATAGACTTTATAAATGAGAACCTTAGGAAGCTATGTATATGTCCTCTTAATCCAATGGTACTTACTTAATCCAATGGTATTTTGATTAGTACTTTTTTGGTACTTTAAAAGTGGTACTTCGTTTGTAATATTCTTGGTTTTAATTACGCTTTTGCACTTAAGTAATAACTTTTCAACGTTTAAATGTATTTTTAAAACTCTCAGCATGGCCAGTTTAAATCCCCACTTAATACTCAATCACATGCCTACGTTTAAACACCATCACACATACATATGTATATGTAGTCAGGGAAATGCCATAAACAGGAGAAAAGTTCCCGGTAAAGTCTAGTGTGGTGATAATTTGAACAAAGTTGAGTAAACGAAAGGAAAGAAGTGCCATTAAAAGGCATCATTAAAAGTGAATTGAATGTATAAGATTAACGAACTTCCACAAGGTGAAGGAGGCGGGCGGTAGACATTAATGAAAATAATTTTTGTTCTTCCCCCTTTCCGTTACTCCTGCCGTTTGAAGTTTTTTAATTAAATTAAATTGAAAGAAAGAAACCGTTGGCAGACAGGCTAACGTCTTTTTTTTAATTCACACTTTGCGAAACTTATTTAAAGAGAAAAGAGAAGAAGAAAAAAAACATGCCAGAAATGTGAAACAACAAGGCAAACACATGATTAAGGACGATGTAATTAATGAGATTGTTTATTAAAAAATATGTGGAAAGAAGAGACGAAAAAGAGGCGAAAGAAAAGAAAGTTGTGCGTGTTATTCTGTTTACGTAATGCAAGGGCAGAATATCAAGTGTACGTAGTAAAATATTAATTATGATTTGTAACACTGTGGTGTATTGTGTTGTGATGTGGTTTCTCTCTTTTTATTAAAAAAAAAAAAAAAGAGTCCCAAAACTGTTTAATTGCGGCTTGTCTAGAAACGTGACAAAATATTCAAGCATTAGAAGATTTTGTCTCAAGGCCATGTTCAAGAGTTCAAGAGTTCATTACCTTCTCATCCTGGTTCTAAATTTAATTTAACATACTGCCTGTTAATGATGTGTTAACATGTTATAAAAGCTTTGGGTTGAAAATAAAACATCAGTTGTTGCCCTTCTAATTCTAAGAGGTCGAGTGTTGTAGTAGTTAAATTGATTAACTACAGAAGGCAATCCTAACAGGTTCCTATCCAGTAGAAAGGATATTCGTTTTAAAACAATTACGAGACTTAATCTTTCTCGCATAGTTTGTACACAATTTAGGCTCCTAGAACATACTTCAACATACATATGTATGTCAGAGGAAGGAAATCAGATAGTGTCAACTCTTCAAAGGGAAGGCTACTCACTTAATTGGTCATTACAACCTTTCAGTCAGGATTACGACCTAGTTTCTCACACCGCTTATGTTGTGTGTTTTAATTCTACACATGAGTGGAGGGACCTACAGTTTAAAAACCACTCTGAACGACAGATTTTTAAGAAACTTTTCATGTCAATGTGATTTTTCTCTCACAAGTTTGTCAGAAGACTGCCGGGAGAAGAAGGTAGCCAATAGAAATGTTTTTCATTTTGTTCGAGATGTCTGAGCTGAGGTTTGAACCACGGGCTTTTGTCTAATAAGCCAACACACTACCTTAACCCAATATGTGAACTCAGAAAGCGTTCTTTTTACGTTATGGCAGATGGCAACCCTATTATTCTAGAGACTATAAGAACATGGCATCGTAAAAGATCAAAATCGTATAAGATAAGAGGATGCTTTACCCAAGCCCTATGTTCCCTAAAGGAACTAAATGAATACTTAAAAAAACTCCTCCTAACAACCACCTCTTACTAAACATGAAAAAAATTGGAAAATATGTCGAGGAACTGCAGAGGTACATATATTAACATCCACCTCTTGATTGAACTGTCGGGTGTGATTGATTGGTAGATCACTCACTGCTCTTCTGGGACCCAGAGTAACACTACTTGGAAATGAAATTACTGACAAAGGCGTTGGCAAAAATTCTCATCCATCGATCGATTGAGTGTAAGTAATAAGGTAAACCGCGAGGTAGAAGTTTTGTTCACTGAAGGGTCTTATGCAGCTCAAAGTAATACTTTTTTGGAAATAAAATTATTGAAGTGCTGGATTCATGTGTGATTGATGGGTTGGCCGTGGGGAATAACGATCTGTAATATGTTTTGTTGCTTTCAAGTCGGTTAGTTGTCGAGTAGAGGAATCAATAAAAAGGAAGAAATCAATCTTTGAATGCCTTTTGAGGACGCAAAGCAAAGCTAGTAAGAAATAAATAAAATGATTGACAAAGGCATAGGCGTAAAACCTCATCAATCTTGAAGATTGACGATTGAATGTGACTGATGTGGTGGGCCATGAAGAAGAGGGGGGGCAGTCACTATGGGGTCTTATAGAAGTAAATACTCTTTTTGGAATAAAATTACTTTCAAAGACATGGGCAAAAGAGCAGATATACGTTTAAAAAGTTTATATCGGGTGTGATTGAAGAAGTGTTCCATCACAAAAAGTAGAAGCGACTAAGGGTCTCGTAGGACTTAGAGTAAGACACATAAGGTGATCTTCAAAGACGCAACCGAAATACCAGAACTACGTTTGGAAGGCTTACCGACTGCGATTGAAGAAGTGGACCGTGGGAAACAAGAAAAGGTTAGTGAAGGTGCTTGTGAGACTAAGAGAGGGAGTTTTTTTTTAGAATCAAGTCATATGCAGAAACATTGGCGATAAATAAGATCCATCATGAATAAATTCAGTAGGTGTTATTAAAAAAGTGAGTCATAGGATAAAGGGAGCAGTCCCTAGGAGCAGTTTTGTGGAACACAGAGTAAGCCAATTTAGGAAATCTTTTAAAGCAAAACGTAAGTGGAAAGCCTTAATTTATGTTGAGGAGTTATTTCGCTTATGATTGATGAGTAAGCAATATGAAAAAGGGAGCACAGCATCAAGTTTTTAAACACTGTACTTAGAATTCTTTCTCACTTGTATAGCATCGTCAAAGGCAGTGCTGTTTATAGCTATTACTGGACTCTGCATGTTCGATTGAGAGTTTGACGGCAGGGGTTTTCCAAGTTTTGCCTTCTTAACGAACTTTGTAGACAAACAAGATTATGAGCAGCATCTTTACAACCTCTACTAAGACCGTGATGATTATTACAGATATTTGCGTGTTGAAACGAATGGCTGACGGTGTGGATTTTTCTAGTAATGCCTTGTGGGGAACCTATCGGTACCCGCATTAACTGTTAAAGAGTGGTTATAATTTGATCACAACCTTGTATGATGGTTACAAGTTATCGCTTCATCAGAAGAATGTCTGACAGCTTGTGCCCATTGAGATGTATTTGCTTGATCATAAGGCTAGCTGGGAGCATAAGATTCCCAAATTGTCATTGAGTACCTCAAGAAATGTCTGGACAAACAAGTTTCTGAGCATCATATTTTCGAAGGATAATTCAGTAACCTGATAGGAGAGCGTAATATGAAGATTGTATGCGTACACTGTCTTAACAGCTGACTGACAAATGGTGATTGGTTAAGCATGAGGCTTAAAAAGCTCCACTTTGATGTTTTCTTTGTGTGAAAGTGTTAATAAACTTGCGCTATCATCGATTTACATAAGTGTGAGTGGAAGTGTGAGACATAAATTGTAGCCTCCAGAGACAGTGAATTATTAAAAATCCAGAATATGAAAATATCGTAACGTTTACAAAGCATTATTAAGAAAATAACGTTTGTGATAACCTTCCAACCTTCCAACGGTGTAGCCGTATTAAAACCTTGATCACGTTTTTCTTTATTTCTTTACAAATGTTCTCTCTCTCTCGCATGTAATCAGAAACAGAAATTATTTGTACAGGCCAGCCCAGCACAGCACAGCCCAGACATAGAGCCGTACGTGGCTCGTATTTCCACAATATATTGTGTTTACAATTTACGACAAATACGTGACGAATTTTCAATATCCACAATTGTTTCCGTTTCCCATGTATTTTTTCTTTTTTTTGTCAGCTATTTAATGGGCTTGATGGTCTCCATATGAGGTGATGTCCCTTTTCCTCTCACTTGACACATTTTCATCAAGAGAAAATGAAAATAAAAACAGAATAGAGCGAGAGAGACAGAGAGCGAGAGAGACAGAGAGCGAGAGTAGGACAACAAACAAATCAGTGTCTATGACTTATTGATACTTTGATGCTGGTGTATCAGTGTTGGCCTATCGATGTCAGAGTTCCATAATATCTCGCTGCCTCTCTGTCTGTGTGTCTGCCTGTCTGTTGGTCTATCTGTCATTAAATATTGACAGTTTGTTTGATTTTATTGTAATGTTCTATAATCTATTGTATTATCTTGTGGTTATTGTTGTTATTATTTAATTTTGTTGTTGTTGTTGTAACTGTTATTATTGTATTAATTGTATCATCATTATGAGACACATTTATAAATCATAACGTTTGAACAATCAAAGCCGAAACCAAAGCCAATTGTCAAATGATATGCCAGAGATTTTATTCAAAAAGGAAAGTTTTTTTTTTTTTCATACACAAAAAGGAAATTGTCAGGACATGGAGAATAAAATGATGAATTGCTTAACGAATGAGTAATACAACAACACCAGAAATAACAATAAAAACAAAAAAAATTGATTACAAGTGTTGGAAATTTTTAATAACGAAATTTCAAATTTTTTAAATTAGGAAGTGTGGTACAGGGTCCTTAGGGCAAGTCAATTGGAGACACCAGAGGCGACTTGATACCGCCCTAGTGTATTAAGGAAAATCAGAACATTCTTCACTCTCTTGAAAACAATAAAGGCTTGAGGATATGGTGGCATCCCCTTCAACCTGAAGGTTGCACTGAAAACAAGACGGATTCAATTCGTCAATATTTGCACAAACTTTCTGCATGTAAGGTTTTTTTTCAAGATTTCTTCGTATTATGTATAAAGAAAATTCTCGACTTCCACTTTGGAAAGACAAGCTCCAGTTCTGGGCAACCAACTCTTGCAAGATTTCAAGGCAGACATGGTCATAATACGATAACAGATGATTTCAACGCCTTCAACCCCTTAGCCACAGTTGGGATTTGGAACAAAGAATCATCAAAACACACACTTGGAATCTATGCGGTGTTAATGAATTTCATTAAGGATATCAAATGAATCAGCATAGTGGTGAGAGACGAGAGACATGTTTCAAACCCCAGATCAGACATCTCAAACAAAACGAAATACGACGAAGAAAAAAAATTTTCTTCAGAGACTTTTTCTCTTCAGTCTTCTAGCTAAAGCTCTGAGATTAAAATAAAATTGCCATGAGTTTCTTTAAACATCTGACCTGTGTAGACGACTTTAAACTGTAAGTCCTGCGACTCATGTATAAAATTAACACACACAACGAAGGTGGCGTGGAAAGCTAGGTTGTAATCCTAACTAAAGGATTATAAAGACCAAGTAAGTAAAGGGTGTTTTTTATAGAGGTATAGAACTTTAAGTTGGCATTACTTTTCAAGATGGCGACCGATTTAACAGCTGTCAAGTGATTTATTCTCAGTTTGGTTTGGCAATTCATCATGAATAGACTCACGCCTGAACAACGCTTGCAAATAGTGCAATTTTATTTCGAAAATAATGGTTCTGTGCGGAAAACGTATCGCGCACTACGTCCATTTTATCGTCGACAAAATCGTCCATCAGAGCAGTTAATTCGATTAACCATGGAACGTTTTCGCACCACGTTTACTCTTATTGATAACTCGCATCCCCAGAGACGCTGTACGGTGCGTACAGAAAAAGCTATTGCTGCTGTAGAGCGTAGCATTGAGGAAGACCCGAATGAGTCCATCCGTCATCGAGCACAGGAATTGGATGTGTGTCCATCCACTTTATGGAAGATTTTGCGGAAGGATCTTGGTTTGCGTGCTTACAAAATCCAACTCGTGCAAGATTTGAAGCCAAACGATCATCAAGTAAGGCGTAGATTCGTCGAATGGGCCCAAAACGAGATTACCGTTGTTCCCGATTTTCATAAGCGAATTTTGTTTAGCGATGAAGCGCACTTCTGGTTGAATGGCTACGTCAACAAACAAAACTGCCGCATTTGGAGTGAAGGTAATCCTCAAGTGTATGTGGAAACACCGTTACATCCAGAAAAACTGACTGTTTGGTGCGCTTTATGGGCTGGTGGAATCATTGGTCCGTACTTTTTCAAAAACGATGGTGGCCAGAACGTTACAGTCAATGGTGATCGGTATAGAGCCATGATTACTAACTTTTTCATTCCTGAATTGAATAACCATGATGTCCAGGAGATGTGGTTTCAACAAGACGGCGCAACATGTCACACAGCTCGTGCCACAATAGATTTATTGAAAGACACGTTTGGTGACCGCCTAATTTCACGTTTTGGACCTGTGAATTGGCCTCCAAGATCTTGTGATTTAACACCGCTAGACTACTTTCTGTGGGGCTATGTAAAGTCATTGGTCTATGTGGTAAAGCCACAAACGCTTGACCATTTCGAAGACAACATTCGCCGTATTATTGCCGATATACGGCCACAAATGTTGGAAAAAGTCATCGAAAATTGGACGTCCAGATTGGACTACATCCGCGCCAGCCGTGGCGGTCATATGCCAGAAATCATATTTAAAATGTAATGCCACAAGATTATCTTTCGGATAAATAAAATTCATGTCAATCGAATAATCCATCGTTGTTTTATTGCAACTTAAACTTCTATACCTCTATAAAAAACACCCTTTATTAGTAGAATTCTTACTCTAACTGACAATAGTTATTCTTACTCTTTCGGGGCAACACGTTTGGAGAAGCTTCTGTATGTGAAATCCTATATCGACTGAGGATAGTACAATATATCGCAATACTTCAGTACTTCTACACAACCATAATAGTAATAAAACCACAATAGAAACGCTGTGTGGAGATCAGTGACAGATTTCCAGGTCCCTGACTGCTTAAAAACCATGCCCGCCGCATGGCAATACGGTATAAGTGATCATTATCGTAGATATAATGTTGGAGTAGAGATGGGGATGCTTAAGCACTTCCTGTAATATTGTCCGCTTCTTCTTAGTAGCTGGTTTAAGCAGGACTTTGTGGGTATATTGCACCAAGATTAAACGGGCATCTTCCGACATCATATTCTGAGGATGTGGGTATAAAGGACATCTATTAGATGCAGTGTCGTAGTATTTCACAAAACGTTGCCCCACGATACTGCTTGACGGGCAAACAATGGGCTTCAGCCGTACAAGCCTAATTATCTGTTGGATGCACTATGCAAGCAGCTTTTGTGCAACCTGGTTGGTTTTTAGAAACCAATGTCAACGATTGATGCAAATCAGTCTGTCGCAAGTAGTATTGTGTCAAAACTCTAAAAAAAAATCTTTTAACTCAGTACCAGATCTCAATAGTCAGGAACTATTTCTCACAACTTTACCTATTTCTGACGTGGAGACCTTAGTCGGTCAACAACATGTTTACATTTATAGAGTTTTCGAGAAGGCGAAGTCATTCGCCTTAAAGAGCATTCATCAGACTGTTTACTCTGTCATATAAATGCAAGGTAAAGCAGGCGAGTGAATTAGTGAACTTCAGTCAGTCTTGTGTAAACACGCGGTACGTTTGAAGAGTAATCGTGGTTTGAAGAACTCCGTCACAAAGATTTGTCGAATAATTGTCTAGTAATTGTTATTGTTTATGCAAAGGGTATAAACAGAGGAATAACAATGACAAGCAATTGTTGTAGTTTACATCAAGTTGTGAACAGTGGCACACAGAATCGAGCGAATAATAAAGAATTATAATTAAAACTAAACACAAATTTGTTTTTATTTTATTTGCAATCTACAAGCTCATATTTTAAACGTTTTTAAAAGGTAAAAACGTAACAACAACAACTAGGATTTGCGTTTAGAAAGACACAAGTTTTAACAAACAAGCAGAATTATGTCCTCACAACACTTGTTGTACTCTTTTGCGAGTTTTTATTAAAGTAAAGTTTTTCCCCAATCCAATGACGCCGTCTGTACAGCAGACCGTCTCGACCATTAAATTACAAAAAAGGAAAAAAAATTAGAAACCGATGTAGGGATTGAGGAGGTAATAATTATTTTTTCTTCTAAATTAAATTATTCTGTCATTCATTATTATATTGCTATTGATGCACTTTAAGAAACTGTCTGCTGATGTTTCAAATAAAATTTTTAAGCGGATATTGATGACTTTGGGAACTTTTTCTTTCCTTTTTTCCAATAAAACCAAAAGAAATATTATTTCAGTTAAAAAAAAAGAAAAAGAAATAGAAGTTAAACGGTAAAAATTGGCATCATCATCATCATTAAATTTATTGCCAAAGTCATCACCGATGAAGGACGTATCCTCGCCCCCCTTCCAAAACAATTTTATTGTTGCCAAAATGCCAAAACATTTCAATGTAAATCAGCATCTCATTCGTCATTGATTTGTTTTCGATTTTGCTTTCTTTTTTTTTGCCATCATTTTCCTGTCTGTCTCTCTCTCTCTCTCTTCCCCTTTCTCTCATAAAAAATTTCTAGGCTTTTAGGCCTGGCAATATATTTTTTTTTCAAAATTTCTTTTTCAAACTCGTGATTTTTTTTATTAAAAATTCCACACTCTGAGTCTTTTTTTCGGTTTACATTGCAAAATATGACGAAGCAATATACACTTACAGAGACAGAAAGAGACAGAGAATGAAAAAGAGCGATTAAGAGAGAGTGAGAAAGAAATGCTAATGTTGTATTATTAATATTAATGCCTGTTGACAACAACACATACACAGGGAGAGAAAATATGTTGATGGTGGTATATCCTCAATATTGTTCTTTAAACTGTATTTAATAACAGTGAAGAGCAAAATAATAGTACCTTTTATCTTGATAATTATATTGTCTCCGGGATACTGAAGACAAGTACTACTTAAGCTGTGTTGCTGGCGAATATTGTACCCAAGATTAAGGCATTGAAGTTGAGTATTACACGGATGAGTTTAATAGGCCACATGGGCACTCCTCTATATTCACACACCTAAGTTCATATCCCAACAGTATAGACTAACGACTTCCTGCTGTATTCTTTATTCAGACTTATACTTCCACATGAAAGCAGCTTTGGCTCACTGAAGACAACTTCTGCTTCGTCTGGACAATTATGGATATCGTCGTGAAGAGGTACAACATTACTGCGACCATACGATATATTGTACTGCCCCTAACCTAGTTAGGAAATTCTCTTCCAAGCCGATTACCCTGAGAATCTTCAGAAGCTGCTCAGTATCAAAAAGAACAATACTCCACACAGCTCCAGGTATATACTTCTCGTATGCAGTAATGCCTGATAGGTTGCTTATTAGGTCTACAGTTTCCCTGTCAAAAGGCCGTTTACTAACCTCAAGTTTTTCCTGGATAGTCTAATGAATGACGCAAATCTCCTCTTATTATAATTTTTCAGCAAAACTTTTATTGCCTCAAACGCATTTGGTTAGAAGGTTCTCACAGAAGGTTAGGTTAGGTTAGAGGAAGTGTACTTGTCAATTAAGACAAGTACAGTACCCGGAGGTCGAATTGACCCATTGTACAACGTCCTGCTTACTCACACCACTTATATTGTGTGTGTGTTAATTTTATACATGAGTGGTGAGACCTACAGTTTAAAGTCGACTCCGAACGACAGGTTTTTGAGAAACTTTTTCATGGCAATTTTATTGAGTCTCAGAGTTTTTGCCAGAAATCTGCTGAGAGGAACTCACCGAAGAAATATTTTTTCATATTTCGTTTTAATGCCTGACCTGGAGTTTGAACCGTGGCCTTGCGTCTAATAAGCCAACACATTACCTACTAGACTACGGCGACTTCAAATTCTCCACAGAATTTTTACCAAACTTTTCATGACAAATTTATTTACTCTCAGAGTTTTTATCAGAAATCTGCTGAGAGGAAGTCGCCTTATTATTTCGTTTTGTTCGAGTTCTTTGGGCTGGGGCTTAAACCACGACCTCACGTCTAATAAGCCGGCACATTACCTACCAGATTACAGTGACTTTCTCTACATTTGAATAAAAATTTGTTTCGTTTGCTAACTTTTGATCACCACTGTTACTTGTTTAAATCACATGCATTTACGACATTCGAACGTTTAACTTTTACTTTTATGAGGTAATAAAATGTTACATTCAACACACATACACTCATACACACGGTTTAACATGATAATTCATACACGTTCTCATTCTAAAAATCTCTCTCTCACACACACTCCGCTGTCTCCCTTTATCCTTTAGTTCAGTTAAAAACTTTTATGCCAGATTTTATGCCTTCTAATAACTTTTCATGTTTAATTTTTTTTTTTTTTTTTTTTTTTTTTGTTGCTGTTGTAGTTGTTGTGTGTGTAAATAAAGGTAAGAATATTAAACAGAAAAAAATATTGGGTCTGGGCATTATTTTGCGGCCAATATTCCAAAGTCGAAAAGACTTAAGTGGCTTTGTGGACATGAAGAATTTCTTAAAAGAGAAGTCTGAAACAATAGTCTAAGAAAAGTACTTCCTCTTGACATACTGGTATTTGAGAGTAAAACATTGGAAATTAATGCTTACACCCAATATTTAAAAGGCTTTCCCATTAAGGCTTATACTTGATTTTTAAATTGCTTGTGTAAAACAATAATTTTTATGGTCAATCAAAAGTCTTCTTTTTCCATTGTTTTGGGCCACAATTTGGATCCCATTAGCCGATATTATCACATGATTTATTTTCCTAAAACCTTTGGCAAATAATACCTAATAAAACGGAAATTTAACACTGAATAGTAAATAACGGTAAATCAATTTGATCAGCTGATCTTTCCAGGGTTACTACAGCATAGAAAAAATATGAAACTACGCACACACCCAAGGCCTGAAAGTATCCAACAATAACTTCTCAGAAACTATTAAGTCGGGGAAGTATAGATGAGCACTAAATAATACAATGTCTTCATCAAATTTGAACATGAAGCTAAAGAATCGTCACTGGCATCTAAGCTCGCAGTGCCAATAACATTAACAAACGCTACAACAAATTCTGCATAACTTTAATCGTAAAGAGGAGACCCTCGACCATCTTCTCTGTCATTGTATGGAATCACTTAGGGATCTGAGTCGAAAGATTTTTGTCCAACCGGAATTTATAAACAGAACTTGTCTAGCCAGAGGTAATTTCAATAAAAACCATGTCTTCATTTAAATTGTCAGATCGGCAGAGAATTTTCGGTCAAGCAATGTATAGTAAAAAGTCGCCGTGGTGTAGTAGGTAGTGTGTTGGCTTACTATTCGTAAAGCCCGGGTTCGTATCCCAGGTCAGACATTAAAAATGAAATATGAAAAAAAAAAAATATTTCTTCGGCGACTTCCTCTCAGCGGATTTCTGGCAAAAACTCTGAGAGTAAAATAAACTGCCATGAAAAAGTTTCTCAAAATTCTGTCGTTCGGAGTCGACGTTAAACTGTAGGTCCCGCCACTCACGTATAAAATTAACGCACACAACATGAGTGGTGTGAGAAGCTAGGCCGTAATCCTGACTGAAGGGTTGTAATGGCCAATTATGTATGTATGTAATGTATAGTAAAACAGGTGAAATGCTATTGCAAGGGCACATATGTTAGAATCAAAGTGGCAGAGTGTCTAATAAAAATCGTGAAAAATTACTTTCCAGACAGAATATTATGGACGATAGCACCATGTCCAGTAATATTACAGCAACTGTTCCGCAAGGATAAGTTCTGGGAACGCTACTGTTCAAGAAGTTGAAATTGTAGGCTTCGAAAATGATGCCGCATTAGTAGTACAAGCCAGGAATATAGATGAAATACAAATCGACACAAATGGGACCCTTAGACCCCTTTGAGACTGGAATATGTAACATTTAATCCGACAGGATACAAAACAGAGGCGATTTTAATCAGTAGCAAGTGGCTTAAAGCAGTTTTGAAAGTTCAAGTGGGAAGTAGGTATAGAATCTATAAATCTGATGATCGATTGAACTTGGAACGGCATTCCTAATGTTCGTGTCAAAAGGCAATTAATGTACCGAATTCTTTGGCTAGAAAGATGGCCTAAGACATAGTCGAAGAATACTGCTGTCACGCGTGGCAGACTCCATTATTTTCTATGGATCGTCCATGTCAAATGGATCGTTAAAGAGTACACCAAGGAAGTGCATAATATCCGCTATCCGATAACTTCGCTCATTTGCAAAATTCATAAAGAGAATGGGACAATTGAGTCTTAATCCTCAGATATGGATAACCTGCAAGCAGGTAGAGGTCACCTATCATCTGAGTCTGTTTTAACGGCTCATGGAAAATACAGGAGCTACGTTTATATGTAGATTCAGACATGATAACTCGTCGAAGTATCCAGTTTGCCCTGACCACGCCTAAAACGTGAAAGGCATAACGTTTGTAGTCACAAATTTGAGGAGGAGCGCAGAAGATAAGAAAAATAACTTATTCGAAGCTTATCAGCAGAAAATATTGTAGATGTCGCAATACACGTCTGAGGAAAACTGGAACTGTCCAGCAAGCTTCACATTATACATAAAAGAGCACAGCGAAAACGAGAACATCTACGAAACGATCTTAAAGTAGCACAATCATGAAGAAGTCGCCGTAGTCTAGTAGGTAGTGTGTTGGCTTATTAGACGTAAAGCCTGGTTTCGAGCCCTAGGCCAGACATCGAAACAAAAACACAAAAAGTATTTTTTCGGCGACTTCCTCTCAGCAGATTTATGGCAAAAACTCTGTGAGTAAATAAAAATTGTTTATCAAAAATCTGTCGTTCGGAGTCGACTTTAAACTGTAGGTCCCACCACTCATGTATAAAATTAACACAAACAACATGGGTGGTGTGAGAAGCTGGTTCGCAATCCTGACTGAAGGATTGTAATGACCAATTATATATGTTATGTAATCATGACGCCAACGAAAAAGTAAAATCAACCGAGTGAGATGATCGTTCTGAGAAAGAATACAAAACGCTTGTTCCGAGAAGTGACGTGTTGATATTGGTGGCGGTTTTAGTTTACAATGTGCCGTCAGGGGTCTACGCAAGATTGCCACGATGTCATTGAGCTAAAATTGAAGACTCTCCAAAAGACATTACCTAAGCAGACAATCTTGGTTTTAATCTCTAAAGCGCAGTGATTAGCCCTAAACAGTAATTAAAATGTTAAAAAATACACACACGACCTCTACAGCCGATATAAAATGTTTTAATTTTTAAACCAAAAAAGATTTTCTTCTTAACGATAAAAATATTGCAGCACGTGTAGACGACAACACCAGGAACAACAACAACAGCAGCAACATCAACAATACAAGAATCAAATTTCTTTTGAATTTTTCCACATGTTGTTACGAAAAGTGCTTGTGACACAAGCACAGGAAAACCACATTGAAGATGTGAAAAAACTGTACAGAAGACAGGACAAGGTAACAACAATCTGGTTGCAACCAAATGTTGCCACAAACAAAGTGAAGGTCTATAAAAAAAACAAGTAACAACACAAAGGGAGAGAGAAAGAGAGATTATAGAAAGAGGAGGCAGAAAAACACTCGTATGCGCTTACTTATTGAGCATCAATACTTAGAAGATGCAGCACTAACAGGGGACGTATGCTCCACCCCAGACTTGATTAATATTTATCAGAGCGCATGAGGCAATTAACTCATATATACAGATATCTGAAGTCGTCGAGGTCTAGTAGGTAGTGTGTTGGCCACGAGCCCGCTTTTCAACCCCTGTCTGAGGCATCTCGAAAAAACGAGAACAAATATTTCTTTCGGCGACTTCCTCTTGGCAGCCTTCTGGCAAAAAATCTGGGAGTATATAAAATTGCCATGGAATGTTTCTTAAAAATCTGTCGTTCGAAGTGGGTTTTAAGCTGTAGGTCCCGCCACTCATGTACACAATTTACACACACACAACATGTGTGGTGTGAGAAGCTAGGTTGTAAACTTGACTAAAAGGTTGCAATGATCAATTAAGTAAAGTAAGCATGGATTCCACAATCGTTCGGAAAATGCAGATAAACTGAGGAGGGCTCACAATCTCCGATATATTACAGAACCAAGGTGTTCCTATTGCCTCAATTGATTTGAACTTTCTCTTGTGGTTTACCAGTGAAACTCAACTTCGTACGCAGTACAAGGAAGCACGTGCGATATTTCTAGGCTCTGATGGGTTGATATGGAGAAGAAGAAGAATGTTTTTCTTTTTTCTTTAATCACATGGCCATCCATCGCACTTTTGGAAAGGAAGAACTTTAGATCTAAGGAAGCGGAAGAATTAATTTTTACCTCACGTGTTGGTATCTATCTCTTCCTATAGCGAAGAGAGGATTGAGTTGTGTAACCACAATGGGCATAACCTCTAGTCTAAATGAAATCTTACCCTACAAATCGGGTTCGCTATCTAAGGCTGGTTACTCATGAGTACAAAGTGATCTTCTGTGCTCTGAAATACAATTGTCTCCCAGGGTTTAGTTAAAGGCTAGTAAGGTGTTTAGTGAAAACTACAAGACTATGTGAAACGCTTTTAATGTCTTGACATCTTTTAACACTCATACGCTCGTATTCACTTCAGCACAAAAGAGAGAGAGAAAAAAAAACTTCATCGTGTTGCAGCATACGGAAACGGAAGTGTAACTGTCAGTTAGTTGTGCTGCTGATAGTGATGAAGATATACGAGTTAAAAGAAAAGAAAGACAGAGAAAAAGAGAATTAGAGAGAAAGAGAGCATACGAGATAAGTGAGTGCAGAAAGGAAACGCTACAACACTTTAAACGGAAGCTACAATGTTTAACAGAAAGTAATACAAGGAGCACATATTGAGGCACACACATCGCATACTCAAGTAGTTGGAAAGCAAGTGGCAGAAAATAAAAAATGCGTGTAAAAAAATATTGAAAAAAAAAATACAAAACTACAGTGATGGGAAAAATAATAACACAGAGATATTGTAGGAAACAGAAAATAAAACCTGGTTGTTGATTTTGGAAAAAGAAGAAAAGAAAAGCAAAAAAAAAATAATCTAAGAAAGGCAAACAAAACTCCAAAGAAACTATGAAAATAGGAGAAAAAACAAAGAATAAATAACAATAACAAAACTATACATTTAAAAACATTTTCCTTTTAATTTTCCTGGGGATTTTGTCATTTAGTGTTGCCATTATTTTGTTTGCCACTGTAAAGCATTTAACTTCACTTGTTTTTAATGTAAAAAAAAAGTGTATTAAAAAAGTAGCACGTTTTTCTACTTGAAATTTTAAAGGAAAAATATTTCTTCTTACATGCGAGTAAATAATCAAATTTGCCACAGCACAAGTGAGAGGGGTGACGAAAGAGAAAAAAACAACAACAAAACAACATGAATAATAACCATACCAACACCAATAAGGAGCATGTTTCACGTTTTCTGTTTCTACATAATATTTCTCATACCTCGCACACACTCTCAACTCTGCTGCTAACCCAAGAGAAAAAAAAATAAAAAAGTTGTGATAAAAACTTTTATCACGAGACAAACTATTACTGGGGCATTACTGCAGCTAAAAAAAAATATGTGCCTGTGTGCCATGTGTGTGTGTGTGTTGTTTTTACTGAATTGCAGAAACTTATATTGCAAGTACTTAGAAGCGTATGAGTGAGAGAGTGTGTGTGTAAGTGAATGAGTGAAATTTAGAAACAAATACAAACACGAGCACACTCTTGCAAATATTTTCGTTGAAAAAATTATTATTTTTTGGAAGGAAATGAAACAAAATTACAGTCGCCTGGCAAAAGTTTAAACGCTTTGAAAGTAATTTTAAAATGGAAAACTCAATTCAAATTACTAGAGGCCAAATAACCATGCAGTCTACGTAGATAAACTCGAGATAGCGATATGTACACTGAAAGGATGTCAAGGCATGGACGAACGTGGTCAATATTAAACCGGAACTGCAAACGTATCCCTCTGTTTAGCTACAATTAAACACTTAAGTGAGGATAGCAAGGCTTTAAAAGCCTTTTTAATAGAAACACTGGAGGGATATGTTATAATCCATAGATTCCAAGCATAGATCTAAGCATAGAGTTATCCTGAAATTGAGAATCTTTTTAGAAGTGGTATGCACGTGCAGAGAACACATTAAACATTCTATAGTCCTTGGCTAATTTTATGGATTGTTTGCCGCAGAATCATTTCTCGCTGAAGCACGTAAATATTAGTCCTTAAATAAGGTGAGAGGGTCGTCAACCCAAGAAGGACCTTCAGTCTCTACAGCAATGTAGTTTTGACTCAGAATTAAAGTTGGCATCGCTAGATAGAGAGAGAGAGCAACATTGGTTATGGGAGAATAGCGCGCTGGAAATAATACTTTCTGTATAATTCAATGGGATACGGGATACCCTATGAAGGAACTCTTACGGTCTGCTGACTTCACTCTGTGGGGGAAAATAGATTAGCCGTGACCCTACAGCAAACCACCGATACATCTTTGAAAACCTGGAGCATTATACGAATTATACTGAGTTGTGGGAAGGAAGGAAGGAAGTAGTCGCCGTAGTCTAGTAGGTAGTGTGTTGGCTTATTAGACGTAGAGCCAGGGTTCGAGCCCCAGGCCAGACATCAAAACAAAAATACAAAAAATATTTTTTCGGCGACTTCCTCTCAGCAGATTTCTGGCAAAAATTCTGAGAGTAAATAAAAATTGCCATGAAAAGTTTCTCAAAAATCTGTCGTTCGGAGTCGACTTTAAACTGTAGGTCCCGCCACTCATGTATGTAAAATTAATACACACAGAATAAGTGGTGTGAGAAACTAGGTCGTAATCCTGACTGAAGGGTTGCAATGGCCAATTATGTATGTATGTATGTATGTATGTATGTATGTATGGATGTATGTATGGATATATGTAAGGGAAGGAATACTAAACAGATCTTTATGCCGGCTCGATAATAGCGTGTTTCAACAAAACGTTGGCACAGTTGCTTACGAGCTCTAGTTGCTACACCTAAATATGGCTACAGATCTAGGCTGGTTATCTATAACAGAATCAGAAATCAGACTATGCTACCTAACCTTTAAACAGTCCAGGCATATCTAAATGCTTTTAAGGTCGCCATAGTCTTGTAGATAGTGTGTTGCCTTACTCTCGTCTCTCTCGTCTATGAGTTCAAATCCAGCTTTAACATCTCGAATAAAAGAATGATTTTCTCTCAGCAATCTTATAGCAAAAACTCTGAGAGTAAAATAATTTTTTTTTTTTTGGTAAAACCAGCACTCAGGGGATGGCCCCTACTCATGCAGTGCATTCTGCAGGTTTACGAAAATAGGTTATAGGAAGGTGGAAAGAGGGAGTAGTGTTGTGGACATTTGATTTAAACTCAAGATGCGAACGGCAAGAAAACGAGTTGCTGCTAGGTGACTATATAATGGCCAGTGCTATACCTTCACCATTAGACAGTCTACAGCAATCGTCCCCAAGAAGCCCGCATCTTAAGGTTATTCAAATTCAAATTGCCAAATAAGTCGTACAAAGTCTACACTGGAAGTCTCATTACTCATGGAACAAAAATTAACACATACAACAATGCGTGATGTGAGAAGCTAGGTTGATTCCTAGGAAATTCTAGGTCGAAGGAGATATATGTTGGCCTTTGCAGGTCTCTACGGTATTTAGACTATTTAGGGATTTTTGCAGAGATCGAAAGAAATGAAGGTACAAAATCCGACATTTATGGTGAAATTTTACATCCTATCACAAACTTTTCATTTACTGCCGACTCATCAAAGGCCTGTGTGGTCTGCCCTTGTAATGATGGAATACAGCTGCCTTTCTGTTGATCACTTCTAGTCATTTTAATTAAATGTTTTGCTTCAATCTCTTTTAATTGTTGACAGTAGCGTTAAAATATAATCGTTTGAACAACCTGCAGCAGCAATGGCCCCCAATATTTAAAACTGGCTTTCCTATCGTCTGCATAGCTATACCCTGCTTCGTCCAAGATCTGTTTTGCTCATGACTTGCCGTACGTTATCAAATTTGTAACGCCTCTATAACCATTTGCCTCAAAAAATAGTTGGATTTCGTAACTTTTTAGCAGTGAATGGGGAAGATCATGAGCTTGTCAAGCGTGAACAGTAATAACCTGTACAGGAAAATAAATGTGCATACGGGGTACGTCACTTTGAAGATTCTTTTAAGGCCCAGAATTAATGCGAACAACAAATAATAAGGCATGCAGACGAGCTTTGGCCAGATGCGACATAATCGCGAGGGAAACACACTAACAGGAGTTATCCCGACATTGACAACTGTTGCAACCAAATGTTGCCACAAACAAAGTGAAGGTCTATAAAAAAACAAGTAACAACACAAAGGGAGAGAGAGAGAGAGAGATTATAGAAAGAGGAGGAAGAAAAACACTCGTATGCGCTTACTTATTGAGCGCCAATACTTAGAAGATACAGCACTAACAGGGGGACATATGCTCCACCCCCGACTTGATTAATATTTATCAGAGTGCATGAGGCAATTAACTCATATATACAGATATCTGAAGTTGTCGAGGTCTAGTAGGTAGGGTGTTGGCCACGAGCCCGCTTTTCCATCCCTGTATCAGACATCTCGAAAAAATTAGTACAAATATTTCTTTCGGTGAATTTCTCTTGGCAACCTTCTGGCAAAAAATCTGGGAGTAAATAAAATTGCCATGAAAAGTTTCTTAAAAATCTGTCTTTCGAAGTGGGTTTTAAACTGTAGGTCCCGCCATTCATGCATACAATTACACACACACAACATGTGTGGTGTGAGAAGCTAGGTTGTAAACTTAACTAAAGGGTTGCAGTGACCAATTAAGTAAAATAAGTATGGGTTCCACAATCGTTCGGAAATTGCAGATGAATTGACGAGGGCTTACAATATCCGATATATTACAGAACCAAGGTGTTCCTGTTGCCTCAATTGAACTGAATTTTCTATTGTGGTTTCCTAGTTTGCCAAGCTCAACTTCGTACGCAGTACAAGGAAGCACGTGCAATATTTCTAGGCTCTGCTGGGTTGATATGGATAAGAAGAAGAATGATTTTCTTTTTTCCTTTAATCACATAGCCAAATTTGTAACGCCTCTATAACCATTTGTCTCAAAAAATAGTTCGGTTTCGTAACTTTTTAGTAGTGATTAGGGAAGATCATGAGCTTGTCAAGCGTGAACAGTAATAACCTGTGCAGGAAAACAGATGTCCATATGGGGTACGTGACTTTAAAGATTCTTTTAAGGGCCAGAAATAATGCGAACAACAAACAATAAGGCATGCAGACGAGCTTTGGCCAGATGGGGCATAATCGCGAGGGAAACACATTAACAGGAGCTATCCCGACATTGACAACTGATCAGCCTAACCTTTTAGGAAGACAATGAACGTACAGAGTGCGTTAAAATGTAACGTACATGTAAGCATGGCGTGCGTTCTAGAAAGCCTCTACTAATCTATAGTTTTGGGAGAATTTTACAAAATAGCGGGGTAAAGGAGAAGAGAGAAGAACGAAACGATGCATAGGATTCCAATATTTTAAGGATGACATAATTCACCTAAGAGGTATGATTTGGTAGAAAATTAATGCAGTTTGTATCTCTTGTTAGTGTATCTCTCTTGTAATAATGCAAGCCTTTACTTTGATTTTTGTTTACATTTTCATGTATGCTTACCAGCCCATTGTGCATAAAGAAAGTGTGCATTTGTTTATAATCTTGTAAGAGAGAGAGTGGGAGAGCAGGAGAGCGGAAGAATAAAGTAACGAAATTGTAAAATGGTAAATAGAAACGAATTTATCATTTTCAAGAGAATTTTCTTTTAGAACTTTAAGACTTTTTTTTGAACATTTTTGGCACACAAAAGCAATATTTCACTCATATTTTTCGTTTAACAGACTTTACAAAAACAAAAACCAAATAAAGAAAAAATATAATAAAAGAACAGTTATATGTTATATTAAAAATGAAATAAAAAATGAAATAAAAAATAAATAAAATAAAAAATAAACAAAATCTGTATTTCGTTTACAAGTTTAGCGAGGATTTTAAGAAATGGCAACTTTAAACGACACTCGCACAGACACGTAAACATAGAAGAGAAAGAGAGAGAGAGAGAGAGAGAGAGAGAGAGTGAGAGTGTGAAAGTGAGAGGAAGAGAAACATGCTGTCAAAGAAATTCATAGAAAAGATTTACAATTTAAACGGAAAATATTTCAAACGTAAAACTATTTTTCAGAAAATGTCCTCAGCATTTGAGATTAAATGAACGTAATTTTGTTTACATTAAATCCACCCACTAAAAGTTAAACGAGAGCTAATAATTCTTTAAATAACGCGCCAAACAAATTAGAATACGTTGCACGATGATGAATTATTTAAGGAATAATTCCGAATGACTTTAATTATTGCCTTGAAATGAAATGTTTTATAAACAGTGTTGACAACACATATACATAATTGGTCATTACGACCCTTCAGTCAGGATTCCGACCTAGTTTCTCCCAACACTTATGTTGTGTGTGTTAATTTTTATACATGAGTCGCGGGACCACTAAAGTTGATTCCGAACGACAGATTTTTGAGAAATTTTTTCATGGCAATTTTATTTACTCTCAGAGTTTTTGCCAGAAATCTGCTGAGAGGAAGACGCCAAAGAAATATTCTCTCATATTTCGTTTTGTTGTAGATGTCTGACCTGGGGTTTAAAGCGTGGTTTCAAGTCTAATAAGCCAACACACTACCTACTTGACTACAGCGACTACAATTGCTGCAAAAGCAGGATTTATTTTGAACTCGGGTTTATTTCCTCTTGGTATCAAAATGGGCCTAGCTGTTGGCTTAAGTAGGACCCTCTTACTTTAAGGGGTCCGCCATCTTACTTAACTTAACCTTATTTTAAGTAAGTAACCCAATATTAAGACCGCTGTCGACTTGTTCTGACCTAAGCGAAACACATTGAAAGACTTTATGAGTAAGCTTCGAGTTGGACTATAAAAGATTCAGTGGCGTAGATGATAGGATGCAGATCGTAGCAACCCACTAATTGAGGTGTCCCCGCCTGAAGTGGTTACGGCAATAGACAGCCGAAGGTAAGTGAGACAACGGAAGTTACCTTTAAATGGGCCTTTCGAGAGGTTCTTTCATTCATTCATTAATAATTGGCCATTACAACCCTTCAGTCAGGATTACGGCCTAGCTTCTCACACCACTCATGTTGTGTGTGTTAATTTTTTTATACGTGAGTGGTGGGACCTTCAGTTTAACGTCGACTCCGAACGAAAGATTTTTGAGAAACTTTTCATGGCAGTTTTTATTTACTCTCAGAGCTTTTGCCAGAAATCTGCTGAGAGGAAGTCGCCGATGAAATATTTTTTTTCATATTTCGTTTTGATGTCTGACCTGGGATACGAACCCGGGCTTTACGTCTAATAAGCCTACACACTACCTACTCGACTACGAGAGGTCCTTTACATACACATATTGTCCGAAATTTTCGTGACTAAAATGCTATTTAGTGCGTTTACCTACAATGGAACAAAATATGGATGTGAATGTGCCTTAACAAAGTGTCTGGCGATATTTCACAGCAATGAAGTTGAATTTTTGTCTCAAATTATGAGCAAGAAATTACCAATTAACCCATGAGACAAGGAAAAAGTAAATTGGCAGTCCTACGCTAACTTAAAAATAATTTCAAGTTTTTTTATTTTTCTACGTTTTTTTTTTTTTTCTAGAATTTCCTCAATTGCCATCACTTCCATTTACTTACTCAGTTAAACAGTTGAACAGGAATTCAACAGCAAAACACATTCAAATTCAAGAGAGCTCAACAGCTCTCGTAATAGGAGGAGTACTGACTACACTTACCTAAAAGAAATGAAAAGAAGAAAAAAAATAGAGTCAGAGATGATGATGATGATGGGAATTAAATTTTAAATATTCTGTCAAGTCTTTAATTAAAAATTTAAAGGATTGTAGCATTCAAGCCAAAAAAAAATAGAAACAAAATATTTTCTTTTGTTAAATTTTTTTGTTGCTTTTATATAATGCCACAACAAATAAATAAAAAATTTTAAATTATTTATAAAATTTGTTATTCTTTGAATTATAAAATACACTCACACATATACACATACACACATGATACACTCTTCTTTCTTTTCAAGAGAGAGAATGTCATTTTTAATTAATTAAAGCAAATAGTTAAAGAGAGAGCGCACACACCCCCACTCTCACACACATACACATTTATTCCATTCACAGATGGATGCATAATAAATGTATTTGGGAATGTGATTTAAGCATTCAAAATATAGAAAAATGTAAGGCAGTATGTGTGTAAGAGAGAGAGAGCGAAGGAGGGAAAGGGTGTGAGAAAGAAAATATTATTCTTGTACATTTTCTCAAGTTTTTAAGCAGAAACAAAAACTAGAAATTAAAATAGTGGAGAGCAAAAGTGTTCACTAAAACTAAAGTGGTTGTAAAACCACCGGTCTGGCAAGGATGTCAGCTGTTAAATATCTTCCACTGAAAGTGTCATTTATTTAGTAAAAGGTTTGAAATTTACGATTACGGACCGTTTAACAACCGAAGAATGCGTCAGAATTGTTAAACACAGAAGTGGTGATACAAACTCTTCGACTTATCCAGCATGCCCCGTAGCTTATGGTCATCATAATCGACCTATACATACATACATACATACATAATTGGCCATTACAGCTCTTCAATCAGGATTACAGCCTAGCTTCTCACACCACTCATGTTGTGTGTGTGTTAATTTTATACATGAGTAGTAGGACCTACAGTTTAAAGAAATCTGCTGAGAGGAAGTCGCCGAAGAAATATTTTCTCATATTTCGTTTTGATGTCTGACCTGGGGTTTGAACCGTGGCCTTACGTTTAATAAGCCAACACACTACCCACTAGACTACGGCGACGTCATCATAATCAACCTATAGTGCAAGGAATTGGCTAAATTATAAGAAAATTTGTTGGGACTGGAAGCTTTACAGATGCAAATAGGACTGTGCATCATCACAATGTACGTACTGTTGAAAATATCGCTTCTGTAAGTGAAAGTGTGGCGGATAATCTGAAATAGTAATCAGTAACTGAACCTATCTTGCGACTCATTATGGCGTATTTTGCATTTCCTTTTACATAAAGACCAACTCACTCAGCTATTAAAGCCGGTCGACTACTAATAATGTCGTAGAACTGATAATTGGGTATTAGAGCAGCAGACATACAATACTGAATTTTGCGAAACAAAAAAATTTTTCCTTCACCAGTGAAGCTCATTTGTGAATTGGTGGTTACGTTAGCAAACTTGCTGCATATGAAGCTCTGAGAATGTAGATGTGATAGTGTAATAGCCATACATACATAATTGGTCATTACAAAACTTCAGTCAAGATTACGACCTAGCTTCCCACACCTCTTATATTGTGTGCGTGAATTTTGTGCATGAGTGGCGGAATCTACTGTTTAAAATCGTTTCCGAACAACAGATTTTTAAGAAACTTTCCATGGCAACTTTGTTCACTCTCAGAGTTTTTGCCTCACGTCTAATAAGCCAACACACAACCTACTAGACTATGGCGAGTTCGAAAACCCATAACATTCGGAAAAAGAGATTTTTTGATGCTCATTACAGTCAAGAGGTGTCATTGGGTAAATACCAACTTTTTTTCGATCTGATGAGGAGCAGAAAATAAAGCTTAACCATCCACATACATTTTCGCAACAGTGCGCCAGAGGCTGGACATGAAGGACATTTTCACTGGAGGTGCAACCATAGCAAGAGAGGATAAAAAACTCTGAGATTTAAATTTGCCACGAAAAAGTTTCTCAAAAATCTGCTGCTCGGAGTCGACTTTAAACTGTAGGTCCCGCCACTCATGTATAAAATTAACACACAGAACATAAGTGGTGTGAGCAACTAGACGTTGTACAATGGGTCAATTCGACCTCCGGGTACTGTACTTGTCTTAACCCATTAGAGGTCAAATGAAAACCGGCTTTAAGTTTTTGTTTTCAGATGTATTTATTAATAAAAACAAGCATAAAAAAACATAAAATTAAATAAAAAATAAAAATTTTTGTTTTGGAAACGAGTTTTAGGGGTGTACTCAAATGAGTACACCGACTTTTTAAGTATGCAATTTTTCGAAACATTCTTTTTCGACTAAGTGTTTTATAGCATTTCTTGCATTGCCAACGTACTCGGGCATGGCAAATTACGCACCGTAACTGTTTTTCTATTTTTGCGGGATAGTGCCCAACTCTATCTTGAGGTAAACCTTCAACTATTGACCCAGATTGCCGTGATTTGTTTTGTCCACCTTGGCGTAAATAATAACACGCAATGTTTCGGCGAAACAAAAGTTGATCCATGGGACTCTCACTGCCCATTACATGTAGCCTCCAAGCGTTAGAAATTGTCATATCATGCATGTATGTAAATAATACCCACTAAAACTTCTTACCATCAACACCTTCCTCTTCGTCAGTTGTTCACTCGGATTAGGTGGTATGATTGCGATATCAATTTCTTCATCTTCACTATCAGCTAAAATGCTATCAATGGCCTTTTGGAGCCCTTTGAAACTCTGCTGGCCCTTAAAACGTATACCACTCATATTTAAATCTAACAAAAAAATAAAACATTCTTACTAATGGATGCTGTCATTGTACTCAATCGAGTACAGCCAACTTTGTACCTTTCTATTTTATTTATTTTTTTATTTTTAAGTATTTTTTGAAGCCTGTATGTTTCGTTGTTATTATTTTTATAAAAATACTGCAAAATTACTAAACAAATTTTAGAATTGTTTCAAATATATTCAAAATAGTTTGCTAAACCACACACTTTATTCTCGACACAATTCAGTCTGATAGTTCTGCATAAGCAACAGAAACTACATAAAATTCTTTTTCTGGAGCTCTTAATGTTGTTGTTGCGAAACTAAATAACGGTATATCGATTGTTCTTTCTTCAGTTTTGCTTGGATACACGTAAAAATACAACTGTACTCAGTTGAGTACGGAGACTTCTAATGGGTTAATTGACAAGTACACGTGCTCTAACCTAACCTAACCTAACCTATCCCCGTCATGTACCGAAAATACCTCGTCCTGGTCAATCTGGAGCAATAGGCGATTCACTGACTGTAACTCAGATACCTAGAAAACGAAGTAACCCCCTAAAGGCGCAAGGAAGAATGCCGAAGAACACAAGCCCAAAGAGGCATATCCACAGAGGAAACAAAATTATTACGCCACTCCAAAAGACAAAATTAAAGAGGAAAAAATATACTGGTGGTTCAGCAAAGACCGTAGTGAGTGACAAGGAAAAAACTGCGTCCAAAAGCTAAGCAATGGTTTCAAAAGCGACAAGACTAGCAGTTATGTCGTTAATTAATTAATTTGACACCCTCAAAGCAAACAGAACTAGAAATGTAAATTATCGGTAAACTAACGAAGGGACAGATCCATGCGCAGAAGTCTTATGAAGGACTTAAATACTCGAAATCTCTAAACGTAGGCAGCTTTATGACCAGCGAATTGTCTTTCTGGCCGCTTGACGCATTTGCCAGGTACTTGATGGACGTTACGTATCTGGCATCGCGATTCGCCTTCGTTACATTTTATTTTCTTTTTGTGCGATTCTAGATCTAGAAGTTCTAAAGAAAGTATGTCCCCTTGATCTATACCGGTTACTATACTATATAGCAGGAAGAAAAGTACATCTCTCTGCTTTACTCCAGAGAATCCTTAAACGATTGTAATGAACATATTTTGCCCTTCACTGTACTCGAATTTAAACTTCTTATGTGCTATTATTTGAAATGAAGTCCAAAAAAAATTGTCATTTGAAAAGACTTTTCATTATACTAGAAAAAAAGAGAGAGCTTGGGGGGAGAGAGACAGATAAAAGTGTTGTAGACGCATGCAAGTGTTAATTATACAAAAAAAAACCTGGAGGTCTTACTCACTCCTTCGCAGTGATGCAACATTTCATGTCAAATTAAAATGAAAATGAATCAAAGTTGTGTGTGCTTGTCTCTCTGTCATCATTGTTTAAAATAGTTTTTCAACTTGAATAATTTTTTTTTGCCTTCATTTTCTTTTCTACTCAAATAATTTCCATTCTTCTGCTGTTCCTTCATCTACTTCTTCTTCTTCTTCTTGAGTAAAAGTGCAAATAGTTTTCAAAAAGAAAAAATTTGTGAAAGTCTTAAACAGAAAAAAAAGTAAAAAAAGAAAACTTAAAAGAAATGAAAAATAAAGACAAACACAAGAAATTATCTTTCTATTCTGTTCCAAAAATTAAAATAAAAAAATTTTTGCAATTAGAGCCTGAGCTGAAGGATTACGTGGAAATGTATGGCATATGTGTAGGCAGGCAGGCATTAGTTATCTTATTAACATACTTTTCGTCAGCCAGCCTATTGGCAATTAAAATTGTTCTTATTTCAGTGTTCTGTTGGAGTTTAAACATTTGCTTGTTTAGTTTGGTTTAGTTTATGAAGACAAACAGAGAAGGCCTATTAAAGGTGTTTAATGCTGTTGATTAATTTAAAAAGCTTACGAGAAAATATGCCAAACTGTTGTGCTGGCATACTAATAGGGGTCATTTATTATTTAATTAATAAAGCAGCCTTTCAGGAGGTAAATAGAACATAATTTATACACTTTGAAGGCGTGCAAAAATGAAGGCCGGCAGAGATAACAGGTGAGTTATTTAAGTAATTAATTGAAGGCAATAATTATGGGTGAAAGTAACTTTTAGTGCGGACTTTCGTTTTTAGATAATGAGATGAATTCAAGTAAGTTTTCCGCAAATTATCACTGCAATTAAAAGTCTGTAAAGTGTTTTCATAAAGTATTTAACAAAATCGTTTTCTCTTCGCTATACTGATGCGTATTAAGCAGACTATAAGTAGGCATATTGAAATCATGCATCAATACCCCGCCACCATAAGAACAGCCGCATAGTATATCTTAGTGTGGAAATCGATAAGAAGAAATAAATAATTTAGAACTCTAATAGGCTTAAAGGGTGAAAACGTTCACATTAAAAGAATTCTTTCACTCTCTTTCACCAGCTACGAACCCAAGCACGTGAACTTTTCAGCGCTAAATCAGAAAACAGGAGTTCTAAGCCAAGAAAAATAATGCAGCCGATTCTAACATAATATCACCTGAATTTTACAAAAGCATCACCCAATTTCATCACCTATCAGAGAAGCGTGGAGGTCAGGAAAATATAGGGCTTACGTTAAGACGACCGGACTATTGCAGCGTCTTGCAGACGGAAGATTCGGCCATATAGGTTGCAGTCAGGCTTATTAAGCACAAAAATTTGAAATTTTAGAAACTTATGCCCAAATTCGTAGCTAATATTAAAGAAGAAGTCTACGAAAGAAGTGCTCAATTCAGCTTAGAGAGGAAGTACAAAGGACAGAGCAATACTATCTGACTGACAGATCGCTTAGGTAGCCCATATGTGGTTAGGTAAGGCAGCGGACCTCCATTAAAGGAAGAGGTGCTACATAGATCAGCATTTATGGCCATTATATGCGACCACAATCAAAATTCAACCGGGGGATGACACATTCCCTAAAAGAAACCAAACCGAGTCCAAAATAAATCTGCTATTATAGCAATCTTTATAAAGGGTGTTTTTATAGAGGTATAGAACTTAAAGTTGCAATAAAACAACGATGGATTATTCGATTGACATGAATTTTATTTATCCGAAAGATAATCTTGTGGCATTACATTTTAAATATGATTTCTGGCATATGACCGCCACGGCTGACGCGCGGATGTAGTCCAATCTGGACGTCCAATTTTCGATGACTTTTTCCAACATTTGTGGCCGTATATCGGCAATAATACGGCGAATGTTGTCTTCCAAATGGTCAAGCGTTTGTGGCTTTACCGCATAGACCAATGACTTTACATAGCCCCACAGAAAGTAGTCTAGCGGTGTTAAATCACAAGATCTTGGAGGCCAATTCACAGGTCCAAAACGTGAAATTAGGCGGTCACCAAACGTGTCTTTCAATAAATCTATTGTGGCACGAGCTGTGTGACATGTTGCGCCGTCTTGTTGAAACCACATCTCCTGGACATCATGGTTATTCAATTCAGGAATGAAAAAGTTAGTAATCATGGCTCTATACCGATCACCATTGACTGTAACGTTCTGGCCACCATCGTTTTTGAAAAAGTACGGACCAATGATTCCACCAGCCCATAAAGCGCACCAAACAGTCAGCTTTTCTGGATGTAACGGTGTTTCCACATACACTGGGGATGCGAGTTATCAATAAGAGTAAACGTGGTGCGAAAACGTTCCATGGTTAATCGAATTAACTGCTCTGATGGACGATTTTGTCGACGATAAAATGGACGTAGTGCGCGATACGTTTTCCGCACAGAACCATTATTTTCGAAATAAAATTGCACTATTTGCAAGCGTTGTTCAGGCGTGAGTCTATTCATGTTGAATTGCCAAACCAAACTGAGAATAAATCACTTGACAGCTGTTAAATCGGTCGCCATCTTGAAAAGTAATGCCAACTTAAAGTTCTATACCTCTATAAAAAAAACACCCTTTATTAGATATCAGAACATAAGAACATGGTAGGCCAAAAACTTCCGTCTCTTAATGATAAGAAAAGATAAAAACAGTCTCTTCCTCCTCCTCGGAGACGTAGTTTCTGTCGAGAAGGCATTTGTCTAAATGCCTGTCTTTCAGCACGCCTACTAAAAGGACAGTGGCCCAGTTTGCGATGGATGGCTAAGCGATTTAAGGACAGAAGTCAGACGGTCCTCTTCTTATCCATACGTGAGCGGCAGAGGCTATTTACATTGCACGTACCCTCCTGCTGCCAAAGAGATTGATTTTCCGTGTGAAACGAGTGGAAAATATTCAAATTAACTCAGGCTATCGGTACCTGTAACGTGTCGGAGATTGCGAGATCCATACTGGCTATGGCCAGATCGTCAGCAATGCAATTTCCATTGATATCCCTATGTCCCGAAACTCTTATAAGAGTTACCTCTTGAATGATCTAAAGTTTCCCCTGAAAAATCCTTGACATTCATTGACAAAGACGAACGTCGAAACTACATTCGTTAGGTACTTAATCACAACGTGGACGTCTGAGTAAATCAAGAGATCTTCAGGGAAAATCCTGCCAAAAATGTTGCCGCTTTCAAAATAGTCATCCGGGAAGCACTATAGTTGTCAGGCAGTTTATAAGAAATTTAAATATCAGAACCCTTAATAAATATACCACAGCCCAACTTGTCACTCGTATGATATTAACTCGGGAATACTATGGCACTATGTGGGCAAGCTGTATCAACAAGTTATTGAAAATAGGGTCACTATTTACTGGACCTTAAACCATGTGTGAATTCAAGGCCATGAGAAAGCAGATGAAGTTAAGAGGAAAGAAACTTCCCAGTATCTTTCTGTGAAGTAAGAAGAGAAAGATAGAAGGATAGCCTCGGTGAAAACGAAGTCGAAGAGTGGCGACGTCCTTTCGCAAGCCAAATGGATGTGAATTTCACATTGTGAAACAATTTAATCTTCCATTGGATAATTACAATGAGTAGAGATTTGAGTCGTGAGTGTAATAGTCAGCCTTTTACCGAGTGTTGCTACTAAGTGTTGGCATTTACTCAATTAAGAGATTCTAATAGAAATTCCTTTCCTTATTGCCAAATTTTCAAGCCTATTTAGCAAAACACTAAAAGCTCTGACCTGAGCTACCAAAAAAAATAAAAGAAAAAGTAAAAGGACATCACTCTCTTCCTTTATGGGACAGCGTTTTATGTTTGGAAAAATACACACATAGTTGAGAGAGAACCCATTAAAAAATATTACCCTTAATTGCATTTCCTGCTCAGACATACATACAGCTGCGGTAAAAAAAATAGCACTAAGGATGGAATAATTATTACGTCGTCAATTTTTCTAACATTTAATTTTGAAATTTTATGTATTAAGTAAAAAGATAACTAAAACACAGTTGTAAGTAAAATTAAAAATATTTGAGACATATTTATTCTAATTTAGTCCAGCGATTAAACAAAATTAATTTGAAACCTTAAATTTGATCGGTAAAAAAAATAGCACTTCAACTAACAGGTACAAAAAAAAATAGAAAAATACATTAAATTTGAAAAAAATTTATATGGTCATAATACAGTTTTAAATAGACATTTTAATATTTTGTGGCATGGCCTTTGTTGGCAATAACGGCAGCACAACGTCTTGGCATGGAGTCAACTAGTTCTTCACATCTTTTTTTAGGATATTGTCCCATGTCTCCTTCACTGTAGTCCATAGTGACTCATTATTGGTAGGTTTTATTTCCCAAACGTATTTTTTAACGTCAGCCCAAAGACTTTCTATTGGGTTTAAGTCTGGCGACTGTGGAGTGGCCGACTCCATAACATTTATTTTATGTTCGTCGAACCACTTCTTGGCTTTTCGACTGGTGTGTTTTGGGTCGTTGTCCTGTGGAAGGACCCATGACAATGGCATTTCCTCTGAAGCATACGGTAGCATAACATTCTCCAGTATATCAACGTAAACATGTTGATCCATCAATGTTTTGATCCAGTATATTGGACCTACTCCGTAATATGAAAAACACTCCCAAATCATAATGCTCGAACCTCCATGTTTTAGTCTTGCAGGTGAATTGGGGGTTATATTCAGCGTTTGGTGGTCGTCGTACAAACGCTCGAGAGCCTTTTCCACCATACAAAACAATTTTGCTCTCGTCAGTCCACAAAATGTTTCTTCATTTACTTACGGGCCAGTGTTGATGCTCACATGCAAACTTCAATCGTTTTTTCACATGCCTTGTTGTAAGAAGCGGAAATTTTCTTGGACTGCAAGCTTTTAAATTATGTTCCCGAAGCCGATTTCGGACTGTTTCAACACATGCCGCAATTTGTAGCTCTTTTTTCAACTCCGTTGCGGGCTTAAAAGGATCCTTTTTGCTCTGACGTACCAACCTCTTGACAAGTAACGGGGATATTGTAGGTTTTCTTCTAGGTGTTTCGGTTTTTTTTAGTATAAGTAATGGCATTTCTAATCATTTTGTTTGAGCATTTGAGAAACTGACCAATTTCAGCGTAAGTTTTTCCCTCAGAAATCATTTTTTTTAATAATTTCTCTATTTTCCTCAGAACAATGCTTTCCACGACCCATATTTATTGTTTTTTTCACTTGAATTTTTTTTAAACTCCTTTTAAACACTCGCTTCTACAATCTGTTCACGAATAACTACATAATGTTTGCTTAAAATAAAATTGCAAAAGGAAGATCTTGCAAAAACAATGAGAAGTGCTATTTTTTTACCGTCAGATTTCATATGTTACTCTTAAAATCAAAAAGTGTTCATATTTTAAGAGAACAAATTATTATTTCAGAGAGGGCACAAACTGCACTATATCTAGTGTTACCATTAAATCGAAATAAAATATTAATAGGAATTTTATGTACAATGAAATAATATGTGCAGATTTGATGCTATTGTTTTTACCGGCACTGTATGTACGGAAATTTATAGACCAGAAGAACTAACATTTTTAAAATGTTGAAGAAAAACGAAAAGAAAATAAGGAAGGGCTTGCAAACACAAGAAAAAAGTCCAATCATTGGTTCTAATAAGTGGGTGACAGAGGGATGGGGAGAGGCCATGGGTACTACTATGTTCAAAACCTAAGTCACCATAAAATTAAGTTTTCCTTTTTAGTTTTCTTAAAACCCTTCCCTTAAGAAAGGAAAAGAAAAGAGCAACAGGTTGGCAGCAGCAACAGCAGCAGCAATTCATCCTTCGCAGACATTAAAAAATCACACAAAAAAAAATATTTGGATTCATATTGACAATTCCTTTTCTAAGGGGGGAATATTTATTTGTACAATAATTTGTATAAATTGTACAACAACAACATTTGAACTCTCCACTGGCTTAGGGGAGCTTAGTACTCCCTTCCCTCTGCCTTTAAAAAGAATTGTTTCCTCCTCCAATTTGTTTCTGTTCGTTTTACCATAAAGTAGGCTAAACTTGTGTCTGCTGCCTGTTTCCATGTTTCCATGTTTCCATTTTCCATTATCCTTTGTATCCTTTTTCTATTTTTTTCTTCCTTTTTTCTTTTTGCTAGTTGCCTGGTTTTCTTTCTTCTATTGTTGCTGTTCAAATGCATTGCAATTGTTGTTGTTTCTCATCTAAAGCGCTTCATGCATTTCAATTGCATTGTTCTCTCCTGCAGGTATTGTTACGTGTTTCAACTGTTTTTTGATGTTATTGCTACTCTAGCTGTAGACAGATTACAATGGATTCCGGACTACAAAACCAGCTGTTTTTAAAGTTTTTTTTTGTTTGTTTTGTTTTCTCTATTTCTGATCCTTCAATACTTTTCATCGCCTTAAGGATTTGCAAAACAAAAACGAATTTTTAATGCACTTTTGGGGTTTCGCTTGCTGCCTTTACTTCTCAACTTTAAAGCGAATATAAAAAAAATTTGCTACGGTTTCCCCCAGTAACAGTGTTTAAGACAGAAGACAAGACAGAGTTGACAAGATTTATTGGAGAGAAAATAACTTTTTTTAAGGGATATGCGGGGAGTGACAGCTTTGTTGAAATCAAATCTGACATGTATGGACCGTTTTGATAATCACCCGACAAGTTTCAACACTCAGTCTCAGGAATTTCCCCTTAGAAAGTGAATTCCGCAACTTGAGCTAAGTGAAGTCCAAGCTGAATCAAACACCCACAAGTTCAGATATACCCGCCTCAACCATCAGCTCCTGAATTTCAACTTAAACCGTGAATCCTGTAACTTAAGATCAGTGAAGTTGGCTGAAGCCAAAGACTGACTCAATTCGCCTTAAGGCATGAGTATTAAATTAATTTGAATACCATTTGAAATTGATTGATCAAGAAACGATAGCTTCGTTAATCTATCAAGAGAGGGTGAGCCAAATGACTGAAATGCTATATGTACGAGGCCCTATCCTCTCCAATCGATCTTCAACCGCTGCCCAAATTTTTAACCAGCGTAGTAAATGTAGTCTCTCCTCATTGCCTGTCCATTACTTCATGGTCTAAGTGAACACATTGAACTCTACACACAAACATACATAATTGATCATTACAACCCTTTTGCCAGGATTACGACATAGTTTCACACACCACTTATGTTATGTGTGTGTGTGTGTTAATTTAATACATGAGTGGCGGGACCTAAAGTTTAAAGTCGACTTCGATCGACAGATTTTTGAGAAACTTTTCGTGCCAATTTTATTTACTCTCAGAGTATTTGCCAGAAATTAAAGGAGAGGAAGTCGTCGAAGGACTAATTTTTCATAATTCATTATGTTCGTGACGTGTGATCTGGAGTTTGAACCGTGGCCCCATGTCCAATAAGTCAACACACTATCTACTAGACTACGCTACGACTTCATATATTGGATGGTAGAGATGTCCCTATTTTTTTCCAACAAAAAAAGTACTTTTTATAAAAAAAAAACTTTTTTATAAGTACTTTTTTAATAAAAAATTTCTTTTTTTATCCCCTAAAAATAATCTTTTTTAAAAAAAGTATTTCTTTTTTGTATAAAAAGTACTTTTTAATAGAAAATACTTTTTTCAATACAAAATACATTTTTTGAATAGAAAGTACTTTTTTTTAAATAGAAAGTACTTTTTTAATAAAAAAAAAATAAAAAAGTACTTTTTTACAAAAATAAAAAAGTAGATTTTTATTAAAAAAAAAGTACTTTCTATTTAAAAAAAGTTTCTATTCAAAAAATGTATTTTGTATTGAAAAAAGTCTATTTTTTATTAAAAAAAAGTACTCTTTTATTAAAAAAAAAAGTACTTTCTATTTCAAAAAAAAAGAGTACTTTCTCTTAAAAAAAATAATTTCCATAAAAATAATATTTCTTTATAAAAAAAAATATAAAAAAAATATAAAAAAAAATTATAAAAAGTACTTTTTATAAAAAACGATTATTTTTAGGGGATTTTTTATTATTTTTTAACATTTCGCACACGTGCATGTAGAATAGGAATATTAAAAATACATATTAAATTTAATTTTTTATCAAATTTTTTGTGTAAAAGGTTTGAATAAAGTACCTTTTTAAGTACTTTTCTTACATTTGGAATAATTTTTGTACGGATGCAACTGATTCGTGAATGCCGTTTAAAAAAGTTTTAAGTCCATTAGATATTCCCTTTCAAACTTAAAACTGTAATTGGAAAAAGAAAACAAAAGTAAGAAAAATTTACACAAAATACCACAGCCAGTTACAGATCCACACAACCACTCACCGTAGTATTAAAATGACAGAACGACAGTCAAAGCTGTCAATACAAAAAAATAAAAAAAAAACAAGAAGAAAAAATTTAACAAACAAAAAGTCGAAAAAGAAAATTTAAAGGAATGCACAGTACAGCCCATTCACAAGGGAAATTTTATAAGTCTACATTGTTTGCATACTTTTAAAGGCCTGGCCCTTAGCAATACGGTTTTTTTCACGAAGGGACGTTAAGGACTTGAAAGGCAACAAAAACAGAAGAAGATGAGTAAAGGAATAACAAGAGAAACAAAAACAAAAATGTCTTGTAAATAGAAGGATAAACTAATGTTTTCTACAGCTGCCAGTCAATGGTGGTCGATTGTATTTTTGAAGACTAACATGGCCAATTAGATTCTTAAGGAGGACACTATAGACAGTGCCTGAAAAGGAGAAAAACAATAAAATTTTAAACGCTTTTTTGTATATTAAAATGTGTGGACTTTTGTTAGTCACTGTATGGGAGTAGGTGAATGTTGAGTGAAGGATTTTTTGTTCTCTTTTTTTTTATTGTAGTCTGGGGAAATAGAATATCAAGTTTAACAATAAATTTCTAATTTCATTTCGTTTTTTTTTTTGGATTTTTCTATAGAAAATCCTTTAGCAAATTGGTTTTCCATTGTTTTACAAAACAAAAGAAACATTATGGAACAGAGTTGAGAGCTGAGTTGTGCTTGAATTTGAATTGTTTTTTTTTTTTTTTTATTTCGTATTCGTACTTCATTTCAATTATTGGATTTATTGTTTAAATCGTTTGTTATTTATTTCGATTGAATCAAATTTGATTTTGAAAACAGCCACAAAAGTAAAGGGTAATCCATTTATGGGATTTTAAAAGTAAAAATAAAATTAAAAAAAAACACATCTGAAGCTATGATATGCGTTGGAACTTAGCCTTCCCATTATGTACGGAATAGAATGTCGTTGAATGGTCGCCTTTGGATTGGTTGCAGTGCTCGACTACTATTTTTCACAGTTCGACCAGTATCTTGACGATAACTTGACTTTTAAAAGCTCCATGTCTTCTACATAGCCCCTCAAAAAAACATTTAACAACGTTAAATCGCTTGATCTTGGTGGCCATCGCTAAAACTTCATGCACTAAAACTAAAATCAATGCCTCTATGGACTAAAGGCATCATCTTGTTCAAATCACGTTCGTAATCTTTGACTGTAGGTCCAAAAAATTGATTATCACACGGTCACAGCGCTCTGAATTGATGGCAATGGTTTTTGCAGGTTCTTTTAAAAATGTAAAAAAAGTGACCCGGATGCAATGGTTTTCCCACGATCACTTCTGATTTCACTGACTCCAACATACGACAATTTCGCTGGTTGCTGTAACTATCGAGTGAGATATAGCCGAAGGCAATCTTTTTCGTCAAAATCGGCATTGAAAACTTGTTTCTCTAGCACCTAATCAGCATGACAACGACATTATAAAAGACCTGTCTCACTCTCTCTCTCTCTTTCTCTCAATTGGTGATTACATCCGATTAGTCAGGATTACCTAGCTTCTCACGACATCCATGTTGCGTATGTTAATTTTATACATGAGTGACGGGACTTACAGTTTAAAATCGACTCCGAATGACGGATTTTTAAGAAACTTTTCATGGCACTTTTTATTTACTCTCAGGGTTTTTGCCAGAAATCTCCTCAGCGGAGGTCGATGAAAAAATATTTTTCCATATTTCGTTTTGCTCGAGATGTTAGATCTGGGTTTTGAACCACAGGCTCGAGTCGGATAAGCCAACAAACTACCTACTTGACTACGGCGACTTCAAAAAGATCAGTCAGGTTCAATTGTTCAGTGAGTGCGACCTTATATGGATGGGATTACAAATTCAAATGCCAAATACGGCTGAATAAGTCGTAACATAGGCCGATGACTAGGACAGTTGTGGTAACGACAACTTCTGATTAACAGCCACACTTACGCAAACAGAACGGTGCGTATATTTTACAGAATTTATTTATAATCTTGTAACATAATGTAGGCGTAGTCTAGTAGATAGTGTGTTGGCTTATTAGACACAAGCCTGTGGTTTAAGCCCCAACTCGAACAGAACGAAAAATGAAAAAAAAAATTTCATCTCCCTTTCAGCTGACTTCTGGCAAAAATTTTGAGCGAAAAATAAAATTTCCAATGAAAAGTTCCTCAAACCTGTCATTCGGAATTCATTTTAAACTGTAGGTTCCCCTAATAATGGAGAAAATTGACTCACATTATATGGGTGCTGTGAAAAGCTGGGATGTAATCCTGACTAAATCCTTCACTAAATAAATAACTGCGCAGGAGGAAGATATTTAACATGGCTAGAAGCCTTGCCAGATTGGTTTAAAATCACAAAATAGATGACCCAGTATTTGCATGTAAAGTTACGACAGCCACAACATTTGGCATACCAGGCGGTGTAACATGGAAATCTGCTATGATCGGGTGTCGGACAGTAAATGAAGGCAAAACAAAGTGTATGTCTTCGACAAGTAGGATTGTGCGGCGACTATTTACCAGCGTATATTATGTGAATCTGGTGAACAATTGTAGAATAACTCTTGCCAACATGTGTTATTATAATCTCAATTGGTAATCAAGTAGTTGTACCCTCTCCAATGCTCTATAAGTCGCTCATACTCCACGTGTTTTCTATGGCACGGTAGCATAGACACTGTTATACTAAGTTCAGATATGCACCTTTATTCGTAAATCACAGTAAACGCCATTATTGAGCTCAATATTTCATATAAAGTTTAAATTAATAATTGCGCAATAAATACGCAAATTGTTATAATATTGAGTAAAACTTAAAATGCAGCACTGACATAAGCGTGTTTAGCGAGCATACTATTACAATTAACCGAACACTTTTTGTTGATATTTGACAAATATTTGGACAACAAAACAATGTTGTTGAAACAACCAGCTGTTTTGTTTACCAGCTGTCAAATGAATATTGAATAAGCAGTTGAACTGCGTAATTTATATTGCCTGAACACTGAAAGTATTGTACTCAATTAACCGAAAATTGACTGAATAAAAGTGCATATCTGAACATAGTATTACGCACCAATGCAGCATCCGAATACAATAAAACCTTAATGCCGGTTTTTGTGGTTCTTTTTTCTAGCACACAAAGAACTTGTAGTACCGATGTGGTGCCAAACGATTAGAAAAGTTAACAAACTTATCGATCAATGTGTAGGTCTTACAGTAGAAACGGTAGCATTTCGGTTATGTCAGCAAAATTTGTTTACTTTTACTGGCTTTAAAGAAAATTTTCTTATTTTTTTAATTTCTTTCTTTAAATAAATCAACACAGAATGAGAAGGTATTTTCGGTTGTTATTTTTCTTAAGGAAAACTTTTCCATTTTCTTTTTAATTTTCATTTTAATTTTCTTCTTTCAGTGCGTTCACTTTTTTGTTTATTTTTAGAAAAAGTTACTTGCGTTGGCAGTATCAAAAAAAAGGAAAAAGTTTTCTTCTCATCCTTCTTGTTGTTGTTGCTGTTTTGCGGTTTTGATGCTAAGGAGTTGTTGTTGTTGTAGTACTTATGCTAGTACTAGTAGATGAAGAGGAAGAAGATGCACAAGTATTTTTAGAGATTTTTTTAACTTTTGTGTGGCTAAGATTTTGGATTTCCAAACTGCCACACTTATGGGCAATTGAATTTTTAAGTTTCATTTGCTTTGTTGCCGAACATTGAAAAGGGGAAAGAGTAGTGACTCCAGAGTAGAAGAAATAGAGCTGGAGAAAAATGGTAGGAAAAGAAAAGACGGCATGATCAGAGAAAGAGAGAGAGAGAGAGAGTGTGTTACAATGAGAGAGAGAAACATAGAAAGATAGAGTAACAAAGAGAAAAAGAGAGAGTATGCTACAGCGAAGCTAGTGACAAGATAGAACACAGGGAAAGAACTACAGAACAGAGCGAAAGATAGAGGAGAGCGGGAGATAGAACGGAGAGAAAGATAGAGCAGAGCATGAGATAGAGCAGAGTTCAAACAAAGGGAGAGCTAAGACTAAGCAGACCTAGTTCAGAGGGAGAGTAGAGCTTGACAATAAGGTGATTAAACAGACCTTAAAGCTAAATCGGATAGAGGGACATACTGAGAGCGGAAGTCGAAGACCAAGAGTATGCAGAAATGATAAAATGTCCGTTGGCGCATGGACGTAAGGGATTTGCCATCGAAAAGTTGAGCGCAATACATACATACGTGAGACAAAAATGTCATACAAGTGGTAAATCCTATGTATATCTCGGGCAGAATAATCACAAAAAGTATTCTATTCCGTCATGAAATTGTAACCTCTGGTTGGTATTTCTCAGCCATTTTGATAGTTTTATGGATAGCCACGTTCAGTAGGTACCCAAGAATCTCAAGTCTTAGATTTCCAACTGGCATAAAATGACAGAGCAGGTATTCTGCAGTTTCCCCTTTTTCCTCGTCGTTGTATCTCCTTGAGAAGAACTTGGGATGTATGCCCAATTTTCGTTTCTTAGACGCGGAGAACACACTCGACATACTCTAATTAAGGCAAATCTTTGCAGCCATTATTTCCAGCCAATAATAGGATAGTGCAAGGGACTGTCTAAGATTAAGCCATTCTGAAAAGATTCCACATCGGACTTGGTCGCGTGATCTGGATCCATCAGTGAATGATGTTCTCTGAGGTTCAAACCATTGTCAACAAGAGTTGTATTCGGTATTTTCATTGAAAAACCGGGATCGAAAACGGGTTCAGGATCAACTTTACTCGAGATTTTGACACGATCATAACTTCAACACTTTCATGCTTTTGTGGCGCTCATTACTCATTGTCGCGTTCGCAATCACTTCTTTCGCTAACATATCTGGCTTAGATGACTAATTTAACACGTTGACTGCCACGCGCATTTACAGTTAAATCTCCTTTAGGTCAAGTTGTCAAGTAAGCGTCACTCCAATATGGGTGACGCGGCCCGATCAGAAACTTTACTGTCACCCGAATATGGGTGACGTGGCAGTCAACGTGTTAATGTACTTCTAGGAACACCTGATCTTTACCATTCTGATAATACGTTCAAACTTGGTTTCATAATTTATTTTCTTTAAAGGTGAAGAGTCTTAAATTCGCTCCACTGGGCAGATTATCCAAGATTTCCCAATTAGGAACTGTTTGATCCGGCGCGATTATGCTAAGTGGCAAAATCACTCTAATTTTTGCGAATTTATACGACCCCTAAATGGCCCGGAGTCAAGTACAGATAAATTTAACTTCTTTGCTAATAGGTTTCATTTTTACGAATCGAACAAAAACTAACAGTATTTAAGTGCATTAAAAAGTTCAAGAAGGTCAAGGAAGGCACTCATGGACAATTTTGGAGACGAGCTTGAAGAACCTCTTGACTAAACGAAAGTAAATTCATGCTGGTAACCTTGCAGATTCCAATTCCAACAGCATGAAATTGAATTTTAGGTGGTACTACGAACAAAATCGAAGTCGCCGTAGTCTAGTAGGTAGTGTGTTGGCTTATTGGACGTAAAGCCAGGGTTCGAGCCCCAGGCGACATCGAAACAAAATACAAAAAATATTTCCTCGGAGACTTCCTCTCAGCAGATTTCTGGCAAAAATTCTGAGAGTAAATAAAAATTGCCATGAAAAGTTTCTCAAAAATCTGTCGTTCCGAGTCGACTTTAAACTGTAGGTCCCGCCAATCGATTTCCTAAGTCTCGGCCTAGTGCTGTTCAATCATTTCCAGGCTTAAATCCATTGGTAGCATCATACCGTAAAAATAGGGTTCGTTTCGTATGAGTTAATAGCCGAGGATGGCCGATAGAAACACTACCTCTATCGCTGGTTTCATTTTTTATTTTTATTTATGCCCTGTAGTAGTATTGTGGGTATTTGAGTGGATTTGTTTTTCTCTTTCTCTCTCGCTCTCTCCGCTACAAAACCACAAAACATGCAGAAAAGAAGCAGAGTAAAAGAGCATAAGAGAAGAGAGAGTAAACAGTAAACAATGAAGATACCAAATATAGAAACAAAGTAACAACAGTAAACAACAACTACAATATAAAAAATATATAAAAAGGACAACAAGAACAACAACAAAAGTAATATGACACATACTGATACGCACACACACATGTATTTCAAAAAAAAAAAAAAAAAAAGCAACAGCCATTGAAAAAGCAATACAAGTAAGGAAGAAAAAGAAAAACTAGAAAATTGTAAACAAAGAGAAGAATAAGGCAAAAGAGAGACGAGGAAGTTGTAAAAGGAAGAGAACAAGCTCTAATATCGCTTGCATTTAGAAAATGTTAACAAGTCACACACAGGCACTCAATATACCACATATACTGTGAGTAAAATGAATAGAGTGGGGAAGGTTAGGAGTAGGTGTAGTGAATAAAAACGTATATTTACGCAGCTATTAAGAGTGAGTGAAGTGTATGGTAAGTGATTTAATTATTCATAATGTGGAGTGTTTATTTCAATTTTACTTACACAGTTAACAAGTGATAGCACTGAAGTTACACGCACAACAAAGTAACTTACCTAGAAATAGAGAGAAAGAGAGAGAGAAAAATTAATTTTATTAAATTAACAATAAAAGTTTTATTAAAAAAATTAAGTTTAACACATTAAAATACAAAGAATTGAATCAATAGATTAAAAATATATACGAATTTTATTTCTATTCAAAGACATTTAAAGGGAGGCATTTAAAATAGGACATTTTTGTACTTTTACTACCTTGTTTTATTAGAATTTCCTTTTGATTCGATTTTCAAAAACTGCATTTTAAATTTTATCATGAAAAGTAATGGATTTCTTTAAACTAAAGACTATAATAAATGTGTGTGAAGAAAATTTGAATTTTAAAAACCGAAGACGCAAACCAACAATTTTAGCGCAGTCACTTTTAGCATTAACAGAGCAATGTTAACTGTTTAACAGCGGCAACAAGTAGATTAGCCTTCTATTTCGTGAATTATTGCAGCCTATTGACATAAAATTTAATTCTCACTATGATCACTCCAGAATATCCCGCTACCACGATTCGAAAGAGGACGTTCTGGACAACCATTTGTATATAGTACTGTGGGTGTACTTTGTTCCATATCTTACCAAATGGCCGCCGATATTCTAGAGACGTTTTAACATGAAAGATAATTTTTTTAAAACGATTTTGTTTAAGCTCTGAAATTAGGTGAAATATTCCATTGGTAGAAGCACATACAGTCAAAGAAAAAAGTCCACATACACCACTGTGTGAAGACCACTGTATGTAGACTTTTTTCCGCTAGTTTGTATATATTTTTCCCAAGAATTTCTGCATTATATTTATTTCGCTTTTTCTTCAAACATTCTTAATTGTAAATGTCTTTAACAAAACTATAACATTTTATTGAATTTAGAAAAAACCAGCGGGAAAAAAGTCTACATAATGTGGTGTATTTAAAATTTTTTCTTTGATTGTAGAAGGAACTCTTGGCTGCAATTTCGCTGCTAGGACCTGAACCCGATGTCATATACATTCATTAAGTTGTAAACTTTAAATTACTGCGTCTGTTAAACAGTTAACAGTGGTCTGTTAAGTGTAAATTTTACCCTGTTAAAGACAAATTTTGTCTGCTAAAAATGTGGGTTTGCGTCTTTGGTTTATAAATTCGAATTTATCTTCATACATATAAAAAATAATAATCTTTTAAGATACTCTCAATTCATTCTGGCAGTGTACGATTTAAAAATCGGTACGGTTACTATTCCCAGGCGGCTTCTAGATTGTCCCATGCATAGCTCAAATATATTATTGTTGTAATTACTTAGCAAAAGCTTAAATTATATCAAATCCATTCGACTTCAGCTCTATCTTCTCTTTCTCTAAGCATACTCTTCCAAACTTATCATCCCACTGCACAGAAAGTACTATCAGATTCATATCTACTTGCTGATTGACCTATGATCCAACAGAGTGCGGACCTATTTCCCCTATCCAGCTATTTAAGCTTACCCAGATCTCACAAGAGTCGAATGCTCGATTGGCGGCTTGACAGTCAAATAGCATTGCTAGGGTTCCGTCCTTTGTACATTCTACATTTGTCTGCCCAATTGAATAGACTTAAGCCACGTAAGGCCTTTCCACTGGACTTAAACAACCAACTTTTTAGCACTTAAAATTTAAATAATTGTGATCAATTTAATATACACTAAAGGATCAATAAATAAAAAGAATGGAGAGCAAAAAAAGTTCAAAAAAGTTCCAATAAAACAATTGGGTCCATACATAATCAGACATTGTTTTAGAAGTCTTACAGGCTACAGAATAAAGCATAGGACAAAAAAAGAACAACTAAAAACGACATTAAACATCGTCTTCAATTTCATTTCACCCGTATCATAATGCTGTACAGTGTAATCGCTGTTAAATGTTTACACACATGTTTGCCTGATTATAGCAAATGTGTAAATTATAAATGAATGAATGCATGCGCGTGTATGCGTGCATACTCGTGTGTGTATGTGTGTGGTAAAAGTTTTCAAATTCATTGTATGTATGCGTGTTTAAACATAATTTCTCTCATGTTTCTGTTTTGTTTTGTTTTGTTTCTGTTACATTTTTGCTCTTTTTTCGGTTTGTTTTGTTGTGTCGTTTTTTTTTTTTAGTTTCAACATTAATTACAAAAATTCTCTCGTCTCATAACAGTACAAATGAGGGGGAGAGAGAGAGAATTTTGTTGTTGAATTGTTTTGTTTTTGTTTTCGTTTTCATTTTAATTTAAAATATGTATTGATTTACAGACACTATTAAAGGCCAGAAGACCAACATACCATAACCCTTGTTTAAATGGGGAGAAAAAAACCTCCATGAATGGGTATACAAATGAAAGCATACGTGGATGGGGATGTGGATGTGTATGCATGTGTATTCGTTTAACATTGGCTCATTGCCAATATAAATTTCAATAATATTTGATGTTTTTATGAATGAATATGAAAGGAAAGAATGCGTTTCAGTCGTTATGCTGTCTTTGTTGTCATTCTCTGTTTTTTCCCCGTTAAATTTTATTAAACAAAAGAACAAAGGCTATGTGTGAAAGAGAGAGAGAAAGCAAACAATAATAGCGTTTGTATTTACGATTGATTGCATGACAGGACAAATACGTTTGACTTTGTAAAATAAAAAAATAAAACAAAAATAAAAAAAATTGAAAAAAAGGAATTGAGAAAACAAAATGAAAATTTTATTCATAATTGGGGTCACAACCCAAAATAATTTTCTTTCTTTTTTCCAATTTTCTTCTCTATCCATGCCTTTTAGTAAAAAAAAATTTCTTGTAAAACGTTTTATTTATCTCCCGGCCTTTGAAAGTGAAAATTTTTTTTTATCGTTTTGACAAATTTTTATTTGCAAATTACAGAGTCATTTGTGTTATTAAATATTCCGCATCATTAATTTGCAAAGAAAGCAAGATAACCAGCCTAAAATAATGCTTTAACTTTTCTTTTACTCTTATAAGAGAGATAGAAAGAGCGAAAGAGAGAGAGAGAGAGAGCAAGACCTAAAATATACTTCAGAGATTATTTTTAAAGATAATTTTGTTTTATTACCGCCTTTCTTTGTAATTTTTCCTTTCTGAGAAACTTGTGCTTGAAAAAAACGAAAGAAAGTTTAATAGGCCTTCTAATAAATTTGACTAATTTAATAAAAAAAAAATATGGTGAACAAAATTAAGGATAAAAAATCGAAGCTCTTCACCATTTTTGTATACCTTTATGGTCCTTTGATTTGTCTCTCTTCCACTAGTTATGTTTTTTTAGCTAAGCAAATGGTTTTTAATCTACTTTAGCAAGTTCTAGAATGATAGTCTTGCCATCTAACGTTTGTCAACAAACAACACACTCAGTGATAATGAATTGGGTTGTTGTATTGGATACAGTGGTGAGAGAACTTGCTTATGTGATTTAAAACAAATTAGTTTTCAAGAGGTAAAGCTGTCTATTCTGCCAATAATGTTTGTTCTTTAACACTAGTCAGCTAATCGCCAATGCACTCTGCCTCAATCAAACTAAAGACTCATTGGCTTCTTATAGAATCAGAGGACTGAAGAAGGGCGACACTAAAACTAACGGAAAAATTGTAACCATACATACATATTCGGGTCGAATACATGATACCACGTAATTCTGGTCTGCCAATACTCAGGTATTCCAGCAAAGCCCTCCAAAATGTAAGACGGAGTATGCTGATATACAGAAAAAAAGATCTCTTGTAGAAGCTGCCTGACTACTACAGTTTGTTTCATGCGTAGGTCACGGCCATACTGAAACCTATGGAAATCATTTTATTCACTTGAATTGGAAAAAAAGGTACAGGTACGAATTGCGAGGCATAGGTGATGCAATACCTGTAGTTAAACTACTTATCCTGACATACATACAACCCTTCAGTCAGGATTACGACCTAGTTTCTCACACCACTTATGTTGTGTGTGTTAATTTTATACATGAGTGGTGGGACCTACACTTTAAAGTCGACTCCGAACGACAGATTTTTGAGAAACTTTTCATGGCAATTTTATTTACTCTCAGAGTTTTTGCCAGAAATCTGCTGTGAGGAAGTCGCCGAAGAAACACTTTTTGTATTTTGTTTTGATATCTGGTCTGGGACTCGAACCCTGGCTCTACGTCTAATAAGCCAACACACTACCTACTAGACTACGGCGACTTCGCATCCTGACAGCACATGCAAATTTGCTGGGATCTGCTGGACTAAGAAAAAGTTTTCTTTCCTTGAATAGAATGGTCATCCATCGTGCTATTGTGGTTGTGACAGGCTATTGTCCCACTGCTAAGTAGACGAATAGCAGGAGCAGGCCTTCTTCCCTGAAGAGTATCTCCAGCCACCATCCTATTGTTATTCGCGCAGACCTTTGCTCCATTGGAAAGCATGCCGATAGACTCGGCAACGCACACATCGCTCTTACAGGAGCTGTGGGTCAGTGGAGTAAGAGATTTTCGTTTACCTGTGTATGTAAGTGTCCAGTTGTTGTTATGAAAAGAGGGAGATTCCTGCCTGCTCATGTCCTTTCATTGTCGACAGCAATAGCGAGATTTGTTTTAAGACAGTGTGGTTTCCTTTAGAGGCTGCTTTGTGATAACATAACGAATCCAAATTCTAACCTATGAAAGTGGGCCTTGACTTATCAAGAAGGTTCTGCCCTTGTTGTCTGAACAAAATATTTAACCTCTTCACTTTAGGACCAGTTTTCAAATGTTTTTAAATTTTGGTAAATATTGCATTGTCAGAAAAGAAAGCCTTTCAGAGAAGAAGAAAGCAAGACCGAAAAAAATTCTTAAAAAATTTACTACCTCCAATAGGCCCTCTCTTTAAGGAAAATAAATTTTGTTGTCATCTGGCAACGTTCTGTTACCTGTTTTCAATAATTTATAGAATTTCTTGTTGTTGTTATTTTTCAGTTTAACCTTCTGCTGCACAATAATCGTGCGATGAATTGATTTTTTCGCCTGTCGTGATGATGGCGGCATTGCCGTTGTTGCTGATGATGTGCCTGCTGCTGATGATGATTGATTTTCAATTTCTTTGATTTGCTGATAATTCTTCGAAAACGTTTTGATGCCATACTGACAGGGTATGGCAAGATTTTTTAATTTTTTTGCTTGCAACTGATACTGCTCCTGCTGTTGCTGGTGCAGTTGATAGTCCACAGCATCATCAGGCTGCAGTAATTGTTTGTAGCACAACATGGTGCTGAAGACAAGTAAAAAAAATTGTTTCACACTGTTTTCCTAAGAGCCTGATTTAAGACTTGATTGTCCAATATTCCGTAAAAGAAAATTCACACAATTTTTCACTGTTTGTTTGGCTAAGAGAACGTAACTATTGAACTGAAATTTGTAATGCCAACAAACAAGCCATTCAGTGCTCTAAACATTCAGTCAGTTTTGGATTTTTTTTTCTATTTTTTTTCAAATGGAAAAGCATGGAAAACCGAAAAAAGAAGAAAACTGTTTAGGAAAAGCTGTGGAAAAACATGTAAATTAGCAAAATTTTAATTACCAAGTCCATTTAATGCAACAACACTTTTCAGCCACTTTCTACACCATCGCCATTGCCACACCACCACCTACCTCTTCATTGAATTTGAATTTGTGTTGAATGCAACACAAATTAGATTAGAAATGCAACACAAAAAAAACAGAAGAAATGAAAAGCAAGGCAAAGCAAAGTATAAAGAGAAAGAGAAAGAGAGAGAGTGAAAAATAACCTCCGAAAACAGTTCGAATATTTGAATGCTAAACAGCGGATTTTAGACAGATGCCCTGGCATTTAATATGGAGATGCGAAACAGAATTTGCGAGTCAGTGGTTTGAATTTCATTATGACTGACTGAATAACACAGAGTAAAATTAAGACGCCGTCAACCAACGGCAGTGTGTATTCAAATTAGTTGAATATCATAAAATTACCATAAAATATGGCAAGAAATTAAAGCAACAAAAAACATATCACTGGTAAAAAAAATATAGAAAAAAAATACAGAAAAATTGTATAAAAATTTTGGAATAATAATTAAATTTTTAAAATAGCAAAAAAATATAAAGTTGTGATAATTTTATATCACTTCCACTTTTACTTCCATAATACATTTTCCAATATGCAATATGCTTCAAACCAAAGCACAAATGAAATTTTTAACAAAAAAAACAATAAATTGAACATGTGATATTTTTAAAACAGTCATAAGTTCACAAAAACAATAGGTTTTCTAATAATCAATTGGCTTCAAAACAAGAAACAAATACAATTTTTAACAAAGCGACAGCAAAATGAGCATGTGATATCTTTTATCACAGTGATAACTTCATAAAAATAGTGGGGTTACCTCCATAATTCGTTTTCTAGTAAACAATTAGCTTTAAATTAAAGAAACATTTCAATTTTTAACAAGACCGCCACAAAATGAACATGTTATATTTTTTTATCACAGTGATAATATGTAAAAATACCCACATTACTCCCATAATTCGCTTTCTAGTAAATAATTAACTTCAGATTAAAGGGAAATTAAATTTTTAACAGAATGAACATGTGATATTTCTTATCACTGTGTCAACTTCACAATATCTATATAAAACGAATCATAAGTCGTTTTCTGACAAGCAATTGGATTCAAATTAAATAAACAAATTATGTTTATAACAAAAAGGCAACAAAATGAGCTTGTGATATTTTTTATCACAGTGATAATTTTACAAAAATTTACATATTAAAGTTGTAATTCGTTTTTTAATAAACAATTAGCTTCAAATCAAAGAACAAATAAAATGATTAATAAAAAAAACAGCAAAATGAACATGTAATATTTTTTTATCACGGAAAATTTTTCAAAAATATTCATATTGATTTAAAAAATTCAAGATCTTTTATTTCGATAGACAAAAGGTCCAAAAATGAGGAAAATTAAAATAGATGCACATGTACATATTTATGTTTGAAAAACACAAAAAATTCAAGTTGTGATAATTTTTTATCGCAATTCTAAATTTGAAAAAATTAAGGTATTCTTGGACAAAAAGCTTATAATACCTGACAACAAAACAATTTTCAAAATGTTATGAACTCAAAATCTCAAATTAAAAACTGTACAAGTGATATTTTTTATCACAGTGATAATTTTACAGAAAGTTGTCATATTCATGAACAAAATAGAACACAAAAAACAATAAATATTAAATCTATGATAAACAATACAATTAAAGTTGTGATATTTTTTCATTACAATAATATTTTGGCAAAACTTTTTAGAAACACAAACTTCAAAAGCTTATAATTCATGAAAACACAACAATTTTCGAAATACTAAAAATAAATAATCAAAAGTTACGAACTGAACAAGTGGTATTTTTTATCACAATGATAATTTGGCAAAAAAAATCACCATACTCATGAACAGAATAAAATACAATAAATAAAAATATTAAATCTATGATGAACACTAAAGTTCAGGTTGTGATATTTTTTATCACAGCTTTGGTTTCTAAAAATTTTTTTACGAACTCTTATGAAAAAGTTTATTATTCACCAAAAATTAAACCAATATTAAAAAATCAAAAATTATAAATTTAACATGTGATAGTTTTTTATCACAGTGATAATTTGTGAACGACAAGTTCAAATAAACATGAATAAAATTAATATTAATAAAAAAACAAAGGATCTAGATTTATGAAGAAAACTAAAAATAATGTTGTGATAATTTTACATCACAATGATAATCTATTTTATATTAGTGATAATCATAATAATAATTTTTATATTTCTCAAAATAATATTAACCACAGTAATAAATTTTTTATTGCAGCTACAACAAAAAAAAAATTGCCTTCGCAGTAACAATTTTCTATCACTGTGATAATTTACAAAGCATGCTGAGTTTATAAAATAACACACACACGTTGATATATTCCTTCTCCCTTTTTATTAAAAATAATTTCTCTTATCAGAAGCCATCGTAAGGTATCTCTTATGGTTAAAGGTTTCTGCTAATCTTTTCAAATTGTTGCCATGATAGGAATCTTAAGAGCAAATTAAGGGTCCATTTATCATTACAAATTACTTCGGTTGGACATATTCTCTCATCTGCCATCTCCACAGCAGTGCCTTTTATTTCAAAGTCCATTAATTTTAAACAAATTAAAACGTCACAAGAATTGTGAGTCTCCCCTACCCCCTGTTTTATTTTGTAAGTCATTCGTTTACGAAATTTTCCTAAAATGCCTGTGATGAACAACAACTCATAGGAATAATTTTTAAAAAGAGAATTTAAATAAGAAAATAAAACATTTCAAATAGACTTGCAGTAATCCCTCAATAATACCCTGTAATATATGGAAACTTGAAGAGTTTTACTGCTTTTCTATTATTACAGACGAATCTCATTAAAGTGAACTCCAAGCCCTAGCCAGCAGATTTAAATTAATTATTATCATCTAAACGGTGTTTTTTATAGAGGTATAGAACTTTAAGTTGGCATTACTTTTCAAGATGGCGACCGATTTAACAGCTTGCAAGTGATTTATTCTCAGTTTGGTTTGGCAATTCATCATGAATAGACTCACGCCTGAACAACGCTTGCAAATAGTGCAATTTTATTTCGAAAATAATGGTTCTGTGCGGAAAACGTATCGCGCACTACGTCCATTTTATCGTCGACAAAATCGTCCATCAGAGCAGTTAATTCGATTAACCATGGAACGTTTTCGCACCACGGTTACTCTTATTGATAACTCGCATCCCCAGAGACGCTATACGGTGCGTACAGAAGAAGCTATTGCTGCTGTAGAGCGTAGCATTGAGGAAGACCCGAATGAGTCCATCCGCCATCGAGCACAGGAATTGGATCGGTGTCCATCCACTTTATGGAAGATTTTGCGGAAGGATTTTGGTTTGCGTGCTTACAAAATCCAACTCGTGCAAGATTTGAAGCCAAACGATCATCAAGTAAGGCGTAGATTCGTCGAATGGGCCCAAAACGAGATTACCGTTGTTGCCGATTTTCATAAGCGAATTTTGTTTAGCGATGAAGCGCATTTCTGGTTGAATGGCTACGTCAACAAACAAAACTGCCGCATTTGGAGTGAAGGTAATCCTCAAGTGTATGTGGAAACACGGTTACATCCAGAAAAACTGACTGTTTGGTGCGCTTTATGGGCTGGTGGAATCATTGGTCCGTACTTTTTCAAAAACGATAGTGGCCAGAACGTTACAGTCAATGGTGATCGGTATAGAGCCATGATTACTAACTTTTTCAATCCTGAATTGAATAACCATGATTTCCAGAAGATGTGGTTTCAACAAGACGGCGCAACATGTCACACAGCTCATGCCACAATAGATTTATTGAAAGACACGTTTGGTGACCGCCTAATTTCACGTTTTGGACCTGTGAATTGGCCTCCAAGATCTTGTGATTTAAGACGACTACTTTCTGTGGGGCTATATAAAGTCATTGGTCTATGCGGTAAAGCAACAAACGCTTGACCATTTGGAAGACAACATTCGCCGTATTATTGCCGATATACGGCCACAAATGTTGGAAAAAGTCATCGAAAATTGGACGTCCAGATTGGACTACATCCGCGCGTCAGCCGTGGCGGTCATATGCCAGAAATCATATTTAAAATGTAATGCCACAAGATTATCTTTCGGATAAATAAAATTCATGTCAATCGAATAATCCATCGTTGTTTTATTGCAACTTAAAGTTCTATACCTCTATAAAAAACACCCTTTATTACGCAATGACTTCAGACTCCACTGTCGCTATGTATCTTGGCACCCTTTTTGGCTTGGCCATCAGAGTCCCCATGTCCCTCTACCCAGGCATGGATCAGCATAGAATTTTCAGACGCTTGCTTGATTAGGATGTATGTCTTAGAGACCCCAAAGATTTTTGATAATATCGCGGATAGTTTACAATCCCATGAGTGGTAAATGTAGAAAGACTTCAGATCAGCCTCTGCAATTATGGTCTGCAGTTCTTCCACGGTCTGCATTGGATACTATTATCGAAGGGAGGGACAGTCATATACTAACAATCTGAGGAAAGAATTAAGGTTTGTCAGAACATCAGGAAATATCCATTCTGTATGCATTTAATAAAAAAAAGAAATAAACTTCTCCACTTTCTTCTCTTCTTCCTATTCCTATTTCCTTTATTTCCATAATTGAAGGGCTACAAGGGACCAAAGGGTCTCTTCCTAACTTAAAATTGAGAAAATAAAGTGTTAGGAGTAAAAGAAAAGATAGAGGAGGAGAAGACTCACAGAATCCTCTCATAAGCCAACTAGTCCCATAAATGAAACTCAGTCCATGTCAGAAGTTCTAAATCCATTAGAAAAATTCAAACCAAGAATATAAATCCAAGCCTGAGCATGCCAAAGCACAGACACTGAATGTTTTCAACGGTTTCAGGCGCCCTCACAATTCCGCAAACCCTGTTCTGGTTCCTACCCTCAAAGCTTGGTGCCTAGTTTAAAAACCTATAAAGGATTCAAATAAAGTTGTTACCCAGATTCCAGAGCCTAAGCCGCTTTAAAACGTACGAATTAGGGTTATATTGCCCTGAAAATTCTGTAATCTTTCAATTATCCAGAACTCTGCGCCTTACAACTCGACAGTTCTGACTGCTCCACCAGATCTACGCATTTCGCCATTTCCTATCAACTTAACTGCAATTTTATTGCCTCGAACATAATAATACTCCAGAACCCAACGCACTGTCCTACCCAGTACCTGTCGAAGAGTTTTATAAAGGCCTCTCTGCAGACTAAATCTGTTATAATGCCCAGGCTATTCACATAAATAGTTACCCTATGGCATGGCGTTATTCGTTATCAGATTATTTCCTTTGCCTGGGTGATCGCTAACACCTTAGCCTGGAAGACACTGCATTTATTAGGCCGCTTGTAGGTTAGCTTCGCAGCATTCCCAAAGTAGGCACCCATACCAGGATAAAGATGTCGCCATATAATCTAGTGGCCAATGTGCCTGTAAAATTATTGTTTTTGCATTGAGTGTGAGAAACTAGGTTGTACTCCTGAAGGGTTTATGTATGTATGTATGTACATATGTATTGAGTGTAGTGGCATGGAAACTTCATCATTGGATTGGAGTAACGATGCTCATTTTTGATGTTCTCTTCTGTGGAGAATCAAGAAGTGTACTGTTTGAAGGGAGATTGTTGTTTGTCTTCTGCTCTCCATCATGAGTGGGCTGACATTAGTAATTCAATCCCTGGGAGCAGGGTCACAGATATCAAAAGATATCTAGGTTGAGCACAAAACTAAAAACTTATCCGCTCTTATGTATTATAGGGGATACTCCATTGGCCCAGTGGATGTTTTTTCCTGTACCCTACATCCACTAGATGAAGTCGCCGTAGTGTAGTAGGTAGTGTGTTGGCTTATTAGACGTAAAGTCAGGGTTCGAACCGCAGGCCAGACATCAAAACAAAATACAAAAAGTATTTCTTCGGCGACTTCCTCTCAGCAGATTTCTGGCAAAAACTCTGAGAGTAAATAAAAATTGCCATGAAAAGTTTCTCAAAAATCTGACGTTCGACGAAGACTTTAAACTATAGGTCCCGCCACTCATGTATAAGAAATTAACACACACACAACATGAGTGGTGTGAGAAAGTAGGACGTAATCCTAACTGAAGGGTTGTAATGACCAATTATATATGTATACCCACAAGAATATGTACTAATTGTGAGCGACTGATTGTTTGTGCCTCCCTCCGTTAAATCATGACAGTTAAATCCGTGGCGTTAAATCCTGGTGTAAATTCAAATGCCCCTAAAATCATGACCTCACTAAAGGGCTTTATAATCTCCGAAGATCAACTACTACAGTGTCAGTAGCAGACTAGCCTAGCCAGAGTCTTAAATCTGATATCACGGGTGACCCGAGAGACTCATCTCGGCCCGGCAATGGTAAGGTCCCCTTGTGGAAGCAACATGGTGGCTGTGGCGTAAACCCAAATCGCGGGAAGTGTGCGAGCTCGATGTGGCTTTACATTCTTAACCACTTTCAAAAGGAGTTTACATGGTCTCCGACCCCTAACCAAGAGGGAAGTCATGTCCAAATGCATGGCTTTGAATTTGTACTCACGTATGGTGATGGAATCCGTGATATTCTTATGCATGCCATGTGGTTGCATCATTGTATGTGGGGGCGTTGGTAGACTCATTGTATTTCAATGTGCTTCGGGCACCGTGGGGTATGCCATCAAGGCGTTAACCCTGGCGTAATGCATCAGTAGCAGACTGTAGTCAGTTATATGCTACCGAAACCCCAGCTTGAATAATGGTGGCGCCAGTCACTATTTAGCGGGCATGTTTAGGTTTAGGTTTAGGTCGGAGTGGTAGCTCTGATATCACAAAGCACGCATGGCGGACCGTTGTTATGCCACGGGTGAACGCAGTCCCTGTACTGACCAAGTTCCACCAAAATCAGGGAAGAGGAAGAAGTTGGTCAGCGCAAGGGCTGTACAAGCGGGCATGTTACTGGTGCCCTAAAACCAACAGCAACCAAGCCTGTAGACGACATAAATCAAAGATACCTCGAATATTCACAAACTCCAAATGGGATCCAAACCCAAAAAAATCCCATGATTCCAGGGTGCCGAAAAGTGCAAAAATCTTAGTTGGGATAACCAAAAAAAAAAATATTCTGGTTGCGATAACCAAAAACATTTCGATTGCAACAATCAAAAAAAGTTTAGTTACTGGAAGTCATCTGTAATAGAGACTGAGATGCTATACAGTATTCAGTTTGCATAGACTCTACTGTACAACAGTACTAGTGTAACTCTTCAATATTTAACGTGTTTATTTTGGCCGAAAACAATATTCTTATAATCTTATCTACTAAAGCTTTAAACAGTTGTAAGAAGAGGAACAAGAAGAAGAAGAGAGTTGCTGCCTTAAGGCAAATGCGTGACAATAATTTCAAATTAAGTCAAGATGTGTTGATGATGTCGTAGCTGGTAACCATGGTGGGCTGAGGTGTGAGAGTGTGATATGGCGTGGGTCTCTACAGTAAAATGGAGTTGAAATAGTGGCCAACAACTATACAATGTTACTATAACAGAAGGGGGAGTTGAGTTAACATAGTGAATAGACAAGACACAACCAGCACGGGACCAGTACCCCCCGTAATCTGTAATAAAATGTTTATAATGATGAGAATGACAACAACGATGACGATGACGATGATGACGACGACGACACTGATGATGATAATGACGAAGCAGAAGAATACCATGAATATCGAGGAGTGTATGAAGAGTGTAATAAAGTGTATGGAAAAGAAAAAGCGAATCTTTCTTTCCTTCTATTTTCTTTTAATATTTTCGCATTTTCTTCGAAGAGAAAAAATCTCTTGGCTTGCTGCGTTGGCTTAAAGACGTTTAACAAAAGCAATCCAATTGAAGGGAAAAATTGTTGCCAAAAGGCTAATCCCAACTGTAAGATGACAAGAGTCTGCTGATGACATACAACACAATATATTCTTGTCAGCCATCGTCATCATTGTGTTGCTGAATTCAAATGTAGGAAAATGAAAATAAAACGAAGAAAAAAAATAAAAATACCTGAAGCCGCTCCATGAATTTCTATTTTATTCAAATGATTTTTTTTGTCCTTTTCTATTCCTTTTTTTTCTTTTTTTTTCTTCGTTTATTTTATGTAAATGACAGACAGGTTTATCGATAGATTGGCTAAGAAAATTTACCAAAAGGCCTGGGAAAAATATTTTGTAAGCAAAAAGAAAAAAAATTTACTTCACGCAGCAATAAATATTGAAATTGAAAATTCTTTAACAACTTCAAACAATTCAAATTTAAATTGTCATTTACAAATGTGCAAAAAGGGGGAGGGAAGATAAGGGATATAGAAAAAAGTACTTTTCTTTTCACTAAACATTATAGACTTTGAAAGACTTTTTAAGCCAGTAAAGAAATTTTACTTTTGTTTGCTGATTTTTTTTTGGCACATGGGCTGTGCGCGAAATTTGTTTGCCAAAAGACAAGTTATTTAAAACAGCAAAAAGTACCAAATTGGTATTTTAATTAGTGGACTTTGACAAGGCCTTTAAGCTTGTAAAAGAGTATTCCGTATTTTCCTTTATTTTTAATGTAAATATGCCAACCATTCCGAGAAAACTTAAAATAAATTTAAAACAAAATGCAAACATTTATGATAAAAAGTACCAAACAGGGAATTTTTACTTAATAAATTCCTTAGAACTTAAAGTGTCTTTTAATTGATAGAGAAATTACCACTGGAGTGGAAAAATCGTATCAAAAGGAAGATAAGGTTGTTCTAACTGTAGACAAGCTCCTGGACAAATCCTTTTTCAAGACAAATACTTACAACAAAAAGTATCAAATAAGTACTTTTTTTGTAAAATCCTTAAAATTTAAAATGTGTTTCAATTTTAAAAAGGAATTAGCACTGTGGAAGGCAAATACATTTCCAGTTTTTATTGACAAATGCTTGTTACAAAAAGTACCATATGAGTACTTCAATTCATAGACTTTGAAGAGCCTTTAATATTTTAAAGAAATTTCCCCTTTTTTCACTTATTTTTTAATGCAATTGTGCCAAGCTATTTTAGAAAAATTAAAAGAAATTTTAAAAAGGGAGCAAAGTTTATGATAAAAAGTACCAAACAGGGACTTTTTTCTTAATAAATTCCTTTGAATTTAAAGTGCCCTTTAATTGAAACAGAAATTACCACTGGATTGAAAAAATCGCATCAAAGGAAAGCTAAGGCTGTTCTAACTGTAGACAAATCCTTTTCCTGGACAAATAATTACAACAAAAAGTACCAAATGAATACCTTTTTTGTAATAACCTTAAAATTTTAAATTTTCTTCAATATCAAAAGGAATTAGCATTGTGTAAGGCAAATACAGTTCCAACTGCAGACAAACGCCTGGAGTCTGTTTTGCTTGACAAATGCTTGTTACAAAAAGTACCATATGAGTACTTTAATTCATAGACTTTGAAGAGCCTTTAATATTTTAAAGAAGTTTACTCATTTTCACTTCATTTTCAATGCAAATTGTGCCAAACATTTTTAGAAAAATTAAAAGAAATTTAAAAAAGGCAAACGCTTATGACAAAAAGTACCAAAGAAGTACCTTTTTCTTGGAATTAGATAATGTCCTTTAATTAAAACAGTAATTAGCACTAGAGTGGAAAATCATGTTAAAAAACGACTAAGACTGTTCCAATTGCAGAGAAGGTCTTGAAGTTTATTTTTGTTGACGAATGTTTACGATGAAAAGTACCAAACAAAAGTACTTTTTCTTTATGAATTCATTAAATCTGAAAAGGAAATCGGACTGTACACTGGCTTGTGATACTCACATTTAAAAAAATTCGAAAATAGTTCCAAATGCAAGGAAGGTTTTAAGGTATGTTTTTCTGTGTAAATATTTAAGACAAAAAGTACCAGTAGGGTACGTTTTTTTTTTTTTTTTTTTTTTAAATCCCTAGGGATCTGATTTATCATGCGGACGGCTGCAAAAGGAAAGCTGGCACCATTGCTTTAATGTACATATTTTGCTCATAATGCAGCTTATCCGGAAAGCTTCCAGATGAGTGCAATCTCTGAGCTTAAAAGTTTGTAATCACTAATGTAACGCTGGTAGTCTTGGTGAATGTCCTTGTGATTACAGTCAGCTGGGCATTATGTCAGTTCGAGTGCAAGAAAATACTCACAGTAAGTCTGGGGAGGTAACGAAATTGCAGATGATCTAATGAAAAGACTTGTAATGCCTGCTCTGTGGCACTAGGGTATCAAAAATGCAGACGAATTACGTTCACATGTAAGATTGTCCCAGGGAAGTGACATTGAATAAAAACTTTATGGAGGAAAGTGATAGATTTCAGAATACCCATGCTATTATCCACCAGTCTCGTTCTATGAAATGATCCCGGTCTGGGTACTAAATCCAATAGTAATCTATTAGGAATCTGACAGGATATTCTACTCAGAATACAAAAGAAAGTTTGTGGGACAGAAGCTCTCTCTTTTCGGCAGTGTGTGGACATATTTGTCAGTCTTAAACATTCAGTGTCTCTTCCCTGGTATATAGACTACCACCATTTGGCTAGGGTTGCTTTAATGGATTCCGGACCGGGAGAAATTCAGCTCGGGCTTTGGTTTACTGATGACATGACCATCTACTTCCTTTTCTCCTTTCTCTTTCTTTCTTTGTTTCCCATCGTCATCACTTATTTTTCATTTCCTATCCCGTTTCTCTTTCAAAGTCTCTTCTTTACTGACTAGTAAGACTGGCATATTACACGTTAAAGTAATTGTTACCAGCTTTTTATCGAGAACTTTTGAAACTACCCACGCAGGTATTTATGTGTGTACATGAAGATAAATTTGTGAATAAATAAAAATCATATAAATTTGCCAAATTTTATTCTCTTTTTTCTTTCTTTCTTTCTTTCTTTTCTTTCTTCTTTTGTATACAAGACATACACAAGACAAGACAAACTGAAGATATTTTATTACAAAATAAAGACAAAAAAAAAAACAAAAAAAACTGTTTCTAAAGATTTTTCCCAACAACTTTTCAATTTCGGATTTTCGAGGTCATCAGCCAGTCCTAAAGGCGCTGCAATGTGTGAAATATTCGAAGTTCAAACCGAGAGAAAAAAACGAAAAGAACGGGTTAAAAGTAAAAGTATTTAGGGAAAGCTAAAGGAGTTTAATTTTTAAAGACTGAATTTAGTTTTGACTGACATAGTTTCAAAATTAACCAGCCCAGGAGAGTAGTTGAGGGATACAGGAGATGGCGACAGTGATGGAGATTCCAGTACGCTTGGAAAAAAGCTTGTTTTGAAGATTCTCAAAAAAAAAAAATATTAACGTGATGGTGAAAAATAACACGAAATAAGTTGTAAGTTGTTATCCAAAGATTTTGAGTATGTTCTCTGTCGAGGGGCTTTGAAAAACAAACAAATTTTTGTATAAAAATTCAAAATGTTAGTCGATCTGTGACTTCGTTAATAAATACTGCAAACATACATACACACATACATACATCATTACATTTAACAGAGGCGTGAGGCAAACAAAAATAAATTTCCTTTCATTAGAAGTCCTGCTCTATGCTTCTCCTTCTCTTATGGTCATTCGTTTTTAATTGAACATCATCGTCATGATGATTTCATCCTTAAAGTCGAATTTAATTTCCTGCATACAGACAGGCATGGAATTGGAAGGAATAAAGGCAGGGGGGTTCAAAGCTTTTATTAAAAATGGATTTGTTTTTAACGAGTGTAAATATGTCGAGTTTATAACAGTGTATGTAGGAGAGAGATAGTGAGAGAAAGTAAAGGGTGTTTTTTATAGAGGTATAGAACTTTAAGTTGGCATTACTTTTCAAGATGGCGACCGATTTAACAGCTGTCAAGTGCTTTATTCTCAGTTTGGTTTGGCAATTCATCATGAATAGACTCATGCCTGAACAACGCTTGCAAATAGTCCAATTTTATTTCGAAAATAATGGTTCTGTGCGGAAAACGTATCGCGCACTACGTCCATTTTATCGTCGACAAAATCGTCCATCAGAGCAGTTAATTCGATTAACCATGGAACGTTTTCGCACCACGGTTACTCTTATTGATAACTCGCATCCCCAGAGACGCTATACGGTGCGTACAGAAGAAGCTATTGCTGCTGTAGAGCGTAGCATTGAGGAAGACCCAAAATTCATAAGCGAATTTTGTTTAGCGATGAAGCGCACTTCTGCTTGAATGGCTACGTCAACAAACAAAACTGCCGCATTTGGAGTGAAGGTAATCCTCAAGTGTATGTGGAAACACCGTTACATCCAGAAAAACTGACTGTTTGGTGCGCTTTATGGGCTGGTGGAATCATTGGTCCGTACTTTTTCAAAAACGATGGCGGCCAGAACGTTACAGTCAATGGTGATCGGTATAGAGCCATGATTACAAACTTTTTCATTCCTGAATTGAATAACCATGATGTCCAGGAGATGTGGTTTCAACAAGACGGCGCAACATGTCACACAGCTCGTGCCACAATAGATTTATTGAAAGACACGTTTGGTGACCGCCTAATTTCACGTTTTGGACCTGTGAATTGGCCTCCAAGATCTTGTGATTTAACACCGCTAGACTACTTTCTGTGGGGCTATGTAAAGTCATTGGTCTATGCGGTAAAGCCACAAACGCTTGACCATTTGGAAGACAACATTCGCCGTATTATTGCCGATATACGGCCACAAATGTTGAAAAAAGTCATCGAAAATTGGACGTCCAGATTGGACTACATCCGCGGGCCAGCCGTGGCGGTCATATGCCAGAAATCATATTTAAAATGTAATGCCACAAGATTATCTTTCGGATAAATAAAATTCATGTCAATCGAATAATCCATCGTTGTTTTATTGCAACTTAAAGTTCTATACCTCTATAAAAAAACACCCTTTATTAAGTTTTACAACAAACATTTTCATTTAATTGAGTAACGTTTCAATGTTTATGTACATTGCTGTTGTTGTTGTTGTTTTTGTTTTTATTTTCATAAACGATCGAATGAAAGCAATTTTCGGGTAAATTTGTTGCAAATTGAGTTTTCAATTTTTCATACGTCAAGTGAACATTTTAATGGTAAAAACTTGTAAAAAAATATAAAGGGTGAGCCCAGTGGGGGAATGAAAATTAATATTGAAGTTTTCAAAAAAAAAAAAAAAAAAAAAAAAAAAAAAAAAAAAAAAAATTCCATGCTGTTCTCTGCTGACTACGAATTCCCTTTGGAATGTCACATCAATAAAATTTGCAGGAAATTTCGGATTTTTCAAAAGTTTCCATCATACAAATGCGGAAATTACATTGCAGACGAATTAGCCAGAATGAGTATCAAACTCCCGCAATGGTCCCCTGTTTCAATACATTTAAAATACTTCTTGAGCAGAACAGAGAACCTGCTCGACCTTTGAATTGAGGAAGGAGGAGGAATTTATATCCCAAAATAACAAAACAACGAATTCTTTTTTTCACGATGGTCCTTAGGGTGACATACCCGTAGGCTGGGCTTACTTAATTGGTCATTATAGCCCTTTAGCCTTGATTACAACCTAGATTCTAACACCACCCATGTTGCATGCGATAATTTCATCCAAGAATGGAGCGACCTAAGAGTTTAAGGTCGATTTCACACGACAGTTTGTTTTTTGAAAAACTTTTCATGGCAATTGTATTTACTGTCGGAGTTCTTGGAAGAAAACTACTGAGAGGAAGTCGTCGAAAAATATTTTTTCACATTTCGTTTTGCTTGAGATGATTGTGCAAGGGATGAACCGCGGTCTCACGTTTAATAAGCTAAAACACTACCTAGTCTAATGGACTACGGCGACTACAACTCACAAAAGACGCAATGAATCTAGGCTAGTGGCTGTACTCTATCGGTTATTAGCCCATTAGACATCGCGTGCGATGGATTGGAGTACAATTTAATGAGCACTGTCGTGGTTATGATGTTGGGAAAGAAGAGGAAAGATTTGAGCATTGAGTTCAAGAACACCGTCCTTGAAGCCATGATGAATAGTTCTTACACGACATATTCCGGACATGTATCACGTATTGGTTGGCTTTTGAATTGCACACAACGTTTTAGTTGAAACTCGTGGTAAACTAACCAATCAACCCATTGATGTTTGTGGTAACTTCTACTTCTATCAGGTTGGGGCGTGTTTACTTTTCTTGTTGCTCTTTTGTTATCCTATTGGTTTCTATGTCTACATTGAATCTTTAAATTGAATTTTGAATTTTTTTTTAGTCCCCTAAAATGTGTAACCCTTTGACCCTTTTACAGTCATTAAATATTACACATCACTACACTGAAAAATATAAAGGCTGACGAAACACACACAGACCTGTGGATTTTATCAGATACAGATGTACAGACGTGTTCGAAATAATAAGAACATTCAAAGCGAAACAAAAGATCATTTTAAAAAAATTTTTGAGAAAGATTTGAAAATATGGCTTTTTATTATTTTTATTGTAGACATCTTTAGCTTTTTAAAAATACTTAAAGTTATGTTTTAACTCATCTAATTTTTTTTATACTGCCGATAATGTTGAACTAAGTCGAAAATCAGGTGTTCGAAAAAATAAGAACAAATTGGAAAATTGGTAATAATTTCAGTTTTAACGTTTGTTAAATTTACAGATTAGTATTATTTGTTTGTAAGTAGTTAATATGAAGTAGCCCCTCCACGATTAATGATTACTTCGGCACATCTGGACCTCATAGAAGCTATCAAAGTCTGACATCTGTGGAGTAGAATATTTTTCCGTGTATTCTTCGCTACAAATCAAAGTTTCTCCATATTTTTGGGCCTTGCATTTCTAACACCTTTCTTTACATCAATCCAAAGATGTTCAATTGGATTTAGGTACAGCGATTGTGCCAGCCAATCCATAACATGGATATTATTGTCCTGGAAGCAACGCTTTGCTTTCTTTGAGGTATGCTTCGGGTCGTTGTCTTGCTGAAAGACCCAACGGAAAGGCATTTCCTCTTCAACGTAAGGCAACATTACGGCTTCTAAAATATTTTGACCGTAATAGGTGGCATCCATCTTGCCAACGATATGGACTAGAGATCCAACGCCGATCTACCCAAAGCACCCCCATAGCATGAGCCTGAAACCGTCATGATTTATAGCTTTTATAGTGTACTTGTCGTTGAATTGTTGATTAGGAGGGCGTCTAACGTACTATTTATCTTTGCCGTGGTAGAATTGGACTACTTTTGTTTCATCGGTCCATAAGATATTACGCCAAACAGTGTCAGGCTCATCAATAAACTTTTTGGCAAACAGAAGTCCGTTCTTTAGATGTATTTTTTTCAACAATGGTACTTTTCTAGGACTTCGTACTTTCAAATTGACTGCAATAAAACGTTTTCTTATCGTCGTTGTAGCAATTGGGAGGTTTAATTCGTTTCTAATCTGTAAAGACGTTATAGAGGGGTGCTTTTTAACGATCCGTGTGGTCGCATTATCCTGTCTTTTGTTAGTTTTCCTGCGCCTTCCGCAACTTTCGATCTTCAGTGACCAGTTCCTGGCATTTGTTATCGCTACGTTGGAAATTCCAAGCTGTTCCCTTATGAAAGCACACATTTCCCTTCGCTGAGCAATTTTTTTTATTATCTTACGTTGTTCGATAGAGCAATGCTTGCTTCTTCCCATTTTAGAAGAATTTTTCACCAAAATAAGTCAATATTCTGCACAAAAAATGATCAAAGGCATCTCAACAATTATATTTGTAACAAAACTTTAGACTTTTTTCACATGTGAGGAATGTAAGTGGGACCAATATGATTTGTTCTTATTTTTTCGAACACCTGATTTTCGACTTAGTTCAACATTATTGGCAGTATAAAAAAAATTAGATGAGTTAAAACATGACTTTAAGTATTTTTTAAAAGCTAAAGATGTGTACAATAAAAATAATAAAAAGCCATATTTTCAAATCTTTCTCAAAAATTTTTTTAAAATGATCTTTTGTTTCGCTTTGAATGTTCTTATTATTTCGAACACGTCTGTATACACATGCAGTGACATAAATTCATAAAAAAAACAACAACAACAAAATGTAAATAAATTTTACTTCATTTGTTTAAGGTTTTTCAGCAATTTGCTGCTCTTTATGAAACATTTTTAGCGTAGGTTGTGCTCAATTTTTTGCGTGGCTTTTTTTTATAATAATAAATACAAAAAAACAAGAGTATTAAAATACAAAGAATTCTTCTTTTATTTTTCTTTTCTTTTTTGTATTTATTTCTCTACAAAAAAAAATAAAAGAAAACCACTAAGAAGAAACGTGTACGCGTGTACATCACAGCATATGATTAATATTTATTTATATAACGGCAACCAATGACTTGAGCATATTTTAGGCGTAAGAAAACCAAATCAAAGAACCTACATACATAAACCCATCAACACAAACACACAAACCTATATACATATTGGTATTTGAGAATCATTCATTGTGTTGCTTTGTTTACATTACTTAGTGTTACAATGGCGAAACGAAACTAATAAAGAGAAAAAAAATAAAAAAGAGCTTACAAAGACAGAGAGAGAGAGAGAGAGCGAAAAGAGAGGTGAGAAAGGAAAAGCCTAAAAGAAGGATTTAAATAAAATTCTGGTACTGTTTACTAAGAATTGTTGTTTTATTAACATTTTAATGCCACCACCATAGACGTCTTTGTTCGACACAAAAAAAACACAAAAGTTATGCTGAAGAAAGTTACATGAGGCTGTTACTATAGTCGTAAGTCTTTTTTTAAAGAAAAATATTACAATTAAAGAGGATTGATTCGTGTTGTGTGGAAAACTAAATTTGTATTTTATTTTTGAAGAAATTTAAATTCATTTCCGTATTACTAGACCACCGCCAGTTCTTGCAAATCGAGAAGAGGAAATACGCTTTACTTTTAAGGGCAATAATACCGGTGTATTAGCATGGCCAGTTTAATTATCGAATATCAGGGGCCGCCTCTTGACAGGCTATTCCTTTCAAGTAAATTCCACATACTCTCTTAAAAGAGGGATTATTTTGTGGCATACCGATCGATCAAGAAAACTGACCTTGGAAATATTCCGAGTCCATGGGTAAACTCACGGGTGTCCACCAAGCGGTAGTCTATAACAATTTAAATTGGTTAGGAAGTACAAAAGAAAGCGCATTACAATGACTATCTGACAATCAGGCCGAAATTTAAGCACTTGGCTCTTCTGAGGTTGAAGGTAGAAGGTGCCATAGTTAGGTAGACAGAATAAAGTTACCTTCTGCTGGGTCCCTCTGGTCATTTGAAAAGAAGCAAGCAAACGAGTTTGCGAGGAGAGAAGCTTCCACGTAGTTTATGGGACCTAAAACCCTCTGTTGAATGGAAGCTGATGTTTGTAAAGGGATGCTCAACGAAAAGGAAGATAAAGAGAGGCAAAGACACTTCTCAAACCAAATGGGTTTGAGGTAATCAACACTGCAATTACATAACAGGGGATCTGAGTCATGCGTCAGCTTATCAAGAGGTTGCCAACCGATCTTTAGACTCAGGGTACATTTATATAGAATGTTGAGTGTCTCGAGCGCAATATTTAGATTCTGTGTTTGTAAAGGGATGCTCAACGAAGAGGAAAATAAAGAGAGCCAGAGACATTTCTCAAACCAAATGGGTTTCAGGTGATCAAAACTGAAATTACATAACAGGAGGTCTGAATTATGCGTCAGATTATCAAGAGGTTGACAACCGATCTTTGGATTCAGGGTACATTTATATAGAATGGGGATTATGTCGAGCGCAATATTTAGATTCTGTGAATCATCGAAACAGATTCTTGAAACCGCAGTAGCATTAATACATCACAAGAAGTAACACCATTTTGCATAATAAAATCGTATGGTCGCAGCAGGACTAATGTAGCTCATTACGACAAGTAATAATAATAAGAACGTATGGTGTATTTTAGCCTGGAAAAGTTGTCTTCAAATTAATCATGAATAAATTTCTGTTGCAATCAGGCTACAGGTTTTCATTTTTGCATCCTATTCCATCGCCCTAGGGTCCCTAGATGTAAAAATAGAGCTTCAGATGACCAAAGAATATACGAAATTGCAGACATAGTGCCATTTCTTCCATTTCTTAGTCACCATAGCTTTTAAAACGTTTACTGTGCGACAATGAAATTAATTTCACAATAAAGACACCAAAGTTCTTGCTCCATTCACTGTTAGAAGTCAATTGCTTTAGCCACAGTTGGTTATAATGTCGTGTTATTAAAAGGTGCTACAAACGACCATTGCCACAATCACTTGCAGAACCATTGCTGCTATGAGTTGCTGTTGCTGTGTATGTTTTGTTTTTATTTTCTTTACTTTCTTAAGTTTTAAAATTTTTCCGAAACAGCAGGATAAAATTTGTTTTCTTTTGGAATAGTTAGTACGTCTAACAAATTAAAAAAAAAAGTATTTTAAGTGTCTGCATTGTTTCTTGCGAGACTTTAATGTAATAAAAGTGAGTAAGAGAGAAAAAACGTATTCCATATTTCTTAATAAAACTTATCAATTAATTATGCTGCTGGAAATTTCTCCCAGAATTCCTATTTCTGAAAAACAAAAAATACAAATAATTCCCTAATCAATCAATAAAACATTAAAAATTTTATTTTGTTTGTTTAATTACAAAACAATTGAAAAGAAATTATAAACGCCCACAGACTTCTAATTTAAATTTACAAAATAAGTAAAAAAAATTTTAATTGATCCCCTGGGAAATGATAATAAAATTACTAAACAAAGGAGAAAAAAAGAAAAACAAAACGCCCATCACTGGCTTAAAAATAAAAGAAAATTACACAGCAATTGCTTTTTAAATACTTGCCCTTAAAGCAAAGTAATATCCTGCCTTTAATATTGTGTAGACACGCTCTTTAAATTTAAATTAAAAGCAAAATAAAGAAACAAAAACAACAAAAGAAAAAGAAAGAAGTGGAAAAAATATTCCATATTTTACAAACAACATCTAATGACTGTGTTATTGTTATTGTTTGAGATATTTTTTCAAACGCCTCTCTCTCTCTCTCTCTCTCTACGGTTTCATACTTTTTCTTGTTTGCCATTAATTTTTAATTGAGGGTATAAAGTATTGAATGTTTTGTTTTTGCTTTTGCTGGTGTATGTTAGTATGAGTGGTTGTTGTTGTTGTTGTCGTTGTTATTGTTCTGTGAACATAACATTATTGAACAACAATCCTAATGACTTTGTGGTTGATTTTGCTGCCATCATTGTGTTGTACATGAACTGATGTCAAACTGTTTTCTCTTATGGGTTTTTGTTTTTGTTTTTCTTCGTTTCTTACACCATACTGCATACAAACATTTAGAGGAGACACACTAAGTAACCAGCAAAACACATAGACAGAGAGAGAGTACCAGGGGTATAAACAAAAAGAGTAGTTGCTTCGTGGCAACACATAAAACAGAACACAATGCCTGCCTAAACACTTGCTCGCACTCACACAGGCATACTACACGAATACACTACAAATGCTTGTGCATAATATAATGCCTTGTGAGAATATTTTGTGGGTATTTAGTAGAGGCTGGCTGTTTTACTGGTATAACCACCAGTAACATTGGCATACACTCTCTTGCAAACAACTACATACACACACAGAGACATAGGAATACATACATATATACAAATCTGATATATTAAAATGGAAACTTTTCCTTACATTGTGTTAGAAATTCTTTTAAAATGTTTGTTTTATTCGCTTTTATTTCACTTGTTTTTTCTCATATTATAATTCAATCACAGAAAATGAGAGAAGACAAGAATGACAGAGAGAAAGAGAGGGTCAGATAATAATGCTGTTCATATTACGTTTATCTTAATTTCGCTTTTTACTTTACTTTACGCTGTTGTTTCTCAATGCGCTGTTTTAAAATATTTTGTGAGAGATAAAAATTAATTTTAATCAGCGCGTTAATATAATTTCGGAAAAAGCCCTGCAAGAAAATCAGTCCTAGAAAAACTCAATAAAATATTTTGTTTTTATTTTTCGAAATTCATTAAAGTCAAGTATAATAATAACAAGAACAAAAATTCTTATTATTACCAATTGTCGGTTTTGTTTGATGGTTTCTGTAATTCTTTTAAGAAAATTTTTATTTAATTTTTACGGCACTTCACAGCGTATGATTAACATTTTCTCTCAAATATTAAATATTCATCATACGTTTGGATGTTAATTATTTCTTTCTTTCATAAAATCATCTCATTCAGCATACAGTGGTGCACATAAGTTTAGAACACTTTATATTCATTGCATTCAAATTTTGCATTTTAAGTTTATTTTTTCATTATTAAAATGAAATTAATTACCAGGTGCTTTATTTAGTAATTTGAAAATCGCCGTTGTTGACAAGACTATCAGCTGGTTATATATGTTTCAACCGAAATGTCATTCCTCTTTACAGGTCAGATCTGCTTACGTGGGATCCTAATCGTGTGACCATCAAAGAACACGTAAAAATAATAAAAACCGACTACAAAAATAGTGATTCGAGCATTGTGACCTGATGAAGGTCATTATAATCTATCTATTGTACAAGGATAAGGCGAGAATAAAAAAAATTTGAAAAAACTAGAACCTTTAGACATGAGACCATGGCTGTTTATCACCGACATGTATGCACTGCCGTAAATATAGCTTTTCTTAGAGAAATTGTAGCGGATATTCCGAATTTCCACGGCGTTCTCAGCGAATGGGCCTATCTGACCGCTAAATACGATGTATTTTGCATTTTTATTTGCACCTCGATCCATACGAAGTCCTATTTAAAGAGACAACCCTTCAACTGACTACTAAACTATAATGAACAGACTGTTGACGACATCAACTTCGCAATAGAGTGCTCTAAGCCGGTTTGTCATTTGAAATTTTTAAAAATCTTGTTGAATTATATGAGATATAAAAGTGTGCGTTCGATTTCTACAACCAATGAGATTTCCCTAGATGGACAGCCTGATTACTCTGAACGAAAGACCATGGGATGATCAGAAGTCCTGGTTGTGACTATCACATGACAGAGTGATACAATTTTCATATGACTACCGCCGCATAATGTTATTCTGAAAAATTACGGAGCAGATGACTTGATCCAATACGGTATTGAGTTTTCGGCTGATTTCTCCATACTATGCTACCCTTCTAAGCGCCAGTAAACTCACAATTAATAACGCGGTAATAGAATCCGTTAATTCTGCTTAGGCAGTGTCAGATATGGCAAAGATAATGCAGCAAAATTGAATCTTCACGTACTTAGTTGTCCCACTTATTACTGGACATAGCATTCTGGTTATTGATGCTAGTCACATGCCTCTAGACCATATGAGCAATGACTTCTGAAAACCTTTCAAGACGAGAAAAAGGCGGAAACTGTCTTTAATCTCTTGGGTATATGCCCAGCGTTATACCGTAGAAGAATGAAACAATTGCATTTCTAATATGCAAAGGATTTATATTGATATCTCAAGAATAGGCATTCGAATTCTGAATTCCTTCACCAAAAGCTTCGCATAATTCCAGTGTGAGGAAAAATAAACGAACATATATGGCATAAGTTTGTCTTTTCTATCAATTTAAGAATTAAATCAGCTTTAATCAGTTCAAAGTTAATATTATTATGCGAAGGAATTGACATTAAAATAAAACATACAAGACAAATAGACAACAACAAAAACATCCAACCTCTGTAATACAAATAATTACACAAGGAATGCTCATACGAACGTACCAATGTACGATAATGAGAACAAAACAAATATCAAAATTACAAGAACAACACTATATAGAAAGGAATGTAATGTTGCCAGATATAAAATAAGGCAGCAAAAATAGAACGAAAGGCAATATTGCCAGTCAGTATTAAAAATAAATACATGCATACATAAATGCTCATTGCAAACCTTCAGTCAGGATGGCGACCAGCTGTAGGTGATAATTTTATGCATGAGTGGCGAGACCTACGTTTTGTTCGAGATATCTGACCTAGGGGGGGTGAACCGTGGCCTCACATCTAATAAGCAAACACACTGCCTACCTACTTATTTATTGTTTACAGTGAACTCGCGAAAACGTGAACACTCGAAAGTGTGAACGTCTCAGAAACGTGAACAAATTTATTTTTCCACAGAGTATTCTAAAACGTGAACAAAGTCTGAAAGCTCTAAAACGTGAACACTTTTTTTATTTTTTTAATCTGTTTTTAAATTGGGAAATTCCCGAACTACAGTTTATTTGTTTGTTTACTTATGTTTGAACGTCTTTTTCATTGTACTAGTTTGTGTATGCTTTGACCTGTTAGTTGCCTAAAGTGTTAACTTTAAAATATAAAGTGGATATTCTTGAGTTATTGCAAAAGGGTTATAGTGTTAGTGTCTTGGCCAGAAAATATGTAGTTGCAAAAGCAACTGTTTCTTCCATTAAAAAAGGGAAATTAATAATCGTGTAAATAATACACTTTATGGCACTGGAAAGCGTAAAACATTACGTGTATCTGTATTTCCAGGAATGGAAAAAGTCTTAATAAGTGGTTCCTTCACATGCGAAACAAAAAATGCCGGTAAGTGGACTGATGTTAAAAGCCAAAGCTTTAGAAATTCACGATCAAATTAAAGAAAATGATTGTGGTTTGAACGCCAGTGACGGATGGTTTCATAAATTTAAGCAAAGGTTTGCTGTTCGCTTTCTTAAAATTTCCAGAGAAAAGCTTTCTGCGCAGCCGCAACTTGTTGACCCATTTAAGAAAAAGTTAAAAGCAAAAATGGAAGAACTCTCTCTTTGTGAAGATCAGCTTTATAATGCTGATGAATGCAGGCTATATTTGAAGTAGTTGCCAGATAAAACATATGTATGTGTCATCCTTGGAGAAAAGTGCTCCAGGTGCAAGGATGGAGAAAAAACGATTAACTTTCATGGGCTGTTCAAATGCTTCGGGTACTCACAAACTGGTATTTGGAAAATCTAAAAATCCACAAAGTTTCAAAAACTTTACTTGTCCAGTGAATTACAAATTCTCCAAGTCAGTATGGATGACATGCAACATTGTCTATGACTGGGTCCATCAATGTTTTGTTAAAGAGGTGGATTTCAATTGACAAATTTGAAACTGAAAACTTAATTTTGGCTTTAGGTTACTGATTTTTTGACTAATTAATAAAAAAATTTATTTAAAATAGTGTTTAACATTTTTACTTATTAAAATATCATTTTTCATGTTAAATAGGGCCATTTTTTGCTTTAAATTTAGGTACTCGATAACATGAACAAACTCGAAAATGTGAACTGCCTTGGTAAAAATTAGTTCACGTTATCGCGAGTTCACTGTATATTTGTTTCAAAGTGCAAATTTAAATCACGTTTATATGAGCACTTTTAGTACGTATTGTACGTTATTATTTAAAGTAAACTGTACTGTAAGTGTAAGAAACTCTTTCTCTCCCCATGCTTGCTTAAAGCACTTAACATTTTTAAGTGGACTCTTGAGATTATGTTCCTTTTTTTTTTCTCACTCACTCTCAGTACTACAGCGTTTAATTAGAATACTAAAAACGATATGTAGTCATTTTAAGAATGTATGTGTGATGCTTTCGTTTTTTTAGCACTTCGTAAATTACGATTACAGTGTTTATTTATTTTAATTGTTATTCTTGTAATCATAACAGCGGTCTGCGTAGGTGTGTTCTTTGTATTTGCATTAGTTCAGCTGCCATGAATTTAAGTGACACTTTGTAGTGGCATTTTGAATATTTAAGCATTTGGAAATAATTTAAAAGTGTGTGCGAGTGTTGGTGAATGTGTGTTTTAGTTGAAGGGTGTTAAAGTAGAGAGTGTTAAAACTTATGTACGAAAGGACTGCTCACCCATGCAACCATACAACCATACAGTTGTGTATGTTTATTAAACAGTAACAGAGAGAGAGAGCGAGGGAGTTGAGTTATTTGTATAGGAATTTGAATTTTTGAATTTAAAACAAAAATGTTAGGTTATGTACATATATTTTTCTTCGTCTTTTTTTTCTAATTTGTATGCATATTTATAAGCTATTTTACATATTTATTATAAAAACAATGTGAATAAGAATAATAATCATAATAATAATAATAACAGAGAGAAAAAAATGGCACTTAAACAAACTGTCTAAAATTAAATTCATTATTAAAGTTTTTATAGATCCTTTAAATAATTGAATGAAAAGAACATTTTCAAGAAGAAAACCACCCAAAAGTAAAGCAAATGGTGTTATTTTTTTAATAAAAAAAGAATATTATTTTAATTACTTCAGCCATAAACATTAAAATTATGGTTGGGTCACCACGTAGTTTTATGAATTTAATTTTATTTTTTCCTCTTCTTTTTAAACTAATTTTTGAAATCTGATTCAAGAAAAGTCTTATGAAAGCCAATAAAACTTAATGCTTTCGAAAGGAATAACATGAAGCAGTTTAATGTCGTGAAAAAATATGCGAAAGCCATTCACCTTTAACGTCACTTTAGAAAATATTTTCATAAGTACTGCAGCAGTGAGATTGAATTTTTAATAGCGCAGCAGTAAAATCGTCCTTTTTTATTGGTGGCTTAAAGTTGTCTTATCTTTAGCCGCACTTGGTAGCAAATAAAGGTAATGTATGCGGATTTTTATATTCTGTAGTATCGTTAGTTGGGTTAAAATTTTACAACTTACGATTAACAATCGTTTAACAAACGAAGAATGTGTAAAAATATAGAAAATTGGCCATAATAGCGGCGAATCAAAAGTAACCAGTCTTCGAGTATTACCAGGTGAATTTGGTTGCCATAATCAATCATATTCTGCAAAGGATTTGCAAAATTATACATAAATTTGCAGAGACTGGCGGTGTTTAATATGTGCCCAGTCCTGTTTATCACCGCCATGTGCACACTTTCGAAAATATCATTTTAGTTAGAGAGAGTATGACACTATCTATCATCCAAATTTATCAAATACACAGCCTTCTCGGCAGTTGAGCCCATCTTACGGGTTATTATAACGTATTTTGCTTTTGGGTTTTCACCTCCATCCTCCCTCCATCAATACAACAATTGAAGTCGACTGTTACGCCGGTTTTAAGGCAGCCAACAAGCAAAATTGCTGGGATCAGAGAACCCAGAACTGATTATGGAAAACCATTGTCTCATGACAAATGGTGTATTTGGTGCCCATTATGGTCTGTAGGTCTTATCTTGCAGTATTTTATTGAAAATGACCCTAGAAGTACAGTTAACATCGTCCCAGACCGCTACGATAACAGTCTTCATGGGTTATGACGGTTTTTTGTGGGACAATAAACGGCCGTTACGCTTTCTTATGTGAGACTATGTCAGCGAATATACATTTGTCAGTGTGGATAACCCTCAAAACGTATGGCATTTAAAAACCAATATTCGTAAAATTATCGCCGGAAATGTGCGAAAAATTAATCAAAAACTACTCCAAAAGGGTCGAGTGCTTCAGGCAATCCAGAGACGATCATTTAAAAGATCTTGTATTTCGTGCAAAACAACCAAGCATGGTCCAAAGTTTTTAATGAAAGGATAGTTTGGCCTGGTTGCATTGCCGCTGATACATTAGTAAAGGCAAATGCTAACCTGCTGGACTTCCCTCTTCTTGAGATCCAGCTCAAACTATTTTTTTTTTAGAAATTTTTATTTTCTAGAAAAGAGAACTCTAGAATGATAGAGTTGCCATCTCTTGTGATATAGAAACAACATTTTCTGAAAACCGTCACGGTATTTGGTATAATGTAGTATTGAATGTAGTGCTTAGAGGATTGGGTCCTACTTCAGAAGACTTGGCGCTGTCATAGCTTCCTATGGGGTTGGTTGAAGCTTTTATTTACCAGGGTGGGCAGAGCAAGTCAACAAACTATGACCTATGGCTTGTTATACTGATTATCTAGGTCGTGCCTATTATGAACCGATAAAATCGACAGCAATATTCACGGTGAATCCGTATAGATACAAATGATCGCCAAAATATACTGTGACCAGATATAGTTTTCCCTTATAACCATGATCGGCATAAATTAGAAGCCTGTGAAAAGGATTTTGAAAAAAAAGATTTTTCCCCTCCTCTCTAAAGCCCCATTTCTATATCTTTTGACGCATAATGCTGGAAATCTAGCCTAGCATTCAAACTTTACTTTAAAACCGTATTTTAAAAATTATTTTCATTTCTTTGTGGGCACAAAAGGTCAGCAAAGAACTTCATACACTGATTTCTAGGACTCCTAATTAGAGCCAAAGTCCTTTAAAAAGAAAACTTGGAAAAACTCCATTTAAGTGCTGACGACACTTACTCACCTTTATACATAGGAAATTCACCATCACTATGACTGTGACACAGCATCATGGGCGAACGACAGCGAGAACGTTCTACCACAACCACATTATGACCCGAAGATAAAATCTTACCACTGCCGCTGCCACCTCCACTTCCAGCAGTGCCAGCACTACCACCTGTAGCACGCAATGAACCCGTTAAAATTGCTGAGTCGACATTTGTAGCCGCTGATGCTGAATAAGAACGTGGCACATGACTTAAAGTGCGACGCCTTAAAGTAGCTGCTGCATGCTGTTGTGACAGTGAACGGTGTTGTGGTGTCAAGTGATGACGTCCATGATGATGTGTGGTTATTTTACCCGACAACGACGACGATACATTCGAAGAGTTATTGTTGCTGTTTGTGTTAGTGTTGCTGTTGCTGGAAGATTGACAATGTCGGTGGCCAGCCAGAGAAGCGGAATTAGAAGAAGTGGAGGCCGACGCAGAGGCTGGGGTATTAGAGGAAGTGGCCATGGAAGATGATGTTGTCATACTAGTATTACCACTACCAGTACTGAGTGACATGTGATGCTGTAAGGGTGGATGATGATGCTGATGCTGATGCGTATGCTGATGTTGATGGCCAGCATGTTGATGGTGTTGATGATGGTTGTGGTGTAAATGATGATGGGTGCCCACAGTAGTTGTTACGGCTGTTGCTGCCGCTTGCAACGGGGGATGGGAATGTTGATGAGTTAGTTGACGAGCCGTAGCCGTATGATTGTGTGTATGGGTATGACTAGCGCTACTGCCCACCGCTGCAATACTATGCTGATGTTGCAATTGACGATGTTGTTGTTGTTGCTGATGTTGTTGTTGTAATTGTTGCATTAGTTGATGATGCGTAGTTTTTAAAGAAGAGTTTATTACACCGCAACCACCACCACCAGCACCTCCGCCCGTGGAAGTTGCAGTAGAAATCACATTTGCCTGATGCTGTTGTTGCTGTTGTTGCTGCTGGTGCTGATGATTGTTGCCAGTAGAATGTGTGACATTTACGTTTCCGATATTTCCGGTGTTGCCTGTGGCAACCGATAACACAGCGGGGTTTTTCTCCCATGGTCCGTTATCTGTTGAATAATCCACTTTGATGGACGTTTTTTTTGCCTTTTTTTTCTTTCTTTCTGTCCTGCTACTACTGCTGCTGTTGTGGTTTACACAGCTAAGCTAATACAGCCAGATAGACAGACAGACAAACTGACAAGGTATTTAACGCTGACAACACCAGACTCAATAATTAACTGTGCCTGTATGTGGGCTGCTTATGGCAAAAAAATTATTGTTTTTTTACTGGTTATTCCATTCGTTTTGTTTCCTTTTTGTTTTTATTTTTTATTGTTTTTTTTTTCGTTTTTTTTTTTTGTAAAACAAAATTAAATTTTTATTAATATTTGCAAACTTTTCCAATTATTTTAAGCAACCAAGAATGATAAAGCAACGAACAAAAAAACATTCCAAAATAAAATTAATGTCATACAGCAAAAGGAAAGAAGAAAAAGAAAAAATTGAAAATGAATTTGAAAACGAAAATGAATTTGAATTCGAATTGGAATTTTCTCATCACCAACACCGACAATTTCGATTTTTTTCATCGAACATGAAAGATTTCCGTTTTGCTCTTCAGCATCATTAACTAAATTTTCTTTATTGTTTGAGAGTGTACTCGTACAAGTATTTGCTGAAAACCCAGCAAACCATAACGATTCGCTTTAGAAATTAAATTTATTCGACCTGATGGTTTAACATCATACTCGAATAGTGAAAAAAAATTCGAATTTAAAGTTTTCTAAAGGAATTCCAAGAAGATCAATTTAACGATGTTTAATCGATATTCCATCCCTACTGACTAGAATGGGTTGAGAATAAAAGTAGCAAACTAATCTTTTGGTCGCCTTAGCAATGTGTGGCGATATCCAATATGAGATGTCCAGAACGTCAGCCTTTTAATAGCAAGAGCCGAATACTGGCACCTGAGGTAAAAGATAGTTCCGACCACATCGTTAGCTACAGGGAAAGACAAGTCGAACGACATGCCTTACAGTAGGACTGCAGTACAATGGATGGCCATGCAACTTAAGGAAAAAAATTCTGAATCCTCATAAGCCTTCTTGTAACACGACCGGATAATATCAAGTTTAACTGTGACAATCGGAACAACTGTGACTTATAAAATGTCAAAGATTGTGAGCTCTGTATTAGCAGTAGCCAATTTAATTCAAACCTCATTTGAATAAGTTTAAAGTTTCCCTGAGGATTAACGCTGAGCTCATGTCCATAACACACGCGATCAAAGTCTGACTGTCTGCGTAAATTAAGAAATTTAACCGAAAAGAAGCCATCGATATATAGCTCAAGGGCCACGCCGACAACCCCCCGATCGTCAGGGACCAGAAGTTTCTTGTAGAAATCTTTAATTCAAATTTCCTATCGAGAAAAATATAAGGAAGTATATGGTCGGAATATTTGGATGCTTTCTTCCACGACCATTTTTTGTATCTATCACGATAGCATACGGCCTGCACATACTGTCACTTGTAAAGGGTGTTTTTTATAGAGGTATAGAACTTTAAGTTGGCATTATTTTTCAAGATGGCGACCGATTTAACAGCTGTCAAGTGATTTATTCTCAGTTTGGTTTGGCAATTCATCATGAATAGACTCACGCCTGAACAACGCTTGCAAATAGTGCAATTTTATTTCGAAAATAATGTTTCTGTGCGGAAAACGTATCGCGCACTACGTCCATTTTATCGTCGACAAAATCGTCCATCAAAGATTCGTCCATCTTGTGATTTAACACCGCTAGACTACTTTCTGTGGGGCTATGTAAAGTCATTGGTCTATGCGGTAAAGCCACAAACGCTTGACCATTTGGAAGACAACATTCGCCGTATTATTGCCGATATACGGCCACAAATGTTGGAAAAAGTCATCGAAAATTGGACGTCCAGATTGGACTACATCCGCGCGTCAGCCGTGGCGGTCATATGCCAGAAATCATATTTAAAATGTAATGCCACAAGATTATCTTTCGGATAAATAAAATTCATGTCAATCGAATAATCCATCGTTGTTTTATTACAACTTAAAGTTCTATACCACTATAAAAAACACCCTTTACATTCACACTGGCCGTGTGTACTGTAAATAAAGGAGCAATCTAATATGTGTGACTGAGCTAAGCGCTAAAATTTTGACGACATCCATTTTAGAGGTGTAAAGTGCTAAGGTTACTATGTGTACCCTACCCTCTCCATTACATTATTCGTAATATAAATCTAACTTTCTCCAGGATAATGGATCGTGATCTAATGAATCGAGTGGCTGAAAGCTCCCTCCTTACCTGGCACCTAGACAGAGTTAGTAGAGTTTGTGATTTTAGGCAACGAGATTGAGTAACAAAAGTGAAAGGAGTAAGCTGGAAGCTACATTATACGGATGGGTCAAGAACGGATCTTGCGACAGGAGCGCGTGTTAAAAATTCCAACTCCATGGGGTGACTTGCAGATTTCTTTCGAGCGGAAGTCTAAGCCATCGAAAGATATGCTGAATTCAGTAGGGCTTTATTGCGGTTGGCTCTTATGCGGTTAAACCGAAGATAGTATAAAATTGCCTGAGCAATGATTCAACTTAGTAAAGGAAATTGGCTATTCCTTTGCTGGGCCACAGATCATATAGGAATTCTAGGCAATGAGACAGCACACGAGCCTGCCAAGAGGGGAGCTTCTAAGTAAGATAGAGACACGGAAAAACTCTTCTCAAGCCCAATTGGTTTGCGGCAATGAAAAGTTATGTTAAGAAATAGCAATAAAAGGAGATTTAAGTCATGCACCAGACTATCCAGAAATAACCTAAGGTTAGTAATTGATTCTGTATATGGCGCTGTAGACTCACAGTACATTTATTCCGAATGGGAAGCGTGTGGAATATAACATATAGACTCTGTCACGATGCTAATGAATCATTAGAAGAAATACTTGAAAAATTTGAAAGTATTAATGAATCACAGCAGGAGATACGTGAATGTACACACAGTTACTAAAGTATACATACGGTTAACAAATTTCAGAAATTTTTTAACAAATCCGTTTTCGTTGAAAATCTTTATAGTTTCCTCGATTTTAAGACGGTCTTTTGCATTGGTTAAAAATTTTCTGGAATTGAACTGAATTGTGGCCCTGCAGAGGCCCACAAAAGTATACATCCAATTAAGAAATTCCACAAATTTCTGAACCAATGCAAAATCCTGTCTTAAAATCGAGAAAAGTTGTCAGACAATTATAAATATTTTCAACGAAAACGGATTGGTTAAAAAATTTCTGAAATTTGTTAACCGTATGTATACTTTTGTGGCTGAGTGTACATATATCAGGTGCTTGATAAGGAAAGATCTTTGTTGGCCTAAAGTTTGTCAGAGCAATAGACTTGGAGGATATATACGGATACTCTATACAGACTGAAGGCAGTGATTTTCACGACCACAAAGAATCCCCAGATCGTTTACCCCCGTGGATAAGGACAGCTGTAAGTCGTTGAAGTGCATACGCTTAAGGATTACCTTCACTCCAAATGCGGCAGTTTTGTTTGTTGACGTAGCCATTCAACCAGAAGTGCGCTTCATCGCTAAACAAAATTCGCTTATGAAAATCGGGAACAACGGTAATCTCGTTTTGGGCCTATTCGACGAGCGTTGTTCAGGCGTGAGTCTATTCATGATGAATTGCCAAACCAAACTGTGAATAAATCACTTGACATCCATCTTGAAAAGTAATGCCAACTTAAAGTTCTATACCTCTATAAAAACCACCCTTTATATCAATTCAGACTTTGGTGCTACTATTTAAGGAAAACCCGACAGAAAAAACTAAACTGCTAAATGCAAATGTCTGTTGGGTTATACAAATACGACACCGAGATTTTGCTGCTGCTGGTTGGTTGGTATTGGTTTTGAAATTGGGTGTTGCAGTTGGAATTTGATGTTATCGTTAAAAAATTTTGTTTGTGGTGGTGTTGCTTTCCTTTCCTTTTCCTTTTTTTTTTTTCTTAATGTGACCTTCAACCTTGTTCAGAGTTGTTTGTTTTTTTTTTTGCTATTATTACTGTTGTTGTTTTTGTTATTTTAAAAATTATTTTGTTGGCACTATTTCAACTTAAATTTCGTGTATATTTTCGTATGTTTGTGTGTATGCATGCATATACATATATAGAGAGAGTATTTGAAAGTATATGTACAGACGTGTTCGAAATAATAAGAACATCCAAAGCGAAACAAAATTTCGTTTCAAAAAAATTTTTGAGAAAGATTTGAAAATATGGCTTTTTATTATTTTTATTGTAGACATCTTTAGCTTTTAAAAAATACTTAAAGTTATGTTTTAACTCATCTAATTTTTTTTATACTGCCAATAATGTTGAACTAAGTCGAAAATCAGGTGTTCGAAAAAATAAGAACAAACTGGAAAATTGGTAATAATTTCAGTTTTAGCGTTTATTAAATTTACAGATTAGTATTATTTGTTTGTAAGTAGTTAATATGAAGTAGCCCCTCCACGATTAATGATTACTTCGGCACATCTGGACCTCATAGAAGCTATCAAAGTCTGACATCTGTGGAGTAGAATATTTTTCCGTGTATTCTTCGCTACAAATCAAAGTTTCTCCATATTTTTGGGCCTTGCATTTCTAACACCTTTCTTTACATCAATCCAAAGATGTTCAATTGGATTTAGGTCCAGCGATTGTGCCAGCCAATCCATAACATGGATATTATTGTCCTGGAACCAACGCTTTGCTTTCTATGAGGTATGCTTCGGGTCGTTGTCTTGCTGAAAGACCCATCGCAAAGGCATTTCCTCTTCAACGTAAGGCAACATTACGGCTTCTAAAATATTTTGAACGTAATAGTTGGCATCCATCTTCCCAACGATATGAACTAGAGATCCAACGCCGTTCTACCCAAAGCACCTCCGTAGAATGAGCCTGAAACCGCCATGATTTATAGCTTTTATAGTGTACTTGTCGTTGAATTGTTGATTAGGAGGGCGTCTAACGTACTATTTATTTTTGCCGTGGTAGAATTGGACTACTTTTTTTCATCGGTCCATAAGATATTACGCCAAACAGTGTCAGGCTCATCGATAAACTTTTTGGCAAACAGAAGTCCGTTCTTTAGATGTATTTTTTTCAACAATGGTACTCTTCTAGGACTTCGTACTTTCAAATTGACTGCAATAAAACGTTTTCTTATCGTCGTTGTAGCAATTAGGAGGTTTAATTCGTTTCTAATCTGTAAAGACGTTATAGAGGGGTGCTTTTTAACGATCCGTGTGGTCGCATTATCTTGCCTTTTGTTAGTTTTCCTGCGCCTACCGCGACTTTCGGTCTTCGGTGACCAGTTCCTAGCATTTGTTATCGCTACGTTGGAAATTCCAAGCTGTTCCCTTTTGAAAGCACACATTTTCCCTTCGCTGAGCAATTTTTTTATTATCTTACGTTGTTCGATAGAGCAATGCTTGCTTCTTCCCATTTTAGAAGAATTTTTCACCAAAATAAGTCAATATTCTGCACAAAAAATGATCAAAGGTATCTCAACAATTATATTTGTAACAAAACTTTAGACTTTTTTTCACATGTGAGGAATGTAAGTGGGACCAATATGATTTGTTCTTATTTTTTCGAACACCTGATTTTCGACTTAGTTCAACATTATTGGCATTACAAAAAAAACTAGGTGAGTTAAAACATAACTTTAAGTATTTTTTAAAAGCTAAAGATGTCTACAATAAAAATAATAAAAAGCCATATTTTCAAATCTTTCTCAAAATTTTTTTTAAAACAATCTTTTGTTTCGCTTTGAATGTTCTTATTATTTCGAACACGTCTGTATGTGTGTGCAGATTAGAATATTTGCTTAAGGAAAATTAAATTTTATGAGAATGTATTTTAAGAAAATTCACCCAAAAATAAAAACTAAAATTAAGTACGCAATCCGCAATCCGCAACCACATGTAGGCAGAGTTATCTGTGTGTTCTATTCCACAAATTAGCATCGAACTACAAACATACAAGTAGAAATAGAAGCAGCAGTTGAAAATTAAGAGGAAAAGAGAGGATCCTTGTCAAGCTACGTGGGCTCCCTATAAAATAAAGTTATTTTAGGCAGCAATCATTAATGACAGGAGAATTTACTTGTTAGTGGCAAAAAGTTATTTTTGAGCTACACTTCCTACACAGTCATTGTGCGGAAGTTGTTTTATATACAAAATACTCCGAAACACATTGACTTTCAATCCTGAAAGGAACATCAGTTCAGCTTTCTATTAGTTCTGTGGTTTATTTTAGCTTATTCCAGCTAAACAGGTAATCGGTGTACTGTGGTAACTTCTAGACTGATAAGGTTGCTATCTATGCCTAGCTAGAAACAACTTCGTCTGTGAAAAAATATTGTGGGCAAGTAAGCTTTAAGGAACCTTTCTTACGGACTTAAACTCTTACTTAATATATTGTGTGGAAATGCTTAGATTTTAAGGAAATGAGAAAAACCATAAAAATAAAGGCAGTTAATGTTGCAAAGACATTATAAACACAAACACTAATGAAACAGTAAAGAAATTACAAGAATAGCGATAAATAAAGACCTCATTACAGTAACAAAACTACATAGAAAAACGAAGAAAGATATAAAACACAAAAGATTACAATAACAAATCAACATTAAGTTCTAGAAGTTACCAAATAAAAATAAAATAAAGGGCAAAAGCCAGTGCTCCACTGAATTGTGGCAAAACTGCAACTCATATTTACCATGAGGTCTAAAAACATGAAGTTTATGCTTCGATAACACGATGTTGTCAATCCAAGTGTGGAAGAGGTATAGCCATCGTCATGTATGGATTGGTATTCGGTAGAAATTTGTTTGAAATAGTCTCTGTGGCCTTAAAACTAGTTATGCGAAGAAATAAAAACTATTTTTAATGATAGAATAAAATGGAATGTTCTTGTTGAAACTGCTAGTTTCAAAATAGAATAAATAAAGAATAATAGAAGAAGATACCATGAGGTCATAAAGATACCATGAGAAAAGGCATGAAATATACAATAGCTGAGAGGAGACGTATAATAGTACAGCAGTTTGTGATATGGTGACGCATAAACTTTATGGAGCCTTGCGGAAAAATTTATGGCAACAAATGAACAAATATTCATTCATTTTTAACGTAAATAACTGAATAACACGTTTCAATACTGTTTTCAAAGTGACGCTTAGGAAAAAGAAATCCGTGGATGTTTATTAAGAACTTGGCAGGAATATATCCAACAAGATTTTGGGAATACTTTATAAGAATACAGATATTACAAGAGATCTGCAATACTTCAGAAGTGCTAGACAAATAATAGTAACAATTGTACGATTCCAAGGTGGAAATTTTAATACCGAAGGCAAAAATTTCCCACATCATTGAGAATAATGAATTGAAGGCATTGCTGCCTGAAGATTGTGGTCAAATTCAAAAAGAATTTGTTAATTAACGGGGGAGTCACAAAAATAGCAATTTTAAAACATTTAGCAGCAGAAGTTAACCAAAAGACATAAAATTAAGTGCAGTTGCCTGAAAGTGAAGTGTCATCTTTCAAACATGTTACACTTTTGCCTGATAAAAATAATATTTCCCAATTTATTCCAATTTACAGCCATCTAGTGGCAATTTGTAAGCCAAACTTCTTCGAGGATCCAATAACAAAATCTGACTACGCTATAATTTTAATCATATTTTTTTTTTATTTAATGATAATGGATTTAAAAAATCCAAATATTTTTCTTATTGTTTTCATTCTTGAATTATTTACTTCTGCCTTTAAATAAATATTTATTTTATTTCTTTTATTTGTTTACTTATTTAATTCAATATTTTTTTAGCTTCATTTTATTTATTCTACGCATTTTCCCTTTAAAATAAATAATTCATTATATTGACAACACTTGTTATTTTCTTTATTATTTTTTCCCTTTATCTGTTTCTTTCTTTTTTCTTTAATTTTTTTTTATTTTAATATTGTTTTCTCAGGCATTAGACAGCTGTTGACATAGAGCGTGAGAGAGTGTGCATATATATTTATTTATGCAAACAAGAGTTATTTGTGTGCGTGATCACACTTAAATACAGACAGAAACACTTTCAAAACCAACATACACACACAAAAAGAAAAACAGAAAATTAAAACCGTTAGAGAATTACTCATACTCCTCTATGCATACATAAAAAATAAAGTTTTGCATTGAAAAGTAATAAAAATAAAATGAAAAAGAAAAGACACGAAATGAAAACAAAAAACAAAGAAGGTTATCATAGGTCAAACACACTGTAAGAACTCCTACAGCTTAGTAGTAAAGTTTTCATAACTATTTAATGTCCCTGCATGCAACAATTAATCGTGAATATTGATACAACGAGCCGATCGGTATCATTAAAGTTTTTAAAAGACTTCGGAACAAACACATACAACGTATTCGTTACTCCACTACTTGGTGTCGTGTGGGGTATGACAACGAAAGCAACTCCATTCTCCACTCACAAACTCATTCACTAACAGATTTTATTTTGTTTTCTCTCCTTTTAATACACTTTTCGTTCGTGTAGGGTATAAACACCTAATACAACTTCATAAATCTACACATACACCTACACTCACAAACTCATTCACAAACTGCTGTTGTTTTTTATACTTTTTGTGTGTTTTATTATACGCACAAAATTGTATGAATCAATGGAGAAAAAAATACTCTGAAACACAATTCAGAGAGAGTTACTCATCTACACAACAAGCATTTTAACGTACGCATACAAAGAAAACTGAAGAGTTTTGAACTATTTTTATTGAAGAAATGGCAATAGATTTAGCAAACTACACCGTTTCCAAAGGAAATTTTTACTAAAATTAAAAATAAAAGGGAATAAAGAAAATATTTTTTTTAATTCCAAAAGAAAGGATGAAAAATGTTAATTTTAATAAAAAAAAGAAAGATAACTAGTTATTCTCTATTAAATAAAAGATTTAAAAATTTTTTGGGGTCTGTAACCTCGACAATGGAAAAGTCAAACAAGTTGGTCAAATCTTTTACACTTGATTTTATGTGTTTAATAACTTAAAACGTTAAAGTGTTAGCCTACTAAGCAATTCAAGAGAACACGACAAAAAAATTGCTTCAATCCGCAAGCCATATAATCCATATAGGAACCAAGCAGCAGACTAATAAAGGTCGCTTATAATATGAAGTCGCCATTATCTAGTTATTATATGGTGTGTTAGCTTATTAGACGAGAAGAATGGTTCAAACACCAGCTCAGACATCTCGAACAAAAAGGAAATATCAAAAAGTATATATTTCGGCGACTTCCCCTCAGCAGTCTTCTAACGAAAACTCCCAGAGGAAATAAAATTGGCATGAAAAAATGTTCAATAATCTGTAAGTCAACTTTAAACTTTAGGTCCTACCACTAATGGATAAAATTAATACACAAAACATAATTGGTGTGAGTAGTAAGGTAGGTGAGGTAGTAATCTCTACTAAAGCGTTGTAATCACCAATCAAGAATGTGAGAACGCAGGTATCAGATTGGTTGTAACAGTTTTTCCAGTATCATTTTCGAACAAATACAGACAAATGACACCTCCAAACCGTAATGCGCACCAAAGAGTCAGTTTTTCCTGAGGTAATAAATTTTCCTCAATGACTGCTGAGTTCTTCGAGCTTCCATATGCGACAATGTTGCTTGTTGTCGTAACCAACGAATAAGTGCTGCTCTAGAACCCAATCAGCATATCTATGGCGTTGTAAAGAATCAGCCGGCTTTAAAGCGTAAATGAAAAATGCAGAATAAGTCATAATGAGCCGTAAAATACGACCGATTACTGTGAACGCCGTGGAATCGCTAAATTCAAATTCAGTACACTTTAACACACTTTGCGAAAACGTAGAGGCCTGACCACATTTGTAACACTTCCAGTCTTTCCATATTTCTTTACAATCTTGCCTCTTCCTTGTACAACAGCTGGATTATGTCGACCATAATCATTGTGTAGAGCTTAAAGAGTGACCACGTTTAAATCACACTTTCTGGATTAAGTTTTAACTGTTTTTATGCAAACGATTTATATTTATAAATACCAAACGTTTCACTAAGTAAATGACACTTCAGAATAAAAGTTTTTAATAGTTAACAGACCTGCCAGGCGACTAAAATTAATAACACTACTAAAATAATACAAACTATCGTCTAAACGGTATAAACTTATAAAAAATAATGATATACTTAATTCATTACTATGCAAAATTTAATTCATTATTTACCAAAAAATAAATTTTTTATTAAGAAGTTACAAGAAATAAAAATAATTAATTTGAAAAAATATATATTTTTGTTATAAAATATTTTTTAGTAAGCGTTTACACTGGAAATGGTGTAATTTATTCAGTATAATATTTGTCAATAAATTAAAAAAATATACATATGTTTAATAAAAGAAAAATTCAAATAATTATAAAAGGATTGCCTAGGAAATGGTGTCAAATATTAAAAACATAAAAAAATATTTAAAAAATATATAAATTTAAAACAAATAAATTATTGAGTTATTTGCTAACGAAAATGGTGTAGTTTTTATGGAAACATTTTAAAACATCACTTCAAGTTAAAGTTGCTGTCAAAAAAACCGAGAGTAAAAAAGAAAAACAAACGATATTAAGGCATATAAAATCACACGCATACACACACACATATACTCATGCATACGCATACAAAGTTTCTGTAATAGCTTAAAGATGGTCGATGTTTGAAAAACAAAACAAAGGGAGGTAGAACAACAGCAACAAAAATAACAAGTATAAAATATTGGACAAGTTAAATCCCCAAGTAACAAAAGCAACTCCGGAGACAAAAAAAAACGAATGAGCAACAACAATAAAAATAATAACATATAAAGAAAAAATAATAATATTTTAACGGTTGTTAGATTTGTTTGCGTTTTCTTTTATGGTGAAATAAATAAATAAAAAACGTTACACAAAGCCAAAGCCTGGTAACGGAAAAAAGGCACTAAAAATTCAAAAATTATGTTTTTTTTTTGCTCATACTTTATGTGTCAAGTTCACGATGCGTTTTATTATTTCGAGTAGAAGCACTCACACAAATATTTTTATTTAATTTTTTTTACAATATTTTTCTTTAATTCGATGATTAAATTTTATTTTTTATGATTTTTTTTTTATTATTTTTTTTTAATTATTTTCATTTTATTTCATTTTTTTATTTGTATTCCATTGTTAACGGTATATACATACATATGTATATGTATGGATTTAAATTTTTTGATTTCGTTCCACATTTCTGTGTGTGTTAGTGATGGTTATGGTTATATTTCGAAATACACACAACAAAGCGCCGCGCTACGCAGCGTATACGTAACCACTTATAACCAGCACCGAAATGAAACTGAAATTTGTGCCATTATCCTTAAATGATGTGTCCTGTGAAAATGGTACACACACAGGCTCCAATACAACAACGAAAAAACAAGAACAAGCAAACAATGTTTACCATTATACTGTTGTTGCTGTTGTCGTTGCTGTTATTGCACTTGTCATCAAAACAAGTACAAGCGAAAGAAAGCGAGAAAGTCCTGCAAAAACAAAAAAAACAAGTAACAGTTCCTAACAACACAACAGATACATATGTATGCTGAGAGTAAGATTTTGAAAAGAGAAAAAGCTTTTCAAACCAAAAGAAAGCTTTTTTCTACGATGATGCTCATATTCAACAAAAAGAGCATTTAACGGTTTAGTTGGTGAATAGAAATTTTTGTAAATGTTTGCAACAATAACAACAACAAATTGTATGACATTCAACTGTCACAGTATGTATGTATGTATGTCAAATTGTTGGTTTGTTTGGTTGCTTGGCTTGGGCTAATTTATTTTTTCTGATGGTTTCTTTCTTTCTTTCTTTCTTTCTTTATCATTTTATGTACAATATTTATATTTCATTGTTATTGTTGTTGCTATTGTTGTTGTTATTGTTATCCTGTCTTGTATATTTTTGTTTTTTTTGTCTTAATAGCCTTGAGCTTTAAGACAAGAAAAGATGCAGCAAATTAAAGTCTGAATGAATGAATGAGAATGTCTTGTTATTGTGTATATTGTTTTTATCTCTCTACTTATGCTCTCTCTATCTCGCTCTGCTTCTCTTCTCTCTACATACATACATACATATGTATACACTCTACTCATACATGCTTAACTGGCAAAGCAACAATTGAAACCCGCACAAGGCAAAAAAAACCTTAAAGTCCCTTAAAAAATTTTTAAAAATAAAACACATTCCCTGTGAAGAAAAAAACATGGGGGAAAGCACGCGGTTTTGATTTGATATCTGGAAAGCAATTTAGGTTATGGCAGTAATTACACTGTCTTACATTATATCTTTTTTTCGTTTTTGTTTTTTGATTTTTAAACAAAACAGCTGTTAAAGCATTTAAAGAAAAACAATTTTAAGAGCAAGTTTTGTTTTTCGTGTATATTACTTAAGGGTATTAAGGAAAATAAGGATGTGAAACAATAATAATGATAATGTGGGGGAATAGAAAATACATGTGCTACAAATAAATTCTAATAAATTTTGTTATAAAATGGACACGCCATTCAAAAAAAAAATAGAAATAGAAACAGTATTAAGACAAAACAAATAAAACGTTAATGTTGATTATAATGGTTGGCGTAGGAAAGCCCAGACTTACAGACATGCCATAATACAGTGACTATCAATATTTATTTCAAATATTTATTTCTCGGTTTTTCAAAAACTAAATAAAAATTTTCACCAAAACTTCGACGGAAATAAGTCTGTTTCAGGAAAAATGAGCCTCCTGCGGACCACGCTAATATCCCACTATATTATATGGTAGTTGAGTAGTCAGTGGAATGGAGACCAGCTTTATATTATCATTTAGAAAGCAATGCAATGCAAACACATCTCAGCACTGAACATCTTATGCTTTACACGAAAACCACCTAAACAGAAAGTTAAACTTCAATGCAATCTGCTACTAATGTAGTTACTAGACAACCACCATTACTAGATTTATCCACATAATAATAGATCAGTTGTAATACCAGAATTGAGTATCAAGGGAAATAAAATTGAGTTTGTAAAGTCTGCAACCACTCTGGGTATTTTCTTTAATGACAGATTATCGTGTTCTAGCCATATAATTGTCGTTGCTGGCAGAATTTATAGCATGCTTCGAAATTTGTGGGCTGTCATAGATTCAACTCCTTTTACCGTTCGTATGCAACTTGCTAAAACGTATTTAATTCCTGTGCTTTTATATGGGTGTGAAATCTTCGCAAACAGCGATAGTAATGACAACCGGAAACTCAACCAGAAACTACATCTGTCGCCAATTGACAATTACAAACGCGCGTTCCAATAGAAATATTCTCCAAAAATCATAAAATTTCCTTCACATTTTTTTTCACAGTGTATTTAAATCCTTAAAAGCAATCGTAATACTCTACTAATGGCTGTAAAAACCACTGGAAAACTAAAACTACTTTAAAGAAAAACAAAAAAGAAGTCGCCGTTATTAAGCCGATACTTGAGTGCCGGGACCTACAGTTTAAAGTCGACTTCGAACGACAGATATTGGAGAAACTTTTTCATGGCATTTTTATTTACTCTCAGAGTTTTTGCTGAGAGGCAGACGCCGAAGTAATATTTGGTTATATTTCGTCTTATAGGAGATGTCTGACCTGGGATTTGAACCGTCTAATAAGCCAACACACTACCTACTAGACTACGGCGACTTATAATGCCTGGAGAAGGTAACTCCATTGGAAAATCATAATCTGAACGGAAACTAATATCAAACATGTGAGCACATGTTGGAGGAAAGTTGTTCAACTCTGGTACCATCGAAAAATCATAAAAAATTTAGGCATACTTCTAGTAGCTTTTGCTGCAATTAAATATTGAAAAACAAACTTTGTAAGTGTAACTACAAAGCCAGTCAAATCAACACAGAACACTAACCTGTTTAAAGGTGATATCTTGAATATTTGAGCAGAAAATCATTGGAAAACGTAAAAATGTAAATCTAAACTTTAAATCTTTTTAAATCTTAGATTAAAAGAATTTTTCTTTTAAGTTAAGTTTTTATAAAGAAAACTGAATGCTTAAATTCTTCGTGAGCACTCCTCAATTAATTCTAAAAATAATTGGCACATAGGATCATCTAAATTAATAGAGGTTTTTTTCACCAAACAGTGAATTTGCAATCGTTTTCCTATTTGAATTTTCGTTTTTCATTTAAATTTTCCATTTTCTAATTTCAATTTTCCTCTTATTTCAATACAACTCTGCTAAGATAGTGTGTGTGTGCGGAAATTTTTTTACATTACTGTACATTCCGATACTAAACGAAATTAAAACAAAATAATATCTTATGCATGTACACACACGCATAAACTGAAGCAATTATAGTAGAGAAGACCACATATTTACTTAAGCACGCAGCACAAAAATATGCATCATTAACACAAATACAAACAAAACAAAACTAAACAACAACAGAGAGAGAGAGAGAGAGAGAGAGAGAGAGAGAGAGAGAGAAAACATATTCTACTACTAACGAGTATTATTTGCACAAACATTTACGCATATATACACACAAACACACACAAAAAAATCAAAACAAAAACAAACATATCGTTAGAGAAACAGAAAAAAGGAAAAAAACAAATACAATGTAAATAAAAGAACACAAAACAACAACAAAAATCAAAACAAAACACAACACAAAACAAGTAAGAAATCTAAATGAGAACAAGTTACACACACAAACAAGAAAAATTAATAAAAATAAAAACTGAAGATGCCTATACAGTAACAACAAATAACATTGCCTTACATTCGTTTTAATGTAGACAAGAAGTAAGAGCAAGAAGAAACCATCAAAAAAAGGGAATAATAAATAAATGTTTTGCTTTACTGCCTTCACAACACACACATACATGCATACATACAAAAAAGGGAAAGCATGTAAAAGAACAAAAACAACAAAATATATTAAACCCCGAAAAAAACAAAAACATATCCTTTCCGAGAGACATCGCGTCGCATACATATGCTTCGTTGATTTTCAACAACTGCCAGTAACGAACTAAAACAATTGGGACAGAACCTAATTTTTTAACTGACATTCAAAACAACAACACACACGCTGCTCAACATTATTATCATCGTTTTGAAATGAAACAGAAAAAAAGCAACAAAAGAACAAACAAAAATCTTCTATTGAGTAAAATACTGTAACAACAAAAACAAAAACATAAACAAAATATATAATTGAGAATAAAAGGCAACAACTTTTACTTGCATATGGACGACTAACACAAACAAACCGATGGAACGAACATACACATACTATCCAATAACATAAGCTTAAAAACAAGTTGAACGAACTTTAACTATACACACGGGTATTAATGGAGGATATTTTTTGTTCTTGTTCTCACATTGTGGATGGATGGTAGTAAAAATTCTGTTAAAAGCTTTAAAATAATTTTAGAGAGAATTTTGACAGTGAGATAGAGAGAGCAAGAAAAGACAGAGAGACAGTGGGAAAGAAAGCTTTCTCTCGAGAGTTTGTAATAAAATGAGAAAAAGTTTCACGATATGAGATTTTGTAACTGTAACAGCCATCCATGTATGTATGAGTGATAAGAAAACTTTTTTTAAGCTTTTTCTACTTCGTGTTTACAAGGAATGGTAATGTGGTGTAAGTACAGTCGAAGTAGGTTAAATAGAAACAAAATCATTCGTTTTGTATATTCTTGAGTAAAAATTCATTTTTTTAAAAGTTTTCAATCTTAGCGCGCCAAGGCGAAAATATTGAAATGCAAATGCAAAATATCACCTTATCACGCGAAAGAGTGTTAAAAGTGCGATATTACTAAGCGAGTGAGAGAATTTTTATTGTTTGTTTATGTTTTTTTGTTGGGAGAAATCAGCTGACTGTGAATTGTTGTTATTGTTTTGAATTTATATTGTTTATATACCAATGTACGCTATTTATTATATTTGAAGTTTAATGTTATTGTTTTGATATGTTATTGTTTATGTATTTGTTGTAATTGTTGTATAAAAACGGTGTATTCTACAGATTATTGTTATTGTTTGTGTATTTGATTTAGTTTTAGATTTATTCTTTAAGAAGAAATAACCTTTTCCATGCGAGAAGTTTGAAGAGCGAAGAAGTGCTCGACTACGCGAGAGATCGAAAGAATTGCCTATACACACGGGAAAGCAAAAAAATTGCGTTTTCAAACGAGGAAACGCTAAAATCCCTCATACAAATGAAATGAAGTATACAATGAAGTACAAAAATTGAATAATTGCCTTATCGCGCGACAGAGTGGAATAATATCTCTATCGTGCTAGATCGAAAAAATCACTTTTACGCACGAAAAGTATAAAGTGTACACGAATTATAAAAAGCGAAAAAACCACATCATCTTTTCGCATTTCGCTTGGGAGGAGTATGCATGACAAATGAAGTGTAAAAAACGGAACATCGCCTTATCGCGGGAAAGAGAGAAATACGAAGGGTAAACGGAATATAAAAGGCGGACAAAATCACATTATCAGGCGAAAGTGTGAAAAAATTGGGAGAGGAAAAACTGTTCTTTTAGTGCGACCAGTATGAAGTATAAATGATGTTTAAAAAGCGAAAAAATCATTTTGTCACGCGAAAAGGCGAAAAATTTCCCAATCGAGCTGGAAAAGGCTGCCTGATCACCACAGTGTTTTTTAAGACGCAGGTCAAAGGCAATTAAAAACAGTGTAATGCTCGTTAGGTGATTCTCTCCGAAAATTTCTTTCGCGGGCAGCAAAATTGCTATCAAATCCGTCACGAACGTCTCCTATAAATGCCAGGTATTTCTGAGGGAAATTTAGAATCATTCACAGATAAATCTTATATAAATTGCAGCTCATAAAAATTTCGTCGGCTATTGTGTGGTTGATGAACTTGCCAGGGCTGGTGCAGAGCTTACAATCATCGACAGCTTTCAGGACATAGGTGTTCTAATTTTCTTAGTTAAACTCGATTATCTCCGGTCGTTTTAGAGGGACGAAATGAAGGTACGAAGGTAAGTGCAACATTACTAGGTTCAGCTGTACCGATATGGATAAAAGGACTGCTTGTTATCACGTTATTGTGGTTCCCACAGGTAAGCCGAAAGACTGCTGCAGGAGCTAATGATCTTAAGAGGAGGCGGAGGTTCATGATTCCTAATGTTCTATCATCTTTGACCGAATCTTCAAAGTAAGTAATTAATTATACAACAGAGAGACTCTTTTAGAGTACGGATGGTTTTCTATAGAGAATGTTTGATTCCCGGGTGGAATATTGATTTGTTGGATCAAAATGGACTTAACCTTTGGTCTAACTGCTCAAATATGATCAGCCACCTAACCCAATTTAATATAAGCAATTTTTTTTTAAAAGCTTACTTTTACAAAATACTTCTAATTAACTGATGTCTGCTGTCTGCTGTCTGTATACAGACCAGCCAACCTTTAACATCACTGATACACCTGATTATTCAATTCCTATTTTCCGAGGCAATTACAAAACATATGCTCCAGATAATCAAACACAAAAAAGTGCTTTTTTGGCGCATTTTAAATTCAAAAAGAAGAAAAAAATTCTATCAGATTACAACAGTAATCATGTACTACTAATTATAGTGTAATACAATCGAACATACATAGTCATATAACGTATGTACTTAGTAAATAAAATATCGTATTTTTTTTAATAATTGTATAATTATTGTTACTTTTTTTTAAAAAAATTCGTTTACAAATTAAAAATGAAAAAGATAAGAAAACAAATCAAACAGTTTAAATGGCAGCAGAGTCAACGTAATTGTTATCAGCGTTTGCTTTGAATTTCAAAAATGTTATCACTGAGTACACATGACGGCATAGGCTCTCAGCAAAGTGCACAAATTCATTTGAAATATGATTTACACAACCAAAGTATACATCATAGCATTTGCTTGGATTCTTGTGCAAGCAACTACACTAAGTTTAACAAAACCACTCCTCTCCCTCTACCTTCTCTACCACCCACATGTTTAGAGGATAAAAAGGATAATTTGGAAACAAGAAACAACAGAACTCAAGTGAATATGTTTACAGACTGACGGACTCAATACATGTTGGTAACAAAAAAGAAGAATTTTTAACCCTATAAAGTCTTCTACCTTCTGGTAGATTGCCGTCGATAACAATTGAAATGTGGAACTCCCTTTAAAGTATTGCGATTCAGACGATTATAGGTGGTTTGTAGGAGTACAAATGGCCTACTTGTTTATGCATAGATTACTTGCCAGACTATAAGCGGTATTTGTCGGAATACGGCTTAATACCTGAAGCCACCGTGAGGCCAAGGTTTCAACCCCAGGTCCGACATATCCAACAAAACGAAATACGATGGAATATTTCCTTTAGTGACTTCCAGTCAGCAGATTTCTGGCAAAAACTCTGAGAGTTAACAAAATTGCCACGAAAAGTTTCTTAAAAAGCTGTCGTTCGGAGTCGATTTTAGACATTATTCCCTCTGGGCATTACTGTATTCTATCTGGGAATCCTCAGATTCTGAGTGAAATTGATTATCATATTATACTTCGCCTGAATCCTGAATCAAATCCCTAGAATTATAAGCAGTGAAAACCGATCCGCTAATATATTCCCCTCTTCGGATTCTGTAGAAGGTTATAGGCATGGTTGTAAACCTTAGCAAAAGGTAAGCTGGAATATTTTCTCCGAAATCCTCAATTTTAGGATATCCCTTTATCTCCCTGACTACTACAGGGTGTTTCAGGGCAAAGTAATGATCATAAATCACGTTGCAGAACTAATCCTGGGTAAACGAACGTCAACTGCTAGCATTTCTATCCTCTCCGACCATCAGGCATGAATCAGATTACTTTCGGATGCAACATTCAGGTCTAAATTGATTGGACATTAGTCGCAACAGTCTTGAACGATTTTGTGTCAGCCTAATATGGGTTCCCTCATTTTTATAGGGCAAATACGCCTAGCGGTGCCTTTCATACTAAACATTGGACCTCTATTGCAAGGGCTTAACAGCAGAAACTAGTCAGAGCCTGTGGAAGACTAAAGCATGGCACTGATTGAGTATTGGCCACTCGAGAATCCTAAGATTCTATTTGGACCTCTCGAAAGTATCGAATGCACTATAACTTCTCGAAGAAGTTTAAATCATTCATTACAGATAAAGAAGTTTGGAAAAGTGATGTAACTCACCTCGTGAACGGCTTACTTCAGATTTCACGGATGATTCAAGATTGAATGGAACTTTTCGGAGTCGGCAGATAAAGCTCAGAATTCTAGACAGGATTCTAGCATACTTTTTTAATGCCAGACCTTTGTCAGAACAATACAGTCTAATAGGAAGACCTTAAGGCGGTTTGCGACTGCAGTGAATCCGTCAATGTGAAGGCAGACCGGTACGACATTCATAATATAAGGTTACCGTGGCATAGTGGCTTTCTAGGAAAGTCAAAAGCGAATAAACAAGCCCGACGTGGCACAATCATCGAAATCTCTAGTGAGTTCTACATTGGAAAATACATTGAAAACCAGAGAGTCCACAATTTCGCATGCAGGCTTTTATACTAGCTGCGGAGACAAGTAAAAGGGGAAAAATGTCAACTATTGGAGAATTCCCCCACGTAATTTAGGGGAAGGCAAAATCTACTTGGTTGCAGACAATCTCACTGATCTATTGAGAATGGGCATTAGGAACCTAACTGGTTTTTGTGATATCATTATAAGCCACATTCACACGTCCTGTCCTGTGTGTTTATCCCATTCTCTTGGGTTGACGCCTAGGTTGGGTTGACACCTGCCCGCCTAATATAGGTTCCAAAAGACAGGGACTTCCCAGAGCAGGCACCCTACTGCCGGACATAGATATACATCTTACCTCTATTAGGCAGAGGTATTTATTGGCCGCTGGCAAATCTATGGCTGAGGAAAATGCTTGCTTTATTGTTAGGCTAACCTGGCCTCAATGGAGTAGGAAGCGTACTACTTAAATCCGCTCGTAGGGACATTTCTGTCTCTCTCCATTTTTCTAAGTAATGGATAGGCACGTAGAGAGACTTTATTACCTGCAAAGAACTTCTGCAGAGATTATAGATCAGTTAAGATGAAAAAATGTACATACACATACATAATTGGTCATTACAACCCTTCAGTCAGGATTACGACCTAGTTTCTCACACCACTCATGTTGTGTGTGTGTTAATTTTATACTTGAGTGGCGGCACTTACGGTTTTTAAAGTCGACTCCTAACGACAGATTTTTGAGAAACTTTTCATGGCAATTATATTTACTTTCAGAGGTTTTGCCAGAAATCTGCTGGGAGGAAGTCGCCGCAGAAATACTTTTTGTATTTTGTTTTGATGTCTGGCTTGGGGCTCGAACACTGGCTTTACGTCTAATAAGCCAACACACTACCTACTAGACTACGGCGAGTACTTTGTTTGCCAAGATATCTAGCTCACTGCCAACTTCTTGCATCTGGCCCACATTTTCTTAATATTCTAAGAAAGCTTTTCATAGTAGACATCGGGTCGACCACTAAATTCTTAGGAAGTCAAACTTTAAGCCTGATGCTAGTTATCAGGACCGTTTAATCAGGAATTATAAGTTAGTTCTGTGGCATCGCCTCATGTGGTATTACAACGCTAGGCCTGTCCTAAAGTGCTTTGCCTTGTTTTGTATTCTGGCCTAGCTTAACCCTTTTAAAGTCAAAAGACATGAGTTTTAATAGCCCTGATTGCACTTTTCAGCGTATTTAATAAAATTCTGAATAGGAATTCATATGAGAAGTGCTTCAAATAATAGTTTCTACTTTTTCTTATAATTTATGTCACACCCAATAGTTGATTTTTTATTTTTGTTTTTTTGTGAAATTTATTATCTTATGAGGGATATTTTTTCAGGTTTTAAGCCCTGAGTTTTTAATCGTGCCCTTTAACCACTCCACCACGTCACCAGTCGCAACGGTAAGCTTTACAAAAAAAACAGAAGGATTCTCTGAATCCGAGCACTGTGAAAGGAAACATTACGTACGTAATTGGGCGGGACCTACAGTTTAAAGTCGACTCCGAACGACAGATTTTTGAGAAACTTTTCATTGCAATTTTATTTACTCTCAGAGTTTTTGCCATAAATCTGCTGAGAGGAAGTCGCCGAAGAAATACTTTTTTTAATTCTGGGACTCGAACCCTAGCTTTTCGTCTAATAAGCCAACACACTACCTACTAGACCACGCCTTTGCAAATATCGAAAAGGAGACAGTGAAGGTGTTTGTCAACTCTGGCTTGCTTATCGTTTGCGATTAGACCACTACTGTTTATGCTTGACGCCGTCTTAAGGAATTCACTTCATTATCATTTGCTGCAAAATGGGCATTAGCATTTACAGATGGAAACTAGGAATTTTTGTTTGAAATTGTGCTGACGTTGAAGAACTAGTCGATTTTTTCTGGTTATGTCTACATACACAGGGAAATTGGGAAATTGCATGATGTTGATATGTAGAAAAAAGGATTAAAAGGGGATCTATATGCTTGATACCAGTGTCGCAGTCCCATAGATTAGAGTTAGAGACTTTCATCAAAGCCCGTTCATCCACATACAACAATTGTCAGACCAGCTACTCCTAAAGAAGTATTGTTTTGTAGGTGGCAGGCGCTTTAAGTTACATATAAGTCGCTGGAAGCAGCAACTACCCGGGAAGTTAATCCAGAATTGTATATAATCAAAGAAACGACTAAAGAAGACGAAGTATTAAACTTTTCTTCTTTGGTAAGGTTTCCGAACCTATATTTACACCTAGCTTTCGGATTCTTATTCCGGAAAGAACCCCATGGAACAATGTGAAACTTCCAACAGCGTTCGTATACCAACTAAGTTCACTGATGTGGTTTGAATCTGAGGGGAGGTTTGAAGCCTCACTACATGCTGGCAAATGATTGCAGTGTTTTTCAGACGCAAAGCTATAAAATGGATCATGAAGGGATTTTCATTTGGCCTGGTAGCGAATAAATCGGTAGCTTTATAGAGCCATTTGGACAAGATCTGACAGAAATAATTTCTCTCGGCTTTCAAAAAATATGAAAGCTATTACCCGTGCTAAATTAAGTTCTCATTTTAGTAATGACTTGACTGTTAATCCAAGTTCTCTGATGAATGATAAGTTCCCATCAGCAAAGGTATTTAAGTAAAGAAGCAGAAATTTTGGGAGTGTATGTCAGATTGCTGTATGACTAGCAAACATTATACCATCAGTTGACGGTAGTAAAACAGACTTGTTGTTGTGATTCAATAAGCCAAACTTCAGTCTGATAACTGATGCCCTTGCGGGTCATTGTTTTGTGGCCGATCGCAGACAAGCATCTAAGATAGATCTGAAAATTTCAGCACGGTATGTAGGAATGAAGAAGTGGAATTGGAACCGATAAATCATTTAATCTGTGGTTGTGCAGATCTTGGTGCAAAAAATAGAATAAATAGGGACGAGATTCCTTTAAGGTTTCAACTCTCTATCGGGCATCAATATTCGGATAAGGCTTAATATCGGATTATGGTGGCTGAGAGTTGATACTCACGCAACTGATTCCTGAGTTTATTTTCACTATTTTTCTTGTACGACCTTCCTCCATTTTAAGTTTTTGAACACCGAACGTTGCTACTGGATATTAGAAAAAATTAGGTAATGTGCTAGACTATCAGCGTAAGGGTCGTGGGTTCGATTCCCACCAAAGACTCTGGTCTGTGACACTTCACTGAGCATATGGTCAAGTTACTCCTCTCGTATATAATTAGAATATAATTTTTAATTGTATTGTAATTAATAAATAAATAAATTAGAAAAAATTACCCCCATAAGGTAAGGGGATAAGGTGTCCTTATCTAACACAAGTTTCTTTTTACAAAAGTTTTCTATTAGAAAAATAATAGATACCATTTCATTACACCTAATAATAGAGATTAATTAATTTAATTTGAAGAAGTTTTGACATTACAACTGATGAAAATTCGCCTCTGGACATTTCTTAATAATAGCTGAACAAAGCCTTACAAACACTTACCTAAAGTATTATCAGCAAAGGTTACACCTAAAACTGATGTTGGTGTGTCAGCATGATCTGTAAAAACATAGAAAAACGTATGAAATGAAAAACTGAAAAATGAAACAAAATGAAAAGAAAATATAACTTAAAAATATAAATTTAAAAAACCTTTTGAAATAAAACAATTTGTTTATCGTTCTTTTATAGACCAACGAAAAATAATTTAATTTTATTTTACACAAGTCACCATAAAAAAAATAGAATTCATTAGAAAAGTATACAATACAATACAATTTTAAAATTCAATGTAAATTAAATGCTGAAGAACTGCCGCTGCTAGAATTATGAGTTAACAACGAATGACTCGACATTTGGGATATAAATTTACTGTTGCAGGTTAAATTATTCAGAGATTTATTAACGTTTGCCAAGATTTTCAATTGATTTTTAGTGAGATATTTCAAGATATGATCGTAAAGCTCGGCCGGCAAGCCATCCAGTGAGGGATAAATCATGCAATTCAACCAGTTAAGCTGTTGGCAACGCATAGGCACAAATAATTGATCGCGTAGAGTATTGGTCAACTCTTGTAGTTTACTAAAGCGTTTATATAACGGTTTATTTTTAGCCTGTATGGAGAGAACATAGCGGCCTATAGATAAGGCACGACTAAAACCTTTGCTTTCCGATGAATTCGCCGGCGATAAGGTGACTATAAGCAGATCACCCATAACAAAACCAATAAGAAGACTATACAGGTGATCAGAGTTCGCACACTCTATGGCCACTAGACTGTGTAGCTTTAAGGTGAAACGTCGTAAGTCCTCACTGCGTGTATAGGCTGGCTTAAGGTGTGACAAACGTAAGACATTTTTGGAATGAAATGCGCTGGTAGCGTCTAGAGGATCGAGATAAAATTTTTCTTCTTCATAATCTGCTTGCGCCGCATAGCCAGATTCTAAGGCCACTATATAAACCAGCAAGAAGAGTAATTCGCCATGTGTCAGTTGAGTGTTGTCGAAATGTTGCAGCAATTTTTGTACATGCACTGGCGTACACTCGGCTGTTGTATCCGCTAGGAGTAGACAATTATGATTGATTTTCTCATCGTCAGGCAATGGATCACGATGATGTCTTTTAGTCACTGCAAATTAAGAAAAGAAATCAGTTTAAATGGTTGATAGCATGAATATTGATTTGCAAGCGTTGAATTTCAAAAATTACATGCAAAAAATTTACAAAAAAAAAAAAAAATCAAAAAGGAATTAACAAACCTGGTGTGGGATATTTTATTTCAAGTAAACAAATTGAACGAAATTAAAAAAAGAAACAATAAACACAAGCACTTTTAAATATTGTTCATTAACATATGAATGTAAATACGATTCTATACACTTGAAAAAAAAGTCGTTTTAAATAAAAACATTTTTACACTTAAAGGTTTAAAATCAAAACTTATTTACATGCTGCATTCATGGAAAATTATAAACAAAACACTTTCGCACAGAATTCTATGGACTCGATACACTTTTTCCTGGCTTTAAAATTCTAACTGCAGGAAGAATACAATTTTATACTTAAAAATGTTCGTGACATTTTTAGATTTGATTGATTTTGACTCAGAATTGTTTGATAGATAAGCTAATAGTGGTAGCCTTCTCTAGTCTAAAGTTTAGGCCATTTACAAGCCACTGTTTTGACTAAGGTATTGTAAAGAATTTGTCAGCACAACCAGCATAAGAAGGGTCGTATAAAAGAAAAAATAGACATGAGGCTAACCTATACCAAAGTTGTAGTTTTTTGGCGGACTTTTTATGTTCTTAACTATTGACAAGGGCTCTTTAGTCGATAAGCGTAGGAAATGGAGATTGGGTCCTATAGGAAATATCCCTTGTTTGACTGACATATCCAACATATTATTTCATCACAATGTACAATGAGCTCTAAAATATTGACAGCATAACTCAAGATCCCGTCGTTTTTATTGAAAGTAAACGTTTTATTAGGATTAGAAAGAATATGTTACTCAAGCTATTGTCCATCAGAAGCTATAACTTCTTGCCTTCTGGTAATTCTTTCTTTTTTTTTTGCAATTTATGAATTCCACTCCACAAAAACCACCCGAAGAACAAGAATGCATCGAGCCAATGTCGAATATTCAGGATTGAAGTGTAGCGTATATCAATGAGAGTGTTCTGTGTCGATAAAACAAAGGAGAAAAGTCTGAATGGTTTTTGACCGGCCAAGCCAAGCGTTGTCATAATGAAAAATTAGAGCCTCATAATCTGGTTGCACATTCAGGGCATTTTTCGGCCTTTGCTGACGTCACGCAAATTAGTTTTTGCCTCTACACGTTTCCTGTGCCAATCTAGCCCGATTTTTGCAGCTCATAATAGATTACACCTTTCTGATCCCACCACTATTACATAGCTTTATCTTGAAGCAATGAATATTCTGCACATTCCCCACGTTTGAAAATTGAATGCAAGAATAATTTCTTTATAAAGCATTCCAATAGCCTTTTCGATGGCTCTCGGCTTTAGTTCCCTTGCTTTTGAATGAATCCTCGCAACTTTTCTTGCATGGGACACTAAAGTCTTGCCCCTATAAGAAGCATTGAGGTCATACAAGTATTCGTTGTACGATTTATTTATCTTCTCTCCCTCTATTTCCAATTTTTGTCGTATTGTGGGACTGAGGTTTTCAATAAGACCGCTTTTCTAGGATTTCCAGTCGATTGCAGTTTTAAATTTGTCAGACATTGGTCTGCACAGAAAATACTTGACTCATATTCACTTTTGTCCACGAAAATCAATCTCAATTATAGTCTGCTGGGTTTGTGCCCATAGCCACTCTATCTGTTTGCTAAGATCTTCCATTGGATTCGCCTAAGACATTAATTAACAATGATTTGAATTGTTTTGAGATCATAAAGAGCTGCATTCCATGATTCACATCCGTCCAAGGAAATTATTAAGAATGTTAGTAACCAAACCATTTTAGAAAAATTGAAATAGTCGGTACAAACTTATTGAAATAGATTTATCATTCAGTCACTCAGTTGTGCTGCAGTTGTGGTTTAGTGGCTTTTGCTATTTTATCAAAAAAAAATTTATTCTCTAATTGCTCTGCTTATTCTTTTCCGTACCTCTTTTACTGCTCTAGTGAACTTTTATGATTATTTTTTGTTATTATTTTGGTCCCCCCTTAGCCTAATTTATTAGAAATTATCAGCATTTTTTGTAACAATAGGGAGGAACTTACATATGTGCACATCGTAGTTTCTATATACGTTTATAGGTACGATGCAGTAAAAGAAAATAAAGAAAAACGTTAAGTGTGAAAATTGTGTTTGAAAATTGTGTGAATTAAAACTGATAAGAGATACGAAAAGTGTGAAAAATTCTTTTGAAACAATTTAAAAAACAATTGAACAAATAATCAGAAGGTACTTGCAACATGAAATTTGAAATAAAGAATAGGAGAGGGCCTCACGTTTACTTAGACATCTTCAAAATATTTGTTTAAAAATCAATAGAATTGAAAAAGAATAATTTGTTCACATACCTATAACATTGTCGTCTGACTTGTTCGAAACTTTGTAAATTAATTGTTATTTTAATGACAGAGGATGACATTTCCTCAAAATTTTGTTTATTTGATCTCAGTCATGTATGTACTTCGAGCAAAGTTAAAACGTTATAAATAAACTTTCGGAAATTAGATCCGGTATTTGGATGCATTACTATGAGGAGATCTTTGTATACTTATTAGAAAAGTCTTAAGATAATTAAGTAAGAAGGCAATCTAGTGGGTAGGGTGCTATTCTATTATGTAAACGTCATGGATTCGACTCCCAACAAAGTCTCTGGTCTGTTGCTCTTCACACCGTTGCACGATGGCCTTAATTAGCCGTCCGATGTCATTAGAATATAATTTATATTCGTATTATAATAAATAAATAAATTAAAATTAAAATTAAAAAGCAAACACTTAATGTAGGGTACCACAATGAAGGTTGTAGGTCTAGCCTCAGGCATTCTAATTCGAAATGAAATTGAATTTAAAAACAATTTTTTTTTCTGCACAGCAAACACAAAGCAGTCTGAAAACAACAACAAAAACATTCAACATTTAACCACAAATGCAAGTGGTAAATGGAAAAAATAGAAAAATTCATAATAAAATAAAAATAAAAATAAATAATCAAATCAATGCATTAATAAACAACAACAAGAACAACGCAAAAAAGAATTAAACTATTGGAGGCAACAGCAACAGCAAAAAAAGAACAACACAAAAAAGGCTAAAACAACAATTTTCTCAAAATGAGTAATCAAAAATGCTGTGCTCCCTCCATACATACATACATACTTTGCCAATCTCAAGAACTTACCATTTGCTTCGTCAGTTAAAGTGGTGGTCTGTTCATTTGCCGCCTCGTCCTTTTTCTTTTGTTTCTTCAAGGAGCCCATGAAAGAACTGGCAGCCTTGCTAATCGAACTGGGCTCTGTTGCACTGGCGGCAACTGTAGCACTTGAAGAAGTGTTCGTTGTATTAGCGGCATTAGTTTGTTGCGACATGTTCAGTTTTGTTCGCGAAACCAAAACATGCGTCAATAATTTAAAAGAGAAATAACAAAACTTTTCAATTTAATTTTGATTTCTTTAAAACGAAATGACTTTTAATTTTTATTTTTTACACGAAAATAGAAAACAACCGAAAAACTAAAACACAAATATCATTTACTCTTATTCTTTATATTTTTCGCATTTTATTTTACACACTTACACACACATACACAAACGCGCGCTCACTCGTAGGCTTGAAGCTTTTTACTGTTGCTTTTATTCTAATTCTGGACGATTGGAAACCAAAATGAGACAAGTTTTTTTCAATTTCATTTCAACCACATTATTTATTTATATTCTTATATAAATGGAAATGTAGTATTTTTATTATTTTTGCACTTCTTATGTATAAAATTATCACAAGTAATTAATAAAACAAACACTCACGCACTTTACTTAAAATAAAAAAAATATTCTACCAAGCAAGACAGTATGCAACAAGTTCAGAAAAAAAACTAAAATTTGCAAAATGTTTGTGACATTTTCTTTTGTCCATTCATTTCGCAGCAGGGTTGTATTAAATAGTAACATTCTGATTAGAATCAAGGGCTACCGGGTATCGTATGTAATGAAATGGAACTGAAAAGGAATCTATTATTATTTGGTACTATGACCATACTATCTACTATACTCCTCTTAAACATTATAATGATTCCCTATAATATCTTCTCTAAGAATGGAAAGAGAATTTCTTCTTTGGTACCGGCTAACTTGAGAAATAATTCTGCTTCTCCCTCTGTTATTTTCGTTCCTGTCTCTTCTCTCTTTTCCTATCTATTTTAGTTTATAATTGGCTAGGTTTATAAACTAGTCTTTCATAAATGAAACGTTTAATTTCTTTCTTGAAAACTACAACTGTAGTCTGGCATCCCAACACCTAATATGACATTTTGTTGTTCACAATTTCTTTTGCACCGTACGTAAACAAATGCAATGCTGTATTATTGCCTCCACAAAAGCACTTTTCGTACATTAGAATACAACTCTGCCTTAAACAAAATTTCGTTTGTCATTCTTGTTGCCTGTAATAATAGACAACTAACAGCTAGATTTTATTGTAAAAAAATATTGCAAATCATTATTAAAATTTAAAGAAATAAAAATGAATTTCCTTGGTATTGAACAATTTCCCGACTATAAAGTACCTGGTGCTCAACATCAGGAATTCTCTCCCTATGAATCGAATGGAGGGTAAGCATAATTGCCGTCACAACATGAGGTTAAAGAGAGGGATTTTGTGTTAAAAATTTTCTTTTTTACAGCTCCATTGTGGCCATAGCTGGTGAAGATTATGTGGTTATTGCGGCAGACACACGTTTAAGCAGTGGCTATTCTATACATACACGCAAACAAAATAAACTTTTCCAATTGAGCTCAAAAACTGTTTTGGGCTCAACCGGCTGCTGGTGTGACACTTTGGCATTGACTGCTTTGGTTAAGGCACGCATGCAAATGTATGAGCATACCCATCTGAAGACAATGTCTACAGATGCCGTTGCCCAAATGTTGTCAATTTTGATGTACAACAAACGTTTCTTTCCCTACTACGTATCGAATGTTTTGGCCGGCTTAGACAGTGAGGGCAAAGGTGTTGTCTACTCATATGATCCCATTGGTCATTGTGAAAGAACTACTTACAGGGCTGGTGGTTCGGCCGGTGCTTTGCTACAGCCCGTTTTGGATAATCAAGTCGGTTACAAAAATATGAAATTGGAAGGCAATGTATTGCCCAAGGTATCCAAAGAACGTGCAGTTGCTATTGCCACTGATGCATTTATTTCAGCTGCTGAACGTGATATTTACACGGGTGATGCAGTAGCAATTAATGTCATTACTGAAGGCGGCAATGAATTAATAGAAGTTCAATTAAGAAAGGATTAAATCTGTTGTAATAAATCCTATTTACATTCGTTTTTCTATGTAAAAGTAATTTTTGGGAAGTGAATTTATGAAATAAAATAGTTTTTACAAAATCGTGTTTGTATAAAGATGGAAAGGGGAAGACAGTGATGGAATTTATTTATGACAATTTATATTTAATTTCTTTTTTTTTTCCTTCAGAAAGATAATTTCGGATTAGTGGGTAGTGAATGTTCATGACATTCGAAACTTTAATATAAGCAAAGAAAAGTTAAACCATTTGATTCTAAATGAGGAATTGATGAAATTAATTTAAATTATTACGTGGATATATATAAACTATATTGAAATATTTTCTATTTATTTGAAGCCTTTGTAAAATTTGCCACAAGGTTAAATTTACTGGAATTCATACATGAAATTGGCTATTCCTTTGCAGAGGAGCAAACAAATGGTCTCACATTAACTACGTTAATTTGCAAAGATGGGATAAGGAACCCACTTGAAGAGAGAAAAGACAGATCGGGCCCTATGTAGATATATGCAAGGCAAAATTATGCGTTAAATTTGAACTCATACCATCTTAGGAATCTCTAAGCAGTTACAATGGCCTACGGCTGCACTCGCCCGGAAGCTATTAATGCCTCAAAGACTTCTACAGAATCAGAATATTTTCATTGTCGTTGTCAGTCCCTCAGAAACCTAAGTAGAAAAATTCTTGGGCACCCAGAATTTATTGTATGAATGTGTTTAGCCAAAGGCGGTTAAAAAAATTATACCTTAAGGCTACCATTATGACTCAGAGTGCCAACCAGGAGTTGAAATTATATAACAGAATAGGTAATGCCGGTTTCACAACAGGACCTTATAAGACAAAAAAATTCTATGGCATTGAGGCGGCTGCGAAATCAAACATACCTTACCTAAACTGTACAGTAACGAAATTCAAATCTAATTCAGAATCTATGGAGGTTCCATTTAAGAGCTGACTCTAAAAAAAACCAGCTGTGGGCAGAAAATTTGAAAATTTGCACAACCAATGCCAAGGTATAAAAAAACTTTATATAAAATACTGGTGTTAATAAAGCACTCTAAATAGGACAATTAAAATTGTTTTATCGTATAATAATTAATTTAAAATTTTTAGAAAATCTATATTAAATTTCGAAGAGCGCAGAAATTAGGAAACAATTTTTAAATTTCATTAAAATGGATGTCGGTTTTAAAAGTCTAAATAAAATAAATGCAATACGATAAAAGCCAATATTTATAATGAATATAAGTAAATGTATGTTTAATATTTTTTAAACAAATTATTCCATTAGTATCTATTTACAGTAGAAAAAAACGTCTATTATGCACTGATATATACTATTTGTTTAAGTAAATTAAAAAAAAAAGTGTTCACATAAACCACAGTATTTATCCAATTTCATTGATAAATATTTAATTTTTTTTTTGTTGTTTTACTTTTCATATAAACAACAAAAAAATTGATAACAAAAGGGAGTTTAAAAAAGATAACAAATAAACCAAAAACAAAACTATTTTAGGTATGGACACATGCACACATATGATGACTAATAAAATGACAATATTTGATTTCATAATTAAAACAAAAACTCTTTTGCTTACGCTTTGCACTTAAAATATATTTAAAAACTTAATTTATGAGTTTCCAAAGAAAAAAAAAATAAATGACAAATGAATTCTTAAGAAAATCGTTCAATATTTTGGTTATAAATGGCACATAAAGCGACTTTTAAATGGATATTATTAATATAGTCTACAGTTGATTAATAAAATATTTTAGATTTCTAAGAAAAAATTTCTAAATTTTCAAAATTTCAACCGTTAAGTGAAATAAATAAGTTTCTCAAGTGCAAAAATTTATTTATGCACCTCTAACTTAAATTCATTCAATATCCGTAATCGAATAATAAATTTTGTTATTATTGGACTTTTCTACCAAATCAATACACTCAAATATGCAGGAGAATATATGATTGGCTTTCAAAGTAATCCCTCAGCTCAGAAGAAAGGATTTCTGTACATGAATTTCGTTTCCAAATTATTATTATGAAAACATTTTCAAGCATGGAAAATGTAGGAACGTTTCAAAGTAAAATCTATATACAGGTTCTTACAATTCCGATAATTTTGGATTGATCTTCTAATCTCCCAAATTTATCCTTTAGCAAGTGTCTGGTAGAAAAAGCATAATCAAGAACCTTTGGAAAAAAATAATTATAATCGACCATCAAGCTGATGGATCTATAGAAACTACATTTTGAAAAATTATTTGATGTATAATTTCATAGAAATGTAAATGTATTTGCAGAAACATCGATTTCAACCGGACGGTCATCAACATAGTACATTACGACCTATTTTTTCCCACCCCTAATATTGTGTGTGTTAATTTTATACATGAGTGACGGGGATCTACAGTTTAAAGTCGACTCCGAGCGACAAATTTTTGAAAAACTTTTCACGCCAATTTTATGAACTCTCAGAGTTTCTGCCTGAAATCAGCTGAGAAGAACTATTCTTCCGTTTTGTTAGATATGTCTGACCTGGTGTTTGAACCGTGGCCTCATTTCTAATATGCCAACACACTTACTACTAGACTACGTTATCCAACATAACTGGACTAATTTATATAACATGTTTTAGCTTAGTTAAGAATTTATTTCTACTTACCTGAGACACATGTGGATGCAATTAAAAATGTTCAGCCTTTTCTTGCCACAATCTGTTCGCAATAAAAAATTGGATTCGACTGGCTTAATACAAAACACTTTAACCACCACAATATAACTTAATCACAAAGTATAACTTTAATCACCCCGAGTAAAACTTTAATTAACACCACTATCTTCTGATCCTTCTGAAATTTTTTACAACGCAATCTATATAACTGTAAACCACAGAGTGATTCGAAATAAAGCAAAACAAATTAAATTCTTAATGCGTATTGTTTACATCGTTCAATACTTTTTGTTTTTAAGTTTTCTACTTTTCATAATTTTAAATAAATTTTGTAATAAAAAAAGTCTGACGAATATCACAATTGTAAAAAAATGTAACTTTTCAAGGGGGAAAGTAAGCTTGTGTTGTAAAGTTTGAGGAGGATGAATAAAAGTTTCGAAATAAAATAAAAAATTAAAAGCCTTCACACTTTAATGAATTTGTGACTATCCATTACATGAAGGATGTTTTGAAAATAGAATTGAATTAGAAATTTAAAAGGATTTTTTGGCTAATTAAATTCAAGAACCTTGAAGTGTTATATGATGTATTTTTTTTTTGCTTTTATTGAGTACAAACATAAATTACTTTTTTGTCGCATTGGCCTTAACTTTTGTGACGGCCAATTGTTCCAAAGTGTAACCTTGCAAAAGCTTGTTGTTGCTAGGGTAATGTCTGTTTAAATCATCAAGAAGTTGTTGTTTTAAATTTCGTTCTGGTTTTTTTTTTGAATTTATAGTGTTTTTATTTGTTTTTTTCTTTCTTTCTTTCTTTATTATATAATAATATAATTTATAATAATATATGCAGTAATGGAGAGGTTGTTGTTTTATATTTTGTTTTTGTTTTAATCATCGGAATAAAACTGTAGGTTTTTACACATACGGTATTAAGGGATGATATTGTTAATTTAAGTTAAAGAATGTCTTAAAAAGTTATTGCTTTTCATAAATGATATTTGTATTGGCAAATTAAACGACAGTTAAATTAAATAAGTTTTGTTTTATTTTTTGCTTTTAAGTGAAAAGGAAAAAATGAAATTAAAAATAAAATCAATAACTTGCAAGAAATTGAAATAGCAGAAGTCAAAAATAAAATTAAACTTTTTCTTTTTGAGCTGGAAAAACTAAAAATTAAATTGATTTTTGATTTTATGGAATATACAACAACAACTTTTGTTTTTTTTCAAGTGTTTTCGAGTTTTTCTTCATTTATTTTTTTTATCGAGCGAGTAAAGGCAGGTGAAGTGTTTGGGATTTAGAAGGAATACAGTTCTATTTATATTGGGATAGGGAGAGCAGGCTCAATTTTCTTTTTTTTTATTGAAATTTTGAAAAGGTTTTGATTTTTATTTTTTAGAAAAGTGGATAGGGTTGGGATGCAGCGGAAATTGTGTTGTGGTGTATGTATGTATGTGTGTTTGTTTAAAGAGTGTTGTTTTGTTTTTTTAAATTTAATTTTACTTTCTTTTTTTTATAAAATATAGTTGTTTTGTTTTTTTTTCTTTCTTTATCTTTTAGTTTTAAATTCAGTTGTTTTTTCAGTTTTAAAAATTTAATTTTTAATTAAATAATTATTGTATTTTTACGTTTTTTTTGTTTCTCCTTTTTTTAAGTGTTCATATGTTTTGTTTTTTTTATTTATTTTATTTTTTATAAATTTATTATAAGCTAAAAAGTAGTGTCTCCTCTTCTTAATAAACTGTCGATCGTTAAACGTTTGTTTCGAAACGCGTTATCTAAACACGTTTCTTTGTTTTTGTTTTTATTTCAAAAATTATTTGTTAAACTACTAGAAAAACTATTACTATTTTTTGTTTTTTTGTTTTTATTAATTTTAATGTTTTCTTTTTATATGTCGACGTTAAAAAACCCATTGAGGCTGCCAAGCAGCCTTTTGGCTTTTACTTATCCCTAGGCATTGATTGATTTGATGCGATCTCGAGTTGTTATCCTTCGAGTGTTTTTTTTTTGCTTAGAAATTCCCTTTGTTTTGCTTTGTTTCTGTTTTCTTCTTTTCGTATGACGACGTCTCTATGCATTTTGGCATTTTAGTGTGTATGTGTATGTGTGTGTGTTATTTTTTTCATTATTAATTAATAATTAAATAGGATTTTTAGTTTGTTTTTGTTGTTTGCTTGAAGTTTGTTTTTTAGTTGTTTGCATTTGTAGTTGCTGTTGCTGCTGCTGCTGCCGATTTCTAAGCCCACTAAGCCTCGGGCAGAGGTTTTAATTCTTTGATTTGTTTAATCAAATACGCCTTCTCATCGTTGAATTGTTCATCTTCGGAACGATCCGTATGGAAGTTGGTGAGGAAATCGACCAGTTTCGTTTGATTACGCAGCAGGATATCGAGTATGGGCTTGGGTTTGTTGGGATTGGCCACAAACACTTTAAAGACGTGGAAGGCCTCAAATTGTATATTACGGGATTTCTCTTTGAGCATATTCATCATAAGCTTAAGGTTTTCCGGTTCTGAAATGTACCGTGTCATGACGGTAAAATTATGACGATCCAATAATAGTTCACCCAATAGCTTTAGCGATTGACGTCGTGTCACATAGTTTTCGGAATTCAACAGACGCTGATAGTGTTGGGTGAAGAACTTGTCGTAGTTGGCTTCCAAGAATTCAGCACACAGCAGTTTGTGACGCGTTAACAATTCCTTGAAGGTCGAAAACGCGTCCGAGGCAATATCAAAGGTGGACACCTCCACATAGCGGAAGAATTTAAAGAACTCGTCTGAATGTATCATAATCTTGGCCAAAGCTTCATAGCGTGCACACTCTCTTAGCATAGTGCCCGAATTGAGAGCTATCTCGGGATGGGCATCCTCGTAGCCTGCCATTAAAGTGAACAGTATTTCGGGCTTTGTACAGATATACTCCACCGTAGGTGATCTTGTGCCGATTTGTCTTCTTAACACATTATTGAATATCAACGCCACATGCTTTTTGCCCTCAAAGTCGATGCGTTGAAGGTTTTGTATCAGCAATAGCAACAAATTGCTATTGTACAATTCCTGAGACAGTTGAGCGACCACATATTCGGCCGGTGGTTCAGAGTCTGAACTTCCGTAAAGCATATTCTTTATGCTCACCAAGTTTTTGCTGACATCCTCCTGAGCCTTTTCCACCTTACGGTCTCCGCCGGTTTCCAAAGCATTGATGGCCTCCTTCAGCGACTTGACCAGTTCGGCAGGTGTCTTTTGTGATTTACCAAACAAAGGCATGATGCTGCGAATGGTGATGGCTTGTTACTAAAAATCAAGTGACAAGAAAAGTTTGTTTGTTTTGTCAGCTAAAATAATGGATGTTGAAAACTTTTTTTGTTTTTGTATTCTTGTGTCTTGTCTTCTCTCAAATTTCTTTTTCTTTTTGTCGTTTCTTTTTTTTTTATTTAAAGGGTGTCTTCTTTTTCTTGATTCACTTTTCACAACGTTGCAGTAGTTTTGCTCGTCGTCGTCGTTGCGGTGTATTGCTGCTTTCGGTGCAGTTCAATGAGTGCGGTGTGTAGTGTGTATTGGTGTGTTTGTGTCTGCCTTGCCTTCTTATTCGTTCTCTCTGCCTTGGCCTCTGCTTGCTGCGTGTGTGACTATTTCAACCGGACTGACTGACTGGCTATACAAGTGTAACTCTTTTGTCGTTGACTTTTTTCTTTTTGTTTTCCTTAAAACACTGTTTTTCTTTTAGGTCGTAGTGATTTCTTAACAAATTTCGTTTGTTTTAAAGTCCTTAATGTATTCAAAGCAAAATTATTCTCGTTTTATAATTTTTTCCAATAAATTTTTTTATAATTTTTCTCTTTTACGAGTTGCGTATATGTAAAAAGTTTCTTTTTTACCTTTTTTTTTTGATACAGTGCTGCCACTCAAAACAATTGTCAAATAATGACATTGAAGTGCTGCCATGCATTTATCACACTTTGCAAAGCATTGCCAACCGCTAACCATTAATGTTGTCATATGATTATAGGGTTTTCATAAAGGCTATAAAATAATTTATCGGTTAATATAAAAATTTTAGAAATGCTATATAAAAATAAAAAAAAAAATTTCTATTTTTGTATTTACACCGATCGTCTATTGTTACTTTTATTTTCATATGAAGGCTGTAAAAAGAGTACTGCGGACCTATAAAAATTAAAATTTCGAGAACAAAAAGGTTTTTGATTTTTTCTTATATAGGTACGCTTTCCTATGGATCCAAAAAGGAGATCACTTTAGACTTCCATGTTATGGCAACTTGTTTCCTCTAGGTATGAGCGGTCCGGTTCTCCTTCTTTGGAGACTACCCTACGAACTTTAATCGATTGCACTTCGGCCTATATTGTTATCAAGTTATATCTATGCCTTCGAATTTTCCGGAAATTGGAATTCTTAAGATTCTTTCCTATCATGTATGAAGAAGTGCATTTATTAAGCATTATACGTCGACAGGCAGAACTCCATTCAGGCATTCGGCTCTTAAGAGGTTAAATCAAAGTTAGTACGGAACTTTATGACAAAATTGAATCAGATAAGTGGGCAAAATGAGGTTAACCTCTGCTGTCCATTCTTACGACACTCGGATCTTCGCTCCGGAACGACCCGATTCATCATCGGCCAAGGATTGACAACCCAGCGATAGCTGTATCAACCGGAAGTTTTTTCCCAAGGGAAATACTTCCAGAGACAACAGCAGAACTTTTACAACAACAACAAACCTCTGCTGGGTCCCAAGTCATGTGGGAATTCTCTGCAATGAGCAAGAAAAGAGCTTGTCTACCACGCTGTTGGTGGAGATTGAAGCCTTCTGTGTAGTGCGGGGAATTTTTGGAGCATACGAAGACAAAGATAGGCCATGATTCTCCTGGGTTTAAGGCAATCAAAACCTCTGTTGGAAAATTATGATAAGAGGAGATTTGAGTCATGTATCAGTCTATCCAGTAATAACCTGAAGTTGGTAATTCATCAGAACACATTCTTGGAACCTGTGGGACGTTAATGCATCCCAGGGACTTAGGTAAATATCAAATGGTAGGCAGGGTATTATCATTGTAAACACCGAGCAGCATCCTGAAATTTGTCAGGGATGTAGGCTTTGGGGGAGACACCGCAGTATCAAGGCAAACTCCTTATGGCAATAACTTTCTTCTTCTGATAACGAAAAACAGTTCACCTGGATAGAGAAACATAGTGAAAAAAAATTGACTGTAGACCACTGATGATCGTTCATAGAACACCTTGAGTCTCTATCTGAAGTAATGCTTACGGGATCCCTGATTCTTTAGAGGAAGTAGATTTTTAGTGGAATCACCACATAACGGATGTGAAGACCTCCGATAACCGAAAGGGGTTTTAAAAGTTCGGTTATAAATAAAAATAAGGTACGTGTATAAAACAGAAAGAATTTTGCAAAGGATGTCTTTCTAGGATAATGTTTCCTTTTAGTTTTTGTTTAAACAGATCTATCTTAAGACTTACCAGACTTCCTGAGTTAATTAAAACCATTTTTTATTATTAATTTTATATTTTTGGTATGACAAAACTATTCTTCATATATTTTTTTTATTTATTTTCTTATTAATTTTTATTATAGTTTTTAGTTATTCATACACGACATTTTCTTTTTTCTCTTGTTGTTTTTCGTTCTGCATTTGAAACTTATTTTCTGGTTGTTAAATTAAAAAATTAGATTTCAAGAAAAAAAAATTATAGGTTAAGTATTCGTAGTTTATGAAAATGTTTAAATATGTTTAATTATTTGAAAAAAAAGATATAGGGGATAAATCTAAAAACATTATGAGATTATAATTCCATTATTATAAGGGATTCATTCATTCATTCTTCTTTTGCTTATAGTTTATAATACTAAAAATTATTTAATAATTAATTAAGTAATGACTAACAATTTAAATGCTAAAAACATATTATGATGCTGTTATGTTAATTGTGTGTTAAAAACAAAAACAAATAAAAAAAATCTATTAAAGTATATAAAATCAAATTATTAAAAGTTTTATTTTTTTATTTTCTTTGATTTATCTTTAAAAAATATAAAGATAAAATCAATTTCATTTCCTTTTTTTACTTTTTATTTTTTAATTTCAATAATTTCTTTTTCTTGTTAATGTTGTAATTATTAATGTCTCTTTGTTTAATATAATACTTCACACACACACATATTTTATTATTAATGAGAAATAATTTATTAATTAATGTTTATTAATATTATTTTGTTTGGTTGCTTTTGTTTGTTTGTTTGTTTTGAATTATTAATAATAATTATAATAATTTATTTTTGTTTATTTGTTGGTTTGTTTGTTTGATATATAATTTTGGTTTAATGAATTTAAAAATGCGTTGTTTTGAGTTTCATTTTCTTTTGTTTGTTTTGAAATGATTTGTAGTTGTTTGTTTTTTTTTTGTTTAATCTTAATTATTTTAGTTTTTTTAAAAAAATAATATTGAAATTACTAATAAAAGCTTTATTATAATAATATATATTTATATATATATTTTATGTTTTTATTTACGTATATTTTTTTATGTTATTTTTTATAAAAATATGTTTTTTTTTTGTTTTGTTTCGTTTATCTAAAAAAAGTTGCGGCAAAAAACGGACATCGATATTTGAATATCAAAACTACTGGCTACTTGACTTGTTTAAATATTTTCTTATCTTTTTATTTACTTTTTAAGATTTTTATTTATTTATTTTTGTTTTTATTATGGATTAATAAGTTAAATTTAAAACATATTTTTCAAGAAGTTATTGTTTGCTTTTCATTGCTTATAAAAATTAATCAATTATGGAAAATATAAAAAAATAAAATAAAAATAAACAAATTTAAATACAAAATATATAATATTTAGTTAAAAAATATAAATTGCAATGGAAATTGTATACAAATTTTTATTATATTTATTTCGCTTTTGATTATCAAAGATTATATAGAATAAATGCTACTAAAAATTTTGTTAAACAAACAAAACTTCTGTTAAATGGTTGGTATTTGAATTATTTTAATAAAAAAAATAATTTTTTTAAATATAATTTTATAATAAAATGGTTAATAATGTTTTTTAAAGGATAAAAATATTTTTAAATAATCACTTGCATCTAAAATGAAACAGAAAATTGTTATTAACAAATAAAAATTAAAAATAATTTAAAAGTAATATTTAAACAAGAAATAAAAAGTTAACAACAATTTGAAATATATAAAAAACAAAATTTCCAAATTAAAAAAATACATTAAATAAAAAATCGATTTAAAAATATTGTATATTAAAAGTAAAAAAAAAAATATTAAATAAAAACCCAAAAAATAATAATAAAATAATTTAAAAGTAAAATAAAAACTAGAAATTAAAAATTTACAAAAATTTGAAATTAATTATAAAAAAAAATTCATAAAATAAAAAAATGTTAAATAAAAAGCCAAAAAATAAGGTAAAAGTAAATGAATGAATGAAAGTAATAAAAAATAAAGAAGTAAAAAGAAAATAAATATAAAAAGCTGTAATATTTAAAAGGTTAATAATTAAACAATTTTAAATAAAAAAATTATATTAAAAATCTAAGAAAACAATAATAATAATAATCAATAATCTAAGAAAAACAATCTAAGGAATAAAATAAATAAATAAAAGCTAAAATAATTAATAAAAAAAACAAGTATAAATTTAAAAAAGCTGTTGATAACATAAATCTTATTATAATTTATTAAATTTAATAAAATAATGAATTAAATATAAGAAATAAAATTAACGTAAACGTCTAAACAAAATGAATAAACAAAAAACTATAAAACACAATACTTTCAATAAGTATACATGCTTATATAATTGAAAAAACTAATGAATAATTGACATATAATTTAAAAAAAATTATATTATATTAATAAATATAATTAAATATATAAAAATTATAATAATATATATAATTATAAAAATTAAATTATATAAAAATTAAATATATAATACAAAATAATAAATAAAAAATAACAAAAAAAAAGTTGTGAAAGAAACGATTCTATAATTTTAGAAGATAAAATTAAATTTAAGCTCAAGTCCTTATTGTCAGCCAACTTCAGTGTGCTGTAACGGGCACAATTAAGACACAGATCAGAGAATATTACCATTAGCCACCAGGTGTGAATTACTGATGGTGTACTTTGTTATTTACTCCTTTACGATTGCGAAATTTGTAAGAGACCGATTTAGGATAAAGAAAAGCGCAAACAATTTATTGTCAACAGAGAGGATAGCTGATTCGAGGCGACCTTAAATATGCTTAGAAAATATGAAAATAATGCAAAACCAATAGGCAGTGAGACATGAGAATCGCGAAAGTAAAATAAGTATTGAGTATCTGCATGATATGAGAAGATGCAACACAGCTTATTGCCCATATGTAGAGCAGAATATGTATGTTATGACGATTATATTCACATTATTTTGTCTATTCTATACGTTGAGGTTCTGAAATAAAAAAGTAATAAAATATAAACTGATAAACCTACAGCTGACCTAAAACCGATCTGACCTAATAAATTTAGTGAACAGGAGTTGAGTATAACAGTGTTAGCCACATATATGGGCAACATTTTAAAACTCTTCTTTTAACCCACTAACAAACACAACTTCCCGTAGAAAAATAAGTAACTCATGATTGAAAGTTAAGGAATATTTAGTGACATAATATACATACTAAACAGGCGAATGAAAAAACGCTTAAAAAGTAACACAACATGATTGTTGCAAATTAACCAACTGTATGTGAAAGTCTTTTTCAATTTTAAACGAAAGACAAGACAAAAGAAAAATAAATAAAATGTTGTTTTTGTAAATTTAATAAAAATATATTTTGTTTTGTTTTTTATTTAAAAATTAATTTGGCTTGATAGGAAAAAAAATTTAAAATTAAACAAATGTTTGTCATTGTCATTTTAATTAAAAATTAATATTAATTATGTAATCAATTACAAAAAAAAGAACTAAAATAAAATAAAGAAATAATAAAAAATAAATACAAGAAAAATAATTTGCAAAACATAATAAAATAGGAATATAAATTTTCAAAAATATCAATATGTATATATGTATGTTATGCATTTATGTATTGTATTTATGTAAGAGCATTTAAACTAAAATCTTAAAATATAAAACTGAAATAATTTAATATTAAATGATCTTGCAAAGTAAAGTAAAAAAAAAAAAACAAAAGAATTTTAAGTAGTATTTAAATTAAAAAAAGACAGTAAACCACAAAAAAAAATTTGTAAAGAAAAAAAAAATTATTAAAGAAATTAACGTAGAGCATACAATAATAAAATGATTAAAAAATAATTTTTTTTAATAATTAATTTGAAAAGTAAATAGAACTTATTTAAACAAAAATATTTATGTATAAATATGTATGTATGTATATATTGTTATAAATATATGTATAATATTTATGTGTATATGCATGATAAATATAAATATATATATATATAAATGTATGTATATATTTTAAACGTTTTGTTTTATTTTTTACGGTGTAAGTATGTATGAAACTACTGTCTACTTATTTATTTAAATGGAGTTTTTCTTTTGCTTTTTAGTTTTTTTTTTAATTTTTCTTTTGTTAAATATATTTATTATTACGTTTTGTTTTTTACTTTCTTTCCTTTATGACTAGATTTTATAAATATGTCTGTATATCATTTTTTTTGTTTTTTGTTTAATTTTAATTAATTTTCATAGAAATTATCAAGAAAAAAATTATTACGTTAGATTTTGTTTTGTTTTTTCTTTTTTTTAAATTTATTATTATTATTTAAGAGTATATTATATGTATGTATGTATGTATATAGATAGATGTATAAATTGTATAGAAGCTTAAAAATTATGATTTTTATTCCTTTTTCTTTTTTTTCTTTAAAAATGTTTTGATTAACACAAAACTAAAATTTAAAATTAAAAAAAAAAACGAATTGTGGTTAAGTGTTCCAAACATTTTCTGAAATTTTCATTTTCAAATTATAAAATTAAAGATTTGTTTTGGGATTTAAAAGGATATTACTCTTAAATATAATGTGATGTTTATTGAAATATAAAAAGGATATTTTTTTTTTGATTATGATGACTCTTTAAAACCTTAATCTTCTTTCGTAAATACATGTCAAATCGTACCGTATTCTCAATGACAAAGAAATATTAACATCACTACGTGGATTAGCGGTTGAAAGAAATTTGTCAGAGACTTACATTTCAATGTCCTATGATTGCAACCTTTTCAAACAAAAAGATTTGTTGTCAGACTTAAACAAAATTTGGCATGACAACGTTGCAAGATGAAAATGATTGTCTGGCAATCGTTTGACATTGAAATTGTAAAGTTCTAACCAAATTTCTTTCAACAGATAATTCACGTTGCGATGCTAGTTTTTCATATAATTCGTAAAAATAGAAAAATTATAAAATAAATTAAATTGGAAAAGAATATGAAGAAAGAAAAAAAATATTGAAACGGTTTTGTACCATATTTGAATTGCAAATTTCTCTTTTAGTTACAATATAAATGAAAACAATTGTGTCAATGAAAAAGAATATCTGATAAAGATATTATTGTCCAACTGTTTTTACAACGTATGATAATCGTCTCATTACGAATGTTGAATGGTAGAAGCAAAAGCGAACATTATCGAAATTTATCTTCCATTTGACTTGTATATTGTATTAATGCTGAATAACAATGCCAGCGTTGATGTCTGTCGTCAACTGGTAGCCTGACAATATTCTGATAATATGGTTATTGACTGTAAGATATTTTTATAACATTTTACTGACACTGTTGTAAAATTTTTCAATTGTCTGCACAGAGCTTAATGCTTTTGAATATTATAAATCTACAACTGAGACCGTAGGTCTGCTTAAATATTTCAAAAGCCCTACACCGTTTTGTTAAACAGTCAGTTCTTCTACAACCTACATAGGCGTCACAATGAGGTCTTCGACCTACAAGACGTATCCAAACCAAAGTATTCATTTAATTTTTTTTAATTTGAAAGAAATTCGTACTTTGAGTAGTCTAAAGTATTTCGATACGCTTACAATTTTCTTACTTTACGGAATTACTTTATTATAACAGTATTGCCATTCGTTAATGGGTGTTTAGGAATCCTAATTTAGCTTGAGGCGGTTTCGGAGTATTTCGGTAGTGCAATACTTCCTTGTTGGATGGTTTGCTTTTCTACATCCTATATGAGTATTAAGTGGCATCATTATATCAAACCAAGGAGAATATTAGATTGCTTCATCCTCATTTTTTACCCATCGTACCTAACCTAATATACTTAAATCCTTTGCACACTAATAGTTTACATTACGGAAAGTGTAGAGATTTTCCCAAAATCAACTCTTTGTGTGTAGAAGTCAAGGAAAATTTAAAGGCCACGATCAAGGTAAACATGAACACGTGCAAAAGGAGACCATTCTAGCAGAATAACTAATTGGATGAATTTCAAATATTGAAGATTTTGTTTTGTACTTTACAGGACATTTTGAATAGGTTGCCTTTTGACAAATAGATCTGGAAATCAATCATAATTATTATGATTAAGGAAAAAAATGTACACAATGAATTCAATCCAATATGAAAGCATCGAAATTCTTCTATAATTCGTTTAATAATTTTATATGCAACCTTTTAGCTCTGAGTATACAAAATTTCAAAAGCATACCAAAGTCTCTTTAAACAATTCAAAGTTGTTAGCAGAAAACCAGAAAATGGTTTGAACTTTCTGTTTGTATTTACTTTTCTAGTAAACGAAGAAAAAAGAAAAAAGTTTTAAAAGTACCTCTTGAATGTTCGAAAGTCACCTTTTTGAAGTACAAAGGCTTTGTCTATGTAGTGGCATGCAAAGCATGATATCTTTAAGCCTATTTCAGTACATAATAGATGAAAAGCAAGTCGTAGAAAAGAATTGATAAAAGTACCAAAGATATGTAAACTAATTCTCATTGTTTGACTCACATTAACATTAAAGATATCCTGTGGAATAAGTCATAATTTGGAAAATTAAAGTGTTGCTAAACATTTAAAAAGACAAGAGATGTCTTTAGTAAAGTTTAATGAATGAGAGAGGAAGAGAGAGAGAGAGAGAGAGATCCATAAAAAATTCCCAAAACAAATCCCACTATGATTTAGATGGGAATTTTATATACTTTCTGTATTGCTGCTGCCTGCATCCAATTGCTTTTTTTTTCAAATTTTCTTTTAAATGTATGTTTGTTAATATTATTATATTTATGTATATATGCTGTATATAGTGTAAATTATTTGCTTAATATTTTCATTTTGTTTCTGTTTTTTGTTTGTTTTTATATTTAATAATTCTATGTATGTAAAACACTGTCTTTTTCGTTTAAATAATCTTTGGAGTTGGAGTTGGTTTTTCTTTTGTTTTGTTTTTGTTTTTTTGAATTTATTTTTGTCTTTTTATAAAATTCCCCTCTGAATCTAACCACAATTCCCCGCCCACCCCGTTTCTTAATATTTACCTATGCAGTGCATTCGTTATCTGTTTGAGCGATTGACCAACTTCGCTGACCAAACGTTCATTGTCCTGGACATTTTTTGTGCCAGCCGTTCGCAACGATTGTGATTGTGTCTCGACACGCGTCACCAGTTCGCGGAAATGAAATTTCGAATGTGGCGGCATACATTCGTTGTCGGCAAACACGACACAAGAGTTTTGCAAAATATTCAATTTATCGCTGAGTTGAAGCCATTGTGAGGCCGATATGGTGTTCACGGGATGCTTGAGAGAGCCCTCCAAGAGGCTGACCAATTCCAAAATACTTTCACGAGAGATTTTTGTAGAATTTTCTGGCGTGCTGCCGGCTGTAATGTCGGCCACATTGCCACCACCAGCTGAAGCAATTTTCTGAGCCATAGGTGTAGCGTATATGGTGAATTTGGTGGGTTTTAGTGGCACGGCTGGTTTGGTGGCATTTATGGTCGATGTGGCGAGTTTGTTGCTGCTAACTCCGCTGCCGCCGGTCAAATTGGTATTTTCGACAAACATGGACTGTGTCATGAGATCACTTTCTTGTTGTTGTTGCTGTTGCTGTTGTTGTTGTGATTGTGGTGTATTATCATCTCCCGTTGCATTGGCTTTGTTTGTATTGTGTGGTGTGGTGGTGGTGGTGGTGTTATTAACGGAGTTGAGTTCTGTGAATTGTGTGGAAATAGAATTTGTTAAATGAGTAGTGTTGGTGGTGGTTGTGGTATTAATATGATGATTTTGATTTTGATTTTGAGGAGGTGGTGGGGGTGGAGGTTGTAATGGTGGTGGCCTATTGCTATTATTATTATTTGTGGTCATTCTTGATGATATTTGAGTGCTGTTTTGGGGATAACGTGACTGTTGCAGTGGCATGGAAGAGGATGTGGCTGCAGCAGTGGCTGTCGTGGGTGTCACACCACCAGCTGTTGCGGTAGTGTTGGGTTTAAATGCAAACTTAGGAGACAATTGTGTTGAGGAGGAGCTAATATTGTTTGTGGTGGTGGTATTGGTGTTGGCATTCCCTTGCATATTTTGAGTGCTGGCATAATCAGTTGGTTGCGGTCCGGTTCCACACGTTTGGCCCGGTTGTTCCCATAATTTCTTTAAACTATTAATACTACCTGTACTGCGTCGTTTTCCACATTCCACCACATTTGCCTCGCCGCACGATGATGTGCTCGTTGCGTTAGCTGTGGTTTCGGTGTTATTCTCCATATTATTGGCATTTGATTGATTGGCATTATGTTGTTGGTGTTGTTGTTGCTGTTGCAGATCAATTTTAATTTCAGTCTTTTGTGTTGTAGAAAATTTCTTATCGATTTCTTTACGATTTAAAGTGTTTGAACTCGTCGTGGACGATGACGAATTCGTTGTGGTGATGATTTTCGCATTTGCATTTGCATTGGGTGATTTCGAGAGAGTGTCCTTTTCCAAGTCTTTTTTAGTTTCTTTGTCTTTTACATTCGCTTCGGTATTATTGGTTTTGGGCTCAACCTTACGTAGATGAGATTTGAAATCGATAATATTCGTTTGATTATCAGGCTTTTGAGTGGGTGTAGGTAACTTTTTTGGTTCTACCTTTTTCAATTGGGCCTTAAAAGTGTTAGTATTAGTGTTAGTGGTAGTGTTGTTACTTGAAGCGTTTTGTTTGGGTAAATTCATACTCTCGGCCAATTCGTTGACCAATAAAGATACGGGATCTACACTAGCATTGCCGTTTTGTATGTTGGCCGAGGTCGAGGAATTTTCTTTGGCTTGTCTATCTTTTATTTCGGCCATTAGCTTTTCCTTCATGGTTAGTTCTTGAGTTTGTAAATTGCCACCATTATTGTTGTCATTGGCTGCCGGGGTACCCAGTGAGCTGCAGGAGTCGGTTGAAGGCTCACGTTTTCGTAGGGAAACACCAAATCTAGAGCTGGCTTCTTCAACACTCGGAGCCGTATTGGATACATCATTACAGCTGGTTTTAGATTTTACGCCCAAGTGCGATGCGTATGCATGGGCAGTGGAAGCGGTTGTTAAATCACATGCTGGCTGCGGCGGTGGTGGAGGCGGCATATTTTCAAATTCCTCTGGTGGTGGTGGCAGATCCAGTGGAGGAGGTGGAAATTCTAGATTTGCCAAAGCGGGTTGCTGATTACGTTTGGGCGAATTATTCGAATTATTGCTGTTGCCACGGAAAGAGGAAAATGTCAACATACTGCTGCCATCGGCAGTAGTACGATGTCTTTGTAATTTATTCAAGCTGGCCGAGGCATTGTTCTGCATGGTCACGCCACCAGAGGAATTACTGCGAATCATTTGCTGAGGCAATGGTGCCGCCAATGGAGGAGTATTAGCATTTTTAGCCATTCGACCATTAAGACCATTTGTTGCTGCTGTGGGAGCTGGTGTCACTACATTATTGGCTGGCGACACGCCATTATTGCTTTCGTTTGTATCTTCCAAACTGTCCAGAAATTGGCCAATCCTTTGAACTTTAGGCAGAGTACCATAACGATTGACCACCCGCTTAACATTCATCACTTCCAAGGCTCCCACTTGTATAGGTTGAGCCACTGGATGTATTTGATTGATGGCCACTGTATTACCGCCATCTGTTCGACCAGCGGCCGAATGTTGAGATCTTTTACTTTGCCGTGTTTCCAAACCACGATTACCCATAACCGGTGTGGGCCTTTTAAAGGAAGAATGTGTTTGAGCTCCTCTGGGGCCTATATTGTTGGCAACATGCATGGAATGTTGCAGTTTAGAATGTTGTGTTGTAATGTTTTGCTCTAGACTATCGCCTGTATGATCGGTATCACCATCACCTGTGGTATTATCATTTTCAGAATCATAGCGTTGATTAAGATTATTGATATCACGAGTAAGACCTTAAAAAAGAAAAAAACAAAATCGATTTAAATTTGCTTTTTTAAGTTCTGTATGGAAAAAGATTCAACAAACACTATTGGGGAGTAACTGGCAGAGAAGAATGAAAGTTATGAAATTGAATTTTAATGTCTTTTGATGAGTTCGAGGCGAAAGTAGTTAGGATAGTTAGAGAGAAAGAAAGCGAACGAGAGTTAAAAATATTTCTTTTTTTGTCCATACCCACAGCATTCCAAAGCGTAGCAAGAACACAAGATAACAATAAAACTATAAAAACTAATAAATAATAAAATAAACAAATAAAGCAAATGTATAATGAAAATAAAGTATTTGAAATAATATAATATAATAAATAATTTAAATAAAAAAAAAAAATACAATGTATTTGGTGCATAAGATGTTTATAGTTTTTCGTGCATCCATAATGAATCATTCAATTTTGTATAACGTATGTATTTATAATTAATCTGATAGCAATTAAAACTATGGTGAAATGTATTCATATTTAATCACAACTTCTTAACGCGGTAAGTTGCCGAGTAATCGATAGAGTAAGCGTGCAACACGCAATCGCAATCGAATGAAAGCAAAATGCCAAGTTAGGCGGGTAACATTCCTTCTTCCCTTATTCTGATTCCTGAAAATAAAACTTTCCTAGATTTATTCCACAGAGAAATTAAACAAAAACATTTAGAGAAATGGTATATTTTGAAAATATATTACTTTTAGTAAATTGGAGGACAATATGAGATGAACAGACAGCTTTCAAAACAAATAGTAACTGCATAGGCCTGGAAAATATTTCGAATCATCAAAACTATGTAAGAAAATGGAGCCTCAACTCAATCATACAAATTATGGGGTAAAACAAGCATGTCCTCTATTATCTCAAATGGATACCATCGTTCTGAATGATGCTATTGTTGAAGGAAAGAGAAATTTTATGGAATATCCCACACAAACTTATGCAGACAATATTTGTCTATTCACCTATAAAATCTTAAATACACAAGCAGAACGAAAAGATCTGCAAAACATGGCTCGTAATTTTCAACTAGAGATAAATATCAAAAAAGCCAAAGGCAATGTTGGCACAGAGAACATTATGCTACTAGGCCAACCAGTCAAATACGTTTGATTATACTTTGTCCGGGTAGTATAATGACAACGAACCATGCTTAGAATATCCAAAGATTTTAGAAATCTACGCCGTTGTGCAGTAGTACAACATGGCTAGTATCAAACGTAATCACACAAAAGCTCTACAAGTGTCATTTACGGGATATGTCCCAACAATTATTATTATCTCAACGACCTACTGACAAAATAATTTCTGCTTGGATGTCATCTCTCTTCCATCTCACCCATCATATTGTAATATGATGTCAGCGCATTCGACAAGACTTTCGGCATTTTAACACAAATATTCAGAATATAATACCAACTGAAGACGGGATGTCGGCGTTGGAAACGGAGCGTACACTGCACCGAACTGCAGTAGAAGCCGCTATAAATAGTCACAGCTATGGCAGAGTTCTAAAGGAACATTCACCTTCAATCTCAGGCAGTGAAAGGCAGATGTTAAGGAAAACAAGATCTGGGTACTCGAACATCCTCAATTGCTATCGTGAAAGGATTATTCCGGGAATCATGAACCGTTGTTTAGCATGTCGTCAAAGCCCACATTATACGACTCACCTCTTCAACTCTCCCGAGTCCTGTAACCAATTCCTTCACCCAATTCATCATACATTTTTGTCTTATCAAAACATCACCTCTAGCGAAACGAATCTAATTTAATTCCTCTTGATTCTTTTGGTAACAGCAGAGCTGTTACAGCGACGACAATAATTATCGTCAGCTAAAACGAGGCTCTGGAAACTAACTAAACAGAATCGCATACTGAAGCGAATTAAATGTAGAAACTGGAGTTGAATCGATCATTCTATCAGAAGGATGTATAATTCTCGGCTAAAGAATATCTGGAGGCACACGATCATCTAAGATATAACTCAGCACGATCTTGCAACAGAACTTGCAAATATAACAACTTCAAAGTGTTTAAAATGCTTTGCATATTTCACATGCTAAATAAATTTGAAGTTTATCTACAACACAATCAGGCGGCATTAAGTCTTTAGAATAAGTAGGATTTAATTAGCAAAAGTTCCTAATTACGATACCAAATAGAGATGTCCACAGAGGACGTAGTTTGTAGGCAACAACCATATCGTCTTAGGAACTGTTACAGCAGACAAATCAACTACAACAACAACTGCGTTCCCACGACAATCGGATCTACGTTCCGGAACGACCCGAATACATTTCGGTCAAGGATTGTCGGCCATTGGAAGCTGTATCTATCTGACATATGTTTCCAAGATGAGCAAACTTTCTGGGTGACACTACGGTTATTCATTGGCGGAACAACTCGAAATATTTGGTCATACCTCAACAAGTTCCACAGTTTGTTTTGCTTGGTCACACTGTAGCTTTTCTCTGAAGACTTTCAATTGATTTTGTAGTCCTTTAGAAAAATTTATATTGGTTTCTTGCATTACGTTCAGAGGGAATAGTCGCCTTCTATTCAACAACATAACTGAGAAATCTTATTTAATAAAACTGAATGACAAACAGATGGGAAATATGCATTGGGGTTGCTCTGTGGCCCTTAAATGAAAGGACATGTAATGCCAGCAAAAAGAAAAAACTCCATTGAGTTTCAATGAGTGTAAGTGTTATCGAGAAGTGGTGTCATGTTTACCCATATTTTGGCTTTTCAATGACTACCAATTAAATTCAGATAAATTAAAAAATAAAAGAAAATAATTTAAAGTAAAAACGTTAATGAAAATTTAAGAAAAATTAATAAAGAAATCTTAAGTCTATTAATTAATTAATTAAAACTAAACAAGCCAATTAAAAGAAGAACAAAAAAAAGCTTACAATACAATACCAAACAAAGTAACACAACATTAATAACTAAATATTGTAAATATTGTATAAGAGAATAAGAAATAAAATTCAAAATGATTTGATAATTAAAAAAAAAGAGAATAATTAGACAAAACAGTTAAAAAAATTACTTTCAAAGAAATTTAAGAAATTAAAGATAAAAAGAAAAATACATTTAATCTTACTGCGCTTCGGACAAATACCTCGAAATAACATATCAACTAGAAAACTACTGCAAGATGTGGATTTCTTAATAGCATAACCACCGCTTGTGGGTGGAATGGAATTAATACTCGCAGTATTTGTGTGGCGATACATTTTTGTAGGTGTAGGTGTAGTAGTAGTAGTAGTAGTAGTAGGTGTAATAGAGGAAGAAGAATAATTTTGTCTATCACTATACTTTAATAACTTTTGTGTATAAGCAGCACTATTGCCACTACCATTGGAAATGGTATTAGCAGTAGTAGTAGTAGCAGCTGTAGTGGTAATAGTGGTAGAATAGGTTGAATGTAGTAGGGGTTTACAGTTTCTACTTAGGGTAAATGATTTGTAAACAATTTTACCATTTGTATGCATTTCATCAATCAACTGACGATTAGCAGCCGAACATTCTTCATCTTTATAGGTGCTATCGCGGCTGGAAGATAGTAGGCTAAAACAAAACAAAAAAAAACAACACAAAATAATCAAAATGATTAATTATTTTTGATGAAATGAAGAAAAGAAAAGCCATAAAATATATGTACATACCTGGTTCGTTTGGGTGGTGCTGGTGCTTGTTTGCCTTGTTTATTTGTGGTGCGGCGCATTTGTACATTGCCCTTGCCTTGACTGGAGAATGTCAAGAGTTTCGTTGAGGTTGAACCAGTTTCTAAAATCATAAATTAAAAACAACAATGGCGATCAATTTTAGTTTTTATCTATGGACACTTATACTTAATATCGTTTTAGCGGTATTATGCTGTGTTATGAAACTACGAAAAAAAAAAAAAATTACCTGACATGGGTGTACTGGCTTGCTGATCGTGATGACCACCTGGCGTTAGAACACCACCGCTATTAACGCCGCCGGCGCCAACACCACCACTGCCGCCGCCGCCGCCACTATTTCCCAGCGATGATGCCTGCGTATTGCCCTGCATAATACCCTTTTTGGCCATTTGAGGTGTTAGACTTTGGCCAATATTTGTCGTTGTTGCTGCAGACGCTGTTGTTGTGGCATTCAATTGTTTTTCGACCGCTTCGGTTATAGATGATTCCTGCAGATCGAAGAAATTAAGATGTGCTTGTCCATTACTATATCTACTATTATTATTATTGGTTTTATCTAAACAACAACAATTGTTTTTATCTAGTTTTTTAGTAATTTGTCTACTACATAGTGTTATAGCATTGTTGTTATAGCCATGATTTTGTTCATTTGCCCACTCACATGGATCAAGTCTAAATCAAAGCTCAATGCCATCGTCCTCATATTCATCGTCACCATCGATATTGTGATCGTCGTCATCGATGATTTTATTCGTATAACCAACACCAACACGACCACCACCAATTAAACAACCACTTTCCCATATTTCACCCACCTGAAACATATGCTCCAAAGCATGATGTATGCTTTTAAACGTCGGCCTATCCATCGAATTCCATTGCCAACACTGACGCATTAAATCATATACTTCCGGTGGACAGCCCGGTGGCCTTTCCATTCGATAGCCTTTTTCCAATTTATGAAATACATCCGTTAGGTCTATACCTGGATAAGGGGACATGCCATATGTGGCAATTTCCCATAGCAGTACACCAAACGCCCATACATCTGATTTTGTGCTGAACTTATTGTAGGCCAATCCCTCGGGGGCGGTCCATTTGATGGGAAACTTGGCGCCCGCATGTGCCGTATAGGTGTCATCACGCATCAGCCGAGCCAAACCGAAATCGGCTACCTTAACCAGTTTATTATCGCCCACCAAACAATTACGGGCAGCCAAGTCACGATGTATATAATTGCGTGATTCCAAATAACTCATGCCCGACGCAATCTGTGTTGCCATATAGAGTAGAGCAACAGCGTCGAGCGTCTCACGACCAGCCGAACGTAGGAAGTCCAATAAATTGCCATGTGACATAAATTCGGTGATGATATAAAATGGTGGTTCTCGTGTGCAGACACCTGTCGATGAGCAGAAAGGGTAAAGGAAAATTAATGAAAAATTTAATTCTTATTTTATTAGAGTCTATAATAAATAAATGTATGTACATATATAATTAGAATTACAACATTTAGGTATAACATGCTCTTAAAGAAACTCTCGTCCGTATTAACAAAGTGTTGGAACAATCGTTTTGCACAAGAATTTTTCACCAATAAATTTACTCGCTAGTTTGGACAACAATCAGAATACACAAGCTAACGATATTTGTAGCCTGACGTTGTCCTATGTGCCTAATAGAATATAATTTCTCCCCTATTCGTGAAAGTTAGAAGCTTTTGGGCGACTCCGTTCTTTAAGATTTAAACTGTAGCGCAGTCAAATTTCCAAATTAATTAGGTTTGACAGCTAGTAGCAGACGATTTCTCGACATTTTCATCAGATTTCCTCTTTAAGGAGGGGTACTGTACTTGTCTTAATTGACAAGTACACGTCCTCTAACCTAACCTAACCTTGATCAGATACATTTCACATGTAATCTTCTGTTACAATTGCTTGAAGCTGGAGATGATTTTTAAATCAAAAATGGTTCAGGAAATATAGGGAAGTCTTTTTTAGGGGAGTTATAAAAAGATTTTCCGACCATATTCGGGAATAGAAGTAATCAGTTAGCTATGAAGAGCTTGGAAGGACGGCATATGCCGTTGTGTATATCACCTTGACTGATTGTTTTCCAAATGAAATAGTGGGCCATTGACTATTGCCTAAAAAGAAGTAGATACAGGTACTGACGGTAATCTAACCGCAAATGGCTTACCTAAAGCGGGCATCAGATTGCCGATTTCGACTTTTAATTCGCTGTTTAAGCCAGTTATCTATGAAACCTACATGTGCAATGACACAGCGGCCTTGGCCTCTAGGAAATCTCAAAATATCTTCTGCACTGATTATTATTTAGAGTAGTTATCGAAGAATGGTGGTCAAACTGATTATTACACAGCGTTTAGTTAGGGCTCAAGAAAAAAATGAATTTAACGCGCAAGGACTTTCATAAAAGCTAAAATAATTATTTGAGGAAGAGACTATTGCTAGAACTAGAGAGAAGTTGCTGAGAACAAACTTTGTGGATCGGCTGACTGTGACCATTAATGATGGAAAGCTTTATAGGTTTGTTAGAATTTCTAGTGGGCATGAGTAACAAAACTCCAATCACTTTTGCCTTAGTCAGCCTCTTCTATTGGTTTCTGAGGACTTAAGTTTGATTTGAGCCTGAGGTAACATTATTGTTAAGCCTAGTAATTGAGTATTAGTTTCTTCTTGTAAGACTATTGCAATCACAGGCTTTTGTAACTCCCTATTTCAATCTCAATTCCAAAGAAAGTACAATCGATTCATGCGATTGCAAGTTGAATTTTAAGCTTCCAATCATTTACTGCCTGGAATACCTGGTATTTAAATTACTTTTAAAGTTTTTCGCAATTAATTTTTAAACTTAAAGGTCAGTTTTATTTGTTGTAAAGTTTTCTTTCTTTTGAATTTTCTTGCCTTTTTACAATTTTTAACACTAATTAGGAAATATTTTTAATGAAATCTTTATAATTCTTATACTAGAGCGTGAAACCCTTTTGAAATTCATGTTTAAATTTACAAAAGAGACACAACTAAAATTCTGCTTTGGTAACAGAGAAAAAAAAAAGAATATGAAAGAAAAGAAAATTAAAAAACCTAATTATACACAGAAGAACTTCAGAGTCAGGCGAAGGCAAAGACAAACTCTTTAATTATGCATAAAGTGAGCAACATGCTGTTGCTAAGCATTGCTACTTACATACTCCTGCCAAGTTATACTCGTATACTTGGCTTGGTTTCACTAATACACTTTACAACATTAAACTAATTTGCACACGCTGTAGTAAATTGAAAGGAAAAATATGAGAATAATAAAAAAAGAAACTCTAACCACTGTCCCTTGGCTACAATAACTGGTAATTTATTAAAGCTTATCAGCCAGAGTAAGTCATGGCACAATATGTCTTTGGTAGACGAAGAGATAGAAAAAAAAAAATAAAAACTTGGTTTAACTTACCAATTAATTGCACTAAATTGGGATGTTTCATTTCTTTCATAATGGCGGCCTCCTCAAGGAAATCCTTAAGGGCCATGGTATCCTCTTTAAGGGTCTTAACGGCTACCGTATTGCCATAACGTTTCCATATGGCCTCGTACACTTCACCATATTGGCCGCCGCCCAATTTATGTTTCATTACAATATCAGTGCGGCAAATTTCCCATTCATCGGGTTCTGGACTTAGAGGAAATACTGTTGGTTTATTTTGCTTTGGTGCTGGATACAAGAGAGGCGTAATCAGTCCATGGCCCTCATGTGGCACACTGTGATGGTGCACCAATTCGGCGAGAGTATTAAATTTGGCTTCAGCTGTAACGAAAACTTTGCCATCAGGATCTTCAGATATTCGATAGTGATAGACACGGCCCTCGTATCTATAAAAAAAAGAAAAGAAACAAGAGAGGACTATTCAAATAGCTTTTCTTTAATTGTTTATATGGAGCGACTAACCTTAAACTTATGCTTCTTTGACCCGGTGAACTTTCACTTTCTCTCACCAGGAAACTGCCATTAATGCCCGAACTTAAAAGATATTCAGCGGCATTACGCGATATGGGTCCATGATACCAGGAATGTTTCTCCAAGGAATTTAAGGGCGTGACATAATTTGAAGGCACCCAGCCAACATTACCCGAATCCGAATGGGCTTCACACCATTCACCTGATTTGTTGTACGATAAAATGCGTACTTGTTCACCTTTCTTGAGGCTCAATTGATTTTCGCCCCCAGCTTGAAAATCGTATAAAGCTACAAATAGCTGGGGGTCATCTTCTTCGGGCCCAGGTGCCAGTAGATTTTCTTTGGAAGTCCATCTGTGTGCTGACTCAAAGCCCGACGTAGTCGAACTATGACCCTGACTGTGTGATTGTGTGGTATGCAATGAAATGCCATCTGGATTTTGTCCCAATAGATCGGAGGTATCCGGCACACCACCCAGTAATTGGCTACCAGCTGGTATATGTGGCAGGGGTCGCGACTGTAAGAGGGCTTCTGGAACAAGAGAAATAAAGCAAAAGAGTACATTAATTTAAAATTTAACATTTGAAACAATAATAATCTAATCTATTAAACGATTGTATATAAATGACCCATTGTGCGGAAGTTGGTGTAACACAAGGTTTCACTGGTTAAAACTTTATCAATTATTTAGTTTGGCTGGTAAAATTTTGTATTTTGGTGTATGGAGATACATAAAAATATGTGCAGTTTAAATATTCTTAAAATGTACAACAGCAGCAGCTAAAATATGTTGCCATAACTTTTCAGACAACAGCAGCATTCCCATTGATATTTGAATTTTGCATTTTAAAGTTCAGATCATTGATTTGCTTTAAAATGAAGAGAAGTTAAATACTTAACTTAAAAAAATTAAGCTGAAGGGGCTAAAAGAAACATGAAAAGGTGATACGAAAAAAAAACTATTCCTTGGACCCCTTCAAACTAGAGAATTTTGACACTGAATCTGCTTTGGCTTCAATCCCTTTGCCTCTCATGACATATTACGTGTGAGTAAAGAAAAAACAAAAAAATATGGGTATTTATCTGAGTCAGATATCACTTTAAAGATCTTGATCGTGTAGTTTGAATTGATCTCCGGCTACAATTGGTTAGGCCGCAGAAAGACACAATCAAGTTGAATTTATGGTTGATTGGTTGTACGATTAGACCGTCAAGCCCTCTTGCATCCACAAAATTCGATTGAACTGTTGAAGTCAACTGTTGCGTGCTATTTTGGCTTGATCCGAAACTACTAAAGCCAACCTAATGGACTTACAAATCCTATGTTTTTTCCGGTTTAATGTATTCTTTAATGTTTGAAAGAATGATGAAGTTAGAAATCTTAGACTCCTCCTAGTTAAAGCTGGGCACTGGCACAGCAGATAAGTAATCGATTTCTCAATGTAGTCTCCTCTACATTTCATACAGGGTGATAATTGTTGCTTATGTTAATATACTTTGGTTTTTGTAAACAGCATTTAGCGGCCAGTGTATACTGCCACAGCTTGGGACCTGCATTCTCCTGCAGTTTCCTTACGAAAAAGTTTGTCGATTTTGTCGTTCTTATTGATATTACAGTGCCCTAAAACATAACATGATTAATACATACATAATTGGTCATTACAACCCTTCAGTCAGGATTACGACCTAGTTTCTCACACCACTTATGTTGTGTGTGTTAATTTTATACATGAGTGGCGGGACCTACAGTTTAACGTCGACTCCGAACGACAGAATTTTGAGAAACTTTTTCATGGCAGTTTATTTACTCTCAAGAGTTTTTGCCAGAAATCTGCTGAGAGGAAGTCGCCGAAAAAATACTTTTTTGTATTTTTATTTTGATGTCTGGCCTGGGGCTCGAACCCTGGCTTTTCGTCTAATAAGCCAACACACTACCTACTAGACCACGGCGACTTCAAACATGGTTAATACAACCTCTTAATTCTAGGTCCATCAATTTCTCCTTGCATAGTATGTATGTATAGCTTCGAGAATGTTCAGTGTTTGGCAAAAAAAACCTAATGTTCAACAGCAGATCCTATATCCCTCTCTTATATAAGTGAAATCTCACGGTTATGGGTTCATATTCTGCCGCAGGCAATATCACTCTCAATAACGACAACAAGAGGTTTCTAATGGCATCTTTATTTTATTGAGCCATGAACTTAAAATGTGGTAATTACAACAGAACTCACCGTAGTCTGGTAAGTAGAGTGTTTGCTTATTAGATGAGAACCCATGGTTTAAACCCCTAACAAAAGAAGACATGAAAAATTATTTCTTTTAGCGACTTCCACTCAACAATCTTCTGAGAAGCTTCATAAATCTGTCGTTCGGAGAGGACCTTAAACTGTAGGTCCCGTTGATCATTACAACCCTTTAGTCAAGATACGACCCAGCGTCTCACACCACTTATGTTGTGTGTGTATATGAGAGGAGTGACCTACAGTTTAAAGTCGATTCCGAACGATCGATTTTTGAGAAAGTTTTCATGACAATTTTATTTTCCGCCAGAATTTTTACCAGAAATCTGCTGAGGAAGTCGCCGAAGAAATATTTTTTTCATATTTCGTGTTTTGTTGGAGATGTCCGAACTGGGGTTTGATAAGTCAACACACTACCTACTAGACTACGACGACTTCAACCCCGTTACTCAAGGATAAAATTAACACACACAGCATGGATGGTGAGAAAAGTTGGGTTGTAATTCTGACTAAAAAGTTGTGTGATTAATGAGTAGGAGGGAATTGAGAGCTATTATAGCAGTCTTATCGCGAAATGTTTATGTGAAGAAGCAGAAGAAATAGTTGATAATATATTATGGCGTATAGATACGTAGGCAGATATGGTTAGGTAGTCAATTTGTTGAGGATATGGTATGTCTGAAGGGTATTAAGTTTGACGATCTAATAGGTTTTGTAAACGGAACGGACCGGTTAGGGGGTTATATAGTATTTATTGATAGGAGACAACTCTCTTTTTTCCTTTTCTTTACTTTTTCCCTTCTTCCCTCTGTCAAAACTTAGGTTCTAATTTTATTCTATTTTCATCCTACTTTTTTTGGCCTTTCTTCTCTCTTGTTAATTTCGAAAGCGCTTTCCACAATAGTTAAACTAGATCTCCGAGTGACTACGTGGTGCTGACAATTCAATGGCGTGCTTCCCTTCCCAATCTCTCTTAACCTAACCATCTAAATAAACTACAGAAGCCACTTAATAACATGACAGAGGATAAGATCAATAACGAAAATATCGGAAAATGGTTGAGCAATGTTATCTATATATATTCAAAGGGCAAAGTTTCTCACTACAGCATCCACGATAAAAGTCTTAATTCATTCTCAGAAATGGCGTTGTTTCCTGATAAAGACAAATGGCAATCCTATCGTCCTAGCACTTGTTATATTACCACAGTTAACTGCTTAACTAGAAAACTTTCTTTATAAAGCAACACAAACAAGCAGATGCTCTGTGACGGCTCTGAATTTCTTAAAGAAATAGTAATAAGTATCCATAGATAATGCTTAAATAATAATAATGACGAAGATAACCTTATAAAATGTCATGTTAAGATTAAAACTATGATTTAAAGACTTTGTTTAAATTTTATTTCTAAAAAAAAAATACATAAATTGTATTTTAATTTTTCTTATGTAATCTCATAAAAATCCATACATAAATATTGACTTACATACATACATATGTACACATGTATGCATATAAACATACATGCATTTCATTACTTCTCCAAAAACCGTATAACATTTCAAGTTACACATCATGTAACGGATAGGCTGGCTCTGTTTTTATTGAGATTGATGATATTCAATTTCCCCAACATGGGAAATGCAAAATAATACACCGAATACATGGGAAATACAAGAATCAGACACCCACCCCCTACTTTAATGTGTGTCGCATAACAAATCAAGCAAAACAGTCGAACAATATCTCTTGTTCTTGTACATACGCCGCCTTCCATCTGCAACCAATAAGTCAAGAAAAGAAGATGACGACAATATTGCTGCTGCTTCTTTCTTTTCTTCTCTTAAATATCGATATCATCGTCCGCCGTTTGGAAGAAAAAGAAAAAAAATAATTTTTTATTGGTTTCTCACCAATTGATAAAATTACAAAATTGTACTCCATTTGTAGTATTCATAAGATGAAGTGAAATTTTTCAAACAAAACGTTTTAAATTCATAATTTAAAGTGAATACCCTTAATATTGAATTATATTTTTTACTCTTCTCATATGGTAATATCATAAGTATATAATATAATATGTAACATGAAATTGTTATCGATACGAGCTCAATGACAAATTTGATATCAACAAGGGTTTCGTATAATCAGCATATTTAAAGGCAGCGTTGTTGCCATTGTGGTTTTTTTTTCATTATATTGGGAATTTGAAAAAGTTAATTTAGGAAAATTAAATTTAATAGAAAAACTAATTCAGGCAATATTTATGAATGCTGCGTAACCACTGCAGTGATTTTCCGGTGGAGATAATGGTCAAATTTTAAGCGCCTCAACGTTTAGAGTGGGTGGTAGGATTTACTCGGAAAATCTTTTAATTTATTAGGCCATTCAGCTTCCGATCAAGTCTCAAACGAATTTCACCTCGAATTTCATTCTTGTCCATAGATGCCTGAGATTTATCACGGAAATTCCCGATAATTCAAAGCTAATTATTGTATAGGTTTCAGGTTATAGGAAAATCGTTACGAATTGGTTCAAAGCTTACAAACTCCGACACCGCTCAAAGCTTACATTCGCGGGCTCGTTAAGAGCAGGAAGATATTTGCAATATTGCTAGTATCTGCTGAATATATAGACAAGAGGGCGACTTATTATCTTCTTTCCTTAAATCGCATGGACATCTATTGCGGTTTTCACAGGCCACTGTCATATTGGAAGCCAAGACGTTAAACTTAGCATTTCTTTAAATAACTTCTGCAGGAGCCATGGGTTTGCCATGAAGGGCCGGGAGTTCTTCACTTGACATTATTCATTATCTTTGACTAAACTCTACAAATTGTAGTATCTCGGTTTTCTACGGTATCTTTGATCTCCGCGTTGAATATTAAACGTGGTATAACAATAACCCTAAATATTGGGATCTTACTATTGCCACTCAACTAAACTAATACTTATGAATTATTATTATTATGCAAATTAGCCTGGCTAGCATTCTAATGCTTATGTTGACCACATTGACATTGCACTGTCTAGTATGTGTCTGCACTCAATATTTCCCTGAAGAGACTGTTTACAAGAAAGTGCAAAGTAACGTAAATTTATATTGCCTAGGATAAAGGGCTCTGCATATGTACATACATACATAATTGGTCATTACAACCCTTTAGTCAAGATTACGACCTAGTTTCTCACACCACTTAAGTTGTGTGCGTTAATTTTTATACATGAATGGCGGGACGTACAGTTTAAAGTCGACACCGAACGACAAATTTTTGAGAAACTTTCATAGCAATTTTATTTACTCTCAGAGTTTATGCCAGAAATCTGCTGAAGAAATATTTTTTCATATTTCGTTCAGTTGGAGATGCCTGACCTGGGGTTTGAATCGAGGCCTCACGTCTAATAAACCAACACACTACGGCGACTTCATGTTTCTGCATATGTTTCAGTCTTAAATAACTGGATTATATCCCTTAATTAAACCCTTAATTAAAATGGAACTAAAGTTTGATTGAAAGGGCTCGTGAAGCAGCTTAAGTCACCTTCTACTGTAGTAGTTATACTATAGTAGGTATCTATTTAACGATTATCGCACCTAATCTACTTTTTGGTGTCTGTTATTAACTGCTCCAAATACAAATTGCAATGCTATACAGATTACAGAAACCTTTTCAGTGATGTTTATTTGATTTCCATCTAGATTCTGGCCAGACCACATGCCGAACTTGTTGTTGCAACGCATCGGTACATTATTGCCTCCAAGCACTTCATTATTCTGTCTGAGCATCTCCCTACGCTACTAAGGAGACCGACTTTACCTGATCTGAACCTTGTTTTACACTAAAATTCCAATCAGAGAGACCTCGTCGTCTTATAAAGCCTTCTCCGGGCATTCGATGGATCTTAGTAGGGACAGTTTTAAATTTGAAAAAGAGATAGACTATGGTATTTTCTACGAGCGACTATTTCTTCGCTCCCATTCTACAGTAGAGTTGTTCAGGCTGAAATAATGGTTATTAATCACTCTGCGCAATTGATGTTGAGTAGAGGATCTCCTACCACTAAAATGTCTATCATCTTCAACAGCAAAATCCTCTGACAAATCTCCTTACAGAAACATATTTAAATAAAAAATGTTCGAGTGGCCTCTGGTAGTAGTTTCTCGAGTTCCAGGTAGCAGATACAATCAGGGTAATTGCGTAGCTGATGAATTTGCTAGGGAAGGCTCATGCTTACCAACTACCAATCTACAAACGAACATAGGTCTAATCCTTATCTCTGTTAAACTGTTCAAAGGGGGAATAGGTATTTGTTAGACGGGTGGAAATCTATTTAAAACAAAAATAATTTTGTTATCACATCGCAGGCAATATATTTATCGCATTTGATTGCTCTAAGTGTTTTTATGTTAAAAAAATTTTTTGATCGGCAGGATTTCCATACTTGGAGAACAAGCTTCAATGCTGATTAAGAAAAATACCCTTAAAGGATTGTTATTACCTGTTTATATAGATTGTTTTAATAAATTTTAAATCAAAGTATTTGATTTTTCTTTGGGATTTTAATATTTTTAATTTTATTTTCAAATATTCCCCATAATTCATGATAAAGCGATTCAATACATCAATCTGGCAGACTTATCTCATCAACAGTATACATTACAAGCCACCAATAAATTAGACTCTTCACACACAACTGCACACTCACGCATAACTGCTTCATTTGCATTTCATTTATTGTTATTATTTTATTATTGTTGTTTTTTTTTCTTTTTATTTTACATTTTAATGTGTACCAATTGACAAAAAAAAGAAGAAAAAAATTGAAAGAAAGTACAACTCTTTTATTGCATCTTCTCTCTGTGTGTGATTAAAATATTTCTTCAGTTTGTGTTTACACAGAGGCTTTAATGAGACCCAATAAACAAAAACAAAGCAGAATGAAAGAAAAAAATACACCCTCCCACTCATCATCCACATGCACATTGCACGCATAAATAAACATTCATTTTTGGACATGTTTAAACACAATTGATTGCAGTTGCTGGGAATGTTATTATGGCAGAGGCTGCTGATGTTTTCATTATTATGGAAATATCTCTCTCCTCTTCTGTTTTTTGAGTGTATGGCTAACGGCATTATCATTTTTATTGCCATTATGAGTACATATTCAAATTTATATCTCTATACACTACACTCTCATCATTTGATAAAATGAAAACGGAAGTTCTGTATCAATTTGATTATTTTTATTTTTTATTTTAAAGAGAAAATATCTCTTTTGTTTTATCAGTAAAAGAAAAAAACACAATCAGCATTCATTAATGTACTCCGTCATATGAACAGTGAAAATGAGAGTATTGGAGAGACAGAGAGGAACAACAAAAAGAAAAATTAACAACTAGAGATGGTATTTTCTGGATAAAAATCTATCAATGCATTTTTATAAATGTACTTACATACGTATGCACAAAAAATTGCGTAAATTGAAGAAATGAAAGGTGTGATTAATATTTAAAAGTTTTTCGACGCAATGGCTACACCATCACAGCACAATACCTTTCAATTATCAGTAATAATTCGAATATTGAAAGAAAAATCCATTTCCAAACGTTGTTAACGATTTTTTTGAGTCACAAATTTTTCTATTTTATCAAGTTTTAGGAATTGGCATAAATATGCATCAGACTTCAATAATTTGTGTCCGGGAAAAGTTTTTCCAATTTAATTTGGATATGAATATGAAAAGACTGATGAGTATAGTGTAGTTACACAAACTCTTGATAGTGAAAAAGATTTCAATCCTGCATCATACAATCTAAGAATATCCTGAGAATTGTAGCCGGCCTTCTCTACCATGTGATATGACTAAGACTAGCTCATTACTAACGTTTAATCGTTTTCCCCAAAGTATGTATTTTCACATGAAAAGTTCTATATAGTACGTTACAAAAGAAAAAAAAAAGAAAAAAATGGCTGTAGGGTATATTTTAAGCCAACAAGTAAAAAAAGAATGAAATATTAAATGTTAAAAAAATTAAAAACGTTTTTATCTGTAATAAAAAATCAAACTTCTTGTAAACATAACCTAAAACATTTAACTTAGCGGCCACATTTCCTTACAATTTGCAAAAATTATTGTCACGTTTTCTAATACATTTTCCAAAGCGTACACAACGTGGACTACAAAAACGTTGTATGTACCATGCATACACACGTAGGTAAGCAATGACCTTGATATATCCTTCTCTCATATGCTACTAATACTAATAAGAGATACCCTGGAGATAAATACTTGGCATCGAACACAAAAAAATAAAATTGAAAGAAAAACACAAAATAAATAAACGACAAGGGAAAATAAAGACTTGGCAAATATTGTAATAAAAAGGAGGAGAACCACAATAATTTTACTTAAATTTCTAATGAATAATAAATTTAGTAATCCCCTCTCTCTCTCTCTCTGTCCTCTAACAGACAAGAAGACACGTTAAAATACGACTACAACAACAATATTTATTATTATTATTATTATTATTTAAGTCGTTTAGTCAACCGTACATAAAAATGATTAAATTGAGAGAGAGCAAGTACACGAAGCATAAATACAATATAGAGATGACAAAGAGAAAAAAAATAAAAAAAACAGCAACAAGAAATTGCTTAATAAAAATAATTTCTTCTTGGAATGTGATCATGAAAAACCAGTACAATTTCTGTTAATACATGAATGAATATAAAAACAATAACAACAACAGCATGTAGTATAACAATAGTAACAAGAAAAAGAAAATAAAGGAAAAAGGAAAGAAAACAAAATAAAAACTTACAATGAACTCTTACGATTAAAAAAAAATAAAATAGAATGAAAAAAGAGAACATGCAACAAATCAACTGTAATGAAATCAAGGGAAGAGAGAAATTAGTGCTCTTGATTATTCGATAACAACGTTTGATTGAATTATTCGAATAGTTAACGAGACGCTGTTAAGTGCAGAGTTAGATAAGAGGGAAAATAAAGGGTTATCCTTTTTTCGAAATCAAATATAAAATGTATCTTTTCCTTTTGAGTTTAGAAATTGAAATAACTCAAAAAAATTTATTGGAATAGTATTTTTATTAACACTTTGAAATTTTTAGCAGTAAGTGTAAGTTCGAAATTTTTTAAACATTTCCTAAGGTATTTATGACAATAAAAAATAAAAACTTTTTCGAAATTATTAATATTTCTTTTGTTTTCTAATTTCGAAATTAGAAAAAAACAAAGAAAATAAATAATTTGTATTTATTTCAATAATATTTTTGTATTTCATTGAAAATTTATAAGTTTTTGGGAATGTTCGAAAATTCGAACATAAGTTCGAAAATTTTTTAAACATCCCCAAATATTTCCTAAGACATTTATAACAATCAAAACTAAAACTTTCTTTAAAATGATTCGTAGATCTTTTGTTTTTAATTTCGAAATTGAAAAAATTAAAGAATATCAAGATTTTGATAATAAAAATTGTTAAAAAAATGATTTAAAAACATTTTCCGTTAATATTCGTTATAAAAAATTAAGCCCGGTACACAAAGTATCATTAGAATGCAAGAGGATGAAAAAAAAACGTCATACTTTTCATAAATAGTGCTGTAATAAGCTGGAATAAAACAACAAGTAGAACAACAAAGGAACAATAAACTTGTGTTCATAAGAAGCACTTGAATACATATGTAACAGAATAAATAAAATTGTTGTTGCAGACAACATCAGCCACACACAACAGATTGTCTATGAAAATAAAGAAATATTCTTCGGAATGAGAAAAGAAACAAAAAAAAAAGTGGAAATAATAGTTTCAAGGTAATTTACTAAAGAAAATGGAAAGAATAAGAAAATTTGCAATAAAAAACAAAAAAAATGCAACTTCAAGGTGAAATCGGGCGTAACTTGTTGTAGCAACTACAGCAGCCGCGGCGGCAAGTCATATTTGCTGTAAGAAGTTGCCAGTAAGAAGTTACAAAACAACAGCAACAATTACTAGGCTCGGGCTGCTCTATACACGGGAAGCATTTAAAAAGAAAGTCAAGAAAATTCTTTCCTTATTATGATTCTGTTGTTGGTGTTGTTTTTTTTCTTCTTTTTTTCAATTTATTTGTGACTTTTGTTGTTGTTAAACAAACTTGTTTTGTTTTTAATTTTTAATTCTTTCTGTTGTTTTTCAAATGAAAGAATTTCAAGTCACTCACTGGCTTTGGCTTGTTTGTGCCACAAACACCGGTTAAATTTTCTTGCCCTTTTTAAGATTCTTTTCTGTTTTATTTTTTTTCAGAATATTTTATTCTTCTTCTGTCTGTTTCTGCTTTGGAATGTTGTCAATTTATGTGGGTTTTCCTGTTTCATTTTCTTTTTTTCTTCTTCTTCTAATTTTGTTTCGAAGTACTTTATAAAATATTTTTTTTGTTAGAAAGAATTCTAGCGATAATAAATAATCGGAAGAAAAGTTTTTGTAAGTTGAACTAAAAAGAGTGAATACTACTTTAGTTTGAAATGCATTGAACAAATGTTCAAAATTTACTGCCAAAAAAACGACCGCTACAGACTGCTGATAACAACTTCAAGTTTCCGGAGACTAGAAAACTAGCAGCGGGATGGTTGACTCACATTTTGGATCAGATCTGGCTCTGGGTGATCAATCATTAAAAGAAGTTGATGTAATCAAGGCAAATGTCCTTGCGTGGTCCTTGGCATTCGTTACCAAACAGTTATCAACCATTTGAAAAAAGCTGGATGTACAAAGAAGCTAGTTGTTTGGGCGTCACATGATTTAAAAGCGAGAAGTAAGAAGCCACTTAGACTCCCAATGTCCATTCTCAACCGATCAGTGGTAGAATCAAAAGAATTTTAAATTTTTCCAAAACAACGTTGGGCAATTCCTCCTGTTCTTCGCCTCTACAGCTCCTGCAGAAGTCATTTTCCATATTTCCAAAACCAATGCGTTTCGTATGAGTGACATACATACATAATTGGTCATTACAACCCTTCAGTCAGGATTACGACCTAGTTTCTCATGAGTGCCCACATTGCAATACCCAGTATTAACTCCAACTGCCATGCTGGACGTAGTTTAAGCAGACCTCAATTCATCCGTGCACCCTCAATCCATCCTTGGCCAAATTTGCTGCGCCATCAGTATCTGAAGCTGCCTCATGTAGAGAACTCCGAAGAGTGCTCAATGGTTGGCGAGTTTATTCGCTCTGTAGTTTCCTGGGTTGACTATATGTCCCCGTACCCATATGATAGATACATAGAGACAGACGCAAACAGTAGACTTAACAGTGCTAACAATATCCTCAACTGTTGCGGTACTGTTGGCAACTACATCGACTTAAAGAATCAATCAACAAATAAAAGGAATCAAAATGGCAGTGTTGGGGTGGTTAAAGCGTTGAATCCCAGCATTTCTTCGTGTATTCGCCGTAGTCTAGTAGGTAGTGTGTTGGCTTATTAGACGTGAGGCCACGGTTCAAACCCCAGGTCAGGTCAGACATCTCCAACTAAACGAAATATGACAAAATATTTCTTTGGCGACTTTCTCTCAGCAGATTTCTGGTAAAAACTCGGAGAGTAAATAAAATTGCCATGAACAGTTTGTCAAAAATCTGGTGTTCGGAGTCGACTTTTAACTGTAGGTCCCGCCACTCATGTATAAAAATTGAGGCACACAATATAAGTGGTGTGAGAAACTCGGTCGTAATCCTGACTAAAGGGTTGTAGTGACCAATTACGTAAGAGGTTACAACGGCCTGTCTATAATGCATCCAGAAAGCTCTTTGACACCCAAGAGCGGAAATATCGACAATAAACATCAAGGTAAGACCAGATAGTAGAATTCAATGAACGAACGTTGTTATTTGTAGGCAATGACAGATAACAATCCATCTACCTAGGAACTGTGACAGTAGACCAGTCAGCTGTTTAACTGAGTTACATAAATTAATGTATTGTTAAAGTTGATACAACAGGTCGTCTGTGATAGACCTTTGAACAATTGGCAGCAGTTAAAGGCTGTCACAACATATCCGTGTTACCTCTTTTGTAAACAATTAAAAAAAAGCGTTCACGTTACACGTTTAATGATTGCAATTTAATTAAATTTTTCTACTATTAACGTATACTTTATAAAGTTTACCACGGTAATGACTATCATAGATTAAATTTAAAAGAAAATAAAAACAAGAAGAAGAAAAAGAATAAATAAAATTATTTGCTAAAGAAAAATCTCAAGTAAATAAAAAGCAAGACATTTCCTCTATTATAAATCACAACAAGTCTTGAAAGATTTTTCTCACACGAGATAAAAAAAAAACCAACAAAAAATCAAGAGAGAGAGAGAGAGAGAGAGAATGTAACAAATTCATTTAGAAAATCGTTCATAATTTTTGTTATTGTTCATATACACACGCACATGAACACACTAAATTTTCACCATCATCACACATTATAAACAGAGATTCGTTAAAAAAAAATACGTTGCTTGATGTTGTTGTTCTTTTACATTTTTTTTTATATGAGAACGGATATGACCATCATTGATCTTATAAACTGCCCTGCTTTGCACATTATTTTGCGTGAAAGACTCAATTTAATGTCTAAGTTAGCAAGCGGTGGGGAGAGAGTGTGTTTAGTTTTCCTTGTCGTAAATATAAAAGATTTCATTGTATTTTATAATTTTGCATTATACTCCTCCTCCTTCACCTTCTCGTATTCCTAAACAAACAAACAAATCTTCATCATCTTCATACAATGTATTCTTAGTTTTTTCTTCTTCTTCTCCTATTTATTCTCTAATGTTTTTGTTGTTTCTTTCGAGAGTCCAACTTTTTTTTTGTATGTGTATGTGTTTGCGAGTCCCAAATGTTTTATCAACATTATCTCATCATCATTTCACATACAAAGGGAGAGAGAGAAAAAAAATCTGTTTTTATTGTGTGTGTTTTAAATCTCATGATATTTTTTTTCATATTTCGTTAGAGGCAAACAAATGATGGCATATGAATGGAAATTAATAATTTTATACAGAGCAGAAGTAGGAAAAAAACTTGTAGAATAATATGTGGCCAGTTATTAGTGGGTCAATTAAAATAGACGAGAATAATAAATAATAACACTGGGATACAAAAAAAAGTAAAAAGAATTGAATTTATGAGGTATGTTTTAAAATTAGCAAAGTTTTTTCGAATTTATGTAAAAAACTCACGCTTCCTTTTAAGAAAAGCAGCTGCATTTCCACTGAACAATTTTTACTTCAGTTCTTAACTGGATGTTAAATGATAGTAAACATCCGGCAACATCAGGTAAAAACTCTTACGGAGAACAGAGGCGCTGCAAACGGTGTAAAAACTAGGATCGTCAGGTAGGTTTAAGATTACCAATACACATTTGAGCACGCACATCAGCCCATTGTGGCGCCCCTGGTAAGCGCAGTCCCTGTAATCACCGAATTCCACCAATGCCAGCCAACACCCAGAAGTCGGTCAGCGCAGGGACTCTACACATTAAAAGAATTGATAGGGAATCAACAAATTATTTTATTCAGCACCAGCACTTAGGGTATGGACTCTATACACGTGGAAAACATTTATGGCCATTAAGTAGAAAGGTTTCCATGGTGGCAGGAACAATTTCTATTGGAAGGGTGCTCCTCACACGAATAGTATGGCTAAAATTGTCTCTGTAGTGCATTGTGTGATCCAATTGAACACGAATGTTGCTAAATCTCACACCACTAAGGCATTTTTCAGTTTTTAATATAAAAATATAAGCCGTTCGAACTATAATGAACATGAACGAAAGTGTTCAACATATGAGCCGTTCAGTGCACAAAGTGATTAACTCCACTTTTTGATAAATCTTAAATTTAAGTGTCAAAGCACTTGGGATAGTCATAACTTTTTATATTTATTATAACTTTCCTGAATAGTAAAGATTAACACCATTAAACGACAAAATTTTGTGGGCCATTGAATAATAAGTAATTTATTTCAGAAGACATTTTGATTTACTCCATACTCTTATGTAAATCGATTCAATAACGTAATTCAAATGCACCACTAGCAAACGCAACGCATTTTAAAATTTCTTTAAGAGGCTGAATCAAAGTTAAAGAAGTAAAAAGAAGGCGTCTCACGAATAGAACTAAAGACCAAAGATTACGTTCTTGCACATATTACCTTCGAAAAAACAAAACTAATATTCCCGTTTGCAAAAAATGTTTTAAAGATCAGGTGAGTGACGGGCGGATACACACTGTTGTTCTAAAAAACAAGTTATTTTTTTTTTTTGTTGATCAGCGCAAAGACCGTGTTGCAAGCAATAAAATAGATGACATAAATGTTATCAAAGGGCTCATAATCCAAGACGACAATATTTACATCCTGACTTAAATATTAAGAAAACGTACGAACTATACGTCACACAATGTCAAAAAGAAAATATAGTACCAGTGAAAGAAAAATATCACTATAATGTGTTCTCTACAAAATTTAATTTACATTTTAAACAACCATCAAAAGATACGTGTCAAAATTGTGACGCTTTGCAAACAAAAATTCAATCTTCAGACGGTGAGGGAATTAAGACGGCAAAAATTGAAAAGGAACCCCACATAATATAGGCATAACGGGCTCGTTATCAAATGGCTGCCTTAGAAAAAAGTTTCGTAATTTCTTTCGACTTAGAAAAATCTTTAGGCTTTCCTAAACTGACTACATCTGCAGCTTATTATAAGCGAAATGTTTATGTTTATAATTTCGGATGTATTGAATTCAGTAAAAAATATAAGCCACATGTTTGTTTGGCCAGAAACTGAAGTATCTTGTGGGTCTCAAGAAATTTCGTCGTGTCCTACAAAGTACATAAAAACTTATGTTGCAAACTTTGAAAAAATAATAACATATTCTGATTCGTGTACCGGGCTAAATAGAAATATTAAAATATAAAAAATTAAAATACTTAATTTAATTTTATTATTTTTTCAGTTGCCAAATCGATTAACTCCACCAGTCACATGAAATTTATAACATTACTGACATTATCTTTTTTCGCTATTCTTTCTTATTAATTTTATATACCATTAGATGAAAGCTATATATGTATTTATGTATTCTAAAATATATATTTGAATTTATATTGTAAAGGGAATTTCAAAAAACAATTTAAATTTTTTCATCGCATTTCTCAACTTTTTGTTTTATGGAGTTAAACGATTTGTACACTGAACGGCTCATATGTAACAGACGAATATTACGAAAAAAATATTATCAGCGTAGATAATTAGTTCCTTAATTTTTCATTACAACTTTTTAATCAGGATTATAACCTAGTTTTTCACATCACCCATATTGTGTGTGTTGATTTCGTCCAAGACTGACTTGACCTACAGTTTAAAGTCTACTCCGAATGACACATTTTTTTTGAAAACTTTTCATGGCAATTTTTTTGGTCTCAAAGTTTTTCTCAGAACTCTAGAGAGATTAAGCTGCCGAAGAAATATTTTTCATATTTCGTTTTGTTCCAGATATCCCTGAGCTGAGGATTAGAATCATGGCCACACAACCCCTACTAGACTGCGGTGACTTTTCTTATCAACAATATTCGAAATTTTTAGCAGGGTTATGGCAACTTCATTGTGTGATCTATAATAACAGAGCTGTACCAACTGTTGCTCCACATTCAATTGTTGTCTTTTTTTCATCCAAACTAAATTTATTCTGCAACTTGCTAGACATTTCTATCTCCGAACTCTACATGTATGAAGACTTTGACTTCATCTTTTAAATTCTATTCATTGATGGACTAAACCCAAATTTAAGTTTCTGATGTAGAATTTTAATTAAATTTACCTCTGGAACACAGAATAATAGTTGCAAAGACTGACTTTGTACATTGCTGGAGAAGATTCCTATGTTTCCGATCTTGGCTATGAGATCACCAATTAACAATTGCATTTCAGCCTGCATTTAGAATCCATGAATTGAATCTGATAAAACAAATTTATTTGAGAAAGAAGAAGAACCTCTACGTTTTTTGTATCACAGTGCTTTTATAAAATTAATAAAAATAAATATGACAACTAAACTAAAAATAAAAATGCAAACTTTTAATTAATTTATCATCTCACATCGTACCTAAACATTATTTAACAGACGCTCCACTCTCTCTCTCTCCCCCATTCTGTATGCCTAAGGAATAATTAATCATATTATTTTCATTTTGTTCTGTTTTGATTAATAAAGTTAAAAAATATTTCATTTTTATTCTAAAAAAGTTAAAAATCATTCGCTTTGTTTCGTTTCCATTAAACAAACAACGGAACTGTTTTCAACTGTTTTCACAGACAACTTCCGCTTAATAGACGAAAGCAACCAAATACCATAGGAATGTAGTCTCCCTCTATTTTTTTCCAATCATTTCACTTGTGAAATTTTATTGTTTTTGTTATTGAAATTTATTAACTGCAGTACGCAAGTTATAACGGGTGCTAAATAATTGAAGCAGCGGAACTGATTAACCCTTCATGATACAGGGACTGCCATAGGGATGATTGATTTTGAGCATATTTTCACATCGTTTATGGCTTTGAATCCGAAAACCGATAAAGTCTATACCAAGCACTATTTCGCAAAAAATTAACAGGCTACCGATCTACTGTAGGCCATTTCAACCGCCTTTAATATTAGTGGGGCAAATTGTTGAATGCAAATGCCGTCCCTTATGAATGATTTATAAAAAGCTGGCCTCAAGAACATTGAAATTAAGTTTTGGCCTTACGCCCATAGTAATTAATAATTCCTTCATATCTGTGAGAAATTACGTCACGTAATATATTCCTTACTTTAGTTTTTGTGTAAATATAACAAGCAAGAGAGGGACTACGTCATCCAACAAAAAATCATTGTTGGGTCGACCTTTATTAATGTTAACGTAGGTAGGCTGTCGGAATGCATTTTCTCCCCAACGTTCTTTAACTTTGGATCAGATTTTGCAATGAAGCATGCTCTCGAAAATCACAGAGCTACTTCACCTTGGGGACTGGCCTCATAAATTATCTTAGAATTATCGGTTGGTTCCACGTTAGCTAACGATTAGGAATTTAGGAAAATAAACACACAAATCAGTAGAATAATCAAGATCTTTCAGACAGCGCAGTAATCCCCAGGTTATAGCCCGTCGTTGAAATTCCTTGCCGCATAGTAGAAGCTATAATTTCTTTCAGTTTTCTTGACAAACATGTCTACTTGTCTTGGCTAAGTGACGCATGAGCATTAGAATAATTGTGAACACCCTGTGTACGAGTGCTTTATGATGTGTAGATCATTGTTTAAAAAGGTAGCACTTATTATATCTACGCGCAGATTTTTCAGAACAAATATTAGGAGATAGTGAGAAAACGTGAGAAAGAGAGGGAAAGAGAAAGCATTTAATAGTTCCATAACTGTCGGTCTAGCAAAGTGGGCAGGTGTTATGTAGCTTTCACTGCAGTGTGTTTGGATTTGCAATTCTATCCATTAAAACCCGTTGACTATTATCCACAATGATTTGAAATTACTGCTTGTGTGCTGCCAAGGCATGGTTTTTCGAAAAAAAAAAAAAAAAAAAAAAAAAAAAAAAAAGTTCCTGAACGGTGAAAATGAATTCTCACTCAGAATCCAGAACTGAATGTGAAAAAGACATTGCATTTGGAAAAACTGACTATTTGGTTAGCGGTCTCATCGTTTTAACGATTTTCATTGGCTGCCAAATTGGCATTTAATGCCGTTAGACTTTTGATGTGAGGCTATGACGAGGATATTGCCTAACATAACATACATAATTGACCATTACAACAGTTCAGTCAGGATTACGGCCTAGCTTCTCACACCACTCATGTTGTGTGTGTTGATTTAATGCATGAGTAGCGGGACCTACAGTTTAAACTCGACTCCGAACGACAGATTTTTGAGAAACTTTTCATGGCTGTTTTATTTACTCTCAGAGTTTTTGTCAGAAATCTGCTGAGAGGAAGTTGCCGAAGAAATATTTTTTGTATTTTATTTTGATGTCTGGCCTGGGGCTCGAACCCTGGCTTTTCGTCTAATAAGCCAACACACTACCTACTAGACCACGGCGACTTAAACGTTGAAGAATTTGAAAACCAGCATTCGGCAAGTTATCGCCAATATACCGCACGAAATTTGCGAAAAAAAAAGTGATCACAAATTACCCGAAAAGTATCGACTCCCAATACGGAGTTACATTTAGTACACAGTGAATGGCAAGCTAATGGGATAAATGGGATAAAAGTCTCATCAATATTAAAGATTTATGGGTGTTTTATTTAACTTTACTTTTGAAACTGAACGATGGATAACTCGTTAATTATTTTATTTATTAAGCACCCTCTCTTGGTTATTGTTTATAAAGTTCAATACGATAATTTTATTATTCATGGAGGTTTAATAATATTCGACTGTGTTGTTGTTTTTATAATACAATTCTTTTCATTTAACTTTTTTTTAACATTTTTTTTAAATGCAAATTAGCATGTGTTATTGTTATGAATTTGCATTTAAATAAAAAATGGTCAATTATTTTATTTTTTTTGTTTGTTTTTTTTTTCGATTGTTTAATAACAATAAGAAAGAAATGCAAAGAATATTAATTTGATTTTTATTTTTATTAAATATTCTTGAACAGTATTTGTCTACAGCAATAAGTACGGCCTAAAAAATAATTATGTTAAATGGGTGGAAGGGGACTGCTGTTGGTGTTAAATTGTTTTGAATGTGTATGTAAAATTAATTTAAAAATTTTTTTAATCAATTATTAACTAAATTTTAAATATGTTTACCTAAATTCATTTGATATTTTCCTGTATCACGCTGTGGTATTCTGTGTAGTGTGCCTAAAATAGAAAGGAAGGAAATAAAAAAAAAGAAAAAAAAAACAAAGAAAACGATATAAGATTTGAATTTTTTCTTTAATTTTTTTGTTGTAAATTTGTTTCAGTGTAATAACTATTATTAGTAAAAGACAACGAGACTAAATTCTAGATTAAAACAAACAGAATAAAAAAAAAAACTATTTTAATATTTAAAAACAAAAAGAAAATCAAAGACAGAACAACCAAAACATGCTGCACTACTTACGCTCTTAACATGGCTGAATGAAAATGATGGAGATTTGAAAATGTTAAGCGCATTTGCTTTTGGTATTAAAATATTAACCAAAAAAAAAAAGAAGAAGAAGAAAAAAGAAAAAATAGAAACCAGAAGTGCTTTACCAAAATGAATCTTAAATGATTAGTTGGCTGAATGACTGACTGACTGACTGACTAATTGCGTTGTTAAGTGCAAGTGATTACCGGAGTATAGCAAATAGAATATGAGATTAAGCTAATGGTACCCAGAATAAATGTAAATCCTTTGGATTAGGGTATTCAAAAATTAAAAAAACCGGTTGTTAAACAAAATACAAAACGGTTGCGGTTTTTACAAAAAATTTGTTTTCCAAAAAAAATTTGAAAATTTTATTTTAGAAAAAAACCGGTTTTGCGTCGTTAGTGCTCCAACTTTGGTAGACATTTTTATAAAAACATGAAAAAAAAACCCGGGTTTTAGAATAATATTTAAAAAAGTGTCAATGAAAAAAACCGTCTAGTCTTTTAAAATCGTTTTATTAAATATTTCCGATAAAAATATATTAAAAAACATCGGTTGGCATTGTAGTGTAAAGTTCTTACTTTTTTCTTTATAGAAATCGAGTCTCTCAGCAGTGGCCATAATTTGGTTGGTATTGTGTTGGCGTAATAGACGTGAGGCCTTGGTTCAATATGAAAAAATATTTTTTCTGGCAAAAACTCTTAAGAATAAATAATAAAAAAAGTTCTCAAAAATCTGTCGTTCGGAGACGACTTTAAACTGTAGGTCCCGCCACTCGTGTATAAAATTAACACATACAACATGTGTGGTGTGAGAAGCTTGGTTGTAATCCAAAAATTCACAATGCAATAGAACGAAATTCTGTGCCAATAAATGTGAAAGCTGGAGGTGGTCTTTTGGTAGACAGTACCTGTCATATATAGGTTAAACCCAAGCCATGAAAGTTAGAGTTTAGCTGAAGACAAATAATTTTTCATTGGGGTTGTTTTAAATTAAAAAACAAATTAAAGAGTCTTCAATCACTCTCTAAATTTTGCATCCAGTAAGACTCCTGTATCACTCAGAGAGAATAGCGCACTACATCATAAAAAATACGAGCATTGCCGACTCCGATACAACAATGCAATACATTTCCACGAAGAGCATTGCAGCTAGAAAACGACAATTGGCAACCCTATTATTCTAGCTGGATAAACAAGTAAGAAATGCAAATGGTAATCCAAAACATATAAGAAAATAAATAGAGAAGCTGTGCGATCGCATCATGATATTTAAAATAAATTAAAATTAATAACAATAAATAAACCAAACCCTGCAGCATGCTTCACAACACAATAAATAATCGATTAATCGGTTTTTGAATACCCTATTTCAGTTACACATTACACGATGCATAAGTTTTCTATTTAAAAATTTATTTTGTCAGACTTATTAACCCAAAAAACCACAAACTAATGCTACCACCAGACATATTAAAAGATGTATGTATGCAATGTTTTCGTTAAAAGCTGATAAAATTTAAATATTAAATGATTCCCATTTATATTACATTTCATTATCGCTGTGCATGTTGTTAGGTTTTGTTCTAATGGAACACAATTAGCCAAAGCTGACTACCGATGATTATCTCGAAATATTTTTTAAAATTTTTCAATTTGATTTTTAATACCCCCTGCAAACATCAACACTGTCCTACTGCCAATAATAATGTGTAGGGTGAGGGTTAGGGGGTGTTAATAAAAATAAATTGAAAATGGTTTTTGGCAGCATCATAAATTACAATCAAATGCGACAATATATCACGAAGACGTTTTAAAACTCTCAATAAATTTAGTCAAGAATCAGCAGTAGCAGTAGCAGCAAACACTAACGAATATTGAATTGAAAGAAAAAGAAATGTTATCAGTTTTTTAAAATTTGTTTTCTCTTCTCCTTTTGTTTTATTCTAAAGGACCATAAAGAAAAACACACACATACATATACACACAGAAACACTCTCTCAAACATGAAACAATTTGAAGATAAATAACAGCAACAACACATGCACACACACACACATACACTTACTTAGATTTGTTATCGCTCAGAAATATAATGCAAAGTACACATCTTCAGCTTTGTCACTCTCTCTCTCTCTCTCTCTCTCTCTCTATTTCTCTCTCTTTGTTTATAATTTTTTTTTGGTTACATATTCCCTTAAGAGTTTACAACATTGCCTTGTATGCTCTTGAGCTGTGTGGGGAATACAGATTTCCAAGTAAAATGATGTGGAAACACAATAAAAATAAAAAACAAGAAAAGTTCAGAAGAAATATACACAGCAGAGCAGAAAGAAAATGTCAAGAACATTTGAGAAATTTGTCGTGTAAAGAAAATTTTTAATAAAATGATGATTTTATCCCTTAAAGATATGCATGCAATATGTGTGCGTAGTTTATAACAGCACTGCTTGCAAGTATGCAGTAGTCTATGCAGGAAGCACTGCCCCTTAAAGATATGCTTTTTTTTTTTTTTAAGAAAGATAATATTAAAGAGAAGTGTATATGTAGAGAGTAAATAAGGTATAGTAAAAAGAAAACCATTATTCTCTGCCTAGTCTTGTATTACAAGATTTACAGTAGACGTCATATCCTTTACAAATGGTTGGTGTCTTCAATAGTTTACATGGCATTTTAGAGGATAAAAATCGATCGTTTATCTTCACTACATTAAGGCATTGAACGAAAGAGGGGAAACAGGTGATCTATACTGTTCGCGAATGCAAATTTCGTCATAATATGGCACTATTTGAAGGCTGTTTTCCCAAAAGATTTTTTTATTCAACTAACGAAATAAATATGTCGTTGATAAAGTTAATCCTGAGTGCATTTCATTTATTTTAAAGGGCTAAAGATGGTTTATACAGTTCAAAAATGGTAATTTTGACACGAAAAACAAGGAATTTTTCCACGTCAGCCAAAATTGTTTGAGGAAGAAGTATTAAATTGCTCTATGAAGATTGTTATCAAGCTCAAGTAGAACTTGCATTGGAGGCTACGCGGACAACATTTTCAAAACTCGTTTGATGCAATATTCAGTAAAAGCAACTAAATTTGGTATTACACTAGCTGATGAAGTCAAGAACCTTTGAAAGATGATTTTCTATGCTTGAAGTAAGGCTAGAACTCCTTAAAAATAAATCAGTTCCGCAGCAGTTCATTATTACTGCTAAGAACAAAGGTACTAAAAATGTACACCGAAGCTCAGAAAGTTGTAAATGCAGTTTAGCCATGCAACAAAATCAACGCCGTAGCTGGATATTCATTAGGCCAACGTATTGCTCTGTATTTGGCGGAGTTCTGAAACGTTCCAATCTTTGATAATCCGCTGAGGTCGAACCAAATGACCAGAAGAAGCAATTGTCGTATTGAATCGTTAAAATGAAATAATCTGAAACGCAAGGAATAATATTGGAAGGCTTACAAAACAGCCAAAAAAACACGGATTTCGAATATTCAGGCATGTTCTGACAATCGCACGATATGAACTCGGACATTTTTAGCGTTAAACGTTTGCCAGAACACCTAATTGGCGATTTCGAAACGTAAAAACAAATTTTTAGCGATTTGCGATCGCCAGAACATCCCCTTGGCGTTTTTAAAACGAAAACGCAAAATTTAGTCGATTTGCGTTTTTCAGAACATGCCCGATTGACTCTTAACTTGGTAGGACCAATAGGGCCCAATATTTTTAAACCAAATCATAACCAAACGAACACAAGAAATAATTTTTGAATTGATTCATTATTGGTAATCGGTAAATAGTCGTATGTATGTAAATCACATTAAGCACTAATATCATGCGTATTATTATCCTCCCATTAGTAAGAAATTGTATATGAAGACTGGCCAATCAGGCCAATTAACACCGATGCCAATATTACATACATACATAATTGGTTTACAACCTTTTAGTCAGGACTACGACCTAGTTTCTCACACCACTTATGTAGTGTGTGTTAATTTTTATACATGAATGGCGGGACCTACAATTTAAAGTTGACTCCGTACGACAGATTTTTGAGAAACTTTTCATGGCAATTTTATTTACTCTCCGAGTTTTTGCTAGAAATCTGATTAGAGGCAGTCGTCATAGACATATTTTTTCATATTTCGTTTAGTTGAAGATGCCTGACCTGGGATTTGAACCGAGGCCTCACGTCTAATAAGCCAACACACTACCTACTAGACCACATCGGCTTCATATTAGCCAATATTAGCTGCTGAAATAGCGCCAAGCTAAAGGTTTAAACCTCTCGTAGTTTGTATGAAAAAATTCGGAGATTTTAATAAGCCTCCTAAAGTAATCCTTTCCAAAAATTCTCTGACCCTACAGAGTGAATAATATGCGCAATGAACATCGTAGGAAAGTCCTTTCCAAAAATTCTCTGACCTTACAGAGTGAATAATATCATCAACATCGAACCCTTTCCACTTGACTTGAAATGAGTTTGGAATTGGCACGGGAGATAAGGCTACTTTTTGCTGGATCGCAGGTTATGACTGAGGGTAATAAGAAGGCAACTGAGCTCGCCAGGGAGAAGGTTTTCACAGCGTTAGAGGGGCCAAAGCATTTTTATTAAATGCGAAGATGAGTTTAGAAGATTATACTTGGCGGAAGGGAAGATATAGAGAAAGAAGATCTGAGAATAACAGAGAACATTCTTGGTCAGTCAACTTCGGGACTATGAAGACCAGTTTCTTCCTAAGGTAAGAGCAATTTGAACCGCCACAGCACTAGCTTGGGTAGATTTTGTAGAGGCTGAGCACCGTAACAAATCGATACAATTGGAGAATATTTCTGTAATCTTTATAACTGAAAAAAAAAAAAAAACATTGAATAGAGTGGAGCAGCAACACTAGAAAATGTGCAACCAAAATAAAAGAAAAATTAAACAAAGGAATTGGGGATGATTTGTAAAGTTAAAACTTTCTTTTAAAGCAAAAAAAGAATGAATAACACAGTGACAGTAAAAACACCAAAACGCACTTTTTTTTTTTTTCAAAAATTCAAAGTTTTTTTTGTGCTTTCTAGCTTGAAAAAAAGGGAAAATAACATCCCCCTTCTGCACTGTAAAAATTTCACTTCATTTACAAATTTTTGTTAAAGGGATTCTGTTTTTATTTTGTGTATTCTAAAGTAAATATTTTAAAACCAAGGTTTTGTTCACGTCATGTAACTCGTGACATGTGTTCAACTTAGAAAAAAAAAATCCAAAAAAGGAGGAATTTCTTAATGTCCGTCCTTTGTAATCTTTTAATCCTATAACCTGTACATCAAATGAGAGCTGAAAAGTAAGAAGATTTTTAAAGTTCTAGTGTCACATACAAGCCTGTGCGTCTGTCTGTCAGTGAATGATGAATGCTTTTCTCTCTTTTTTTTTTGTCACTGTCTGTCTGTCAAACAAAAAAATAATTTCTTTCTTTTGTTTTACACACTAGTATGTCGTCGACGTCGTCTTCTTTCCAACCATCATTTTGCTTATCCACGTATTCGTTTGCCAGCCAGCCAGCCAGCCCTATCTGTCAGTCCGCTCTAGTCGTGTAAGTAATTTCAAAAACGAGTCACTCACTCAAGTGCTGTAGTTGTAAAGCAGCGGTTGAATGTTGTTGTTTTTTTTGCGTTTCTTTTTCAAATTTATTTGCATTCATTAAAATTCATTCACTTGATTTTTCGTTTTTTTTTCTTTCTTACAACCACAGGGAAAAAATGTCTCAATTTTTGCTTTCAAAGTCTTTTCATGACTCGCCTCATTTTGTTTTAATTTTTTCCTTCTTTCATTTCTTTATCATCTTGCTGTTGTTGTTGTTGTTGTCGCTCATTACAATTGTTTAATGGGCAAAATCAAAAAGAAAAATTATAAAAAAAAACAGCAGCCGTAAATGATAGTCTGCAATAAAATTAATGAATTTTATTTAGGAAATCATAAGAAAATAGTGAAGTTTTGTGTTTTAAATTACACTGTATTACAATACTCTACACTACGGAAATATTTAGAGACGTAGCAATAATCAAATTATTAATTGGGAGTTACTGGTCAGCTCCGTTTCGCATCGTCGTAACGAGATAAAATTGTCTAACAAAGGAGATATCCCACTGAAGGCAGTAACTGAAATAGCTTTACACTACTGACTACGGTCAAATAGATGTTGGTCAACACCTCCATTATTTATTTGCAATTGGCATGTTCATTCACAACAGACCTTTTTAAACGAACCTGATGGATTTAGATAAGATCGCTACGACGATCTACGTTATATCCGCTATTAATTGACGGTGGTAACAATGTGGAACCCGAAGGTGTTCAGTTCTTCTTCCTTATGGGTGCATCATATCTTTTAATGGCGTTTAACGCAAAAGTCTTGGGAACCGCATAAAATAGGCAACTCATTCAGTCGGTTCAGGCTAAAGTAATGGCTATAAATATAATAGTAGTAGTGTACTACATACATACGTATATAATTGGTCTTTACAACCTTTCAGTCAGGATTACGACCTAGTTTTCTCACACCACTTATATTGTGTGCGTGATAATTTTATACATGAGTGGCTGGACCTACAGTTTAAAGTCGACTCCGAACGACAGATTTTTGAGAAACTTTTCATGGCAATTTTATTTACTTTCAGAGTTTTTGCCAGAAATCTGCTGAGAGGAAGTCGCCGACGAAATACTTTTTGTATTTTGTTTGATGTCTGGCCTGGGGTTTGGCCCTTGCTTTACGTCTAAAAAGCCAACACACTACCTACGACTTCTAGTAGTGTACTACTACCGAAAATTGTCTAAGAAATCCGAGTGCCGCCGAAGAAGATGGGAAGACATTCATCAGTTATCGTAGTGTGGGCTTCTGGCCATGGGGACACAGAAGGCGACAATGAGAACGCAAGAAAGAAAGAAGAAAAAGAGAAAATAGAGATTTACCTCGCCTGCTATTCTACTCTTCAGGTCAGAAATCCGGATAAATTCCTTTGGTCGGAGACAAAAGATATATACAAAGTCTTCTCACCGTCCACAAACTGCGATCGAGTAGCAAAGCACAAAGAAATCTTATTAGGGTCTACGAAACTCTCTACCCAGGAGCGGAAGCCATTCTGTCCATAAGGCACACTGTCCGCTAAGGCACGTCTACACTCTATTTGATCATCTGCAGGTTCACACATTTCGCCACCCTTATATTCCAGTGCATCGGAACGCAGCACTTAAAACCAACCTCTCGCTGACATTATATTTATTTAATGCCTTCAGAGCAGTCCTTGACTGGTCACATAGATGACTACCCTTTTTTTAGCAGTGCGATATGTTTACAGATAAGTTGTGTTGGAAGAAATTGCAGTCATCAGCTTGTATTGCCATACACAATTACATATAAATTCCATCCCCTGACGCTGGGCTTCATCTCACTATTCTTGCATCTTCAGCGATATCGCTGAGGCTGACTTATGGAAATTGCATAACGTTAACAAATGGTTCCTAAACCTCGGCCTTAAAGTTTCATGCAAACCGTTTTGCGTATGTAAACGAAGAATAATTTCCAATATCTGACGAGTGCTTTTTGAGGCAACTGATACATTTAGTAAGCGATACATTCTTGCGTCCTATTCAGCACTTTTCTTCGCCTCACCGCCTCCAACAAAGCTTACAAACTGATAAAACTATGGTAAGTAACTTTCGGGTCAAGACCCTGTTCTAACCGCACTAGTATTTTTTGCAGTATCTATCAACTCGATTTCTTAAAGTTTTGGTCAGCTTAATTACTTTCCTAATTGATCATTACAACCCTTTAGATAGGTTACAACCACTCATGTTGTGTGTAGCGAGATCTATAGTTTGACATCGACTGCGAACGACAGATTTTTGAGCAACCTTTCTTGGACTATTTTATTTACTCTCAGATTTTTTAGCCAGAAGGCTGCTGAAAATCGATCACTGGAGAAATATCTTTTCGTTTGCTGCTTAACCTTTCCTGCCTTTCTGAAATTTAAGCAGCATCGGCGGTCAAATAAAGGGTGTTTTTTTTATAGAGGTATAGAACTTTAAGTTGGCATTACTTTTCAAGATGGCGACCGATTTAACAGCTGTCAAGTGATTTATTCTCAGTTTGGTTTGGCAATTCATCATGAATAGACTTACGCCTGAACAACGCTTGCAAATAGTGCAATTTTATTTCGAAAATAATGGTTCTGTGCGGAAAACGTATCGCGCACTACGTCCATTTTATCGTCGACAAAATCGTCCATCAGAGCAGTTAATTCGATTACCCATGGAACGTTTTCGCACCACGTTTACTCTTATTGATAACTCGCATCACCAGAGACGCTGTACGGTGCGTACAGAAGAAGCTATTGCTGATGTAGAGCGTAGCATTGAGGAAGACCCGAATGAGTCCATCATCGCCATCGAGCACAGGAATTGGATCTGTCTGTGTCCATCCACTTTATGGAAGATTTTGCGGAAGGATCTTGGTTTTGCTTACAAAATCCAACTCGTGCAAGATTTGAAGCCAAACGATCATCAAGTAAGGCGTAGATTCGTCGAATGGGCCCAAAACGAGATTACCGTTGTTCCCGATTTTCTTAACCGAATTTTGTTTAGCGATGAAGGGCACTTCTGGTTGAATGGCTACGTCAACAAACAAAACTGCCGCATTTGGAGTGAAGGTAATCCGCAAGTGTATGTGGAAACACCGTTACATCCAGAAAAACTGACTGTTTGGTGCGGTTTATGGGCTGGTGGAATCATTGGTCCGTACTTTTTCAAAAACGATGGTGGCCAGATTGTTACAGTCAATGGTGATCGGTATAGAGCCATGATTACTAACTTTTTCATTCCTGAATTGAATAACCATGATGTCCAGGAGATGTGGTTTCAACAAGACGGCGCAACATGTCATACAGCTCGTGCCACAATAGATTTATTGAAAGACACGTTTGGTGACCGCCTAATTTCACGTTTTGGACCTGTGAATTGGCCTCCAAGATCTTGTGATTTAACACCGCTAGACTACTTTCTGTGGGGCTATGTAAAGTCATTGGTCTATGCGGTAAAGCCACAAACGCTTGACCATTTGGAAGACAACATTCGCCGTATTATTGCCGATATACGGCCACAAATGTTGGAAAAAGTCATCGAAAATTGGACGTCCAGATTGGACTACATCCGCGCCAGCCGTGGCTGTCATATGCCAGAAATCATATTTAAAATGTAATGCCACAAGATTATCTTTCGGATAAATAAAATTCATGTCAATCGAATAATCCATCGTTGTTTTATTGCAACTTAAAGTTCTATACCTCTATAAAAAACACCCTTTATAAAGTAGTTTAAGCAACCAGATAAGGTGTAAAATAAATACAATAAAAACAATATCTTACGATATTAAAACGATTAAAAAAATTAGTTATAAGTGATCCTCAATTTTTTTTATTTAAATTCAATATAAAACTGTCGGCCATATCCTATATTCAGTATTGATTGGTCATAACTTTCTTCAACTTTTTCTATTTTTGTTGGCTAAGTTTTCTTTTTTTTTTTGTTTTCACTTCTTTTTTTCTATCATTTCCCTGCCGGTACAACAGAAAATTTCTTTTCAAATTAATTTTTAAGTTCTTTGAAATTGAAAATAAACTTTTATGGTGTGTGTGTGTTGACCAACACAAAAAAAAACGAAAGAAAAGTGAATTTCGCTAAAGATTTGGTGTATTTGGGTGAATTAAGAAAACGAAAAAAAAATGAAAAGAAAAGAAAAATAAAATCTTTTAAAAAAAGTTTCTTTAAAAGTTTGCCAAGGGCAAAAACAAATCGATTGTTTGTGTTGTAGCTTTCTTTTTTTTTCATTTGACTTTACAAGTGAAAGAAAAAGTAAAATTTTTTATTATTAAAAAAGTGAAAATACAAGATGGCATTCATTGGTTTTTATTGAAATATTGAATTAATATGGCAACCATGTATTAGTAATTAGAAATTTCTACTCAAAACGATATCAAGTTGAAACAAATTATAGAGTTTTTCTCTCTTTCGGTAAAAGGAAGCGGAGAAAACATCTGGGTAAACAGATGTAAATATCTTCAGAGTTAGGTTTTTTGAACACTTTTTTTTAGAACTATTTGAGCATATTTAATACCGAATAATAGAATATTAGCTTTTATTTACTATGTGCTCATTATACATATGTACGTACAACACTCTTGTCATTAAATGTTTATCGTTATTTAAATTATGACCTACTTTTCATCATCATCGTCATCATCAACATCATTATCATCGTTATCATCATTAATGCTGGCATTACCAACTATTCATAGTCGTAGTCGTTGACGTTGTCGCAGTCGTTATCGTTCTCATTACAAACAATCTCTCAATTACGATGATGGCGTGAGATTTTTCACTGAAACTGTTTTATTTTTGCAAAGCAAATCTGCGAAAGTGGAACGTCAAAGTCGACCGTAATGAACGCATTACAAAATTAGAACTATTTAATGAGTTACGGCATTTATTTTCGTCTACAATCGAAGCAAATGATATAAATTGTGATGATGTGATAATGCAGTTTTGTACAGTGGCATTTAAACAGAAAAAACCCCAAAAAAAAAATGGCATAAGTTGGAAGCTTAACAGACCTCCATTTAGATTATTTGCCAGACGTTTAGCCACACTTATCGTTGAGTCACTATGTCATGTTACTCCATGTAGGCACTCCTATCTCCTCTCCAAGGATTCTTAAGCTTTAAATAAAATTTACTATTCCCCATATGAACCGATATCGGTATAGAGGATTTCACACTAGAACTGCAAATAGAAATAACTGTTCCTCTGCCTTTATAATCCACAGGTGCCCGGTAAAAGCCTAAAGAATCGGTTCTAAGTTTAAGAATAAATTAGGCTGGGGAATATTTTTTTTAGTAAAACTTAGTCCTTAGGTATCTCCTGATGTGTCTTAGGCCGAAGTAGTGGCCAATCATTACGCTACAGAATTGATCTGGAGTAATGCAATTCCTACTACTAGTATAACTATCTTCTCCGACAGCCAAGCAGCAATCAAATCCTTTTCAAAGGCAACTTGCTACTGTTATTAGCAAATACTACGATTTCTTGCTATTGTTTCTCTGGTTACAATAAATTTTCCTGACGATTACGTTGTGTTTTATATAGGAGATGAGCTTGTTGCAGCAGTTATTGTCTTACAAATAGCTCTTTATCTTCATTAAACTATACCCCAGGCAAAGGCAAAGATATTCAACGCAATCAAGTCCTGGTTTGAAAATGATTCTTGCTTTAGAGACAGACTCGCGTGGCCTAAATTGTATAGAATATATTCTTAGAGGTCATTGCGTAATGACTAGGCATACAGAGAAATCGTTTACCGGCCAGTGACTTTTGCAGAGGGTATGGAATTGTGGAAGACTAGACATAGGCCAATGTCCATCATCTCTGGTTTGACTTCTATCGTTTACATTTCACCCTTGAAAGAAGTTTAATGGAGTTGTCGTTTCTTCATAGCAAATCAATAACTGGATTCATCAAATTATCAGGCTGTTTTTCAGTTAATTTAAGAGATTCGTGTTTTAAGACGCAATCTAGTAGAGGAAAGACCGTGGTTTAAACTCCAGCTCAGACATTTAAAACAAAACGAACATGAAAAATATTTTTTCGGCAAGTCCTTTTCAGTAGATTCCTTGCAACAGCTCTGAGAGTAAATAAAATTGCAATGAAACATTTCTTAAAAATGTGTCGTCTGCATAAACTGTTGGTCGGGCCACTCATGAATAAAATTAACAAATACAACATGGGTGGTGTGGCAAGCTAGGTTATAATCCTGGCTAAAGGGTTGTAATAACCAAATAAGTAAGTTTTATTTCGTCAATTTTTAACTTTGCGTAGAATTTTACGAATAAGAAAAGCGAAAAAATGATTTAACTTGACGGAATGATCAAGTATTACTTTCTATTCACGTTTCCTTTGATATTCGTAAACTTTGACCAGCTCAAATACATTTTACAACAATTTTTGACTGTCAATATGTGTGAAAAACAATTACCACCAGTTGTATCCGTTTTGTCAAATAACAAAAATAGTAAAATTTGTTTTATACTCCCCGGTAGCACATGATTTTAATGCTTTTGAAAACGGAAACAAATGTTTTTAATTACCCGCATACCGCCATCCAAACAGATTGTAATAAAAATTTTAAAATTCTTTAAATGCAACTGCAGAACAAAATAAAATGCAATGCAAACCGTTTCTAACTGTTTTAATGACATCCACATGGACGTGAGTAAGTTGGTGTGTGGACGAGTAATAAATTATTGAAGAAATATCGATTTAAACCTCCTAAACAGCTGACTTTTAGTGTTTGTTGACATAAAAGGGTCTGTTCAAAACACACACACACACACATACTCGTTCCATACACATGCTTATATTATTTAACGGACACACGTTTCACACAAATGCAACAAACAATTATCGGCACATGCATACACACGACGATGCGATACGTTACAATACGATGTGATTAAAAACAAAACAAATGAAAACTAAATTCTGTAAGTAGTTACTTAACCAATAAGATAGAGAGAGAGAGAGAGGGAGACAGGAAAAAAAGAGAGAGTTAAAGGGCGAACGACATAAAGAGTATAAAATTACAAGCACAAATAGAACGTTTTCCTATAACAATTACATTTTGTCCAGTCCAAAATAAAGGCAATACATTTAATTGGTTTTTGAAAAACTATCGTATGTCGACAAAGGCATTAAGGAAAATCGAATAAACAACAACACCAACAATAACAATAATAGTAAAGAATAAAAGTATTAACAGTAAATGCCATGGTTAACCCTCCAACAAACAACAGAAATAAAGAAGAAAAAACAAATACAACGTCAAAAAAGGGGGCAAAAAGAAAAAAACCCATAGAGAGATGTTAAATTAACAAGAGTACTTTCAACCCACACTCTCTTTTAAACATATGACATTACAAACACACACACACATAAATACTAAGAAACATACACATCAAGAGGAGATGTTTTAAATGCAACCGACCACCCTCTATTAAAGTCACAGCAAACCAAAAAAAAATGGAAAAACAAAAAGAAAATAAGGAAAAAAATTGACAGAGAGTGCTGCTATAAGGATTCTCTCAACTCATGTACATGTAATATGTGCTATGCAGGGCATGTGGGCATGTATGGGTTTAGAGTGCAGGCAGACAACTTTGCAATTGATTATACAAATGTGTAGTGGTTTGTGTCTGTGTGTTTTTTCTTCTTCTTTTTCGTTTTTGTGTGGATATTGTTGACTTAAAGCAAAATGGATTTGCAAAAGGTTTTGCTAAAATTTTTATAAAAAAAAAGAAGAAAAAAGAAAACAAAAATGAATGAATGAGTGAGTAAAACGGAGCAATTGAATGGCAGACAGTCTGGTATCCAGCACTTACTACCACTATTATTATTGTTGTTGTTTTTTGTTTTTCTTTTACTATACTAGAAAGTTGTACGTGCTGATTTCCATGTGAGACAATATTTAACCCTTTAAGGGTCAGTTTATTTTACAATTAATTTGAACAGCTGAAAACCACAGAATATACACAGAATTGAAACCTTTGACGTTTAAAAACGCTCAAAGCAGCATTTTAACCTACCTCGTAGAGGGAGAAAAAACATATTTTAATGTTTTGCGCATCAAATGTGTTAGAAGCAACAGATATACAGAGTGAAAACTGGCGGTTAAAGTAGAAAAATTAAATGTAAATAAAGATTTATTTTGTGTTAAAAAGGGAAAATTTGGAATATTTTTTAATTTCTTGAATGAAAAGTTTAAAGATTCTTAAATATTTAAATATTAATCGAAATGTGGGTGATTTTCGGTCACAATGAAAATAGTTTCTTGTGCAAGAGGTAATTAAGAAGCTAAATATTACAAGGTCAAAATAAGACGTACTGCTCATAAAAAAAGTTTCTTGCTGAAATTTGCCAATATTTTTTAATTTCTTGAAAGAAAAAGTAAAAAATTGTTATTGTTATTAGTTGTTTTTATTATTTATTAATAGTTTTAGACAAAAATTACATTTTTTATTAACTCTCGCCAATATAAAAAACCACCCCGAAAACTAAAAAACATAAATAAACAAAACAGAGTTACAATCAGAGAGAGACGGAAATACTTTTTGGTAATATTTGCTGTCTCTTTCTCCATGGAAAGTTAAACGTCAAGCTTTTGTTTCTATTCTGTGTATATTCTGTGCTGAAAACCAGATACTGTTTTATGTGGTGGAGATATAAGTTAAAAATTTAAAAGATTAGGCTACGATTGTGCACCATAACGGCAGAGAACATTAACTGTAAGGCCGCACTAACATATATTTTAAGACTTGAATAGAAAAAAGGAAGAAGACAAAAAGGACACCATGGTTGAGATAGCACCATAGATAGGTCTCCTATAGTTTTCGAGCGAAAGGATCAATTCCATAAAAGAATCACTCTTCCAATTTACTGTATAAGTTTACTTTCTTGAAATTTATTAAATAAAAAAGTTGATTTTGGTCTTAAAGGCCGTCAGTCCAAACACAAATCCCAGACAGGAGCAACCCCGTCGGAACCGTGCGTATGATTCTAAGCACGAGAGATCATAATCTTCTAACATCACACGACCTTTTATTAATAGGGTAGAACGTCAGTTCAAACCGCTACCAATGACAAATTAAACACAACACAGGGTGGGTTATTTCTATAAAAAACCAAATGAACTAAATGAGAATTATTAGCAAGAACGATAACAAATACAAAAACAGCTGTGTGCTGATAAGCAATATATACAAGTACACTAACAACTAGTACAGGCAGTTAGGTGCGTGCGATCGGTTTGACAGAGGCAGAATTTGAACGTTAAAAAGTCTTGAGTTTGTTAGAGAGGAGGGAAAAATAATTGGGGAGAAACTTGCGGTTTTTACACTTGAATTTACTAGTGTTTTGTTCTTCATTCGTACGAGATTTCATGTATTAGTTGGATTCACAACAACAATCTTTGCGTATGCAGAAGTGTAAGAAATTTTAAAAGACTTTGTCAAATAAAACTTTGCCTATGCAAAAATACCATTAAGGATATAAGAAATTTGAACCCATCGTTACGTTCAAGGTTTAATTGTCTTCGTAAAAGTGTTGACAACCGATTGAGTTTCTTTTTTCTGTCTTCGGCAAAAATGGATTGATTGATGCCTGCATGCCTGTCTGTATGACTGAAACTTTAGATGCATGAATGGCAATGGAATGAATGAATGAAAGAAAATATTTGTCATGTGGAACAATAATGACAAGAAAAAAGGCCAAAAAAAGAAAAACCAAATGGCTGATAAACGATATGGAGAACTATTAAACTAAAAGCAGACAAAGAAATACGAAGAGATAGGGAGAGAGAGAGAGAGAAATCAATAGGAAGGATATTAGATGTTCATTAAACAAGTGAAAAAAGAAAAATTGTTTCCGATAATATTACAATGAAAGAAATTAAGAATTGTTTAACAAATACAAGGCTTATGTGCTTCATGGCAGATATTAAAGTGTTGCCAATAACAAATATTTAAAGCTCTTTTATAGGCAGAGAGAAACATTTAAGACAAGAAAGTTTATGAGATTAAAATGTCTTCTATATACAGATACGCTGTCGACTATTTTAGTTTCCGAAGAGTTTTTATATTTCAAAGTGAACGTAATTACTCCGGTCCTGTCACAAGCCCCTGATATACAAAAGTCTGGAATGTAATATTCTTTAGACGCCCACGCTATGTGAAAATAGGTTTTGTTGATCTCAAAACTAATAGGGTTGCTGGCCACTATGCTATACTGGTAATGGTGATAGACACCCAGATAAAGTATTGAAATAGAGGTTTATGGTTGAATTTGTAACTTTATGGAAAAGTTGCAGTAAAGGAGTAGGAGCACAGGTTCTTTGTGCCTCAGTTAACATTCTCATTGTCAAGGCTAGTGAGGTTCCTGATGGTTTAACCATTGTAACGGATCATGGTTATTACTGATAACACAGCCCTGCATGGATTTTGCAAATAAGATTGCTCCAGGTGTTTCCAAAGGCATTTTGTGCGGTTAACACGAATCTGGTTTCAAAAATTTTCCATCACGTCAGGTTTTCGAGAAAAAGGGGGTTGAAAACCATAAAAATAATGTTTTTGGCCATTTTTGAAAAATTGTAGGGCTAAACTATGACGTGCTAGAACCATCGCTATTTTTAGAAATTGACAATTGATCTTTGCTCTTTAAAATGAGCCCAAAGCCAAATTGTTTGCATACACCCTTAAAGTAGGGGCTGGGTTTATGTCAAGGCGTGCAAGAGAAAAAGAAACACATTACGGAGGTCCTTAAAAATTAATCAGATTTACTTGAAAATTGTTACTCAGGGGTTTTTGGGGTCGCTGATTACAGATCTTCATTCAGATTTAAAAAATTCAAAATGGCGCCTCCAATATAGCGGTCAAGTAAATCTGATCCATATTTTCAAGTAAATCTGATTAATTTTTAAGGACCTCCGTAATGTGTTTCTTTTTCCCTTTCACCCCTTGACATAAACCCACCCCCTACTTTAAGGGTGTATGCAAACAATTTGGCTTTGGGCTCATTTTAAAGAGCAAAGACCAATTGTCAATTTCTAATAATAGCGATGGTTCTAGCACGTCAGTGTTGAGCTCTACAATGTTGCAAAAATGGCCAAAAGCACTATTTTTAGGGTTTTCAACCCCCTTTTTCTCGAAAACCTGACGTGATGGAAAATTTTTGAAACCAGATTCGTGTTTAGCGCGCCAAATGCCTTCGAAAACACCTGAAGCCATCTTATTTGCACAAAAAAAGTCCAAATTTGCAGGGCTGTGTAATCAGCTAAGTTTGATTGTTTTGGTTCGGGATCGACTGAAGTTGATTTTTAAACGATATAGTAACTTATTGACGATTAGTCTCATCTTATGCTGATGCCTTTGTCACTACGTACAATAACATAGATCATATAATTATTGCCTCTTGGCAGAGTAAATTGAACATCTTTTGTCTCTTGCATAGAACAGGCCCCCTTTGTTAGCATTCCTGGGACAAATTGTCTCATGGCTTAAACGTGACGCCCTTACTGGGGTTTACTGCAATGTACATCCTCTTCTATATTATAAGGCCATAATCGAGGGTATAGAGTTAAACGTAGAGGGACGACGTACTTGAATCTGTTTCCAATGGACACTGAACGATTTGTGAAAGGAAATACAACATTATCTAAATGGTAGTGTGCTGGCTTATAACACGCGAACCTGTAGTTCTTATCTCGACTTGCATCTCGAAACAAAACGAAATATAAAAATATATTTCTTGCGGCAATTTCCTCTCAGTAGTCTTCTGTCCAAAACTCTGAGAGTAAAATAAAATTCAAAAATTTGCCGTTCGGAGTCGACCATAAACTGTAGGTCTCGCCACTCATGGATGAAACAAACATACAGATTATGATGGAATGACTAAAGGACTAATTAAGTAACGCATGATAATGGTTGTTGTCGTAACTATGGTAAAGCGGAAAAGGAAAAGCGAGCTAAGCAATTTCCATTGTAGCCCTTTATAGGCACCGTCGTAAAGCCTTTGGTTACTAGGACTAGGAAAAGCGAGCTAAGCAATTTCCATTGTAGTTGTTCATACCTTTATAGGTACCGTCGTAAAGCCTATGGTTACTAGTTTATGTGGGACTTGGCAGAAATACCGAATAAACTGGATATAAAAGATGCGAAAGGACATAAGATAGCAAGTAATGTAGTATTCAAGAATAGAGTGGCTTCCGACATCACTTGATGTTCTTGCTTATATACTGACATCTCAATAGCGTCTTTTCTTGTATACAAATGGGGCAAGGGTGTTATAACACCAAGCTCTACTAAAACTTTTTCTAAAAAAAATTTATTGTTATTGAGATACTGGTTGATGGCTTGGCTTATTTGAGTGGGTTGCGGATAACATACGGTCAAAATTATTTTGATAATTTTAATAAATTTCTTTTTCTTTTTATTCTAAACGTGCAATAACCTTGGCCTCATCTAGATTAAGCCCCAAACGGCAACTACAAGAAATGGAACAATGGAAACATAAATTACAATCAAACACACACACACTACCTTACATACAAACATACATTCATACATACTGTATATAAATGGATATCTTTTTCCTGTATAGGAAACTCTATAGACAAATAATGGAATAGGATGTAAATGTTTTCCCTATTTTTGATAATTTATACAGTTTTAATACTATTTGACCATTTAAGCGGAAGTTATTGGTATTCTTGGTTGGCAATACACAGCCAAACGAACATCAAACACCTTCACTTGAATTTTTTTTTTATTTTATTTTTTTGTTTACAAAATGTTGGCAATATTGAATGGCTGGGCTGTTGGTTCATGTATATAAATTCATACAAGTATGCATGAGAGGAAGAGAGAGAGTAAATATTAGTAGTAGCCGTAGTAGTTTTGTTTACATTTCTGTTGGTTCTTTTACTTTTCTCCTACAAAAAAAAAGTTGTCAATAAAACGGAAACATCCAGAGAGAGAAAATAAAAGAAAGCAGAGAGCCAGCCAGACTACTACTATGTTTGTTTCAATAGTAGTAGTTGCTGTTGTTTATATGCATGGATATGGGCTGCATAGTATACTATATAGTATAATATATAGTTGGTGTTGCCATTGTAACGTATTTTTTTGTAAAAAAAAATTTTCGTTTCTAGAGGAGATTTATTTTATTGGCTGATTGCCAATAAAAAATTAAAAAGGAAAATAAAAAATCGTAAAAAAGAAAACTTTATACATGACCATTAATAAACAGAAACCATAATGAAAAGTAAGAGTTACAAAATAATTGTATGGCGTCTGTTTAAAAACTTTTTTTTTGCTGAAAAACGTAAAAAATTTTGCAAGCCAGTATAAAATAACAAAAATAAAAAAAGATTGAAATTATTTTCCAGCCATTCATTATTTTTAGTTAAAATGTCAATAACAAAAATTGCAACAAAAAAAAAATAAAAAAGGAATTAAAAGAAACCTTTTAAAGCCCTAACCACCCCCTAGAAAAAAAGAAAGAAGACGACAAATTTGTAAGGACAACACAGCAAAGAAAGAAAGAAAAAAAGTAATGCAAATAACAAATGTTTTCTTTAAAAGGATACCAGACCAGACTATGATTAATGTTTGATGTCTGCTGCTGCTGCTGTTGGTAAAGTATAAACATTAATTTTTCTTTAATTCCTTTGCTTTTTGCCTTATGCCGTGTAACATGAGGAAATTTTTTTGCATGAAATGTAAATATTTGTAGACAAAAAGAAAAGGATTATGGTTGGCAAATTAAAATATAATTTGAAATCAATTAAATTTAATGGTTTAATAAAATATGTATGCATGTATAAACAATGAATTCTCTATTTTACATTTACAATGAATGACAATGTTTGGAAGCAAACACATTTTACGAAATAATTTATTTACAAATAATAAAATTAAATGACTTAAAATTATTTTTAACTCTCAAATAAGAAATATTTACAACATTTATACTTACAAATATTTAAATATTACAAATGTTTAGAAAATTTACCTGAAAAGAAAAAAGAAAATAACATAATTAGTATCAAAAAACGGTCAAATAAGCATATATTTTAGAATATTAATATTAATAAATAAGATAATAATCTTTTAAAAATGTTTTCCTTTTAGTTTTTAATGCATTAGTATTTAAAAGTAATTAATTTAAATGGAGATTGAAATAATTTTAACAATCAAATTAGTTTTTATAAGGAAAAGTATGTGCCCAAATTTTTTCGTGAGCACTCCTTTTTGCAGAATGAAAACATTAAGAAAAAATTGACCTTAGGCACAAAAAAGATCCACGAAATGAATGTTAAAAAGAAACTATTAAAGAAGTGGTTGTAAAATAGACACCAGAAGAATAATAATGTCCTCAAATAATAATACAGAAGACAGTGCGATATATCTCGTATGTTGTAAAACATCCACTTTTAAAGCTCACACAATTTTGTGAGCAGCGAACACGATCTTGGTCTAAATTTCTGAGGTGATTTTAGCTTACATTTAATATCTCGCTCTTGCCTTCAATAGGACTCGTCCAGGTTTTACGATTACTTTCTAACTAAGGTATTTTTGGCCATTTTAATCGTAAAGTATCCAATACCATTTTCTATTTTCAGTAGCAATTTACAATTGATTTGTATAGGTCGTCATTTGAAATAGTTGATGGCAAGCATATACAAAGCATATTTAGCCTTCAGCAGTATTTTTGATTGTTTGCAGGCGTATAATAAGTTGGTCGTATTTTAGAACGAACGCTAATGTTATTATTCTGTTAAAAATTGTCTTCCCTTTAGTTATACGGTTTTCTGAATCATTATTTCTTAGTCCACCAGCGCATATTGTGCTGCTCAAATAGCAGAAGTTGATGTTGACCTCATATTTAAAGATGTTTCGTGGTACGTTATGGTTTAAGCCAATAATTTTAGTTTTGGAACGTAACAGGAATAGATGTTTGATACATAATTTCGATCATAAAAGCAGGCCTTCGTTGGTTGAAAGCAGGCCTTCGCAAATTCCTAAGATAACTTCCAATAATACATGCTTTTCAGTTCGAATTTGGTTTTCAACAGTCTCTTTTCAATGGCACTATTTTTTTGATCCTATAGTCCTGTTTAAATGCCGATAGGTATCTATTCTGTCACTCAACTTCTGGCTGACATTTCTCAACAATGATGGTTGGTGTGAAGGCGTGAATTCTATGCAAATTACCTGTAGCTAGATCGGCCAATAATATAAACAGAAAAGTCTTTCAAAAGCATACACAAGAAACCCGAAAGACGTCTAGTCTAAAAGAAGGGATGAACTCAAATCCAGAAAATTTATCGTAGTAGATAATAAAATCCTCAAATACAAATAGAGACGAATGGAACGTTTTTCCGTAAAAGGACTAAATAAAAAGGATTCAAATTGAAAAGAAAAAATCGTTGCGTTCGTATTCCTTTTTTGCATCTACATGCCGAAGATTTTTACCAGATTTTACTTATCATTCATAAATTGTAAACCTCCCCCCTCTAGTACATTACATTGCATTAATAAACATGATAAATTTCCTTTCCAACTGTAAATATACAAAAATGTTTAATGATTTACAAACAAAATCATGAAAAAGCTGTATTTCTTAAGAAGTTGGCAACAATTTGATTTTTTTTGCTGTTTTTTCTCGTTTGACAATCCAAACAACTAAATCAGTGCACATTAAAATCTCTGCTACTCACACACGCTGTTACATATTAAAGTTATTGTTATTTAAATGCACTCTTACGCATGCACATGCTTGCACTTGCATGCCATTGTTATTTAAATGGCGGCCATTCTATTGAGAAAAGAAAATGAAAATTGTATATCATTTTCATTCAATATTATATTGCATTGTTGTTGTCGTTAGACGTTTTGAAAGTGGAGAGAGAAAGAGAAAAAAAATCATTCATTCATTTTTTTTGTGTACCCCCACACACATTCATTGATTCTTTAACAATTCATTAGATACATATGTATTCGGTTTTATCTCTTTTACTGTATGGGTGTGTGTGTGTGTGCGTGTTTTTTCTTTTCTCATGTATATGAATGAGCATGAATTTTTTTTATTCAAGTGGGTGCCGTTCTCTTATGCCTTGTAAACAACCGACCAGAACGACAGAACGAACAGCAACATCACCCACTTGAATTATTTCTTTTTGTGCTCCACTATTGTTGTTGTTTTTATTTATTATTGCATTTATTACTGTTTGGGGAATAAAATCATAACAAAAATCATGAGAAAACAATTTAAAGTGGAAACAAAATCCCATGTCTAATTTAAATCAAATTCTCTCAAGTATGAGTGAGAGAGAGAGCTGGAGTAGGCATTTATATGGGAAGGAAAAAGTCATTTAAAAGTGATTTTTAAATAAAATTATTATAAAAATTTTTTATTATAAAATAGAATTTTGATTAGGGGTGTTACAAGTCTAATAAATGAAATTAAAAATTAATTTTTGTGTTAATTTTGATGGGAGAAGATAAAACAATAAATTTTAACAGAATTCGAAATAATGCAAACTAAATAAAGCGGTGCTGCCAGATCGTTTAAAGTTGCTTTATGGCAAAACTAAACAGTTCAAGAAATTATGGAATAAATTGATTTAAAAAACTTGGAAGTTTCTCTACTATAACGATTGTAGTTCTTTAACACTGAGACAAAAGAGATTCTAAAAATATAGAGTACTTCAGCTATTGTTTGTTACGGATTCGTAAGGATTACTTCGGATGGAAGGAGATGTTCCATAAAGAAGGTCTGTTGTTAGATTCGAGTTGTTGTGCTTGACAAAAACTCTAGCAATAAATCGATTTTATCTACTGAAGCCGTGGGAAAGTTATGAATGTCTGAAATGTTCGAGTAAGAAAGCGGGTTGGTATTTAAGTTTGATAATGAACTTGAAATTGCCGTGAGACTTAAACTTTCAAACGAGAATATTTAAAACAATGGGTTCAACCCCAGCAGAAGACCCTTAACTAAAAGCCTAAAGGTCTGTGTGGCTTTTTATTGTGGTTTTTTCGCTCACCGCAGTCTTGAAAAATCTATCAATTGCCAGAAAGTTGGAGAAAATGCATCTGTCCTTCTTGCCACAGCAATGCATAGGGAAATTATAGTTAGACCTTAACTTTTGTAACTAAAAGTAACAGATAATTGAATCAATAGAGCATACGAATACAGCTGTATACCAGTGGTTCCTTCTTTTAGTCTGAGACCTGATAAAATACTTAAGGAACAGGCCCTACACCCTACCGTGCATTGTGTTGGAATTCGGCAAATATTTACAGGATAAGAGAGAGAGTAAAACTAATTCTGTTCCACAAGAGATCTTTAATTCTGAGTGAATCTCACAAAGATACAAATCGAGTGCCCACACAATTGTTATATCATATACCGTCTTCTATTATAGAGAGATGATAGACAAGTTCATAAACCTTATAGACGGACCCTAACCCTTAATATAATAGAGTAGTCGTCGTAGTCTGGTAGATAGTGTGTTGGCTTATTAGTTAAACCCCGGAGCTCAGACATATCGAACAGAACGAAATATGAAGAAAATATTTCTTTCGGCGACTTCGTCTCAGTAGTTGTTCTGGCAAAAACTCTGAGAGTAAAATGAAATTGCAACGAAAAGCTTCTCAAAAATTTGTCATTCAGAGTCAAGATTAAAAACTGTAGATCCCAATACTCATGGATAAAATTAACACACACAACGTGGCTGATGTTAGAAGCTAGGTGGGAATCCTGACTAAAAAGTTGACCAATGACCAATAAAAGAAAAAAAATTATATTCAAATGATTGTGCGAAAATAAACACTATAAATTAAAATTCATAATTCTTTATTAAAAAAATAATTTATTAACTAATAAGCAAAACTATAAAAACATAAACAAGCATGAGTTATTAATATTTTTATTTATTTAATGATTTTCAAAACCACAAAACGAAAATAAAAAATAAATCATTCCAACGATTAATGACCACTAAATTGATTAATAATATTGTAATAATAATTATTATTTGTATCGTATCGTATCGCATAAAAAGAGAAACAAAAATTTAATTTCACTTTTATTTCTCTAAACACTTATAAACAAACCATAAAAGATTAAAAAATAAATAAAAATCAAAAGTTTATTCCAAAAATAATTCATAAATGGCCAAACATGCAACATAAATTCCAAAAAGAAAAATGAAAATGAAAAGCGATTTAAACTGCACTGAGAAAAATTAAAAAAAAAAAAGAAGAAACCATGGCAGGCCAGAAAAAAAGAAGAAAAAAATTATGCGGGTCTTTAAACTTTGAAAGAAAATTAAAAATAAAATAAAAAGAAAAATAAAATAAAAAGAAAATTAAAATAAAATAAAAATTGCCCATAAAATTAGAAATTAATATCGCCTGTAAAAATGAAAACTGTTGGCTGGCTAGCTTGGCTGGCTGGGCATGATGCCAAATGGAAAATAAAAAAAAATATTTTTTTTTATTAAATATTATTGGCATATTGATAATAAACATAAACAAAAAACAAACAAAAAATAAAAAAGAGAGAGAAAAGAAAAACAAAAATGCGGTAATAAATATAATAAGAAAAGGAAAACGAAAGTAAACAATTCAGCATAACTTGTATGGCTGGTAAAACGTTTGTTGACTTATTTGGTCTGGTGTTTACAAATAGGGCTCTGCCCCTCCCTCTTTATAAAATCAAAAACATTGTAAAAGTTTATGGCAATTCTATTTTCTTTTGCTTTGCTTTTTGACCAATTTCGTACATAAAAGGCATGGTAAAATTGTCTGGAATTTCGCGTAGCATTCATGTGGAAAAGCAAATCAAATTTGATTTTCAAAACTCTTTAACAAAAGACCGTAATTATGGGGCTCCAATGTACCACAAGAACTCACGAATAGTAGCCAAGCTAAACTGTCCATCGTTGTGCAGCTGTAGGAATTATATGGAAAGAACATTCATGATCCTTAGGTGCAGTTTCTGTAAGAGGAATAGTTTCACACGTTCGCCTATTTGTATGGAAAACACAAATAGAAACAAGCATATTTGTTCGTGTTTGCTATACAAAGGGACAAACGTGTGTAACCGCCGTTCGTCTTACAAAAACAGGCCCTTAACCACATGACGCACAACAAACCCTTACGTTATTAAGAACAAAAAAAAAGCATATAGTAAGGGTAATATAGCATCCGGAATACCGAAAATAGCATCAAATATAACTCCCAATCGTACAAAAATTTTGGTTCGCTGTCCAATAACCAAAGGACAGCAAAAAAAAAATGTTAAATGCGAAAACAAAGTCACAATAAATGCCCTGACCATTGTAATAAGGCAACAGAAACTGTCTTTTCTACCCACATATTGTACGTCGACAACGTTAATATTTTAAGGAATAAGGGTACCAGCTTTATGGATATAAAAGCTCACTAAACCACGCATTTAGAATCGTTGTATTACCACATGAAACGATACCACAGAGCAAGTATAATTTGACTCGCACAATCAGTACAGGCGCTTAGCCTTAAAATTAACTTGAAAGTCAACCTGAAAATTTAATAAACGCAGTGATTGCTTTGACGTCAAGAAAACAAAGCACAAATAAGAGAAGTCTGCACCGAGCCAAAGGCGGACATTACCATATAAAGTGGGCTATACTCTCTAGCTCTTCGTTCAATCCACAAGCCTTCCTGAAGTCATTAGAAGGCAAGCGAAGTCTCTGCCTACATCTTTCCCTTAAGCGTGAGAACAGAGATCTCTTATAATTTTAGGATAATAGCAGAACAATCTATTGAATAGCATTCAAGACATCCTGGAGCTTGAGAAACCTTTTTTCACTCCCAAAACACAAAGACGTATGGGTAACCCGGGCTTTACTTCTAACTCCATGTAGCAACTCGATGGTATAGATCCTATAAACAGTGGTATCGAAAGGCCTGCTTGTGATTCTACTTACTTATGGTACTTCATTGGTCATTACAACTAAAAAGTTGTAGTCAGGATTACAACCTAGCTTCCTACATCATCTACATTGTTTGTGTTAATTTTATTGATGAGTGGTGGGACCTACAGATTCAAGTCGACACCGAACGAGAGATTTAAGAAACTTTTCAAGGGAATTTTATTTACTCCCAACGCTTTTGCCAGAAGCCGTAAAAAGAAATATATTTCCATACTTCGTTTTGTTCAAAATATCTGTTCTCGGTTTTGACCCACTAGCTCCCGTCGTCGAATAAGCTAACACTCTGCTTACTAGACAACGGCAACTCAACATGCATTATATCCATTATTATTTAACATTCTTCTAGAAACCACTAAAGCAAGAATGGGCCACAATAGTAGAGTTTTTCGTTAAGATCTCCATGACCCTGACATGGCCCTGGATTAAACGGATGACATTTACTTGCTATTGATCTCACAGACATATGGACAGGACAGAAGTTGAATGGAGGAAAAAAACGTGTAATCATGAGAACAAATAGACTGTCTTTCAAAATGTATCAATACAAAGTTTGTATGCAGTTCTACTACTGTATATAAACTATGTAGATACGCAAAGTAACCAAACAGTGCATCAACTATAAATCCGATGCCTGATTGCTTTTTGACTGCGTTAAAAATACTTATTGACGACGTTGTGAAATAGAATACATTGTATATATTTTGTACAGCGGCATTATGAAACACGATACTTTGTTCAAACACAAAGCAACTAACATTTTGGAAGGCAGCCATACATTGCATAGCCAAGCAATTATACTGAGTGATGTCTTGCTTTGGAAGTCGTATAGACTTTCTCGGTTCTGTCAATTTGAAAACAAGTGGTTTCTCTAATGACATCAAGAACAGAATTTCGAAATTGCAATACAATAAGGAGTTGTTTATCCGCCTAAACGGTAACTAAGATCTGAATATTCAATAGAATTGTTATGGCAGCCAGATAGTTAGTTAGCCTTGCCAAAGGATCAAATATTTTCTCCGTTGTTCTCTTTGTAGAATATTGGGAACCTTGTAGCAATAAGGCACTTCTTTGTATGTTGAAATCTGTGTGTGGTAAGTAGCATTTAGAATTGAAAACTGAAATCTAAACTTTCTGATGCTTCATCGACACAAATATAAACATTTTCCAAATGAAAAAAATTCCTAAAGTAACATATAAGTCATTAAAGCCACAAACCGTCAATAAAAGATTCAGGCATATTGTAAATTAGGCAATATCACTGTGATCTACACTATCGGACAAAATAAAGTGTAAAAGTACTAACGTTGTTTTAATTTTTATTTGTAGCCACTTTAGTAAAAAGTAATGTTAATTTTTTTTAAATTAATGTACTTCTTTAAAATGCTTTACAAAAATAACAAAATAAAAGTGTTAAACTTCATGTTCTTAAAAATAACCTACAATATTAGACTAACCTAATATTTCTCCACGACAAAATGAAGTGTAAAATTTAAATTATAAAGATAATTAATATTTTATTGTACCACCTTTATTTAAAATGACCTCCTTAAGACGATTGGGCATACTTTGAGCCAATTTTTTAAAAATATTTTGCGAAATCGCGATTCCATTGGAATTTTTTTTATCCAAAATAGTCCAGAGATGCTCAATTGGATTCAAATCGGGGCTTTGAGGAGGCAAATCTAATTTCTCTATGTTATTTTCATCAAAAAAATTTATTGCCACCCTGCTCGTATGCTTGGGGTCATTATCTTTTTGAAAGATAAATTCCCGCAAGCCCATTTCCTCTGCACTGCTACGAAGGTTTTCTCGCAAAATGTCAACATAATGTTGTCCGGTCATTTTAGAATCAATTTTAACCAGACGGCCCGCTCCCGCTGCAGGGAAACAACCCCAGACCATCAGGCTTCCTCCACCATGTTTTACAGTATGTATAACATTCTTAGATTTAAGCCTCTGTGATTGTTCGCACCAGACTCGTTTGCGGTGTTTCGCATTTTTTAACTCATATTTAGACTCGTCGGACAAAATAATACGATTCCAAAACGTTTCTGGCAAGTTTACATATTTTTTGCGAAGTCCAGTCGTTTTTTAATATTTGCTGCACGAAGCAAGGGTTTCTTCTTCGCAAGAGTTTTTAGGCCACTTTGATTTAATCTTCTTTGGATAGTACGAGTTGAAATGTCTAATTTTAGTTCTTCTTTTATTGTTTTAGCTGAAGTAAATGGATCTTTTTTGGCTAGAATGGCGATATGATGATCATCTCTTGCTGAAGTCTTAGATTTTCTTCCACAGTCTTTTTAAACTTTCGTTTGAATTTCTCTTTTTAAAAAGTTAAAATATTTTTCTGGCTCCATTTATCGAAATATTATATTTTGTCGCCAAATCTTTATATTTCATACCGTTTTCACAGTCTTTCACCAATAAATCCTTGACATCTTTTGACAATGGCTTCATTTTGGCTTTCCTTAGTTTAAGTGATAAGGAAGCAATTGTTTTTATGTTTTTTGGAATTTCAATACATTTAAAATTAAATTTACGTAAAATTTTTGTAAAAAATGTAAATGCAAATTTGTTTAAAATTCTCACTACAAAAAGTACACTTTATTTTGACGCACTGAAAACTTGGTTCAAATAGATTCAATGTTGCTTGGAGCAGAAAAAGAGTGAATAATATGGAAATTTTTACTTCTAGATTAATAACCACATGTTTCTTTATAACGGGACATTAATTCTTTTTATTAATATTGCCATATGTGAAAATTTTTTTACACATTTTTGAAGAATTTACTCTTTTACACTTTATTTTGTCCGATAGTGTATTTCGCTATTAAACTGCTACCTTTTTCTTTTGTTATTTTGCAATTTCTATCCCCTTCTTTGGTAAGCACTTAATTACAGATTTGATGTGCTGATTTAAATGAAATTGAAGTCGTGACGTTAAAGACTCTGTTTTCTCATTGCAAGACAATAACTTTTAAGCGAACAAAATAAAAAACAGTATATACACACAGGTTGTAATTAGAAGAAAATGGGTCAAAAGAAAACAAAATAAAAATTAGAAATTAAAAAAAAAATAATAAAAACTAAGTTCAATATAATTTAAAGAAAGAGAAGAAGAAACTCTCAAGATGCTTGAGATTTTTATTAAAACTACATTTAGCAACTTCCCTTTATTTTAATACGCAGCATATAATTTTCCATACAAATTTACTTTTGAAAACATTGCAGAGGTAAAGAGGCCGCAAACAAACAAACTGAAAAAGTAAATTTTTTGTATTCATGGTGAAAGAGATCATATTCAAAGTAAAACGGAAATAAACTGCACTTGTGACTGACTGCCTGTGCCGCTGTCTGCTTGTATCTGTTTTATCTCTTACCTCTCTCGCTCCCTCAGTCAAAACAATAAGTGTCAGTAGTAGTCTGGTTCTTTAAAATGAAAGTAAAAATTAAAGAAAAAACAATTCTTTTGATGTTGTTGTTGCTATTGTTCTAGCGAATGCTTATAATAACAACTTCCTTTACAAAACTGAAGCAAAAACAATACAACAACGAAAACAAAACAAAAGAATAATAAACAATTGAATGGAAAACTGTTGTTAATTGTTAAAATAAATGCGTGGCTTATTTAATTTTATTATTAAAACAGTTTAATTAATAGCTGACTGACTGAATGACTGACTGCATGGCTGATATACACTGTTATTATAAACAAAAACAAAAACAAAAACAAAAATTCTATGAAAAAAACAAACAAAATTGTTATAAGAAAACCCTCAAGTGACTGTGACTCATAAACTATCATTATTTAAGCATGTTTTTTGCTGAAATGTATTCATAAAACAAATTGTAAATTATAAAAAAACACAGATTTCAACCTGTGTTTTCAATAAATTTTTATCAAGTTTTTTACCTAATACAGTTGTGAACGTAATTATAGGTATACATCTGCGAAAAATTAAACTTAAAAGCCCTAGAAATGTTATCAAAACATCAAAACAGATATTTTTATAGAAAAAAAATTTTTTTCAATGCAAATAGAATAAAAAATATACAGTATTGGAAGAAATAATAGGGATATATCAAATTTTCAACATTCTCTAACATCCTTAAATACGTTTAATTATTTAATTAGTCATTACAACCCTTTAGTTAGGATTACAACCTACTTTCTTACACCACCCATGTTGCACGTGTTAATTTTATTCATGGGCAGTGGGATCTACAGTTTAATTCGGCTCTGAACGGCAAAATTTGAGAACATTTTCATGACAATTTTATTTTTACTCTCAGAGTTTTTGTCAAAGGACTGACTACTGAGTGAAAATCGCCGAAAAATATTTTTTTTCGACATATCTGACTTGGGATTTGATCTAAGTTTGACTTTCCCAGACGCCTGGCCTTAAAACTTCTGATATCTTTATGGTTACACTAGGTGATAAACCTTTAGTCTGCATACATACCTAGGAATGTAATTCCAACCGAATTGATATAATTCCGTAAGTCGCCTTTCCTGGTTACCATTACAATGATGCCTGCTCATTAAGCTCATTTGGAAGTGTATCCGTTGATCAGATTTCCTCTATTATAGGCAAAAGAAGTTCTGAACACTTTTAGAGATTTGAATTAAGGAGCTCTGGATATATATTCTACCACTACCAGGTCTTTAATGGCTCTTGAGCGGTTTAATAAAGTGCCAGGCATTTTTGGGGAAGAAAGGTTCTATATTGAGGTCTGCCATATAGATACATACAGCTGTGTTCAAAATAATAGGAGTGCTGCCATGTAATATTTTCAAAGTTAAAATTTTCTATTCTACCAATTTGCAAAACATGATATATTTTAATGGTAGTTACAACGATATGTAAGAAATAAAATACAAAAAAGAATCTCGCAATAACTTTAATATTTACGATGAAATTGATTCATTTCTGTGTTTGCCCCTGAATTCAGTTGATCAAAAAAATAGGAGTGTGAGTGTTCTTTTAAAAATAAAAATATAACAGCACATAATTTAAAGAAAAAAGTGAAAAATAAGTACGGAAAAATGTCGTTAAAACTTTTTCTACAGTGATTCACATAAATTTTTATAATAGTGGGACGAGGAAAGCACTGTACTGAAGAAAAGAGAGAACTCATTAAAAAATCTTCGAAAAAAAGGCAAAACTTACAAAGAAACTAAGGAAATCTTAAGTTACTCCGATCAAATGCTCACAAATATATTAAAATATAAAAAAAGCCCGAAACGCGTGGGCGCAAGGGCAAAACATCTACTGTCGATGACCGCCAGAATTGTGCGATACAGCAAAATAACTTCTTCAGCGTCTTCAAATAAAATTCTAAAGGATCTGAATCTTGCCGTAAGTGTTCCTACTATTCGTAGGCGTCTGATGGACAACAATTTATTCGCAAGAAGTTCACAAAAGCTGCAATTGTTGACATATAAAACAGGCAGCAGCACGCTTAAAGTTTGCCCAAGAACATATCAAATATCCGAAAGAAAAATAGAGAAACTAACTGTGGACTGACGAAAGCAAAATTGTTTTATTTGGTCGCACTGGGTCTAGACAGCATGTTAGACGTCCGCCCAACACCAGATATAAAGCTCAGTATACACAAAAGACAGTTAAACATGGTGGTGCAAAACTAATGATATGGGGAAGCTTCTCATATAATGGTATAGGCCCAATACATCCAATTAGAGACAAAATTGATAGGAACGTCTATGTTGGCATTTTGAGAGAAGTGATGTTACTATACTTCACGCCTCTAAAATGGATATTCCAACAAGACAATGACCCGAAACACATCAGTAAATTAGCAAATGAGTGGTTTCGGGTTAATGGGGTAAAGGTTATGGCGTGGACAGCTCAGTCTCCTGACCTTAATCCCATAGAACATCTACGGGGAGATGTTAAAAGTATGTTACAGAGAAAAGAAAGAAATGGATCACAGTGCGCGATGCGTGGCATCAAATTCCTTTAAAGAGATGCCAAGATCTTATTGACTCAATGCCTCGTAGATGTGCTGAATTCATTAAAAACAAAGATTATTCAACCAAATACTAAAATAACTTTACTATTTTAAGATAATATCAAACTTTTGTGCCATTTGTTTAAAAATTATTAGGTTGTGCGCTAACACTCCTATTATTTTGAACAATTAATTTTGAAAGTAAGCTTTATTTACATAAATTATTTTTTCTTTTCGTAGTTTTAATTAAATAATTAAGTGTTAAAAAATTAGAAAATTAATTAGAAATAAATTTTAAGTTAAAAAAATTTGATATTTTCTTTTTTATTTTTCTTAATTTTAAATTTTGCTTTTAAATGAAGGGCGCTCCTATTATTTTGAACACAACTGTATATTCTACAGGCTCTTGAGCGATTTAATAACCAATAAAGTGCCAGGCATTGCTGGAGAAGAAGGGCCTATATTGAGGTCTGCCGCATAGATATATTTTTTGCAGCGATGAGCCCAAAGTTCCAGTAGTTATTTGGAATATGGAATCCATTAATTATGACAGCAATTTACAGTGAGTTCCATCGTTCAACAGTTCAATACAAGACATTATTCTGCCATGTCATTGGGAAAAATAAAGAAAATTCTCACTCTTACATCTACTGATACTGCCTATACAAACAGTCTAATCCTCATTTCAAAGCAAACCATGCCTCGACTGTATTGAAATGTTTTTAAAATATTTTTTTTTTTAATAATTTTTTTGCTGAATACATTATTATTGACATTGACCATCAAGACATTTTTTGTATTGTTGTTGTTGTTGTTATTAAAAGAGAAGCAACAAAAACAACAACAACAACAACAACAACAACAAAAACTATTTTATTTCAGCCACTTGTTATTGGCATATCATGTGCATATTATTGGACGGGTGAGTGCTTTGTTGTGTGTTTTTCTTGGATTTCGAGTGTATTTATCGTTTTAATTTTTTTCTTGTTTTCTTTAAATTAATTTAAATTTAATAGTTTCTTTTGTTATTGTTATTATCCATTATATGTTTGTATGTGTCTGTGTGAGTATATCGTTTATAATCAAATTTCGTATTGTTTTGTAATTACACGCTTGAGTGAATGCATTAAAAATGTTGCCATTTTTTTCGTGTTGTTTTTGCAGACAAAGTGCTCGCTTTCAGAAATAATTTTAATTTTGAAATTTTAATTCATTTATAATCGTCGTTCATTCAGTCGTCGATGATTCATATGCACGTATGTACATTGGCAGCAACTGTTGTCTGTCCGCCTGTCTGTCTGTCTGTAGGATTGTGTGTAATTTTCTTTTTAAACTATTTTCCCAACTACATATTGTAATATTAGGCATGGGGAAACTGATTATTGTTGATGTCAAGCATAAACTGGAAAAACTCATTAAAAATATTTAAAAATAACAAAAGCTACAAAAACAAAAAAGAAAAACTTTCATATTTCAATTTATGTAATCTTTACAGTTACAATCGGTTAATGTCAGAGTTCAGGTGATCAACGTTACCACACGTTGTAGAGCATAATAAAAAAAATTCATGTTGCATGTGCTCTTATTTGAAATTACAATACCTTACGCACTGGCGGAGAAAGACATTACAACCGTTTAGTCAGGATTACAGCCTAGCTTTCCACATCAAACAAATTGTGTGTGTTCATTTTATTCATGAGAGCCGGGGCCTACTGTTTAAAGTCGATTCCGAACAACAGATATTTGAGAAATTTTTCTTAACAATTTTATTTACTTTCAAGAGTTTTTGCCAGAATCTGCTGAGAGAAAGTCGCCGAAGAAATATTTCGTTTTGTCGGAGATGTCTGACTTGCGGTTAAAGCCGTAGCATCTCGTCTAGGAAGCCAACACACTGTCTACTAGACCGCGGCGACTTCAGGCACGGCGACATAAAGTATGACACACTGTTGCTTCTGCCTCCTTTCATAACCTACAGAAATCACAGATATCATCAGTTTATCCTGTATTTAAAGGAGACGTGCCCCGTTAAGGCTCATATAATAGCTCACATACATACATACATATCTCTCCCATGCATACGTAGTAGTACTAGTTTCGTACGTGTAGCATTCAACTCCTGACTCTTGTATTCAAACAGTTCGACTCATAGCTCCATGCACGATTGACAAGTACATCGAACCTTGAAGTTGAATAATCCTAAAGACCAGAAATTGGTGGTTTCACCAAACTCTCACTTCTATCGTTACTACCAAAGCTGATACTGATCTTGCTAGTTGTTTTGCAACTTAGTTGCCGGCATAATCTAATTCAAGAGTCTGATGATGTAAGATTGCTTAGCAGTTTCTTTCGCCCAGTTTAGATGTGACCTTAACATATGCCCCTTTCAAAGCCTTTAGTACTGCCAGATTATCTATATATTGAGCTTGTTATTCTTGAGCTCTTCAGTGTATGTTTTCGGACTAGTTCTGTGGCCTTATAAACTCCTAGAATTTCGGTCTTCAGCAGGAAGACTCTAAAATGCCCAGACATTTGTTTTATAGATGAAGCCCTTGCTTTTATGCCCGTATTTATTTGGAACGTGTAGATATCTCAGCCATCAAAGCCATCTGATCGAGCCTATCACGAGTTCCCCATCAGGTATTATTACAATCAATATGTTACAGAAGAATTCGCCGTAGTCTAATAGGTAATGTGTTGGCTTATTAGCCACAAGCCCGTGGTTCAAGATCCAGCTCAGGCATCTCGAAGAAAGCGAAATATGAAATATTTCTTTCGTAAACTTCCTCTCAGAGTTTTTGCCAGAAAACTGCTGATCTTACCAGTGTTTGCCAGAAAACTGCTGAGAAGAAGTCTACGAAAGAAATATTTTATATTTCGTTTTCTTCGAGATGCCTCAGCTAAAAGGTTTCTCAAAAGCCTCTCTTTCGCAGCCGATTTTAAAATGTAGGTCCGCCACTCGTGGATAACACAATATGGGTGATGAAAGAAACTAGGTTGTAATCCTGACTAAAGGGTCCCATTACCTTACCAATTAAGTAAGCAAGTAAGTAACAAAGCACAAAAGGATAAGAAGATAAGTGAAATGGTTTGTGAAAACCCCGTGTTCCTTAAATAAATGGAGACAGAGAAAACCGACAATTTTTAAGACATTCAAACGATTTGTAAACAATTAAACAACTTTAAAATGCTTTTTAAAATACTACACAACATACCCTTAATGCCAGAAATATTATTTCCCATGTTTTGCCAACAAATTTGAAAACTGAACTAAAAAAAATAACTTTCAAAATTGAAAAAAAAATATTCAATTTCAATTTATTTTTACCAAAGGTCATTTGATTTTTTTATAGAAGTGAGGTCATGCAAATTTCTTTCTTTTTTTCTGGTTTTATTACTACCCCTATAATTTCACAGTCGAAGGAATATATTTTTGTTAAACAACAATTGACAAAAATTTTATGATTCTTATGCTATAATTAAAAATGTCTGCCGTTGATTGGAATATAATAAACCAAAAATGAACTTTGTTTTCAATCAAATTTGAATTGAATTGCGTAGAAAAATAATATTTTATGTATGCAAGTATAAAAGTTAACTTATTTTCATATAAATACAGCAAAAATTTGATTAAAAAGTATCAGTTTCTCGATTAACTCTTAAACAATTGTATTCTCAATTTAAAAATGGCCAAATTTATTGTTACTGTTGCCTTATTGTGCGTTTTTGGTGCTGTGTTTGTAAAAGGATTCGATAAAAGCGCTGCCATGGCTACATTTATGTCTAAAATGGACGATTGTAAAGCAGAAGTGGGTGCGAAGGATGGTAAGTGATGACAAATATGTTAAAAAAATAAAATTTAAACGCTGGTTCGACTTAAGATAAGCAGTTTGTCAATCACTTATATTGCATAATAGAGTAGAAAAATTATATTTGTTTACAACAAATATTTTGTTTGTATGAAATACGCTTGTAATGGGTGTTTTTTATAGAGGTATAGAACTTTAAGTTGCAATAAAACAACGATGTATTATTCGATTGACATGAATTTTATTTATCCGAAAGATAATCTTGTGGCATTACATTTTAAATATGATTTCTGGCATATGACAGCCACGGCTGGCGCGGATGTAGTCCAATCTCGACGTCCAATTTTCGATTTTCGAATTTTTTTCCAACATTTGTGGCCGTATATCAGCAATAATACGGCGAATGTTGTCTTCCAAATGGTCAAGCGTTTGTGGCTTTACCGCATAGACCAATGACTTTACATAGCCCCACAGAAAGTAGTCTAGCGTTGTTAAATCACAAGATCTTGGAGGCCAATTCACAGGTCCAAAACGTGAAATTAGACGATCACCAAACGTGTCTTTCAATAAATCTATTGTGGCACGAGCTGTGTGACATGTTGCGACGTCTTGTTGAAACCACATCTCCTGGACATCATGGTTATTCAATCACAGGAATGAAAAAGTTAGTAATCATGGCTCTATACCGATCACCATTGACTGTAACGTTCTGGCCACCGTTGTTTTTGAAAAAGTACGGACCAATGATTCCACCAGCCCATAAAGCGCACCAAACAGTCAGTTTTTCTGGATGTAACGGTGTTTCCACATACACTTGAGGATTACCTTCACTCCAAATGCGGCAGTTTTGTTTGTTGACGTAGCCATTCAACCAGAAGTGCGCTTCATCGCTAAACAAAATTCGCTTATGAAAATCGGGAACAACGGTAATCTCGTTTTGGGCCCATTCGACGAATCTACGCCTTACTTGATGATCGTTTGGCTTCAATTCTTGCACGAGTTGGAATTTTTAAGCACGCAAACCAAGATCCTTCCGCAAAATCTTCCATAAAGTGGATGGACACCACAGATCCAATTCCTGTGCTCGATGGCGGATGGACTCATTCGGGTCTTCCTCAATGCTACGCTCTACAGCAGCAATAGCTTCTTCTGTACGCACCGTTCAGCGTCTCTAGGGATGCGAGTTATCAATAAGAGTAAACGTGGTGCGAAAACGTTCCATGGTTAATCGAATTAACTGCTCTGATGGACGATTTTGTCGACGATAAAACGGACGTGGTGCGCGATACGTTTTCCGCACAGAACCATTATTTTCGAAATAAAATTGCACTATTTGCAAGCGTTGTTCAGGCGTGAGTCTATTCATGATGAATTGCCAAACCAAACTGAGAGTAAATCACTTACAAGCTGTTAAATCGGTCGCCATTTTGAAAAGTAATGCCAACTTAAAAATTCTATACCTCTATAAAAAACACCCTTTACAAGTAAAATACGCCTTTGGTGTTTACATAAAACAACAAAAAAAAAAATAAAAAAAATTACGCAAGACACAGACATTAAGGAAAACGAAACAATTTCTGAGAAAAAATTAATATACGATAGCGGCATTTCTTTCGTTAGAGAGCAATCATTTGTTATCTTTCTTTATACTTATCAAAACTATTAATTTACATTAGGCTCCACAAGTGCTGCGCGCCAATTTGGCAAGTGTTTCCTTAGCCAAGCACCATACGCTCTTTGAAGGCGGCAGCGCCAGAGTATAAGTAAAACAAATAAAAATTGAATTGAACAGTTCACTAAATATTTATCAAGTGTGCCACGAAAACCTTTCTTAGCGTTTTTAATAGTTGTATTGTTCAAGCATCTTATTGGTCATTACCGCGAGCAAAAATATAAAAGCGCAGTGGCAGCATCACCGCTTGTTGGCGCGCTGCATTTAAAATAATCCTTTTCACACGCATGTGTTTCATTTTTAATAGACTGACGCCCAGCATTTGGTGCTTCTTGCGCGTTTATAGCATGAGAAAAAAATCGTTACGTCTCTCTTTATACACTTTATACACAAAACAGAGATGCCATATGAACGAAGTTAAATAACAGTGTCAGCAGAATGTTGTTTACATTCTATTGAAACTGTAAACAGCGAAGCTAGTTGCATTACTTGTTTGTAAATGATATTATATTACATTCGTTCTGGTGAAAGCAATCGTGTGTTTATGTTTTTCAAAACACTGAACTGTTTTATACACTGTTTTTATACAGTTATAGTAATTGAACCGTTGTTGTTTACATCAATAAGAACAGAAAAGTTTGTTCTCTCTTTGTACACTTTGAAAGAACAGATGAGCATATTTTTGTTTTATGAAAACGAAATTAAATTGAACAGTTTCAGCAGAATGTTGTTTACATTCTTATGGAGTTTTGAAAGTGGACAACAGCACTCTGTTTATATCGTTCGAAATGGAGATGCCATTTGCAACACAAGTTTAAAAATTCTATTACATTAGTTCTAAAAGGGAACAACTATTCCGGAGAGGGAGAAAAACAGGGACGACTTTATATTTTTCAAAACAATTAATTGTTCTGTGTTTTTACACTGTGACTAAACAAAAATGACATTAATTACGCTATTAATGTTTAAATTCTGTTTATGTTAGATACAGAACAACTGTTTTTAGTCTCTCTTTTTGTGCATAAAATTTAAAAAGCAGAACAGTTTCTGTTTATATTTATTTATTAATTAAAATACAATTACAAATTATATTCTAATTATATACGAGCTGAGTAACTTTGACCATATGCTCGGTGTAGTGTCACAGAGTCTCACGACCCTCACGCTAATAGTCTAGCACACTACCCACTAGACTGCCAGGGCAGCCAACCTGTTTATAAAGTGAATTAAAATAACAGTTTCCGCAGAATGATGTTTACATTCATTCAGAGTTTCAAAAGAACTGAATGAACACAACAACACAACAGCTGATCTCTGTTTACAAGTGATGCCACATGTTTATTTAATATTCCTTACATAGTCAAAAAAAAAAAAAAAAAGATTTAAAAAATGTTTCAAAGCATTCTCAAATGGTCGAACTATGACACTTTTGAATAGAGAATAGAGAACAAGTACATTTTGGTTACTTTCTCTAACAAAAACCATTTAAATCTCCTTTCAGTTGATATTGAAGAATTAATGGGTAAAAAACCACCCACTACTATGGAGGGTAAATGTTTACGTAAATGCCTTATGATGAAATATGAAGTGGTACGTTGCATAAATATAACATAAAGCCCGCCTTTAGAACAATACTCACATAAAACCATTACTTTTCAGATGGACAACAATGGTAAGTTTGTCAAAGACGTTGCCGTATCACATGCTGAAAAATACACCGAAGGAGCTGAAGATAAAATGAAAATTGCCCATGAAATAATTGATGCCTGCAGTGGTATTGAGGTGGCCGCCGATCATTGTGAAGCAGCCGCACAATATTGCACATGCTTCCATGAACAGGCTTTGGCACATGGTCTTAAGGATAAATTTCAATTCTAAAAAAATAATGAACGAAAATGGAAAATATATGGCACGGTTCTGATGTTAGCGATACAATAAAATGAGATTTTTCTAAATTCCTTACGTATTATTTTTGAAATGTTAAAACATTAATTTAAAAACTGTTGAAATTAAATAAAAAGCAATTAATAATTAAAAATAAATAAATTATTTTCTAAATCAAGAGTTTTATGCGTAAAAAAAGAGTTTTATAAACCTTTTTTAGCATACTGAAGTAAAACTCTCTCATATACTGTTAAAATTCTATTATTATCGCTCTTTCACTCTTATCATGTGTATTGGAGGTCAAGGTTTTTAATACTCCAATAACGTGATTTATAAAAATAAACACCGCAAGACAAAAAATAAACGGAAGAAAAACAAGAAAAAATAAAATTCAACACTTTAAAACTACTTTTTTTAGAACGTGTAGTTTTGCAAAACAAAAAAAAATCGATTTCAAGAAAACAATACAATTGAATACAAAAATATTAAAATAAATTAACACGTTATCTTAAAAACTAAATAATAAAAAAATAATAAAAAAATAAAACACAAAAGAAATTAAACTGTTTGAACACAATTGCTACTACAGGCAATAATAATAGCAACACTTTGTGGTCAACCGCAAATCTACAGATTAGAATCTATTATTCGTTGTTTGTTTTCTTAAAAACTTTTATAATAGCAATGGTTTTACCCTCTTTATTTACATTTTTCTAATATAAATATGTAGGGAATAATAAAAAAATAAAGTGAGTAAGATAGAGAGAGAGAGAGATCGAGACCGAGAGTGATAGAATTAGAAATCAGGCATGACAAACTTGATAGCATTTTATAAATTTGAATTTATCTAGCAAAGACAAAAACCAAAAGTTTTAACATATAGTTTAACAGAGAACTGTTAAATGTTTAACAGAAAATGGTTATGGTAGTAATCATTAAAATATAAGAAATCGGTGCATTAAAAATATGCCTCCCGTCCATTAAAATTAATACCCTACAAGATTCCGAGTGTAACAGATTCACTGGTGCTTCTCAAATGACTTTGGAGATTGATAGAAAAAACTTGATTTTTTTTTAGCAATGGACAGGATGGTGGATATTGTGGAAAATTGGAACGAGGTGGAAACAACACACTACATAGAAATTGTAGTCCATGAGGCCTCTAATAAAACCCAGTAATTGATATATGACAAATGTAGCTAACCAGCCTTCCGACGTTACAATTAGCTGTACAACTTAATCAATAGCATTGTGAAGGGATAGCATAGGAGGCGGGTAATAATGTAGGCGTGTAATAATGTGGGCGTGTAATAATGTACAGTTGCGTTCATAAAAATAGGAGTGAGCCCATTGAAAAACAAAAGCTTAGTTTTTAACAAACAAACAAAATTGGTGTAATGTAATGTTGATTCAATACTAAATTATTTAAGTTATTCATTAATTAAATAAAGCTTTCAACAATTATGTAACAGGAAGTTTAAAAAAAAATATCTTAAAAAGTGCTGTTCAAAATAATAGGAGTATTTCAGTTTTCATAAAGATTTACTATTAAGAGTTAAAAATGCTTATGACTATAATCAGAAACTTTAAATACGATTAGTATTTGGTAGAATAGCCTTTACTTTTTATTACAGCAGCACATCTACGAGGCATGGAGTCAACTAAACCCTGACATCGTTTTATTGGAATTTTATTCCACCCATCTTGTACTACAGACCACAACTCAGCTGCATTTGACGGTTTTCGCTCGGCAACATATTTTTAACATCCCTCATAGATGGTCTATGGGATTAAGGTCAGGAGACTGAGCTGGCTTTACCCCATTAACCCGAAGCAACTCATTTGCCAATTTACTGGTGTGTTTCGGTATATCCATTTTAGAGGCGTGAAGTATAGTAACATCACTTCTCTCAAAATGCTGACATTTTGTCTCTAATTGGATGTATTGGGCCTATACCATTATATGAGAAGCTTCCCCATATCATTAGTTTTGCACCACCATGTTTAGCTGTCTTTTGTGTATACTGAGCTTTATATTTGGTGTTGGGCGGACGTCTAACATGCTGTCTAGACCCAGTGCCACCAAATAAAACAATTTTGCATTCGTCGGTCCACAATAGGTTTTTCTATTTTTTTTTCGGATATTTGATATGTTCTTGGGCAAACTTTAAACGTGCTGCTGCCTGTTTTGTATGTCAACAATGGCACCTTTTATGAACTTCTTGCGAATAAATTGTTGTCCATCAGACGCCTACGAATAGTAAGGCCACTTACCGCAAGATTCAGATCCTTTTGAATTTTTTTTTGAAGACGCTGAAGGATTTATTTTGCTGTATCGTACAATTCGGCGGTCATCGACAGTAGATGTTTTGCCCCTGCGCCCACGCGTTTCGGGCTTTTTTTATATTTTAATACATTTGTGATCATTTGCTCGGAGTAACTTAAGATTTCCTTAGTTTCTTTGTAAGTTTTGCCTTTTTTTCGAAGATTTTTAATTAGTTTTCTCTTTTCTTCAGTACAGTGCTTTCCGCGTCCCACTATTACAAAAATTTATGTGAATCACTGTAGAAAAAGTTTTAACTACATTTTTCCGTACTTATTTTTCACTTTTTTCTTTAAATTATGTGCTGTTATATTTTTATTTTTAAAAGAACACTCACACTCCTATTTTTTTGATCAACTGAATTCAGGGGCAAACACAGAAATGAATCAATTTCATCGTAAATATTAAAGTTATTACCAGAATCTTTTTTGTATTTTATTTCTTACATATCGTTTTGTAACTACCATTAAAATATATCATGTTTTGCAAATTGGTAGAATAAAAAATTTTAACTTTGAAAATATTACATGGAAGCACTCCTATTATTTTGAACACAGCTGTATATATATATATATTGGTAAATATATTTCTTTGCTCCGCGTGGAGAAAGGCGGGAGATCGCAACATTACACAGAATTAGAAATGTAATGGCCTTAGGCTTAATGGGCGCAAAATGAATTTAACTAGCAAAGACAAAAACCAAAAAAACATTCACTACGTTAACGCGGTTTGGGGAGGATGATCGATATTGTGGTCCTAAGTAACGCCCGACCGTAAGGAAACCTGTTTTGGAATCCTTGATATCATGGCTATCCAATCCACTTTTATCCGAATTAGCCCCATTTATAAAGAGCATTTTTTTTTTTTTGGTTTTTCAAAATAATTCGCGAATCAATTTGCAATTTGCTGTTGCACTCAGCAATGTGTGGGTAAAATTTTTTAAGGATTGGAATAGGTATCCCATTCTCTGATATCGTATATTTGGATGATTCATGATCATCCTCATCATCATTTTTTTGTATCTTCTGTTAAACACTTAACATTCCCCTTTTAACATTGGCCCTGTTAAAATTATTGGTTTTTGTCTTTGCTAATTAAATTCGAATTTTGTCATCTTTTAGTTGAGATTAAATTGAATGTTAGTGAATGTTGTATTTTGTTTTTATTAAAATAAATACATTTTCTAAAGTTAATTTGTTGATTTTTAAAATTCATACTGCTTTTCGTGTTATAAAATAATACCTTTTGCAAGTAAGTTCCTTATTACAAAATAAAATGGTAAATAAATAAAAAAAATATAAAATAGGCCTTTTTACGATTTGCTTGTTAATTTATAACTTCAAAAATGTGTCAATTGTGATCAGTTACTCTGTGTTTTATGGCGATTAAGGTTATAATGAATTTGCTAACTTCATGGAAAGATGTAAAAAAATGAAAGAATATAGAAAAAAAAGAACCTAGAAATAGAACTTGTTAATAAACAAAAGAATTAAAAAAGCAGCAAAACAGCAGCAAAACACCAAAAGAAATTTAAACAACAAGAACCAAATTACGTTGATAATCATATTAAATGAACTGCAGAGAAAATAGAAAAAGAAATTGAAAGAAAGCAAAACAAAAAGAAAACCAAACAAATAACGGTAAAAAATCTATTTTTTATATTATGATTTCACTCTCTCCTTAATATACATAGTACACATAGAGCGAGAGTTATTCTTTTTAAGACGCAATTATAACTGTTATGCTGATTATGTTGTTTATAAATTTGCTAATGATGGTTGTACATAAATGCTATTTGTTAACCATTTATCAATCATTCATTCATTCGTGCGCTCTCTTGTTCATTTTATTATGCCACATTCATACATCTCCTCTTCTTAAGCAGCATTCGTTGCTGTTATTTGCCATAGTTTTGGTTGTTGTTGTTGTTGTTTGCATTTGTTAAAGCAATTATTAACAGGTTTAGTCAACTGTAAATTGCTCTAGTTTTTCTTAGTTTTCTTGCCATTTATACAGTCATAGACATTCGTTTGACCGCACTTATTCTGAAAGATGATGAGTGAAAAGTTTAATTTAAATGATCCCGACTGCTACAGTTGTTATCGACATGATGTGTACCAAAATTAAGTGGTGTGCGATCCATGCTTTATGGTACGGGGAGCGGCGCTGGAGGATGTTGGACTTAAGTCCGCCAAACATGGCAGTGAAGACGTAAACCTTGAAGTCTATGGTTAGGGAAGACAAGCCTATTATCAAATTCATTACGGGATTTTGGGACCTAAGAAATCGATCGTGTGACAGCACCCTGCTTAACTGTCTCTTGGACAGAATTATCATTTTGGAAAATGCTTTGCAACGAAAGTTAGTTGATATTAAGCTTGCATGGCTATTTTGAAGGCGGCGGAATGATTATTGGATTATGGAATTTTCTTTGAAAATCTCATGATTTAATCAGACGACAGCAAGGCTACAATTAAGTCCCTAACGAACATTGTTTCAAATTTTGTCCTTGTCCATTAATACCGAGGATTTCTCAAAGAAATTTCGAATCATTCAAAGGTAACTCTAATATGGGCTCCGTGAAATAGGGATATTGTTGAAAATTACATTGCTAATGAGCTGACCCCATGGCCGGTACGCATAATCAATCTCACTCAGATAAATTTCATATTACTCATTCGTTCTGTAGGGAGGCGCACTTTTGTTACTAGTAGGAGCGTACGTATAATATTGCTAGACTCTGGTATCTGCTGTACACATACAATATGGATAAGAAAAGAATTGATCCACTTCTGTCCTTAAATCGCTCGGCCATCAAAAGTAAGGCTGTCGCACAATAGTGACTCTCACGAGCTACTCTACTTTTGGTAGACATAACGAAAGACATGACATTCCGGCAATCGCCTGCTGCAGGAAATGTGGATAGGAGAAGAAGGATGAGACTGTGTCATTCAACTCAAGTGTAAGTACACTGCTTTCGTCATAAAAAAATGGAGAATTTTGACCTCTCATTTACCAACATCCTTGACAGCTGCAATAGCAAGATTTATTATAGACTCAAATTGGTTTCCGGTAGGCACCCCCGAATTGAATACTGATTGTGGTATCACAACTGGTCACCTTACCTCACCAGCGTTCAAACGAAAGTGTTCCAAATTAATTTTAAAAGAAAAAACTACTGCGGTCAAACGAACGCCTATGACTGTATTTGAAACGCTTTAATTTTATCTAAAAATATTCTGTTCTTACTTCTCTCTTTCTCTCTCTCTTTATTTAAACATCTTGCTCTCAATAAATATGTATGTGTGTACACTGTTGAAGATTTAATTTATGTTTTAATGTTTTTGTTTTTTTTACTGTTATTGTTATTAGTATGTATTGTGACAGGTTAATTTTCTGATGTTTGCCATACAAAAATTTAAATTCAAGTGTGTTTACAGTGTATAGTTTTTGTGTACCTCGTACTGTATGAGTACAGAAACAAACAAACAAAAAAACATTTTTTTTCTACAGTAGGAGGCATAATATTTTTTTATTTATTTGTTTGTCGTCTATTTATATGATTAGTTTTATTTGTTTAAATTTCAGTTTTATTTATTTATTCAGTTTTTTTTTACTTTTTTCCAGTCGTTTTGTGTGGATTTTGTGTTTTTTTTTTTGCATAACCTTAATATGTTTGACCTTGTGTTCTTTATTTAATGTTTTTACTCTCTATGCTATTCCGTTTGCAATTGGCAAGTGTAACCAACTAGACAGTTAGCCGGACGGAAAGATAGTCTAACGAGTACAGTTTCATTGAAAAAAATTCTCATTGTATTACTGATAGTTAGAATACACCGGGGGAAATACTCGTACATATTCCAACAGGTTGGATAAACATAAAGTTCTCCCTCTGCCTTCCTCTTCCTCATTCTTATTTTCTTCCTCCTTTTCTCTCTCTTGTTAATTTATGAAGGAATAAAGTATTTACAGGGCTTTTAAATTTTTTTATTTATTTTATTTAATAAAGAAACAGGCAAATTAAGAATAATTTATGGAATACTCATTTGTACTTTGCCACAAACACTCTGATCCAAGAAAGTCGTTTCATTTGCACTTTTGTTTGTCTTTTCTGACAATACCAACGACGCAGGACACTTCTGAAGTTCTTTGCATTCACCTTCCCAATGATCCGGGGTTTCACAAGTTTTATCGTGAGCAATTTGCAAAAACAACTAAATTTGAGTAGAATTTGTTCCGAAATAAATGAAAAGAAATCATAAAATAAGGCGCGACATAATTAAGTTTCAATGAGTGGAACAAGCAATTCGAATTACAAAGAAAAAGTGCGTGCTACAAGAGATCACAAAATTCGTATTAATGTCGCGCATGTTTCAGAATTTATTCTTCGGATATGTACAAATAAACTGTGTTATATAATCGTATCAATATGGAAAGGCTTTGGCGCCTTGAACGACAAGTTTAAAAGTGCTTTCAAGAAATCTTAGCCCCTTCCTATCCAATGCGGATTCTCCACCTGGATGCAGTTTATTTGTGTCTGCCTCTTAGCGTCGTTCGTGTAATCTTCTTTGAAATACGGAATATGAAATGAATATCTCACAAATATTTTGAAACCCTTACTTACGGGATTCAGCAGTAGCATACAATGTGACCAAAAGGCAAACTAGAGGGTGTTTTTTATAGAGGTATAGAACTTTAAGTTGGCATTACTTTTCAAGATTGCGACCGATTTAACAGCTGTCAAGTGATTTATTCTCAGTTTGGTTTGGCAATTCATCATGAATAGACTCACGCCTGAACAACGCTTGCAAATAGTGCAATTTTATTTCGAAAATAATGGTTCTGTGCGGAAAACGTGTCGCGCACTACGTCCATTTTATCGTCGACAAAATCGTCCATCAGAGCAGTTAATTCGATTAACCATGGAACGTTTTCGCACCACGTTTACTCTTATTGATAACTCGCATCCCCAGAGACGCTGAACGGTGCGTACAGAAGAAGCTATTGCTGCTGTAGAGCGAAGCATTGAGGAAGACCCGAATGAGTCCGTCCGCCATCGAGCACAGGAATTGGATCTGTGGTGTCCATCCACTTTATGGAAGATTTTGCGGAAGGATCTTGGTTTGCGTGCTTACAAAATCCAACTCGTGCAAGATTTGAAGCCAAACGATCATCAAGTAAGGCGTAGATTCGTCGAATGGGCCCAAAACGAGATTACCGTTGTTCCCGATTTTGATAAGCGAATTTTTTTTAGCGATGAAGCGCACTTCTGGTTGAATGGCTACGTCAACAAACAAAACTGCCGCATTTGGAGTGAAGGTAATCCTCAAGTGTATGTGGAAACATCGTTACATCCAGAAAAACTGACTGTTTGGTGCGCTTTATGGGCTGGTGGAATCATTGCTTAGTTAAAATTCTTCTGTTAAAATTTTTTACTCACATTTTAAGTTTTCAAATTTGAATTTATCTTCTAACGTACATTATTTTCTTATATTTGATGAAAATTTTTAATAATTTTGGCATTCAGTTTAGTTTTTATAAAGAAAAAACGAACACGCAAATTTTTTCAAGCACTTTCCTCGCTTTAACTAGCGCTAAAGGCTGTCTCTGATCTCAACAAGAACATTTCGCCAGATCTCGACAGTCATTAGAAATGTGAAAAAAACCGAAAGCAAGCAAAAGCAGTAGGGAAAATTAATTTACAAGTTCCTTGTAAGTTTTAAATTTAAAATCATTCATTGATAACATGATTTAAATGAATAAAATTCTCTTCTTTTTTATTCTTATACTTAAAATAAAATAAAAATGATTATTTTTCTTCTATGCAAAAATAGTATTTATTTTTTTTTCTATTTATAAAGTCACGTCTTTATAGCAGAGCCACTTGGGTCCACAAAATGTATATACATACATATACACACACATAAACTCACGTGCCAAGCACAAAAACACACACACACACAAGTACATTCATATCTCTGTTACTCATATCCATTATAAATAAATTAACGCACTCTCTGCAATCTCACAGGCATTGCGTTATAGTCATAACATGAATAACACAACATAAGTGTTGCCATTGTTGATTGCAGTTTTTTTTTTTAGAAATTAAAGACAAGTTGAGATTTTAGTTTGAACTTTATTTCTAGATAAAATTTATTTTTTTAATTGAAATTATCAGTACCTTAATATGTACAGACTTTAGGGTAAAATATTGTAAATAAAAAAAAAACAAATTGACTGCGTAGAAAGAATATTCTTTCTTTTGAAAGAAATTTATTTGATTTTCGATTGTGAAAAAAGTACTAAGAATTAATTTTTTTTTCGCTATGGTATAACAACAAATATCATGTTAACAAATTTATTTGCACCGAAACCGTTCAAATAAATAATGTTGTGTGAGGATTACAAGTGCATGTTCTAATTCCAATAAATTAAAAAAAAAAACAATTAAAAAGGCCTGTTTAAAATGGTCTTTATGAAAGTTTAATTAAAAAAAATATTTAAAAAAAAATATATGACTTGTAACGCTTTAAATTGATAGAAATTTTAGATGAAACATTGCGAAACGTTTCGGATAATTATACGGCAGAGCAGAAACCCTTATAAATGAAAAAATTTTAAACAGAAAATTCAGTTTAATTTTAAACTTCATCCAAAATTACTCCTTCCACTACTGCTGTTGGAATTAAAAAATAAACAGGAACAGGCACTGGAAAAATATCGAAAAGATGAAAAAGAAATTCGTCCTAGAAATAGTTTGTCTTTTGGCAGCATTATTTGTAAAAAACTCCTGTAAGTTTGGGTTTTAAAAAATCAAGTGAAGGGTCCCACAAATGCACTCGTATTTCAAAGAATATTGCATGAAGGAGAATAAATCTTAAGCTTAAGCGCTTAAAAGAACGCAAAAATTAATTGAATTCAGATCCTGACTCAGCATTGATTAGGAAAAGGCTAAGATTTCATAAGTTACACTTTCATACATTGAAGAACATTGCATAAACGCCGCTAAACGTACAATCTGTCATCATGTAAGGTATCAAGACCTTTAAATTCTGAAAAACGCGAAATTGAAACGAATTTTGTAATCCCTTGTTGCACGCACTTCTTCTTTGTAATACGAATTGCTGTTTCACTCAATGAAACTTGATTTTTTCGTCATCCTTATTTCATGATTTTGTCTCATTTATTTCGAAACAAATTCTACTCAAATTTAGTTGTTTTTGCAAATTGCTCACACGACAAAACTTGTGAAACCCCGGATCATTGGGAAGGTGAATGCATAGAACTTCAGAAATGTCCTGCGTTGTTGGCATTGTCAGAAAAGACAAACAAAAGTGCAAATGAAACAACTTTCTTGCGACAGAGTTTTTGTGGCAGAGCCAACTTGGATGTTTACGTCTGTTGCCGTTTCCAAACTATTAAGTACTTGCCTGATGCCCGTCACTGTGGACAATCTCATGTATGGGGGTAGTATAACGCATATCGATGAACATCCATGGACTGTTTTGATTACGTTTACAAATTGTAAGTTTAAAAAACACCGCCTTCTACTTTCATTATAGAAACTGAGTATTTTTCATTATTGGCTCTTACTTTTATGCAGCAAATATATCGAACTCTGTATGTGGTGGTGCCTTGATAAATAATCTTTATGTGTTGACTGCAGCCCAATGTGTGACTGAGGAGGAGTTTGGGGGAGTGGAATATAACTACGGACCCGGATTGTGAAATATTTAGAAACGGACAAAGATATTGTGCTGATCATCATTTGGATGTTGGCATCGAAGATGTGATTCGCCATTTCAATTTTACTACTGCCGGTAGAGATACAAAACATGATATTGCTCTTATACGCTTGGATCGTTATGTTAATTTCACAGATTTCAGACAGCCTGTATGTTTGCCTGAGCTCTACAACCTTCGAAGGTTATAGATTGAATCTTGTTGGTTGGGGTACTATTGACAATGAAACGAATTCAGTTGTGAAACGGAGTACGAATTTCAAAGGTGTGGATTTTGACGAATGCCGCTGGACATATTGCACGATAGGCGTTAATGTATTAAAGTCAAACATATGCGCAGTTGGAAAAACTGATGGAAAAACTTGTTGGGGCGATTATGGTGGTCCATTGGTTTCTAGGATAACTATTGATTTTCGTAGCGTCTACACGTTGATTGGTGTTTTCTCATTTAGTCATAAACCCTGTGGTCACTGTAATTGACCAAGTGTGTATACCAGAGTTAGTGCATACATCGATTGGATAGCAGATAATTTAAAGCCTTAAAAATGACAATCTCTAATTATTTGTAACTAAGATGGTTGTTTTTAAGCTTTGCTGCTATTATTAAATACAAAAAAAAAGGATTTCATAATATGATTCATTTAAAATATGTTGTTTTAATTGCTCTGTTCCCCCTTCTGTTTATAGTTGAAACTTTAACCGGAAAATTTATTTTCTGAAATACTGATAAACTCACGTTGCTTATTTTAATGACTAAATGAATTTACTTTTAGCAACTTTTTTACTAAAACAACACAATGGCAACCCCCCTTTGCAAAGAATACAATAATGCATTACTGCTGCTGTTGCTTATTTGCTCCTTTGGAGAAAATAATGTACAAAAAAAGAGGGAAATGGAGAGAGGAAACAAAGGGAAAGAGAGAGAAAATATTGTTAAAGTGCAGTCAGTCTTCCATTAATTTAAACAATTTATTGGAAATTGTTTTGAAAATAAATGTTTAAAGTATGTGACGACTAGCAAAAGCAGCACATAAAAAATATGAAACGAAGTATTACAATGACATAAAACAGTATAAAAATACTAAGAGAATTTTTTTATAATCTATAAATAGAATTCTCATGTTCCTGCCATTTTTGTTTTCCTTTTTTCTCTCTTTTTCTGTCTCTCCTATAGCAGCTACAGCCATGAAAATGTCTTGGCATGTCTTTTAATTTCGTTTTTCCTTATTTTATTTTTGTTGTCGTTGCGCTCTTCACTTTCATCTGTCGCTTGAGTTTTATTTTCATACACGTTCGGCTCTATTAGGCAGAATATATTATGTGCAATTGCGAGCACGGGTGTGTTTGAATGTGTCTCTGTATCTATGATGTGTATGACACATCTTCGCAAAAGGAATTCTCGGAGTTTTAAAGCAGGAAGGCATGCAAGCAAGCATAGAAGAGTTTTGGTGAAGTGATAATACAATACGAGCCTTTATGAATAATTGGGTTGGCAACTCAATCGTATAAAATTAACATTTTAATTACACATGTTGACAAATCATTTTCTCTGGACTTTGGAATGAAATTGCAATTGGCTGCTTAACTGTGATAATGATCATTCAAATGCTAATAATCATGATGAGTTATTTATTTTAAACAAAGAAGTATGAAAATAATACGTAATAGAGATAAAAAAATACAGATAATCTTGAGAACTTTAGGCTGTTTTCACACATAAATGGAATCACTGAATTAGACAGCCAAAAAATAAAGGGTCTTTCAAGCACAAATTTAATCGGGTGAATTCCAAAATTCTTTATAGAAAATGTTACTCAAAAAATCTTCTTGTATAGGCATGAAAACGAGGTTTAATTTTTAATTCTGTATACATACCATTATTTTGATACAATAAATAAAATGTAGATTAATTTTGGAGATGAAAAGGGCAATATTTACCTGAAAGAAAAAGAAAAAAAGTACAATTATTGCATATGTTTTTACATATAAGAGTGTTGCCAATTTTAAGTGAATTTAAAAAGTTCAAAAAAGTACCTTTAAATTCTGTTTTAAATGTTCTCTTTTAGAAAACGTTTACATGAAAGAAAAAGTACCAAAGAAGCGACCGTTTTCCCCAAATAAAAGCGTACAAAACATACATATACATCCGTACATAAGAAGAGTACCGACTCACTTCTGTCCTTAAATCGCATGGACATCGATCATACAATATCGATTCTCATGGGCCACAGTTTTTTTGGTAGGCGTACCAAAAGTCTTTGCATTCCGGCAAATGACTTCCGTAGGAGCTGTGATCCAAGGAGAAGGAAGAGACTGCCTTTCTTTCACCTTATGTGTCAGTACCCTGCTCTGGTCATGAAAAGACGAAGTTTTTTAATCTGTTACTTTCTGTACACACTACCTACTAGACCGCTACCTTACCCCTCGAATTGGGTATTTCTTATAATGGGTGATTTTTTCAGAGCAATAGAAAAATTTTTCAAAAAGAAACACATAAAATTCAGAAAAATGCATGAAATTTTTATTTGAATCGATAGTACGGTCCATATAATTTAATGTTTGAAGATTATTTCATGCAAATGTTGACCGTGACTGCGCCTCAAATGGTCCATCCGCTTAGTCCAATTTTGGCATACTCTTTCCAAGATTTCGGCCGGTATCTCACGAATAAATGCTTCAATGTTGTCTTCCAATTCGTTAATTGAAGCGGGCTTGTCTGCATAGACATGAAGTTTAACATAGCCCGAAAAAAAATAGTCTAAAGGCGTTAAATCGCAACCGGCCAATTGACCGGTCCCGAACGTGAAATAAAATGTTCACCGAACTCGCCCCTCAATAAGTCTATTGTTATGCGTGCTGTGTGGCATGTGGCACCGTGTTGTTGAAACCACATGTCATGCAAGCCAAGCTCTTGCATTTTGGACAAAAAAAAGTTGGATATCATCTCACGGTAGCGCTCACCATTCACGGTTGCGTTACGAACCGCAGCATCTTTGAAGAAGTACGGTCCAATGATGCCACCAGCCCATAAACCGCACCAAACTGTGACTTTTTCTGGATGCATTGGTAGCTTTTACAATGCTTCTGGCTGATCTTCACTCCAAAATCGACAATTCTGCTTATTACGTATCCATTGAGCCATTGATTAAACTGACCATAAAATGGAAGAAGCGTGCGATGAACTTTCTTAACAGAGCACGCATTTTGATAATACAATTCAATGATTCGCATGCGTTGTTCGTTTGTAAGACGATTCATGGTTAAATTATAGACCAAACTGAAGATGTTTGACAGTGAAACAAAACACGAAACGTGCGTGAGCTGTTTGAACCAGTGTTGCCAAAAAGATAATAGCTAAAAAATCATCCGTTATTTCCGTCATTCAATAGTATAGCTTTTTCTCTTTTTTTAAATTCTAGTGAAAGTTTAATTTTGCGCTATGTGGAATAAGAAGTTTGAATTAAGTTCACAATACGGGCTCCTAATGCCTCGGAAATTATGAGTGGAATCACAAATCGTCCAATTGTAGCGAAATGTGGAAATTGTCATAAGTATGCTGAACAGCTGAACACAGTCTAATCAACACTGAGGTTTACAATTAAGCATAGACCCGGATCAACAAGTTAGAGAAGCTATTTTCATGGTATATAGTTAATCACGAAGCATTTGCCAGAATTGCTTTGGTGCCGGAACTGAAATTTGAACTATGACGTCAATACTACAACGACCACGCCATGGACAAATCACGGGACCATATTAAACTTTGGCAATCAAAGAAACCAAAATAAAAATAAATTAAAGCGACACGCTGCTGCTCATTTACTATGAATTGGCCTCTTATAAATCAACATAAATTCTAGTTTTACTATCATAATCATGGGGTTATGATCAGAGACATGATTTTCTGCATAGAAGGTTGTATAAGGGACGCCCAAAATGAATTCAGTACTCACAACACTAAAGTTTTAAGAAGATTAAATATAATGGCAGTGGCAATAAGGCTTTTAAAATTTATGAGTCATTATACTTAACTCGGGACATTTTTCCCCCATTTTCATTTAATTTCTTAAATGAAAGCTTTAAATCTGAGGAGAATTTCGTCATTTTCCAAAAGAAAATATGTTTCTTTCTTTTTTCTTAAAAAAAACTCTCTATTGCATTGCTTTGAATGATGGCAAGGGAGGAAAAACTTGAAGAATTTCCTAGAAAAACCACACAACATCAAATTTATTGTTCATCAACAACGACGACGACAACAACTGGGTGTGTGATGGCTGGATGACAGACAAACTGCTGTAAATGAGTCAAGAAGGAAAAAAGCAGAAAAAAAGGAATAACGCGCCTGCATGCCGCCACCATTTGTCGTTCAATAATAAAAATAGCTTCGCTTATAAATTCGTAGACATCGATACATCCATCGTCATCGTCAACGCCATAGCCATAGCCATTGCCATTGCAAACGCCAACAAAACTTGACACGCAACCATATGGTTGGCAATATTTCAGCGTTTTTTTTTTCTTTCTTTCTTTCTTTTTATGTGTATGACGTTTCAAACAATAATTAACTCAACAAATTAATGAAATATTAACTTGATTTATAAACAACTGGAGAACTAAACTGAACTCAACAGAACAGAACAGAACAGAGCATAACAAAATAGAAACGAAGGAAATGTTTCTTTTCATTCAACGCTGCCAGCAAATAAACACAATGGAAAAATAACGAAAGGAAAAACAGAAAGGGAAAGAAAGGGGAATTTTTTTTAGGGATTTTAAAAATAATACCCCATAAGTGTTGTTAAATAAACAAATTCATGTTAAAATATTTACATGAATGAGTGTATTTGTATGGAAATGTATACATATACTATATATACATATGTATGTATTGTATACATATTTAACGAATTCCAATAAACTTGAACTTGAGTTTTGTTTATAAAAAGAAAAATTTATTTTTGGTTTGTTTTTCTTTTCTATTTTATAAGAAAAATATTCAAATAAAATAAAATCCTAAACTGTCAGAGGATTTCCTTTAATGTACATACTCCATCAAATTGAAATATAGACTCTCATCCATGAAACAGAGCTGAAGTTAAGAGGGTTTCCAGCGTAATTTCTTTAATATTTTATAAACTATACAGTCGCAGGCACATATGTATGTATGTATGTATGTATGTATATCGTGACATGTCAAAAATTTTACATTCTCTTGCTGGTGAACACAGCTATCACTATTAGAAAATGTGTGCACATTCAAAAGTCTTAAATGTTAGTTTTAATTCATTGAACCTTCGATTGGAACTAAGCCAACCAAGCCATGGAATGATATATAGCCCCAAAACTGTAACACCGCCATAGATACATTTTTGAAGGACAGGGATTCTTGAAAAAAAATTTCATCTAGCACTAGACATTTTTGCGAAATTTAGACGCTTACTATTTTTTAATCTTTTTAATGTATTGTTGTATTTTGTTTATTATATTATTTTATTTTATTTTTCTTTTTTATTTAATTTTATATTATTTTTTATTTGAATTTATTTTTCTATTTTTTATTTATTTTTACTGTTTATTTTATTTTTTAGTTAATTTTTTTTATTCTATAATTCTATGTTTTTTATATTTCTTTTTTATTTATTTTTGTAATTTATTTTATATATTTTTTTTAATTTATTTTATATTTAATTTTTTTTACTTTTTAATATTTTTATTTTATTCTTATTTTTTTTTTTTGTATTTGTATTGTTGTATTTTGTTTATTATTTTATTTTATTTTATTTTTTTTCTTTTTTATTTAATTTTATATTATTTTTTATTTGAATTTATTTTTCTATTTTTTATTTATTTTTACTTTTTATTTTATTTTTTTTTAGTTAATTTTTTTTATTCTATAATTATATGTTTTTTATATTTCTTTTTTATTTATTTTTGTAATTTAAATTATATTTTTTTTTAATTTATTTTATATTTAATTTTTTTTACTCTTTTTAATTTTTTATTTTATTCTTATTATTATTATTTTTTTTTTTTTTTTGTACGATCAGTGGATGGCCTTTACTCATGCAGTGCATTGTTTAGAAACTAAGAAAATACGTTATGGGAAGGAGGTAAGAAGAATTTGTATCTCATAAGCGACAGGAAAGAGAGTTTCAGATACGGATAGTCCAGCTAAAGAACGAATTTTTTATTTTATTATATTTAGAAAAAAAAACCCTTCTTTTAGAAATCAATTCTTCTGTGTTTCTCAAGTCCTTTATAATTACAAACAATTTCTCTCTAGTCTGTGCCCCGTTATACACGGTTTTCCTCAAACCAAAAAAAAATAAAAATACTTAAAGGGTTACAAGTACAATGTTGTTTTTGTAAATACCGTATTATTTTCATTTGATTCAAATAAAAAGAAATACTTCTTTTTTATTGTTGTTGCTTATTTTTAAAGGGGATCATAAATTACGTTTTATTTTTAAGAAATTATTCAGTCGTCATCATTCATTAGTTTTTAGAGGAATTTTTTTGTGGGTGTGCTTGACAATCACCCTTACTTAGTGCGTTTTCGTTTATTATTCCGTTATGGTTTAGATTTTATTATGCTTTGTCCTATTCTAATGTTGTCGTCTATTCACAAATTATTTATTGATCTAAGAGAGAAGTGAATTGAGCTGAGTTGAATTCAATTATTATTGATTCTTTTATTCTTTTCTTTTCTTTAAACACAAACATTTATTGAACTGATTTCAAAATGGAACGAAATCGTAAAATATTAAAATTTATTACCGCCTGCCTAAGCGATTTGATGATAACTTTAAATGGTTCATAAATAATAGGAAAATACATGAAAAAATTGAAGAAAAAGTTTGGAAGGCATAATTTTCCAAGAATTTTCAAAATTAAAATAATATTCAAAATTAAAGAGAGAGAAAACGTATTTATTTAAATGTATATTTTAATGTATGCATATAAACACATACATATGTAGTTATTTACAAAATTCTTCTGTGTACTGTTTAAAAATAAAAAATACAACAAAAGTTCATTTGCCTCTTAAAATTTTCTTAATTGAAATCATAGCAAATGCAACTCTTTTTTTTTCTTCAATTGCATTGTCACTAAAGCAAAAACAACAATAATTTATACATGAGTCGAGTAAAACCAGTAGCAACATCAACCGCTTTTTTTTTCTTTAATTTGCCATTAAAAATGAAGCATGTTCCATCATGTCGATGTTAAGTAGTATTTCCTTCTTTTGTAGTTATTTAATGGTGTTGTAGTTGTTGTTGTTGTTGTTGTTTTCTTTTCCTTTTCCAGAGTTTATATATGTATTTCGTTTTGTTTTTGTTTTAAAATAAATTACAATTACTGTCACCTCCTTGCTTTGCAGACTCTTCGTTCGTTTTCACAAACCATTTTTCCTTTAGCAATTTAATAAATAACAGCAGCAACAACAACAACCACACAACGACAACAACGATAAGGCACGAAATGAAACGAAGAAACTGTATGAATAAATATTTGCATAAAAAGCAATGCTTGCTCCTCCAAGCTCCAACTACAAAAAATTATGACAGAGTCAATGAAATGATGGCTGGCTACCAGTATAAAATAAAAACAACAACAACAAACATTGCCAATAACGAAAACAACACGACTTTTAGACGTTGTCGTTAAAATAGTAGTGGAAACAGTTGTACTGCAGTTGGCGTTGCAGTAGTGCGTTGCTGGAGTAGATGTTTATTATTAGCATTTGTGTCGTTTTTTGTTGCTGTTCTTGAATTTATGAGTGTTTAATATACAGGTTATGCACACGTTGATGAATGACTCTATTCAGTGATGGCAAAGAATTGTTTCTTTAATTTTAATGTTATAATTCTAGAATTATTAGAATGAATTCACTCCTTTAAATAATTTTTTTTGATTTTTTTGCCTATTTTATTTGAGGTCTTTTTGACAACACAATATGCATGACACATCTTTTTTTTTGCATGCACTGACAAGCATGATGCGTGTCTTAAAATGTATTTGTTGTCTCCAGTCGTGGAAGACGCAGTCGTCTGGCGTTTTGAGACAGTCATTATGAATGACAATGTGATCTTTTATTATGACTTTGATTTGGTAATTAATATTTTGAAATTTGATTTAATAAGGAAGAAGACTTCGACTACATATCAGGTGTAGTAAGAAGATGCATTTCTCAAGAATTAAAAAAAAACTTTTGACTTGTTAGCTTCTTATTCAAAATTAGAAAAAGATTTGCTCCTTTTTGTCCTGTTCTTAAATAAAATAAGAGAAAATTAACCATACTTTCTTCTTTTATATGTTTTCACTGTCAACAATTTGTGCGAATTAAAAAAGAATTGACTTAAAACCACATATTTAGCATTAATGTGAAAACAAAACCTGGTATGATTTCAATATGTTGCGGTTTTAAGTCAGTATACATAAGTCTATACAGTTAACATCAGAAAAATAGGGTCACCAAAATTTTTTTTGCGTTATTTTAATATGTATTTCTTTTACATACTAAAAACTTAACAATTTATACCCTTAAGAAGTTAAAAATGAGGTATACAAGTTAACAAAAATGATTTATTGTCTTTATTTCTAAGTTCAGATTTGCAATTTCTTCGTCTCCACCAAATCTTGACTTTTGGTATAGAGTACCCATACATTTTGAATTTTCTCAAACAATCCCTCTTTCTTTTCTTTCTTATTATTTTCTACAATTTTCCAAAGATTTTCTCTCGAATTTAAATCTGAAGGTTGTGTAGGCCATTGCAATTCATCGCAGCACAAGACCGGAAGAGCGCCTTGATCGCTGTCCTTCCAAAATCGCCATTTTAAGCGGAATTCTCATTAGACAAAAAGTAGCATAACTTCATTTAAATCAAACTAATCACTTAAATCTTCGCTCAATTTCTCTTCCCCTCTTTCTCCCTATCACTCACCTATAGATATATTTATCAATAATAAAATAAAAATTTTAAAAATAAGTTTTTTAAGGAAAACATTTTTATCAAAAACGTAGTTAACACATGGTTAAAACAGCAACAATGTATTCTGTTATGTTGCTTTAAAATAATTATTAATTATACGCCGTGTTATGAAAACTTCTCTTAGAAAAGTTTCTCTTTTTCCTTTGTTTACTCTCTTAACTCTTCCTTATGAAAGCAAGTTTTTTGTTTGTGGGTTAAATGCAGTTTGCATGCATACTGTGCATGTATGCAAGTGTATGTGTATTTGTTCGCAACTACCGTAAATTATTTGTCAACACATTTGTGTACATGGTTTATGCAAAAACTTTAAATTTCGCAAAGTTTTGTTGATTTTTTTTTCTGTTTTTCTTTTAAATTTGTCTTGTTGCTGTTGTGTGTTATTTACTACACGTTAGCACATCATAATATTTTGTTGTTGTTATTTAAAAGAAAAAGAAAAAATGCCGTAAACTCTCATAAAATGTATGCTTGCTTGTGTGTGTGACTGTGTTGTATTTCATTGTTACATCATATTTGTTTGCTCGTAATTAGATCCAAAGGCAAAATAAAGTTAAACAACAACTACAAAGGCATCATATATGTATATGCCAGCACGCTTTAATGCGTTGTCGTCTATACTTTATTAATTAGCTGATGGTAGTTAAACATCAGGAGTGTTTCGTTGTTGATCGCATAGTGTGTAGTCGTGTTTCTGGTTCTTCGTTTTACAAACAACAGAATACATATACGTATTTTGATATTTACTTGTTTCACTTAATGGTTTCATTGTTGATATGAAACATAAACAGTAAACGTGTTGCATAAACACGATGCATTATGTATACCTACCATTATAAAGCAGATAGTGGTGCGAGAGAGAGAAGAAAAGAGGGTGTTATTGCCATCAGCATATTGGGGATTCATTAAAAAATAAATGTGAAGACAACAAAACAAAACTACAACTCACTGTGAATTTGTTGGGCTTCATTATGGGAACTTTTTTGTTTCTTTTTTGTTTGCAGCTTACATTGTAGTTTGAAACAAAACAAAAAAAATTATTTATTAACTTGGATTTTATTATATGCATTGGTGTTTGCAATAGAATTGTCATAAAAAATGTTGCAATATTAAAAAAAGAAACAAAGAAAAACTCTAAAAAAACACCTTTAAAAATCCTAAAAACCTATTTTTGCTAAATGTTAAAAGTGGCCCCTGGAACCTTTCGTGGAGGTTTTTAATCCCGCCTCTTGGAGTCTTCCTCTTATTTTTCAACTCCTCAGATGATTAAAAAGGGATTTAGGTACCTTGCTTTTGTACACTAAAATGTGATCTAATCTCGATAATTTTTTCGCCTTCACTATCTCCGCCTAAAATAATTCCTCTTATAGAAACAAATGGTTTAGTTACACTTGCATCTAAAGAGGAGAGAGTGTTTTCTATATTTTCTCCTTTATTTCTGCACATGTGTTAGTGTGTGAGCGTGTACGTGTGCGTCTGCTTTCTGCATTTGATTTCTCTAACCGTTCACTTTTAATTCAACAAATTATTTTAAATTTGCTTTCAATTGCACTCAAGGTCCGATGAGGTGTCGGAGCTTGTGATGACACTTGGTCACGCATACGAACAAATACAAAAATAAGCGCAAATACACACACACACACACTGGTATAATTGAAAACCAGACTGACTGTTCTATTGTTATGTAGGCTGAGTAAGTGAGTATTAAAAAATGAAATAAAATAACGGTACATATGTTATTGTAAATGCCGGCCGGTTATTGGAACAGAAGAAAATGATTTAAAAAACTATACAGACAGCAAAAATAAAAAATTTTTTTAATAAAAAAAAAAAACATGTTTAAAAGCAGAGGAAGAGAGGGGAAGAGAAAGTAGGCGACAAATGTATTCATCTCAAGTGTGAATTATTCAATAAAATGTTTGCCATTTGTGAATATGGAACGTTTATGATTCAAATGTGGCTTCTTTTCGAGCACTACGGAGTGATTGTGATTGTCATAATCGACCTACTGTGCAAGGGATTTGAAGATTTACAAAGAACTTTGAAGAGGTTGATAGATTTACAGCCGTAGTCAGATCAGTGCATCACTTCAATGTGTCCACTGCTTAAAATATACTTTCAGTTTAGAAAAATATGATTAAAAATAAGATTTTATCAATTCCTTAAAATTAATTCTTACGATTCATAATGACGTATTTCGCATAAAGTCTAACAGTTGAAATAATTATACTCGGGCTAATCATTCACAACAGTGTAGATAGATATACTATTTAGGTGTTGGTAGGTAGGTAGAGGTCTTAGGCCACATATGACCCATTGTGTTACGCTAGTTTTTCCCTATCCCCTAGTCCCAGAACCACTCGCAGCTTCTAATAAAGCGACTTAGACTACCAATTTTAATCCGTGACAGTTCCCCCACATCCAAAGTGTGTTTTTCTCCTTTGACAAAGTGCCCGGCAAGTATCCAATAGGTGAAGGACAGTCTCCTCTTCGTCCTCATCTCTGCAGCTTCTACAGAAATCATTAATAAGCAGTCCAAGACCTATACGCTCCCATTCGTAATTGGGGGTTAGAACAACTCGTTTGTAATGCAGATTTTTCGAACAAATTTTCCTTCAGTATATCCCACTCGGTGGTTGGACATCAAACAAACAAAATTGTGGCATCTGGAAACCCAGAAGTGATTGGGGAAAAGCAATAGCATACGAAAACGATGATTGTTCAGTGCGTACTATAGTCGGAAGGTGCCATTGAGCCGTACTTTTTAAAAATAATCATCACGTCAGCCCACTATGAGCATATGGTAAACAATATCTGTGTGGCCTATAATTAAAGATTATAAACTGCCACAAACAAGCCCCAGAATAAACCAGATTGTGGTTTTATTGCATAAGAAGTTTCTAAAGAACGTAACTAAAGACGTGTTTTTGGTAGTACAACTTCAAAGACTGTATCTAAGCGCATCATCATCTGACTTTGGAGCATTTGAAAACGAACATATGTCAAGTTATCGTCAAAATACCATCAGAAATGCAAGAAATTAGAAGAAATTTACCTCAAAGGCGTGATTGACTGCTATGACCAATCTAGAGGTGGTCATTTAAATGAATAGAATATCGAATACTATTGCCTATGGTTCAAGTATTATAATGAAAGAAATGCTAACACCATTTTATTTTTGCTTATTTCTGGAAAATCAAAAAAAAAATCCCACTCTCTACCTCTGTTTACTAATTACTCCCATTTACACTACTCACACGCACGTTTCACTTCGTCCATTTTATTATGAGTAACGGAAAAATAAAAGATTTATTATGACCACACTTAAATGGGCAATTATTGAATTTATAATTCTCATCACTAACTAACTGGAAATATCCCCACTTACTGAATACAAAATACCAAAAAAAAAAAATCAATGATTGAGCAAAGTGCAATTAAATTTTGAGAAAGTAAACATCATGCCTTTACAGAGGGAGAGAGCAAAAGAAATTACAAACAAAACTGCGGGCTTAGCATAGAGAGAAGTTAATCAAGTTATCCGGTAATTTTTGATTAAAAAAAAATGATTTATGGATTCTACTACGTATATAAGTGTGTGTATGTGTACGTGTTTCAGTATGTGATTATATACGCCATTAAAGAGCCCCATAATATAAAAGCAAATAAATGTCAAGCGTAATATTAAAAGAAGAAAAAAATGGGTAAATGCGTAAAATGCCTTCCGGTTATAATAAAACGCAACAAAATCAATGTTAACAGCGACAACAACAACAACAATAGCAATAAGGAGAGAGAAAAAAACCATTGTATGTGTGCGTATGGTTTGGAATTCTTTTCAACCCTGTGTGACAAACAAAACAAACAAAAAAACATTAAAGAAGACGTAGAAAAACCTTAATGAGTGAAGAAACATTTGAAAATGAAACATTGAGCCAGATTGAAATTACCAACACAAATTACAATAACACCAACGATATTTATAAGCAAAGGAGGCCGTTAGCCCTTATTAACTGTAATTAAAAAACACAGTGATGTGACAAAATAATTGAGACAACATTATATACATGATTTTTTTCAAATTTAAACGTTTTTTTTTAATATTACTTTTTAATTTAAACAATTTAAGCACAATACCTACATTATTGATAGAAATATAAGGGAAAATTTCGTTATTTATTGTAAACTAGCATGATAGAGCATTATAAGAGAATGAAAAGAGTAGAGAAATATAGCTGCAGAAGTAGGTAGTCGTAGTAGTTTTCGTTTTTATACGGTGAAATTCCTGCAAAGGATTTGGAGTTCACATTTTCGGCGAATTTCTTTTTCTAAAGAAATGTGCAGAAACTAGTGCGAATAAAACATAGAACAACTAACTGCAAACATAAACTCCTTTAAGTCATCAAGCAGCCTCAATGATCCTCTTTCAAGCAAACTGATCAAATGTTTTGGAGTCCTGGAAAGTTCCTTCTTCCAAAGATTAGAGTTTGTCAAGTAACTTCTGCGTCGTATTAACTCGAGTAATATGATATGGATTAAAAGAAAATCGCATCATATCTCAAATAACATTCTCGATGCTTATTTGAGGTCTTTATATACGAATTAATGGATAAAAAAATTCACAATGTATTGTTGCTAGATCGGAGATGAAAAGTTCGAGACATTATTGAAGTCATAGCCATCTCTGAAATGGTTCAGTAGTTTCAATTTAGAATGATTACTTGAATATAACAAATGTTATGAGTGCCATGTGTGTTCACAATCGATCACAAATGAATGCAAAATCGTGTACAAACTTCGAAAGATTGTTTGGGTTTACTCAACCGCAATATAGACAGGTTTTGTACGCCGTTTCATTACCATGGACGAAACATAAAATCATCACAATATACCAGAGACCAATTAGTAGTGTAAACAGTTGGTTCCTCACAATAAATCGTCGTCAAAGTAGATTGCGGAGTTGATATCGGCTAATGAAGAAATAATGACTGTTTTTTGAACTGCACGCAGTACCAGGTAGCCCCTATAATGTCTGCCCCAACCCTGTCGAACTGACAAACCTTAAAATGGTGTATAGTGCTTGATAAGTACCCAAAGGTTTTCCTGCGTTATAGAAACTACAAATTGGAATTGAAGCGTTCTCTATTCTGAACAAATGTTGTGTCTATGGTGCCCGGTCAGAAAATCAGTTACTAGCCTATACTTCTTCTGATTCCAGACATTCTCTCTTCCAACTATAATTACTCAGCAATTTGGCTTAAAAAATGTCCAGCTCACCTCTATATCTTTCCTTTCGACCTGTAAATCCTTCCAAACTTCTCTTCTGACTCCATAGGTAACTTCTGGAAGCATCAACAGCGTGTTAACTTCCCTCTTCACAAGATTATAAGTCTACTCATTACTATAAATAACCACTAGGCCTGGGATTCAGCAGAAGAAACCCCTATTTTCCTTGACTAGCTGATTTAGCTTGTCTAGGCAGCTCCAAGCTACTATTTTCGAGAGCTCGAATAACGGCGAGTGAGTATTTGTTTCTCTATTGTTCTGCTGGATAAAACAGCCAACTAAAAACCAATAATGATGAATGAAAATTGGAAAACAAATTACTTTGTAGGATGTAGGCTTTGGAACAGAAATATGACTTAAGATTTCTTTACTCTTTCTCCATGTAATTTATTCTCACAATATTTTGTACACATCTGGCAACAATGCATTTGAAAACGAACACTTAAAACAGAGGAGATGTAAAAAGTGAAACAAACCCATTGACGTAGAAAACTAAAGGAAAAAAAATGAAGAAGAAAAAACAGAATCGCTTATAAGAGGCGATAAAAAAAACCCACAGAACACAGCGTACATGCTTGATAATAATAATTGTGAACCATAAATTTATCGTCAACAAAAATAAAAAAAAATTAAACCGCAGTAGTAGTAACAAAGGGAATGTGTGTGTGTGTGTGTGAAAGTTTTCAGAATAAAAATATGCCAGCAAAGAAGAAGAATTATGACTGGAAATATTCTGTGTGAGATTGTTATACAATCTCAATGATCTGTAAGGAGGAAAACAAATACATTTCGATGGATTTAAATGGGCCACAGATGCCAAAGATGCTTTACATACAAACAATAGGAATGAATTAAGAAAAATAAAATAAAAACAGAAAAATTAAAAACAATATTTTAAAACCAAATGTATTGCACAAGAGCATGAAAGTGCTAGAGAATGTAAAATATCTCCTGTTAAAAGTATAAATAAAACTATGAATATAGAAAGGAGTGGAGAGAAGGGGAGGAATAATACATAAAAAATGTTCCATTTTCCCAGCAGGCAGTTTCGAAACCTTAAACACTACAAACCTTTGCTCAGCAAATCAATATATCTAGCACCAAGCTAAATGAAAAAAATCTGTATTTTATCGTACTTGGTAATGGGTTATCCGTTTAGTGACTTCAAAACCGGCTACTGATTGGATGCTAAAGCAACTGGTATTCATTACTGATTTTTCAAACTATTGTCAACTATGCGGTATATGGCTACAAAAATACGGCATCAGCAAACCTTAAGCCACATGAATTTTGTTCCAATCTTTTTACTTTTTTTTTCTTTTGACCACAATCGATTAACCCTGATTCGATTCCTGTTATACACCCTATAATACATATAATGTCATTTACACATTCACTTTCTCAATTTCTTTGTAGCTTTTAATATTTGATTTTATTTCCATTAAAACTTAATTCACTTTCTCCCTATCTCTCAGACCTACGTAATCTACCATCATCAGCTGTTTACACCAGCATTATTTAATAATAAACAACAAAAAGAAGAAAAAAAAAATTCATTGCTTTTTAATGAAATTTATTAAATAAAAATTAAATTGACTTCTTTAGTTTAAAAAATGTTTATTTTGCACTTCAGTTTTTTTTATCACAAACAAAGAAAAACGAAAACGTACACAGTGAAAACGAAAAAAGAGTGTGTTTGAAGAGTGTGAGAAGAGTTTGTTTCTCTCTACAATTTTTTTTTTGGTATCATGATAAAAGTATTCGCACACACACACACACCCGCTTTCTTTTGCATATGCTGTGTGTTCTTATTATTAAGTAAGGGAGTGAGTGAGTTGGGGGTGCAGCAATCAAATAAAATATATTGTAGCATTATCAACAACAACAACAATAATGTGGCAGAACCTTAGAAAACCGGCTGATTTGATTGTTTTCTCCTTATAACAGACTTTGCAAAGAGTACAAACATGAAAAACAGAACTATAAAGAGAATTGAAATTCGCATTTCTTTCCCACCGTCAAGAGAATTAATTATTTTAAATTAAACTGTAGAGGAACAGCTACTTGTTGTTTTTTATTTTGCTGTTAATGCAATTTCTTATAAGACGACAACATGATATGAAATGTTTGTTTTTTGTTGTTTTTTGTATTTTTTTATGTTTGATTGGAATAACTGCGCACGCACACTTTTAATAAGCAGCCATAATCATAAAGACAGTGAATTCAACCAGCCAGCCATCCAGTCATTGAGCAAAGTAAGTGAAAAAAAACAAAACAAAGCAACAAACAAAATAATAAAAACAACAACAATAATCATTATAAACATGTAAAGTGTGAGTATTTCTTTTGTTATAATATTTACAAATGATGTTGATTATGGGTGGGTGGTTGGTTGGTTGGTAACTTGGTTGACTGTTTTGTTTGTTTATGAAAGAGGGAGTGCTTGTACAATATGCGTGTCTTCTGCTTGTATGGAGTGTGCAATGAAAAGAAAAACTCAAAGTCACAGAAGGGAAAAAATACCAAACAAAAAAAAAACAACTAAATGGAGTAGAGAAAATGGAGAGAATTTATTTACAAAAATTTATCATTTTAACACTTTGTGTGTACATCCATATGTACATATCGACGCCTCCATTCTATAACGTTCTAAGTGTACTTAGAACGTTTTTAATGTTCTTGCATTTTTAAATTCTACGTTCTGTAACTTAAATACTGTCAAATTTTGGTTAAGATGCGCCGATCCGTTCCGAAGTTATACGGAAAAATCTCCTTAGAATACACATACGGTCGTATGTCGCGTGAAAACTTTGAGAGCTCATAACTGAAAACACACTTTTTCGACTTAGAATGTTTTAGAACGGAGGCGTCGATATATGGAGTTCTAAATGTAGTTGTATTAGTACATAGGGTTTCTTTTAGGTACATACATACATATGTTTCCTACAGTCATGGTTAAAATAATAGAGTAGTTTTTGTTCTAGAAATAAATTCTGGACTTCTTTCGTTTGGTATTGGCAACATCTGTTTTTTTTTTTGTAAAGAAAATATGTTTTTTTTATAAAAAAAAAATATTTTTTGAATTCTCCACTTACCATTGTGTTCTGTGAAAATATTCAATCCGATTGGATTACAGCGATTATCCTTGGAGTTATGACACGATGCCGATGAGACACCACCCACCGAACGATGTAAACCACCACTGACAGCAGCCGGTGGCACTGAAGATTTTATGCGGGAGCCGCGTAATGTTGAACCGGCACCCAAGGCATTAACCGGCAAGCCATGTGATCCCACAGGACTGCTGCTGGAAACACCAATACAGCTGGCAGTACCGCCATGACTGCCACTCGAATGTGAACCACGTTCTTTGCCCTGTTGAGCACCCATTATTGTTGTTCTACGTTAAACAACAAGGGTTCACAAACAAAGTACACACACACACACACACACGCAATTATAAGAAATGAAACAAGAGAATTCAATTGTTGACTTGAAACACACACACTTTCACGCGATGTAAAATCCGTATTAACAAAACAGATAGTGTTTCTTTTACAACAGCAACAACCGAAAATAAAACAATAACGAGTGTGTTGTTTTTTTTATAAAAAGTTTCTATTAAGGATTACACGAAGGATCATTTAAACGAACGAGCGAACGTACGCACGCACACACACATCTGTAGGCGAATACTCTCTTTTCTTTTGCAACAATAAAATACACTGAAATAACGGTATAACTTAGAAGAGAATTTCTAAACGAGTAAGGAGAAGAAATACTAAAAAGTAAGGAATGGAAAAATAGCAAAACGTTGTTGATTATGCTGGCTGTTAGCTGGTGGCGGTGGTGGGTGGATGGATGTTTAAAGCTGTTTGTTGTTGTTTGCCTTGTATTTGCAGCTTTGTTTTATTAATTTATATATCCGTTGTATTTGTAATTTTGTTTAAATTTATAAATTGTTTCATATTGTTGTTGTTCAATTTTTATTATTTATCTTTATTTTTTAATTTTCATTGAACTACAGAAAGACAGACTTTGTTTTACATTTTTCTTGATTTTCTTTTGTTACTTTAATTCGCACTTGTAGTAGACACCGTTTCCAAAGAATAACACAACAAAAAGGAAGTTGCAATTATCAAATGAGAGGACAAGGAAAATAAACCAACAAATTGATTTTTTCTCTTCCCTATTAAATTTTTAATTCTTTTTTCTTATTGTTTTCATTTAATCCTCTCTAGGGGTATTTATTATGAAATAAAATGTATTGTTAATCTAACAACAAGATTTAATGGAAATGAAATATTAATTTCACCCGATTGTGTTCAACACACGCCCTAAACACAAGGGAGCGCTAAATTGTCTGACGGACGGCGGTGTCGGTCTCTCGAACACTTGCACTACAATGTCTGCCCCGTTTTTCTTTTTTTCCTTCTTTATTTTCCTTTTTTACCGTGTATTATTTTTTTCAACTGTTATCGGCCAATTTATTTTTTATTTTAATAAAACATACTTTTCCTATTACAAAACACATCTTTAATCTCTCACAATTACTTTTCTTTTCTGTAATTCCTTTTTTTTCACCACGATTCCTCCAACAAATTTTTACTTCTTTTTTCTTTTCTTACACCAATTGTTTAGTGACAAATTTTCTTTTACTTAGAATTACTCCGGCACAAAAAGAATCACATTTTCCTTTAATTCAATTTTAATTATATTTTTCATTAAAATATTTTTTAATTTTTTCTTTCTTCAGATAAAATATTCTATTTTATGCGCACCGCGACAAATACCAACCAATCACTATTACACGTCGTGCGCCTTTATAGACATTCCGACTGCATTTGTTCGTTTTTCCGATTTTTCTTGTATTTCTTGACGTAGTTGTAAAATTTCGTAGTAAATTTGTATTATTTTTCACTTTTCCCTTTTGTAACTCTATTCGTTTTTGTATATTTCTTTTATTAATTGCTTTTATTCAATTATTGTTTTAGAGTTGTTTCTTAATTTGGCAGAATTGTATGTAAATGTAGTAAAAATTTCTAGACGTAAAAACTTTGAGGAAATTTTGAATAACTTTTAACGGGATTTGTAACATAGCCTTTAAAGTTACATCTACTGAGTGGCAGCGGTAAGTTTGTTGGCTTATTACATTACAGCTTGAACTAGGCTTTAATAAACCTAACTATTAATGCCTATGATCTTGCTAGGATCATAGATTGGAATACTGCTTCAATGTTCAGTGTCAATATCGATATCATCTTTCTCGTCCTGTACAAGTATTTAAGGTTAGGTTAGGTTCTCCTAACACGAAATAGGAGGACACCTTGTAGCTGACATCAGTGGCAAGCGCAGTGGGCTTGGAAAAGCTACCGAATGTGACTCCCATGATTTTTAGTTGCCTGACCTACGCTATTCCAGAACTGACTGCCGTTACTTTTAGTTCTTATTCTTTGGTCCAGAGTCCGCAAGGCTTTTTTCTTGTTTTCCTTTATTCTGATTGGACTCCGTTGATATTGTCCTTTTAGTACTTTTGCAATATTTCTTCCCCTTTTTTAGATTTCAAAGCTACTACCAAAAAGTACAACACCATAGTCTAGACACATCAAATTTGACATTTACGACTTGGTGTTAAAAGAAATTTATATTTTTCCATTTTTTAATAAAACTATTTCGTAAACTTTGTCTTAATTAATAATTAAATATTCAGCAACAAATTAAAGTAAAAAAGAGAAGAAAATAATAATAAATGTGCCAACAATTCTAATATAAATGCGAGAACCAGAGATCAAGAGAAATAAAAGCCAATACGAAGAAATGATTCCATAATGAGTTATGGTGGCCATAAAAACAATTTATAAGAAAATCGATTATTGTCTAAAAAAAATACGCGGAAAGTAAACGAAAGAAAGTAAAATTATAATAATTTTGTAATTATTTATTTTCAAGACAAATTACAAATTTATTATATTTAATGATTTATAACATTACACCATGAAAGTGTAGTAATTGCTGCTGGCTTGTTAGTGTGGAGCAACTAGACAGACATACCCCCGTACATAAGAAATATTTTCTTTTTTCTGCTGGCTTTGGTGTCATAAATTTGCATAAAATTCGTCTGCTGCTGCTAGTACTGTTGGTTGATGACATTTAACCGAAAACAAAGAAATTACTTTTTATTTTTGGATAATTAACAATAATGTGCGTGCGATTTACAAAAGAGAAGAAATTTAATTGATTTTTAAAATTACCAACACAAGTAAGTTGTTATTATTAATTATTGTTATTTTCCTTTCTCTTTAAAACGATTTATTATTTATGTAAAAGAGAGGAAATAGAAGAAAAAAAATCGCAAATTATCAAATGTGTTGCAGTTGTTATCAATTGTTTTGATTTGTTATTATCTCTTCCCGTTTTATTTATTTTTTTCTTTTTTGCTTTTATATTACAGTAGCCCTAGTCGCAGTTGTAGTTGATTTTGGTTTTTGTTATTGTTTATTGTAAAAATTTACATTCAAGTGCCGTTACTAGTGCTTACAAATTGGGGAAATATAGCCCTTAATAAAGTTAGAAAATTTCGTTTAACAAAACCTTAACTGCAATGAAAACATAGTTTAGTTTAGATAAGTGACCCAGTAGTGAGCTTCCTAGCCCATATATTTATCGATTTACTCACAAATTTGTGAGTCTTAATCTTGCCGTAAGACGTTGGATTAAGTAAATTATAAAGCAAGATGTCCGCGCAGAAAATTCGATGAGCATATTTTGGTTTTGTGCTAACGTCTTCACCTTACTCCAGCTTTTTCCCATTGTAGCTTTTCCGAGTCAATCTGTCTTCTCTTTATATAAGCTGCAGTTTTTTACTGGACTTTTTGTCTTCCAACTCTCTTAGTTTATTCAAGATTTCATCACAAGATATAACAGTGTCATTGTATTTCTGCAATCTCCAGAGACGAATCCTTTTGTCACTTGACAAAGGCTGCTGCATATAATGGTTTAGGGCTATAAGAGGGTTTTTAATCGAACCTGCAGGCAGAAAGTTTGGTAATCTTTGAAATGGAAAGAGTCTACAAGGTAATATTTCAATACGAATTCATATTCATAATCAAAATTAAAGAAATGGGGTCCGATGAAATAAAGATTAATTTGTCTGGACCCAATTTATTCGTTCACCGACCTGTCACTAGAGAATCTGAGTCAACTTCCTGATGTTTATTGCAAGATTGTACTAGTTTGCTTTAGTATAATGTATTGAAAACATACTAATATATGTCATCGAAGGCTACTAAAACTATCAATTAAAGACCCTCAATGGGATTACAATCTGTTTTCTTATAATTTATGAAGTTAAATCGATTCTAATGCAGATAAGTGTTACTTTATTTTGTGATTATACGTTTTTCGATGGAATTTATATGAGTTAGGTATATAAGTTTATATTTTTTAATATAAAAATGATTTGTTTTTTGTTATCTATTACATCTTAAACTTGGCCATACATCCCCCATTACATGTGTATTAGAATTGACTAAATATAAGACTAATAAACTGTCATTTTTTTCATTATTATTTACATTTTGATTAAATTTATTTTTTCCATTATATTCTATATTCTCTCATCATCACTCTTTTGTCGATGTGCAGTTATACTCTTAAATTTTATCATTGAATTTGAAAAAGTAAAATATTGCCAGATATAGCTGATATTATACAAAAAATAATAATAAAAAAGAAATATGAAAACAAAATCTTAAAATAGAATTAAATCAATAGGCAGGTATAGTATAAAATAAATAAATAATAAAGAAAAATTGTGCGAAAAAAGCCATAAAATAATGCACATATGTATACCTACGAGTATAGGCCAAGGAAAAGTTATCAGTTGTTGAGAAGTATTTTGTTTGCTTCTAAATTTGACTTCTAACATTTGGTAACTCTGTACTACAAAATTAACACAAAGAAACAAAATATCAAATAATATGCAATGAAATGCATTATTGTTTAGTAGTTTAGTTTAATGATTCTAATCATACTCATGGGCTAAAACTAAACAAGACACTAAATTCCATTGCTAGCTACAGTAGTAGTGGTAGTAGTATTGTATTGGAATTATATTTTCCGTTGTGTTAGCAAAAAAAAAGGCTTAAGGGAATAGCCAACCAAACAGAATTTGAATTCATATTCTAAGAAAAATATCATAGCTTATGAGTGCGTGTGTGCTAGTGTACTTTATTTGACATTAAAATTAATTTCATTTTTTTTTCGTTTTTTTTTTTCATATTTTCTAATGCCTCTCTTCTTTTTTTATGTTATTGCAGTAGAACCAATTATTCGAAATTCTCACCACCGCCATCAATATAACAACAATAACGATAACAGCAAGCAATGACCGAAAGCATGAGTGTCCTTAATATCAAGCAAGAAATCCAAGATACTGCTTCAAATCTTAATACCATTACATGCTATAGTCCTTCTACAACAACAGCAGCAGCAAATAGCAGTGCTACCAGCAACAGCAATAGTAACAATCGGCGTAACAGTAATTCAAATAGTGGCGGAGGTGGTGGCAGCAGTACTACGACTTATGGTATGAAATCTTCACCATCAGTCTCGCCTGAAAGGCAAATGTGCAGTTCTACCACTACCTTAAGTCTCAATAGTAATGGTTCGTATAATAATGGCGAAGAAGCTTGCAGCAATAATGGTAGTTCAACTACACAGGGTTCAAATCCTAGCCAAATTTCTGGTTCGGGCAATTCAATACGTGATGAATTGCGGCGTTTATGTTTGGTGTGTGGAGATGTTGCATCGGGGTTTCATTATGGTGTGGCCAGTTGTGAAGCCTGTAAGGCTTTCTTTAAAAGAACCATACAGGGAAATATTGAGTACACCTGCCCCGCTAACAATGAATGTGAAATCAATAAGAGACGAAGAAAAGCTTGTCAGGCATGTCGTTTTCAAAAGTGCTTGCTAATGGGCATGTTGAAGGTAAGTGCTTTGAGTTTAAATTTGTATTTGTTTGTGGTTATTGAAGTTTGTGATTTTTGAAAACGAATTTATCAAACAGGCCTATGCTCCTTAAAGCCATATTAACTACAGGATCTTTGGTTCTGTATTTAATTTTTAAAAACCAAACTCTCATGGTGGTAAATTATGAAAAAAAACATTTTCAAAAATTGCAAATTTTATTGCAAATACTTTCCTTTTATCGAAAATAATTCCTTTTTTCTATTTTCTGTATAGGAAGGTGTACGCCTAGATCGTGTACGTGGTGGTCGTCAAAAATATCGCCGTAATCCCGTATCAAATTCATATCAGACAATGCAATTACTTTATCAATCGAGCATAACATCACTAAGTGATGTAAAGATACTCGATGCCCTCAGTAATAATGAGCCCGATTTACTTTCGGCGAAAACTTTACAGCAAAGCAATAATGGCAACAGTTCATCATCCTCGTTGCTGGAAGAGGAAATTGCCACAGTCAATAACAACAATTCACCAAATATTAAACATGAACATCAGCACAATCTAATAACGAATTGTTCGAATACTAACGATAATGGCGTAGAGCTTTCACCACCCTCAACTCCGAACTCTTCAACAACAACAGGAAATTCGAGCACACCCTCAAACACGACTTGCATTTTTCAATTGAATTCATCGACTACAAATAATAACAGCGATACTCATGACATCTTGGCTACTCTAAGCAATTTATATGATACCGAACTGGTGAATGTGATAGGCTGGGCCAAAAGCATACCCGGTTTTGTAGATTTACAATTAAGCGATCAAATGAATTTGTTGCAGGTTACCTGGCCAGAAATTCTAACACTGCAATTAATTTTTCGCTCTTTGCCCTTTAATGGCAAATTGTGTTTTGCCTCTGATCTCTGGATGGATGAGCTGCTGGCTAAAGAGTGTGGCTATACAGAATTCTATTATCATTGTCTGCAGGTGGCCCAACGTTTAGAACGCATTTCGGTGAGACGCGAAGAATACTATCTACTTAAGGCATTGATTTTAACCAATTGTGATATCAATTTGGATGATCAATCATCGTTACGGGCATTTCGTGATTCCATCTTAAATTCCCTTAACGATGTGGTCTATCTCTTGCGGCACAGCTCAGCTGTTTCGCATCAACAACAACTGTTACTGTTACTGCCCGCCCTCAGACAAGCCGATAGTATATTACGTTGTTTTTGGCGTAACGTAAATGCCAAAGGTTCCGTAACCTTAAAGAAGTTATTCGCTGAAATGTTAGAACCTGTCTCTCGGTGAGGTTTAACAATTTCAAAATCTTAGCATTTGGTTCATATTAATTGTTTAAGAACTAAAAACTAGTTTTTTCCAATTTTATTTTATTTAACTTTTTCTCGTTAACCATTAATTAGTTCAATGTGAATTTATTTGTTTTAAGTTTAAAGTACTAAAAAAAAAAAGGAAAAGAAAACAGAAGTATAGTATAAGAAAAAGAAAAATAACTTACAAATAATAGAATACAACATAACATAACATAATTTACCTAATGGCAGTGGTTAGATTACCTCAATTTTAATTCGCTTTTTGTTTAATTATTATTATCATTATTGTTTTATGCAATAAGTTTAAATAGTTTTATTAACACAGCCAAAGAGTTTTATTTTCTTATTTTGAAATCTATAAGAATTTGTTTTTTTTTTGGTTTTTACAATATTTTACCTGTTAAAAAATCGCTCATACATTAACACATACGTTATATATAGAAATATATATGTAAGTATAATGGAATATATATATATACAATATAAAGAAAAGATCATTGTAAGTTATTATTTTGTATACATATATTATGTATTAAAAATATGTAAATATAAAATGTACATTTTTAAGAATACAAAAAAAAAAATGAGAATCAAGTATGGTTTTATTAAAGCTGAGTGCTTAACAAAAAAAGGCCTGTCTACTCGGTAGAAATTAAAGGCATGTTAAGCGAAAAATTCAATAGTTTGTTAACCAATATCATTAGCACATGTTTGCCATCTAATCTCTAACTAAAAGAGAATAAGAAAAAGGATATTTGAGAAAATGAAGAGAAGAACATACTTAGCTATACGGCACTGCTCTAATGGAACGTTGTTGGTGATTTTGTCAATTCCAGAAGCTTTCTTAATATTGAGCTGAGCAATAATTTTCTGAATCATTCAAAACCAGAATCTTAGCGTAGTGTTAGTTCTGACGCATGATTATACAAATTATCTTAGGTGGGGTTTTACTTAGGCCAGCATTTAGGCCCATTGTAATACCACAAATAATTTTAAAATTGACCGTAAATGTTTCAAAAATTTGTCTTTGGATGGAATTATTCCAGTTCATAAACTAGAAATTGTTTATTTATACATACACAGTGAAAGAAATCGTAGGGACCCATCAAAATTTCACCATATTCTTGAACACTTAATTGGACTAACGCCAGATGGGCAGAAGAACCCGCAAACCATTAGCGGTCGGTCGTCGTGCTGAATTATCTTTTTGTTTTGTGTCAAGCACTGTCTTGAGGGTTACAGCGATCTGACCCCAGGGTTCTCGTTCTATCTCTAATTGAATCTTTGTTTCACCAGACTATAACAAGTTGTTTTGGTTGTTACTACGCAAGTATTGCCCGGTAAACTACAATCTTTATTTTGCTCATAAAATAATGGCGACATTTTCATAATGAAGCAGACCTTTTACGAATTATTGTTTTAACAGCTCTACAGCCGCTGAGAGTTATTTCCCGGAGGAAATAAAAAATGCTATGGATTGTATCAGACATATTGAAATAAATGCACTATTTTATGTGGACTCTAAAGGCAGGTTGGTGTTGACTTAAAGTGCTATTCGCTCACGGTTAACAGTTAAGAATAAGTAAGCAGCTGATCTTCATGCGGCTAGTGCGAGTTTTCATTCAGGACCTATTCCATTGACACATTAGCTGTGGAGCAACAACAAAGGATGTACAAAGTATCATACCGAATGTGTCGAGGGTTATCACCATATGCATTGTATCTCTAAAAAGGTGACATGCCACCAGGAACACAAGCGGCACCGAATCTAAGCGCAGTAATTTCAAGATACTGAGCAACTAGGTTCATATGGAGGCAGCGTAATTACGGATAGAACAACCAATTACGTTATATTTTATTACTATAGTGTACTTAGTAGAGCTCCCAGCGACTGCCCAGAGGCGTGCGATGAGAAATGAGGGAAGCAAGTATGGTTGGGAAGGGAATGCAATCCTTAATTTCTAATATTACTGCATTGATAAACTTAAATTTGTGCAACATTATAAAATTATAAAACGATTTACGTATGTGACTAATAAATGAATTTGACTTGTCATTTTCTTTCTCAGTAACTCTTTGCATTTGGCAAGCAACCGGTGAAATTATATCATATTTGTTCTCTATATTTCGGGAGATCTTTTTTGAATTAGTTGGCGTGTATTCGAGTTACTAAATTCATACAATTCTAATTTAATGTTAAATTTATTTTATAATCGTCAGGCGCCAATATATTTTACATTCTTTCCCGTGTTGAATGAATTATAAGTAGAATTTTGCTATTTTTTTTTCATTTAACATTTTGAATAACAAATAAAATAAGAAATTTAATTTTTATGTCTTTTATTTATTTGATTTCTAAACATCTATGCGTGGATTTGTAGTACAAATTTTGATTTATCTTAAAACTTAGCTAAAACGCTTATACAATTATTTGGAAATTATTCTATTCTTTATAATTAATTATACAATATAATACAATTACAACATGATCAAAAAGGCAACTGCTTTAATTTGATTTATGTTCTGAACGAAGTAATAATAAAAGAAAATATAGGTGAGTATAGGGTACAAGGATTTTTTAACGTAGAATGAATGCGAGTGTTTAAATTAAAACAAAAAAATAAAACTAAAAATAAAAATAAAGAAAAGAACAAAAACGAAAGTAAACTAGTTATACTACAATTTTGTTTAATTATTTACATGTTAAAAACAAGCGACTAGATTCAGTGTTTGATGATATTAAATAAACTCTAAATGATTTGTTTTTTTTTTGTTTTGTTTTATTATTTTCCTAATAAGAGGTGGCTTTAAATAACTATCACTAATTGAATTGCATCGAAGTGAATTGTCTTACCAAACTAAGTACTGTTTTTGTTTTTGTTTTTTATTATTATTGTATTATTTATTTAAAAACCTCCTACACCTTTACCATGGCAACATCCATTAGAACATTTAACACTAATCATTGCCAGGATCAAAATGAAAACGAATTTGAGAACGTTGAAGATCGCGTGACTCGAAATATTTCTTTGAATTTTTTGTATTACGATCAGAACGTTCAAGTTCTTTGCGAAAATAGTCGATGGTCTTTAATAAACCCTCTTTGAGTGATATTCTAGGCTCCCAATTGAGATATTTTTTGGCTCTCGCAATATCAGGTTTACGACGTTGTGGATCATCTTCCATTGCTTGTGTTTGTTTCACTTCACTCTGACCGCCCACCAGTTCTTTTATGATGACAGCAAACTCTTCTATGCTATGCTCAACTGGATTGCCAATATTTACCGGCTGTGTATAATTGGAAGTCATTAAGGCTATAAGACCATCAACCAAATCAGAGACATATTGAAACGATCTGGTTTGCTTACCATTACCATAAACGGTTATGGTCTCATTGCGCAAGGCTTGCAATATAAAATTCGATACCACACGACCATCGTTCATGTGCATGCGTGGACCAAATGTATTAAATATGCGAGCAACACGTACCTGTACCTTTTCCTAAAATGGAAACCAAAAGAAAAAAAAACAAAAACACACAACAAAACAATTAAAACAAGTTTTAAAACTTAATCAACTTTCTACTGTTAAAAGATTGTTTTTTTTGAAAAAAAAAAAATGTAACATATTATGTGTATCAAGGCTTTATTATGTACATATTAAATATACATATGTACATATTGCAAGGCATAGTGCAATACAATTAATGACAATTAAATATTGTTGTACGACACATATGTACATATATGTAGGCTTTTAAATAATTAATGCGGTTTTTTGCTTTGTTTATTATTATTTTTATCATTTAATGGTGATATTTCTAATTCATTAAATGCTGTTTTTATTTAAAAACAAAAGAAAGATAAAGTTTATTAATAGAGATTTATTATTGTGATAACAGATACTTAACAAGATATTCACAACGGCATTGTTTTATATTTTAAGGAAATTGAAGAGAAAAAACAGCGGTTAAAAAATTATATTTTATTAATAGAGGGAGATATCGATGTCATTGACATTAAAATGTACTGCGATATATATTTTTAAAAGCTATAAAAAGATAGATCGGTAGTACAATTGACTTGCTGCTGCGTAGCTATGAGTTGTTCGAGATGTCATTGACATTAAAATGTATTGAGATATGTATTTTTAATAGTTTTAAAAAAATAGATTGGGCGCGATCTAGTCTAGTGTGCTTGAGCTGACTCGCTGCTGAGACTCAGCGGGACGGATGGCTAGGTTAATTCGAGACATTCAGATCGTTAATTGGGACAGATCTTAGCAAAATTTCTGCAGTGTAAGTTGGGCTGAAAGGACGATCTCCATTGTGAACATTTATTGCTCTGCGTGACGCTGTAAGTACCCACAATGGAACATTTTTAGTCTCCAGATGGAGCTGTATTTTTCATCTACCTTCGTAAACCAATTTAACCTACAAGTTTTGAAAATTTGGGCGCTGCACCGCGGAACAAAAAGATCAATAAAATTGTGTTTTATAAACAACTCTTGTATTATAAAATAAACAAGGTAAAGCCCTGACTTTACTTTTCTATGAGTTTAACACATACAGTGGGCGCCATAAGTGAGTCAACACTTTTGTTCAAAAGTATAAAAAAAGTTCCTTTATCATGAATTGTTGTTTTTGTTTTAACATTTTATAAGTAATAAATAAACGTTTTTATTTTTGGAAATTTATTCGACTATTCTAATTTACTTTTCTCGCTATTCTAAAAAATGAATTATTTCAGTGGTGTTTACACACTTTTGGCGCTCAGTGTATTTCTGTGTATTTTCAGAAGAAAAAAATGCATACGAGGCTAAACTTTCACTTATGATTAGTTTGCTGGCAATATTTTCTTTAGAATCAACACTCCTTTTATATTTTTTCAATACAATGCCTTTATTTGCTCAGGTTGCTGTCACTAAGACAAGAAATATTTTTTTTCAAGGAAATGAAATTGTTTATATAATTACTTTTATTTCTTTGTTTAAATTAAAACAGAACTGACATTGTTCTATAAAATATAAGAAACTCGTATTTAAGTCTCTCTACATGGTTTATAGACATGAGCACAACAGTTGTTGTTATAATTTGAGTGCATTTTTAAAGCAAATTAATATTTTAAGCTTATTTGTTGTTGTATTTTACATTATTTTAGTATTTAAACAAATATTTCGGACTCTCCTTATACGAAAATTCAATTCAATGAAGTCCTTAACTGTCCTTTTCTTTGAATAAAATATTATTGGAAGGCGTTAGTTTTAGAAATCGTTTGCTACTCAGTGATTACTTCTGACTGGTTACGGTATTTGGTAAACCAATTCGTTCTTTTGAAACCGTCAGATCGTAGGCTCTGTCATTATCGAAAATATTATTTCATTTTGAACCGATAGAGGAAAGTGTGTCTTGACATAAACATCTCTTGGCACATAAACATCTCCTATTTCAGCAGGGTTCGTTGTATTGTGGTGGAGCCTGAAACTATTGAACACTTTCTGTGTCTCGACCCTAAAGGACAGAGGGAGGCGAAAACTGAAGTTTCTTTAGTGGTTTTAAGAAATTGGCCTCTGTTACGATATCTGATGCTGAGAATTTCATTTCTGGCATTAGGCTGATGAAGTTACTAGGTTTTTCTCCTCTATTTTTTATTCAACTCCTGACAATCACCTATTATTTGTTTCTCTTCTTTTTTAAGTATTTTGGTACTCCCAATGGACCTGTTTTGGACGCCGAATGGAAACATGTTTCATATCACATCTGCCTTCGTACAATAAACTAACGAATGATGATAAGATTCACATGAAAAATGGATTTCCTTAGATGTTTAAGCTGTATAGGTTGCCCAGGTATTCATGCAGGAACTTTTAAGATATTCGTGGAAACACAGGGGGTACTAAACAACTTTTCATTTTTAATAAACAAAATTAGACTATTCTGATTCGTTTGCTTTCTTTTTTAATTTGTTGTTTTATTTTAGGGTTCAGTAATAACTAGTAAGCTTCACTCTTAACGAAGTATCACTTTCACTCAATTGATGTTCTAATTTATTAGAGTCTTTTGCGAATAAATGCAATCCGGAAAAGTCCAGTGAAACCTACTAAATTAACTGGCCAGCTTAATTTTCTATGAGAGCAAAGTAAATTTGTTTAAACAAAAATATTTAACAATTGAAGGGAATAGTTTTTTATTTGTGCTGATTCATGATTGCGTTTAACAAATTACTTCTCATAATAACTGTCTACATATAGCTGTTGTTCTACAAGGTTATTTGAAGGATATAAAACTCTCATAAGATTAACCAAAGAAAATATAATAATTTGATTTGACTACTAAAACTAAATTATGAACACCGTAACGAATTTCTACAGAAATTATTTAAGAAACGAATTAGAAAATATCTTTCGTTACTATTGAGTATAGTAGTTCAATCACATTGGCATTTAAAATCAAAAATATCAACTTACCTGCTTGGCGTAGGCATAACTTAAGGTCTCCGATACTCTTTTGCCTTCATCATAGCAAGCTCGCGGTCCAATGGGATTAACATGTCCCCAGTAGGTTTCTGGTTGAGGATGCACTGTAGGATCACCATAGACCTCTGAGGTACTGGCTATTAGAACTTTGGCAGCGACACGTTTGGCCAAACCCAAAACATTTATAGTGCCCATAGTGTTGGTTTTAATAGTCTTCACTGGATTAAACATATAGTGAGGTGGTGAGGCAGGCGAGGCTAAATGATAAATTTCATCCACTTCTATAAACAGAGGATTAACAATGTCATGGTGTATAAGCTCGAAATTTTCATGACCCAACCAATGTTCTACGTTGCGTTTGCGGCCAGTAAAGAAATTATCTACTACAATGACTTCATGGCCGGCCAGCATTAAATTGTCAACCAAATGCGAGCCCACAAAGCCTGCACCACCGGTTACCAAAATACGTTTGCGATTCTTATAGTTTAAATACTTGACCTTGGGATATTTACGCGGTGTATTTGATTGTAAGGCACGCATATCATCTTGCAGTCTGGCCAACTCAGCTTTTGTTTTCTCTAAATCATAACGTTGTTGCTGTAGTAACTGCTGTTGCCGGTCGTAAATGTTTAACAAATCATCTGGTTGCTCTTTAGCGCTGCGCAATCCGGCTTTGAGTTGTGTTAATTCTCTGGAGGTGAAGGATTTATAGAGTACAGCTATGAATACGAAAATACCCACTGCTATAAGGATTTCTTTCCATCGTTTTTTCGTTATTGTTATGGTCCACATAATGATCAATTCATAGATGCTGCTGTTCGGCAATGGTGTTGTCTTTGCCTTGCGAGTTATCTTGATGGCTTTTGGTGGAAAAATACAATATAAAGTCTACAGCTCGGATTTCTGGTTCTTGCTAAGTTAACGTGTCGACTAAATTTGTTTCTTTTGAGCTGTAGTTGTTGTACGAAAACAAGTTGTATTTTGCATTTATAAATTTATAATTTTTTTATTTTTTTCTTTTTCTCCGCTTTTGTTTTTTTCTTGTCTTTCGGTGGTTCTTATCGGCTTTGAATACTTTTTGTTGTTCTTGTTGCTTGCAATAGCATTGTTGTTAATAATTAACGGCTGTCATACAAGGTAACCAGCTGTTGATAGTAAATTAGTGCCATACGAGCCATCTATATGTGGCGTAAAGAAACGGAACGTTATAACTTTGAAATTTAAATTATTATTAGCGCTACCAAATAGGATATGAGAAGGCTCATAACAGACGTCCACGGCTCCCCACCTAGTAATACATAACTATTCCAAAGAAAAAATATTGAGAGATTCATGCAACCCAGTTAATGTGAAGGTCTTCGTTTCTAACATGGAATCGTTAGATATTGAGCAGAAAAGCTTAATCGTCATGAGGATAGCCATCATTACAATCTGTAAGACACTGTACTGATTTGTTAGTCTGAGCCAGTATCATATTAAATTATTCGATATTAACACCACAACCCGTTTTCCATATTCAACAATTGAAATACAAGAATTTGGAAAATACCAGATTGGTTGGGGGCCTACTTATAATGCCATAACCATGCAATAAAAAAGTGTGTACATATGTATCTTATTTAATCATTATCCTAAATAAACCTATTATCAATAAGAGTATTTTAAATAATCCTTTTTAGGTCCTCTTTTTGAAATTATATTTAGTAACCTTTTAAACCTCCTAAATTTATGCTTGCAATTTCATAACAAGGGGTCTCTCTACTTTGTTGTACTTTGAAAGTCAACTCTGTGCTTCTATACGACCGAAAATGCCAACTCTGTGTTTTTCATTAGAACGGGTGAAAATATGTCAGAAATTTTAAGGGGAAAACGCATATATTCGCAGAAGAAAAAACTGTTTAGACCTCACAGATCTATAAATAATTATTTAAATATATAATAAATAATTAACAATATTAGTTAGTGATGCAATAAAAAAAGAAAAAAACATAGAATGACAAAGAATAATTAAAACAGACAGCTAAATGAGTTGGTATAATAGGGATCTGGTGTAAAAGCAACGACCATAAAAAAGATCCGTTAGAAGAATAAGAAAAGAATCAAACGCATGTTGTATCGATAATAAAAGTTAACAACTTTAACTACATGGAAAAACAAAAATAATCACACAACTGTTCCTTGTTGTTATAAATGTTTTTTTGCTTCACAACGTAAACTGGTTGAACAATTAAAGCCAATCTACTACTGCCACCCGCAAACTAAGAGGCCACCATTTTATTTGCTTTCAAAACTCCTAAGAGGTGCCGTGTTTTAAACAATGTATTGTTTACAATGTTTGTTGCCGGTGCTGCTATTGCCGAAGCCCACCAATCCTGCTCTCATGGAGACACATGTCATGTTCATTGTCTTGTATTTGATTGGTTTCTTTCTGGAGCGTAAGCCCTGCACCATTTGTAGTCTGGTATTTCTCACAGCAGTTTTTCTAATTTGCTACAGTGGTGTAGGCAATTGCATCTTTTGGGGCAATTGTGATGGCCATCAGTGTGAAAATGGCTAACTGGACGTAAATTGTGATATTTGAGTATATTTCAGTTCTAAGAAATAACATTTGAAACCAGGCTTAAAGACGAAATGCATGAGTGAGGAGTAGTCGATTTATATTGTAAGAAATTAAGAATAATAAAGGTACGTAATATTAAATTTTATCAATTTGACATTTAAATACATGGCTCATGGTATTAATTTGTGCATTAAACTTATTTGTAACATGTTGTATAAATCATTTATTGCCTCATTTTAGATAAACGATATTTGTTGTAATAATGTTGTTTCCTATAGTACAGATAAGAAATATTCCCTTGTAGTTTAAAAAGTAAACAGTTGAGTAATAGATTCTTACAGGCAAAATAAAAGTTTAAATAAAAGTCACAAAGTCAAATGTAGGTTAGGTTAGTGGCACAGCGCCCCTTTTGTGAAGTAACAGTGTATGACCTAGAACGTGTGTTAAATTATTTTAAAAATAGTTGTCCCAAATCCCTTTTAGGAAAACAATCGTTTAACATAAGTTACTTTTGCATTATCACGTGTCATCGTTTGACAAAGAATTCCATTTAATAAAGTACTCTGCATTGAACGTTATGTTCCAGCCAAAGGAAGCGTTTGTTAAGGCACTTTTCCTTTGAATACAAGACGGCCCTAGAATGGCGAAAGAGAAGATAGGCGTGGAGACAGTCATAATTTTTGTTAGGTAATTTAATAAGTAAGAGATTTGGGTCTTGCATCATACAATCTGGGAATAGCCATCTTACCGAGCATGAGAATGAATCATCAGCACAGATACATGAAATCTGTGCAATGTTAGTGCATTTCGGAAGGCAATGCCTGAGTGCTTATAAAATTCAATACTGCGGTCAGCATCCTGGGGTTCGTCAAGGCATAAAACTTTGGGGGATATTGTATTTAGGCTAAGGGCAGTAAAATAGATCTCATGGTGAAGTACTTTTTTTTTATTAAGAGCAATACTTAGGAAATGTTTCGCGGGGTATAGTGTTTTAATACCATAAAGATAGGTGCAGGAGAAAGAAAAGTGAGAGTAAAGTGCGGCAAATTTATGTTGTATTTTAATTTCTTTTTTATTCACAACTTTCTTGATATGAAGTTTTTTCCCTTCTACCATGAGGCGGATGGCCACAGAGCATATTCTGTATCTTCTCAAACTGCTTCTCATCCCCATATACTCTACAGAAATCCGGTTAGGAAGTACTAAAAATCCGCGCCAATGACTTAGAAATCATAATGTATGGTTAGGAACCCAGTTACCAGTCCTAAGTTGTGCATATTAAGTCACGCAGCGATTCTACAGCTGCATAACGTTTCGTTCTATGTTATGTGGTCCAACGCGTCTGTTTCCTTCCACGAAACCCATTTATCAATGAGGCACATCATTCGTCGAATGAGAACCCAGTCTAGCAAGGGGTTTAGTAGCCGTCTTCTTTTCCAGGAATATCACTGAACCCAATAGAAACTTAAGGAGTTCTAATAGTCGCAAACCTCTCTCGACTTACCCCTCAAGAAGTAGATTCATCCAGTGTCTTTCTCAAACCAATAGGGTTAGCAGAATGAAGGGTTAGGATCAGCAGTCACATCATTAATCGAATGACAACCTAATCTAGCAAGAGCATTAGTCCTCTTCTTTTATAGAAACAATCCAACAGAAAAAGTTGTTCTTGCGACTTACACCAGAGCGGTCCTATTGCCCTCAGGCACCAAAAGCCTTAAAAGCAACTAAGTTGTCATCCAGTCCTAAAATTTTTAATTTTTTATTAAATTTTAAATATTTGATGTGTTTTGCTTTGTACGTTTCTCTTTAACATTTCTTGTGACCTTTTAGTCACTAAACTTCATTAATAGCGTTTGCAACACATTCGATCGTTAATGAATTTCACTATGTTTTCACACATCGAATCACACCCACAAACCATAATGCTTTTATTATTTTTTAAATTGTTCTTTAAGAATCCTGAATCTATTTTAAGCTAATTCCTTTAAATATTTACTAGATTTTCTTCATATTTTGTTTTTTTTTTAGACGAAATAATGCAAAACTTTCCCTTTTAACGTGAAACATAGTCTTCGTAGATGATAAGTACTTTTCGAATCTAAGGCATGTATAATTTTTAAATTTAGATTTTTAAACGAATCTAAACGACACACTTTAATTTATTTATAAGAAATACTGATAAAATTTAAGAAATAAACCCGTTTATAATTACAAAACAAGAAGCCTGGTCAAATGATTTAAGTTTAATTTAATCATTAATTAAATATTAGCAATTAAATATTAACAGAAGTGGTTGTTTTATATGTAAACGAAATAAATATAAAAAATAATGAATTATATTAAGTTAAAATATACTTAGTAATGAAAGAAAAACAAAAAAAAATTAAAAAAACAACACATTTTTTTATAAGAAATTGTTTTTTCGTTTTATGTTCTGTCCTTATGTTTTTATCGTGTGATGTTTTGAAAGATATTTGTAAATAACATCCATACACCTATTATTAGTAATAAACGAATTCATTTTCAACAATTTTTCATAAAAACTTTTTTAGTATTTTTAAGTAAATTATTTAAATTATAATAATAATGCAAACAAACGTACATAATTATTAGTCCAACAAATTAATGATAATGAAACAACAAAACTTAATAAAAATCATAAAATTAGTAAAAACCCACATTCTTGATGCTTTTCATTAAAAAGAAATCAATTTTTCTCTTTTTGTTTCTTGTTGTTTAAACGAGACACTCCAAGAAACAAATGCTTTGGGGGGTTTTATAATAAACTTTTTTTGTTATTTACTATCGATTTTATATTATAAAACATATTATTTTATAAACGTTAAAAGTAGCTTTTCGATTATGAAACTTTATATACAATTTTGATTTTAATCTTTTAAGTTCACACACGTTTTAACATCATTTACATGAATAAGATCAAGGCATTTAACTTTGCTGAAGATCACCTTGCATATACGTTTTTAATTAATATGTTCTTGCTTTTTAAAGAACGTGAGTTCACATTATGGTCGATCTGTTGAATAATAATTATAAAATTGACAATGAAAATGAATATTGTGTAAATACAATTCGTCAAGACATTGTGCTCTTAGCCTTATTGAGATTGCATCAAATACAACTAATTTTGTCATATTAAAACTTATTGTATGAATAATAATGTTGTGCAAGGTATTATACGCAGACCTCAAATAAAATAATAATTGATCTATTGAAGCAGATCTCGAAATAAATAGAAAATTGATAATGAAAATGAATATTGTGTAAATACGATTCGTCTAGATATTGTATGCTTACCGTGAGTAGTGAAAAAATTCGATATAAACCAGGAGTAGTGACCACCAACACTAAAAGCAATAAGTTTTGTTAGAAGCGTAGCGTGCTACATTCGTTAAAATGTCATGAATTATTTACAGACTCCATTTCCCTTTTTCCAACATAGTTTAAGGGAATCATTCGTAAAGTTTGCTTATATCATTTTGATACTTTCGGAGTACTCTTAAAAAGGCTCATCTTGTAATAGGAAATTTATATCTATTGACTTAATTTCTAAGCATTTGCTCAACCGAGTTCATGGACCAAATCAGCCATCATCAACATCACCATAACGTACTATTAAATGAATTGAATTGTGGTCTAAATTAAGTGACCCAGTTTTTACTAATTTTTACATTAAGAGATGGTTGTGATGAAAATTTTCACAAATGAATGAGTTTGTCAGTCAGACAGAGCACGGATCCAGAACAATATGTTGAGAGTGCGATTTGATATGTGATAACAACCAATGGACATCCGCAACTACATCAATAAATCTTGGCAAACCTAAATAGCCGTCCATAATGCCCATACATCTCGGTCACAGTACCCGTACGCCCAAGTTTATTACACTTTAAGGGCCTATCCAACAGGGAATTTCGAACTTTGACTGTTAAATTTGTTACCATTTATTCAATCTCTGTTTGTCAAATCAACATTGACAACTATAGGCAACGACGTGTGTTCGCTGAAGTAACTCTGTGGCAGTTAGCAATCGACCCTAATTTTCATTGAAAACTCATCTTCAGCGATGAGGTTCATATCTGGATGAATGAGTACGTGAACAAACAAAATTGACGAATTTGGAACGATACCTATCCACATGAGATCCAAGAGCGTCCAATGCATCCCTAAAAGTCACTGTTTTGTGTGGATTTTTAGTTGGATGCAGCAACGGTTCATATTTCTTTGAGAACGACATTGGTCAGCGATATGTGGTTTCAATAGTCTGACGTTATACTCCACACAGCTAATGTCGTATTGAATATTCTGTATGAGGGATTTGAGGGCATAGACAGCTCACAGGGAGGCGAGGTGAACTAACCACTGTGATCGTACGATTTGACCTCATTAGACTTTGTGTTGAGGGGTTTTCTTAAGTCACAGGTATTTGTGAAGAAGCCACAAACCACAGCCGTCTTCAAAACGGGCATAAGCCAGGCCATCGGTAAAATTCAGCTTGATTTATGCGTCAGAGTCATCGGTTCATGTTTTCCTGCGGCCGACGTTAGGTAGGTTATCACTGTCAAAATCAAGCAATATATTTTAGCCTGAATTGGAAGATGTGCACACTAATAACACGCGATTTCATTAGATGACGCTACGTGCACGTTCGATTTGAAGACATGGTCATGACATGGTCATGTCATGGTCATGTCAGAGGTCTTACGTTTAGACGACTCCCTTATACTTTTTCTTGTGGGGTTTTTAAGTCGCAGATAAATGTGAATAAGCCACAAACCACATTGGTCCTCAATGTCATTATAGTGGACATTTGAGGGATTTCACATTCCACACCTAGTGGAATTAGATTTTCAATAGAATAAAAATTGAGATGATATCTCACACATGCTTTGTTTTATTTTAATTTAAAGCAATGAAACGCTTAAAAAAGATCCTATATAAATCATGGGACATCAAAAGTTCCCTATCCTAGAAAGAAAACCTTCTAATGAATTAAAAAAGTTCCTTGCCACCAGCCCCTTTGTCACTACCTTCACCTAAAGAAAGCCAAGAATCATCTGCAACAAAAACTGAGGAGTATTTCCAACGGCAATCGATTTTGCCCCTTATCCAGCAATTGCCTTCGACTTTTAAGTCTCCGCATGGCTGATATGACTATTATTTTTCGGTTTTATTTTTCTGAAATAAATTCACACTCTTGATTGTGTTTTTTGTTTTCTTATTTACAAATATTTTTTTTTATTGAATTTTCTGATTATTTTTCTTTTTTATTACAAAAACAAATAATAGTAATATTTATGTATTTTAAATTCCTTTTACAAAAAAAATTTTATTCTTTTAAATTTAACAACAATTATTATTTATAGTTAATAAGTTTATTAAAAAGATTCAAAAATATATATTTTAATAATAATACAATACAATAAATTTTTTACATTAAAAAAAGAAGTTTCTTGTGATTAATAACGTATTTTGGAAGTGGAAAAGAGAAAAATAAAAACAGGAAAAACAGTGGAAAATTTATAAATTAAATTTTTGTTTCACTTTATTGGATATATAGTGTATATATATGTATATTTTATTTTATAAATCTATATATATGTATGTATATATAATTTTACACCAATTAACTAATAACCAAACAAATATACATAATTAAAGGGGTAAAAAATAAATTTTATACAATTTGTTAAAAAAAACAGAATAAAGAAAGAAAAACATAAGGCTGCCACAGCATGAATATTTTAAAATTTTTGTTTTGAAAATTAGCAGAAGTTCTCAAAATTCACATTTGTGTCGCAGTAGTAGAGATGATACAAACAAAAGACAGCAGCAAACATCACAGATGATTTATTAAAATCAAACAATTAAACGGAACGGGGCTGGACAACTGATAAGAAAAAATTTTGTTAAATTAAACAACTCAATTTCAATTTCGAAATTAATTTCAAATCATAAAAAACTTACAGTGTGGTCTTTCAGACTCTTCATTAGTTTGAGCTGACGATTGATCCTCCTGAGCTGACATATCATTTTGTGCCTCCATCATTGGTACGGGAATACTAACGGGTTGTGCTAAGCTACGGCCCCAGCCGGGATGACCCATGGGTAGACGTTGATCGGGCATGGGTGGTGTCATGGTGTCACGTGGTTGTTCGGGCAAAGGCTGGAGTATAAGTCTCTGTATGGGCATGGGTAATTCTTGCATACGTGCTTGACGTTCAGCCTGTTGCTGTTGTTGTTGTTCAGCAGCCTGTTGATCTTGTTGGGCTTTGTTTGTCTGGGCTTGATGTTGTTGTTGTTGTTGTTGTTGTTGGCTGTTTTGTGCTACAGAGCTTTCATTGTCATCGCTGTCATCTTCATCTTCGGAGCTGTTGCTGGATTCATCCTCCTCGGAGTCATTGGCCAAAAGACGGAATTCTTCATTGATGCGATTTTCGGTAAGACGTTGAATGTTGTTCAAATCTTCAGCAGTAATGCCGGCACGTTCCAAGGCCAAACCTAAAGGCATGCGTTGGATCTGGAAATAAAAAAAGTATTAATTTCGGCAAAATGGTTAACATAAAGAGGGGCCTTTAACGGATTTGAAGTTCGAATTTCTTTTTCGATTAGTGTTCAGTTGGTTTTGACAGTTATTTCTTGTGTTTTTATTTTTGGGCCGCTGTACAATTTAAAAAAAAATAAATCCGCTACAAAATTGCAAGATTTGGTAGTTATTTGATGGAAAACTAAAGCGAAACTTAAGGCATTGTTCAAGAGCATATTTGTGTTGAAAATATCACCACTGGAAGGTAAATTACTGAGGTGGTTCAATTTTTTTTGGAATTGGTTATTTAAACCTTACGAGGTAGGTAGTGAAACGGCCATCAGTAACTGCAAAGTGCAGTTGAAATATTGATTAAAGCTTATTTGCATTTGATAGGGTACGTAAAAAAGAAAATTGCCTTATGAGCACATGGTCAAATTAGTTTGTGTAGTGCGTCTAATTTTCATTTAAAAAAGAAATTCGCACTTGTATGACCCTTAACGAATTAATTACTTGGAAGAAGGGGAATTCTTGACGCTGTTGTTGTTGTGGTGGTTGAGGTTGAGCATGTTGTTGTGGCTGAGCCTGGGGTTGAATATGAATCTGTTGTACTTGGGCTTGTGGTGGTTGTTGTTGCTGTTGCATCGATGGTTGTTGATGTTGTTGAACCGAAATTTGTTGTGGCACATCATTGGCAACATGAATCATTTCTCTCATGGGTATTTGATGGAACTGAATACGTACAATACGTTGAGGTTCAGGATGAGGAGCTTGCATCTCTTGTGGTGGCATAGGTGGACGCATGGGCAATTGTTGGAATGGTGGTGATGGTGGTGGCATTTGACGCAAGAAACCATGTTGAGGTTCTTGGCGTGGTGGCATCATGGGTTCCATACGCTGAGGCATATGGGTCAAGGGGAAACGATGGGGAATGGCACCAAATGGTATCGGTACACGTTGGAAGGGTATAAACATGGGGCGTATAGCTTCAACATCTTCAAGTTCTTCATCGTCCTCTTCGCGATTGTTGTGGCGGCCAGAAGATTCCTGGTCCTTATTCTCATTGCCACCTTCACAGAAAATCGAAATACGTTCGCCAGTAATGCGGGCCTTTTTGGGATCGGTAGTCAAGTTCATGCCGAAGGGCAGAGCAACAGTTTTCGAGGGCGAGTCAACAATTTCTTCGGCATGTTTACGTTCAACAACACAATTCATGCGAGATCTAAATACAGATTACAAATTAATATGAATTAATTTCAAAAGCAATTAAGATTTTAAAGATTTTTCGTTTCATACTTTTTGTTATTTTGCAATAAAGCAGCAGCCAAATCGCTTAAGTCCAATTCCAAAGGAATTTTACCAGGATATTTTTGCGCTTCTTCGACCTCTTCACTATCAGTTTCGGTATTCTCATTCATATTGGTCTCCTCTTCGGAGGGTTTATGTTCAGCTTTAACCATTTTGTGTTCCACCTTTTTGACGGGCTCCTCTTTGTCGAGATTTTGTAAATCATCGTCGTTGATATTTTCGCGACCCAATAAAGCTTCAGCACGTGGAAGTTCCTAAAATAAAAAAACGGATTTTTTAATAAATTTTAAAATATTTTTAAAGAAAAAAAAAGTAAAAGACTAGAACGGATGTATTCTGTGTGGTATTTGGGTTAATAACAACAACTAAATTTTTAGAAAAATGTTTTTTATGTTTATTTAAAATGAAATTTTATCGTAAACATCTATTTCCATACCAGAAATAAAAAAGCAAATCTTTTGAAGCATTTTATGAAAAAAAAACAACAAAAATTTAAATTTCACAGTTCACGCTCTGGCTGTGTTGATATTTCTCTTAAACCATATTAATGTTTAAATGAATTATTATATTATTGTTTTAGAAAAAAAATAACAATAACACAAATCATATTAAATCTATGGCTCTTAAAAAAAAGCAAAAATACTTAATCACGATTTATTATATTAAAACTTAATGATTTTAAACATTAATTTTCAAAACAACAAGCAAACAAAAAAACGAAAAACTAATATAAAATAGAAAAAAATGTTTTAAAGCATGATAAATTAATTTAAATAAATTAAAAATGCTTGTTTTTTGATTTCCAACTGAAATCATTAAAACAAAATTATAGAAAAACGAAATTTTTTTTATTCTTTGAAAATAAAAAGTGGGTTATGGCCAGTTAAAGACAAAAAAAAAAAACAAAAAAATGGAAAACTTTTGTGTTATTGTAATTTGTTATTAAAAATAAATATTCCATGTAATTTTCAAAATAAAATAGAAAATTGTAATTCTATTAAAATATGAAAATATATAAAATACTTTAAAACTGAAGGCATAGCAATTCTATATGACGCACTCAACCATTCTGAATGGTGTTAGAGAGCAAAGACCTGTCGCAAAAAAGTCCCACCCATTTTTATAATTGCCTAAGTCCGGTAAAGCAGTACCCGCCGTAGTCTTGTAGGTAATATGTTGGTTTATTACGCGTGAGGCCACGGTTCAAACCCCAGGTCAGGCATCTCCAACAAAACGAAAAATGAAAAATATTTCTTCGTCTACTTTCTCTCAGCAAAATTCTGAAATTGCCCTGAAATTTTTCTCATAAATCTGTCATTCGGAGTAGACTTGAAACTGTAGGTCCCACCACTTATGGATAAAATTAACACACACAATAAAATTGGTGTGAGAAGCTAGGTAGTCTTCCTGACTAAAGGTTTGTAATGACCAACTATGTATGTATTTAAGTAAGAGGCTTCAATCCTCCTACTCACGTTAAATCTAGGAAGCCTCCTGAACTCTACTCAACCATAGAAGTCGAAGAAAAAATGTGCGACGTACATTACAGGAAGGTTAGGCACGCCGCCTTTTGAGAAAAGCATGACTTAATCAGCAACACTGTTTCTAGGCAACGATATATGAACCTGCTATCGATCTAGGACCAGCTATACTACACATCTTGGATGGCGATATTTGGTTCATGAAGCTGAAGCAAAGCAAAAATGTGAAAGGAAGTTGTGACAGATGCTTTGTGGTAGTCGTATGTTTCCAAAGAGACGGCAAGGGAAATATGTTGAGTGTATAATGCAGGAGAATAGCTTTGGGAAGGAGCATACTATCTACAAAACATGTAATACGGAAGACTAAATTTTCTGACATTAGTTTCTATTTGACATCAGTATGTATAGCATATGTAGCTATACTGGTTGTCTATTAATCCTTTTATTTAAAAGTGAATATTTTATTAAAAAATACCAAATTTTGGCAACATGTTGCTCAGATAACAGGGTACACATGTTGCCGTTTATACAGCAACATGTTGCACACATTTTTTTGTAGAATTTAAAAACATTTCCTTTTCACAAGTTTTGCGACCAACACTGTTTGCAAGAAAATGTTGCTGAAGTATTTCCAGAGATTAGATTGTTTCCTTAGCATTGTTTTTAAAAATGTGCTGCAATAAGTTGTACATGTTGAGACAATTTAATTAAAATTGATGCCATATAAAGTATGATACGCATGTTAAAAACGTATTTCCTTCTCATAATTAGTTTGGTTATTGAAAATTGTTCAAAAAAGTGGACAACTCTTTAACAACATGTTGTTTAAAAAATTGTCTATAATTTGTTAGTTCGACTTTTAAATTTTTGTTTTTAATTATGAGGAAATTATTAGTAAATCAGATCAAGGAATTTTACTTAATAAACTAATTTTTTCTTTCTAATTTTAAATAAAAATTGTTTATTTACATATAAGCAATAAGTTGGTATGCTGCTAATTTTAAAATAATAACAACTCCATTCTGAAGGTTTTTCACAGGAAAATTATGGTTTAAAAGTATATTTCTCATAAAATTATTTCCATTTTAAGTTTTTTTTTCTAAAATTTTAAATAAAGTATGTGCTAAATAAACTTGTTGCAAGGTAATAAAACAAAACTACCTATAATGTGTTATTGAAAAGAGGTGTTAATTAAGGCGGCCATAATTAAAAGTTTTGAGTCAATATTGTTAAACAAGTTTAAGTTTAGTCATGTTTTTTAACAGGAAAAAATAGTACTTTATGGTCTTATACAAAAGGTATTGTTGTATTCATAAACAATTTTTTGCTATAGAAACCTTCTGTAGGTCTAATATAGAATATATATCGATGGCTTAATATGAAAAAGGCTAACTCAATTTTTTTCAAAATAAGGTTTTTTGTTTATTCTGGTAGACAAATGTAAGATTTTACATTTTTTGTAAAATTTTTTAAATGAGAGATTAAATGTGTTGCTGTTTCTTATTAAAAATTGTATTAAAATTTTTGTTGTATCTAAAATTTTACGAATTTTATTAAGTTTTTTCCTTCTCCTGTAAAGTAACCAAAAATCGAGTTAGGCCTTTTTCATATTATCCCATCGATATATAGGTTTTAAGAACTTTATTACTACAGGCTAAAAATTTGTATTTCATTTAAATTTTAATACAGCGTTATTATGTACCTCGGTCCAACTTTCCACACTTTTCTTTCTATTTTTTAAATTATTTTGGTCATAAATTAAACATATTAAAACATATTGCTTTATAAATAAAGCGATTGTGTAAAGAAATATTCTTTCTAATGCCTTATAAGAACTCAAGTGACAAGCGCAAGAGATTATATTGTCAACCTCAAATGAGAAAATTTGTCTTGGCTAATTTATTGTTTCTGAATAAGAATTCTTAACAAACGTTTATTAAATTTAAAGTTTATATTTACCACTTTCTGAATACGTTATTATTTATGAAATACCCATAATTATTCTCATATTTTTGACTTGTCCAGTTTCCTGAAATTATGGGTCTTATTGGAACTGACAGTTAATTGAATTAAACATTTAGAAACGGTAATTTTAATACCACAAAAGTAGTGAAATCATGAAATAAATGGTGTTTAAAGTTATCGCGTATTAAAAGAAAGAAAACCTATAAACATTTTATTTTAAATAATATGTTGTAAACTAACAATTATAATATTTTATTAATTTTTAATTTAAAGCAAAAGTTTAATAAACTTTAAAGAGTTTTTCTTTTATATTATATAAGCGTTTTTCGAATTTGTTTAGCGTACTTCATGCCAACATCTTTTTCAATTGATTATTACACAACAGCATTTATTATACGCTTTTGGTTTCTATTAAATTTTTTTTCCTTTTACCAATTTTAGGTTAACAAATCAAGCTTTTACTAAAGTCAATAAACTTTACAAACAAACAAAAAACAAAAAAAAAAAACCAGCTAAAAAACCGCTACCACTAACTAACTACCTTTTCTTTTGGCATTAACGATATGCCAAAATTGTTAAAAGCAAAAATCTGCAGTAACTACTATTAAAGCCCAGAAAAAAAAAATAAAAAAAATGTAGTTGCAAAAACAACGTTGTTTAAAACGTTTAAATGTGGTTAAAACGTTTTAACCGTAGATGCAAAAACTTGTTTCGTTAATTTCCATTTTTCCAACGAACGCTCTCTAATGATGAGAAGATGAATTATAACCACGATTTTCATTCATATGCCAAAAGCAGTAGAAACATCAAAAAAAAAACTGAAGAAAAAAAAACTTTAAAAGGAAATGACCCTTTAACATCTTGTATAAATACAACAATAAGCAACAACATCTTCTTTTAAAACTACACAAAATTGTCTGTTATTTCTGGTTTAAATTATTATGCAGACGTTATTAGACGCTTGATGTTTTGTAACTTGCATAATAGCTTGCCGCTGCTGTTGTTATTTTGTTTTACGAAACTAAACATGGTTTTTAAATGAAGTCATTTAAGCATAAAACTTAAATTGTGTAGAAATTTTGTAAAAAGATTTCCGCCTTTTTTTAAAGGTAAACAATCGTATTGAATTCGAATAAATTTGGTGGGCGTTTTGTCTTTTGGAATATAATGTTTTCAATGAAATGGTTAAAATTATTTGGAATGACATGCAATACATCAAATTGATAGTAAAAGGAAATATTTAAAACAAGTTTTTAAAATTGTACAAACTATAACAGATTTTTTTCGATTGCCATACTTAATACAAGAATATTTTAATTGAAATCCATATTTCTTAGCAACATGTTGGCAGGCATTCTTTTTTTTAAATTAATGTTTCATAACATTTTTCGCAAATTTGAACGGAGGTTTAATTAAAACATTCAAAAAAATTTATATTTTTAAAGCAACATGTTGCTGAAACATATAATATTTACTGTAAATGAACATTAAAATAGCATTTCAACTCAAATTTCAAATCTATTTAGATAGACGGCTACTTTAGGACTTTATTTCTCAAAAAAATTTAGATCGTAAATACAGGGTTTTTGTCATCACAATGGGCCGCTATGCGTGCTCAAGTGAGCTTTTTGGTAAATTAAAGCTACCACGCTAACCTAACAGGGTTTTTGTAATTTCTTTCGCAATATGTTGCGCAATATTTTTTAATCAAATCGATTAATTTAAAATAAATTTCATAATCAATTAAAGTACGCGTATTTCCTTATAAACAGCAACTCTATGAAGTAACGGCTGATTTGTTTGCTATTTGCTTTTACATTGTAAATATTTTATTTTGACATTCCACATATCAAAAAATGCGTAGTAAAATTTGGCATTTCAACGTGAATAGCCTAACAAGCGAACAACGCTTGCAAATCACTGAATTTTGTTAACAAAAGTCGTGGTTAGGGATGAAATGTGTCAACAATAGTATTTCTGAATGCTAGAAGAAGTTCGAGAGATGTCAATGCATTCTGGTGTGGTTTGCGATTAGTCGTTATTTTTGGACTGTACTCCATCAATAATGATGGAGATACCAATATTACGATTAATGAAGCAACAATTTTGGACTTAGTTGATATGTGGTTTAAATAATACTGCACTATATGCCTATAGGCGACGTTGTTGAGTAATTTATCCTACTTCTGGGTGAAGTTCATTGACCGCCAAGACCATACAGTCTGGCTACACAAAATTTTTTTTTGGTAAAAAGATACGTAATCATGTGTTGTGTATGAAGACACAATTAAAGCCGCGGAAGGCAATATTACAACTCGTTTGTAGTTTATTGGCTTACGAGACGCGAGCCCGTAGTACAAACCGCAGCTCAGACATGTCGACCAATAGAAGATATGAAAAAAATTTCTTCGGCGACTTAGGTTAGGTTAGAGGACGTGTACCTGTCAATCAAGACAACTACCCGGAGGTCGGATTGACCCATTGTACATTGTACTCTGGCTTCTCTTCAGTTATCGAATAAATCTTTCACCTTTTTTCGGCGACTCTCTCAGGAGATTTCTGGCAAAAAAAAAACTCTGAAAGTATACAAAATTGCTATAAAAATCTATCGTTGGGTAGTGTGAGAAACTAGGTTGTAAACTTGACTAAAGAGTTATAATTTCTAAAATGTAAATATCATGCATTCGTTTATCGCCTCAAATTAATATTTCATTCCCTTTTTGCAAATTTTCTATTCGTTTTTTAATTTTCTTAACTCAAACGTTTAATAAATCACCCGTTACACGATACATATTGTTGCAAGTTCAGCAACATGTTTCTAAGAAACTTAGTGATCTACTGCATAAACGTTTTACACAACTTTTTAGTCACCCTTTTGTTAACCGAATTCCTTTAATATTAATAAGCATCCGCTTAAACTTTCATTTCCCTGAATCAATTTTAATCTGTATTTATTTATTTTGTTTTTAATTTTGTTTGACTTTATGAGAAATACTTAAGTCAGAAACTCATGATTCACTTGATTTTATGGCACCATGGTTTTTTTTATATTTTGTTTTTGTTTAACAAAACCAGACTTAATAATCTGGTTTTTAAAAATACAGTTGAAGGAGAAAAAAAAGCAACGTTATATAGACCACAAGTTTTAAGTAACCTTTTTCAGTAAATAAGCCAGTATTTTGTAAGTTAAAGAAAACAAGTTTAAATAAGAAGGGAGCAGTTTTTAATGGGTCAGACATGAAGACCTACATTTGGTTTGTCAAATTAATGTGTAAATATGACCCCAACAAAAAAAAATAATAAAAATTAGAACTTAAGTGTTAATGAAAAGTGAAAATTAAGAAAGCGGCTTAAGAAGAGTACTAAAAAAATTTAGTTTAATTTAGAAATCATTTAACACTATTCGTTATATGTATGTAACTTATATACATACAGTAAAAGAGAAATTTTAAATAAATATGGCAAATCAATTTATTGTTTAGGGGAACTACATACTATGCTGGCAATTGATCTTCATCTTAAATGATCTTTAAACACAATATGACTTAAACAGCTTAAGCGGATTAAAGCCAGCTATTTGGCATATCAATTAATGATATTAATGAATGCATTCCTATATTTTCCTTTAATTCTTGGTGGAAACCAAGCAATTTTTGAATAGTTTTTTAAATTTATTCATCTTTGGCTTCGGTTTTGCTTTGCCATGATCCTTTAAACGAAATTGATCTATGGATCCTTGAAAATACCACCAGAATTCTACGGGCTTTGATTTCAAATTTGATTTGTAAATCTGAGAGTAAAAAAAATGCCATGGACCGCTTTTCAAAACTTTCGACTTTAAACTATAGGTCTTAGCACTCATGGACAAAAATTAACACACACAACATGGATGGTGGGAGAAGCGATGTCGCCATTATGACTAAAGGATTGTAATGGACAATTAAGTACGTAAGGATCCAAAAAAGTATTTTGAAATTTTGCAGAGCAGACGGTTTATGAAAGCTGATATCAATGCCTACGATTCACATCCCCTTACATAAGTACATACATATTTGGTCATTACAACCCTTTAGTCAGGATTACGATCTACTTCTTACGATCTTCTCACACTACTTTTGTTGAGTATGTTTATTTTATATATGAGTAGCGCGACTTACAATTTAAAGTCGATCGAAAGATTTCTGAACGACAGATTTTTTGAGTAACTTTTCATGGCAATTTTTTTTATTCTCTTACTGTGACGTCACATCCCCTTAGAAGGATTAATTTTGCTTTGGAAAGCACCTGATATTGACATCATTTTAGGAGTTGGGAAAAATGTCTTCTAGTCGTATACATATGTGAGTGAAACAATGTCCTTTGCAGTGCCACCACTTGGTGTAATTATTCTTCTAAAATAGCAAAATAGCGTCGTTAGATCTTTCAGTCAATTTTATTTGCTGACGGTGGTGCCGTTCTCTGATATTTTGAGATACTCAATTTCCTCAACATTTATTTCTACGCCATGGCCTCTGTCTTTTCTTCTTAAGCAGTTTAGTTTTCGTTTTCAGTTATGTACTTCTTTTTTAGAGTAATATTCTATTATCCACTAAAGTCTGCTCTTCAAAATGCTCAAACGCATAAAAAATCTACAATTTATGTGAGGCTTGAAATCGTTCGAATTTCATAGTTTGCTAGAAATTAAAATGTGATACTGTCTATGGCATATACGCGCAGCATTCGCTTTTGAATTTTAAACACGTTTTTGTGTTTGTGAAAAAAATTTCATACAATTTAAAGGCATGCAGGCCCACTGTGCATGTAGTGTGAAGAGCATTTAACTGCCTATACATGACTTGTTTGATGGTTAATCTATTATTTAAGCAGTGTGTGACTCAAACATTAACACCATATACAGTATACACATACACACTTACATATGTATATAAAATAGCTATACACGCATGCATATGTATGTATATACATACAAAAATACTTCAATTTTTAACCAGAAAAAAAAAACTTTTTTAAAAAGTTATTTTGTTTTTTAAAAAGTTGTTTTGTTCCATTATGTAATCCGTCTGTTTCTAACATACACCATCATACCTACAATGTATTGTAAAACATCACTTCATCTTTTTTTGTTTGTCTATTTTTTTTTGGTAACTTTACAATCATTATTTATTTTATTTTTTTTTGTTGTTTTATTTTGTTTGGTCTTTAAAGTATTTTTCCCATTCCTATTACTTTAAAGTGATTTTAAATGTTTTATAGTCTTTGTATAAACGTCTAGCTGGCTACCTGAATTGTTTTTTTTATCCAAAAAAATCACAAATAAATTGTCTTCGAATAAAGGGGAATTTTATTTAGTTTTTTTGTATCAGCAAGTATCATTAAAATAAAACCATTTATAAGATTTATTCGACAAGATTTATGGCCGAAATATAAATTAAATTTTAGAATTTTTTTGTTTCGTATACCTTGGCTGTCATATAATTTATATAACGCAACTCATGTACAATCTTTTGCTAATAATTAACAAGTTTTATACTTCAAAATAAGAATAAAAAGGTTTTTTTATTTCATAAAAAGTAAACAAAATAATTAATTTGTTTAATACTCGTGGCAATAAATTGTTAAAACAGTTTAAGTTTCAAATTAAAATTTATATACGCGCAGAATATTAATTAAATTTTTAAAAATTTTATTTGGAACAAAAAAAAAATGAGATTTAAATGCAAATGGTTTTAAATTAATTGAAGTCTAAACATGAATCAAAATCTGATTAATTACCTCACACTTTAAAGGAAAAAAACTGTTGTAATGATATTTTTAATTTAAAACAAATGGTTCTTATAGAGTAACTCACATATAACCTCCACTACTTTGCCTCAAACATTTGTATTCTCATACGCCTATAACAGTACTTAGAGTAAACTTTTATATGCAAAAATTTTGGTACTTTTTATAATTATATTACCTATTGTACATGGAGAGTAAATGTTCAAGAAATATATTTAAGTACTATTTTAGTAAATATGTACTTTCTAAACAAATAAATAAATGAACAGAACAGAAAGATTTTAAGACACGTATAAACATATTTGACACGTCCTTGGTACTTTTTTGAATTCCTTACTTTGAGGGGGCAAATATTTCTTATTTTTTAAATAAAAAGTTAAGAAATAACTTAAATGTAGTAGAAGTCCACTACTTTTTAAATTTTTAAGCCTGACTGGAAATCACCTTAGTCTAGCAGGCCAGAAATCTCGAACAAACGAAATATAAATAATATTTCTTCTCTATCTGCCTCTCAGCAGTTTTCTAGCAAAAACTCTGAGGGTAGAAATATTGTTTTGAAAAGTTTCTCGAAAATTTGTTGTTCGGAGTCGACTTTAAACTGTTGGTTCTGCCGCTCATGAATAAAATTACCACACACAACATGGTGGTATGAGCGAGCAACTAGGCTCGTAGGCTGACTGAAGGGTTGTATTGTGCAATTAAGTAATTAATTGGCAAATAGGATACAATGAATTAAACTTTTTTGGAAAGAAATTTGTTGGTACCTTTTCTACAATTAGCTTACTTATAAATATACTACATAAATACGAGATTTCCCTTTCAAAAATTTTCTTAATGTGTTCGAAATTAACATACAATCAGCTAAAATATTTAAAAAGCAACTTTTTACTACTTTATTGGCACAAAATTAAAATTTAGTACTTTTTCGAGTTAAATGGTGCTTTAATTCCTCTAATTTAATTGTATTGTGATAAACAATATATCTATGTAATGTATACAACAAGATATACAGAAGTTTGCAAGTATTTGTTTTTGTGATTTTTAGAAAAATTTAGAAAAATATGATTTGGTACTTTTTATTGCTGCAGTTAGTACTTTTCTCATATTTCTTTATATAAATATAAAAGTAGAATTCACTATACAACGAACATCATTTTGTAAGTATTTCAATATTGTATTATTCGCAAAAACAGATTTTTACATTTTCTTATAAGAAGAACAAGCAACAATTATGTTCAACAAAAAAAGATTCAATTTTTAAACATCAGTTAAGATTTCTTTGAACTTTGTTTTAATTTGGGGCTTACAAGCAATTGTAGTTTGGTAATTAAAGAAGAAACCTTTTTGTTTAAGACGTAATACTTAAGACAGAAACATGATTGATTTTGATTTTATTATTTACATTTTTTGTTGTTTATTTAACAACACTAGCCTTATCGTTAAAAAAAGAAATACCTTTTGAAACCTTTTTAAAAATGAAAGACTTAAGACAGATACTTGATGGATTTTTCACAAAACATTTTATTGTTGTTGTTGTTGCCTTTTTTAAGTAACAATATTTTTCTGTCTATCAAACTACTGTACTTTGTCTGCCAAACAGCAGAAGAAGAAAAAAAATATTTTTTAAAACGAAAGACTTAAGAGAGAAACTTGATTGTTTTTAATAAGCGCGTTGTTTTTTTTTTTTTTGTTTCTTATTTCCACATGTGTGTATGAGATTTTAATGTTTAAATAAATGGTGATGGTATTTATTTTTTTCATTATTTTTTTAAGTTTTTGCTTTTGTTAAACACCATCATGTAGTCATCATGTACTTCAACAAGCCAGTGAATAAAATAAACAACCATAATGAACAACAAATGGTGCCATGCACCAGTGTTCACCAAAAACAAGAAGAAATATTTTTTTTTTACATTTGTTTGTTTGTTGAATTGTAAAATTGTAAAGCAAAAGAAAAACAAAAAATACTGCAATTTTTGTTGTTTTGTTAGTTTGGAAAATTGCCTGGCTGGCATACTGTAAGACAAAAATATTTAAACAACTCAGCGTTTATGGTGAGGAGAATGTTTGTTGGCTGTTTACAAAAAAATACCTAAACTTTGGCATTTGCCAGAGATGCAGTTTTGTGTGATAGAGACGAGTCGAATCGAGTTGAGCTGAGTTGAGTTGAGTCGTAGTACCAGTATATTTTTCATATATTTTTTTAATACACAATTATATTTCCATTTCATTTTCTTCGGTCTTTTTTTGTTTGTTTTGCGTTCAATGCAAGTCTAAATAACAAATACACACGCTGCTTTCACTTTATTTTCTGTGTTGTTTATTATTGTTTTAAATGAGTGTATTTTTTTATATTCAATTTACTTTTATTTGCTTTCAATTTACTTTGAAAAAAAAAATACAAAAATTAATAAGAAAAAACTCTGTATTCAAATGTTTGTTTGCCATAATTTGCATAAAATATAGAGAAAGAAAGAAAAAATAAACACTCGTATTGTATTATTATGGTTTTGCAATGCAATTTTTTTGTATTGCAATTTTTATTTCGTCTGTTGGTTGGTTTTTATGGCTTGAAATCTGTATCAATCTATTATTTTCATATTCACTTTTCTTTTACCCATGGTTTTTATTGTTATTGTTAATTCAAATGGAAATAATTTATGAAAATTTATTTCTCATTGATTTCATTGTTTCTTTGTTTTTCTATTGGCAACAACAATTTTTTTTGCAATGAAGGCTTTATAGCTTTTCAAATATTGTATCAATGGAAACAGTTGTTGAACAAAAGAAAAAAAGAAAAAATTATTGTATACGTGGGAGTTTTAAGAAATGTTGTATGTAAGCTGATGGCACTTTTACTTGCTTTCGAATTATATCATCTTCATTAAGGTATTCAAAGTAAAATTATAGGAGTACACAATTATTAATTTTTATGTAATTTCTTTCTACACACACACAAAGCTGATGACTTTCTTAATTGTGTAGGCTTATATTATATGGATTGTGTGCTTTCATCAATTAATGCTTACGACAATCCTATACAACGGCAGTATCAAACATCGAACTGAGGTGAAATTAAAGTAGAATTGTAAGTGAAATATGTGATTGGACGCACAATAAGGACGACAGGAAATGATATTGCCTACAATTCTACACATTTTTTGGTCAACGGTAGTGTCAAACACAGAATTGAGGTGAAATTGAAATAGAAATGTAAGTGCAATACGTGATTGGACACTCAGTAAGGACGCCAGAAGATGATATTGCCAGGAAGACTATTAAGTGAAGTCTTCAGTGTAGTAGGCGGTCATAGAAACCAGCACACACTTGAAAGCCAACTAGTGAAAAAGGGTGTTGAATTGACCACAGAACTAGAACCAATTTAAATACCACGTCAATGCTTGTTTCCTTTTTAAAAATCCTTGTTACGGCCCTTTGCTTCCCATAGGATTACAAGGATTAAATTTGTATACCTTACTGCGTTAATATATTTTTTAATCCAATCAGCAATCGGATAACATTTAATTAAATTTAAGAAAATTTCACTGTGGATGCAGGATATCTTCCATTATTTCAATTCTAAACTGTGGAAGTAGCCTACAATATGCAACACCACATGTATACTAAATCGAATGAATTATTCTTATTATTCCTTGGCAAGCAGTGTTGGTTTAAAGTTAAGTAAAAGATCTTTCAGCTCACCACCAAAGCCGGAAAAGACTGATTCGAAAGTTAACAAAGTTGTTCGCTAAATTATGTTGATTCTAGTCTTTTGAAGGGGAAAGTTTTACTCAAAGTAAAGTAAAAAATTTTCTGAGGGATGACGGAATCCAGAACAACGCCTTAGTCAGGATTACAACCTAGCTTCTCACACCACCCACATTGTGAGCGTTAATTTTATCTATGAGGCGTGAATTACAGTTTAATGCGACTCCTAAGTTTGTTTTTCTCAGAGTTTTTGTAAGAAAACTGCTGTGATGGGATCATCGAAAGGAACACTTTTTTTAATTTTTTTCGGTTTTCAACATTTCAGAGATGAGGTTTGAACTCCCTCACTTGGTTCATTCGTGTGGGATAGTAAGAAACAAAAACTCCGTATTCAACATGGTTTTCCAAAAAAATATAAATTTTACTTCAAACGGCTTTAGATGGGGAAATGAGGTAACTTTGCGAAAGAAGAGTAGACTTTGTACATTAAATAACTTAAATGCTGTCCGGGTATGGCTATTTCTGGAAATATGAAAACTTATCCAGGCTGTTTATATAAATAAAGGCACTTTTTAAACTAATGCTTACACAGTCCTGTGTCGAAAAATAATTTAGGACATGGTAAACTACACTGGATGCGATTACATCTGGTGATTTGAAGGGATTTTTCTTTCTTAAACCCGCCCTACTCTAATAAAATAAATTTCGCAGTCCGATCAACGAATTACATACACACGGAATTGGTCCCTACAACCCTTAAGTCAGAATTACAACCTAGTTTCTCAGACTCAGCCTATTTATGTTGTGTATGCTAATTTTATACATGAGTGGTGGGAGGCCTACAGTTTAAAGTCGACTCCAAACGACAGATTTTTTCAGAATCTTTTCATGGTAATTTTATTTAATCTCGGAATTTTTTCTAGTAGACTGTTGATCAACGAATTAGCTGTGATAAAATCTCATTTCTGTTTAGGGAATGTGGAGCATTTCTGTTTGTTGAAACTGGACTTTTAAGTTTCATTATAATTCTATACCCTTGGAAAAGCTGGTCAGGGGACTATATGTTGTAGTGATCTGATATAAATATTTGTCTGGTTATTAAAGGGTAAAGGATCATGAACATTTTCTTACAAATTGGAAAGAGAATGTTTTTTAAGGTTAGTGCTCATAAGGGCTGAAGACATTATTATGATATGAAATGCTATGTAAGCTTTTACGTAATGGCCTGACGTCCATTTAAACTAAGCCTGTATTAGGTTTTAACTGTTTTAATTAATTTTTTTTCGAAAATATTTGCTTGAGTGTCTAACTTTTTCGAGGTTTCTTAAAAAAATGCAATTTATGCTTCTAATTTAGTTTTGAACATAATATCAGATGAGCCCTATAGCGAATATTAATCATGGCTTTAATTATCAAATATAATTAATGGCAATATTGCTTTTAGTCATCCAAGTGTTACCAATTAAAATCGCCAGCCCTTTAGTGGCCTTATAATTTTCTGGTCCATTGAATTGTATTAAAAAAATGTTTATGTTTTAAATTATTTTCCAATTTCATGGATAACATCAACATTACTGTCGCTGTAAATCGTTGCAAATGCTTTTGGAAAAACGTAAAATTAAATACAAAAAAACAAAAAAAAAAACTAATAAAGCTTGAAATTAATTTCATGTCATTTGCACAACAAAAACAAATACAATAGACCAATAATATCCGCTAATTATTATTGAGCCAGAGAGAAGAGACCTGTGCTATGTTAATTTTCACAATGTTGTATTTGTGTAAAAGATTTTTAATGGAAAAACAAAAAAAAATAATCGCGTGTGCAATGACCGCTGCCTGGTACTATCATGGAATCGAAAACAATTAGAAAAAAAAACAAACAAAAAATAGAAAAAAAAATCACAAACAATATGGAAAAACAATTTTTTTTTACAGATTTTTAGATATCGCCAGTCAGCCATTATTTAGCAATTTATATGGAAGTACCTGTATGAGTACATCATTGTTTTCGTTTTCCATTGCATTTTATTCGTTTCATATGATGGGTATTATCATTTTTCGTTTTATAGTATGTCGTTGAAATCAGCCATCCATTCATTCATCCATCTATCCATCCATGCATCAGGCCAGTTATTGAAGTGTGTGTAATTTTTATTGTTTTTCTGTTGTTTTTTTTTGCGAAAATTTTTGCATGTCTAAAACTATTGTTTTCTAAGCAGATAAATTAAATTGTTTTTTTGTTTCTCGTATAAATTATTTGCAATAAAAAAAATCAAGATGAACCTTGATGATTATAGGTTTTTCGTTTTTCATATTGCATTTGTTTAGCAACAAGGTTCGTTTTTATTGCAAAAAAAAAAAAGACCAAGACAGTGCTAGGTACTGCCTTACACCTAGTCTCTAACCCTTGCTAATCATTAATTAGCTATTAAAGTTGTTAAATGAAAAATTGAAATTTGTATACATAAATAAACCATTTTATAATACCTTAAAGGCAACAATAAATTATAATAATTTTGTAGTGTGCACACCCACTTGTATACGACATGGCAACGCCAACATTTGACATCTCACTAATCCACTGACACATGTTTGAATAAAACGTATATTTTGACGGCGTTATAAGTTTTCAGCGTACCATGTACTTCTACTTAAAATTCAATTAGTGTAAATCCCTCGACAAAGAAACTTTAAGTTAAGTTGTAAAATAAAATAATAAAAGGATTTTTATTGAAAACACTAAAGTGGTGACCACCGACTGCTACGATGCAGAACACTAACGCAAACGCCACAGTAAATGCTGAGGATAACGCAGCGTCCTCACAAATATCCCGAGTAGCTGTAAAACCACCACCTTTTTGGAAACCCGACCCTAAACTATGGTTTCTACAGGTGGAAGCACAGTTCATGCGAGCTGGTATTACTACAGACGACACGAAATATTATACGCTGGTGTCAGAGATTGATTCATCGATATTAAAATGCGCATCGGATATAATAACAATGCCTCCGGCCATTGGGAAATACGAAACACTCAAAAGGAGACTTATCGACGAGTTTTGTGAGTCAGACGACAGCCGATTTAAACGTTTATTCGACTATTTGGCTATGGAAGGAAAAAAACCTTCAATATTGCTACGTGAGATAAGAGAACTGGCTGGCAATAAGTTGGACTCAGAAATTTTGAAATCGTTGTGGCTACGTCAATTGCCAATACAAATTCAACAAATTTTAGCAACAGTTGAGGGTGACGTCAGTGTACTGGCGAAAAAGGCCGATTGTATGATGGAAGTGCAAGAGCAACCGAAAGTCAACAACATCGATGAAAGCGGAAATTTGCACAAGGCCATAGCAGAATTGAAGGAGAAATTTGATCGCCTAGAGAAGAACAGCCGCAACTACCATACGACCACTCAACGGCAACGATCACCACGACGCAGTAACCTTTCACGCTCACGCACGTCCCGTTCATCATCAAATGAAATGTGTTGGTATCACCGAATATTTGGGGAAAGGGCAACAAAGTGCCGATCACCTTGCAGCTTTCGACCACGACATTCGGAACTTGTAAGCCCTCCGTTTTCGACGGCAAACGAAGAGGGCCACAACAACAATAATACACGCCGTCTTTATATTAAGGATAAAAACTCGAAATTACAATTTTTAATCGATACAGGGGCGGAATTATCTGTAATTCCCAAACCAAAGAACGTTCATCTACAACCATCTTTAATGAAATTACTTGCAGCGAACAATACGGAAATCAACACCTATGGTAAAAGACTCCTATCATTGGACATAGGATTGCGACGTCAGTTTAAATGGCTTTTTACGGTGGCCGACGTGTCGCACCCCATAATCGGCGCGGATTTTTTACAGAATTTTAACATTTTGGTGGACATGAAAGGTAAGTCCTTAGTAGACGCAACGACACAACTACGTCAAGTGTGCCGGATAACCAACAGCGATTCATCAGTCATAACGATACATAAGACAAATGGCATCTTCCATGAACTACTGACACAATACATCGACCTCACAGATGATTCCCATGCTTTGTCCAAGAAACCTTCGGAGGTCAAGCATTATATTGAGACAAAGGGGCCCCCGGTGGCGCAGAAGGTCAGACGATTATCACCCGAGAAACTGGAGATTGCGAGAAAAGAGTTCGACTACATGTTGGACCGCGGCATCTGTGTACGATCGAAGAGCCAATGGGCTAGTCCCTTACATTTGGCCAAAAAACCTAATGGGTCATGGCGGCCCTGTGGCGACTTCAGACTTCTGAATGCCAGAACAATACACGACAATTACCCGGTACGCCATATACAAGATTTTACGAGTGAACTCGATGGTAAGACAATATTTTCGGTAATAGATTGCAAAAAAGCATACCATCACATACCTGTTAACCCTGGTGACGTAGCGAAGACGGCAGTTATAACGCCCTTCGGCTTATTCGAATTTAAATATATGGTATTTGGGTTACGGAACGCCGCGCAAACATTTCAACGCTTCATGGACGATACGGTTAAGGGCCTCGACTTCGTTTTCCCATATTTAGATGACGTGCTCGTGGCATCATCATCGGTGGGAGAACATTTATCCCACTTACGACAACTTTTTGAAATTTATAGGGAAAAAGGCCTGGTTATTAATATAGAGAAATGTCAGTTGGGCCAATCCGAAGTCGAATTTTTAGGACACACGATAACCGCAAATGGCATTAAACCAATATCTCGCAAAGTCGAAGCCATCATTAATCGAAAAAGGCCAGTGGAGGTGCAGGATTTACGAAGCCTACTGGGTGCCATAAATTTCTACAGAAGATTCTTACCACATGCGGCCGAAATAGAACTACCCCTACAAAAGATGATGGGTCCATGCAAAAAACGCGACCGGACAAAACTCAAGTGGTCCGCCGAAACCGAAGAGGCTTTCGAGAAAATTAAGGCCGAACTGGCAAACACAACCTTATTAACATTTCCCCGTAGGGGGGCCGACATTGCATTAATGACAGACGCTTCCGACAAGGCCATGGGTGCAGCTCTGCAGCAACGAGTAAATGGTCATTGGCAGCCCTTAGGATTCTTCTCCAAAAAATTTACTACGACGGAACAACGCTATAGTACGTACGACCGCGAGCTTATGGCTATATACTCAGCCATTAAATATTTTCGATTTTATTTGGAGGGCGCACAATTTACGGTGTTCACAGACCATAAACCACTGCTGCATTGTTTCGAACAGCGATGGGAACGCTTATCCCCACGCCAAACGAGACAGTTGAGTTTCATAAGCCAATTTTGCGTGAATATACGACACATAAGCGGCTCACAGAACATTGTGGCAGATGCTCTCTCGCGTTTAGAGACATTACGAATACCAGCGACTATCGATTACAAATTACTATTTGAGGAACAGGCGAAATGCCCCGAGCTACGAAACCTCATACAATCGAATTCTACTTCACTTACCCTGCAGAAAATAAAGGTACCAGGTTGCGACGGCGAGATAATATGCGACACATCCACAGGCCAAACACGTCCATATATTCCGAGTTCATTACGACCGCTCGTCTTTGAATCATTACACGGACTATCACATCCAGGGATAAGGGCATCAACAAAATTAATCGCTAGAAATTTCGTTTGGAACAAGATGAAAGCCGAGGTAAGAACATTAGTAAAAAATTGTCAACAATGTCAGCGATGCAAGGTAACACGACACACGAAAAGCGATTTGGAAACATTCGCTGTACCAGACAAAAGGTTTGAACATATTAACATCGATTTGGTCGGCCCGCTTCCTATGTCGAACAACTGTAGCTACTGTTTAACATGTGTTGACAGGTATTCCCGATGGATCGAGGCCATTCCAGTTACGGACATCACGGCGGAAACTGTGGCAAAGGCACTACTCAATGGGTGGATTAGTCGTTTCGGAGTACCAAAATTCATAACGACAGACCAGGGTCGCCAATTCGAAAACAACCTTTTTAACCACCTTTCGAAAATGTTGGGCATAAAACATATTAGAACAACTCCATACCATCCACAAGCTAATGGCCTGATAGAGCGTTGGCATCGAGTTCTTAAAGCAGCGTTGAAATGTCACAATGCCAATACCAATTGGACTGAGGTGCTTCCTATTGTTTTGCTGGGTCTAAGAACAGCTGTAAAAGAGGACTTAGGGGTATCGGTAGCCGAAATGGTGTATGGACAGGCGATCAGATTACCCGGCGACTTCCTATCAGAAGAATCTAGCGCACATATCAACGAGAGCGAATTTCTTACAAAGCTCCAGCAGCATTTTGAAAATCTACGACCCACATCGACGACACAACACGGAAAAAAATCTGTATATGTTCCAAGGGACTTGAGATTTTGCACCCATGTTTTTCTGAGGGACGATACCGTACGTGCTCCGTTAAAGGCACCATATGACGGCCCCTACGCTGTACTGGAGAGACATCCAAAAACCTATACAATACTCGTTGGAACCAGGTCCAAGACCGTTTCTGTGGACAGATTGAAACCAGCTTACATCCCTATGGAATTATCCGAGTTGGAGTACAAACCACGTAAGGTTAGATTTTTGGACCAGCTTCCATATATGTCGCATCACGAAACTGGAAGGGGGGTGGTGTAGTGTGCACACCCACTTGTATACGACATGGCAACGCCAACATTTGACATCTCACTAATCCACTGACACATGTTTGAATAAAACGTATATTTTGACGGCGTTATAAGTTTTCAGCGTACCATGTACTTCTACTTAAAATTCAATTAGTGTAAATCCCTCGACAAAGAAACTTTAAGTTAAGTTGTAAAATAAAATAATAAAAGGATTTTTATTCAAAACACTAAAATTTGAAGAAAAAAGTACCTTGACTAGGGAAATACTGTAGATCGAAATATGAAACAAAAGTACCAAAGTACTTATGTCTTGTTTCATAAATGACTTTCTTAGGAGTTCCTATCGTAACAAACTATTTTGCATTCCGTTCAAAAAATTCAATTCAAATTTCCTACTAATATTGTAACTTACCTTATTGACTTGTTGCAATGTTTCGAGCATCAATTCTTTTTCCAAAACAGAATCAAGTGCCTGCACTTGATCGCATGAGGCCTTCGCTTGCAAATATGATGAGGCCAAAATGAAGGCACCCAATATAAAGGATGACACAATTATAGTGAATGCGGTGATTTTCGCAATTTTCACTGAATTGGATTGGCGTTTATAGGCCTGTAAGAAAATAAGAAAACAATACAAAAAAGTTAAAAATAAATAAAAATTGTTTAAAGTTTTCCATTTAACATATAAAATTGAGGTTAAAAGTGTAATGAAATACTTATGAATTTTACACCATTTCTATTTGCATAACTTAATTACCGATAAAGTGAATGAGTATACTTTTGATTTGTATTTATTTATTTACTTATTAATTACAATACAATTACAAATTATATTTAATTAGTACAAGCTGTGTCACAAAGACCTTATGCTCGATGTAGTGTAACAGACCAGAGCCTTTGGTGGGAATCGAACACACGTCACTCAAGCTAAAAAGTCTAGCACACTACCCACTAGCCAGGGCCTCCACTCTGTTTTTAAATTAAAAATTTGTTAAGTTTTTTAATTCAATTAAAGAAATTCTAAATAACATAGGAAAAGCATTGTCCTACTGTACTTAAACATAGCAAGATAGCCTGCCAGTTTTTCTATAAAAGTGTAGTATTCTGATTTGTTGTTGCAATAGTTTTCCAAACTTAGACTAATTCGCAAAGAAAGAATTTTAGTTTATGGTTCTTATTGATTCCTGTTGCCAATGGCTGCTGCCCTTAGTTTGATGAATTATTTGAATGTTTGAATAGATCCGGATTAAGATTCTTTCAATTTAATTCTTAGTATTTTCACGTTATATGTGTATGGTTAGTTGCCCTAGTCTAGTAGGTAGTGTGTTGGCTTATTAGACCTGAATGGAATCGTTTTAAATATGTTACAAGAAGGACAGGACAAACCAGAATTTATAAAACTGCAATGCCTAGGGTTGAACCAACAAAATATCAGTAGAAAAGCAAATAAGTTTGATATGCGGATACCAAAAGAGCTGGCCCTTTTAGATTGAATTTCCATCTATGAACAGCCGATGAATTGCAACAAAATCAAATGGATGGGAACCATTAATAAACCCGATCGTGCACGATCAGCAGAGAACTGTTAGGATGAACTGTTTAATTAAACTTATCGTGTGTGAAGATGCGTCATTAGAAATAAACCATTAGAAGTAAACCAAAGCGTTCAGCTGTGGTCAATAGAAGAGGAATTGTATTGAATTGGAACTGGGCCAAACAAAACATCTACTCTTGCCCATTTAGAACAGAGTGAACATATTAGAATTCTTTTTACTACACCTTATATTTCACAAGTTTTAGCATTTCTGATCTATTACGGATGCCTTGAACCACACGATCTTAAATATTTGAAATCCTAATTTAGGGTTTTTTTCTAATTCTAATCAATCGAAATTAAACACGTTACTTTTCCTAATGGACGTACAAAATTAGAATTTAATGTTATTAAATCATCTTTTAAAAATACTAGTCTGTACCTTAATATTAAGGTTTACCTGCTTAAATGGACTTTAAAGCTATGCTTTGAGCAGCATAATTGATAAAAAAAGTGTGTCTAGGATTATTTTCTTCTAGATTAATAAAATATTTTCACAAATTCAAGATTTTTTAAGCAAATTTATTTATTTTTCCTATTATCACATACAAATTTCAAAAGTCATACCATGAAAAACGCAAATAATTTTTTTTTATTTTTTTAAGAAATAATATGAAAAAAAAAATTAAAAACAAAACTACACGTATAGTTATGAAACTTATTGAAAAACTAAAAAAGAATTATAGACATTTTATAATTTTGTATGTCATAATAATATAAAGCTTAGCGAATTTTAAAAGCAATTTTTGTTGTTATTTTTTCAATTCTTTTCTTAACTTCATTTTATCGACATTTAACTGCGCAATTTATCGGTTTTATTTCTTTAAACAACATCTACTGGTAAGACAAGCTTGTGCAAATACATATGTATTAGTGAGTATACTAAATAAAAAAGAGAAATAAATAACACATACACATATGCTCACAACAATATAATAAAAAAATAAATAAAATTCACAATAATTTTTTAAATAAAAAAAAGCAAAATTGCTAAACTGGCAATCGACTGTAACTTTATTTTTATTTTTATTTTTATTTTATTTTTTTTTTCATAAAAAAGCCACACATTTTCAATAAGTATTTGCAAATTCAATTAAGACTTAAGAAATATTTACGAACAATACAAAAGAAGAAGACAAATAAAATAATAAAAAAGAAAAAAATTAGAAAAAAATGGAAAAAATAATGACAATAATTAATCAAGCAAACAGACGCCATTTGTATATAAAATTAAGAAAAAAAAATTTGTTTTCCAAATCTCAAATTACATTCTAGAGATCAATTTCATTTGCAGGTTTTAAATGAACTTGAGCCAAATTTTTTGTTTAAATTCAATTTTTATTAATTTTTTCACAATTTTTTTTAAATTTTTAATTAAATTTAATTAAAAAATTAAATTTAAACAAATTTCTGTTTATAGGTTTATTTAGTTGTTTATTTGCTTGAAAGTTTTAGCAGCGAACGAGACTACACTTTTTTTAATTTAAAATAACTACCTTACCAGCTTCCAAACTCTGTAAACTGTATTGTATAAATGCGAGCGCATCAGCTTAGAAGTCGCTTAAAAATATGTTTTTTCTTTTTTAAAGCTGAGATTTGAACCCTCTACCCTTATCACAATAGACTACGGTGTCCGTAAAAAAACTATACATAGTTTAATATGACACAAATAGTAAATCATCTATATAAGTTAACTAAAAAAGTCTCATGGAATATGTTTCTATTTTTGTAAAACAATTCCAAATCAATTTCTAAAGTGGAAACCAATGCTGGATTAAGGTCGTACAATATTTTGGAGTGCGTTTATTAATATTAATAAAGATTCGAACTCTTAAGTTGAAGAATGAAGCAATAGCCCACTTTTAAATAGTATTGTAGAGTAATTGTGTTGCATAAGGACAAGACCAGGCCATAAACTCTGATTATAACTTGCCTAATGCTTCATTATTTTTGGCTGCAAGGTTCTTGTGCCTTTACTTTATATTTTGAATTTGATATCGAATAGTTACAGCCTGTTTCTATCTGTAGGTTAACATTTTGTTCAATAGAAGCTTATGGAAATCAATTGTTCTCATCTCGATTGATGTAATAACCAACAAAACACAACACACGCTCTTTATTGGCCCTCGCCTAAAGTACCAAGAGCTTTATGAAGTACCAATAAAATGTACAGAATATAGTAAGAGAAAGCACAAATCCCCACAGCAGATACTTGGAGACTATGCGAGGTTGATGCATTTCCAAAGAGAACACTTGAGGTATTAGGCGTGTTATGTCTACCGATACTAAATAGAATGAATACTGAGATTCATCTGCGCATCAGGGCTGGGAGAAATATTATAGGGCAACCCAATACAGGTTGAGGACAGCAAAACATATTGTTCGGTCACAGTATTTTAGCACTTTTATGAGACAGTAAGTAAGTGAAACTATACTAAAGTGGAGTGTGAATGGAAGTTAGATTTTTGCTTGAAGATATCATTGAGAGAATTCGTTTTTTAAGTGAATCTCGATCTACACACTGCGTACTTTACTAGTTTCATGATAAAAATCTTCAAGAGTGAACGTTAACACCTAAGTTTTTTCTTAACGATTGACGCCGCCGTTTTAAATAACGTAATCAAAATTTTATTTAATTATGTAATGAAAGAATGCTATTATCAGCACTGTGTATAATAGCTACTTTTATTGCCTACTAAAAACCCAGATGGGCTATTATAAATATTAAGAAGCTTGCTCTGCATACTTTGTTTCACAAACTTAACAAAAAAATGTTTGTTATCAACACAAACAAGGTCGAATTTATAGAAAAAGATTAGAATGCAATGCATGATACAAATGAATTTATCTTGAATCATCATCATAAAGTTACTTGATTTGTTAATTTATCATTTGTTAGTTACAAGTAAAAGTACCTTTTTTCAGGTACGTATTTCAAAACATTAACTTGAACTTTATTTAACTGATTTTTTGTGATTGTGGTTCACAATATTTTTGATTTGGGGCATTTTAGAGCAAAAAAAAAAACCAAAAAACAAAAGGGTTTAAAATCGTGCAATTCAAGCAGTACTTTTGAAACTTTCTTTCGTTATTCATTTATTTATGGGTGAAAGTAACAAAGATTTATTGCCATCTGTTGACACCTTTTTTTGTTTGTTTTTTTTTTGTATTTCAACCAAATAATACACTTTAAATTCGTTAAATTGGTTTAAAGTTTAAATGTTGATTCAAGGTAAACAAAAGCCAGACACAAGATTAGATAGTTTTAAAGAGGATAACAAAAGCTAAGGAAATAATAATACTTTTGCCACGTTTTGGGAGCCTCCGCAAAAAAATATATATTTTCATATTTCATGAAGTACCAAGAGTTTTATAAATAAAAAAGGAAAAAATATTTCTTCGACGATATTTACAGATTTCTGGGAAAAAATCTGAGAATAAATAAACTGCCACTCATATATAAATTAACACACACACATTATAAGTGGTGCAAGAAGCTATGTCGTAATCCTGACTGAAGGGTTTCAATGGCCAATTATATACTTATGTAAGTAAGTGTAGATTGTCTCACCACCGTTTGACTTGGGCAAAGTATTGCTTCCCTCTATCTTCCATTGAGCCTAGTATGCGCTTTCGTACTACTCTTCCCAATCTAGAGAAAGTCGTTTGGAAACTCCACTCCTTGCAACCTTATTTCTCTGCTTTTTGTCCTAGAGATCCACTTGAGATCCATTTGATATTCTTCCTGCCTAACTGATTTAACTTATTAAGGCAATCCTATTGCCTACCAAAATCCTTTAGAAAGTTGTAATGACTACTGATCATTTTATTGATGTTTTTCGTTTGTCCAAAAAAGAAATTTCATTTCGCGGTTTTACAAGGCGTTTATTCACAACCTATGTAATGGATTTGGATGTGCCTCTCTCAGTCTAAATTGATTTCGAAAAGATCGATTTCTGTAAGACAATCGACAACTAAGATTATACACGCACTTTTGGAGGAAATTACAAATGGGGGGGGGTATGTAATCAAGCCACCTACACTAAAGCACCCCTATGGTAGGCATGCTACTCTCTAATAGAAGAACGAATAGCGTAAAGCAATGCTTCAGCATCCAAGACAGAAATATTAAAACAATCGTAAATATTTTGGTTGCACCGAACATAATTTTTCATATAAAAGAATTTATTGTTGTTTTAAATACGTTTGTTTTAAATTTATTGATCAACCATTTCTCAATATAGACCAGTCCATTTATTAATTGTTTATCTTGTAAATAGCTTACGAAATCAATAACACAAATTTATTTCGAAATATAAAACTGTGTTGGACTAACTATTTAACATGCATGTTCATATTAATATTGCAGAGTAAAACGATAAAAATGTTTGTTAAGGCAATCGTTTGAAAATAAAAACAAACAAAAAATATTTACAAATAATATGTGGGTTTAGGTTTAAACTTTCTGTTTAAGCCGCTAATACAAAGGAGGCTTCAAAGCATACAATAAAATCAAATATTGATACAAAAGTTATTCATAAGAGTATAATGCATACATATGTATACATTTGTATGCATTAATTTGATGATTGCAAAAGTTGAGATGTTGTTTATATTTGTTATACTCTTTCATAAAATAAAAGAAAAAAATAAAAAAAAATATTTTGTTTGTAATACAGCTGCTTCAATATTTAATGGTAATGAAGATGTTAATTACAACGATGATGATTATCAACGTAAGAGCAAAATGTTAAGGTGAGGTAAAAAAGGTGTGAGGTGTTATATGAATTCATTAACTCAGGTTATACTACAAAATCCGCTTGTATATATGTAGGAATGTACGAGGGCTATACTGACATTTTCTTTTATTAACATACAGCTACAAATCGTGATATCTTTTTAGATTGAAAATAAAAAGAAAAAGAAAAAGAGATTGTCTGTGTAATAATTTTTTTTATTGCCTTTCTCATCATTAAAAGCCATGGTTTTTTAATAGTTTTTATTGCTATAATTTTTTCTCTGTTTTTTCATCATCTGTTTCTTTTTGTAGGTTTCTATCCAATAACGAACGAAATCATATGAATTATTAAAGAGGGGGTAAATTTATTTTGTTTTTTTAAATCATATAATGAGTTACGAACACTAAGATAAATTTCTTTAAAATCTAAGCTGTTTGGGCATTACAGCCTTTGTCTAAAGAAGATTATATTTCACATTAATAAATGCAAAACAAAAACAAAAAAAAAACAAAAAAAAAACATAAAACAATGACATTTTAATTACGTTTTATAACAAAATTACAAAAAATACTTCAAAATGATATGTAAGTTTATGAAAAAAGAGGTGCAATTGCGAAAGTGACTTGATTTTTGTGCAAAACTAATGAGTGCTCTGAATTATAAGAAGAAGAAAAAGAAGAAAAAACAAATTAAATCACACTAAATAACAGTAAGTAAAATAATTGTACAAGTAGTGGTGTTAAGGCACAAAAACAAAAAGCAAAACTTTTTTTAAGACAGTGGAGTGTAGTAGTAGAAGAGGAAAGAAAAAACAAAAGACTTAAGCAACAAACCTGTTGTGGATTATAGTTAAAAAATCCCAGCTGCAGTTTTTATTTTTTATTTTTGTTTGTTGAGGTAGTTGTTGTTGTTGTTCGTACATACATACATTCAGACATTTGTCATGTGAGTGAAGGGGATTTAAACAGTTTTTTTTTTACAATTGTTTCATGATTATATTTTTAATATTATTGCATCCATACAAAAACCCATCAAAATTCGTTGGTTATGGTTGGTGTTGGTAGAGGGGTTGATTGCAGTTTAAATTTTTATTTTTTTTTATAATTTGTAGGAGTATGAAGGAGATTTTGTTGGAAATGTAGTATATATTGTATATAAGGTGGTGGTGGAGAACAAATTATGCATATGAAATCCCAAAAAAATAAAAAAAATTAAATTAATAGGAGAAAAAAAGAGAACAAGAAAAATATGTATAAGAAAACAACAAACAAATGAATATGATACAAAAAATAAATAAATTTAATATAATATTTAATTTTTATTATAATTACAAAATAAGAAGAGTTTTTATTACAAATTCTATATGTTACCTTCTTTCATTTTTTTTTTAGTTAGTCGTTCGAATGACATCATTATTACACTTAAAAAGATTGCATTGTAATGCTCTACAAACTACAAGTTTAAAAACATATAGAAAGCTTATAAAAACTCTGAGAATAAATAAAATTGCCATCAAAAGTAACTTTAAAAATTTGTTGTTTGAAATCGAAAGAATAAAATTAATTCAGACATCATACATAAGTGATTTGTGAAGCTAGGTCGTAATTCTTATTGAAGGGTTGTAATAGCATGTATGTAACGTATGTATGTATGTATGTAAAAGCGTTCGAATTGATTTACCCAGCAATCCAACAAAAATTGCGGAACCCAAACTATCGGTTCAGTGACGGACAAAACAGTTTCGTAAGGCTTTCTTTCTAATCAGCATTACTGTGTTCAAAATGGTCTTAGATTGCCCAGTGATTTTTATCTAACATAATGCTTGCGTTATGCTGAAATATTCAATTTGAATACATATTTTAAAACGAAAAGTAGTAGACAGACATTTCTTTTTTTAATTTTTGCTAAAGAAATCTATTTTAAACAAAGTTGTTGTATAAAGTTTTTTTGATTGTATTGAAACCAGAACAGAAATTCATTTTAAAATATTTTTGTTATAAAAATAAAATGAAAAAAAATGTTTTTCTTTTTTTTCATTCCAGCATATTTTATTAATGCTAAGAGTTACTCATAGTTTTTTTAAAAAATCTTTATGAAAAAGTTCTAGACTTTGCCATGTTAAAATGCCAAGCACATCTTTATACATATTCTTTTTTTATAATAAAAGCTTCTGTCTTGCATATGCTTTATTTATTTTGTTTTTTCTTTTTAAATTGCTTGCCTTTCATAGCAAATGACAGCATTTCATAGCATAAAGAAGCCGGCGTGAATAAATAAATTATACATGGCTATCAAAGTTTTGATTTTTAAAAATGGAGAAAGACAAAAATAAATACGAAATAATAACAAAAAAGAAAGAAAAAATATGTTTTTTTTGTTATTAAAAGCGTGGCTAAAATTTTCATTATTGATTTGAAACCTTTTTGTTTAATTTTAAATAGATTTTAGTTAGTTCCGGTATATCTATTGAAGTAAATTTATTATTTAATGCGCCATTAAACTAACATTTGGATTTTTAATTATTAGTTCTAAGATAATTAAACATGATGTACAAAATAAAAAAAAGAAACAAGAAATCATGATCATAATGTTTATTTTTCAATGTATTTAAATACATTAACACAATATTAATAATTATTGTAAATTTTTATCATTCTTTTTTTTTATTAAAGATAAGAATATTTTTAAGTTTTTTTTTATTTCTTTTTAATTTTTAAGCTACGAAAACACGTTTCATTATAATTTATTTTTTATATGACTTTGTTTCTCTAATTATACACTATTAAAATCAAATTTACATGACAGTGGAAGTTTTTTTAAGCCTAATTAATGAATCTATAGGTATAGATGCCAGACTGTCTAATTAAATTAAATTTATTCGAAACAATTAAATCTAAAAATAATTCATAATAAATTATTTTGTTTTTAAAATATTTATTAATACAGTATTCTAATATACAGTATTTTAACGAAAATATTCTTGTTTTTCCCTATTCGAACACGTAGTAAGTAACGAACACTTGAAATTTTCAAAAAGTTTTAAAGCCTTTCCATAAAGCAAATTTTTTGTTATATAAAACACACGTTTTCTCTGAAATAAAAAACCATTGGTCCTCTATGAAGGCAAAATCGTGTACTAAACGTAAACAAATTTTCTCGTAAAAATGAGACATGATTCTGTAGTTTAAGATGGCTTTACAGAACAGTAGCAAATTTATCATCACATTTGAATACGTATGCTTTGCTGAAAAATATAATATGCAGCATTGAAGTCCCCATTATTAGACGAGAACATCTCGAACAAAACAAAAAATCTTCCTCTCAAAAGATTCCTGCCAAAAACACTGAAAGTAATTAAAATTGCCATGAAAAGTTTAACAAAATTTTGTTGTTCGGAGTCGACTTTACACTGTAGGTCTCGTCACACATGTATAAAATTAACAGGCACAACATGGACAGTGTGAGAAGGTTGGTTGGAGGTTGTAGTTGTAGCTTTGATATCAAAGCTCACTTGAGCACGCATAGCGGCTCACTGTGACGGCATGGATAAGCGCAATCCCCTTACTGATCAAATTCCATCGAACCCGTAGAAGAAATTGGTCGGCACAGGGGCTGCATACTAAAAGCACGACTTCCCTAAGCTGGAAACCAGTCTGAAAGTTTACGAACGAAGTTATATCCTTGATATCAATGGATGAAGCTGAAAAGGATAAATCTGAGAGATGGGCAATGGCAAAGGAAGTGGATAACAGTTTCCTTCTCTTCAGCAAATCCACAACCTCGGCTGTAGGCGTCTTTTTGCGTGTCTTCCCATAACACAAAGACCTGTGCATGGCTATTGTGATCGAGATGACCTTGCGATCAAGTTTGAGTAGATGGTTGGTACGTTTCCTATCCATTATGGGCCAAGCGAGTCTTGCAATGGAGCAAGATTTCTCATTAGCCCAGGATAGGTTAGCGTCCCGAAAGAATTGTTGTCTAATGGCCAATCTAAACGAGGTAAGTGGCATACCCAATTCGATTGGAGGAGTGTATTCGCTCTGGCAAGTCAGAAGCTAAGTCATAACCCTGACTGAATATATGTATGTAATGACCAATTATGTATGTATATATAAGTATGTAAAGGTTTTGTAATTCGATAAGTTTATGTCTTTTAAAAGAAACGTAATAAAGGTTCGTTAGTGCAGTGTGAAGCATGTTTATTTGTTAATTTTTATGTTGATATTAATTTTTCTTATTTTTTCATTTTACAACTACAGACCCTGTTGTTTTTATTTCCATTTTTTTAATAACATTTTTTTAATTTAATAACAATAAAGGCCAGAGTAACTAATTATATTTTTTTTATGAATTTTATTTCGTTTATAATTTATTTATATAAACAGGTTTGTTTTTAAAATATTCAATTTATTGTATAATTTTGTTTTTATTTTATTTAATTAAAAAAAAAAATTACCATTTAGTGTTGGTTGTTTGATACGATAAAGAAAAAATCGTGAGTTCACTTTGCATTTTCTATATTTTTTCTTTGTAGCGTTTTTTTTTTAAGGAAATCAATAAGTTTAGATATATGGATTCATGTAAAATATCTCTGTTTCTTTGTCTATGTAATAAAAACTTGTTTCGTTTTATTTTCTATTTAATATTAATTAATTAACATTTTTTCTAATATTTTATGTTGGTTTTAACATTTAGGGTTTTTTTCCATAGAGAGTTACAACACAATAACAGATAAACATTAATAAGGAAATCATTCATTCAGTTGATTTGATTTTTATTTGTTTTGTGGGTTTTTTTATGATTTTTTTGTAATAAATTGTTATTAACTTGGCGTTAATCTGCTTAAGATTTTTTATACAAGGAGAACTAAAAAGAAGATTGATTTTCAAGACAGACACTACTTAAGAGCCATTAAAGATTACATCACCATTTTTATATCGATTATATTTACATACATACATAATTGGTGATTATGATGTAGCTTTTCACACCACTTATGTTGTGTGGGTTAATTTTATACATGAGTGGCGGGACTTACAGTTTCAAGTCGACTCCAAACGTAAGATTTAAAAAAATTCTTTTCATGGCAATTTTATTTGCTATCAGAGCTTTTTTTTAGACAAAGGCCAGTTACAATCCCTGTCTTTATATACATATGAATAGCTGCGTTGAATGCCATTCAGTATAAAATATCGTATACGATAAAATGGGCCATGACGTAACATAATTAGATTCTATAGAAGATTTGGCTTGAGCTGACGTAAGTCCATCATGTGACCAGAATTTCTTGAATAAGATGAATGACGTACATTCTCCTTTTTTCCAAATTACTTGGCTGACTGTAATAATCGGTATATTTATAACGAGTATTATGCAATAACTTAAGTTGTTTTTTTATGTTCCCCTCACTTAGTAACGATGCAGTATAAGTGGGTTCTTAGGTGAACCACATCAAATGTATTTGAAACTCCATGTGCAAATGGGGGGTTTCCAGGGTATAATGAAGGACCATTAGTACCTGCGAATAATCTCTCAATAACAGATACTTCTCTTTGGAGGGCACTATAACTATTCGCTTTTCTATTCCTCTGATGAAAAATCCTTTCCCAACTTTAACTTATGATTTGTAACCTGGCCACATTGCTTAAGTTCCGCTTTATTTAAATGGTAAAATAAATCGCTCAGAACATTTTTCTTTTATCGTGTTGAATAAAAATTTAAATAATCATGCAAAATTATATTAAAATAAAAAAACGAAAATGAAATAAAACAAACATAAACGTGACATTTTTTCTTTAATTGTATAACAACAACAGAAATAAATAAAAATAATAAAAAATGTGAAAAACAAATTAAAAATCTAAAATAAAAAAACTTTTAAAAAGCCATGGAAACAAATTTGCAGAACCTTTAAAATATTACTCAGCCAGTCAACTAAAAACAAAAACCTGATGCGCATATTCAATACAGCTTAATGACAGTTTAACATACAAAAATGGAAAACAATATATGTACATACATACATGTGTACATATAGTATGTATGTATTGTAATGTAAGAAAAATGAATGTACATCAAACACTGCATTATCATCTTTCTAATGATCAGTTGCGTTTTTCTAAAATGTTTTTCCCCAGGCCATAAATAAAATTTATAGAAGGGGACTGTCGTATATTTTGTATTTCTTTAAGTGGCGATAATGATCACCTGTTTTGCAAACATTTGGTTTTAAGATTGCTTTTTTTCTGTTGTTGCCTTTTTTTTCTTTAAATTATAAAATTGCATACTTAAAATTTACATACACTGACATTATTTACTTAAAAAAACTTAAATATTTATATAAGCTTTAATGAAAAAAGAAGAAAACAAAAAAAAAACAAACATTGCCAGTAATTTATATGCAATTCTGTATGCACATTGTGTTTGTTGATATGTGTACTTGCAATGTGAACAAAAAAACTGAAGTCTAAAGAAGAATTACATACAAAATAAAGATTTTTATGATCGTCATTTATCAAAAGTAATGGTGTTGCATTTTAATATAAAAAAATAACAAAAATTTACATGGCACTCGTATGTAATGCAGGCATTTATACCCGGATAATTTCAGTAAATAGTGACGCATTTTAACTTGAACATTAAGCAACAAAACCGAAAATTCAGTCAAGAAAAAAAAAAAATAAAATAAAAAAATTAAAATACAAACGATTGCGAAACGGAAATTATGGTACGCTTTTGAAATATTAAAATATTCGTTAAAAATAATATGAAAAAAAAAACAGATTCTTTAAAGACTTCAAAACTTATCGTTCAAAGTCAATCTTCTATAATCATAAGGGACAAGACATGTACTGTCGGCAAAGTTATACGAACAACGGAATCAACAGGATGAGAAGACACTCTAATCTTAGTAAATTCGCGTTGACAGCAATGATCGCAGCAATACTGTGCATATAGATATATAGTTGAGAGATTTAATTCCAGAATACACTTCGCGAGCATGTCAAATGCGTAAATCTCAGCAGTGCATCCACTGGACAATCTAAGGGAGACCGAAAGTTTAAGTTCATCAAAATAAATACCAGATCCTGTATCACTTTCTTCTTTCAAGCCAACAGCAAAGATTTAGATCAATCAAGATATTCTAATCCATCTAATCCATCTTAGGCGGTATCCTGTCGAAAGAATATGGGTGTGTAGCCATTCGGGTATTCATGGTATCAAGCAAGATTGACAATATATTGTGGGATGAAGAAGAGGAGAGAACTCAAATCTGTACTGTCTTTTCAAGCTAACAGTAAAGATTTAGATTTCATTGCCCTGAAGGGAATGTTTCGCTGGCCGATCTCATCTGCAAGATATTCTAATCTAACTTGGATGACATTCTGTCGAAATGATATGGGTCCCTCTAGCCATTCGCGTATCCATGGTATCAACAATGCTGTTGGCATGCAAGATTGATAATATATTGTGGGATGAAAGGGGGAAGGGAACTGAAATTTGCCAACAGTAAAGATTGAGATCCTATTGCCCTGAAAGGAATGTTTCGGTGGCCAATCTCATCCTCACGATATGTTATGGGTGTCTAGCATCACCGTTGACAAGCAAGATTGACTATATATTGTGGGATGAAGAAGCAAGCATACGTTGCTTACAAACTTGAAAAATGTTAGCAGGGGTACTGGTTAATTCCCTCGATAACTATATAGTTTGCCCTCTTCGTTATTGGGGTTTTTTGAACGAAATTTTGAACGAATTGCAGAATACCCATTACGCTGTGATCAACTCTGGCAAAGAAAAAACCAAGGCTCTTTTGGATTTTGATTGAATTTCAATCAGGGTTGTTATAACTGCTTAATTGGACATATGTCTGAGAGTATGGACTCTTCACATTACAACTATTACTGGAGCTATTTTATGAAGAAGAAACAGGAACTAGACTTAAGTACTTCAAAGTGGATTGTTGTCTGGGAAAGTGTGATCATCACCAGGAATAGTTTAAGAAATGTAACTGGAAATAGGTTAAGAAGGTGGACATAGGAAGGCCACAAAGCCTCCGTATTAGCAATCCTAATGTTGATTTTTCGTAGTCTATAAACTCCAGCCTGCTGTATTTGAATCCTATACCAAAGTGTATCAAATTTTCCCTGTTTTCTTTCTTGCAAAACCTATTTTTCTCGGTTCAGTACAATTTCCGGAAAGTTTTTCGTATAAAATTTACGAAAAATTTGATTATGGTCTATAAAAATTGATTTTTTATTTCTTTTCATTCCTTTAAGGACTGTAGGACTGTGACACAGTATCTTTTTTTTAGCAGTATCCCATCTACCCTTTTCAGCTGATAGGTGTGTTGAAATAGGTTCTACGCCGTAGCGTAAAAATAATGGCTTGTGTGCAAAATTGTTGACTTTATTTGTTGTTGTGGTTAAGGAGGCGGTTAGAAAAAGCTTAAGAATGAATAAATATTTAAACATTTATTTTAAAAGTGTTTACAAGCGTTTAAAAGTGCTTTTTTAAAAAAACAGCTGCACAATTATTGTGTGAAATGTTTTCATAGAATTAAGTTAAAACACATTTAAATTAAAAAAAACAAAAAAAAAACAAACAAATGCATTTAAAATGCAATTAAAGTGAATCATTACGATTTCATGTGGCCTGAAATGTTCAGTTTGCACACAACGTTTATGGCGCTATATTAGAACAAAAATATACTAGAAATTCATTGACTAGATTTTTAAATTTGCATTTAAGATCAAAACCTTAAATGCCATGCTTTGATTCTAAACTGAACTGTCTTTAGATTGAAGGTTTTTCAAAGGGTGATTTAAGCAATTTGGAAAAAGTTGAGACTTTTCAATCCAATTTCTAAAATTGTAAACCTTTGAATATTTAAATAAATATTTGTTACAATTTGAAGTACGTACGTATTTTATAGTTTCAAGTGCAATGCAAAATTTCTTTTTTTTATTTTATATTTTTGGTTAACTTGCATGACATTTAAGGGCTACTTACTTATAGCACTGCCCTCGCTATATGTTATTATAATTTAATAAGGCGTTCATAATGACCGTGTAGTATGTCATGGTTTGGTTTTTTCACATTTGCTTTTAATAATTAATTGTCGAGAAATATCTAAAGTTTCTTTTTTTTTTTTAATGGAATTACGCTGATATTGAAGAAAATTTAATTGGTCATGCTGTTCGTTTTTTTTTTTTTTTTTTTTTTTTTTTTTTTTTTTTTTTTTTGTAGAACAATATAGAAAACTTAAAAGTAAGTTCTTTAATTAAAATTTTTTGCATTTGTAAATGGCCCCTATGAATGCAAAGAAGGGTGAAGAAAATTATGGAGTAGAAAAGAGTTTTGGAATTGAAAACAGTCGTATAATTAAGTTCGTTTATGAATTTATCTATAAGTGGCGGAAACTACAGGTTAAAGTTGACTTTGAACGATTTTTTACGACGATTTTTGAGAAACTTTCATGGCAATTTTATTTACTCTCAGAATTTTTGCCAGAAAACTGCTGACAGCAATTCATCGTTTTCATATTTCCTTTTGTTGGAGATGTCTGAGCTGGGGTTTGATTCGTGGCCTCACGTCTAGCCAACACACTACCTATTTGACTATGGCAACTACAAAACTTTGAAAACTTTCAAGAAACTACAACTAAACAAAGAAAAGAATATGGAAACCGATTAAGTAAATGAAAAAGCTTCGCGACGGCCCTATGCTAGTCAAAGCAAACTAAAGTAATAATAAAAAAATTAAATACATTGCCCTGAATTACTTTGCATTGATTTTATTTTATAAATTTTGTGTGTACTATTGAAAATTCTTTGGCCTTTTTGATATCGCAGTAACAAGCAAATCTTGCTTAAGCTTAAGTATTTTTTCTTCCACGAACGTGACTGGTTTTAATTTAAACTTTGTTCTTAAGATGTTGAGAAAATACAGAAAAAAAGAATGAATTAAAAATGAATCTTAATTTCCTACCATAACATGGCCATGGCATTTTTTTCATCATCATCATACGACTATTTCTGTAATGCCGCTGTTGTTCTTTTAAGTTTTCGAAATCGAAACTAGCACGCAGCTTTAGAAGAAACAAATTCTCTAGAGGCAAAGCCACATTAAAGACTTGAGAAAATTTTTATAAAAAAAAAAAGAATAGAAAAAATGAAAAGAAGTATAGACATCAATTTAATACAATACAATGTTAAAATCGTTAAGATTTTTTTTATAAAATCAAGATGTTGAACAAAAACCCATAGTAAAATACAAAGTCGTTGTTTAATGTTTAGTTTTTTTTTCCAACAAACCGTAAACATCTAGCAGTAGTAGTAATCATTACGACTATATTTATTCATAGTATAACTACTTCAGCTTACACATCACTAACCCAGTTTCAAGGTTTTCAAGTAGAGATTTTTTTATTTGTTTTAGTTTTAGTTTTATTTTTGGGGTAATTAGTAGAGATTTAATCATTTTGAGGACATACACTCGTAACAAATTTCGTAAATGTTTTATTTAATTGAACAGAATGTTTTGTTTTAATTGCATTTAAGGCAAGTATAAGGTAAGAATTTTTTTTTTTTTTGGAAAATAAAACATTTGGAATAAATTAAAATATTTTAAAGTTTAATTGGATTTAAATTCAGAATTTGTGTAAAATTTTTTTAATTTAATTTAAATATTTTATGACAACATTCAAAAGGTTAATAGCATTTAAATTAATAACATGCTCCTCTTATAAATAATTGGCTTGTTTTTGATATTTCGAAAGCCAAAAATAAATTTTTCAACAATTTTACATCATATTCCCCATTTTATTTATGAACAACTCTATTAGCATTCAGCAGCTTTGAGGTCTACAACTAACATCTCTATATTCCTCAACTAAATGAACAATTTTCTTAGAACTTATTCCGAGACATAAAATGGCACAATAAGTAAGCTTATGAACATTATTTTACCATTGGATCAATTACAATTTGAATATTGGGTGCCCTGGTAGTCTAGTGGGTAGTATGTTAGACTATTAGCGTGAGGTTGTGGGTTCAATTCGCACCAGAGACTCTGGTCTATGACACTACACTGAGCATATGGTCAATGATACCGAGCTCTTATATGATTAAATATAATTTGCAACTGTATTGTAAATAAATAAAAATAAATATAAATTTGATTTTGAAAAATTAATAATTTTGTAATGAATACATCTTTAGTATTAGTTTCAGTATCAAATTTATCTCGTTCATAACAGCTACCTGATAATACCACCTTGTAATGGAGTACCTGATAACATGTTTCCTTAAAAAAATAAAACTAAACTAATGATCACTTCTTCATGATGTTTAAAAGCAAGTCTAAAAGCAATTCTACCGCCTAATGGAAATACATTTTTCCCAGGCCTCTGATATGTATTACCTCTGATACTACATAAAAATTAAACCAACTGTCTGATTGTGTTCCTTTCAGTTTTACTGAAATATTTTTTTCTTTAGAACGGCCTCTAATCCTCACTTCAAATGTGACGGAAACTTATATATGTATACTAAGATTGACCATTGAAACTATGTCCTTTCGTAGCCTGTACTAAATTAGAAAGTGTAACCCTGTTAACCGCGCTTCAGTGGACATTTATTTGTATTGCACAAACGAGATAACACGAAATACTATCGATTTTCGGAAAAACGTATGCTATAAAGTGTTGGTACATGGCTCAGAAATTGAATATCTCTAATAAGATTGATTCCATCCGGCTACACTATATCTATTGGGCTTAAAAGATGACATTTTAAGATTTATTTTGTTAGAAGACATTATTGAAATCATTATTATTAGTTTGTGAAAATTTATTTACGTTTAAAATTTAATACAAATTGGAAACGTTGTTGACAATTTTGGCGTTCGAGTGCCACAAGGATTTAATGGATACGAAACTAAATTGAATTATTTCTAACAGAAATAACGGTTGCAAAGCCAAGGTTGACACCCCGAAACGCAATGTTGTTTATCTGCTGAGGTTAGGAGGGAATTACACATAAAGTTCTGAAGTGATCAATTAATAGTTTTTCTACTCTTTCACGACATTTGAGGGAATACAGAAGTCTTTGATACGTACATTTAAACATAATTGGCCATTACAACCCTTTAGACAGGACTACGACCTAGCATCACACACCACTTATGTTGTGTGTGTTAATTATATACATGAGTGGCACAGTTAAAACGAGCGACAGATTTTTGAGAAACTTTTCATGACAATTTTATTAACTCTCAGAGTTTTTGCCAGAAAACTGCTGAGAGGAAGTCGGCGATGTAATATTTTTTATACATTTTGGGAACTGGGATTTGAATTATGGCCTCACGTCTAATAAGCTAACACACTACCTACTAGACGACGGCGACTGATAAGCCGAAAGAAATTGATAAAACGTGCCTGTGAAGTTATGGAAGGTATTCGCCATATATTCCGGATCTTGTGCCTTCAGTTTATCATTTGTTTCGATATCTGCAGACATATCCTAATGATGTAAATTTAAATTCCCAAGAGCCCTGCAGAACGCAAGTGGACCAATACTTTGCTCAGAAAACTGAGAAGCTTTACACTGATGGAAAAATGGCTTTAACCCATAAATGGCGAAATGTTATCGTACAAAACAACATATATTTGGTCTAATAAAGCTTGTATCAAATACAAGAAAAATATAGCATAATATAGCCTTAAATAATAAATAAAAGTTAATTATAAAGTTGTCTAGAATGGTAATTCGAACACAGATTTAGAAAGGAAATTAATTTGAAAATGAAAATAAATAAATAACGTATACATATTAAGATACAAATTAAACTTATAAAGAAAATATTAGTAATAAAAATTATGGAAATTTGTTCATACACACAGCGTCAAAAGTAAGCCAACATTAAAGATAATTTATTTAATTTTTGAAATGATTTCACCGCTAGCGTTACAATATTAATTATTTTGTAATTTTTGTTCAATTTAAGTCCTTTTAAAATAAATTCAGAATTTAGGATTATTTCTGTGGGGAATAAAAATTTGTATTAAAAATACTAAATTTCACAAATATTTTCAATTGCACGAACATATTTTTGATCCACTAAAAGAGTTCCTTAAAAAATTAAGGAAGTTTATTTTATTTATTGATTTTATTTAATTTTATTCCTTTTTTTATAATGATTTTTGAGAATGTATTCAGACTTTTGATGCTGTGTGTATGTATGGATATGCTGTTAAAATATATGTGTTAAAATTTTAGTTTTAAATTGTTTTTTAAACTCAGGTTAAACTATTTTGAAACAAATGTAGTGTATTTAACATGACATTTTAATTAAGAAAATTTTTTTTGAAAAGAGACTAAAATGTCCCCTAAAAGTTTTACTCCTGGCTGATATTTCTCATATGAATTTAGTTGTTTCTTTAATTAAACAAAAAATATTATCCTTACCGGTGGCGGCTCACTAGCGGTGCTATACACCTCACTAGCGGCATAATCGGCCTTCATTTGAACGGTCGTCATTGAAGCAGTATCCTTTTCGGTCATGTATGACTCTCACTTACAGTTGAATGGACGAAAAAAAACCGAAAAACACTTGATCACTTGATTTTCACAAAAATAAAATCAAATTATTGTTTAGTAAAGATTTCTTGTAAATTATCACAGTTTTTTTCCTTATTTTCTTATGTTTTTTTTCAATTTTCCTTTACAAACAAGTTGCTTTCAACAACTTTTCTTTGTAAATAAACTTTTTTTGTTGTTTTTGCTTTAAAATAAAAGTAAAAGGAATTTTCTTTTATTTTTCTTCTGTTTTTTTGTTTAACAATTTTTTAAAACTAGTTTTTCTATATATATGTATACAAAATATATTTTATTTGTTGAAAAAATAAAACAAAAGTTAATTTTTTTTAGTAGATTTTAGATCCGCAAAACACGTCTTAATTCAACGACTGCCACTCGACGTCTGCAGTTGGTTCAGCATTGAGTATCAGATTTTTCTACAGATTTGTTTAGTTTCGACAAAAATTATTAAAAAAAAACAACATTTTTTTAAACCACTACCATTACGAAAACACCTCAACGTAATGTAGACACCAACAACAGCAGCAAAAACAGCAAACAGCGGATTTGAACAAAAAAAAACAATATAACACAGAAAAAAAAAATTACCAGTCAAACCCCCTCTTTATATTGTATACAAAGTCCATTAGCGGGCTTAAAAACGAATATTGTTGGAATAGTAATACTGGTACTCGTAATAAACGTATAAAAACGAAATGAACAAAAACAAAAAAAAAACATCAACTGACGAAAATTATTAATAAAGCAAAATGGTTAAAAAATATGTGTATAAAAAAGCAAACAAAATAAAAAATAATACAAAAAAAAAACAATTCATAATAATGACGTTTAAATAATATGATCATTTTAAAACAAACAAAAAAACAGAAAACAAAATCAGAAATAAAATACGAGCAACAGCATATAAAGTTGACAATCTGAATATGAGTAATATTGTGCAGCTTGCAAACAAAAAAAAAAAACAAAAAAACGAGAAAGAAAACCAAAAAAACAAGTGCTGTTACAGTCGATCGAATCCCATCTATACACATAAATTTGTTTGGACATGATCATTGTAATCAAATATTTGCATAAAACACTGTATTTATTGATGAGAATCGAAACCGGTTTTTAAAGGATAATATGACTTAAAAGGTTTTGCAGACGATTACATATGTACTCGTACAATACAATTATGTACATATATACTAGTACAGTACATAATATATGTATTTATTGTAGACTGTAAATTCGTACTTCATTGCTGGAGTATTTATTGACAGTTTGAATTAAATGTTTGTCTAGGTGATCATGGTTTATATGAAAACATTTGTTCGTTTAGAGATCTAAGCTTTATAGCCATACATATTTAAAAGTTTTGCAATAGATGGGCCTATTTTAACTAGCATTAGCCTCAGAAGTTGTTTGATTTCATAAATGATTCCCTGTTAATTCATGCGAAACCCAACTATCCACATACATAAGTACATTATTGACCATTACAACACTTCAGTCAGGCTTACGACCTAACTTCTCACATCACATATGCTGTGTGTTAAATTTATACATGAGTGGCGAGACCTACAGTTTAAAGTCGATTCCGAACGACAGATTTTTGACAAACTTTTTCATGACAATTTTTTATTTGCTCTCAGAGTTTTTGTCAGAAATCCACTTTCTCTCAGCAGATTTCCAGATTTCAGCTTGATTTCCATCCTGATCTTGATTGACAAAACTAGAAGAGAACAAGAAAATTGCTGGATACTACTAACAACGACAAGGTTTTGAGTAAATCAATTTCTTAACTTAAGATAGCTCGATTGTACCCATCACTTTTGAGATTCGATAAATCTGGCTGAATTCCGATCCAATTTATCTTTGAAAGAGCAGAAATCTAGGCAAGAAATTGCTTAGTAAACATGCTTCAAGATTAAAAAATATGTAGGCACTAGTGTATTATGTTTGGAGGGGGCTATCCTGAAGGAAGTCGCCGTAGTCTAGTAGGTAGGTCTGACCCCAGGTCAGACATCTTCAACATAACGCGAAAATGAAAAAAATATTTCTGCGGTGACTTCCTCTCGGCGGATTATTGGCAAAAACTCTGAGAGTTAATGAAATTGCCATGAAAAGTTTCTCAAAAATCTGTCGGTCGGAGTCGACTTTAAACTGTACGTACCGCTAGTTTTGTGAGTGATGTGAGAAGCTGACAGAACAGTTGTAATGACCAATTATGTTATGTACGTAAACAAAAAAGATATTGACTTGTAAAATCGGTTTTAACCTTTAAAAAAATCATGTGAAGTAGAATTTAATGCTGAAGAGTTTTAGTACAGTGAAAGCTATTTTTAATTGGGAATCAATTCCGGATATACAATTTACATGAGTGCAATGATTTTAATCAAAAAATAATAGAGTTTATCTTGGTTTAATACAAAAAATTATTTGAAGTCGTGTTGTATAATTAAAAGGGAATGTAGGAATACTAATTGAAATGTTACGAAACCACGATATTTATTCAAATCTTATTACAGATTACAGCTTAACCTTCTTTAACTAAATTGCCTTTTGACATCATTTGCCTACAATTTTACATTATAATGTAAACCTTAACAATTGATTTTTGTTTAACAAAAATAGATTTAAAACCTTAATAATATAGCCTACACTCGAGAAGGGAGAGTTGGGGTAGAGTTGGGCACCAAAAAGTCAATGATTTTCTTTGATTGTTTAAAGCACATGATCTCAATAAGAAAGAAACATCGATTTTTGGCGTGTTAAATATTGTATGCGAGACTTGAATGGGTTTTGTGTAAAACCTTTTTATATTTAAACAATAAATTCACACAAATTTAATATTTTATTTTGAAAATCTTTTCACACATTGGTGTATAATGAAATGATTTGGTAACCTTTTTTTTCTTTTTTCATTTAATTTTTGTGAACTTCTTATACAAGCTATTTGTCGGTTTTTTCTGTTTATTTTTTATGTTTTATTAAATAAACTTGAAAACCTCTTTCGAATTTCTTAAGATGAATCATTTTGTTTATATTTTGAATGTTAAAAATATAAGGTTTTTGCATAAATTGGACGGAATTCATTTTAATTTTCTTCGATAGTAGGTATGTTCGTTCTGTGGCTATAGATAACAACGAAGTCTATCCAATGATATTTGGTCGGTACAATAACGATCAAAAAAGCTACTCAGAAGCTGCAGTATAAACTTGCTTCCTTGCATTCAGATGTATGATCAAAACCTCCATTCTGTAGTGCTATATGCTAAAGACCATGACTTTCGCAACTGTTTCATGATATTGTTTAGACCTCCCAATGATGAAATTGTTAAATTTCTTTTAAACTTTAATCTGCAGATTCAAGAAAAACCAGAATCCCTAGTTGCGAATCGAACCCACTACCCCGATATTCGCAGATTAGCCCACTATCCACTCTACTACTGAAGCACCTAAAATGGGGATGGTCAACCAATTCTATTTTCATTCAGACTGCATTAAGTGTATACAACGATTATTTCAATACTTATAATAGCCCTGCGAGTTTTTCCGGTGAACGATTTTATTTGTTGGAGAACTTTACTTTAAAAATAAAATAATTTTCTAATTGCCTTTGAAGTTGCTTTTGAGGCAACATCTCTGCTAAAAAAAAGCAGTGAAGGCGAGAAAACTGTCCAATCTAATGATGTACCTGCAAACTAACGGAAAGGTCAACTGCAGTCTTAACGCGCCTGACTGGACATGGTGATTATAGAATGTCGCTTCCCGTATAGCATCTCACCAAAACGCCAGAAATTTGGCAAACATCGAATGGAAATGATCAGCAATGGGCCAGACCTTGACGACAGGCAATATATTGGAGGAAAAGCTATTGCATAGAGTATCTGCCACCAGGCGATAAAGTTCATTAAGATAATCAACGAGACTTATGTGGAAAATCCAAAATACAGATAAGGTAATACATCCCGTCTGGAGCGAAATAACTAATGAAGGAAGGAGTCTGAACCACCGCGAACCATCACGAATCCTTACAAAAGCAAGTCTAGTGGAAAGCAGTTATGGTAATACAGCTCGTCTGTAGCAAAATAACTAATTGAGGAAGCTGTCAGAAGTCTAATGGAGGCAGGAGTCTGAACCGCCGCGAACCATTACAAATCCTTACAAAAGATAGTCTAGTAAAGACAAAACGCACGATTTTAATGGCCAATGGACTACTCTAAAATGTAACAATAACACAGCCCTGCATGGGTTTTGCAAATAAGATTGCTCCAGGTGTTTCCGAAAGCATTTTGTGCGCTGAACACGAATCTGGTTTCAAAAATTTTCCATCATGTCAGGTTTTCGAGAAAGGAGGTGCAAGAAAAAAAAAACACATTACGGAGGTCCTTAAAAATTAATCAGATTTACTTGAAAATTGTTACTCAGGGGTTTTTGGGGTCGCTGATTACAGATCTTCATTCAGAATTAAAGAATTCAAAATAGCGGGTCCAATATGGCGGTCAAGTAAATCTGATTTTTTTTATAAACCTCGACCGCCATATTGGATCCGCTATTTTGAATTTTTTAAATCTGAATGAAGATCTGTAATCAGCGACCCCAAAAATCCCCGAGTAACAATTTTCAAGTAAATCTGATTAATTTATAAGGACCTCCGTAATGCGTTTCTTTTTCTTTCGCACCCCTTGATATAAACCCACCCCCTACTTTAAGGGTGCATGCAAACAATTTGGCTTTGGGCTCATTTTAAAGAGCAAAGATCAATTGTCAATTTCTGACAATAGCGATGGTTCTAGGACGTCAGTGTTTAGATCTACAATGTTTCCAAAATGGCCAAAAACGCTATTTTTAGGGGTTTCAACCCCCTTTTTCACGAAAGTCTGACGTGATGGAAAGTTTATGAAACCAGATTCGTGTTCAGCGCGCAAAATGCCTTCTAAAACACCTGAAGCCATCTTATTTGCACACAAAAAGTCAAAATTTGCAGGGCTGTGTAATTGTTCAAACCTGTTTGTCAATAGTTTTATGTGCCACCGTCTTGTTGGATCGAATTGTCAACCAAACACAGAAAAAAAAATCTGTAATCATCAGATGGTACTTTGCTCCCTTGCCTGCTGTAAGATTTTGATATTCATCGTGCGTGAATAAGCACGATCTGAACAAATGTTCAAACCAAAGCATTTTTAGGCAAAATTGATTTTTTTGCGTTCTCGAACTTTACAAATTCTGTTTTCACTTTGCAAGTATGCCAACAGACCTATTATTCATTTGTAAAAGAAAACCTTATTAATAAACATTATAGTTAATAGCAATCATTTTAAAAGATATCGTGTCTATGATATCAAACGTTGTCAGTTTATTTGATATTTAAATACAGAGACTGGATGTTAAAACAAATAACAGCAATTTTAGTTGTTGTTTCTATTATTGTTATTGCCATTATTTAAATAATTATTTAAACAAAAATAGTCGTAGAGAACCGTAGATACATTAAAAATTATAATCATTAAAATCCAATTATAGTTTTTGGGCCTGGTACGAATGTAAATCGATGAAAATTATTTAAAAACTCTTAAAAGCAATAATCATCACCAATTGACCAAACGCATCAACAAACATGGTGGGTACATGTCTAGCAACCACAATTTAATATTTTTTGCTTTATTAACAACATACATATTTATTTGCAAAAGTTGTTTTAAGAAGAAACCACAACAACAACAATTTATACTCGTATACGTTAGCTGGTTTACAGAACCTGTCAGTACCCTGGTACCGAACCAGCTCTAAACTAGAATTATATTATGAATGTGCGATGTACGCACTTTCCAAACAAGAAAGAAGAAATACAACAACACAATCTTCCTCAATTAGCATTAAACAAATTAATTTATTTTCTTTTTAAATTATATTGTTGGCGGATTGTTTTTTAATTTTTATTGTATTCTTTCGAATTGTTTATTATTTGTGGGGTTTTTTCTTTTTCTTTTTGTTTATTTTGTTTTAATATTCAATATTTCTTATTACTTCATTGCTGGAGTATTTATTGACAGTTTTATATAAATATCCGTCTTAGAGATCATGGTTTATATTAAAACATTTGCTCGTTTAGAGCTTTGAGTTTCAAATATCCCCATACATACATACATAAATGGTCATTACAACCCTTCAGTCAGGATTACGACCTAGCTTCTCACACCACCCATGTTGTGTTTGTTAATTTTTGTACATGAGTGACGGGACCTACAGGTTAAAATCGATATCGAACAAGATCGAAACTTTTGAGAAACTTCATGGCAATTTTATTTAGTCTCCCAGTTTTTACCAGAAATCTGCTGAGAGGAAGTACCGAAAATGTTAGAAATGCCTGACCTGCGACCTAAACTGTGGCATCATGTCTAATAATTTAGCACTCCACCTCCTAGACTATTGCGACTTCAACCAAAATATCCAGCCTTCTTCAATTGGTTGATAATTGTGGCAATTTTTCTCAATTTTCTTCATATAATCCAAAGGACCTTTTAGTGATTCTTGTCAGATGCCAGAGATCATTGTAAAAAATGGTTTCAAACCCATAATTCAGACTTCAATTTCTGAGAGATAGACTGCGGTGCTTATATTAGTAATAAGGGGTTTCAGGTGGAGGCTGTGTGTTAACTTGAACATATCAAGATAAGAATCGTTCTGGAGACAGTCGTATTGACAAAAATCAGAAGCTTTACGTAGTTTACACAAATAATTACCGGCGATAATGACGTCTCCCTCCTCTTACCAACACGTGTTATGGTTTCAATAGGCAAATCGTTTCAATAGTTGGATAAATGACAACTAATTAGACAGATGAAGTCTCAGCAATATGACCGATATCAACTGTGAAAATGTAGAGGACCCTGTTAGAAGACCTGCTGATATATTCATCTCTTAGCCTGAATTTAATTTCCTTGTCTATTCCCTTGATATAGAAACCCACATTATTAGCTCTCGTCCAATAAGACTTCAATCCAATTCTTATCATCATGGAAAGAACTCGTCAGAGAAGAATCATTATTCGCAAGCCATCAAATTGGTCATTACAACACTTTAGTCAATATTACAACCTATTTTCTCACACGGCTCATGTTGTGTGTGTTAATTTTTGTGAGTTTTTGGACGCGCAGTTTAAAGTTGACTCCGAATGACATATCATGGCAGTTCTTTTTTCTCTCAGATCTTTTGCCAGAAATCTGCTGAGAAGAATTCGCATACGCAAGCCCTTCTAAGACAGACATCTCGTATAAAACAAAATAAGAAAAAATATTTCTTTTAGCAACTGCATCTCAGCAGCCTACTGGCAATAACACCGAAATTAAAATAAAATATGTACCATGAAAATTTTCTCAAAAATCTGTCTTTCGAAGTTGAGAGAAAACTCCAGGTACCGACAATCATGAACAAAACTTAACATGTGTAATATGTGTGGCATGAGAAGCTAGGTCGTAAGCCTGAGTGAAGGGTTGTAATAATCAATTAAGTAAGTAAACAAAATGTAATGTATTATTTTGATTTTCATAAATTTCCTAAATAAACAATATTACACGGCTTTCGTAGAGTATATTAAATTACACGGTCTTTTCAAATTTGCCCTTCTGTTTTGTTGAAGGTCAATCAATAAACTTTCGCAATGGGGAAATAGTTTCGTAACGGTGAATAGGCATTTAGGTAAACATAAAATTAAGAAATTTTAATTGAAATTTTTTCCATAACTTATTTCATTAAAATATTTCCCATAATTTGTTACACTGTATTGAAATATTCAAATGATTAAACAACAATTGCTGAAAATTGAAATTTGCTACACTTTTTCAATTGCATTTTTTACAACAAAAAAAAAAAAAGAAAAAAGTAAAATTTAATTTCAAAATATTTTAAATATTTCATGGTTATTTAATAACATTTAAATACTAATTGTATTTTAATATTGTTTTATTGGCCATCATTCATTATTGTTTAAGGCTTTAAAACTCTGTCTGTAATTAATTTTCATTTTATTGCTTAAGAGAACCCATAAACTATGGTTTAGGGTTTATGCAATGGTCACTTCAATTGTTGTTGGGAATTTTTTTTTTATGTGGTTTTGCTTGCATCTGGTGAGGTCAGATCCGTCATTAAACAACAACAGCAAAAACAAAATAAAAAAAAATTAAGAATTAATAGTTATTGCCATGAGAATCTTAAATAAATCTTAAATAAATCTTAAAAGATGACACAAATTGTAGTACGATTATATTGCAACAATGAATACAGCTGGGGTTGTAATGAAAAAATAATATTTTTTAATAAAATCGCTTTAATTTTATTTATTTGTTATAATAAAACAACATATTATTCGTATCACTTTTAACCATAATTTCTTATATCGAGTAGAACAAAGGTTTTGCCATAATCAGGATTGTCAACTCCATTTCTCAATTATATCGAGAACCGAAAAAGGTGAATCGATTTAAAACAAGCAATGCAGCGACATGCACTCGACGAAACTCAAACCGTCAATACAAACTTTGAAATTGGGTTCGCTAAAGTACAGAGGACAGAGAAACGTAAGGGAGATGCCAATGGCAGCAATTAGACATAAACAGTTAGACATAACAGTCGAGTCTTACCACCGGACTTAAAAAGAGTTAATGCAAGAAGAGGATGATTTTATATCCGAAATTATTGCAAACGATAACGTCAATTTCCTCCTTAATCGTTACTTCAGAAAATAAAATTTATGGTTTTCTGCCACATACTTATAACTCATATGAAAGCAAATTGAACTTTTGATTTGAGCCTTTGTTAATGTGGAAATTGTAGTGAAAAATTAATATTCTTTAGACTTCTATAAATTTATTCCATCTAACTTTATATGTATCTGTACAAAATGTTTTTATTATTTCCCAATGTTTTGTTAGCCTACATAATTGCCGACTGGCCAGCCCTTGAGGGTTTTAGCCCTATTTCAAGTTTTCCTTTTCCAAAGATCAGTAATCCAGTTTCATCAGAATACACTTTTAGCCATTACTACTGCCCTTTAGTCTCAGACGCCGTATAGGTAGTATGTTGAGCTGAGGCCATAGTTCAAACCCCAGATCAGACATCTCGAACGAAATATGAAAAAATATTTCTTTGCTGAATCTTCTGGCAACAACTTTGAAAGTAAATAAAATTGCCTGAAAAGTTTCTCAAAATTCTGTGGTTCGGAGTCGACTCTAAACTGTAGGTCCCACTACTCATCAATAAAATTAAAACACACAACAGAAGTGGTGTGAGAAGCTAGGTGGTAATCCTGTATGTCCCACCGCTCATGAATAAAATTAAAACACACAACAGAAGTGGTGTGAGAAGCTAGGTGGTAATCCTGGCTGAAGGGTTTTAATGACCAATAAATTTAATTACGTACCTTTTAGTCAGTATTACTAGATCGTGTGCATCGAATCCGAACGAAAAGTATAATGTTAGAAGTTTTTAGATGGCAATTGACCTCTTTTTTCAGGGCGTTTTCATAATTCGTTAAGCTACGGTGACCATCAACAGTGATGGCCAACAGAGAGATCTATAGATCGATGATTGCCAACTATTTTCAGCTTGACTTGGATGATCTAGACATGTGATTTCAACAGCAAGGCACTATGTGCCAAGCTGTTCATGCCACATTGAATACTCTGCACGAACGTTTTAAAGTCAGTACCAACCATTTGGTGCTTCTTTGAGATGTCTTCCACTAAATACAATCAATTATCAAACGCTGATTTTAAACAATTTTAAAAGTATTCTGCCCGAATACCACAGAATAATATAATGGAATTTCAGAAGAAGAAAACCAATCTACATCTAGAGAATAAGCATTATTAGTATATGTAGATAGCTAAACTGGACTTGGTTAGTAATAAAATTGATTTTAAAGATCAATTATAGTACAAGGATTTACTAGACTTGTGCGATATCCTGTCTTAAAGATTTTTAAGGACCAGCCGCAACGTCAAAATTACTCAATGCAATATTTTTTTTTTATGTTTACCACTATAAACCACAAAGTTTTCAAGTTTTGAAAGCAAAGATTAAAGAAGAAATCGTCAATTTAAATGCAGAAAAATGATGGAAATTATTTTCAACTGAATGTAATAAACTTGGTATACATATATAATCAAATAAGCTAACAATATGGATATCAAATCACATTATGCCATTACTTTTACGCCATCTTGTGTTATTATAATTGATGTAAAATGCTTTACAATGACATGGGTTAATAATGACAATGACGGATGTCGGTTGCAAATTGCTTGTCTTTTCCTCTGTGTGTGGTGTGTGTGTGATACTTTAAACGATAATAATAAATTACCTTATTTGTTCAAGAAATAGTAGCATAATTATTGCAAAATATTAAATAATATTTTAAGTGTTTGTTTTTATTTTTAATCAGTGTTACCATACCACACTACAACATTTTTATTACGCTCAACTATAGCCGCTGCAAATAGTTGTTAAATGTTGAAGTAAATATATTAATTTACACCGAGAAGAGGAAGAAGAAACAAATAAATAAAAACATTAAACTGTGACTATTTTAGCAATAAAGTGCAAAAATAAAATTGTTAAACAAAAAAGAAAGAAATAACAATTTTTTACGCATATAAATAAAATCGTATGGATTTTTGAAATAAATTTTTATTTCATGGCACATTTTTTTTTTTGTTTTTTGCCAGAAGTTCGAAAACAATTTTAAATTGAAAAAATTTCGTCGTACGTACGAGTATAACATTTAATGAAGGTTATTTTAAACTATTTATACGAATTAAGTAGTCAAAGGAATAGTAAACAAAATAATGAAATAATAACCTGACAACATGCCATCCCAGACAAGTGGCTTGACTTCCTTTTTTCTCTTCAAAAACACTGTCCCTACTTAAGGCACTTCACAATTCGAGTAAGTAGGTAGATTTCCATTATTTTATGTGATTAATTTGTTTACAATTATAAAAGACTTTAATGTCAAATATATTTGATATAAAAATTTTGTTCTATTTTTAATCACACTTTACCAGGCATAACTCAACTTTAAGAAGTGAATTGGAAGAAATTGCTGAAATACGTATACGAAACAGAATTCTTGTGTAGTCCTTACTGTTGAGCGTATAACAAATGAACGTGACAACTTAGGTTTTTGTCTCTAAGCTATGTGAAACAGCTTGTATTTGGGTGATGATCTTCTTCTTCTCAGTATTCAATAATTTTCGATTGGAACACCATGAAGATTTCTAACAGAAATTAAATTATTTGATGCCTTAGTAGTCTAGTGAAAGTGAGAATGGGGATTGTAGGTTCGATTAACACTCACGACTCTGGTTAATTATACTTAATTAAAACAGTGGCTTATGGAAAACAGAAACCTAACGTATAGCAATGATCATCAAAAAATTAAATAATTCACATCAATTTGATTTACATGACTTCCAGTTTTGTCAAATCGAACGATCTCCATAGAGAGTCGTCCTCAAATCTCTCGTGCAGAATATCTAATGTGTGCTGTATGGAATGCAACCCCATCCTATTGAAATCACATAACGTTGAAACCAGATATGATGGTCTGGCCAAAGTCATTCTCAAATAAAAATGGGACGATGACACTGCCAGCCAAAAATGTAAGTTTTTTGGGGTGCATTGGACACTGTTTGATCTCATGGGATTTTATTTGTTTATGTAACCATACATCTAAAAATAGGCCTCATTGCTAAAGGTGATTTTTTAATGAAAATTAGGGTCAGTTGCCAATCATTCCAGAGACCATTCAGCAAAACGGATTGAATAAATGGCAACTGCAACTACTAATGACAGATGTAACTACAACAAGATGGCCCTGTAGAAAGCAAAGCTAGTCAACCTTCCTATGATGAACTAAATTTGGATTGTAAAATTAACCGTAGAGATTTCGTTTTGGCAATATTTATTTTCATAGTCAGCTTAGTCCAAATTGTTAAGATGCCCTTGTAATTCTCAAGTTATCCTTCTGTTGTTATCAATTATTTCTTTTTATATCTTTTTCTTATCATACTTCTGTCCGGCACTATGTGATATAGATGATGGGAAAATGCATACGGCACCCAGTGTTTCGACAGATTTTTAAAAAGTGAGAGATAAGTTCACGAAGCTATTGAGCTCCAATATACATTATAATCTAGGCTATCTAAAGAATAGCCATTATCAACAAAGCATAGTTACAGAGACGAACGCCGTTCAACAGATTGTTCAACTTGGACGTGTTAATTGTTTACATAAATTTCAATCAGATTTCTTAAGAAATCCAAGTATTTTTGAACTGATTTTGAGGACTGATTTTTTAGGAAGTTCTTCTACGTTCCATATACGGCACCATAAATATTTAAGACTTAATATTTTAAAAATTCCTGAATTTTGGTACTGCACCTACGTCACTCATTAAACTTATTAAATTTAAATTCATTATTATTTGTCTCGATATCCTTATGTATTCTCATATCACTCATACGCCTCATTGTACATTTGAATGAATTTAATTTAAATTTTTTCCTATTTTTAAATACGATACTTTACTATTTTACAAATTTGTAACATTTAAGTGTCAATGACTGTTATAATTTGTTTTTTTTTTATTATTATTATTTCGATTTTCTGTTTTTTTAAATTTTTTCTTTCGAGTTACTTTTTTTGGTTTGTTTGCCATAAATGATCTGTAAAAGAGCAAAAAAAAAAAATACCAGCAAATCATTAACCGTGGAATATGAAATAAAAATCATGGCTCTTAATTGCGTTAATAAGTATTCGTAGTACAAGTAGTTTTATTTTTTTTTTCGTTTTATTTTCTTTTTATATTTTAAACATGAAATTCATTAAAAAGAAAAAAAAAACGTAGAAAACAACACATGTGTGGGTTACACATGAAAGAAATGGAAAATAATTGAAATCATTTCCTAGACTTCTTAAAAATTTAAACAAAATGTTGAGTTTGTTTCGTTTCAAAAAAAAAAAAAAAAAATGAAACAAAATAAATGCCAAGCCATCATTTAATTTTTACTATTATTAAACGAAAATTTTGTTGATATTTATTGCAGCGTTAAAAGTATGTTTTATATGCGATATACGACTACGAAAACAAATGAGGGTGTATAATAGAAAAATTTTTTTTTTTTATTAATTTTAATTGAAAATGTTGCATGTACAGCAAATTTTTGAAAAGAAAAATAAAAACAATTTTTTGATTATATTTTTTTCCGATTTTTAATTCCCTCATTAAAAAATTAAAAAAGAAAATCGTTTTTTGTTTTCTCATATCCCACACTCAGCTATGTATAGTCATCAGAATTAAAATATTTTAATAGCACTCCACATTACAAACAGTGTTGTGATATCTTTATAGCCAGAACTACATTCACCACACCTACCGGTTTCTGAAGGCAAGTTTTTAGTCTGTTTTCTAAGTTACCACAAACGACCATTGAAAACGATGTGTGTTTGCTGAATCTGCTCTGAAGCAGTTAGAAACTGTTCTTAATTTTCATCGCAAAATCATCTTTAGAGATGATGCCTACTTCTGTATGAATGGATACGGAAACAAACTAAATTGTTGGATTTGGAAGGATATCAATCCACAAGAGATCCAAAAATGTACATACATACATATATACATACATAATTGATTATCACAACCCTTCATTCAGGATTACGACATAGTTTCTCACACCACTAATGTTGTGTGATTAATTTTATACATGAGTGAGCCTGGACCTACATTTTAAAGTCGTTTCTGAACGACAAATTTTCGAGAGACTTTTCATGGCAATTTTATTTACTCTCAGAGTTTTTGCCAGAAATCTGCTGAGAGGAAGTCACCGAAGAAATATTTTTGTATATTTTTGTTTTGATGTCTGACCTGGGGTTTGAATCGAGGCCTCGCGTCCAATAAGCCAACACACTATCTACTAGACTACGGCGACTGCAAAACTACAAGCATCTCGAAAAAATCACTGTTTGGTGTGGCTTTTGTGTTCTTGGCGTCAGTGGTCACGGTAAGGTCTTTTCAGTCCCATAGAGTAGCAGGCAATGCAAACCGTTCACGATTTGATGGACGCTAACAAATATGATTTTACACTTGAGCCACCTTGTATTAAAACAAACCTTCTATTACAAAAAAAAAAAAGAAAAGAAAATAAAAGAAAAATAAAACGGCATATAAACGAAATACAACGAATAAATAAAGAAATTCCACACTTTCCTTAACAATAATTGTGTTCATTGACGAATGAGTTGGGAATCGGGTGCTCAATGAGATGCGATTTCAAGTGTTGGCGTTTCATAATTGTTTTTGTATTATTTTTTTTATTATAAAAAAGACATCAACTAAAAACAATAATCATTGCATATCTTCAGCTCTTTTATGTTTTTGTATTGTTTTTTTATTTATTTATTTTTTTTGTTGTTTTATTTCTTTTTATTTGTTTTCGTTTAACAAAAATGAAAAGATCCGAAACTTCGATAATTATTTACAATATTTTTTTTGCTTTAATTTTTTAATGTCTTTTCAACCACTGTTGTTTACAAACTAAAGATTTGACTCACATGACGCGCAAATTATTTAAATTTTTTTAATTGGTTTTTTTTTTCAAGTATTTATTTTATTATTTGCATAAACAAATTTGGTTTGCAATGTAATTTAAATACCCTACACATTATTTTTACTGTTTTCTTTTTTTTGAGGATTTTGACCACTTTCTCATATTGATTGATTATAATGAATATGGATCTTGACTATGCGTATGACGTATGTAACCTGTTGTCAAAATTTGAGCGCATGCTCAAATGAAATTAAACGAAATTAAAGCTCAAATAGCAGTATAAGGTGTTAAAATAAGCTTAAACAAGTGTAAAGCCCCAATTAGTTCGGGAACGTCACGAAACGCACTTTCGTTTTTAGCATATGTAGAGTAATGTAAATGCTTGCCGAAATTATATTATGGTTCGGTAATCGCTCTCATTGCTTTTCGTATTCTAAAAACGAACGTCATGTTCCATTACATTCGAATTGTTAAGATTTTCTGGTCAAACATCATTAGTTACGTTTAACTCCGGGCACAAACGGGACGCCAACTGGGACTCACAAGGCACAATCGGGCAATAATAGAACGAACTAAAGTCTCTCGAATTAGATAATAGTTAATGGAACACCATTATTTTAGGCCGTATACATACGTAATTGGCCATTACAACCCTTCTGTCAGGATTACGGTCTAATTTCTCACACCACTCATGTTGTGTGTGTTAATTTTATACATGAGTGGCGGGACCTACAGTTTAAAGCCGACTCCGAACGACAGATTTCTGAGCAACTTTTCATGGCAATTTTATTTACTCTCAGAGTTTTTGCCAGAAATCTGCTGAGAGGAAGTCGCCGAAGAAATATTTTTTTCATCTTTTCGATTTAATGCCTGACCTGGGGTTTGAACCGTGGCCTTGCGTCTAATAAGCCAACACACTACCGACTAGACTACGGCGACTCCCTTTTAGGCCGTATTCTTAGTGGAAATAAAATTAATTTAAATTTTTAATTTTAATGAACCAAAGGGATAAAAAGTTATGCGACCAGAACCAGTAAAAGAAACAGATTTGTTGCCGTATGTAGCCTAAAAAGAATTTGTTCACAAACGGATTAAAACACTAGGTACTTCTGTAGAACATATGCCCCATATAATCGAATTCATTAGAAGATGAACAAATTTGAATAATACTCTAGGAGCCACTCTGATCTCTGATTTGCTATCGAGTTAAAAGGATAGAACAAAGTTTTTTAACACTACGCCCAATACAACAAACATTTTCATAATGAGTGTTGTTTGGGGACAACGACTAATGGCAATACTTTCTTGAGAGGACCGGCTACAATTGGACAATCACCTGATTGCTTGGGGAAAGCTTGATAAATGGAATTAATAAAGCAAAGAAATAAAAAGATGGAAAGGATGCTAAGCAGAGAAGACCAAGTATTTTTTAAAGAATTTTTTTTAATAAAATATTCTCTCTCAAGAACACGCTTGCTTATCCCTCATATTCCTCATATATATGTATATATGTATGTACATACAACTACAGAGGGCGGGTGTACAGCTTACGAAATGTTCAAAATATCTGGTACTTATTTGTTTTATTTTATTTACATTAAATTTTGATTTTTATTGTTTATTTTTTACTTTGATTTTATTAACGACTGGCAAGGTACTTGTACTCTCAAATACTCAAATCATAAAATGTTTTCAAAACAAACTCACATACGTATCCATACGTACTGTACGAATATGTTATAAACGTGCCTCAGTACCAGTTTGAACGTGGCACCATTGGATAAAAAAAAAAATACAGTTCATATGTACCTATAAAATAACTGTATATATAATATACAAATTCATATGAATACTAATAACATTGTCGATGCATACCTACATAGTTTTCTTTTCTTTTTTTTCTGTTTTTTTTTTTTTTTTTGTAAATAAATTGTGAAAATTCACTTTTCAATACACTAATAACGGTGATAATAAGATTTCGAAAGAAAAAGAAAAACAAATACAAGAAAAACTATATAAAGTTCAATGAAAGGAAATTTTTTTTCTTTACATGTTACAGACTCTGTAGTTTATTTCTCTTAATTGTTGAAATAAAAATTTATAATTATTACTGGAAATATAATAAAAAAAACGGATAATAATATTTCGAAATTAATTGTTATTCCGGTTATAAAGAAACAACAAACAAAAAAAGAAAACAAACAATTTCCATACCCTCGAAGAAAGTAAGAGGATGGTCTAGGATTTACCAAATCAACATTATATGAACGTCAGATAATGGATTGAAAGTGGCTTTAGAAAGTGTGATAGCCCAACGACAGTTAACACAATAAATTAAAATTTCTTTACAATCAGGAATTTATGTAAATTTTCGTTAAATAGGCCCACAAGTTATTGGCTTTAATGTCCCCTGGGGTTTATGACTTTTTCGCATACACCTGCGATTTAAGAAATCCCCACAAGAAAAAATCTAAAGCGGTTAAATCGCTTTATCTCAATGGCCAGTTCACATCATCTCAACGATTACTATGCCCTCAATTCTCTCGTGCAGAATATTTAATTTGGCATGAGCTGGCAGTTCATTGGCAGTTATTCTAATACATTTGCAGTTCTTCTAATGCAGGCCAAATGAAATTGTTAATCTCCAACCTATTATGCTCGTCATTGACACTATTAACCTAGCCCCATCGTCATTCTCAAACAAATATGGACTGATAACGACGACATCCAGAATCTCAGATCGTTATCATCCTAATTACGATAATTTTGTTTGTTCAAGTATTCAATCATTCATTCATTCATTGTTGAAGATGATCTTTCGATGAAAATTAGGATCGGTTGCCAACTTCTCCAGAGCCCTTTCAGCGTAAACCCTACGTTCATCGTTCAGTTGAATTTTGATGCCGGCCCAAGTCACAATGTGAAGTCAATTGCCTGTAATGGGCTAAGGAAAATGAATACCAAATAGATATACATACATATGTATGTATGTGTAGTATCTTATTAATTCCTCATCAACTCTGTACTCATTATAGTCTTTCAAAATGAAGAAAGTAGACTTGTAGTAGTGTACGAACGTGTTACTTGTTTGAATTTTTTTAAGTGGAAATTTTTTTTTATTTAAAGGTTCAACTGTTTTTCGTTTAATTTTAATTTTGAAGAGACTATAATTAAAAATAATAATAATTTTATTCATTAATTCATTAATATTGCATTATTTTGAAACCTTAATGATCATGTGAACTTGTCAAAAAAAAAAAAAACCAAAACAAAAATAATCAAATTTTGAATAAATTAATCAAACAGGTGATTAAAACAAAAAAAAGATACAAAGATTTGTGTAAAAAGTTTTACGTTATGAAATAAAATTATTAAATAAAAAAAATATTTGATTGCATATACATACATATATGTATGTATGAATAAATAATAAAGAAAATATGTTCGTTCGTGTTTTATTTCATTTCATTGCTGTTATATAAAACAGAAATTGCCCTTTGACATGATTTGGTTATGAATGAAATTCACTCTTTATTTTTTTTTTCTATTTTTTGTTTTCGCTTTCTTGTGTATTGCAATCTTATGTGCATAATTTTTTTTCCACTTTTATATTCATTTTTGAATACAAAATAAAATCAAAGCAGCCACCACAACATCGCCAGCCAAAGTAATAGCGGATGATGTCGTGGAAAAAGCCACTTGAAATTCGAATCTTTTAATCTGAGGCTAAAACCCAACAGCACAAGAAGAAGAGACACACAAAAAAAAATGCCGCTGGAAATTAATAAACTAACAAATGATTATGATTATTATCATCATCTTCATCCTCATCGTAATCATCATCATATTTGTAACAAAAAAAATCAAAAACAAGTAAAAGAAATAAAATATTGAAAAAAATAAAATTATTTATAAAAGAAAGACTATAAATAAAAAACAAAAAAAAAATTCACTACAAATTGAGGAAGATGTATTGCATAATAGTTTCGTTTTGTGTTTTCGTTGCTATAACTTGGAAATTGTTTTTCATTTCGTCTTCTTCTCAGTCTACAAAGACTCAATGGGAAAAGACAATTCATAATAAAAAAATAAATAAAATAAAAATATTAAAATAATAAACAATAGCAACTAATAATCATAATAACCATGATTATCATCATAACAAAATAATTTCTTATTAATTTATTAATCATGTAACCGAAACCGCAATACTTTTTATGCCCTTTTTGCTGCTGTCGTACAAATAAAGCCACCACAAACTGATCCCTGACCTTTTCAACTGAACTTTAAATTTGTAAAAAAAGCACTTCATAGCATAGATGCAGTTGGCAGACATATTAAGCGAGATTTTTTTTAGAATATTTGCAGTACGTCTTCAAAATCGATTTCCATGGAAATGAAAATTGGGTTCTGTTCTCCATTTACCCATTGCTTCAAAATATCTCTCAAAAGGCCATTGCGGCTATAAAAACATAATATTTTCCATGGCTTTTTCGTTGGCTGGATTTAAGCTCAGGAATTATTTCTGAATTCTTCGAAAAGACCCGACATTTGCCAAAACTCCAAAGAAAAAAATCGTTTTGCGTTAAAGCGCATGGTTTTGGTGGCCAGATGTAATCACCGTTGTTTAGTAGATAGTGTGTTGACTTATTAGAAGCGAGCTCGTAGTTCAATCCCTAGCGCAGACATTTCATACACAACGGAGTATGAAAAAATATTTATTTGGCAACTTTCTCTCAACAGATTTCTTGCAGAAACTCTGAGGGTAAAAGAAAATGCCATGAAAAGTTTCTCAAATCTGTCGAACTTGCGATTCAAGGATAAAATTGAGACACACAACATGGGTGGCGTGAGAAGCTATGTTGTAATCCTGACAAAAGGGTTGTAATGATTAATTAAGTAAGTAAGTAATATTATGTTTCCACTGCAACATATGCTTTTGATATGCTTTTGTTTTTATATTCGAACATCTTATAAGATAATTTCCTTTTAAAAGTAGGACGAACATTTAATGCATATTCCATAAGGAAGAACTAATTTTTTGGTTTTACAAAATCAAAAATAAAATTTATTTTATTTGAAAGGGAATCTATTTTCTTCAAATTTGCATGCCTCCCTGATGGATAGGTCCATGTATGCCACCAGAAAAATCACAAATGAAAAGTGATTTTTTTTTGTTGAATTTTAATTACTTAAGCAATATGATGAAGTGAAAGTTAAACTGAATAATAGAGAAAATTAAAAATAAAAAAAAATAAAATTACACACACTTGCCAGTGAGCAAAGGTGCAACATAATATAAGAAAGATTAAAACAAAAAAAACTGCTGACTCCTGTTGCAGCCATCAACTCGAAGTTTTACACAACAACGTACAAAATTTTTAAATATTCATACTCATATTAGACAACGTATCAGCTGAAGCAAACTGAGTGACTGCCTCCCAATCTGTTTGTCTGTCTGTCATAGAGTTCATCAATATAATAAATAAACAGAAGCGTGTGCTTGTTTGTTTGTTTGTTTAAAAGCAAGAGTGATTTTAAAAAAATTACATGATTTTAGAGAGTAACAGAGTAACGCCTCTAGATGTTTCGTTTGGGCCTGGTATCTTCCTTTGATATTTAGACTAATGATTGGATTAGAAGCATGAATACTAGCAAATATGGGTGCAGCATCTTTCATTCTTCATAAATCTTTATAATCGTTTAGTTACAGAAGCAGAACAGACGTCTCGACCATAGCGAAATATGAAAAAAAAATGTTTCGGTGAGTTCCTCTCAGCAGTCTTCTGGCAAAAAGTCTGAGAGTATATAAAACTGCCATGAAAAGTTTCTTAAAAAACATCGTTCGGAATAGACTTTAAACTACAGGCCCCGCCACTTATGAATAAACTTAATACACGCAATATAGGTGGTGCGAGAAACTAGGTCGTAATCGTGACTAGAGGGTTGTAATGACCAATAATGCTTCCTCTCTGACGAGTTCTTCTACAACGAAGTCAATAAAGTCAGTGTTTTGTGTGGTGTATTAGGGGCTGGTGGCTTTGCCGCTTCATATTTCTTTGAGAACGACTTTGGCCGAGTCATCACTGTCAATACGAGCTCTATAGATCGATGAAATGTGGTTTTAAAAGAACGCAGCTGTATGCGAATATTAAAAATTGAACATTTCAGATGAGCTTCACCCCGAGAAACTGTGGCGGACATTTGAGCAACGCTATTTCCACGCAAAATGGCATTAATTGGCCTTTTGAATGAACGAAGATGGCGAAGCACAACAGGTTTTGACTGTAATGACTGCAATTCGTGTAATACTATGAAATAGCAATTTGCAGTGAATTATTTTTGTTGCTTCTGCTTTTGCTAATGCTGCCACCATTAACATGCAAATAAAAAATCGAAAAAAAATGGTGCAAAAAATGTATGCCCAGAAATGAAAATCGTTTCAATTTTTGCATAACTCTAACGATTTTCATTGTACAACATTATAAAGAAGAAAAAGAAGAAGACATTAGAAAAAAGCTACAAATTTTCATTAAAAAATTAAAAATAAATTTGCTCCAGTTTTCTTTAAAAATTTGTTTCTCTTTTGGTGTGCTTCTAGTTTTCCCAATATTTTGTTTATAAAATGAAAATTTAAACGTGCTTTTAAAACAAAGTTTTTCCTATACGATACCGAAATTAAATCGTGATAAAAAACATTTTAATTTTTATTTAAAAAAAGCAAAAAAAAACTTCAGCATATTATAAGTATGAAATAATAAATAAATTAATAAATATAATTAAATACTCATTTCGCTTGTATGCCGGAAAATTTATTATCAAACCATTTGATTGTTATTTTTTTTTCTTCCAAAAGTATATATTATTTTAATATTTATTAATACATATTTAATTATTTTAAATGCTAAAACAATTGTTATTAGAATTCCATGAGTACATGTTATTGATATTGTTGATAAAACTTATTGAAAAATATGTTTTATTTCTGAATTAAGTTAAAAAATTTCATGCTCCAACAAACCTATTGAGAAGTTTTGCTAAAGAATTCAGAAAAAAAATGAAACATTATCGATATAGCTCAACCATATCGTGTACGATGGTTTAATGTACTTTTTCTTTAACGTAAGATGTATTACTTTTGTATGAAATGAAAGGCTTTAATTAGCCAAGCATGATGCCAATTTGTTCGAATAGAACTAGATGGGACATAGTACTAACACCTTGCGTTCTATTGCACTGCCCTCTATCCTAGAATACATACATATTTGGTCATTGCAACCCTTTAGCCAAAATTACGGTCCTAGTTTCCCACACCACTTATGTTGTGCGTGTTAATTTTTATACATGAGTGACGGGACCTACAGTTTAAAATCGATTCCGAATGACAGATTTTTTTGAGAAACCTTTCATGGCAAATTTATTCTGCTGAGGGGAAGTCATCGAAGAAATATTTGTTCATATTTCTTTTAGTTGAAAATGTCTGACCTGGGGTTTGAACCAAGGCCTCAGGTCTAATAAGCCAATAGACTACCTACTAGGCTACAACAACTCAATGCTAGAATGTCTCCTCCAATTAGAATGACGCTTGGTATCGATAAAGATAACTCCTTATCTATCACCTGATACCTTCTGATACCTGTTTTCTTCATGCTGATCATCACAAAATCTACATGTTGGGCTTAAGGCGCTCTCCATTCTGAACAAGAGCTCTTTGAGACTACAGTGCCTAGCGAGATCTGTTGCAAAACCTTAGGTTGCCATAAATCTTTCGCGCTCTCTCTCTCTCTCTCTTTCACTGTTGTAATCATATAACAAAAGTTCAGATTGCTCTAAACTGATTTTGTTTCAGGCACTTTTAAACATATCTTCCCACTTGACAATAAGTTACACATCAGTATAAAGCCCCTCTGTTAAAAGGGAATATTGTATCCAGATTCCTCCATTCACTCCTTTAACTAAGTCTCGTTGAGTAGTATTTCTCAATATCATGGAACTTACAGGTTATGTCCAGTGAACAGTTAATGAGGGAACTGTTTGCTACTCGATTTATCAGGTGTTGTATGTAATCTAATGAATTTCGTATTAAAATTTCGGGAACGGATTTAATTCTGATTGAGCTTCAAACGCCGCTGTAGGATAGGCTCTAATTCGCTCTATCTTTTCTTACTCCATCTGAATCGTTTTCAGTTTCGCTCTATGCAAATAATATGCATAAATCACTAAAATGTTGCACATCCAATGCATAATCCTTGCGTTGGACACCAAGATTTCATTACGGGATGTCAGATTTAACTTGAAACACTGTATATATGAGCCAGCGATATTCCGAGATATTTTACCACTAGTTTCCATGGTATTACCTCATCCAGGTGTGGAATACTGTTTCATTTAGAAAGTTTTTTCCGTCTTGTAATGGTATTGTTGTGGTTTCGGTTTTATCCTTAACCCGAATGACATACAGCACTGAGTTGCAGCCTCTTTGAGATATAAAACATTCGTAACTATGGGCATAAAGTGGTGACAATCCTTTTATAGAGCTTTTGGCCAAATAAAATTATACGCCGAGTGTCAAGTTCTAACAATATGGTGGTCTCATAGGCATCTCACAACTGAGCTCACATAGCTTCCCATGATTCACCGTGTATGGTCTGGTATTGCCCTAAGGTAACACAATTTCTTCCTCTCTTTTTAGACACACCAGTATCTAAAGTATATTCCAGACCAGCTTCGGATTCTGTCTGTTTAAGTTTCTGCCTGTTTAAGTCTCTGTCTGTTTAATATTTTCAATTACAAAAAAATGGGAATATCGGGCACCCCTGTCTTTTATCATCCTTATATAATTAGGAAGTCAAGGCGTTGTACGAAGATAGCGAATCCCGAGCCATTTATAAATGGGTTTTTGAAGTCGCCGTAGTCTACTAGGTAGTGTGTTGGCTTATTAGACGCAAACCCATTTTTCGAGCCCCAGGCCAGACATCAAGACAACTTCCTCTCAGCAGATTTCTGGCAAAAACTATGAGAGCAAATAAAATTGCCGTGAAAAAGTTTCTCAAAAATCTGTCGTTCGGAGTCGATTTTAAACTGTAGGTCCCACCACTCATGTATAAAATTAACACACACAACATAAGTGGTGTGAGAAACTAGGACGTTGTGCAATGGGTCAATTGGACCTCCGGGTACTGTACTTGTCTTAATTGACAAGTACACGTCCTCTAACCTAACCTAACCTATAATGGGGTATTAAGCACATCATTCTGCTGCCATACATCCAATAATTCAAATGCTCTTTCAGAAAGAAATATTTCAAGAGTTTAAGATTTATACTTCAAAAATCAGCATTTCGTCTATATATAGAGAAAATACATTAATTCTCCCGGAACTCTTTAATTTTATAATCAATAAAAAAATCATACTGCAAATTAATGATAAAAGCATACCGCGATGAAGCACTTAAAAAACTGTTTTCACAAAATATTTATGAAGTCACGTTTAGACCAAAAAGTTATTTTAAAAGAGTTTCGATATTTATTTTTATATATTTTTTACACTTTTTATGATACAATATTTATTGTAAATATTTATTTTAAATAAAATCGTAAATTTGAAATCGTGTATATTTTTCGCACACATTTCTTAACGTTGCTGTTCTAAGTCTTTTGTTTGCCGGCGCAAATGTGTTTATCTTTCCTTTCCGCGTAACTGATGGATTGGGAGTAGGAGAGTGGGGAAAAATAGCTCCATTCACCAATTCAAAGTAAAATTATAAATTTCTTAGTTGTGGTATGTGTACTGAGAAAGTCTGTCCTCCTCAGTGGCTATACATATCGGCAAAAGAATAATTTATTACACGTAAGAGGATTGCCAATGTGTTTTGAGGTTATGTTGGAATGATAAAATTTACAAAACGAATGTCAGAAGCTAACTGTTGTTGACAAATATCAGGCTAAAGAATATTTCAAATACTCAGAAAGAAACCTTCAATACATATTACATAGTGTGCATACCACTAAACGTCCATTCTCCGTTGTAGATAACGGAAATATAATAACGGGAACCTGGTAACAGATCCGCAGGGGGTACTGAGGTCTCTACTCTGCTATCGCCTCGTACCAAGGCACCAATACCGTCGTTAGAGATAATGTAACGAACCCGATTGTTAATGACGGCGTGGAGATTTCGTCACTTAGCCATAGAGAGGTCAAAGTCGCGATTATGTGTCTTAAGAACAATAAAGCTGCAGGTCCTGATGGCATCCCCGCTGATTTCTAATAGACCGCAGGTAATGAGTTGGTAGGTCGCATACACCAGTTTATTTAAAAAATATGGCTAGAGAAAGTATTCCAAAGGTTAGAACCTCAGTGTCCTCTGTCCTGTCCTGAAAAAAAGAAGACCCTACGATATGTGCGACTTTCTCCCTATTGCATATAAGGTTCTGACAGGCATATAGTGTGAACGACTAAGGCACTCATCAAAACACTGATTGGACCTAATCAGTGCGACTTCAGGTTTGGCAAGTCTACCATCAACCAAATCTTCACACAACGTCAAATCCTGGAGAAGACCCACGAAAAACTAGTCGACAAAAAGGTGGTGTTGTAAGACAGTCTTCGATAGCCCCATAAGGAATGGGCTCGATATACCTGCGAAGCTAATAAGGCTATACAGAATGAGGTTTAGCAATTCCTGCAGCTCCGTAAGACAGGAATGGACCTCTCCGAAACTTTTGATACCGCGAAGCTACAGACAAAGCGATCCCTTCGTCATGCAGAGTGTTTTGCGGAAATTTATTTATTTTTGTCGTCGCCGTAGTCACCGTTTATGAAGTCGCCGTAGTCTAATAGTAGTGTGTTGGCTTAATAGACGTAAAGCCCGGGTTATCCCAGGCCAGGCATCAAAACGAAATATGAAAAAAATATTTCTGCAGCGTTTTCCTCTCAGCAGATTTCTGGCAAAAACTCTCAGAGTAAATAAACCTGCCATGAAAAAGTTTCTCAAAAATCTGTCGTTCGGAGTCGAAGTTAAACTGAAGGTCCCGCCTCAAAGTTTTTGCCAGAAATCTGCTGAGAGAAAGTCGCCGAAGAAATACTTTTTGTATATTGATTTAATGTCTGGCCTGGGGCTCGAACCCTGGCTTTACGTCTAATAAGTCAACACACTACCTACTAGACCACGGCGACTTCAAGTAGTGTGAGAAGCTAGGCCGTAATCCTGACTGAAGGGTTTTAATGGCGAATTATGTATGTATGTATGTTATTTATTGATGTTTGAATTATTAATATTATTATTATTTATATTAGATTTATAATTAAATTATAAGATCTAAGTAAGAAATTAAGGAGCACTAGCAACGAGGCCAACGGCTCTAGGTAAATTATTAATATAATTATTAATTAATATATAAATTAATTAATAAAAAAGAAATATATACAGATAAGCAAAGGAAAAAGTATGTGATAAAATAAAAGGAAAATACGTCAAAAATATAGTGACGGTTAGACAAAGGAGAAATTAATAATAAAAAACAAAAAGAAAATACTTCTCTCAAAAAAATCGAGATAGACAAAGAAAAAATATTCCAACGCCGTCGACTTATATACTAAGGATGTATATTTGGTATATTTGTTTGCAACACCCATTACTTTCGTTTTGTCACGAGTTAATGCATTATTACCATTCATTGTTTACCTAAGTTTCAAACCCACATACAATGAACACAGCCAATTTTATGCATTCATTGTAATTTCATAACCTTAAGCTTGTGTATATGTTCAAATGACATTTAGATTTATTTGTTGTTGTTTCACCATACATGCACAACAATAATAAGAAGCAGCATAATCATTAATAGTAGCTGAAATTTGTTAGACGCGATTAATTTTGATAAGTTTTCAAATTAAAATATCACCTTTAAATAAACTACTAAATAGCATAAAATCTATAGAAAAATGAAATCTAACAACTCTATTATACTGAAGATATGAAGTTTTAATAAAAATCTGTGATTTATACCATAAAAATAGCAAAAGAAAATTTCTTTACAGCGTGCACAGGTTACTCTACTGCTACATAATTGATTGATTTTTTTCCTTGATGTTTTTGTTGTAACGAACACACCGAGGCACACACAAAGCAATAACAACAACAGAAACACATAATTTTGTGCACTTGGAAAATTTAGATTTGTGTACATGTATATACATATGTATATATACATATAGGTAAAGACGATGATGATAAATTAAGCAATGATTACTACTGCGACCGTAAAACTATTACTAAATGTACTGCGGTCGCTGGCGGTCGGTCTAGTGTATATCGTGGTGATTTCTAGTGGAATTGTCTAAACATTGTCGAACGAACATAAAACCAAAAATAAATAAAAGAAAACTACAAAAATAACAATAAAAAAAATGATAAAAAACTGAGCGAGTGAATTGTGTAAGTTTTGTTTTGTTGTTGTTGTTGTTGTTTTTACTAGTTGTACTTTTTGGCCCCAGCTTAAGGATTAAATAGATAAGAATTCTACGGAATTCAATAACAAGAATACAAAAAAGAAGAGAAAAAGAGAGCAAATACTACTACATGACGGAATCGGGAGTAAAAGAATTCTGTAGTGAAGCATTGGCCGATGCGAACAGCAGCAGTGCTGTCGATTTGGAGGTTGTAAATGTTGTCGCTTGTGGTAATAGCGGCAAGAACGATATCAAAATAAGCGAAGAGGGTGTAGCTAAATTGACATTCAGTTTTCTCGACGATATGCAGGGCGGTGATAGCAGTCTAGAGCCGGGCGAAGTAAAAACTCCGCCGCCTGGTTCGAGTCCGATCACTGTGAAAGAATCGCCAGCTTCGAATTTGTCCCAGGAGAAGAGGGAACCAGCGGCTAAGCAATTGGCTAAAGAGACTCTTGCCAAAGCTTTAAAAACCGTATCGCAATTGGAGGCGGAGGCATGTGAAGAAAAGGTACGTGCAATTCTAGAGCTGGATGCTAAACGCCGTAAGGAAGAAGCCGAGAGAAAAAAAATGGAAACCGAAAAAAGGCGACAATCAGGTGAAGTCGATATCGAATTAGAACTTAAGCGTAAGGCTAAAGAGGAACGTCGAAAACTAAAGAAATTAAAGAAAGGTAAGTAGTTCCATCCACAAAAGCTGAATATCATGTTTTAATATATTATTAACACGACGACTTTAGCAAAAAGAGAGGCGGAAAAGGCTTTAGCCAGCTGTGAAGAAGATAAGGATGACACTATTAAACAAAAGAAACGTAAAATTCCAAAATCTACAGAGTCCGAAGAGAGTGAAGGCTTATGTTCTACCGGTGATGATGATGACGATGACGAAGTTAATAAATCAGCTGCAGATAAACAAAGTTCGGTATTAAATTCTGCCGTTGCCATACCCGCACGTTATCCTGCACATTTACCACCGCCACCTCATCTAATGCCAGAAGCATTTTTAAGCGGTTACCGACCTATGAATCCTTTTATGCGCGGACCACGTCCAGATTTTGTTCATGGTCGTGGGGGATTTATACCGCGCGGCCGCGGTGGTATGCGTGGCCGCATGCCATTCCAATGTTTTCGGCCACCATTTTTTAACAATAGTGGTATGGGTGCTGGCGGCAATGGTGGCCCACTTAAATTTAGTGTTCCTCATGGTCAACAGCAACAACGTCATCATACACCACCGCCAAATCGTGGACATTCACCTATACTGCCCCCAACCACGAATTTACAGTAAGTATACATATTACAAATAATAATTGTTTATGACGTACGCATTAAAATAATATAAATGGACATAAGACACGTGATTCGAATCTTAATTAAAAATTTTCGGAATACAGGATTTACGGTAGATTGTAATTCAAACCTTTTTATTTTTTTCTCCTGTTGAACAATTTTGATTTTCTATGATAATAAACATGTCACAACTTTTATCAAAATTTGTGTACTACAATTAAGGGACTCAAACCTTCGATTTAATTTCAAATAAGAACGTTAATTGGAGATTAAGGTTTATAATTTTCGTATTTACATATGTATTTACAGGTGGACAAAATGTAAACCATCAATATCATTTGCATTTAAATTTATTAAAGATCACAAATTCCAAAGTGCTTATTTCGAATCTAAAGCTCAGCACTTACAACATAGAAAACAATCGTTAGGAGATTGGGATGATGAAAAAAACGAAGACGATGTTGAGGATGATAAAGCTAAAGAAAGTCATTTCAATGAGCAAATACATAAAAAACAGAAAAAGCATAAATCACCTTTAAAGGAAAAGAAAAAATCGAAAAAACACAAAGAAAAGGATTCGAAAAAATCGAACCGAAGAAGATCTTCGCAGCAATCGGTGCTCTCATCAACGAGCTTAATCAAAAAGAAAAAGTCGAACAAGTCGAGTAGAAAGAAAATTGAAAAAATACGAAAATCGTATGGATCAACCAGTAGATCGACACCAACATTGCAACAAGAAGTTTCATCGGAAGGCAGTGAATCCATAAAAGAACCTCAAAATGAAGATGACGAAACAGCAGATGGAATTGGATTGGAACAAATGCCAAATGAAGAGGAAATACGCAATAAAATTGAAAATATCAAGAAGGAAAAAATCGAAAGCACTGAGTTGAAAATTGAAGATTTGACTTTAAAAGTTAAGCCGCTGATTATGGTAAAAACAGAGCCGAATGAATCCGAACAAGAGGTGCGGACAGAAAAAGAAAAGAAGAAAGACGAAACTGAGGATAAAGTTAAATCGGAGAGTTCTAAATCGTTTGATATATTTGCCGAGTCACCATCACCACCACCACCACCACCACCACCACCACCCAAAGCAGCAACAACACACACAAAACTACTGTTGGCGAATAAAGAAAGTTCAGAATGCGGCATTGTAACGCCACCATTAGTGTTAATAAATGATCCTAAAGTACAAAAAGCTCCCTTGCAGAATGCCATAGAAATACAAAAACGTATAGATAAACTATTACAACAGGATGACATTAAATTGGAAGCAATTGAGGCTGCCAAAGAACTACTGATGAAGAAAACTCAAAAATATCAAAATTCTAAAGAAGGTACATTTTTGGAAAAGGAAACAAACAAAGCAACTGAACAACACACATCTGAATGCACAAAAACAATAATTAGCCAAAATGCAGACGTTTCTAGTTCCAAAGAGAAACCGAAGGCATATAAAGACAAAGAATCAAACAAAAAATCAAAAGAATATGACAAAGGCAAAAAAGATAAAGAAAAAGAGAAAGATCAAGATTCTTCCATGCATAGAGATGATAAAGATTTAAAGAATAAGGATAAATCGAATGATTCTAGAAAAGATGATAATAAAAGCAGAGATTACGACAAGAAAGAAAACGATAAGGATAAGACTCGTAAGGAAATTTCCTCTAAGTATCGCAATCCTTTCAAAAGATCCTTATCGAGAGACAGATTTTTTGGTAAAATCAATTCAAATCGAAGTACAAGAACAAAAAGTCGAGAACGTGATTATACAACAAATCGTAGACTATCGAATGAACGTAGGCTATCAAATGATCGTCGACTATCGAATGATCGCCGGCGAGATGATAGCTCTGGATATAGCTCAAGTAAATTATCAACGAAACGCCGTATAAGTGGTAGTGGTTCAGTATCAACAATTCAAAATCGATCAAGATCAGGTGATCGAGAAACTAAAGGTTCTCTAGACTCACTGCACTCGAAGGACAGAGAACGCAAAGACAAAACAAGGGAAAATAGCTTAGAATCAAGACAAAAACGTAAAATTTCTTTATCGCCTAAACGTAAAAACGAAAAAGAAAAGGATAACTATCCTAAAACATCAAAATCGGAAGATGTAAAGTCGAACACACCACCACCAAAACTAATGAAAAAAGCCGATAAAACGTCAGACAAGCCAAAAGAATCCAAGAAATCCAAATCACCTGCTAAACCTGCGCCCAAAAAGAGGCCACTATCGTTTACACAAACGGAATTTTTATTTCCCGAGGAAGGTAACGAAGATGATTTCATATTGGCTGATGACGAAGAAACTAACGATTCATTCAAAAACCTTAAGTCGCCAAGTGAAAAGGAAGACAGTCCCGACACCGATGATTATATGGATAATTGGGAAAATGATGAAGACGTTGATCTCGATATGAATTCAAATTTGCCAGCCGATATGTCAACACCCAGAAAATCGTCACCTGATTTAACAGAAGAAGATTCGTTTGTGATTCGTTTCGCAAATCCAAGTCCACCATCGGAATTATTACTACGCAAACAGGTGGAGCCGGAAAACAGAAGTAAGGGTAGTGATAACGATACTGCAATACCACTCACACCTCCCCTAGATTTGCTTAAAAAGTTCCAAGAAAATTTAGAAGATAAGCGGCCAATGCAAGAAATAAGTAAGAAAGGTGAAGACAGTCAAGGACCAAAGAAAACCGAATTGTTTGGTATGCAGGAACTTTACGACCAATTTATTAAGAGTGTTGAAGCTTCAGGTGTTAACATAAAAACTGACAATAAAGAACAGGCAACAGATCCACAAGATTCTAGTATACTAGAGCAAGATATTTCAAAATTGGATGAAGACACCGATATCTGTATGCATAATCAAAGTGAAGACCCCATGTCTACATCATCTACTTCTACATCATCGTCTACTTCCTCCTCTTCGTCCTCATCATCGGATACAAATTCCTCATCTAATTCGTCTTCTTCATCCTCATCAGCCTCATCGTCAGAGGATAGCAATGATGGCGATGAAGTTAAAAATTCTGTGAAACCTCCTGTCAAAAAATCTAAACTAGAGGAAGTCATTAACGCTAACAACTCATCAGTCAATAATTGTATACCAAATAAATTAGATGAACTGGTAGTGAATACCCAAATTAGCGAAATAGATCAGACAGTTGAAAGGGAGCCAAGAACACCATCGCCTACACCAACACAGAAAACTTTGTTAATTAACCAAACTCCACCCACACCAGTTACACAAACTAAAGTAACTCCCAAATCAGATGTCGCCAAAGATTTCAAAAAACTTAAGAATTTAGAGGCAAATTTGTCTCGCATACAAATGATGCGGGCCAACTATGATTCAAATGATGAAATAAGTGAGGAGTTGCATAAAATGGAAATCTTATTTTTACAAGAGAAGAAGTTAATCCTTCAAAAGTATGCTAAGAATACGCCGACATTAGAGAAGCCGACAGAAACTATCAATAAAACAGGGGAATTTGTTCCTGCATTGCCAGCCACTGAGTTTAGCATACTACCGCCACCGCCACCTCCTGCGGAGCCCAATAAAATCTTCGATGCTAATCGTGAAGCCATTAAATTGACAATATCACCTTTGAAATTGCCCTCAAAACCGGCAATATTTAATGTTTCGATAACAGAAGAGAAGGAAAAGAAAACGGGAGATGATAAAGACGAAATGGATTTCACTGAAAAACTGGTGAAACCTGCCAAAGAAGTGGCCATTGTAAAGCCAATGATGGAGACAAAGGAATCCAAAGAATCCAGATCAAGGGATTCTCATCGTCATCGGCGTTCGCCAAACTATGGCAGCCGTGAGAGACAAAGATCGCCAAGTAGTTATCGTGAACGAAATCGCAGATCGACATCCAGAAATCGTTTTAGTCCTCAACGGCGAGGTCGTGGTAGATCTTTATCAATAAGCCCACCGCGTAGAGGAGCAGGCGTACGTCATGGAACTCCACCAAGAAGGGGAGGACTTGGTTCTCGTTTTCGTATATCGAGTCGTAGGTCACGTTCCCGTAGTCGTAGTCCCTTAAGACAATTTGGCAATAGGCGTGGTAAAGACAGCAGTCCATTTCGCAGTCGAAAACGTGGACAACTACCAGACTCTCAAGCGCATTATAAAAAGTTTAGTCGTCACCGAAGTTCACGTTCGAGATCACCGAAATCACCACAAACAAGAGCAAGATCACCTAGAACACCACCACCAAGAAGACGTTCGTACAGTCAGGATCCTTACTCAAGGTCACCTTTGCCATTCAAACCACCTTCACCTCCTATGCGTCATAGTCTATCACCCACAAACTCAACTGGTTCACAAAGTAGACGCTCGCGTTCAACATCACCACACAGACCAAGATCACCACGTTCGCCCAGGTCGCCACGTTCTCCCTTATCGCCGAGATCCCCGCGTTCGCCTAGATCGCCCAGATCTCCCGAATCGCCGCCTGCTCATAGATATGATGATCACCGCTATAGACGTGATAATAGTTTCGACAGAAATTCCTCTATATCACCACATCCTCAATATTATGCAACCGACAGTAGCGTCTCGTCCCAAGCTCCATCATATTACTATAATATGTCACCGAATCGCATATCGCTGGATGCCCGCATAAATATAGTATTAAATACACCAAACAGTGGCGGCGATACGCCTCCTGCTGGCTATGAAGGGTATGCTAACTATGCACAATACGGTGGTGCGGCCTATATGTCTCTACCACCGCAACCAATGGCTAATCCACCAAGTAATATGGGCTATTATCAGAACCCATATGTTCCTGTAATGCCACCGGTACACGATGCTCATCATACACTACCACCGCCCATGCACTCTGCACAGCCGCATTTACCTCCGCATTTACAGCATCCTCCTGCCTATTCGAACATACCCACTATTAACACCGGAATAACGCCAGCCACACCATCTCCTTTCTATTATAACGACTTCAATTATGGGCATCAACCACCTGTAAATCCTGTGCTCAAAGAATTGCCTAAAGCGCCGGTGGCTGTACAAAAAGGAAATGTTTTAGAAATTGTGCCGTCATCAGGGGAAACTGCTAACCAGTCGCCTCAGGCGACGAAACTAAAAACTTCACCTGATCAAACGGATGCACTCAACTCGCAACATAATAAATCATCAGCAGCAGTTTCATGGAAAGACGAAGTCAATAGTCGTCATGTGAAATCAGCGGTCATGCGACTAAATCGCGAAGGTGATGGTGAAATGAGAAGCATTTTGAAACGTACCGAATCAGTTGAAAAGCAAGAGTAAGTAGATCTGTTTTATTTGATTTGAAGATATTTTTTTCATTTGAAATGTAATTATTTTGTAGCAAAAACGAAAAGAAGAAAGTCTACTTTGAAGATGGCATTTACCCCAGTCGTGACAGTGATGACGAAGATCGCAAACTTATTGAACTTAAAATACGTAAGAAAGTCTTACGATTGCGTAAGAAACGAGGTATTGATGTAGCGGCAGCACATGATGTACTGGGCGAAAAGTTAAAAGTAAAACAGCAGAAACCAAAAATTGATGCAGCTCTAGATAAATTACCACCACCACCACCGCCCACTACAATGCCCCCGGCAAATATTGAACAGCCGATATACTTAAGGCCACCGACGCCAGTACCTTTGGTTTATTTCCACTTTGATTCGGTGGTGCATTCAATGTATGTATCACAGTTGGAAAAGCCTATACCGCCACGGCTGCTGAATCCAAAATGTGTACCACCTGGAGCAGTGGCAACAGCTGCTTCAGTTGGAACTGTAGGAGGTGGAGGGGGAGGCAGCGCTACAAGTAATACTGCCACTCAATCACCAAATCATAATTCAAATTCAGGTCCTATTGTAGGTGGCATAAGTGGCGTTGCTACAACAAAGAAGGATCTTACGACTTTAGCAGCGTTGAATAGAGTTGGTAAAAATGAAAATCAAATGAGTTCACCAAAAATGACAGGGGATCAGAAAAGGGATAGTCCTAATTTACAACAATCACCTATAATGTCTATGAGCAAGCCATGCGGTATGCATTTTGCACCCACACAAACATCGCCTCAAATGTCTCCACTGCATGGACCACCAGCTATACGTCATCCGCCCTCTCCTATAGGTTTCGTAGGTATGCGTATAAATAATTTTATGCGTTTGCCACCTTCACCTTTAGCCAGAGCTGCTGTACCGCCGCATATGCAAACACCACCTCCAAATATGATGAATATGCCACCTGGGCATCACCAGATGATGCCAATGCGACATCCGCACTATAATATGCCACCACCAAATATAATGCCACCTGGTATGCCACCGGACAACAACTATAACCCACATGTTGGTAATGGAGGAGGTTCCCCGTATGGCGTAATGCAGGCACCACCGCCAGGTTTTCACGGTTATGGTCAACGTCCAATGAATCCCCCAGGTTTTTTCATGGGTACTCCTCCAGCTCATACAATGCATCCACCACCGCCTATACTTTCAAATCCCCATATGAAGGATAAAGAACAGATGCTACATCATCATCATCATCATCAGCCGCATCAACATCTTGCACATCCCCATCCACACTTGCATTCTCAACCGCCACTACAACAACAACATCATCATCACCATAAACCTCCGCCTCCACTTCCCCCAACACACGTAAGTAGTAATGTGGTTGCTGCTAGTCCACAGGCCATGATAGCGCCGTTTAATGTAAAAAAGACTGTTAATTGAATTAAAGAAAAGCAACAACAACCTATAAAGTCTATAATAAGAATTCGCTCTAATTTCCTACGTATACATACAGCTGTAAATTGTATGATTTTTATATGTAAAAAAAACGAATTCTGTATTTAAATCTTTTCTTAAACAAAAAAGATTCTTTCTTCCTTTTAACTTTATTTTTTAGTTAAAACGAGACATGATGTTCAAAGAATACTAATTAAAGTTACGATTTAACTCGCCATTAGTTTTTAGAGCTTTTCATAACATTTCTGCATAACTTCGAATTTTATTTATTTAGGGATTGTAATTTAATGGAATATTTCCTTCTTTTTTTTCATTTTGGACAATAACTGAATTTGGGTGTTAATCCTTTTTTTTTTTCTTTAGTATTTTTTCTCATTTTTTCTTGCAATTGTCATAGTAAAGAATCGAATACTTTTTTCCCATTTAAACGAAAACTCTTCGTTCTCGTCATATGTTATGTAATTAATACAAAATTTCTTTAATTCTTATTTTATTTTAATTTTTCTTGTTAAATTCTGTTTTCTATTTAATTGAATTGGTAGTTTTAGTTTTATTATATTCTGTTTCTTTTTAATTTAAATTTATCCTTAGTAGCATATATAGTTTATATAATAAAACATTTAACATACAATTTAGTGTAAATTAAAAGGCAACAGAACTTGAAAGAAAACAAAAAAAACAAGAGGAAAATGTTAGAAGAAAAACTTGTAAGTGTTCATTGAATTTAAATTTAGATTTTAGTTAAACTATACGTATACAATAATAATATTTAATTTTTATTATTAATTTACTTACATTTGTATTTAATTCATACATACGTAGCAAAAACAACAACAAAACAAAAATAATATATAAAACAAAACAAGAGTACACATTTGTTTTTAAATACTTTAAAAAAGTTTATGTAATTTTAAATGAAATGAACTTTAAAAGAAGAAAGTTAAAGAAAGTATGATGATTTAAATTTAAATTAGAAAAAGAAAATGTACTAAAAATTAACAAATAAAACTATTATTATAAAAAATATATGTATGTCGTCATATGTCTTCATGTTATTTTTATAATACAAACGAATGATTTCTAGAATGATACGAAAACGATGTTATGCCGCTACTTGTAGTGCTTATTGTCGGTAATTTTTTCGTTTCCGATGAGTGGCTTGATGCATCCGAACTATTAGAACGTTTTGTTTTTCTAAAAACAATATTTTTAACAAAATTCAGATCTATGTATTTTAATATATTTGTATGTAGCAGTTAAATCAGATAAATGTTATCTTTAATCGTTTATAAAAATTTCGAAAATCCAAAAACGATAACGACAACCGAGATAAGGCCACTTATATAAGTATTCTACATGTAGAAAATAAATATAACGACAGTCTTTTCTACTTTTTCTTGAGTGAATGTGTAATATACTAATTTTAATACCGGCTCATGCAAGATCGAGTTTGGATTTCAATAGCGATTTGTTTCGAATAATGTCGGTCGGTACATAACGTTAAACCATTATACAGATAAACTAACAATTAACAAAGAATAATTAAAAGCGCCAAGAAAAGCTCCTCAAAAATCTGTCATTCGGAGTCAACTTCAAACTATAGATACCACCACTCAAGAATGAAATATTAGTGAATTGAGAACCTAGGTCGTAATCCGAAAATAGGTTTAAAAGATTTTGTACTAAAAACACTTCTTCGATAATTTTCTGAAGGCCAGACTTTATGGTTGCCAGAATGAGCAGTTTTGTTTTGAGCTGTAAAGTTAAGAATGACAATCAAAAAGATTTGACTCGTCGACTACACAAAATACAAATATATAATCGGTGGTCGACTACAGCTACAAGCGACCAGCCATGCAAAGCGGATGGTGACTCGACGCATGTTTTAATATGTATTACATGCACAATTATTCAGTTAGCTGGCATTTTCACAGTAGATTTAATCTGTTCCTAAAATTTGTTTCTGTTACAATATTCTATCATTTGATCTCTACAGAGAAATTTACAGTCTTCTAAACGTTTTTTTTAAAGAATTATAAAATTAAATTTCTTGTCATTATAAATATGCAAAGAACTTGCTTTATGTGGCCCATACTATTAAAGAAACGTTTTACTTACTTTCTTTCTTCCATTTCCTTGCGTTGATGTTTTATAGCAATTACTCTCTTTTCCAAATGTTTACGTTCCATTCGAGCTTCTACCGATTCCTGATAATGCTTTTTAGCCTGATCTTTTAAACGGGTAATGTCCCTTTTATGATCCTCTATAATCGAATACTGTTCATTCATTAGAAATGGTGAAAATTAAAAATATTTTCCTAAAACTTTGAGATATTGCCTCCTTACATTCCTGTCCAGGTATTCCAAGAAACGACGACGATGTTTCTCTTGAAATTCCATAATACGATGTGTATTAAGGCCGTCCAAATACGGCTTCGGATGGAACAGATCCTTTAGATGTGTTGGCATTTCGTTACCCAATTTACAGGCTCTTGTCTGCCGACCACACAGCGGACATTTGTAGATTTGTGGCCCATTGACGCTTGTTTCGCTTACATTTTGAGTGCATTGTGCACAGGTAACATGATCACAGGCAAGCAGATACATTAAACGAGTTTTTTTCACATACTGCTCGTAGCATCGATTGCAATGGATCCAAAGCGTGTAGGAGGAAGAGAGTGAGGAGTTTTTGTCCTGTTTCGGCTGTTGTTGAGCCTTATTATCCATATTTTTGCTGTTAATTTAACAATGTTTTTTTTTTGAAATACACAATTTATTCAATATTTTGGATCTTTTTATTAACCGAATGAAAATTTTCACCTTTTAGTTACCTTTTACCGTTATGCCGCTCTTTTTAGTTTATAGTTTTACGACATGTTATCGTTTTACAGAACCGAATATTTTAAAAAAGAAGAAGCATTTAATTCAAATTACTTAACTTTCAATATTACTGTTATTACCGGCCGTTGGCAACACTATTTACGATATAGAAGTGTCAAATTAATAGGAAGAAGCAGCATATTAATATATTGCTTAGACGAATCAATTTTTTTCTATCGGCAACAAAAAATTTTAAGAATTTTTCTTATTTGTTTTTGAAAGTAAACACAATTAATAAATAAATTTGAAGATTTTAAATAAAAAAGCCTCTCTTTTATATTTTTAACGAGTAATTAAAGAACAGAAGAAACAAATGTTGTAACACATTAAAGAACAATTTAAACAGATTCATTCTTATAACAGAGCAACGAATGCAGTAGCAGAGTTGGCAGCAGTAGCGGCAGCACCACCAGCATTCGTCAATATAGAGAGACGTGTAGCCACGTCAAAAAGACTTTTTTATCCAAATAATACAGATAAACTACTTCTACAGATAAACAATTAATCATTTATTGTAAAATTAACAAAACGACATCAATATTGTGTTCGAAGCCGCTATGGGGTTGGCGGCTAAAATGTATTTAGTGTCACTTTTGTTATTGGCCGGCAGCAGCACTCTAAATTATCAAGTTTTGGCCGATGAACATAATCATAAAGTGAGCATAAACACTGTTGTTGAACAATTAAAATCTAATAACAATTAAATTTCTCTTATATTTGTAGTACAATGATGGTGAAGAGGTGGTGTTATGGATGAACACTGTGGGCCCCTATCACAATCGCCAAGAGACTTATGCCTATTTCAGTTTACCATTTTGCACTGGCTCCAAGTCTAGTATATCACATTACCATGAAACTTTAAGCGAAGCTTTACAGGGTGTTGAATTAGAATTTAGTGGTTATGAAATGGAATTTAATCGTAAGTTTTATTATAACACTATACCTACACAAATTTATATGATTATTATTTATTTATTTTTGTAGGTGACGTTGCTAATACCGTTATTTGTATGGTCGATTTAACGGAGGATAAGGTAAAGGCGTTTACCTATGCTGTTATGAATGAGTACTGGTATCAAATGTACATTGATGGCCTACCCATTTGGGGCAAGGTGGGCGAGAAGGATGAAAAAGATGGCAAATATTATATTTATACGCATAAGAAATTCGACATTGGCCGTAATGGCCAACAGATTGTCGATATTAATTTGAACACTGAAAAGAAAGAACTACTGGTGGCTGGCTCAAAAATTAAGTTCTCCTATGAAGTCAATTGGAAACCAAGTGTTGTGGAGTTTAAGGATCGTTTTGATAAATATCTGGATCCGAATTTCTTTCAACACAGAGTAAGTTCACTTATATAACTGTTAGTAATAAGTGTTCCAAGATGCAATATAGCATATAAAGTCGGTCATATTAAGTCGCTAGTGTTTATTGAACTTCGAAAACTTGTTTTTTTTTTTTCATAAAATTGTTGATTTGGCTGTTAAGTAATATTTAGGCCTTCAGTAATTGTTTGCTATGTTTCTGCCTGGTCTGAGGATACTCATACCGGACAGGGCACTATGGAATGGTCGAGTACACCAGGGGCAGAGAGGTATACCCATCTTAACAGATGGGTCGAAGTTAGATGGAGGTTAAAGGATGGAAGAGCAGAGGCGTTGGATGGAACGTATCGAGGTGTTATGTATTTGGATTCTATGGCCTGCTATAGACAGTGATAGAACAGGTTTGCTGCTGGGCTTAGACGAATCCAGCCTGAAGTTAGTTATTGCTTCCATTACAGGGCACTGCGAGATTATATCGCTGACAAGGATCTTTAACAGATCCCAGCCGGACTATTGCAGGTATGTTCCATTAGGGGGAATTGGAAACTATCGATCACCTCGCCTACATCTCTGTCCAGCCCTTAGTAGGTTGAGATTGAGGACCAAGGCCGGGGCTTCTTCAAAGGGCTCTGCCGAGAGCCGGCACTAAGTTGGTTTCCTTAAAGGGCCAACTACAGGATTTCGAATATAAATACTTTCATGTTGCATTTAAGAGCACTTATTATTAAATATTTAAACTAACTTTTAAATTTTTTTTCCAATAATGTAAACTTTTTTTATTTATAGATTCATTGGTTCAGTATTTTTAATAGTTTCATGATGGTCATATTCTTAGTTGGCTTAGTATCCATGATTTTAATGCGTACTTTACGTAAAGATTATGCTCGTTACAGTAAAGATGAAGAAATGGATGATATGGTAAGTCGAACAAAAACTTAACAATTATTTTTATAAAGTTTAGAACTTGTATTCCATTACTGCTACAAGGAACGTGATTTAGGTGATGAATATGGTTGGAAACAAGTTCATGGTGATGTTTTTCGTTCACCACCCCATGCCTTATTGTTTTCGGCTTTAATTGGTGCCGGTTATCAGTTGATATCTGTAGTATTTTGTGTTATAATATTTGCCATTGTTGGAGAATTATATACAGAGTAAGTGGCCTGTAAGTCAGTTTTATATATTCAATCCTAAGTTATGATGGTATTCACTTGTGTTTAGACGCGGCTCCATGTTGTCTACAGCAATTTTTGTTTACGCTGCTACTTCCCCCATTAATGGTTATTTTGGCGGTTCTCTTTATGCACGTCTAGGCGGACGTATGTGGATTAGACAAATGCTGGTGTCGGCCTTTATGGTACCTGTGTTTGTTTGTGGTACAGCGTTCTTCATTAACTTCATAGCCATTGGCTATCATGCCTCTCGTGCCATACCATTTGGCACAATGGTAGCTGTGACCTGCATATGTTTCTTTGTTATACTGCCTTTGACATTGGTCGGCACAGTAGTCGGTCGTAATTTGGATGGCCAACCGGACTATCCATGTCGTGTTAATGCTGTACCCCGGCCCATACCTGAAAAGAAATGGTTTATGGAACCAGCTATCATAATACTGTTGGGTGGCATTCTACCATTTGGTTCCATATTCATTGAAATGTAAGTGTTGTTGTTGTTGTTTTCAAAAACAGATATTAATTCCTTTTTCTTTTTCATAACATTGTTTAGGTATTTCATATTTACTTCCTTCTGGGCTTACAAAATCTATTACGTTTATGGCTTTATGTTGTTGGTATTTACCATTCTAACTATAGTCACTGTCTGTGTTACAATTGTTTGCACATATTTCTTATTAAATGCTGAAGATTATAGATGGCAATGGACTAGTTTTATGTCTGCGGCATCAACCTCCATCTACGTGTATGCGTATTCCTTTTATTATTTCTTCTTTAAAACGAAGTAAGTATATTTGTTATATTTAATGCTTGTTTGTTTGTTCATTAATAATAATTGTTTGTTTTCCTTTGTATTTGTTACAGAATGTATGGTTTATTCCAGACCACTTTTTATTTTGGTTACATGGCCTTATTTAGTGGTGCTTTAGGTATTATATGTGGTACTGTCGGTTATATAGGCACAAGTGTTTTTGTACGCAAAATCTATTCCAATGTTAAAATAGACTAGATAATCATAATCTTTCAACACATTTCCTCCTCACAATTTAAACAACATAAATCCAAATCCCTTGCTAAGCAAACACTGCATTCTCTGATCCCGTTTATTTAACCCTAGTAATATAGCATAAGGACTTTACACAATTTTCAAAATCTCCCATTATTAATCCTCCCACTATTCCCTTATCGTAAACTTTCTCATTATGGAATAAGAAATAAAAAAAAATAAAACAAACAATTAATAGTTTAAGATGTGAGTAAAGCCAGAGAAAAAAATACACAATAATGCTAATAACATATGTATTTAATTATTTTTAATTATAATTCTGTTCTGTTCATATAATTTTTTTGTAAATTATAAAAATTTAGTTTAACGGGTAAAACTCTTTTGTGTTAAACATGTTTGTTCATAAATTCTTTTGCTTCCAAACACTTATTTATGAATATTATGAATGTATGTAATTTAAATTATGCATTATTATTATTATTATGTATTATTATTCTATTGATTGGCAGAACTTGTTGAATATATTTTCGGTTTTTTAATTTTTGTATTCCTTGTCGTTTTTTTTTTTTTGTTGCGGTTTGCCGTAAATTTATTTTAATTGGACTTGTAGTTCTTTATGTTTAAATAATGTATAAAAAGAAAATAATTTAAAAATAAATATTGAAAACGAAACCAATGCAAAATGTTAAATAAAAATACAAACAAAACAGGTCTGCTGTAAAAAATTTTAAGTGAAATGTGATTTTTTTCTACAAGCCTATTGAAGAAACCTCGGCCAAGAATCTTAAAAACACAGGGTATGGTATACAGATTCTGGCTCCCCTACATAACAACAAATCCTGCAGAAAGAAGGATTACAACTGATCCACACAATACAGACCTTTAAGCTGTATTGCAGCGTCAAAAACATCTGTCGGGATCCTAATAGATTTACTCCCCTTCATCACTCCGAACTCTATTTTATCACCTGATCGATTTTCTCGATGAAGTATAACCGACTGCTTCACTAGTTTCGCGTCTTTTTTGTATGCTTATCAGCAGTCTCATTGCCCCAAATCAACGCCCCGGAACCCAACATAGAAACATTTTGTACAGGTGCCTCGTGAGTGTCTTTCGAATCGATGAAAGTAAACACAATATCCAGTCAGTCGGACTATTTACACAGATAACACAATACAACACAATAACGGATAACCACCGTCTTCTGCGCAATCCGTTCACCGGGTAGCTCCGTTTTTTTGGTTTTGAAAATGATAAATACCTCACTGTGGAAAACACTCCACTTATCAGGGAACTTAATCGAACAGCTTCATGGATTTCCACAGGCAGATTCCTAACCTAGTGCCATCCTTTATTTTGAAACCAGTTTTTAATATCACTTTACCGCCAAGTAGAGTGCTTACGTCATATGCTGTTTGGTGTGCTTACATCAAAAGCTATCAGTGTAAATTTTTTTCAGTATAAAAAACGTTCGATATGGCAATGCCTAAAATGCCAGTAAGCTTTATTTTTTTGCCACGAATAGATGAAAAAACGGACAACGCGTGCAAACTGTTGAATTTTATTATAAAAATGCGGGAAATGTGTTCATATCGAAAAATAATGATGAAGCTCCCTTGTGGCTAAGTGAGTATATCAATAAACAGTATAAATCGTAACGTATCGAAGTATATGAAAGGAGGGAAGTGTCGTGCGGTTTCCTTTTATGTAAAAATGAAGAATTGTAAGACGCCACACGCTATACGGCCCCCGCTAACGTGTACTTATAAGTCGGCGAATTTGATGAGTAATTAAGCTCACTTTTTGGAGCAGTAGGTATATTGGCCACTAAGCATGATAAACAAGACTACATATTTTCTGTGGAATACGTGGTGACCCCTGTATATAGCGACAAATAAATAATAAATCAAACCTTGAAAGATAACATTACAGCTGCTGCAGCCTGCAGGTAAAACACCGTTTGAAGTGTTCGAAAAAGGAGGCCACCTACGCTTTACGAGAATTAATCATTAAAAAGTAAGTAATTAAGTAAGGAATTCATAGTTTCAAATACATATTTCATTTACTTTGCTAAATTTTCTGCAGTTTTTTGTTAAATTTTCAAAACTCAAGTTTAATTGTTATGAGTCTCAAAGGACTTTAAGAGCTGGAAGTCTTATACATTCTTGCTTGGTTGTTTAGGCTAAAGTCAATTTCGAGCCTCGGAATATTCTTAAGTACTTAACGTTATCTATCTGTTGATTTAGTTATATCGAGTTACAGTTCCATTATATTACTTAATCAACTGCGGCTGCAACAATGTGTCGATGATTAAATTCGTTGAGTTTTAGTTGGGTCCTTGACCTCGTAGTATGATTAACTGGGGTTTTTATTCATTTCCTTATATTTAAGGTCTCACCAATTTCTTATACAGAAGCAAATGTAATACAGATGCTTCAATTTTATTCCTTAAAACTTTTTTCTTTCTTAAAACTAAGTATTATATTTTAAACCAACACGAGTAAACATTCTAAATATTACATCTGACTTATGCGTGACATTAACCTAACCTTTGTACTCACTTTGTAAATCTAAAGCTGATGCGGCTTCATCTAAAAGCAGAATTTTAGGATTTCTTACTAAAGTACGCGCAATGGCAAGGAGGCTTCAGAAAATCGTGGACTATTTATTAAGCCATTCAATAAAACTTTATCGCTTATGACATCCTTTTCTTTTTCCTTAATTGCCACAGTATTATTATTGTCAACATCGTCTTCGTTGTCATTGTCATTGTCGAGCAGACCTTCGTATTCATGGGCGGTGACCATTTCATAATAACGTCCCTTCTCTTTCATAAGACTCTCATGGGTGCCCTCTTCAACTACTTTACCTTTTTCTATGAAAACAATACGATCGGCATGACAAATGGCTGAAAGTCTATGGGAAACAACTAAAGTTGTGCGTCCCTTACTGGCTCTATCCAAGGTAGCTTGTACTAGCTTTTCCGAATGATAATCTACTACTTCCTTTTGCGTAGCATCCATTTTGCCATGCCGGATATTGTCCTCTGTTTGTAAGTGTGAATTAAAATTATTTAAACAATATTATTACAAAAATTTGTTTTAAACTTACCAATGGTACCGAACAATAATACCGGCTCTTGACCCACCACAGCCATATTCGATCTTAGCCAGTTTACGTTATAATTTCTTAAATCTTCATTATCCAACAGTATTTTACCAAATATAGGATCATAAAACCTTTGCAACAACTGTATGCAGGTAGACTTCCCTGAACCGGAAAATCCCACCAAGGCCACTGTTTCACATTCATTGATTTTAATATAATAGAGTCCTCACGTGACGCATAGGTAAAGAAAACATCCTGCAATTCCATGTTACACTTCAAGACATAATTTTTAATTTTACCCTCCTTGGAAAGAGGATCAATCTTGGAATCGGTTTCTAAAACCTCAAATATTGCCACCGCCGAACCACGAGAAGAAGCAAAAGCTTCGAGGAGAGGCGAAGTTCGTGCAATGTGCTCAGCACCCACTAAAATGCCGCATATGACCTAAAGTGGTTAAAAAGAAAAAAATGCTTGTAAGCATGGATTTCAAATTTGTTTCCATGTATTTTTAGCTTACAATCATCAATATTGCGGGTGTGTACTCTTTATCTTCTGGATTTTTATAACCATCGTCTAAAATTAAATGGGCTCCATACCAAAATGCCGCTGCACTGGATATGAACAACATGGATTCGATACCGAGTCACCCAAACTTAAAAATATGCCCTTCCTTCTTCAGTCCTATTCGCCAAACGCTATCACTGTTCATATTGAACTGATTACCTCATCTACAATAGAACAAGCTTTGGCATACGAATTCTGTTCACGTGTTGTCAGCTCACTTTGGTACTGAAATAAATCCAAAAAAATTAGAATTGAAAAGGATTATGAAATAATAAAAGATTGTGTAGAATAGATGAAGCTCGTCTGTCGAAACGTAATTAAATATGAAATCCTATGTTGTTACTTCACAGCGCACAGTAGAGGAGTAAAGCCTATGCCTCCATTGATTTTATATCAAATCGGACACTACATTGAACTGTAGTTTGCATAAAAATTTTCTAACAGAACAGTGGAATATGTAGGCCGTTAAAAAGTTACGTTGGCGAGTGTCTATAAATACAGCAGCTGTTATCTTCGATCCACACCAGCAAATAGTAATTTGCTGATGGAATTTTGAAAAGATCAGATTCCTAACCTAGTGCCAGCCTTTATCTTGAAACCAGTTTTTAATATCACTTTACCGCCATATAGAGTGCTTACGTCAAATGCTGGTGTGCTTACATCAAAAGCTATCAGTGTAAATTTTTTTCAGTATAAAAAACGTTCGATATGGCAATGCCTAAAATGCCAGTAAGCTTTATTTTTTTGCGATGAATAGACTAAAAAACGGCCAACGCGTGCAAACTGTTGAATTTTATTATAAAAATGCGGGAAATGTGTTCCTATTGGAAAATATTGATGAAGCTCCCTTGTGGCTATGTGAGTATATCAATAAACAGTATAAATCGTAACGTATCGAAGTATACGAAGGAAGTGAAGTGTCGTGCGGTTTCCTTTTGTGTAAAAATGAAGAATTGTATGATGCCACACGCTATACGGCCCCCGCTAACGTGTACTTATAAGTCGGCGAATTTGATGAGTAATTAAGCTCACTTTTTGGAGCAGTAGGTATATTGGCCACTAAGCATGATAAACAAGACTACATATTTTCTGTGGAATACGTGGTGACCCCTGTATATAGCGACAAATAAATAATAAATCAAACCTTGAAAGATAACATTACAGCTGCTGCAGCCTGCAGGTAAAACACCGTTTGAAGTGTTCGAAAAAGGAGGCCACCTACGCTTTACGAGAATTAATCATTAAAAAGTAAGTAATTAAGTAAGGAATTCATAGTGCCAAATACATATTTCATTTACTTTGTAAAATTTTCTGCAGTTTTTTGTTAAATTTTCAAAACTCAAGTTTAATTGTTATGAGTCTCAATGGACTTTAAGAGCTGGAAGTCTTAGATATTCTTGCTTGGTAGTTTAGGCTAAAGTCAATTTCGAGTCTAGGAATATTCTTAAGTACTTAACGTTATCTATCTGTTGATTTAGTTATATTGAGTTACAGTTCCATTACATTACTCAATCAACTATGGCTGCAACCAATGTGCCAATGATTAATATCGTTGAGTTTTAGTTGGGTCCTTGACCTCGTAGTATGATTAACTGGGGTCTCACCAATTTCTTATACAGAAGCAAACGCAATACAAATGCTTCAATTTGTTCAAACATTTTATTTCTTAAAACATTTTTCTTTCTTAAAACTAAGTATTCTATTTTAAACCAATAATTACATGAGTAAACATTCTAAATATTAGATCTGACTTATGCGTGACATTAACCTAACCTAGCGTGTATTTGGCTGACTTAGATACAGTTTAGCGTAGATGCCATTTTTCGCCAACAATTGCGGATGATTACCCTGTTCGATAATACGGCCACTTTGTATGACGCAAATTACATCAGCATTTTGTACTGTAGCCAAACGATGGGCGATTACCAAACATGTACGCCCAGAACAAGCTTCGTCTAGAGCGGTCTGAACAATACGTTCACTTTGTAAATCTAAAGCTGATGTGGCTTCATCTAAAAGTAGAATTTTAGGATTTCTTACTAAGGCACGCGCAATGGCAATGCGTTGTTTTTGACCACCCGACAATTGTGTACCACGAGCACCCAAACAGGTATCATAGCCTGAGGGTAATGCCGAAATGAAGTCATGTGCATTAGCCATTTTGGCAGCGGCAATTACCTCATCCATAGGCACGCTGCGCGATGTATCACCATAAGCTATGTTCTCGGCAATGGTCTTTTCGAATAGTGAAGGCTCTTGTGAAACAATGCCTATACGTTTACGTAGACCCGTTAAGGTCATGTCATGATGTATATCTTCTTGGTCGATTAACTAAACAGAATAGAATTATTGATCAATATTATCAAGAGAATTATATTTTAATAGCACTCCAACTTACTATGGTGCCCGTGTCTGGATCATAGTATCTTAATAGTAGTTGTACACAAGTAGACTTTCCTGATCCAGAAGCTCCTACTAAGGCAACTGTTTTGCCTTGCAAGACTTCCAAATTGAAACCTTTTAAGACCTTTTGATCTTTACGTGTGGGATAATGAAAGTGTATGTCTCTAAAGCTAACACCTTGTATGGCATTGGTTTTGGCTGGCAGTATGGAATATTTCTTGGAGGCATTGATATCCGGTGATTTAATTTTCGGTTCACGATCGATAATGGCAAACATGCGATCGGCTGATACTAAAGCAGCATTGAACATAGGCATAAAAGCCAATGATTGGGCCAAAATAAAGAGGCCATATAACATGGAATTTGATATTCTGTAAGAGATAAATTTATATTCAAATAACAAAATTGTATTGCAATTAAGTCTAACATACTTCATGATGTTCTCAAATTTAATTCTGCCATCGGCACACATATAGCCACCATATGTCAGGGTAACAGCATAACCGAAAAACATCAGAGACATACCCATGGAATTAATTAAGCCTCTATAGCGTAGTTTCTTCTTAATTTCACTGCGATATCTTTCCACTTCGGCATTGTAGACCTTAATAAGACCCTCCTCGCGGCGCAAGGCGGCAACAGTACGTATTTGTGCAATGGTTTCGGTAGCTATGCGACTAGTTTCTTCCAGAATCTCTTTCTCTTGTATGGCACTTTTGTTGGTATATCTTTAAATTAATTAAAGGTTTTCAATTTAAATAATTCTAAACAAAGTATACCTAAAGAAAGCTAGCGTTACTCACTTGGCTTCAAATATAACAGATGCCACCATAAAGGGAGCCGTGGTTAAACATATTAAAGCCAACTCCCAAGAATAGGAGAAGGCAATGGAAAAACTGCATATGAAATTGGAGAAGGCTTGTAAAATATTACTTAAGGGAAAACCAATTGCTCCTTGCACTCCTGAGGCATCACCAGCCAGACGTGCAGAAAGTCCGCCAACACTGTTTTCTTTCAGATCAAACCAACCCATATCTTGGCTTAGAATTTTACTAAAAGTTATGGATCTAAACAAAGAAAAATAAAGGGGTTCATTTCGTATTTTCGTTTCTTTTTCAGAACCAAGTCTTACCTCATTCTTGTAGTCAACCAAACACCAGCTAAATTAAAGAAATAGGTCTGGGTTAAGCAGGCCGCACCTGCTATAATACCCACAACTACAGCAATTATTGACGATCTGCCTGTATTACTTAAAACCACTTCGGGGTCCTCATCATTTAGGGAACCAAAGAGATCAGCAAATACAAAAGCAAATGCGGGCTGGGAACAACCATATAATAAGGCACAAAAGGTTGCAATTGCCAAGAAACCCCATTCGGGCTTGGCCCATTGTAGAACACGCCAAAACGTTTTCATATATTGAGTATTTTTGTCATCCACCACCAATTCTTTTTCATTGGGATCGGCTATTGAGCGACCAGCAAAAGCCTGTAAAATATTTTTGTCTAAAGAGGCTTCAGAAAATCGTGGACTATTTATCAAGCCATTCAATAAAACTTTATCGCTTATGACATCCTTTTCTTTTTCCTTAATTGCCACAGTATTATTATTGTCAACATCGTCTTCGTTGTCATTGTCATTGTCGAGCAGACCTTCGTATTCATGGGCGGTGACCATTTCATAATAACGTCCCTTCTCTTTCATAAGACTCTCATGGGTGCCCTCTTCAACTACTTTACCTTTTTCTATGAAAACAATGCGATCGGCATGACAAATGGCCGAAAGTCTATGGGAAACAACTAAAGTTGTGCGTCCCTTACTGGCTCTATCCAAGGCAGCTTGTACTAGCTTTTCCGAATGATAATCTAAAGCGGAGGTGGCTTCATCCAATAGTAAAAGCTTGGGATTTTGTATAAGTGCACGAGCTATGGCTATGCGTTGTCGCTGACCACCAGACAATTGCACGCCCTTTTCACTAATCAAAGTATTATAGCCCTAGAATGAATTATAAGCAGTCTTATGCTATAAATAATAAAACAATTATAATTAAGATTATATTACCTCGGGTAAACCAATAATAAAGTCATGGGCTCCACCAGCTTTGGCAGCATCTTCTACTTCCTTTTGCGTAGCATCCATTTTGCCATGCCGAATATTTTCCTCTGTTTGTAAGTGTGAATTAAAATTATTTAAACAATATTATTACAAAAATTTGTTTTAAACTTACCAATTGTACCGAAAAATAGTACCGGCTCTTGACCCACCACAGCCATATTCGATCTTAGCCAGTTTACGTTATAATTTCTTAAATCTTCATTATCCAACAGTATTTTACCAAATATAGGATCATAAAACCTTTGCAACAACTGTATGCAGGTAGACTTCCCTGAACCGGAAAATCCCACCAAGGCCACTGTTTCACCTTCATTGATTTTAATATTAATGCCACGCAATACAATAGAGTCCTCACGTGACGGATAGGTAAAGAAAACATCCTGGAATTCTATGTTACACTTCAAGCCATAATTTTTAATTTTACCCTCCTTGGAAAGAGGATCAATCTTGGAATCGGTTTCTAAAACCTCAAATATTGCCACCGCTGAACCACGAGCCGAAGCAAAAGCTTCGAGGAACGGCGAAGTTCTTGCAATGTGATCAGCACCCACTAAAATGCCGCATATGACCTAAAGTGGTTAAAAAGAAGAAAATGTTTGTAAGCATGGATTTCAAATTTGTTTCCATGTATTTTTAGCTTACAATCATCAATATTGCGGGTGTGTACTCTTTATCTTCTGGATTTTTATAACGATCATCTAAAATTAAATGGGCTCCATACCAAAATGCTGCTGCACTTGATATGAACAACATGGATTTCAATACCGAGTCACCCAAACTTAAAAATATGCCCTTCATTTTGCCTGATTTACATGCGGGTACTAATAGATTGTCATATCGTTCACGTTCTGACTTTTCACCGCCAAACGCTACCACTGTTCGTACTGAACTGATAACCTCCTCTACGATGGAACCAGCTTTGGCATATGAATTCTGTTCACGTGTTGTTAGCTCACTTTGGTACTGAAATAATTTCCAAAAAAAATTAGAATTGAAAAGGATTATGAAATAATAAAAGATTGTGTAGAATAGATGAAGCTCGTCCGTCGAAACGTAATTAAATATGAAATCCTATGTTGTTACTTCACGGCGCACAGTAGAGGAGTAAAGCCTATGCCTCCATTGATTTTATATCAAATCGGATACTACATTCAACTGTAGTTTGCATATAAATTTTCTAACAGAGAACAGTGGAATATATAGGCCGTTAAAAAGTTAGGTTGGCGAGTGTTTATAAATACAGCAGCTGTTATCTTTGATCAACACTAGCAAATAGTAATTTGCTGATGTAATTTTGAAAAGATTAGAGGAATTGTGTAACAATAGAATTGGGTCGCTGCGGGTGAGAGTTGTTTTGCTTTGTTTGACTTCTATTAGGACTAAAGCTTCTATTAGCACACATTCTGGAACGCAATCCGTAAATCGGATAGTGACTATTAGGCATATTGCATGGCAAAGTCAGAATACATTTGCTATTCCACTGAACCGCCTTGTATTCTCATTGGTTTAATTTGCTCTAGATGTTCTTTAAAATCTCCGTAAAAATGATTTATCCGAAGGTCCGTTTTTTTTTTTGGAGCAGTGGTCGATGCATTAAAACTTCTCAGTTTCTGTCGGGTTTTCAAATACATACATGAGATGTGGTAGCATGTTGGCCAGTGTGTGAATAATATTGCTATGAGAAGTTTCTCAAATCTGTGGTTTAGAGTGGACATTAAGCTTTATATTAACACACACAACATGAGTAGTGTGAGAAACTAGGTTGTAAATCTGGCTAAATGTTTGTAATGACCAAATAAGTAAGTAAGTGTTGCCTAGCGTTGTCATAGTGAAGCACAACACTTTTTCTGTAGAATAATACTGGCTGTTTTAATACAATTGTTTATAGTAGAGATGAGAGTCAATCGTTTGACCAGGTTGTAGAAGCTCATAATGAGCAATTCACTTTCAATCCCACCAGACATGTGGCATTTGAAAGAATATCCACTCATTTTTCTTACTAACTTTCGTTTCAAAGTACCTCCCAAAATCATAGGGTCTACTGGTTTTATCCAGGACTGTCAGCTAATCCATTTATTAGGTCACGAAATCCTCTAATGAATGTCATAGTCTCTAAATCTTTGGTCGTCATTGCCGGGTGCAGCGGGCTTAAATGCAATAGAGCTTCCAGCGCCGGTGTGTAACATGTACTCATTGCTTCTGTTATGTCAACACACGCTAGTCTCTGTTATTATATTGTAAACTTTAAGGCTTAACAATAAAATTTATTTTAAAACTCGTAGCAGTGATCTAAAGTTAATTAATATTAAAATAAAGTTTTTTTTATCATTTACGATTACGATTGCCCCAGGTCAGACACATCCAATTAAACGAAATATGAAAAAATATTTTTTCGGCGATTTCTTTTCAGCAGATTTCTGTCAAAAATTTTGCCATGAAAAGTTTCTCAAAAAAATCTGTCTGAATCGACTTTAAACTGAAGGTCGTGCCACTCATATATAAAAATGAACACACACAACATATGTGGTGTGTGAAGCTAGGTTGTAGTCCTGACTAAAGGTTTGTAATGACCATTTATGTATGTATGTATATTATTTACATATATCATTTATGATTTCTATTTTCTTTATCTAAAACTGTGTATCTTCATGCTGATTTCTTTGCCCTGTTAAATTTAATTAACCCGAGTCAACTCAGAGCACTTTACGGCGGGTTTTCTAAACAATTCATTGCTTTTGCTTTAATTTTATCCAGTTAACACGTGATTTTTTTTCTCACATGGCTGCCAGGCGTCAGCAAACATTGGAAATAAATTGAATGTAATGGAATAAATTTAATTATAATTTAATAAATCAAATATACATTCAATCAGTATTTATTGATGCTTTTTGCTTAGGCATCTAACAGAGATGTTGTAACTCTAATATAATCTAACAAAGTCATTAACCTACCTAATGGAAGCATAATTCAATGAATAGATAAAAATTAATCGTTTATAAACCGTTAATTAAAAATAGCAAAGTAATTTCGTTTCACTTTAATCATAAAAGAAAATCTCAAAACTTACCTTAGACACTATATAATTAATGACCATTGTTATCGGTATATAAACACAAATGGCCAGAGTTAAACGCCAGCCATATACGAACGATATTATAATGCTGATAACAATATCAAAAAACATCATAACAAAGTGCCCAATATTCTCTGCAATACCATTACGTATCTTTTCCATGTTACTGAAATGGAAAAAATTTGAAATAATTTCTAATTTCTAATAATATCTCTGTACCATAATATATATGGTATTTCCACTTACTCTGTTATGCGTACAGCAAAATTTTGATTTTGTGCCATATCATGCCAACCAATGTCTTGACGTATGGTTGATTCGAAAAATTTACGTCTCATACGTACAACTAAATTAAGTGCCACATGATTGTAGAGATCCACATAAATAATGCCGGTTACAAACATTAACAATGTATCCAGACTGCATAATATGCCAAATGCCATGGAATCATTCTTCAATTCGGCCATATTCTCTTCAAGAGTGCCATTGACTCTAAAATGAAATGGAATTTCAATTAATTGTTAATCATAATCTGAACCCTACTACTGATCTGTTTGATTTCTGTGTGCGAAAAGTATTCTTTAGAATCTTAAAAATATTTTACAAGTTTGTATAAGACGCAATTTTTATTGGGGTCAACCATAACTATTTTAAGTCATTTTAACTTTTCTATTTGTATTTTTAGATACCTAGAAATAAATTAGGCTCAAATTTTTTACTGCTCATCCCTTATATAAAAACAATTTGTTCATCCGAAGCAAACTTGATGAAAGGCCTCTGCTGTATTCAGTGTTTATTTTAGACTGTATAAGGACCACAACCTTAAACAATTTTATTTTTTAATTTTATTTTTTCAATAATAGAAGCTGTTTGTGCCTTTGCTTGGGCCTTCTGGCCTAAATTTCTAAAACCTAGCATAGAACAAACATATTTGGAAGATACATTTTTTTGAAGTAACCGAATCCAACGCATAATCGTTAGGGAAAGTCTAATATTGCTTCAGAGTCGTAGAGTAAGTGCAGTTCATTGATGTAGCGAATTTGCAATTTCACCAAGTAAACAAAGCGTTTTTTCAGTTTATAAACATTTCTTATATCATTTAAACTACAATTTATATTTACAACCGAATTATAAAAATAATTCTTTTATAAATAATATAAAACACGTTTCTACCACTTGATGCAAATATATTAAAAAAAAGTTCTGTTACAAATTTAACCCAAAACAAAATACATTTTTCTTTTGTAAGGGAAGCGAGCTTTATGAGACCAACGTCATTAAAACTTCCCAGCCTATTCAGTTTCTGTCGGGTCTTTACAGATATGTGTGGTTTGACCCAATCATGGTCCATAATTTTCTGTTTTTCAATTCTGACCACTTTAATTGCTTAGTTCTAGTTAATGGTTAATAAAACAATCCCATCATCATTTTAACTTCACTTGCAGAGCTTCGTCCATGATCTCTTTCGCACATTATTGTTGAACGTGTTCCATTTTTCAGCATCCGTTATCTTTCATTTTAGAAATTTTTCGATTTCGCTCCGTTATACTAGTGAATTGGGAATGGGAATGTGGTCAAATCATCATCAAACTGCACATTTACATTACTGACCATTATGGGTCTTTAAGTTCAGCCTATCTTCTCGCGATACCCCTGTTGTGTGCCTTAATTTTATCCATTATCCATGACAAGAGCTGTAATTAGTTTAGCAAATAGTTTATTCTCAGAGCTTTTGTCAGAATACTGCTGACAGGTTGCTGCTGGAAGGAATATTTTTTTTTCATATTTCCGAGGTTGAGCCGAGGTAGTTTAGTAGTAGCCTTAGTCTAGTAGGTAGTGTGTTCGCTTATTATACGTGAGACTACGGGTGAAATCCCAGGTCAAACATCTTGAGCAAAACGAAATCTGAACAAAATATTTCTTTCGGCGACTATCTCAGCAGATTTCTGGCAATAACTCTGAGAGTGAATAAATTTGCCATGAAAAGTTTCTCTAAAAGAAAATCTGTCGTTCGGAGTCGACTTTAAACTGTAGGTCGCGCCACTCATGTATAAAATTAACACACAATATGGGTGGTGCGTGAAGCTAGGTTGTAATCCTGATTGAAGTGTTGTAATAACCAATGACTGAGATAGACTACAGTGACCACAATTTAAAATTTTATAAGCATTTTTACTGTTAATTCATGTGACACCAAAATATCAAGCTTCCTGATGTATCCAGCCGTCATTCATTGCTTGATAACTGTTTGGTGACGAATACCTAGTTGCTTAGCAAACACCCACGCTAGTTATATGCTGATATTTCAAACTTTTTTTTTATGATATCATCCATTTTTCAGTGATTGATCCACCTGAACTTGACATCAAACCTTTTCTAATCATGGCACCGTCTTTGTATATTTTACAAAGTTTTTCACGATGTATTCGTAATATAAATAAGAATTTTCGCTAATTTTTGAGCAAAGATAACTTTTCATAGATCAATGCGTTTATAAAATGTCTTCCAGCCACCAAAGTGAAGCTTAAAACCTAAGCAGGTTTTAAAAAAGCTATAGTGTTGCCTAGTGCAATACCATTATAACCACAGATTTTACATTTTAGAGCCATCTATTGACAATTTACAAAAGCGAACTTTTTTGAACAGCAAATATTAAAGTTAAAGATAATTAAGTAGGAACAGGAAGTTATTATAAATTTTAATTAATTATTTTACGTTACTTGTTCCAACACTAATAAAAAATTTAAAAACATCTTTAAAAAAAAAAAATTAAAAAATTTTTTTTTAAATTTTTTTCAAACTTCAACTTCTATTTTTATACTTACAAAATTTTGCCGCCTCCAAATAGGGGCAGCGTATAGGTGGGCGATGTCGGTAAGCATAAGTTACGATCCACGAACATGGAAACCAATTCACTGTATACCACTATGATGATGGGGAATACCAAGGATTTCAGGAACGCAGCTATAAAAGCTATTGCCAACAGAAAATATTCCCATGGTGTGGCATAGCAAAATAATTCAAAAAATCCAACTTTTCGTTGTATAACTTTAGGTTTCTTTTTGGTATTCGATGGTGATTCTGCTCCCATGTTGTTGGTCTAGATGATAAATTTTGTTCGACGAGTATTCAAACAAATACTCTTTGAGCCGGGAGCTGTTTAAGGCGTCTTATTCATAGAACTTTCTCACAAAGACTGTAATGTTAAACGCTCAATCAGGCAACGATGAAATAATGAAGTAAACGTAATCAATTAATAGTAAATTGCCTGGTATACACGATGTACGTATGTACAAGTATAGTATGTACAATGTATTGTAGTTTAAAATATTTAATATTTATTTTGTTAAAGAATTGAAATATAATTGTCTACTTTCAAACGATGCTTCCATCTAATATCAGAGGTCAATTAATGGTAGAAATTTTATTCTTGATTTTTTTTCTTTATGTTGCTACTTCTCTAATAAAATTTAGTTTAGTTTCGTATGTATTTAACGTTTCAAATTAAAAAAAAAATGTGTTGCGTTCCGTTAAGCGTGGCGGACTAGACTAAAATTCTTTTAAAGAGTTTTTGTTAAAAATTCATTTCAATTTTATCAAATTTTTCACTTTATTACTCCATAAAACTATAAAAAATTTGTTTAATTTAATTTAAAGCTTTTTCTTTTATTTTTAATTTGTTGTTGTTGTTTTTGTTAAATACATCCATTCAGTTTTTGAAAAGGGGAATGAACAGATAGATACTTAGATAATAATTCTAGTATTTATTTGTTTAATTTCTATTGTTGTAGTATTTTCCATATTTGTTTAACAAAAATGTCCTTATCAAGCAAAGTATTATTCGCAATATGATTACTATTGTCAATGCTGCGATATTTTTGACATCCGAAACAACCATTCAATAGAAAAGCTTTTGATTGCTTTTTATTACAAAATTTATTGAAATAGATTTCTCCCCCAGCTGTATATTATCTTTTGAATAGTAATCGTTCAATAATATCGTGTTCAGTATTTTGCAACAATTTGCTTTTGAATTTAACAAAAATTTCTTTAAAGGCTCACTGTTAACAATGGCAAGTATTGTCTTGTTTAATTTTATTTTATTGTAAATTCTTTGTCAAACTATATGCGGAAATAATTTCTAAGGAATAGTAACTACGCCATGGATATTATGTTGCTTTGACTTGATCTTTTAAAAATTAAATATTTGCCCTGATTTTATTTCGAACGTCTGGTTTGTTATCTTAAATTGTATCTAAAATCTAAATCGTTGTGAAAACAACACCAATATTTAAAAAGTTGTAGGGGTTATAATCTAAATTAACTATTTATTTACACTTTACTTTGTTTAAGAACATTTTTGTTGGGGCCGAATTAAAAAAAACACACGTCTTCGTAGCATTCATTCAACTCTAAATATGGCATTGAAAAACATCACAATTTACATCTAAAGGGTCTCTCAGCAAGAGTGGGTTTTTTAAATTTAGTGTCAGTTTTTTGTACAGTCTAGTAGATAGTGTGTTGGCTTATTAGACGTGAGGCCACGATTCAAACCCCAGGTCTGAATCCGCAATAAAAAGAAATATAAAAAAGTTTCTTCGGCAACTTCCTCTAAGAAGATTTCTGGCAAAAAATCTGGGAGTAAATAAAATTACCATCAAAAGTGGATAAAATTAACGCATACAACATAGGTGGTGTGAGAAGTTAGGTTGTAATACTGATGGAAGGATTGTAATGACCAATTATGTATGTATGTAATAAATTTATATTTGCTTTTTGATATCTTATTAAGATAGTAAATTTAATTAAATTAGTTTTGTATATAATTTAACAGCAAAGTCGCCGTAGTCTAGTAGGTAGTGTGTTGGCTTATTAGACGTAAAGCCAGGGTTCGAGCCCCAGGCCAGACATCAAGACGAAATACAAAAAGTATTTTCTTCGGCGACTTCCTGAGAGGAAATAAAATTGCCATGAACAAGTTTCTCAAAAATATGTCGTTCGTAGTCGACTTTAAAACTGTAGGTCCCACAACTCATGTGTGAAATTAACACACACAACATAGGTGGTGTGAGAAATTAGGACGTTGTACAATGGGTCAATTCGATCTCCGGGTACTGTACTTGTTTTAATTGACAAGTACACGTCCTCTCACCTAACCTAACCTAACAGCAAAACAATAGTGCGTCATCATTATAAAAATGTAACATCTGCGTAGTATCACTACTTCATGCACAGTTGGGAATTGAACAGACTAACTGCAATGAAAAGTATTTAGAAAAGTACAGTCGGCTGAGTTGATTCTCTACATTGCAAATTTACTGGTAAATCTGGAACTCAAATTATGCAAAAACCTGTTCTCATATGTACACATACATATATGTATATCTGTGATGCGAATATATTAATTCGTTAGGAGACTTTTTCCTAATTAATATAGAATTTAAAATAACGCCGTGTTAATAGATATATCAAAGCCATAAAGATAAGGATATTAAAGTCATAAGGATACGGATAAGGATACCCGAATCCAGAATACAGAAGAGCAATGGGCCTTGGCTAAATGAACGCCTAGATGCTTAGAAATTAGAGAAAACATAGTGAATAGAAAAATATTTCCATCATTAATTTCCATTTTCTGTATTTTATTAGTAAGTGCACCGTGTTACTCTTTTGCCCATCTGCATAAGTTTTCTTTGGCTGTAGCATAGGGCCAAAATATGCCTCATATATTGTGAAGACTTTTGTTTCTAAATACCTGCAACAGGTGTGCCTAACCATTCCACTGTAAGCTTTTGATTAATTTCCGTATAAAAGAGTCTATTTGCACATGCGTCGAAATATGGATTTTTCTTACACTTTTTTGTTGTGGTGCCTCATAGATTTTTTAGTCTACCATTTATTAATTCATTCCTGATGTCTTTATTGATCCCATGGTTGGAAAACATTATAGTTTCTAAATAACAACAGTACTTAACATTATTATTTTCGTAGGTTGTCGGTTGTGATGTTGTTATTTATAGACACTTCTAAGGCAACTCTTTTCGCTAGTTTTATTATATATCGCGATCGTTAGATTTGTATTGCTAGTCAGACAACTTGTTTGTTAAAAGGCACATATTATCTGCATATGCTTAATCCTTCAGATATCTTTGAAAATATCAGGAAACTCCCCTTGCGTGTGCATATTACGACTGAAAAAATTGACGATAGAATGCAATTCCTTATTTTTACTCGACATTGACATTACTTCGAATTCGAAAAATTTTTCGAAAAATTTATTTGCTAGTGCGCAAGGTACAAATATTCAATGAACAATTTCACTATAAACAATATTTAGTTCTTCCCTAGAAAAAAAGGATGCAATTTCCTACATTTCGACTTGTGTCAAGTTTCGTGGAAGTCGCGGTAGTCTAGTAGGTAATGTGTTGTTTTGTTCGATGTAAGGCCACGGTTCAAACCCCAGGTCAGACATCTCCAACACGCGAAATATAAAAAAATATTTCTTGTGTGAATTCCTCTCAGCAGATTTCTGGCAAAAACTCTTGAAAGTAAATAAAAATTGACATGAAATCTGTCGTTCGGAGTCGACTTTAAATTGTAGGTCCCACCACTCATGTATAAAAACAACACACACAACATAAGTGTGTAAGTGAGAAGCTAGATCGTAAACCTGACTGAAGAGTTGTAATGACCAATTATGCATGTATGGTTTGAATTTATGAATTGAAAAATGCCTTTCAAGACATACCATTGTTATGGCAAATGGTTTAAATAGATTCTATGTTATTCAGTAAACCACATTTTTATATAGTGTTACAAACATTAGCATCAACAGCATGTAATAATGTAGGGTGCACACTTATAAGCATCTAATACGTTTTTTATTCAAATACACTTATCCCGCCTATCAATATTGTACAATAGATACGATACATCAAATTGAATAGCGAATTTTTACTTTTCTACAATATGTTATCACTCCAATCTATAAATTTTTCTTTAAAAGATAACATGTCATGTCTTTTTGAATTCGCAAATGTTATGTTTTTTTTGATAAATCTGGGCAATTAAACTTAATTTACTAAAACTTAATAAAAGCTTTTATGGTCTTAAATAATAAATAGAATATAAATCCTTATCAACATTTTCTATTTGCGCCTCTCTTTTATCGTAATAGTTTATTAATAAGTTTGAAAGCACCCTTAAAAAACACACGCGTGATTACGTTTTCTTTTTTACAATTATTTTATTGTTATTCTCTCAAGAAGAAATTCTATTTTTTTATTATTTTTTTACATTCGATTTATAAATATTTGTTTTAAATATTGTCTTGCACGTTTTAAAAACTAAATGTCATGATGAATGAAAAATTATTTCACGGTTTATCGTCTTCTTTTCTTATCGAAATGCTAAACGTTGACGATACTTTCAGGAACTAAATTTTGTGTTCTATTTTAGCTTTTATAAAACATTAGAACAAGGAGTAGTATGCTACCATTTGCGTACGTATATTCATTAGTGATTGCATCATTCAAAATGGTTTGATGGGACGTGGTCAACTTACATTGAAAGAAATTTTTTATAAAAACAAACAAAAATTTTATTCTTTATTTATTAAATATTTTCAATGAAAAAGAAAGAAAGAAAACAATATAAAGAAAACCTTAAAATATTGATAATATAGTAGGCCTCCTATTGATTACCAATTTGTGATTTAAATGCCACTCAGTAGCGGTGCCATTAAATTGAAGTTTTTTTCTCTTTATGCTTACATTTGGATACAATGGCCAAAAGTTTTTACCTTATGTGAAATACTTCTATTTGGGAATAGCATTCACACACCGGAACCCACTACAGGCGGGTGTTGTGACGAATTATGCGGTGTAGAGAGTTCATGCAATGCCTGATACCCTTTGATTTGATGAGACGGCACCTCAGCACTTTGATTACACAGCCCTGCAAATTTGGACTTTTTTTGTGCAAATAAGATGGCTTCAGGTGTTTTCGAAGGCATTTGGCGCGCTAAACACGAATCCGGTTTCAAAAATTTTCCATCACGTCAGGTTTTCGAGAAAAAGGGGGTTGAAAGCCCTAAAAATAGCGTTTTTGGCCATTTTTGAAACATTTTAGAGCTCAACACTGACGTACTAGAACCATCGCTATTGTTTGAAATTGACAATTGATTTTTGCTCTTTAAAATGAGCCCAAATTGTAACAATTTTCAAGTAAATCTGATTAATTTTTAAGGACCTCCGTAATGTGTTTCGTTTTCTTTTACACCCCTTGACATAAACCCACCCCCTATTTTAAGGGTGTATGCAAACAATTTGGCTTTGGGCTCATTTTAAAGAGCAAAGATCAATTGTCAATTTCAAACAATAGCGATGGTTCTAGCACGTCAGTGTTGAGCTCTATAATGTTTCAAAAATGGCCAAAAACGCTATTTTTAGGGTTTTCAACCCCCTTTTTCTCGAAAACCTGACGTGATGGAAAATTTTTGAAACCAGATTCGTGTTTAGCGCACAAAATGCCTTCGGAAACACCTAGAGCAATCTTATTTGCAAAACCCATGCAGGGCTGTGTTATTGCTTGACTGTCCACACATATGATTAAGTTCAAAGGAGGTAGGTCCCTCGTTTCAACCATGCGTGCAGCTTATTCAATAGCAAAAATTGCCGCCTGAAATTCACTGGCATGGTTAGATAACTGTATGACCCGTTCAGTGCCAGTTTATCAGAATAGAGCCCAGATCCAGTTCCACATTCTATTTTTAAACCATCGTTGAAGATCGTTATATCAACGTTACCGATGACAATATAAGCAACCCATTCTTCCCGCGTGGCAGTGTGAATTTTGTATGTTTGTCCGAAAACAGTCCTTGGTACCATGTAGTCATATCTAAAATCTGGGTGATTCGATTCTACTTCATGCAGTATTGAAGTGTGACTCACCGTACATGGTTTAAATATATCTGAGAACTTAAGAATTAGTACAGTTCTAGCAGCCATGTTTCAGAGAAAGATGTCCAATTGTTGTAGAGGCAAGATGACCTCGAGGCCAGCTTGAAGCGTGAATTTAAGAGCACCCGTTTTATGCCTAAGCATGCCAACCTTTGTACCTTGTTCTGCATAGCGAAATAAATCCTCTTTCGTTTAGCTTTCCACCATACTAAAGCCCTGTGAGATAGTATAGGCCATACAACCGCTATATACATCCAGTGGATGATACATACTGCCAAACGTTTTTACAGTTTTACTGTTTCATTTCCGTGTTCCTATTTCAGGACAGTTTGGAGTCCACAATGGTACCCAAGTACTTTGTCTCCTTCAAAAGTTTCAGAGCCGTTCCATTCATTTTCGTAATGGTGATGTTCGGGACCTTGTACTTCCGACATTTTCCGTTGTACCTGGGGTCACACCTTAGCCGTTCTTCTCCGCCCATCTGTGCACCTTTTTACTGCCAACTTAAGATCGCTGATCATTAGAAGATGCTTTCCCGTGACCAGTATCACCACGTCGTCAGCATATGATTTTGAATATTCCACTTTTCATTTCCAACAGGATTCGATTAATAACTAGGTTTTACAACAGTGGTGAAACTTTTTTTACCATCATAAACAACATTTAGAAAGTTAAGACGCCTTCATTGAATTTTTTCTTTCAGTGCCATTGAAATTTTAACCACAAAAATTGATTTTATTAACATTAATTGAAATTGATTTACGTTCTATGCGGAGAGAAACATTTATCGTACATGACATATAGATATTTGACTGGGAACAATAATTCATAAGTTATTTATAAAACATACTACATACTTGTACTATCTATTTACAATACATTGTTTCTAGTATTTGCAAAATAGTATACAAATGGTTAAAATTTAAAACAATTAAAAGTCAGGCAAATTATTATTAGCTTTTGATGTATGGTCAGCCATTCAATGACCTTAACCAAGAAATTTTATGGGAAATACTCACTTCATTAATAATATTGATTGTTTTAGCAATAAATACAAAATATTTCTTTATGAATTTAAGAATCTTAAATAAATTTTAAAATTTATGTAAGTGGAGTTGTAATCACCAATCTTACCCAGGACACCAATCGACACTAGTTAAGACAAAATTTAACTTTTTTTTTTTTTGAAATGTAATTGCGTAGAAGCTAAAAATGTATACGATTTCTATTTTTATCATTTTAATTAAATTGTTCACCAGTTGCTAATTTTTTTAAGTGCCGCATGCATCCATTTCCACTACATTTTAGGAGATGGTTAATAAAACGCAAATCTCCTAAGAATATAAAACAATAAATTCTAAAGTATGGGTAGACTAATAGTAATCATTGTAAAACCTTTACAATGCTTTCTTTATTCGAACATAAAATAAAATAAAATATCTACACCTTGTTCTTGACCTAGCAATCTAGCTTTCAGGTCTTATAAACCAGTTTACGGGAGTTATATTTGCAGTAGAACAATTGGTAGGTTAACCTAATTTTATTTATGGACTTGTCTTCTGCACTTAATAAGAATTCAACAAGAAATCTCTTAATAAGATGAAGCGATATGTTGCTGTACAGATTATTTCAGCGTTGGACATTAGGCCTATAGAAGCCATTTTTATTATGTTTAATGGCCTTCCATCTAGACAAATTGCCAGTATGCTGTAGTTGTTGGAATGAGACTTAATGACATGCCACGTTGGCACATTGTTCCTTCTGGTTACTGTACAATCCTGTCTATCCACATGCTATAAGTGAAATTGACTTTACTTCGTTTGAACCCAATCTTAGTAAAGAATACCACTCCTGAATTTCATGTAGGAAAGACTGGTTCTCTGATTTGATTACCTTTGGGGTAATCCTCTCATTGCCGGCACAAATCCTTTCATTCAGCAAAAATAATGGGTGATTTTTTAAGAGCTATAGGAAAATTAAAAAAAAAACATAAAATTCAGAAAAATGCATGAAATCTTTATTTGAATTGATAGTACGGTCCATATAATTTAATGTTTGAAGATTATTTCATGCAAATGTTGACCGCGACTGCGCCTCAAATGGTCCATCCGCTTAGTCCAATTTTGGCATACTCTTTCCAACATTTCGGCCGGTATCTCACGAATAAATGCTTCAATGTTGTCTTCCAATGCGTCAATTGAAGCGGGCTTGTCTGTATAGACATGAGCTTTAACATAGCCCCACAAAAAATAGTCTAAAGGCGTTAAACCGCACGATCTAGGCGGCCAATTGACCGGTCCCGAACGTGAAATAAAATGTTCACCGAACTCGCCTCTCAATAAGTCCATTGTTACGCGTGCTGTGTGGCATGTGGCACCGTCTTGTTGAAACCACATGTCATGCAAGTCAAGCTCTTGCATTTTGGGCAAAAAAAAAAAGTTGGATATCATCTCACGGTAGCGCTCACCATTCACAGTTACGTTACTATTCGCAGCATCTTTGAAGAAGTACGGTCCAATGATGCCACCAGCGCATAAACCGCACCAAACTGACTTTTTCTGGATGAATTGGTAGCTTTTGCAATGCTTCTGGTTGATCTTCACTCCAAAATCCAAATTTAGTCACAATAACCCGAATAGCCGCTTCAGTGGGTCGATTAAAGTGACCATAAAATGGAAGAAGCGCGCTATGAACTTTCTTAACAGAGCACGCATTTTGATAATAAAATTCAATGATTTGCATGCGTTGTTCGTTTGTAAGACGATTCATGGTTAAATTATAGACCAAACTGAAGATGTTTCACAGTGAAGCAAAACACGAAACGTGCGTGAGCCAAGAAGATAATAGCCAAAAAATCACCCGTTATAATTAAGACTGATGCCGCCGTCGTTAAAATAATTTTCCATATACGACTATATGTTCTATTTTTGACTGATTGTCGCGTTACAAGTGCTGCATCTAACGTGTTTATAGCAGTATTTACAATTTCTGTGTTATGTTAGACATAGTTCATTCGCATTAATTCTAATTTCTGTGTTAGGGTACTGAGAGACAGCAGTTAAGCGCCTAAAAATAAATCTAGGGTAGCCTGTTTCTACCATATACCTTAGTCCAACCGCTTTTGTAACACGATATTTCCTAACTGTTTTCGTACCTGTTTGACCTTCGATTTGTATGAAACCTGTTGAGCTGTTGATTAGTCTTGCTGTTCACTATAGCCTGAGTTTTTCTAATACTCACCTCTAGGCCTGCTTTTCTGCTGCCTTGCATAGTAATACTAATACTCACCTCTAGGCCTGCTTTTCTGTTGCGTTGCATAGTGAACAATAGCGGTGAGAGTTGGAAATATACCAGTGGTAGTTTGAAGTTACCGTAGTCTAGTTAGTGTGTTGGCTTCAAACCCCGGGTCAAACATCTCCAACAAAACGAAATTTAAAAAAATATTTTTTCGGTGGCTTGCCATCAAAAATTCCAAAAATTTCGTTTGGAGTCGACTTTGACCTATAGGCCCCACCACTCATGTATAAAAATGAACACACACAACATACATAAGTGGTAAGTTATAATCCTGACTTAAGGGTTGTAATGACCAATTATGTATGTTATGTAGTTATGAATAACTTGCTGAGGATCCCTTTATGTAATGCAGTGAGTTTTGCGTTATAGTACATTGCTTTAACCATTCCAATAAGTTTCGGAGGAATATCTTTCCCTTCCAGATAGACTCTAACGTTTTCTTAACATCTCTGAATAGCGTTTTAAGTGGCGGTGTCAAATTTAATGACAGTAAATGGTTCCAATCAAAATCCACATTCATTCGTAATCAAGAATTTGTTTTAAGAAATGTAGTTAAAGATGCTCTAGCCTAGTATAGACATTTATCTTTGGGATATCGTTTTTGGTTTTTGACTTCGCTAATAAATGAAACACTGAACGCCAGAGGGGATTACTTTCCTTTCAAATAAAATAGAAACGCATTCATTAAAGAAATATTTTCTTTTTTTATTTTATTTTCAATTTAAAGTGCAATCGTCATATTATTTTTTAGTCTTTATTTGTAATGTTTTAAAAATTATTCCTCTAAATGGCTATGCTTCTTAGGTTTAATGTTCTTTTTGAGTCTTATGTAATTTGGCGTATATGCCATCTTTGGCTATCAGTTGATGATGTGTACCCTGTTCCATAATGCGACCGTGTTGTACAACACAAATTAAATCTGCATTTTGTATGGTTGATAAACGGTGGGCTATAACGATGCATGTACGGCCAGAACATGCCACATCCAAGGCTTGTTGAACTAATTGTTCACTCTGTAGATCTAAAGCGGATGTGGCTTCATCTAAAAGTAAAACTTTAGGATTTCGTACCAAAGCACGAGCTATGGCAATACGTTGCTTTTGGCCACCTGACAACTGAGTGCCGCGTGCACCCATTCTGGTATCATAGCCATTTGGTAGGCCCATAATGAAAGAGTGAGCATTGGCACTCTTGGCAGCAGCTATAATTTCCGCCATACTTACATCTCGAGAGTTATCGCCATAGGCTATGTTTTCGGCAATAGAGCGTTCAAACAAAGCGGGTTCTTGCGACACAATACCCAATTTGCTGCGGAGATTTTCCAATGTTAAATCCGTTTTAATATCATCGTTGTTAATGTGCTGAAAAGAGTTTTTTTTTATTGAGGTCTTCAAAGATAATACTCTCCTCTGTGTGTGAAACTTACTATGCTGCCATTATCGGTATCATAATAACGTTGTAACAGTTGTATGCAAGTAGATTTGCCACAGCCTGAGTGGCCTACCAGGGCAACAGTTTTACCATGCAATACCTCTAGATTCAAACCATTTAATATTTTCACATCGGGCCTGGTGGGATAATGGAATTCAAGATTATTGAAACGTACACCTTCAAAGAGATTGAGTTGCTTGGCGAATGTATTTTTAGCCGGTAAAGCTGAATTGGTTATTTTGGGTTTACGATCGATAATTTTGAACAAACGGTGAGCGGACACCAAGGCAGCAGTAAAAGCGGGAGCAAAAGCTAAAGATTGAGCCAACATCATAGAGCCATAGAGTAAGACTTCAGATACCTTAATTATATCCTGGAATGGTACTTTGCCTTCGGAAACCAGAACGCCACCATAACATAATGCTACAGCATAGGCAAAAAATAGAAAAGCCTGACCCGAGGAATTTATTAAACCGCGATATTTTAGTTTTTGACGTATTAAGACCTCAACTTTTTGAATTTCCTTATTGTATTTGTCTATGACTTGTTGCTCTCGTCGTAGGCCAGCTATGGTTCTAATATTGGCTATGGCTTCGGTGGCAATGCGACATGCTTCTTCTAGAACCACTTTTTCACGCATCATGGAAGTGGTCATAAATCTGTAAATTTGAGAAAAACGAAGTAGAAATGCATTGAAAACGTAAGAATTGTTTATGAAACTCACTTCGCTTCAAATATCACGGAGCCCACAATAATGGGACAGGTACTGATACACAATAAAGCCAGTTTCCAAGAGTAGTAAAAAGACAGTGTTAGGCCAATAACAAAATTCGAAAATGCTTGAATAAGACCACTTAAAGGATAACCTATGGCACCTTGCACACCAGCAGCATCACCTGATAAACGGGCTGAGAGAGCACCCACCGAATTGATATCCTCATCGAACCAACCAATTTCTTGTTTCATAATTGCTTTGAAAGTCAGGGATCTTACTCTTGTGGTCAACCAGACACCAGCATAGTTAAAGAGATAGGTTTGTAGGAAACAAGCTAAACCGGTTAGAACACCCAAAACTAGACAACAAATGGATAAGACAGCTGTACGATCTAAAGCAATCTGGGCTTCACTTTCGGCCAAGGCAGCATAGAATTCACCAAAAGCCACTGAAAAGGCAGGATAAGTAAAACCAAAGCCTATGGCACATATAGTGCCCATAATAAGAAAACACATTTCAGGCCTAGCAAGACCTAAAATCCGTCCAAAGATTTTAAAGAAATTTAGTCGATCCGACTTAGATTCCACTGCCTCAGGCACATGTAGCTTTTTAATTATTTCACTTTCTTCCAAGTGGATGCTGTTCTTTTGATTCTTTTCCAAATTAATGGGATTAGTTTCGAAGGATTTTTCATAGATGGCTAGACTATTTCCTGAAAAAGAAACGATTTAAAATGGTTTTATCCTGAACAAGCTTCCTAACTCACTCTTCTCAACTTCAACATCTTCTAGATTTTCAGGTTCCGGTACATGTATTTCACCTGCTTTTACCATATTATAATAGGCTCCTTCCAAGCTCATCAAATCATCATGAGATCCTTCTTCCAATACTTTGCCTTCGTGTATGAAAACTATTTTGTCAGCACCTCTTATGGCCGAAAGACGATGGGATACCACTATGGTGGTTCTGCCCTTAGAAGCAAAATCCAAGGCCTCTTGCACTAATTTCTCCGATTGATAATCCAAAGCTGAGGTGGCTTCATCCAACAACAGGATCTTAGGATTTTGAATAAGGGCTCGGGCAATGGCTATTCTTTGCTTTTGGCCACCAGACAATTGGGAACCACGCTCACCTATGGTAGTTTTATAGCTCTAAACAAAGAAAACGGAAAACAAAATTAAAGCCTAGTGATAGATAAGTAATACACCGCTTAAGTATGTACTTCCGGTAAATTCGAGATAAACTCATGGGCTCCCGCCGCTTTAGCAGCTGCTTCAATTTCCTTTTGTGTGGCCTTGGGTTTGCCGAAACTTATGTTTTCAGCTGAAAGTAGGGAAAAATTTTAGGAAATCTAACTTTTTAATTGTTTTTTTTCAATAACAAACCTATTGTGCCCAGAAACAAAACCGGTTCTTGGCCCACTATAGCCAAATTAGAGCGCAACCATTGCAAGTTGTATTTGCGTAGATCCAAATCGTCTAGCATTATGGAGCCAAAAATGGGATCGTAAAACCTTTGCAGCAATTGTATGCATGTGGATTTGCCACAGCCCGAGGAGCCCACCAAAGCTACTGTGGTACCTGCTTTAATTTTAATACTCAGGCCACGATGTACAATAACATCGGGCCGGGCGGGATATCTAAAGAAAACATCTGCAAACTCGACATCTCCTCTAAGGCCATAATTTAAAATTTTACCATCGGTAGACATGGGATCAATTTTAGATTGTGAATCAATAACTTTGAAAATGGTAGAAGCACAGCCACGGGCCATGGCAAACGACTCCAAAAAGGGTGAAGTGCGCGCTATATTATCCGCACCAATAATAATGCCAAAGAAAGCCTAGAACATGAAAAAGTTATGAAGACCTAGCAATTGAAAATAAATTTATTTACAATCATCAATATGGCTGGCGTGTATTCCTTATCCTCCTTGTCGCGATCATCGATAATCAGGTTAACACCATACCAGAAAGCACCGGCACATGAAAGGAATAACATGCTCTTCAGAACACCATCACTAAGGCCAGAAAACGCACCCTTATGTTGACTGGCTTTACGTGCCGGCACTAAATAGTTATCATAACGTTCCGATTCCTTTTTCTCGCCACCAAATGATACCACAGTGCGCAAGGCATTTAAAACCTCTTCCACTAAATTGCCGGCATTGCCATAAGATTCCTGTTCCTTGGTGGTAAGTTTACTTTGGAACTGAAGGGTTGGAAAATGGTGAATAAAAATTAGAAATCAAACGAGGCAAACAAAACAAAAGTAACCAACCTTTGTCACCACTATATTCAACACAATCACAATGGGTATGTAAACACTAACTGCCAAAGTAAGTTTCCAGCCGTAAGCAAATGATATGGCTACTGTTATGAGGAAGCCAATTACTAAGTAAATAAAGTGGCCCACTTTCTCCGATATGCCATCTCGTATCTTTTCCACATCACTGTAATTGAGGAAGACCAGTTTATTTGTATTTTTAATTTAGTTTACTAGACCTCGTACTATTTTACTTACTCTGTCATATTCTGTGCAAAATTTTGTTTTGTTGCCAAATCATGCCATCCGATATCTTGACGCATCACTGCTTGAAATAATCGTATGCGCATGCGTGTCACCTGACGCAATGCTACCAGGTTAAATACGTCCACCGAGAATATGCCCGATACGAACATAACTACCGATGATATGGTAAGTAAAATGCCATACGATATAGAATCGTTATAAAGCTCGGCATTATTAACCCCTTCTGATTCGTAGGAGCTATGAAAAATATATTTTATTTCAATACAGTTCAATACAATAACAATACTAAAGAATTTTAACTGTTAAGTTGAATATAATTAACCGGCTGATGTCAGTTAAACATTACTTTTCGAATAACAGTTATTTAGAGAGTAATATGTCCAGTTCTTGTGGGCCATTCTTTGAATACATCTTTTCATTGATATTTTTATTGGTACTTAGGTTCTGTCAATGTCAACATCTGAACTTAGGTTCTGTTCATGTAAGTGATTCCTAGCAGTATGAACTAAAGCTCTTCTTTTAGAAAATAGTACAACAGCAGGTCGTCATTGTTCTGCTTAAAATTATTGCCTCGTGGTTTAACTGGTTATTGCGCTAACTGCTATGCGTTCATAGGTTCATATTCTACTTTCTTCTTAATTTAATAAAAATTCAAAATGAAGCTAAAAAGAGTGACAGGTTATCAAAATAGACTTTGTGATCTTGTATTATCTACACTCTAATGCCATGGCTTTTTGCGTTGTAAAGACTAAATAGAGTCAGGAAGCACACTTTAATAACCTGTGTTCACGCTGGCCACCCTAATTTTAAGTTTAGCCTTAAGTTATTTTACAACTATGCTGACGACCTAGCTTCCATTCGTTAGGGGGAAGATTGTCATGACGAATGACAACAAAATCATTTACAACAAAATCTCTTTGGGGAACCTTCCATTTGTTGCGTTTATGCAACTCAACCAAATATTCGTCTTTCCATCGACGCGCGAATAAATGGTGCAAAATTTTCAGCTTACGCCACCGATTAGCATAGCTTATGGATTCGTCCGAAAAATCAGGTTCCGGTGGAGATAAGATGGCACTTCCTATAAGAAAATGTCCCGGGGTTAAAGGATTGATGTCAGACGGGTTGTCTGTCATCGAGCTAAGAGGTCTAGAATTCAGACAAGCCTCTATTCTTGTCAACATAGTTGAGAATTCTTCATAAGTGAAGCTTTTGGCATGGGATATCTTACGCAAATGAGTTTTGAAACTCTTCACTCCTGCCTCCCATAAGCCACCCATATGTGGAGCGCCAGGAGGAATAAAATGCCAATCTACTAATTGAAAGGCATTTTTAGTGACAATTTGCCGTTTAAGACTCTCAAGGAACTGAGTCATATCCTTATTCAAGAGATTAGCTGCGCCAACAAAGGCAGTACCATTGTCCGAATAGAGGTGAGAAGGACAACCGCGACGAGAGAAGAATCGAGCAACGGCGGCAGACTAGGCAAGAACAACGCTTCGGAGACAAATAAGCCCAAGAGAAGCAATCGCAGGAGGAACCACCCTAAAAGAAGAGCTGCTAACAACGCCAATTCTACTCATAGCAAAAACAAGAAGAGCGCAACCCACAACCAGGCTCTGGAAAAACCCTGCTCATGTGCTGGTCAGCCTCCGAGCTCTGGTAATGGGGCCATAATGGCAGCAACACGGCTTCTGGGGCTACAATCGTAATTAACGTGCTGGGTAGATAATTTTTTTTATATAACTCTTATTCTTATCTTGCTGTATTAAATTTAATCTTATTTTTATTGAATTTCCATTATATTGAATTTTATTGAACTTTACTGAATTTTAAATACAAATCTATATACCCTGAAATGTTAATTTATCTATGATCTCTGGCCAGGTGACTTCTCGGTCCTCTTGTTGCAATGTTGCAAGGGGGCGGGATGTTCACGCTGGCCACCCTAATTTTAAGTTTAGCCTTAAGTTATTTTACAACTGTGCATATTTACAAATTAATTGTGAAATTGTTAATTATAAACCCGAGAAGAGATTATTATCAAATCCACCCCCGAATTTTAAGGTACGTTTTGAGTGTCCTTGAGAATATAAATTTTATACAGAAATCTCTAATCGATTTGTTTTTATTCTCCTCGATAAAATATTTTATTTTATTCGCTTCCCCGTTCACCCCAACAACCTGCGTTTAGAAAGTTGCGGAAGTGCCTTTATTTATTAAAGTACTCGGAGGGTAAATGGTCTTCAAAACGAAATGACAAGCAATTGCCGTTAACTTACGACCTGAACTGTTGTTCTAAGTGAACCGCAAAGGGGTTGGATTCCACTTTACACGTCATGTTTGTTTCCAATTATTCAGTTGTGTTAATCAAGTTTTTCCAAAGTAGCTTTTCCAAGAGATTGATATAATAGGATGATATCTTTTGTCTTTTGTCAATTCCTACAAACAAAGTACTTTGTAAACATGTATTCGGTGTAGTGATAAGGAATTTTTTCTACTTTTTCTCAAGAGTTGACGTTGCCTGCTCTTTCAATGATTTCGTCTCGTTCAAGTTGTTCACTTTGGATGTCAGGATTAAGTACATACATACATACATAATTGGTCGTTACAACCTTTAAGTCAGGATTACGACCTAGCTTCTCATACCACCTATGCTGTAAGTGTTAATTTTATACATGAGTGGCGGGACCTACAGTTTGAAGTCGATTCCGAACAACAGATTTTATAGAAACTTTTGTAATTTTATTTTTTCTCAGCGTTTTTGCCATTCTGAGAGGAAGACGCAAATGTTTACTTTGGTTAAAGATCTCAGGATTACGGATATTTGTTTAAAAGTACTATATATAGTGTTTCCCTGTAATATATCCTCCGTCCCGTACCTGATAGCCAGATGTCTCCTTCAGAAAGGCATTAACATAGCACAGGTTTCAAGTAAGTGTTCTGGTGATTTATTTTCTTCATTATATAACCTACATATCACGTTTCAAGTGATTCCAATATAATCTTCATAAATATGCTTTGAGTCACTAAGCCTGTTAAGAAGGTCGATTATTAGACCAAGTTGTTCCTTTTCTCAAGTTTCAATATTCAAACCTCTCCATTTTAATAACCTAGTAAATGTTTAGATTGTTTGTCTTTCTCTATCATTCGTTTGACAAAATTTTTCTTCCAGTCATATTGTGTAAACTTTTCATTGTTTTACTTTTTCCGCGCAGTAAACCTTAATCGTTCGGGTTTTGGGATTAAGCACAAACTACTCCACGGTTGGTTGTGAATGTGCTGAATTTGATTCAAGTAACTTGCAAACTTGAAGTCGCCGTAGTCTTGTAGGTAGTGTGTTGGCTTAATAGAAATGAGGCCGTGGTTCAAACCACATGATCTGATGTCTGCGTCTCCATAAAAACGAAATATGAAAAGGAATATTTCTTAGGCAACTTTCTCTCAGCAGCTTTCTGGCAAAAACTCTGAGAGTAAAATAAAATTGCCATGAAAAGTTTTTAAAAAATCTGTCGTTCGAAGTTGACTATAAACTGTAGGTTCCGCCGGTAAAGTATAAAATTAATGCACACTATATAAGTGGTGTGAGAATCTAGGTCGTAACCCTAATTGAAGGGTTGTAATGATCAATTATTTATGTATGTAACAAACTGGTTCAAGTTCTATGATTAAAATAATTATCCCATCGTATAGCTTATGAAGCTTTGCTGGTATCTTACCCTCTGTGTTTGTGAGACAATCGATTTCAGATGAACGAAAATTTATATGAAAAAACACTCAATTACTAAAACATGCTTTTTAGTTACTTTCGAGCATATTTTCGATCATCTTAAATCACTTGTCTTACAGAAACAGGGGAAACGCTCATAGTTTTCTATTCAAATTTCACATTTCGACTTACAGTTTCTTACCGCCTCCAAACAATGGTAAAGCATATGTATCTGAGCTAGTACCATTGCGATATGTACGATCGACTAACATGGCTGTAAATTCACTATAAATAATGACTACAGCCGGTAGAGTTAATGCCTTTATTGCCGACATTATAAAGCCAATAAATAAAAGAAATATTTCGAGCGGTGTTGAAAAACGATATAAACGCCAGAATGTAACAGGTTTCGTTGGTTCCAAACCCTCGGCCATCGGCTGATCCATAGAGGATTTGGACATGGACGATTCCTCACGATCCATTATGCAACTTTAAAATAAAAAAAAATTATTTTCTTTTTTTCCGTTAAATTTTAAACCATTTTTGTAATTGAATTATTTGAATTGAAATTATCAATATCGTTTCGTTTCTCATTTATTTTTTAACGCATTTCAGGCAACAGCACAGGGGTTAATTTAATTAAACTTTGCGAACAATATGTGTCTGTAATGTTTGAATTTAATTTCGAAGCTTTTTGTTTTTGTTTTCTTCTCTTGAGTTCGTTTTTCTTGTTTAATATGTGATGTTCTTCGCTGATACTTACTATTATTTTTTTTATCTATTTTTTATTCATTTAATATGACCTTTTGGGTTATAATCAATTTTTTTTTCTTCCAAAAGAGCTTAAGGTTTGAAATGCAGTTGGATTACATATTAAATAATTGCACATAAAACTTATGACATGTGTTAATACATTGAAAGCCAGTTTTTAAATTAAATTAGTTGTGAGTGTTTTATAAAAGTCAAATAACACAACTTGCCGCAGAATTAAGAAGACACACGAGTCTATTTACTTCATCCTCTGACATTAAATGACGTCTCTGTCGTCTAGTTGGATGTGTGTTGGTTTATTAGACATGAGGCCGTGATTCAAACCTCAGGTCGGACTCAGAGAGTAAATAAAAATTGCCATGAAAAGTTTCTCAAAAATCTGTCATTCGGTAGTTATACGGTAGTTTATGTATGAAACCAACATAGAAGAAGAAACTAGGTCGAAAACCTGGCTGAAGGGTTGTAATGACTAGATACATATGTATGTATGCATGTATGTAATATTATACATATCATCTAGAGGTGGCTTGAAACAAAGTCCTAAAAAGTCCAACCAGGCTACTGAATTATGTTAATATGCGACCTGGTAGAAATACAAGGATAAGAAGGATATCGTTAGAGCGAAATTCTTAAAGCTCAAAAACTCAATTATAGGATATGTGGAGATGCATGGTACTCCAAGAGCTTAAGCAGTACGGTCTTACATGGGAAGGTAAGAAAATAACTGCAATAAACCCTTTAAGGCGGCTGTTTTACTGAAGCCATATGATATGGAAAGAGTTAAGGAAAGAAAGAAGAATAGTAGGCTTTTCCAGTTAAAAAAAATATTTTTTAACGTAAAACACAAGACTGCGAGCAGTTGAAAGATTTTTTTAAAACCGCACTTCAATTAAAATTAAAACCGTTCTTCAATTAAAAATTTCCTGTAACATTGGCTTTAAAGCTACAAAAAGATAATATTCACACTATTCTTTGAATTTTCAAAGGTTTTAACTTGAATTTTAAGATTTTCTTTATCGATAATTAACACTTAAACTTAGTTTGATATGACTTACTAAAGTCAAATGAATTTTTATTTTAACCTCAGAATTCTTTCGTTTATTTGAGTTTAAATTTTTTATTGTTAATGTTTCCAACGGCTTTAAACATTTAATTTGTTTTTTATTCGTATTCACAATCACAAATTTAATTTATTAACCCACTGTATTGTAAGGATAACATCACATATTTTATAATATTTATTCATTGCTTGATTTATTTTAATTTTTCTCTGTTTTATTCCATTTTCACAATGATATTGAAGATTTCCTGTGATGAAATTTTCATTATAATTTTTTTTTACTTTTTGTTTCAAAGGATGCTTTTATTTCCTTCTCTCACACTCTCCCTTCTTAATGTTGTTGAAAAATTTTCATATCCTTTAAGTATTTTGTTGTGATAAAAATTTTTCACAAATCTCCGTTGTATGTTACGAAAGACGTTTTGAAAAATAGTTTTTCACGACACAAAGCTCGAATATCGACTGAGAACTTTTCTAAATGTGATCATGTTTAAATTAAATGATCATAAAATGTACGTTTTGTACGTTTTTCATAAACTGGCTGAGATGTTGTACTCTGAGGCGAATGAGAAAATTTAATTGATTTGCATTCATTTTCAAATTAAGTGGCATATGGAACACTGACCAGTTGCATTGATACGGTTAGTTGCATACTGTAAACGTATGTTATATTTGATGTCACCGCAGTCTAGTAGGTAGGTAGTGTGGCTTATTGGAAGTGAGGCCTCAGCTCAAATCCCGGGTCAGATATCATTTCCAGCAAAACGAAATATGAAAAAATATTTCTTAGGCTAGCTCCTCTCAGCAGATTTTCTGCAAAAACTTTGAGAGTAAACAAAATTGCCATGAAAAATCTTTCGTTCGGAGTCGACTTTAAAATGTAGGTCCCGCCACTTATGTATAAAATTAACATGCATAACATTAGTGGTGTGAGAAGTTATGTCGTAATCCTGGCTGAAGCTTTGTAAAGACCAACCATGTATGTATCTGTCTGTCATGGATATACCAGACCAACTCCATTTCGTACTTCTCTTGCGAAAAAAAAAACCTGAATCAAAAAGTGTAACCGATAAATATAGTCCATGCAAGAACCAACCAGTACCAACGGTTGTCTATCGTAGATTAAAAATGCGGGAGATATCGAAGTGTTTACACATTGAGTTTGACAAACCTTTTCGTAAGAACAGTATCACGTTTTTTCGCAATCGATCTTAAACGAAATATTGTAGTTTGACCAATTTGGAGGAAATTTTTTTTGATGTTTTGTATCTGTGAACGAGATGTGGACACACCACAATACACCAGAGATCGAACTGCAGCCAAAACACAAGCCTATTTTGATTACCTCGAGAAATCTTTTTCGAAGCATAAAATATGGAGAAACGTTGGACAAAGTGCATAGAGCTGAAAGGACACTATGGGGATTTAATTTAAAAAGTCAAACTTATTGACCTCCTCTCGAAGTTAGAAAATATTTATTTTTTAAGTAGAGTCCCATATCCATACATTTGCTCTCGGGTGTGTCTGATTGAATTGATGAATTTCTATTGTACTAGGTACCCTGGTCACCTAGTGGGCTGTGTGCTAGATTATTAGCGTTAGGGTCGTGGGTTCGATTCTTATCTGTTACACTACACCAAGCATAAGGTCTGAGTTACTCAGCTCGTGGTAATGTACTGATGAAAATATTTTAAAACAAAGGCTTGCTTAATTCAAATTGCTTGTAGTGTAAATAAACATCATCTATTAATAAGTGTATCAGCGAAAGAGTATGTTTTTCCTAGTTATTATAAAAACAAGAGAGAGAGAGAGAGACTTTCCCATCTTCGCTTAGTAGTATCGCTATCATATTCAGCATATTGAGTTCAAATAATATTCGCAGTTAAAGGTTTTGTGTTGTCATTCTATTAACTTTGATTTTTCACTTTGAGGTTCAATCAGTGAATTGACCTTTTCCTTTTAATGTTTTACTCTACGGCCATACTCTGGTTAGATTCTGTAAATAATCAGTCAATCAGTCGATCAATAATATGGAAATTTTCTTCTATCTCTCCAGATACGCATTGTTAATTTATTTTATGACTGACTATGGCTGATGACTTTTCAACGTAAATGAAATTGAAATTCTTTACACAATATTTTGCATTGAATTAATGAATAATTTAATAATATTGCTTACGAAAGTATTTTCATGAATTTCTATGCTGATCAAATATTTTTCCTTTACATACATACAAAACTTACCATATAGTACATGCGTAGTTATTATTCATAAATTCATATGTACAAAAAATAAAGTTATGTTCGGTTGGATTTTGTTTTTTATTGTAGTTTGAAGAGGGTTCAACCGAAAAATTTTTTATAACTCGCGCATCAATTGATTGATTGATTGAAAATTTTTTGTTTGGCATTTCATGAAAAGTGCGATTTAGCCTAAGTGATCTTATCACTTACAAATCTCTCTACACTGAACAAAGTACATATGTTGGCATGCTTGGGTATCAAAAGTGTTAAGAAGCCCACAGCGCAAGCTGGCTAAGAGGTCATATTGTCTCCACAACCATTGCACATCTTCTTCCAAAACTTGCCTGCAAGAACTGCATTGAGGCTTAAGTTCTCAGATATATTAAGGCCATGTACGGTAGACCATGCTTCAATATTGTATAAAGTAGAACAAATAGAGTTACCGGCAGCTGGGTTGCAGGTCATATGGCAATTCGTGACAATGAGTAGGCAGATGAGCTTTGCGAGAATGAAGCCAGGAGAACCTTTCTGTGGAGTGGGAACATAAGTTTGGATACGTACACGCAAAAAAATGAAGATGAACAGAGGCAAATGCCCTTTTCAAAGCAAATTAGTTTAAGGCAACTAAAATTTTTGTTAGGAGTTTACAATAAGAGGCGATTTGAGTCGTGCATCAGACCAGACTAACCAAGAATAATCCGGAGTTAGTAACCAGTCTTTTGCAAATGACCTGCAGCCTTCAAGTACACTTGTTAAGAATGGGGATAATCTCGAACTAAAACTTTAAATAGTGTGGTGATGAGAACGAATCATCAAAACACATTTTTGGAACCTGTCTGCCTTAATAGCTAGGCTGAGAATTTCCTTTGTAAACACAGATTGAAGTTTGTCATGGTAATAAGCTCACAGCAGATTTCTGGCAAAATTTCTGACTTTTAATAAAATTGCCATGAAAAGTTCCTCAAACAATCTGTCGTTCGGAATTGACTTTAAACTGTAGGTCCTGCCATTCATGTATTTAATTTTTTTTATACACACAACATAAGTGATGTGAGAAGCTAGGTCATAATCCTGACTGAAAGGTTGTAATGACCAATTATGTATGTATGTGTGTATCAGAGATCAGCAATGAGTATTTAAAAAGATTCATAATGTCTGATACTTATACGCATTCATATTTATTTTAATATCGTACTCATACTACTCATATTCAAAGTTTAAAGCACTCATCGTTCTCATACTTAACAATACGCATGATGTTGTTGATTTCGACTCTCTATGACTCAACATTTATAAGAATCACAAAATAAGTATGATTCGCATACGAACATTACAATACTCACTAGAAGGTTGTGTGTTTGCTTTGCTTGCTGTCTTTGTCTTTTTCTTTCTTCTTTTTTTTTTGTAAATGCAACAACATATAAGACTGTAAATTTTGATGAATGATTCGAATCACTCGAATCATTTATGAATCTGAATGAGTAGGCGTATGAATCAAAGGTACATATTTCGAATGTTATGACTTTGATGTCAACGTTGTACTCATACCCATTGCAACCTGTACTTATAAATCAATGTTGTAGTGAGTACAAATGAATCAGAATAGTTGAATTTTAATACTGTAGACTCACTCATATTCAGAAGTTCTTGAGTACTTATGAGCAGCGAAAAAACGATTCATTGCTGATCTCTGGTGTGTATCTCTTAAATCTATTAACTTTAAAGTATCTGTTAATTTAAATTTATTGATGATTTTGTTTAATTGATGATTTCGTGTAAGTTGGAAGCATTTTGCATAGCCTTAGCATGTTTGCAGGAAAAATCCTTAAAAAACTTTCGAATGCGAAGTGATGATTTGTCTTCCGTCAGTCTTTTCCAGCATATCAAGTAGTTTAAATATCTGTTATAGTATTATCTAAGGCATGACAGGCCTTATATTTAAATAGGCCCCTAAAAAAAAATTAAAAAAAATTTCTTCAAATCAAATAATTTTTTGCTTATGCTAAAAACTTTTACTTTTTAATTTATTACTAAAATACAATACAATAATTAGAATTTTTTTACATAAACATCCTTTACAAGGATTCAAATATAACAACTAAGACTTAAAACTGTAACATTTATGTGTAAATTTTTTTTAACATTTTCTTTATTTTGCTTTAGTTTTTCTTTAATAATAATAATTTAAGATTCTTGTCACAACCGTTGGTTTTTATTTTTGTTTCTTTTTTTGTCATACTATATCATATAAAATTATTAAAAATTATATTAAAAAAAATGGATGGATCTATTACAATATGGAATGGCTTTAGTTAACAAATATTAGTTTACATGGTTCGAGATATGTATGTATTTAAACATAAACTTCACCGGTTTTCTGTTCCGGCGGACGTTTAGCTAACGTCGAAGGCGCTGAAGTAGCTATAGCTGCATTGTTTGTATGTGTAGAATTTCTATCCTTATTCGGCTGAGTGTTTGCTGTCATTGCAGAATTATTAGTTAGTGGACCATCGGTCATATCTTTAATCTCTGTGTGTTCTTCGTTACGCATGGAATGACGACGTTCCAATATATACGAATCGGGAAGATTTATATTTAAATTGCCATTGAAACTATTGTTGCGCGATATGGTAGCACCGCCATTTAGTGGTTTAACCGATAATGTAGCTGTGGCTGTGGTGTTATTGTTATCCAGTTTATCATTGAAATTTAATTCATTTATCGATATCGACGAGGGCGTACGCTGTATAGATAGGGAAATTGGTATGCTGGTGATAACATCGTTGTCATCGTACTTTCCCGCCGAAGTAGTTATTGTTGGTATTTGTGTTGTGGGTATGGGTACAATATTCAGAGTTGCTGAAGTATCTGTAGGGCTTGTCGTAACCGTAAACGGAAAAGATATTGTAGTTGTAACCGGTATGGCTTAAAAAGACAAAGAGAGAGAGAGAGAGAGCAAAATAAAAATCATTGATCAGCAAATCACAATCTTTCACTTACAATTGGCTAAATTAGTTGGTAATACTGCCTGTGCTAGCGCTGTGGTATTCGGGTGTCCTGGAATCAAAGTATTATTCGATGATGAACTGTCCATTTCTTTAATCGGTGATAATAATAATGTGCCCAATACTTGACCATCTTGACCGTTATTGCCGTTATTGGTAGTGCTTGTATATGGATACATAGTGGTTTGTGGTGTTAATGATGGTGCCATAATAACCGCTGTATTTGCATTTGTATTTGCATTTGCATTTGTATTGTTTGCTATAAAATAAGGTGCATTCAGATACAATATTTGTTGTATTTTTTTTAAAGATTTCATTGAATTCAAAGTCTAGTTTTTTTTTCTTTTGAAATCTTATTTTAATAAGTGCTTCAAATTAGTGTAGCGGATATTAAATATAGAAAGAAAAGCAAAAAACAAAAAAACGAGAAACAATTTTAAAGAATTTACCATTTGTAGACTCTTTTTCCAAAGCTTCCTTAGATACATCAGGTGTAGGTATACGAGGACGAATTTTTGAAGTATTTACGTTAAGACCATTCAAGCGAGAATCTACACAGCAAAAGGTGATAATGAAAGAAAAAAAGTGGAGAGAAAAAAACCAGGAAAATGAATGAAAAAGTGAGTGCAGAAAATTTGGAAAAAGTTTTTTTTTGTAAAAAGATTCCAAAAAAATTGTAGCAAAAGCTTTAATTTGTTCCAAAACAAAGTACGAAAGAAAAGCTAAGCACAAATACAGATGTTTTATAATGGATTATAGGGAAAATAAGCAGAGCGTTTACAAATATTTTATAAAACCCCTTAAAGAAGCCATCGAAAAAGGGATAGAATAATGAAACATTAAACATTTTTAAAGTAATTGAAAGCATTCTTCCTGAAATTAAACGTAATCGTTTATCGCTAACTTCTTAAGTTTACATATTTATTTATTAAAATTCTCTAAAGAGTTGCAAATCGAACTTGAATCGAAATTTTTATAAATTTTTTAAAATACTCTTAAAATTCCTTGTACATATTTCAGGTCACATCTCCGCAATTTTATAATTTTATTGAAAGGAAATTCCCTAACGTGTTTCAGTAAAACCTTCTTAATTTAATCCCAAAATTGTCTCGTATATATTTAAATAAAATTGCAAGTTTCTCACCGCTACACAAGAGTTTTAAGTTTATTTTTCTTGTCAAAATTCCAATAGAAGAATTGGCCTGTTAACACAAAAACATTGAGCAGGTTTACTTTTTAGACGTGGGAATGGTAATCTCAGATTGTCAAAGTTTTTTGCAAAATTAAATAAATAACTTGGCAACGTTCAATGAATTGAATCAATGCCTTCAGTACGAAAAAAACATGATTACACTGAAAGTCATTTGACGAATAACCATTGGAGTCGGAGTTGACGTAGTCTAATAGGTTGTGTGGCACGGCTCAAAGCTCAGATCCGACATTCCCAATAAAACGAAATATAAAAAATTTTTCTTTGGCAACTGCCTCTCAGCTGATTTCTGGCAAAAACTCTGAGAGTAAAATAAAAAATTGCCATGAAAAGTTTCCACTTATGGATAAAATTAACACACACAACATAAGAATAAGAAGCTAGGTTTTGATCCTGCCTGAAGTGTTGTAATGACCAATTACGTATGTTATGTATGAATGGTCCCCCTATTAACATCGTGGCTACAACTCACGAAATAATGCTCCTCTATTATTAAAATAAATAAAAATCGTTCTTGCTCCCTCGAGTTTTGACTCTTTATATGTTCTTTAAGGTTATTAGGCTTTACGTTCCTTTCTTGGAATTACGTATCCCGCCACTTATGGATAAAATTAGCACACACAACATAAGTGGTGTGAGAAGCTAGTTTATCATCCTGTAGGTTTGTTCATGACTACTTAAGTAAGTAAAATCATTGGAGTTTTAAAAGCTGAAAGCTCCAATAGAAACTCTCTTAGATTTTTATCAACATGGTTTATTAAATATTCTTGTCTAACTTAACTAACTGCTGTTGCATTACATACTATACGTAGAGATTACGTAACGTAGTTTCTATTAATTCCTTTATGTACCTTTATGGTTACACTTTCGATTCTCCTGCTATTACTTTAAAATAACTTATCATACGAAGCAGAACGAGAAAAAAACAGGTATTTATCGAAAAAACTATACCAGGTTTGTGTATAATACTCGTATATTAAAAATGCTTCAGCTATAAAAAAAATTTAATATTGAATCCCCCTGGGACTTGTTCATGATCTCAAAATTCAAGAAACCTGTTAAAATAAGGACATCTCTCACGATTGAGGTTATAAAAACTAAGTTACTACAAGGACATAGGGGTGTGATAAAAAGTACTAATCAGCAGTGCCACAGGGATTGTTAACTTAGTGGAGATAGTGTTGCGCTAGTCAGTGAAGGAGATAGCAATAATAATAATAAAAAATAAACATTTTATTGTTTAAACAAACTTATAGTAAACATATAACGTACATATCGAGCCATAACCGCAAAAAAAGCTTAAGCGACATATTTTTCATATATCGTTTTTTGTAATAAATAAATTCATTATCCTCATTTGCATCATCTATAAAAATTTCAGGGTCACACTGTGCACCGTTATGAATTTATAGCAAAAAAATTTTAACTTAAGTGCACTTGAAAATTTTTTTGTTTTTTTTTTTGTGACAGCGACTTGTCGCTTAAGATAAAATTTTCTTAATAAAAAATTTGAAAATTTGAATTTTAAAAATTATAATATAATAATACTGAAGTATTATTTTAATATTGGTATGTAAATACATATCTAAAAAATTTATAAAATATGACAGAGGTGAATGCGGAAGTGTTAAAGTTTTGTATTATATAAAATTTTTTTTCTAGAAGTTTAATAAGCGCTCTCTCGTCCATACAGCGCTTCAGACACATCTTCTGATGAATAAGAAGCCTATGTGGGACAGAGAGGATTTAAATTACCTTTCAGGCTGAAAATGTAAAGGTTCGCAACGCAAGTGTTCTGCCTAATCCGTGTAAGAACAAAAAATGTGGTAATTCGTGCGCCGAAAAGTTTTCCGACACGTTTTCTGACACGATACGAATAAATGAACATTTTTAGGGAATCAGCAAACAGCGACAAAAATACTTTGAAAACTTATATTAAAAAAAGCAATGATAAAAGTCGAAGACCAGAGAGCTGCAAAAGGCAGTACAATTTTAAATATAACATACATTTTAAAGAGACTAATATTAAAGTATGTCAACAATTTCTTCTCAAAACGTTGCACGTTTCTCAAATGCTTTTAAAGTCAGTAAGGAATGAAAATAGCTGCTTACTTAATATACGCGCTAAAAATTCCATGAAATTTACTCCTCACAATAAATCTGACGAAGCAAATGTGTCATTGGTGAAATACTTTATTAAATAATTGCCGGCAGTCCCATCTCATTATTGTCGAAATAAGAGCAATAAACTGTATCTACCTCAGTAGTTTAGAAATGTAAATTGTAAACCCCAAAAAATCTCTCCTTAAAAACACGAGTTAGGGCCTTTCTATATTAAGCCGTATGTATGTATACGTAACAAAGAAAAAAATCGAGTCCTTTAACACCTATATCCCATATTGCGATAATAATACGTACTGTATTAATTACAAAAATATTTAATTTCTAATACAAATAAAAAGCCTTTTATATATAAAAACAGATTTATGTATAAAATGTTATAATAATGACCTAAAAAGAATTATATTAAAAAAATATAGTTTAGTAAATGCAAAAACATCCTCCGTCATAAGAATATTTTATCTTAACCGACGAAAGTTTTTCCCAGTAGTTAATCAGAATGACAACAAAAAAAGCTTAAGCGCCAAAAATTGCTGTTATTGTGCTTATATGAGAAAGTAATTGCATTCATTTTATGCATTGGAACAAAATGTGTCTTCATACAAAATTTTGTTGCTCTTACTTGATTTGAACAAGAAATAAATAATAAAAACCTTCCCCTGTAAAATTTCATTTTTGTCGCATGAGCTATTTTTGCGGTTATGGCTCGATATATGAGTTCTTATTGTAGAAAATAAAATTTTTTTTTCGAGTTTCAATACGTTTCAACTACGAAGGTTATAACTAAGTTGGTCACTTTTTAAATTTCACGGCTATTAACTAAAAAGCAATATTGCTTGTATCACAAACAATTGTCAGTTGACTCCTGTCAAAATTTGTCATTTTCTCTTCAAATCTGAATAACGCCAATCATTCATGACTCCTGTCAAAATTTGAACAAACTATAGTTATTGTTTGACAGCCATTGTAGCAGACAGCCATGTAATTTGAAGATGAATTTAATGAATTTAACTATAAATTACTGGCTCCAAGAGAGTATTTTTTATTGTTTCCGAATTGCTCGATAGTTTGATGATATTTCTTTGAAGGAAAAAAAAGTTTGAATAAAACTAGAAAACATAGAAAACTATGTTGAAAAATAAAATGAATTTTTATTCAAAAACCTGTGCTTTGTTAAAAAAATTACTGATGCACCTTCGTATGTGGGCGTACCCTTAAAATGAATGCTAATTTTTAGAAATGTTTTCAGACTATGATTGATGTCCATAAAATAAATATGTACTTTAGAAATGCTTTTTGAGGCGTAGCAATTCGCTTGTATTTGTCATAATTTGGTTTTTTTCCAACGAATTGCTGTTGCCTTTACGTATTTTTTACGGGTTTTTTCTTCTTAAAGAATCCTGTCTTTTAAGGATTTGTTTATTTTAACCTAAAAAAGCAATTTAACTTCCACTTACTTTGTTTGATTAGCTGACGTTGAGCTCTTAGAGATTTGCGATGAACAAACTTTTCATAGAAACTGGGTTTCGATTGCAATTGTTGTTGTTGCTGATGGTGGGCATTCTGCTGCTGATGCTGTTGATGTTGCAATTGCTGCTGTTGTACCATGGTCATGGGTAAACCAGATTCAGGACTTGAATATACTGAATTTAAACGATTACGATTAAAAGCCATGCCACCCGAAGAGTAGGCGGTCGATTGGCTACGCATGCTACCCATACGTGAGAGTTGGCGTACAAACCACATTTTCTTACGACGCTCAACCATAGGAGTATCAACACTTTCCTGTGTTTTATAAAACGGATAAAAGAAATTAGAAAAGTTATGCAAATTGTTTGAATTCAAAAGTAGAACGTACATAATCAGCATAGACATCATCGGGTATATTGCGTTTGCCGGTATTCGGCATAATGTTGGCATACATCGCATCTTCTTTTTTCACTTTGTAATTCTCTGCTGAACCTTTGGGCTCATCTTTGCGATAATGCTCAGAGGCAACGGTATAGGGTAAATCCTTTGGCACCACACACTCCCAATACTGATCACGCAATAGTTCGGGATGCTCTTCATGCATTTCATCCACAATCATATAAGCAGCCTAGAAATCATTAAGAATGAAAAGAGAATAATGAATAACGAATAATTGTTTTATTTTTAACTAAAAAATAATGTTTTTTTTTATTAATGTTGTTGGCTGGTTATTAACGAAAACAAAACGGGTATAATTATGATGGCGGGTACTTTAAATATCAGCCTTGTTTAACAATTAAGCTATACACAGGCAAGTAACCAATACAAATGACGGGCGCTACGTAAAACCGGTAACGGTTAACACTACGTTACTTACGTTTACGTTTATTGTGATAATCATAATAATATCATTATCATTATTGTTGTTGAATTTAATTATATTCGCTTGAATATGGTCTTTTTTTTGTTGCAAAAATTTAAAATAATTTTGATGTCGCTAAAGGTGTGAAATTATTTGCAAAAAAAATGTAAATAAAGAACCTTCAAAATTGTATTAAAAGCTATAAAATTACCAACCTTATCGTCATTATTAAATCTATATTTTAAATTTTTTTATTTAAATTTTTTTATTTTATATTTTTTTATTTTAAATTTTTAGCCGTATGACTGTTGAACTTATTTATTTTGTTTTTTGTTTTATTTTATTTTATTATTTTAATGTTTTTTAAATATTTAAAATGTCCTTCACTTATGTTTCAGGTACTGTTTTTTATTTATTTTTAATTGTTAGTTTAAAAGTGCTAGGGAGTGTACGCATATAACCGATATTCGCAATCGATTGTTGCTGTCATAAGTTTACATTTATCACACACTTATTCCTTGAGTTTTTAATTGTTTTAGTTTCAGAAATATTCTTTGTTAAAAACGACACGCGTATGCCATTATTGGTGACAAACTAATTTTTTTTGTTGGCAAAATTTTAAATAATTTGTTAACATTTAGCCTTCAGTGTAGATGCAGGTTGGTAATTAAGGTTGCGTTATTATTAGAGAAAGATTCATAATTTGATAGAAACGAAACTTGATTGTTATGTTAAATGCTGGTTTTTTTTTTTAAATTGCTTTGAAGGTAAGCAATGCAAGTTCGAAGACCTTTTCAAAAATGTTTGCAATCCCACAAGTAATTCAACATAACATGGTGGTTTTGATAAAATATTTGTTTTCTTTTAAATTCCACTTGTTTTTCGTATGCTATGAAATATAAATTTGCCATAGAGTAGTGTACCTTTAGGTGCTTCATCTCAGCTATATTTCAATCTAATGGCTTCATACGCCCACTTAACCAAACATGTATTTTTTTCCTATAGATTGTGACAGCGTTACTAACAAATCAACGTCAATTCATGACAAATCTGTTCGATGTTAAACAGAATAACTTCCTCCCTAGTTTTTGATACACCACCAAATATATCACAGGTATGTTGTGATGATTTGTTTTTCTTAGTTCAGAGTCTAAATTTATAGATATCTACATACATAATTGATTATTATAACCCTTCAACCAGAATTGTAACCTAGCTCCTCACGACATTCATGTTCTGTGTGTTAATTTTCTCCATGAGTGGCGGGATCTACACTTTAAAGTCGATTCCGATCGACATATTTTTAAGAACCTTTTCATGACAAATTTATTTCGCCGAATTTTTTTGTTGGAGATGTCTGACCTGGGCATTGAACCGGGGCCTCATTCCTAATAAGCCAACACACTACCTACTAGTATTCATACTACCTACTAGTATTAATCTTTCTATCTGGTATGTAACACCTCCCACTCCTCTATCACTGTTTACTTCAGATCCATTCTTATACCACGGAATATTTCCTCTCTTAAGAGAGTACGTTTGTTCCAAATTGCTCCATTTACTTTAAGTACTTAGTAGCGTTCTCAAGAATTTCCCATTTTCCAATTTCCCGTTGGAGAGGGAACTGTCGGCCACTCGATTTGTCAGATCACGGTGTCCTGTGATGAATGTCCTGTTAGTTGTGACCTGTTTTGTTACCTACAATGAGCTTTATCAATGGGTGTCCAATGTAGCAATAGAAACTGTTGCCAACATTTATAGTTACTGTTAACAGACTACCGCTTGATTTGAATCGAAAATGGATAAAAGGGAATGTCGTAAAAAAAAATCTAAGAGTTTTCAGACTATAGAATCACCTCATTTACCGCAAATCGAGATGCCATTAATAAATACGTAGGTTACTGCCTTCTCTCTCTATCTCTCTGTTGATATCAGTGTCACCGTTCAGATCTTTATTGATACCATCCTTTGGAGGGCATCTTAACAACTTTAGAGGAGTTTAGAGTCTATATCACCCTTATATGTATGCCGTGATTTAGCAAACAAAGGCCATCGTAACAAGATCTGTGTATGCGAACACATAGGCTGTATGGGGCATTGACAATGTGGAAGCTGACGCTGTTAGCCTGATGATCTACCGAATCTGTTTAACGTGGCAGATTTACCTTTTATACTGACTAGTATTCAAATATATTTTGTAATATTTAGCAACTTCAATGGAACTTTTGTTGAAATTACAGAGATGTAGAGAATAATGAGACTTGTCTTGCATTGTGTGGGAACCAGATCTGTTTACCTCTTCCTTCCTTGTTTGATTTCATTATTGAATAGAAAACTTTTATCTTTTTGATTTTCGAGGAGATATTATTTTACGACATGTTACTATAAAAATTTTCATGCGGTTGCGCTAAAGCTATGCTAATACCAGCACACTTTTCGAATTACGATTACGTATTGATTTCGAATACTATCAGAGTTACTACGTTCAACGATCTTAATAGCGAAACGTGTGGCCTGATGCGATATTTACAATAATTTTTCATTTACGAGAAGTATAAGAGAATTTGTGGTAGACGAAAATACTTTTTGCTGAAACAATACTAGAGAATTATCAAATTAATTACTATGTTCAAATTATCACTGAACTAAAATGTAATTCAGTACTTTGTTAGCCATCTTTAAACTTGTAGTATTAGTGATGACTTTTAAAAGTTTGATTTCTGCTATGAACAGATCAAATGATATTCTTCAATTTTCATTTAGACTGAACTGTCCGTATAAAAGAGTGAATCTTGAGAGAACCTTATTTACACTTTGCTGTTGTATTTTTTGTCAAATTATTGCCAAACTTACTCTATAGGCTACTACTACATACAACGCCCATTATTAAATTCCATATCTCAGTGTTGCTAGGTTGTTTTTCATTTAATTAATGCATACGCATGTAAATAAAAGAAGAGTAATAAACTTTCTTATTTTACAGGCAGATTTTTGCAGAAGTTTACATCACAAGATCAACATGCATGGGAGGCTGGCTGTGCTATGTCAAGGTAAGCCTTAGTACTTAAGTTTACAAAGCTAATGCTATGATGACATAAATGAATTTGAATGTATTTTATGCGAAAACCTATAATTTTCTTAATATTTTTAATTTTTTAATTTAAAGTTAATTTTTAATGATCTTCAACTCACTAGTCTGGAAATTAATAGCCAATAAATTTGTAGATGTTATTGACATTCTGCCAAATCGGTCTATTAGTCTTTCCCATCCCTATTATTTTTATCTTTGAATTCTGGTTTTAAAAACCAAACATAAAATGCAATCTCAAGTCAAGTAAAGTTTTGATCATTCACGGGATATGCAAAGTTTACGCACAAGCCTTAAACATCTTAGTCGATGTTGTTATTGTTGTTGCCTGGTATTGTTTCATGGTTATTTATTACGAGACTTAAAGTGGCACGTGCTAAAAATAAACTCTCGTTTAAAATACCACAACAAACTATACAACGAAAAAAACAATCAACAAAGAATCTCTTGCCATTTTTTTGTTTGTGTTGTGGTGTTTGTTTTGTACGACTGTCTCTTATGAAGTTTGGCTTAAAAATGGAAAAGAAGAAGCATAAAAATACAAGCCATAATCAATACAAACGAAACCAAACCAAACTGACCAAACTGACCAAACTGGTTTTCTTAGCTGCGTTTATTTTTGTTTTTCTGTTTTTTTGTTTTCAACTCTTGGTCAAGCGTCTACGGCGATTGACTGACCGATAATTTCAAGAAAAATGAAAAAAAAAGAAAAAAAAAATCATTCATTCGTCTCGTATGTTATGGAATGAATTGAATGTAATGCATTCGATTTTGTGCATTGAATATTTGTGTGTAAAAAAAACAAGCTCCGCTTGTTTCTTTGGCTCAAGCAGGTGTTTGTTATAGCCTGGTATTTTTGGTGTATAAAATTTTATTTCAAATCTACATTAAGTAGAGCAAAATACAAGGAAAAAAATGTGTAAGGAAATGGCTTAAATGACTCAATTTTAACAGAAGAAAAAAATTAAAAATATTCATGCCTTTACATATGGCAAATTTACTTGCATGTTTTTTTATAAGATTTTCCTTTATTATAGAAATAAAGTTTTTCTACTAAGTCTATTGCCACTTGCCACAACGATGCCACACCATTTTTCTCTGAAAACTATTCAAATTCCATATAAAAATGGTGTAAAGTTTGTACGTGCGTCTCTAGTCTTAATTTTCAAAGTAAGGCTTTGCCGGAAAACTGTTACACATTTTTCAGAAGACGTTTATGTTCTAAACCCAATCTTAAATTAAAACAAATAAAATAAATTACGGCCCTTCAAGTACAATATCAAAGTACAAGTCGTATCCAAAAAAAAAATAATTAATTTAAGACTCTTTAAGGCTACTAAAAATCTTCCTTGGGATTTGATTCAAATCTGTCCACGTTTTGAGGGTTTTATGTTTCTTTTAATATAATTCTTAAACGATTTACTTGAAAAATGTGTCAATAGGTATTATATGACCTACAGAGCCATACTTTAAGCATGAATTACAAATTCAGAGTGCTCAGTGACTGTGACCATGATACTGCACATCAATTGAAAAGTTGTTTTTGTTGCCATTCGCGTGCGCCTACTAGATCAAATAGCTGTAGCCAAGGTTATGTTAGGTTAGGTTAGCGGTTAATTTGCCGTTCACAGGCAAGTTCACTTAGTGGCCCATATGGCCCTTGGTGTTACCCGGTGTAAGGTAAGCCCCCTTGTCATGATCCGTTAGTGGTATGTTTGAACCATCCCGAACTCCTGATGAAAACGGTCAGTTTCCTTAGTGGCACGTTCGTCACCATGACCGGATCTTCAAACTTTCTGTCGCCCAAAAACTGTTGGCGTCTGTTCTGAAGTGCAGGGCACCTCGCATAAAAGGTATTGTACCGATTTCGTCTTTGTGCCCATCATGGCAGCTTCTGCTTCACTGCCAATAGCGCAGTTTCCTCTTAGAATTCCTGTTACAATGCGATCCGTTCTCTTGTTGAACACAGCAGTTTTGAAATTTAGCAACCAGGTATGTTGGACCACCCACGGTTTGTTGCATCCCATATTGCTTTTTCCAATTTGAAATTGGAACAAGGAGCGCATTTACATAGAATATGTACAGGTGGACCTTTTGTTTGAAACATCAAATTATAATCCATCTGACTTCAGTAAGCGAGAAAAGACAGCCAACAGAACTGGTTTCTTCTTGGTAAGAACTTCTCTGCTATTTCTGATTTGACAAACTGATATTGGGAAAAGCCTTTTAAGTATTTCAACTGCTCTAATATGCTTCACTAAGCTTAGATGAACTCTATGATAATGATAGAATACGTCAACAGAGTAAATAGGACTGAGAACTATAATGTAATCCTATCTTTCCACGATTTTCTTTGCCTAAAATGGTTGATAGAATACTGGTTATCAAATGCTTTTATTGTGCTCACAAGGGATCGGGTTGTATACTTCAAATTCAGTGAAAGAGAGTAAATCTTAAGTGAATCTTCTACCGTATTCCATAGATTCTTGTCAAATATAAAAGCCTGTAATAAATAATATGCCACGACTTTTAGGAATGTAGAAGCTCTAGGTGTTCCTGGAAACCATATTAAAACACACATTACGGTCATGAGCTGAGCTTTTCTCCCGGCCGAAATTGGCTGGCAATAGTCATTGGCATTTACTACTACCAGCAGCGATAGGGCGCATGGTCGATACCAGATTTTAGCTATAAAGTTAAGTTTAAGCACGAAATTCGTAGATCAGCCATAAGCATTCAGTTGTAAGCATTCTGAGGAAATGTGTAGTTAAGCAACGAAACGAAAAATTCAATTAAATCGACTAAAAAATGTAAGGACAGTTCGCAGTAAAAGGTAAATTCCAAACTGCAATTGTAAACCGTTTGTTACTTATGGTAACCACAGGACGGTTTTGAAGGCCTCCTTTCAGCTTTTGAGCTTTTCACTTGAGAATAAAAATAAACTAAACTGCCATGAACATTTTCTCAAATCTGTTGTTCGGAGTTGACGTAAAGTTGTAGATCCTGTCACTTATGGATAAAATTAACAAACACGACATGGGTGGTGTGAGAAACTACGTCGTTATCCTGACTAAAGGGTAGATTAAGTAGGTAATAAATTGAATCATGTTAAAATAAAATAAATGCGATATTAGCCTCCTACCGTATAGGTTATCTATATTTTAATATAATAATTTGTTGTTAATATTTTTTATTATTATTATTAATACACAATCAAAAACACGGTTTTAAATTACAAATCGTAAAATAATGAAAAATTATCTGGCAAATAAATTATTAAACAATTTTATTTATAACCTTTGGCTTACATGTCAATAAATTTTTCAAAATAATGATTGCCTGTAGGGAACGTTACTTTGTTGTAACACTGGCCCCATAGAAAAACTTAAAAACAAGATTTATTGCGCTATTGTAACTGAGAAGTGTTGAAAAAACCGCCCAGTTTATGAGTAACATGATCATCATCGTTCTCATCATCGTTCTCTTGTTTACATTTTTGTTATTGATTTTATTGCTTTTTAAAGGTTTTCATTTTATATTAAATCGCATATAATTTAAATAATTAACGTACGTTTTTGTAATAACTTACCTTTATATGTCTATCGATTAACCAGTTGAGTTCAATATCATCGTCATCTTCACCAAATGGATTGATAAGTACTTCAGCAACTTTAAGCCAACCGACATAGAAAACAAACTGTTATAAACAAAAAATATAATTTAATATTATTACAATAACAACAACAACAACAACAACAACAACAAAATATTATTATTATACAAATAAAATATTGTAGCGAAATTGAATTCAAATTGAAATTAAATTTTTTTTGTAATTTTACACGTCATAATTCAAACAAAATTTTAGAAAAAAAAAGAAAATCAATTACAAGCAAAACGATTTGTTCAAAAGCGAAAAATGTATTGTAAAAAGTCAAAGGCGTCATAGCCACTGTCTGTAAACAGGCTAACATGTATGAAATGAAACAATTGTTAACGGTTAGTAAAGCATTGAACCGAGATGGAGTTGCATGGTTTATTTGTAAACAATTTTGGTTTCCCTAAATTTATTTAATAACTATACTGTCGTAAATCATTTAAACAAATGTTTTATTTGATTTATAAAATGCAAAAAAACAACAACAACAGCAATTAAAAAATAATATCTTTCTTTTTATGGCTAAACCACGTGATACATGTTGTTGGCCACCTAAATATGGCCGTTTATTGGCATTTTTCATTTTATTTGTTCAACTGACAAAAACAATTAAGTTGGTTGGCTGTTTGGTTGCTTGGCTGTCTGATTAAGCTTTATAAACAGAAAATTAACAATAACAACAAATATTGTTAATATATTGCATTTTAATTAATTAATTGTCTTAACTGCGTTTATTTTTATAAGGCTTTACCAAATTGGAAATTTTGCTCTGATTTTTGAAGTTTTCAAAATTTCCGCTTGACAATACATATAAAAGTTTTCTATTGGTTGTTGTGTAATGCTAGATCAGGATGGAGTCGCAGATTTGTTAAATCAAAGCTCACTTGATATAGTGGTCCATTGTAATGAAACTTAAAGCGATTTTCCAGAAACTGATAGTTTAGATTAAGCAGTGTTGACAACCTGCATCAGGATTTTGCAATTAAAAACATGATTTTCTTATAATATAAGCTTAAAACCAGTCTGAAAGTTTATTCCAATGTATGGAGTTGCCATAGTTTAGTAGGTAGTGTGTTGCCATTTTAGACGTGAGGTCACGGTTCAAACCCCAGGTCAGACATCTCCGATAAAACAGGGTATGAAAAAATATTTCTTGCGCACTTCCTCTTAGCAAATTTTTGGCAAAAACTCTGAGAGTAAATAAAGTTTCCCAAAAATCTGTCGTTCGGAGTCGATTTTAAACTGTAGGTCCACCGCCACATATGGATAAAATTAACACACACAACATAAGTTGTGTGAGTAGCTAGGTTGTAGTCCTGACTAATGGGCTGTAATTACCAATTATGTATATATGAATGTATGTAGAAAAAGTAGATTCGTTAGACTATCGGGAAAAGGTTAGCCAAATGCAAAAAATTCTGTATTTAGACAGAGACGGCCATCAACCAATCTATAACCACTACAGAAGACATTTATTGATAAGCGAAGTTTCTCTGTAATCCTACGCATTACGCAATCGCCCGTATGAATAGATACATTGGCGGCAATGCCCTTACGATTCAATTTAAGTATTTGACTGATACACCATTCAAGTTAGGCAAGATTCTTTCTTAGACCAGGACCAATAAATACTGTTGCTTAGTAGACAGATTAACAGAGGTAAGAGGCATGCGCAGTTCAGTAGGACCCATATTAGATTGATACAAAAATGTCGGGAGAGTCGGTCAAGGGAAAAGCGTCATGTGTCAAGTAATTTAGTTCCCAAGGATGAAACCGAAAGAGATCTGCCGTAACTGTCCGAACAGATAGCAACATTATTAGCTGGAGATGCTTTCTTCAGTATCAGTCCCACAGTGTGATTTATACCCATTACCTTTGCCCGAAACATACTACCATAGTCAAGAATTTTATTTTCATGTATATGCTTGCACAAGTCACCTAGAACTGATCATGCCAGAAATTTATTTTATTTTTAATTTAAAATCTCTTCCAAAGGCAAGGCTCAGACGATATATAATCTCGCCTAAGTTCCATTTCATCCTCCCTTTTTAACTGCTTTTGGAAATTGAGGCGAAAAGGCTTAAAAGGCTTGGATCCGACCTGCAGGATAGCGAATTATTCTGGGCATATTGAATGTGTTGGATGCACTCCGTCTGAAGTCTTATCTATACACCAGTGCTTTGAAGTTTATTTTGAGGACTGTCGATAGCGTACAGAAGTGGGAAACAGTGCTTGTTAATGACAGTAGACTATCCAACTTTACTAGTCCTATTGGTCCTTCAACGAAATATGGTTTGAACTCCTTGCCTCGTGTAGTAGTTAAAAATGGAGTCGAAGTAGTTTAGTAGGTAGTGGGTTGGCTTACTATACGAAACCCATTGGTTCAACCCGCGTCTCAGACTATCTCGAACAGAACGAGATGTGAAGAAAGTATTTCTTTTGTCAATTTCCTTTCCTCTCAGTAGTCTTCTGACAACAGTTTTGAAAGTAAATTAAATTGTCATGAAAAGTTTTTCAAATCTGTCGTTCGGAGTCCGTGTTAAACTTTAGACCTTAGACTATTCATTGATAAAATTAACATAAGCAACTTAGGTGGTGTGAGAAGCTAGGTTGTAATCCTGACTAAGGGGTTGAAATAACCAACAATATAATGACAGTGATATTTTCCGTTAAACGCGGTTTTTGGGCAATAATTCTTTGGACACAAAGAGGTTTTAATAATCGATCTAATATTGGGAGAGTGTCACAATAGAGTTTAATTCTATGGAACAAAAACCCCACTAAGTTATTTAATGTCAAATAGGAAGTCAAAACATATTTTATTCACTTTATTGTTTTCAAGGAACATAGGACAGTCAGAATACATATCCCCCATCTGATTATTATTGTATTTTTCTATTGCTTTATTTCATTTTCATTAATCAAGTTTTTCCAGCTTCCAGAGTTAGCATTGTCCGACTTCCCTTTTTACGCTCGTTATTGATATCATTGTCCCTTTGGAGTATGGGCCCGAATTTTAGTAGGATTGTTTTGAAATCATAGATGAAATTTTTTTCACCCTTTCCGGGTTTTGAACGTGGATTCCTTGAGTACTGTTACTACTACAGCAGCGATATCCAACATACTTACATACGTCATTACAAACCAAGTGGCGGGACCTATGAACGTCAGATTTCTAGAAGCTTTTCATGCCAATTTTATTTACTCTCAGAGTTTTTGTTAGAAATCTGCTGAAAGTAAACCGCCGATGAAAATTTGTTCATATTTCGCGTTTTTTTTGGGGATGTCTGAACTGAGGGTTGAACCTCAACACACTACCTACTAGACTACGACGATTTCAACCAGAACATACAGATTAATTATTTTAGCAATAAAACTTGAGGCTTATTTTTCGTAAAGAGCACTCAGGAGATGACTTCGGTGTATAGCGTTGCAAAGAGCAACAGGCCACCACAATCCATTTATATTGGCAAGATTGAGCAACACACATAAATAACGTCTCCTATATGCGGTTTTGCAACCAACTTCATATGCAGCCTTTGACGTTTATTGTGGTTGCTTTTCCCTTGTTTTAAGTGCAAAAAAAAACAACTAAAATGTCATAAACAATAATGGTGTGTAAAATGTTTGTAAAAGTGCATCTTAATTACAAACACGCAAATCTTCTTTTTTCGCATTTTTATGCAATTTTAAATGTCTTATCAAACTATAACTGAATGAATGAATACTCACTCAATATGAACTGTGCTAAGTGCCTGCCGAAATAGAGAGTTTTGTTTTGTTTAAACGGTTTGTAAATGTTTAACAAACCTTTTCATATTATTTCATAATAAAAAAAATTGAAGAGGAAAGTAAAATGAGTTTAAATTATTTCATTTAAAAATTATATAATATTGTAGTATTGTAAAGTATACGTACGTACATATTTAAATTAGCCAACCAACCAAGCAGCCAACATTTATTACTTTTCTTGTCTATGTTTGCTTGCTGGTGGCTATAAACAGATCGTGCTCTGCTTACCAAGAAAGTCGATTTTTTTTTGGATTTTTTTTGTTGTAAATTTAATTTCACATTTGTCATAATAATTAGTTTTGAAAAGTTTTGAAGCCAATTTATAATTTTTGTCTACGACAAATTGAAATTTTCTCAAGTACTTGGCTGGCTGTCTGTACGTACGTTGTAATGGAATATCTTGTGGTTAAAAACTATTGTCGTTTGATACCCACTGTATAACGTTATTCGAGTTCAGATTTTTTGCGGTTTTAACTTTAATATGTTTGTTTTTAATTAAAAATAAAATTAAAAAATAAAAATAAAAAACTTACCTGCAATGCAGTGAAGAGAGGAAAATATAAATCGTCATCATGTTTGCCATTAAAATCTGGCATATCGGGTAACATCTGTCGCCCTAAAAGGGCGGCAATGAAATATGTGTATAAAACTAATGTTACAACCTTTTAAAAGTAATAAAAAAAACAGCAAAAAAGAAAGTGAAAATTAATTTTTTACTAAAAAAAACGAAAAACTTATTTCGTGTATATTTCCACACTCACCTGCGTATAAACTAATGGCACACATACGGTATCATAACCGATTAAACCACCCAAACGTCTTCGAATATCGGAGAGTTCCATTAGTATTGTTTGTACAATATGATCGGAAATGATGAGACCATCTTTGCGTGCACGATTTATAATATTTGTTGCCCAAACCAGGGGCATCCAATATTTGGACATGGGACTTTTGGCATTTAAATGTTCAAAAATTTTCATTTCAGACTCGTGCATGAGACCAGCATCCACGAGATGTTGCGTTGTCGGGAAACGACGTTTAACACGTAACGATATACGTTGTAAGGTAATTACATAAGCCAAGACCATGTAACGCATAATGTTGCGACGCATTAAACGACCCGTTTCACCATTTGAATTTGGTATTGCAGCACTTATGAATAGCGCTAACGTATCGGGCCAGGGCAATAATCTGTATTGTTCCCACCAACGTTTCACTACCAGATTTACATAGAAACCTAATACAAACGACATGGGTATACTTTCGCCCTGTTGGCCAAAATATGAGCGAATCTTTTGGAATATTCTGAAAATGAAAGTTAAAAGTTTGTTATTAAATTTAAATATTAATTGCTATTTACAATAATTGTTCATATAAGTAGAATTTTAATTAGATTAATTAAATTTTTAATTGAATTAATAATGCTTTTAATCAGATTATTTAATTAAAGTTTTATGCTCATTGATATTTGGAATTAAGCTGTCTAAAACCTATAGATAAACAAATTCAACCTTGACATTCCTAACGAAATATGTCCCTAAATGTTTGTCTCAGGTTTCCAGAAACCGAAAAACTGCAGTTTCTACAGAAGCTATTTTGTGAGCTATTTTCGGCATTTGGACATACATATATATGTATATGCCAGTATCCCGAATGCCATGTTTTCATCTAAATTCATTCGTTGTTATACTAGCTTCAATTGCAAATGTCTAGCAGTAAGTACACCGATTTTGATTAATAACTTTCCCTATGTAATTAAAGACTCCATACAACGTTTAATTAAAATTATTTCAATATTCGTAATAAATATTGGTTTGTAATGAAAGCTATTAAGCTTTGAGCAAACATGGACGGCCAATATCATAGCAGTGTTTGTTAGAAATGATTCATTAAGATTTTGTGGTCATATAGGTTCCACTTACAATCCTAGGTAGCTTTGTTGACCACAATATCTATGACAATAACAGCACTGATGATATTTGAATGCCGGATCCTTCATTATAGAGTTTCACACCAAGATTCGGTTTTGATTGAATTTGGTTTGCTGCGTGTCTTGTAAATAATTGTAATCGCCTCGGCGCAGTTTTAGAACTTAGTGTGATGGCTAAGTTGGCAAACTAATCGTTTTCTCCTCTGGAATGTATTGATTAACAAAACCTTTGAAAATGCCATTCGATCTACTGATGACATTATTTGTAATGAAAACAGGGACAAAATTTGTATTCTAGAACGTATTAAAGCTTTCAGAACCATCACGCCTTGCGCAGCACTGCAGAGCCTTCTATTGGTAGAAACCTTTGGAACTTGTTGACCTAACACCAGGACGCCTTAATTTTTTATACTTGGCTAAACAACTTTCTCCTCAATAAGTAAGCAATGCCTTATTACTTGCCAATTGTTCTCTAACAAAGTGCCAGTTATCTGCCAGGTTCTGCACTAATGCACGAAATCTTACTTGCATGAAATGCTACGCCTTTAGAAATGTTATCACAAAGGGGAACTCTACAATATCCTTAACAAGAAGGTAAATGAAAACAATTAAAGTAAGATATTGATTGTAATGGGTGGCCTGATAATACCAACTTACAAGGATGAACCCAACTGATTTTCGTTCAAATCGGTCCGTGATTTCGCCTAGCTCCCATACAAATTCCCCTCGAAATTGCACTTATCATGATAAAATTTAGCATGGATTAGTTTTGTGTACTAAGAAATCATGGTGCAAAGTTTGGTGAAAATCGGATCACATTTGACCCTAGTCCCCATATAAAGTCCCCTTTAGAAATTCACGTTTGCGCTTATAAATGGATCGGTATCGTGATGAAATTCGGTATGAACGTGTATTTTGTAAATCTAAATCATATTACCAAATTTTGTTATGGTCGGTCCATAATTGCCCCTTGGTCCCCTTAAGAAAATATGTTTAGCAATTATAATTGGCTTAAAAATTTTATTACCTCGATGTAATTCGACTTGAACATGTTTAATATGAATCTGAATCATTTATGATCAAATTTTATTATGATCGGATCATAAGTGCCCCTAGGTACCACATACAGTCCATTAAGAAAATCAAACATACATCTCATATTGTTATAATAGTCGATATACATACATATGTAATTAAGTTTTTAAACTTCTATGATAATTAATATTTATTCATAATATTTATTTTACATTATTTAATACTTAACTTAAAAATACTTAAAAGGTGAAACTAACTAAATCGTTAAAATCGTTGTCATTTTCATCATCAATGTCAGCAAGGAGTAATTAAATAGTATCTGATGAAAATGCTTTTCTATTCCTTCGCGATTTTTGTGTATCGCTTCTACTGAATTTCCTCGCATAATTCGTACGCTTTATTACACTGCGTCTAATTTTTTTAATTTTTCATAAAAAAGTAAAATTTTCAAAAAATCGCCAAAAAAAAAAATGTAGAGACTTCATATTTTCTTGTGGTATATAACATTAAACTACTGAAAACTACCTTCACCTTTAAAATCCTTATCTTTTTTTTGGGTAGGGTAAAAAAATATGAAATTTTTATTATTTTTAAATTTTTAACGAATAATTTCAACATTAATATATAAAATCAATATGAAACCTCTATTCGTTTAGCCACAAAAAAATATCATACAAACCTATTAAAATTTCAAAAAAACACCAAAAACGCATTTAATTTTCTTCACTTTCCTGACTTTGACATCGTCTCAAATCTACAAATCTCAACTTAAAGTCGTGAAAATTCACTATATAATGCAGAATTTTGTTGTCTATGGAACTGCATATTCAGTTTCTTAAAATTCTTTAAATTAATTTTTGCCTTTTTGCGCTGCAGCAAATAGGAGTACCAATGACAGAATCAATTAAACCGTAGCGAACATTACGATTAGCTCCCTGGACGCTCTCCTAACATAATACTTAATCGGTTGATCTTACAGGGGTAATGTTAGTGGGTGGGAGTTTCATTAATTGCTTTGCATCTCGTTAAAAAATTCACTTTCCCTACAATTTCAATGTAATTAACGTCCTTAGCGGAGTTTTAAAGCAACCTGATTGATTAGAATTTTATTATTTTTGTTGAGTTATTATAATATCCTTTAAATATTTTTAAAAGGCAAAAAATATTTTTTAAATAAAGTACTTGAAAAATGAAATATATTGTATGGCAATAAAAATAATAATTTGTTAAATAATTTTTAAAATATTTTCCACTTACTTTTGCTGTTGTTCGGTTAAAGCAAATCTATATACAAAGTTGATCGTATAATATAAACATAAATAAGCGACTAATTCACGCCAAACTAATTTATAGACACTACCGCGCCATCTGAAAAATATAAAAAATAAATAAAAATCTTAATTAGAATGTTTATTATTATTATTTTGTTAAAAAGAAACGAATAATTTTATATTTCTTGCAGAAATATAAGAAATATTTGTTAATTTTTCTTTTATAGATTGTCAAATGAAATTATTAATAACACACAAGATTTCATTTCAACTTCTTAAACGATCATTTCTTTGCAATTATTTATTTTTTTTTTTGTTAATACACTATAATTATTGTCTAAAGAGATTAAATAAAATAAATTCGTATGACTCATTGCATATAAATAGTTATACTAATTAAAAGTTGTGTATACACAATTTGTTTAAAAGTTTGCAAAAAAAAAAAACAAGAAACAAAAACAAGTAAATGTAACGACACTTCGGTTCGCGCAAAATATGGTTTGATTTTAAAAGCTGTGATTTTAGATTCTTTGCTTAGATAATATATGTTTGTAACTGCAGTTATTAAGCTTAGTTTGTTAAAATGAGTTTTTTTTAAATTGTTTATATAAATTATGGTCTGCAAGGGACCCGTGTTACAGAATTAAACGATCACGATTTTATTGGCGTTCACGATCCATTGTAGCGCCCTTCAATTAAAAATTAATGCGTACAAGCATACACCAGTCAACTTCATCTTATTATTAAAGATATTAAGAAGTGCTACTGATTATTGAAAAACTTTTCATGGCCATTTTATTTACTCTCACAGTTTTTGCCAGAAATCTGCGGCCTCATGTCTAATAATCCAACACACTACCTACTACCCTACGGCAACTACGATATTGGAACGATATTCTATTCAAAAACACTTTCATTGGTTTGTCGAAATTTTCTACTACTGGCTACTATTGAATTGGCGGATGCTTTTATACACAAGGCTTGTTTATCTGTGTGCAATGAAGTACAACTATTTGTCACGTTGAACACGTTCATTTGCAGTCGATCGACCGGTGGAAAATTCATTCTTTGGCTATAGTATACATATGTATGTATGTTGAACTGGTAACCTTGCTGAAATCTTTCCAGTCACTCCACTCTCCCACAACCCATTTTCCGAGTTAAAACAACATATACAGCATGAGTAAAGGGAAATTGCTAAAGCCAATGAAGCAATGTTAATAAAAAAAGAAGATGCTTGAGAAAGATCTATGGGCCAACCTGCTTGAACGGACTTTGTAAACGACAAGCGAATCGTGAGCTGTATGCATTGTAATAATAAGATACTACACGTTGTGTAGTAAAGCACATAATAATACAGCAACTGCGCTACTAGGTCATTTTTTTAGAATGGGAGAGTAAAACATTGTCAATGGATTTTGTATTTTCGAATTACAACATTTGCAATTTTGAGTCAAATCGAAGATTTTGTTGGCCGGTTAACATAAGAATTATTTGAAGTAGTTTGTTCTGGAAATTGTTGCAAGTACTATTTGGCGGGTGGCACCTCCACCTGAAACCATGTAACTTCCAATTCCATATCTTTCAGTTGAGGCCGCAAAAACTCTGTTGTTATGTGCGTCTAACGAATTTCATTCACAGTCATTGCAAGTCTCAAAATCTCATCTTTAGCAACGAAGAATGGCCAAAATCTGCACCAGATAGTTACTCGTTGTAGATGCATTTGTTTCTCATGGATTGCATGAGAATTTTGAATAATAATTCAGGAAACAATATATTTCCTAGAAAAAAAATCCATTTTTTGAAAAACTGGCATGTTACGAAATGTCGGCGCTTTTAATGATTTAGTGGTTTGAGCTACTGAGTAAACTGATTTTCATACGCCTGAACATGGAAGTCTTTTGTCAAAATTGACTTGGTGGTGCTTCAGGAAATTTGCAGTTGTTGAGAAAGTTAGTAGTATGTTTATGTACCTTCTGAGGCACTTTTTCTATACAAATTTGGGAGCATGCCTACGATACAGTCGATACCAGCTTGTATAGCTGGTATAGCTGCTGGTACAGCTGGTATAGCTGGTAAAACCTATCGACTAACCGACCACTACCGATTGTAGCGTAGGCATGCTCCCAAATTTGTATGGAAAAAGTGCCCCAGAAGGTACATAAACATACTACTAAAGTTGTCTAATTAATATTTTCGGATTTTCGGCGATACTCTCGTTTACAGAAGCAATGATTTCAAGAGAGCGACCGCTACACTGATGCACAGGAGTCTTATCGTCTATAGCCGTGACAGTTTCTTAAAAATGTTTGTCTACTCTTCGAATGGTTATGACATTAGGTGCACTTTCTCGACCGAAAGTTTGCTTGCGCCCCTGCATAACTTTCCCAATTTTTATAAGTTTTCACTATTTTAGCGCGTTGTTCTTTCCTAGAGCGTTACATTTTAAATAATTGGTATAAAAACCTGCCAAATGGTGCATGAAATCTGGCAAATTCCAGAGTTGCCATCTACAAAAAAAATGAGAATAATTTAAAAAGTACTCTCCTGCTGAGACACACAGGATGCAGATATTTATTTGATATTTTGAGAGAGATTTCATTACAATATTTTGCAAGTAAATATAAAAACTTAAAATTTAACTCATTTATTATCAAATCGATAGTATTTCCATTTAATTTCTTGGAACATTCGATTGGCTAGCTTGGCCATTAAGAATTTTTTATTGATTCTTTTGAATAATTCTAATGAAAAACAGAATTAGAAAAACACGTTCCCATGTTAAATGGAAAATCATCGTTATTTTTAACCCTACAATGAGTTAAAAAAAATATGTATTACAATGTAATTATTTATTAAGCAAATTAATTAATTAATTTTAATAAAAGCCTAGAAAATAGATGGCCTTTCTAAAAAAAAAGAAAAATTAAAATTCAAATTAAAATGAAATTGTTTATACCGGTTATTATGCGCATAGATTTAATACAAGATTTTAATATTTTAGTTGTGCTATTTAAACTGAAAAAATTAAGTGCAGCTGCTAAACTATTACATTGAAATGCAGAAAATTTAATTCAACTGATATTAATTAAACTATTCACTGTCCAAGAAAAATATTTACCCTTAAATGCTGGTTTTTTTTTCTGAATTTGTTTTTCAATGTGTTGCTTAAATTTATGCAAAAAAAAAAATTATTTGTTGTAGTGATTTATTATTAGAGTAGCAAATAAATAATTAATTAACGTTTCATATCAGCAATTTATTTGATGCGTTTTGAATTAACGAACATTAGTTTTTTCATTTCATTATTATTAGAGATATTAAATGTTGAAGTTTTGATATGTCAGCTATTTGTCACATTGGACATACGATGTGTAAACAGTGTCAAGAAAATGAAGATGTTGTACTAACTAAAAAAACAAAACAAAACAACTATTGTTATACGTGTTGCAATGTTTATTTAAAAAATGTTTTTTTTTTCAAATTTTTGTTAAAGTTTGGTGACAGAAATACTAAACTACACTGTTCAACAGTGAAGTGATAAGAGTGTCGTAGTGCAAATAGGAATTTTTTCAGAATTTTAAATCTGAAACAATCATCATACGAAACTTGTCGTTCTGAGTATATTCTATTAAGTATCCGGATCCGAAACATATTCCTATCGGTTCTGTTCTGTAAAATAATCCAGTCACGGAATTTTTGTCACCATTGTCTCTTTTTGCATTAAGACGACTAAAATTTGCCTGGCAACTGACAGACAAAGAAGTGAGAGACATAATTCACTGGTAAATATAGACTCCAACTAGCGGGCTCAGTCTCTATTTCTTACAAGAAAAGTAGTCTCACCGAATCTGCTCCAATAGATTGTGTCCAAAACTATGGTCTGCTGCACATCAAACGAATTGTTACATGTAACTGCTTCAGCATCTAGGTGCCTGTACCACTTGTGGTCGCGGTGACTCCTTCGTTTGCCGTTTGCCTTAAGGATTGCAATCGTAATCCTACTGGCTGGTATCACTCAAACGCCTACGGAGCTTGTGACCAACGAAACGTCTCTTGAGGCGTATTATATCTTGTCTATATCGGTGATCAGGCGAAGTACCTTCACATCACCAAATCGCTTGAGCAGATTATCTTATGTGGCTTGGGTTGCGTGGCAAATAACTACGTTCTGTTGAAACCACATATAGTTGATGTCCAGATCATCAAATCTAATGTGGCTCTCAAAGAAACGCGGATTGTTGACGCCGATAGTCCAAAATCCATAGCAAACAGTGCCTTTCGGGATACATTGGACGCTTAAGGATTTTGTGTGGCATTGGTATCGTTCCATTCATCTAGAATTGGCCTCAGCGCTGAAGATTATTTTTCGATGGATATTACAGTCAGTTGCCAACTACTCCGGAAGCTATGCAACGCACACTCGTCGTTGTCTGTTATCCAGGTCTTCAGAAGTCCTTGTTGTATAACCCGTTACATGCAGCCTTGGTAAATAGCAAAAGAAAAAAGTTCTCTCTCCTTACACGAAGATCGTACATGCAATTATAGGTCGTAAAGTTGTAGAAATGCCTTAAAACATTAGACGAATATAACCTCAAATAAAATATATTATTTCCTCAACGATAAAGAGCGTTAACAGCCATGTTTGGAATGTATTCTTGCATTCTTTGTAAGTTTTAATCTGACCTGATTGTATTAATTTGAAAATTTCCCACACGAAAACATTTTTCTACAGTTGAGCATTGCTAAAAAGAACACCCTTTATAAATGTAATATGCAAATAAGAAAATAACCACCTATTGCTTGTGTAATTAATTTTTACAAAAAATTGTTGTTCGTTCATTCGCATTGTTTTCAAATTAATTGCCTTCCATTTGTTAATTTAAATAACAAAAAAAAATTACACAATAAAAGACGAGGAAAAAAACGATTTTTTTCTTTCAAATAAATTAGAAAAACTTTAAAATCGGACATTTTAAAAAGACCAACTCGTGTAAATAATAGTGTTTTTTATATTTTTTTTTTGGATTTTAGAAACGTGTTTAAATGCTTATTTTTCAAAATGCAAAATTAGTTAGAAATTTACAAAAAACTGACGCGTACTAAAAAAAATTGTTCTAAAAAATACGCCATTTTGCTAAAAATAAATGTTCAGTTTTTTAAATTTATTTAAATTTTTGACAGATGCATTGACAAGAACTGGAACAAATTTTGTTGGCATAAAACAATCTCATTTTAATCGACCGACTGCATCAAAGCAATTCAAAGATGCAATTCAGTTCAGCTACTCCATTCTGTTTTATCGTTTTTAAACTTTCCTTCAGTTCTTTAAATGGTGAAAATTTTAAATTTTAATCGAGTTTAGTAAGATTTAGTAAGATTCACTGGACTTCAGCCCACTAACTACAGTTGTGGTGTGAGATGTTAGGTAATAATCCCGAGTAAAGGATTGTAATGATCAATTAAGCAAGTAAGGAGTAATACTTAACGAAAGGGAAGAGAAAGAGAGGCGAAAGTTTTTTTCAAACCAAATGGGGTTGGGCCAATGAAAAGTTTTGTTGGAAAATTACAGTCTAAGTTAAATGCACTCTAATGTCAAGAATAATTTGATCATAACAACTAATTTTTGAAAGGACACTGTAAGCTCAAAATTCATGGGATTTGGATCTTCTCGAACTCAATATGTAGATTTTGTGATGATGGGAATGAATGGTTAGAATACGTATGTACTTGAAATCCGTATTGCATTAATGTATGCCAGAAGAAAATATGTTTCACAAGACACGCTTTATTTGGTTTTATTGCTTGAGAAGTTTTATTTTACGGGGTTATCAATTGGCCACCAAGATCATGTGAATTGATATCATTAGACTTTTTTTATGGGTGGAGTTTTTAAAAACAATATTCTTCATGTTATCACAAAAAAGTTATTATCCTAGACACAAACCCATTCAGTTAACCGAGTTGTGTTAAACAATAAATTTAAAGTTTGTAAATAAATAACAGGACTACGTACACAGACGCCAGATCACCCAGATTGGAAGTGATTTGTGTGAAGATAGATTTAAAAAAAATATATTATCCTAGACACAAACCAATTCAGTTAACCGAGTTGTGTTAAACAATAAATTTAAAGTTTGTAAATAAAAACAGGAATAACAAGATTAAATTCTTGGATAAAATTCAGTAAAAAACAAAAACACACAAAAAAATTTTGTAATAAGACCTGAAATCAACATACAATCATATATTTTCGAAAGCTAATATAATGTAGTAAATATGTAAATCAATATCGGGACGAAACTAGAACTGGTACGTATTATTCATTAGAAAGAAATATATTTACATACAGATATAGAGAATATAAATATGTACGCATGTATACTTAATTATAACAAGAACGTATTTGAAATAAAAATAAAAATTTTTAACCAAAATTCCATTATTAAACCTTTCGTGACGTATATATACGGCACAGTCACTTGAGGCAACATGGTGGTAATTAATTGTTATTGCTCCACAGAGGCTGTAAACCATAGTTTACCATTTCATAGCACAGTTGTGCAAAGAGAACTCACACGCATTCTTGTGTTTTTTCATTTAGTTGTCGATCAGACTGCGGCAAGAACACATGTGCGGCGGATGCTTTATCATTTTATTTCAGAATGACACTCAAAAAATATTTTATGTTAAAAATGGGCTATGACATTAGCTGGGCGTTTTTAATTTTTTTTTTATTTTGTCGCATAGTATAATTTTTTTTAAATTCTTTGGAATGCTCGCTTTTTTTCTTTTAATAAAAAATGGGTTTTTTATTCTTTTTATTTTTATTTATCTAAAAAAACATGGTATAATTTTTAAGCCAAAGATGGATAGCTTTATGTTCTTTTAATAAAAAATGGATTTTTTATTTTATTTTTATTTATCCAAAATTATTAAGCCAAAGATAGACAGCTTTACATATGTATGTTGATGAAATGAAAATAAAAATAGCGTGTATTACTAACACTTTTCTATGGCTGTAAATAAATAAATTCTCCCAACTTATTCTCTCTCTCTTACTCACTAACACATAACCAAAAATTTTTTGACGAACCCTGCTGTAAACGCATATACCCTTCAATTATTGCTTGCTTTTTAGCGAATGATGACGTAAAAAAATTGCAATGTTCGGTATAGGTGAGTCAAAGCGAAAGGGTTAATTATATACGTCGTATTACTCATATCAAGAGAACAGCAACCACAATAATAATAATAAAATCGAAGAAGAGAAGAATTTAATTTCAATAAAATAATTCATTTGATTTTAGTTTAATTAACATCACACAAGAAGATGAAAGTAAAGTGAAGTGAAGTGAATTACAAGTTCTAAGTGAAAGTGAGGCTGTGAAAAGTGATGCACCAAAAATAATAGACAATAAATAGCGGAAAAACAATAAAAAAAAATAATCAATAACAATCAAAAATAAATCAAAAACAAGCTATTAGAAGACAGACACTCTTAAAACATGGATATAAAAAGTAGAAGAAAAAAATTTCAAATCCTAGCTTTACTGGCCTTATTTGCTTGTCTTTCACCGGCTGTTAATGACTCGCTGGTCATGGATAAGATAATCACCAAGCGAGGTAGCAATGTCATGTTTGAATGTGGTGATGTCGGTGACTCGCAGACTGAGTTCGTTTGGATTCATCACAGGGATAAATTAAACCATACTGAACATCATGAATTCGATTACGAAATGAATCCCAATATCTTAAGAGCTGTAGTCCCCATCGGTGAGGAGGGCTATATTGTACGCCTACGCAATGTCCAAGCCAAGGATGAAGGCTTTTATACCTGTATAGCCACCAATGCTAATAATACAACAGTAACCACGAGTTATCTTGCCCTTTTTGAGGAAGAGCCTCCTCATTTTACTCGTCCCAAATTATTAGTGGATGAACTGTTCAAACCCTCGGGCAGTTCTATTATTCTATCTTGTCATGCCACTGGTCATCCAACACCCAATATTACCTGGACGCGTAATAATATCGAAATTAAACGCCTTATAGGTAAGGTTACCTATAAGAAATGGTCCATAGAAATGGAAGATGCTATAAGCAAAGACACGGGCATCTATAAATGTACTGTGTGCAATACTGTAGGTTGCATAGAACACTCCACTAACGTCACCGTCGTCGATCGATTGCCTTCAAGGCCTCTAATTAGTGACAGGTTTCCTCAAAACAAAACTGTGCTTACCAACAGGCCTACGTACTTGGAATGTCGTGTGGTTTCTGACTTGGAACCCTATATAGTGTGGCTTAAATATACCCAACGCAACGAATCCATAGAGGAATTGGAGAAGTTAGTGCCTAATTTTTCCAATGATCAAGGCATGCCTTCGAAAGATGTGATTGTACTGGAACGTAATCCCAATAAGACAAATATTTTAGATTTCAATAATGTTTCCCATGAAGATGAGGGCTGGTATTCTTGTGTTGCCGCCAATTCCTTAGGACAATCAGTGGCCAGTGCCTATCTCAAAGTGGTGGATGTATTGCAAACAGATGATCCTACAGTCGCAGTATTGCAAACAAGTCATCATCCTATAATCATTTTAGCCGTAGGCATAGTATTGATTTTACTATTCCTTTTAGGCACCATCTATGTCATGTGCAATTTGAAACGTGAAAAGCTTTTAAAGCAACGCATCGATACCATTTACCAATGGACCAAGAAAGTTGTAATATACAAACCTCTTCCCCTTGCCGAGGATAGTTTGTGTGATTTACAAGTTCCTGTCATAAAAATTGAAAAACAACGCACTGCCTATACCTACACTGCCTCGAATTCGCATCCTAACCGCCAAGACTTAAATGAATACGAATTTCCTTTGGATCCTAATTGGGAGATACCACGCTGTCAATTGTCTTTAGGCTCTACCCTTGGTGAAGGTGCCTTTGGCCTTGTGGTTATGGCTCAACTCTCCTTCAATAGCTCTGACACCTCTACAGTGGCGGTTAAAATGGTTAAAAAGGAACATAGCGATGACGATGTGACAAGTTTGGTACGTGAAATGGAAGTGATGAAACTAATTGGCAAGCACAGCAACATTATTAATCTGCTGGGCTGCTGTACACAAAATGGTCCCTTGTGGGTTATTGTGGAATTTGCTTCTCATGGCAATTTAAAGGATTTCCTTGAAAAGAATCGACCCCTAACCTATTGGGACAGCAGTGAATGCTTGAACGATAAAACTCACTTGACGGAGAAACACTTGATATCGTTTGCCCTTCAAATAGCCAGGGGTATGGAGTATTTGGCCTCGAGAAAGGTAAGCATTTTCTCATTCTTATTATATTGAAAACAGGTTTGATTTGTTTTTTAACACATGGAAGGGTTTTCCAATTATGAAGTAAACTGAAGGCAATTCAGCGTGAACATTTGAAGCGATGTCATAAGAAATCACCGAAACGCTAAAGCTAAATGCTAAAGATCAGAAGCGTTGAACATTCAGCGAAAAGATGATTTTGTTTGGAAATTATTTTTGTGATTCCCAGAGAATTCTACATACATATTCTGCCACAGTGACATTTTAATTGTCAAAACAGCCTTTAAAACCTCGTTTTCTTAAGAAGCCTTACAGTCAAGCCTGATTTTCAGAGAGTTTAGGGAGGGACTAGTTATATTCATGTTTTTTTTTAATTTTCTTTAAATTTCAGTGCATTCATCGTGATTTGGCTGCTCGTAATGTACTGGTCAGTGATGATTATGTTATGAAGATAGCCGACTTTGGTCTGGCCCGTGATATACAGGATACTGATTACTATCGCAAGATTACCAATGGTCTTCTACCCATCAAATGGATGGCAATCGAATCGTTGGAGGAACGATATTATAATTCGCAGTCGGATGTCTGGTCCTATGGGATTTTATTGTGGGAAATCATGACCTACGGCGAACAGCCCTATTCGAATATAATGTCTGCCGAAGACCTATACCATTTTCTATTAACGGGTCAACGTATGGAGAAGCCACCACGCTGTTCTCTTAATATCTATACGCTCATGAGACAATGTTGGCATTTTGATGCCACAGCAAGGCCTACGTTTAGTGAGATTGTTGAGAATCTCGATCAGATACTGCAGTTAACTGGCACTAGCAACACCACCACCACCACCAACACCATCTCCAATATAGAGTATGTAGAGATGACTTTGCCGAATGATGAGAATTCGGATAACGAAACATTTCAGGAGAATTCCTTAAGATATCAGAATACAAGTTTAATTAAAAAAGAAATGTAAAAGTTTAAATTAAAATAAAATATTTTGTAAGACTTTGATGCTTTTTTAAGTCTTCTTAATTATAAGCCTCTATTCATAATTTCATCCTTCATCTCATCCTCCTCTACAACATTTCATAGTCTTAACGTGAATGTAGACCAGTTACACAGGAAGTGAGCAATAGTGTCAGCCTATTGCATATCATTTCTTTCTCCACACGTCAACGCACGCTTCATCCTGTTCCACGTCAGATCAGGAAATGGATGTGCTCCATTGAGGCAGCCATTAGTTAACATCCTAATAACCATGCAGAGCTTCAGGCAGTAAGTCTGTGATTTTTAAAGATCCCAACAAACATGCTCAGATTCCAACTGTAAATTCTGATCAAAGCGGCTGATCTGCTGTGATCATAGAGTGGCCAGATCTAAATTGCTTTTTAGAATAGACAGGTTCTTGCAGGCTTTTTCAAAAGTAAAAACAAAAACCTGTCCTCCAGAGTCGACGTTAAACGGTAGATCCCGTCACTCATGGATAAAATTAACGCATACACACATGGATGGTGTGAGCAACTCGGTTGTAATTCTGAATAAAGGCTTGTAATGACCAATTAAATAAGTGAGAAGTGTTGGTCACTGCAGTTGGTGAGTACATCCCCGTACATCCAATACTTTAGAAACGTTTTTAAAATAGTTTCCTTACGCATAAAGAATTGTCTCAAGGATTCTATTTAAAATCTTGAAATCAAAATTACCTCCTACAACGCAATTATAGTTCATGCAGCACACTTGGCCTAATCACACGAGCCATTTACTCTTAGCCAAATAGAGTTTCAGTAGCTCCTGGCTTTCCCATTTGCCTTACGGGTTTCTTTTTTTTTTTTTGCTTCCTATTGCAGCTTTTTATTCCTGCCATTTTTATTTTCTGTTTTCATTCTTTTCAACTCTGTTTAGGATTCTTTAAAGCGGGGCTACTTCACTCTCTCCCTGTACCTCTCCCTCTACTACTACCCTCTAAAGAATCTACTGCTGTTACTAATCTAGAGACGGTCTTTTCAAGGACGCTGTGTTTCGTCCATAATCTCAAGGTTTAAGTATTACAGTGAAAGTAAAGTTTCGTTTAAATCAAAGCTTTTTAAGTGTTTTAAGTTTAGTTTTGAAACCAAAAATGGAGAACCCTTTATTTTTATTTTATTTTATGGTAACCGTCGTTTAAACAATGACGCATTTTCTTGGCATCATTCTATTTAATGCCACAATTTGTTGCACATTTCATTTGACAATTACTACTCCTTACGAATGATGATGATGTTTATCTAAATAAATACATTTTATATGAAAAACAAACAAATAAAATTTGCAATTATAATTGAAAAATGTTAGAGAAAATACTTGTAATTTCATGAAAAAAAAAAAAATAAGAATCACAAATAAATATTTTAATTGTATGTTGAGTGTCTTTGTTTTATTGTTTTTTTATTTATTTATTTTGAATTGTTTTTGTTAAATACAAATTAATTTGTAATGTTTTTTTTTTTTAATTTCAAATGAGTTATTGTTTAAAAATATAAAATTTTTTTTTAGAAATTAAATTTTTAAAGATTTCTAAAAATTGATAGCAAAACTCAAGTGAAAACAAAATGTTTTTTGCAATTAAATAAAGGTGAATGGAAAAATATTTGATTTGTTAATAATAAGAGAAAAAAATGGTACTTACTTCCATAAAATTTTCCAAAAACAGCCAAAACTACTGCCATTGGGCACTTCACCGGCATAAGAGACTGTCATGATGTTTCGTTTTGTGACACTGTTAGTGGCGCTGTTATTGCGGCCGAAGCTATTGAAAACTTCTTGAAGTATTCACAAGCTAAACTACACCCACCAGACACCCTCATTCATTACAGTTTATGGTTAATTAGTTTTCGTTTTTTAATTTAAAAGTGAAATGATTTTTCGCTTTATTTAAAAACCGAGCTACACGTGCCTCTTTTTTAAACAGGCCATTAAATGTTAAAATTTTTGAAAAGAGATTTTCAAATGTTTTCTTATTTTTTCAAGTTAAAAAAATATTTTTTTTTGATAAATTAATTTCTGTTATTTTTTTAATTTTAATTTTTTTAATTTTCAAACATTATTATTTTATTTCAATTAAAAATAATTTTTTTTTTAAATTCCAACACGTTGTTAAAACACGGTAGTTTTTTTATTCAGTTTTCTTTCTGTTATTTTTTGTTTTGCTTTTTTCTTGTTGTTGTTTTCAATTGTATTTATTCATGATTATTGTTAATTTACAATTTCTTTGGTTATTAGCAGTGTTATTGCAATTTGTTGTTGTTGTTATTTTTTTTTTTTAATAAAATATTGCAATAAAAATGGGTTTTATTCCACTGCCATTGTTTAAATGCTGTTTCGGTTTAAGTTGTGAATTTCGTTAGTGAATGGCTATCGACTGGTACCAACTGCGGAAAACCTGAAATTATAGGAAAACAAAAAAAAAATAAAATAAAATTCATTTATGAAGTAATTAATTAATAATTAAATGTATTGTTTTTTTGTTTCTTTTATTATTATTGTTTTAAAATAATTCTTGTTTAAAAATAAATTTCTTAAGAAAAAATAAAAACTATTCATTCATAAATAATCAGGTATTTTTTACCATTTTATTATAGAAAATAAAATAAAATATTTTAAAATTTGTAAATAATGCAGCATAAAATTCAAGTCATTAAAATGATATTAAAAAATTAAATAAAAAATAATAATAAAAATAAGAACCCAGTTAAGTATTGTTTTTACGGTAAAATTCTACTAAAAAAATTTAACAAAAACAAAAACCCTTTTTCTTATATTTGAAACAAGCTTTGTTGGCAATTTGGGCCGTTTTTATCACTAGCTCTTTGACAATTTTAGGCTAAAACCACTATTCCTTCAGTGTGGAACTTCCGTTCCGTTCTTTATAAAAATCTGATTCAATTGACTTTGAAAGCCTCTATGCAATTTAAATGTATAACGTTTGCATCAAGAGAGTTATGCATACAAACATTGATAATCTAAAGGTTCAGGGACAGAATCATAAGGTGGATGCATTTAAACTAACCCGATTAGCTCTCTCAGATTATGCCGAGTCATTTAAAATGGATGTGGTGTAGTGTTGTCATAATGGAACGCTGGACATACATATATATATGTCTAGCTTATGATTTATTTTTGTACAATGGGTCAATTCGACCTCTGTACTTGTCTTAATTGTCAAGTACACGTCCTCTAACCTAGCTTATGGTTTTTCTAATTTTCGATCTGACAGCTTTATAGTCTAGATGCAGTACGCTCTGATCGACCAATCACTAAAAAAGTTGATAAAATCACGAAAATAGTTGAGAAAGACATAATCAGCCCGAATGCTGCTAAGCAACTAGGTATTCTTCATACGTACATAATTGGTCATTACAACCCTTTAGTCAGGATTACAAGCTAGCTTCTCACACCACTTATGTTGTGTGTGTGTTACTTTTATACAGTGGTGGGACCTACAGTTTTAAAGTCGACTCCAAACGAAAGGTTTTTGAGAAATTTTTCGTGGACATTTTATTTGATCTTCAGAGTTTTTGCCAGAAATTTACTGAGAAAAAATTCACCTAAATAATGTCTCTTATTTCTAGATTTGTTGGAGTTATCTGACCTGGGATTTGAACCGAGGCCTCACGTCTAATAATCCAATACACTACCTAATAGTCTACGGCAACTTCATACTGTAATGAAAAAACATCAAATCTTCAAAAACGCTGATTTCCAAAATTTATCAATACAAAGTTTGTATACAGTTCTATTACGGTATATAAATTTTGTACACATGCAAAGTTACGAAACATTGCATCGACTATAAATCCGATGACTGATTGCTTTTTGACTACGTTAAAAATACACATTGAAGACGTTTTGAAATAGTATACATTGTAAACATTTTGTAAAGCGGCTTTATGAAACACTATACTTTGTTCAAACCCAAAGCAACTAACATTTTGGAAGTCAGCCAAAAAGCTCATGCCCTAGCAATTGGAATTGAAACCCTAGAGTCATTTGCTTCAATAATCTATGGCTTCAAAAATCTATCGGCCAACTTACTTACTTAATTGGTCATTACAATCCTTTAGTCATATCAGTGAACACCATAATTTCAAATTTTTTTCGGCTTTAAAGGTCTTAACTAGGCGATCAGAATATTTGAAACATTGAAAATCTGTCAACGTTCGTTTGGTGATGAAAAGCTTTTGTAGTATTTATCAATTTAATGGGCGTGCGAAATTCAATTGTTTTCACTTTTTTTTCAAATCACGTGGTTGTCAAATATAAGTAAACTGTGTCGTATAGTTTAGTTCTGCTAAAAATTTTTAAGGTAGTCAAATGACAGATGTTTCTTGACAGTTGCACTGTTGACTTTTGATCTTTGAAAGAAAATTAAATTTCAATTTACGTTCAACAAAAATTTTTTCAACTCAATTACAGTTAAATTGAATGCAAATTAAAAATCTTTCCAAAATTGCAATTAATTTGTTCCTTGTTTTGCTTTTAATGACAACTTTGGGTGGATAATAAATTGTAAACCAAGTGTACATACCACTGTATGCCAGCTACTGCTGCTTTGTGTACAGGTTAGCATGCTGTTGGTGTCTGATTGTAGTTTAAACAGATTCTTGAAAGCAAGTAAAAGAATCAACATTATGAATCATTTTTAACGTTGGTGATGATGAAAACCAACAATAAAATGAAAACGAAAAAGAAAAAAAACAATTTTGTAAGTACCGCAATGAAAAAGTCAAAGTGATCATTAGCATTAAGGCCTATACAATAGTAAACTTTTTATTTTGGCCCATTTGTTATGGCTGTTAATCTATAAAAAAAATATAAACAAACAAATGGACGAAAAAAGAAAACAAAAAAATAAACAGAAAAATTCAATGAAAGTAAAAAAAAATAAATGTAAACATTTCGCAAAATGGAATTGAAAAATACATAGTGAGTGTGTTATTTTCTGTTTAAACGGAAATGACATTAGACAGACAGTTTTTGGGACAGTAAAAAAGGTACAAAAAAAAAAATGGAAAAAGAGCACAAGTAAATATTGTGACAGTGCATCTCTATGGCGATAACCCAGATTCAAATTTCAAAGTTTCAACTGAAAATTAACACGGTATCATCACTTACACTCACACGCACATACTGTGGCTTACCTACCATTTTGTTACAGACAAAATGAAATTAAAAGTTTACAAAAAATAATTTTTTTTTAATGCTGACATTAAATTTTAACACACGACGTAAATGAGTTAAAAATTTTGTATTATTTTTGTGTGTTAAAAAGTAAAAAATATTTAAAAATTTTATTTTTTTAAATTGAAAACAATTTAAGCATATAATCATCATTTAACAGAGTATAATTATTACAAAAAAACAATAAAAAACCAAAAAAATCGTGATATTTTTTGAATAGAGTTTAAGGCAGAGCACTTGTCGATATATTGCAATATTGTCGTATTGCAACAAATTGTAATAATATATTAAGCTTCTTCAAATGATTTAATTTTCACATTCAAACTACTCATATACACACACCTTAAAATATTGTTTTTTTTATGAATTTTACCTTCAACTTCATTGTAAACAAAATATTTAAAAAAATTATTTTTTTTTCTTAAAATTTAAGTTTAAAAACCCCATTATTTTGTGATGCTCTAATCGGATGATCTTCAATTAATTACACACACACACATACACAGAGACAAAGAAACAAATCATGATACAATACTTTCGAACAAAACTAATGATAGAGATTTAATTCTTAATTTTAAAGCGGCTTAAAAATGCTACGCAAACAACGCTAAAACTAAAATTAAGGAAATCAAAATCAAAAAATCATAATTTTTTATTCATAAAAAACTAGTTTTCTTCATGTATTTTAATAAAAAAAAAACATTTCTTTATTTGAATTATTTATGATTAGAATCATCAAATGGAATTTAAAGAATTACCAAAAATTCTGTAGAATTCTTAAGAATTATAAATTTCGTTATACATGCCGTGCATAAAACTTATTGAAATTCGTTTCTTTTTGATGCTAATTTGTATTTTAATTTTTGTTAATTAAGAAAATAAAAAAAACCATTTATTAGAACAAAATGTCACGGTAAAATCGAGCTAAACTGGTAGCGATTAAGAAAAAAAAAACTTTCATTTTTAAGAATTTAAAAAAAAAATATGCGAAAATGGCTCCTAAATTAGTTGACTTTGTAAAGGAAATAACAAATCTTGAGAAAGTTGCTTATATTGCTCTACGTAATCTCACTTCTTTTGTCCACCTTATTTGTTGATCAATTTTTCTGTTTTAAAAGTAAAATTAAATAAAACACCCACAAAACTGTGGTTTTGATGAAACTTTTATTTCATTCGAATGCTTTGATATTGCCAATAAACACGAAATACAATGTCATTTCAACGATTCTCTGATTTAGCGTTCAGATTATCTGGATTAGGTGCAGTAATCGATACTTCGTGTGTTCTCTTTTCCCTCAATGAAAGCAGTCAAAGCAGTTCATTTCGTCTCACATTCACACATTAGTTGCTCACACCACTTATGTTGTGTGTGTTAATTTTACACATGAATGGCGGGACCTACAGTTTAAAGTCGACTTCGAGCGACAGGTTTTTGAGAAACTTTCCTCACGTCACGTAATAAGCCAACACACTATCTAAAAGACTACTGCGACTTAGGAGAGTATCTGAGTAAACACAAAAAGAAAGGCTAATGGCGTCAAACCGCATGATTTTGATGGCCAATTGATGTCGCTAAAGCGTTTAGTTATTCTTTCTGGAAACTTTTCGCGCAATGCTGAAACCACATCATACCTTTCAGTTTATAAATTTCAATTTCAGACCAAAAAAAATGTGTAATAATACGGCCTTAGCGCTAGCTAGGTGACCTTAATGGCATCTCTACTTTTATATGCAATATGTTTCCAATATTTACATCTGGGTGCTCCCAGTCCTATATGCAACAATTCTTTATTGTTGGCATAACGATCGAGTGGGATATGAGTTTAATTGCTGAGGAAAATTTAAAAAAAAAAATCAGGATTGAAAACCTGTTATTCTAACACCCAATCAGCACATCTATGGCGTTGGTTCATTTGACTTCTATTGTGGCGTTAGCTGGACTTTCTTCAGATGCCATAATGAGCTGTTAACATATGCCAAATTGCTTATGATGCAATGGAATTGATGAGTTTGAATTAACCGCCATACATTGCCAGGGATGCACAGCCCATAATCACCCTGTAGTGTTCGAAAAGTGACCTGGTATGAATCACCATTTTTTCTTTAGGAAGTTTTAGCTAATTTTACGCGTATCTCGTTTGTTAAACGATACATATTTATTTATTGCCTTTTGTTAATGATTATTCCTATAGGCTTTATATATGTATGTATATGGGCTTTCATCACATGATCGAAAATTAGAATAAAAAACACAGAATTTGCGATCGCCTGAAATTGTTTCAATTTCCTTAGCCTAATAGTTAAAAGGTTGGTTAATTAGACTAGAGTCCGTGGTCCCCAGCTCATATAACACGCACAGAAGAAACTAGGAAAGTAAATAAAATTGCCACGAAAAGCATATCGAATCTGTTATTGCCAGACGAAATGGAACTGCTAGTCAAGCCACTTATTGATAAAATTAACATACACAATGTGGGTGGTGTGAGACGCTAGGTTGTAATCCTGACTGAAAGGGGTTTAATACCCATAGAAACCGTTTGTGGAACGGAGGATGGTAACTGCCAAGTATTAGGATGTGATACTAATCATATCTGGTTCTGAGGTATTGGTTACCAAGTTCTTATTAAATTCGCTGGCAATAGATGTGCTTTTGAAGCTTGTATGTTTTCACATTCTTCCTTTTGAAGCTTGTACGGGTAGAATGGAACCTTACAAGCTTTAAAAGGACATCTATTTTTATTAGGCTTCCAAATCCGCTGTCTCAATTACTTTCTAATACGAATATTCATGCATCTGCTTGATGCTTAGATTTGCTCCTGTCATTACCTCATCTAGATATCAACTTGTTCTTGTTCGCCAGACCTATCAGACAAATCAGTGTTAAGTGGAAATTACAGATTATTTGTCAAGAGACAGAGACAAGAGAATTTGGGATTAAAAGTTAAAAATTAGATTCAGTTTAGCTGCAAAAAGGTAAAGAAAATGCTGATGGTCAAGCCTGCATGACAACTTCATATAACCTAAACCAGTCATAGTAATTAATAATTTCCTGAAAATATAGAAAATACTTGTATTTCAAAAAACCCGTAATTATTTAAGAAATCCTTGATAAATTCTTTAAAAATAAAATCGTTTTTATTCATGTTTATTTAATTGCAAACATTTTTTGTTAATGGCCAGCTTAAAAGCTGTGCTAATTTGTTAAGCAAACATTTTTAAGTGTCATCTTGTCCGTCTGACTGCTTTTTTTTTTTGCTTCGTTTAAACAAAATTTACTTAAAAAAAAACGTCGTATTTCTACAATATAAATAGCAAAGTAATATGACGTTTTCTGGTTTATGATTTCAGGTTTTGTTTTTTTTTACTTTTTTTTCCTTAAATTTTATCGATTTATACCAAAAGACAGACTCAGACTCCCAAACTGATTACATCAAATACAATAATTTTCGGAAATCCCCTTTAAAACGTTTTGTTTTTTTTCTCTTTTCTTTATGATTTTTTAATATTTCAACGTAATTTTTAAAGTTTTGCTGTTTTTTTATTTCACAGGTTTTCTTACGAAAAAAATAAAACAAACCTTGAAACCCAACGGCAATATTAAGAAATGATTTCAAATAAGATTTCTTATGAATTGAGTGAAGCACAAAGATCAATCGTTTCATGTCGATTGTATTGTTTTTGTTGTTGTTGCTGTTGTTTATTTATGTACGGATTATTTAATCTACTGGTTTGGTACTTTGATTTCTTATAAATCCAATTGAAATTCTTTTATTTTTCTTATGAACTTAAGAACGTTACTACGCGCTTAATACTCGTATTTAAACAAGTTTATTTTATTTAAATTTTATTAAAAAAAATACATTTTTTTACTCGTGTTTAAAAGAATATTGTTAATTGGATGTTTAACAATTTATTTGTTAAATATTTTCTTTTCTTTTTTGTTTACTCTGTTGTTGCTTTCTGGTTGATGTGTTTTTTCTTTCTTGTATTGATTTTTTAAATATTTGAACAACACCTTTAAATGAAGAACTGTTAAGAAAGAGAGAGATAGGTTTACTAATAGGGGTAGTAGTAAGAAACTATCACTTTCCAATCGTTAGTTTTAATGATAATAAGTATCTTGCATTGATTATTATCGTTATGTTAAGACACTAGATTACTGCGATCATACAATCGACTGTACTATACTAAAATTTCTATGGGATATCCCCATAACTTCCCCTAATCTTGCTGCCCTGGTAAATTGCCAATAAGGCAGAGTCCCGGCTTACAGCCCAACCTAAATTACGGCGTAAAGCGCAAAATAAATGTCAAAATTTCTCATGTCCATATAAAATGTATGAGACCAACCATAATTGAGCGGCGTTAACGCTTTGCAATTGGAAAATCCAATTTTGACAGCGTAAAGAAGTGAAGTTTGTTGTAAAACAAGTGATTTTTTTATTTGTTTACTTTTATATTTCATTTGTCATTGTTAAGTAATGACATTTCTACAGTGCATGGTCATAAGACCCGGTTACTGTCCTCAGACTACTATTGTTTAGTTTGTTGCGTGACTCAAATCTCTTCTTATTAGAGTTATCCAACAAAACCTTGTATTGTCTCAAATCTTTTTAGCTTGGAAAGTATACCTAAATATGCCAAGTATATCTATAAAAACTTTTCCTTCCACATTCACAGAAAGTTTCTGGTTTTTTGTCCGGAGCAAAGCTATCCTTCTCGCAAGCTTGTCTGCCTGCCTATTCCATGCAGTAAATTCCTACATGACTTGTATCCAGCAGAGGGTGATTCTATATCCCCTGTCTAGCTGATTTGGATTTGCCATACTGTCCTATATAGTTCTCTCAGTTTACCTCATATTAGCTGAGCATTCTGATGACGGCATAAAGGTAGATAGTCCTGTTCTCTATACCCCCTGTTCAAGTTAAATTCAGCACATCTTTGGCTGTCATAGACTTCCGGTTGAAAGATAGTCGTATGATTTCCCATAGGCTCCGAATATTTCGATCTGGAATTGATCACCCTCGATTGGTACTCGAACCACTTTTTATACCTTTGAATGATATCTCTCTTAAACGAGTACGTGGCCGACAAATTGTTTCATTCAGTCTTATTAGGCGATGTCGTTAGGAAATTTTTACCAAAATCATAGAGCTAAGCAGGGGACACTAGAAATGGAAACTGTCCGCCATTTGCTCGGTCACGATGCCCACATGATGAATCTCATGTTAGACTTGTCCTCACAGCTCTAGTTTTGGTTTTAATAGCACCTTCAGTACCACTGAAGCATAGTTTTCATTGCTACATTTAAACTAGGCACCGCACCGCACTAGGACTTCTTTAGAAATTTTTTCTGATATTTCATATCCGCTGCTACTTCATCTGGAATCAGAAAACTGATCTGAAGGTTAGCGACATCTATTGTTGCGATCTACGAAATTGTCATGAGTTCTTAGTTGTACTTGAACAGTATATCACAGAAAACCAAACTGATTAATGGAAGCGAGTCTGGCTACACAGAAAAGTGAGACTTCCTATGTGACAAAAAACCAAATGGAAATAGTTGTCTACGAAGAGCCCTATACTGGCGATTGATGACCATAAATAACTGCTTGTCGTCTATAACGAAACTGCGGCCAGTGTACCCCAAAATTAGAAATAGGAAATGGGAATTAATATGTTCCACTTTCAAGAATTCTACTGATATATCGCAAGACTTTCGCTAATCAATGCGAAATACCAACCACATTAAACTTATAGGTAATCCGTAACGTGACTAATAGCTGTTGAAGTATAATCCATAAAATATTTGCATCTCATGCGTCTAAAAACCGGGCAATACATACTACTTACCACAGGTTTGAAAAAAAATTTTTTTTTTGCACTCAGGAGAAAAAAAACCCCCCCATAAATTTATTTATATTTTTAAAGGGAAGTCTTCGCAATTGCCATTGAACTTTAAAACATAAAAATACTTTTGATTCATTGTTTAATTAGCACCTTTTATACTACATTTGTTAAGTTTTTTTTTCTTTTGAAATTATTTTTATTGTTTTATGGCCACCTTTAAATCATAACAAATATTCATTAACAACTGTTACCAGCAACTGTTCAAAACAATAATTTTTAAATAAAATTTTCCATTAGTCAACCGTTGTTAACAGAAGGTATTAAGGAAAGGGAAATAAATCGAAATTTTGTAGAATTTCATCAAAAAATTACAGGCTAAATTGCAATGGCAACAGACCTTAAAAGTGAGTTTTTTTTTTCATCCAACTAAGAGAACAGGATTTAAAATAAAAGTGGCTTAAAGACCACAAAGACGTCATATTGGGTGGATGTCGGGTTATCCATTTAATGATTTCAAAACTACAGATGTGACATGGTGATCAGCTGTTACATTTCTTTCAAGTGTCATTCATTTAGTGTAAGGCTTCGTATTTTACGAATATGGATTGTTTAACAACCGAAGAACATATAAAAATAGTGATTCATACTGGCCATTGGGTAACTACATAACTATGGTTGTCATAATCAACCTGTAGTCAATGATAATGTTTGGAACAAGATTTTATTTGGCAAAACAGCATCAACAAGCGAAATTGTTGCATATAAGACTCCGTCAACCTAATAGTGACCGTGGAAAACTCTAGAAAAAGTGATTGATTTGTGCATATTATGCTCTGGACGTGTATTTGAAAAGTATTCCCTCGAAAATTTAGAGGAAGATTCCCTCTTTCTAGTGGCGACTGCGGAAAAATCTAGTAAAAGTGATTGATTGGTCCACATTATGCTTTGGACGTGTATTTGGAAAGTATTGCCTCGACAATTAACAGAAAAAAATTAGAGAAAGACTCCCTCATCCTAGTAGTGACTGTGGAAAAATCTAGTAAAAGTGAGTGATTGGTCCATATTATGCTCTGGACGTGTATTTGGATAGTATTGCCTCGAAAATGATCGTGGAAAAACCATTAGGATCAATTCAGAACACTTTGGCCATACGATAACCGATTCTTTTGACCTGTAATTGAAGATTGTGAACAGCACTGTATATGATTTAAACACGGTACGACGAGCCACACAATACCGTCAATTTAAGATTTATTGCGTGGACAGTTTGGGAACGTAAATTATTTACTGGATTCATATGATTTGATGCTGTTAGATTTTCTTTTCTGTGGCTACGTTAAGAGCCGTGTCTACTCAGATAATTCGTTGAAGCATTTAAAAAGCAACATTTTTGTGTAATCGTCGAGATACATACATACATACATATGTACATACATATTTGATCATTACAACCCTTCAATCAGGTTACTACGTTAGGATTATACGTGAGTTTCGGGATCCACAGTTTACGACCTAGCTTCTCACACCACTTATGTTGCGTGTGTTAATTTTATACATGAGTGGTGAGATCTACAGTTTAAAGTCGACTCCGAACGACAGATTTTTGAGAAACTTCATGGCAATTTTTATTTACTCTCAGACTGTTTGCCAGAAATCTGCTGAGAGGAAATGCCCCGAAGAAATATTTCTTCTATACTTCGTTTTACTAGAGATGTCTGACCTTGGGTTTGAACCGTGGTCTCCCATCCAATAAGCCAACGCATTACCTACAACACTATGTCGTCAATCGTCGAGATTTCGTCCCAAAAAAAAAAAATGGAAAAAAGTGTTCAAAAACAACTCCAAAACCATCAACTTCTGCTGCCAACCAATTCAGAAGCGGACATTTAAATGACATTGTATTCCATCCATAATGCAAAGGTTCATGCATTACCGTATGAAATAAAAATTTCACTCAAATTATAACTTCATGTGTAATTTTATTTAATTTCACCTTTAAAACCGACCGAAAAATGGATAACCCTTTACAACTTGTTTTTTTTAATCTTAAAAAAAAATATCTTTTTAAATCAACAAATTGAAAAAATATTTATAAATAGAAGGCATTATATGGTAAATAAATAATTAAAAATTAATTAATAACAAATAAATAAATAAATAACACAAAACATATACAATATTTAAGAAGTTTAAATAAAAAAATTTTAAAAAAGGGGGCTGAACGAATTTTAATTTTTAAAACTCATGCTATCTGCGCCGTTGTAACAGCAGAATAAATTAAGAAAACAAATTCAATATTAATTCGGACTTTTTGACTGTAAATACGTATTAATTCTTCCCATTTTTACATCTTTACTAAGTTTTTCTTTTTCAAAGGATGTAATATTTCAAATTTCCATCCTGTTTTTTTATTTTCAAGCACTTTTTTTTCAAAGACGTAGTCCATAAACATTGTACTTTCACGTATAGAAAAGTACCATAAAAATTAAGTTTACAAGTACAAGAAATGATTCAAACCCCAGCTCAAGGCATTTCAAACGAAACAATTTCTTCTCAGCAGTCTTCTGGCGATAACGCCGAGAGATGAACATGTCATGAAAAGTTTCTCAACAAACTGTCGTTCGGAGTCAATTCATAAAAAAATGAGCACATTCAACATGAGTGGTGTGAAAAGCTAGGCTGTAATCCTAACTTGATTGTATATGTGGACAGTCAAGCAGCAAACGCAGCTCTGGGATTCCATCCCGTTAAATTAAATGGCGTCAGGAGTTGCATGGACTCTACTACATCTACTAGGTTCCGGCCCTCTGTGGCATAGAGAAAAACGAAAAGGCTAACGAACTGGCACAGAACGGTTCCGAGATGTCTGAAGGGTAGACGATAAAGAGGATATATGCGCCCCTATAATAATACTTTTCCAAATTGGACAAAAACAGCATGGAATTCAACAAACCGTGGGCCGAATTTCAAAACTGCTGTCGCCAGAAGTGGACAGTAGGAAAACCAAGGAACTATTTGAGTTCGACAAGAAGACGGTTCGCATTCTAATAGGAAATCTAACGGGACACAGAGCTATTGGCAATAATAATGATAATAATAATGATAAGCTCAGTCTGCCATGATGTGGAGGAAACGGTATCGGTGCAACATCTTTTATGCGAGTGCGTTGCACTTCAGAACAGACGTCATCAGTTTTTAAGTGATAGAATGTTTGAAGATAATGAGTATCGTGGCAAACGTGCCACTAAGGGAACTGAGCGGGCTCATTTGAAGCTCAGGGTAGTTCAAGCCCACCACTGAAGGATCATTCTAACGTGCACGCAAACAGTACTAAGTCATGCAAAACTGACAAAGAATTTTTTTAAGAGAAAATTTTAACTTCTGGTGATCAAAGCTAGAGTGAATGTGTTTGTTATGCTTTAACAAACTTTTTAAATCGAAGATTAATCGCTTTAGGTCATTAAAATGTACGAACAAGATTTTAGCTTGCCAAACAACAGTTGTGCTAATTGATAGAATCGGGTATGGCACCATATGACATGAAAATATGTAAGCCGCCTCGCAAAACATGGTGGCTGCTGGTTAAAGATTTGGGAATGCTTTTGCTCATCTGACATTGGATTACCGCTCTGATTATTTGAATACATTAAATACTAAGCAATATGCCTTCCTTTATCATGAACGAAATGCCATTCAAGTGACAATTAATGCAGGATAATGGTCTGAAACAAAAACCGTGGTTTAAGGAAAATCATATATCCATAATGCAGGCATATTCTCAATCGCCGAATCTACAGCATATCGGTTACGTTTGTTAAGGCCTCAAGGAGAAACCATGACTCTTCCCCGGATTTTGCTTTCAAACTTGTATATTCCATAAAACGCGACATGTGATGGCAATAGGATATAAAAATGATAGAAGATACGATCAAGTATTAAAATAATTGGGCAATTCACGCAAGCCGTTGTATCGTTGTATTCATTGTATTGTTGGAAGAACATACAACAGTGTATGATTGTTGTTGATATTTGTCATATAAAAATCCGATACACTTATACACATTTTTTCCATATGTTTTCAAAAGTTGTATTGGTTTCATGCTATCAAATTGTGTGAATGAAAAAAATGTGTATATGTTTTCATATGTTTTTAAAAAGTTGTGTTGGTTTCGGACTATCAAATTGTTTGAATGCCACGAGATACACAATACAGCATAGCATTGAGCGTTCACAAACAAACAAATTTATTCAATACAACATACACGATACAAAGTCGTGTGAATTGCCCAAATAAAAAGAGAAGACATTTTGTTTGTTTGTAAAATCACAAGGTGTCCCTATTATTTATACCCTGCATTATTTTTAAAGGTATTATTTTCTATTTAAGGATTGTATTAAAGTTCTTTATTTTTTTATTAAATTTTAAGCAAACTTAATTTCATTTAAGGATAATGGTCAATGGAAAAATATTAAAATTTTGTGGTGTTGCTATTATTTCCTCCACCACTGTACAATTTATTTGCATGTTGTAATGATGCTTTGTTCTAGGGTTTCGAATCCATTTGTGTAGAATATTAAAAAATAAAATTATGGATTTCTGCTTTATTTTACATATTTTAATTCTGATTTTGTCATTTTATGGTTATTAGAACAAAAAATATTAAATTAAATGCAACTAAAAACCACAAGATTGTTTAAACAATCGACAATCACAATATTTTGCATTTGAAATAAAATTCAATGGAAATCGAATACACAAAAGTCTTACCGTTAAGACGACAGACAGCTTTAAAGAAAAACCGCAAAATTTAATATTTTTTCTTTAATGAACGTAGCACTTGTGCTAAAAAAAAAAACAATACAAACATAAACACTTCAAAATGCGATCAAGCAGATCGTTATTATTTTTTCAAATTAATTTTGTTTTTTGTCGAATATTTTTTTATATTTTTTTTTGTAAACACTTTTGAAATCTAAATTTAATTTTTTTTATTTTCTTGCTGTATTTAAAATTTTTTTACATTCAATGAACAAAAATAAGAGGAAAAAACGAAAAATGCACAGCCAAATAGACAAAAGATATTGCCACTACCGCTTATATTTTTGTTAATATTATTATTTTTTCATTATTGTTGTTGTTATAATATGTAATAAAACGCAAAACAACGCAATCATCGATCGATGTTTTAACCAAATTTTTGTTTTCTTTTTTATTATTTTTTATTTATTTTTTTTTATTAAAATTACGGTTTAAGACAGTCAATCAAGTGAGTCTCAAATGTTAATGATTTTAATTTCTACACAACATCAAGCACGCTCTCTTTTTCAATATGTGTGTGTGTATGTGTATGGCTCTCTTATTGTATGTGTTACTCTACATAAAAAACAAAACAATTCGAATTCGAATACAAAAAAAGAAAGAAATTAAAAATCAATGATATTGAGCCGAGTTTTTAATTCATATGGCATACGAAACAAAAGATAAAAGAGATAAAAAAGAAAGAAAGAGACAATTTTAATCAATAATTCTCTCTATTTATGTGGTATTTAATATGTATGATTTAATATTTCTATATATACACTCACTTGTATGATTAATTTATGTGTATTAGGAGTGCCTCTCTCTCATGTAACAAATAGCCAGAGAGTATGTCAAAGTATGTTTAATTATAGTTTGAACATGGCTTACACTGAGATATGTTTTCTAGTGTAAACAATTAATTTCTCTCTCTCTCTCTCTGTCTTCTGACTCTCTTTAAAAGGGGGGCTAATATTTATACAGATTTTATTGAAAGTGAATATACGTATGTATATGGAGAGAGAGTGAAGAGTACCTAAACTATTGTTACATTGGAATACAGTGGAACAAGGAAATAAAAAAAATATCAGTTCGTATGTACGTATTATTATTATATTTGTATTATACAATACGAAAGGAAGGAAAAATAAAATAAAATATTAATTTAAATTAAATTGAAAAAAGTGTAAAATTGTAACGCCTAACATTGTTTAGTTTTGTAACAAACAACACTTGTGCTGAATTTTTTCTAAGAAATTCTATCCAAATTATATGAAGAATGATTGTTACTTCATTAATAACAAATAGTTTATAAAGTGTGAGAAGCTAGGCCGTAACCCTGACTGAAGGGTTGTAATGGCCAATTATGTACATTGAGCGCCAAAGGTGAGTAAACACCACTGAAATAATTAATTTTCTTAGGGTAGCGAGAAAAGTAAATGAGAATAGCCGAATAAATTTCCAAAAATAAAAATGTTTATTTATTACTTATAAAATGTTAAAACAAAAACAACAATTCATAATAAAAGAACTTTTTTTATACTTAAGAACAAAACTGTTTTATACTTAAGAACAAAAGTGTTGACTCACTTATGGCGCTCAGTGTATGTAGTTTGTAAATAAAAAAAAAAATTGAAAATAATTTATCAGCATATTTTAATTCGTAAAATATCTTAATATGCCCTCCTTCCTAATTTGTTTTCAATAAAAAAATATTTAATTTCTGTTTTAGGGTTAAAAACATCTTTAATTCCAATCACAAATGCTGGAGCTCGCGCTCAGTCCTTGTAACTATTATGGTGGCGTTATGTAGTGGTTAAAATACAATGCAATTGATCTCCTTGGCCGCCCAGAGTGCATAATCCCAATAACATATACCCTAGGAAGGGCAGACAGAGCCACCACATGAAAAGCAGTAGAACTCAATGAGCATTATTCATCATACAATACATTTTCACAAGGGCCACAACAGATAGTTGTCCACTAAGTTCGAAAAACTTTCTTTATTAACTCAAAAATTAATTCAAGCTGCACTTAGAGATAACAGTCCTCGCAAATTGAATGCACAGAAAGGATTGGAGTTTGTCTAGTCGACAACATGCTATGGCCGTAAATTGTGTAAGGAAAATTTGGATGTCATTATTATCATGTACTAGAACACAGCGACCGTACGATCTATTCAACTGCACTGAAATCTATATGGAGTATCCTTACAATGTCTCTTGCAATCCTGTCGTTCGGTGCCAGTAAGGCACAAGTGTTTGCTTCTAAAATGTATTAATACCTCAAAGGTTCCAAGTGCGTATTGTGATTGCAGTCTCCTCATGCATAATAGACTTGAGAAGTGTGTTTTTAAAACTGCACTATCCTGTTAAAAGGCTCCTGGATCATCTGATGCATTACTACACCTCTATTCATATTGCACTTCTCTCTGGAATCCAACAGAGAGTAAACCTACAATTACTGCCTAGCTGAGTCAGCGTGGTCATACAGTTCCCTCCTATTTTCGATTTAACTTCGTAACAACTACCATAATATCGCTCCAGAAAGTGAAGTAGATACCTGCGAATTATCGAATTCACCGCAGTTTCAGCAATAGCAGCCAACTTACGGTTCATTATGGCTCACTGTGCATTTGAATTGGTACCTCCATGCATATAAAATCCAAACTCTGTACCACTTGAAGTCGATATGCTAATTAAGGGATACAGGAAAAGGTTTTCATTCCTGATTTTTTGAATAAAATTCTCTTCACCGATGAACTCATGGAGTTCAGAAAATCGGATAAGTCATTGCGTCCTAATGCTATTATGCTGTGGAAAGGATGAACATACATAAGTGGTCATTACAAACCTTCAGGATCCGTCAGGATTACAACCTAGCTGCTCACACCACTTATATTGCGTGTGTTAATTTTATGCATGAGCGGCGGAACCTACAATTTAAAGTTGACTCCGAATGACAGATGGCGTTATGATAATCGCCTATTTTTGACCTTCAATCAAAGATTATGTACAGAATGGTATGTGGTTGCAGCACGACGGTGTCACAAGTCACACAACACGCTCTATTTAAGGTTTATTGAATGTGAAGTTTCCAGAAAGTTTAATTACACGTTTTGGCAATGACAATTGGCTCGCAATATTACGAGATTTGACATTTTTTGCATCTATACGAATAAGTTTGAACACTTGAAAGCCAACAAACAAGTTAACTTCAAGATTCCAACCGAGAGATGTGAGAAAGTGTTTGAATAATATCTCTAAAGAATCGTCACTAATGAAATTAAAAGTTTCATCGAAATCATGGTGTTACGTGTGTTTTATTTAATTTTACTTTTAAAACCGAAAACGGGATAACTCTTATCGCACATCAACGAAACCCACTGTTAACAATTTATTATTATGAACATCATCGATGGGAGCGAAAAATATTGAATAACATTTGAGTTTTAGGTGAGTGTTTAAAAATGTTTTTTTCTTATTATTATTTTGTTTTATAACTTTTAGGTTTTAAGTTTGTTTTTTCTAAACTAAGTTTTTAATTTAATTTTCTTCGCCATTTAAATTGAATTTTGTTGCTAATACTTGCTACTCTTGTAATTACTATAAGGCCCCAAATTAATGACAGTCAAGAGGGATTTAAGTAAAGTATTTCAGAAAAAATTATTAAAAAACCAACAACAAAATAACACATAGTAGACAAAATTTTTATAAGATTAATAAACAAAAAAAAAAGAAATTTTTTAAGCTTAAAAAACTTAAACTCAACAAAATACGGGCTCAATGGAAAGTCAATGCCAACAATTTCGGTGATTTTGCTTTCTTCACAGAGGTGTGTGTTCTGTTGAAATGTATGAAATTCTCTACAATTACAAGCAAGTGAACCAGAAACACAATTAAACTGAAAAACTTGCATAATTTTGTTGACTTCTTTTTTTGTATTTTTTTGTTGATTTTGCAATTTTTAGCAACAGAATATTGTGTGCAAAAAAATTCCCTTTGTATACCCTCTCTTTTTAAGTTTCTTTCTCTTTTTATCTCTCTTTTGTCATCTGTTGTCTTACGGTTTGAAACTCTTTTTTTTGTTTTGTTTTACAAGGGCATTTACTTGTATAGAATGATGGTGGACGACAGCTTGGAGTATTTATTCGAATATTTTTTCCATTAATTTCTCTGTTTTTTGTTGTTTAATAATTTGTATTATTTTCAATATTTTTTTTTTATTTCACTTGTTTCCGTTGAATTTATTAACACTTTACTGTTCACATTGTAGTTGTAAAAGGGGTTTCAAGTTTATCCGCTTGAATATTTTTTTTTTTATTTTTTTTCTTCTTTGAATTTTTTTTTATTTTCACTTGCTCCGCTATTGTTTTGAGACAACAACTCATTCGTTTGAAACCCGTGCCGAAACTGTTGCTCAAATCGTGTGAACATTAACGTTATTAACCTGTTGGCAACAGCCGTAATACAGCTTTTTCTACACGTTGTTTTATTTCTAAAATTTGAGTTCCTAATAAAGAGCCTAAAGATCATGATTGTTTGGCTTAAATGCAGTTGCTTTATTTACACAAACACACACTTACTCTCTTTTAATATCAGCAATCACTAAAATTAAAGAGAATTTATAGAGAGACAGAGAGATAGAGAGCCATTAAGTTAGTTGGAGCTGTGTTTTTGCAGTTGGTGTATTTGTGTGTATGGGTGCCTATAAAGAAACATCTGTTTAATCAGCTGCCAAAGCACAAGAAGAAACTGTTCCATGCTAAAATTTTAAAGCATATCTTAAGACATAATGAATTATAAAAAATGGATAAACGATACGCAGTGCTGTGTGTATTCTAATATTAAAGAGAGTTGTTATATTTCTTTTACACCTGCAAAGTTTCCATTACAAAATCATTGACCAACTGATAAAAAGCAAAAGCAAAGTTACTCATACTTAGGACTTGTAACCTATCACATAAAATTTTATCAAAGCAAACTTTACATATACAACTTAACGATAGATGTCTAGGCACAGTTTGCGTGAGCAAAAGGTTCCTTAGAGTTAGGCTGTCTTCCAAAATGTATCAATACAAAGTTTGTATGCAGTTCTACTAGTGTATATAAAGGTTGCCTTCCAAAATGTATCAATACAAATTTTGTATGCAGTTCTATTACTGTATATAAACTATGTAGATATGCAAAGTAACCAAACAATGCATCAACTATAAATCCGATGCCTAATTGCTTTTTGACTGCGTTAAAAATACACATTGACGACGTTTAGAATTAGAATACATTGTATATATATTTTGTACAGCGGCATTATGAACACGATACTTTGTTTAAACACAAAGCAACTAACATTTTGGACAGCAGCCTTATTGCTGAACCCTTGGAAATTTTTGTTTTTATTACAAGATTCTTGCTGAACCAATTTTAACTAATCTAAGCTGAATTGATATTCTCTGTCAATAGTTAAGATTAGTTGGCCAAGACTTTGAAAAGCTAACTTTTTTATTTCATTTTATATTTAATTTGTTCTGTTTCGGTTGTTTCTAGAATGATAGGGTTGCCAATTCTCGCTGTATGAAAACAACACGCTCTGTGTAAATGTATTGGGTAAAGTGTTCAGAGAGTTTTTTTCCTTGCGCCTTATCCATTAACAAAGAAGACTTTTCTTGATGTTCTTATGTTGTTCATATTAATTAATCTGATACATTGAGAGTCAGGAGGCTTCTTGGATGGGTGTTTTACAAGTATAAAGAAAATGCCTTCTGTCGAGCCCTTCCTTGAAAGATTTCAATCCCTGCTAAAGACTAATGCCATTTCCGATTCTGTTGATAAATATGCATTGGCTCCGAATTGGGAATGAGCTTAAATGGTGGATTTTCTTTCTCTTTATTCTCATTATCGTTGATGTCCATATACTCGTTTAAGGATGGTTTACTTTGAGCGGCACTGTCGTCAAACTCTATGGGACGTGTGTAGTTTTTATGACCGCTGTTTTATGTTCAAATCCTAACCCTATCACACCACAGGTCTTCATCAGGTTGTCCAAGGATTCCTTGTTGACTGTAATATTTGCACAACAAGATCCATAGGGCAGTACTTGTTTGGTAATTTTTCAATTGTAAGTTGGAAAGTTTGGGGTGCTTTGGAACATTTCTTATCCTTTGGATTAAAGTGAGTATGACTGGTCGTCTAGGAATGGTTCCTCTTTAAGGTTAGATTTTATGGAACGTGTGTCGTTTTTGTGGATCTTAGGGGCGAAGTGGCAACATTCTAACCTCCAAAATAAACTATTTTCCAACTAATAGACTACAGGCCATTTAATGAATTTCAAATAATTCCAACTAAGCAGAAACTATTGCAGCTAAAGTAAGCGGATATCCGCCTCTCCTACATTGCAACACTTTGTATCAAATTTAATGAGGAATAAAAGCTCCTCGCATGGGTTTTGATCAGGGAATAATTATTCACACTTCTCGGAATAGTGTACAGGATATTTTTCTAAATTAAAAGCAAGCTATTCAATCTCTTGGTTTAAAATAATCCTAAGTGCCCCGATGGCCTGGTTGGTTGTGTGCAAAACTCAAGCGCCGATGCCGTGGGATGGATTCCACCAGAGAATTTGGATTAAGCTGTGTTTTCAAAATAAATTTTCCGCACACTACCCCTCTTTCTGTAACTATTTTTCTCTCCTATAACTATCTTTCTGATATACCAACTCAAAGCACTGCATGAATTGGCGTCATCTCTTTCAAATAAAATCGGTTTCAGCGACGTTGTCTTTGTGACACTATAAAAGAAACACCCTTTATCTGGAATATTAATCACACAGATAATCTTTTAAGCTTTCATTTCAAGCTTTTTACTTTTCTTCCGGAATTGTTGATGAGATGGAAATGATTAAACTTTTTCGGGTTATCTTTTGCATCAAACGTGATAAAATAGAAAAAAGACAGACTTAAAGATTCGCATTGAAATGCATAAAAAGTTACACAAGATAAAAATTTGTTTCTTTAACCTACCGAAACAACACGTTGTAGACACGGGCAAAAATAAAAACCGCAATGGGCCATAAAATCATTGAAATGCTGATCAGCTTAACAAGTCAAATCGCTTTAATCATTTGCTTTACAAGTCTCATGGGCATCACACAAGGCCTATCAATTGAAAAGATCCAACAAGAGAACATTGAAATATTAAAGGAGACATTTTCTCTGGGATGGAAAGCATTTTGTAAGTTTTCGGAATAACAAACTTAATATAGGAGACTAACAGAATAAAATTTGCTTAAAATTCTAGGTGAAGCCCCCGTTGATGAGGGGGTCATGTCTCTTTACGATGGCATTAATCCCAGTGATACCACCCTGCACGTCATGACCTTAAACAATCAAAGAGTGGAACTACCCATACGTTCTTTATCAGAATTAAGAGATTTCGATATCAATCCCCAGCGTAAAACCCTCCTCTATGTGAATGGTTTCTATAGCGCCAGTAGCTACTTTAGCATACAGTCCCATCTGCACATGTTGCAATATAGAAGACGTGATCTGAATGTGATAATTGTGAACTTTGCCAAGGACATACTGCAACTATACTATGCCCTTAGGCATCATCTTCGATTGCAGGGCTATTTTGTAAATAAAATCCTCTCGGTTTTAATAGAAAATGGTATCAATCCGGAGGATATAACCGTGGCTGGCCATTCCGTAGGAGCTAATGTCGCAGCCTTAGGCGTTTCCATGTATACTTCCGAGCATTTCGACTACTACAAGCAAATTTCTCTTATAGGCCAGCTTATAGCCATAGATCCCTGTTCCTATATTTGCAATACTCCTGATTTATATGTGCGTCGTAATATCTCCACGCGTGTGGTAGTTATACACGGTGAGGGCAATATTTTTGGAGTGCGTCAACCTCTGGGTACAATTGATGTTTACCCCAATGGCATAGGCTATTTTCCCAAACGCCGTCTTCAGCCTGGTTGCAATACTTCGGTTTGTAGCCACATGTATCCCTTCTTACTGTTTATGGAGTCTCTAGTGGAACAGGTCCGTATTACAGCAGTGAAATGTGAAAATTGGTTACAATTTCGGGAACAGAAATGCAACTACACGAATACCATCGATTTGGGTATAACGTATCCGGAAACTGCCAAAGGTTTGTACTTTTGTAGTACCCTGCCTGCTCCGCCCTTCACTTTAGGGGAACAGGGTTTGAAGTATATCAAGCGTAATAAAATAAAATGAAATCAAATGAAAATCCCTTTTTGATTTTTATTTCTAAGCAATGATACGACGTATATAATATTGTTCTGTGGTTTAGAAAGCTCAATTCAAGAGGACGTCTCCACTTTTCTAAATAAAAAATTGACTTTTAAAGATAAGCGGCCGCAAAGAAAGGGGAAAGTATGGGAGTCTGATATGGCTACTTACAAACCATATCCAGAATACTCTGGCTTTCTCTTGTGAGGAAAAGAACCAGAACTCTCTCTCTTAGCCCTTGTCTGCTTTTCATTTAGAATGCTTACGTCGGAAACTATTGATCAATCCATGATTTGAACATTTGCGGTGTGAATGTTCGACTCAACGGGACTAAGACAGATTTTGTCAGGAGTACTAGTTGGTTCTTAAGGGGATCACCAGGATAGTCCTCTCAGTAATATTGCTTACTTGTGAGCAACTCGTAGGATAATAATAATTATGTTTGATTATATACCCAAGCATTTCAGATTTGAATTGTTTTAAAAGGAGACTTGTTTCTCTAACAAATATTCTATTCATAAACCCTAGACAGAATAACATAACATAATGGAAGGAATAGAAGTCAAATATCGGCTTGCCTCATCACTACGCTCTATACAACAATGGCTGCCTTCCAAAATGTTAGTTCCTTTGTGTTTGCCGCTGTACAAAATATATACAATGTATTATATTTCAAAACGTCGTCAATGTGTATTTTTAACGCAGTCAAAAAGCAATCAGGCATCGGATTTATAGTTGATGCATTGTTTGGTTACTTTGCATATCTACATAGTTTATATACAGTAATAGAACTGCATACAAACTTTGTATTGATACATTTTGGAAGGCAGCCAATCTCATATAGAGTGCATTGTTCTAGCCAACGTAAGATGGACACAGCGTTTTTCGAGATTCAGCCGATGTGATTGGTCTATTGTAGCAAGTCCAAGAATGCTACCAGATATTAACTCCACTAAATCAGACTTGAAAACTCAAACGAGTAAAATAGCGCGTTCATATAGCTTTATAGCTTCTATAAAAGTTAAAACGATATTGAAAGGGCGATTGCTGTCACCCTCTGCTTTGGTCCGCCATTGACTGCGACAGAGAAGGATAGATGTCTGGAAGCCCTCTAACGGGCTGAGGATTGTTAGTAAAAATAGACTTCGACAACGCCATATGGCTCGAGGAAAAGCAAGACCGGCCAATCTGGCCTAAGCTGGCCCCCAAAAAAGCATACTTAGTGCCATTGAAGGATTTAGTAAGACAAGAAACAGGCTTTTGGATAACCTTAACCTATTTCGGTTGGCCTATCTGACTTTTTTTGATGTAAAATGGCTAGAACAGAGTTTTTAAGTCTAAAATTCTATAAAAGAATCTGCTATGAGTGTTTCCATTTCAAAAAACGCTGTCACACAGCGTCCACTTTCTATTCGATTTCGAAACATAGGGATGTTGTCATATAGCAGTTCTTCCATGTTTTTATTATTTCCTTACTAACATACATACATACATAACATACATAATTGGTCATTACAACCCTTCATTACGATTACGACCTAGTTTCTCACACTACTTGTGTTGTGTGTGTTAATTTTATACATGAGTGGTGGGACCTACAGTTTAAAGTCGACTCCGAACGACAGATTTTTGAGAAACTTTTCATGACAATTTTATTTACTCAGAGTTTTTGCCAGAAATCTGCTGAGAAGTCGCCGAAGAAATACTTTTTGTTTTTTGTTTTGATGTCTGGCTTGGGCCTGGAACCCTGGCTTTACGTTTAATAAGCCAACACACTACCTACTAGACTACGGCGACTTATTAGCTTAGTTTTTCCAAATAAGGAGGTGATTGCTTTACTGTAACGAGTTCTAGAATGCTGATGACATTTCACATTCTATGGAAATATATTGGTTTGTAGTATTGGATGTAGTAGTAAGGAACTTTACTGATTGAGCTGTATACTTTCATAGAATATGCCAGCGGCGATGTTCTTTGTTAATCGTATTTTATCTGGGATTGGAGTACATGGAGGCGTGTGTGAGCCAAATTTAAGCCTCTTAATTTTTAACACTCAAAGACACTCACTAGGCATTTGTCTGGATGTGAAACTGGATTGCACGCATTTGAAGTCATTTAATTTAGGGTGCCCTGGTAGTCTAGTGGGTAGTGTGCTAGACTATTAGTGTGAGGGTCGTCGGTTCGAGTCCCACCAAAGACTAGTCTGTGACACTACACCGATCATATGATCAAAGTTACTCTTCTCTTATATAATTAGAATATAATTTGTAATTGTATTGAAATTAATAAATAAATAAATAAAATAATTTAACCTTCCATCAGACCACCACAGACAGACACCACCACCCATCTGTCGCTTATTGATGTCAAATGGCTGGTAAGGTATTTGTTATTTGCTTCAGGTTTTATAAAGAAATTTGTTGTGTCCCTATTTTAAATAGTATTGTTATCCAGTCAACTAAATTAAAGGATTGTAATGGCCAGTAATGCATAGATAATAATAAAAAGAGTTTTGCTGATGGGGAAGTAGTGAAATTAATGAAAATTTCAATTGAAATACTTTGTGCCATAATTGTTTATTATTTTCATTATTGAATAGAATATATTTTGTTTTGTTTTATTATTGAGTGCATGATAGTGTTTTGAAAATATATTGTATTTTTTAAATTTAATTTAATTTCTATTCTTAGTAATTATTTTCTAGATTTTTTTTCGATTTTTTGTAAAGAAAATTTAGCTAATGGAACAAATTATACCAGTTAGTTGAGTCTAACGCGGTAATTAATTCAAACAATTTGCTAATGAGGTAGTAACGGTTGAGTTATAGTACTAGTTACAGTTTAGCATGACAAATTTTTGCTTTCTAACACTTTTTTACTTTTGCCTACTCTCTGCTTTTCTGTTTTCAATAAATTCAAATCAAATTAAAGGAGAAAAAAAAAATTAAACAAAAAATTGTTTTCAAATTAAAAGAAAAATCATAAAAAATTTATTGATTTTTACAATTTGTGAATCTTAAATCATTTGAGATTAAATAATAATACAGCACAATTTAAGAAAATAAATTAAAGAAAAAAAATTAAAAAATTAAAACTTAAAAATAAAATTAATTTAATTGGTTTTTAAACCATTAAAAATGAATTCTAATTTTCTAATGATTTGGTGAAGTTTGTAAACATGAACTTAAAACTTAAGACCAGCTTGTACTTCCGACATAATGTTGGCCGACTTTTGCAATTGATCGATTTCAGTTTGAGTCAAAATTTGCTTGACAATGTGAGTAACACCATTGGCATTCAAAACACAGGGCAAGGAAAGGAAAACTTCTTTATCGATGCCATGTTCACCCTACAAACAGAGAAGAAAAATTCTTTATTAAATTTGATTCAAATTTCCAATTTCAAAATCAAAAACTCACCATAACTGAGGTAGAAACGGCCACAATGGCGCTGGTATTTCTTAAAATAGCTGAGGTCAAAGCGGCTGTGCTCAAGCCAATAGCCCAGGAGGTGTAACCCTTTAGCTTAATGACTTCATAGGCTGAATCAACAACTTGCTTGTGTACTTCATTCCATTTCTCGGGATCTTCGCTGGAACCAATGTTAGGATTCAATTCACGCAAACGTACACCGGCAATATTGACGCCGGACCATACAGGCACTGAACTGTCACCATGTTCACCAATAATCCAGCCGTGGCAAGAGGTGGGTGCAACACCCAAACGTTGAGACATCAAGAAACGGAAACGAGATGAATCCAAATTGGTGCCACTGCCAATAACACGGTTCTTGGGCAAGCCAGACAATTTCCAGGCAACATAAGTCATAATATCGACGGGATTGGAAACCATCAAAAGAATGGTATCGGGACTGTTTTCAATCAGTTTTGGAATGATGTGCTTTAAGATATCGGTGTTACGTTGTACCAACGACAAACGTGATTCACCCTCCTTTTGTCTGACGCCAGCGGTAACAATGCACAATCTAGAGTTGGCCGAATCGGCATAATCTGTGCTGGCAGTGATTTTTGGATTCTTCAAGAAATTGGAACCGTGTTGCAAATCCATCAATTCACCCATCAACTTATCCTTGCACACATCCATGAGGCAAACTTCACTGGAGATATTTTGAGCCAAAATACTGAAGGCACAAGCCATACCAACTTGGCCAATGCCGACAATGGTTACCTTGTTGCCACTGGAAGGCAAGACTTCGGCAACTTGATTCATAAGATTATCCTTAACAGAAGACATCTTGCTGGAAAATTAAAAAAAAAATGGTGGATAAAATTAAAATTCATTGTCCAAGATTTAACAAAAAATAAAAGTAGAAAAACTATGCGTCATAAGGGCACTAGGCTATTAAAGTAGTTGACTATAAATTTGCTTCTCTCATACAATTTGATTAATGAAATCTCAAGAGGTAACACTCCATATGGAATTGCTGTATGTATTTTAAGCAATGGCGGATAACCACTCTACTTTTCCAGGATCTGCTACAGTAGGCTAATTACCTGTTTAGCGGTAGAAAAGCTGTTTAACGGAAAGCAAAGAAATTATAAGAAGACCAGCCCTACGTAGCCCCCTTATGTGGTTTAAAGAAACGAAAGGGATATCAGTTCCAGGATATCAGTTATTTTTTTTGTAAAGAACAGAGTGTATTAGTGATAAAAACGACTTCTGTGATAGTCCAGAGAGTTTCTATTTGAAACGTTCAGAACACCAGCAATACTTTCCAAGGTTTTTATAAAGTCGGGTTGTAGTCAAACCTAGGGTTTGAGTGTTAGGGCATCCTGCGCAATTTTAAATATATAATATGACCGTGAATGAAAGTCGCCGTAGTCTAGTAGGTTTGTTGGCTTATTAGATATAAGGCCACGGTTTAAACCCCAGGCTATATATATACGAGTATATCTCGAATAAAATGAAATACAAAAAAAAAAAAAAATATTTCTGCGGCGACTTCCTCTCAGCACATTTCTGGCAAGAACTCTGAAAGTAAATAAAATCGCCAGGTAAGGTTTCCCAAAAATCTTTCTTACGAAGTCAGCTTTAAACTGTAGATCCCACCGCTCATTGTAAAATTCACACACAGAACATTAGTGTCGTGAGAAGCTAGGCTGTAATCCTAAATGAAGGGTTATAATGACCAATTGTGGATGTATGGATGTAATGTGGCCATGTTCTATTCATTTTGTATTTAGTTGCACATTTTTTTTTGGGCTAATCCAGAGATGGAATTTCTAGTCATTATCCTGACGTCTGTGGAGAAAACGTTGACCTTCGCATCCCTTAATTGTGTGCCGCAACCTCAACTTGGTCAAATAAATTTTCAAGTGGGAAACTTTTCTTATACATTTTTGTTCGAAATAAAATTAAAAAAAAAATAGAAAAGATACAGTCATCGAGTTTTTAGAAGTAAAATCGCAATTTATTGAAAAATTTTATTAAATTTTTTATGCCGGCTATAAATTTTATAGATGCTCTGCTGTGGAACTGTTATTGTTAATAATTTAAAAAAACAGAGAAAAAATAACCAACATCACGTGCATTTCTTTATACAATTTAGTTTACGTATGTGTGTTTTTCTTTTCAAAAATTATGAGGGCACCAAAGCATCACCACAAGAAAAGGCAGCAGGGGGATGTGGATGTAGGAAGTTAACAGTTCCAAAATTTTTTTTGTCTTCCCATACAATGTAAATATAACCTTTAACAAGGTTAGTCTAATGGAACTCTGTAGGCTACAGTAATGAGAAATAGAAAGAAAGAAACAAAAAATTGACAAAATATTCTATGGATACACAGAATAACCAACACATGCTTAGAACACGCACGCATTTAATAGACAAAAATTTGAGTGAAAAAAAACCAATTTTTGGGGAATATGTAGGGGAGCGGGCCTGTAGCATTAGAAAACAAAAATGAAAAATAAATTTAAGTGAACAAAACCTTGCGGTTAGTAAAATTGAATTGAAATTCATTAATTTATTGTGTATCTCAAGCAAAGATCACATTTGCTGGCTTAAAAAAATTCTTTAAATTTCAATTTTTAAAATGATTTTCTAATTTTCGATACTTAAAGTGTAAGTGCTGTTTTATAATATTAGTTTTAGCTATAAATTAGAAGATTTAGATACAATTTTCAAGGTATAGCGGATTTTTAGAATGTTTTTTTTAAATTTAAATCATCATTGCAGCCGGTAGGTGGTAGTTCAGGAGATTTTTCTCTTTTAATTCTGCAATTTACATACATTCTTTAAGTATCTTTAGAATGCATTAAACTAAAAGCATCCACTAGTATGCTCTTTCATAAATATTTCCCATTGTTTTCTGTGGTTTGGTCTTTTTCAATCTGAAAGATATTTTTATTTGTTCTATAAATTATTATTTACTGAACTTGGTCACGTGCTATTTAAACTTTTCAAATGATTCATTTTAAATTAATTTTTTTTATCTACACCCATTCCTATACATACTCGTATATATAACCCCCCATATAAAATTAACACAAATTATTGCATTTTAGGCCAAGGTCTAAATAACTCGTTAGAAACTATTCCTTATCTTATCACAAGCATGACAAAACAAATATTTTTATCGCATATTATTATAGTCAAACTATTAAAGCCAATTAATTGCACTTCATTAATTGCCACTTCAATTTATAAATTCCGTTCATAAATTTCTAGTTTTATGACCTTCGTTCAAAGTCAAACATAATATTTTACCATTTCGGGTGGAATTTTTGTACAGCGCAGGCCTCAAAAGAAAGTGAAATTATGTTCTTCGTTTGTTTTGGGTTTTTATACGGGAGTTGTTATGCTTTCTTCCAAGGTTATATAAAGGTCAATAAACCTTATCCATGCACGCTTACAAAACCCGGAATTTTAGGACTTTTTTATTTACAAAATAATCTTCCTCGTAAGAGGGTAAAAACTCAAAAAGGTGAATGATTTAAGGGGGTAGACTTGAGCTATTGAAATTGTTTGATAAGGGTGGCCAGAGCTGTCTTTTTATAAGAGATGTTCGAAAAACAACTTCCGTTTGAATATTTAAAAACTTAAATTGTTAGTAATTTCAGGGGTAGAAAAGAAGATGATAGAAAAGGGTGACCAGGTTTGTTTAATTTAAAAAAAGATGAATGATTTAAGGGAGTAGACTTCAGCTATTGAAATTGTTTGATAAAGGTGGCCAGAGCTGTTTTTTTATAAGAAATGTTCGAAAAAAACTTCCGTTTGAAGATGTAAAAACTTAAATTGTGAGTAATTTCAGGGGTAGAAAAGAAGATGGTAGAAAAGGGTGACCAGGTTTGTTTAATTTATAAAAATGTTTCATATTTACGGTAGCCAGTTGTTTTTAAAATTTATTTCTTTATTTCCTTTAGTCAGGATTATGGACCTACTTTCTTACACCACTTATGTTGTGTGTGTTGATTTTATACATGAGTGGTGGGACCTACAGTTTAAAGTCGACTCCGAACGACAGATTTTTGAGAAACTTTTCATGACAATTTTATTTACTCAGAGCTTTTGCCAGAAATCCGCTGAGAGGAAGTCGCCGAAAGAAATATTCTTTCATGTTTTCGTTTTGATGTCTGACCTGGGGTTTGAATCGTGGCCTTACGTCTAATAAGCCAACACACTATCTACTAGACTACGGCGACTTTAAAATATAAATAAAAAACCATACCGCCCATCAAAAAAAAAATAAAGACGACTGTGCGCTTTGATTTAAAGGACCCGTTGCTACATTTAGATGTTTTTCGAAGGACACAAGTCTCCCACAATGCGTAGACCCTGTCTAACACTATTTCTTTACCTTGTGACAGTTTCTTTTGTTTAAGTTTTCCATTCAAATAGATGATTAGTCTATTATAATAGTTTCTGGAATGATAGGGTTGCCAACTTTACTTAACTATAATTATTGTATTACTTGTAGAGGTAAAAAAATTAGTTTTTACTAGAAAAAAGACATAAAGCCACTTAATTGTAGGCAAAATTTACTTTTTCTCCTTCTTTATTCCATATTGCTTGACTAAACCTAGTAACATAGCAAATTTTATATGTCTGAGCTTTTGAACGGTTTTTATAAGGTTTTTTGGTACCATTTAAGCAATCATATGTAAATATTAACCGTGAAACATTTTCGTAAAGAGAAACATTTTACAAAAACTAACAAGTTTTCTGCACACAAAATCAAAAGAACATTCTTATTCGAAAATAATAAAAAACCGAGTTTTTTGGTGGAGAGATTTTATTACTTTGTGCAAGGCAACACAGTCAAAACTTTAATAGAGGTTCCTTTAAATGGTTGTTGGTATGACGGAATGAAATCTCCTGAGGTTTTTCGATAAGGGTATCTTGGTCGTTTTTTCTAGCTTTTATAAGTACGAACTGAATTATTACAAATGGAGTCTTCATATATTTTAAATCCCTTTTAAATTTGGTTAAAATTTGGCACCAGATCTAGGTCAGATCTTCAGACATCCTAGATAAACAAGATTGCTTTTCTTATGTGCCAAATTAGCCTTTAGAAAACCTAATATTTGAAAAGATATTTATGGAGGTCGTCAAATCCTTAGACCATTATCAAGATTTTTACGAAATTTCACTAAGAAGAGCCAAGGAATTCTGATAAGATTATCAAAGGCTTTGAAAACTCTTTTAAACCGAATTCTTGCAAATGTTCAGGGCAGTGTATACAGAAAGTTGTGAAATAATGCGAGTAAAGTGCCTTCAGTTCCTTCAGGTCCTTACAGTTGCAACACACAATACATTTTCATAGAGAATGTTGCTGTTTATAGACAATGAGAGTTGGTTACCCTATACGACTAGAACTAACATAGGTAAAAAAAAATCATTGAATTGGAGATGCTTAAAGGAACGCAAAGATTAAAAATTAAAATTTTGAATTAAAGTGACTATATTCAGAATATAGTCGCCGTAGCCTAGAAGGTAATGTGTTCGTTTATTAGACGTAAAGCCAGGGTTCAAACCCCAGGTCAGACATTAAAACGAAATAAGGAAAAAATGTTACTTCGGCGACTTCCTCTCAGCAGATTTCTGGCAAAAACTCTGAGAGTAAATAAACCTGCCATGAAAAAGTTTCTCAAAAATCTGTCGTTCGGAGTCGACTTTAAACTCTAGGTCCCGCTACTCATGTATAAAAAAATTAACACATACAACATGAGTGGTGTGAGAAGCTAGGCAGTAATCCTGACTAAAGGGTTGTAATGGCCAATTATGTATGCATGTATGTATGTATGTATATTAAGAATATTAAACAAACAAAAACCAGACTTTAAATTTAATATTATTTAAAACTTTTAGTCAAATTGGCGAAATTGGCGATTCTGCCAAAGTATACTTTGCAAAGTATACTTTGGAAAGCCTTGATTTTAAGAGAGAAGGTAAAAATAAAAGCGAATGAAACAAACTTTCATTGTTTATATATAGTTGTGGTAAATAACAATTATAAACACATAACGAAATAAAGAAATACAAAAGTGATGACGAAGGTATAACAGAGGTCATCAAAAAAAAAAAAAATAACTTTTACGTCTACTTCATCTTACTTTCCGGTATTCCAACAAAATAAAATGCTTGATGGGGAACTTTTCCTGAGTATTGGTCTCTTTAAAAAAAAAAAAATAAAAACAAATAAACAAAAAACACCAGTGTCACAGTGAACTCATCATATGTAAAGGAAGTCTTAGATTGAATAAAACTGATTTGATGATCAAGTAATGTAGTAACTATAATGTTTAATAAAACTGGAATTAAAGTTACCATATGCTTCATAATTTTTATTAAAATCGATTGTTTCATAGCAAAACTGAATGAAAATTTAATTAAGGTGACCATACAAATACATTTTTCGTTTTTAATAAATCTGCCTTTAAATCAGTAGAACAGTATGTTTTAATACCTATTAAAATTTCGAGTTTTTTAAAGATATTTGAAAATGAATAGAAGAACACTCTTGCAAAATATATGAGATTTTTTAACCATCGAAATAGATTACAGAATTGGTACTGTATTTAAAGCTTTTAATTTTCGAATGAAGTTTATGAATTAATTTTATAGGACGGAGGAAAAAATTTTTCATATTCTATTATTTTCCCCTGAGGATTAAAAATAAAATCGATAATCAGAAATTCAAATTAAAAAAAAATTATGAACGATTATTCCTAGAAATAATAATAAAACATCACTAAACTTTGAATATGGCGGGCTGACCGCACTTATACATTCTGTACAAATAGAAATTGTGTGTATTCTGTTTAAAATAATAGGCGGATAATTTCAAATAACTTTGGTGAAGGTCAAACACACAATATATATTACTTCAATGTTCCAAGAAATCGGTATGAGACTTCCAGACAGTAAACTTCATGGTATACTATGGGGATTTACTTTTTTTTTAAAAACATTCTATACAAGACAAATTAATCGTGCTTTAGAAGTTTTAACTGGGGTGTATAACAGTTTATAACAGAATAAACGTTACTTTTGCTTTTTTGAAATTCAACAAAAAATAGGGGAAATCTTGTATGCTTCACTTGCTTTCAATATTTAGTTTAAATCGTACAAAAAACTATTTTTTTTGTTTTAAAATTATTTAAAAATACTAATAAATGTACGTTACTTATTTAGTTTGAAAGAAAAAAATTTTATAAATGACATCACTTTGTAAAAACAAACAACGAAAACTAAAAAAATTGCAATTAAATACTTTTTTAATTGTTTAATTATTTTTTTTATAATTTAAATGTTTTTTTTTTTTGTTGTAGTTTCTTATTTAACACTCACTTTTTTTGTATATGTATTTAGTTTTTCCAAAAAAGAAAATTTACTTTTTCTTTACACTATGAAGAGAGGACAGTTCTCTTTATCAACGTCTGTTCAGTTGGCCGTTTAGCAACGAACTGTTTTAAGTTGTTTCATAAAATCCAAAAAGAAAATTGTGGTGAAATTTATTTCTGTTATTTTATTTATATATCTTTCTTATTATTATTGTTGTTGTTGCTGTTTTGTATAATTGCTTTGCTGGAGTATAATTTTTTTTCTGTTGTTTTCTCCTAAACAATGTCTGTTCCGTATACACTCACTGAATATTGTTAACTTTTGAGATTTTGCCGGCAATAGTGGTTATTTATATAAAAACAAAAAGGAAACATACACACACATACACATAAATACTCTCTCATCAACAGGCTTCCCCCATTAAACACACACTCATCAGCTGCTTACCCTCTCTGTACTCACTCACACATGATGGTGATGACGATGACGAAATTTCATTAGAAATGAATGAAAATTGTTTCTGCAACAACAACAACAGTGGTATTAAACTGTTTTTATTTTTGTTTGTTTGGTTGCTTAGTGAGAGGTTGTGCATTTCAGTTAACGCACGTTTTGGTTTGCTTTGGTTATTTTGGAATCATACATACGTCTCTATGCGTTCCAAGGTGACCTTTATTTTATAACAGCGTCTGTAAATACGTATGTATATGCGTCTGTTTGATTTGGATATCATAACAGTGTGGTGTGTCTGGTCTCTTTGGATATTTGTTATTGAGAGGAGGTCGTTTGTTTAGTGTTTGAAAATTGAAATAAAAAAACAACACAAAATCGCCTCCAATAATTATGGTGTCTTGTCGATGCTCTTCGGTTGGATTCAATTTGTCTTTCATTTGTTTTGGTAATAAAACTCAGAAATTTTTGAAAGTCATGCAATATTAGTGGTAAAATCGTCAAAATTATTAAATAAGATCGCACGACCGACTTTATTAAAGTCTTCTGCAACATAAATACATACATATGCATTTAATGGTAGAAATTAATGACAGATTTATTATTATTATTTTTTTCACCGTAGAGTAGTACAGTCTTTAGCTAACAGCATTAATGTAGAATGCATTTAAGTACAAAACTACATAAGACAAGCAAAGATCCGGTTTTGGCTGATTCTCACCAAATTCAACACAACTGTGTTGAAAGGACAGGAAAGTCTTGTATGTGGCAAATTTATACTGAAATTTACTCTAAAATTGTAATCAATCAAGTCCAACACGGTTTGCCAAACTATTCGTTGTCTAAACACAAAATTTCGATGATTTTGAAGTATTCCTCCATTTAAATTGTAACAATGGCTCGTATTACGCCAACTTAAAAGTACATAGGGAAGGCTAATATTTCAAAATTAAGAGAAGCGTGTGAATTTCTCAATTTATTTTTTTTTACAAATGGAAGTAGAATTCTTATTTTAGTAAACTGTACCACGATTTGTATAAGTGTACAATGTTAATGTGAGATGTTGTTAAATAGATAAGATTTTGAGCAGTTTTATGATTGCTAAACTCATTATTGTTTCGGCGATCATTAAAAAGAACTCCAACAAAGAGAAAATATGTCCTCTCTAACAGATTATCTTCGCTAAGTGGGAGAGATCGCAAAGCACAAGGCTGGCTAACTCTGTAACATTTATGATCCAAATGAAATAACAGCCAATAACGAGCCAAAGTACAATATACTTGACAAGTTAGAAGGTTTAAGCCAAAAAAAAAAATGTGTATGTCTAGGTCTCAGGCTAGCAAGCAAGCATTCACTCATTTGGAACCTGTGAGGAAATTCAACTGTATTTTGCACAATATTAAACTGAATGTATTCAACCATAACATAAAGTCAACCCTTGTTTAAGGACGTGGCTCATGAAATGTTGCGAAACGTGAATTCCAATCAATATAGGCATTAATAAACATCTGTCTATGAAAAATAGTGCACAAATATTGACATCTGACGATCTTAAATAACATTTTGTGTAAAAAAAAATGAACTTGTCTTTATCATAAAGAGATTTTTTAAAAAGTCGGAATGAAAAAGTCCTTAAGCGATTCAAAACCCTATGCAATATTTAATAGCTTCACTCACTAAGCATTTTGGGTCTCAAATGATTTTTCTGATTTCTGAACATGCTCTTAAGCAAACTAGTATATCGCCACCGAGATTGTAGTGTAATTTTGTATGGGAAATGCCGGTCACTTTTAATACTCGTAATCGTACTTGACTTTCAATTGCTTCACATGGGTAAGATTATAATAGTTTTTCAATTTTTCGATTAATGTATGGTATCATGAAAAAATAAAAACCTTAAAAAACAATTGAAAGCTTGTATAAAAAATCTATTCATTGAATAATTGATTTCAACCACTGGAGAAGTGTTATCGCCTACCCACAGAATTTGGATATTTTTCAGTTTCCAGCGTGAGTCGCATGTGTAAATCACGGTATTGATAAGTGAATTCACGAAAAATAAATGTGATAAACAAAAAATATTCAGTAGATTTATTCCATTAAAATAGGCATGCAGGCACATACATACTACATACATATGTCTGTATGTATTGATTTTATTTAAGAACTTTTCAAATTAATTTCGAGTACAATGACTCAAAACTTTTCAATATTTCTAAAATACTTTTGAAAGTTGACATATCACAACATACATCTCTGAGAACTTTTTTCCTGTAAAAAAAACTTAATTTGTTTTTATTTAAATTAAAGAAAAGTTCATTGTTCCCTTTGTTTGTTATTGTTAACAGTTTAAAAACAATTTAAACTCATTTTAATTTCTTTAAACTTTTGTCTTTTGCCAGATTTTTTCTTTTTGACTGCAATTTAGTTTGTTTATGTGAAATAAAATATGCCAGGTAAACAAAAATTTTATTTTAATTCACCACATTCTCGATCATTTCAACAGAGAACAGAAGAAAAATAAACGAATATTTACAGCCAAATTTCGATATGCATTTGCAATACACACAACAACAAAAGTTGCTTTGTTATTTAGATTGTAAATCTCCCCAGGAGAGAGAATCTTTTGTTTATAAATCATCTCTTACCAAACGTACGTGAAAATTTGTGTAGGTAGTGGTGAGTGCCAAAGTCGAAAAACGTGCTAAAATCAACGTTGCACTTTGTTTGTGGAACACACTATGAAAAAGCCCCAAAACAATGATGACGCATTGTCTATAAAAACTATAGCAACAGCATGTATGAGTGTGTGCATGGTGGGTATACAGAGAGTATATTATGTGATGATGTGTTAAAGAGTTGAAAATGTGAAATTCCAATCTACAGTTGTGAGTGAGTATTTCACAGAGAAGTCAGCGAAAAAGTATTTAACAGTGGGGGTCTTTTAAGTATGTTAGGAGTGTTCCCTATAAGAAAGTGTTATTGTTACAGCATGAGAAAAAAAACTGTAATGCCAACAGTAATGTAATGTCTACAATAAAATAATTTCAAAATAAATGCCAAAAATTTCAAAGCAAAATACTATATTTTGATAGGTTTTTTTTTTAATTTAAAATTCTAATAATCTGATTTTTTTAATTTAAAATTCTAATCATCTGAATATTTTTTTTTTTTAAATTCTAATCATCTGAATATATTTTTTTAATTTAAAATTCTAATCATCTGAATATTTTTTTTTATCATTTTAAAATGTGTTAATAACCGCTTTTAAATTTTTGTCGTCATAGATAACACGTTTGATTTCCCATTAAAGTGAACGTAGAGTCATCATAGCTAATCTGCTAATGAGTATGCGATTAAAAATAGGGGCACGTAATACTAATTACAGAATTATTTTTAAAACAGATAAAAAGAAAAGTTCGTACACTGTGAAAAAATGCAATTTCAGTGCCATTATTACATGTGCAGCTATCTGACTGCAACCATATTAGCACTCTCCTTCCAACATATTTTTATGAAGTTCGTTCATGTTCAGTTCGTGTTCATTGTTCTTCTAAGAGGCATTTCGGACCCTATGGTTTTGTGTTGGAACACCTACACCTACATGAATCCTAAATTTTATTTGTAATTTAGAAATTATTTTATCTGATTAGGGGAAATGATTTTCAGTTCAGACTTATGTATGCTCTAGATCCCTGAAGAGGTGTACTGATGAATTAAGCACTGCTACAGATATAGCGTCTGGTGTCTTTGGTCTTAATACAGGGATCGACGTAGTATATAAGACAAGTGGCCGAGGATCTACTTAGCTGAGATTAAACCTACAGAGCTATATCAGAGGTGCCAATATAATTATATTTTCGAATGTTCAAGCAGCACTGAGTGCACTAATTTCGTTTGTATTGGAATTGTGCATTTGTTGCAGACTTTAATCACCACGTCAAGTTAGATAACATTAACAAAAACTGGTGGATTTAGTTTTCTGGTTTTAGATTAAAACTCTCATGCCGCACGTGTAAAACCATTTCTCTTTTCCCACCAGAAAACAAATAAACCTTTAAGACACCTGTTGTTAACTGTCAACAAAATAAATCAAATGCCGGCCACATTTTCTTCACATTCACGTGAATGTCTTACGACATATGTATGCTTAGGAACAGTGTAGGGAAAGAAAAAATGGTAAACGTGACAATGATCGGGTATAACAGCATTACGTCGTTGCCCCTATTTTTAAAAGGCACAACAGCGCAAATGCCATCATAAATTACGAAAATTTTTAATTTTTATTTTTAAAATAGAAATATACAAATATACGTGTACTACGAATGTGTGTATGTACGTATATATTAAAGTGCATATTGCCCAGAGATTTTTATTTAAAGAGAAAAGATAAAAATAAAAAAATTAAAAATAAAAATACAATTGAATTTGAATTCGAATGATTCAAGCGTGTGTGGGGCGAACGGAGTACATGATCATGTAAAAATATAATTAGAGAGCACATTTAGAAAATGAAATGATTTTAAGAAAAAAGAAAAAAAAATATTGTTCTGGCAAATGCATGTTCGATATCGAAATGGAAATCTTAAAAACATAGACAGAATTATAGCGACAAGACGATGAAATATAACGGTAATAAAAAATTAAAGTGAGAAGCCATTATAACCAATTGAATCTTATTTAAATCTAAATTCTACCTTGAAATACGATTTGAATACTTTCCTCTCGGAAATATCACATCAACAGCGAACAGCATAGGAAGGTCAGGGAGCACCAGCTCATTAAGAAGTATTAAGACTCATTGTGCAAAGTTTTACAGCACTAGGTCTGGTATAATAATACAATAACTTTTTACATAGGCCGTTAGTAATAAGCCTGACGTAGGGGCGTTCTGGGATTATACTACCGTAGAACAATAGAAACCTGCTGTGTCGACCGAACATCAACAATTTTGTATCAAAACTTTATTGAACTCTGTACCTGACGATAAACAATGGGTACACTATGGATAGCAAATAATGCTAGGTCTTCTCTAATATTGTCAACAGCACCAGCTTAGTAGTGTATGTTGGAAGTTAAGTGGGAATCCGAAATGTAAGAGTTTTTATTTTGTGTTTGAGAAAGGATGTTTATTTAGGCGGCTTAATTGAACAACCCGTTGTCCTAAACAAACAGTTAATTCGTATGAAAGAAAATTTTATTGTTTTATATTTTAAAATTTTAAATTAGAGAAAGTATGTTGTGTGTGGTGTCTGGTGTGGTAGGTTTTCTTTCTTTTGTTGTGGTTAGTTGTTATTGTGTGTGGTGGATTGTGTTTATTTGTGTTTGGAATTTGGTCGGATTTGATTGACGGACCCAAAATGAATTACTTTTTAGTGTGGTGTGTCTAACGTGGTGAATGTTTGGGAACTGTGGTGAATTTATCAGGTGTGTTGAAAAAAGGCATTTGATTTGAAATTGAATTAATTGAAATTCACCAAAGTACCATATACAGTGGTGGCCTTATAATTAGAAACGATGTTTCTGGAACAGAGTTCTCTGGAGTGACGAATCTAAGTTTAATTTGTCATAATCTGATGGAAAAACGTATGTAAGACGTCCTCCAAACAAAGCCTTTGATCACAGGTACACAGTGAAAACTGTAAAACAAATTAACAAACATACATGTTGCTAAGTCGTTTCTAATTGTAAGGCCACCACTGTCTCTTTATACTATTAGCGGTGAATTCACCGGTGTGTGTCTAGAATAAATAATTTCGACCTCCAATAGCGGAGCGACAAATGAAGTACACCCAACGAACGTAGTGTTGCCATTAGGCCAGCAAATTCTATTTAATAGTGTTTTCACACCAAAATTTAAAACCTGATTTTAGCATTAAAACCATAAACAGCTGATTTTGCGTTGACACTGCAAGTTTTATTAAAATTGGTTTTAAATTCATGACATTTATGACTGCGAGAAAAAAATTTTATGAGCAATATGCCTTATTTCATGTTGATATATTTAGCTTCTGACTTACCTTTCGCACAAGAAACTATATTCATTGTGACCAGAAACAACACACATTTCGATTAATAATTAAATATTTACAAATTTTTACAATTTTCATTGAAGAAATTAAAAATATTCTAAATTTTCCTTTTTTAATACAAAATAAATGATTATTTACATTTATTTATTTATTTGCATTTGTTTTTGTTTTTATCAGCTGTTTTCAGGTTTTCAGAGCTGGTAGCTCTGATTTAGTACATTTAGTACATCAAAACAAGGTTGTATTTCATAAAACCAACTTAAAACCAATTCAAAAAAGGTTTATTTTGGTTTTAACACAATAATTTTGTATGGTAAAATCAGGTTTTATTTTTGGTTTTAACGTTAAAACCAACTTTTGCGTTAAAACCACTCGGTATGAAAACACTCTAAAATTCTAAAAAATGAAAGTAAAATATATTGTGTGTTTAATGCATAAAAAAATAAAATTTAAATTATTTTGTAATTAAACTTCTGAATTTTTTTTGCTCTTTTAAACTTATTCAAAGAAACAGTTTGTGTATATAAATTAATAGAAGTTTTTCTCTCCACTCACATAATAAAACTGTGAGGCATGAACGAATGTATGTGGTAATCATTTAAATTTCCATTTGAATTAATGCAACGGAAGTATTTCTTTGTTTACATATTTTCACTTACCTCATACACTGTCGTTTCTGAATTCGCCTCACTAACAGTACTCACCAAAACATGATGGTGGTTGTCGACGAAACTAAACAAACTTATTTTTGGTTTATTACTACTGGTGTATAGATGGCCAAACGGAATAATTTTTTTTGTTATTCATTGGTGTGGGTAACTGTGTAGGTAAAATGGAAATGGCACCCTACTACTTTGAGGTAATATATAAGGTTAACGTTCATGTTTGTAATATCTTGTCAAAAAATGGCTTCAAGTCTCTTTTAATTGCTTTGGAATTAACAATTGATGCTGAATTCTCAAAGAAAAAGGTAGACAGCAAAACATACAAAAAATATTTCCTCACAAATTACTTTCTCATGGACCTGGAACGAATTCTATGGAATTGATTATAATTTTCTCTCCCTCTATCCTCTCTCTCTCTCCCTCTATCCTCTCTCTCACTCCCTCTCTGTCTCTCTCCCTCTCTGTCTCACTCACTCTCTCGCTATCTCTCCTACAAAGTTTAATTTTCAACACTGGACTAAATGTCACGAAAATTTACGTACAAGCATTTTCTTAAAATTATTAAGGAATGAAGAGTAACGAAAGCGTGAAGTCTGTCTTGCTTTGCTTTGAGGATATCCTCAATAAACTTTAGTAATGGGATTGTCTTTGCCCCCATAGAGGATAGCTCTAACAATGAACGTAGTGGCAAAGGCAGGTAATACTACCGCTTGGAAAAGAATCAGTGATCAAAATTCTTCATCACTTTGTCACGAGCAACAATCAAATACGTTTTCGTTTTTAAACCCCAAACAAAAATCCAATGCATTCCCATTCAGAGCGTTGTTTACAAGCAAAAACAGATGGCAACCTTATTATTCCAGAACTTGCAACAGCAATAGATCAGTATAACCAAAACTTGATTACTTAAAATGAAATAACCCATAGGAAATATACAGAGGATTGTTTTTGTGGCAGCCCTAGAGTCCGAAAGGCGTCATTTGTTCTGCCATCTGAAAAGTACCTTAGAAAATAATTCTAACTACTAGGACTGTGTACGTGAAAGCAAATGTTTTAGTTCTTTATAATGGTGGGGAGTATCAGTCAACAATTTTATACGGACATTAAACTAAACGACTAAAACGTAGTCGCCGTGCTCTAGTAGGTAGTGCGTTATCTTATTAGACGTGAGGCCTCGGTTCAAACCCCAGGTCAGGCATCTCCAACTTAACGAAATATGAAAAAATATTTCTTCGGAGAAACTGCCTCTCATCAGATTTCTGGCAAAAACTCTGAGAGTAAATAAAAATTGCCATGAAAAGTTTCTCAAAACTCTGTCGTTCGGAATCGGCTTTAAACTGTAGGTCCCGCCACTCATGTATAAAAATTAAAGCACACAACATAAGTGGTTTGAGAAACTAGGTCGTAATCCTGACTAAAGGCTTGTGATGACCAATTATGTATGTAAACTAAAACAAGAATGTTTGCTACTCACTAGCGTGCTGAATGAAAGCATAAGTGAAGCCAACTTAAGGATTTAAGTTAGACGGCTAATAAGGGATTGCGGGAAATGAATTTCTGACATTCACTTTTTAACCTTTCGTCCGTAAGTCCAGCATTTTAGCCGGTATCTAGCTAATGGGAATTTATTATTTTCTCTAGGGCTAGAATATGGCTAGCTTGTTCTTATATAGGAGAGGCACACGTACTTGAGTGAAATATTAAAGCCATTAAGCCATGAGAATAACAAAAGGTTAGCACAGTAGATTGAACATCATGCTACAAAACACTAAGGAGCCTACTACCAACGTTTAACTAGAAATTTATTGCTACAATGGTTGTTGTACCGGGTATTGTATTGGGAAACTTTGCTAAATGAGTTCGATTGCTTTTCCCAAGAAGTTGCGCTGTCTGTATTCCCTATGATGTTCCGTGGATGATCAGGTAGCTTGTGGAAGACCCATTTTATTTGAAAGGGGACTGAAGCCTTTTTTATGAAGAAGAAATTATTCGTATTCAAACTACGTATGCTTGGGTTGGCAACATGCCACCACTATTTGTGATTTACTAACTAAAAAGTTTTCCAGTTTGCAGTGGGAGATCATGAGCGTTCATTTCAGTTAAAAAAAGAAACTTCAAAATCATGTCCATCTTTTTTGCCTCACACTCATTAAGTTAAATTAAGACAATCCTTTGGATTTAATTTCAAATATTTTATGAATTTCAAAATAGGCCCACCAAGAAACTTAAAAATATTTTGACATGGCTTTTATGACAAAAAAGAAGAAGAAAAAATGCTCAATTAAATAACTTTAAGCCTGTAATTAATGTAATTAAAACAATTAATTACGTAAAGCTAAAGCATTAAATCAATCACAAGTTTTCCTAACCGAAAACTCTCATCTCTTCCTGCCACTTCATTGCCGTGTCTTAAACGCTAAATAACGCTAATCGTTGTACGCTTTAATACAGATGTCTCAACTTGTGAAGCCCATGAAATGTGAATGGATTTGAACAGTTGGCTGCTCCCAAAAGCCAACGACAAGAATCATTTAAAGTTTGACAAGAATTTCTTTTGATGCGCGGCCACACACACAGTTTCCAACAGAAATTCCAAACGCAACGAATGCCATTGCAAAGCGAAACGCAAGCAAGCATTTGTTGGGGTTTGGCTTCAGCTTCTCTTTTTTTTTCTCGAAAGCGTGTAATTAATTTTCAACTTTTTTTTGATGTTGGTTTTCGTTTTTCTAAAGTTTTATCGTTCGAGTATCAATAGTGGAAGCAAAAAAAAAAAAAAAGAAAAAAAAGAAGTCATAAGACTTGGAAGCCTTTACTGCTGCCAAGTGGTAGCAGTGGCTGCGGAGGAATGTAGAAATTCCACCAGTACCTGTGGGTTTTCAGCGTTTAATCTTCGAAGATTAATTGATAGATTTTGTTTTATGCGGTGATGGCAAATGATTAATGAAATCATTCATTAAATATCGTATTAGAGACTGAACCATTAGAAGTTTTTCAATCACAGTTTAAAGTGGATTCTATTCATATTCTTGTTGCCTTGTGTTTATTGATTGTGCCTCATGATGACATTTTAAAAAGTCGTCATCATCATCATCGATTTGACTGGATTATGACTTTTACATCGTACTCTTGCCATTCAACGCAATTAAATGTTTCTCTTTTATCTCGTAGTCTTTTTCAAAATATTCTTAATTAATGTAGAAGAAAATGATTAATGAACACAATAAATATTGTTGAGTTGATTTGATTGACTGCAACATTCAGTTCTGAAGTCACAATATTGTAACGAAACTATTTCCATTTGGATTGGATGAGATTACCATTTACAATGAACTTGACTTACAAACAGCGATCCATAAGATGGAATTTCTACTTCTTACCGTCTTACACTTACTCACAGAAATAGACGTACAGATCGACGAAACGATAATATCAGCTAAAACGAAAAAAGATTTCACTTGAGCGTGGGCAGGACTAGTAGCTAGCTGGCTTAATTTAATGCTGGATTATGTCCATCCTTGCGGGTGAAAAAGTTAAGACAACAATTGAAGATAATGAAAAGAGCAAAGTCAAGGAATGGATTCGATATAACCCTCCCCACTGGGAAGACAAACAACATGAAAGACAGCACCGTTGGAATCTAATAAAACTGGAGATTATTCAAAGGTATTTTCATACAGAACATGGACATTTTAGATGCCAAGATGCCCTCAGTATCCAATAATGAAAATGAATATAAGGAACATATTGTGTTCAAAATTGCCGTAGCCTAGCCTAGGTAGTGTGTTGGCTTATTAGACACTAGCCAGGGGTTCAAAAGACAGCTCAAAATTTTCCTTTGACAACTCCTCAGCAGAATTCTGGCAAAAGCTCTTAGAGTAAATAAAATTGCCATGAAAAAGTTTCTCAAAAATCTGTCGTTCGGCGTCGACGCTAAATTGTAGTTCTTGCCACTCATGAATAAAATTAGCACGACTGGTGTGATTCTGTAACTTTCAATTAAGTTGTGTTCGATATTTGAAGATGGTGGAACACGGATATGCAATACTTGATTGGGCCAGGAACTGATGCTGATGTTTGAAAAGAACTGGCACGGCATAGCAAACCTCATTAAAGCAGTCAACAAAGCATTCTGATAGCGGAGGAAGTCGCAGGTGTGATAGAAAGAGATATGGCCAACGAATTCGGATTGACCCAGTTAGGCCTAATGGGCCCATTATGATATCACAGTTGTCATTAATTATCCCCAAGTCATGGAACCTCTTAGAGCTTCCAATAAAGCGAATCACTCTGTCGATGTCATTGTTCAACAGATCACCAAGATCATCGATGCAGTAGGTACCAAGATGCCTCTTTCTTCTCTGACTTAGTGACGTGCATGTTCCCAATAAGTCAAGAACAGTCTCATCTTCCTGCTCAACTCCGCAGCTTCTACAAAAATCATTTGCAAGATGCCTCATACCAACGCCCTTCGCGTGTGTACCCATAATGCACGACAACTACACTGAGCATGCTTTTTGGGAGTTTAGGCAGCCTTGCAGTGCGCAATCTATCCAGATTTTCTGCGCTGTTCTGGTCGTACCCGAAGCCGTCCAACTGCGGTAACCGCATTGTCAATCATGAGCTTACAGGTCTTATCGAGAGTTCGATGGTCGTGCCGTGCCTAGCCAGTTCATTCGCTCTGCAGTTACCCGGGTGCCCTAGAACACAAATAATGTTGACATATAGGCGTCTGCAACAGTTGTATACCGTCCTAGAGTTTATCACGTTGGAGCCCAGCGCCCTAATAGCCGCCCGGCTATCGAAGAGTATGGCGATGTTTTGATTGGAAATATTTGCAATTCTTGATGTTAGCTGTTGTATGCTATTTTGCTTTGGTCTGAGAACTGCTAAAGTCAACCTTATGCCTTCGTAAAGCCAATAATTTTCTCCGTTGTTTTAGGTTGTTGTTTATCCTATGGAAGGACTAATAATGTATAAAGGAATCTTAGCCTCTTTCTAAGTAAAAATGGACACGCGGAAAGTAGAAGAATCACCGATTTTTCACTGCTGTCTCCTACACAGTTTTCCCAGTATTTTTCCAGCATTTATCCAGGGCTGAGTGCGCGGTGTAATGTGCCACAGCTTGGGACATATTTTTTCTTGATTGAATCATAAGATCTTCGGCAACTGCTGCCAGGTTCTTAGCCTCTTTCTAGGCAAAGGGGACACACACATAGTAGATGAAACACCGACTGATCAGTGCTGTCTTCTACACATTTTTTCCCGTATTTTTCTAGGGCTGAGTGCTCGCTGTATTCTGCCACAGTTTGGGAAATATTTTTTTTCTTGATTGAATCACAAGATTTTCGGTTGTGTTTTTGGGGAACTGCTACCAAGTTTGTCTAATAGTGGAAAAAGTTGTTCAACTTCTCTGCGTCACAATTTCTGCTTTACCTCATGTCTCGGCCATAAGGACACTTAAATGTCTCTGGTGGTAGAGGGAAGTGCCTTCATGAACAAGTGCTTCGAGTTTGTCATTTCTACATATATTACAGTGTCCTGGAACTCATAAGTACTCATGAAATTTTGAATATGATCCAGTCAACAGCATTGAAATCCAACTGCTCTGATTCATTCGTACTCACTACAACATTGATTTATAAGTACAGGTTGCAATGAGTATGAGTACAACGTTGATATCAAACTCATAACATTCGAACTATGTTTGATTCATACGTAGTAGAGCAAACACACAATCTTCTTGTGAGTATTGTAGTGTTCGTAAGCGAATCATACTTATTTTGTGCTTCGTGTATACATACGATGAGTTATGGAGAGTCGAAATCAATAACATCATGCGTATTGTTAAGTATAAGTACGATGGCTACTTCAAACTTTGGATATGAGTAGTACGAGTATGACATTAAAATAAGTATGAATGCGTATAAGTATCAGAAATTATGAGTATGATTCGAAGCTACTCATCGTTTTGAATACTCATTGCTGACCTCTGATTAAAACTGATTCCAAAACATATTGAATGTGACACAATCATCTGTTTGGAACATTTTCAATATTCCCAGCAATATTTCTAATTCCTAGCCTTCCTAATTTATCCATCGTGTGATCTCATCTGTGTTTTTAAAAATTAGACTCCTTCCTGTATTGGATAATCTCTGGTGTAGCTATCTTAGATAATTTTTTTTTACATTTTTTTTCGATATCATAAGACGTTGAGATAATGAAAATGAAAGCTTTTCATACGTTTTTGTTTTGTGTTGCACAGATCATATGCGTTGATTTCCAATTTTCTGTCTGTGTTGCAAATTCAACTGATTGGATTGCTACATGAGCGATAACAAAATAAAATGTTGGCGATAGTGTTGCTTGATGTTATAGTTGTTGTTGTTGTTTCTATTGTAGGTTATTATTAATAGTGTGTTGATTGTGAAATGATAAATTTGTATGTTTTACAAACAACTTACCACATGTTGCAACATACTACTCGTCTTACGTAATATGCCACAGACTAAATAAAACACTTGTTTTCTACAAAATTTACACCAGGCTATACGAAACGAAAAAATCTATTCAAATACAGATCGAAAAGAAAAGAAAAAAATACATGAAAAATAAAATGAGGTTATCGCCAGGAAGACATCTTTTTCATTAACTGTTCCTCTGTTGTTTAACATAGGCCGGCCGGTCGTTAGGCCCATGTGTACCATATTATTCATGTGAAAAGTGTTGAAATGTTAATAAAAAAAAAAAAACAAAAAATTAATGAAAGAAAGAAAAACAAACGCGCATCTATGCGTGTTAAACACACTTTATTTAATGTTTTTCTCTTCTTTTTTTAACTGAAAATATCATCAATTTGTTGTTGTTGAAATACGGTTAAAAGAGTAGCAGAGAAGGAAAACTTAAAAAAAAAATCTGTTCAAATATAGATACACTCTGAGATATGAAAGTATATGTGTTGTGTTTGTGTTTGGTTTCTTTACTAATAGCACCTGTATTTATTATTGTGCCAACAACGGCAACAACAACAATAAACCTACAAACCAAGTGTCAGCCATTTAAAGGAGCCACCGTACTTACCACTTTGGAGCGTTCTTTTTTTTTTTGTTGTTGTTCATTCTTTATCACTGTGAAAGGATCTGATTGTGTAACAGCTCTATAAAATAATCTTAGAAAAGCACAAAATGAATGACATTAGCACGCACTAAAATACAAAAACAACAATAAATACAAAGAAAAGAGAAAAAATGTTTCTTTTACTTCTATTCTCAGTCTTCCCCATACCACACACTCGTAACGCTTTGCTTATGTTAGCCCAAATGGGTTTAAAGTGGCTTTAAAGTATGCACATTTTTCTATTATATTATCAAATATATTAGAAATACGAGGGTTGCTTTATAATGATCTCATAGAGAAAGAAAGTATTTTGTGGCTGTAGTAAGTGGATAGCACAAAGCCACCGTAGTAATATTTATGCGAAGCAGGAAACTCCTTAGAAGGAAAAATATTCGCCTACAAGTGGCAGAAAACTAGTAATGGACAGGCAACTTAAACAGTGTCAATCATGCTGTAATACTTTGTGTGTTCACCTATTAGACATAAGGCCGCGGTTCAAATCCCAGGTCAGGCATCTCCAACTAAACGAAATAGAAAAATTTTTCTTCCTCTCATCAGATTTCTGGCAAAAACTCTGAGAGTAAAAAAAGTTTCTCCAAAATCTGTCATTCGGAATCGACTTTAAACTGTAGACCGTGGCACTAATGTATATAAAAAAAATAATGCACACAACATAAGTGGTGTAAGAAACTAGGTCGTAATCCTGACTAAAGGGTTGTAATGACCAATTATGTATGTATGTATAATGCATTGAGTGTATGCTAGAATGATCAAACCAATTGTGATCTATGGACCAATTGCCTAGGCAGGCAGGTCGAATTTGAAAACATCTCAAATGGATTCTCAATAAGTTACAGAGATTCGCATACGTTAGCATAACTGTGGCAATGAGAATCTCTTCTAAAGGCTCTGTTAGATTTAAGCCCGTTGCGTATGGTACTGAAGATTAAAGCCTCGTGGACTATGGTCAGATTAGAGATAAAGGGTGGCAGATCTAATACAAAATTCATCAAGAAACAATGCGATCTGGGTAAAACTGTCCTCTGGAGCAATGCGAAAGTGTTCAATGTCAAAGAGAAACATTTGGAAATCATGTATGAAAACTCATGGGTATCTTCCAAGCTGAAGTCTACGTTTTCGAGAGATGAGATCAATGCAACTTGGACTGGAGGTACAGAAGACCACACTGTAGGCAGCAGTCAGAGCAATTAGTTTTCATGTGGTTGACTCGAGATTATTATGGGAATGTCTGTGTAAGCGAAGCTAGTGAAATAGGGTCACTACTTCGGTAATGAATTGGCAAAAGAGCTTGCAAGAAGGGGAGCTGATCCTATTTGTGAAGTGGGAAGAAAAATTTTAATAGACATATTCGGTGAAAGGGCGTATGAAGAGAGACAGCGATTATTCTTTTATTCCCTTGAGACAATTTAACTTTTTCTTAGTAATTATTGTGGGAAGAGATTTGAATCACCGAGGCCATAATGTAGGCTTGTTGTAGGCTTAATATTAAGAGGGGTCACCCATAGTTTTTTATAGAAAATCTGCTTTTTTTTTTACCAATTTTCTTGGCTTCTTCCTTAAAATATTGAAAACTTAGTCTTATTAAAGCTAAGCAATGCCATAAAAAGTCTTTCCATCGTTTTAATGTCCTCACTTCTTTGGCCTGAATTGAAAGGTTTTGATACCAACGAGATATTGTTTCAACAGGACGACGCTACGTACCACACAGACTGTGCCACATTGGATATTCTGCATCTATGATTTGAAGGCATGTCACACGGAGGTGATGTGCACTAGGCACCGAGATTATGCAATTTGATCCTCGAGATTTTTTAGCGTGTTGTCTTTAGTCAGAGGTGTATGCGTACCACAGTGGTTGTATAAACCAACATAAGCCATGTCATCTGTAAAATTCAGTCTGATTTATGTCACAGAATCACACAAAATGGGATATTTTAGATGCTTTCCAGCCAGAGAAGCTGTGACGAACATTTCAACGATATTATGTTCCACAATTTCGATGATATTTTACACATGCTTTGTTTGATTTAAATTTAAAGATAGAAAGCGCTTAATGAAAGACCTAATAGAAGATATCTTCAACTTTTTAGACAAGAAAACTTACTCTGTGTTGGTAATGTGCTAATAAAAAAGGTGTCTTGCGATTAAAATCAAGAGTAGAAACGATTGGAGAACGAATCCATGATCGGTTATAAATATTTGTAGTTGGAGCGAAGCTGCAGATTATGGCGTACTGAACCTTCGGCATATACTGACATACCCAATAACAAAAGAAGCCTTGGCAAAGTATTAAACTTTCGGTTGTATTATTGATATTGCAATGAAATGCGCCCCAATGACAAGGTTAGGTTAGGTTAGGTCGAACTGGTAGCACTGATATCAAAGAGCTCACTTGAGCACGCATAGCCTCCAGTTGTGATGTCACGAGTGAACGCAGCCTTTGTACTGACCAAGTTCCACCAAAATCAGGGAAGAGAAGGAGTTGGTCAGCTCCTTACTCACCTTAGTGCTGTGTTAGTTGGTGGTTGAACTAAGGCGCACACATTCATCTCAGATTTTCTAGAAATTATTTTTATGTTGAACACTCTTCCTGCAGAAGTTTTCTAGAAACTCACAGTATACTGTCCATAAACATTTATCATGCCATCACTCCCCCTCCATTTATTTTCCTAATCTGAATACAATTTTCTGCATGAGCAACGTATGGTCAGTCCTTAAGTGGTGTTATAAATTGATTAATGTCCCGTTTCTATTATTCTAAACCCTTTTCAATTCTACTGCTTGTACCTGCAACACTTACCTTTTTTTTGTTGAGGCATTCAATATTCAAGCATTTCTTTACTGTACTCCATTTCAAATCGTTGTCGAGTGTAAATGACTTTATCGCCTTGCCAGTGATTTCTTAAAAATACAGTCTCTTGTTGCTATTGTTGTTGTTATTCTTCTAAAATATATTCTGTTGTATTTCCTTTTTCGTTTTTTTTTTTTTGTAGTTTTTGTAGCATTTTTGGTAGCTCGAAGTGCCACAGCAGCTATTAATATTCAAAAATTGCGTTTTTATGCTAATTTTCCCAGGTAAAAAAAAAAAAAGAGAAGAGAAGTGAAGTGAAGTGAAGAAAAAAGGCGACTCTATTCGCTTTAAAAGCCACTGGCAATGGCAATGCCGTCAATTGTTGGCTGCAGCGCCATCTGTCGATACAAGCGATATGTCAATAATAATGACGACAGCTTCAGTAGCTTAAGCTCGATCATATCAAAACATTACAATCTTGAAAAATTTTATTGGAAGTCTTTAAAAAAAAAAATGTTGAATGCAGGTTTCGTTTCTTATTTTTTTTTAGCTTTTTGTGTTGGCATTGTGGCATTGTAGTATAGTGTTGTGTAGTATGTGGTAAGTTGAGAGGAGTACCTTAAGACATCGACAACGACTACTACGATGATGACGACATCGACATCTACAACGTTCTTGTCTATTTGTTGCATGTCGTTTATTTATTGTACTATAATCTGTATGATTGTTGGTGTTGTAGAGCAGTTTAGCAATAATTAAGTTGTAAAAATTTTCGTTGTTGTTGTTTTTGTTACTGTTGCCGCTGCTGCTGTTGTTGTTAAAGGACTGTTGAGCTGAAATTTAGTTTCAAGATTTTGCGCAACAAGATTTTCTACACGTTATTGCTGTGGTAGTACAAGTAATAGTACCAGTGAGTTGTTATTAAAACTTTATACACCCTACATCACTATTGGGGGTTATACATATGCATTTTGGTTTGTTATAATACTTGTAACGGCTGCTTTCTTCTACATCAAATGAAACGAAATGCTGTTTCGTATTGAAAGAATTATACACAGAATACAACCTAAAGACAAAATCTATTGAGGTTTTCACTTTTCCCAAGCTTATGTCTATATGTGTATGGTCCATGATTGATAAGAAAGGTTCTTCAAGCCATATAGACGGCTAAGCTCTGGTAATTGTTATCATGACAGTTTGTTTTCTGGATGCAGAAGATTTTATTAATTGTCCGTAGTTAAGTTTTGGTACCACTGTACTGAAACGTCGTCAGTTATCTTGATTAGCGCAAGATCGTACACTTCGTAGGATACTATCGGACAAAACTTAAGAAAACAACTTCATTAGAGGCAAAATACATACATAATTGGCCATTACAACCCTTCAGTCAGGATTACGGCCTAGCTTAGCTTTTCACACCTTTTATGTTGAGTGTGTTAATTTTATACATGAGTGGCGGGACCTACAGTTTAAAGTCGACTCCGAACGACAGATTTTTGAGAAACTTTTCATGGCAATTTTATTTAATCTCAGATTTTTTACCAGAAATCTGCTGAGAGGAAGTCGCCGAAGAAATATTATTTCATATTTCGTTTTGATGTCTGACCTGGGTTTTGAACCGTGGCCATATGTCTAATAAGCCAAAACACTACCTACTAGACTACGGCAACTAATTATATCGCAATAAATACGAAAATTGTTATAATATTGAGTAAAACTTAAAATGCAGCACTGTCATAAGTGTGTTTAGTGACCATATTACAATTAACCGAACACTTTCTGTTGATATTTGACAACTCAAATGTCAATAATGACAAACAAAAAAAAAAATCAGAACAGTGGTTTGCTTACCAGCTGTCAAATGAATATTAAATAAGCAGCTGAACTGCGTATATTATTATGCCTGAACACTTAGAATATTGTGTTCAATAAACCGAATATTGACTCAATAAAAGTGCATATCTGAACATAGTATAAAGGTACACTAGAAAACAGTGAAAGTCAAACAACAAGCTTATCAAATGATGAGTTCACGATTATTCATTATTGGTTTCAAATTTCGGTCAACCCTCTCTTTTAATTAACTATTCAGTGAGATCTTGATCAACATGGCCTCCGTGTTTAGAAACTCAGTACTTAATTCCCAGGCAAAATTTGTAAGTCGTTCATGCTATGCCACTCAGAAAAGTGAAAAAATCTAAGGTCCGCAGAGAAGCCTGATACCTACATATCTAATATCAGGTAAATACATTCTTTCATTTGCAGGGATGACGGTAAAAATTTCTCTCTGATAGTTCGACGAGCCAACTGCCCCCTCATATACGAATGATGCAACAATAAAAACCATTTTCAAGCACTTTACTTAGTTATTCTTCTTTAATTTTGAAAATGTTTGTTTTTCTTTAGTTTTTATTATAAATGTGATATTTTTTTAATATTAATTTGCTTATTATGCTTCTTATTGTTGCTTAACTTTCCTTTATAAAATAAATATTTACTTATGGGTATTGCCTCTTTCCTTACAGATCCCTCGTCTACTTCTGAATAAGTTTACAGCTTGGGACATCCTCCTCAAAGTTTCAACAGCAGCACAAAGGAAAGCAAAAGTTCCGCCTAAAAGTTCCTGATTCTTCGCGCTTGAAAACTGGTCACAACGTTTCAAAAGTAAGTGCATACATATGATTCTGATATTATTTACACATTGATTCCAAACATAGCGTATTTTTAGGTCGTCTTAAACTATGATTGAATACAGCCTCACTTAGTTTTGCATTAATTTTAACCCTCTTTGATTATCTTGGTTTTCCCTTTCTCTTGGGATAATGGACGTGGTGTTGTTTTAATGTTTTAATTGTATTTTTTAGTTGCTATTGTTGTTGTTGCTGTTACTGTTCCCTGTTGTTTTTGCTTTTAATAACAATGTTCTGTTACGTTTTACAACATTGTTGTTGTTGGTTTTTTGTCATTAATTTTTTTTTTTTTTTTGGTTGTAGTTGTAGTAGTTTTTAGTAACCGCCAGCAATACGTCCTTGAAATTACTTGATATATGAGAGATACTTGAGGTATTTATTACAAGTGATCATTATCTTTACAACTACAATAACAACAGCAACACGAAATGACCACTACCAGTCACTGCCTGCCGCTACCCATTGTACGGGGCTTTAAAGCCCTTTACAGTCAAACAGTTACATGGTTAAAGAAATTCTGGTAAATAAATTATATGGCGGCTACACGATAACAATAAAATCGAAGAAGTTTTGAATAGGGAAAGGCAATCGATGCAAATATGGTGGGAGAGGTAGTGATCTAATACATTCAGGCGATTTAGGGTAATTATAATGAGTTACACAAATGCAATATCCTGGTGTATTGCTGTTTACACTGGGATAAAAATTCATCAAAATTTTGTTTAATAATAAACCTGGTAAGGCTTTTCAAAACCACTTTAGTAATGTTTGCTTAGTAAAGAAATTATTGCTTAAGTGAATCTAAAGGTTAATAATGGAAAAAATTTCATTCAAATGGCTGCCTCGGCTGGCCATGCAGTAGCCTACACGATCTGTCCAATTTTTAAGCACATTATCGATTGTGTGCAGCTGTATTTCACCAATGGCTTCACGAATATTGTCCTTTAAAGCCTCAATTGTCTCTGGCTTGTCGGCGTAACACTTATCTTTGACGGCACCCCACAAATAATAGTCCAACGGTGTCGAATCGCAGCTCCGAGGGGGCCAAACGACATCAGCTCTGCGGCTGATAATGCGGTCTTCAAAAACAGGGCACAAAACATCGAGTGTAGATTCGGCTGTGTGGCACGTAGCGCCGTCCTGTTGAAACCAAATGTTGCCAATGTCCTCCTCTTCAATTTTTGTGAACAAAAATTCGTTCAACATGGCACGATAACGATCGCCATTGACTGTAGCGGCCGCTCCTTGCTCATTTTCGAAGAAAAATGCCCCAATTATGCCTCTGGACCGAAATCAATGTATGCGTGCGGGTTTTCTGTGCCCCAAATGCGACAATTTTGCTTGTTTACATACCCGCCAAGATCAAAATGAGCTTCATCTGAAAAGATGATTTTTTTTTTGCCAAAACCGGCATCTTCTGGTGTAGGCTACTGCATGGTCAGCCGAGGCAGCCATTTGAATGAAATTATTTTCCATTATTAACCGGAAGGATTGTACTTTCAAATAAAAAAAGAAATTTGAGAAAATATTCAGTAGTTTTTTTTAAAGCATTTTCAAAAAAAAAGTTATTTGGCGGACCCTTTAGTTATAGATATCCATTAGCATCCATCGGCATCAAGCTGCACCAGACTTTCATAAAAACTCGACTTTTCTTATTAGCTTGCACTGGAAACGAGCATATTTAGGGACCTTCATGTTTACAGCATAGCGTAATGTTTACATTCTAGGTGACCGTAACATCATACCATTTTTAAAGTCGGCTTAATATCTGCTTTTAGTTAAAGGGTTCCGTGTGAATATATTTCTTATACGATAACTGAACCCACCAAATGTAAAAGGGCCCTCCTTTTCTTTTGACAAGTTTGTGGGTATTTTAGCATCGGAATGAGCCTCTTGACTGGCGTTGTGGTCTGTCAATCATACATATTTCTGCAGGTACATAACTGACGACCCTTAAGCTCAGCTTAAAATATCTTCACTAATAATAGCATCCAGGGATACGGCAGAAAGAACAATTACTCCATGCTCGGGATAACCCAATGCCTTTTAGTGCATTGAAAACCAGGCTACACTAGTTGGTGAAAATGTGATATCGTCTGTTATGCTTTCCACTTGATCTTCCATTTATAATGGGTGATTTTTAAGAGCTATAGGAAATTTTTTCAAAAACAAACATATAAAATTCAGAAAAATGCATGAAATCTTTATTTGAATCGCCTCAAATGGTCTATGCGCTTAGTCCAATTTTGGCCTACTCTTACCAACATTTCGGCCGGTATCTCACGAATAAATGCTTCAATGTTGTCTTCCAATGCGTCAATTGAAGCGGGCTTGTCTGTATAGACATGGGCTTTAACATAGCCCCACAAAAAATAGTCTAAAGGCGTTAAATAGCACGATCTAGGCGGCCAATTGACCGGTCCCAAACGTGAAATAAAATGTTCACCGAACTCGCCTCTCAATAAGTCCATTGCTACGCGTGCCGTGTCTTGTTGAAACCACATGTCATGCAAGTCAAGCTCTTGTATTTTGGACAAAAAAAGTTGGATATCATCTCACGGTAGCGCTCACCATTCACAGTTACGTTACGATTCGCAGCATCTTTGAAGAAGTACGGTCCAATGATGTCACCAGCTCATAAACCGCACCAAACTGTGACTTTTTCTGGATGCATTGGTAGCTTTTGCAATGCTTCTGGCTGATCTTCACTCCAAAATCGACAATTCTGCTTATTTACGTATCCATTGAGCCGCTGAATAGCCGCTTCAGTGGGTCGATTAAACTGACCATAAAAAGGAAGAAGCGCGCGATGAACTTTCTTAACAGAGCACGCATTTTGATAATAAAATTCAATGATTTGCAAGCGTTGTTCGTTTGATGGTTTATTAGACGTAAACCTATGTATCATATGCATATGCTCAGCTGAGGTTGAAACGTTGAAATCGCTTTTGGATAGTGTATTGATTTACTAGACTAGAGCTTTTGAGTTCAAACATCAATTTAATGAGAACTATGTTTTCAAAGCTGAGAATGTCAAACAGTGTTGGTATTTCTGTTCAGTAGGTTAAGTTAGGTTAGAGGACATGTACTTGTCAATTAAGACAAGTACAGTACCCGGAGGTCTAATTGACCCATTGTACAACGTCCTGACTGTTCAGTAAGGTTTGACAAACTTAGTTTGAGGAAAATAAATCCATTCATGAAGTTGCTATAGTTTAGTAGGTAGGTAGACTTGAGGCCACAGTTCAAATTCCACGTCAGACATCTCCCAGAATACACTGTATGAAAAAATATTTCTTCGGCGACTTCCTCTCAGTAGATTTCTGGAAAAAGCTCTGGGAGTAAATAAAAATTGCCATGAAAAGTTTCTCAAAATCTCTGTCATTCGGAATCGACTTTAAACTGTAGGTCCCGCCACTTATGGATGAAATTAAGACACGCAACATAAGTTGTGTGAGAAGTTAGGTCGTTATCCTGACTGAAGGGTTGTAATGACCAATTATGTACATATGTAAGTATGTAAGTCCGTTCATGAAGTTCATAGTGCACTTTGTTCATTTTACATTCAACGGATATCTACCTTGCGGACAAGTAAATCGCGCAGTTAGTGATCGTTTCGTCGAAGTCGTCGTGGTCTAATAGGTAGTGTGTTGGCATATTAGACGTAAGGTCCGAGTTCATACCCCAGGTCAGACATCAAAACGAAAATATGAAAAAATATCTCTTCGGCGACTTCCTCTCAGTAGATTTCTGGCAAAAACTAAATTGCCATGTAAAATTTCACAAAAAATCTGTCGTTCGGAATCGACTTTAAACTGTAGGTCCTGTCACTCATGTATAAAATTAACACACACAACATAAGTTGTATGAGAAGCTAAGTTGTAATCCTGACTGAAGGGGTGTAATGACCAATTATGTATGTAGTGATCGTTTCTAGATTAGTTTTACTCATTTCTGATTCCAAACAAATCTTCGTAACAAAAGGAATATTGGCGGTGTAGCGTGAAATCTTGAAGAAGACACCAAAATGTCGATTTGTCAGCCTTGTTAGCTTCGTCCTTTGACTATAAAATATGGCTTGATGCCAAACGATTAACGTTTTTCACTTGCAAATGGCTGTAGATGACCATTTTGTTTTCAAACAATTGTGTTTAGTGATTAAAGTTCATTCTGTATAAGGGGTTATGCTAAGGACCAAGTGGTTATGCTAAGAACCAGCGAAGTCGTTGTTGACGTCTACTGGTCAGAGTGAACTTAAACTGTAGTTTCCGCGGTTTGAAAAAATGAAATATTTTTGTCCAGTAACTCTATTCATTTAACGTGTAGTGTTCCTTGATTACTTGTAGTTTTATTAGTAGTTATGCATGTCGTTAAATACGGTTCGAAACGTTGTGCTCGTCGTATTTGGTTTTTATTAAAACATGATTGTTCTACCACTTGTTATATTTCGTGTTATTAATGGTGTAAAATAGATGTAAAGGGAACGAACCATCTTTTTCCTATACGAATACGATACGTTACGCTATGCATACGAATACGAATCTTTTTTTTTACTATTTTTTACCACAATTTACGCTTCAAGGATTTTGCAATCGTTCTTTTTTTTCTGTTGCAAAGATTTGCATAAAAAATACAAAAAAAAAAATTCTGAAAATCTGCACAAGTTTAAATGCAACATTTTATCATTGCAAATGCGAATTCAGTTGACGAAATTATGAGTTACAGATTCAAATTCTATATTTAGATTCGGTAAAATGGTTGGTTGGTTGGTTGGCTGCTTAGTTGACTGACTATTTTAAATAGACTTGTTGCAACGTGATGTTTAATGGGCGAAAAGTAGGAGGATTTAGTTTTAGCTTCAAGCTTAGTTGTACAACCAAGTATTTTAAGTTTTTAAAAAAATTAGAAAATGATGTAAATTTGTGAATGGGCTAAGGGCCATTAAATAGGCCGGCAATTGATAAAACAAATTTGATTTTTCATAACATTTTAATCAATTCGAATTTTTGAACATGTTTTGAACCTATCTTCAAACAGGCCTATAGCTTAGGCCAAGGCTTTAATAGTGGAATTTATTTTCCATGCAGCTTATATCCATGTCTGCCTTGATAGTAGTTTGACTGTAATAAAGCCAATGAATTCTTCAACGATATGAATCGCTTGTTTGCTCTGAAAGCCTATGAAAAACGCAAGCGTGGAGAATTTTTCTGCAATTTGGACATTTAAACTTTGCTAACGGAGGTCATTTTAAAGCGATGAGAAAATTTCAGTTCAGCACAAAGTTGGTCAATGCCAGAGCATTCTAAGCTTAGCATGTACTACACCTATCCATTAATTTCAGATTGTTGAGGTTGTTGTGTTTAATATTACCAAGATTTAAATTTAAATTTCTCTAAAAATACTTTCCTTACACAGGGTTATATACGTACATAACTGGCCATTACAACCATTTAGTCAGGATTACGGCCTAGCTTCTCACACCACTCATGTTGTGTAAGTTAATTTTATTTATGAGTGGCGGGACCTACATTTTAACGTCGACTCCGAACGACAGATTTTTGAGAAACTTTTTCTTGGCAGGTTTATTTACTCTCAGAGTTTTTGCCAGAAATCTGCTGAGAGGAAGTCGCCGAAGAAATATTTTTTTTCATATTTCGTTTTGATGCCTGACCTAGTATTCGAACCCGGGCTTTACGTCTAATAAGCCAACACACTACCTACTTAGACTACGGCGAATTCATCCACAGGGTTAGTCTGTTCTTAATCCCAGAATACTTAAGCGCCTGTACTCATAGTGAGAGGTTATGTTAGGTTAAGCTAGTTACCTCGGTGGCCTATATGGCTCATTGTGTCACCCCGTCTGAGGTAAGCCCCCTTGTCATGATCCGTTAGTGGTGGGTTTGACCCATCCTGAGCCCCGGACGAAACCCGATAGTTTCCTTAGAGGAAAATTCCCTACCATGCCCACATCTTCAAACGTTCTGTCAACCGAAAACCGATGACGTCTTTTCTGAAGTAAAGGGCACTCGCTTAAAACGTGTACCGATTAATTTGCCTGCAGATCATGGCAGCTTCTGCAGTACCTCTTGGTGAGGTAGACCCAGCTTATTAGTGAAACTGCCAATAGCGCAGTGCCCGTTATTATTTTTATTAGAATCCGAACTGTTCTCTTAGTGAGAGATTAATGGTCAGTTGATGTTTCTACAGTAGAATGGCAGTTTTAGGTATAAAACGCAAAACCTTGTAGCTTGAGTATTCAGGAAAGGGCTTTACAAGCGCAAAAGTACAAACTTTTACAGGGTCGTCAAATAAATAGCTATCGAGCTCTCCGATGAGTTCCCTACTGTGGGAACCCCTTTAAATACATGTGAGCATATAATTGCAGTGTCAGGTGGACAGAATGGCACAAGAAATCTGAATCAAACTGGTTTGAGAGCCTCAATTGCAAAGAATTACGTTGAATGCTTCGTGTGGTTACTGAACATTGCTTTATAGGCGCTCATGTAGAGATAAACATGTGGAAACTGTTCTTCATCTATTGGGTATACGCCAGCACTATGTCTTAGGAAAAAAGTCCACATAGTATGTACTACAGGTACCATTTGAACGAGATGTTAGAAATGAATATTGGAAATCTAAGTCGCTTCTTTAGAAGCTCAAAATGGTTTCGTGATTAGGGGAAAATAGATAATTAGGGTATTATAATGGGCCTCTTATGGTCGAAGTTTGTATATCCCAACTTCTTCAAGTGGACGGCCACTTCTACCTATCCCTCTACCTACCCTTCACAAGTCTGCAACCTACTATTACGTTAATACCAACAGCAATCAGGACGATAGGCGGTTGCAAATTGTGCTTGGTACCATCATATTCGAAATCACACATGCTAAAGCCTTTTAAGATTCGCATGGCATTCAACACCGCAAACACTATGCATTTAATCCCATTTTAGCAAACTAGTCTCCCATGTGCCATAAGTTTTATAAGAAGATTCATACAAGAATGCTGCTAATTTACCTGAAGCATCTTACTCGTTCTCTAGAGACTCAAACACAACAACTCTAAGGCCTAAAAACCCAGTAAGAAGAGCCCGTACCACTTGGTGCTGGGATTATAAAATAATTCATCGGTTTTGTGGAAAACCAATCGGTTAGAACGTTAAGAGTTAAGGTCTGAAAGACGCCTGTTTTACTAAAAATGGTGTTCATTCCACATAGAGGCTTTGCGATTGCGGTTGTAGCAGGAAATTTGCAGTCACGGACCTAACTAAGATCGTACGAGCATATACAAGTAGTGGAATATTAGTTCAGTTCGCCGCAAAACATTAGCCATAATGAGAGTGATAGAAACACGTCGTCAAGTACTTGAATAGTGGATATCACCCTCGTATTAGGCGGGTTGCTCTTGAGGAGACTTCAAAATAAACCACCATTGCCATTTCATTGTGACACAGCTGGCTTTTAACAAGGCCGTATCAAGCTCATACCTTGTGAAGATGAACCCCTTCTTTAGAGATTCTCGAAACAACGAACCTTTGCTAGGATCCTAGTGCGCTATCGTTAATTTCTTACTTTGGGTACTTAGGAATGCCATGAAAAGTTTCTCAAAAATCTGTCGTTCGGATTCGACATTAAACAGTTGGTCATGCCGCTCATGGATAAAATTAACACACACAACTTAAGTGGTGTGAGCAGCTAGGTTGTAATGCTCAGTAAAGAGCTGTAATGACCAATTACGGAATTAAATATGTCGAGGGCCGTTTATATTCCGTACTTTTACTGCCACTTTTCCTCTGATATCGTGTCTTAGTGCTGTTTTGATAGGCCCTTTAAAGAAAAGTGCATTGTTTTGTTGTTATACTTTTGTTGTTGTTTTTTTTTTTGCTCTTTATAAGAACCCAACATTTCTACGCTTTTATGCTAAAGTCACTTAAAGCCTGTTTATTATTCTTTTTTTGTTTTTTTTTTTTGTTTTTTTTTTTTTGTTTTGTTATCGGGTGTAGACCATAAATTCTTTTGTTCGATTTCTTTGACCACAACACAATTGATTTTAATTAGACATTTTAGTGTTCAAACAACAGCAACAACAACTACAACAACAGATACATAGAAATGACAAAAAAAAAACCAAGAATGATATCCAAAAAAACAAGACAATATTTATAGAGTATCGTTAACAAATCGTCATCAGTGGTATAATAAATATTTTGCCACTGGCACATTACAGACAACAACAGCAACAACAACTAAAAACAACATCAACAACAATAGCAACAAGAACAACAGAACAATCAATGAAATAAATATCTCATGACCTCAACATAAACCCCCGAACAACAATTGATGAGTGACACTGGGATTCATTCATTGGTCGATTGCCACACACACACACACACCAACGTGGACGAGGGCACTTAGTGAGACTGTCGGTCTTTTTTTTGTTTTGTTTTTTTGCCACACTACTAAGAGTATAACGAATGTGTCACCACTGCGGGAGAATAACATTCCTTCGCTTGAAATCACAACAAACAGCAGCTCATATCGTCGATATGCAGCAATATCCACCCGGTAATGTAATATCCATTACCCCACCAAGGCGACCAATATTAGAGTGACATCAAGACAATCCATAAAAGGTCGATACGAGTACATGCTTAAGCCTATGTTGGTTGTATGTTTTTATCTGTGGGTGTGTAACGATGTGGATGTGCATGAGTAAGTCAATGCTGCAGTTCCAAACTGTTATGTAACTCTGAATGTCACAGCATTTATTTTGTGTCTGTGTATGTATGTATGTATATGTGTTGGTGTGGTGTGATGTGCTGTTTGTTCACACCATTTGGTAGAACACGGCAAGTCTTGTAGCAGCGAGTCTAGTGCGAAAAAAAACCTTGTTTTTATTCTTTGACCATCCCATAAAAGTATTTGGGACCAAAGCTGGTTGGTATGCACACTTAAAAGGACAGAAATCACCAAAATTTGCGAAAAATTGCACAACTTAAGCGAAGACGAATTGTAAAGCCACTCTATTTAATAAATAATGTAAGAATGGAAGGGCTTTTCTTCAATAAATATATTAAGCTAGCAGGAAATGCTTTGCAACCACTTCTATTGAAGCTAGTGTTATCCATCTCTTGGTAATCTGAGATGAAAGCTTTTTGGCAGCTCAGAATCTATAGGCAGGGTTCGTTGAGTCAGAGGTGATTTTGATAAAATTTGTACCTTTTCTGTTGACCTGGGAATGCCAGTCAAGCATTACAGACAAGCAGTCAAGAAGGCACAGAGGTAATACAACAAGGAAGCCTTAGTTTAGCAGACAGCGTGTTGCCATAATCCTGTTTCATAAACCCTTTAGTTCAAATCTCCAAAAATATTTCTTGATATTGATATCCTCCTGACAGTCTTCTGGCAAAATAATTAAATAAAATTGCCATGAAAAGTTTCTCAAATCTGTCGTTGGGAGTGAACATTAAAATGTTCATCACACTGCTCTTGGAAAAGTAAGAAGCTAGGGTGTAAGTCTAACTAAAACTATTGTAATTACCAATTAAATAAACCGCCATTGCTATTTCATTGTGACACAGCTGGCTTGTAACAAGGCCGTATTAAGTCATTATTAAGTCTTAGCAACGAGATTTTCATTAGCAGATATGTTATCTACGCTTAAGGCTAACCTAAACTTGAATAATTTGTATGGATTCAGATTCACTAAAAAATGATTTAGATAAAGTTGTTTTCTTTAGGGGAAACCATTTTCCAAACAGTTTGCGTCATGCCTTATCACAGTGCTCCAAAGTCATTGCACCGGCCTGTTGTGAACTTCACAGTAAGAGATACCTAGGAAATCATAGGAAATACGTATGACCAACTTATTTCATCAATTTCTTCTAATCCACTTCCTTTAGATTAGTGATGCCGTGGGTAAAGTAAACTATCACACGTAAACTATTGTAATCTCATACGGTCATAAGCATCTGTAAAGTCAAGTGCCTCATAAGGGGACTTATCATCCAAGCTCAAGGTCTTTCCCATATTTGAAGAGTTTGCCCTAATTAGAGTACTAGTGATTCGTTTAGTGACCGTCTATTCTTGTAACGCGATTATCAGTCCTCCGAATAGGTTTCGTCTCTACAAGCATACCTCTTGTGATAAATTACTCGGTGTGACAGTCAAAATACACTCAGCTAGTGACATAGTATAGGTTGTGAGTTTCGTTGAGTAGAACTTAAATTTTTGTTTATATTTCTCGAATCCTCCAAACTTCTTTTATTTGACAAAAATGATATTTATAATCTTTTCACACAAAATTATTGATTACCCAAATATTTTTTAAACTATTTCCAAAATCCAAAGCTTTTTGAAAAGGGGGGAGATGAGCCTTTAAAATGGTATACATAAACATTTTGTTCAAACTTACCTGTTATGAGTTTTGATCGAACAAACTCGGAAAATATGATTTTTTTTTCTTATTTTAGCCATTCTTAATTGCAAAATTTAATGAAAAATTTGAAATAAGTGGTGACATTTTGAAAGTGCATTATCGTGTGAAGAGATTGACGCTTCGTTTGATAAAATTAGACAAACATTACCGTAGCTATTATTTAAATAGTATAACAGTCGTGTTACATTTTTTTTTATAAAGGGTCCGCCAAATAACTTTTTTTTTGAAAATGCTTTAAAAAAAAACTACTGAATATTTTCTCAAATTTCTTTTTTTATTTGAAAGTACGATCCTTCCGGTTAATAATGGAAAATAATTTCATTCAAATGGCTACCTCGGGTGGCCATGCAGTAGCCTACACGATCGGTTCAATTTTTAAGCACATTATCGATTGTGTGCAGCTGTATTTCACCAATGGCTTCACGAATATTGTCCTTTATGCCTCTGCACCAAAATCCGCACCAAACAGCAGTGACTCGTTTTGGGTGCGTCGTCTTTTCAATGTATGCGTGCGGGTTTTCTATGCCCCAAATGCGACAATTTTGCTTGTTTACATACCCGTCAAGATCAAAATGAGCTTCATCTGAAAAGATGATTTTTTTTTGCCAAAACCGGCATCTTCTGGTGTAGGCTACTGCATGGCCAGCCGAGCGAGCCAGCCATTTGAAAATATTCAGAAAATATTCAGTAGTTTTTTTTTAAACATTTTCAAAAAAAAAGGTTATTTGGCGGACCGTTTATGTACGTCAGTTCTAAAATTTTCAAAATTTTTGATGGATCTTGATTGTTTACCACAAAATATGTCAATTTCACGTTTGGGCGACCATCAGAAATTGGCCAATATTTGCGCAAAGCGAAATAATAATATTTGCATAAATATTTGCAATCAAGATCCATCAAAAGTTCTGAAAATTGTTTAACTGAAAGTTTATTTAAAAAAAAAATGTATATGAAAAATATAACACTACTGTTATACTCTGTAAATAATAACTACGGTAATTTATGTTCGATTTTATCAAACGAAGTGTCAATCTCTTCACAAGAGAATGCACTTTAAGAATCTTACCACTTATTTTACATTTTTTATTTAAAGTTTGCTACTATGAATGGACAAACTTGAATAAATATGAAAGAAATTCGCATTTGTCAAGTTTACCTTATCAAACCTCAAAGTATTTTAAGTCGAATAATATATATATGTATATCGTTTTAAAGGCCGATCTCTCTCCTTTCTAATAAGGTTTAAATTTTGCACATGGGTTCAGAAATATTTGTGTAATCAATAAATTTGTGCGTAAAGTCTAAAAAACAGTTTTTGTCAAATAAAACAAGTTTGGAGGGTTCAAGAAATATAAAAAAAAATCTTTTTAAGTTCTACTCAACAAAATTCACAACCTACACTATGTCTTTAGCTGGGTGTTTTTCATTTTTTTTATATTGTCGCATAGTGTTATTAATTGCCTCCTTACATTCTAAAAAAGACTTTGTAGGCCTCTTTCAAAGATTCGAAAATCTATACAATTACAAAGCAGATCCTAAAAATTATGCTGCAAATATTTCGAACATAATCTGAAAAATCCTTTACATTCCTAATTAAATACGACGAAAATGGTCCTGAGGACGGCTAAGTTTCTATAAAACTAAATGCAATTTACATTTAGTATCTAAGACTCTTGTTTCCGATGATATTTTATGACATTTTGATTTTTTTTAAGAGAAAATCTAGGAAATGCCTTGATAAAACAGCAGCTTTATGACGACTGAAGCGATGCGGATAGTTTCTATTAGAGTAGTTAGTTATACCGTTTATTGCTATCCTACCTGTACTTCTGTCTTTCACTGGTATGCTGAAGAGGTTAAATTGCTTGACTATAAATCTAAGTACGACTTTAGCAGAGCACAAACGGTTGCTTATTATGGTTGTTTCAAATCAAAAAATCGGTATTTCTCCTCAAAAAGAAAAAAATCCAGAAGGTGCCTGCCTTCCCCAGAATATAACATCGACAAAGAACATAATTGGCGCTGCCTCATGAAATGGTGTCAAACTCAGGCTTCTCATCACTATAGCCCATATGACAAGGCAAAATATTTTCATAGAGGACCTAAGTAGAACCTTCTTCAGTAGATGAATCATGAAATTGGATCGAAAATCATGATAATTGAACTGGAATAAACCAACGAAACAAGAAATGTGTTTGATACTTCGTGATATGTTTCCTAAAAGAAATACAGTCACACAGATAATTATACTTACCCCCTAAAAATCATTTTTTAAAAAATGATAATATATGGACAAGTCAACTGATTTTTGCCCCAAATTTTTTGTTTTCCGTCACAACCGAACAAATTATATTTGTTCTCATCACTAAATATTACATTCGCCCAAAAATCAGTTGACTTGTCCATATATTTTGTGGGGCAAATTGCAATTGTGGCTTTTTTCTCGGCACTCGGCTGCGGTAACTGTTCTTTCTCAAAACACTTCAAACTGTTTCGGAATGCACAATAACATTGTGATCACTTTACGAGGTATTTCGTATTTCTACGGCTGTAGTCCTAGGATTTTTATCCACAATACCTTTTATATACCCGGCTACCCTTGGAGAAATTTTATAGGAAATATACGTCGTACGTAGAATTTTCTGTGGTGCCATATTGGTTTTAAGCAAACTGTAGTCACAAATTCATAGATTTTGGGAATCTTTTTTCTTTATTTAAGTAAATGTGTCGTTACAGACGCTAATGTAAAAAAAAATTTTAGATTAGAAGTTCATTACTTAAAAAAAAAAATGATTTTTAGGGGGAGTATGTATAATTATCTGTGTGACTGTATATTTTGTATGACAAAGAATACTACAACCAGGTTTTTCCTTTTTTAAGAATTAAAAATCTAACTTTTCTGGGCCTGTTTAACGGATTTTTCTAAATTCCTAGTTTTTTATTCGCTGTGACATACTGCTACAGTAACCTGCATTCACCATGCATGCCATTTTCATGGTAGGGCAACACCACCAAAAGTGAAGCGTTAATGCTCGATATTACGAAGCATTTTATTATACAATATTTGTTGTTGTTGTTGTTGTTGTTGTTGTTGTTGTTGTTGTTGTTGTTGTTGTTGTTGTTGTTGTTGTAAAGAATAAATGTTGTATTTTGTTACAAGCATGTTGAATAGTGTAAATCTTCGTCGCTTATTGTTGCAATTGTTATTGTGTGTTGTTACAATTGTTGTTGTTGTTGTTGTTGTTGTTGTTGTTTGGTGTTATAGTTGTTGTCTCCATTCATGTGGCTGTGTTTTGTTTTTAGGAGTAAAGGCTTCTTAGTCGGCATTTTAATTTATTACGTTCAATCTAACACGTTTACTCGCACTTGTTGTGTCAATATATTGTAGGTTTGTGCAGTTTTGCACCACAAATACTGCTGCATACGACTGACTGTGTTGGATGGTATTTTATTTATTTATTTCGCCTGTTTTTTTTTTGTTTTTGTCTCTTTTATATTTTCTTTTTAAAGTGTTTTTGAAATTGCATATACGAGGTATGGTAAAGTAATTGTGTTTAGTTTACTTTCTTTTGGTTGTCTTTTCATGATTTTTGCAAAGAAGGAAGTGCAAAAATTGCTGAATGGAATCACGTAAATACATACACATACATGCATACACATGCATAATTGGTTATTACAACCCTTTAGTCAGGATTATGACGTAAGGTCTCACACCCCTTATGTTGTGTGTGTTAATTTTACATACGAGTGACTGGACCTACAGTTGAAAGTCGACTCCGAACGACAGACTTTTTTTGATTAACTTTTAATTGGTCATTACAACCCTTCAGTCAGGATTACGACCTAGTTTCTCATGCCACTTATGTTGTGTTATTTTCATGGCAATTTTATTTACTCTCAGATTTTTTGCCAGAAATTTGCTGAGAAGAAGTCGTCGAAGAAATATTTTGAACCGTGGCCTCACGTCTCATAAGCCAACACAATACCTACTAAACTATGGCGAATACTTCCATTTAAACTTAAATTCCTTTTTAGGAAGGCTTGGCTATTGCTTTACATTTACTGTTAAAATGTTATAACAACCCTCGTTAAATAGAAAAAGTTTTCTTCCATAAAAATATCGACTGCCTTCACTGAATATATGGAAAGCAAAAAAAAAAAAAAAAATAAGTCAACAGCAAAAAAGAATCTGCATGTGCATATTTTATGTGCATCAATATGCTGCATGCAGATATTCACATCTTTTTTATGTATTGTTTTTGTTGTTTTTGTTGTTGCTGTTCAGCTTTGTAATATTTTTTCTTTCATCTCTAGCATGCACTATTACTACATGGCTCTGGGATACTGTTGGCTTTAATCCCAACACATACGGTACACATACATACGTTCATTTGAAGTTGAAGTTGAGTTTCTGCTTCAGCCCTCAGCTGTTTCTGTATCTGTATCGGGTTTTAGGTTTTCAAAGCTTTACAGTTCTGTTGGCTTTACAAGATGCTGCCTCATGTTGCTTCTTAACTTAGACGATAGAAAAACTGAATTGTTGCCATAAATCCTATTCCATATTTTTCCGACTGCCTTGAATAATAAAAAAAAAAAAAAAACTTATTTTGTTGTACTTTATGGCAAAGCGCTGAAAAACTTTAATGTTGTTTTTATTTGTATGCGTGTATATATGTCTATATATGTGTGTATGTTGTATGCCAAAGACCATCTTTATAAAGTTCAAAAAGTAAGAAATCCACACATGAATCCTGCTACAATTCCATACAATCGAATAACCATCTCTTCACACACACTACATCACACCACCGCACACACACACCAGCACACACACACCTCTTATGGCAGAGTGTAAAAAACAAAATGTACTCGTACTTGGTACATAAAGTGGATTCCTGGATTTATACTTTGTTAGTCTAAAGACGACTGGAGTGCCTTTGAAGTGTGTATGTGACTTGGAGTGCTGCTGGTAATCCATAAGCTTGTGCTGATGCTACAGCGATGCTGTGTTCCTTTGCCTGTGTGTGTGTCTGTAAGTGATTAACGCTCTTAATGTTTTACAATTTTTATGTTTTTATTTGTAAAAAGAATTAAAAAGAAAAACTACAAACAAACAACAAACAATAACAACAACAACAACTGTGCAAAGATGAAAAACAGATGAAAGAAAAAAAAAACATCAGTGTTGGCTGCTTGGATTGTTTACTTGGCTTGCAAAAGAAATTTTGTGGTGTTTAATGGGTTTTAACATGTGTTTAACCGGGTTTAATAAGGATAATAGAAGTTAAACTTTATTTACATGCGAAAAAACAACGCATTACTTTAAAACAAATCCCAGTGATGTAAAAACAGATGATGAAGAAGAAGAAAAAAATAAGAAAACATTCAAAACTAATAACATTCATTAACAGAGGGGTTACAAATGTTAAATGAACTGGAATTGGAAAATTTATTTTGAAAAAATCGAAAAATTTATTTTGATTGGGGTTTTCTAAACACCATTAAGACCCTGAATTACAACAAAGCTTACGGGAAGGATAATACTGCATCGGAGAGATCAGATCTTAAATATGTGCCATTCCCAAGCAAATATGAATTCTGGGTCGATGGTCAATTATCAACAGACATCGCAGTAAATACGTACCAATTTATGTCGTACTCTAGTAGATAGTGTTTTGGCTTATAATACGAGAGCACATAGTTCAAACCTTAGCATTCAGACATCTTGGATAAAAAGAAAAAAAAATTCTTTTGGCAACTTGCTCTCAGTAGTCTTCTGGGCATGCCGTTCGGACTTCCCGCCACTCATGGATAAAATCCAACCTGGCTGGTGTGAGAAACTATGTTGTAATCCTGATTAAAGGCTTGTAAGGGCACAATTACGTTAAGTGTTTACCAAAGGAAAGGATGACGCTGCCTACAGCAGCAGGCAGCAGTAGGAAGGCTGTCAGTATCACACTCCTCAAGAGCTCATCAGTCTGGCAGAGCCAGTCACTGGATTCTTTAACGTCTTACAGACATGCAAATTATGGAAGGGTTGAGTTGGCGGCCACTAAGTTCAAATTCAAAATAAACTAGGATAACTACGGAACCACCTGCAAATACTATTTCTGTGATTACAACCCAAATGCTGTGAATCGATCAAATGCCTTCTCTTGGTGCTTTCTCCAAGCAAGCGTGGATTTCGCAAACGTCTGTATTGAACTCAAAGGTTCCAATACAGGGTTTTAGAGCTGAGTTTATAAAGTCTCTAGTTGGTTTGTTTAGAACGAGTGGCTAGTACCGAACATAGCCACTGCATGTATTTGTCGACAAGTGCCTCCGAGTTCTTTATTTATTCTTTTAATACTAGTTGGGGCATAGGGCACCTCCAATTTAAATGCATAATCTAACTTCTAATCCAACACCATTAGCAATATAATTGAATGCTCGAGTGTTTCAATGTCGGGGAGCCGGAAACTCTTGATATTCTGGGCATAAAAATTCAATGGAATGTTAGCTGAAACCAGCATATTTTTCAGGTGCCGAAAGAAGCATTCAAATGACGGTGAAAATACTGCTTCACTCGTGTTTCTTTACTCTTTTCCTTTCACCGTGCAAAAATGAAATACAACTTTCATGTATTTGGACAGATATCTTGAAGTGTATTTTGAGTTTTCTTAATAAGGCATCAACCTAGTTGTGCCTCTCTTATATGTTATTCCAATGGAATATGCTCGAGTTAAATAAAGAAACTTTTTCAGCGAAAACAGAATATTTTTATAAGAAATAGTCGTTCGTTGAGCACATCCGATCAAAGTTGAGTGTACCAGTTAAACGCACAAAGCGAATTTTTTCTTTAGCCGCACCATCCTTATGAAAAATTTTCTTGCTGCAGAAAATTATCCTGTTGCATAAAATATAAACCGATTAATTGAATTCATAAAACATAAACTCTACTCCCACATTCATCCCTTCCTGCAATCATACATACGTAATTGGTCATTACAACCCTTCAGTCAGGATTACGACCTAGTTTCTCACGCCGGGCTGGACCAATAGTTAAAGTCGATTCCGAACGTCAGATTTTTTTGAGAAACTTTTCATGGCAATTTTTATTTACTCTCAGAGTTTTCGACAGAAACCTGCTGAGAGGAAGTCACAGAAGAAATATTTGTTCGTATTTCGTTTTGCTGGAGATGTCTGACCTGGAGTTTGAACCGTGGCCTCACGTCTAATAAGCCAACACACTACCTGCTAGACTACGGCAAATATATGCTCGTGGTAAATAAAGGAAATTTTTCCCGAAAATAGAATATTTTTAAAAAGTAGTCGTAAGTCACGTTGAGCGCATCCATTCATACAGGGGAGAATTTTTTCTTGCTCCACACCATCCCTATGTGAAATTTTTTTGCTGCAGAAAATTTTCCTGTTATATAAAATATAAACGGATTCAACACAACTTTCTGTAATTAGGTAATGGGAAGGTCCATACTAAGATGGAGATGAGTGGGCTATATCATCACGAGAGACGACGCTAGAGTGGAATCCTCAAGAAAAAAACCTAAACACATACTGCTGGGTGGTTAACAGGTTGGACACTGTAGTTTTATATGGGAAGATAAGTAATTGTAATAGCAGCAAATCATGTAATATGGAGATGCTTTAGGTTCCCATGAGCAATCTTTTCGTTGAAAATCTAAATATTGGAAAAATATTTTTGAGTGTGTGTTGACTATTTGAAAACCCTTCCTTACTATTATTCATCCTTTTTCGCAATGTATTTAAACAATGCTCTTATAACAGCTTCCATTTCATTTGTTATCGATTTCACTGCATAGTATCTTTGTTTAACGGTTTTAAATCAAACCTACAAGTATAAACAGTTCATAACTGTTAAAATATTTCCTGCTTCAGTTATTTCAATACGACAATAAATGAAAAAAATTTCTGTCTTTTCCACTTTGTTTTTCGTTTCAGTTTCTGGTAAAATGTTTGCCCTCAACTGGCATTCAAAGTTTATCATTGACTGACTTATCAAAGAAAAATTAGCATTTTTTTCCATTGGTTTTTGCCAGCATTTGTCTTGCATTTCTCAAAACGAAATAAAATTATAATGACCTGCAATGAATGGCTCAAAACAAAAATAATTTGAATTCAACAAAAAAAAAGAGAAAAACTAAACCAATCGATAAAGTTGCATAATCTGTGAAAAGTGATCAAAATTTATTCCCTTTTCCTATGAGCAGTTGGTATTAAGAAAGAAATTTAAAAAAGAGAGTAAAAGAAAATGCTTACAACACCAGTTATGAATGGTATTTTGGGGCAAGTAATTGTACCTTCAATAACTTTAGCATCAGCTCTAGCATCATCACCTTAGATCGGGTGTATAATATTCGATAGTTTTTGGTTTTGTTGTTGTTGCCTAAATTAAATTTTCTTATTTTTTTTATTGTCGCTTAACTTGCAAGATCATTTCGTTTTTTGTTTTTCCAATTGATTGTTTATTTTTTTATCTGGTTAGTCAAACCAAGTCAAGCAAAGTTTGAACTCTGAACCCAAGTTATTTTTCCGTTTCTGTTTCTGTTTTTGTTTTCATTTTTATTTTTTACTTCGTATTTTATTTTTTAACTAAGGAAGGCCCCCCCACACAAGTTGTCTATAACTGCAAGGCAAACTGTAGATGATCCATGTTTACTAAATGACTTTGGGATGCCCTACACTAATTAAGAGGTCATGACTTGCTGGTCCTACAGTGGCAAGAATAAATGCCCTGGGCTTATAAAGAGTGTGCATTTGATAACGAAAGATGGAGGCAGAAAGTTTTTTGAATATCATAACAGGATAAAATTCTAAAAGATAACCTGTTGGCAAGTATTCTTTATGGATAATGACAGTCGTTGATGGCAGGTCAATATGGGCAAAGACTACAATTAATGAAATCTATTTTGTGGTAGGCCATAACAGATTTTTTTCAAGCAATTCTATCACCAGACAATTTTATAATGACGGTCCAAATATATCGAGTTGGTCTAATCTTCTTCTCCTGCTGTTTGTTCATGTATGAAAGACCATATACAAGCGTGTTTAAGCTTGAAATTCTCCTAGAGACATTCTTTTAACAGTTCTTGATCCCAGAGGAAAGTACTTCGTGCCCAAGAGTTTCAGGGATGGAGTCGGTAAGAGAACGTATGGACGTTGGACGTATACATGCAGAATCCCACATTGCAAACCACATGCCTTGTTATTAAATTTAATAAAGAGACGACATTTAAATTCTGTATCTTAAATGTCTTGTGATTACCGGACAGCTTATAGGACTTTTAAAGCACTTGTTTATACACTGTCTTGAATACAGGAGAATTAGTTTGTTGAACCTATGAAAACTTTTGCAAGACTATTTCTTGCTCTTGGTTAGGTTAGATTAAACGGGGAACCCTCCTTAAAAGGCAAAGTTCCACTTAGGCCCAGCTCTGATGGCTTATTGTGATACCACAATTAATATTAAACCCGGGGATCAAACTGCCCACAAAGGAAATCATTCTGACTTCAGAATAAATACAAATATTGAAGCAATCTTTATGTAGGTATTCGAGAGTGCAAATACTGTTGGCTTGCTTACCAAGAACGCAGTGGCCTATTGGAATCACAATCATGTGATGGATGGGCCATACGATTTAAAGATACGAGACAATTTGTACGCTTTTCATCCAGCAGCAACGAGCAATATTGCACGCAGTATTGTTCTCCTACCAACAAAGTTGTGTCTGCCTGTAGGTTACGTTAGGTTAGAGGACGTGTACTTGTCAATTAAGACAAGTACAATACCCGGAGGTCGAATTGACCCATTGTACAACGTCCTAGTTTCTCACGCCACTTATGTTGTGTGTGTTAATTTTATACATGAGTCCCAACCCACTTTCCGACGAGATTCCTGTTTTCTGGAATCCAAATTTCGAAATTTCCCTGAGAAATCACGGGGAATTTAAGGACGTAGAGGTGACGTTCGTTAGGGACTTAATTGCAGCCTGGCTGTTCGAAAAATGTCCTCCACTAAACATATATTGAGCCGTTTTCACTATGATTACGACTTCCATTTTGAAAACACCACAGTAGTGGTAAGACAGTCTACATGAAAGATTAATATCAGAGCCTGTTGGACATTTTAAAGTCATCGGTATAAATCTCAAGGGTTCCAATAGGAAAAATCCGGATCTTCAGATCAGAAGTCCTCAGCTTTAGTTCCATTCATTTGTTGCTTGATGGCTTGTTTACGTTAAATGCAACGAACTTTAAATTTCAGGTTATGTTAGCCATGATTTCGGCTTCGAAAGCACTAGGCATCGTAATCTAGTAGGTAGTGTGCTATTTTATAGGGTGCTGGGGCGTAGTTAAAACCCCAAACCAGACATCTCAGTTAAAACGAAATATGAAAAAATATTTCCATGAGAAGTTTCTCAGAAAATCTGTCGTCCAGGGTCGACTTTAAACTGTAGATTCCGCCATCCATATATAAAATTAACGCACGCAATATGAATGGTATGAGAACCTAAGTTGTAATCCCAACTAAGGGGTTGTAATGACTAATTAAGTAGTCTTCGTAGTCTAGTAGATAGTGTGTTGGCTTATTAGACATGAGGCAGATATCTGCAACAAAACGTGAAAATGAAAAAATATTTGTTCAGCAGATTTCTGCTAAAAACTCTGAAAGTTAATAAAATTTGCTACGAAAAGTTTCTCAGAAAATCTGTCGTTCGGAGTAGACTTTAAACTGTAGATCCTACCACTCATGTATAAGATTAACATACGAGGTCGCCGTAGCCTAGTGGGTAGTGTGTTCGCTTATTAGGCGACTTCTTCTCAGTAGATTTCTGGCAAAAACTCTGGGAGTTAATAAAATTTGCTATGAAAAGTTTTTCCGAAAATCTGCCGTTCGGAGTCGACGTTAAACTGTAGGTCCCGCCACTCATGTATAAAATTAAGGCACACAACATAGGTGGTGTGAGAAGTTTTGTCGTAATCCTGACTGAAGGTTTGTAATGACCAATTGTGTGTGTATGTATGTAAGTAAGCACTAGGAATAGAGCTTTGGAACTTTCTGTTCCTAAGACCATCAAATACGAACGTCTATATTTCTTGTCCAAGAAAGTAAATATCTCGCCATCAAGTTTTGATTGTGAAATGACTGGAGTAGGTGATACAATCCGATTTTCTATATTTTGTTGTTGTTGACAATTTTTTTTTATCAATCCATGGGAAAATTTATTTAAGCCCTCTTCTGAACAGTTATTAGCGGATTTTATAGCATTACCTTGAGTAGGGCAATCGAATCCGCACAATTGAAAAGAAAAATGTTTGTTTTAAAATTGCCTTCTTCAGAATCAATACGAGTTGCACAAATTTTGGCAACAAAAAATGGTCTCACAGGTAAAAAACCTGCTGCTTGAAGTTAGCAGCAGCAGTAGTAGTTAGTAAGGCTAGCAGTGATGGTGGTGGTGGTGGTAGCAAATGGTTGGCTGTTGGATTTTATTTTTTGTTTGTTTTTGTTTTTAGTTTTAAATCCCCTTCAAACTTTAAGAAGCACTTGCTTACCCATGACATAGCGGTATAAATATCGCGTTTATTTTTTCGTTTGAAACTTTTTTTTTCAATCTTTTTTTCCCTTCAATTTCGATGAAAAACTTTTGGCCTGTTTGTCTCGTTTCTTTGTTTGTCTCGTTTCCCTTGCAGTTGACAAAATAAAAATGTTGAAATTGAATTTTGCGGTTTAAATCATATTTTGTCATTATTTTAATAATGTCAAGTTAATGGTTACCAAAAACAACAACAAAAAATATTGAAACAACAAATTTTATTTCGTTTGTAGTTATCTCCAGTTTATTTAAAACATTTTATTGCTGCCACGCTAAAAGGGAACGTTTTAACAGAATGAATGAATGAGTGAATGAACGAATGAACGATTGAATGATTTCCAATTGCCTTTTGGCATTGCAACAATTGCAATACCTTTTTGAATTTTGTACCAACAATTGTCAACATGTGTTCTGAATTTTTAGGTGTGGATATTTACGAGTTACAGGCAAAAGGTACTCACGTTACTCTTACGAAAATTTTGTCTTTCACAAAAAACTGAAAAAAGAACCCAAAAATATGGCCTTAAACTGTGGCTGCAATTGTCATTTGAGCCTTTTGTTTGTGTTTTAATTTATAGAATTTGGCATGATAATATTTATTTAAGGTTTTATGACCTTTTTTTCTAGCAAAAAAAAAAATAATAAAAAAATTAAATGAAAGCGAGTGGCAGATGTAATCCATAATTTTTAAAGTTTTATTTTTTTCATTGTGGTTGTAAATTGGTTTCGTTTTTCATGGACATTTTTTTGAGCCCTGTTGTTTTTAATGACATTAATTGAAAAAAAATGGACAGTATACTAAAGGTCATTAGAGACAGCTTCAAAATAGATTAAATAGTCATTACAACCCTTTAGCAAAAATTACAAGCTCACTTGTTATTCAGCATGTAGGGTTCGCCTTAAAACATGTGTCCCTGGAGTAAAGCTGGACCTCTACCTGAAGTTTTATATTAGGAAACGTAAAACGGTTGAGCTAAGTGAGAGAAGTCTTATCTGGTCCAGAGATGGATACTGATATCCTCTACCTTGCCGATCGATATATAACTTCTACAGAAGTTACTATGAAGGCTGCCCACATGCCACCCCTTAAGCAATGGCCGATGAGAAAGAATACAGTGACAGAGATGTTGCTACAATCCGGTTTAAGTGACAGTGAAGAACAGAGACCACAAACACACAAAAGAGCCCGACTATAACATTGAAGCCCTAGAACTTCTTAACCAGCTCAACCTATTAATGAATCGAAGAAGCCCCTGTTCAGTGTCGTCAACCTCAACTTACTAAGGGCTGGACTGTTATAGAGTGGGCGTTCGATAGTTTACAAGTCCTCCTCTTCGTAACATACCCTGCAATAGTCCGGCTAGGATCTCTTTCAGATCTTAGTTAGGTTAGGTTAGAGGACGTGTACTTATCAATTAAGAAAAGTACTGTACCGGAGGTCGAATTGACCCATTGTACAACGTCCTAATTTGTCACACCATTTATGTTCTGTGTGTTAATTTTATACATGAGTGGTGGGACCTACAATTTAAAGTCGATTCCGAACGACAGATTTTTGAAAAACTTTTTCATGGCAATTTTATTTACTCTCAGAGTTTTTGCCAGAAATCTGCTGAGAGGAAGTCGCCAAAGAAATACTTTTTGTATTTTGTCTTGATGTCTGGCCTTGGGTTCGAAGCCTGGCTTTACGTCTAATAAGCCATCACACTACCTACTGGACTACGACGACTTCAACAGAAGTCCAGATCTTTGTCAGCGATCTAATTTTGCAGTGCCCTGTAATAAAACCAATGACTATCCTCAGATTGGCCTTATCTAAGTTCAGCAGCAAACCGGTTTTATCACTATCTATAGCAGGCCATAGACCCCTAGACACAAAACATGCCGATTCATTCCCCCAAACGCCTCTGCTCTTCCCAACTGACTCGTCCAGTTAAGAGGCCTTTGATGTGGCAAATCAGAACCAACTATCAAATGAAAGTGAACCTAATCTAGCGAGAGCATCCACCGTTTCATTACCAAGTATACCGCTATACCTTAAGCTCAACTTTTCAGAGAAAATTCTGTAGACCATCTTGTTTCCAAGTTTACTTCACAGATTTTCTTTAAATCCCTAGACATGAGCAAGCCAGTAAATTGGTCTTCCTCTATTTGAGATTCTAGTGTTAAATCCTCTATTCAAATTAGATACAGTAGAGATGGTAGGACTTGGAGCTTTTTAGGTAGAATGGAGGAGCACAGATAGGAGTGCAAGTCACCGTGGCCTAATAGGTAGGTAGAGTGTTGGTTTCTTTGATGGACGTAGGACCACGGTTAAAACCCCAAGAGGGATATCTCGGCGACTGCCTCTCAGCAGTCCTCTGGCAAAAACTCTAAGTGTAAATGAAATTACTTTGAAAACTTTCTCAAAAATCTATCGTTAGGAAACGACTTTAAACTTTAGGTTCCGCCATTTATGTATAAAATTAACACACACAACATAAGCGGTGTGAGGAGCTAGGTCGCAATTCTGAGTGAAATCTAGTAATGACCAGTTAAGTCAAACTAAGTAATGCTTTTACCATGGAACACTACTGATGGATTGTAAATAAGGGTCTCGGATAATAACCTCTCAGTTTTCAGGCTGAGATTCTTAAGTGATTTTCGTTAACACGAATAGGACCAGTATTGTGAAGGCTGTGTGTTCGCGACTATAAGGTCTCAATAGTTGGAGGTCGATGCACAAGAAATATTGGCTTCTCATATAATTGGTGATGTTGGTCCCAAAAATTTTATTAAATCTGCTACCTGAAGAGAATTAAAGGAAAATGGTCCTGGGAATAGAGCAGAGTTACTGGGAAGTTAGATGGGAATACTACGCCGCTAGCGACCTTTGGCCATATAAAGAATGGTGGTTGAATGGAGTAACGATGACTATGTTCTCTTTGGGACATTGTAACGTCTGGTCGCAAATGAGCATTTTGGATAAATCTCTACAGAATTACAGCCGGATATTTGGAGATGTGGAGGGGATGGAGAAGATATAAGATTTTCATAGTGACTATGCAACTTTTTGTAGGAGAAAAGCTGAATACGATTTCTTCGATCGCTTAAAATGTCAACCTGTATGAGGCTTATTATCGGAGTGGAGCTGTCTGACACGTGTGCATTTATCTTCACTACACTAATTGTTCGCCGTAGTTTAGTAGGTAGTGTGTTGGTTTATTAGACGTGAGGCATCGGTTCAAATCCCAGGTCAGACATCAAAATAAAAATATGAAAAAATATTTCTTCGGCGATTTCCTCCCAGCAGATTTCTGGCAAAAACTCTGGGAGTAAATAAAATTGCCATGGAAACTTCCTCAAACAAAATCTGTCGTTCGGAATCGACTTTAAACTGTAGGTCCCGCCACTCGTGTATAAAATTAACACACACAACATCAGTGGTATGAGAAGCTAGGTTGTAATCCTGACTAACGGGTTGTAATGTAATGACCAATTATGTATGTATGTACACTAATCGTTCTGCTTAGTTTTCTGTATTTCCTTTACTTTACCTCTTCAAGGACATTATCAAACTTTTGTTTGTTTCAAACATTTTCGTGTAGACATTGTAATGTTATATGGCTTAGACCAATTCTCCTCTTTCGCCTCGTTAACTATGCACCTGTGTTTGGGTAATTACAGGGACAATAAAATATTATCCAAACAGCATTAAAAAATTATGAAAAGCAATAATTTTAATTGATTTTTCATATTTCAAGGCAGTCGGTAACAGGTTACAATTCAGATAAAAGACAACCTCCGCAACTATGGGTCAATAATATTCGAATATAATTTCCCCCACTTATGTTCTAGACAGATGGAGTTAAAATGAAAGGCTTTTGCCATAAATTCTCCAGTTCGTATGTGTGTAAATAGGCCCCTACTGACAAGCTGTGCCAAAATCCATTAAAAATTATGGTTAACGAAACTATCATAAAATCTTTATTATAACTCTGCCGCCATATATTATAGAACACGCTCACTTTCTTATACACACACATACATACATACATTCCACAACTCCAGATAATTTAAGGCCGCTCTAAAAATTTCTTATCAGATCGAATGCAAGCGAAATATGCAAAAATCTTGCTGATAAGCAATAAATTGAATTAAAAAAAAAGAAATCGTAAGAAAGCAAGAAAGAAAGAACAACAAAAACAAAACAACATACTTACCTTAGCAAAAAAAATTCAGAGAAAAGAAGATTTTTAAAGCGCAATCTTTTATTGAACATCGGCTGTATATTTGAGTACAAAAAGATAAAAATCTCTGGCATTTGACTATTTGGCAGATGACTACTTTATTTGTTTTTGCCACTTAAATCGAATGGGCCACTCGATATTGAATACTTCCACTGCACGTATGGCCAGTGCATACGCAAATTGCAGTTGCGTAAATTCTTGTTTTTGTTGTTGCTGTTGTTGCCTTAAAGTAAAAGTGCCTTTGAAAGCCTTGTTACAAAACAAGAGGGCGAGAAAGACAGAGAGACAGAGAGAGAATGAGCAACTGTTGCATTTAAATAACATGCAAACATTGTTTGCATGCTTTAACGATAACGTTGTTGTGTCGCATTAAAAAATACAACAACAACAACAACAACAACAATAAGAAGCTGCAGAAAAAAATATTTAAATATCAGTAACGATGATCACATCGATTACCAATCGACAACGATACTTAATCGCAAATTCATGCAAATTATCTGCAAAAGGGCATCATCATGATCATCATCATCATCGTCGTCGTTATATTCAACATCATTATCTTAAATTTTAGTACTTTGAAAAAGCCATGACTGCTATTGTTGCTGTTGTTGTTGTTGTTGTTGTTGTTGTAAAAAATTTAAAATATAAATACAACATTACAGGTGAAACGTTTGTTGCTACAACATCAGCATCAGCGGTTTGTGGCAACAAAAACAACAGCCTGTATAAAATCAACAATGTTTGGTCACCATTTGCCAGACAGAGTTTGGATAGAATGTCGTCGAAAATCCATATTTTCTAAGGAACATCGCGAATTTTAATGGAAATAGAACACTTACAGTGGACAGCAATAATCTTAGTACGGCCATATGTTTTGACAAAAAAGTCCCCACAGGCTTATTACTCTTGTACAAAGTCCCGATATGACTTCAAGACAGTATTTAGGAGGTGATTTGAAAGAACGGTTACGTAATCGCTAAACCTCAAACAGGAGTCAACCAAAAATCTTGCTCATGGTGCCACTAGAAAACACTAAACAAAACTTGTATATTCAATCATAAATGGGTTAAATGGAGTGCTTGACCTTAAGGGATATTCTACTAAATACAAGGGATAATATTTCCATATATTAGGCCTTTGAATTTTAAAATTACTCAGTGTTCTCCTTAGGGGTACCTATGGAGTCATCTGAAACTTTTCCTTATTTTTCTCTTGTTTTATGAAAAACAGTAAAAAAAATTTTGGTTTGATAATAAAACAGAAATAAATTTATCAAATAAATATGTATATAAACTATAAATTTGTATACAAACTTTTGGCTAAAATTCATGAAATTGATAAAATATATTGCCGTACTAAAACTTTTGCTGTCCACTGTACGTTGTGTTCCAACTGTAGGCGTATTGCAAGAATTTTTTGGTATCCTGCAGAAGGCTTTTCAGAGACTTATAGCAGAAAGAGTTTCAAATCTAATGTTCACATATCCTACTCCCTCATTCCTCCTTCCCATAATGTGCTTTCCAAGTCCAACATAATGCACAGCATGAGTAGGGGCCATACCCCCCCAGTGTTGGTTGTAAAAAAATAGCAGAGTACCTAAAACGATGTGTGGAAGTGACGATGATAAGGGTTGTTACAAGTAGGGGACTCCCACAGGGTGTAGTAGTTTCACTACTAACGTAGTAGTGGAACAAATCCATATAAATCTATCTAAGGCCACCATCGACTGCCAAGATGATAGTCTTGATCTTTATCATTATGTATAGTGCCTAAGCCTTAATGGTTGAGGAAAATTTGAAGAGACTCTTGGCGACATCATTCAAAGGGGTCTCCAGATTGTCAATGGTGCACGTAAGTGGCATTGATAATAAACCGGGCAAGACCGCAATAGTATTTCCTACAAGAATGAAGAATGAGGTAGCTTCCTAAATGGAAAAATATTCGACCCCATGAGTGAGATAATATCACAAAAAATGTAGGAAAATATTTTTGAATACCACGGGATAGTAAATTTACATGGAAGGCTCATGTAGAAAGCATTGCAATGGAGGCCAGAGATGTCATAATGTAGTGCCAAAAACTTGCATGTATATCCTGACAGTATAACCCAGGAATTATCTACTGGATGTATACCATGTTAGTCAAAACCATAGTGATATATGGAGCCATTGTATGATCAAACAAAACAAATCTGAAAACAGCTTAAATGGAGTTGCACAAAGCAAGTAGACTACTAGCGTGTGTTGACTTAACAGTGGCAATTAAAACCAATCCTACAGTCTGGCTATAGTAGCACTGTTTGATTTTAATACTTTGCAAACATGATTTGGATAACGGGATTCAGTCACTTCCTTTCTAAACAAACTGTACCCACGACAGAACCAGTAGACTGCATGATTTCGGAAAATGTTACGAGACGTTGTAACACAAGTAAACGAAGAAATTGTGAAGCAACATACTCTTTCAAAAGAAAAGGTATCATGCTGAGGTAACGAAAGATGGCAACTATTGATCCTCCATAGGAAATAGCATCAACAGCGAACATCATGAGAATTTTAGTTGGCGAAACCCCTGGAAAAAGAGTAGAATTAAAACAGCAAAGTCCCTCATCACTACATTTATTCAAAAATGGTTGGCAACCATACCACTCTAGAACGTGCTAAAAATGCCAATTTTCCGCAAGCTGTGAAAATTTGGTTATTGTCACTGAAACCTATCAAGGAAATGAATACGAAGATCGGGAAGGTGTCCGGTCTTTCTTAAAGGAAAGGAAAAATAATTTTTTTTTTGAAATTCATTAAAAATGAAGGCGATTGATGTGTTTTCGCAGGCTTGTATACCAACTTTCCTACTGTATTGGTCATTACAACCCTTCAGTCAGGATTACGAAATAGCTTCTTAAACCACTTATGTTGCGTGTGTTAATTTTATTCATTAGTGGCGGGACATACAGTTTAAAATCGACTCCGAACAACAGATTTTTTTGAGAGACTTTTCACGACAATTTTTATTTTGCTTTCGGGGTGTTTCCCAGAAGAATGCTGTTCAGAAGTTGCCGAAAGAAATATGTTTTTCTTATCTGGTTTTGTTCGAGAGATCTGAGCCGGGATTTGAACCACAGGCTCTCGTCTAATAAGCCAATACACTAATTACTAGACTACGTCGAGCTTTTGCGTCTCCTCTAGATTCCTTATAATAACACGAGTACGATGCTGGAACTTTTATTATCTTATTCTTTAGCAAAAACAGGAATCAAACATTAGTTTTCCAAGTCTTATGCAGCTTTCGCATCCTCAAATTATTTTTATTTATATTTCTTCATTGAAGTCCTTAAAGGCTCTGGTTCTACATTTTTTATAGTCAAATAACCATTAAGCAGCCATTGCCAATAACTGGGATATCGTTTGGTATGAAATGGTTTTAGGGATGGGTTTTGTTTCATAGTGTGGTGCTCTGCACAGCGTAGAAGAGTGGAAGAGTCAGTCAGTGTTGTCAATGTGGCGCTACAAATAAATAACAAGATCGCATTAAGATTTTCATCACTGATCGTGCAGCTTTAATTGGTCTCATATCAATACAAACGATACCTTTTTTTTCGTTTGGTTTCGTTTCACTTTTATATTTTTATTTTTGTGGTTCTTGTTGTTGTTGTTGTTTTTGTCGTTTTTGTTGTTGTACATACATGTTGCTGTAGTTATTGCTGTATGGTGAAATGCATTTTGGCCATATTTCTTTAAAGAAAAGTGAGTTTTTTTTAATTTCATTTGCGCATTGCAAGAAAGAACTTATAACCGACATCGTCAACATCATCTACAGTTTTATGGCATCAAATGTGATCTGCACAAGAGATCTGCATAAAAATGGTTGGTTTTTTTTTGATTTTTTTTCTTGCTGTAAAGTTTATGACATTTGTAAAAATCAATTTCATGTTAAAGAGGGTCATTATTCTCTTTGTTGCTCGATTAATTTCCTTCTTTTTATTTCTTTTTTTTCGTTCTTACTTTTTGTTCGTTTTTTTCTGTGTTTTTGGTCGGATTTTACAAAAAAGGATAACAACACGTGTCTGTATGTAAATTTTAACATTTCAATACGAACTGTTTTAGAAGCCTAACAACAAAGCTTTTAACATTTCTGCTTTAATACGGTTTATTGATTGTTCGTTTTTGTTGTTGTTTGTTTGCTGTTCTTTATCATTGAAATCTTAAATCAAATGACATTTGTTTGAAGGAAGATATATGTACGAGTGTATGTTACGTTAATACCACGCAGCCAATGGCAGCAGCAGCCTTTTGCAGCAACTGCAGCAAATGAAGTCATTATTGTGGCGCCACTTGGTCACAAGATCAAACGGTTTTGGCGTTTAAAATTCCCAAAAAAAAAAATGAGTAAAAAAGAAAGGAAAGAATGAAAGAAAACAAAAGAGAAAAAAGTTATTCAATAACCCACGATATCAATGGCATGAACAACAACCAAAAAATCTTGTTTGTCCCTTTACTTTGTGTTCTAAGCTCACGTTTAAAAGCCCTTTTAAAGCGTATGAAAACACAAAAAAAAATTGTAATTTTTTTTCCATTTCATATTTGCCTTCCCCGTTTTGATTTTCATTTTTAACTTCTGGAACAGTCTGCCTAAAACCTTAGCCCATAGAGTACTTACTTCACTTTATTTCATCTTCTCTTCTTTTTTTTCTACCGTTTTTGAGGTACATTTTCCTTATTAAGTTGTTTGATTTCCGTTTACTGATATTCATAAAGATAATGTACCTTCGTTGCTGCCTTTTCCTTTTATTTCATCAGTTCTTTCATTGTTGTTGTTGTTGTCATTGTTATTGTTATTGCTGTTGTTAAAAGCTTCCGATTTCACATTGGCATATGACTCTATCTTCTCTTGTCTCGTTGTGGTTGTAGGAGTCTGTTTATTTGATTCTGTACCCTACATATGGTAAATGCCTTACCGCAAAAGGTTCTAAAGCGTAGCATTAGACCTACAGGCCATCTTCCAATAGGGTCGTGCGAATAGGTTCGATTTTCATGCACCTCTAATCTGACTTGCTGACTTTAAAGCGGCGTCAAAAGCCCTTCATAAGCATGAAATTCCAATGCAATACTCTCTGTAAGAAATATTAGCAGAATTATCCTGCTATTCTTTATTATTTTTGCCGTCGTGTAGAGGTATCACCTAGGTGCGAGCTATGGTACTACGATCTATTGTACTGCCTTCAATTTGTATATTTTGTCCTGATAAATTTAAGGACAATTCTCAGCATAGCACCTGATATGCAAACAGGTTTGTACATTCTCTTGGTAAATTCTCTTCATTTCAGTATTACGTGTTGGGTGCGAAACGATCCTTTTTCTAATCAAGTATGTTCTGTTTATACAGTGATCTACCAAAAGGCCTATTCCTCCCATTGTAATTACACAACAAAACTATAGAAAAGAGCCTTTATTTAATAACTTAATTGGTCATTACACTCCTTTAGTGAGGATTACAACCTAACTTCGCACACCACCTAAGTTGTGAGTGCGTGTTAATTTTATCCATGAGTGGGGGAACCTACAGATTTTTTTGAAAAACTTCATGGAATTTTATTTTCTCTCGGAATTTTTGCCAGAAGACTGCTAAGAGACAGTCGCCTATTTTTTTAATATACGCTTTTGTGTTCAATTTGTTTGAGCTGGACTTTGAACCGCAAGCTCTCGCCTAATAAGCCAACATACTGCCTACTAGACTACGGCGACTTCCCTTCGCTGAGTCACCCCTTCCAAACTCTTTTCCAACTCCACAGAAAGGTTCTGGCTTCACCAGCGTCCTTTTCGCAAATATTGCCACGAATTTCTACATGACTTGGAATTTGACAGAGGGAAACCGTATGTCCTTTACCTAACTGATCTAACTTCCACAGGCATACCCATACTATTTTTGATTTTATCTCAATAGTCTGGCTGTCAGATAATATTGTCATGCCACCGTCCTTTGTAGTGTCTGACCATCTTTCCGATGGCATTGATTTCCGCATTGGACTCGCAATATTTCAGTTTGGAACCAAAACTTACATTCCATTCCCAATATCTGTTTGTCTGGATTGACTTTGAAAAGAGTATATAACATCACTTTTGTTATTAAATTTTGTTGCAAAATATTTCCCAAAATCCTAGAGTTCTGGTTTTATTCAAGTGAGAGTTAAGGAGGAAGATGTCACATATTTTTAGTACTTATGGCACTTAGATATATACCACTGAGGAACATAACTCATACATACATATGTATGGGTGGGTGTTTTAAAGTCTATTTGAAGGTTTTTCAACCACCTCCCATTTGATCGATTTAACACAACGAACTCTATTGTTTGATCGGAGCACCATCATGGCATTTTTACTATTGTAATGGGATGAAACAAAAACAATTGCTTCCAGTAGAGTTATACTCATCTTTCTCACTCTCAGTGGAAGTACGTGATTTCAAAACGATGGTGCAATGACCCAGTTTGGCTTTATTGCATGAGAAGTTACCAGAAAGCGTAATGTCAAGTTTAGACGATCAAGAGCTTGTAATTTTGGGAGGCTACGTTAAAGATCGTGTCAAATAATCCTCTAACGTAAGAGCATTTGAAAAGCAATGAATCGAAATGTACAAAATCGTGTTTGAAATCTACTTTTTAAAAAGTAGTGTACAATATACAATCACTGTAATCGCCCTCAGTTTCTCTTACTTGTCTGTCGATTTTAAAAAACTTTATTTTTCTTTCAGTTGTTTTCTCCTTTTTCCATGTACTTGTTATTACTTTGCAACCATTTTTGGCTACCGTAATTTCAAATTTACAAACTTTTCAAGCAAAACAAGAAAGGAAACCGATAAACAACAAAAAAAACAGTGTTTTTTTTCCAACTCATCGTAATATTTTCCGGTTACATGTTGGATTCTATCCATTAATGTCTCTGCTGGTCTGTTGTTATCGAATAACAACCACGTTTTCTTAACAGCAGCAGCAAAAAAAGAAAAAAAACGATCTCAAAATGAAAAATTGACAAACAATCGTACCACACCACAAGTCAATAGATACCGTTACCAGTTTTGGGGCCATCATTTATTTGCTTTATGCAAATTATGATCATCATGGATCATTCAAGACTGCAGCTAAATGGCTGTGATTACTGATTCAAATTGTTTTTTGAAAAAATACAACCAGAGGTTCTCAAACAAACAAAAAATGATCAAAAATATGGTAGAAATGAACTTAAGTATGCAGTACATAAGGAGTGTCTGCTAAAAAATTTGTGGAATATCTTTGATATTTTTTTCTCTCAAAATATGTTTCCTTAAACTGATTTATCTTTTATTTTTTAAGATAACTGGAATTCGCTAATTTTTATTGAAGGAGTTAACTATCCTGTCAGTTTTATTACACGATCCATGCACTAGAAAGATTGAACTTCACAGTGTGTAATACAACAATGCTTGTAAGTCATACAACACTGTATTTATACTTCATTTGCTGTCGACTTGGCAACTTCTAGAATCTTAGTGTTGATTTGTAATTGTCCATATTTCGCAGTATTTCAGTGCAGTCTCAACATTACTTGTATGCTTATTATGTTCTAACAAGGAGATTTCCTTCCAAGTTTATGCCGCAGATTAACATTAATGAGTCTCTCCATTATCTTCAGCAGGAAGGAGGGGGGAATTATGGGTCTAAAGTCCTTAATCGTGGTAACATTAATGAATCTCTCCATGGTCTTCAGCAGAAAAGAGGAGGGAATTATGGGTCTTAAGTCCTTAAGCGTGGTATGGGAGCTTATTCCTGCCTTTGGTAGGAAGATTACTCCCACACTACACTAATCCTATGGTATATGGTTCATTCGAATGCTGGCAAGAAACATCGCCTTGAGTAGTTCAATGTAATCCAGTTTCAGACGTTGTAAGAGGGCTGGATATGTTCTATCTGGGGCCACAGATTTAAACGGTTTAAATCCATCTATTGCCCGCTTGATTGCCTTCACAGATATAAATTGCTGGGCATTAAGTGAAGTAAAATATGGAACAGAATCGAAATTGTTCCACTACACATTAGAATTTGGTATTTGCTGTAGTCGCCGTGGTCTAGTAGGTGGGTATAAGGCGTGAGGCCACGGTTCAAACGCCAGATCAGAGATCTCCAACAAAATGAAATCTGAAAAAATATTTCTCCGGCGACATCCTCTCAGCAGATTTCTGGCAAAAAATCTGGAAATATATAAAATTGCTATGAAAAGTTTCTGAAAAATCTATCATTTGGAATCGACTTTAAACTGTAGGTCCCGCCACTTATGTATAAAACTAACACACACAACATAAGTAATGTGAGAAACCAGGTCGTAATCCTGACTGAAGGGTCATAATGATCAACTATATGCATATGTACGTATGTATGTATTTTTGACAGTTGGGCCGACTAGTATTTCCAAATGTTTTTCATGTTGATCCTAGAGCTGTGCGCGAGGGCAGTATGGTGTCAGTCTAACCATAGGCCGTCAAATTCCTATTCCCGAATTAGCCGTTTGTTTGAGGCCTGGTATTTGTTGACAGTGACGGAGAGCATCCGAGGTGTTTCTAAAATCAAGAATTACGCTGTTCCAATTGGACGATTTCGGATATTTTACTAGGACTCTTCTCCTAAAAGGAAGTAAGTTGGAGTGTCGATCGTAATAAATAATTTGTCGGGCTTGAATCGATAGTTCCATCGAGTATATCATTGTCGTAGATGATGATGTAAGAGATTATCCAGAAACTAAGAATTCAGATAAGACTAGGCAGCAGAGAGAATCGTTAGGTTAACTTAATCCCAATGCAGCCATTGTCATAAAGAGTGGCGAAATTTGCATTTGTAGGACACAGCGAATCCATAGGCGATATAAGGAGAGTCATTGTTTGCTAAGAAATTCAGCTTCACTTGTACCATTACAGGCAAGTGTTTAGATTAGTGGACGTGTACTTGCCATTGAGACAAGTACAGTACTCGGAGGTCAAGTTGACCCATTCTACAATGCTAGTGTTTTTGGAAGCCCTGTCTCCAGTAGTAATATTTTCAACAGAATAAGGAAAACAATAACACGGTTAAGTTATCGATGAAGGCCATAGGACTTTATTTCCGTATTACAGAGGTATTTTTGAGACAATTACAATACTTTTGCGTCAACGTGTGTAGAATCATAATTTTCGTCTTCTTGAAAATATATTTTATTTGTATTGATATGGTGTTACAAACTCTTAATACCTTATATGCGTCTCTTTATCGTTCTGTTTTTTAAGTTCAATTTTAATTTTAAGTTTTCGGCGTCCAGCTTTTATTCGATTTTCATTTCGTACGATTTTGTAACGCTTCCAAATGACCATAAAAATCCAAAAACTAAAGCCTGGAATAATAACGAAACCGGAGTTTAAATTAAAAAGCAAACGATTCTTGGTTAACTGTTCACACTTACCATTGCCAATTAAAACGTATATTAGCCGATGACCAAAGCGGGGTGAGAGCAAGACCACCGTCAAGAGAACATCATAATTAAAGTTGATAAAAATGGGAAAAGCAATATCACAAGTAAAACAGGCAACTGCCACAATTAGCCACGGCATCATAAATGTATGTTTCTCCTGGAAAAAAAAGGAAAAAAAATGAAATTTTTAATAAAAAAAATTTTAAAAATATTCTTACATTCACTATCGCATATAAAAGCAAAAGTGATGTTATAGCCAAAGTTATATAAACCGTCAGATACACATGCAAAAATACGTAAATCAGTGCATGGATATGAAGCTCATCGAAGAGATTAATATCTCTCAGTGCCAATATTAAAATTGAAGAGCGAAAAATACAACCCAACATAGTCAAAACAGATAATATTGCACTCAAAGCGGACTGTTTGGAAGATGTCATTATCGGTAATTATTTTATCGGAACTTTGCTATCGTTTTGCGTTTACAATTGGCACTGAATGAATGGATACAATATGATTATTATACGGGTGATTAGCACATTACTAGAGCGTATAAGAATTTATAAAAAGAGTAGATGACTACCATCGTTGAGTATAAATAAAGGCAAAATGCGGTTTCTTAAAATAAACGCGTCATAACAATGAAAAACCTACCGTCGCACTATGTGGCATTTTGTCTGAAAAACTGGCAAAAATTAATAGAAGTGTTTTATGAGTTAATGGCTGGAAATTTTTGATAGTGTTAGTGATAATTAGGCCCAAGGATGAACCCAACTGATTTTGGTTCAAATCGGTCCGTGATTTCACCTAGCCCCCATACAAATTCCCCTCGAAATTGCACTTATTTACACATAATTATGGTAATTATGCAACAATCATGTTAAAATTTAGCATGGATCACTTCTGTGTGCTAAGAAATCATGGTGTAAAGTTTGGTGAAAATCGGATCACATTTGACCCTGGTCCCCATATAAAGTCCCCTTTAGAAATTCACGTTTGCGCTTATAAATGGATGAAAAACATCGGTATCGTGATGAAATTCGGTATGAACGTGTATTTTGTAAATCTAAATCATATTACCAAATTTTGTTATCGTCGGTCCACAATTGCCCCTTGGTCCAAAATAGGGCCCCTTAAGAAAATATGTTTAGCAATTATAATTGGCTTAAAAATTTTATTACCTCGATGAAATTCGACATGAACATGTTTAATATGAATGTGAAACATTTATGATCACATTTTATTATGATCGGATCATAAGTGCCCCTAGGTACCACATACGGTCCATTAAGAAAATCAAACATACATCTCATATTGTTATAATAGTCGATATACATACATATGTAATTAAGTTTTTAAACTTCTATGATAATTAATATTTATTCATAATATTTATTTTACATTATTTAATACTTAACTTAAAAAAACTTAAAAAGTGAAACTAACTACAATCGTTAAAATCGTTTATCATTTTCGTCATCAATGTCAGGAAGGAGTAACTTCATAGTATACGATGAAAATGCTTTTCTATTCCTTCGCGATTTTTGTGTACTGCAGCTTCACTGCTTAAAAGTAACCTATTCAGGACATCTCGATTGCTATCGCTTCTACTGAATTTCCTCGCATAATATGGCTTTATTGCCTATGGCTTTATTACACTGCGTCTAATTTTTTTAATTTTTCAAAAAAAAAAAGTAAAATTTTCAAAAAAATCGCCAAAAATAATTGCGCAAATTTGCGCAAACTTTTTTTTTTGTTCCTGAATGTAGAGAGTTCATATTTTCTTGTGGTATATAACATTAAACTACTAAAAACTACTTTCACCTTTAAAATCTTTATCTTTTTTTCGGTAGGGTAAAAAATGTGAAATTTTTATTATTTTTAAATTTTGAATGAATAATTTCAACATTAATATATGAGATATATATATATATATATAAACTGAAAGTAGCAGTTGCTCATACCTTTCAAATAAAAAAAATCGATATAAAACCTCTATTCGTTTAGCCACAAAAAAATATCATATAAACTTATTAAAATTTCAAAAAAAAAACACCAAAAACGCATTTAATTTTCTTCACTTTCCTGACTTTGACATCGTCTCAAATCTACAAATCTCAACTTAAAGTCGTGAAAATTCACTATATAATGCAGAATTTTGTTGTCTATCGAACTGCATACTCAGTTTCTTAAATTTCTTTAAATTCATTTTTGCCTTTTTGGCCAGCTTTTCAGGGTAAATGCCACATAGTGCGTCATACCCTAAGCGAGTGCACATTAAAGTGTAAAAAAAGAGATTAAAAGTGAAATTATTTTCTAAATCAAAGAGAGCTTATCATACATACATAATTGGTCAATTACAACCCTTTAGTCAGGATTACGACCTATTTTCTGAAACCACTTATGTTCTGTGTATTAATTTTATACATGAGTGGCAGGACCTATAGTTTAAAGTCGATTTCGCATGGCAGGTATTTGCGACTCTTTTTCATGGCAATTTTATTTACTCTCAGAGTTTTTGCCAGAAATCTGCTGAGAGGAAGTCGCCGAAGAAATATTCTTTCATATTTTGTTTTAATTGAGTGGCCTCACGTCTAATAAGCCAAAACACAAACTACTATACTACGGCGCCTTCACGATAGCACATCAATACATGTAAATTATATTGCCAAAGATATGCTCAAACTTTTTCATTTGGAGATCATCGCCTAGTGATCGCTTATATTAAGTCAAATCATTCATTAAGCATCATAAAGTAACTACGATCACTTAACATAAAGCCGGTTAAACCTAGAAATCATTTGTTGATCTAAAAATGTCAAGCGTGGTATGTTATCGAAATGCCCAAAAGTGGCACGATGTTGTGGAGTAGAGGTAATCCGAATGTCGAGAAAATAAGATAACTTTCATCATGATTTCCGTGTAGTAAGAATTGTGAGACTGCATTCTTATCCTGCGAATAATCTCGCTAGAAAGCGAACTGACTCTAATCTCCCTGAAAGTATAACTTCAAAACCAAACTTTTTTAGGAAGTTGAAACAGGGCTACGTCTTACAAAAGAGTAAAACTCAATGAGAAAGGTTCCTCAGACTTCTTCATCCATTACACAAACAAACATTGGAGCAACAGATGGCAATATTATCCTCTCTAGAGAAGCTACATATAGGGAATTACCTGCTTAACTGTATTAATGAAACTGAAATAAAACAAGAAAATAAGATGTACGTACAAGGAATGTTTTGCAACAATCTTACTATACTCCTTCAAAGAAGGATAAAAATAAGAAAAAATCAGAATGCAGGTTTTTCCACTTTCTTGTCTACAGGCGTTTGATCTGTGAAAACAAAATATCTTCCATTGTCTTCATATGTGTCAAGGGCAGATACTTGACCAGAAGCATCTTTTGTATTCCACTTTTGTTACAAATGATGAAGCACGTGATCGCTGCTTCAAAATTATGCCTGTAATCCTTAAAGCAGATGATGCCAAGTGAATTACAACCATCTATCGGTGCAATAGCTCTCAAATGTTTCCTCAGACATCAACTTCCCCTCTCTCTGAGTGACATCAAATAAACAGCAACAGCAACAGCCACAGCTTTAATTTACCCCGGATTCAATTGTCAATTGTTGAAAACACGAAGTTAGTCGCAGTTATCATTATATATCGCCAGAATACTTAACCTTTATTACATGATATCTCAAGTAGTGTAATCCCAATTGTAAACCTGCTATCCTGTCATTCCTTATAATGGTGAAGTTCTTTATAAACCCATATCTAAGTGACTCTCTCTCTCGTTTCCAGTCCAGGTTTTGAGAAGCCTAATCTTCCTAATGTATTACAACAAGTCTAATGGCCTTCGAGCTAACCTTTGCATTGAAATTTCGTTGTGGTGTAGGGTATCAGCATATGTGTAGTTGATACTCCAAACAAATCGAATTTCATGTAAAAGTTTAAAAATTTCATATGCTAGGCTACGAAGTCGTTGTAGTTCAATAGGTAGTATGTTGACTTATTAGACGAGATCCCGTGGTTCAAGCCCCCGCTAAAGCATCTCGTACAAAACGAAATCTAAAAAATATTTCTTTCTCGCAAAAGAGCTATGAAATGTTTCTCAAATCTGTCGTTCGGAGTTGACATTAAACTGTAAGTCCCACCACCCGTGGACAAAAATAACACACACAACATGAGTGATGTGAAATGCTAGGTTGTAGTCTTGACTAAAGGGTTGCAATGAGCAATGATGTAAGCATATAAGGCTATGAATTGCTTTCACTATTTACGTTTCCAAGCCTAAAGATATTGGTTAGAACAAGCCATGTTTTTTCAGTGGCTGGAGCGTTAAAAAAATATCAAAACTAGACTTGTTGTTGCTTGACCAATTATTTAAACAAAGGAACTAATAGCTGGCGATGACAGCGTTGTCTTTTAAAGTTACGCTCGTATTCTGTTCATCGATTTGCATGTAATTATTCAATGAACCTTGTAGACTGTATGGTTCTTCTCTGTTTTTTTTTTTTATTTCTGAGAGCGTACATCCAAAATTGTATGCTTCTCTTTGTTTTTTTGATTTAAATAATTTTTTTTTATATTTTACTTCTAATTGTTGTTGCTGGTGCTGCTGCTGCTGCTTGCTATAGAGCAAGAGAACGAACGCCTGCTAATTTACATTCAACTCAAGATAAGCGACTTCCATGAATACGATTATCTTATAGGGGCAAAACAAAAACAAAAAAGCAATACTTTGTTCAGCATGCGATTAGTCAGATTTAGAGGAGCGCTTTGTTTACGCTGCCCGCTATGCTTCAGTGTTTGACTGATTGCTGCTACTGTAGGGCTCTCTACTGTGTGTGTATTTAACGTGTTGTTTCAATTATTTGCTGTGCTGTGCTGCTCACCACAAAAAAGTAACACATTCATTCTATTTTTATCATGTTTTATTTGTTATTTTTTTTTTGGTTTTTTTATTTTTTTTACGATTTCTTACGATTTTTTTGTTTTGTTTTCATTCTGTCGAATTTAGTTGATTCTCTTCTTTCGCTCGCATTAAGTTGTTTACTGTTGTCCACACAGACTGAGATTTGAATTTTTTTTCATTTCAATTCAATTCGATTTTCGAAGATACTTTAAAGCCTTAACCATGAAATGTTTGGATAGTTTTAGTCTGAGTTTGATTTTGGCCATCATCACTTTAATCGCATGCATATTACGCGCCTCATTTCTGATAACAGTTCTAATCGAGACCACTAAACCCAGAAGTGATGTGGATCCCATTATCAAAATTTTATTGGGCCTTAACACAGTGGCCTACTTAACGTTGGCTTTATTTACAATTCCATTAATTTACGGCATTGTAAAGGTAAGTTGAAAACGAGAATTTTCAAAGATTTCAACAATTTTTAATTAAAAAAAATATTCTCCGTTCAGAAATTGCACAAATTAATGTTACCTTGGCTATTAGCTGCCGTGGCCAATCTTCTATTTGAAGTCATATTTGTCATTTACGCTTTAGTTAATGGCTATAGTGCAACAGTTTTATACGTACTTATTAGTACCGGTAAGTACCGGTTTTTGCTTTAAAGCGTCTCTTTTTTTTTATTTATATTTTGTTTTTAATTTTTCTCATTTGAAGGTTTAGGCATTTGGATATTGTATGTGATTTTTATGTTCTTCAAAGCCATACGTCTGGCCAATGAGTTAAGAGCGTCTAACCACCTGTATACCTATCGTGCTGGACTTTCTACGTTACAAGTGTTTTAATATAAAAATAAGCCATAATTTTGTATTAAATTTAGAATTAAATTATTAGTAAAATTACCTCGCAATTGTTTAACAAAGAAAGAAAACTCTACGAATATAAACTAAATCGATAAATTTATGAATTAAGTTTTTTGACTATGTCTCAATCAATCTCAGAATGATGTTGCGATGAAGCATATTAAACATATTAAGATCCAAACAATGGACTTCGAACTTTCAAATCTGCTAATACTTTGATAATAATTTTATCGTTTTGAATGATATCGAAAATGTGTCATGTACTATGCTTTAAGCCAACTAGTTGAGAGTGATTGACTTGATTGACAGTAAAGCAAACATTAGCACAAACTGCTATACCTAAATCGAGATGTCTATTGGGTGTCTATTAGACATAACCATGCAATAATAGTAGAACTTTGAAGAGTATTAGGATATCAATAACTCCAAATATTTATAGAACTTTCTTCGATAACGTAAACATATTTAAACTTTTCTTTGCAACTGCATATATGAATAAGAAATTTTTCTATGACTGTGATGCAAAAAAGCTTTTCAATAATTATAATTATAAAGCTTTATCGATAACACTAATTTGCTATGGAAAATTTTTCGAATAATACAAGTTGCTATACAAAATTCATCGATAATTATAATTTTCTAAGGAAAACTTTTCTAAAAGTGTCTTGTACCATAGAAAATTTTTTAGATAAATCATTTTTCTTTTAATATTTTCAATAATACTAATTTTCAAAAGAAAATGTTTCGATAACTGTAATTTAATGTAGACAAAATTTCTACAACTTTAATTTCCTTTAATATTTTTCAATAACTATAACTTTCTACAGAAAGTGTTTTGGTACCTGTAATATACTATGAACAATTTTTCGATAACTAAAATTTCATATACTAAATTTTGCGATAACTCGAATTTTTCATAGAAAATTTTTCTTTTAATATTATTCAGTAAGTATTATTTTCTATAGAAAATTTTTAGATAGTTATAATTTTTTTAAACAATTTTCGATTAATATCATTTACTGTTGAAAATTTTGCGATAACTGTAATTTTGTATAGAATAACTGTTATTATTAACGTTCGACATAATTTTTATTCTTATACACATTTTTTCGATAACAATTATAACAATAATATTCCATAGAAAACTTTTTGATAACAACAATAGTTTATTTTCGATAACTATAATGATACTATAATAATTATAAATATGTATATGTATAATATTTTAAATATTTAGAAAATATTTCTACGCAATTTTTCGATATCTATAGTTTTCAACAAGAAATTATCGATAATTTTAGTTTTCTACTGAAACTGTTTCGATAACTATAAATTTCTACTGAAAGTTTTACAATAAATGCCGTTTTTATAGAAACTTATTGATGGAAATTTTTGTTAAAAACACTTCATTGCTTATCATTTTCAATAACTGGAAATTTGTATGGAAAAAAATTCGATAACTGAAATTTTCAATGGAAAATTTTCGATAATTGAAACTTTCTATAGAAAATTATATGTAAGCTATAATTTTCCATAAATAAATATCTCAATTACTCTTGTAGAAAATTTTTCGATAACGGCAAAAGATTTTCAATAGATTTCGATTTTATAGAAAATTGTTTGTTAGTGTTTTAGAATTATATAATTACAATTTCCTACAGAAAATTTTCTATAATTTTAAATTTCCATATCGAAATTTAGCTATTAAAAAATTTTTGGTTTCCAAAATTATCGATAAAAAAATTATTTGTTAACTAAGTTTTATATAAATTCTATTATATAATTAATATTCTATTATAATTTTCTATAAATAAATATTTCGATAACTTTTACTTATTGTCGATAATTTTTCGTAATGAAAAAAATATTTTTGATAGCAATATTTTTTTTTTTTGTAGAAAACTGTTAGTATGCTATATACTACGGCACAAGCAATCAAGAGAGCACATCAATAAATATAAATTATATTACCAAAGATATGCTCAAACTTTTTCATTTGGAGATCGTCGTCTAGTGATCGCTCATTGCGTGGTTGCCATTGCGTGTCAATGACAAACCATTTATTAAGCATCATAAAGTAATTACGATCACTTAACATAAAGCCGATTAAATCATTTGTTGATCTGTTGACTGTTAGTATGCTATATTTTACAATAGAAAATTTTTCGGTAATTACAATTTTCTTTAGAAATTTTTCGATATTATTTTTTCTATTAAAAAATTTTCGATAACAAAAATGTTCGATAAAAAATTGTTGTAAACTAAATTTTGTAGGAATTATATTATATAAATAATATTCAATTTGTCGATAACTACAAAAATTGTGTGGATAATCTTTTGATATATTGTGATATTTTTATAAAAAAAAATTTCGATAACTTTTGATATTATAAATTTCTATGAAACACATTTATAATGTGTTTTACACAATTTATTGACAAGTACAATTACTTATTGTGGATTTTTCGATAACGATAAATTTCTATTAGAGGTAACGGGCTGTGGAAGTGGCCTGTTCTTTTTCAAAAAGTTAATTCTGTTGCAGTTAGAAATAGAAAAATATTACCCGTGAGAACAGCACGTATCTTTTCATGTTGCTGAAGAAAGTGGATAATCTTTAATGCTTGTAAAGAGTCTGCTAAATATTTATATGAATATTGTTTTTATTAAATTATTAATCTAGACTGCCATTGTTTATTGTGTTTGAGAATAAATGTAAACCACATTGAATGTCTAAGTATAGTGGCAGTAGTCACAACACTTCTATTTCGATTTCAAATTCTTAAATGTCTTTATCCGTGAAAGGTCTGGTCATATTTAATTATTTCTTACCATACCTTATCGCTATTGATCTTTAAATTAAAAAAATATTTTTATTTTCGTGGTTAAACAAAAAAGAAAAAGAATAATTAAATACGATCGTATAGAGTATGCTAAACTTGTATACAGTTGGGCTGATTAATATATTACGTAACGACATTAATTAACACGCTATTTTAACATAAATCTTAGCAATATGAATAGCGTATTAAAAACAAAAAAAAGATAAAAAAAAACAGGAAAAAAAATTCAATAAAAATGAATTGAACAAAAAAGAATTTGCGGTTAAAAGTAAAACTAACATGAACATTTAAAATGTTTAAAAAACATACAAACGTGTTCAAACATACGAACAGCAACTAAAAGTTAAAACTGACAGATTCAATATATTTTTTCTTGCTTTAAATATTAGTTTTTAAATTATTTTTTATTTAAAATAAATTTTTATTTTCTGTTTTTCTTTATTATTTTGCAGGCCACTTCTACACGACAATGTGTTCGTATGCCGGTAAGTGAGTACGTATCGAAAATATTGTCTAAATTGAATCGAGTAACCAAACTAATAATACCAGGTTAATTGCAATTATTGATTGTGTTAAGTTATGGGTTGACATTTGCAACAACACACACTACAACAACAACAACACAAAAACAATAACAATATTAGCGACTACGGCCAAGAGACTAAATAGAAATCATGTTAAAACATAGAGAGAGACAGACTGACGGACAGAAAGAGTGACTAACTAAGTAAACTGTCTTTAAAGACAAAAAATGAAAAAGAATTACAATAAAATTACAGACAATGTGTGACAAAGTTTATGTTATGTTTTTTTTCCTTTGGAAGTGTTCACACTGTAGATAATTCCATCATTTTAATATTTTCTTCAAATGTGTGTTTGTGTGTGTGTGTTTGATTGCATGCACAATTAAATATTTAAGGTGTAACTTAAAAAGTTATAGACTGCAACATTTTGTGGCATAAACAGTTAATATAGAGGCAAAGTATTGCTAATATGAATCATCATTTCTGAACGTATTGTGGTTACGTTGTAAATGTAATCAATCATGTTAGGTTCGAGTCCAAAAAAATAAGATCTCTTCTTAGACAATAATTCATGAGATTATCACAAAAATTTAAAGAACAAAGAGTGGTATATCCAGTAGAGATATACAGATTGCGGTGTAGTGTGACGACCTGATTACTAATCCGAGCAGGTAAAGTTCGAAACCAGAAGTAAAGGAAAACAATTTTCATTCCGACTCCAAGTATTGTCCAAGCAATGTCACTCCATGTAATTTGAATAATTTCTCATTGACTTTTTTGGTGAATTTCTTGCCTGGAACATATTCGACTATGCGCTCATCTTTGAGTGGGCCACAGTAATATGTGGGGCAACAGTCGAGTGGTTCTTTTTTCTTGTAAATCTCGTAGAATTCTTCAACACAGGTTGTTGGTTTCGCAGGGCTAGTGGACTTATCACAAACCACCTTTCCTTTAAAATGTAATATCAACAACTAACATCACCGGAAAGTCAGGCAAAGCAAATCTATTGAGAAAAAGGTTAGACTCAGTGATCCATATTCGTTATTACTACACCCAATACATTCTTATATATGATGTTATTTCTAAACCACGATAAATAGCAACCCATCACAGGATTCATTAGAGTAGACTAATCACATTCTGGCTTATTGGGCGAAAGATAGTGGTTCAACCATTGGCTCAAACATCACAAAATGTGGAAAAAAATATTTATTTTGGAGACTTCTCCCCAGCAGTCTTCTGTCAAAAACTTTAGGAGTCAATTAAATCTGTTGATAGGAGTAGGTCCCAGGGGAAAATTTCAACAACTAACATCACCGGAAGGTCAGCCAAGGCAAATCTATTGAGAAAAAGATTAGACTCAGAGATCCATATTCGTTTTAACTACACCCAATATATTCCCGAATATGTAAAGTTGAATGACTGAAGTTTATGAATGATAAATAGTAACCCCTTCATCACAGGATCCATTACAGGAGACTAATCACCTGTTTTGGCTTATTGGACGAGAGCTCGTGGTTCATTGAATTCCTGGCTTTAACATTACGAAATGTGAAAAATATTTCTTTCAGTGACTTTCTCTCCTCAGCAGTCTGGCAAAAACTTTGGGTGTCAATAAAATTGCCATGAACAGTTTCTCAAAAATCTATCGTTCAGAGTGGACATTAAACTGTAGGTCCACTTATGGATCAAATTAACACACACAATACTTGAGTGGGATGAGAAGCTAGGTTGTCTTACTGACTAAAGCATTGTAGTGGCCTAATTGGCTAGCAAGTTAAGTAATTGAGTACTTCACCAGACGTAATTCATCTTACAGCAGTGGAATGGAAGAAGTTAAGGAAATTTGTTCAAGATTCAAACGTCCTACAGGAAATATGCTTTGTAGCCGTTAATGTTGACCACACAACAAGTCGACTTGATGGCTTCGGTGGCACCGATAGCCACTAGATCTTAGTATTTTCCTCTTCAATCTACCATAAGGGTAGTAGAAAATGCCTTAGTAGATCACGCCCATTGTCAGAAATTTTTTTTTCAAACACTCAAGGAATCAGTAGCATGTTGTTCCTAAAAGAAACGAACAAAAGCTGAACAAGTGTTCAAACTGGCCAGTTTCGCCATGACTTATCAAATTCAATTGACAAAGCAATATGTAAACTAGGCTAGACCATCTTGTTTCATTATCCATTAAAAAAAAAGAATTAAAATCTAAATAGCCGCGTGAATAGTAAAAACGATACATAAACACGCCAAGTTGCTGTTACGATCTTCAAGGACATATTGAGTATTGACATGTGGCCAATGACCAGTGCGCTATGGATGACCTACTAGAGATGATAGTCGGAGAAGTATTTCAACTAATTTAGATACTCTGACTAACCCCAGACACAGAAATCAATAAGGATTGGATTTTTGAGCAAGGTTAACATTGAAGACAGAGGAAAAATTTAGGGCCGACTTTACATTAAAAAAAAATTAGTAACGTCCTTCAGCAACAAAAAAAACTAAAATTTTTGCTGGTAGCCGCTATGGATTGACTGAAATGAAATGCCCACCATTTTTTCAGATTTTTGAATGAAATTACATCCTTTTTATTTGGGAAACTTATTTAAACTTCTCAGGCTGTCTGGTTGAATGCAGGGAGAGGATCAAGGGTTTAAAACGTAAAGTACTGCAGTATGTATGAAGTATGAAGGCCAGGTTTTAGTGACGGTCTAGTCTTCGAGTAACCTTTTGGTATGCGACAGCATCCTTCCTGATAGTCAGCTAGTAGTAACAATATAAGATCATAAGGTTATCAGCACGCTGATATAGTGTCAGATTTTATAATCAACATGGATTGTCCACATAGAAATATAACTGTTAGACAGCTCCTGCAGAAATCGCTGCTTTAAATACACACTATGCAGTTCCCAATAACAACCAACGCCATGTCATTGAAACTATTTAGTCCTGCTGTTTTTATACGCAGACAACAAGCGTACCAAAAAACCTTTAATGATGCACAATCGGCGCTTCATCTTTCTCATTGTACAGCTGTTAACACGCTACAAAATTCAATGAGATTAACGTTTTGCATCTGTAGTATTAAAACCCTTCAGACTCAGAGATGTAGTTCATATATACTCTGTATTCGTTCACTGTAATGAACCAACTTGAGAACAGATGCCGGAATGTGTAACCAAGCTTAAAAGTTGTTTGAAAGTTGATACTGAAAGCCATTATGATGACGTATACCGTGGTGCCCTAGCCTTAGTGCGCTTAGCCTTAGTTCGCTATACGGAAACCCTGCATACAGTTGAAGTAGTTTGAGGCAGGGCGAAGAATGCTTGGCATATTGAAAATATATTGAAACCTTGTAATATTTTCTTTAAAATCCTTAGCCTTTAGGGAATATGTCGGTCCAATGTAGCCTATCCTGCTGTGTGTATGAAAGACTAGGTACTACTCCCTTAGTGAAAATGTATTAGTTGTTGCGTTGCTTGCAGGGGTAAGGAACTTTGTTTAGTGAGCTCCACATTTCCGCTTTGCGCGAAGCAGTGGTCAGTAAGGCGATTAAATTGTCGTAATTCTTCAGCTTTTATGATTAGATTCTTTGGCTTAGACGTCTGTTCTGAAGTCCAGGGCGGGCACTCGCATAAAAGGCGTTGAATCGATTCCCTTTCTTCCAGTTCTTGCCAGCTTCTGCAATAATCCTGTTGGTGCAAACGGAGCTTGTCAGCGAAACTACTAATAGCGCAGTGTCCCCTTGGAATTCCTGTTAGAGTATGAACCGTTCTCTTGCCGAACTCAAGTAGGTACTTGGTATCCATTGCTGGACATAGCAGTTTTGAAATTGGGCAACCCGGTTGTTAGAGCACCTACGGTTTGTTGAATTCTATGCTACTTTTTCCAAATTGAAAAAGTATTCTTGAAGTCGTCGGAGTCTAGTAGGCAGTGTGCTGGCTTATTAGACGTAAAGCCAGAGTTCGAGACATCAAACAAAATACAAAAAAAATTTCTTCGGCGACTTTCGCTCAGCAGCTTTCTGGCAAAAACTCAAGATATCAAATAAAAAATTGCTATGAAAAGTTTCTCAAAAATCTGTCGTTTGAAGTCTGTTCTTAAAACTGTAGGTCCCTCCACTTTTGTATAAAAATTAACACACACACACATCATAAGTAGGGTGAGAAGCTAGTTCGTATCCTGTTGCCTGACCAAAGGGTTGTAACGACCAATTATGTATGAATGTGTGCTATTAGAATACGGCAGCTTTGAGGTCTCTTAATTTTGAAACATCGAAAGCCCATTATGAACAATTTTTCCTCTTCTGCCGGTTTCAGACCGAAATTATGTACCACGTTACCTTTAAGGTATAAAATGAGAATAAAGTCTGCTCATTACTGGTGTTTTGAGAAAGAAAGTGAAGATTAAAATCCTTTATACAGCTTCCTTGAAGTAGCCGTAGTCTAGTAGGTAGTGTGTTGGCTTATTAGACGTAAAGCCAGGTTTCGAACCCCAGGCCAGACATCAAAACAAAATACAAAAAGTATTTCTTCGGCGACTTTCAGATTTCTGGCAAAAACTCTGAGAGTAAATAAAATTGCCATGAAAAGTTTCTTAAAAATCTGTCGTTCCGTTCCGTAGGTCCCACCACTCGTATAAAATTAACACACACAACATAAGTGGTGGGAGAAGGTAGGTCGCAATCCTGACTGAAGGGTTGCAATTATGTATGTATGTATGTATGGGTTATTTTGGTTATTATCTACATAGCTTCCTTTTAGGTCGTTGTAGATGACTTTAAACATTTTATTGCGTTTCTGCATAGTTTTTTTTTTGTAATAATTTTCTGACATTATTTTTATTAACTTAATATTTCTATGTTTTTTGTTGTTGTTGTCTATATGTGTGTAAGTGTGTGTGTGTTTGTTTTTACCACCCGTTTGCTGCAAACACAAAATCTATAATATTTTTTGTGTATGATCGAGTATGTGGCCATAAATTATGGCCAGTAGTACGTTCATACAGGATTTCTAAATGGCTTTTATTGAACTGTTTGGTAGTGTTGCGACTCTAGCCGATAGCGGTGTCAAATATTGGCAATTTATGATTTTAATGCGAATGTAAGCATGATAATCATATTGGCATATAAGAATTTTCGGTTAGACCGAAGGTGATACGAGGGTTGCAATTTAAGTTAACTCTTTAAGAAAATGTAAATGCAACAATGTTTTTAATTCAATTTTTGGGGCCCCTATCATAACAAATTTTTCTAAATTTTAAATGATGTTTAAACAATGTTTTCTTCTGTGTTTTTTTGTTTTTTTTTCATTTCTTGGGAGTATGATTCTATCATTGCGTTCAGTGAGTTGGTTAAATTTGGACTTTCTACACCCTGCTGTGTTAAATGTACAACTTAATTTTACGGTAGAATTGAAATACACAAACACGAACAATATACACACATACACAGTTACATTTAACACACACAAGCAGCAAAATAACAAAAGTTTTTAAATGCAATTTTTGGCTTTAAAAGACGGCTGGATGTAGTTGCGGCTAATACTGCAGCCCCCCCTATAAATGGAAAATAAATTCAAACAATTGCCTGGGAACGTATACATGGAACGACAACAGCAACAACAACAGCATATATTTCATTTCGTTACGTTTATTTTTTTTTTCTTTTTCTGGCTTTTTTTAAGTTTCATTCTCGATTAACTCGATTTATCGTTAACGCTTCAATATTACGAAAATAAAAAATAAAATATCACTCTGCACCCGGCAACTGCCAATGGTTTTGAAATAAAAAAAAATAGACAACGAAACCCGAAATCAGTAAAACTTCATATGAAAATTTATTAATTTTAAGTTTTTATTTCTTTCGTGTTCCTTTTTTTTTGTCTTTTAGAAGAGAAAAAAATTGGAAAAAACATGGAAAACAAATAAATTAAAATTTTATTACGAAAATGAAAGTTGATTAAACGTTTCCTATCATCTGGCCTGGCCAATAAAAAAATAGAAAAAAAACCCACAAAAAGAACTGAAACTAATGAATGAAATGAATACATATATTGCAGTCACAAGAAACGTACATATGTATATATGTACGTACATATATGGTTATAGTTTTTATGATGTTGTTAAAACAACAGTTAAACAATTTACGAAATGATATATTGTTTTAATTCATTTAATTTATTTACCAAAAACCAATAAACAAAACAACAACAACAATAATAATAGTAAAGAAAAATTTACTTCAAATATCAATAAATTTTATTATGCAGCACAAAATTTGAACATGAACACCGGCTGCGCCATTTAAGTAATTTTTCACAGATATTTCTTAAGGCAATAAAAACAGCTCAAAAAAGCTACTCATAAAATACAAGCTGAGACAAAAACGTGGCAGTTGTGCTCTTAAACTAGATTTCGAAATGTCCAGCATAATACTGCAAAGTTAGCTTGGATGGGTAGCTCAACATTACTAGGTTTCATTCGTTGGTCTTGCTCAATTGGTCATTACAATCCTTTAGTCAGGATTACAACCTAGTCTCTCACACCACTCAAGTTGTGTGTGCTAATTTTATCCAGTGGTGAGTGGTGGCCACCTACAGTTTAATATCGACTCCGAACGACAGTTTCACAGTCTTTGCCATGAGACTGCTGCGAAGAAGTTGAAATATTTTTTTTTTCATATTTCGTCCTATTTGAGATATGTAAGCCAGCTTTTTAACCACGTTCTCTCGTCTAAGCCAGCACATTACCTACTAGATCACGGTGACTTGATCTGAAAATTATTTTCCTATGATCTATACACATATGGCCAAAAAAAAAATTAGTGTAAAAATTTTTTTTTTCTTTCAACTTATTAAAAAATGCAAAAAATTACAACCGTGCTAAAATTACCAGATAAATAGTCTGGTATTATTGTTGCAAAAAGAAAAATCTGGAATTTCACTAAAAATAAGCTTGTCTCAGATAAATAGTGTGGCATTTTTCCTTTAAGTGCGAATTTTACTTGGACAAAATAATAGGTGTGTAATTTTTCATTTATTTAAAATTTTATTTATTGTAAAAAAATTAAAAAAAAAGGAAGAAAGTAATTGAAATAAAATTAATTAAAATTAAATTAAACATTATATCAGGCATATGTAATTAATTTTTATGATGGGTCGTGGGCGTCATTGCAGTAATGAAGAAAGACTCCTCGTTCTTAAACTTCATGAACGGTCTGAAAATTTTGTAACCAACGCTTTAAAAGAAAAAAATAACGTTGAAACACGAGGTAGACATAGAAAAACGTTTTTAACTACAGAGGAACGCATAGTCATACTATCCAAACGGGACCCTTTTAAGTCATCTAAGGCGATTGCTAGAGAAATTGAAAATACAGTGTCATCACGAACTGTGCGAAGACGATTACAGAAGGTAGGCCTACAAGGTAGGATAGCTCGCAAAGTCCCTCTGCTTAGAACAAACAATTTAAAGAAGAGGAAAAATTCGTTTTGTATACACCTATTTTTCTGTTTGTTTTTGTATACACCTATTTTTCTGTCCACATCAAAAGCTGGTCTTTTTTTGAATTCACTTTATTTTAAACATAATTTACTGTTATCTTCCCTTCCTTCTAACTTTTAAGAACGTAAAATAAATTAATTTAATAAAAATAATTGACTAAACTATGACGTATAAATAAAACCGAAAGTATACGGATATAGTTTGCTATGTAGTTCACACCTATTTTTTTGACCATGAGTGTACATATATACATAATTGGTCAATTACAACCCTTTAGTCAGGATTACGACCTAGTTTCTTACACCACTTGTGTTGTGTGCGTTAATTTTATACATGAGTGGCGAGACCTACAGTTTAAAGTCGAATCCGATCCTAAGGAATAATTTCTTTTCATATTTCGTTTCTTTAGATATATTTGACCTGGGGTTTTAACCGCAGCATACATTACATGCTAGACTACGACGACTTTGAATTTCTGAGAAATTTATCTTAGCTATTATTATACTATTAGAAATGGCCGTAGTCTAGTAGGTAGTGTGTTGGCTTATTAGAACTAAAGCCAAGGTTCAAGCCCCAGACCAGACATCAAGATAAAATACAAAAAGTATTTCTTCGGCGACTTCCTCTCAGCAGATTTCTGGCAAAAACTCTGAGAGTAAATAAAATTGCCATGTAAAATTTGTCAAAAAATCTGTCGTTCGTAGTCGACTTTAAACAGTAGGTCCCAGTCCCACCACTCATGTATAAAATTAACACACACAACATAAGTGGTGTGAGAAATTAGGACGTTGTACGATGGGTCAATTCGACCCCTCCGGGTACTGTACTTGTCTTAATTGACAAGTACACGTCCTCTAACCTAACCTTAACATCATGCACCTGACCAATCCTTCAGATGATATAAAAAATTCTTGTTATTTGTTAAATGTTCAGAGGAATACATAAACCATATTTCATAGAACGATATATTCCATATCTAATATTCTATGATTTAATCCATGAATTAGTTTCAAATCATTAGTTGAGCGTAAAACCGAAAAAATTGTTTCTTCTTATTATTTTTCTGTTTCACGCCTTCTTGGCTAATTTAAGTTAATTTTTGCATTTCAAACAATCATTTTCTGTGAAAATTTCATTTAGTTTCTCTTGAAAATTGCCAAAATTGGCAACAAACTGTTGTTAATTTAAACACTTTAGGTTGTATGTATTTGCTGTTGTATTTTTTTCGTTTTTGAAATCATGACGTTTTTGTTTTCTGTTGTTTTTGTTTTTTAATACCAAAATTTTATGCAGTTTCTTCGCATTGTTTTCCGTAATTTTATGCAACAGATTTTGGCTGCTGCTGCTGCTTGTGCTTTGCTTCATTTCACCCCAGAAATACACAAAACAAGCGTTTGTTTAAAAAAGGAAAGAAAAGAAAAGCAAAGAAAAGACAAGACAAGCGAAAGAGAGTGTATCAAGTGTCTGGTATTTTTTTTGTGCACATCTAACGAACTGACGGACTGTTTGACTGTCTCATCATCTCATCCTGTGAGCCTGATTGCATATTTGCAAGTCACACTTAGTTTTTGAATTTCCTTGTATACGTTCCCCATACTCCTTAGCCTTACTGTGGGTATGTTTTGTCTGTTATTTTAGCCGGCTTTTCTTCTTTGCTTTTTTGTCTTGTTTTTTTTTCTTACTAAGTTTGACACGGTTTTGTGTTTTGGCAATTGTTGTATAATTTTATTTCGTCGTTGTTGTTGTTGTTGCATGAATGTGCTGCTGCATGTTAAAATGTACTTGCATCGTAGTGCACAACAGTGCATTTTAACAATGTCTTGAGGCTTTTTTGTATACGTTTTTTGTTTTTTTCCTTCTTTCTTTCTTGCTGTTTCTGAATTCGGTAACTTGTTTTGTGTTGTTTTTGTTTCAAAAACTTCTTTTCATTTGGCTACAAAGCCGAGTACTGGTGCTGTTTTTGCTCGCTGTTGCTGTGAGCCTGGCTTGAAAAAAAAAAGGCTGAGGAAAAAATATTCACCAGCCAAACTACCAGCATCAACTTCTTAATTGAGTTGTTTCGTTCGTAGATTGTCTGCAAAGAGGTGAGAATATATAATTTTTCTTGTTTTTTTTAACGTCTTTTCAGTTGGTTTTCTTTCGTTTTTTTCGTATTTTTTTCCTTTACCACAGATTTTGAATATGATGAAGTGTTTAAAATACCACAGCAATAAAATGAGTAGAAGACAACAAAAAAAAAAAATTTGCAAAATAACATTATAATTCGGTTTTAATTATTCCTTGCCATGAATGAATGAACATTAAGTGATTACCATGATTGTTGTTTAAACACAGGCCAGGCTCAAACAAACACAATGAAATGAAAGTCTTCCAATATGTGGTTCTGAAATTAATGACACTTTTTGTTTTGAGTTTTTTTTTTGTTTGTTGTTGATTGTTATGAGACTACGTTACATTTTGAATGACAATTTTAACGTTGTTGCGTCAATGACTTTCGAAAATTTCCATAATGTTTCCATAGAAGATAATTACGATATTTCGTACAGTACCAGTAATTTGCAAAATTCGCCATAGTTTAATAGGTAGTGTGTTAGACCTGAAACGACGGTTCAAATCCGAAGTCTGACATCTCTTTCATAATTGTTCGGCCTCTTCTGCTCAGTAGATTTCTGGCAAAAACTTATGAGAGTAAATAAAACAAAAATTGCCATGAAAAGTTTTTCAAAACCTTGTAGTTCGAAGTCGACTTTAAACTGTAGGTTCCGCCACTCATGTAAAAAATTTAGACACAACACAGTGGTGTGATGAGAAGTTATGCCAGTTATGTATGTATGCACAGTACTTTACTGGTGTAACACCAGTCCTCTAGATTCAAGAAGCCGATATTATTTAAATAACATCTGCACCATACACCGGGAATGGTGTAATCATTTGTGAATAAAGTCATTGGCTCTTAAGGAGGTTTTTTTATTCATTTCCTTTCGTTCCTCTACCTCTACAAAAACATCTATTTTAACAATTACATTTGCTTTGCTTTATTTATCTTTCACAAATCAAGCTGTATATCGGGTCTGTCATTGAGCGCTTTCTACTTTCATATTGCATTAAAATAAAAGCCTGTCTGAAATCTCATCGAAATTTTTAATTCTTTTAATTCTACTAAGTGTGGAATCTGCAATCCGCTTAAATGGCTTTGAGAATCGCTGTGGTTTGTGGCTTATTTGCATACACCTGCGTCTTAAAAAACTTTACAAGAAAAAGTCTAAGGGAATTCAAATACAGTAAGGCCTTGATTATCCGTGGTGGTCGGGACCGGAAGCATTCCGGATAATCGATGCAGAAAAATTAAAGTCGATCACTAAATAAAATTAAGTCGATGCAAAAAATTTTCCTTTTCCATCCCGGATAATCGAATCACGGATAATCAAGGTCCTACTGTATATGACTTCTGTGGCCAGTTTACTTCAGGTCTACATGATCATGCCATCAAATCAATGGCTTACGTAGCGCCTTTTTGTTGAAATCACATGTTGTTGGTGTCTAGATCATCCAATTTAGGTTAAAAGAAGTTGGTAATCGTGGATCTATAGCGCTCGATTTTGACAGCGACAGCCTACTTAACGTCGATCCATAGGAAATATGAACCGATGACTTTGAAGCATAAATCAAGTTGAATTTTACCGGTGGTATGGGTTATAGTTTGTAGTTGCCATAGTCTAGTAGGTAGAGTGTTGGCTTATAAGACATGAGGCTGCGGTTCAAACCCCAGGTCAACCATCTTTAACAAAACGAAATACAAAAAAAAATATTTCTTCGGCGACTTCCTCTCTGCAGATTTCTGACAAAATCTGTCGTTCAGAGTCATGTATAAAATTAACACAAATAACATAAGTGGTGTGAGAAACTAGATCGTAATCCTGACTGAAGGGTTGCATTTATGTACGTATGTATGGGTTATTTTGGCTTTGACGACCGCTGTGGTTTGTGGCTTCTTCACAATTGCCTGTGATTTAAGAAAAAGTCTAATGGGGTCAAATCGTACGATCGCTTAATATTCAATATAGCATGAGGCGTATGTCGCATAGCGTCTTACTGTTGAATTCACATGTCCTTGATGTACAAATCATCTGATTGAGGTCAAAAAAATTTGGTAATCATCGAACTAAAGTGCTCGATGTGTTCAAATAAAAATGGAAATATATGGTCACCCTAAAATTCACACCAAACAGTCACTTTTGTATGCTTTGGGATCTTATGTGGATTGGTATCGTCCTAAGTACGATAATTTCGTTTGTTCAAGTACTTTATCATCCAGAATTGGGCCTCATGGCTAAGGATGATTTTTCGATAAAAATTAAGGTCAGGCAGACCATCCATTTTAAGAAAATAATTTTATTATTTGCACATGTTTTTAAGTCGCCATAGTCTAGTAGTCTCATTAACTGAAAGTCCGAATTTCATCCCTCAGTCAGTTTTCTGGCAAAAACTCTGAGTGCAAAATAAAAATTCCCATGAAAAGTTTCCTAAAAATCTGTCGTTCGTAGTCTACATTAAGCTGTAGATTACAAAACTGCTACAAAATTAAAAAAGTTGTATTTTAAAGCTGAATGAATGAACGTTTAAAACGTTTAACTTCTGTACCTAAAACTTTAATTCTTCAACAGAAAATTGTGATTCTTTATAGCTTTGCATATCTCATTAATATCAAGAAGGGAAATAAACAAGAATGACTAAAGACAGTAAAAATTATTATAAAAATGTCCCTCAGCAAAGAGCGTGAAACTTAATAAATCTGGGCAATTTTTCTTTTTTTTTTTGTATTTGTTGTTGTCTCTACTTTTAAAAAGGCGTTACCTTTACGACAATTATTCATGTTAAACACACATGCAGCAGCAGCGGCAGTAGACACTATCTTAAGTAACAGCAACAGCAATAGTACCATCATCAACATCAACACAATCAAACATCAGCAACATCTAGGAATTGTAAACAACAGTAAATTATTTTACCTAAAATAGCTTGACATTTAAAAAGATGCTGAATGTGACAACAATAACAACAGCAGCAGCATCAGTAACAGCAGCAGTAGAAGCAACAGCAAAAGCAGTTGAATGACTGGCTACACTGCATCACTTAAATTGCATTTGTCTGTCAAATAAACACCCCAAACCTGGCGCATTTAGTCGAGGGCAAAAAATAATATGAATAACAACAACAACAAAAACTAAGAAATCTAAAGAGAAGAAGAAGACGTTGAAAAAATGCAAAATAATAACAGAATGAAGAGAAACAAAAGAAATGAATTAAACGCTGAATAAAAGTAACAGGGCCCTTACTCTGGGCTAAATTATTATTATTATTGTCTCTGGGCATAACCCATGTGGCACCTAAAAGGGTTAAAGAGCTCAGCCCTCAAATCACTGGTGCAGAATATCCAATGTGCCATAAGCTGTGTGCCACGTGCGTTGTGTTCTTGACACCAAATGTCATTGGTGTTCAGACCATCTCATTTAGACCAAAGTGGGGAGAAGCCGTTGACCGAGATGACCTGGCCAACGACGTTCTTAAAAACGTACGCACCGATGATGCCGCCAGCCCACAATTCACACCAAATTTTCACGTTTTCGGTATACATTAAATGCTCTCGGATCTCATGTCGATTGGTGCAGTGCAAAATTCTAAAATTTTGCTTGTTTCACGTGCATATTCATGCAGAGATAGGTTTCGTTGCTGAAGATGATTTTTCGATGAAAATGGAGCCAATTAGAGCCTGCTTCAGAGCGCATTCAGCAAACTTAACTCACGTCTATCTTTGTTCATAGTGATTTGGCTAAACAGACTGAAGGCGAATTCAACAAGATGGTCGCTATCAATTGCCAAAGTTCGTATTCATCCTGTTGGATGAAAACTTTTTAGTAACCTCCTGGTTGGGAATTATAGTTGGAGCTGTTATCACATGCTGAATTTCTAAGTTCTTCTCGCACGCATAGGCCAACCAAAAGTTGATCTAGAGATTGATGAACTCGATGTGTCACTGATAATATGATTAGCAGTGTATGGTTTGGACATTAGAAATGTATTTACAGCAATAAAGTGTAAATTTTAGGCACAAGTTTATTTGTCGAAGTCCATCACAATAGCCCGGGACTAGATGAAAAATAATTTGAATTTGTTGAGAACCACTCTGTCTATGCTACTGGCTGCATAAAAAAACTTAACAGGTGGCATGGTGTAGTATTTAAAATGCAAGAATTAAGAAGATTGATTCCATCTAAGTAATCTATTGCTAAAGCCTTCTTCCCCTACTCCCCAGAGGGTACCGTAAAAAGGGCAACCCGCTCTTTATAAACGTTATAACTTAATGAGAAAAATTCCCACCCTACACCCAATACTTTTCCGTAAAAATCTCTATTCTTTGGCAATGCTAGACGGCTACGCTGTCATCCTAGGCCCTGCTGCAGTGTAAACAATAAGAAGTTTGTAAATATAGTTGGGAGTTGCTTTAGTCTAATAGATAGTGTGCTGGCTTATTGGACGTACGTTATTCAAAACTCAGCTCAGACATGTCTGAACTAAAGGGAATATGAAATAAAGATTTCTTTTGGCGTCTTCCACACAGCTGTCTTCTGACAGTAAATAAATTTGCAAGGGAAAGTTTCTCAAATCTGTCATTCGGAGTCGACAATAAACTAGGTCCTGTCGCTCATAGATAATATATTAACATAGGCAACTTGCGTAGAAGGAGAAGCTAGGTTGTAGACCTGACTAAGTGGTCGTAATGATCAATTAAGTATGTATAGATAGTTAGTGACAGTTTAGGTTCCTTAAAAAGTGGCTGATGCACTGTGATTGCTTAGTTAAAATCTCTAGGGATCGCTATCTCATTGTTGCGTGCCTCTAAATAAGAAAATATATAAGAAAAGCTCTGTGTGGATGATAACTGCTGACAATTCGAGTAAGGTCTAAAGACATTGAACACAAAGTTTACACCTTCACTGAACTTTGACATATCAGAGTTCATTGCTGATGAGTAAGCGTGCGTCCATAGATTAAATAGGTAGGTAGTTTGAAGTGGTAGCTTTACTTAGCAAAGCTCACTTGAGCACATACATATGTATAGCGGCTCGTTGTGACACCAGAGGCAAGCTCATTCCCCCTGTACTAATCAAATTCCCCCAAACTAACCGGAAAAAGTGGTCAGCTCTGGGGCTGCACCCATGGATTATGTATCTCTGGCGGTAATTGTGAGACATCAAGTTACCAAGAAATTGAGGTGACACTCAAGGCAGGCCCTGGACTAGAAAACTTAACATGCGAACGATTTTGAAGAGAGTGTCGAAAGAGAAACTCTACATTACGTTGTAACTTTGAAATGCCTTACCGAGTAAATTGTGAAGTGTAGCGAATGCCATATGTAATCGGTACTTGGTAGGACGTACCATTCCGACATATCACAATTTCTGTGATGATATCGAATTATAAGTACAGGTCTCTATGTATACAGCTTCTACATCTCCAAACTATGTTCTGGGCTGTCGCTGTAGCCACGTGTAAATGATTCGAGTCCACTTGTACGCTCCAATCAGACTGATGTTTAAAGTCTTTCTTTATAAGCGAGTTTGACCATGAGGGTTCCTTTTTTCTTCCGCAACGGGTTAATTAGGAAGCTTTATAAAGAATATTCCATTAAAAATGAGTAAACGAAAGAATAAGGAAAGCAATGAATAAAAGCTCCATGCCTTATTCCATTTACTTCATCAACTTCATCCATTTGTTTCTCTTTTTTTGTCACATTTTGTTTGTGGCATTTTGTCTTTTAGTTGCACAAACAAAACTCCCAACTCTTATTATATGCCACGTCTTTTTTCCCATTGACATTGTGATGAATTACACACAAGGGAGTTGTGTCAAAAGTCTACAATCTTCTGACCGAAAGACCACTTGGACGGACGGACGGCTGGTCGAACGACCCAACAGTCAACCGTACTGTGATGGACCTAAATATCAAACATAGTCATCACACAACACATTTTTTTGTTCTTGCAACCTATGCGCATTGGCTATGATGTTAAACTGCTGCTGTGCGGTTCGGTGCAGCATGAATGTGGCAAAGAAGACTTCACATTCAAGTCACTGCTTATCTTCTAAGTATTGACGACCGTGAAATTTAAGACTAGACAAACGACATGGCACTCACTCACTCACTTGGAGGACGAAAATGTCTGCCTGCCTGCCTGCCAAATGTAGATGGAAGCATAAATAGAGAGATGATTGCTAGAATGTCTACGTGTGTGTGTGTGTGTGTATCCTTTTCAAAAACAAAAAACAAAACAAAAAATTCTCAGACATTTGCTGTTTGTTTCACCTTCATACATATATGGGAGGATTGTCTCGACTGTTTTCAATGCATGCATGCATGCAAGCAGCAATGAATGTCACTCCATACAATGTGTGGTACTGTTTGGGAGTGAGTAACTTCCGTAAGGTGTTAATTTATTATTAATTTGTCATATACTTGCTTGCCAGATAAAACTCCACTTAAAATATACGAAAAAAAGCAAAACAAGTTGAATGAATGAAACAAAAAAACGTCATAAACTTCAAGTTGTCTACCGTCTAGACATGCACAAGTGCAATGCGTTCAACACAAAAAAAAGAGATTCTAATGTCCCACCGAGTGGAGTCACCAAAAATAAAATAAAAAACCAGCAAAAAAAAAGCGTCATGAAAAGAAATGACAAATGTATTCGGCAATTTACGTTCGTTCGTATATTTTTTCTGTCCTTACAAAATGAAAATGCATTTTCAAGTGCATCATATATGCTGCTGCTCCTCCACAATACGTCTTCCTTAAACACCCAACCCTAGCCGTTTGGTATACCGACATATGGGATACTCCCATATGTAACACCTTTACACCACGTAACCACTCTGCTTCATTTCAATATCGCATTGTCTCAATGCCTCAATGTTTCTCAGCGTTAATGAAAAACATATTCAGTCTCAAAGTGCAATTGTTGTTCTGGCTGTTGTCTCTTATCCTGATGGGAATTCTTATTTGCAGTTGAGTGAATTGCATTAAATTAAAATGCGAAACAAATTTATGAATTATGCCTGCCTGTTCCCATCATATTGTATATCCAGTATTCGAATGACGAATTATGGGGCTATGGTAGAAGGTGACTTTCGTTATTTATAAAGGAGAAAATAAATTCAAGGTTAAGGTTTTATATTTGAACTCAATGAGTAGGTATGAACACTTGAATACAGTTTGTAATGAAATATTTTTTTAGAAATACTGTGTTATACACACTTTAAGGCATCGAAGCAGAAGAATCTATCACTGCAACATGAAGAAAAGTTTTGACGCGAAACTCGTTAGTCATTCAAATTTACAGAAAGCAAATCCACCACAATTGAGTCCTCTTTAAAAATAAATGCTTTACTTCCTCATCAGACTGATTGCCACAATGGAGTATCGCATTCAGCCCTTTCACCATAAGCTCTCGAATTGCTAAAGATTTTTAGATTTCACAAAATCACCTCTCATTCATATAATCCAACAAAACGCTAAATATGAAATAATATTTCTTCGGCGACTTTCTCTCATCAGATTTCTGGGAAAAACTCCAATACGGTGTTCAGATATGCACCTTTATTGCGTAAATCGCAATAAACGCCATTATTGAGCTCAATATTTCATATAAACTTTCAATTAATTATTGCACAATAAATACACAAATTGTTATAATATTGAGTAAAACTCAAAATGCAGCACTGCCATAAGTACGTTCAGTGCGCATATTACAATTATCCGAACACTTCCTGTTGATATTTGACAACTCAAATGTCAACAACGACAAACAAAAAAAAAAAACGAATGTTGAAACAACGATCTGTCAAATGAATATTGAGTAAGCAGCTGAACTGCGTATATTATTATGTCTGAACACTTAAAATATTTTACTCAATAAACTGAATATTGACTCAATAAAACTGCATATCTGAACGTAGTATGAGTCCAATAAAATCGCCATGAAAAAGTTTCTCAAAAATCGGTTTTTCGGAGTCGACTTTAAACTGTAGCTCCCACCACTCATTTATAAAATTAACACACGCAACATAAGTGGTGTGAGAAACTAGGTCGTAATCCTGATTGAAGGGTTTTAATAAGCAATTATGTATGTATGTGTATGTATGTTCTTTGAGTCTATTGTGCCTGCCTAAATGCCGCTTACAATCGTCAGCCTACATATCGATAGTCTGATGTGTAATTCAAACTACTTCTAATTGTAATGATCCTACAAAAAAATATAAGATTGTCTGAAATCCCTTCGAGTTGAGATGAATATTCGCTTCTCTTTATCCTTCTTTCCTTTCACAGAAAGGTTCTGACCTCATCTGCGTTGTGGTAACTACAGTGCTAACAAGCAAATCTACATGCTCATTGCCTCGAATTCGGCTTTCGATCTCTCGGTTTAACCTCCTAGAACCAAGAGCACGTGGTACGACGTGACTGTCTGATAGCATAACTTACCCCATCGTCTGTACTTCCTGTTCGAATTGAATTTTGCACATCTTTCAATCGCAAAAAATTTCGCTTGGAAGCAATTAGAAATTTTCCTCATAGGCTCTGAATATTTCACTCTGGCACTGTTCCACTGGATGTCCTTGTCTCATCCGCATTCTTCAGAATATTCTCTATAATCTCCATGGTCCTTACTACCATGTAGCGCCGTTAAAGGACAGGCTCTTATTGCCATGGCGCTATACCAATGGAAGCTGGTCTCTGGTAATTCATCTAACTCCACTTGAGCTGTGCTCAAGAGTGTATTAATTTAAATTCAGTGCATCGCATTAAACGAATTGGTATTTTATCGATGTAAATCAATAATAAAAGAACATCGAATTGTTCCGATGCATTGACAAGTTACATCGAGTGTTTTCAAAACATCGAAGTATACTGTCTACCAGTAGTACCCTGTTCCAAAATGATATGGTACTGTGATCTTTTGGGCAGCTATGCGTGCTCAGGTAATCTTTTGTATCAGTACTACAACTTCAACCTAACCTAACCTAACCTATCTCTTGAGAAGCTACATATCCCCTATTTAAATGTCATTCAACTGTCTATCGCCTCTCTTTATCCCGGTAAAGCTTAGATAGATTTCTCCGAAAGTGTTTTTACCCTGCGTTCTTACCAACTTACACTTTCGGATGTATTGCTCATAAACATCGATGTTTGGTATTTACCACGGGCATTATGGAAGCAGGTGAAAGTATTGAGACAAAATTCTTGGTGAGACATTCATACTTACTTACTTGCTTAATTGGTCATTACAAACTTTTAGTCAAGATTACAACCTTGTTGTGTGTGATACTTTTATAAATGAATAGCGGGACCTATAGTTTGACGCTTTTACCTAATGACTGATTTGAGAAACGATTTTTATTTTACTCTCAGAGTTTTTGCCAGAGGAAGTAACTGAAAAATTTTTTTTCAACATATGAGCCAACAAACTGACTACGGTGACTTCACAAACATTCGCATGGCAGTTTTGAAGTTGGCGGTGAGTATGGGCACCGAAATTTGCTAACATTAAACACAGCGTACAATGATTAAAACAATGGCTTGGATATTTCAATCCTGCAAAAAGATCTTTTGAATGGGCATTGTAAACCTCAATTCAAAGGGCAGGAAAGGTCAACTCGAAGTACAGAACAATAGGCATCTTCCCTTGTTGTACCGACACAAATTTTCAAATGCCGTTCACTATTTTGTATACTAATGAACACGGTGGGGCAGTGTTTCTGCAGTGTTTATCAGGCTTCATTTTTGCTACTACATACGTACATAATTCGTCATTACTACCCTCCAGTCAGGATAACGACCTAGCTTCTCACACCACCTATGTTGTGTGCGTTAATTTTATTCATGAGTGGCGGGATCTACAGTTCAACGTTGACTCCGTATGACAGATTTTTTAAGAAATGTTTCATGGAAATTTTATTTTATGCGGCAGTCACCGAAGAAATGTTTTTTTTTCTTTCGTTTTGTTCGAGATGCCTGGTCTGAAGTTAGAACCGCGGGCTCATAAGCCAACACACTACCTAATACGGTGACTTCTTCCACTTTCTCTTCAAATTATGTTGTGTTTGATATAAACGGCTGCCAACTAAAGGGTCCGCCAAATAACTTTTTTTTTTGAAAATGCTTTAAAAAACAAACTACTGAATATTTTCTGAAATTTCTTTTTTTATTTAAAAGTACAATCCTTCCGGTTAATAATGAAAAATAATCTCATTCAAATGGCTGCCTCGGTTGGCCATGCAGTAGCCTACACGATCGGTCCAATTTTTAACCACATTATCGAGTGTGCAGCTGTATTTCACCAATGGCTTCACGAATATTGTCCTTTAAAGCGTCAATGGTCTCTGGCTTGTCGTCGTAACACTTATCTTTGACGGCACCCCACAAATAATAGTCCAACGGTATCAAATCGCAGCTCCGAGGTGGCCAAACGACATCAGCTCCGCGGCTGATAATGCGATCTTCAAAAACTGGGCGCAAAACATCGAGTGTAGGTTCGGGTGTGTGGCACGTGGCGCCGTCCTGTTGAAACCAAATGTTACCAATACCCTCCTCTTCAATTTATGTGAACAAAAATTCGTTCAACATGGCCCGACAACGATCGCCACTCCTTGCTCATTATGCCTCTGGACCAAAATCCGCACCAAACAGTGACTCGTTTTGGGTGCGTCGGCTTTTTAATGTATGCGTGCGGGTTTTCTGTGCTCCAAATGCTACAATTTTGCTTGTTTACATACCCGCCAAGATCAAAATGAGCTTCATCTGAAAAGATGATTTTTTTTTGCCAAAATCGGCATCTTCTGGTATAGGCTACTGCATGGTCAGCCGAGGCAGTCTGTTCAAATTTTAGTCCAAAGACATGGATTTTTTTGGACCCACCCTCGCATTAATATTAATTATACTTCCAGTATCTTTTAAAATATTTTTCCTATATTAAGAAAAAGGAAAAACTTATGCTAAATTGCTTTCATTTTTTTTTTTTTTTTTTTTTTTTTGATTAAAAATTCAATTTTTAACAACACATTTATTAAACTTAAGTGCGCGAAATTAATTTTTCTTAAATTCTAACTGACAACCGCGCAATTCCATCACATTTTAAAGCAGCTGCAATAAAAACGAATTGCAACACAAGTGTGCGCGCTTAGTTCATAGAAGAAAAAAAAAACAGTTCCATGCCTCCTCCAAAAAGGGAAAATAAAAGGAGAAGAAAAAGAATGAAAAAAAAACCAATGATTCTCGGCAGTCTATAAGGAAATTCATAACAATTGAACGCTATAATTCATTTAATTTACAACATAATTCAATGACAGACGAACAGACAGACAGACAAACAGACCCATAACCGAGTTGGGCTGCTGAATGCCTGCGAAGCAGAGTAGCAAATAAAATTAAAGAAAAAAAGAAGGAAAACTGAAACGGAAAATTGACTGAAACGAACTTTTATGAACGCTGGGTTCATAAAAATTGTGGCGCATATAGCGTCGTTTAGTTACAGCCAAACACCCATTTGTATGAAGGCTGATACATATGTACATAGCCAGCATACAGCGTTAAACACTTGCAACATTGTGCATATTAAACTATTTTGTGAAAATGTTGACAGGCAAACAAGTCACCTTACACGTGTGCACATACCAAATGACCAATTATCCATCCACCTTGCCATGACAAAATGACAACACAAATGCAGTTGTGCAATACAGCCATGGCAACAATGATGGTAGTTAGGCAGGAAAACCTGGCAGGCAGGCAGGCAGGATGTTTGCAAGGGGCGACAAAGAGAGGTGGAGAGAGGGAGAGAGAGAGTGGTAGCGTGGTAGAGAGTTGAGTATAGTGAAACCAATTTTTAAAACATTTAACATAATTAAAGTGAACACCGGCAACAAACGAGCCAAGTGTTGCAACTATACAAAACATAGTCAAATGTCTAGTAGCAACAATATACACAACAACACCAACAACAACAACAACAACACATAGCATTAACAATTGCATTAAGAACAAGCAGAGAAAATTGCTGTACCAGGATAAACAAGCAAAACGTACAGCAAAATGAAAAGAACGAAAAGAATGAAAAAAGAGAAACAACAGCATCATAGTTGTTGCAACATCTACTGACAACACGTGGGTTGACAAAATGCCAACGGTAGCGCTAGATTACAACAATAATGGTGTTCGTTATTGTAAAGACTTAACAGCAGCATCTCTTTTTTACGGCTTCAATGGCAAAGCCTGATTGTTACTACTATTGCCGTCGCCTTCGCTGCCGCCACTGATGATGTTGTTCCACAGTTTTATGTTTTATTTCAAGCTTCATTATAAAAGCATTTGTTTTTGTTCTTATAGCTTGTTGTTGTTGTTGTATTCTTTTTCCATAAAGCCTTTAACATTCATTGTGCAGCTAGCCAGGTATCCTTTAAGCATTTCCTGTACAAATGAGTTCACATCTTAGAATGACAGCCGACATGTTTGTGTTGCTGCTTTATTCTACTGTTTCAGCATTTAGCTTTGCAACAATTGCAACGGCAACAGCAGCAACAACCAAAATAACAACTACACTGGCTATGAATATTTAGTAAAGCCTTGTAAAACGTTAAGACCATTTGAATAACGTAACATTTTGTATTTTGAAATGAATCTCCATACAAAAAAAAAAAAAAGGAAACAAATAAGAAAAATGAAGGGGAATAATGCCTCGGAAAAAGGTATTGGAGATAATCGATTAACAACGACCATATGATGAGCTAATAGGCAGTGCACCATGTGGCTACTAAAGACAATTATGAAGGAGAGCACAACTTCTCTACGGTGATAAGGTGTTTAGTGAGGAATATTGGGCCAAAGCAAGTATACTTATTAATCTTAATTGGTTTTGGACTTGTAAAGCTTTGTAAAATACATACCTACATACATAATTGGTCATTACAGCCCTTCAGCCAGGATTACGACCTAGTTTCTCACACCACTTTTGTTGTGTGTGTTAATTTTATACATGAGTGGCGGGACCTCCAGTTTAAAGTCAACTCCGAACGACAGATTTTTGAGAAACCTTTCATGGCAATTTTATTTATTATCAGAGTTTTTGCCAGAAATCTGCTGAGAGGAAGTCGCCGAAGAAATACTTTTTGTATTTTTTATTTTGATGTCTGGCCTGGGGCTCGAACACTCCACATTCCAAGCAGAGTGAAGCTTAAGTATTGTTTACAGGTTTTGTAATGTTAAAGAGTGCATGAGCGTTCTCATATTGCCAAAACATTTCCGTACACAAACACTAGGATGTCTTACTTACTTGCTTAATTGTTCATTATAACCCTTCACTCAGGATTACAACCTAGCTTCTCACTCTACTTATGTTGTATGTGTTAATTGTATTCATAAAGTCGACTTCAAGCGACAGACTTATAAGAAGCTTTTCATGGCAATTTTCAAACTTTTGCCAGAAATCTACTGAAAGCAATTTGCCTAGTATCAAATTAGGATTGAAATAAATTGCCTAATTGTGTTGTCATCGTTTGGAGGTAGCACATTATGGCATCCATAATCAATCTGTATAGAGTATTGCCATAATTTCTTCTCCAAGCTTCTTCTTCTCTAATAACCTACAAAATTTTGTTAAAGCCTCGCAGCTTGCAAGTATATATGCTGATGATTCATCGTCAACATCACAGAGTCTAAATATTGGGTTTGAAAAGGATTCCATTCTAAACAAGTGTTCTTTGCGTTTACAGTGTCCTGTCAAAAGACAGGTTACTTACTTTAGGTTCTACCTGGTTTGTGTAATGCATAACTGATGTGTCTCGCTCGTTTTTTTTTCTAAAAATTTAGATTGTTTAAGCCCTTTATATTCGAAGAAGATCTACGTATCACCTTATTCTCCCCTTTGCTGAGTGTAGCCTTTCAAACATCTTTTCCCATTCACCAGTTAGCTTTTGGCCCTAGCAGTTGCATCGACGTAAGCTCATCTACTGGCTTATGCTGTAAATTTCAACTTAGCCTGGGAGCCATTGCCCTTGCTTAGCTAATTTAGCTTCCCTTGGCAGTTCCACACCATTTTCGCCAGTGTACCTCATAGGATATATTTTTCGATGACGCAGACTTTTGTGTGGAAGATACCCGTGAGTTTTGTAGTACGATCGATATGGATTCAAAAGCTCCCGCTACTGTTTCAACCATATTCCATAGATTGGTCTTGCTTTCAAAAAAGAAGCAAAGTCGCCTCTAGGTTAATACAGCCACTTTTGCTATTAAATTTCTTTGCGAAGCTATGATTGCTTCTGTCCAGACGTTTTTGGTGCTACTGTGGTACAGGCTTTCATCTTCCGTGTTATATTAAAGCACGCTAGTCTGCATTTTCTCCAATTCTATTAGAGCTGTATTTAGGTTTGTTCTCTCTGCCCCAAAAGAACGTCATTGATATGACTGTCATGGTATACACATACAGTAAATAATCCTAATAATTCTATCCTTCTAAATATCATGTCTGGCTTTCCTTAAAATGCTCATGAGCATGACAATTTACTATCCAGTGATATTGCCAGATGTATTCGCCGTAGTTTAGTAGGTAGTGTGTTGGTTTACTAAACAAGAGTCCGTGGTTTAAGTCTTAGCTCAGACATATCGAACTAAACAAAATATGAAATAATCGTTCTTTCCATAAAAGTGTCATGAAAAATTACTCAAATCTGTCGTTCGAATGTTGAACTTTCGTTTGTGAACGTTGGATCAAATTAACACATACAAAAAGAGAGGTGGTGTGAGAAGCTAGATTGTAATCTTGACTAAATGGTTGTAGTAACTAATGAAGTAACAAAGGTATTTCCAAATATTTTCACTCCGGTTTCCGCGATATTGTGAGTTAATTAATCCGTGATATGTGACAAGAGACTTAAACATGTTGGACTACACTTATAACATAACTTATCAATTGCACTACGTAGAGTGCAAATGCAAAAAATACAGTTCTTTTGTAAGTGAACGTACGTACACATGTGTAAGCTCTCTGGACATTTAACAACTCAATTAACGCATAAAGATTTTTACATCGCCGTTTAATGTCAGTCAATTGAGTTTGGATTTTATTTTATAGGCCCGGATCGATGAGACTGACGACTCCTTAAATTGTTTAACAACAATGTAGACAGGTACAACAACAGCAACAACAACAAATGAACTTTTTTTTGCATTTTCTTTCTCTCTCTCTATAAACAATTTAAACATATTCATTGACCGATTGACCAATACGGGCAACCAATACACAGCAAACAAATCCGCAGACAGACAGACAAACCGATCGACATGTGTGTTTGCTTGGAATATGGAAAAACTTGTTGAAGATTTACTTGCAAAATAAAGAGTGGTGAGGAGTTAGGGGGGTCGGAGGCGAGAGTATTATTTGAAACCTGGTTTTGAAATTTATGATTATTAAAGTCTTGTTTCTTAATTGAAGTTGATTCACTGATTTGGTGGCTTCATTATTATGGACAAACAGCGATCATGTCAATTAAACCGAATTGGCTTCATTAGGCGCAATATCCGTTCAATGTTGTCTAAAATCTCAGCAATCAGTTGTAATTTACATTGTCGGATGTAAACGATACGTACATACGTATGTATGTACGTACATCTGTTGCAATCAGATTTCCAACACAAAGCAAGATATTGTCTTAGGCTTTGAGAATGTTATTTTTGTTGTTGTTTCTTTTACATGCTACATGATTTATTGTAATATTAACTGAGTTTTGGTGTTGCTATGGCAATTATTGTTAACAGCGGCTTCGAAACTGATGCATTAGGAAACGTTGTGAATATTAATTTTTGAATGGCAATGCAATACATACGGAATTGTAATTTTTTTTTTAAGTTTTGCACGATATAAACATATTTTGGCGGTAATATGTTACGATGTTTGTTTTTTCTTTGTTTTGTTTCGATTATATTCATCAAGCATTACCATCTAAGCAAGTAATTGATCTGTGGCAAGTTCTAGAACGATAGAGTTGTCACCTTAATTTTTCTAAAAAGTCGTCTGCGAATATTTTCGGTTGTAATATTCGATTCAGTGATTAAGGACTTTATTGTATACTTTTGCCAAAGAAGTTACGTTCTTTTTTAAAGTTATTCTCTCAGTGGGCCGAAGGGGTATTAAATCCTCTTAACTTTTTGAATTCGAAAATCATGATGTAAAATTTTAGAATTTTTCGGATACGAAACTGGTTCATTAGCTTGTGGTCAAGCCACCTCAAGCTATGCTAGTTAGTGGTCTTATAAATATTTGAGTTACTGATTGTTAAGTTATTGGCCGCTGACTGAATGTTTTTCAAATGTGGAGCTACAAATTTGCAATGTTCATTTTCACAAGGCGTTTCCAAGTTAGAAGTGAGGCCATTTTAATGACCACATAAGACGAAAGTAACCACCTCTAAGGGCCAATGGTTTCTTTCAATCACGAAATCAATCTCACAAGAGCACGTAGGACAAATAATCAAAATCCACAGACTTAGTTCACGTATTCGTGAAGCATTACAATATTTTGCTGCCTCACATGGGTTCTAAGAAATTATACCACTCTTTCGTCTGTATACAAAGAATCTAACCAGTGGATCCTGACATCTATTGGTCTTCACTTTCTTTAATTAAGCACTTTACTAAGCCAAATTGGGTAATAAAAATTTAATAATAATAATTGAATAATAATTAAACAAATGAAGACCTTGTAACAAAGAATTTTATTATCAGTGGAACAAGTTATGTCATTGAACTATAGAGGTCAATCTAGTTTGTAGTTCTCATGACTTATAAAGCTTATACGACACACGTTGTGTCAATGCAATGAAACACGAAATAATTTCAAGGACTAGCAGTCTCATAAAGTCTTCTAACAGATCGATTCCCAAGGTACCTACACATACATACATAACACTATGCCACAAAATAAAACAAATAAAATACAAACATCTAATGATATAGTGTAGATTGTGAGTTTTATTGAGTACTCAAAAACATTTTGTTTGTATATTTATTACATTACACAAACAATTCTAAACCGATTTCTAAAATTTTAACTTTGTTGGAAAGAAATTAAATTAAATTAATTAATTGATAAGCGCGACATTGCCTATCGGCGATGGAAGAGGTTCAGAACGGATGATCTGAAAGCCGTTCATAAAGCCGCTCGTAGTGAGGTTACCAAACACATTAAAATTGTAAAAACATTGTTTTACGGCAGGAAGTTCGCTTCGGCATTAGATAATAGAGCTAAATGGAAGGTAATCCGCGATATTGGTATTGGACATAAATGCCATAATACTTCTCCTGATGTCGATGTAAACGGTCTGAATGACAAATTTGTTAATATTAATGTTCCTACACCTGACAGTAACCTATATGATGACCTTTGTTTTGTTCCGCTAGAAAACCCCTTTAGTTTTCGTTGTGTTAGTCAGCTCGAGGTTTTGGAATGCTTATCTTCTGTGAAATCAAATGCGATTGGTTCTGATGACTTAGATCCTCTGTTTTTAATAGCTTTGTCACCTAGACTTTTACCGTATTTTACTCATGTATTCAATTCAGTCTTAACTATGTCCTCTTTCCCTGATGAATGGAAACGGTCAAAAATCATCCCAATTCCTAAATCTAACAATGAATTCAGGCCAATTGCCATTCTTCCGTTCCTGTCCAAAGTTATGGAAAACCTCATAGCTAGACAAATGAACGATTATCTCACGAGTAATAATTTTTTATCTGATAAACAGTCGGGATTTATGAAAGCTAGGAGCTGCACTACTGCTTTAGTCAAAGTAGTTGATGACCTTAGGTTGAAGCTGGATGAAAATTACATAGCGTTTTTGATTCTTTTGGATCACACTAAGGCTTTTGATACAGTTGATCACAGAATATTATTGAGAAAGCTACAGACCCTCTTTAATTTTTCTAATTCAGCTTGCAGCCTTATACGTTCCTATCTCATTAACAGATCTCAACGAGTTTACCTAAACGGCAACATCTCGAATTCGGTACACGTAGGAAGAGGTATCCCTCAGGGATCAATTTTAGGGCCCCTTTTGTTCTGTATATACATTAACGACCTACCTGATGTTTTGGATAATTGTAGCGTACATATGTACGCTGATGACGTTCAGCTCTATAGGAGCGCTTGTATTGATAATATCCGACTATGTGTAGATACGATTAACGATGATTTGCGGAAAATTGACAATTGGGCTAGTGCTAATGGACTTTGTATTAACCCCTCTAAATCGAAATGTTTATTGCTCTCCAGGTCTAAGAGAGCGTTTGATGTGCCGGAAATTATCAGGGGGAATAAAATTTATTTTGTTGAATCGGCATCTAATCTGGGTGTTATCTTTAATGGTCGGCTAACGTGGTCTAGCCACATTAATGTCATCGTTGGTAAAGTTTATGGTATGCTTAGGAACTTATGGGCTGTTATAGATTCGACTCCTTTTGCTATACGCCTGCAACTGGCAAAAACGTTTTTGATTCCTGTTCTTTTATATGGATCGGAAATTTTCGCAAACTGTGATGCGGATGATAGGCGGAAACTCAACTTGGCTTATAATAACAGCCAGATATGTATTTATTAAGGGACGTCGGGACCATATATCACAATTTTCTTACCATATATGTGGTATTCATTTTGATAATCTATTGAATATTAAGTGCCTAATTCTCCTCCATAAGATTATTACTTTGGAACAGCCAGTATACTTATTTAGCAGGATTAGATTTGCTAGATCCAACCGCGGTACGAAAATTATCCAATTAAGGCATAGGACTCTTTTGTCGAAACGACAGTTCTTTATACACACCATCAGTCTTTGGAATGCACTACCTAATTATATTCAGAACATAGGCAATGCAACTAAGTTCAAAAAGGAGTTATACAATCTGTTTAAGTAGTTTGTAATATATTTTGATTGTTTTATACATTTTTACTCTTCATTTTTATTAGTGATTAATTATTTTCATTTTTCTAATTTATTATTTAAGTTTCATTGTATCTCATTATATGAATATATTTCCTTGTTTGTATTTTTCTTTATATTTGTATCTTTCCTAATTTAGGAAACAAATACTTATTTTCTTATCCTAATTTTTTTGTATCGATTGCTATTTCATGAGGTTAAAACATGTTCTTATTCTTATTCATTTTTATTTATACTGTACTTCAAACAATTCATTACTCATATAATGAGCGATTTGTTATTACTTTTTCCTATTTGATATCCTCCCATAGCACTTCCATTTATAAGATTATTATCTTGTTGTGCTATGATTAATAAATAAAATAAATAAATAAATAAATAAATAAATAAAAGGGATGGACCTTCAAAATGATATACATATATGGGCAATTTCGTGTCAACTGACCCAATTTTTCAAAATCGATGTCTTCCAATTTGGATGAAATTTGCACCAAGGTTAGTACTATTGGATAGTAGGCCAGACTATTTTTTCAGCTTTATCAGTCAAGAACTGCCAGAGTTAGAGGGGGTCAAAGTTGGACATTTTGGTCATACAGGTTTTTTTTTAAAATGTGTGTAACTTTTCACCTATTGGTTCTAGCAAAAATTTTTTTATATTTATTTTTAAAAATTAATTTTTTTTTAAATTTAAAAAAATTTTTTTTTTTTTTTGAAATGGGCCTTTTTTTTTTTTTTTCCAAAAGAAAGCTTATACAATTTCCTTTAAGGCCTTTATAATCGCTTAAGGGGATGCGAGTGGGATATCTATCAAAAAAATTATTTTTTAACTCAAGAATAAGATTTTTCAATATTTGGCATGAAAACGTACTACCTAAATGATCTTACGAAAGTATTTGCATTCTATGGACATTTGGAAATTAGTTTTTTATAATTACTAATTACTTACATAATTAAACTTCACAATGGCTTCATCCAAATCGGAAGACATCGGTTTTAAAAATTGGGTCACTTGACACGAAATTCCCCAATATATATTATTCGAATTAATATACTTTGAGGTTTGATAAGATCAACTTGGAAAATGCATTTTTTTTTCGTATTTTTTCAAGTTTGTCAATTTATAGTTGCAAACTATAATTAAAATATATAAAATAAGTGGTGATATTCTTAAAGTTTATTCTCTTATGAAGAGATGGAGACTCCATTTGATAAAATCGTACAAAAAATACCGTAGTTATTATTTACAGAGTATAAAACGGTCGTGTTATATTTTTTTATATGTATATAATCTTATCAAATGAACATACATGAACAAATGAAGTATAAAATTTTCAAAATTTTTGATGGGTCTTAATTGTGTATCGATAAATTTGTCATTTTAACGTTTGAGTAACTACTTGAATTCGGCTAATGTTTGCGCAAAGTGAAATAATAATATTTATTTCTAGGCTTGGAGGGCTCGAAAGAAATATTTTTGAGTCCTACTCAATAAAACTCATTTACACTATGTCATTAGCTGGGTGTATTTTGTCTGTCACACCAATTACGTTGTGTGTGTTAATTTTATACATGAGCGGCGCAATCACTGTTTAAAATCGATTCCGAACAACATATTTTAAAGAATCTTTTTCATGGCAATTTTATGTACCCCCAGAGATCTTGCCAGAAATTTGCTGAGAGGAAGTTGCCGAAAAAATATTTTTTATATTTCGTTTTTTTAGAGTTGTCTGACCTAGGGATCGAACTGTGTTTTCGAAAAAAAAAAGAATAAAAAAGAAGTTCGATTCGACTTTAAACTGTAGGTATCGCCACTTGTGGATAAGATTAACACACACAACATAAAGGATGTGGGAAGCTGGATTATAATCCTGAATAAAGGCATGTATGTGCCTATTGAAGACCAGTGTGGGTGCATATAAAATAGCTCCTCTGCTTAAATGGTAACATGTGTTGTGTTCATTAAGAAGTTGGAGTGTCTGACCATCCATATTATGTTCGTTGTTGGCCAAAGGCTCAACTAAAATGAAGTCTCTTAATTTTTATAAATTTTAAACATTCACAATGCAAACCGTTTATCTTGTGTTATGTTCTGAATCGCCTAAGTTTGTGGTCGAACACTGTAAGCACTTCATTACAGCCTAATTTCGCCAGATACAAATATCAACCCTCGTATTACATTCTTGAAACAAGTATTTGTGTTAATATTCTTTTAAATCATCATGAATTTTGTTGCTTTTTTGTGTTGTTGCTTTTGGTTTTCTTTATTTATCGTAATTTTAAATAATGAATGTTTTAAATATTCATTTACATTCCCATTCATCGGTATTAACAAATTTATTTGAAATTTTATTTCGTTTTTTTTTTTTTACGAAATTCATTCGCAAGAGCAATGATATAAACGGGAACAACAACAACAGAAAAATCAAAAACCAAAAAAAGAAAACAAAAAAATAAAATTTTTTATTCAATTTTAATATTGGCAACATCTGCTGCAACTGCTGCTGCTGTTGCTGATGCAAACAGCAATGCATACAGCTTGCATGAGTTTAAGCAATACAATCAATGTTGTTGGTTACAACAATAATAAAAACAATGAGGAGAAACAAAAACAAAACAAAAAAAAAACGATTGTCAATAAAATAAAAAGCAATTGATTGAATACCACATTCTTTGATGAGGCATGAATAACAAAATAAAATAAAAAAAGGAACAAAGAAGAAAAAATAAAATCGAAAGAACCAAAAAAAAACACTGATTTAACTGGGCCATTAAATGCAAATATTTTACATACTCTACAATATGCTGACTGACTCTAGTACTTTGCAACACACACTCGCAAATGTGAATGTGCAACATCAATACAATGCCTGTATAATGCAGCTTGACAAACCCAATGCAACCCCACAACTGAAAACGCTTTAAAAGGAATGTCAGAGTTATTCGTTAATAACAACAATAACAACAACAACAACAGAAATCTGAATCACAAAGCTATACAAACATAAAGATGTGAATATGCATCCATACATACATACATATGTATGGTATTTGCAACATATGACATTGAGGCAATATGGAAATGCAGCATCATCATTATCATTGTGAACATCGTAATGATTTTTGTCGCTAATGATTATTATTATTAATATTGACAACATTGTTAATCGTTGGCAAAGAAAAAATAAACCAAAAACGAAAACGAAAAACGAAAAAAAAAGAAAATGTATTGCAGCAACACACATACCCTCATTATAGTTAAAACTAACCATTTCAAGCCATAGTGCAGCATAATATTCGAACAACACAACACAACACAACACATGCTGGCTACAAGCAAGGTCTCTGCTTGGTTGCTTACATAAATATTGTATTGACGGACAGGGAGGGCAGTGTGTGTGCTTGACTGACTGACTGACTGATAATCATTCGTTTGACCAACCACAAAAATGTTAAAATCTGTAATTAAATTTTATGAACTCTTTTTAAATTTTATCGATTGTTGTTGTCGTTTAAGAAGCCAACGAACCAACCAGCCACCCAACCAACGAACCAAGCAAACGCACCAAATGACTGAATGCGGGAAAACATAAATGAATGGCCCGATTTTATATTCTCAATAATGTACACATGATACTCCCTAAGCACTTGCGGTTAGCAATAATAAATGTCAGCAGCAACAGCAGCAGTTGCCTTTAACTTCACTTCACATGATTTGATAGATATTTGGACATAAAAACGATGGCATTTCAAGTGTAACTTTGTTGTCTTTAAATTAAATTGAAAATCCATTTATACAGGGGTATGTTGCAACCAGGGCTTTAAGGCCAAATATGCCACACTTAGGCAACATCTGCTGACGAGAAAAAGTATTTGAAATGTTTTAAAAACAATTCTAAGTTAATGAAAGTCTTACTGATAAAGGGAAAATACAGAAATTTGACACAAGTTGCAGGGCACAGCTCCACTGACCACTCTAGATTGCATGTATGTTTGTTTTGTTTACATCACAAAGTCTTTGATGATTAGACTTATTATACAAGGGCTTTTAGAATTCACCGTAGTCTAGTGAATAGTGTGCTGGCTTAGTAAAATGGTGTAAATGGTGTAAATGGCGGTGTGAGTGTGTGAGGGGTTTGGGGGTGTGAATGGTGTGAGGGTGTGAATGGTGTGAGGTTGAAAATGGTGTGAAGGAGTGAGTGTTTGACTGTGGTGTGAGGATATGGATGGTGTGAGGGACAACAAACACCAAACTGTGGTGCGAGTGGATTTTAAAATCTGAAATCTCAAAATTTCAAAATCTACTATGAAAACTCGCGCTGTTAAGTTTTCTGGCGATTGATTTAGTTAAAGGGGACGTAAAATGCTTTAAAAACAATTTTTATTGTCCGCCCATGTTGTCCTGTTTTCCCACAATATTGATTTTTTTTTTATCGGATTACATTAGCTTTCGAAAATGTACGATTATCTGTTTATTGTAGTTCTTTTTTCGCAATATTTTGTAGCAGTGATAGGACTTATTTTTATCATTTTTCCTTTGTTTTTTTTTCTTATTTTACCCAGGAATTTAATTAATTTTACCTGTTTTTCTTTCCCAACCTTAAATTAATTGTTTAACAGAGTGCTGGTAGTAACATAACAGAGCTCTGTTAGCTGACTTGGTTTGCGTCTGGGGAGATGGATTTTAAAATCTATCTTCACACACATTTCAGAACTTTGTCAGTTGATAACGATCATCGCATTGAAACTACATCTATCAGATACGTTGCCATTTATTAGTATGTTCAATAACTGACTTACTTAACTAAGTACTGGTCATTATAAGTCTTTAGTCAGGAGTACAACCTAGCTTCCCACACCACTAATGTTGTGTGTGTTAATTTTATACACGTGTGATAAGACCTACAGTTTAAAGTTGACTCCGAACCACAGATTTTTGAGAAACTTTATGTATGTGTATGTTTGGTGTGAATTTTGGGGTGACCAGGTTTCCATAATTCTTTGAAAACATCGAGTACTTTAGGTCTATTTATACCAACTTCTTTCTGCCTGAATTGGATGATCTAAACACTAACGATATATGATTTCACCAGGAAGACACTATGCGCCACGCAGCTCATGCTATATTGGATATTCTGCACACGCTGTTTGAGGGCATGGACAACTGACATGGAGGCAATGTGAATTGTGGAAGACCATAGACAATGACGTGTGTTTACTGAATGGATTATGGAGTAGTTGGCTACTGACCTTAACTTTATTCGAAAAATAATCTTCAGCCATGAGGCTAATTTTAGCACGAATGGGTACTTGAACAGAAAAAATTTATAAATTTGGCACGATATTACTCCACCTATTCCAAGGTCCAAGAACATCCAATACATACCAAAAAAGTGAATGTTTGTATCTTCGTCTATCTGCGTCATTTGCCTAAATTGCTATAAGAACGACGATGAGCAGACTATCACAGTCAATGACAAACTCTATATAAGGATGATTACGTACATACCTATATCCATAATTTATCATTACAACCCTTCAGCCAGGATTACAAACTAACTTCTTATACCACCTATGTTGTGTGTGTTAATTTTCCACACGAGTAGCGGGACCTACAATTTAAAGTCGACTCGGAACGATATATTGAGAAACTTTTTCATGACAACTTTATTTACTCTTAGAGTTTTTGCCAGAAATCTGTCGCCCAAGATTTCGTTTTATTGAAGACTTTGAACTGAAGTTTGAACCGTGGCCTCACGTCTAATAAGACAACACACTACTTACTAGACTACGGCGACTACATCGATGATTACCAACTTGTTTTTGGCCTGGTGTTTCAACAAATCGACGATACAGTCGCCAATAAAATTGAAGAGACCAGTTTCACATCATTCGCTTATTTCAAGTATATTTTTTCCAGCGTATATAAGATACTGTATCCAACTCTAGGGAACTCTAATTGAAACAAGCCAGGATCGTCAGAGGCCATTGATGTCTGCTATTCTTAAAGAAGTTGTGGTATTTGTTTCTGTTATTGAATATTTATACTTTCGTATAAAAAGGTGACTATAAAAGCTCTGTGCTCTCAAATATCTCAATTGCAGAGCCATGGCCACTTTACTCTCGACAGAATTTTTTATATTAACCAAGATAGTGAAAGATATCGCAGAGCGTCTATTAATAGGGACAGTGAAAGTCGGCTCAAAGTCTAAAGTAGCATTTTCGGTGTTGATGTCGGAATTATTACTAAAAAGTGTGAGTTAGGCGATGTATATCACCGTGGATTATCTAGTCAGTCAACGCAGCGGATTAATTTATAGCAGAAAACTTTTTCTATTTAACGAGAGTTGTTGTAAAATTTTAGCAGTTGATGTAAAGCAATTCCCAAGCCTTTCTAAAATGGAATTTAAGTTTAAATGGCAGTGTGCTGGCTTATTAGACGTGAGGCCAATCATATCGATCAAATCGAAATATGAAAAATATTTCTTCGGCGACTGCCTCTCAGCAGAGATATGGCAAAAACTTTGAAAGTCAATTAAATTACCATGGAAAGTTTTTCAAAAATCTATCGTTCGGAATTGACTGTAAACTGTAGGTCCCACCACTCATGTGCAAAATTAACACACACAACATAAGTGGTGTATGAAGCTAGGACGTAATCCTGACTGAAGGGTTGTAATAAACGATTATGTATGTATGTAGTATGTGCCTCACTAATGACTCCTGCAAAAGTTGCAGACACTAGAAAACTTAAAAGACGGTTCATCACCTATTGGGAACATGTCTAGCTTTCTAACGGGAAGAGGAAGCATGAGATTCGATCAGTTCAGTTGAAATAAGAAAACTCTGAACTTTACCATCCGCAACAGATGATTCCAGCATAAGGGGGAAACTTTTGTTGTAGCCACATTAACCTACGTGTGTCTATTCACTCGTGTCGGCTGCCACTTCTACTATCTGCCTTCCTTTCAACTTTTAAGATATTTTTATAGCATTTTCATGGCATTATGAACTGTAATTTTACCAATAAAAACCGTGATAAAGTGTTTGAAATTCTCTTCCCTTTTCATTCATATGAAATTAATTAATTGACTCACTTCACTTCACCTCACTTCACAATAATAAAAAAACCAGCACCACCACAAGGGTTTGAAATCTAATTTTTCATATAAAAATTCGCGGTAATGCCCAGCATTTATGTCTGCGTTTCATTGTAAGCGGCATACTTGGCAATAATGCCAAGGCATGATGATGATAATGTCGTTGATGATAATGAACTTTAATGGTTTGAGGCTTTTAATCATTTGGGCAATTTGTGCGCGCCGTTTGTTTGTATTTTGAGGCCATAAGAGCAGAGAGACAACAAAAAAGAAAAAACAACAACCGCAACAATTGATCATTATTATTCAGATGTTTTCAGTTTTCGCTCACACTTAAGCAAATTAATTAAATACCTTTCTGTGTTGCATATTCTCTTCTTTTTTGTTGTTGTTTTTGTTTTTTCGTCAAACTATTGCATCGTGGTTTATTTATTGTTGGTGTTGCAAATGAAAGGTTGCACATGAAATCAATGGCCCTAGGGTGGTGAGTTTGCATGAATGGCTGTCAGGAGGTTGAGGTGAGGTTTGTTGTTGATGCCTTTGTGGCATATAAAACTTTATTGATGCCTTATTAGCCGATAATCATCAATAAACTCAACGGTAAAATGAAAAAAAATTGTTTCAATAATATGTTTCAGATTTATCAATACAAATTGAAATGAGCTGAACTTAAAGCAAAGATTTGCTTATAATTTCTGCAATTCAACGCAAACAATTTTTTTTATTGTTATTTTTTTTTTCTTTAACATGTATGGCTCATAGTTTGGGAATGGGCCCCACTTATGAAGCGTATTAATATGTTGGAAAATAAGGTAATAGCTAGAAGAATAGAATAGAGTTAGCAAGAGTGATATAGACTCCTCAAAGTGCTTCGAAAACTTAGCAGTAGTCCTAACAGAAGTCACGTGGACTATGCCTTTCACAAGGACACAAAAAGCTTTATCTCGAAGCATTATCTCGAATGATGCCAAATGTAGAAGGGGGACTAAGATAAGTACTTTGTGGTCATTAAGGTAACAACGTGCCTTAGGAAACCGCGACTAATGTACGCTGTACGAAGTAATAACGTATGCGTGTTCACAGGAGTTTGGCGTTGCCGATGGAGATGGTTTTAATTGATTAGAATGTGACTAAGAAATGCAAACGCTATAGAGAAATGATGATGTATGCAGGGTGGACCATCTATCGGTTTAAATTCGAACCATCGGTTATTTCAGTCTGGCAATATTTCCACTCAGCCACAAAAGTATACATACGGTTAACAAATTTCAGAAATTTTTTAACCAATCCATTCCAATCGTTGAAAATCTTTATAATTGTCTGACAACTTTCCTTGATTTTAAGACGGTCTTTTGCATTGGTTCAGAAAGTTGTGAAATTTGTTAATCGTATGTATACTCTTGTGGGCCTGTGTATGTCATTCTATTTTGTCACAAAATTCATTATATTATCTCCACTGAACGTAATGAATCGATTTACGTTGGGATTTATTGGACGATAATGTCGATTTTCAGTCCATTTGGATGAAGTTCATTTTCATTTTGGTGGGTAGGTTACGTAGCTCAGAAAACACACACGTGGTCTTACAATGCACCCATTACGAGTGACTATTTGGTGTGGCCGTTTGATGGCCGTTTAATTAGCCGAAATGGTTCTGTCAATTGACCACCATGAAGCTGTGATTTGACACCGTTGAACTATTTTCCAACATTCGTGATGCCATTATCGAGTATCGACTCCATCCACTCGATAAAGTGCACGAAAATTGGCCCGATCGAATGAAGTACTGTGAAGCCAGCCGCGGCAGCCAAATGAATGAAATACCGGAACAATTGTACTTCACAACAAACAAAAAATAAATTTGGCAAAATTTCAAAATGTTTTTGTTTTATAACATTTTTTAAATGGCCCACCCTATATTTTCCATCGATCATATAAGGAACATAGAGTCTCAACGAATCATGTGAACATTTGCCCATCTTTTTCACTGCTCCCCAGGACTTGCCCTGTGGCCTCTGCCTATGTGCCTATGTGGCTTTATATTGAGAACTTCTGAGAGTGTGTCCAATCTGTTGTCATTGCTGATTGAATTGCCTCCACAATAAGCGTTATAATACAGGAAATATGGCTTTTAGAGGAAAGGAAAGAGGGGGATAGTGTGCGGCAATTTTATTGTTTTAAATTACCAGCGTATATACATTCGTCACTTTTTTTGTCTGGAGAATAACTTTGTAATAATTCTCACTTTTTTCTGTTGTGAGTAATCACATGTAATGTGAGACAAACTATCAGATAATCACAAACACCTACAGTCTCTGGTGGAAATCGAACCTAAGGACCTAAAGCTTTGGGAACTTCAAACTCTAAACATCACATTGGACTTTTTACGCTTAACTGGATGCAAAAGTGGCGTTAATTTCCAAGTAAGAGTCAACATTAGCTGTTGATTAGGGGGCCCTGGTTAGACTATTAGTGCGAGGGTCGTGGGTTCGATTCCCATCAGAGACTCTGGTCTGTGACACTACACCGAGCATATGGTCAAGTTACTCCTCTCGTATATAATTTGTAATTATATTACATATATAGCTGTTGATTAGCTATCTTCTTGCCGTTATGAAACGAAAGAGAGCATAAATTATATACAATGAAATTCATCATCTGCACTTTATTCCGAGCTTGTATCATGCTTATAAATTGGCGAGCTTATATCAGGTTTATAAAACAAGGGTACTCAGGCCTTTTCGTTTTAAAAAATAATTCATTGTCGGTATCTATCCTTCAGTGTTGAAAGAAGAAATTAAAAAAAAATAACGAATTCCGGCAACAAATTTACTTGCAACATTTTCGTATTGAATTCTGTACTTGATTCACTTGTAAAATTCTGAGAAAGTTTCTTGGATTTATTTTTATTCGTTTTCTTTTTTCTTTTTTGTTTTCTTCTTGTGGCATTCATAATAAATTTCCCTGTAAAACATGAATTTTTCAACACTTTTTCATATTTCATCAGCATCAGCCTCACCATCATCGTGGTCAGCACCATAGGTCCACCAGCATGAATACATTCAGTCGCACACACATGAATAAAAAATTTTTCCTCTTTTTTTGTGGGCTTTTTAATGTGTCTGTTATCGATCTCTGTTGCCCGTTGTTGTTGTTGTTTTTGTCGAAATTTATTAAATGTTTTATTAATTCTGCGTGTTTTTTTTTGCCTGTTTCTGTTTCTTACACCGAGATTATCTTTTAATTTTAAACTTTTATACGCACGCAGTCTCTTTATTTTCCACTGGGGGGTGTTCAAAAATTATTCAATAAAAGCGATTATTTTTTACGATTTCTTTTCGGTTAAAATTTTTATTGCTTGTAAATACACGTTGTATGCATTTTTCGTTACGTTTCGATTTTTTTTTCTCATTCTGTTTTTTTTTTCTTTATTTATTTAAGGCTTAAAGGCTGATCAATCGAAGCAATTAGTGTTCAACAAAAAAACATACAACAACATGCAGTATACAACATCATACAGCATATGTAAGTACAAAATAAACATTTTAATTTTTATAATAACAGGTGATAAAACAATTATTTTGTTTCTTTCGTTTGTTTTTGATTATTGATTTACAGATTTCGTATTCAATTGATTGGTTTAAGGGAGGGTACCCATATATGTTTATATCAATAATAGGTGGTGTATTGTTTAGAATATTTGATTATGTAAACTGCACACACTTTGTAAATTTCTCAGTGTCAGTCAGATTAATAACGCCACTATATCTTTCGTTTTTTGTTTTAGAAATTTATGGTATGGGAAACGGTATTCTACTGGCATAAAAACTGATATACAGCTCAGGCTTCTGTCCTCCCCCATAAAAGGTATTCCAGAAGTCCCTGGACTGACATTTCAAAGAGATTAACATCACTAAAGAAGGTCTCCAAATCCACAACCCAATAAATTGTTATATAGGGTGGGTCATTTAAAAGCTTAAATTTAAAAATGCAAACAAAAAACGGTTTGAAATTTTGCCAAATTTATTTCTTTGCGGTGATGTACAATTGTTCCGATTGGAAATGGAATATTATTTCACTCATATGGCCACAGGCTGGCCTCCTAGAGCCTCATTCCATTGGAACAATTTTCCGGTGTATAAGATAGTATCTCGACAATGACATCTCGAATGTTGGCCCTCAAATGTTCAATTGTCTCTGGTCTGGCGGCATAACACTTTACTTTAGCTAATCCCTACAGAAAATACTTCAACGTTGTCAAATCGCAGCTTCTTGGCATCCAATTGATATCACCATTTCGGCTAATTAAGCGGCCATCAAACGGTTGATACAATAAATTGATTGTTGCAAATTGCACCATCCTGTTGAAACCAGACACCGTTCACGTCAATACCATGAAGAACGGGTACAATAAAATCGGATATTATGCTGCGATAGGTGTCTCCATTATCCGTAGTTGTTGTGACGTCCTTATTTTCAAAGGAATATGGTCCAATGACGCCTTCGCTCCACAAGCCTCACCAAACTCGTAATGGGTGCAAGATGAAAAGCTACTAGGGATGAAGACTTTGATATAAATACGATTCAGATTCTTCTATAAAAAGTTGAATATACTAATGCCGGTCTTGTGACTGATTTATGATCTCATAATTAGAAGAAGTTCATAGTTTTCGGTGTCATCTATACCTGAATATACTCGTACATAAAAGATAATTGGTCATACATCTGCGGGATAACAAAACTCCATAAGAAAAAGTTTAACGAAGAAAAATCGAATGATCTCTATGGTCAGTTCACATGAGATGACCATGTCCTTAAATCACTCGTTCAAAATGTCCAATATATCATGAGCTGTGTAGGATCGTCTTGTTAAAGCCACACATCCTTAATGTGAAGATTGTCAAATTCAGACCAAAATAAGTTGGTCATCATCGACCTTTGTAGTCGATAGGGCTTGGCCAATATCATTCTCAAAGAAATATAGGCTGGTATTATCAGCCAGCTTAAAATTCATACAAAACAATGACAAAACAATAATTTCTGCAGGATTTATTAGACGCTTTTGGATCTTATGTGGATTATTGCAATTTGAAGAATTTTGTTAGTTCACATCCCCATTCATCCAGAAATAGGCCTCATCGTTGAAGGTGATTTTTCGATAAAATTTAAGGTCAGTTGCCAACTGCTCTATGGTCGGTTGTGGTGATTTGGCTAGACAGACTGAATAAATGACAATTAATTTGACAGATGTAGCTTCAACAAGATTTCCGTTATCACAGTTTAATGTTCGGAAGTTGCTGTTGAAAGAACCGATACAATTATGGTTTGAAATAAATTACTGCCCAATACTTGACAAGTGGAAGAATATAATCATCTTAAGAAATGAAGGTAACTTCAGGATTTGAAAAAATACAAGATAACTGTATTGCGTTCGGAGTCGACGTTAAACTGTAGATCCCGCCACTCATGTATAAAATTAACGCACACAACATAAGTGGTATGAGAAGCTAGGCAGTAATCCTGACTGAAGGGTGGTAATAGCTAATTATGTACATATGTATGTATGTATTGCGATATTACGATAGAACTATCAGAGTTAATGAAAATTGTCCCAAATATATTCATTGTGACGATGAAACCCATTTAATTAAATTAAAACCACAAAAATCGATTAAAAAAAATTCAAATAAAATCTGTCGCTGCATACAAAACAAAAAAAAAACAAACGTTGAAAATCTCTGTAACAAAAATTGACAAATTTACTCCAGATTCATTAATTTAACCTGTCAGCCCAAGATGATCCACTTGGTCTGTAGATAATACGAATTAAAAAATTGTATCGATTTATTAGCAATTATTTTTTTCCACCACAAGCCTATTTCATTATCATACACATGCCGCTAATAACAGTAACAGCAACAATAACAATAACAATGACACTGGCAATGACAATGACAGCAACAGCAACAACAACAACAACAATAGCAATAATGCCAACAATAATAATAAAAATAACACAATAAGTAGACAAAAACAAAAATAGTTTATTTTGCAATAAAGATGCAAAAGAAGAGAAGAATAATCGAGGCGAGATTCGCGGGGGTATAAACAGCGAGAAGATGCATGTCCAATAATTAGCATTTTCCATGGAATCACTGGCTGAAAAACCCTTTGAGAGATTGATGCCAATCAAAATGAACAAAAATTATATGCAACTTAACAGCAGCAACAACAATGCGCATTGTATGCACGAATGCATGCATGAATGGCTAGATCAAGGGAATAATAATGCTTAAAATATACACAGAGAGAAAAAACTTAGTAACAGTTTCTTAGCTGAAACTCATTTATGAAACAGGTTCTTACGCTGAGGTCATCTCTTTCGAAGGTACTTTTAGTATTTTCGAAGTTGCTTATTGGCAATGGATCATACTGGCTTACAGATAACTCACATCCAAACAGATCTCATTACGCTTTTCCTATTTTTAAATTTAAATAAAACAAAGTGTGTCATCATTGTCTTATTCAGTCTGATTTATACACCAGAGTTGTGGCAAATTGGTTACATTAAATGCTCTCCAACTAGAGAAGTCGTGATAGGTCTTTCAAGCGAATAACAAATTTCAATAATATCGTTGGCACATACATACATGCATACATACATGCATACATACATACATACATACATACATAATTCAGTCATTACAACCCTTCAGTCAGGATTATGACCAAGCTTCTGACGCCACTTATGTGGTTAATTTTATTGTGGTTTATTTTATTTGTGTGTGTTAATTTTATCCATAAGTGGCGGGACCTACAGTTTAAAGTCGTCTCCGAATGACATATTTTTTAAGAAACTTTTCATGACAATTTTTTATTTACTCTCGGAGTTTTTGCCAGAAATCTGCTTAGAGGCAGTCACCGAAGAAATTTTTTTTGTTGTTATTTTCGTTTTTGATGTCCGACTTGGGATTTGAACCCTGGCCTTACGTCCAATAAGCCGACTAGACTACCTATTAGACCACGGCGACTACTGCACAGTTATTCACTTTATTTCTCGATCACAGTCACAGGTTACTGCTTTGATTATGTACATTACTTACAGTCTGGAGAACGCATTTACAACTTCTTTATGTAGAGGACTATAACTTGGTACAGTACTACACAAAAGTATGCATATATAAAGCCTTAGAGGTCCTATTCTACGCCTTGATTAAGGAATCCCGCGAACATGTCGTTAAAAAATCGCATAAAAATCTTCGTATGACTCATTCTGGTTTATTTTAAATTGTACCAGTGAGATGACTAAATCTGGTTCTATGTTTTCAAAGCCTCAAAAGAAAAACATATTAAAAGCTTTTAATTTTTGGAACGTCACAGATCACTTAGAGATCACTACGTATTCAACCAACATACATAACAGTCATTACAACCCTTCAGTCAGGATTACAACTTAGCTTCTCACACATCCATGTTGTTCGTGTAAGTTTTATTCATGAGTGGCGGGACCTACGTTCCAACGACAGATTTCTAAGAAACTTCACATGGCAATTCTAATTACACTCAGAGTTTTTGCCCGAAATCTGCTGAGGGGAACTTGCCGAAGAAATATTTCTTTCATATTTCCTTTTGATTGACATGTCTGACCTGGATTTTAAACCATGGCCTAACGTCTAATAAGCCAAATAGACTACGGCGACTTCACATCACAGGAAAATCTGGCAGTAGATTCAAATTGCAATGGTCCTCACCAACCTGTTCCAACTGCATAGCAACTTGCTGAAACAGAAGGAAACGCTATCATTCTAGGACCTGCTGCAATACACCAATCATCGCGAGTTGGAAAATGTTCATTATTGAAGCTGAAACAAGGCAAGAACTTGAATAAACAAGAAGGAAAACGTTACATTTCCCTGTTTTTAATTGTTACTAATCTAGATAAGCGTTTATAAAATTCTGCGAATTTCCGATCCCAATATTATATGCCCATTGGATAGAGATTATCTGTTACACTCATCAATGAAGCCCCGATGGCCTTGTTGGTGGTGTGATGAACTTCAATTGTCAAGGCCATAGGTTCGATTCCTCCCAGAGACTGGATGTTTGTGATCGTATGATGGTTTGTCTGACATTATATGTGGTTACCTACAATAGAAAAAGTGAGAAAGTGAGAATTATTACAGAAAAATAATTCTCGAAAAAGAGTAACAAAGTTTTTACACGGGACATTAAAAAAAATTTTTTTCGGACTTTACCAAATCTTTCCTTTTCTCCTATAAACTATCGTTCCTTCATTACAACACAATGCAATGCATTAATAGGGGTCATCAACTGAGTGTTGGTATCAAAAACTCGTCTCAGGGAGCAATAAGAGTGCCTGTACGCAACTCTAGCTTCACTCCTATTTCTCTAAGTGTATATTCTGGCGTATTTTGCTATGCTGTTGTATATTACCATGGGGCATATGACTATATTATCACACAAATATTCGTAAATATTTATGCCAAAATTGCATTTTATATGTGTTGTGTGGAATTCTTTTTTTTTTTTTTGGATTTTGGTATACAATGACTTTATAAAGTATGTTTGTATATAAACTATTTATACTCATGTATGTATGTATGTATGTATGTATATATATATATATATATATATATGTGTGTATATGTTTAGTTATAGATGTGTTAGATTGTATGGTAAACATTTTACGCCTGATAATGTAAGCCAATCAAATTAAGCAATTATCTTGTTACAACAAGATAACCACAGGGCAAATACTTTTATTTTAGCAATAAACCCAAAAATAACAACAACAATAGCAAAAACAACAACAACAAACGTCAAACAATGATGATGACGGCAACATGTTAATATTGCTGCACCATCATACACCACCACCACAACCACCACCACAATACAACACGAATACTTTGGAATAAAATCGCACTTCTTGCAGATTTTCTTTCATTTCGCATTAATTTCTTGCAGCCGAAAACTTTTCTACGCTTGGTTTTTTTTTGGTTTCTTTTTTTTTGCATTTTCGTGGTCACTACACTTCTAGACACCAGCAGGCCTCAAGATGTTCCACAGAATTTCTAGGGTAGTATGTGTGTGTGTTTGTGTGTGTGCTTAGATGTTTAGGTGTTTGATTGAGGGGACAACATGGCAATGTCCAACTTCAACATCAACAACAATTTTATCACGGGCAATCAAGAACATTAAAATGGCTCACACCTCAAAGTCATGGATGAATTTGATCAGAAAAAAAAAATGCAAATGTTTAGACCTGGCAACAGCAACAATAACAACAATAACAACATTGCTAACCAATGTCTTTAACAACAACAGACCAACTGAAGCAATGACTGACAGCCTAACTGATCATGCGGCCTTAAAGTAGTTTCTTCGCATTAAACGTCACGTTAATAAAGAAGTTGTAGAAAGACTCAGAAGGTGAGAGAGAGAGAGAGATATAGAAGAGGGGGTAAAAACAGGAATTCCTTACAAAACCAGCTGAATTATGAAGAATGAAGACAGCAAACGGCAGAATATGAGCCTGCGGAGTCCATAAAGTCATAATAATGCATCAAAAGCGGCTAAGCAATAAGAAATGAGTGAAATAATGCCATTGTGTGTAAGAAATGTTTAAATCAAAATATTATTAAAAAGAACAACAAAAAAAAAAACAGAAAAAAGGAAAACGAAAACTGAAAAACATATTGTTAGAGAAGTTAAATTTGATATAGGACGGCTACATGGCACTCTACAGTGCTGTGAAGTAGCAAAAGATAGAGCTAAGCAGAGAAAACTTTGTATAAACCCCTGTAGTACAAGGAAGAAGTTGGTAATCATCCACCTGGATAACGTAATTCGCATTGAGGCCCATATCCACACCAAAAAGTGACCTTTTCAAGATGTATTGTGTATGTTTTTGGATTTCATGTGGATTGTCATAGTACATAAATAAGTGCACCTAATGAGTATATCCTATCAGGCAGTGAATGGTTTTCTGAACCATCTAATCATAGCTAAAATTCTAAACATGGGTTTTATCTACTATCAGTACACCTAGTAAGATAACTATCAAGAGGTTGATGTTGAAAACTCGCAGGATAATCAAAACAGCTCGATCTTCTTCATGTTCTCGGTTCTAAGTAGCTTTAAAAGTCTGATATTCCCAGCATTACTTGATCAGGATATAGGTCATGTAAACCATAACTATACATACATATATTCAGATTATTTAACTATCTGTGAGTTATACGCGAGAAGCTAGGTTGTAATCCTGACTGCAGGATTGTATGTGAGTTATACGCGACAGTACTCAGTAAACAGTTTTGAATGCCTTAAGCAGCAGATACTGCAGCTTGAAGGTTACTGCCATCATCACTGAAGCCTCTGCTTTAGTGTTTTGATATGAAAGTCTTCCTCAACTCAAACATCCACTCAGGTTATAACACAAACCAGACAGATCATACTCTTGATATGGGTTTAAACCACCGAAAATCTTGACGGAAAAAAACGAAGGCATATCAATAAGTACGTGATCTTTAGAATAAAACAAAAGTGTTGAACTTTCTTAAACTTCTTTCCAGTAATTGAGATTAAAAAAATATCTTCCATGACAAAATGATGCAGCAATTCTTAGGCATGAAATAGAGGAATGAAAATTTGCAATGCCAACTGCACATACATACATATATGCTCTCTTTCATTATCTTGTATATGTAAAATCACTCTCTTCTTGCCCAAAAGTAGTAGCTTCCTTCCTCAATAGATCCAATAAGTTGGAATAATATTGGAAGTCGGCGCAGTCTAGTAGGTAGTATGTTGGTTCAAACCGCTGTTCAGACATGTCGAAATAGGAAAAATTTTACTTTCTGCAACTTCCTCTCTGCAGTCTTCTGGAAAAAAACTGCCAAAGTAAATTAAATTGCCATGAAAAGTTTCTACAAAATCTATTGTTTAAAGTCGACTTTTAACTGTAGATCCTTCCACTCATGTAAGAAATTAACACGCACAACATGGGGGGTTATGTGAGAAGTAATAACCAATTAAGGAAGTTAAATTCACTCTGAATTCAAGTAGTAAATATTTATTAAATAGCGCTCATCGAGAAAATAAAGACTTTAGTGACTAAGGATTTATTCTTGTGTCCTTTGGAGCTCATTCACTCCGAAAACTGACTGCTTTTGGCATCGGATATGCTGTAGAAGTTCGACGTCTAAGTAACTGTACAATAACTCGTCCATATTGTGGTTAAACAATGCCAAACACTCTAGGGTGTCACTATGGTCTAGTTGGTAGTAGGCAGACCTTCAATTGCCGAGGCCGTGGGTTCGATTCCCACCAGAGAGACTCTGGGTGTTTGTGATTGTCTGACTGTTTTTCGAACATCATATGCGATTACTCACAATAGAGGAAAGAAAGTGAGAATTATTACAAAGTTATTCTCGAGAAATAAATGATGAAATATGCGGTCAATAAGAAAAAAAATTGTCGCACTCTACTCCTCTCTCTTTCTCCGATAAACTATCTTTCCCGTTTTCCAACACAATGCGCTGCATGATTAGGGTTCATCTCTTGAGTGTTGGCTTGAAAAAAAAAATGAGTTTGTGATCGATTTTGTGCAACTGCGGCACCCTCCGCGTGGAAAACGCTGAGCCATTTAAAATGCCTCTGATCTCAACAATCTCTCATACTTTTAGTGATCGATTTACTAACGCAACATCGTGAATTTTTGAATTTCTGTGGTTGTAGGGAATTCAACTGAGCGTCCATCACGCGCTTAATCAACTACTTTGTTTTTATCATGGAATTAATGGCGCAGTATTGTCAAAGAATTCATCTCACTCAGTCAGCCTTTGTTTTCTGCCAAGAATAGCGTTAAGGGTCACACAAAATTAATTTTTTTAATTTTTTTGTAGCATCAGGCGGGAGTCTATTATCAATGGCTGTTTCGCAAGAACAAAATGACGTAAGTTGTTACAATTTTGACAGCAACCAGCTGAGATATACCTAACCACAGCGTTGAGAATTTAGGTGCGGGATATTCTGTCTTCCTATGTTTACAGATAAAGGAGGATTACATCATATTTCTCTCAATAGAACTACAGTCAGACTATGTAGCAAACCATCTTTGATAAGAAGAGCATAGTATTAGAGGACTTACAGGATTTTTAAGTTGACAGCCTGTCGACCAGTCGATCATAGAATTCTTTTCATTATTCCGCTATTTCAGCCCTCTGAAGAGAAGATCAAAATAATATAGGATCTGTGCCAGTTACCAGTGCTTATCTTTTATTATCTGCAAGATTCTGTCAAGTAATTCTGGAATATGTTATTCTGTACAGGACTTAGGCTTGATAAAATGTCAAAGGATTGTAGCAAATCTGTGTGCCAAACACCTTTAAAACCTTACTCGCTTTACATAACCGCTTTAAAATTATAGTTTTACCAACTAAAAATCTGTAGGGTACTGTACAATGAAAAAAAAACGGAAAGAATATTATCCTGTTGCAAGCTGCAACATGCCGCAGAAATTATTGCTTATGTGTTAAATAAAAAGTAACAAATGACTGAACATACACACAAACAAACACTATAGTATTCTGACAGCAAAGATCATGTCAGTCAACCACTCTGTCATTTTGGCAACATGACATTAACACAGTATCTGGCCAAAACTGTTCCCTCCACCCTCTTGCTCTCTCTCCCTCCCTATCACATATTTAGTCTCCAAAAGATGTTGATGTTGATGAAGATGAGAGTGTAAATGTAGCATATGCTTGTGCAAGACTTCAATAAAATGCTAAACAAAGATTTTAAAAAAGCATAAACAGGCAACGGACAATGGACAACGGACAACAACAACCATAACAACAACATTATGATGGTGATGATGATGATGAACAACATGCTGCAACAAACAACAATAACTACAACAACTGTTTAATAACAACATTAACTCTTTACAGTCAAAAGAAAAACGAAAAAAAAGAAAATTAAAGGCGAAACACAGGGAAACAATTGCAAAACAACAAGAGAAAATGAAGACATTTAATAAATTGCAACGCAGTCAACACACTCACATGTGCTCTTGCCACAAGTCGTCGTAATGCAATGCAGATTGAGCTGCTTCGGCGGCCGCAACATTGACCATCAGAGTTTTTGGTTGCGGCACATCGTTATTGCATTAAATACCCTGAGAGTGAATATTTTGCCAGTCGGTGAGTGTGTGTGTGTGTGCATAAGATCGCGCGTACTTTTTGAGCATTTCATATTCATAATGATGCTTGCTAAGGATGTTTTTGCTGTTGTTGTTTTCATTTGTCCTCATGTTGCATTAAGACCGGTACCAAGTACGCTATGACTTGTGTGGTGTGTTAAATATTCACTAATGCTGTGTGAGGTACAGTGATTTTGTAGGAAAAGCCTTCGTTGAAGGGGAATAAGACGAATAAGTTGAAGTTGCCGTATTCTAGTGGGTTGTATGTATGCTTATTAGACGTGAGACCAAAAACTCTGAGTGTAAACAAAATGTCCACGAAAAGTTTTTCAAAAATCTCTCTTTCAGAATCAATTTTAAACTGTAGGTTGCGTCACTCATGTATAAAATTAACACACACAACATGGGTGGTATGAGAAAGTGGGTCGTAATTATGTATCAAGGGAATTAATTTAGAAATTTGTGGATATTATTTTACAAAGCATAGCGTTTGATTTAAAAAAAAATTAAAATTGTGCAATGTTTTCAATACTTGATCACCCTATTCCAAAAAGGTTGTTCTATGAAATATCAGTCAGTAGTTATTATACGGCAATGGCACTCCATATAACGTTGCAATTTAAAAGGATTTTCAGAGTTCTAAACTGTTGTCAATAAAACTGAGATTTTTTTAAGTCCACTTAGTCTATTAGATAGTGTGTTGATTTCTTTTTTATAATTATGTCTGAATTATATGTATTGCTATGGCAAGCAGTTACGTATTTGATTCCTTTAGTGATACGTATTGAATAGGTTGATTGGTTAACTGGTGAAAAGGATGAGGGCTCACTTATTCAGGTAGAGATGTATACAGTGTATTTACTTTGCTAAATTTTTCGTCAGCCATTTCGTTTCATACTCTTTCCTTTCGTATTATCAATAGGATGTGATAGTAAATTTACCGTCTCTTAACCTAACCGTCTCTTAATCTTAACTGAAAGGACACACACTTCTCTCAATTGTCTCCTGTTAAAATTTGAACAACCAGCGCCATTTTATTTACATTTGAAAGCCATTGACAGCGCACTATCGCACGATGTAAGAAGAGAGTGTAAAAAGTAAATTCTGTGTGCTTTTCCCTTAATACGAGACTAAGCTTGGAATCTTCGCTGCATAAATATCAAACGAATGTCGAACGTTTTGGTTGACCAATGCAGTTCTCCATACCAAAGACATTTGGAAACATTTGATGATGATCGATAGCAGATTTAAATGCTAGAGACTGTAGAAACCATGGGATGACTAAATGAGTGTTGCAGTCGTGTGATAACTTTGCAGGAGTAATTAATTTATTACGTAGAACAAAATGTCCATACATCACATTAGAGCAGTCAAAACAGTGAATATATTGGGACGAATCGATGCGTGTTAAATACACATTGAATTACCTCAAAAAGGATTAAACAGTCCATGCCGGCTTATTGTGTTAATTTAATGATAGAAGAGACAAAGATTCTTTGCATCAGAATAAGAGTGCACCAAAGTGCAGTTTATATGGTAACAAATGCTCCAAAAAAAAAACCTTAAATTTGGCTAAAAATCATCCTAGATTAAGCTGCGAGTGTCTGTTTCTTTTTTCCACAGTTCGCGAAATGGCCTGATGTTGTTGGAATGATAGCTACAAATGTTATGTTTTAGAAGAGAAAAAAATAATTATTAGAACTTTGATCACAGGGTGCGGAGCTCAAAGGAGGCTGTTGTCAATACAATAAATTTCTTTTAAATCGTATCACCTGTGTTGTATTAAAAAGTCTTGGATTTGTTGATCGTTTCAGTTCTTTTAATTTGTTTTTCCAAACTGTGCTTGTGACTTTAGTCTACTTGCAGTAGTTTCTAGCATAATAGGGTTGCCATCCTTCATTACCTAAAGATATTCAAGCTATTTGAATTGCTTTTAATCTAAATGATGTGCTTTAAACAATTTTTATTAAAACGCTTTCAAATAAAAAACACAACACATCGATTCATCGTTTAAATCCCTCAAGACCACTGTTCCCTCATTGTTTTTACCAGTTGATGAGAGTAGTTGTTGCTGTTGGTGTGCTGTTGTTTATAACCAGCTGGTAAATTTAAATTGCTATATTGTTGCTGTTGTTTGTAGTTGTTTCCACACCTTGTTTTTTTCATTCCTTTACGAAAAACTTATTTAAAAAAGCCTCGTACAAAAAGGAGAATACATTTTTTCCTTCATTTCCATTTATTTTTCTTTAAATAATTTTCTCAAGGGGCATAAAAATAAAAACAACAACAACAATACTTATTATAATAAAATGGTATCTGTTTTTTTTCCAATTTTTTTCAAGAACAGGAGGAACAACTTCTTTGTTTTCAAAGCTACAAATTGAGGATGAACAGAATAGCTTTGCTGCCAAACACATACGGTGTGGGGATAATTTTTTTTTAAATCCAACACTTTTTCTAATTTTTCTAAAACAATATTTTGTTATTAAAATTTATTAGAATGAATATAGGAAACCTGAAAAGTCCTTTAAGCATTAAAAATTAAAAACAAAATCATAAAAAGAAAGAAGTAAAGTTTGCCACAGTTAGACAATGGGTTTTATTAGTATTGCGTGTGCGTATTTCATTAAAAACTTTTGTTTGCAGGACATCAGCTCATGCACACATTTTTCATTTGAATTGGAAATAAATTTTACAAGAAAATTCATTTAATAGAGATTAATTTTGTAAAATTAAAATTAGAAAATTCTATTTTTAGATTGCATTTTTCCATAGTAATTTAAGTCAAATTTTAATGAATTTTCGAAATAAATGGGCTATTTAGGAACCAAACGGACGCACAAGCTATGAACTATTTATATATACTCTAGCCTTTGTTGAAAAACTAATGAAATGAAAAATAATGAATCTGAATGAAGATCTGTAATAAGCGACCCCAAAAACCTCTGAGTAACAATTTTCAAGTAAATCTGATTATTTTTTAAGTACCTCCGTAATGTGTTTCTTTTTCTCTTGCACCCCTTGACATAAACCCACCTCCTACTTTAAGGGTGAATGCAAACAATTTGGCTTTGGGCCCATTTTAAAGAGCAAAGATCAATTGTCAATTTCTGATAATAGCGAAGGTTCTAGCACATCACTGTTTAGATCTACAATGTTTCAAAAATGGCCAAAAACGCTATTTTTAGGGGTTTCAACCCGCTTTTCCTCGAAAGCCTGACGTGAAACCAGATTCGTGTTCAGCGGGCAAAATGCCTTCGGAAACACCTGGAGCCATCTTATTTGCAAGACCCATGCAGGGCTGTGTAATTTAAGCACAAACATCCCATGCCATATGATATTTGGCAAACTGAGGGCGCTGTTGTTGACGGATTGCATTTCATGGATGTTTTTTCTTTAGTTTTCGGAGTTGTAAATGTTCACTGCTTAAAATAGCGCGACGAACTGTTGATTTACTTGCTGTAACTCCTGCTAAATGCTAAATTTTAGAGGTAGAATGGGCTGAATTTGAGGCAATTCGAAGAATTGTGGTGTTAGAGCTGTCTAAGTACCTCCTTTGTAATTTTTATTACATGTTTCATGATGTTTTATGTAATTCATTACCACATTATGACTTCGTCCTATTTGGCTTTACGTTTAATAAGCCAACACACTACCTACTAGACTACGGCGACTTAGTCCTCTATCACCCATTAAATAAAATCCTGGGCATGCACATAACCATTGGCTGTGTTGCGGATGTACTGGTAACTTAATTAGTCATTACAACGCATTAAACAGGATTACAGTCAGGCCTCTCACACCATCCATACTGTGTCTCAATTTTATCCATACAGTTTAACGTTTCCTCTGAACGACAGACTTTTGCAAAATTTTTCATGGCAATTTTATTTTTCTCCCAGAGTTTTTGCAAGAATGCTGAGATGTTTGAGCTGTGGGTTCGCATAGAGGTTCGATTTGCCGTTATCGAACTGAAAATTTGAAGACGAGTCGTAAGCTAAAAATACCAATTAGAATCGAGGTTGGCTTCAATAGTTTATCAGGATTGAAAATATTACTAACTGTTGGTACATGAAAGATCGAGATTGAATTTGAAAGTTCTAACCTGGAGTCATAGAAATAAATTTACTTAATATGTGCCCTATAACAGTGTAAAGTGTGCAAATAATGGCAGACTATAATGACGCAGACTATAATGATTTTCTCACCTGCTATATTACACCCACAGGATTTCTGCGAGTTGTGATGGCACAGGCGTATCTAGTCTAGTAGGTAGTGTGTTAGCTTGTTAGACGTGAGGCCACTGTTCAAGACATTAAGATCAAAACGAAATATAAAAAAAAATTTATTTTCTAGCAAAAACTCTGAAAGTAAATAAGATTGCAGTTGAAAGTTTCTCAAAAGTCTGTCGTTCAGAATAGACATTAAACTGTAGGTTCCGCCACTCATGTATAAAATTAACATACACGGCATAACTGGCGAGAGAAGCTAGATCGTAGTCCTAACTGAAGGCTTATATGTATCAATTTCCAGGTGTCATTTAGTGCTAAGTTCACCTTAGTTGTCCGATGTAAGTAGGTGATGCGGCTTCCCAGTACTGTATGTACCATCTCTTTGATCTCGTCGCTAGGCGATCGTTTTTAATGGATGTAAAATCTGTCACCTCCTACTCGAACGTTTGCTGTCATATGACTGCCGTTGTAAGGAACACCACACACAGTTTCTTTTTTTTTATGCGAAATCACAGTTCCACCTCCTGCTGAGCTACTTCAAGAACTCTCTGGCCTCTAAATGACAGCAGCTGGAAACCTTAATAATGCTTAATTTGTATGCATTTCTGTCTCGAAATGGCACTCTGGTGCTAACTTTCCCATTAACCCAATCTAACCTGTAAGCCATAATAGTTTGTGTTTACATGTTTTTTCCATTAATCAAGTATAAATCCAATAAACCAGGTAATTACATACACATAATTGGTCACTACAACCCTTCAGTCAGGATTACGACCTAGCTTCTCATACCACTTCTGTTGTGTGTGTTAATTTTATACATGAGTGGCGGGACCTACAGTTTAAAGCCGACTCCGAACGACAGATTTTTGAGAAACTTTTCAAGGCAATTTTTTTTACTCAGAATTTTTGCCTGAAATCTGCTGAGAGGAAGTCGCCGAAAAAATACCAAGAAAGATCGCACTCTCTGACTTTCATAAGATATTAGATGTTGGATCTTCTGCATGGATTATTAAGAGATAAAGTTGAGCCTTCTTAAATTTTAAAAATTCAAAGAAATCATTATGAAACCTTAATGTCTTCTGGTGTATTGGAATGTGTAGAGGGAAATTTCCCTTTAAATTTTACTACCTTTATACACTCACAAGCACTTCGCCCAAGGCTCCCTAGGCATTTTCAATACATTTTCTTATTATCAACGCATAGTATTGAAAAAGAGGGAAGAAAAATTGTAGTGTTTTACTCCTGAACCGATTTTTATTTGGTTGACAGCCCCTAGTTTGAATTATTTGCAAACATCTTCTGTTCAATACTTTCCACATGCAATCGTAATTCTGTTACAGTCTGCTTCAGACATTGAATGGGTTTTTAATAAAAAGGGAAAAAAATTTTGCCATACAAAGGAAAATAAAAACGAAGACAGAACATATTGAATTGAATTTTATCCTTAACGGAGAAGAAAAATTAGGGCATACGCAGGACTTTTACATTTTTTCCAAAAAAAAATCTTTCAATTTCCTTCAAAGGAAATCCAAACATTGCAATTAAAAATTTAGATTTTTCTGTTCGAAGTTATTTTCAATATTTCTCCCAACAACTTTCTTTATTTGTATTAATTCTAATGGTTTTACATCTCTTCCACAATCGGTGGGGTCTCCTTTTGCTTTGGTTTCCTTTTTTTTTCTCCAACTGCTAATGGTTCAATAAAACTCGTTAAGAAATTTTGCAAAAATCCAAAAAAAAAAACGACACAAAAACCTATTGAAAGCTGAAAGAAAGAAAGAAAAAAAATCCTTTTTAAATGCTTTCAATGAGCGATCATATTGACCAGATTGTTTATCAAAGCTTTTGCATCATCACAGTTTACCATTAACAAAGTACTTGTACGAGTACGAGTTGAATGGAAATGTTAGAAAATGATTGTGAAGAGGGCTGGCTGCCTGTTGGAGAATTCAAATTCAAATTTGAATTCGCATTCGCATTTGCAATAATTCATAATGAAAGCCCATACACAACAACTGTTTGAACTCCACTATGATATGGGACAGTTAACAAAGATGGCACAGCCACAGTACATGAGGAGTCTGGTCTATAGCTTGATGTTTATGGCAATGCGTAGGATTTCCTCGTATTTTTTTCTTCTCCTCTCTAGTCTTTAAGAGACGAACACACAGGAGGAATACATAGAATTTGCATGAGACTTTGTTTCCTTTGGAAAATGTTTTTGGGTTGGTTCGATGGTTTAGCTTTAATAGAAAAATTATGAGTTTCATAAATATTTCTTATTGCGAAAATCTATGGAACGTGGGCAAATTTGAAAGGTTTTTAGAAATAAACAAAAAATATCGGATCAAAGAGCATGCCTTTAGGAATAATCTTAGTAAACTTCTTAGGGCTCATCTAAAACGGCACCAATTTCTTAACGGAGTGGTATAGGGCCTTCCAACAGGGACTTTAATACATTAACAATTAATAACGGCCATTTTGTTGAAGCTACATATAAACCTTAATGAACTACCATAGACAACGATGTGTGTTCACTGAATGTGGGCTCTGGAGCAGTTGCAATCTGAACCTAATTTTCATTGAAAAATCGTCTTCAGCTCTGACATATTTTTGAATGAATGGGTGCGTGAACACACACAATTCTCGAACTTAAGGCGATACCAATCCACATGAGATCCTAGAGTATCCAATGAATCCCGAAAAAGTCAATGTTTGGTGTGAATTTTGTGATGGCGATGTCATCAATCCAAATTTCTTTGCATACGACATTGGCTAGGTCAACGGCGAGCAGTTTAGGGCGATGATTACCGACTTCTTTTGGATGAATTGGATGACCTGGACATCAACGGCGTATACATACATAATTGGCTATTACAACCCTTCAGTCAGGATTACGGCATAGCTTCTCAATCATCAACGGCGTATGGTTTCAACAAAATGGCATTATGTGCCATACACCTACTACCACATCGGATATTGATCTCAGTGATCTCACATGGAGGTGAGGACAACGTATTTCAGGTGGAGATTTTTGCTCACATATCTGCACAGGAAGAATTTGTTGTTGAAAATGTATTGCTGACAGTGATATAACGATCTTCACCGCTGGCTCAAAAATGAAATGTAGAACTGGGGTCTATTCCGATAAACTGGCACTAAACGGATCACACAGATTATCCAACAAGGGCAGTGTATTTCAGGCGGAGATTTTTGCTATTAGAAAAGCTGAAATCGGGTATCTACCTCCTTCAATCAAAGCGCTGCAATTCCATTTCGTCAAATCAAAGAATGTTAGGAGTTGCATAGACTGTCTACGCTGTATACGTCGACACAACACCCGACTCTAATGGTTTCCGGGCCATAGAGGGAAATGAAAAGGCGAACGAACTGGCACGGAAGTAATGAAAGATGTCTGAGAAGAAGACGATAGAGGGAATATATGCCCCTCTACAGGAATACTTTTCCAAGTTAGAAAAAGCAGCATGGAATTCAACAAACCGTGCGTGGTCAGACGTAGCTGCTTGCCGAATTTCAGAACTGCTGTAGCCAGCAGTGGAGAGCGAGAGAACCAGGGAAATATTTGAATTCGGTAAGGAAATGGTTCGCATTCTAACGGGACACTGAGCTATTGACAGTTTCGCTGACAAACTCGTTCTGCCCCAATAGGATTACTGCAGAAGCTGCCTCGTCATCGGTTTTTGGATGACAGAATGTTTGAAGAAATGGGCATAGTGGCGAACGTGTTACTAGGGGCACTGATTGGTTTCTTCCGGAGCTTCACCACTAACTAACGACCATGACAAGGGGGGCTTACCTCACACTGGGTGGCACAGTGGGACATATGGCCACCAGCTGAACTTGCCTGTGAACAGCAAGTTATCCGCTAACCTAACATAATGTGAGACTACTGTCAGAGTCGACATAAGATCTTGTGTGTTGAAGACCTGTCTGCTCTTGGTTTAGTTATTTGCATTGGCGTTCACTAAGTATTTTATATTAGCTAAGACTTTGTAAACCACACTCATTAATGTTATCTCTCTCCAGTTCTCGGATTTGGTGAGCTTTATTTATAATTGATAGATAATATCGTCTATAATATGCAGTCAATTTTCTCGATGAGTTTGGTGGAATTCGGAACTGTGCTTACCTGTGGCCGCTATGCGTGCTCAAATGAGCTTTGGTAATCAAAGCTACAACTTCAACTTTCGATCGTTTATGATGTAGGTTGGTAGTAGATCAGCGATTCAGACTACATGTATGGTTTGGTGCGCCGATACTGGGCATTATTTTGGCACTTCCTACCTGCATTTCAAAAGGATTTCAAATGTAAAAGCTAATGTCTTTAGCTTGATAAATAAATCCGCCTTTCCCATTTTCGAAATGGTTCTGGATGAAATATTTTTGAAATCATTATCTATACGCCCTCGTTGCCCCATGTGTCTGTTACAATCTCTTGGCAATTCTTTGGTTTACAAATGGAATTGATGAAAAATTTCCAATTGTTATTAATGTCATCCTTGCCAACAGAGGTTCCCAATATGTGAAATATGCTAAAATATGAACATAATAGCCGTTTAAGCAGCAATTTCTTCGAAATTCGAATTTTTTTTTAGAAAATATTTCATGTTTAATTTAACGTTTAATAAAATCAAATTATTTAAAGTTTGGGAACCGCTGCTTTAGAATTGTTTACCAATGCGTAAAAGCATTTTCATTCATACGTTCACTCAGTTATTTAAGTACTCATGCCATATATTTTCTTTCATTGCTTTGAAATGTTTGCCTTTTTAGACTGTTTCGTTTGTATTTCTCTCGTCTTCTTCATCTTCTTCGTCATCTTCTTTAAGATTAAGAATAAAACTGTCATTTTTATTTTATTTTTAGTCTTTCTGAATTGTCTGTCTGTCCATCTGATTTTTTTTATGTTAAATACTGATGATCTTGGCGAAAGCTTTAAAGTTGGTCAATATTTTTTCCCATTTCGCCGAAGTAACGGCCACTATTTCGTTGTCTATATTTTCCTGGCATCTCTTTTAAGGAGTGTTATTGTTGTTGTTGTTGCTGTTGTTGCTGTTGTCTATTTAATGGTTCAAAGAAATTGTAAAATATCTTAAACGATTGTCTATAAATTTAATATTTCAATTTAAATACAAATGAAAATTTATTTCACATGCGTTTGTTTTATTTTTTTTGGTTTTTGATTTTCTTTCATTTCCCCTATCTTGTCATAATAATAGCAATAATGCATGTGAATAGAAAAGTTTAGTTTTTCGGGATATAATGTGTTCTTGAGTGAATACATTTACAATTGAAAGCAGGTGCGTAGCTTAAAAATAAAAAAATTACGTCTTAACTGAGCCCTGTTTGTTTTTTGACATTCAAGTCTTAAAAGTTAAAAAACTTATTTACAAAGTGTTTGACTACAAATTTAAAGAATCTTTGTTTCAATACAGGAAAAGGCTACGAAATGTTTATTACGGGTTTTTATTGTAGAAAAGAAAAATAGAACTCAATACTTCCCTCCCACCAAATGATCTATTCTGGACAAAAGAAGTTGCCACCTCTAGATCAGAGAGACGTTCCTTATACTATTACTATGTTCAGACTTGCACTTTTATTGAGTCAATATTCGCTTTATTGATTACAATATTTTAAGTGTTTAGACATAACAATATAACGCAGTTCAGCTGTTTATTCAATATTCATTTGACAGCTGATAAACAAAACAGCTTTCAACAATATTTTTTTTTGTCAAATATTAATAGAAAGTGTTCAGAAAATTGTAATATGTTTAGTGAACATATTTATGGCAGTGCTGTATTTCAAGTTTTAATCAATATTATAACAATTTACGAATTTATTGCGCAATAGTTAATTGACATTTTATATGAAATATTGAGATCAATAATGCCGTTTATTGCGATTTACTCAATATAAGTGCTTGCCTGAACATAGTGTTAGCAGTAAACTCAATATAACAACCGTATATACATATTTCCACAGAGAGCTTTTTTTTAAGGTAAAACTAATGTAGGTAAGATGCAAAGGCTTATCCCGGTATTTGCCACGGAAGAGTATTCACTTGTCAAGCTGAAAAATCTTATTAATGAAACGCAAGCAAAGTAAATAGAAGAACCCTGTTATCCATAATGGAATGAAAACAAATAAAAAAAAAATCTATCAAACTAGGGGGGTTACTGTGTAATTCGATAAGCAATTATCGAAGGTTAGGAAATTCTTACGTCATTTTATAAAAAAAAAAATCCCTTTCGTTAACGCAACTGTGTAATACGAAACCGAATGTCAAAAAGCTTGGAAACAGTCGTAAATTATTCGAAAGCAATTTTGGCTGTGAAAGTCTACAGAGACTATTAAAATGTAATTGTAATATTAATTGAGCCGCTTAGTGCACAAATCGATTAACTCCATAAAACAAAAAGTTGAGAAATGAGATGAAATAATGTAAATTGTTTTTTAAAATTCCCTTTACAATATAAATTTAATTATATATTGTAGAACACATAAATACATATATAGCTCTCATCTAATGGTATATAAAATTAATAAGAAATAATAGCCAAAAAAAATAATGTCAGTAATGTTATAAATTTCATGTGACTGGTGGAGTTAATCGATTTGGCAACTGAAAAAAGTAAATAAATTAAATTAGGTATTTAAATTTTTAAGTTTTTTATTACAGAAAAAGGTAGTTATTATATATTTTTATTACAAATTTTCCATAAAAATGAGTGTTTACTGTGATGTTATAATATATTATTTGTGAGTAATTTATCAGCAGTATAATCAATGTCTTCTTCATCAGATGTATGTTAAGACCCATCATTTCGATTTGTTCTCAAGTTTTTATAGTAACTATGATTAACAGGAGGAATGAATTTGAGCAGATCCATCATGTCTCTACTTTTTTCCCTTGTCACAGTTCTGCGTTTAGGATATAATAAAGGCTGATCTACATTTTTTTCTTAAATTCAAAATCTTCATTATAGTCATATTTGAATTGTATGAGATGAGGTTTTGACCTTCCTAACTTATTTTAAGCCAATTAACCTGTATGTAACGGTTGCTTTTCTGTTAATGATTGAGTTTTCTTAAGGCTAAATGGTGTTTTCTTTTTGCACTAAGAGCAATTTTGATTATATTGTACCAATCATCTGGTGAATAAATGTTTTGAATTTTTTTTTGCATGTGACTCAATAATAGCAAAATCTGACTCACTTACCAAAAATTTCATTTCAATTGACTCAGCTCTTATTTCCGTACTTTGACAAGTTTCAATAAACTTAAGACAGTTTTTTTTGATAACTGTTATCATTCAATGGTTGCTAGTGGTCATTTGAATTGCGTTATTGAAACGATTTACATAAGAGTATGGAGTTAATCAAAATGTCTTCTGAAATAAATTACTTATTATTCAATGGCCCAAAAAATTTTGTCGTTTAATGGTCTTAATCTTTACTATTCAGGAAAGTTGTAATAAATATAAAAAGTTATGACTATCCCAAGTGCTTTGCCACTTAAATTTAAGATTTTTCAAAAAGTGGAGTTAATCATTTTGTGCACTGAACGCTTCAATTTTAAACAAAAAAATATATGTTTCGGACAAAGTATTTCGTTTATAGATTCACAAACTTCCGTTATACAACTTGAAATTGACTATGGAGAAATTCCCAGCAGCCGATCCTGTCCAATTTGGTGCTGGTATCCGCCTTGAGCAAGAAATTTTAACGTAGCTGCTAATTATATCATAGGTGGAATTGATGTAGACCTTTTAGGACGTTTCATGTTGTCTTCAATAGAATTGTAGACATACATATATGATGCCTTATTAAGTCTAGACCATTTTTCTTGCTTACTTTTTTTTCCGCTAAGATTCGTAATATCGAGCCATAACCGCAAAAAAAGCTCAAGCGACATATTTTTCATATAACGTTTTTTGTAATAAAGAAATTCCTTGGCGTCATTTGCATCATCTATAAAAATTTCAATGTGACACCGTGTACCGCTATGAATTTATAGGTTAGAGGACGTGTACTTGTTAATTAAGACAAATACAGTACACGGAGGTCGAATTGACCCATTGTATTGTATGAATTTATAACAAGAAACAAATTTTAACTTAAGTGCACTTTGCTCTAACTTAATTTGAAAAAGAAATATATAATAAAAACATTCCCCTGTAAAATTTCATTTTTGTCGCTTGAGCTTTTTTGCGCTTTTTTTCTTATAATTTTTCTTTGGATTCTTTCTTGCTTTTAACCTCATCATTTTCTACTTTCATATTTATTTGACTAATCATTCCTTTAAATCACTGTTTTTGTTTGTTTATTAATAAAATATTTTTGCTTTGAAATATTAGTTTTTGAAATATTTATGTTTTTCCCATTTTTTTTTTTAGATCTTAATGACGTTATGCAGATCGAGCCACTTGTGACTGCCCTAACTACCAAGAAGCCGAGCGTTTGGATTCAGCTGGGGTACATCTGAAGCATGCCATAATTGTCACTGTCCATTGCATCGGTAGTCGTTGAGGTATTGGGATAGAATAAATTACTGATCGTGTTAAATTTTAGAATAATGTTATATTTATGCAATTCTTTTTTGTTTGTTTGAATGTTTAAAATAAAACTCCTAAATAACTGTTAAATTTCTTCAGAAATTGTTTTTGTTTTTCGAATTCTAACAATGTAAAAAGTAAATTTTAAAGAACAATTTCCATTGAATTGTCCAGCACCGCATGTTTGTTGTTATAAGGTGCTATTCTAATATTATTTCAATTTTTTTATTTAATTAAATTGAATTGTAATTGCATACACATATACACATATGCAAAACAGAAAAAAATTTAACACAAATATTATTTATTTATTGTACATTATAATGATGCTATACAGGCAAAGTTATAAGAGCTTACATTTAATTTGCTTAAATATCTTAAAGTGGGCGTGGCTAAAATTGCAATATTTACTGTGAGAATGAAAGTACATATTTGTAGCTTTTATTTGATGCCAATTTTATAAAAATTGCTTCCTACGTGATAAAGTTATAAGAAGTTAAAGACAATATTTTACTAAACAACCCCTTGCTACACGATTCTGTTCGCCTGGTAGAATTCAAAATTTTTGAAATTTTCGCTAAAATTTCAAGTGTTTTTTGTTAAACAATTTTACAATTTTGTTTATAACTCGGGAACTATAAGAGATAACGACATTGAGTTTTGGCTATACGATAGAAAAGAACATCAGCTATTTAGCAAAATTTATTTCCGCCCACATATGCCACGCCCACTAAGAAATATATTGATTTTTTATATATAATGCCTTATATTTCAGGCGGTATTTAATATTTTTAATATTTTTAATATTTTTAAAATTTAATATTAATTTAATATTTTTAATATTTTTAAAATTTAAATACCGCCTGAAATATAAGGCATTATATATAAAAAATCAATATATTTCTTAGTGGGCGTGGCATATGTGGGCGGAAATAAATTTTAAAAATATTAAAAATATTAAATACCGCCTGAAATATAAGGCATTATATATAAAAAATCAATATATTTCTTAGTGGGCGTGGCATATGTGGGCGGAAATAAATTTTGCTAAATAGCTGATGTTCTTTTCTATCGTATAGCCAAAACTCAATGTCGTTATCTCTTATAGTTTCCGAGTTATAAACAAAATTGTAAAATTGTTTAACAAAAAACACTTGCTGCTGAATTCTGTTGGCCTGGTATTCGCAGAAAATTTTTGAATGAAAAATTTCAAAACATTTGTCGACATACACACACACACATATAACAACTTTACATTTTTGCGAATATCTCGGAAACTATAAGAGCTAATGACAATCGGTTTTCACCATGCGACTGGAAAAAACATCAGCTATCTTAGACAGAAAAGAAATTTTAAAAATATTAAATACCGGCTGAAATATAAGGCATTATATATAAAAAATCAATATATTTCTTAGTGGGCGTGGCATATGTGGGCGGAAATAAATTTTGCTAAATAGCTGATGTTCTTTTCTATCGTATAGCCAAAACTCAATGTCGTTATCTCTTATAGTTTCCGAGTTATAAACAAAATTGTAAAATTGTTTAACAAAAAACACTTGCTGCTGAATTCTGTTGGCCTGGTATTCGCAGAAAATTTTTGAATGAAAAATTTCAAAACATTTGTCGACATACACACACACACATATAACAACTTTACATTTTTGCGAATATCTCGGAAACTATAAGAGCTAATGACAATCGGTTTTCACCATGCGACTGGAAAAAAGATCAGCTATCTTAGAGAGAAAAGAAATTTTAAAAATATTAAATACCGCCTGAAATATAAGGCATTATATATAAAAAATCAATATATTTCTTAGTGGGCGTGGCATATGTGGGCGGAAATAAATTCTGCTAAATAGCTGATGTTCTTTTCTATCGTATAGCCAAAACTCAATGTCGTTATCTCTTATAGTTTCCGAGTTATAAACAAAATTGTAAAATTGTTTAACAAAAAACACTTGCTGCTGAATTCTGTTGGCCTGGTATTCGCAGAAAATTTTTGAATGAAAAATTTCAAAACATTTGTCGACATACACACACACACATATAACAACTTTACATTTTTGCAAATATCTCGGAAACTATAAGAGCTAATGACAATCGGTTTTCACCATGCGACTGGAAAAAACATCAGCTATCTTAGACAGAAAAGAAATTTTAAAAATATTAAATACCGGCTGAAATATAAGGCATTATATATAAAAAATCAATATATTTCTTAGTGGGCGTGGCATATGTGGGCGGAAATAAATTTTGCTAATAAGCTGATGTTCTTTTCTATCGTATAGCCAAAACTCAATGTCGTTATCTCTTATAGTTTCCGAGTTATAAACAAAATTGTAAAATTGTTTAACAAAAAACACTTGCTGCTGAATTCTGTTGGCCTGGTATTCGCAGAAAATTTTTGAATGAAAATTTCAAAACATTTGTCGACATACACACACACACATATAACAACTTTACATTTTTGCGAATATCTCGGAAACTATAAGAGCTAATGACAATCGGTTTTCACCATGCGACTGGAAAAAACATCAGCTATCTTAGACAGAAAAGAAATTTTAAAAATATTAAATACCGCCTGAAATATAAGGCATTATATATAAAAAATCAATATATTTCTTAGTGGGCGTGGCATATGTGGGCGGAAATAAATTTTGCTAAATAGCTGATGTTCTTTTCTATCGTATAGCCAAAACTCAATGTCGTTATCTCTTATAGTTTCCGAGTTATAAACAAAATTGTAAAATTGTTTAACAAAAAACACTTGCTGCTGAATTCTGTTGGCCTGGTATTCGCAGAAAATTTTTGAATGAAAAATTTCAAAACATTTGTCGACATACACATACACACATATAACAACTTTACATTTTTGCGAATATCTCGGAAACTATAAGAGCTAATGACAATCGGTTTTCACCATGCGACTGGAAAAAACATCAGCTATCTTAGACAGAAAAGCTAATGACAATCGGTTTTCACCATGCGACTGGAAAAAACATCAGCTATCTTAGACAGAAAAGAAATTTTAAAAATATTAAATACCGGCTGAAATATAAGGCATTATATATAAAAAATCAATATATTTCTTAGTGGGCGTGGCATATGTGGGCGGAAATAAATTTTGCTAAATAGCTGATGTTCTTTTCTATCGTATAGCCAAAACTCAATGTCGTTATCTCTTATAGTTTCCGAGTTATAAACAAAATTGTAAAATTGTTTAACAAAAAACACTTGCTGCTGAATTCTGTTGGCCTGGTATTCGCAGAAAATTTTTGAATGAAAAATTTCAAAACATTTGTCGACATACACACACACACATATAACAACTTTAAATTTTTGCGAATATCTCGGAAACTATAAGAGCTAATGACAATCGGTTTTCACCATGCGACTGGAAAAAAGATCAGCTATCTTAGAGAGAAAAGAAATTTTAAAATATTAAATACCGCCTGAAATATAAGGCATTATATATAAAAAATCAATATATTTCTTAGTGGGCGTGGCATATGTGGGCGGAAATAAATTCTGCTAAATAGCTGATGTTCTTTTCTATCGTATAGCCAAAACTCAATGTCGTTATCTCTTATAGTTTCCGAGTTATAAACAAAATTGTAAAATTGTTTAACAAAAAACACTTGCTGCTGAATTCTGTTGGCCTGGTATTCGCAGAAAATTTTTGAATGAAAAATTTCAAAACATTTGTCGACATACACACACACACATATAACAACTTTACATTTTTGCGAATATCTCGGAAACTATAAGAGCTAATGACAATCGGTTTTCACCATGCGACTGGAAAAAAGATCAGCTATCTTAGAGAGAAAAGAAATTTTAAAAATATTAAATACCGCCTGAAATATAAGGCATTATATATAAAAAATCAATATATTTCTTAGTGGGCGTGGCATATGTGGGCGGAAATAAATTCTGCTAAATAGCTGATGTTCTTTTCTATCGTATAGCCAAAACTCAATGTCGTTATCTCTTATAGTTTCCGAGTTATAAACAAAATTGTAAAATTGTTTAACAAAAAACACTTGCTGCTGAATTCTGTTGGCCTGGTATTCGCAGAAAATTTTTGAATGAAAAATTTCAAAACATTTGTCGACATACACACACACACATATAACAACTTTACATTTTTGCGAATATCTCGGAAACTATAAGAGCTAATGACAATCGGTTTTCACCATGCGACTGGAAAAAACATCAGCTATCTTAGACAGAAAAGAAATTTTAAAAATATTAAATACCGCCTGAAATATAAGGCATTATATAAAAAAATCAATATATTTCTTAGTGGGCGTGGCATATGTGGGCGGAAATAAATTCTGCTAAATAGCTGATGTTCTTTTCTATCGTATAGCCAAAACTCAATGTCGTTATCTCTTATAGTTTCCGAGTTATAAACAAAATTGTAAAATTGTTTAACAAAAAACACTTGCTGCTGAATTCTGTTGGCCTGGTATTCGCAGGAAATTTTTGAATGAAAAATTTCAAAACATTTGTCGACATACACACACACACATATAACAACTTTACATTTTTGCAAATATCTCGGAAACTATAAGAGCTAATGACAATCGGTTTTCACCATGCGACTGGAAAAAACATCAGCTATCTTAGACAGAAAAGCTAATGACAATCGGTTTTCACCATGCGACTGGAAAAAACATCAGCTATCTTAGACAGAAAAGAAATTTTAAAAATATTAAATACCGGCTGAAATATAAGGCATTATATATAAAAAATCAATATATTTCTTAGTGGGCGTGGCATATGTGGGCGGAAATAAATTTTGCTAAATAGCTGATGTTCTTTTCTATCGTATAGCCAAAACTCAATGTCGTTATCTCTTATAGTTTCCGAGTTATAAACAAAATTGTAAAATTGTTTAACAAAAAACACTTGCTGCTGAATTCTGTTGGCCTGGTATTCGCAGAAAATTTTTGAATGAAAAATTTCAAAACATTTGTCGACATACACACACACACATATAACAACTTTAAATTTTTGCGAATATCTCGGAAACTATAAGAGCTAATGACAATCGGTTTTCACCATGCGACTGGAAAAAAGATCAGCTATCTTAGAGAGAAAAGAAATTTTAAAATATTAAATACCGCCTGAAATATAAGGCATTATATATAAAAAATCAATATATTTCTTAGTGGGCGTGGCATATGTGGGCGGAAATAAATTCTGCTAAATAGCTGATGTTCTTTTCTATCGTATAGCCAAAACTCAATGTCGTTATCTCTTATAGTTTCCGAGTTATAAACAAAATTGTAAAATTGTTTAACAAAAAACACTTGCTGCTGAATTCTGTTGGCCTGGTATTCGCAGAAAATTTTTGAATGAAAAATTTCAAAACATTTGTCGACATACACACACACACATATAACAACTTTACATTTTTGCGAATATCTCGGAAACTATAAGAGCTAATGACAATCGGTTTTCACCATGCGACTGGAAAAAAGATCAGCTATCTTAGAGAGAAAAGAAATTTTAAAAATATTAAATACCGCCTGAAATATAAGGCATTATATATAAAAAATCAATATATTTCTTAGTGGGCGTGGCATATGTGGGCGGAAATAAATTCTGCTAAATAGCTGATGTTCTTTTCTATCGTATAGCCAAAACTCAATGTCGTTATCTCTTATAGTTTCCGAGTTATAAACAAAATTGTAAAATTGTTTAACAAAAAACACTTGCTGCTGAATTCTGTTGGCCTGGTATTCGCAGAAAATTTTTGAATGAAAAATTTCAAAACATTTGTCGACATACACACACACACATATAACAACTTTACATTTTTGCGAATATCTCGGAAACTATAAGAGCTAATGACAATCGGTTTTCACCATGCGACTGGAAAAAACATCAGCTATCTTAGACAGAAAAGAAATTTTAAAAATATTAAATACCGCCTGAAATATAAGGCATTATATAAAAAAATCAATATATTTCTTAGTGGGCGTGGCATATGTGGGCGGAAATAAATTCTGCTAAATAGCTGATGTTCTTTTCTATCGTATAGCCAAAACTCAATGTCGTTATCTCTTATAGTTTCCGAGTTATAAACAAAATTGTAAAATTGTTTAACAAAAAACACTTGCTGCTGAATTCTGTTGGCCTGGTATTCGCAGGAAATTTTTGAATGAAAAATTTCAAAACATTTGTCGACATACACACACACACATATAACAACTTTACATTTTTGCAAATATCTCGGAAACTATAAGAGCTAATGACAATCGGTTTTCACCATGCGACTGGAAAAAACATCAGCTATCTTAGACAGAAAAGAAATTTTAAAAATATTAAATACCGGCTGAAATATAAGGCATTATATATAAAAAATCAATATATTTCTTAGTGGGCGTGGCATATGTGGGCGGAAATAAATTCTGCTAAATAGCTGATGTTCTTTTCTATCGTATAGCCAAAACTCAATGTCGTTATCTCTTATAGTTTCCGAGTTATAAACAAAATTGTAAAATTGTTTAACAAAAAACACTTGCTGCTGAATTCTGTTGGCCTGGTATTCGCAGAAAATTTTTGAATGAAAAATTTCAAAACATTTGTCGACATACACACACACACATATAACAACTTTACATTTTTGCGAATATCTCGGAAACTATAAGAGCTAATGACAATCGGTTTTCACCATGCGACTGGAAAAAACATCAGCTATCTTAGACAGAAAAGAAATTTTAAAAATATTAAATACCGCCTGAAATATAAGGCATTATATAAAAAAATCAATATATTTCTTAGTGGGCGTGGCATATGTGGGCGGAAATAAATTCTGCTAAATAGCTGATGTTCTTTTCTATCGTATAGCCAAAACTCAATGTCGTTATCTCTTATAGTTTCCGAGTTATAAACAAAATTGTAAAATTGTTTAACAAAAAACACTTGCTGCTGAATTCTGTTGGCCTGGTATTCGCAGGAAATTTTTGAATGAAAAATTTCAAAACATTTGTCGACATACACACACACACATATAACAACTTTACATTTTTGCAAATATCTCGGAAACTATAAGAGCTAATGACAATCGGTTTTCACCATGCGACTGGAAAAAACATCAGCTATCTTAGACAGAAAAGAAATTTTAAAAATATTAAATACCGGCTGAAATATAAGGCATTATATATAAAAAATCAATATATTTCTTAGTGGGCGTGGCATATGTGGGCGGAAATAAATTCTGCTAAATAGCTGATGTTCTTTTCTATCGTATAGCCAAAACTCAATGTCGTTATCTCTTATAGTTTCCGAGTTATAAACAAAATTGTAAAATTGTTTAACAAAAAACACTTGCTGCTGAATTCTGTTGGCCTGGTATTCGCAGAAAATTTTTGAATGAAAAATTTCAAAACATTTGTCGACATACACACACACACATATAACAACTTTACATTTTTGCGAATATCTCGGAAACTATAAGAGCTAATGACAATCGGTTTTCACCATGCGACTGGAAAAAAGATCAGCTATCTTAGAGAGAAAAGAAATTTTAAAAATATTAAATACCGCCTGAAATATAAGGCATTATATATAAAAAATCAATATATTTCTTAGTGGGCGTGGCATATGTGGGCGGAAATAAATTCTGCTAAATAGCTGATGTTCTTTTCTATCGTATAGCCAAAACTCAATGTCGTTATCTCTTATAGTTTCCGAGTTATAAACAAAATTGTAAAATTGTTTAACAAAAAACACTTGCTGCTGAATTCTGTTGGCCTGGTATTCGCAGAAAATTTTTGAATGAAAAATTTCAAAACATTTGTCGACATACACACACACACATATAACAACTTTACATTTTTGCGAATATCTCGGAAACTATAAGAGCTAATGACAATCGGTTTTCACCATGCGACTGGAAAAAACATCAGCTATCTTAGACAGAAAAGAAATTTTAAAAATATTAAATACCGCCTGAAATATAAGGCATTATATAAAAAAATCAATATATTTCTTAGTGGGCGTGGCATATGTGGGCGGAAATAAATTCTGCTAAATAGCTGATGTTCTTTTCTATCGTATAGCCAAAACTCAATGTCGTTATCTCTTATAGTTTCCGAGTTATAAACAAAATTGTAAAATTGTTTAACAAAAAACACTTGCTGCTGAATTCTGTTGGCCTGGTATTCGCAGGAAATTTTTGAATGAAAAATTTCAAAACATTTGTCGACATACACACACACACATATAACAACTTTACATTTTTGCAAATATCTCGGAAACTATAAGAGCTAATGACAATCGGTTTTCACCATGCGACTGGAAAAAACATCAGCTATCTTAGACAGAAAAGAAATTTTAAAAATATTAAATACCGGCTGAAATATAAGGCATTATATATAAAAAATCAATATATTTCTTAGTGGGCGTGGCATATGTGGGCGGAAATAAATTTTGCTAATAAGCTGATGTTCTTTTCTATCGTATAGCCAAAACTCAATGTCGTTATCTCTTATAGTTTCCGAGTTATAAACAAAATTGTAAAATTGTTTAACAAAAAACACTTGCTGCTGAATTCTGTTGGCCTGGTATTCGCAGAAAATTTTTGAATGAAAATTTCAAAACATTTGTCGACATACACACACACACATATAACAACTTTACATTTTTGCGAATATCTCGGAAACTATAAGAGCTAATGACAATCGGTTTTCACCATGCGACTGGAAAAAACATCAGCTATCTTAGACAGAAAAGAAATTTTAAAAATATTAAATACCGCCTGAAATATAAGGCATTATATAAAAAAATCAATATATTTCTTAGTGGGCGTGGCATATGTGGGCGGAAATAAATTCTGCTAAATAGCTGATGTTCTTTTCTATCGTATAGCCAAAACTCAATGTCGTTATCTCTTATAGTTTCCGAGTTATAAACAAAATTGTAAAATTGTTTAACAAAAAACACTTGCTGCTGAATTCTGTTGGCCTGGTATTCGCAGGAAATTTTTGAATGAAAAATTTCAAAACATTTGTCGACATACACACACACACATATAACAACTTTACATTTTTGCAAATATCTCGGAAACTATAAGAGCTAATGACAATCGGTTTTCACCATGCGACTGGAAAAAACATCAGCTATCTTAGACAGAAAAGAAATTTTAAAAATATTAAATACCGGCTGAAATATAAGGCATTATATATAAAAATCAATATATTTCTTAGTGGGCGTGGCATATGTGGGCGGAAATAAATTTTGCTAATAAGCTGATGTTCTTTTCTATCGTATAGCCAAAACTCAATGTCGTTATCTCTTATAGTTTCCGAGTTATAAACAAAATTGTAAAATTGTTTAACAAAAAACACTTGCTGCTGAATTCTGTTGGCCTGGTATTCGCAGAAAATTTTTGAATGAAAATTTCAAAACATTTGTCGACATACACACACACACATATAACAACTTTACATTTTTGCGAATATCTCGGAAACTATAAGAGCTAATGACAATCGGTTTTCACCATGCGACTGGAAAAAACATCAGCTATCTTAGACAGAAAAGAAATTTTAAAAATATTAAATACCGCCTGAAATATAAGGCATTATATATAAAAAATCAATATATTTCTTAGTGGGCGTGGCATATGTGGGCGGAAATAAATTTTGCTAAATAGCTGATGTTCTTTTCTATCGTATAGCCAAAACTCAATGTCGTTATCTCTTATAGTTTCCGAGTTATAAACAAAATTGTAAAATTGTTTAACAAAAAACACTTGCTGCTGAATTCTGTTGGCCTGGTATTCGCAGAAAATTTTTGAATGAAAAATTTCAAAACATTTGTCGACATACACATACACACATATAACAACTTTACATTTTTGCGAATATCTCGGAAACTATAAGAGCTAATGACAATCGGTTTTCACCATGCGACTGGAAAAAACATCAGCTATCTTAGACAGAAAAGAAATTTTAAAAATATTAAATACCGCCTGAAATATAAGGCATTATATATAAAAAATCAATATATTTCTTAGTGGGCGTGGCATATGTGGGCGGAAATAAATTTTGCTAAATAGCTGATGTTCTTTTCTATCGTATAGCCAAAACTCAATGTCGTTATCTCTTATAGTTTCCGAGTTATAAACAAAATTGTAAAATTGTTTAACAAAAAACACTTGCTGCTGAATTCTGTTGGCCTGGTATTCGCAGAAAATTTTTGAATGAAAAATTTCAAAACATTTGTCGACATACACACACACACATATAACAACTTTACATTTTTGCGAATATCTCGGAAACTATAAGAGCTAATGACAATCGGTTTTCACCATGCGACTGGAAAAAACATCAGCTATCTTAGACAGAAAAGAAATTTTAAAAATATTAAATACCGCCTGAAATATAAGGCATTATATATAAAAAATCAATATATTTCTTAGTGGGCGTGGCATATGTGGGCGGAAATAAATTTTGCTAAATAGCTGATGTTCTTTTCCATCGTATAGCCAAAACTCAATGTCGTTATCTCTTATAGTTTCCGAGTTATAAACAAAATTGTAAAATTGTTTAACAAAAAACACTTGCTGCTGAATTCTGTTGGCCTGGTATTCGCAGAAAATTTTTGAATGAAAAATTTCAAAACATTTGTCGACATACACATACACACATATAACAACTTTACATTTTTGCGAATATCTCGGAAACTATAAGAGCTAATGACAATCGGTTTTCACCATGCGACTGGAAAAAAGATCAGCTATCTTAGAGAGAAAAGAAATTTTAAAAATATTAAATCCGCCTGAAATATAAGGCATTATATATAAAAAATCAATATATTTCTTAGTGGGCGTGGCATATGTGGGCGGAAATAAATTTTGCTAAATAGCTGATGTTCTTTTCTATCGTATAGCCAAAACTCAATGTCGTTATCTCTTATAGTTTCCGAGTTATAAACAAAATTGTAAAATTGTTTAACAAAAAACACTTGCTGCTGAATTCTGTTGGCCTGGTATTCGCAGAAAATTTTTGAATGAAAAATTTCAAAACATTTGTCGACATACACACACACACATATAACAACTTTACATTTTTGCGAATATCTCGGAAACTATAAGAGCTAATGACAATCGGTTTTCACCATGCGACTGGAAAAAACATCAGCTATCTTAGACAGAAAAGAAATTTTAAAAATATTAAATACCGAATGAAATATAAGGCATTATATATAAAAAATCAATATATTTCTTAGTGGGCGTGGCATATGTGGGCGGAAATAAATTTTGCTAAATAGCTGATGTTCTTTTCTATCGTATAGCCAAAACTCAATGTCGTTATCTCTTATAGTTTCCGAGTTATAAACAAAATTGTAAAATTGTTTAACAAAAAACACTTGCTGCTGAATTCTGTTGGCCTGGTATTCGCAGAAAATTTTTGAATGAAAAATTTCAAAACATTTGTCGACATACACACACACACATATAACAACTTTACATTTTTGCGAATATCTCGGAAACTATAAGAGCTAATGACAATCGGTTTTCACCATGCGACTGGAAAAAAGATCAGCTATCTTAGAGAGAAAAGAAATTTTAAAAATATTAAATACCGCCTGAAATATAAGGCATTATATATAAAAAATCAATATATTTCTTAGTGGGCGTGGCATATGTGGGCGGAAATAAATTTTGCTAAATAGCTGATGTTCTTTTCTATCGTATAGCCAAAACTCAATGTCGTTATCTCTTATAGTTTCCGAGTTATAAACAAAATTGTAAAATTGTTTAACAAAAAACACTTGCTGCTGAATTCTGTTGGCCTGGTATTCGCAGAAAATTTTTGAATGAAAAATTTCAAAACATTTGTCGACATACACACACACACATATAACAACTTTACATTTTTGCGAATATCTCGGAAACTATAAGAGCTAATGACAATCGGTTTTCACCATGCGACTGGAAAAAACATCAGCTATCTTAGACAGAAAATAAATTTTAAAAATATTAAATACCGCCTGAAATATAAGGCATTATATATAAAAAATCAATATATTTCTTAGTGGGCGTGGCATATGTGGGCGGAAATAAATTTTGCTAAATAGCTGATGTTCTTTTCTATCGTATAGCCAAAACTCAATGTCGTTATCTCTTATATTTTCCGAGTTATAAACAAAATTGTAAAATTGTTTAACAAAAAACACTTGCTGCTGAATTCTGTTGGCCTGGTATTCGCAGAAAATTTTTGAATGAAAAATTTCAAAACATTTGTCGACATACACACACACACATATAACAACTTTACATTTTTGCGAATATCTCGGAAACTATAAGAGCTAATGACAATCGGTTTTCACCATGCGACTGGAAAAAACATCAGCTATCTTAGACAGAAAAGAAATTTTAAAAATATTAAATACCGGCTGAAATATAAGGCATTATATATAAAAAATCAATATATTTCTTAGTGGGCGTGGCATATGTGGGCGGAAATAAATTTTGCTAAATAGCTGATGTTCTTTTCTATCGTATAGCCAAAACTCAATGTCGTTATCTCTTATAGTTTCCGAGTTATAAACAAAATTGTAAAATTGTTTAACAAAAAACATTTGTCGACATACACACACACACATATAACAACTTTACATTTTTGCGAATATCTCGGAAACTATAAGAGCTAATGACAATCGGTTTTCACCATGCGACTGGAAAAAAGATCAGCTATCTTAGAGAGAAAAGAAATTTTAAAAATATTAAATACCGCCTGAAATATAAGGCATTATATATAAAAAATCAATATATTTCTTAGTGGGCGTGGCATATGTGGGCGGAAATAAATTTTGCTAAATAGCTGATGTTCTTTTCTATCGTATAGCCAAAACTCAATGTCGTTATCTCTTATATTTTCCGAGTTATAAACAAAATTGTAAAATTGTTTAACAAAAAACACTTGCTGCTGAATTCTGTTGGCCTGGTATTCGCAGAAAATTTTTGAATGAAAAATTTCAAAACATTTGTCGACATACACACACACACATATAACAACTTTACATTTTTGCGAATATCTCGGAAACTATAAGAGCTAATGACAATCGGTTTTCACCATGCGACTGGAAAAAACATCAGCTATCTTAGAGAGAAAAGAAATTTTAAAAATATTAAATACCGCCTGAAATATAAGGCATTATATATAAAAAATCAATATATTTCTTAGTGGGCGTGGCATATGTGGGCGGAAATAAATTTTGCTAAATAGCTGATGTTCTTTTCTATCGTATAGCCAAAACTCAATGTCGTTATCTCTTATAGTTTCCGAGTTATAAACAAAATTGTAAAATTGTTTAACAAAAAACACTTGCTGCTGAATTCTGTTGGCCTGGTATTCGCAGAAAATTTTTGAATGAAAAATTTCAAAACATTTGTCGACATACACACACACACATATAACAACTTTACATTTTTGCAAATATCTCGGAAACTATAAGAGCTAATGACAATCGGTTTTCACCATGCGACTGGAAAAAACATCAGCTATCTTAGACAGAAAAGAAATTTTAAAAATATTAAATACCGGCTGAAATATAAGGCATTATATATAAAAAATCAATATATTTCTTAGTGGGCGTGGCATATGTGGGCGGAAATAAATTTTGCTAATAAGCTGATGTTCTTTTCTATCGTATAGCCAAAACTCAATGTCGTTATCTCTTATAGTTTCCGAGTTATAAACAAAATTGTAAAATTGTTTAACAAAAAACACTTGCTGCTGAATTCTGTTGGCCTGGTATTCGCAGAAAATTTTTGAATGAAAATTTCAAAACATTTGTCGACATACACACACACACATATAACAACTTTACATTTTTGCGAATATCTCGGAAACTATAAGAGCTAATGACAATCGGTTTTCACCATGCGACTGGAAAAAACATCAGCTATCTTAGACAGAAAAGAAATTTTAAAAATATTAAATACCGCCTGAAATATAAGGCATTATATAAAAAAATCAATATATTTCTTAGTGGGCGTGGCATATGTGGGCGGAAATAAATTCTGCTAAATAGCTGATGTTCTTTTCTATCGTATAGCCAAAACTCAATGTCGTTATCTCTTATAGTTTCCGAGTTATAAACAAAATTGTAAAATTGTTTAACAAAAAACACTTGCTGCTGAATTCTGTTGGCCTGGTATTCGCAGGAAATTTTTGAATGAAAAATTTCAAAACATTTGTCGACATACACACACACACATATAACAACTTTACATTTTTGCAAATATCTCGGAAACTATAAGAGCTAATGACAATCGGTTTTCACCATGCGACTGGAAAAAACATCAGCTATCTTAGACAGAAAAGAAATTTTAAAAATATTAAATACCGGCTGAAATATAAGGCATTATATATAAAAAATCAATATATTTCTTAGTGGGCGTGGCATATGTGGGCGGAAATAAATTTTGCTAATAAGCTGATGTTCTTTTCTATCGTATAGCCAAAACTCAATGTCGTTATCTCTTATAGTTTCCGAGTTATAAACAAAATTGTAAAATTGTTTAACAAAAAACACTTGCTGCTGAATTCTGTTGGCCTGGTATTCGCAGAAAATTTTTGAATGAAAATTTCAAAACATTTGTCGACATACACACACACACATATAACAACTTTACATTTTTGCGAATATCTCGGAAACTATAAGAGCTAATGACAATCGGTTTTCACCATGCGACTGGAAAAAAGATCAGCTATCTTAGAGAGAAAAGAAATTTTAAAAATATTAAATACCGCCTGAAATATAAGGCATTATATATAAAAAATCAATATATTTCTTAGTGGGCGTGGCATATGTGGGCGGAAATAAATTTTGCTAAATAGCTGATGTTCTTTTCTATCGTATAGCCAAAACTCAATGTCGTTATCTCTTATATTTTCCGAGTTATAAACAAAATTGTAAAATTGTTTAACAAAAAACACTTGCTGCTGAATTCTGTTGGCCTGGTATTCGCAGAAAATTTTTGAATGAAAAATTTCAAAACATTTGTCGACATACACACACACACATATAACAACTTTACATTTTTGCGAATATCTCGGAAACTATAAGAGCTAATGACAATCGGTTTTCACCATGCGACTGGAAAAAACATCAGCTATCTTAGACAGAAAAGAAATTTTAAAAATATTAAATACCGGCTGAAATATAAGGCATTATATATAAAAAATCAATATATTTCTTAGTGGGCGTGGCATATGTGGGCGGAAATAAATTTTGCTAAATAGCTGATGTTCTTTTCTATCGTATAGCCAAAACTCAATGTCGTTATCTCTTATAGTTTCCGAGTTATAAACAAAATTGTAAAATTGTTTAACAAAAAACACTTGCTGCTGAATTCTGTTGGCCTGGTATTCGCAGAAAATTTTTGAATGAAAAATTTCAAAACATTTGTCGACATACACACACACACATATAACAACTTTACATTTTTGCGAATATCTCGGAAACTATAAGAGCTAATGACAATCGGTTTTCACCATGCGACTGGAAAAAACATCAGCTATCTTAGACAGAAAAGAAATTTTAAAAATATTAAATACCGCCTGAAATATAAGGCATTGTATATAAAAAATCAATATATTTCTTAGTGGGCGTGGCATATGTGGGCGGAAATAAATTTTGCTAAATAGCTGATGTTCTTTTCTATCGTATAGCCAAAACTCAATGTCGTTATCTCTTATAGTTTCCGAGTTATAAACAAAATTGTAAAATTGTTTAACAAAAAACACTTGCTGCTGAATTCTGTTGGCCTGGTATTCGCAGAAAATTTTTGAATGAAAAATTTCAAAACATTTGTCGACATACACACACACACATATAACAACTTTACATTTTTGCGAATATCTCGGAAACTATAAGAGCTAATGACAATCGGTTTTCACCATGCGACTGGAAAAAAGATCAGCTATCTTAGAGAGAAAAGAAATTTTAAAAATATTAAATACCGCCTGAAATATAAGGCATTATATATAAAAAATCAATATATTTCTTAGTGGGCGTGGCATATGTGGGCGGAAATAAATTTTGCTAAATAGCTGATGTTCTTTTCTATCGTATAGCCAAAACTCAATGTCGTTATCTCTTATAGTTTCCGAGTTATAAACAAAATTGTAAAATTGTTTAACAAAAAACACTTGCTGCTGAATTCTGTTGGCCTGGTATTCGCAGAAAATTTTTGAATGAAAAATTTCAAAACATTTGTCGACATACACACACACACATATAACAACTTTACATTTTTGCGAATATCTCGGAAACTATAAGAGCTAATGACAATCGGTTTTCACCATGCGACTGGAAAAAACATCAGCTATCTTAGACAGAAAAGAAATTTTAAAAATATTAAATACCGCCTGAAATATAAGGCATTGTATATAAAAAATCAATATATTTCTTAGTGGGCGTGGCATATGTGGGCGGAAATAAATTTTGCTAAATAGCTGATGTTCTTTTCTATCGTATAGCCAAAACTCAATGTCGTTATCTCTTATAGTTTCCGAGTTATAAACAAAATTGTAAAATTGTTTAACAAAAAACACTTGCTGCTGAATTCTGTTGGCCTGGTATTCGCAGAAAATTTTTGAATGAAAAATTTCAAAACATTTGTCGACATACACACACACACATATAACAACTTTACATTTTTGCAAATATCTCGGAAACTATAAGAGCTAATGACAATCGGTTTTCACCATGCGACTGGAAAAAACATCAGCTATCTTAGACAGAAAAGAAATTTTAAAAATATTAAATACCGGCTGAAATATAAGGCATTATATATAAAAAATCAATATATTTCTTAGTGGGCGTGGCATATGTGGGCGGAAATAAATTTTGCTAATAAGCTGATGTTCTTTTCTATCGTATAGCCAAAACTCAATGTCGTTATCTCTTATAGTTTCCGAGTTATAAACAAAATTGTAAAATTGTTTAACAAAAAACACTTGCTGCTGAATTCTGTTGGCCTGGTATTCGCAGAAAATTTTTGAATGAAAATTTCAAAACATTTGTCGACATACACACACACACATATAACAACTTTACATTTTTGCGAATATCTCGGAAACTATAAGAGCTAATGACAATCGGTTTTCACCATGCGACTGGAAAAAACATCAGCTATCTTAGACAGAAAAGAAATTTTAAAAATATTAAATACCGCCTGAAATATAAGGCATTATATAAAAAAATCAATATATTTCTTAGTGGGCGTGGCATATGTGGGCGGAAATAAATTCTGCTAAATAGCTGATGTTCTTTTCTATCGTATAGCCAAAACTCAATGTCGTTATCTCTTATAGTTTCCGAGTTATAAACAAAATTGTAAAATTGTTTAACAAAAAACACTTGCTGCTGAATTCTGTTGGCCTGGTATTCGCAGGAAATTTTTGAATGAAAAATTTCAAAACATTTGTCGACATACACACACACACATATAACAACTTTACATTTTTGCAAATATCTCGGAAACTATAAGAGCTAATGACAATCGGTTTTCACCATGCGACTGGAAAAAACATCAGCTATCTTAGACAGAAAAGAAATTTTAAAAATATTAAATACCGGCTGAAATATAAGGCATTATATATAAAAAATCAATATATTTCTTAGTGGGCGTGGCATATGTGGGCGGAAATAAATTTTGCTAATAAGCTGATGTTCTTTTCTATCGTATAGCCAAAACTCAATGTCGTTATCTCTTATAGTTTCCGAGTTATAAACAAAATTGTAAAATTGTTTAACAAAAAACACTTGCTGCTGAATTCTGTTGGCCTGGTATTCGCAGAAAATTTTTGAATGAAAATTTCAAAACATTTGTCGACATACACACACACACATATAACAACTTTACATTTTTGCGAATATCTCGGAAACTATAAGAGCTAATGACAATCGGTTTTCACCATGCGACTGGAAAAAAGATCAGCTATCTTAGAGAGAAAAGAAATTTTAAAAATATTAAATACCGCCTGAAATATAAGGCATTATATATAAAAAATCAATATATTTCTTAGTGGGCGTGGCATATGTGGGCGGAAATAAATTTTGCTAAATAGCTGATGTTCTTTTCTATCGTATAGCCAAAACTCAATGTCGTTATCTCTTATATTTTCCGAGTTATAAACAAAATTGTAAAATTGTTTAACAAAAAACACTTGCTGCTGAATTCTGTTGGCCTGGTATTCGCAGAAAATTTTTGAATGAAAAATTTCAAAACATTTGTCGACATACACACACACACATATAACAACTTTACATTTTTGCGAATATCTCGGAAACTATAAGAGCTAATGACAATCGGTTTTCACCATGCGACTGGAAAAAACATCAGCTATCTTAGACAGAAAAGAAATTTTAAAAATATTAAATACCGGCTGAAATATAAGGCATTATATATAAAAAATCAATATATTTCTTAGTGGGCGTGGCATATGTGGGCGGAAATAAATTTTGCTAAATAGCTGATGTTCTTTTCTATCGTATAGCCAAAACTCAATGTCGTTATCTCTTATAGTTTCCGAGTTATAAACAAAATTGTAAAATTGTTTAACAAAAAACACTTGCTGCTGAATTCTGTTGGCCTGGTATTCGCAGAAAATTTTTGAATGAAAAATTTCAAAACATTTGTCGACATACACACACACACATATAACAACTTTACATTTTTGCGAATATCTCGGAAACTATAAGAGCTAATGACAATCGGTTTTCACCATGCGACTGGAAAAAACATCAGCTATCTTAGACAGAAAAGAAATTTTAAAAATATTAAATACCGCCTGAAATATAAGGCATTGTATATAAAAAATCAATATATTTCTTAGTGGGCGTGGCATATGTGGGCGGAAATAAATTTTGCTAAATAGCTGATGTTCTTTTCTATCGTATAGCCAAAACTCAATGTCGTTATCTCTTATAGTTTCCGAGTTATAAACAAAATTGTAAAATTGTTTAACAAAAAACACTTGCTGCTGAATTCTGTTGGCCTGGTATTCGCAGAAAATTTTTGAATGAAAAATTTCAAAACATTTGTCGACATACACACACACACATATAACAACTTTACATTTTTGCGAATATCTCGGAAACTATAAGAGCTAATGACAATCGGTTTTCACCATGCGACTGGAAAAAAGATCAGCTATCTTAGAGAGAAAAGAAATTTTAAAAATATTAAATACCGCCTGAAATATAAGGCATTATATATAAAAAATCAATATATTTCTTAGTGGGCGTGGCATATGTGGGCGGAAATAAATTTTGCTAAATAGCTGATGTTCTTTTCTATCGTATAGCCAAAACTCAATGTCGTTATCTCTTATAGTTTCCGAGTTATAAACAAAATTGTAAAATTGTTTAACAAAAAACACTTGCTGCTGAATTCTGTTGGCCTGGTATTCGCAGAAAATTTTTGAATGAAAAATTTCAAAACATTTGTCGACATACACACACACACATATAACAACTTTACATTTTTGCGAATATCTCGGAAACTATAAGAGCTAATGACAATCGGTTTTCACCATGCGACTGGAAAAAACATCAGCTATCTTAGACAGAAAAGAAATTTTAAAAATATTAAATACCGCCTGAAATATAAGGCATTGTATATAAAAAATCAATATATTTCTTAGTGGGCGTGGCATATGTGGGCGGAAATAAATTTTGCTAAATAGCTGATGTTCTTTTCTATCGTATAGCCAAAACTCAATGTCGTTATCTCTTATAGTTTCCGAGTTATAAACAAAATTGTAAAATTGTTTAACAAAAAACACTTGCTGCTGAATTCTGTTGGCCTGGTATTCGCAGAAAATTTTTGAATGAAAAATTTCAAAACATTTGTCGACATACACACACACACATATAACAACTTTACATTTTTGCGAATATCTCGGAAACTATAAGAGCTAATGACAATCGGTTTTCACCATGCGACTGGAAAAAAGATCAGCTATCTTAGAGAGAAAAGAAATTTTAAAAATATTAAATACCGCCTGAAATATAAGGCATTGTATATAAAAAATCAATATATTTCTTAGTGGGCGTGGCATATGTGGGCGGAAATAAATTTTGCTAAATAGCTGATGTTCTTTTCTATCGTATAGCCAAAACTCAATGTCGTTATCTCTTATAGTTTCCGAGTTATAAACAAAATTGTAAAATTGTTTAACAAAAAACACTTGCTGCTGAATTCTGTTGGCCTGGTATTCGCAGAAAATTTTTGAATGAAAAATTTCAAAACATTTGTCGACATACACACACACACATATAACAACTTTACATTTTTGCGAATATCTCGGAAACTATAAGAGCTAATGACAATCGGTTTTCACCATGCGACTGGAAAAAAGATCAGCTATCTTAGAGAGAAAAGAAATTTTAAAAATATTAAATACCGCCTGAAATATAAGGCATTATATATAAAAAATCAATATATTTCTTAGTGGGCGTGGCATATGTGGGCGGAAATAAATTTTGCTAAATAGCTTAATTAAAATTTTTGAATGAAAAATTTCAAAACATTTGTCGACATACACACACACACATATAACAACTTTACATTTTTGCGAATATCTCGGAAACTATAAGAGCTAATGACAATCGGTTTTCACCATGCGACTGGAAAAAAGATCAGCTATCTTAGAGAGAAAAGAAATTTTAAAAATATTAAATACCGCCTGAAATATAAGGCATTATATATAAAAAATCAATATATTTCTTAGTGGGCGTGGCATATGTGGGCGGAAATAAATTCTGCTAAATAGCTGATGTTCTTTTCTATCGTATAGCCAAAACTCAATGTCGTTATCTCTTATAGTTTCCGAGTTATAAACAAAATTGTAAAATTGTTTAACAAAAAACACTTGCTGCTGAATTCTGTTGGCCTGGTATTCGCAGAAAATTTTTGAATGAAAAATTTCAAAACATTTGTCGACATACACACACACACATATAACAAGAAAAGAAATTTTAAAAATATTAAATACCGCCTGAAATATAAGGCATTATATATAAAAAATCAATATATTTCTTAGTGGGCGTGGCATATGTGGGCGGAAATAAATTTTGCTAAATAGCTGATGTTCTTTTCTATCGTATAGCCAAAACTCAATGTCGTTATCTCTTATATTTTCCGAGTTATAAACAAAATTGTAAAATTGTTTAACAAAAAACACTTGCTGCTGAATTCTGTTGGCCTGGTATTCGCAGAAAATTTTTGAATGAAAAATTTCAAAACATTTGTCGACATACACACACACACATATAACAACTTTACATTTTTGCGAATATCTCGGAAACTATAAGAGCTAATGACAATCGGTTTTCACCATGCGACTGGAAAAAACATCAGCTATCTTAGACAGAAAAGAAATTTTAAAAATATTAAATACCGGCTGAAATATAAGGCATTATATATAAAAAATCAATATATTTCTTAGTGGGCGTGGCATATGTGGGCGGAAATAAATTTTGCTAAATAGCTGATGTTCTTTTCTATCGTATAGCCAAAACTCAATGTCGTTATCTCTTATAGTTTCCGAGTTATAAACAAAATTGTAAAATTGTTTAACAAAAAACACTTGCTGCTGAATTCTGTTGGCCTGGTATTCGCAGAAAATTTTTGAATGAAAAATTTCAAAACATTTGTCGACATACACACACACACATATAACAACTTTACATTTTTGCGAATATCTCGGAAACTATAAGAGCTAATGACAATCGGTTTTCACCATGCGACTGGAAAAAACATCAGCTATCTTAGACAGAAAAGAAATTTTAAAAATATTAAATACCGCCTGAAATATAAGGCATTGTATATAAAAAATCAATATATTTCTTAGTGGGCGTGGCATATGTGGGCGGAAATAAATTTTGCTAAATAGCTGATGTTCTTTTCTATCGTATAGCCAAAACTCAATGTCGTTATCTCTTATAGTTTCCGAGTTATAAACAAAATTGTAAAATTGTTTAACAAAAAACACTTGCTGCTGAATTCTGTTGGCCTGGTATTCGCAGAAAATTTTTGAATGAAAAATTTCAAAACATTTGTCGACATACACACACACACATATAACAACTTTACATTTTTGCGAATATCTCGGAAACTATAAGAGCTAATGACAATCGGTTTTCACCATGCGACTGGAAAAAAGATCAGCTATCTTAGAGAGAAAAGAAATTTTAAAAATATTAAATACCGCCTGAAATATAAGGCATTGTATATAAAAAATCAATATATTTCTTAGTGGGCGTGGCATATGTGGGCGGAAATAAATTTTGCTAAATAGCTGATGTTCTTTTCTATCGTATAGCCAAAACTCAATGTCGTTATCTCTTATAGTTTCCGAGTTATAAACAAAATTGTAAAATTGTTTAACAAAAAACACTTGCTGCTGAATTCTGTTGGCCTGGTATTCGCAGAAAATTTTTGAATGAAAAATTTCAAAACATTTGTCGACATACACACACACACATATAACAACTTTACATTTTTGCGAATATCTCGGAAACTATAAGAGCTAATGACAATCGGTTTTCACCATGCGACTGGAAAAAAGATCAGCTATCTTAGAGAGAAAAGAAATTTTAAAAATATTAAATACCGCCTGAAATATAAGGCATTATATATAAAAAATCAATATATTTCTTAGTGGGCGTGGCATATGTGGGCGGAAATAAATTTTGCTAAATAGCTTAATTAAAATTTTTGAATGAAAAATTTCAAAACATTTGTCGACATACACACACACACATATAACAACTTTACATTTTTGCGAATATCTCGGAAACTATAAGAGCTAATGACAATCGGTTTTCACCATGCGACTGGAAAAAAGATCAGCTATCTTAGAGAGAAAAGAAATTTTAAAAATATTAAATACCGCCTGAAATATAAGGCATTATATATAAAAAATCAATATATTTCTTAGTGGGCGTGGCATATGTGGGCGGAAATAAATTCTGCTAAATAGCTGATGTTCTTTTCTATCGTATAGCCAAAACTCAATGTCGTTATCTCTTATAGTTTCCGAGTTATAAACAAAATTGTAAAATTGTTTAACAAAAAACACTTGCTGCTGAATTCTGTTGGCCTGGTATTCGCAGAAAATTTTTGAATGAAAAATTTCAAAACATTTGTCGACATACACACACACACATATAACAAGAAAAGAAATTTTAAAAATATTAAATACCGCCTGAAATATAAGGCATTATATATAAAAAATCAATATATTTCTTAGTGGGCGTGGCATATGTGGGCGGAAATAAATTTTGCTAAATAGCTGATGTTCTTTTCTATCGTATAGCCAAAACTCAATGTCGTTATCTCTTATATTTTCCGAGTTATAAACAAAATTGTAAAATTGTTTAACAAAAAACACTTGCTGCTGAATTCTGTTGGCCTGGTATTCGCAGAAAATTTTTGAATGAAAAATTTCAAAACATTTGTCGACATACACACACACACATATAACAACTTTACATTTTTGCGAATATCTCGGAAACTATAAGAGCTAATGACAATCGGTTTTCACCATGCGACTGGAAAAAACATCAGCTATCTTAGACAGAAAAGAAATTTTAAAAATATTAAATACCGGCTGAAATATAAGGCATTATATATAAAAAATCAATATATTTCTTAGTGGGCGTGGCATATGTGGGCGGAAATAAATTTTGCTAAATAGCTGATGTTCTTTTCTATCGTATAGCCAAAACTCAATGTCGTTATCTCTTATAGTTTCCGAGTTATAAACAAAATTGTAAAATTGTTTAACAAAAAACACTTGCTGCTGAATTCTGTTGGCCTGGTATTCGCAGAAAATTTTTGAATGAAAAATTTCAAAACATTTGTCGACATACACACACACACATATAACAACTTTACATTTTTGCGAATATCTCGGAAACTATAAGAGCTAATGACAATCGGTTTTCACCATGCGACTGGAAAAAACATCAGCTATCTTAGACAGAAAAGAAATTTTAAAAATATTAAATACCGCCTGAAATATAAGGCATTGTATATAAAAAATCAATATATTTCTTAGTGGGCGTGGCATATGTGGGCGGAAATAAATTTTGCTAAATAGCTGATGTTCTTTTCTATCGTATAGCCAAAACTCAATGTCGTTATCTCTTATAGTTTCCGAGTTATAAACAAAATTGTAAAATTGTTTAACAAAAAACACTTGCTGCTGAATTCTGTTGGCCTGGTATTCGCAGAAAATTTTTGAATGAAAAATTTCAAAACATTTGTCGACATACACACACACACATATAACAACTTTACATTTTTGCGAATATCTCGGAAACTATAAGAGCTAATGACAATCGGTTTTCACCATGCGACTGGAAAAAAGATCAGCTATCTTAGAGAGAAAAGAAATTTTAAAAATATTAAATACCGCCTGAAATATAAGGCATTATATATAAAAAATCAATATATTTCTTAGTGGGCGTGGCATATGTGGGCGGAAATAAATTTTGCTAAATAGCTTAATTAAAATTTTTGAATGAAAAATTTCAAAACATTTGTCGACATACACACACACACATATAACAACTTTACATTTTTGCGAATATCTCGGAAACTATAAGAGCTAATGACAATCGGTTTTCACCATGCGACTGGAAAAAAGATCAGCTATCTTAGAGAGAAAAGAAATTTTAAAAATATTAAATACCGCCTGAAATATAAGGCATTATATATAAAAAATCAATATATTTCTTAGTGGGCGTGGCATATGTGGGCGGAAATAAATTCTGCTAAATAGCTGATGTTCTTTTCTATCGTATAGCCAAAACTCAATGTCGTTATCTCTTATAGTTTCCGAGTTATAAACAAAATTGTAAAATTGTTTAACAAAAAACACTTGCTGCTGAATTCTGTTGGCCTGGTATTCGCAGAAAATTTTTGAATGAAAAATTTCAAAACATTTGTCGACATACACACACACACATATAACAAGAAAAGAAATTTTAAAAATATTAAATACCGCCTGAAATATAAGGCATTATATATAAAAAATCAATATATTTCTTAGTGGGCGTGGCATATGTGGGCGGAAATAAATTTTGCTAAATAGCTGATGTTCTTTTCTATCGTATAGCCAAAACTCAATGTCGTTATCTCTTATAGTTTCCGAGTTATAAACAAAATTGTAAAATTGTTTAACAAAAAACACTTGCTGCTGAATTCTGTAGGCTTGGTATTCGCAGAAAATTTTTGAATGAAAAATTTCAAAACATTTGTCGACATACACACACACACATATAACAACTTTACATTTTTGCGAATATCTCGGAAACTATAAGAGCTAATGACAATCGGTTTTCACCATGCGACTGGAAAAAAGATCAGCTATATTAGAGAGAAAAGAAATTTTAAAAATATTAAATACCGCCTGAAATATAAGGCATTATATATAAAAAATCAATATATTTCTTAGTGGGCGTGGCATATGTGGGCGGAAATAAATTCTGCTAAATAGCTGATGTTCTTTTCTATCGTATAGCCAAAACTCAATGTCGTTATCTCTTATAGTTTCCGAGTTATAAACAAAATTGTAAAATTGTTTAACAAAAAACACTTGCTGCTGAATTCTGTTGGCCTGGTATTCGCAGAAAATTTTTGAATGAAAAATTTCAAAACATTTGTCGACATACACACACACACATATAACAACTTTACATTTTTGCGAATATCTCGGAAACTATAAGAGCTAATGACAATCGGTTTTCACCATGCGACTGGAAAAAAGATCAGCTATCTTAGACAGAAAAGAAATTTTAAAAATATTAAATACCGCCTGAAATATAAGGCATTATATATAAAAAATCAATATATTTCTTAGTGGGCGTGGCATATGTGGGCGGAAATAAATTTTGCTAAATAGCTGATGTTCTTTTCTATCGTATAGCCAAAACTCAATGTCGTAATCTCTTATAGTTTCCGAGTTATAAACAAAATTGTAAAATTGTTTAACAAAAAACACTTGCTGCTGAATTCTGTTGGCCTGGTATTCGCAGAAAATTTTTGAATGAAAAATTTCAAAACATTTGTCGACATACACACACACACATATAACAACTTTACATTTTTGCGAATATCTCGGAAACTATAAGAGCTAATGACAATCGGTTTTCACCATGCGACTGGAAAAAAGATCAGCTATCTTAGAGAGAAAAGAAATTTTAATAATATTAAATACCGCCTGAAATATAAGGCATTATATATAAAAAATCAATAAATTTCTTAGTGGGCGTGGCATATGTGGGCGGAAATAAATTTTGCTAAATAGCTGATGTTCTTTTCTATCGTATAGCCAAAACTCAATGTCGTTATCTCTTATAGTTTCCGAGTTATAAACAAAATTGTAAAATTGTTTAACAAAAAACACTTGCTGCTGAATTCTGTTGGCCTGGTATTCGCAGAAAATTTTTGAATGAAAATTTCAAAACATTTGTCGACATACACACACACACGTATAACAACTTTACATTTTTGCGAATATCTCGGAAACTATAAGAGCTAATGACAATCGGTTTTCACCATGCGACTGGAAAAAACATCAGCTATCTTAGACAGAAAAGAAATTTTAAAAATATTAAATACCGCCTGAAATATAAGGCATTATATATAAAAAATCAATAAATTTCTTAGTGGGCGTGGCATATGTGGGCGGAAATAAATTTTGCTAAATAGCTGATGTTCTTTTCTATCGTATAGCCAAAACTCAATGTCGTTATCTCTTATAGTTTCCGAGTTATAAACAAAATTGTAAAATTGTTTAACAAAAAACACTTGCTGCTGAATTCTGTTGGCCTGGTATTCGCAGAAAATTTTTGAATGAAAAATTTCAAAACATTTGTCGACATACACATACACACATATAACAACTTTACATTTTTGCGAATATCTCGGAAACTATAAGAGCTAATGACAATCGGTTTTCACCATGCGACTGGAAAAAACATCAGCTATCTTAGACAGAAAAGAAATTTTAAAAATATTAAATACCGCCTGAAATATAAGGCATTATATATAAAAAATCAATATATTTCTTAGTGGGCGTGGCATATGTGGGCGGAAATAAATTTTGCTAAATAGCTGATGTTCTTTTCTATCGTATAGCCAAAACTCAATGTCGTTATCTCTTATAGTTTCCGAGTTATAAACAAAATTGTAAAATTGTTTAACAAAAAACACTTGCTGCTGAATTCTGTTGGCCTGGTATTCGCAGAAAATTTTTGAATGAAAAATTTCAAAACATTTGTCGACATACACATACACACATATAACAACTTTACATTTTTGCGAATATCTCGGAAACTATAAGAGCTAATGACAATCGGTTTTCACCATGCGACTGGAAAAAAGATCAGCTATCTTAGAAAGAAAAGAAATTTTAAAAATATTAAATACCGCCTGAAATATAAGGCATTATATATAAAAAATCAATATATTTCTTAGTGGGCGTGGCATATGTGGGCGGAAATAAATTTTGCTAAATAGCTGATGTTCTTTTCTATCGTATAGCCAAAACTCAATGTCGTAATCTCTTATAGTTTCCGAGTTATAAACAAAATTGTAAAATTGTTTAACAAAAAACACTTGCTGCTGAATTCTGTTGGCCTGGTATTCGCAGAAAATTTTTGAATGAAAAATTTCAAAACATTTGTCGACATACACACACACACATATAACAACTTTACATTTTTGCGAATATCTCGGAAACTATAAGAGCTAATGACAATCGGTTTTCACCATGCGACTGGAAAAAACATCAGCTATCTTAGACAGAAAAGAAATTTTAAAAATATTAAATACCGCCTGAAATATAAGGCATTATATATAAAAAATCAATATATTTCTTAGTGGGCGTGGCATATGTGGGCGGAAATAAATTTTGCTAAATAGCTGATGTTCTTTTCTATCGTATAGCCAAAACTCAATGTCGTTATCTCTTATAGTTTCCGAGTTATAAACAAAATTGTAAAATTGTTTAACAAAAAACACTTGCTGCTGAATTCTGTTGGCCTGGTATTCGCAGAAAATTTTTGAATGAAAAATTTCAAAACATTTGTCGACATACACACACACTCATATAACAACTTTACATTTTTGCGAATATCTCGGAAACTATAAGAGCTAATGACAATCGGTTTTCACCATGCGACTGGAAAAAACATCAGCTATCTTAGACAGAAAAGAAATTTTAAAAATATTAAATACCGCCTGAAATATAAGGCATTATATATAAAAAATCAATATATTTCTTAGTGGGCGTGGCATATGTGGGCGGAAATAAATTTTGCTAAATAGCTGATGTTCTTTTCTATCGTATAGCCAAAACTCAATGTCGTAATCTCTTATAGTTTCCGAGTTATAAACAAAATTGTAAAATTGTTTAACAAAAAACACTTGCTGCTGAATTCTGTTGGCCTGGTATTCGCAGAAAATTTTTGAATGAAAAATTTCAAAACATTTGTCGACATACAAACACACATATATAACAACTTTACATTTTTGCGAATATCTCGGAAACTATAAGAGCTAATGACAATCGGTTTTCACCATGCGACTGGAAAAAACATCAGCTATCTTAGAGAGAAAAGAAATTTTAAAAATATTAAATACCGCCTGAAATATAAGGCATTATATATAAAAAATCAATATATTTCTTAGTGGGCGTGGCATATGTGGGCGGAAATAAATTTTGCTAAATAGCTGATGTTCTTTTCTATCGTATAGCCAAAACTCAATGTCGTTATCTCTTATAGTTTCCGAGTTATAAACAAAATTGTAAAATTGTTTAACAAAAAACACTTGCTGCTGAATTCTGTTGGCCTGGTATTCGCAGAAAATTTTTGAATGAAAAATTTCAAAACATTTGTCGACATACACACACACACATATAACAACTTTACATTTTTGCGAATATCTCGGAAACTATAAGAGCTAATGACAATCGGTTTTCACCATGCGACTGGAAAAAACATCAGCTATCTTAGACAGAAAAGAAATTTTAAAAATATTAAATACCGCCTGAAATATAAGGCATTATATATAAAAAATCAATATATTTCTTAGTGGGCGTGGCATATGTGGGCGGAAATAAATTTTGCTAAATAGCTGATGTTCTTTTCTATCGTATAGCCAAAACTCAATGTCGTTATCTCTTATAGTTTCCGAGTTATAAACAAAATTGTAAAATTGTTTAACAAAAAACACTTGCTGCTGAATTCTGTTGGCCTGGTATTCGCAGAAAATTTTTGAATGAAAAATTTCAAAACATTTGTCGACATACACACACACACATATAACAACTTTACATTTTTGCGAATATCTCGGAAACTATAAGAGCTAATGACAATCGGTTTTCACCATGCGACTGGAAAAAAGATCAGCTATCTTAGAGAGAAAAGAAATTTTAAAAATATTAAATACCGCCTGAAATATAAGGCATTATATATAAAAAATCAATATATTTCTTAGTGGGCGTGGCATATGTGGGCGGAAATAAATTTTGCTAAATAGCTGATGTTCTTTTCTATCGTATAGCCAAAACTCAATGTCGTTATCTCTTATAGTTTCCGAGTTATAAACAAAATTGTAAAATTGTTTAACAAAAAACACTTGCTGCTGAATTCTGTTGGCCTGGTATTCGCAGAAAATTTTTGAATGAAAAATTTCAAAACATTTGTCGACATACACACACACACATATAACAACTTTACATTTTTGCGAATATCTCGGAAACTATAAGAGCTAATGACAATCGGTTTTCACCATGCGACTGGAAAAAACATCAGCTATCTTAGAGAGAAAAGAAATTTTAAAAATATTAAATACCGCCTGAAATATAAGGCATTATATATAAAAAATCAATATATTTCTTAGTGGGCGTGGCATATGTGGGCGGAAATAAATTCTGCTAAATAGCTGATGTTCTTTTCTATCGTATAGCCAAAACTCAATGTCGTTATCTCTTATAGTTTCCGAGTTATAAACAAAATTGTAAAATTGTTTAACAAAAAACACTTGCTGCTGAATTCTGTTGGCCTGGTATTCGCAGAAAATTTTTGAATGAAAAATTTCAAAACATTTGTCGACATACACACACACACATATAACAACTTTACATTTTTGCGAATATCTCGGAAACTATAAGAGCTAATGACAATCGGTTTTCACCATGCGACTGGAAAAAAGATCAGCTATCTTAGACAGAAAAGAAATTTTAAAAATATTAAATACCGCCTGAAATATAAGGCATTATATATAAAAAATCAATATATTTCTTAGTGGGCGTGGCATATGTGGGCGGAAATAAATTTTGCTAAATAGCTGATGTTCTTTTCTATCGTATAGCCAAAACTCAATGTCGTAATCTCTTATAGTTTCCGAGTTATAAACAAAATTGTAAAATTGTTTAACAAAAAACACTTGCTGCTGAATTCTGTTGGCCTGGTATTCGCAGAAAATTTTTGAATGAAAAATTTCAAAACATTTGTCGACATACACACACACACATATAACAACTTTACATTTTTGCGAATATCTCGGAAACTATAAGAGCTAATGACAATCGGTTTTCACCATGCGACTGGAAAAAAGATCAGCTATCTTAGAGAGAAAAGAAATTTTAATAATATTAAATACCGCCTGAAATATAAGGCATTATATATAAAAAATCAATAAATTTCTTAGTGGGCGTGGCATATGTGGGCGGAAATAAATTTTGCTAAATAGCTGATGTTCTTTTCTATCGTATAGCCAAAACTCAATGTCGTTATCTCTTATAGTTTCCGAGTTATAAACAAAATTGTAAAATTGTTTAACAAAAAACACTTGCTGCTGAATTCTGTTGGCCTGGTATTCGCAGAAAATTTTTGAATGAAAATTTCAAAACATTTGTCGACATACACACACACACGTATAACAACTTTACATTTTTGCGAATATCTCGGAAACTATAAGAGCTAATGACAATCGGTTTTCACCATGCGACTGGAAAAAACATCAGCTATCTTAGACAGAAAAGAAATTTTAAAAATATTAAATACCGCCTGAAATATAAGGCATTATATATAAAAAATCAATAAATTTCTTAGTGGGCGTGGCATATGTGGGCGGAAATAAATTTTGCTAAATAGCTGATGTTCTTTTCTATCGTATAGCCAAAACTCAATGTCGTTATCTCTTATAGTTTCCGAGTTATAAACAAAATTGTAAAATTGTTTAACAAAAAACACTTGCTGCTGAATTCTGTTGGCCTGGTATTCGCAGAAAATTTTTGAATGAAAAATTTCAAAACATTTGTCGACATACACATACACACATATAACAACTTTACATTTTTGCGAATATCTCGGAAACTATAAGAGCTAATGACAATCGGTTTTCACCATGCGACTGGAAAAAAGATCAGCTATCTTAGAAAGAAAAGAAATTTTAAAAATATTAAATACCGCCTGAAATATAAGGCATTATATATAAAAAATCAATATATTTCTTAGTGGGCGTGGCATATGTGGGCGGAAATAAATTTTGCTAAATAGCTGATGTTCTTTTCTATCGTATAGCCAAAACTCAATGTCGTTATCTCTTATAGTTTCCGAGTTATAAACAAAATTGTAAAATTGTTTAACAAAAAACACTTGCTGCTGAATTCTGTTGGCCTGGTATTCGCAGAAAATTTTTGAATGAAAAATTTCAAAACATTTGTCGACATACACATACACACATATAACAACTTTACATTTTTGCGAATATCTCGGAAACTATAAGAGCTAATGACAATCGGTTTTCACCATGCGACTGGAAAAAAGATCAGCTATCTTAGAAAGAAAAGAAATTTTAAAAATATTAAATACAGCCTGAAATATAAGGCATTATATATAAAAAATCAATATATTTCTTAGTGGGCGTGGCATATGTGGGCGGAAATAAATTTTGCTAAATAGCTGATGTTCTTTTCTATCGTATAGCCAAAACTCAATGTCGTAATCTCTTATAGTTTCCGAGTTATAAACAAAATTGTAAAATTGTTTAACAAAAAACACTTGCTGCTGAATTCTGTTGGCCTGGTATTCGCAGAAAATTTTTGAATGAAAAATTTCAAAACATTTGTCGACATACACACACACACATATAACAACTTTACATTTTTGCGAATATCTCGGAAACTATAAGAGCTAATGACAATCGGTTTTCACCATGCGACTGGAAAAAACATCAGCTATCTTAGACAGAAAAGAAATTTTAAAAATATTAAATACCGCCTGAAATATAAGGCATTATATATAAAAAATCAATATATTTCTTAGTGGGCGTGGCATATGTGGGCGGAAATAAATTTTGCTAAATAGCTGATGTTCTTTTCTATCGTATAGCCAAAACTCAATGTCGTTATCTCTTATAGTTTCCGAGTTATAAACAAAATTGTAAAATTGTTTAACAAAAAACACTTGCTGCTGAATTCTGTTGGCCTGGTATTCGCAGAAAATTTTTGAATGAAAAATTTCAAAACATTTGTCGACATACACACACACTCATATAACAACTTTACATTTTTGCGAATATCTCGGAAACTATAAGAGCTAATGACAATCGGTTTTCACCATGCGACTGGAAAAAACATCAGCTATCTTAGACAGAAAAGAAATTTTAAAAATATTAAATACCGCCTGAAATATAAGGCATTATATATAAAAAATCAATATATTTCTTAGTGGGCGTGGCATATGTGGGCGGAAATAAATTTTGCTAAATAGCTGATGTTCTTTTCTATCGTATAGCCAAAACTCAATGTCGTAATCTCTTATAGTTTCCGAGTTATAAACAAAATTGTAAAATTGTTTAACAAAAAACACTTGCTGCTGAATTCTGTTGGCCTGGTATTCGCAGAAAATTTTTGAATGAAAAATTTCAAAACATTTGTCGACATACACACACATACATATAACAACTTTACATTTTTGCGAATATCTCGGAAACTATAAGAGCTAATGACAATCGGTTTTCACCATGCGACTGGAAAAAACATCAGCTATCTTAGACAGAAAAGAAATTTTAAAAATATTAAATACCGCCTGAAATATAAGGCATTATATATAAAAAATCAATATATTTCTTAGTGGGCGTGGCATATGTGGGCGGAAATAAATTTTGCTAAATAGCTGATGTTCTTTTCTATCGTATAGCCAAAACTCAATGTCGTTATCTCTTATAGTTTCCGAGTTATAAACAAAATTGTAAAATTGTTTAACAAAAAACACTTGCTGCTGAATTCTGTTGGCCTGGTATTCGCAGAAAATTTTTGAATGAAAAATTTCAAAACATTTGTCGACATACACACACACACATATAACAACTTTACATTTTTGCGAATATCTCGGAAACTATAAGAGCTAATGACAATCGGTTTTCACCATGCGACTGGAAAAAACATCAGCTATCTTAGACAGAAAAGAAATTTTAAAAATATTAAATACTGCCTGAAATATAAGTCATTATATATAAAAAATCAATATATTTCTTAGTGGGCGTGGCATATGTGGGCGGAAATAAATTTTGCTAAATAGCTGATGTTCTTTTCTATCGTATAGCCAAAACTCAATGTCGTTATCTCTTATAGTTTCCGAGTTATAAACAAAATTGTAAAATTGTTTAACAAAAAACACTTGCTGCTGAATTCTGTTGGCCTGGTATTCGCAGAAAATTTTTGAATGAAAAATTTCAAAACATTTGTCGACATACAAACACACATATATAACAACTTTACATTTTTGCGAATATCTCGGAAACTATAAGAGCTAATGACAATCGGTTTTCACCATGCGACTGGAAAAAACATCAGCTATCTTAGAGAGAAAAGAAATTTTAAAAATATTAAATACCGCCTGAAATATAAGGCATTATATATAAAAAATCAATATATTTCTTAGTGGGCGTGGCATATGTGGGCGGAAATAAATTTTGCTAAATAGCTGATGTTCTTTTCTATCGTATAGCCAAAACTCAATGTCGTTATCTCTTATAGTTTCCGAGTTATAAACAAAATTGTAAAATTGTTTAACAAAAAACACTTGCTGCTGAATTCTGTTGGCCTGGTATTCGCAGAAAATTTTTGAATGAAAAATTTCAAAACATTTGTCGACATACACACACACACATATAACAACTTTACATTTTTGCGAATATCTCGGAAACTATAAGAGCTAATGACAATCGGTTTTCACCATGCGACTGGAAAAAACATCAGCTATCTTAGACAGAAAAGAAATTTTAAAAATATTAAATACCGCCTGAAATATAAGGCATTATATATAAAAAATCAATATATTTCTTAGTGGGCGTGGCATATGTGGGCGGAAATAAATTTTGCTAAATAGCTGATGTTCTTTTCTATCGTATAGCCAAAACTCAATGTCGTTATCTCTTATAGTTTCCGAGTTATAAACAAAATTGTAAAATTGTTTAACAAAAAACACTTGCTGCTGAATTCTGTTGGCCTGGTATTCGCAGAAAATTTTTGAATGAAAAATTTCAAAACATTTGTCGACATACACATACACACATATAACAACTTTACATTTTTGCGAATATCTCGGAAACTATAAGAGCTAATGACAATCGGTTTTCACCATGCGACTGGAAAAAAGATCAGCTATCTTAGAGAGAAAAGAAATTTTAAAAATATTAAATACCGCCTGAAATATAAGGCATTATATATAAAAAATCAATATATTTCTTAGTGGGCGTGGCATATGTGGGCGGAAATAAATTTTGCTAAATAGCTGATGTTCTTTTCTATCGTATAGCCAAAACTCAATGTCGTAATCTCTTATAGTTTCCGAGTTATAAACAAAATTGTAAAATTGTTTAACAAAAAACACTTGCTGCTGAATTCTGTTGGCCTGGTATTCGCAGAAAATTTTTGAATGAAAAATTTCAAAACATTTGTCGACATACACACACATACATATAACAACTTTACATTTTTGCGAATATCTCGGAAACTATAAGAGCTAATGACAATCGGTTTTCACCATGCGACTGGAAAAAACATCAGCTATCTTAGACAGAAAAGAAATTTTAAAAATATTAAATACCGCCTGAAATATAAGGCATTATATATAAAAAATCAATATATTTCTTAGTGGGCGTGGCATATGTGGGCGGAAATAAATTTTGCTAAATAGCTGATGTTCTTTTCTATCGTATAGCCAAAACTCAATGTCGTTATCTCTTATAGTTTCCGAGTTATAAACAAAATTGTAAAATTGTTTAACAAAAAACACTTGCTGCTGAATTCTGTTGGCCTGGTATTCGCAGAAAGTTTTTGAATGAAAAATTTCAAAACATTTGTCGACATACACACACACACATATAACAACTTTACATTTTTGCGAATATCTCGGAAACTATAAGAGCTAATGACAATCGGTTTTCACCATGCGACTGGAAAAAACATCAGCTATCTTAGACAGAAAAGAAATTTTAAAAATATTAAATACCGCCTGAAATATAAGGCATTATATATAAAAAATCAATATATTTCTTAGTGGGCGTGGCATATGTGGGCGGAAATAAATTTTGCTAAATAGCTGATGTTCTTTTCTATCGTATAGCCAAAACTCAATGTCGTTATCTCTTATAGTTTCCGAGTTATAAACAAAATTGTAAAATTGTTTAACAAAAAACACTTGCTGCTGAATTCTGTTGGCCTGGTATTCGCAGAAAATTTTTGAATGAAAAATTTCAAAACATTTGTCGACATACACATACACACATATAACAACTTTACATTTTTGCGAATATCTCGGAAACTATAAGAGCTAATGACAATCGGTTTTCACCATGCGACTGGAAAAAAGATCAGCTATCTTAGAGAGAAAAGAAATTTTAAAAATATTAAATACCGCCTGAAATATAAGGCATTATATATAAAAAATCAATATATTTCTTAGTGGGCGTGGCATATGTGGGCGGAAATAAATTTTGCTAAATAGCTGATGTTCTTTTCTATCGTATAGCCAAAACTCAATGTCGTTATCTCTTATAGTTTCCGAGTTATAAACAAAATTGTAAAATTGTTTAACAAAAAACACTTGCTGCTGAATTCTGTTGGCCTGGTATTCGCAGAAAATTTTTGAATGAAAAATTTCAAAACATTTGTCGACATACACACACACACATATAACAACTTTACATTTTTGCGAATATCTCGGAAACTATAAGAGCTAATGACAATCGGTTTTCACCATGCGACTGGAAAAAACATCAGCTATCTTAGACAGAAAAGAAATTTTAAAAATATTAAATACTGCCTGAAATATAAGTCATTATATATAAAAAATCAATATATTTCTTAGTGGGCGTGGCATATGTGGGCGGAAATAAATTTTGCTAAATAGCTGATGTTCTTTTCTATCGTATAGCCAAAACTCAATGTCGTTATCTCTTATAGTTTCCGAGTTATAAACAAAATTGTAAAATTGTTTAACAAAAAACACTTGCTGCTGAATTCTGTTGGCCTGGTATTCGCAGAAAATTTTTGAATGAAAAATTTCAAAACATTTGTCGACATACACACACACACATATAACAACTTTACATTTTTGCGAATATCTCGGAAACTATAAGAGCTAATGACAATCGGTTTTCACCATGCGACTGGAAAAAACATCAGCTATCTTAGACAGAAAAGAAATTTTAAAAATATTAAATACCGGCTGAAATATAAGGCATTATATATAAAAATTCAATATATTTCTTAGTGGGCGTGGCATATGTGGGCGGAAATAAATTTTGCTAAATAGCTGATGTTCTTTTCTATCGTATAGCCAAAACTCAATGTCGTTATCTCTTATAGTTTCCGAGTTATAAACAAAATTGTAAAATTGTTTAACAAAAAACACTTGCTGCTGAATTCTGTTGGCCTGGTATTCGCAGAAAATTTTTGAATGAAAAATTTCAAAACATTTGTCGACATACACACACACACATATAACAACTTTACATTTTTGCGAATATCTCGGAAACTATAAGAGCTAATGACAATCGGTTTTCACCATGCGACTGGAAAAAACATCAGCTATCTTAGAGAGAAAAGAAATTTTAAAAATATTAAATACCGCCTGAAATATAAGGCATTATATATAAAAAATCAATATATTTCTTAGTGGGCGTGGCATATGTGGGCGGAAATAAATTTTGCTAAATAGCTGATGTTCTTTTCTATCGTATAGCCAAAACTCAATGTCGTTATCTCTTATAGTTTCCGAGTTATAAACAAAATTGTAAAATTGTTTAACAAAAAACACTTGCTGCTGAATTCTGTTGGCCTGGTATTCGCAGAAAATTTTTGAATGAAAAATTTCAAAACATTTGTCGACATACACACACACACATATAACAACTTTACATTTTTGCGAATATCTCGGAAACTATAAGAGCTAATGACAATCGGTTTTCACCATGCGACTGGAAAAAACATCAGCTATCTTAGACAGAAAAGAAATTTTAAAAATATTAAATACCGCCTGAAATATAAGGCATTATATATAAAAAATCAATATATTTCTTAGTGGGCGTGGCATATGTGGGCGGAAATAAATTTTGCTAAATAGCTGATGTTCTTTTCTATCGTATAGCCAAAACTCAATGTCGTTATCTCTTATAGTTTCCGAGTTATAAACAAAATTGTAAAATTGTTTAACAAAAAACACTTGCTGCTGAATTCTGTTGGCCTGGTATTCGCAGAAAATTTTTGAATGAAAAATTTCAAAACATTTGTCGACATACACACACACACATATAACAACTTTACATTTTTGCGAATATCTCGGAAACTATAAGAGCTAATGACAATCGGTTTTCACCATGCGACTGGAAAAAACATCAGCTATCTTAGACAGAAAAGAAATTTTAAAAATATTAAATACTGCCTGAAATATAAGTCATTATATATAAAAAATCAATATATTTCTTAGTGGGCGTGGCATATGTGGGCGGAAATAAATTTTGCTAAATAGCTGATGTTCTTTTCTATCGTATAGCCAAAACTCAATGTCGTTATCTCTTATAGTTTCCGAGTTATAAACAAAATTGTAAAATTGTTTAACAAAAAACACTTGCTGCTGAATTCTGTTGGCCTGGTATTCGCAGAAAATTTTTGAATGAAAAATTTCAAAACATTTGTCGACATACACACACACACATATAACAACTTTACATTTTTGCGAATATCTCGGAAACTATAAGAGCTAATGACAATCGGTTTTCACCATGCGACTGGAAAAAACATCAGCTATCTTAGACAGAAAAGAAATTTTAAAAATATTAAATACCGGCTGAAATATAAGGCATTATATATAAAAATTCAATATATTTCTTAGTGGGCGTGGCATATGTGGGCGGAAATAAATTTTGCTAAATAGCTGATGTTCTTTTCTATCGTATAGCCAAAACTCAATGTCGTTATCTCTTATAGTTTCCGAGTTATAAACAAAATTGTAAAATTGTTTAACAAAAAACACTTGCTGCTGAATTCTGTTGGCCTGGTATTCGCAGAAAATTTTTGAATGAAAAATTTCAAAACATTTGTCGACATACACACACACACATATAACAACTTTACATTTTTGCGAATATCTCGGAAACTATAAGAGCTAATGACAATCGGTTTTCACCATGCGACTGGAAAAAACATCAGCTATCTTAGAGAGAAAAGAAATTTTAAAAATATTAAATACCGCCTGAAATATAAGGCATTATATATAAAAAATCAATATATTTCTTAGTGGGCGTGGCATATGTGGGCGGAAATAAATTTTGCTAAATAGCTGATGTTCTTTTCTATCGTATAGCCAAAACTCAATGTCGTTATCTCTTATAGTTTCCGAGTTATAAACAAAATTGTAAAATTGTTTAACAAAAAACACTTGCTGCTGAATTCTGTTGGCCTGGTATTCGCAGAAAATTTTTGAATGAAAAATTTCAAAACATTTGTCGACATACACACACACACATATAACAACTTTACATTTTTGCGAATATCTCGGAAACTATAAGAGCTAATGACAATCGGTTTTCACCATGCGACTGGAAAAAACATCAGCTATCTTAGACAGAAAAGAAATTTTAAAAATATTAAATACCGCCTGAAATATAAGGCATTATATATAAAAAATCAATATATTTCTTAGTGGGCGTGGCATATGTGGGCGGAAATAAATTTTGCTAAATAGCTGATGTTCTTTTCTATCGTATAGCCAAAACTCAATGTCGTTATCTCTTATAGTTTCCGAGTTATAAACAAAATTGTAAAATTGTTTAACAAAAAACACTTGCTGCTGAATTCTGTTGGCCTGGTATTCGCAGAAAATTTTTGAATGAAAAATTTCAAAACATTTGTCGACATACACATACACACATATAACAACTTTACATTTTTGCGAATATCTCGGAAACTATAAGAGCTAATGACAATCGGTTTTCACCATGCGACTGGAAAAAAGATCAGCTATCTTAGAGAGAAAAGAAATTTTAAAAATATTAAATACCGCCTGAAATATAAGGCATTATATATAAAAAATCAATATATTTCTTAGTGGGCGTGGCATATGTGGGCGGAAATAAATTTTGCTAAATAGCTGATGTTCTTTTCTATCGTATAGCCAAAACTCAATGTCGTTATCTCTTATAGTTTCCGAGTTATAAACAAAATTGTAAAATTGTTTAACAAAAAACACTTGCTGCTGAATTCTGTTGGCCTGGTATTCGCAGAAAATTTTTGAATGAAAAATTTCAAAACATTTGTCGACATACACACACACACATATAACAACTTTACATTTTTGCGAATATCTCGGAAACTATAAGAGCTAATGACAATCGGTTTTCACCATGCGACTGGAAAAAACATCAGCTATCTTAGACAGAAAAGAAATTTTAAAAATATTAAATACCGCCTGAAATATAAGGCATTATATATAAAAAATCAATATATTTCTTAGTGGGCGTGGCATATGTGGGCGGAAATAAATTTTGCTAAATAGCTGATGTTCTTTTCTATCGTATAGCCAAAACTCAATGTCGTTATCTCTTATAGTTTCCGAGTTATAAACAAAATTGTAAAATTGTTTAACAAAAAACACTTGCTGCTGAATTCTGTTGGCCTGGTATTCGCAGAAAATTTTTGAATGAAAAATTTCAAAACATTTGTCGACATACACACACACACATATAACAACTTTACATTTTTGCGAATATCTCGGAAACTATAAGAGCTAATGACAATCGGTTTTCACCATGCGACTGGAAAAAACATCAGCTATCTTAGACAGAAAAGAAATTTTAAAAATATTAAATACCGCCTGAAATATAAGGCATTATATATAAAAAATCAATATATTTCTTAGTGGGCGTGGCATATGTGGGCGGAAATAAATTTTGCTAAATAGCTGATGTTCTTTTCTATCGTATAGCCAAAACTCAATGTCGTTATCTCTTATAGTTTCCGAGTTATAAACAAAATTGTAAAATTGTTTAACAAAAAACACTTGCTGCTGAATTCTGTTGGCCTGGTATTCGCAGAAAATTTTTGAATGAAAAATTTCAAAACATTTGTCGACATACACACACACACATATAACAACTTTACATTTTTGCGAATATCTCGGAAACTATAAGAGCTAATGACAATCGGTTTTCACCATGCGACTGGAAAAAACATCAGCTATCTTAGACAGAAAAGAAATTTTAAAAATATTAAATACCGCCTGAAATATAAGGCATTATATATAAAAAATCAATATATTTCTTAGTGGGCGTGGCATATGTGGGCGGAAATAAATTTTGCTAAATAGCTGATGTTCTTTTCTATCGTATAGCCAAAACTCAATGTCGTTATCTCTTATAGTTTCCGAGTTATAAACAAAATTGTAAAATTGTTTAACAAAAAACACTTGCTGCTGAATTCTGTTGGCCTGGTATTCGCAGAAAATTTTTGAATGAAAAATTTCAAAACATTTGTCGACATACACACACACACATATAACAACTTTACATTTTTGCGAATATCTCGGAAACTATAAGAGCTAATGACAATCGGTTTTCACCATGCGACTGGAAAAAACATCAGCTATCTTAGAGAGAAAAGAAATTTTAAAAATATTAAATACCGCCTGAAATATAAGGCATTATATATAAAAAATCAATATATTTCTTAGTGGGCGTGGCATATGTGGGCGGAAATAAATTTTGCTAAATAGCTGATGTTCTTTTCTATCGTATAGCCAAAACTCAATGTCGTTATCTCTTATAGTTTCCGAGTTATAAACAAAATTGTAAAATTGTTTAACAAAAAACACTTGCTGCTGAATTCTGTTGGCCTGGTATTCGCAGAAAATTTTTGAATGAAAAATTTCAAAACATTTGTCGACATACACACACACACATATAACAACTTTACATTTTTGCGAATATCTCGGAAACTATAAGAGCTAATGACAATCGGTTTTCACCATGCGACTGGAAAAAACATCAGCTATCTTAGACAGAAAAGAAATTTTAAAAATATTAAATACCGCCTGAAATATAAGGCATTATATATAAAAAATCAATATATTTCTTAGTGGGCGTGGCATATGTGGGCGGAAATAAATTTTGCTAAATAGCTGATGTTCTTTTCTATCGTATAGCCAAAACTCAATGTCGTTATCTCTTATAGTTTCCGAGTTATAAACAAAATTGTAAAATTGTTTAACAAAAAACACTTGCTGCTGAATTCTGTTGGCCTGGTATTCGCAGAAAATTTTTGAATGAAAAATTTCAAAACATTTGTCGACATACACATACACACATATAACAACTTTACATTTTTGCGAATATCTCGGAAACTATAAGAGCTAATGACAATCGGTTTTCACCATGCGACTGGAAAAAAGATCAGCTATCTTAGAGAGAAAAGAAATTTTAAAAATATTAAATACCGCCTGAAATATAAGGCATTATATATAAAAAATCAATATATTTCTTAGTGGGCGTGGCATATGTGGGCGGAAATAAATTTTGCTAAATAGCTGATGTTCTTTTCTATCGTATAGCCAAAACTCAATGTCGTTATCTCTTATAGTTTCCGAGTTATAAACAAAATTGTAAAATTGTTTAACAAAAAACACTTGCTGCTGAATTCTGTTGGCCTGGTATTCGCAGAAAATTTTTGAATGAAAAATTTCAAAACATTTGTCGACATACACACACACACATATAACAACTTTACATTTTTGCGAATATCTCGGAAACTATAAGAGCTAATGACAATCGGTTTTCACCATGCGACTGGAAAAAACATCAGCTATCTTAGACAGAAAAGAAATTTTAAAAATATTAAATACCGCCTGAAATATAAGGCATTATATATAAAAAATCAATATATTTCTTAGTGGGCGTGGCATATGTGGGCGGAAATAAATTTTGCTAAATAGCTGATGTTCTTTTCTATCGTATAGCCAAAACTCAATGTCGTTATCTCTTATAGTTTCCGAGTTATAAACAAAATTGTAAAATTGTTTAACAAAAAACACTTGCTGCTGAATTCTGTTGGCCTGGTATTCGCAGAAAATTTTTGAATGAAAAATTTCAAAACATTTGTCGACATACACACACACACATATAACAACTTTACATTTTTGCGAATATCTCGGAAACTATAAGAGCTAATGACAATCGGTTTTCACCATGCGACTGGAAAAAACATCAGCTATCTTAGACAGAAAAGAAATTTTAAAAATATTAAATACCGCCTGAAATATAAGGCATTATATATAAAAAATCAATATATTTCTTAGTGGGCGTGGCATATGTGGGCGGAAATAAATTTTGCTAAATAGCTGATGTTCTTTTCTATCGTATAGCCAAAACTCAATGTCGTTATCTCTTATAGTTTCCGAGTTATAAACAAAATTGTAAAATTGTTTAACAAAAAACACTTGCTGCTGAATTCTGTTGGCCTGGTATTCGCAGAAAATTTTTGAATGAAAAATTTCAAAACATTTGTCGACATACACACACACACATATAACAACTTTACATTTTTGCGAATATCTCGGAAACTATAAGAGCTAATGACAATCGGTTTTCACCATGCGACTGGAAAAAACATCAGCTATCTTAGACAGAAAAGAAATTTTAAAAATATTAAATACCGCCTGAAATATAAGGCATTATATATAAAAAATCAATATATTTCTTAGTGGGCGTGGCATATGTGGGCGGAAATAAATTTTGCTAAATAGCTGATGTTCTTTTCTATCGTATAGCCAAAACTCAATGTCGTTATCTCTTATAGTTTCCGAGTTATAAACAAAATTGTAAAATTGTTTAACAAAAAACACTTGCTGCTGAATTCTGTTGGCCTGGTATTCGCAGAAAATTTTTGAATGAAAAATTTCAAAACATTTGTCGACATACACATACACACATATAACAACTTTACATTTTTGCGAATATCTCGGAAACTATAAGAGCTAATGACAATCGGTTTTCACCATGCGACTGGAAAAAAGATCAGCTATCTTAGAGAGAAAAGAAATTTTAAAAATATTAAATACCGCCTGAAATATAAGGCATTATATATAAAAAATCAATATATTTCTTAGTGGGCGTGGCATATGTGGGCGGAAATAAATTTTGCTAAATAGCTGATGTTCTTTTCTATCGTATAGCCAAAACTCAATGTCGTTATCTCTTATAGTTTCCGAGTTATAAACAAAATTGTAAAATTGTTTAACAAAAAACACTTGCTGCTGAATTCTGTTGGCCTGGTATTCGCAGAAAATTTTTGAATGAAAAATTTCAAAACATTTGTCGACATACACACACACACATATAACAACTTTACATTTTTGCGAATATCTCGGAAACTATAAGAGCTAATGACAATCGGTTTTCACCATGCGACTGGAAAAAAGATCAGCTATCTTAGAGAGAAAAGAAATTTTAATAATATTAAATACCGCCTGAAATATAAGGCATTATATATAAAAAATCAATAAATTTCTTAGTGGGCGTGGCATATGTGGGCGGAAATAAATTTTGCTAAATAGCTGATGTTCTTTTCTATCGTATAGCCAAAACTCAATGTCGTTATCTCTTATAGTTTCCGAGTTATAAACAAAATTGTAAAATTGTTTAACAAAAAACACTTGCTGCTGAATTCTGTTGGCCTGGTATTCGCAGAAAATTTTTGAATGAAAATTTCAAAACATTTGTCGACATACACACACACACGTATAACAACTTTACATTTTTGCGAATATCTCGGAAACTATAAGAGCTAATGACAATCGGTTTTCACCATGCGACTGGAAAAAACATCAGCTATCTTAGACAGAAAAGAAATTTTAAAAATATTAAATACCGCCTGAAATATAAGGCATTATATATAAAAAATCAATAAATTTCTTAGTGGGCGTGGCATATGTGGGCGGAAATAAATTTTGCTAAATAGCTGATGTTCTTTTCTATCGTATAGCCAAAACTCAATGTCGTTATCTCTTATAGTTTCCGAGTTATAAACAAAATTGTAAAATTGTTTAACAAAAAACACTTGCTGCTGAATTCTGTTGGCCTGGTATTCGCAGAAAATTTTTGAATGAAAAATTTCAAAACATTTGTCGACATACACACACACACATATAACAACTTTACATTTTTGCGAATATCTCGGAAACTATAAGAGCTAATGACAATCGGTTTTCACCATGCGACTGGAAAAAACATCAGCTATCTTAGACAGAAAAGAAATTTTAAAAATATTAAATACCGCCTGAAATATAAGGCATTATATATAAAAAATCAATATATTTCTTAGTGGGCGTGGCATATGTGGGCGGAAATAAATTTTGCTAAATAGCTGATGTTCTTTTCTATCGTATAGCCAAAACTCAATGTCGTTATCTCTTATAGTTTCCGAGTTATAAACAAAATTGTAAAATTGTTTAACAAAAAACACTTGCTGCTGAATTCTGTTGGCCTGGTATTCGCAGAAAATTTTTGAATGAAAAATTTCAAAACATTTGTCGACATACACACACACACATATAACAACTTTACATTTTTGCGAATATCTCGGAAACTATAAGAGCTAATGACAATCGGTTTTCACCATGCGACTGGAAAAAACATCAGCTATCTTAGACAGAAAAGAAATTTTAAAAATATTAAATACCGCCTGAAATATAAGGCATTATATATAAAAAATCAATATATTTCTTAGTGGGCGTGGCATATGTGGGCGGAAATAAATTTTGCTAAATAGCTGATGTTCTTTTCTATCGTATAGCCAAAACTCAATGTCGTTATCTCTTATAGTTTCCGAGTTATAAACAAAATTGTAAAATTGTTTAACAAAAAACACTTGCTGCTGAATTCTGTTGGCCTGGTATTCGCAGAAAATTTTTGAATGAAAAATTTCAAAACATTTGTCGACATACACATACACACATATAACAACTTTACATTTTTGCGAATATCTCGGAAACTATAAGAGCTAATGACAATCGGTTTTCACCATGCGACTGGAAAAAAGATCAGCTATCTTAGAAAGAAAAGAAATTTTAAAAATATTAAATACCGCCTGAAATATAAGGCATTATATATAAAAAATCAATATATTTCTTAGTGGGCGTGGCATATGTGGGCGGAAATAAATTTTGCTAAATAGCTGATGTTCTTTTCTATCGTATAGCCAAAACTCAATGTCGTTATCTCTTATAGTTTCCGAGTTATAAACAAAATTGTAAAATTGTTTAACAAAAAACACTTGCTGCTGAATTCTGTTGGCCTGGTATTCGCAGAAAATTTTTGAATGAAAAATTTCAAAACATTTGTCGACATACACACACATACATATAACAACTTTACATTTTTGCGAATATCTCGGAAACTATAAGAGCTAATGACAATCGGTTTTCACCATGCGACTGGAAAAAACATCAGCTATCTTAGACAGAAAAGAAATTTTAAAAATATTAAATACCGGCTGAAATATAAGGCATTATATATAAAAAATCAATATATTTCTTAGTGGGCGTGGCATATGTGGGCGGAAATAAATTTTGCTAAATAGCTGATGTTCTTTTCTATCGTATAGCCAAAACTCAATGTCGTAATCTCTTATAGTTTCCGAGTTATAAACAAAATTGTAAAATTGTTTAACAAAAAACACTTGCTGCTGAATTCTGTTGGCCTGGTATTCGCAGAAAATTTTTGAATGAAAAATTTCAAAACATTTGTCGACATACACACACATACATATAACAACTTTACATTTTTGCGAATATCTCGGAAACTATAAGAGCTAATGACAATCGGTTTTCACCATGCGACTGGAAAAAACATCAGCTATCTTAGACAGAAAAGAAATTTTAAAAATATTAAATACCGCCTGAAATATAAGGCATTATATATAAAAAATCAATATATTTCTTAGTGGGCGTGGCATATGTGGGCGGAAATAAATTTTGCTAAATAGCTGATGTTCTTTTCTATCGTATAGCCAAAACTCAATGTCGTAATCTCTTATAGTTTCCGAGTTATAAACAAAATTGTAAAATTGTTTAACAAAAAACACTTGCTGCTGAATTCTGTTGGCCTGGTATTCGCAGAAAATTTTTGAATGAAAAATTTCAAAACATTTGTCGACATACACACACACACATATAACAACTTTACATTTTTGCGAATATCTCGGAAACTATAAGAGCTAATGACAATCGGTTTTCACCATGCGACTGGAAAAAACATCAGCTATCTTAGACAGAAAAGAAATTTTAAAAATATTAAATACCGCCTGAAATATAAGGCATTATATATAAAAAATCAATATATTTCTTAGTGGGCGTGGCATATGTGGGCGGAAATAAATTTTGCTAAATAGCTGATGTTCTTTTCTATCGTATAGCCAAAACTCAATGTCGTTATCTCTTATAGTTTCCGAGTTATAAACAAAATTGTAAAATTGTTTAACAAAAAACACTTGCTGCTGAATTCTGTTGGCCTGGTATTCGCAGAAAATTTTTGAATGAAAAATTTCAAAACATTTGTCGACATACACATACACACATATAACAACTTTACATTTTTGCGAATATCTCGGAAACTATAAGAGCTAATGACAATCGGTTTTCACCATGCGACTGGAAAAAAGATCAGCTATCTTAGAGAGAAAAGAAATTTTAAAAATATTAAATACCGCCTGAAATATAAGGCATTATATATAAAAAATCAATATATTTCTTAGTGGGCGTGGCATATGTGGGCGGAAATAAATTTTGCTAAATAGCTGATGTTCTTTTCTATCGTATAGCCAAAACTCAATGTCGTTATCTCTTATAGTTTCCGAGTTATAAACAAAATTGTAAAATTGTTTAACAAAAAACACTTGCTGCTGAATTCTGTTGGCCTGGTATTCGCAGAAAATTTTTGAATGAAAAATTTCAAAACATTTGTCGACATACACACACATACATATAACAACTTTACATTTTTGCGAATATCTCGGAAACTATAAGAGCTAATGACAATCGGTTTTCACCATGCGACTGGAAAAAACATCAGCTATCTTAGACAGAAAAGAAATTTTAAAAATATTAAATACCGCCTGAAATATAAGGCATTATATATAAAAAATCAATATATTTCTTAGTGGGCGTGGCATATGTGGGCGGAAATAAATTCTGCTAAATAGCTGATGTTCTTTCCTATCGTATAGCCAAAACTCAATGTCGTTATCTCTTATAGTTTCCGAGTTATAAACAAAATTGTAAAATTGTTTAACAAAAAACACTTGCTGCTGAATTCTGTTGGCCTGGTATTCGCAGAAAATTTTTGAATGAAAAATTTCAAAACATTTGTCGACATACACACACACACATATAACAACTTTACATTTTTGCGAATATCTCGGAAACTATAAGAGCTAATGACAATCGGTTTTCACCATGCGACTGGAAAAAACATCAGCTATCTTAGAGAGAAAAGAAATTTTAAAAATATTAAATACCGCCTGAAATATAAGGCATTATATATAAAAAATCAATATATTTCTTAGTGGGCGTGGCATATGTGGGCGGAAATAAATTTTGCTAAATAGCTGATGTTCTTTTCTATCGTATAGCCAAAACTCAATGTCGTTATCTCTTATAGTTTCCGAGTTATAAACAAAATTGTAAAATTGTTTAACAAAAAACACTTGCTGCTGAATTCTGTTGGCCTGGTATTCGCAGAAAATTTTTGAATGAAAAATTTCAAAACATTTGTCGACATACACACACACACATATAACAACTTTACATTTTTGCGAATATCTCGGAAACTATAAGAGCTAATGACAATCGGTTTTCACCATGCGACTGGAAAAAACATCAGCTATCTTAGACAGAAAAGAAATTTTAAAAATATTAAATACCGCCTGAAATATAAGGCATTATATATAAAAAATCAATATATTTCTTAGTGGGCGTGGCATATGTGGGCGGAAATAAATTTTGCTAAATAGCTGATGTTCTTTTCTATCGTATAGCCAAAACTCAATGTCGTTATCTCTTATAGTTTCCGAGTTATAAACAAAATTGTAAAATTGTTTAACAAAAAACACTTGCTGCTGAATTCTGTTGGCCTGGTATTCGCAGAAAATTTTTGAATGAAAAATTTCAAAACATTTGTCGACATACACATACACACATATAACAACTTTACATTTTTGCGAATATCTCGGAAACTATAAGAGCTAATGACAATCGGTTTTCACCATGCGACTGGAAAAAACATCAGCTATCTTAGACAGAAAAGAAATTTTAAAAATATTAAATACCGCCTGAAATATAAGGCATTATATATAAAAAATCAATATATTTCTTAGTGGGCGTGGCATATGTGGGCGGAAATAAATTTTGCTAAATAGCTGATGTTCTTTTCTATCGTATAGCCAAAACTCAATGTCGTAATCTCTTATAGTTTCCGAGTTATAAACAAAATTGTAAAATTGTTTAACAAAAAACACTTGCTGCTGAATTCTGTTGGCCTGGTATTCGCAGAAAATTTTTGAATGAAAAATTTCAAAACATTTGTCGACATACACATACACACATATAACAACTTTACATTTTTGCGAATATCTCGGAAACTATAAGAGCTAATGACAATCGGTTTTCACCATGCGACTGGAAAAAAGATCAGCTATCTTAGAGAGAAAAGAAATTTTAAAAATATTAAATACCGCCTGAAATATAAGGCATTATATATAAAAAATCAATATATTTCTTAGTGGGCGTGGCATATGTGGGCGGAAATAAATTTTGCTAAATAGCTGATGTTCTTTTCTATCGTATAGCCAAAACTCAATGTCGTTATCTCTTATAGTTTCCGAGTTATAAACAAAATTGTAAAATTGTTTAACAAAAAACACTTGCTGCTGAATTCTGTTGGCCTGGTATTCGCAGAAAATTTTTGAATGAAAAATTTCAAAACATTTGTCGACATACACACACATACATATAACAACTTTACATTTTTGCGAATATCTCGGAAACTATAAGAGCTAATGACAATCGGTTTTCACCATGCGACTGGAAAAAACATCAGCTATCTTAGACAGAAAAGAAATTTTAAAAATATTAAATACCGCCTGAAATATAAGGCATTATATATAAAAAATCAATATATTTCTTAGTGGGCGTGGCATATGTGGGCGGAAATAAATTCTGCTAAATAGCTGATGTTCTTTCCTATCGTATAGCCAAAACTCAATGTCGTTATCTCTTATAGTTTCCGAGTTATAAACAAAATTGTAAAATTGTTTAACAAAAAACACTTGCTGCTGAATTCTGTTGGCCTGGTATTCGCAGAAAATTTTTGAATGAAAAATTTCAAAACATTTGTCGACATACACACACACACATATAACAACTTTACATTTTTGCGAATATCTCGGAAACTATAAGAGCTAATGACAATCGGTTTTCACCATGCGACTGGAAAAAACATCAGCTATCTTAGAGAGAAAAGAAATTTTAAAAATATTAAATACCGCCTGAAATATAAGGCATTATATATAAAAAATCAATATATTTCTTAGTGGGCGTGGCATATGTGGGCGGAAATAAATTTTGCTAAATAGCTGATGTTCTTTTCTATCGTATAGCCAAAACTCAATGTCGTTATCTCTTATAGTTTCCGAGTTATAAACAAAATTGTAAAATTGTTTAACAAAAAACACTTGCTGCTGAATTCTGTTGGCCTGGTATTCGCAGAAAATTTTTGAATGAAAAATTTCAAAACATTTGTCGACATACACACACACACATATAACAACTTTACATTTTTGCGAATATCTCGGAAACTATAAGAGCTAATGACAATCGGTTTTCACCATGCGACTGGAAAAAACATCAGCTATCTTAGACAGAAAAGAAATTTTAAAAATATTAAATACCGCCTGAAATATAAGGCATTATATATAAAAAATCAATATATTTCTTAGTGGGCGTGGCATATGTGGGCGGAAATAAATTTTGCTAAATAGCTGATGTTCTTTTCTATCGTATAGCCAAAACTCAATGTCGTTATCTCTTATAGTTTCCGAGTTATAAACAAAATTGTAAAATTGTTTAACAAAAAACACTTGCTGCTGAATTCTGTTGGCCTGGTATTCGCAGAAAATTTTTGAATGAAAAATTTCAAAACATTTGTCGACATACACATACACACATATAACAACTTTACATTTTTGCGAATATCTCGGAAACTATAAGAGCTAATGACAATCGGTTTTCACCATGCGACTGGAAAAAACATCAGCTATCTTAGACAGAAAAGAAATTTTAAAAATATTAAATACCGCCTGAAATATAAGGCATTATATATAAAAAATCAATATATTTCTTAGTGGGCGTGGCATATGTGGGCGGAAATAAATTTTGCTAAATAGCTGATGTTCTTTTCTATCGTATAGCCAAAACTCAATGTCGTAATCTCTTATAGTTTCCGAGTTATAAACAAAATTGTAAAATTGTTTAACAAAAAACACTTGCTGCTGAATTCTGTTGGCCTGGTATTCGCAGAAAATTTTTGAATGAAAAATTTCAAAACATTTGTCGACATACACACACATACATATAACAACTTTACATTTTTGCGAATATCTCGGAAACTATAAGAGCTAATGACAATCGGTTTTCACCATGCGACTGGAAAAAACATCAGCTATCTTAGACAGAAAAGAAATTTTAAAAATATTAAATACCGCCTGAAATATAAGGCATTATATATAAAAAATCAATATATTTCTTAGTGGGCGTGGCATATGTGGGCGGAAATAAATTTTGCTAAATAGCTGATGTTCTTTTCTATCGTATAGCCAAAACTCAATGTCGTTATCTCTTATAGTTTCCGAGTTATAAACAAAATTGTAAAATTGTTTAACAAAAAACACTTGCTGCTGAATTCTGTTGGCCTGGTATTCGCAGAAAATTTTTGAATGAAAAATTTCAAAACATTTGTCGACATACACACACACACATATAACAACTTTACATTTTTGCGAATATCTCGGAAACTATAAGAGCTAATGACAATCGGTTTTCACCATGCGACTGGAAAAAACATCAGCTATCTTAGACAGAAAAGAAATTTTAAAAATATTAAATACCGCCTGAAATATAAGGCATTATATATAAAAAATCAATATATTTCTTAGTGGGCGTGGCATATGTGGGCGGAAATAAATTTTGCTAAATAGCTGATGTTCTTTTCTATCGTATAGCCAAAACTCAATGTCGTTATCTCTTATAGTTTCCGAGTTATAAACAAAATTGTAAAATTGTTTAACAAAAAACACTTGCTGCTGAATTCTGTTGGCCTGGTATTCGCAGAAAATTTTTGAATGAAAAATTTCAAAACATTTGTCGACATACACACACACACATATAACAACTTTACATTTTTGCGAATATCTCGGAAACTATAAGAGCTAATGACAATCGGTTTTCACCATGCGACTGGAAAAAAGATCAGCTATCTTAGAGAGAAAAGAAATTTTAAAAATATTAAATACCGCCTGAAATATAAGGCATTATATATAAAAAATCAATATATTTCTTAGTGGGCGTGGCATATGTGGGCGGAAATAAATTTTGCTAAATAGCTGATGTTCTTTTCTATCGTATAGCCAAAACTCAATGTCGTTATCTCTTATAGTTTCCGAGTTATAAACAAAATTGTAAAATTGTTTAACAAAAAACACTTGCTGCTGAATTCTGTTGGCCTGGTATTCGCAGAAAATTTTTGGATGAAAAATTTCAAAACATTTGTCGACATACACACACACACATATAACAACTTTACATTTTTGCGAATATCTCGGAAACTATAAGAGCTAATGACAATCGGTTTTCACCATGCGACTGGAAAAAACATCAGCTATCTTAGACAGAAAAGAAATTTTAAAAATATTAAATACTGCCTGAAATATAAGGCATTATATATAAAAAATCAATATATTTCTTAGTGGGCGTGGCATATGTGGGCGGAAATAAATTTTGCTAAATAGCTGATGTTCTTTTCTATCGTATAGCCAAAACTCATGTCGTTATCTCTTATAGTTTCCGAGTTATAAACAAAATTGTAAAATTGTTTAACAAAAAACACTTGCTGCTGAATTCTGTTGGCCTGGTATTCGCAGAAAATTTTTGAATGAAAAATTTCAAAACATTTGTCGACATACACACACACACATATAACAACTTTACATTTTTGCGAATATCTCGGAAACTATAAGAGCTAATGACAATCGGTTTTCACCATGCGACTGGAAAAAACATCAGCTATCTTAGACAGAAAAGAAATTTTAAAAATATTAAATACCGGCTGAAATATAAGGCATTATATATAAAAATTCAATATATTTCTTAGTGGGCGTGGCATATGTGGGCGGAAATAAATTTTGCTAAATAGCTGATGTTCTTTTCTATCGTATAGCCAAAACTCAATGTCGTTATCTCTTATAGTTTCCGAGTTATAAACAAAATTGTAAAATTGTTTAACAAAAAACACTTGCTGCTGAATTCTGTTGGCCTGGTATTCGCAGAAAATTTTTGAATGAAAAATTTCAAAACATTTGTCGACATACACACACACACATATAACAACTTTACATTTTTGCGAATATCTCGGAAACTATAAGAGCTAATGACAATCGGTTTTCACCATGCGACTGGAAAAAACATCAGCTATCTTAGAGAGAAAAGAAATTTTAAAAATATTAAATACCGCCTGAAATATAAGGCATTATATATAAAAAATCAATATATTTCTTAGTGGGCGTGGCATATGTGGGCGGAAATAAATTTTGCTAAATAGCTGATGTTCTTTTCTATCGTATAGCCAAAACTCAATGTCGTTATCTCTTATAGTTTCCGAGTTATAAACAAAATTGTAAAATTGTTTAACAAAAAACACTTGCTGCTGAATTCTGTTGGCCTGGTATTCGCAGAAAATTTTTGAATGAAAAATTTCAAAACATTTGTCGACATACACACACACACATATAACAACTTTACATTTTTGCGAATATCTCGGAAACTATAAGAGCTAATGACAATCGGTTTTCACCATGCGACTGGAAAAAACATCAGCTATCTTAGAGAGAAAAGAAATTTTAAAAATATTAAATACCGCCTGAAATATAAGGCATTATATATAAAAAATCAATATATTTCTTAGTGGGCGTGGCATATGTGGGCGGAAATAAATTTTGCTAAATAGCTGATGTTCTTTTCTATCGTATAGCCAAAACTCAATGTCGTTATCTCTTATAGTTTCCGAGTTATAAACAAAATTGTAAAATTGTTTAACAAAAAACACTTGCTGCTGAATTCTGTTGGCCTGGTATTCGCAGAAAATTTTTGAATGAAAAATTTCAAAACATTTGTCGACATACACATACACACATATAACAACTTTACATTTTTGCGAATATCTCGGAAACTATAAGAGCTAATGACAATCGGTTTTCACCATGCGACTGGAAAAAACATCAGCTATCTTAGACAGAAAAGAAATTTTAAAAATATTAAATACCGCCTGAAATATAAGGCATTATATATAAAAAATCAATATATTTCTTAGTGGGCGTGGCATATGTGGGCGGAAATAAATTTTGCTAAATAGCTGATGTTCTTTTCTATCGTATAGCCAAAACTCAATGTCGTTATCTCTTATAGTTTCCGAGTTATAAACAAAATTGTAAAATTGTTTAACAAAAAACACTTGCTGCTGAATTCTGTTGGCCTGGTATTCGCAGAAAATTTTTGAATGAAAAATTTCAAAACATTTGTCGACATACACATACACACATATAACAACTTTACATTTTTGCGAATATCTCGGAAACTATAAGAGCTAATGACAATCGGTTTTCACCATGCGACTGGAAAAAAGATCAGCTATCTTAGAGAGAAAAGAAATTTTAAAAATATTAAATACCGCCTGAAATATAAGGCATTATATATAAAAAATCAATATATTTCTTAGTGGGCGTGGCATATGTGGGCGGAAATAAATTTTGCTAAATAGCTGATGTTCTTTTCTATCGTATAGCCAAAACTCAATGTCGTTATCTCTTATAGTTTCCGAGTTATAAACAAAATTGTAAAATTGTTTAACAAAAAACACTTGCTGCTGAATTCTGTTGGCCTGGTATTCGCAGAAAATTTTTGAATGAAAAATTTCAAAACATTTGTCGACATACACATACACACATATAACAACTTTACATTTTTGCGAATATCTCGGAAACTATAAGAGCTAATGACAATCGGTTTTCACCATGCGACTGGAAAAAAGATCAGCTATCTTAGAGAGAAAAGAAATTTTAAAAATATTAAATACCGCCTGAAATATAAGGCATTATATATAAAAAATCAATATATTTCTTAGTGGGCGTGGCATATGTGGGCGGAAATAAATTTTGCTAAATAGCTGATGTTCTTTTCTATCGTATAGCCAAAACTCAATGTCGTTATCTCTTATAGTTTCCGAGTTATAAACAAAATTGTAAAATTGTTTAACAAAAAACACTTGCTGCTGAATTCTGTTGGCCTGGTATTCGCAGAAAATTTTTGAATGAAAAATTTCAAAACATTTGTCGACATACACACACACACATATAACAACTTTACATTTTTGCGAATATCTCGGAAACTATAAGAGCTAATGACAATCGGTTTTCACCATGCGACTGGAAAAAAGATCAGCTATCTTAGAGAGAAAAGAAATTTTAAAAATATTAAATACCGCCTGAAATATAAGGCATTATATATAAAAAATCAATATATTTCTTAGTGGGCGTGGCATATGTGGGCGGAAATAAATTTTGCTAAATAGCTGATGTTCTTTTCTATCGTATAGCCAAAACTCAATGTCGTTATCTCTTATAGTTTCCGAGTTATAAACAAAATTGTAAAATTGTTTAACAAAAAACACTTGCTGCTGAATTCTGTTGGCCTGGTATTCGCAGAAAATTTTTGAATGAAAAATTTCAAAACATTTGTCGACATACACACACACACATATAACAACTTTACATTTTTGCGAATATCTCGGAAACTATAAGAGCTAATGACAATCGGTTTTCACCATGCGACTGGAAAAAACATCAGCTATTTTAGACAGAAAAGAAATTTTAAAAATATTAAATACCGCCTGAAATATAAGGCATTATATATAAAAAATCAATATATTTCTTAGTGGGCGTGGCATATGTGGGCGGAAATAAATTTTGCTAAATAGCTGATGTTCTTTTCTATCGTATAGCCAAAACTCAATGTCGTTATCTCTTATAGTTTCCGAGTTATAAACAAAATTGTAAAATTGTTTAACAAAAAACACTTGCTGCTGAATTCTGTTGGCCTGGTATTCGCAGAAAATTTTTGAATGAAAAATTTCAAAACATTTGTCGACATACACATACACACATATAACAACTTTACATTTTTGCGAATATCTCGGAAACTATAAGAGCTAATGACAATCGGTTTTCACCATGCGACTGGAAAAAAGATCAGCTATCTTAGAGAGAAAAGAAATTTTAAAAATATTAAATACCGCCTGAAATATAAGGCATTATATATAAAAAATCAATATATTTCTTAGTGGGCGTGGCATATGTGGGCGGAAATAAATTTTGCTAAATAGCTGATGTTCTTTTCTATTGTATAGCCAAAACTCAATGTCGTTATCTCTTATAGTTTCCGAGTTATAAACAAAATTGTAAAATTGTTTAACAAAAAACACTTGCTGCTGAATTCTGTTGGCCTGGTATTCGCAGAAAATTTTTGAATGAAAAATTTCAAAACATTTGTCGACATACACACACACACATATAACAACTTTACATTTTTGCGAATATCTCGGAAACTATAAGAGCTAATGACAATCGGTTTTCACCATGCGACTGGAAAAAACATCAGCTATCTTAGAGAGCAAAGAAATTTTAAAAATATTAAATACCGCCTGAAATATAAGGCATTATATATAAAAAATCAATATATTTCTTAGTGGGCGTGGCATATGTGGGCGGAAATAAATTTTGCTAAATAGCTGATGTTCTTTTCTATCGTATAGCCAAAACTCAATGTCGTTATCTCTTATAGTTTCCGAGTTATAAACAAAATTGTAAAATTGTTTAACAAAAAACACTTGCTGCTGAATTCTGTTGGCCTGGTATTCGCAGAAAATTTTTGAATGAAAAATTTCAAAACATTTGTCGACATACACACACACACATATAACAACTTTACATTTTTGCGAATATCTCGGAAACTATAAGAGCTAATGACAATCGGTTTTCACCATGCGACTGGAAAAAACATCAGCTATCTTAGACAGAAAAGAAATTTTAAAAATATTAAATACCGCCTGAAATATAAGGCATTATATATAAAAAATCAATATATTTCTTAGTGGGCGTGGCATATGTGGGCGGAAATAAATTTTGCTAAATAGCTGATGTTCTTTTCTATCGTATAGCCAAAACTCAATGTCGTTATCTCTTATAGTTTCCGAGTTATAAACAAAATTGTAAAATTGTTTAACAAAAAACACTTGCTGCTGAATTCTGTTGGCCTGTTATTCGCAGAAAATTTTTGAATGAAAAATTTCAAAACATTTGTCGACATACACACACACACATATAACAACTTTACATTTTTGCGAATATCTCGGAAACTATAAGAGCTAATGACAATCGGTTTTCACCATGCGACTGGAAAAAACATCAGCTATCTTAGACAGAAAAGAAATTTTAAAAATATTAAATACCGCCTGAAATATAAGGCATTATATATAAAAAATCAATATATTTCTTAGTGGGCGTGGCATATGTGGGCGGAAATAAATTTTGCTAAATAGCTGATGTTCTTTTCTATCGTATAGCCAAAACTCAATGTCGTTATCTCTTATAGTTTCCGAGTTATAAACAAAATTGTAAAATTGTTTAACAAAAAACACTTGCTGCTGAATTCTGTTGGCCTGGTATTCGCAGAAAATTTTTGAATGAAAAATTTCAAAACATTTGTCGACATACACACACACACATATAACAACTTTACATTTTTGCGAATATCTCGGAAACTATAAGAGCTAATGACAATCGGTTTTCACCATGCGACTGGAAAAAACATCAGCTATCTTAGACAGAAAAGAAATTTTAAAAATATTAAATACCGCCTGAAATATAAGGCATTATATATAAAAAATCAATATATTTCTTAGTGGGCGTGGCATATGTGGGCGGAAATAAATTTTGCTAAATAGCTGATGTTCTTTTCTATCGTATAGCCAAAACTCAATGTCGTTATCTCTTATAGTTTCCGAGTTATAAACAAAATTGTAAAATTGTTTAACAAAAAACACTTGCTGCTGAATTCTGTTGGCCTGGTATTCGCAGAAAATTTTTGAATGAAAAATTTCAAAACATTTGTCGACATACACACACACACATATAACAACTTTACATTTTTGCGAATATCTCGGAAACTATAAGAGCTAATGACAATCGGTTTTCACCATGCGACTGGAAAAAACATCAGCTATCTTAGACAGAAAAGAAATTTTAAAAATATTAAATACCGCCTGAAATATAAGGCATTATATATAAAAAATCAATATATTTCTTAGTGGGCGTGGCATATGTGGGCGGAAATAAATTTTGCTAAATAGCTGATGTTCTTTTCTATCGTATAGCCAAAACTCAATGTCGTAATCTCTTATAGTTTCCGAGTTATAAACAAAATTGTAAAATTGTTTAACAAAAAACACTTGCTGCTGAATTCTGTTGGCCTGGTATTCGCAGAAAATTTTTGAATGAAAAATTTCAAAACATTTGTCGACATACACACACATACATATAACAACTTTACATTTTTGCGAATATCTCGGAAACTATAAGAGCTAATGACAATCCGTTTTCACCATGCGACTGGAAAAAACATCAGCTATCTTAGACAGAAAAGAAATTTTAAAAATATTAAATACCGCCTGAAATATAAGGCATTATATATAAAAAATCAATATATTTCTTAGTGGGCGTGGCATATGTGGGCGGAAATAAATTTTGCTAAATAGCTGATGTTCTTTTCTATCGTATAGCCAAAACTCAATGTCGTTATCTCTTATAGTTTCCGAGTTATAAACAAAATTGTAAAATTGTTTAACAAAAAACACTTGCTGCTGAATTCTGTTGGCCTGGTATTCGCAGAAAATTTTTGAATGAAAAATTTCAAAACATTTGTCGACATACACACACACTCATATAACAACTTTACATTTTTGCGAATATCTCGGAAACTATAAGAGCTAATGACAATCGGTTTTCACCATGCGACTGGAAAAAACATCAGCTATCTTAGACAGAAAAGAAATTTTAAAAATATTAAATACTGCCTGAAATATAAGGCATTATATATAAAAAATCAATATATTTCTTAGTGGGCGTGGCATATGTGGGCGGAAATAAATTTTGCTAAATAGCTGATGTTCTTTTCTATCGTATAGCCAAAACTCATGTCGTTATCTCTTATAGTTTCCGAGTTATAAACAAAATTGTAAAATTGTTTAACAAAAAACACTTGCTGCTGAATTCTGTTGGCCTGGTATTCGCAGAAAATTTTTGAATGAAAAATTTCAAAACATTTGTCGACATACACACACACACATATAACAACTTTACATTTTTGCGAATATCTCGGAAACTATAAGAGCTAATGACAATCGGTTTTCACCATGCGACTGGAAAAAACATCAGCTATCTTAGACAGAAAAGAAATTTTAAAAATATTAAATACCGCCTGAAATATAAGGCATTATATATAAAAAATCAATATATTTCTTAGTGGGCGTGGCATATGTGGGCGGAAATAAATTTTGCTAAATAGCTGATGTTCTTTTCTATCGTATAGCCAAAACTCAATGTCGTTATCTCTTATAGTTTCCGAGTTATAAACAAAATTGTAAAATTGTTTAACAAAAAACACTTGCTGCTGAATTCTGTTGGCCTGGTATTCGCAGAAAATTTTTGAATGAAAAATTTCAAAACATTTGTCGACATACACACACACACATATAACAACTTTACATTTTTGCGAATATCTCGGAAACTATAAGAGCTAATGACAATCGGTTTTCACCATGCGACTGGAAAAAACATCAGCTATCTTAGACAGAAAAGAAATTTTAAAAATATTAAATACCGCCTGAAATATAAGGCATTATATATAAAAAATCAATATATTTCTTAGTGGGCGTGGCATATGTGGGCGGAAATAAATTTTGCTAAATAGCTGATGTTCTTTTCTATCGTATAGCCAAAACTCAATGTCGTAATATCTTATAGTTTCCGAGTTATAAACAAAATTGTAAAATTGTTTAACAAAAAACACTTGCTGCTGAATTCTGTTGGCCTGGTATTCGCAGAAAATTTTTGAATGAAAAATTTCAAAACATTTGTCGACATACACACACATACATATAACAACTTTACATTTTTGCGAATATCTCGGAAACTATAAGAGCTAATGACAATCGGTTTTCACCATGCGACTGGAAAAAACATCAGCTATCTTAGACAGAAAAGAAATTTTAAAAATATTAAATACCGCCTGAAATATAAGGCATTATATATAAAAAATCAATATATTTCTTAGTGGGCGTGGCATATGTGGGCGGAAATAAATTCTGCTAAATAGCTGATGTTCTTTTCTATCGTATAGCCAAAACTCAATGTCGTTATCTCTTATAGTTTCCGAGTTATAAACAAAATTGTAAAATTGTTTAACAAAAAACACTTGCTGCTGAATTCTGTTGGCCTGGTATTCGCAGAAAATTTTTGAATGAAAAATTTCAAAACATTTGTCGACATACACACACACACATATAACAACTTTACATTTTTGCGAATATCTCGGAAACTATAAGAGCTAATGACAATCGGTTTTCACCATGCGACTGGAAAAAACATCAGCTATCTTAGACAGAAAAGAAATTTTAAAAATATTAAATACCGCCTGAAATATAAGGCATTATATATAAAAAATCAATATATTTCTTAGTGGGCGTGGCATATGTGGGCGGAAATAAATTTTGCTAAATAGCTGATGTTCTTTTCTATCGTATAGCCAAAACTCAATGTCGTTATCTCTTATAGTTTCCGAGTTATAAACAAAATTGTAAAATTGTTTAACAAAAAACACTTGCTGCTGAATTCTGTTGGCCTGGTATTCGCAGAAAATTTTTGAATGAAAAATTTCAAAACATTTGTCGACATACACACACACACATATAACAACTTTACATTTTTGCGAATATCTCGGAAACTATAAGAGCTAATGACAATCGGTTTTCACCATGCGACTGGAAAAAACATCAGCTATCTTAGACAGAAAAGAAATTTTAAAAATATTAAATACCGCCTGAAATATAAGGCATTATATATAAAAAATCAATATATTTCTTAGTGGGCGTGGCATATGTGGGCGGAAATACATTTTGCTAAATAGCTGATGTTCTTTTCTATCGTATAGCCAAAACTCAATGTCGTTATCTCTTATAGTTTCCGAGTTATAAACAAAATTGTAAAATTGTTTAACAAAAAACACTTGCTGCTGAATTCTGTTGGCCTGGTATTCGCAGAAAATTTTTGAATGAAAAATTTCAAAACATTTGTCGACATACACACACACACATATAACAACTTTACATTTTTGCGAATATCTCGGAAACTATAAGAGCTAATGACAATCGGTTTTCACCATGCGACTGGAAAAAACATCAGCTATCTTAGACAGAAAAGAAATTTTAAAAATATTAAATACCGCCTGAAATATAAGGCATTATATATAAAAAATCAATATATTTCTTAGTGGGCGTGGCATATGTGGGCGGAAATAAATTTTGCTAAATAGCTGATGTTCTTTTCTATCGTATAGCCAAAACTCAATGTCGTAATCTCTTATAGTTTCCGAGTTATAAACAAAATTGTAAAATTGTTTAACAAAAAACACTTGCTGCTGAATTCTGTTGGCCTGGTATTCGCAGAAAATTTTTGAATGAAAAATTTCAAAACATTTGTCGACATACACACACATACATATAACAACTTTACATTTTTGCGAATATCTCGGAAACTATAAGAGCTAATGACAATCGGTTTTCACCATGCGACTGGAAAAAACATCAGCTATCTTAGACAGAAAAGAAATTTTAAAAATATTAAATACCGCCTGAAATATAAGGCATTATATATAAAAAATCAATATATTTCTTAGTGGGCGTGGCATATGTGGGCGGAAATAAATTCTGCTAAATAGCTGATGTTCTTTCCTATCGTATAGCCAAAACTCAATGTCGTTATCTCTTATAGTTTCCGAGTTATAAACAAAATTGTAAAATTGTTTAACAAAAAACACTTGCTGCTGAATTCTGTTGGCCTGGTATTCGCAGAAAATTTTTGAATGAAAAATTTCAAAACATTTGTCGACATACACACACACACATATAACAACTTTACATTTTTGCGAATATCTCGGAAACTATAAGAGCTAATGACAATCGGTTTTCACCATGCGACTGGAAAAAACATCAGCTATCTTAGACAGAAAAGAAATTTTAAAAATATTAAATACCGCCTGAAATATAAGGCATTATATATAAAAAATCAATATATTTCTTAGTGGGCGTGGCATATGTGGGCGGAAATACATTTTGCTAAATAGCTGATGTTCTTTTCTATCGTATAGCCAAAACTCAATGTCGTTATCTCTTATAGTTTCCGAGTTATAAACAAAATTGTAAAATTGTTTAACAAAAAACACTTGCTGCTGAATTCTGTTGGCCTGGTATTCGCAGAAAATTTTTGAATGAAAAATTTCAAAACATTTGTCGACATACACACACACACATATAACAACTTTACATTTTTGCGAATATCTCGGAAACTATAAGAGCTAATGACAATCGGTTTTCACCATGCGACTGGAAAAAACATCAGCTATCTTAGACAGAAAAGAAATTTTAAAAATATTAAATACCGGCTGAAATATAAGGCATTATATATAAAAAATCAATATATTTCTTAGTGGGCGTGGCATATGTGGGCGGAAATAAATTTTGCTAAATAGCTGATGTTCTTTTCTATCGTATAGCCAAAACTCAATGTCGTTATCTCTTATAGTTTCCGAGTTATAAACAAAATTGTAAAATTGTTTAACAAAAAACACTTGCTGCTGAATTCTGTTGGCCTGGTATTCGCAGAAAATTTTTGAATGAAAAATTTCAAAACATTTGTCGACATACACACACACACATATAACAACTTTACATTTTTGCGAATATCTCGGAAACTATAAGAGCTAATGACAATCGGTTTTCACCATGCGACTGGAAAAAACATCAGCTATCTTAGACAGAAAAGAAATTTTAAAAATATTAAATACCGCCTGAAATATAAGGCATTATATATAAAAAATCAATATATTTCTTAGTGGGCGTGGCATATGTGGGCGGAAATAAATTTTGCTAAATAGCTGATGTTCTTTTCTATCGTATAGCCAAAACTCAATGTCGTAATCTCTTATAGTTTCCGAGTTATAAACAAAATTGTAAAATTGTTTAACAAAAAACACTTGCTGCTGAATTCTGTTGGCCTGGTATTCGCAGAAAATTTTTGAATGAAAAATTTCAAAACATTTGTCGACATACACACACATACATATAACAACTTTACATTTTTGCGAATATCTCGGAAACTATAAGAGCTAATGACAATCGGTTTTCACCATGCGACTGGAAAAAACATCAGCTATCTTAGACAGAAAAGAAATTTTAAAAATATTAAATACCGCCTGAAATATAAGGCATTATATATAAAAAATCAATATATTTCTTAGTGGGCGTGGCATATGTGGGCGGAAATAAATTCTGCTAAATAGCTGATGTTCTTTCCTATCGTATAGCCAAAACTCAATGTCGTTATCTCTTATAGTTTCCGAGTTATAAACAAAATTGTAAAATTGTTTAACAAAAAACACTTGCTGCTGAATTCTGTTGGCCTGGTATTCGCAGAAAATTTTTGAATGAAAAATTTCAAAACATTTGTCGACATACACACACACACATATAACAACTTTACATTTTTGCGAATATCTCGGAAACTATAAGAGCTAATGACAATCGGTTTTCACCATGCGACTGGAAAAAACATCAGCTATCTTAGACAGAAAAGAAATTTTAAAAATATTAAATACCGGCTGAAATATAAGGCATTATATATAAAAAATCAATATATTTCTTAGTGGGCGTGGCATATGTGGGCGGAAATAAATTTTGCTAAATAGCTGATGTTCTTTTCTATCGTATAGCCAAAACTCAATGTCGTTATCTCTTATAGTTTCCGAGTTATAAACAAAATTGTAAAATTGTTTAACAAAAAACACTTGCTGCTGAATTCTGTTGGCCTGGTATTCGCAGAAAATTTTTGAATGAAAAATTTCAAAACATTTGTCGACATACACACACATACATATAACAACTTTACATTTTTGCGAATATCTCGGAAACTATAAGAGCTAATGACAATCGGTTTTCACCATGCGACTGGAAAAAACATCAGCTATCTTAGACAGAAAAGAAATTTTAAAAATATTAAATACCGCCTGAAATATAAGGCATTATATATAAAAAATCAATATATTTCTTAGTGGGCGTGGCATATGTGGGCGGAAATAAATTCTGCTAAATAGCTGATGTTCTTTTCTATCGTATAGCCAAAACTCAATGTCGTTATCTCTTATAGTTTCCGAGTTATAAACAAAATTGTAAAATTGTTTAACAAAAAACACTTGCTGCTGAATTCTGTTGGCCTGGTATTCGCAGAAAATTTTTGAATGAAAAATTTCAAAACGTTTGTCGACATACACACACACACATATAACAACTTTACATTTTTGCGAATATCTCGGAAACTATAAGAGCTAATGACAATCGGTTTTCACCATGCGACTGGAAAAAACATCAGCTATCTTAGACAGAAAAGAAATTTTAAAAATATTAAATACTGCCTGAAATATAAGGCATTATATATAAAAAATCAATATATTTCTTAGTGGGCGTGGCATATGTGGGCGGAAATAAATTTTGCTAAATAGCTGATGTTCTTTTCTATCGTATAGCCAAAACTCATGTCGTTATCTCTTATAGTTTCCGAGTTATAAACAAAATTGTAAAATTGTTTAACAAAAAACACTTGCTGCTGAATTCTGTTGGCCTGGTATTCGCAGAAAATTTTTGAATGAAAAATTTCAAAACATTTGTCGACATACACACACACACATATAACAACTTTACATTTTTGCGAATATCTCGGAAACTATAAGAGCTAATGACAATCGGTTTTCACCATGCGACTGGAAAAAACATCAGCTATCTTAGAGAGCAAAGAAATTTTAAAAATATTAAATACCGCCTGAAATATAAGGCATTATATATAAAAAATCAATATATTTCTTAGTGGGCGTGGCATATGTGGGCGGAAATAAATTTTGCTAAATAGCTGATGTTCTTTTCTATCGTATAGCCAAAACTCAATGTCGTTATCTCTTATAGTTTCCGAGTTATAAACAAAATTGTAAAATTGTTTAACAAAAAACACTTGCTGCTGAATTCTGTTGGCCTGGTATTCGCAGAAAATTTTTGAATGAAAAATTTCAAAACATTTGTCGACATACACACACACACATATAACAACTTTACATTTTTGCGAATATCTCGGAAACTATAAGAGCTAATGACAATCGGTTTTCACCATGCGACTGGAAAAAACATCAGCTATCTTAGACAGAAAAGAAATTTTAAAAATATTAAATACCGCCTGAAATATAAGGCATTATATATAAAAAATCAATATATTTCTTAGTGGGCGTGGCATATGTGGGCGGAAATAAATTTTGCTAAATAGCTGATGTTCTTTTCTATCGTATAGCCAAAACTCAATGTCGTAATCTCTTATAGTTTCCGAGTTATAAACAAAATTGTAAAATTGTTTAACAAAAAACACTTGCTGCTGAATTCTGTTGGCCTGGTATTCGCAGAAAATTTTTGAATGAAAAATTTCAAAACATTTGTCGACATACACACACATACATATAACAACTTTACATTTTTGCGAATATCTCGGAAACTATAAGAGCTAATGACAATCGGTTTTCACCATGCGACTGGAAAAAACATCAGCTATCTTAGACAGAAAAGAAATTTTAAAAATATTAAATACCGCCTGAAATATAAGGCATTATATATAAAAAATCAATATATTTCTTAGTGGGCGTGGCATATGTGGGCGGAAATAAATTCTGCTAAATAGCTGATGTTCTTTTCTATCGTATAGCCAAAACTCAATGTCGTTATCTCTTATAGTTTCCGAGTTATAAACAAAATTGTAAAATTGTTTAACAAAAAACACTTGCTGCTGAATTCTGTTGGCCTGGTATTCGCAGAAAATTTTTGAATGAAAAATTTCAAAACATTTGTCGACATACACACACACACATATAACAACTTTACATTTTTGCGAATATCTCGGAAACTATAAGAGCTAATGACAATCGGTTTTCACCATGCGACTGGAAAAAACATCAGCTATCTTAGACAGAAAAGAAATTTTAAAAATATTAAATACCGCCTGAAATATAAGGCATTATATATAAAAAATCAATATATTTCTTAGTGGGCGTGGCATATGTGGGCGGAAATAAATTTTGCTAAATAGCTGATGTTCTTTTCTATCGTATAGCCAAAACTCAATGTCGTTATCTCTTATAGTTTCCGAGTTATAAACAAAATTGTAAAATTGTTTAACAAAAAACACTTGCTGCTGAATTCTGTTGGCCTGGTATTCGCAGAAAATTTTTGAATGAAAAATTTCAAAACATTTGTCGACATACACACACACACATATAACAACTTTACATTTTTGCGAATATCTCGGAAACTATAAGAGCTAATGACAATCGGTTTTCACCATGCGACTGGAAAAAACATCAGCTATCTTAGACAGAAAAGAAATTTTAAAAATATTAAATACCGCCTGAAATATAAGGCATTATATATAAAAAATCAATATATTTCTTAGTGGGCGTGGCATATGTGGGCGGAAATACATTTTGCTAAATAGCTGATGTTCTTTTCTATCGTATAGCCAAAACTCAATGTCGTTATCTCTTATAGTTTCCGAGTTATAAACAAAATTGTAAAATTGTTTAACAAAAAACACTTGCTGCTGAATTCTGTTGGCCTGGTATTCGCAGAAAATTTTTGAATGAAAAATTTCAAAACATTTGTCGACATACACACACACACATATAACAACTTTACATTTTTGCGAATATCTCGGAAACTATAAGAGCTAATGACAATCGGTTTTCACCATGCGACTGGAAAAAACATCAGCTATCTTAGACAGAAAAGAAATTTTAAAAATATTAAATACCGCCTGAAATATAAGGCATTATATATAAAAAATCAATATATTTCTTAGTGGGCGTGGCATATGTGGGCGGAAATAAATTTTGCTAAATAGCTGATGTTCTTTTCTATCGTATAGCCAAAACTCAATGTCGTAATCTCTTATAGTTTCCGAGTTATAAACAAAATTGTAAAATTGTTTAACAAAAAACACTTGCTGCTGAATTCTGTTGGCCTGGTATTCGCAGAAAATTTTTGAATGAAAAATTTCAAAACATTTGTCGACATACACACACATACATATAACAACTTTACATTTTTGCGAATATCTCGGAAACTATAAGAGCTAATGACAATCGGTTTTCACCATGCGACTGGAAAAAACATCAGCTATCTTAGACAGAAAAGAAATTTTAAAAATATTAAATACCGCCTGAAATATAAGGCATTATATATAAAAAATCAATATATTTCTTAGTGGGCGTGGCATATGTGGGCGGAAATAAATTCTGCTAAATAGCTGATGTTCTTTTCTATCGTATAGCCAAAACTCAATGTCGTTATCTCTTATAGTTTCCGAGTTATAAACAAAATTGTAAAATTGTTTAACAAAAAACACTTGCTGCTGAATTCTGTTGGCCTGGTATTCGCAGAAAATTTTTGAATGAAAAATTTCAAAACATTTGTCGACATACACACACACACATATAACAACTTTACATTTTTGCGAATATCTCGGAAACTATAAGAGCTAATGACAATCGGTTTTCACCATGCGACTGGAAAAAACATCAGCTATCTTAGACAGAAAAGAAATTTTAAAAATATTAAATACTGCCTGAAATATAAGGCATTATATATAAAAAATCAATATATTTCTTAGTGGGCGTGGCATATGTGGGCGGAAATAAATTTTGCTAAATAGCTGATGTTCTTTTCTATCGTATAGCCAAAACTCATGTCGTTATCTCTTATAGTTTCCGAGTTATAAACAAAATTGTAAAATTGTTTAACAAAAAACACTTGCTGCTGAATTCTGTTGGCCTGGTATTCGCAGAAAATTTTTGAATGAAAAATTTCAAAACATTTGTCGACATACACACACACACATATAACAACTTTACATTTTTGCGAATATCTCGGAAACTATAAGAGCTAATAACAATCGGTTTTCACCATGCGACTGGAAAAAACATCAGCTATCTTAGACAGAAAAGAAATTTTAAAAATATTAAATACCGGCTGAAATATAAGGCATTATATATAAAAATTCAATATATTTCTTAGTGGGCGTGGCATATGTGGGCGGAAATAAATTTTGCTAAATAGCTGATGTTCTTTTCTATCGTATAGCCAAAACTCAATGTCGTTATCTCTTATAGTTTCCGAGTTATAAACAAAATTGTAAAATTGTTTAACAAAAAACACTTGCTGCTGAATTCTGTTGGCCTGGTATTCGCAGAAAATTTTTGAATGAAAAATTTCAAAACATTTGTCGACATACACACACACACATATAACAACTTTACATTTTTGCGAATATCTCGGAAACTATAAGAGCTAATGACAATCGGTTTTCACCATGCGACTGGAAAAAACATCAGCTATCTTAGAGAGAAAAGAAATTTTAAAAATATTAAATACCGCCTGAAATATAAGGCATTATATATAAAAAATCAATATATTTCTTAGTGGGCGTGGCATATGTGGGCGGAAATAAATTTTGCTAAATAGCTGATCTTCTTTTCTATCGTATAGCCAAAACTCAATGTCGTTATCTCTTATAGTTTCCGAGTTATAAACAAAATTGTAAAATTGTTTAACAAAAAACACTTGCTGCTGAATTCTGTTGGCCTGGTATTCGCAGAAAATTTTTGAATGAAAAATTTCAAAACATTTGTCGACATACACACACACACATATAACAACTTTACATTTTTGCGAATATCTCGGAAACTATAAGAGCTAATGACAATCGGTTTTCACCATGCGACTGGAAAAAACATCAGCTATCTTAGACAGAAAAGAAATTTTAAAAATATTAAATACCGCCTGAAATATAAGGCATTATATATAAAAAATCAATATATTTCTTAGTGGGCGTGGCATATGTGGGCGGAAATAAATTTTGCTAAATAGCTGATGTTCTTTTCTATCGTATAGCCAAAACTCAATGTCGTAATCTCTTATAGTTTCCGAGTTATAAACAAAATTGTAAAATTGTTTAACAAAAAACACTTGCTGCTGAATTCTGTTGGCCTGGTATTCGCAGAAAATTTTTGAATGAAAAATTTCAAAACATTTGTCGACATACACACACATACATATAACAACTTTACATTTTTGCGAATATCTCGGAAACTATAAGAGCTAATGACAATCGGTTTTCACCATGCGACTGGAAAAAACATCAGCTATCTTAGACAGAAAAGAAATTTTAAAAATATTAAATACCGCCTGAAATATAAGGCATTATATATAAAAAATCAATATATTTCTTAGTGGGCGTGGCATATGTGGGCGGAAATAAATTCTGCTAAATAGCTGATGTTCTTTCCTATCGTATAGCCAAAACTCAATGTCGTTATCTCTTATAGTTTCCGAGTTATAAACAAAATTGTAAAATTGTTTAACAAAAAACACTTGCTGCTGAATTCTGTTGGCCTGGTATTCGCAGAAAATTTTTGAATGAAAAATTTCAAAACATTTGTCGACATACACACACACACATATAACAACTTTACATTTTTGCGAATATCTCGGAAACTATAAGAGCTAATGACAATCGGTTTTCACCATGCGACTGGAAAAAACATCAGCTATCTTAGACAGAAAAGAAATTTTAAAAATATTAAATACCGCCTGAAATATAAGGCATTATATATAAAAAATCAATATATTTCTTAGTGGGCGTGGCATATGTGGGCGGAAATACATTTTGCTAAATAGCTGATGTTCTTTTCTATCGTATAGCCAAAACTCAATGTCGTTATCTCTTATAGTTTCCGAGTTATAAACAAAATTGTAAAATTGTTTAACAAAAAACACTTGCTGCTGAATTCTGTTGGCCTGGTATTCGCAGAAAATTTTTGAATGAAAAATTTCAAAACATTTGTCGACATACACACACACACATATAACAACTTTACATTTTTGCGAATATCTCGGAAACTATAAGAGCTAATGACAATCGGTTTTCACCATGCGACTGGAAAAAACATCAGCTATCTTAGACAGAAAAGAAATTTTAAAAATATTAAATACCGGCTGAAATATAAGGCATTATATATAAAAAATCAATATATTTCTTAGTTGGCGTGGCATATGTGGGCGGAAATAAATTTTGCTAAATAGCTGATGTTCTTTTCTATCGTATAGCCAAAACTCAATGTCGTTATCTCTTATAGTTTCCGAGTTATAAACAAAATTGTAAAATTGTTTAACAAAAAACACTTGCTGCTGAATTCTGTTGGCCTGGTATTCGCAGAAAATTTTTGAATGAAAAATTTCAAAACATTTGTCGACATACACACACACACATATAACAACTTTACATTTTTGCGAATATCTCGGAAACTATAAGAGCTAATGACAATCGGTTTTCACCATGCGACTGGAAAAAACATCAGCTATCTTAGACAGAAAAGAAATTTTAAAAATATTAAATACCGCCTGAAATATAAGGCATTATATATAAAAAATCAATATATTTCTTAGTGGGCGTGGCATATGTGGGCGGAAATAAATTTTGCTAAATAGCTGATGTTCTTTTCTATCGTATAGCCAAAACTCAATGTCGTAATCTCTTATAGTTTCCGAGTTATAAACAAAATTGTAAAATTGTTTAACAAAAAACACTTGCTGCTGAATTCTGTTGGCCTGGTATTCGCAGAAAATTTTTGAATGAAAAATTTCAAAACATTTGTCGACATACACACACATACATATAACAACTTTACATTTTTGCGAATATCTCGGAAACTATAAGAGCTAATGACAATCGGTTTTCACCATGCGACTGGAAAAAACATCAGCTATCTTAGACAGAAAAGAAATTTTAAAAATATTAAATACCGCCTGAAATATAAGGCATTATATATAAAAAATCAATATATTTCTTAGTGGGCGTGGCATATGTGGGCGGAAATAAATTCTGCTAAATAGCTGATGTTCTTTCCTATCGTATAGCCAAAACTCAATGTCGTTATCTCTTATAGTTTCCGAGTTATAAACAAAATTGTAAAATTGTTTAACAAAAAACACTTGCTGCTGAATTCTGTTGGCCTGGTATTCGCAGAAAATTTTTGAATGAAAAATTTCAAAACATTTGTCGACATACACACACACACATATAACAACTTTACATTTTTGCGAATATCTCGGAAACTATAAGAGCTAATGACAATCGGTTTTCACCATGCGACTGGAAAAAACATCAGCTATCTTAGACAGAAAAGAAATTTTAAAAATATTAAATACCGCCTGAAATATAAGGCATTATATATAAAAAATCAATATATTTCTTAGTGGGCGTGGCATATGTGGGCGGAAATACATTTTGCTAAATAGCTGATGTTCTTTTCTATCGTATAGCCAAAACTCAATGTCGTTATCTCTTATAGTTTCCGAGTTATAAACAAAATTGTAAAATTGTTTAACAAAAAACACTTGCTGCTGAATTCTGTTGGCCTGGTATTCGCAGAAAATTTTTGAATGAAAAATTTCAAAACATTTGTCGACATACACACACACACATATAACAACTTTACATTTTTGCGAATATCTCGGAAACTATAAGAGCTAATGACAATCGGTTTTCACCATGCGACTGGAAAAAACATCAGCTATCTTAGAGAGAAAAGAAATTTTAAAAATATTAAATACCGCCTGAAATATAAGGCATTATATATAAAAAATCAATATATTTCTTAGTGGGCGTGGCATATGTGGGCGGAAATAAATTTTGCTAAATAGCTGATGTTCTTTTCTATCGTATAGCCAAAACTCAATGTCGTTATCTCTTATAGTTTCCGAGTTATAAACAAAATTGTAAAATTGTTTAACAAAAAACACTTGCTGCTGAATTCTGTTGGCCTGGTATTCGCAGAAAATTTTTGAATGAAAAATTTCAAAACATTTGTCGACATACACACACACACATATAACAACTTTACATTTTTGCGAATATCTCGGAAACTATAAGAGCTAATGACAATCGGTTTTCACCATGCGACTGGAAAAAACATCAGCTATCTTAGACAGAAAAGAAATTTTAAAAATATTAAATACCGCCTGAAATATAAGGCATTATATATAAAAAATCAATATATTTCTTAGTGGGCGTGGCATATGTGGGCGGAAATAAATTTTGCTAAATAGCTGATGTTCTTTTCTATCGTATAGCCAAAACTCAATGTCGTAATCTCTTATAGTTTCCGAGTTATAAACAAAATTGTAAAATTGTTTAACAAAAAACACTTGCTGCTGAATTCTGTTGGCCTGGACAGAAAATAAATTTTAAAAATATTAAATACCGCCTGAAATATAAGGCATTATATATAAAAAATCAATATATTTCTTAGTGGGCGTGGCATATGTGGGCGGAAATAAATTTTGCTAAATAGCTGATGTTCTTTTCTATCGTATAGCCAAAACTCAATGTCGTTATCTCTTATAGTTTCCGAGTTATAAACAAAATTGTAAAATTGTTTAACAAAAAACACTTGCTGCTGAATTCTGTTGGCCTGGTATTCGCAGAAAATTTTTGAATGAAAAATTTCAAAACATTTGTCGACATACACACACACACATATAACAACTTTACATTTTTGCGAATATCTCGGAAACTATAAGAGCTAATGACAATCGGTTTTCACCATGCGACTGGAAAAAAGATCAGCTATCTTAGAGAGAAAAGAAATTTTAAAAATATTAAATACCGCCTGAAATATAAGGCATTATATATAAAAAATCAATATATTTCTTAGTGGGCGTGGCATATGTGGGCGGAAATAAATTTTGCTAAATAGCTGATGTTCTTTTCTATCGTATAGCCAAAACTCAATGTCGTTATCTCTTATAGTTTCCGAGTTATAAACAAAATTGTAAAATTGTTTAACAAAAAACACTTGCTGCTGAATTCTGTTGGCCTGGTATTCGCAGAAAATTTTTGAATGAAAAATTTCAAAACATTTGTCGACATACACACACACACATATAACAACTTTACATTTTTGCGAATATCTCGGAAACTATAAGAGCTAATGACAATCGGTTTTCACCATGCGACTGGAAAAAACATCAGCTATCTTAGACAGAAAAGAAATTTTAAAAATATTAAATACCGCCTGAAATATAAGGCATTATATATAAAAAATCAAACTGGAAAAAAGATCAGCTATCTTAGAGAGAAAAGAAATTTTAAAAATATTAAATACCGCCTGAAATATAAGGCATTATATATAAAAAATCAATATATTTCTTAGTGGGCGTGGCATATGTGGGCGGAAATAAATTTTGCTAAATAGCTGATGTTCTTTTCTATCGTATAGCCAAAACTCAATGTCGTTATCTCTTATAGTTTCCGAGTTATAAACAAAATTGTAAAATTGTTTAACAAAAAACACTTGCTGCTGAATTCTGTTGGCCTGGTATTCGCAGAAAATTTTTGAATGAAAAATTTCAAAACATTTGTCGACATACACACACACACATATAACAACTTTACATTTTTGCGAATATCTCGGAAACTATAAGAGCTAATGACAATCGGTTTTCACCATGCGACTGGAAAAAACATCAGCTATCTTAGACAGAAAAGAAATTTTAAAAATATTAAATACCGCCTGAAATATAAGGCATTATATATAAAAAATCAATATATTTCTTAGTGGGCGTGGCATATGTGGGCGGAAATAAATTTTGCTAAATAGCTGATGTTCTTTTCTATCGTATAGCCAAAACTCAATGTCGTTATCTCTTATAGTTTCCGAGTTATAAACAAAATTGTAAAATTGTTTAACAAAAAACACTTGCTGCTGAATTCTGTTGGCCTGGTATTCGCAGAAAATTTTTGAATGAAAAATTTCAAAACATTTGTCGACATACACACACATACATATAACAACTTTACATTTTTGCGAATATCTCGGAAACTATAAGAGCTAATGACAATCGGTTTTCACCATGCGACTGGAAAAAACATCAGCTATCTTAGACAGAAAAGAAATTTTAAAAATATTAAATACCGCCTGAAATATAAGGCATTATATATAAAAAATCAATATATTTCTTAGTGGGCGTGGCATATGTGGGCGGAAATAAATTCTGCTAAATAGCTGATGTTCTTTCCTATCGTATAGCCAAAACTCAATGTCGTTATCTCTTATAGTTTCCGAGTTATAAACAAAATTGTAAAATTGTTTAACAAAAAACACTTGCTGCTGAATTCTGTTGGCCTGGTATTCGCAGAAAATTTTTGAATGAAAAATTTCAAAACATTTGTCGACATACACATACACACATATAACAACTTTACATTTTTGCGAATATCTCGGAAACTATAAGAGCTAATGACAATCGGTTTTCACCATGCGACTGGAAAAAAGATCAGCTATCTTAGAGAGAAAAGAAATTTTAAAAATATTAAATACCGCCTGAAATATAAGGCATTATATATAAAAAATCAATATATTTCTTAGTGGGCGTGGCATATGTGGGCGGAAATAAATTTTGCTAAATAGCTGATGTTCTTTTCTATCGTATAGCCAAAACTCAATGTCGTTATCTCTTATAGTTTCCGAGTTATAAACAAAATTGTAAAATTGTTTAACAAAAAACACTTGCTGCTGAATTCTGTTGGCCTGGTATTCGCAGAAAATTTTTGAATGAAAAATTTCAAAACATTTGTCGACATACACACACACACATATAACAACTTTACATTTTTGCGAATATCTCGGAAACTATAAGAGCTAATGACAATCGGTTTTCACCATGCGACTGGAAAAAACATCAGCTATCTTAGACAGAAAAGGAATTTTAAAAATATTAAATACCGCCTGAAATATAAGGCATTGTATATAAAAAATCAATATATTTCTTAGTGGGCGTGGCATATGTGGGCGGAAATAAATTTTGCTAAATAGCTGATGTTCTTTTCTATCGTATAGCCAAAACTCAATGTCGTTATCTCTTATAGTTTCCGAGTTATAAACAAAATTGTAAAATTGTTTAACAAAAAACACTTGCTGCTGAATTCTGTTGGCCTGGTATTCGCAGAAAATTTTTGAATGAAAAATTTCAAAACATTTGTCGACATACACATACACACATATAACAACTTTACATTTTTGCGAATATCTCGGAAACTATAAGAGCTAATGACAATCGGTTTTCACCATGCGACTGGAAAAAAGATCAGCTATCTTAGAGAGAAAAGAAATTTTAAAAATATTAAATACCGCCTGAAATATAAGGCATTATATATAAAAAATCAATATATTTCTTAGTGGGCGTGGCATATGTGGGCGGAAATAAATTTTGCTAAATAGCTGATGTTCTTTTCTATCGTATAGCCAAAACTCAATGTCGTTATCTCTTATAGTTTCCGAGTTATAAACAAAATTGTAAAATTGTTTAACAAAAAACACTTGCTGCTGAATTCTGTTGGCCTGGTATTCGCAGAAAATTTTTGAATGAAAAATTTCAAAACATTTGTCGACATACACACACACACATATAACAACTTTACATTTTTGCGAATATCTCGGAAACTATAAGAGCTAATGACAATCGGTTTTCACCATGCGACTGGAAAAAACATCAGCTATCTTAGACAGAAAAGAAATTTTAAAAATATTAAATACCGCCTGAAATATAAGGCATTGTATATAAAAAATCAATATATTTCTTAGTGGGCGTGGCATATGTGGGCGGAAATAAATTTTGCTAAATAGCTGATGTTCTTTTCTATCGTATAGCCAAAACTCAATGTCGTTATCTCTTATAGTTTCCGAGTTATAAACAAAATTGTAAAATTGTTTAACAAAAAACACTTGCTGCTGAATTCTGTTGGCCTGGTATTCGCAGAAAATTTTTGAATGAAAAATTTCAAAACATTTGTCGACATACACATACACACATATAACAACTTTACATTTTTGCGAATATCTCGGAAACTATAAGAGCTAATGACAATCGGTTTTCACCATGCGACTGGAAAAAAGATCAGCTATCTTAGAGAGAAAAGAAATTTTAAAAATATTAAATACCGCCTGAAATATAAGGCATTATATATAAAAAATCAATATATTTCTTAGTGGGCGTGGCATATGTGGGCGGAAATAAATTTTGCTAAATAGCTGATGTTCTTTTCTATCGTATAGCCAAAACTCAATGTCGTTATCTCTTATAGTTTCCGAGTTATAAACAAAATTGTAAAATTGTTTAACAAAAAACACTTGCTGCTGAATTCTGTTGGCCTGGTATTCGCAGAAAATTTTTGAATGAAAAATTTCAAAACATTTGTCGACATACACACACACACATATAACAACTTTACATTTTTGCGAATATCTCGGAAACTATAAGAGCTAATGACAATCGGTTTTCACCATGCGACTGGAAAAAACATCAGCTATCTTAGACAGAAAAGAAATTTTAAAAATATTAAATACCGCCTGAAATATAAGGCATTGTATATAAAAAATCAATATATTTCTTAGTGGGCGTGGCATATGTGGGCGGAAATAAATTTTGCTAAATAGCTGATGTTCTTTTCTATCGTATAGCCAAAACTCAATGTCGTTATCTCTTATAGTTTCCGAGTTATAAACAAAATTGTAAAATTGTTTAACAAAAAACACTTGCTGCTGAATTCTGTTGGCCTGGTATTCGCAGAAAATTTTTGAATGAAAAATTTCAAAACATTTGTCGACATACACATACACACATATAACAACTTTACATTTTTGCGAATATCTCGGAAACTATAAGAGCTAATGACAATCGGTTTTCACCATGCGACTGGAAAAAAGATCAGCTATCTTAGAGAGAAAAGAAATTTTAAAAATATTAAATACCGCCTGAAATATAAGGCATTATATATAAAAAATCAATATATTTCTTAGTGGGCGTGTCATATGTGGGCGGAAATAAATTTTGCTAAATAGCTGATGTTCTTTTCTATCGTATAGCCAAAACTCAATGTCGTAATCTCTTATAGTTTCCGAGTTATAAACAAAATTGTAAAATTGTTTAACAAAAAACACTTGCTGCTGAATTCTGTTGGCCTGGTATTCGCAGAAAATTTTTGAATGAAAAATTTCAAAACATTTGTCGACATACACACACACACATATAACAACTTTACATTTTTGCGAATATCTCGGAAACTATAAGAGCTAATGACAATCGGTTTTCACCATGCGACTGGAAAAAAGATCAGCTATCTTAGAGAGAAAAGAAATTTTAAAAATATTAAATACCGCCTGAAATATAAGGCATTATATATAAAAAATCAATATATTTCTTAGTGGGCGTGGCATATGTGGGCGGAAATAAATTTTGCTAAATAGCTGATGTTCTTTTCTATCGTATAGCCAAAACTCAATGTCGTTATCTCTTATAGTTTCCGAGTTATAAACAAAATTGTAAAATTGTTTAACAAAAAACACTTGCTGCTGAATTCTGTTGGCCTGGTATTCGCAGAAAATTTTTGAATGAAAAATTTCAAAACATTTGTCGACATACACACACACATATATAACAACTTTACATTTTTGCGAATATCTCGGAAACTATAAGATTTAATGACAATCGGTTTTCACCATGCGACTGGAAAAAACATCAGCTATCTGAGAGAGAAAAGAAATTTTAAAAATATTAAATACCGCCTGAAATATAAGGCATTATATATAAAAAATCAATATATTTCTTAGTGGGCGTGGCATATGTGGGCGGAAATAAATTTTGCTAAATAGCTGATGTTCTTTTCTATCGTATAGCCAAAACTCAATGTCGTTATCTCTTATAGTTTCCGAGTTATAAACAAAATTGTAAAATTGTTTAACAAAAAACACTTGCTGCTGAATTCTGTTGGCCTGGTATTCGCAGAAAATTTTTGAATGAAAAATTTCAAAACATTTGTCGACATACACACACACACATATAACAACTTTACATTTTTGCGAATATCTCGGAAACTATAAGAGCTAATGACAATCGGTTTTCACCATGCGACTGGAAAAAAGATCAGCTATCTTAGAGAGAAAAGAAATTTTAAAAATATTAAATACCGCCTGAAATATAAGGCATTATATATAAAAAATCAATATATTTCTTAGTGGGCGTGGCATATGTGGGCGGAAATAAATTTTGCTAAATAGCTGATGTTTTTTTCTATCGTATAGCCAAAACTCAATGTCGTTATCTCTTATAGTTTCCGAGTTATAAACAAAATTGTAAAATTGTTTAACAAAAAACACTTGCTGCTGAATTCTGTTGGCCTGGTATTCGCAGAAAATTTTTGAATGAAAAATTTCAAAACATTTGTCGACATACACACACACATATATAACAACTTTACATTTTTGCGAATATCTCGGAAACTATAAGATTTAATGACAATCGGTTTTCACCATGCGACTGGAAAAAACATCAGCTATCTTAGACAGAAAAGAAATTTTAAAAATATTAAATACCGCCTGAAATATAAGGCATTATATATAAAAAATCAATATATTTCTTAGTGGGCGTGGCATATGTGGGCGGAAATAAATTTTGCTAAATAGCTGATGTTCTTTTCTATCGTATAGCCAAAACTCAATGTCGTTATCTCTTATAGTTTCCGAGTTATAAACAAAATTGTAAAATTGTTTAACAAAAAACACTTGCTGCTGAATTCTGTTGGCCTGGTATTCGCAGAAAATTTTTGAATGAAAAATTTCAAAACATTTGTCGACATACACACACACACATATAACAACTTTACATTTTTGCGAATATCTCGGAAACTATAAGAGCTAATGACAATCGGTTTTCACCATGCGACTGGAAAAAACATCAGCTATCTTAGACAGAAAAGAAATTTTAAAAATATTAAATACCGCCTGAAATATAAGGCATTGTATATAAAAAATCAATATATTTCTTAGTGGGCGTGGCATATGTGGGCGGAAATAAATTTTGCTAAATAGCTGATGTTCTTTTCTATCGTATAGCCAAAACTCAATGTCGTTATCTCTTATAGTTTCCGAGTTATAAACAAAATTGTAAAATTGTTTAACAAAAAACACTTGCTGCTGAATTCTGTTGGCCTGGTATTCGCAGAAAATTTTTGAATGAAAAATTTCAAAACATTTGTCGACATACACATACACACATATAACAACTTTACATTTTTGCGAATATCTCGGAAACTATAAGAGCTAATGACAATCGGTTTTCACCATGCGACTGGAAAAAAGATCAGCTATCTTAGAGAGAAAAGAAATTTTAAAAATATTAAATACCGCCTGAAATATAAGGCATTATATATAAAAAATCAATATATTTCTTAGTGGGCGTGGCATATGTGGGCGGAAATAAATTTTGCTAAATAGCTGATGTTCTTTTCTATCGTATAGCCAAAACTCAATGTCGTTATCTCTTATAGTTTCCGAGTTATAAACAAAATTGTAAAATTGTTTAACAAAAAACACTTGCTGCTGAATTCTGTTGGCCTGGTATTCGCAGAAAATTTTTGAATGAAAAATTTCAAAACATTTGTCGACATACACACACACACATATAACAACTTTACATTTTTGCGAATATCTCGGAAACTATAAGAGCTAATGACAATCGGTTTTCACCATGCGACTGGAAAAAACATCAGCTATCTTAGACAGAAAAGAAATTTTAAAAATATTAAATACCGCCTGAAATATAAGGCATTGTATATAAAAAATCAATATATTTCTTAGTGGGCGTGGCATATGTGGGCGGAAATAAATTTTGCTAAATAGCTGATGTTCTTTTCTATCGTATAGCCAAAACTCAATGTCGTAATCTCTTATAGTTTCCGAGTTATAAACAAAATTGTAAAATTGTTTAACAAAAAACACTTGCTGCTGAATTCTGTTGGCCTGGTATTCGCAGAAAATTTTTGAATGAAAAATTTCAAAACATTTGTCGACATACACACACACACATATAACAACTTTACATTTTTGCGAATATCTCGGAAACTATAAGAGCTAATGACAATCGGTTTTCACCATGCGACTGGAAAAAAGATCAGCTATCTTAGAGAGAAAAGAAATTTTAAAAATATTAAATACCGCCTGAAATATAAGGCATTATATATAAAAAATCAATATATTTCTTAGTGGGCGTGGCATATGTGGGCGGAAATAAATTTTGCTAAATAGCTGATGTTCTTTTCTATCGTATAGCCAAAACTCAATGTCGTTATCTCTTATAGTTTCCGAGTTATAAACAAAATTGTAAAATTGTTTAACAAAAAACACTTGCTGCTGAATTCTGTTGGCCTGGTATTCGCAGAAAATTTTTGAATGAAAAATTTCAAAACATTTGTCGACATACACACACACATATATAACAACTTTACATTTTTGCGAATATCTCGGAAACTATAAGATTTAATGACAATCATTATATATAAAAAATCAATATATTTCTTAGTGGGCGTGGCATATGTGGGCGGAAATAAATTTTGCTAAATAGCTGATGTTCTTTTCTATCGTATAGCCAAAACTCAATGTCGTAATCTCTTATAGTTTCCGAGTTATAAACAAAATTGTAAAATTGTTTAACAAAAAACACTTGCTGCTGAATTCTGTTGGCCTGGTATTCGCAGAAAATTTTTGAATGAAAAATTTCAAAACATTTGTCGACATACACACACACACATATAACAATATCTCGGAAACTATAAGAGCTAATGACAATCGGTTTTCACCATGCGACTGGAAAAAACATCAGCTATCTTAGACAGAAAAGAAATTTTAAAAATATTAAATACCGCCTGAAATATAAGGCATTATATATAAAAAATCAATATATTTCTTAGTGGGCGTGGCATATGTGGGCGGAAATAAATTTTGCTAAATAGCTGATGTTCTTTTCTATCGTATAGCCAAAACTCAATGTCGTAATCTCTTATAGTTTCCGAGTTATAAACAAAATTGTAAAATTGTTTAACAAAAAACACTTGCTGCTGAATTCTGTTGGCCTGGTATTCGCAGAAAATTTTTGAATGAAAAATTTCAAAACATTTGTCGACATACACACACACACATATAACAATATCTCGGAAACTATAAGAGCTAATGACAATCGGTTTTCACCATGCGACTGGAAAAAACATCAGCTATCTTAGACAGAAAAGAAATTTTAAAAATATTAAATACCGCCTGAAATATAAGGCATTATATATAAAAAATCAATATATTTCTTAGTGGGCGTGGCATATGTGGGCGGAAATAAATTTTGCTAAATAGCTGATGTTCTTTTCTATCGTATAGCCAAAACTCAATGTCGTAATCTCTTATAGTTTCCGAGTTATAAACAAAATTGTAAAATTGTTTAACAAAAAACACTTGCTGCTGAATTCTGTTGGCCTGGTATTCGCAGAAAATTTTTGAATGAAAAATTTCAAAACATTTGTCGACATACACACACACACATATAACAACTTTACATTTTTGCGAATATCTCGGAAACTATAAGAGCTAATGACAATCGGTTTTCACCATGCGACTGGAAAAAACATCAGCTATCTTAGAGAGAAAAGAAATTTTAAAAATATTAAATACCGCCTGAAATATAAGGCATTATATATAAAAAATCAATATATTTCTTAGTGGGCGTGGCATATGTGGGCGGAAATAAATTTTGCTAAATAGCTGATGTTCTTTTCTATCGTATAGCCAAAACTCAATGTCGTAATCTCTTATAGTTTCCGAGTTATAAACAAAATTGTAAAATTGTTTAACAAAAAACACTTGCTGCTGAATTCTGTTGGCCTGGTATTCGCAGAAAATTTTTGAATGAAAAATTTCAAAACATTTGTCGACATACACACACACACATATAACAATATCTCGGAAACTATAAGAGCTAATGACAATCGGTTTTCACCATGCGACTGGAAAAAACATCAGCTATCTTAGAGAGAAAAGAAATTTTAAAAATATTAAATACCGCCTGAAATATAAGGCATTATATATAAAAAATCAATATATTTCTTAGTGGGCGTGGCATATGTGGGCGGAAATAAATTTTGCTAAATAGCTGATGTTCTTTTCTATCGTATAGCCAAAACTCAATGTCGTAATCTCTTATAGTTTCCGAGTTATAAACAAAATTGTAAAATTGTTTAACAAAAAACACTTGCTGCTGAATTCTGTTGGCCTGGTATTCGCAGAAAATTTTTGAATGAAAAATTTCAAAACGTTTGTCGACATACACACACACACATATAACAACTTTACATTTTTGCGAATATCTCGGAAACTATAAGAGCTAATGACAATCGGTTTTCACCATGCGACTGGAAAAAACATCAGCTATCTTAGACAGAAAAGAAATTTTAAAAATATTAAATACCGCCTGAAATATAAGGCATTATATATAAAAAATCAATATATTTCTTAGTGGGCGTGGCATATGTGGGCGGAAATAAATTTTGCTAAATAGCTGATGTTCTTTTCTATCGTATAGCCAAAACTCAATGTCGTTATCTCTTATAGTTTCCGAGTTATAAACAAAATTGTAAAATTGTTTAACAAAAAACACTTGCTGCTGAATTCTGTTGGCCTGGTATTGGCAGAAAATTTTTGAATGAAAAATTTCAAAACATTTGTCGACATACACACACACACGAATAACAACTTTACATTTTTGCGAATATCTCAGAAACTATAAGAGCTAATGACAATCGGTTTTCACCATGCGACTGGAAAAAACATCAGCTATCTTAAACAGAAAATAAATTTTAAAAATATTAAATACCGCCTGAAATATAAGGCATTATATATAAAAAATCAATATATTTCTTAGTGGGCGTGGCATATGTGGGCGGAAATAAATTTTGCTAAATAGCTGATGTTCTTTTCTATCGTATAGCCAAAACTCAATGTCGTAATCTCTTATAGTTTCCGAGTTATAAACAAAATTGTAAAATTGTTTAACAAAAAACACTTGCTGCTGAATTCTGTTGGCCTGGTATTGGCAGAAAATTTTTGAATGAAAAATTTCAAAACGTTTGTCGACATACACACACACACATATAACAACTTTATATTTTTGCGAATATCTCGGAAACTATAAGAGCTAATGACAATCGGTTTTCACCATGCGACTGGAAAAAACATCAGCTATCTTAGAGAGAAAAGAAATTTTAAAAATATTAAATACCGCCTGAAATATAAGGCATTATATATAAAAAATCAATATATTTCTTAGTGGGCGTGGCATATGTGGGCGGAAATAAATTTTGCTAAATAGCTGATGTTCTTTTCTATCGTATAGCCAAAACTCAATGTCGTTATCTCTTATAGTTTCCGAGTTATAAACAAAATTGTATAATTGTTTAACAAAAAACACTTGCTGCTGAATTCTGTTGGCCTGGTATTGGCAGAAAATTTTTGAATGAAAAATTTCAAAACATTTGTCGACATACACGCACACACACGTATAACAACTTTACATTTTTGCGAATATCTCAGAAACTATAAGAGCTAATGACAATCGGTTTTCACCATGCGACTGGAAAAAACATCAGCTATCTTAGACAGAAAAGAAATTTTAAAAATATTAAATACCGCCTGAAATATAAGGCATTATATATAAAAAATCAATATATTTCTTAGTGGGCGTGGCATATGTGGGCGGAAATAAATTTTGCTAAATAGCTGATGTTCTTTTCTATCGTATAGCCAAAACTCAATGTCGTAATCTCTTATAGTTTCCGAGTTATAAACAAAATTGTAAAATTGTTTAACAAAAAACACTTGCTGCTGAATTCTGTTGGCCTGGTATTCGCAGAAAATTTTTGAATGAAAAATTTCAAAACGTTTGTCGACATACACACACACACATATAACAACTTTATATTTTTGCGAATATCTCGGAAACTATAAGAGCTAATGACAATCGGTTTTCACCATGCGACTGGAAAAAACATCAGCTATCTTAGAGAGAAAAGAAATTTTAAAAATATTAAATACCGCCTGAAATATAAGGCATTATATATAAAAAATCAATATATTTCTTAGTGGGCGTGGCATATGTGGGCGGAAATAAATTTTGCCAAATAGCTGATGTTCTTTTCTATCGTATAGCCAAAACTCAATGTCGTAATCTCTTATAGTTTCCGAGTTATAAACAAAATTGTAAAATTGTTTAACAAAAAACACTTGCTGCTGAATTCTGTTGGCCTGGTATTCGCAGAAAATTTTTGAATGAAAAATTTCAAAACGTTTGTCGACATACACACACACACATATAACAACTTTACATTTTTGCGAATATCTCGGAAACTATAAGAGCTAATGACAATCGGTTTTCACCATGCGACTGGAAAAAACATCAGCTATCTTAGACAGAAAAGAAATTTTAAAAATATTAAATACCGCCTGAAATATAAGGCATTATATATAAAAAATCAATATATTTCTTAGTGGGCGTGGCATATGTGGGCGGAAATAAATTTTGCTAAATAGCTGATGTTCTTTTCTATCGTATAGCCAAAACTCAATGTCGTTATCTCTTATAGTTTCCGAGTTATAAACAACATTGTAAAATTGTTTAACAAAAAACACTTGCTGCTGAATTCTGTTGGCCTGGTATTGGCAGAAAATTTTTGAATGAAAAATTTCAAAACATTTGTCGAGATACACACACACACGAATAACAACTTTACATTTTTGCGAATATCTCAGAAACTATAAGAGCTAATGACAATCGGTTTTCACCATGCGACTGGAAAAAACATCAGCTATCTTAAACAGAAAATAAATTTTAAAAATATTAAATACCGCCTGAAATATAAGGCATTATATATAAAAAATCAATATATTTCTTAGTGGGCGTGGCATATGTGGGCGGAAATAAATTTTGCTAAATAGCTGATGTTCTTTTCTATCGTATAGCCAAAACTCAATGTCGTTATCACTTATAGTTTCCGAGTTATAAACAAAATTGTATAATTGTTTAACAAAAAACACTTGCTGCTGAATTCTGTTGGCCTGGTATTGGCAGAAAATTTTTGAATGAAAAATTTCAAAACATTTGTCGACATACACGCACACACACGTATAACAACTTTACATTTTTGCGAATATCTCAGAAACTATAAGAGCTAATGACAATCGGTTTTCACCATGCGACTGGAAAAAACATCAGCTATCTTAGACAGAAAAGAAATTTTAAAAATATTAAATACCGCCTGAAATATAAGGCATTATATATAAAAAATCAATATATTTCTTAGTGGGCGTGGCATATGTGGGCGGAAATAAATTTTGCTAAATAGCTGATGTTCTTTTCTATCGTATAGCCAAAACTCAATGTCGTAATCTCTTATAGTTTCCGAGTTATAAACAAAATTGTAAAATTGTTTAACAAAAAACACTTGCTGCTGAATTCTGTTGGCCTGGTATTCGCAGAAAATTTTTGAATGAAAAATTTCAAAACGTTTGTCGACATACACACACACACATATAACAACTTTATATTTTTGCGAATATCTCGGAAACTATAAGAGCTAATGACAATCGGTTTTCACCATGCGACTGGAAAAAACATCAGCTATCTTAGAGAGAAAAGAAATTTTAAAAATATTAAATACCGCCTGAAATATAAGGCATTATATATAAAAAATCAATATATTTCTTAGTGGGCGTGGCATATGTGGGCGGAAATAAATTTTGCCAAATAGCTGATGTTCTTTTCTATCGTATAGCCAAAACTCAATGTCGTAATCTCTTATAGTTTCCGAATTATAAACAAAATTGTAAAATTGTTTAACAAAAAACACTTGCTGCTGAATTCTGTTGGCCTGGTATTCGCAGAAAATTTTTGAATGAAAAATTTCAAAACGTTTGTCGACATACACACACACACATATAACAACTTTACATTTTTGCGAATATCTCGGAAACTATAAGAGCTAATGACAATCGGTTTTCACCATGCGACTGGAAAAAACATCAGCTATCTTAGACAGAAAAGAAATTTTAAAAATATTAAATACCGCCTGAAATATAAGGCATTATATATAAAAAATCAATATATTTCTTAGTGGGCGTGGCATATGTGGGCGGAAATAAATTTTGCTAAATAGCTGATGTTCTTTTCTATCGTATAGCCAAAACTCAATGTCGTTATCTCTTATAGTTTCCGAGTTATAAACAACATTGTAAAATTGTTTAACAAAAAACACTTGCTGCTGAATTCTGTTGGCCTGGTATTGGCAGAAAATTTTTGAATGAAAAATTTCAAAACATTTGTCGAGATACACACACACACGAATAACAACTTTACATTTTTGCGAATATCTCAGAAACTATAAGAGCTAATGACAATCGGTTTTCACCATGCGACTGGAAAAAACATCAGCTATCTTAAACAGAAAATAAATTTTAAAAATATTAAATACCGCCTGAAATATAAGGCATTATATATAAAAAATCAATATATTTCTTAGTGGGCGTGGCATATGTGGGCGGAAATAAATTTTGCTAAATAGCTGATGTTCTTTTCTATCGTATAGCCAAAACTCAATGTCGTTATCACTTATAGTTTCCGAGTTATAAACAAAATTGTATAATTGTTTAACAAAAAACACTTGCTGCTGAATTCTGTTGGCCTGGTATTGGCAGAAAATTTTTGAATGACAAATTTCAAAACATTTGTCGACATACACACACACACGTATAACAACTTTACATTTTTGCGAATATCTCGGAAACTATAAGAGCTAATGAGAATCGGTTTTCACCATGCGACTGGAAAAAACATCAGCTATCTTAAACAGAAAAGAAATTTTAAAAATATTAAATACCGCCTGAAATATAAGGCATTATATATAAAAAATCAATATATTTCTTAGTGGGCGTGGCATATGTGGGCGGAAATAAATTTTGCTAAATAGCTGATGTTCTTTTCTATCGTATAGCCAAAACTCAATGTCGTAATCTCTTATAGTTTCCGAGTTATAAACAAAATTGTAAAATTGTTTAACAAAAAACACTTGCTGCTGAATTCTGTTGGCCTGGTATTGGCAGAAAATTTTTGAATGAAAAATTTCAAAACATTTGTCGACATACACACACACACACGTATAACAACTTTACATTTTTGCGAATATCTCAGAAACTATAAGAGCTAATGACAATCGGTTTTCACCATGCGACTGGAAAAAACATCAGCTATCTTAAACAGAAAAGAAATTTTAAAAATATTAAATACCGCCTGAAATATAAGGCATTATATATAAAAAATCAATATATTTCTTAGTGGGCGTGGCATATGTGGGCGGAAATAAATTTTGCTAAATAGCTGATGTTCTTTTCTATCGTATAGCCAAAACTCAATGTCGTTATCTCTTATAGTTTCCGAGTTATAAACAAAATTGTATAATTGTTTAACAAAAAACACTTGCTGCTGAATTCTGTTGGCCTGGTATTGGCAAAAAAATTTTGAATGAAAAATTTCAAAACATTTGTCGACATACACACACACACGAATAACAACTTTACATTTTTGCGAATATCTCAGAAACTATAAGAGCTAATGACAATCGGTTTTCACCATGCGACTGGAAAAAACATCAGCTATCTTAAACAGAAAAGAAATTTTAAAAATATTAAATACCGCCTGAAATATAAGGCATTATATATAAAAAATCAATATATTTCTTAGTGGGCGTGGCATATTTGGGCGGAAATAAATTTTGCTAAATAGCTGATGTTCTTTTCTATCGTATAGCCAAAACTCAATGTCGTTATCTCTTATAGTTTCCGAGTTATAAACAAAATTGTATAATTGTTTAACAAAAAACACTTGCTGCTGAATTCTGTTGGCCTGGTATTGGCAAAAAAATTTTGAATGAAAAATTTCAAAACATTTGTCGACATACACACACACACGAATAACAACTTTACATTTTTGCGAATATCTCAGAAACTATAAGAGCTAATGACAATCGGTTTCCACCATGCGACTGGAAAAAACATCAGCTATCTTAAACAGAAAAGAAATTTTAAAAATATTAAATACCGCCTGAAATATAAGGCATTATATATAAAAAATCAATATATTTCTTAGTGGGCGTGGCATATGTGGGCGGAAATAAATTTTGCTAAATAGCTGATATTCTTTTCTATCGTATAGCCAAAACTCAATGTCGTTATCTCTTATAGTTTCCGAGTTATAAACAAAATTGTATAATTGTTTAACAAAAAACACTTGCTGCTGAATTCTGTTGGCCTGGTATTGGCAGAAAATTTTTGAATGAAAAATTTCAAAACATTTGTCGACATACACGCACACACACGTATAACAACTTTACATTTTTGCGAATATCTCAGAAACTATAAGAGCTAATGACAATCGGTTTTCACCATGCGACTGGAAAAAACATCAGCTATCTTAAACAGAAAAGAAATTTTAAAAATATTAAATGCCGCCTGAAATATAAGGCATTATATATAAAAAATCAATATATTTCTTAGTGGGCGTGGCATATGTGGGCGGAAATAAATTTTGCTAAATAGCTGATGTTCTTTTCTATCGTATAGCCAAAACTCAATGTCGTTATCTCTTATAGTTTCCGAGTTATAAACAAAATTGTATAATTGTTTAACAAAAAACACTTGCTGCTGAATTCTGTTGGCCTGGTATTGGCAGAAAATTTTTGAATGAAAAATTTCAAAACATTTGTCGACATACACGCACACACACGTATAACAACTTTACATTTTTGCGAATATCTCAGAAACTATAAGAGCTAATGACAATCGGTTTTCACCATGCGACTGGAAAAAACATCAGCTATCTTAAACAGAAAAGAAATTTTAAAAATATTAAATGCCGCCTGAAATATAAGGCATTATATATAAAAAATCAATATATTTCTTAGTGGGCGTGGCATATGTGGGCGGAAATAAATTTTGCTAAATAGCTGATGTTCTTTTCTATCGTATAGCCAAAACTCAATGTCGTTATCTCTTATAGTTTCCGAGTTATAAACAAAATTGTAAAATTGTTTAACAAAAAACACTTGCTGCTGAATTCTGGTGGCCTGGTACTGGCAAAAAAATTTTGAATGAAAAATTTCAAAACATTTGTCGACATACACACACACACGAATAACAACTTTACATTTTTGCGAATATCTCAGAAACTATAAGAGCTAATGACAATCGGTTTTCACCATGCGACTGGAAAAAACATCAGCTATCTTAAACAGAAAAGAAATTTTAAAAATATTAAATACCGCCTGAAATATAAGGCATTATATATAAAAAATCAATATATTTCTTAGTGGGCGTGGCATATGTGGGCGGAAATAAATTTTGCTAAATAGCTGATATTCTTTTCTATCGTATAGCCAAAACTCAATGTCGTTATCTCTTATAGTTTCCGAGTTATAAACAAAATTGTATAATTGTTTAACAAAAAACACTTGCTGCTGAATTCTGTTGGCCTGGTATTGGCAGAAAATTTTTGAATGAAAAATTTCAAAACATTTGTCGACATACACACACACACACGTATAACAACTTTACATTTTTGCGAATATCTCAGAAACTATAAGAGCTAATGACAATCGGTTTTCACCATGCGACTGGAAAAAACATCAGCTATCTTAAACAGAAAAGAAATTTTAAAAATATTAAATACCGCCTGAAATATAAGGCATTATATATAAAAAATCAATATATTTCTTAGTCGGCGTGGCATATGTGGGCGGAAATAAATTTTGCTAAATAGCTGATGTTCTTTTCTATCGTATAGCCAAAACTCAATGTCGTTATCTCTTATAGTTTCCGAGTTGTAAACAAAATTGTATAATTGTTTAACAAAAAACACTTGCTGCTGAATTCTGTTGGCCTGGTATTGGCAAAAAAATTTTGAATGAAAAATTTCAAAACATTTGTCGACATACACACACACACGAATAACAACTTTACATTTTTGCGAATATCTCAGAAACTATAAGAGCTAATGACAATCGGTTTCCACCATGCGACTGGAAAAAACATCAGCTATCTTAAACAGAAAAGAAATTTTAAAAATATTAAATACCGCCTGAAATATAAGGCATTATATATAAAAAATCAATATATTTCTTAGTGGGCGTGGCATATGTGGGCGGAAATAAATTTTGCTAAATAGCTGATGTTCTTTTCTATCGTATAGCCAAAACTCAATGTCGTTATCTCTTATAGTTTCCGAGTTATAAACAAAATTGTATAATTGTTTAACAAAAAACACTTGCTGCTGAATTCTGTTGGCCTGGTATTGGCAGAAAATTTTTGAATGAAAAATTTCAAAACATTTGTCGACATACACGCACACACACGTATAACAACTTTACATTTTTGCGAATATCTCAGAAACTATAAGAGCTAATGACAATCGGTTTTCACCATGCGACTGGAAAAAACATCAGCTATCTTAAACAGAAAAGAAATTTTAAAAATATTAAATGCCGCCTGAAATATAAGGCATTATATATAAAAAATCAATATATTTCTTAGTGGGCGTGGCATATGTGGGCGGAAATAAATTTTGCTAAATAGCTGATGTTCTTTTCTATCGTATAGCCAAAACTCAATGTCGTTATCTCTTATAGTTTCCGAGTTATAAACAAAATTGTAAAATTGTTTAACAAAAAACACTTGCTGCTGAATTCTGGTGGCCTGGTATTGGCAAAAAAATTTTGAATGAAAAATTTCAAAACATTTGTCGACATACACACACACACGAATAACAACTTTACATTTTTGCGAATATCTCAGAAACTATAAGAGCTAATGACAATCGGTTTTCACCATGCGACTGGAAAAAACATCAGCTATCTTAAACAGAAAAGAAATTTTAAAAATATTAAATACCGCCTGAAATATAAGGCATTATATATAAAAAATCAATATATTTCTTAGTGGGCGTGGCATATGTGGGCGGAAATAAATTTTGCTAAATAGCTGATATTCTTTTCTATCGTATAGCCAAAACTCAATGTCGTTATCTCTTATAGTTTCCGAGTTATAAACAAAATTGTATAATTGTTTAACAAAAAACACTTGCTGCTGAATTCTGTTGGCCTGGTATTGGCAGAAAATTTTTGAATGAAAAATTTCAAAACATTTGTCGACATACACGCACACACACGTATAACAACTTTACATTTTTGCGAATATCTCAGAAACTATAAGAGCTAATGACAATCGGTTTTCACCATGCGACTGGAAAAAACATCAGCTATCTTAAACAGAAAAGAAATTTTAAAAATATTAAATGCCGCCTGAAATATAAGGCATTATATATAAAAAATCAATATATTTCTTAGTGGGCGTGGCATATGTGGGCGGAAATAAATTTTGCTAAATAGCTGATGTTCTTTTCTATCGTATAGCCAAAACTCAATGTCGTTATCTCTTATAGTTTCCGAGTTATAAACAAAATTGTAAAATTGTTTAACAAAAAACACTTGCTGCTGAATTCTGGTGGCCTGGTATTGGCAAAAAAATTTTGAATGAAAAATTTCAAAACATTTGTCGACATACACACACACACGAATAACAACATTACATTTTTGCGAATATCTCAGAAACTATAAGAGCTAATGACAATCGGTTTTCACCATGCGACTGGAAAAAACATCAGCTATCTTAAACAGAAAAGAAATTTTAAAAATATTAAATACCGCCTGAAATATAAGGCATTATATATAAAAAATCAATATATTTCTTAGTCGGCGTGGCATATGTGGGCGGAAATAAATTTTGCTAAATAGCTGATGTTCTTTTCTATCGTATAGCCAAAACTCAATGTCGTTATCTCTTATAGTTTCCGAGTTGTAAACAAAATTGTATAATTGTTTAACAAAAAACACTTGCTGCTGAATTCTGTTGGCCTGGTATTGGCAAAAAAATTTTGAATGAAAAATTTCAAAACATTTGTCGACATACACACACACACGAATAACAACTTTACATTTTTGCGAATATCTCAGAAACTATAAGAGCTAATGACAATCGGTTTCCACCATGCGACTGGAAAAAACATCAGCTATCTTAAACAGAAAAGAAATTTTAAAAATATTAAATACCGCCTGAAATATAAGGCATTATATATAAAAAATCAATATATTTCTTAGTGGGCGTGGCATATGTGGGCGGAAATAAATTTTGCTAAATAGCTGATGTTCTTTTCTATCGTATAGCCAAAACTCAATGTCGTTATCTCTTATAGTTTCCGAGTTATAAACAAAATTGTATAATTGTTTAACAAAAAACACTTGCTGCTGAATTCTGTTGGCCTGGTATTGGCAGAAAATTTTTGAATGAAAAATTTCAAAACATTTGTCGACATACACGCACACACACGTATAACAACTTTACATTTTTGCGAATATCTCAGAAACTATAAGAGCTAATGACAATCGGTTTTCACCATGCGACTGGAAAAAACATCAGCTATCTTAAACAGAAAAGAAATTTTAAAAATATTAAATGCCGCCTGAAATATAAGGCATTATATATAAAAAATCAATATATTTCTTAGTGGGCGTGGCATATGTGGGCGGAAATAAATTTTGCTAAATAGCTGATGTTCTTTTCTATCGTATAGCCAAAACTCAATGTCGTTATCTCTTATAGTTTCCGAGTTATAAACAAAATTGTAAAATTGTTTAACAAAAAACACTTGCTGCTGAATTCTGGTGGCCTGGTATTGGCAAAAAAATTTTGAATGAAAAATTTCAAAACATTTGTCGACATACACACACACACGAATAACAACTTTACATTTTTGCGAATATCTCAGAAACTATAAGAGCTAATGACAATCGGTTTTCACCATGCGACTGGAAAAAACATCAGCTATCTTAAACAGAAAAGAAATTTTAAAAATATTAAATACCGCCTGAAATATAAGGCATTATATATAAAAAATCAATATATTTCTTAGTGGGCGTGGCATATGTGGGCGGAAATAAATTTTGCTAAATAGCTGATATTCTTTTCTATCGTATAGCCAAAACTCAATGTCGTTATCTCTTATAGTTTCCGAGTTATAAACAAAATTGTATAATTGTTTAACAAAAAACACTTGCTGCTGAATTCTGTTGGCCTGGTATTGGCAGAAAATTTTTGAATGAAAAATTTCAAAACATTTGTCGACATACACGCACACACACGTATAACAACTTTACATTTTTGCGAATATCTCAGAAACTATAAGAGCTAATGACAATCGGTTTTCACCATGCGACTGGAAAAAACATCAGCTATCTTAAACAGAAAAGAAATTTTAAAAATATTAAATGCCGCCTGAAATATAAGGCATTATATATAAAAAATCAATATATTTCTTAGTGGGCGTGGCATATGTGGGCGGAAATAAATTTTGCTAAGTAGCTGATGTTCTTTTCTATCGTATAGCCAAAACTCAATGTCGTTATCTCTTATAGTTTCCGAGTTATAAACAAAATTGTAAAATTGTTTAACAAAAAACACTTGCTGCTGAATTCTGGTGGCCTGGTATTGGCAAAAAAATTTTGAATGAAAAATTTCAAAACATTTGTCGACATACACACACACACGAATAACAACATTACATTTTTGCGAATATCTCAGAAACTATAAGAGCTAATGACAATCGGTTTTCACCATGCGACTGGAAAAAACATCAGCTATCTTAAACAGAAAAGAAATTTTAAAAATATTAAATACCGCCTGAAATATAAGGCATTATATATAAAAAATCAATATATTTCTTAGTGGGCGTGGCATATGTGGGCGGAAATAAATTTTGCTAAATAGCTGATATTCTTTTCTATCGTATAGCCAAAACTCAATGTCGTTATCTCTTATAGTTTCCGAGTTATAAACAAAATTGTATAATTGTTTAACAAAAAACACTTGCTGCTGAATTCTGTTGGCCTGGTATTGGCAGAAAATTTTTGAATGAAAAATTTCAAAACATTTGTCGACATACACGCACACACACGTATAACAACTTTACATTTTTGCGAATATCTCAGAAACTATAAGAGCTAATGACAATCGGTTTTCACCATGCGACTGGAAAAAACATCAGCTATCTTAAACAGAAAAGAAATTTTAAAAATATTAAATGCCGCCTGAAATATAAGGCATTATATATAAAAAATCAATATATTTCTTAGTGGGCGTGGCATATGTGGGCGGAAATAAATTTTGCTAAATAGCTGATGTTCTTTTCTATCGTATAGCCAAAACTCAATGTCGTTATCTCTTATAGTTTCCGAGTTATAAACAAAATTGTAAAATTGTTTAACAAAAAACACTTGCTGTTGAATTCTGGTGGCCTGGTATTGGCAAAAAAATTTTGAATGAAAAATTTCAAAACATTTGTCGACATACACACACACACGAATAACAACTTTACATTTTTGCGAATATCTCAGAAACTATAAGAGCTAATGACAATCGGTTTTCACCATGCGACTGGAAAAAACATCAGCTATATTAAACAGAAAAGAAATTTTAAAAATATTAAATACCGCCTGAAATATAAGGCATTATATATAAAAAATCAATATATTTCTTAGTGGGCGTGGCATATGTGGGCGGAAATAAATTTTGCTAAATAGCTGATGTTCTTTTCTATCGTATAGCCAAAACTCAATGTCGTTATCTCTTATAGTTTCCGAGTTATAAACAAAATTGTATAATTGTTTAACAAAAAACACTTGCTGCTGAATTCTGTTGGCCTGGTATTGGCAAAAAAATTTTGAATGAAAAATTTCAAAACATTTGTCGACATACACACACACACGAATAACAACTTTACATTTTTGCGAATATCTCAGAAACTATAAGAGCTAATGACAATCGGTTTCCACCATGCGACTGGAAAAAACATCAGCTATCTTAAACAGAAAAGAAATTTTAAAAATATTAAATACCGCCTGAAATATAAGGCATTATATATAAAAAATCAATATATTTCTTAGTGGGCGTGGCATATGTGGGCGGAAATAAATTTTGCTAAATAGCTGATATTCTTTTCTATCGTATAGCCAAAACTCAATGTCGTTATCTCTTATAGTTTCCGAGTTATAAACAAAATTGTATAATTGTTTAACAAAAAACACTTGCTGCTGAATTCTGTTGGCCTGGTATTGGCAGAAAATTTTTGAATGAAAAATTTCAAAACATTTGTCGACATACACGCACACACACGTATAACAACTTTACATTTTTGCGAATATCTCAGAAACTATAAGAGCTAATGACAATCGGTTTTCACCATGCGACTGGAAAAAACATCAGCTATCTTAAACAGAAAAGAAATTTTAAAAATATTAAATACCGCCTGAAATATAAGGCATTATATATAAAAAATCAATATATTTCTTAGTGGGCGTGGCATATGTGGGCGGAAATAAATTTTGCTAAATAGCTGATATTCTTTTCTATCGTATAGCCAAAACTCAATGTCGTTATCTCTTATAGTTTCCGAGTTATAAACAAAATTGTATAATTGTTTAACAAAAAACACTTGCTGCTGAATTCTGTTGGCCTGGTATTGGCAGAAAATTTTTGAATGAAAAATTTCAAAACATTTGTCGACATACACGCACACACACGTATAACAACTTTACATTTTTGCGAATATCTCAGAAACTATAAGAGCTAATGACAATCGGTTTTCACCATGCGACTGGAAAAAACATCAGCTATCTTAAACAGAAAAGAAATTTTAAAAATATTAAATGCCGCCTGAAATATAAGGCATTATATATAAAAAATCAATATATTTCTTAGTGGGCGTGGCATATGTGGGCGGAAATAAATTTTGCTAAATAGCTGATGTTCTTTTCTATCGTATAGCCAAAACTCAATGTCGTTATCTCTTATAGTTTCCGAGTTATAAACAAAATTGTAAAATTGTTTAACAAAAAACACTTGCTGCTGAATTCTGGTGGCCTGGTATTGGCAAAAAAATTTTGAATGAAAAATTTCAAAACATTTGTCGACATACACACACACACGAATAACAACTTTACATTTTTGCGAATATCTCAGAAACTATAAGAGCTAATGACAATCGGTTTTCACCATGCGACTGGAAAAAACATCAGCTATCTTAAACAGAAAAGAAATTTTAAAAATATTAAATACCGCCTGAAATATAAGGCATTATATATAAAAAATCAATATATTTCTTAGTGGGCGTGGCATATGTGGGCGGAAATAAATTTTGCTAAATAGCTGATATTCTTTTCTATCGTATAGCCAAAACTCAATGTCGTTATCTCTTATAGTTTCCGAGTTATAAACAAAATTGTATAATTGTTTAACAAAAAACACTTGCTGCTGAATTCTGTTGGCCTGGTATTGGCAGAAAATTTTTGAATGAAAAATTTCAAAACATTTGTCGACATACACGCACACACACGTATAACAACTTTACATTTTTGCGAATATCTCAGAAACTATAAGAGCTAATGACAATCGGTTTTCACCATGCGACTGGAAAAAACATCAGCTATCTTAAACAGAAAAGAAATTTTAAAAATATTAAATGCCGCCTGAAATATAAGGCATTATATATAAAAAATCAATATATTTCTTAGTGGGCGTGGCATATGTGGGCGGAAATAAATTTTGCTAAATAGCTGATGTTCTTTTCTATCGTATAGCCAAAACTCAATGTCGTTATCTCTTATAGTTTCCGAGTTATAAACAAAATTGTAAAATTGTTTAACAAAAAACACTTGCTGCTGAATTCTGGTGGCCTGGTATTGGCAAAAAAATTTTGAATGAAAAATTTCAAAACATTTGTCGACATACACACACACACGAATAACAACTTTACATTTTTGCGAATATCTCAGAAACTATAAGAGCTAATGACAATCGGTTTTCACCATGCGACTGGAAAAAACATCAGCTATCTTAAACAGAAAAGAAATTTTAAAAATATTAAATGCCGCCTGAAATATAAGGCATTATATATAAAAAATCAATATATTTCTTAGTGGGCGTGGCATATGTGGGCGGAAATAAATTTTGCTAAATAGCTGATGTTCTTTTCTATCGTATAGCCAAAACTCAATGTCGTTATCTCTTATAGTTTCCGAGTTATAAACAAAATTGTAAAATTGTTTAACAAAAAACACTTGCTGCTGAATTCTGGTGGCCTGGTATTGGCAAAAAATTTTTGAATGAAAAATTTCAAAACATTTGTCGACATACACGCACACACACGTATAACAACTTTACATTTTTGCGAATATCTCAGAAACTATAAGAGCTAATGACAATCGGTTTTCACCATGCGACTGGAAAAAACATCAGCTATCTTAAACAGAAAAGAAATTTTAAAAATATTAAATGCCGCCTGAAATATAAGGCATTATATATAAAAAATCAATATATTTCTTAGTGGGCGTGGCATATGTGGGCGGAAATAAATTTTGCTAAATAGCTGATGTTCTTTTCTATCGTATAGCCAAAACTCAATGTCGTTATCTCTTATAGTTTCCGAGTTATAAACAAAATTGTAAAATTGTTTAACAAAAAACACTTGCTGCTGAATTCTGGTGGCCTGGTATTGGCAAAAAAATTTTGAATGAAAAATTTCAAAACATTTGTCGACATACACACACACACGAATAACAACTTTACATTTTTGCGAATATCTCAGAAACTATAAGAGCTAATGACAATCGGTTTTCACCATGCGACTGGAAAAAACATCAGCTATCTTAAACAGAAAAGAAATTTTAAAAATATTAAATACCGCCTGAAATATAAGGCATTATATATAAAAAATCAATATATTTCTTAGTGGGCGTGGCATATGTGGGCGGAAATAAATTTTGCTAAATAGCTGATATTCTTTTCTATCGTATAGCCAAAACTCAATGTCGTTATCTCTTATAGTTTCCGAGTTATAAACAAAATTGTATAATTGTTTAACAAAAAACACTTGCTGCTGAATTCTGTTGGCCTGGTATTGGCAGAAAATTTTTGAATGAAAAATTTCAAAACATTTGTCGACATACACGCACACACACGTATAACAACTTTACATTTTTGCGAATATCTCAGAAACTATAAGAGCTAATGACAATCGGTTTTCACCATGCGACTGGAAAAAACATCAGCTATCTTAAACAGAAAAGAAATTTTAAAAATATTAAATGCCGCCTGAAATATAAGGCATTATATATAAAAAATCAATATATTTCTTAGTGGGCGTGGCATATGTGGGCGGAAATAAATTTTGCTAAATAGCTGATGTTCTTTTCTATCGTATAGCCAAAACTCAATGTCGTTATCTCTTATAGTTTCCGAGTTATAAACAAAATTGTAAAATTGTTTAACAAAAAACACTTGCTGCTGAATTCTGGTGGCCTGGTATTGGCAAAAAAATTTTGAATGAAAAATTTCAAAACATTTGTCGACATACACGCACACACACGTATAACAACTTTACATTTTTGCGAATATCTCAGAAACTATAAGAGCTAATGACAATCGGTTTTCACCATGCGACTGGAAAAAACATCAGCTATCTTAAACAGAAAAGAAATTTTAAAAATATTAAATACCGCCTGAAATATAAGGCATTATATATAAAAAATCAATATATTTCTTAGTGGGCGTGGCATATGTGGGCGGAAATAAATTTTGCTAAATAGCTGATATTCTTTTCTATCGTATAGCCAAAACTCAATGTCGTTATCTCTTATAGTTTCCGAGTTATAAACAAAATTGTATAATTGTTTAACAAAAAACACTTGCTGCTGAATTCTGTTGGCCTGGTATTGGCAAAAAAATTTTGAATGAAAAATTTCAAAACATTTGTCGACATACACACACACACGAATAACAACTTTACATTTTTGCGAATATCTCAGAAACTATAAGAGCTAATGACAATCGGTTTTCACCATGCGACTGGAAAAAACATCAGCTATCTTAAACAGAAAAGAAATTTTAAAAATATTAAATACCGCCTGAAATATAAGGCATTATATATAAAAAATCAATATATTTCTTAGTGGGCGTGGCATATGTGGGCGGAAATAAATTTTGCTAAATAGCTGATATTCTTTTCTATCGTATAGCCAAAACTCAATGTCGTTATCTCTTATAGTTTCCGAGTTATAAACAAAATTGTATAATTGTTTAACAAAAAACACTTGCTGCTGAATTCTGTTGGCCTGGTATTGGCAGAAAATTTTTGAATGAAAAATTTCAAAACATTTGTCGACATACACGCACACACACGTATATCAACTTTACATTTTTGCGAATATCTCAGAAACTATAAGAGCTAATGACAATCGGTTTTCACCATGCGACTGGAAAAAACATCAGCTATCTTAAACAGAAAAGAAATTTTAAAAATATTAAATACCGCCTGAAATATAAGGCATTATATATAAAAAATCAATATATTTCTTAGTGGGCGTGGCATATGTGGGCGGAAATAAATTTTGCTAAATAGCTGATGTTCTTTTCTATCGTATAGCCAAAACTCAATGTCGTTATCACTTATAGTTTCCGAGTTATAAACAAAATTGTATAATTGTTTAACAAAAAACACTTGCTGCTGAATTCTGTTGGCCTGGTATTGGCAGAAAATTTTTTAATGACAAATTTCAAAACATTTGTCGACATACACACACACACGTATAACAACTTTACATTTTTGCGAATATCTCGGAAACTATAAGAGCTAATGAGAATCGGTTTTCACCATGCGACTGGAAAAAACATCAGCTATCTTAAACAGAAAATAAATTTTAAAAATATTAAATACCGCCTGAAATATAAGGCATTATATATAAAAAATCAATATATTTCTTAGTGGGCGTGGCATATGTGGGCGGAAATAAATTTTGCTAAATAGCTGATGTTCTTTTCTATCGTATAGCCAAAACTCAATGTCGTTATCTCTTATAGTTTCCGAGTTATAAACAAAATTGTATAATTGTTTAACAAAAAACACTTGCTGCTGAATTCTGTTGGCCTGGTATTGGCAGAAAATTTTTGAATGAAAAATTTCAAAACATTTGTCGACATACACACACACACGTATAACAACTTTACATTTTTGCGAATATCTCAGAAACTATAAGAGCTAATGACAATCGGTTTTCACCATGCGACTGGAAAAAACATCAGCTATCTTAAACAGAAAATAAATTTTAAAAATATTAAATACCGCCTGAAATATAAGGCATTATATATAAAAAATCAATATATTTCTTAGTGGGCGTGGCATATGTGGGCGGAAATAAATTTTGCTAAATAGCGGATGTTCTTTTCTATCGTATAGCCAAAACTCAATGTCGTTATCTCTTATAGTTTCCGAGTTATAAACAAAATTGTATAATTGTTTAACAAAAAACACTTGCTGCTGAATTCTGTTGGCCTGGTATTGGCAGAAAATTTTTGAATGAAAAATTTCAAAACATTTGTCGACATACACACACACACGAATAACAACTTTACATTTGCGAATATCTCAGAAACTATAAGAGCTAATGACAATCGGTTTTCACCATGCGACTGGAAAAAACATCAGCTATCTTAAACAGAAAAGAAATTTTAAAAATATTAAATACCGCCTGAAATATAAGGCATTATATATAAAAAATCAATATATTTCTTAGTGGGCGTGGCATATGTGGGCGGAAATAAATTTTGCTAAATAGCTGATGTTCTTTTCTATCGTATAGCCAAAACTCAATGTCGTTATCACTTATAGTTTCCGAGTTATAAACAAAATTGTAAAATTGTTTAACAAAAAACACTTGCTGCTGAATTCTGTTGGCCTGGTATTGGCAGAAAATTTTTTAATGACAAATTTCAAAACATTTGTCGACATACACGCACACACACGTATAACAACTTTACATTTTTGCGAATATCTCAGAAACTATAAGAGCTAATGACAATCGGTTTTCACCATGCGACTGGAAAAAACATCAGCTATCTTAGACAGAAAAGAAATTTTAAAAATATTAAATACCGCCTGAAATATAAGGCATTATATATAAAAAATCAATATATTTCTTAGTGGGCGTGGCATATGTGGGCGGAAATAAATTTTGCTAAATAGCTGATGTTCTTTTCTATCGTATAGCCAAAACTCAATGTCGTAATCTCTTATAGTTTCCGAGTTATAAACAAAATTGTATAATTGTTTAACAAAAAACACTTGCTGCTGAATTCTGTTGGCCTGGTATTGGCAGAAAATATTTGAATGACAAATTTCAAAACATTTGTCGACATACACACACACACACGTATAACAACTTTACATTTTTGCGAATATCTCGGAAACTATAAGAGCTAATGACAATCGGTTTTCACCATGCGACTGGAAAAAACATCAGCTATCTTAGAGAGAAAAGAAATTTTAAAAATATTAAATACCGCCTGAAATATAAGGCATTATATATAAAAAATCAATATATTTCTTAGTGGGCGTGGCATATGTGGGCGGAAATAAATTTTGCTAAATAGCTGATGTTCTTTTCTATCGTATAGCCAAAACTCAATGTCGTAATCTCTTATAGTTTCCGAGTTATAAACAAAATTGTAAAATTGTTTAACAAAAAACACTTGCTGCTGAATTCTGTTGGCCTGGTATTGGCAGAAAATTTTTGAATGAAAAATTTCAAAACGTTTGTCGACATACACACACACACATATAACAACTTTATATTTTTGCGAATATCTCGGAAACTATAAGAGCTAATGACAATCGGTTTTCACCATGCGACTGGAAAAAACATCAGCTATCTTAGAGAGAAAAGAAATTTTAAAAATATTAAATACCGCCTGAAATATAAGGCATTATATATAAAAAATCAATATATTTCTTAGTGGGCGTGGCATATGTGGGCGGAAATAAATTTTGCTAAATAGCTGATGTTCTTTTCTATCGTATAGCCAAAACTCAATGTCGTAATCTCTTATAGTTTCCGAGTTATAAACAAAATTGTAAAATTGTTTAACAAAAAACACTTGCTGCTGAATTCTGTTGGCCTGGTATTCGCAGAAAATTTTTGAATGAAAAATTTCAAAACATTTGTCGACATACACACACACACATATAACAATATCTCGGAAACTATAAGAGCTAATGACAATCGGTTTTCACCATGCGACTGGAAAAAACATCAGCTATCTTAGACAGAAAAGAAATTTTAAAAATATTAAATACCGCCTGAAATATAAGGCATTATATATAAAAAATCAATATATTTCTTAGTGGGCGTGGCATATGTGGGCGGAAGTAAATTTTGCTAAATAGCTGATGTTCTTTTCTATCGTATAGCCAAAACTCAATGTCGTAATCTCTTATAGTTTCCGAGTTATAAACAAAATTGTAAAATTGTTTAACAAAAAACACTTGCTGCTGAATTCTGTTGGCCTGGTATTCGCAGAAAATTTTTGAATGAAAAATTTCAAAACATTTGTCGACATACACACACACACATATAACAACTTTACATTTTTGCGAATATCTCGGAAACTATAAGAGCTAATGACAATCGGTTTTCACCATGCGACTGGAAAAAACATCAGCTATCTTAGAGAGAAAAGAAATTTTAAAAATATTAAATACCGCCTGAAATATAAGGCATTATATATAAAAAATCAATATATTTCTTAGTGGGCGTGGCATATGTGGGCGGAAATAAATTTTGCTAAATAGCTGATGTTCTTTTCTATCGTATAGCCAAAACTCAATGTCGTAATCTCTTATAGTTTCCGAGTTATAAACAAAATTGTAAAATTGTTTAACAAAAAACACTTGCTGCTGAATTCTGTTGGCCTGGTATTCGCAGAAAATTTTTGAATGAAAAATTTCAAAACATTTGTCGACATACACACACACACATATAACAATATCTCGGAAACTATAAGAGCTAATGACAATCGGTTTTCACCATGCGACTGGAAAAAACATCAGCTATCTTAGAGAGAAAAGAAATTTTAAAAATATTAAATACCGCCTGAAATATAAGGCATTATATATAAAAAATCAATATATTTCTTAGTGGGCGTGGCATATGTGGGCGGAAATAAATTTTGCTAAATAGCTGATGTTCTTTTCTATCGTATAGCCAAAACTCAATGTCGTAATCTCTTATAGTTTCCGAGTTATAAACAAAATTGTAAAATTGTTTAACAAAAAACACTTGCTGCTGAATTCTGTTGGCCTGGTATTCGCAGAAAATTTTTGAATGAAAAATTTCAAAACGTTTGTCGACATACACACACACACATATAACAACTTTACATTTTTGCGAATATCTCGGAAACTATAAGAGCTAATGACAATCGGTTTTCACCATGCGACTGGAAAAAACATCAGCTATCTTAGACAGAAAAGAAATTTTAAAAATATTAAATACCGCCTGAAATATAAGGCATTATATATAAAAAATCAATATATTTCTTAGTGGGCGTGGCATATGTGGGCGGAAATAAATTTTGCTAAATAGCTGATGTTCTTTTCTATCGTATAGCCAAAACTCAATGTCGTTATCTCTTATAGTTTCCGAGTTATAAACAAAATTGTAAAATTGTTTAACAAAAAACACTTGCTGCTGAATTCTGTTGGCCTGGTATTGGCAGAAAATTTTTGAATGAAAAATTTCAAAACATTTGTCGACATACACACACACACGAATAACAACTTTACATTTTTGCGAATATCTCAGAAACTATAAGAGCTAATGACAATCGGTTTTCACCATGCGACTGGAAAAAACATCAGCTATCTTAAACAGAAAATAAATTTTAAAAATATTAAATACCGCCTGAAATATAAGGCATTATATATAAAAAATCAATATATTTCTTAGTGGGCGTGGCATATGTGGGCGGAAATAAATTTTGCTAAATAGCTGATGTTCTTTTCTATCGTATAGCCAAAACTCAATGTCGTAATCTCTTATAGTTTCCGAGTTATAAACAAAATTGTAAAATTGTTTAACAAAAAACACTTGCTGCTGAATTCTGTTGGCCTGGTATTGGCAGAAAATTTTTGAATGAAAAATTTCAAAACGTTTGTCGACATACACACACACACATATAACAACTTTATATTTTTGCGAATATCTCGGAAACTATAAGAGCTAATGACAATCGGTTTTCACCATGCGACTGGAAAAAACATCAGCTATCTTAGAGAGTAAAGAAATTTTAAAAATATTAAATACCGCCTGAAATATAAGGCATTATATATAAAAAATCAATATATTTCTTAGTGGGCGTGGCATATGTGGGCGGAAATAAATTTTGCTAAATAGCTGATGTTCTTTTCTATCGTATAGCCAAAACTCAATGTCGTTATCTCTTATAGTTTCCGAGTTATAAACAAAATTGTATAATTGTTTAACAAAAAACACTTGCTGCTGAATTCTGTTGGCCTGGTATTGGCAGAAAATTTTTGAATGAAAAATTTCAAAACATTTGTCGACATACACGCACACACACGTATAACAACTTTACATTTTTGCGAATATCTCAGAAACTATAAGAGCTAATGACAATCGGTTTTCACCATGCGACTGGAAAAAACATCAGCTATCTTAGACAGAAAAGAAATTTTAAAAATATTAAATACCGCCTGAAATATAAGGCATTATATATAAAAAATCAATATATTTCTTAGTGGGCGTGGCATATGTGGGCGGAAATAAATTTTGCTAAATAGCTGATGTTCTTTTCTATCGTATAGCCAAAACTCAATGTCGTAATCTCTTATAGTTTCCGAGTTATAAACAAAATTGTAAAATTGTTTAACAAAAAACACTTGCTGCTGAATTCTGTTGGCCTGGTATTCGCAGAAAATTTTTGAATGAAAAATTTCAAAACGTTTGTCGACATACACACACACACATATAACAACTTTATATTTTTGCGAATATCTCGGAAACTATAAGAGCTAATGACAATCGGTTTTCACCATGCGACTGGAAAAAACATCAGCTATCTTAGAGAGAAAAGAAATTTTAAAAATATTAAATACCGCCTGAAATATAAGGCATTATATATAAAAAATCAATATATTTCTTAGTGGGCGTGGCATATGTGGGCGGAAATAAATTTTGCTAAATAGCTGATGTTCTTTTCTATCGTATAGCCAAAACTCAATGTCGTTATCTCTTATAGTTTCCGAGTTATAAACAAAATTGTATAATTGTTTAACAAAAAACACTTGCTGCTGAATTCTGTTGGCCTGGTATTGGCAGAAAATTTTTTAATGACAAATTTCAAAACATTTGTCGACATACACGCACACACACGTATAACAACTTTACATTTTTGCGAATATCTCAGAAACTATAAGAGCTAATGACAATCGGTTTTCACCATGCGACTGGAAAAAACATCAGCTATCTTAGACAGAAAAGAAATTTTAAAAATATTAAATACCGCCTGAAATATAAGGCATTATATATAAAAAATCAATATATTTCTTAGTGGGCGTGGCATATGTGGGCGGAAATAAATTTTGCTAAATAGCTGATGTTCTTTTCTATCGTATAGCCAAAACTCAATGTCGTAATCTCTTATAGTTTCCGAGTTATAAACAAAATTGTAAAATTGTTTAACAAAAAACACTTGCTGCTGAATTCTGTTGGCCTGGTATTCGCAGAAAATTTTTGAATGAAAAATTTCAAAACATTTGTCGACATACACACACACACATATAACAACTTTACATTTTTGCGAATATCTCAGAAACTATAAGAGCTAATGACAATCGGTTTTCACCATGCGACTGGAAAAAACATCAGCTATCTTAGACAGAAAAGAAATTTTAAAAATATTAAATACCGCCTGAAATATAAGGCATTATATATAAAAAATCAATATATTTCTTAGTGGGCGTGGCATATGTGGGCGGAAATAAATTTTGCTAAATAGCTGATGTTCTTTTCTATCGTATAGCCAAAACTCAATGTCGTAATCTCTTATAGTTTCCGAGTTATAAACAAAATTGTAAAATTGTTTAACAAAAAACACTTGCTGCTGAATTCTGTTGGCCTGGTATTGGCAGAAAATTTTTGAATGAAAAATTTCAAAACGTTTGTCGACATACACACACACACATATAACAACTTTATATTTTTGCGAATATCTCGGAAACTATAAGAGCTAATGACAATCGGTTTTCACCATGCGACTGGAAAAAACATCAGCTATCTTAGAGAGAAAAGAAATTTTAAAAATATTAAATACCGCCTGAAATATAAGGCATTATATATAAAAAATCAATATATTTCTTAGTGGGCGTGGCATATGTGGGCGGAAATAAATTTTGCTAAATAGCTGATGTTCTTTTCTATCGTATAGCCAAAACTCAATGTCGTAATCTCTTATAGTTTCCGAGTTATAAACAAAATTGTAAAATTGTTTAACAAAAAACACTTGCTGCTGAATTCTGTTGGCCTGGTATTGGCAGAAAATTTTTGAATGAAAAATTTCAAAACGTTTGTCGACATACACACACACACATATAACAACTTTATATTTTTGCGAATATCTCGGAAACTATAAGAGCTAATGACAATCGGTTTTCACCATGCGACTGGAAAAAACATCAGCTATCTTAGAGAGAAAAGAAATTTTAAAAATATTAAATACCGCCTGAAATATAAGGCATTATATATAAAAAATCAATATATTTCTTAGTGGGCGTGGCATATGTGGGCGGAAATAAATTTTGCTAAATAGCTGATGTTCTTTTCTATCGTATAGCCAAAACTCAATGTCGTTATCTCTTATAGTTTCCGAGTTATAAACAAAATTGTATAATTGTTTAACAAAAAACACTTGCTGCTGAATTCTGTTGGCCTGGTATTGGCAGAAAATTTTTGAATGAAAAATTTCAAAACATTTGTCGACATACACGCACACACACGTATAACAACTTTACATTTGTGCGAATATCTCAGAAACTATAAGAGCTAATGACAATCGGTTTTCACCATGCGACTGGAAAAAACATCAGCTATCTTAGAGAGAAAAGAAATTTTAAAAATATTAAATACCGCCTGAAATATAAGGCATTATATATAAAAAATCAATATATTTCTTAGTGGGCGTGGCATATGTGGGCGGAAATAAATTTTGCTAAATAGCTGATGTTCTTTTCTATCGTATAGCCAAAACTCAATGTCGTTATCTCTTATAGTTTCCGAGTTATAAACAAAATTGTAAAATTGTTTAACAAAAAACACTTGCTGCTGAATTCTGTTGGCCTGGTATTCGCAGAAAATTTTTGAATGAAAAATTTCAAAACGTTTGTCGACATACACACACACACATATAACAACTTTACATTTTTGCGAATATCTCGGAAACTATAAGAGCTAATGACAATCGGTTTTCACCATGCGACTGGAAAAAACATCAGCTATCTTAGACAGAAAAGAAATTTTAAAAATATTAAATACCGCCTGAAATATAAGGCATTATATATAAAAAATCAATATATTTCTTAGTGGGCGTGGCATATGTGGGCGGAAATAAATTTTGCTAAATAGCTGATGTTCTTTTCTATCGTATAGCCAAAACTCAATGTCGTTATCTCTTATAGTTTCCGAGTTATAAACAAAATTGTAAAATTGTTTAACAAAAAACACTTGCTGCTGAATTCTGTTGGCCTGGTATTGGCAGAAAATTTTTGAATGAAAAATTTCAAAACATTTGTCGACATACACACACACACGAATAACAACTTTACATTTTTGCGAATATCTCAGAAACTATAAGAGCTAATGACAATCGGTTTTCACCATGCGACTGGAAAAAACATCAGCTATCTTAAACAGAAAATAAATTTTAAAAATATTAAATACCGCCTGAAATATAAGGCATTATATATAAAAAATCAATATATTTCTTAGTGGGCGTGGCATATGTGGGCGGAAATAAATTTTGCTAAATAGCTGATGTTCTTTTCTATCGTATAGCCAAAACTCAATGTCGTAATCTCTTATAGTTTCCGAGTTATAAACAAAATTGTAAAATTGTTTAACAAAAAACACTTGCTGCTGAATTCTGTTGGCCTGGTATTGGCAGAAAATTTTTGAATGAAAAATTTCAAAACGTTTGTCGACATACACACACACACATATAACAACTTTATATTTTTGCGAATATCTCGGAAACTATAAGAGCTAATGACAATCGGTTTTCACCATGCGACTGGAAAAAACATCAGCTATCTTAGAGAGAAAAGAAATTTTAAAAATATTAAATACCGCCTGAAATATAAGGCATTATATATAAAAAATCAATATATTTCTTAGTGGGCGTGGCATATGTGGGCGGAAATAAATTTTGCTAAATAGCTGATGTTCTTTTCTATCGTATAGCCAAAACTCAATGTCGTTATCTCTTATAGTTTCCGAGTTATAAACAAAATTGTATAATTGTTTAACAAAAAACACTTGCTGCTGAATTCTGTTGGCCTGGTATTGGCAGAAAATTTTTGAATGAAAAATTTCAAAACATTTGTCGACATACACGCACACACACGTATAACAACTTTACATTTTTGCGAATATCTCAGAAACTATAAGAGCTAATGACAATCGGTTTTCACCATGCGACTGGAAAAAACATCAGCTATCTTAGACAGAAAAGAAATTTTAAAAATATTAAATACCGCCTGAAATATAAGGCATTATATATAAAAAATCAATATATTTCTTAGTGGGCGTGGCATATGTGGGCGGAAATAAATTTTGCTAAATAGCTGATGTTCTTTTCTATCGTATAGCCAAAACTCAATGTCGTTATCTCTTATAGTTTCCGAGTTATAAACAAAATTGTAAAATTGTTTAACAAAAAACACTTGCTGCTGAATTCTGTTGGCCTGGTATTGGCAGAAAATTTTTGAATGAAAAATTTCAAAACATTTGTCGACATACACACACACACGAATAACAACTTTACATTTTTGCGAATATCTCAGAAACTATAAGAGCTAATGACAATCGGTTTTCACCATGCGACTGGAAAAAACATCAGCTATCTTAAACAGAAAATAAATTTTAAAAATATTAAATACCGCCTGAAATATAAGGCATTATATATAAAAAATCAATATATTTCTTAGTGGGCGTGGCATATGTGGGCGGAAATAAATTTTGCTAAATAGCTGATGTTCTTTTCTATCGTATAGCCAAAACTCAATGTCGTAATCTCTTATAGTTTCCGAGTTATAAACAAAATTGTAAAATTGTTTAACAACAAACACTTGCTGCTGAATTCTGTTGGCCTGGTATTGGCAGAAAATTTTTGAATGAAAAATTTCAAAACGTTTGTCGACATACACACACACACATATAACAACTTTATATTTTTGCGAATATCTCGGAAACTATAAGAGCTAATGACAATCGGTTTTCACCATGCGACTGGAAAAAACATCAGCTATCTTAGAGAGAAAAGAAATTTTAAAAATATTAAATACCGCCTGAAATATAAGGCATTATATATAAAAAATCAATATATTTCTTAGTGGGCGTGGCATATGTGGGCGGAAATAAATTTTGCTAAATAGCTGATGTTCTTTTCTATCGTATAGCCAAAACTCAATGTCGTTATCTCTTATAGTTTCCGAGTTATAAACAAAATTGTATAATTGTTTAACAAAAAACACTTGCTGCTGAATTCTGTTGGCCTGGTATTGGCAGAAAATTTTTTAATGACAAATTTCAAAACATTTGTCGACATACACGCACACACACGTATAACAACTTTACATTTTTGCGAATATCTCAGAAACTATAAGAGCTAATGACAATCGGTTTTCACCATGCGACTGGAAAAAACATCAGCTATCTTAGACAGAAAAGAAATTTTAAAAATATTAAATACCGCCTGAAATATAAGGCATTATATATAAAAAATCAATATATTTCTTAGTGGGCGTGGCATATGTGGGCGGAAATAAATTTTGCTAAATAGCTGATGTTCTTTTCTATCGTATAGCCAAAACTCAATGTCGTAATCTCTTATAGTTTCCGAGTTATAAACAAAATTGTAAAATTGTTTAACAAAAAACACTTGCTGCTGAATTCTGTTGGCCTGGTATTCGCAGAAAATTTTTGAATGAAAAATTTCAAAACATTTGTCGACATACACACACACACATATAACAACTTTACATTTTTGCGAATATCTCAGAAACTATAAGAGCTAATGACAATCGGTTTTCACCATGCGACTGGAAAAAACATCAGCTATCTTAGACAGAAAAGAAATTTTAAAAATATTAAATACCGCCTGAAATATAAGGCATTATATATAAAAAATCAATATATTTCTTAGTGGGCGTGGCATATGTGGGCGGAAATAAATTTTGCTAAATAGCTGATGTTCTTTTCTATCGTATAGCCAAAACTCAATGTCGTAATCTCTTATAGTTTCCGAGTTATAAACAAAATTGTAAAATTGTTTAACAAAAAACACTTGCTGCTGAATTCTGTTGGCCTGGTATTGGCAGAAAATTTTTGAATGAAAAATTTCAAAACGTTTGTCGACATACACACACACACATATAACAACTTTATATTTTTGCGAATATCTCGGAAACTATAAGAGCTAATGACAATCGGTTTTCACCATGCGACTGGAAAAAACATCAGCTATCTTAGAGAGAAAAGAAATTTTAAAAATATTAAATACCGCCTGAAATATAAGGCATTATATATAAAAAATCAATATATTTCTTAGTGGGCGTGGCATATGTGGGCGGAAATAAATTTTGCTAAATAGCTGATGTTCTTTTCTATCGTATAGCCAAAACTCAATGTCGTTATCTCTTATAGTTTCCGAGTTATAAACAAAATTGTATAATTGTTTAACAAAAAACACTTGCTGCTGAATTCTGTTGGCCTGGTATTGGCAGAAAATTTTTGAATGAAAAATTTCAAAACATTTGTCGACATACACGCACACACACGTATAACAACTTTACATTTTTGCGAATATCTCAGAAACTATAAGAGCTAATGACAATCGGTTTTCACCATGCGACTGGAAAAAACATCAGCTATCTTAGACAGAAAAGAAATTTTAAAAATATTAAATACCGCCTGAAATATAAGGCATTATATATAAAAAATCAATATATTTCTTAGTGGGCGTGGCATATGTGGGCGGAAATAAATTTTGCTAAATAGCTGATGTTCTTTTCTATCGTATAGCCAAAACTCAATGTCGTAATCTCTTATAGTTTCCGAGTTATAAACAAAATTGTAAAATTGTTTAACAAAAAACACTTGCTGCTGAATTCTGTTGGCCTGGTATTCGCAGAAAATTTTTGAATGAAAAATTTCAAAACATTTGTCGACATACACACACACACATATAACAACTTTACATTTTTGCGAATATCTCGGAAACTATAAGAGCTAATGACAATCGGTTTTCACCATGCGACTGGAAAAAACATCAGCTATCTTAGAGAGAAAAGAAATTTTAAAAATATTAAATACCGCCTGAAATATAAGGCATTATATATAAAAAATCAATATATTTCTTAGTGGGCGTGGCATATGTGGGCGGAAATAAATTTTGCCAAATAGCTGATGTTCTTTTCTATCGTATAGCCAAAACTCAATGTCGTAATCTCTTATAGTTTCCGAGTTATAAACAAAATTGTAAAATTGTTTAACAAAAAACACTTGCTGCTGAATTCTGTTGGCCTGGTATTCGCAGAAAATTTTTGAATGAAAAATTTCAAAACGTTTGTCGACATACACACACACACATATAACAACTTTACATTTTTGCGAATATCTCGGAAACTATAAGAGCTAATGACAATCGGTTTTCACCATGCGACTGGAAAAAACATCAGCTATCTTAGACAGAAAAGAAATTTTAAAAATATTAAATACCGCCTGAAATATAAGGCATTATATATAAAAAATCAATATATTTCTTAGTGGGCGTGGCATATGTGGGCGGAAATAAATTTTGCTAAATAGCTGATGTTCTTTTCTATCGTATAGCCAAAACTCAATGTCGTTATCTCTTATAGTTTCCGAGTTATAAACAAAATTGTAAAATTGTTTAACAAAAAACACTTGCTGCTGAATTCTGTTGGCCTGGTATTGGCAGAAAATTTTTGAATGAAAAATTTCAAAACATTTGTCGAGATACACACACACACGAATAACAACTTTACATTTTTGCGAATATCTCAGAAACTATAAGAGCTAATGACAATCGGTTTTCACCATGCGGCTGGAAAAAACATCAGCTATCTTAAACAGAAAATAAATTTTAAAAATATTAAATACCGCCTGAAATATAAGGCATTATATATAAAAAATCAATATATTTCTTAGTGGGCGTGGCATATGTGGGCGGAAATAAATTTTGCTAAATAGCTGATGTTCTTTTCTATCGTATAGCCAAAACTCAATGTCGTTATCACTTATAGTTTCCGAGTTATAAACAAAATTGTATAATTGTTTAACAAAAAACACTTGCTGCTGAATTCTGTTGGCCTGGTATTGGCAGAAAATTTTTGAGTGACAAATTTCAAAACATTTGTCGACATACACACACACACGTATAACAACTTTACATTTTTGCGAATATCTCGGAAACTATAAGAGCTAATGAGAATCGGTTTTCACCATGCGACTGGAAAAAACATCAGCTATCTTAGAGAGAAAAGAAATTTTAAAAATATCAAATACCGCCTGAAATATAAGGCATTATATATAAAAAATCAATATATTTCTTAGTGGGCGTGGCATATGTGGGCGGAAATAAATTTTGCTAAATAGCTGATGTTCTTTTCTATCGTATAGCCAAAACTCAATGTCGTAATCTCTTATAGTTTCCGAGTTATAAACAAAATTGTAAAATTGTTTAACAAAAAACACTTGCTGCTGAATTCTGTTGGCCTGGTATTGGCAGAAAATTTTTGAATGACAAATTTCAAAACGTTTGTCGACATACACACACACACATATATAACAACTTTACATTTTTGCGAATATCTCGGAAACTATAAGAGCTAATGACAATCGGTTTTCACCATGCGACTGGAAAAAACATCAGCTATCTTAGAGAGAAAAGAAATTTTAAAAATATTATATACCGCCTGAAATATAAGGCATTATATATAAAAAATCAATATATTTCTTAGTGGGCGTGGCATATGTGGGCGGAAATAAATTTTGCTAAATAGCTGATGTTCTTTTCTATCGTATAGCCAAAACTCAATGTCGTTATCTTTTATAGTTTCCGAGTTATAAACAAAATTGTAAAATTGTTTAACAAAAAACACTTGCTGCTGAATTCTGTTGGCCTGGTATTGGCAGAAAATTTTTGAATGAAAAATTTCAAAACATTTGAAACAAATTTTAAAAATATTAAATACCGCCTGAAATATAAGGCATTATATATAAAAAATCAATATATTTCTTAGTGGGCGTGGCATATGTGGGCGGAAATAAATTTTGCTAAATAGCTGATGTTCTTTTCTATCGTATAGCCAAAACTCAATGTCGTTATCTCTTATAGTTTCCGAGTTATAAACAAAATTGTATAATTGTTTAACAAAAAACACTTGCTGCTGAATTCTGTTGGCCTGGTATTGGCAGAAAATTTTTGAATGAAAAATTTCAAAACATTTGTCGACATACACGCACACACACGTATAACAACTTTACATTTTTGCGAATATCTCAGAAACTATAAGAGCTAATGACAATCGGTTTTCACCATGCGACTGGAAAAAACATCAGCTATCTTAGACAGAAAAGAAATTTTAAAAATATTAAATACCGCCTGAAATATAAGGCATTATATATAAAAAATCAATATATTTCTTAGTGGGCGTGGCATATGTGGGCGGAAATAAATTTTGCTAAATAGCTGATGTTCTTTTCTATCGTATAGCCAAAACTCAATGTCGTAATCTCTTATAGTTTCCGAGTTATAAACAAAATTGTAAAATTGTTTAACAAAAAACACTTGCTGCTGAATTCTGTTGGCCTGGTATTCGCAGAAAATTTTTGAATGAAAAATTTCAAAACATTTGTCGACATACACACACACACATATAACAACTTTACATTTTTGCGAATATCTCGGAAACTATAAGAGCTAATGACAATCGGTTTTCACCATGCGACTGGAAAAAACATCAGCTATCTTAGAGAGAAAAGAAATTTTAAAAATATTAAATACCGCCTGAAATATAAGGCATTATATATAAAAAATCAATATATTTCTTAGTGGGCGTGGCATATGTGGGCGGAAATAAATTTTGCCAAATAGCTGATGTTCTTTTCTATCGTATAGCCAAAACTCAATGTCGTAATCTCTTATAGTTTCCGAGTTATAAACAAAATTGTAAAATTGTTTAACAAAAAACACTTGCTGCTGAATTCTGTTGGCCTGGTATTCGCAGAAAATTTTTGAATGAAAAATTTCAAAACGTTTGTCGACATACACACACACACATATAACAACTTTACATTTTTGCGAATATCTCGGAAACTATAAGAGCTAATGACAATCGGTTTTCACCATGCGACTGGAAAAAACATCAGCTATCTTAGACAGAAAAGAAATTTTAAAAATATTAAATACCGCCTGAAATATAAGGCATTATATATAAAAAATCAATATATTTCTTAGTGGGCGTGGCATATGTGGGCGGAAATAAATTTTGCTAAATAGCTGATGTTCTTTTCTATCGTATAGCCAAAACTCAATGTCGTTATCTCTTATAGTTTCCGAGTTATAAACAAAATTGTAAAATTGTTTAACAAAAAACACTTGCTGCTGAATTCTGTTGGCCTGGTATTGGCAGAAAATTTTTGAATGAAAAATTTCAAAACATTTGTCGAGATACACACACACACGAATAACAACTTTACATTTTTGCGAATATCTCAGAAACTATAAGAGCTAATGACAATCGGTTTTCACCATGCGGCTGGAAAAAACATCAGCTATCTTAAACAGAAAATAAATTTTAAAAATATTAAATACCGCCTGAAATATAAGGCATTATATATAAAAAATCAATATATTTCTTAGTGGGCGTGGCATATGTGGGCGGAAATAAATTTTGCTAAATAGCTGATGTTCTTTTCTATCGTATAGCCAAAACTCAATGTCGTTATCACTTATAGTTTCCGAGTTATAAACAAAATTGTATAATTGTTTAACAAAAAACACTTGCTGCTGAATTCTGTTGGCCTGGTATTGGCAGAAAATTTTTGAGTGACAAATTTCAAAACATTTGTCGACATACACACACACACGTATAACAACTTTACATTTTTGCGAATATCTCGGAAACTATAAGAGCTAATGAGAATCGGTTTTCACCATGCGACTGGAAAAAACATCAGCTATCTTAGAGAGAAAAGAAATTTTAAAAATATCAAATACCGCCTGAAATATAAGGCATTATATATAAAAAATCAATATATTTCTTAGTGGGCGTGGCATATGTGGGCGGAAATAAATTTTGCTAAATAGCTGATGTTCTTTTCTATCGTATAGCCAAAACTCAATGTCGTAATCTCTTATAGTTTCCGAGTTATAAACAAAATTGTAAAATTGTTTAACAAAAAACACTTGCTGCTGAATTCTGTTGGCCTGGTATTGGCAGAAAATTTTTGAATGACAAATTTCAAAACGTTTGTCGACATACACACACACACATATATAACAACTTTACATTTTTGCGAATATCTCGGAAACTATAAGAGCTAATGACAATCGGTTTTCACCATGCGACTGGAAAAAACATCAGCTATCTTAGAGAGAAAAGAAATTTTAAAAATATTATATACCGCCTGAAATATAAGGCATTATATATAAAAAATCAATATATTTCTTAGTGGGCGTGGCATATGTGGGCGGAAATAAATTTTGCTAAATAGCTGATGTTCTTTTCTATCGTATAGCCAAAACTCAATGTCGTTATCTTTTATAGTTTCCGAGTTATAAACAAAATTGTAAAATTGTTTAACAAAAAACACTTGCTGCTGAATTCTGTTGGCCTGGTATTGGCAGAAAATTTTTGAATGAAAAATTTCAAAACATTTGTCGACATACACGCACACACACGTATAACAACTTTACATTTTTGCGAATATCTCAGAAACTATAAGAGCTAATGACAATCGGTTTTCACCATGCGACTGGAAAAAACATCAGCTATCTTAGAGAGAAAAGAAATTTTAAAAATATCAAATACCGCCTGAAATATAAGGCATTATATATAAAAAATCAATATATTTCTTAGTGGGCGTGGCATATGTGGGCGGAAATAAATTTTGCTAAATAGCTGATGTTCTTTTCTATCGTATAGCCAAAACTCAATGTCGTTATCTCTTATAGTTTCCGAGTTATAAACAAAATTGTATAATTGTTTAACAAAAAACACTTGCTGCTGAATTCTGTTGGCCTGGTATTGGCAGAAAATTTTTGAATGAAAAATTTCAAAACATTTGTCGACATACACACACACACACGTATAACAACTTTACATTTTTGCGAATATCTCAGAAACTATAAGAGCTAATGACAATCGGTTTTCACCATGCGACTGGAAAAAACATCAGCTATCTTAGAGAGAAAAGAAATTTTAAAAATATCAAATACCGCCTGAAATATAAGGCATTATATATAAAAAATCAATATATTTCTTAGTGGGCGTGGCATATGTGGGCGGAAATAAATTTTGCTAAATAGCTGATGTTCTTTTCTATCGTATAGCCAAAACTCAATGTCGTTATCTCTTATAGTTTCCGAGTTATAAACAAAATTGTATAATTGTTTAACAAAAAACACTTGCTGCTAAATTCTGTTGGCCTGGTATTCGCAGAAAATTTTTGAATGAAAAATTTCAAAACATTTGTCGACATACACACACACACACGTATAACAACTTTACATTTTTGCGAATATCTCAGAAACTATAAGAGCTAATGACAATCGGTTTTCACCATGCGACTGGAAAAAACATCAGCTATCTTAAACAGAAAAGAAATTTTAAAAATATTAAATACCGCCTGAAATATAAGGCATTATATATAAAAAAATCAATATATTTCTTAGTGGGCGTGGCATATGTGGGCGGAAATAAATTTTGCTAAATAGCTGATGTTCTTTTCTATCGTATAGCCAAAACTCAATGTCGTTATCACTTATAGTTTCCGAGTTATAAACAAAATTGTAAAATTGTTTAACAAAAAACACTTGCTGCTGAATTCTGTTGGCCTGGTATTGGCAGAAAATTTTTGAATGACAAATTTCAAAACGTTTGTCGACATACACACACACACATATATAACAACTTTACATTTTTGCGAATATCTCGGAAACTATAAGAGCTAATGACAATCGGTTTTCACCATGCGACTGGAAAAAACATCAGCTATCTTAGAGAGAAAAGAAATTTTAAAAATATTATATACCGCCTGAAATATAAGGCATTATATATAAAAAATCAATATATTTCTTAGTGGGCGTGGCATATGTGGGCGGAAATAAATTTTGCTAAATAGCTGATGTTCTTTTCAATCGTATAGCCAAAACTCAATGTCGTTATCTTTTATAGTTTCCGAGTTATAAACAAAATTGTAAAATTGTTTAACAAAAAACACTTGCTGCTGAATTCTGTTGGCCTGGTATTGGCAGAAAATTTTTGAATGAAAAATTTCAAAACATTTGTCGACATACACGCACACACACGTATAACAACTTTACATTTTTGCGAATATCTCAGAAACTATAAGAGCTAATGACAATCGGTTTTCACCATGCGACTGGAAAAAACATCAGCTATCTTAAACAGAAAAGAAATTTTAAAAATATTAAATACCGCCTGAAATATAAGGCATTATATATAAAAAATCAATATATTTCTTAGTGGGCGTGGCATATGTGGGCGGAAATAAATTTTGCTAAATAGCTGATGTTCTTTTCTATCGTATAGCCAAAACTCAATGTCGTTATCTCTTATAGTTTCCGAGTTATAAACAAAATTGTAAAATTGTTTAACAAAAAACACTTGCTGCTAAATTCTGTTGGCCTGGTATTCGCAGAAAATTTTTGAATGAAAAATTTCAAAACATTTGTCGACATACACACACACACATATAACAACTTTACATTTTTGCGAATATCTCGGAAACTATAAGAGCTAATGACAATCGGTTTTCACCATGCGACTGGAAAAAACATCAGCTATCTTAGAGAGAAAAGAAATTTTAAAAATATTAAATACCGCCTGAAATATAAGGCATTATATATAAAAAAATCAATATATTTCTTAGTGGGCGTGGCATATGTGGGCGGAAATAAATTTTGCTAAATAGCTGATGTTCTTTTCTATCGTATAGCCAAAACTCAATGTCGTAATCTCTTATAGTTTCCGAGTTATAAACAAAATTGTAAAATTGTTTAACAAAAAACACTTGCTGCTGAATTCTGTTGGCCTGGTATTGGCAGAAAATTTTTGAATGAAAAATTTCAAAACATTTGTCGACATACACACACACACGAATAACAACTTTACATTTTTGCGAATATCTCAGAAACTATAAGAGCTAATGACAATCGGTTTTCACCATGCGACTGGAAAAAACATCAGCTATCTTAAGCAGAAAATAAATTTTAAAAATATTAAATACCGCCTGAAATATAAGGCATTATATATAAAAAATCAATATATTTCTTAGTGGGCGTGGCATATGTGGGCGGAAATAAATTTTGCTAAATAGCTGATGTTCTTTTCTATCGTATAGCCAAAACTCAATGTCGTTATCACTTATAGTTTCCGAGTTATAAACAAAATTGTATAATTGTTTAACAAAAAACACTTGCTGCTGAATTCTGTTGGCCTGGTATTGGCAGAAAATATTTGAATGACAAATTTCAAAACATTTGTCGACATACACACACACACGTATAACAACTTTACATTTTTGCGAATATCTCGGAAACTATAAGAGCTAATGACAATCGGTTTTCACCATGCGACTGGAAAAAACATCAGCTATCTTAGAGAGAAAAGAAATTTTAAAAATATTAAATACCGCCTGAAATATAAGGCATTATATATAAAAAATCAATATATTTCTTAGTGGGCGTGGCATATGTGGGCGGAAATAAATTTTGCTAAATAGCTGATGTTCTTTTCTATCGTATAGCCAAAACTCAATGTCGTAATCTCTTATAGTTTCCGAGTTATAAACAAAATTGTAAAATTGTTTAACAAAAAACACTTGCTGCTGAATTCTGTTGGCCTGGTATTGGCAGAAAATTTTTGAATGAAAAATTTCAAAACGTTTGTCGACATACACACACACACATATAACAACTTTATATTTTTGCGAATATCTCGGAAACTATAAGAGCTAATGACAATCGGTTTTCACCATGCGACTGGAAAAAACATCAGCTATCTTAGAGAGAAAAGAAATTTTAAAAATATTAAATACCGCCTGAAATATAAGGCATTATATATAAAAAATCAATATATTTCTTAGTGGGCGTGGCATATGTGGGCGGAAATAAATTTTGCTAAATAGCTGATGTTCTTTTCTATCGTATAGCCAAAACTCAATGTCGTTATCTTTTATAGTTTCCGAGTTATAAACAAAATTGTATAATTGTTTAACAAAAAACACTTGCTGCTGAATTCTGTTGGCCTGGTATTCGCAGAAAATTTTTGAATGAAAAATTTCAAAACGTTTGTCGACATACACACACACACATATAACAACTTTACATTTTTGCGAATATCTCAGAAACTATAAGAGCTAATGACAATCGGTTTTCACCATGCGACTGGAAAAAACATCAGCTATCTTAGAGAGAAAAGAAATTTTAAAATATCAAATACCGCCTGAAATATAAGGCATTATATATAAAAAATCAATATATTTCTTAGTGGGCGTGGCATATGTGGGCGGAAATAAATTTTGCTAAATAGCTGATGTTCTTTTCTATCGTATAGCCAAAACTCAATGTCGTAATCTCTTATAGTTTCCGAGTTATAAACAAAATTGTAAAATTGTTTAACAAAAAACACTTGCTGCTGAATTCTGTTGGCCTGGTATTCGCAGAAAATTTTTGAATGAAAAATTTCAAAACGTTTGTCGACATACACACACACACATATAACAACTTTACATTTTTGCGAATATCTCGGAAACTATAAGAGCTAATGACAATCGGTTTTCACCATGCGACTGGAAAAAACATCAGCTATCTTAAACAGAAAAGAAATTTTAAAAATATTAAATACCGCCTGAAATATAAGGCATTATATATAAAAAATCAATATATTTCTTAGTGGGCGTGGCATATGTGGGCGGAAATAAATTTTGCTAAATAGCTGATGTTCTTTTCTATCGTATAGCCAAAACTCAATGTCGTTATCTTTTATAGTTTCCGAGTTATAAACAAAATTGTATAATTGTTTAACAAAAAACACTTGCTGCTGAATTCTGTTGGCCTGGTATTCGCAGAAAATTTTTGAATGAAAAATTTCAAAACGTTTGTCGACATACACACACACACATATAACAACTTTACATTTTTGCGAATATCTCAGAAACTATAAGAGCTAATGACAATCGGTTTTCACCATGCGACTGGAAAAAACATCAGCTATCTTAGAGAGAAAAGAAATTTTAAAATATCAAATACCGCCTGAAATATAAGGCATTATATATAAAAAATCAATATATTTCTTAGTGGGCGTGGCATATGTGGGCGGAAATAAATTTTGCTAAATAGCTGATGTTCTTTTCTATCGTATAGCCAAAACTCAATGTCGTAATCTCTTATAGTTTCCGAGTTATAAACAAAATTGTAAAATTGTTTAACAAAAAACACTTGCTGCTGAATTCTGTTGGCCTGGTATTCGCAGAAAATTTTTGAATGAAAAATTTCAAAACGTTTGTCGACATACACACACACACATATAACAACTTTACATTTTTGCGAATATCTCAGAAACTATAAGAGCTAATGACAATCGGTTTTCACCATGCGACTGGAAAAAACATCAGCTATCTTAGAGAGAAAAGAAATTTTAAAATATCAAATACCGCCTGAAATATAAGGCATTATATATAAAAAATCAATATATTTCTTAGTGGGCGTGGCATATGTGGGCGGAAATAAATTTTGCTAAATAGCTGATGTTCTTTTCTATCGTATAGCCAAAACTCAATGTCGTAATCTCTTATAGTTTCCGAGTTATAAACAAAATTGTAAAATTGTTTAACAAAAAACACTTGCTGCTGAATTCTGTTGGCCTGGTATTCGCAGAAAATTTTTGAATGAAAAATTTCAAAACATTTGTCGACATACACACACACACATATAACAACTTTACATTTTTGCGAATATCTCGGAAACTATAAGAGCTAATGACAATCGGTTTTCACCATGCGACTGGAAAAAACATCAGCTATCTTAGAGAGAAAAGAAATTTTAAAAATATTAAATACCGCCTGAAATATAAGGCATTATATATAAAAAATCAATATATTTCTTAGTGGGCGTGGCATATGTGGGCGGAAATAAATTTTGCTAAATAGCTGATGTTCTTTTCTATCGTATAGCCAAAACTCAATGTCGTAATCTCTTATAGTTTCCGAGTTATAAACAAAATTGTAAAATTGTTTAACAAAAAACACTTGCTGCTGAATTCTGTTGGCCTGGTATTCGCAGAAAATTTTTGAATGAAAAATTTCAAAACATTTGTCGACATACACACACACACATATAACAATATCTCGGAAACTATAAGAGCTAATGACAATCGGTTTTCACCATGCGACTGGAAAAAACATCAGCTATCTTAGAGAGAAAAGAAATTTTAAAAATATTAAATACCGCCTGAAATATAAGGCATTATATATAAAAAATCAATATATTTCTTAGTGGGCGTGGCATATGTGGGCGGAAATAAATTTTGCTAAATAGCTGATGTTCTTTTCTATCGTATAGCCAAAACTCAATGTCGTAATCTCTTATAGTTTCCGAGTTATAAACAAAATTGTAAAATTGTTTAACAAAAAACACTTGCTGCTGAATTCTGTTGGCCTGGTATTCGCAGAAAATTTTTGAATGAAAAATTTCAAAACGTTTGTCGACATACACACACACACATATAACAACTTTACATTTTTGCGAATATCTCGGAAACTATAAGAGCTAATGACAATCGGTTTTCACCATGCGACTGGAAAAAACATCAGCTATCTTAAACAGAAAAGAAATTTTAAAAATATTAAATACCGCCTGAAATATAAGGCATTATATATAAAAAATCAATATATTTCTTAGTGGGCGTGGCATATGTGGGCGGAAATAAATTTTGCTAAATAGCTGATGTTCTTTTCTATCGTATAGCCAAAACTCAATGTCGTAATCTCTTATAGTTTCCGAGTTATAAACAAAATTGTAAAATTGTTTAACAAAAAACACTTGCTGCTGAATTCTGTTGGCCTGGTATTCGCAGAAAATTTTTGAATGAAAAATTTCAAAACATTTGTCGACATACACACACACACATATAACAATATCTCGGAAACTATAAGAGCTAATGACAATCGGTTTTCACCATGCGACTGGAAAAAACATCAGCTATCTTAGACAGAAAAGAAATTTTAAAAATATTAAATACCGCCTGAAATATAAGGCATTATATATAAAAAATCAATATATTTCTTAGTGGGCGTGGCATATGTGGGCGGAAATAAATTTTGCTAAATAGCTGATGTTCTTTTCTATCGTATAGCCAAAACTCAATGTCGTAATCTCTTATAGTTTCCGAGTTATAAACAAAATTGTAAAATTGTTTAACAAAAAACACTTGCTGCTGAATTCTGTTGGCCTGGTATTCGCAGAAAATTTTTGAATGAAAAATTTCAAAACATTTGTCGACATACACACACACACATATAACAACTTTACATTTTTGCGAATATCTCGGAAACTATAAGAGCTAATGACAATCGGTTTTCACCATGCGACTGGAAAAAACATCAGCTATCTTAGAGAGAAAAGAAATTTTAAAAATATTAAATACCGCCTGAAATATAAGGCATTATATATAAAAAATCAATATATTTCTTAGTGGGCGTGGCATATGTGGGCGGAAATAAATTTTGCTAAATAGCTGATGTTCTTTTCTATCGTATAGCCAAAACTCAATGTCGTAATCTCTTATAGTTTCCGAGTTATAAACAAAATTGTAAAATTGTTTAACAAAAAACACTTGCTGCTGAATTCTGTTGGCCTGGTATTCGCAGAAAATTTTTGAATGAAAAATTTCAAAACATTTGTCGACATACACACACACACATATAACAATATCTCGGAAACTATAAGAGCTAATGACAATCGGTTTTCACCATGCGACTGGAAAAAACATCAGCTATCTTAGAGAGAAAAGAAATTTTAAAAATATTAAATACCGCCTGAAATATAAGGCATTATATATAAAAAATCAATATATTTCTTAGTGGGCGTGGCATATGTGGGCGGAAATAAATTTTGCTAAATAGCTGATGTTCTTTTCTATCGTATAGCCAAAACTCAATGTCGTAATCTCTTATAGTTTCCGAGTTATAAACAAAATTGTAAAATTGTTTAACAAAAAACACTTGCTGCTGAATTCTGTTGGCCTGGTATTCGCAGAAAATTTTTGAATGAAAAATTTCAAAACATTTGTCGACATACACACACACACATATAACAACTTTACATTTTTGCGAATATCTCGGAAACTATAAGAGCTAATGACAATCGGTTTTCACCATGCGACTGGAAAAAACATCAGCTATCTTAGAGAGAAAAGAAATTTTAAAAATATTAAATACCGCCTGAAATATAAGGCATTATATATAAAAAATCAATATATTTCTTAGTGGGCGTGGCATATGTGGGCGGAAATAAATTTTGCTAAATAGCTGATGTTCTTTTCTATCGTATAGCCAAAACTCAATGTCGTAATCTCTTATAGTTTCCGAGTTATAAACAAAATTGTAAAATTGTTTAACAAAAAACACTTGCTGCTGAATTCTGTTGGCCTGGTATTCGCAGAAAATTTTTGAATGAAAAATTTCAAAACATTTGTCGACATACACACACACACATATAACAATATCTCGGAAACTATAAGAGCTAATGACAATCGGTTTTCACCATGCGACTGGAAAAAACATCAGCTATCTTAGAGAGAAAAGAAATTTTAAAAATATTAAATACCGCCTGAAATATAAGGCATTATATATAAAAAATCAATATATTTCTTAGTGGGCGTGGCATATGTGGGCGGAAATAAATTTTGCTAAATAGCTGATGTTCTTTTCTATCGTATAGCCAAAACTCAATGTCGTAATCTCTTATAGTTTCCGAGTTATAAACAAAATTGTAAAATTGTTTAACAAAAAACACTTGCTGCTGAATTCTGTTGGCCTGGTATTCGCAGAAAATTTTTGAATGAAAAATTTCAAAACGTTTGTCGACATACACACACACACATATAACAACTTTACATTTTTGCGAATATCTCGGAAACTATAAGAGCTAATGACAATCGGTTTTCACCATGCGACTGGAAAAAACATCAGCTATCTTAGACAGAAAAGAAATTTTAAAAATATTAAATACCGCCTGAAATATAAGGCATTATATATAAAAAATCAATATATTTCTTAGTGGGCGTGGCATATGTGGGCGGAAATAAATTTTGCTAAATAGCTGATGTTCTTTTCTATCGTATAGCCAAAACTCAATGTCGTTATCTCTTATAGTTTCCGAGTTATAAACAAAATTGTAAAATTGTTTAACAAAAAACACTTGCTGCTGAATTCTGTTGGCCTGGTATTGGCAGAAAATTTTTGAATGAAAAATTTCAAAACATTTGTCGACATACACACACACACGAATAACAACTTTACTGCCTGAAATATAAGGCATTATATATAAAAAATCAATATATTTCTTAGTGGGCGTGGCATATGTGGGCGGAAATAAATTTTGCCAAATAGCTGATGTTCTTTTCTATCGTATAGCCAAAACTCAATGTCGTAATCTCTTATAGTTTCCGAGTTATAAACAAAATTGTAAAATTGTTTAACAAAAAACACTTGCTGCTGAATTCTGTTGGCCTGGTATTCGCAGAAAATTTTTGAATGAAAAATTTCAAAACGTTTGTCGACATACACACACACACATATAACAACTTTACATTTTTGCGAATATCTCGGAAACTATAAGAGCTAATGACAATCGGATTTCACCATGCGACTGGAAAAAACATCAGCTATCTTAGACAGAAAAGAAATTTTAAAAATATTAAATACCGCCTGTAATATAAGGCATTATATATAAAAAATCAATATATTTCTTAGTGGGCGTGGCATATGTGGGCGGAAATAAATTTTGCTAAATAGCTGATGTTCTTTTCTATCGTATAGCCAAAACTCAATGTCGTAATCTCTTATAGTTTCCGAGTTATAAACAAAATTGTATAATTGTTTAACAAAAAACACTTGCTGCTGAATTCTGTTGGCCTGGTATTGGCAGAAAATTTTTGAATGACAAATTTCAAAACGTTTGTCGACATACACACACACACACATATAACAACTTTACATTTTTGCGAATATCTCGGAAACTATAAGAGCTAATGACAATCGGTTTTCACCATGCGACTGGAAAAAACATCAGCTATCTTAGAGAGAAAAGAAATTTTAAAAATATTATATACCGCCGGAAATATAAGGCATTATATATAAAAAATCAATATATTTCTTAGTGGGCGTGGCATATGTGGGCGGAAATAAATTTTGCTAAATAGCTGATGTTCTTTTCTATCGTATAGCCAAAACTCAATGTCGTTATCTCTTATAGTTTCCGAGTTATAAACAAAATTGTATAATTGTTTAACAAAAAACACTTGCTGCTGAATTCTGTTGGCCTGGTATTCGCAGAAAATTTTTGAATGAAAAATTTCAAAACGTTTGTCGACATACACACACACACATATAACAACTTTACATTTTTGCGAATATCTCGGAAACTATAAGAGCTAATGACAATCGGTTTTCACCATGCGACTGGAAAAAACATCAGCTATCTTAGACAGAAAAGAAATTTTAAAAATATTAAATACCGCCTGAAATATAAGGCATTATATATAAAAAATCAATATATTTCTTAGTGGGCGTGGCATATGTGGGCGGAAATAAATTTTGCTAAATAGCTGATGTTCTTTTCTATCGTATAGCCAAAACTCAATGTCGTTATCTCTTATAGTTTCCGAGTTATAAACAAAATTGTAAAATTGTTTAACAAAAAACACTTGCTGCTGAATTCTGTTGGCCTGGTATTGGCAGAAAATTTTTGAATGAAAAATTTCAAAACATTTGTCGAGATACACACACACACGAATAACAACTTTACATTTTTGCGAATATCTCAGAAACTATAAGAGCTAATGACAATCGGTTTTCACCATGCGACTGGAAAAAACATCAGCTATCTTAAACAGAAAATAAATTTTAAAAATATTAAATACCGCCTGAAATATAAGGCATTATATATAAAAAATCAATATATTTCTTAGTGGGCGTGGCATATGTGGGCGGAAATAAATTTTGCTAAATAGCTGATGTTCTTTTCTATCGTATAGCCAAAACTCAATGTCGTTATCACTTATAGTTTCCGAGTTATAAACAAAATTGTATAATTGTTTAACAAAAAACACTTGCTGCTGAATTCTGTTGGCCTGGTATTGGCAGAAAATTTTTGAATGACAAATTTCAAAACGCTTGTCGACATACACACACACACACACATATAACAACTTTACATTTTTGCGAATATCTCGGAAACTATAAGAGCTAATAACAATCGGTTTTCACCATGCGACTGGAAAAAACATCAGCTATCTTAGAGAGAAAAGAAATTTTAAAAATATTATATACCGCCGGAAATATAAGGCATTATATATAAAAAATCAATATATTTCTTAGTGGGCGTGGCATATGTGGGCGGAAATAAATTTTGCTAAATAGCTGATGTTCTTTTCTATCGTATAGCCAAAACTCAATGTCGTTATCTCTTATAGTTTCCGAGTTATAAACAAAATTGTAAAATTGTTTAACAAAAAACACTTGCTGCTGAATTCTGTTGGCCTGGTATTGGCAGAAAATTTTTGAATGAAAAATTTCAAAACGTTTGTCGACATACACGCACACACACGTATAACAACTTTACATTTTTGCGAATATCTCAGAAACTATAAGAGCTAATGACAATCGGTTTTCACCATGCGACTGGAAAAAACATCAGCTATCTTAGACAGAAAAGAAATTTTAAAAATATTAAATACCGCCTGAAATATAAGGCATTATATATAAAAAATCAATATATTTCTTAGTGGGCGTGGCATATGTGGGCGGAAATAAATTTTGCTAAATAGCTGATGTTCTTTTCTATCGTATAGCCAAAACTCAATGTCGTAATCTCTTATAGTTTCCGAGTTATAAACAAAATTGTATAATTGTTTAACAAAAAACACTTGCTGCTGAATTCTGTTGGCCTGGTATTGGCAGAAAATTTTTGAATGACAAATTTCAAAACGTTTGTCGACATACACACACACACACATATAACAACTTTACATTTTTGCGAATATCTCGGAAACTATAAGAGCTAATGACAATCGGTTTTCACCATGCGACTGGAAAAAACATCAGCTATCTTAGAGAGAAAAGAAATTTTAAAAATATTATATACCGCCGGAAATATAAGGCATTATATATAAAAAATCAATATATTTCTTAGTGGGCGTGGCATATGTGGGCGGAAATAAATTTTGCTAAATAGCTGATGTTCTTTTCTATCGTATAGCCAAAACTCAATGTCGTTATCTCTTATAGTTTCCGAGTTATAAACAAAATTGTATAATTGTTTAACAAAAAACACTTGCTGCTGAATTCTGTTGGCCTGGTATTCGCAGAAAATTTTTGAATGAAAAATTTCAAAACGTTTGTCGACATACACACACACACATATAACAACTTTACATTTTTGCGAATATCTCGGAAACTATAAGAGCTAATGACAATCGGTTTTCACCATGCGACTGGAAAAAACATCAGCTATCTTAGACAGAAAAGAAATTTTAAAAATATTAAATACCGCCTGAAATATAAGGCATTATATATAAAAAATCAATATATTTCTTAGTGGGCGTGGCATATGTGGGCGGAAATAAATTTTGCTAAATAGCTGATGTTCTTTTCTATCGTATAGCCAAAACTCAATGTCGTTATCTCTTATAGTTTCCGAGTTATAAACAAAATTGTAAAATTGTTTAACAAAAAACACTTGCTGCTGAATTCTGTTGGCCTGGTATTGGCAGAAAATTTTTGAATGAAAAATTTCAAAACATTTGTCGAGATACACACACACACGAATAACAACTTTACATTTTTGCGAATATCTCAGAAACTATAAGAGCTAATGACAATCGGTTTTCACCATGCGACTGGAAAAAACATCAGCTATCTTAAACAGAAAATAAATTTTAAAAATATTAAATACCGCCTGAAATATAAGGCATTATATATAAAAAATCAATATATTTCTTAGTGGGCGTGGCATATGTGGGCGGAAATAAATTTTGCTAAATAGCTGATGTTCTTTTCTATCGTATAGCCAAAACTCAATGTCGTTATCTCTTATAGTTTCCGAGTTATAAACAAAATTGTATAATTGTTTAACAAAAAACACTTGCTGCTGAATTCTGTTGGCCTGGTATTGGCAGAAAATTTTTGAATGAAAAATTTCAAAACGCTTGTCGACATACACACACACACACACATATAACAACTTTACATTTTTGCGAATATCTCGGAAACTATAAGAGCTAATGACAATCGGTTTTCACCATGCGACTGGAAAAAACATCAGCTATCTTAGAGAGAAAAGAAATTTTAAAAATATTATATACCGCCGGAAATATAAGGCATTATATATAAAAAATCAATATATTTCTTAGTGGGCGTGGCATATGTGGGCGGAAATAAATTTTGCTAAATAGCTGATGTTCTTTTCTATCGTATAGCCAAAACTCAATGTCGTTATCTCTTATAGTTTCCGAGTTATAAACAAAATTGTAAAATTGTTTAACAAAAAACACTTGCTGCTGAATTCTGTTGGCCTGGTATTCGCAGAAAATTTTTGAATGAAAAATTTCAAAACGTTTGTCGACATACACACACACACATATAACAACTTTACATTTTTGCGAATATCTCGGAAACTATAAGAGCTAATGACAATCGGTTTTCACCATGCGACTGGAAAAAACATCAGCTATCTTAGAGAGAAAAGAAATTTTAAAAATATTAAATACCGCCTGAAATATAAGGCATTATATATAAAAAATCAATATATTTCTTAGTGGGCGTGGCATATGTGGGCGGAAATAAATTTTGCTAAATAGCTGATGTTCTTTTCTATCGTATAGCCAAAACTCAATGTCGTTATCTCTTATAGTTTCCGAGTTATAAACAAAATTGTATAATTGTTTAACAAAAAACACTTGCTGCTGAATTCTGTTGGCCTGGTATTGGCAGAAAATTTTTGAATGAAAAATTTCAAAACATTTGTCGACATACACGCACACACACGTATAACAACTTTACATTTTTGCGAATATCTCGGAAACTATAAGAGCTAATGACAATCGGTTTTCACCATGCGACTGGAAAAAACATCAGCTATCTTAGAGAGAAAAGAAATTTTAAAAATATCAAATACCGCCTGAAATATAAGGCATTATATATAAAAAATCAATATATTTCTTAGTGGGCGTGGCATATGTGGGCGGAAATAAATTTTGCTAAATAGCTGATGTTCTTTTCTATCGTATAGCCAAAACTCAATGTCGTAATCTCTTATAGTTTCCGAGTTATAAACAAAATTGTATAATTGTTTAACAAAAAACACTTGCTGCTGAATTCTGTTGGCCTGGTATTGGCAGAAAATTTTTGAATGAAAAATTTCAAAACATTTGTCGACATACACACACACACACATATAACAACTTTACATTTTTGCGAATATCTCGGAAACTATAAGAGCTAATGACAATCGGTTTTCACCATGCGACTGGAAAAAACATCAGCTATCTTAGAGAGAAAAGAAATTTTAAAAATATTATATACCGCCGGAAATATAAGGCATTATATATAAAAAATCAATATATTTCTTAGTGGGCGTGGCATATGTGGGCGGAAATAAATTTTGCTAAATAGCTGATGTTCTTTTCTATCGTATAGCCAAAACTCAATGTCGTTATCTCTTATAGTTTCCGAGTTATAAACAAAATTGTAAAATTGTTTAACAAAAAACACTTGCTGCTGAATTCTGTTGGCCTGGTATTGGCAGAAAATTTTTGAATGAAAAATTTCAAAACATTTGTCGAGATACACATACACACGAATAACAACTTTACATTTTTGCGAATATCTCAGAAACTATAAGAGCTAATGACAATCGGTTTTCACCATGCGACTGGAAAAAACATCAGCTATCTTAAACAGAAAATAAATTTTAAAAATATTAAATACCGCCTGAAATATAAGGCATTATATATAAAAAATCAATATATTTCTTAGTGGGCGTGGCATATGTGGGCGGAAATAAATTTTGCTAAATAGCTGATGTTCTTTTCTATCGTATAGCCAAAACTCAATGTCGTTATCTCTTATAGTTTCCGAGTTATAAACAAAATTGTATAATTGTTTAACAAAAAACACTTGCTGCTGAATTCTGTTGGCCTGGTATTGGCAGAAAATTTTTGAATGAAAAATTTCAAAACGCTTGTCGACATACACACACACACACACATATAACAACTTTACATTTTTGCGAATATCTCGGAAACTATAAGAGCTAATGACAATCGGTTTTCACCATGCGACTGGAAAAAACATCAGCTATCTTAGAGAGAAAAGAAATTTTAAAAATATTATATACCGCCGGAAATATAAGGCATTATATATAAAAAATCAATATATTTCTTAGTGGGCGTGGCATATGTGGGCGGAAATAAATTTTGCTAAATAGCTGATGTTCTTTTCTATCGTATAGCCAAAACTCAATGTCGTTATCTCTTATAGTTTCCGAGTTATAAACAAAATTGTAAAATTGTTTAACAAAAAACACTTGCTGCTGAATTCTGTTGGCCTGGTATTCGCAGAAAATTTTTGAATGAAAAATTTCAAAACGTTTGTCGACATACACACACACACATATAACAACTTTACATTTTTGCGAATATCTCGGAAACTATAAGAGCTAATGACAATCGGTTTTCACCATGCGACTGGAAAAAACATCAGCTATCTTAGAGAGAAAAGAAATTTTAAAAATATTAAATACCGCCTGAAATATAAGGCATTATATATAAAAAATCAATATATTTCTTAGTGGGCGTGGCATATGTGGGCGGAAATAAATTTTGCTAAATAGCTGATGTTCTTTTCTATCGTATAGCCAAAACTCAATGTCGTTATCTCTTATAGTTTCCGAGTTATAAACAAAATTGTAAAATTGTTTAACAAAAAACACTTGCTGCTGAATTCTGTTGGCCTGGTATTGGCAGAAAATTTTTGAATGAAAAATTTCAAAACATTTGTCGACATACACGCACACACACGTATAACAACTTTACATTTTTGCGAATATCTCAGAAACTATAAGAGCTAATGACAATCGGTTTTCACCATGCGACTGGAAAAAACATCAGCTATCTTAGAGAGAAAAGAAATTTTAAAAATATCAAATACCGCCTGAAATATAAGGCATTATATATAAAAAATCAATATATTTCTTAGTGGGCGTGGCATATGTGGGCGGAAATAAATTTTGCTAAATAGCTGATGTTCTTTTCTATCGTATAGCCAAAACTCAATGTCGTAATCTCTTATAGTTTCCGAGTTATAAACAAAATTGTATAATTGTTTAACAAAAAACACTTGCTGCTGAATTCTGTTGGCCTGGTATTGGCAGAAAATTTTTGAATGAAAAATTTCAAAACATTTGTCGACATACACACACACACACATATAACAACTTTACATTTTTGCGAATATCTCGGAAACTATAAGAGCTAATGACAATCGGTTTTCACCATGCGACTGGAAAAAACATCAGCTATCTTAGAGAGAAAAGAAATTTTAAAAATATTATATACCGCCGGAAATATAAGGCATTATATATAAAAAATCAATATATTTCTTAGTGGGCGTGGCATATGTGGGCGGAAATAAATTTTGCTAAATAGCTGATGTTCTTTTCTATCGTATAGCCAAAACTCAATGTCGTTATCTCTTATAGTTTCCGAGTTATAAACAAAATTGTAAAATTGTTTAACAAAAAACACTTGCTGCTGAATTCTGTTGGCCTGGTATTGGCAGAAAATTTTTGAATGAAAAATTTCAAAACATTTGTCGAGATACACATACACACGAATAACAACTTTACATTTTTGCGAATATCTCAGAAACTATAAGAGCTAATGACAATCGGTTTTCACCATGCGACTGGAAAAAACATCAGCTATCTTAAACAGAAAATAAATTTTAAAAATATTAAATACCGCCTGAAATATAAGGCATTATATATAAAAAATCAATATATTTCTTAGTGGGCGTGGCATATGTGGGCGGAAATAAATTTTGCTAAATAGCTGATGTTCTTTTCTATCGTATAGCCAAAACTCAATGTCGTTATCACTTATAGTTTCCGAGTTATAAACAAAATTGTATAATTGTTTAACAAAAAACACTTGCTGCTGAATTCTGTTGGCCTGGTATTGGCAGAAAATTTTTGAATGACAAATTTCAAAACATTTGTCGACATACACACACACACGTATAACAACTTTACATTTTTGCGAATATCTCGGAAACTATAAGAGCTAATGAGAATCGGTTTTCACCATGCGACTGGAAAAAACATCAGCTATCTTAGAGAGAAAAGAAATTTTAAAAATATCAAATACCGCCTGAAATATAAGGCATTATATATAAAAAATCAATATATTTCTTAGTGGGCGTGGCATATGTGGGCGGAAATAAATTTTGCTAAATAGCTGATGTTCTTTTCTATCGTATAGCCAAAACTCAATGTCGTAATCTCTTATAGTTTCCGAGTTATAAACAAAATTGTAAAATTGTTTAACAAAAAACACTTGCTGCTGAATTCTGTTGGCCTGGTATTGGCAGAAAATTTTTGAATGACAAATTTCAAAACGCTTGTCGACATACACACACACACACACATATAACAACTTTACATTTTTGCGAATATCTCGGAAACTATAAGAGCTAATGACAATCGGTTTTCACCATGCGACTGGAAAAAACATCAGCTATCTTAGAGAGAAAAGAAATTTTAAAAATATTATATACCGCCGGAAATATAAGGCATTATATATAAAAAATCAATATATTTCTTAGTGGGCGTGGCATATGTGGGCGGAAATAAATTTTGCTAAATAGCTGATGTTCTTTTCTATCGTATAGCCAAAACTCAATGTCGTTATCTCTTATAGTTTCCGAGTTATAAACAAAATTGTAAAATTGTTTAACAAAAAACACTTGCTGCTGAATTCTGTTGGCCTGGTATTCGCAGAAAATTTTTGAATGAAAAATTTCAAAACGTTTGTCGACATACACACACACACATATAACAACTTTACATTTTTGCGAATATCTCGGAAACTATAAGAGCTAATGACAATCGGTTTTCACCATGCGACTGGAAAAAACATCAGCTATCTTAGAGAGAAAAGAAATTTTAAAAATATCAAATACCGCCTGAAATATAAGGCATTATATATAAAAAATCAATATATTTCTTAGTGGGCGTGGCATATGTGGGCGGAAATAAATTTTGCTAAATAGCTGATGTTCTTTTCTATCGTATAGCCAAAACTCAATGTCGTTATCTCTTATAGTTTCCGAGTTATAAACAAAATTGTATAATTGTTTAACAAAAAACACTTGCTGCTGAATTCTGTTGGCCTGGTATTGGCAGAAAATTTTTTAATGACAAATTTCAAAACATTTGTCGACATACACACACACACGTATAACAACTTTACATTTTTGCGAATATCTCGGAAACTATAAGAGCTAATGAGAATCGGTTTTCACCATGCGACTGGAAAAAACATCAGCTATCTTAAACAGAAAAGAAATTTTAAAAATATTAAATACCGCCTGAAATATAAGGCATTATATATAAAAAATCAATATATTTCTTAGTGGGCGTGGCATATGTGGGCGGAAATAAATTTTGCTAAATAGCTGATGTTCTTTTCTATCGTATAGCCAAAACTCAATGTCGTAATCTCTTATAGTTTCCGAGTTATAAACAAAATTGTAAAATTGTTTAACAAAAAACACTTGCTGCTGAATTCTGTTGGCCTGGTATTCGCAGAAAATTTTTGAATGAAAAATTTCAAAACATTTGTCGACATACACACACACACGTATAACAACTTTACATTTTTGCGAATATCTCGGAAACTATAAGAGCTAATGACAATCGGTTTTCACCATGCGACTGGAAAAAACATCAGCTATCTTAGACAGAAAAGAAATTTTAAAAATATTAAATACCGCCTGAAATATAAGGCATTATATATAAAAAATCAATATATTTCTTAGTGGGCGTGGCATATGTGGGCGGAAATAAATTTTGCTAAATAGCTGATGTTCTTTTCTATCGTATAGCCAAAACTCAATGTCGTAATCTCTTATAGTTTCCGAGTTATAAACAAAATTGTAAAATTGTTTAACAAAAAACACTTGCTGCTGAATTCTGTTGGCCTGGTATTCGCAGAAAATTTTTGAATGAAAAATTTCAAAACATTTGTCGACATACACACACACACATATAACAATATCTCGGAAACTATAAGAGCTAATGACAATCGGTTTTCACCATGCGACTGGAAAAAACATCAGCTATCTTAGACAGAAAAGAAATTTTAAAAATATTAAATACCGCCTGAAATATAAGGCATTATATTTAAAAAATCAATATATTTCTTAGTGGGCGTGGCATATGTGGGCGGAAATAAATTTTGCTAAATAGCTGATGTTCTTTTCTATCGTATAGCCAAAACTCAATGTCGTTATCTCTTATAGTTTCCGAGTTATAAACAAAATTGTAAAATTGTTTAACAAAAAACACTTGCTGCTGAATTCTGTTGGCCTGGTATTCGCAGAAAATTTTTGAATGAAAAATTTCAAAACGTTTGTCGACATACACACACACACATATAACAACTTTACATTTTTGCGAATATCTCGGAAACTATAAGAGCTAATGACAATCGGTTTTCACCATGCGACTGGAAAAAACATCAGCTATCTTAGAGAGAAAAGAAATTTTAAAAATATTAAATACCGCCTGAAATATAAGGCATTATATATAAAAAATCAATATATTTCTTAGTGGGCGTGGCATATGTGGGCGGAAATAAATTTTGCTAAATAGCTGATGTTCTTTTCTATCGTATAGCCAAAACTCAATGTCGTAATCTCTTATAGTTTCCGAGTTATAAACAAAATTGTAAAATTGTTTAACAAAAAACACTTGCTGCTGAATTCTGTTGGCCTGGTATTCGCAGAAAATTTTTGAATGAAAAATTTCAAAACATTTGTCGACATACACACACACACATATAACAATATCTCGGAAACTATAAGAGCTAATGACAATCGGTTTTCACCATGCGACTGGAAAAAACATCAGCTATCTTAGACAGAAAAGAAATTTTAAAAATATTAAATACCGCCTGAAATATAAGGCATTATATATAAAAAATCAATATATTTCTTAGTGGGCGTGGCATATGTGGGCGGAAATAAATTTTGCTAAATAGCTGATGTTCTTTTCTATCGTATAGCCAAAACTCAATGTCGTAATCTCTTATAGTTTCCGAGTTATAAACAAAATTGTAAAATTGTTTAACAAAAAACACTTGCTGCTGAATTCTGTTGGCCTGGTATTCGCAGAAAATTTTTGAATGAAAAATTTCAAAACATTTGTCGACATACACACACACACATATAACAATATCTCGGAAACTATAAGAGCTAATGACAATCGGTTTTCACCATGCGACTGGAAAAAACATCAGCTATCTTAGACAGAAAAGAAATTTTAAAAATATTAAATACCGCCTGAAATATAAGGCATTATATATAAAAAATCAATATATTTCTTAGTGGGCGTGGCATATGTGGGCGGAAATAAATTTTGCTAAATAGCTGATGTTCTTTTCTATCGTATAGCCAAAACTCAATGTCGTTATCTCTTATAGTTTCCGAGTTATAAACAAAATTGTAAAATTGTTTAACAAAAAACACTTGCTGCTGAATTCTGTTGGCCTGGTATTCGCAGAAAATTTTTGAATGAAAAATTTCAAAACGTTTGTCGACATACACACACACACATATAACAACTTTACATTTTTGCGAATATCTCGGAAACTATAAGAGCTAATGACAATCGGTTTTCACCATGCGACTGGAAAAAACATCAGCTATCTTAGAGAGAAAAGAAATTTTAAAAATATTAAATACCGCCTGAAATATAAGGCATTATATATAAAAAATCAATATATTTCTTAGTGGGCGTGGCATATGTGGGCGGAAATAAATTTTGCTAAATAGCTGATGTTCTTTTCTATCGTATAGCCAAAACTCAATGTCGTAATCTCTTATAGTTTCCGAGTTATAAACAAAATTGTAAAATTGTTTAACAAAAAACACTTGCTGCTGAATTCTGTTGGCCTGGTATTCGCAGAAAATTTTTGAATGAAAAATTTCAAAACATTTGTCGACATACACACACACACATATAACAATATCTCGGAAACTATAAGAGCTAATGACAATCGGTTTTCACCATGCGACTGGAAAAAACATCAGCTATCTTAGACAGAAAAGAAATTTTAAAAATATTAAATACCGCCTAAAATATAAGGCATTATATATTAAAAATCAATATATTTCTTAGTGGGCGTGGCATATGTGGGCGGAAATAAATTTTGCTAAATAGCTGATGTTCTTTTCTATCGTATAGCCAAAACTCAATGTCGTTATCTCTTATAGTTTCCGAGTTATAAACAAAATTGTAAAATTGTTTAACAAAAAACACTTGCTGCTGAATTCTGTTGGCCTGGTATTCGCAGAAAATTTTTGAATGAAAAATTTCAAAACATTTGTCGACATACACACACACACATATAACAACTTTACATTTTTGCGAATATCTCAGAAACTATAAGAGCTAATGACAATCGGTTTTCACCATGCGACTGGAAAAAACATCAGCTATCTTAGAGAGAAAAGAAATTTTAAAAATATTAAATACCGCCTGAAATATAAGGCATTATATATAAAAAATCATATCATGGCATATGTGGGCGGAAATAAATTTTGCTAAATAGCTGATGTTCTTTTCTATCGTATAGCCAAAACTCAATGTCGTTATCTCTTATAGTTTCCGAGTTATAAACAAAATTGTAAAATTGTTTAACAAAAAACACTTGCTGCTGAATTCTGTTGGCCTGGTATTCGCAGAAAATTTTTGAATGAAAAATTTCAAAACGTTTGTCCACATACACACACACACATATAACAACTTTACATTTTTGCGAATATCTCGGAAACTATAAGAGCTAATGACAATCGGTTTTCACCATGCGACTGGAAAAAACATCAGCTATCTTAGAGAGAAAGAAATTTTAAAAATATTAAATACCGCCTGAAATATAAGGCATTATATATAAAAAATCAATATATTTCTTAGTGGGCGTGGCATATGTGGGCGGAAATAAATTTTGCTAAATAGCTGATGTTCTTTTCTATCGTATAGCCAAAACTCAATGTCGTTATCTCTTATAGTTTCCGAGTTATAAACAAAATTGTAAAATTGTTTAACAAAAAACACTTGCTGCTGAATTCTGTTGGCCTGGTATTCGCAGAAAATTTTTGAATGAAAAATTTCAAAACGTTTGTCCACATACACACACACACATATAACAACTTTACATTTTTGCGAATATCTCGGAAACTATAAGAGCTAATGACAATCGGTTTTCACCATGCGACTGGAAAAAACATCAGCTATCTTAGAGAGAAAGAAATTTTAAAAATATTAAATACCGCCTGAAATATAAGGCATTATATATAAAAAATCAATATATTTCTTAGTGGGCGTGGCATATGTGGGCGGAAATAAATTTTGCTAAATAGCTGATGTTCTTTTCTATCGTATAGCCAAAACTCAATGTCGTTATCTCTTATAGTTTCCGAGTTATAAACAAAATTGTAAAATTGTTTAACAAAAAACACTTGCTGCTGAATTCTGTTGGCCTGGTATTCGCAGAAAATTTTTGAATGAAAAATTTCAAAACGTTTGTCCACATACACACACACACATATAACAACTTTACATTTTTGCGAATATCTCGGAAACTATAAGAGCTAATGACAATCGGTTTTCACCATGCGACTGGAAAAAACATCAGCTATCTTAGACAGAAAAGAAATTTTAAAAATATTAAATACCGCCTAAAATATAAGGCATTATATATTAAAAATCAATATATTTCTTAGTGGGCGTGGCATATGTGGGCGGAAATAAATTTTGCTAAATAGCTGATGTTCTTTTCTATCGTATAGCCAAAACTCAATGTCGTTATCTCTTATAGTTTCCGAGTTATAAACAAAATTGTAAAATTGTTTAACAAAAAACACTTGCTGCTGAATTCTGTTGGCCTGGTATTCGCAGAAAATTTTTGAATGAAAAATTTCAAAACATTTGTCGACATACACACACACACATATAACAATATCTCGGAAACTATAAGAGCTAATGACAATCGGTTTTCACCATGCGACTGGAAAAAACATCAGCTATCTTAGACAGAAAAGAAATTTTAAAAATATTAAATACCGCCTGAAATATAAGGCATTATATATAAAAAATCAATATATTTCTTAGTGGGCGTGGCATATGTGGGCGGAAATAAATTTTGCTAAATAGCTGATGTTCTTTTCTATCGTATAGCCAAAACTCAATGTCGTAATCTCTTATAGTTTCCGAGTTATAAACAAAATTGTAAAATTGTTTAACAAAAAACACTTGCTGCTGAATTCTGTTGGCCTGGTATTCGCAGAAAATTTTTGAATGAAAAATTTCAAAACATTTGTCGACATACACACACACACATATAACAATATCTCGGAAACTATAAGAGCTAATGACAATCGGTTTTCACCATGCGACTGGAAAAAACATCAGCTATCTTAGACAGAAAAGAAATTTTAAAAATATTAAATACCGCCTGAAATATAAGGCATTATATATAAAAAATCAATATATTTCTTAGTGGGCGTGGCATATGTGGGCGGAAATAAATTTTGCTAAATAGCTGATGTTCTTTTCTATCGTATAGCCAAAACTCAATGTCGTTATCTCTTATAGTTTCCGAGTTATAAACAAAATTGTAAAATTGTTTAACAAAAAACACTTGCTGCTGAATTCTGTTGGCCTGGTATTCGCAGAAAATTTTTGAATGAAAAATTTCAAAACGTTTGTCGACATACACACACACACATATAACAACTTTACATTTTTGCGAATATCTCGGAAACTATAAGAGCTAATGACAATCGGTTTTCACCATGCGACTGGAAAAAACATCAGCTATCTTAGAGAGAAAAGAAATTTTAAAAATATTAAATACCGCCTGAAATATAAGGCATTATATATAAAAAATCAATATATTTCTTAGTGGGCGTGGCATATGTGGGCGGAAATAAATTTTGCTAAATAGCTGATGTTCTTTTCTATCGTATAGCCAAAACTCAATGTCGTAATCTCTTATAGTTTCCGAGTTATAAACAAAATTGTAAAATTGTTTAACAAAAAACACTTGCTGCTGAATTCTGTTGGCCTGGTATTCGCAGAAAATTTTTGAATGAAAAATTTCAAAACATTTGTCGACATACACACACACACATATAACAATATCTCGGAAACTATAAGAGCTAATGACAATCGGTTTTCACCATGCGACTGGAAAAAACATCAGCTATCTTAGACAGAAAAGAAATTTTAAAAATATTAAATACCGCCTGAAATATAAGGCATTATATATAAAAAATCAATATATTTCTTAGTGGGCGTGGCATATGTGGGCGGAAATAAATTTTGCTAAATAGCTGATGTTCTTTTCTATCGTATAGCCAAAACTCAATGTCGTAATCTCTTATAGTTTCCGAGTTATAAACAAAATTGTAAAATTGTTTAACAAAAAACACTTGCTGCTGAATTCTGTTGGCCTGGTATTCGCAGAAAATTTTTGAATGAAAAATTTCAAAACGTTTGTCGACATACACACACACACATATAACAACTTTACATTTTTGCGAATATCTCGGAAACTATAAGAGCTAATGACAATCGGTTTTCACCATGCGACTGGAAAAAACATCAGCTATCTTAGAGAGAAAAGAAATTTTAAAAATATTAAATACCGCCTAAAATATAAGGCATTATATATTAAAAATCAATATATTTCTTAGTGGGCGTGGCATATGTGGGCGGAAATAAATTTTGCTAAATAGCTGATGTTCTTTTCTATCGTATAGCCAAAACTCAATGTCGTTATCTCTTATAGTTTCCGAGTTATAAACAAAATTGTAAAATTGTTTAACAAAAAACACTTGCTGCTGAATTCTGTTGGCCTGGTATTCGCAGAAAATTTTTGAATGAAAAATTTCAAAACATTTGTCGACATACACACACACACATATAACAACTTTACATTTTTGCGAATATCTCAGAAACTATAAGAGCTAATGACAATCGGTTTTCACCATGCGACTGGAAAAAACATCAGCTATCTTAGAGAGAAAAGAAATTTTAAAAATATTAAATACCGCCTGAAATATAAGGCATTATATATAAAAAATCATATCATGGCATATGTGGGCGGAAATAAATTTTGCTAAATAGCTGATGTTCTTTTCTATCGTATAGCCAAAACTCAATGTCGTTATCTCTTATAGTTTCCGAGTTATAAACAAAATTGTAAAATTGTTTAACAAAAAACACTTGCTGCTGAATTCTGTTGGCCTGGTATTCGCAGAAAATTTTTGAATGAAAAATTTCAAAACGTTTGTCCACATACACACACACACATATAACAACTTTACATTTTTGCGAATATCTCGGAAACTATAAGAGCTAATGACAATCGGTTTTCACCATGCGACTGGAAAAAACATCAGCTATCTTAGACAGAAAAGAAATTTTAAAAATATTAAATACCGCCTGAAATATAAGGCATTATATATAAAAAATCAATATATTTCTTAGTGGGCGTGGCATATGTGGGCGGAAATAAATTTTGCTAAATAGCTGATGTTCTTTTCTATCGTATAGCCAAAACTCAATGTCGTTATCTCTTATAGTTTCCGAGTTATAAACAAAATTGTAAAATTGTTTAACAAAAAACACTTGCTGCTGAATTCTGTTGGCCTGGTATTCGCAGAAAATTTTTGAATGAAAAATTTCAAAACGTTTGTCCACATACACACACACACATATAACAACTTTACATTTTTGCGAATATCTCGGAAACTATAAGAGCTAATGACAATCGGTTTTCACCATGCGACTGGAAAAAACATCAGCTATCTTAGAGAGAAAGAAATTTTAAAAATATTAAATACCGCCTGAAATATAAGGCATTATATATAAAAAATCAATATATTTCTTAGTGGGCGTGGCATATGTGGGCGGAAATAAATTTTGCTAAATAGCTGATGTTCTTTTCTATCGTATAGCCAAAACTCAATGTCGTTATCTCTTATAGTTTCCGAGTTATAAACAAAATTGTAAAATTGTTTAACAAAAAACACTTGCTGCTGAATTCTGTTGGCCTGGTATTCGCAGAAAATTTTTGAATGAAAAATTTCAAAACGTTTGTCCACATACACACACACACATATAACAACTTTACATTTTTGCGAATATCTCGGAAACTATAAGAGCTAATGACAATCGGTTTTCACCATGCGACTGGAAAAAACATCAGCTATCTTAGAGAGAAAGAAATTTTAAAAATATTAAATACCGCCTGAAATATAAGGCATTATATATAAAAAATCAATATATTTCTTAGTGGGCGTGGCATATGTGGGCGGAAATAAATTTTGCTAAATAGCTGATGTTCTTTTCTATCGTATAGCCAAAACTCAATGTCGTTATCTCTTATAGTTTCCGAGTTATAAACAAAATTGTAAAATTGTTTAACAAAAAACACTTGCTGCTGAATTCTGTTGGCCTGGTATTCGCAGAAAATTTTTGAATGAAAAATTTCAAAACGTTTGTCCACATACACACACACACATATAACAACTTTACATTTTTGCGAATATCTCGGAAACTATAAGAGCTAATGACAATCGGTTTTCACCATGCGACTGGAAAAAACATCAGCTATCTTAGACAGAAAAGAAATTTTAAAAATATTAAATACCGCCTAAAATATAAGGCATTATATATTAAAAATCAATATATTTCTTAGTGGGCGTGGCATATGTGGGCGGAAATAAATTTTGCTAAATAGCTGATGTTCTTTTCTATCGTATAGCCAAAACTCAATGTCGTTATCTCTTATAGTTTCCGAGTTATAAACAAAATTGTAAAATTGTTTAACAAAAAACACTTGCTGCTGAATTCTGTTGGCCTGGTATTCGCAGAAAATTTTTGAATGAAAAATTTCAAAACATTTGTCGACATACACACACACACATATAACAACTTTACATTTTTGCGAATATCTCAGAAACTATAAGAGCTAATGACAATCGGTTTTCACCATGCGACTGGAAAAAACATCAGCTATCTTAGACAGAAAAGAAATTTTAAAAATATTAAATACCGCCTGAAATATAAGGCATTATATATAAAAAATCAATATATTTCTTAGTGGGCGTGGCATATGTGGGCGGAAATAAATTTTGCTAAATAGCTGATGTTCTTTTCTATCGTATAGCCAAAACTCAATGTCGTTATCTCTTATAGTTTCCGAGTTATAAACAAAATTGTAAAATTGTTTAACAAAAAACACTTGCTGCTGAATTCTGTTGGCCTGGTATTCGCAGAAAATTTTTGAATGAAAAATTTCAAAACGTTTGTCCACATACACACACACACATATAACAACTTTACATTTTTGCGAATATCTCAGAAACTATAAGAGCTAATGACAATCGGTTTTCACCATGCGACTGGAAAAAACATCAGCTATCTTAGACAGAAAAGAAATTTTAAAAATATTAAATACCGCCTGAAATATAAGGCATTATATATAAAAAATCAATATATTTCTTAGTGGGCGTGGCATATGTGGGCGGAAATAAATTTTGCTAAATAGCTGATGTTCTTTTCTATCGTATAGCCAAAACTCAATGTCGTTATCTCTTATAGTTTCCGAGTTATAAACAAAATTGTAAAATTGTTTAACAAAAAACACTTGCTGCTGAATTCTGTTGGCCTGGTATTCGCAGAAAATTTTTGAATGAAAAATTTCAAAACATTTGTCGACATACACACACACACATATAACAACTTTACATTTTTGCGAATATCTCAGAAACTATAAGAGCTAATGACAATCGGTTTTCACCATGCGACTGGAAAAAACATCAGCTATCTTAGACAGAAAAGAAATTTTAAAAATATTAAATACCGCCTGAAATATAAGGCATTATATATAAAAAATCAATATATTTCTTAGTGGGCGTGGCATATGTGGGCGGAAATAAATTTTGCTAAATAGCTGATGTTCTTTTCTATCGTATAGCCAAAACTCAATGTCGTTATCTCTTATAGTTTCCGAGTTATAAACAAAATTGTAAAATTGTTTAACAAAAAACACTTGCTGCTGAATTCTGTTGGCCTGGTATTCGCAGAAAATTTTTGAATGAAAAATTTCAAAACGTTTGTCCACATACACACACACACATATAACAACTTTACATTTTTGCGAATATCTCGGAAACTATAAGAGCTAATGACAATCGGTTTTCACCATGCGACTGGAAAAAACATCAGCTATCTTAGACAGAAAAGAAATTTTAAAAATATTAAATACCGCCTAAAATATAAGGCATTATATATAAAAAATCAATATATTTCTTAGTGGGCGTGGCATATGTGGGCGGAAATAAATTTTGCTAAATAGCTGATGTTCTTTTCTATCGTATAGCCAAAACTCAATGTCGTTATCTCTTATAGTTTCCGAGTTATAAACAAAATTGTAAAATTGTTTAACAAAAAACACTTGCTGCTGAATTCTGTTGGCCTGGTATTCGCAGAAAATTTTTGAATGAAAAATTTCAAAACGTTTGTCCACATACACACACACACATATAACAACTTTACATTTTTGCGAATATCTCGGAAACTATAAGAGCTAATGACAATCGGTTTTCACCATGCGACTGGAAAAAACATCAGCTATCTTAGACAGAAAAGAAATTTTAAAAATATTAAATACCGCCTAAAATATAAGGCATTATATATAAAAAATCAATATATTTCTTAGTGGGCGTGGCATATGTGGGCGGAAATAAATTTTGCTAAATAGCTGATGTTCTTTTCTATCGTATAGCCAAAACTCAATGCCGTTATCTCTTATAGTTTCCGAGTTATAAACAAAATTGTAAAATTGTTTAACAAAAAATACTTGCTGCTGAATTCTGTTGGCCTGGTATTCGCAGAAAATTTTTGAATGAAAAATTTCAAAACGTTTGTCCACATACACACACACACATATAACAACTTTACATTTTTGCGAATATCTCGGAAACTATAAGAGCTAATGACAATCGGTTTTCACCATGCGACTGGAAAAAACATCAGCTATCTTAGAGAGAAAAGAAATTTTAAAAATATTAAATACCGCCTGAAATATAAGGCATTATATATAAAAAATCAATATATTTCTTAGTGGGCGTGGCATATGTGGGCGGAAATAAATTTTGCTAAATAGCTGATGTTCTTTTCTATCGTATAGCCAAAACTCAATGTCGTTATCTCTTATAGTTTCCGAGTTATAAACAAAATTGTAAAATTGTTTAACAAAAAACACTTGCTGCTGAATTCTGTTGGCCTGGTATTCGCAGAAAATTTTTGAATGAAAAATTTCAAAACATTTGTCGACATACACACACACACATATAACAACTTTACATTTTTGCGAATATCTCAGAAACTATAAGAGCTAATGACAATCGGTTTTCACCATGCGACTGGAAAAAACATCAGCTATCTTAGACAGAAAAGAAATTTTAAAAATATTAAATACCGCCTGAAATATAAGGCATTATATATAAAAAATCAATATATTTCTTAGTGGGCGTGGCATATGTGGGCGGAAATAAATTTTGCTAAATAGCTGATGTTCTTTTCTATCATATAGCCAAAACTCAATGTCGTTATCTCTTATAGTTTCCGAGTTATAAACAAAATTGTAAAATTGTTTAACAAAAAACACTTGCTGCTGAATTCTGTTGGCCTGGTATTCGCAGAAAATTTTTGAATGAAAAATTTCAAAACGTTTGTCCACATACACACACACACATATAACAACTTTACATTTTTGCGAATATCTCGGAAACTATAAGAGCTAATGACAATCGGTTTTCACCATGCGACTGGAAAAAACATCAGCTATCTTAGACAGAAAAGAAATTTTAAAAATATTAAATACCGCCTGAAATATAAGGCATTATATATAAAAAATCAATATATTTCTTAGTGGGCGTGGCATATGTGGGCGGAAATAAATTTTGCTAAATAGCTGATGTTCTTTTCTATCGTATAGCCAAAACTCAATGTCGTTATCTCTTATAGTTTCCGAGTTATAAACAAAATTGTAAAATTGTTTAACAAAAAACACTTGCTGCTGAATTCTGTTGGCCTGGTATTCGCAGAAAATTTTTGAATGAAAAATTTCAAAACATTTGTCGACATACACACACACACATATAACAACTTTACATTTTTGCGAATATCTCAGAAACTATAAGAGCTAATGACAATCGGTTTTCACCATGCGACTGGAAAAAACATCAGCTATCTTAGACAGAAAAGAAATTTTAAAAATATTAAATACCGCCTGAAATATAAGGCATTATATATAAAAAATCAATATATTTCTTAGTGGGCGTGGCATATGTGGGCGGAAATAAATTTTGCTAAATAGCTGATGTTCTTTTCTATCGTATAGCCAAAACTCAATGTCGTTATCTCTTATAGTTTCCGAGTTATAAACAAAATTGTAAAATTGTTTAACAAAAAACACTTGCTGCTGAATTCTGTTGGCCTGGTATTCGCAGAAAATTTTTGAATGAAAAATTTCAAAACGTTTGTCCACATACACACACACACATATAACAACTTTACATTTTTGCGAATATCTCGGAAACTATAAGAGCTAATGACAATCGGTTTTCACCATGCGACTGGAAAAAACATCAGCTATCTTAGACAGAAAAGAAATTTTAAAAATATTAAATACCGCCTGAAATATAAGGCATTATATATAAAAAATCAATATATTTCTTAGTGGGCGTGGCATATGTGGGCGGAAATAAATTTCGCTAAATAGCTGATGTTCTTTTCTATCGTATAGCCAAAACTCAATGTCGTTATCTCTTATAGTTTCCGAGTTATAAACAAAATTGTAAAATTGTTTAACAAAAAACACTTGCTGCTGAATTCTGTTGGCCTGGTATTCGCAGAAAATTTTTGAATGAAAAATTTCAAAACGTTTGTCCACATACACACACACACATATAACAACTTTACATTTTTGCGAATATCTCGGAAACTATAAGAGCTAATGACAATCGGTTTTCACCATGCGACTGGAAAAAACATCAGCTATCTTAGAGAGAAAAGAAATTTTAAAAATATTAAATACCGCCTGAAATATAAGGCATTATATATAAAAAATCAATATATTTCTTAGTGGGCGTGGCATATGTGGGCGGAAATAAATTTTGCTAAATAGCTGATGTTCTTTTCTATCGTATAGCCAAAACTCAATGTCGTAATCTCTTATAGTTTCCGAGTTATAAACAAAATTGTAAAATTGTTTAACAAAAAACACTTGCTGCTGAATTCTGTTGGCCTGGTATTCGCAGAAAATTTTTGAATGAAAAATTTCAAAACATTTGTCGACATACACACACACACATATAACAACTTTACATTTTTGCGAATATCTCAGAAACTATAAGAGCTAATGACAATCGGTTTTCACCATGCGACTGGAAAAAACATCAGCTATCTTAGACAGAAAAGAAATTTTAAAAATATTAAATACCGCCTGAAATATAAGGCATTATATATAAAAAATCAATATATTTCTTAGTGGGCGTGGCATATGTGGGCGGAAATAAATTTTGCTAAATAGCTGATGTTCTTTTCTATCGTATAGCCAAAACTCAATGTCGTTATCTCTTATAGTTTCCGAGTTATAAACAAAATTGTAAAATTGTTTAACAAAAAACACTTGCTGCTGAATTCTGTTGGCCTGGTATTCGCAGAAAATTTTTGAATGAAAAATTTCAAAACATTTGTCGACATACACACACACACATATAACAACTTTACATTTTTGCGAATATCTCGGAAACTATAAGAGCTAATGACAATCGGTTTTCACCATGCGACTGGAAAAAACATCAGCTATCTTAGACAGAAAAGAAATTTTAAAAATATTAAATACCGCCTGAAATATAAGGCATTATATATAAAAAATCAATATATTTCTTAGTGGGCGTGGCATATGTGGGCGGAAATAAATTTTGCTAAATAGCTGATGTTCTTTTCTATCGTATAGCCAAAACTCAATGTCGTTATCTCTTATAGTTTCCGAGTTATAAACAAAATTGTAAAATTGTTTAACAAAAAACACTTGATGCTGAATTCTGTTGGCCTGGTATTCGCAGAAAATTTTTGAATGAAAAATTTCAAAACGTTTGTCCACATACACACACACACATATAACAACTTTACATTTTTGCGAATATCTCAGAAACTATAAGAGCTAATGACAATCGGTTTTCACCATGCGACTGGAAAAAACATCAGCTATCTTAGACAGAAAAGAAATTTTAAACATATTAAATACCGCCTGAAATATAAGGCATTATATATAAAAAATCAATATATTTCTTAGTGGGCGTGGCATATGTGGGCGGAAATAAATTTTGCTAAATAGCTGATGTTCTTTTCTATCGTATAGCCAAAACTCAATGTCGTTATCTCTTATAGTTTCCGAGTTATAAACAAAATTGTAAAATTGTTTAACAAAAAACACTTGATGCTGAATTCTGTTGGCCTGGTATTCGCAGAAAATTTTTGAATGAAAAATTTCAAAACATTTGTCGACATACACACACACACATATAACAACTTTACATTTTTGCGAATATCTCGGAAACTATAAGAGCTAATGACAATCGGTTTTCACCATGCGACTGGAAAAAACATCAGCTATCTTAGACAGAAAAGAAATTTTAAAAATATTAAATACCACCTGAAATATAAGGCATTATACATAAAAAATCAATATATTTCTTAGTGGGCGTGGCATATGTGGGCGGAAATAAATTTTGCTAAATAGCTGATGTTCTTTTCTATCGTATAGCCAAAACTCAATGTCGTAATCTCTTATAGTTTCCGAGTTATAAACAAAATTGTAAAATTGTTTAACAAAAAACACTTGCTGCTGAATTCTGTTGGCCTGGTATTCGCAGAAAATTTTTGAATGAAAAATTTCAAAACGTTTGTCCACATACACACACACACATATAACAACTTTACATTTTTGCGAATATCTCAGAAACTATAAGAGCTAATGACAATCGGTTTTCACCATGCGACTGGAAAAAACATCAGCTATCTTAGACAGAAAAGAAATTTTAAACATATTAAATACCGCCTGAAATATAAGGCATTATATATAAAAAATCAATATATTTCTTAGTGGGCGTGGCATATGTGGGCGGAAATAAATTTTGCTAAATAGCTGATGTTCTTTTCTATCGTATAGCCAAAACTCAATGTCGTTATCTCTTATAGTTTCCGAGTTATAAACAAAATTGTAAAATTGTTTAACAAAAAACACTTGCTGCTGAATTCTGTTGGCCTGGTATTCGCAGAAAATTTTTGAATGAAAAATTTCAAAACATTTGTCGACATACACACACACACATATAACAACTTTACATTTTTGCGAATATCTCGGAAACTATAAGAGCTAATGACAATCGGTTTTCACCATGCGACTGGAAAAAACATCAGCTATCTTAGACAGAAAAGAAATTTTAAAAATATTAAATACCACCTGAAATATAAGGCATTATACATAAAAAATCAATATATTTCTTAGTGGGCGTGGCATATGTGGGCGGAAATAAATTTTGCTAAATAGCTGATGTTCTTTTCTATCGTATAGCCAAAACTCAATGTCGTAATCTCTTATAGTTTCCGAGTTATAAACAAAATTGTAAAATTGTTTAACAAAAAACACTTGATGCTGAATTCTGTTGGCCTGGTATTCGCAGAAAATTTTTGAATGAAAAATTTCAAAACATTTGTCGACATACACACACACACATATAACAACTTTACATTTTTGCGAATATCTCGGAAACTATAAGAGCTAATGACAATCGGTTTTCACCATGCGACTGGAAAAAACATCAGCTATCTTAGACAGAAAAGAAATTTTAAAAATATTAAATACCGCCTGAAATATAAGGCATTATATATAAAAAATCAATATATTTCTTAGTGGGCGTGGCATATGTGGGCGGAAATAAATTTTGCTAAATAGCTGATGTTCTTTTCTATCGTATAGCCAAAACTCAATGTCGTAATCTCTTATAGTTTCCGAGTTATAAACAAAATTGTAAAATTGTTTAACAAAAAACACTTGCTGCTGAATTCTGTTGGCCTGGTATTCGCAGAAAATTTTTGAATGAAAAATTTCAAAACATTTGTCGACATACACACACACACATATAACAACTTTACATTTTTGCGAATATCTCGGAAACTATAAGAGCTAATGACAATCGGTTTTCACCATGCGACTGGAAAAAACATCAGCTATCTTAGACAGAAAAGAAATTTTAAAAATATTAAATACCGCCTGAAATATAAGGCATTATATATAAAAAATCAATATATTTCTTAGTGGGCGTGGCATATGTGGGCGGAAATAAATTTTGCTAAATAGCTGATGTTCTTTTCTATCGTATAGCCAAAACTCAATGTCGTTATCTCTTATAGTTTCCGAGTTATAAACAAAATTGTAAAATTGTTTAACAAAAAACATTTGATGCTGAATTCTGTTGGCCTGGTATTCGCAGAAAATTTTTGAATGAAAAATTTCAAAACATTTGTCGACATACACACACACACATATAACAACTTTACATTTTTGCGAATATCTCGGAAACTATAAGAGCTAATGACAATCGGTTTTCACCATGCGACTGGAAAAAACATCAGCTATCTTAGACAGAAAAGAAATTTTAAAAATATTAAATACCACCTGAAATATAAGGCATTATACATAAAAAATCAATATATTTCTTAGTGGGCGTGGCATATGTGGGCGGAAATAAATTTTGCTAAATAGCTGATGTTCTTTTCTATCGTATAGCCAAAACTCAATGTCGTAATCTCTTATAGTTTCCGAGTTATAAACAAAATTGTAAAATTGTTTAACAAAAAACACTTGATGCTGAATTCTGTTGGCCTGGTATTCGCAGAAAATTTTTGAATGAAAAATTTCAAAACATTTGTCGACATACACACACACACATATAACAACTTTACATTTTTGCGAATATCTCGGAAACTATAAGAGCTAATGACAATCGGTTTTCACCATGCGACTGGAAAAAACATCAGCTATCTTAGACAGAAAAGAAATTTTAAAAATATTAAATACCGCCTGAAATATAAGGCATTATATATAAAAAATCAATATATTTCTTAGTGGGCGTGGCATATGTGGGCGGAAATAAATTTTGCTAAATAGCTGATGTTCTTTTCTATCGTATAGCCAAAACTCAATGTCGTTATCTCTTATAGTTTCCGAGTTATAAACAAAATTGTAAAATTGTTTAACAAAAAACATTTGATGCTGAATTCTGTTGGCCTGGTATTCGCAGAAAATTTTTGAATGAAAAATTTCAAAACATTTGTCGACATACACACACACACATATAACAACTTTACATTTTTGCGAATATCTCGGAAACTATAAGAGCTAATGACAATCGGTTTTCACCATGCGACTGGAAAAAACATCAGCTATCTTAGACAGAAAAGAAATTTTAAACATATTAAATACCGCCTGAAATATAAGGCATTATATATAAAAAATCAATATATTTCTTAGTGGGCGTGGCATATGTGGGCGGAAATAAATTTTGCTAAATAGCTGATGTTCTTTTCTATCGTATAGCCAAAACTCAATGTCGTAATCTCTTATAGTTTCCGAGTTATAAACAAAATTGTAAAATTGTTTAACAAAAAACACTTGCTGCTGAATTCTGTTGGCCTGGTATTCGCAGAAAATTTTTGAATGAAAAATTTCAAAACATTTGTCGACATACACACACACACATATAACAACTTTACATTTTTGCGAATATCTCAGAAACTATAAGAGCTAATGACAATCGGTTTTCACCATGCGACTGGAAAAAACATCAGCTATCTTAGACAGAAAAGAAATTTTAAACATATTAAATACCGCCTGAAATATAAGGCATTATATATAAAAAATCAATATATTTCTTAGTGGGCGTGGCATATGTGGGCGGAAATAAATTTTGCTAAATAGCTGATGTTCTTTTCTATCGTATAGCCAAAACTCAATGTCGTTATCTCTTATAGTTTCCGAGTTATAAACAAAATTGTAAAATTGTTTAACAAAAAACATTTGATGCTGAATTCTGTTGGCCTGGTATTCGCAGAAAATTTTTGAATGAAAAATTTCAAAACATTTGTCGACATACACACACACACATATAACAACTTTACATTTTTGCGAATATCTCGGAAACTATAAGAGCTAATGACAATCGGTTTTCACCATGCGACTGGAAAAAACATCAGCTATCTTAGACAGAAAAGAAATTTTAAACATATTAAATACCGCCTGAAATATAAGGCATTATATATAAAAAATCAATATATTTCTTAGTGGGCGTGGCATATGTGGGCGGAAATAAATTTTGCTAAATAGCTGATGTTCTTTTCTATCGTATAGCCAAAACTCAATGTCGTAATCTCTTATAGTTTCCGAGTTATTCACCATGCGACTGGAAAAAACATCAGCTATCTTAGACAGAAAAGAAATTTTAAAAATATTAAATACCGCCTGAAATATAAGGCATTATATATAAAAAATCAATATATTTCTTAGTGGGCGTGGCATATGTGGGCGGAAATAAATTTTGCTAAATAGCTGATGTTCTTTTCTATCGTATAGCCAAAACTCAATGTCGTTATCTCTTATAGTTTCCGAGTTATAAACAAAATTGTAAAATTGTTTAACAAAAAACACTTGCTGCTGAATTCTGTTGGCCTGGTATTCGCAGAAAATTTTTGAATGAAAAATTTCAAAACGTTTGTCCACATACACACACACACATATAACAACTTTACATTTTTGCGAATATCTCAGAAACTATAAGAGCTAATGACAATCGGTTTTCACCATGCGACTGGAAAAAACATCAGCTATCTTAGACAGAAAAGAAATTTTAAACATATTAAATACCGCCTGAAATATAAGGCATTATATATAAAAAATCAATATATTTCTTAGTGGGCGTGGCATATGTGGGCGGAAATAAATTTTGCTAAATAGCTGATGTTCTTTTCTATCGTATAGCCAAAACTCAATGTCGTTATCTCTTATAGTTTCCGAGTTATAAACAAAATTGTAAAATTGTTTAACAAAAAACACTTGCTGCTGAATTCTGTTGGCCTGGTATTCGCAGAAAATTTTTGAATGAAAAATTTCAAAACGTTTGTCGACATACACACACACACATATAACAACTTTACATTTTTGCGAATAGCTCGGAAACTATAAGAGCTAATGACAATCGGTTTTCACCATGCGACTGGAAAAAACATCAGCTATCTTAGAGAGAAAATTTAAAAATATTAAATACCCCCTGAAATATAAGGCATTATATATAAAAAATCAATATATTTCTTAGTGGGCGTGGCATATGTGGGCGGAAATAAATTTTGCTAAATAGCTGATGTTCTTTTCTATCGTATAGCCAAAACTCAATGTCGTTATCTCTTATAGGATCCGAGTTATAAACAAAATTGTAAAATTGTTTAACAAAAAACACTTGCTGCTGCATACACACACACATATAACAACTTTACATTTTTGCGAATATCTCGGAAACTATAAGAGCTAATGACAATCGGTTTTCACCATGCGACTGGAAAAAACATCAGCTATCTTAGAGAGAAAAGAAATTTTAAAAATATTAAATACCGCCTGAAATATAAGGCATTCTATATAAAAAATCAATATATTTCTTAGTGGGCGTGGCATATGTGGGCGGAAATAAATTTTGCTAAATAGCTGATGTTCTTTTCTATCGTATAGCCAAAACTCAATGTCGTTATCTCTTATAGTTTCCGAGTTATAAACAAAATTGTAAAATTGTTTAACAAAAACACTTGCTGCTGCATACACACACACATATAACAACTTTACATTTTTGCGAATATCTCGGAAACTATAAGAGCTAATGACAATCGGTTTTCACCATGCGACTGGAAAAAACATCAGCTATCTTAGAGAGAAAAGAAATTTTAAAAATATTAAATACCCCCTGAAATATAAGGCATTCTATATAAAAAATCAATATATTTCTTAGTGGGCGTGGCATATGTGGGCGGAAATAAATTTTGCTAAATAGCTGATGTTCTTTTCTATCGTATAGCCAAAACTCAATGTCGTTATCTCTTATAGGGTCCGAGTTATAAACAAAATTGTAAAATTGTTTAACAAAAAACACTTGCTGCTGCATACACACACACATATAACAACTTTACATTTTTGCGAATATCTCGGAAACTATAAGAGCTAATGACAATCGGTTTTCACCATGCGACTGGAAAAAACATCAGCTATCTTAGAGAGAAAAGAAATTTTAAAAATATTAAATACCGCCTGAAATATAAGGCATTATATATAAAAAATCAATATATTTCTAGTGGGCGTGGCATATGTGGGCGGAAATAAATTTTGCTAAATAGCTGATGTTCTTTTCTATCGTATAGCCAAAACTCAATGTCGTTATCTCTTATAGTTTCCGAGTTATAAACAAAATTGTAAAATTGTTTAACGAAAAACACTTGCTGCTGAATTCTGTTGGCCTGATATTCGCAGAAAATTTTTGAATGAAAAATTTCAAAACGTTTGTCGACATACACACACACATATAACAACTTTACATTTTTGCGAATATCTCGGAAACTATAAGAGCTAATGACAATCGGTTTTCACCATGCGACTGGAAAAAACATCAGCTATCTTAGGGAGCAAAGAAATTTTAAAAATACTAAATACCGTCTGAAATATAAGGCATGATATATAAAAAAATCAATGTATTTCTTAGAGGGCGTGGCATATGTGGGCGGAAATAAATTTTGCTAAATAGCTGATGTTCTTTTCTATCGTATAGCCAAAACTCAATGTCGTTATCTCTTATAGTTTCCGAGTTATAGACAAAATTGTAAAATGTTTAACAAAAAACACTTGCTGCTGAATTCTGTTGGCCTGGTATTAGCAGAAAATTTTTGAATGAAAAATTTCAAAACATTTGTCGACATACACACACACACGTATAACAACTTTACATTTTTGCGAATATCTCAGAAACTATAAGAGCTAATGACAATCGGTTTTCACCATGCGACTGGAAAAAACATCAGCTATCTTAGACAGAAAAGAAATTTTAAACATATTAAATACCGCCTGAAATATAAGGCATTATATATAAAAAATCAATATATTTCTTAGTGGGCGTGGCATATGTGGGCGGAAATAAATTTTGCTAAATAGCTGATGTTCTTTTCTATCGTATAGCCAAAACTCAATGTCGTTATCTCTTATAGTTTCCGAGTTATAAACAAAATTGTAAAATTGTTTAACAAAAAACACTTGCTGCTGAATTCTGTTGGCCTGGTATTCGCAGAAAATTTTTGAATGAAAAATTTCAAAACGTTTGTCGACATACACACACACACATATAACAACTTTACATTTTTGCGAATAGCTCGGAAACTATAAGAGCTAATGACAATCGGTTTTCACCATGCGACTGGAAAAAACATCAGCTATCTTAGAGAGAAAATTTAAAAATATTAAATACCCCCTGAAATATAAGGCATTATATATAAAAAATCAATATATTTCTTAGTGGGCGTGGCATATGTGGGCGGAAATAAATTTTGCTAAATAGCTGATGTTCTTTTCTATCGTATAGCCAAAACTCAATGTCGTTATCTCTTATAGGATCCGAGTTATAAACAAAATTGTAAAATTGTTTAACAAAAAACACTTGCTGCTGCATACACACACACATATAACAACTTTACATTTTTGCGAATATCTCGGAAACTATAAGAGCTAATGACAATCGGTTTTCACCATGCGACTGGAAAAAACATCAGCTATCTTAGAGAGAAAAGAAATTTTAAAAATATTAAATACCGCCTGAAATATAAGGCATTCTATATAAAAAATCAATATATTTCTTAGTGGGCGTGGCATATGTGGGCGGAAATAAATTTTGCTAAATAGCTGATGTTCTTTTCTATCGTATAGCCAAAACTCAATGTCGTTATCTCTTATAGTTTCCGAGTTATAAACAAAATTGTAAAATTGTTTAACAAAAACACTTGCTGCTGCATACACACACACATATAACAACTTTACATTTTTGCGAATATCTCGGAAACTATAAGAGCTAATGACAATCGGTTTTCACCATGCGACTGGAAAAAACATCAGCTATCTTAGAGAGAAAAGAAATTTTAAAAATATTAAATACCGCCTGAAATATAAGGCATTCTATATAAAAAATCAATATATTTCTTAGTGGGCGTGGCATATGTGGGCGGAAATAAATTTTGCTAAATAGCTGATGTTCTTTTCTATCGTATAGCCAAAACTCAATGTCGTTATCTCTTATAGTTTCCGAGTTATAAACAAAATTGTAAAATTGTTTAACAAAAACACTTGCTGCTGCATACACACACACATATAACAACTTTACATTTTTGCGAATATCTCGGAAACTATAAGAGCTAATGACAATCGGTTTTCACCATGCGACTGGAAAAAACATCAGCTATCTTAGAGAGAAAAGAAATTTTAAAAATATTAAATACCGCCTGAAATATAAGGCATTATATATAAAAAATCAATATATTTCTAGTGGGCGTGGCATATGTGGGCGGAAATAAATTTTGCTAAATAGCTGATGTTCTTTTCTATCGTATAGCCAAAACTCAATGTCGTTATCTCTTATAGTTTCCGAGTTATAAACAAAATTGTAAAATTGTTTAACGAAAAACACTTGCTGCTGAATTCTGTTGGCCTGATATTCGCAGAAAATTTTTGAATGAAAAATTTCAAAACGTTTGTCGACATACACACACACATATAACAACTTTACATTTTTGCGAATATCTCGGAAACTATAAGAGCTAATGACAATCGGTTTTCACCATGCGACTGGAAAAAACATCAGCTATCTTAGACAGAAAAGAAATTTTAAACATATTAAATACCGCCTGAAATATAAGGCATTATATATAAAAAATCAATATATTTCTTAGTGGGCGTGGCATATGTGGGCGGAAATAAATTTTGCTAAATAGCTGATGTTCTTTTCTATCGTATAGCCAAAACTCAATGTCGTTATCTCTTATAGTTTCCGAGTTATAAACAAAATTGTAAAATTGTTTAACAAAAAACACTTGCTGCTGAATTCTGTTGGCCTGGTATTCGCAGAAAATTTTTGAATGAAAAATTTCAAAACGTTTGTCGACATACACACACACACATATAACAACTTTACATTTTTGCGAATAGCTCGGAAACTATAAGAGCTAATGACAATCGGTTTTCACCATGCGACTGGAAAAAACATCAGCTATCTTAGAGAGAAAATTTAAAAATATTAAATACCCCCTGAAATATAAGGCATTATATATAAAAAATCAATATATTTCTTAGTGGGCGTGGCATATGTGGGCGGAAATAAATTTTGCTAAATAGCTGATGTTCTTTTCTATCGTATAGCCAAAACTCAATGTCGTTATCTCTTATAGGATCCGAGTTATAAACAAAATTGTAAAATTGTTTAACTAAAAACACTTGCTGCTGCATACACACACACATATAACAACTTTACATTTTTGCGAATATCTCGGAAACTATAAGAGCTAATGACAATCGGTTTTCACCATGCGACTGGAAAAAACATCAGCTATCTTAGAGAGAAAAGAAATTTTAAAAATATTAAATACCGCCTGAAATATAAGGCATTCTATATAAAAAATCAATATATTTCTTAGTGGGCGTGGCATATGTGGGCGGAAATAAATTTTGCTAAATAGCTGATGTTCTTTTCTATCGTATAGCCAAAACTCAATGTCGTTATCTCTTATAGTTTCCGAGTTATAAACAAAATTGTAAAATTGTTTAACAAAAACACTTGCTGCTGCATACACACACACATATAACAACTTTACATTTTTGCGAATATCTCGGAAACTATAAGAGCTAATGACAATCGGTTTTCACCATGCGACTGGAAAAAACATCAGCTATCTTAGAGAGAAAAGAAATTTTAAAAATATTAAATACCGCCTGAAATATAAGGCATTCTATATAAAAAATCAATATATTTCTTAGTGGGCGTGGCATATGTGGGCGGAAATAAATTTTGCTAAATAGCTGATGTTCTTTTCTATCGTATAGCCAAAACTCAATGTCGTTATCTCTTATAGTTTCCGAGTTATAAACAAAATTGTAAAATTGTTTAACAAAAACACTTGCTGCTGCATACACACACACATATAACAACTTTACATTTTTGCGAATATCTCGGAAACTATAAGAGCTAATGACAATCGGTTTTCACCATGCGACTGGAAAAAACATCAGCTATCTTAGAGAGAAAAGAAATTTTAAAAATATTAAATACCCCCTGAAATATAAGGCATTATATATAAAAAATCAATATATTTCTTAGTGGGCGTGGCATATGTGGGCGGAAATAAATTTTGCTAAATAGCTGATGTTCTTTTCTATCGTATAGCCAAAACTCAATGTCGTTATCTCTTATAGTTTCCGAGTTATAAACAAAATTGTAAAATTGTTTAACAAAAAACATTTGATGCTGAATTCTGTTGGCCTGGTATTCGCAGAAAATTTTTGAATGAAAAATTTCAAAACATTTGTCGACATACACACACACACATATAACAACTTTACATTTTTGCGAATATCTCGGAAACTATAAGAGCTAATGACAATCGGTTTTCACCATGCGACTGGAAAAAACATCAGCTATCTTAGACAGAAAAGAAATTTTAAACATATTAAATACCGCCTGAAATATAAGGCATTATATATAAAAAATCAATATATTTCTTAGTGGGCGTGGCATATGTGGGCGGAAATAAATTTTGCTAAATAGCTGATGTTCTTTTCTATCGTATAGCCAAAACTCAATGTCGTAATCTCTTATAGTTTCCGAGTTATAAACAAAATTGTAAAATTGTTTAACAAAAAACACTTGCTGCTGAATTCTGTTGGCCTGGTATTCGCAGAAAATTTTTGAATGAAAAATTTCAAAACATTTGTCGACATACACACACACACATATAACAACTTTACATTTTTGCGAATATCTCAGAAACTATAAGAGCTAATGACAATCGGTTTTCACCATGCGACTGGAAAAAACATCAGCTATCTTAGACAGAAAAGAAATTTTAAAAATATTAAATACCGCCTGAAATATAAGGCATTATATATAAAAAATCAATATATTTCTTAGTGGGCGTGGCATATGTGGGCGGAAATAAATTTTGCTAAATAGCTGATGTTCTTTTCTATCGTATAGCCAAAACTCAATGTCGTAATCTCTTATAGTTTCCGAGTTATTCACCATGCGACTGGAAAAAACATCAGCTATCTTAGACAGAAAAGAAATTTTAAAAATATTAAATACCGCCTGAAATATAAGGCATTATATATAAAAAATCAATATATTTCTTAGTGGGCGTGGCATATGTGGGCGGAAATAAATTTTGCTAAATAGCTGATGTTCTTTTCTATCGTATAGCCAAAACTCAATGTCGTTATCTCTTATAGTTTCCGAGTTATAAACAAAATTGTAAAATTGTTTAACAAAAAACACTTGCTGCTGAATTCTGTTGGCCTGGTATTCGCAGAAAATTTTTGAATGAAAAATTTCAAAACGTTTGTCCACATACACACACACACATATAACAACTTTACATTTTTGCGAATATCTCAGAAACTATAAGAGCTAATGACAATCGGTTTTCACCATGCGACTGGAAAAAACATCAGCTATCTTAGACAGAAAAGAAATTTTAAACATATTAAATACCGCCTGAAATATAAGGCATTATATATAAAAAATCAATATATTTCTTAGTGGGCGTGGCATATGTGGGCGGAAATAAATTTTGCTAAATAGCTGATGTTCTTTTCTATCGTATAGCCAAAACTCAATGTCGTTATCTCTTATAGTTTCCGAGTTATAAACAAAATTGTAAAATTGTTTAACAAAAACACTTGCTGCTGCATACACACACACATATAACAACTTTACATTTTTGCGAATATCTCGGAAACTATAAGAGCTAATGACAATCGGTTTTCACCATGCGACTGGAAAAAACATCAGCTATCTTAGAGAGAAAAGAAATTTTAAAAATATTAAATACCGCCTGAAATATAAGGCATTCTATATAAAAAATCAATATATTTCTTAGTGGGCGTGGCATATGTGGGCGGAAATAAATTTTGCTAAATAGCTGATGTTCTTTTCTATCGTATAGCCAAAACTCAATGTCGTTATCTCTTATAGTTTCCGAGTTATAAACAAAATTGTAAAATTGTTTAACAAAAACACTTGCTGCTGCATACACACACACATATAACAACTTTACATTTTTGCGAATATCTCGGAAACTATAAGAGCTAATGACAATCGGTTTTCACCATGCGACTGGAAAAAACATCAGCTATCTTAGAGAGAAAAGAAATTTTAAAAATATTAAATACCGCCTGAAATATAAGGCATTATATATAAAAAATCAATATATTTCTAGTGGGCGTGGCATATGTGGGCGGAAATAAATTTTGCTAAATAGCTGATGTTCTTTTCTATCGTATAGCCAAAACTCAATGTCGTTATCTCTTATAGTTTCCGAGTTATAAACAAAATTGTAAAATTGTTTAACGAAAAACACTTGCTGCTGAATTCTGTTGGCCTGATATTCGCAGAAAATTTTTGAATGAAAAATTTCAAAACGTTTGTCGACATACACACACACATATAACAACTTTACATTTTTGCGAATATCTCGGAAACTATAAGAGCTAATGACAATCGGTTTTCACCATGCGACTGGAAAAAACATCAGCTATCTTAGACAGAAAAGAAATTTTAAACATATTAAATACCGCCTGAAATATAAGGCATTATATATAAAAAATCAATATATTTCTTAGTGGGCGTGGCATATGTGGGCGGAAATAAATTTTGCTAAATAGCTGATGTTCTTTTCTATCGTATAGCCAAAACTCAATGTCGTTATCTCTTATAGTTTCCGAGTTATAAACAAAATTGTAAAATTGTTTAACAAAAAACACTTGCTGCTGAATTCTGTTGGCCTGGTATTCGCAGAAAATTTTTGAATGAAAAATTTCAAAACGTTTGTCGACATACACACACACACATATAACAACTTTACATTTTTGCGAATAGCTCGGAAACTATAAGAGCTAATGACAATCGGTTTTCACCATGCGACTGGAAAAAACATCAGCTATCTTAGAGAGAAAATTTAAAAATATTAAATACCCCCTGAAATATAAGGCATTATATATAAAAAATCAATATATTTCTTAGTGGGCGTGGCATATGTGGGCGGAAATAAATTTTGCTAAATAGCTGATGTTCTTTTCTATCGTATAGCCAAAACTCAATGTCGTTATCTCTTATAGGATCCGAGTTATAAACAAAATTGTAAAATTGTTTAACTAAAAACACTTGCTGCTGCATACACACACACATATAACAACTTTACATTTTTGCGAATATCTCGGAAACTATAAGAGCTAATGACAATCGGTTTTCACCATGCGACTGGAAAAAACATCAGCTATCTTAGAGAGAAAAGAAATTTTAAAAATATTAAATACCGCCTGAAATATAAGGCATTCTATATAAAAAATCAATATATTTCTTAGTGGGCGTGGCATATGTGGGCGGAAATAAATTTTGCTAAATAGCTGATGTTCTTTTCTATCGTATAGCCAAAACTCAATGTCGTTATCTCTTATAGTTTCCGAGTTATAAACAAAATTGTAAAATTGTTTAACAAAAACACTTGCTGCTGCATACACACACACATATAACAACTTTACATTTTTGCGAATATCTCGGAAACTATAAGAGCTAATGACAATCGGTTTTCACCATGCGACTGGAAAAAACATCAGCTATCTTAGAGAGAAAAGAAATTTTAAAAATATTAAATACCGCCTGAAATATAAGGCATTCTATATAAAAAATCAATATATTTCTTAGTGGGCGTGGCATATGTGGGCGGAAATAAATTTTGCTAAATAGCTGATGTTCTTTTCTATCGTATAGCCAAAACTCAATGTCGTTATCTCTTATAGTTTCCGAGTTATAAACAAAATTGTAAAATTGTTTAACAAAAACACTTGCTGCTGCATACACACACACATATAACAACTTTACATTTTTGCGAATATCTCGGAAACTATAAGAGCTAATGACAATCGGTTTTCACCATGCGACTGGAAAAAACATCAGCTATCTTAGAGAGAAAAGAAATTTTAAAAATATTAAATACCCCCTGAAATATAAGGCATTATATATAAAAAATCAATATATTTCTTAGTGGGCGTGGCATATGTGGGCGGAAATAAATTTTGCTAAATAGCTGATGTTCTTTTCTATCGTATAGCCAAAACTCAATGTCGTTATCTCTTATAGTTTCCGAGTTATAAACAAAATTGTAAAATTGTTTAACAAAAAACATTTGATGCTGAATTCTGTTGGCCTGGTATTCGCAGAAAATTTTTGAATGAAAAATTTCAAAACATTTGTCGACATACACACACACACATATAACAACTTTACATTTTTGCGAATATCTCGGAAACTATAAGAGCTAATGACAATCGGTTTTCACCATGCGACTGGAAAAAACATCAGCTATCTTAGACAGAAAAGAAATTTTAAACATATTAAATACCGCCTGAAATATAAGGCATTATATATAAAAAATCAATATATTTCTTAGTGGGCGTGGCATATGTGGGCGGAAATAAATTTTGCTAAATAGCTGATGTTCTTTTCTATCGTATAGCCAAAACTCAATGTCGTAATCTCTTATAGTTTCCGAGTTATAAACAAAATTGTAAAATTGTTTAACAAAAAACACTTGCTGCTGAATTCTGTTGGCCTGGTATTCGCAGAAAATTTTTGAATGAAAAATTTCAAAACATTTGTCGACATACACACACACACATATAACAACTTTACATTTTTGCGAATATCTCAGAAACTATAAGAGCTAATGACAATCGGTTTTCACCATGCGACTGGAAAAAACATCAGCTATCTTAGACAGAAAAGAAATTTTAAAAATATTAAATACCGCCTGAAATATAAGGCATTATATATAAAAAATCAATATATTTCTTAGTGGGCGTGGCATATGTGGGCGGAAATAAATTTTGCTAAATAGCTGATGTTCTTTTCTATCGTATAGCCAAAACTCAATGTCGTAATCTCTTATAGTTTCCGAGTTATTCACCATGCGACTGGAAAAAACATCAGCTATCTTAGACAGAAAAGAAATTTTAAAAATATTAAATACCGCCTGAAATATAAGGCATTATATATAAAAAATCAATATATTTCTTAGTGGGCGTGGCATATGTGGGCGGAAATAAATTTTGCTAAATAGCTGATGTTCTTTTCTATCGTATAGCCAAAACTCAATGTCGTTATCTCTTATAGTTTCCGAGTTATAAACAAAATTGTAAAATTGTTTAACAAAAAACACTTGCTGCTGAATTCTGTTGGCCTGGTATTCGCAGAAAATTTTTGAATGAAAAATTTCAAAACGTTTGTCCACATACACACACACTCATATAACAACTTTACATTTTTGCGAATATCTCAGAAACTATAAGAGCTAATGACAATCGGTTTTCACCATGCGACTGGAAAAAACATCAGCTATCTTAGACAGAAAAGAAATTTTAAACATATTAAATACCGCCTGAAATATAAGGCATTATATATAAAAAATCAATATATTTCTTAGTGGGCGTGGCATATGTGGGCGGAAATAAATTTTGCTAAATAGCTGATGTTCTTTTCTATCGTATAGCCAAAACTCAATGTCGTTATCTCTTATAGTTTCCGAGTTATAAACAAAATTGTAAAATTGTTTAACAAAAAACACTTGCTGCTGAATTCTGTTGGCCTGGTATTCGCAGAAAATTTTTGAATGAAAAATTTCAAAACGTTTGTCGACATACACACACACACATATAACAACTTTACATTTTTGCGAATAGCTCGGAAACTATAAGAGCTAATGACAATCGGTTTTCACCATGCGACTGGAAAAAACATCAGCTATCTTAGAGAGAAAATTTAAAAATATTAAATACCCCCTGAAATATAAGGCATTATATATAAAAAATCAATATATTTCTTAGTGGGCGTGGCATATGTGGGCGGAAATAAATTTTGCTAAATAGCTGATGTTCTTTTCTATCGTATAGCCAAAACTCAATGTCGTTATCTCTTATAGGATCCGAGTTATAAACAAAATTGTAAAATTGTTTAACAAAAAACACTTGCTGCTGCATACACACACACATATAACAACTTTACATTTTTGCGAATATCTCGGAAACTATAAGAGCTAATGACAATCGGTTTTCACCATGCGACTGGAAAAAACATCAGCTATCTTAGAGAGAAAAGAAATTTTAAAAATATTAAATACCGCCTGAAATATAAGGCATTATATATAAAAAATCAATATATTTCTTAGTGGGCGTGGCATATGTGGGCGGAAATAAATTTTGCTAAATAGCTGATGTTCTTTTCTATCGTATAGCCAAAACTCAATGTCGTTATCTCTTATAGTTTCCGAGTTATAAACAAAATTGTAAAATTGTTTAACAAAAAACACTTGCTGCTGCATACACACAGACACATATAACAACTTTACATTTTTGCGAATATCTCGGAAACTATAAGAGCTAATGACAATCGGTTTTCACCATGCGACTGGAAAAAACATCAGCTATCTTAGACAGAAAAGAAATTTTAAAAATACTAAATACCGTCTGAAATATAAGGCATGATATATAAAAAAATCAATGTATTTCTTAGAGGGCGTGGCATATGTGGGCGGAAATAAATTTTGCTAAATAGCTGATGTTCTTTTCTATCGTATAGCCAAAACTCAATGTCGTTATCTCTTATAGTTTCCGAGTTATAGACAAAATTGTAAAATTGTTTAACAAAAAACACTTGCTGCTGAATTCTGTTGGCCTGGTATTGGCAGAAAATTTTTGAATGAAAAGTTTCAAAACATTTGTCGACATACACACACACACACAATATTAAATACCGTCTGAAATATAAGGCATGATATATAAAAAAATCAATGTATTTCTTAGAGGGCGTGGCATATGTGGGCGGAAATAAATTTTGCTAAATAGCTGATGTTCTTTTCTATCGTATAGCCAAAACTCAATGTCGTTATCTCTTATAGTTTCCGAGTTATAGACAAAATTGTAAAATTGTTTAACAAAAAACACTTGCTGCTGAATTCTGTTGGCCTGGTATTAGCAGAAAATTTTTGAATGAAAAATTTCAAAACATTTGTCGACATACACACACACACGTATAACAACTTTACATTTTTGCGAATATCTCGGAAACTATAAGAGCTAAAGACAATCGGTTTTCACCATGCGACTGGAAAAAACATCAGCTATCTTAGGCAGAAAAGAAATTTTAAAAATATTAAATACCGCCTGAAATATAAGGCATGATATATAAAAAAATCAATATATTTCTTAGAGGGCGTGGCATATGTGGGCGGAAATAAATTTTGCTAAATAGCTGATGTTCTTTTCTATCGTATAGCCAAAACTCAATGTCGTTATCTCTTATAGTTTCCGAGTTATAAACAAAATTGTAAAATTGTTTAACAAAAAACACTTGCTGCTGCATACACACAGACACATATAACAACTTTACATTTTTGCGAATATCTCGGAAACTATAAGAGCTAATGACAATCGGTTTTCACCATGCGACTGGAAAAAACATCAGCTATCTTAGACAGAAAAGAAATTTTAAAAATACTAAATACCGTCTGAAATATAAGGCATGATATATAAAAAAATCAATGTATTTCTTAGAGGGCGTGGCATATGTGGGCGGAAATAAATTTTGCTAAATAGCTGATGTTCTTTTCTATCGTATAGCCAAAACTCAATGTCGTTATCTCTTATAGTTTCCGAGTTATAAACAAAATTGTAAAATTGTTTAACAAAAAACACTTGCTGCTGAATTCTGTTGGCCTGGTATTCGCAGAAAATTTTTGAATGAAAAATTTCAAAACGTTTGTCGACATACACACACACACATATAACAACTTTACATTTTTGCGAATATCTCGGAAACTATAAGAGCTAATGACAATCGGTTTTCACCATGCGACTGGAAAAAACATCAGCTATCTTAGAGAGAAAAGAAATTTTAAAAATATTAAATACCCCCTGAAATATAAGGCATTATATATAAAAAATCAATATATTTCTTAGTGGGCGTGGCATATGTGGGCGGAAATAAATTTTGCTAAATAGCTGATGTTCTTTTCTATCGTATAGCCAAAACTCAATGTCGTTATCTCTTATAGTTTCCGAGTTATAGACAAAATTGTAAAATTGTTTAACAAAAAAGACTTGCTGCTGAATTCTGTTGGCCTGGTATTAGCAGAAAATTTTTGAATGAAAAATTTCAAAACATTTGTCGACATACACACACAAACGTATAACAACTTTACATTTTTGCGAATATCTCGGAAACTATAAGAGCTAAAGACAATCGGTTTTCACCATGCGACTGGAAAAAACATCAGCTATCTTAGACAGAAAAGAAATTTTAAAAATATTAAATACCGCCTGAAATATAAGGCATGATATATAAAAAAATCAATGTATTTCTTAGAGGGCGTGGCATATGTGGGCGGAAATAAATTTTGCTAAATAGCTGATGTTCTTTTCTATCGTATAGCCAAAACTCAATGTCGTTATCTCTTATAGTTTCCGAGTTATAGACAAAATTGTAAAATTGTTTAACAAAAAACACTTGCTGCTGAATTCTGTTGGCCTGGTATTAGCAGAAAATTTTTGAATGAAAAATTTCAAAACATTTGTCGACATACACACACACACGTATAACAACTTTACATTTTTGCGAATATCTCGGAAACTATAAGAGCTAAAGACAATCGGTTTTCACCATGCGACTGGAAAAAACATCAGCTATCTTAGGCAGAAAAGAAATTTTAAAAATATTAAATACCGCCTGAAATATAAGGCATGATATATAAAAAAATCAATATATTTCTTAGAGGGCGTGGCATATGTGGGCGGAAATAAATTTTGCTAAATAGCTGATGTTCTTTTCTATCGTATAGCCAAAACTCAATGTCGTTATCTCTTATAGTTTCCGAGTTATAAACAAAATTGTAAAATTGTTTAACAAAAAACACTTGCTGCTGCATACACACAGACACATATAACAACTTTACATTTTTGCGAATATCTCGGAAACTATAAGAGCTAATGACAATCGGTTTTCACCATGCGACTGGAAAAAACATCAGCTATCTTAGACAGAAAAGAAATTTTAAAAATACTAAATACCGTCTGAAATATAAGGCATGATATATAAAAAAATCAATGTATTTCTTAGAGGGCGTGGCATATGTGGGCGGAAATAAATTTTGCTAAATAGCTGATGTTCTTTTCTATCGTATAGCCAAAACTCAATGTCGTTATCTCTTATAGTTTCCGAGTTATAAACAAAATTGTAAAATTGTTTAACGAAAAACACTTGCTGCTGAATTCTGTTGGCCTGATATTCGCAGAAAATTTTTGAATGAAAAATTTCAAAACGTTTGTCGACATACACACACACATATAACAACTTTACATTTTTGCGAATATCTCGGAAACTATAAGAGCTAATGACAATCGGTTTTCACCATGCGACTGGAAAAAACATCAGCTATCTTAGGGAGCAAAGAAATTTTAAAAATACTAAATACCGTCTGAAATATAAGGCATGATATATAAAAAAATCAATGTATTTCTTAGAGGGCGTGGCATATGTGGGCGGAAATAAATTTTGCTAAATAGCTGATGTTCTTTTCTATCGTATAGCCAAAACTCAATGTCGTTATCTCTTATAGTTTCCGAGTTATAGACAAAATTGTAAAATGTTTAACAAAAAACACTTGCTGCTGAATTCTGTTGGCCTGGTATTAGCAGAAAATTTTTGAATGAAAAATTTCAAAACATTTGTCGACATACACACACACACGTATAACAACTTTACATTTTTGCGAATATCTCAGAAACTATAAGAGCTAATGACAATCGGTTTTCACCATGCGACTGGAAAAAACATCAGCTATCTTAGACAGAAAAGAAATTTTAAACATATTAAATACCGCCTGAAATATAAGGCATTATATATAAAAAATCAATATATTTCTTAGTGGGCGTGGCATATGTGGGCGGAAATAAATTTTGCTAAATAGCTGATGTTCTTTTCTATCGTATAGCCAAAACTCAATGTCGTTATCTCTTATAGTTTCCGAGTTATAAACAAAATTGTAAAATTGTTTAACAAAAAACACTTGCTGCTGAATTCTGTTGGCCTGGTATTCGCAGAAAATTTTTGAATGAAAAATTTCAAAACGTTTGTCGACATACACACACACACATATAACAACTTTACATTTTTGCGAATAGCTCGGAAACTATAAGAGCTAATGACAATCGGTTTTCACCATGCGACTGGAAAAAACATCAGCTATCTTAGACAGAAAAGAAATTTTAAAAATATTAAATACCGCCTGAAATATAAGGCATTCTATATAAAAAATCAATATATTTCTTAGTGGGCGTGGCATATGTGGGCGGAAATAAATTTTGCTAAATAGCTGATGTTCTTTTCTATCGTATAGCCAAAACTCAATGTCGTTATCTCTTATAGTTTCCGAGTTATAAACAAAATTGTAAAATTGTTTAACAAAAACACTTGCTGCTGCATACACACACACATATAACAACTTTACATTTTTGCGAATATCTCGGAAACTATAAGAGCTAATGACAATCGGTTTTCACCATGCGACTGGAAAAAACATCAGCTATCTTAGAGAGAAAAGAAATTTTAAAAATATTAAATACCCCCTGAAATATAAGGCATTATATATAAAAAATCAATATATTTCTTAGTGGGCGTGGCATATGTGGGCGGAAATAAATTTTGCTAAATAGCTGATGTTCTTTTCTATCGTATAGCCAAAACTCAATGTCGTTATCTCTTATAGGGTCCGAGTTATAAACAAAATTGTAAAATTGTTTAACAAAAAACACTTGCTGCTGCATACACACACACATATAACAACTTTACATTTTTGCGAATATCTCGGAAACTATAAGAGCTAATGACAATCGGTTTTCACCATGCGACTGGAAAAAACATCAGCTATCTTAGAGAGAAAAGAAATTTTAAAAATATTAAATACCCCCTGAAATATAAGGCATTATATATAAAAATCAATATATTTCTTAGTGGGCGTGGCATATGTGGGCGGAAATAAATTTTGCTAAATAGCTGATGTTCTTTTCTATCGTATAGCCAAAACTCAATGTCGTTATCTCTTATAGTTTCCGAGTTATAAACAAAATTGTAAAATTGTTTAACGAAAAACACTTGCTGCTGAATTCTGTTGGCCTGATATTCGCAGAAAATTTTTGAATGAAAAATTTCAAAACGTTTGTCGACATACACACACACATATAACAACTTTACATTTTTGCGAATATCTCGGAAACTATAAGAGCTAATGACAATCGGTTTTCACCATGCGACTGGAAAAACATCAGCTATCTTAGGGAGCAAAGAAATTTTAAAAATACTAAATACCGTCTGAAATATAAGGCATGATATATAAAAAAATCAATGTATTTCTTAGAGGGCGTGGCATATGTGGGCGGAAATAAATTTTGCTAAATAGCTGATGTTCTTTTCTATCGTATAGCCAAAACTCAATGTCGTTATCTCTTATAGTTTCCGAGTTATAGACAAAATTGTAAAATGTTTAACAAAAAACACTTGCTGCTGAATTCTGTTGGCCTGGTATTAGCAGAAAATTTTTGAATGAAAAATTTCAAAACATTTGTCGACATACACACACACACGTATAACAACTTTACATTAGTTTCCGAGTTATAAACAAAATTGTAAAATTGTTTAACAAAAAACACTTGCTGCTGCATACACACAGACACATATAACAACTTTACATTTTTGCGAATATCTCGGAAACTATAAGAGCTAATGACAATCGGTTTTCACCATGCGACTGGAAAAAACATCAGCTATCTTAGAGAGAAAAGAAATTTTAAAAATATTAAATACCCCCTGAAATATAAGGCATTATATATAAAAAATCAATATATTTCTTAGTGGGCGTGGCATATGTGGGCGGAAATAAATTTTGCTAAATAGCTGATGTTCTTTTCTATCGTATAGCCAAAACTCAATGTCGTTATCTCTTATAGGGTCCGAGTTATAAACAAAATTGTAAAATTGTTTAACAAAAAACACTTGCTGCTGCATACACACACACATATAACAACTTTACATTTTTGCGAATATCTCGGAAACTATAAGAGCTAATGACAATCGGTTTTCACCATGCGACTGGAAAAAACATCAGCTATCTTAGAGAGAAAAGAAATTTTAAAAATATTAAATACCGCCTGAAATATAAGGCATTATATATAAAAAATCAATATATTTCTAGTGGGCGTGGCATATGTGGGCGGAAATAAATTTTGCTAAATAGCTGATGTTCTTTTCTATCGTATAGCCAAAACTCAATGTCGTTATCTCTTATAGTTTCCGAGTTATAAACAAAATTGTAAAATTGTTTAACGAAAAACACTTGCTGCTGAATTCTGTTGGCCTGATATTCGCAGAAAATTTTTGAATGAAAAATTTCAAAACGTTTGTCGACATACACACACACATATAACAACTTTACATTTTTGCGAATATCTCGGAAACTATAAGAGCTAATGACAATCGGTTTTCACCATGCGACTGGAAAAAACATCAGCTATCTTAGGGAGCAAAGAAATTTTAAAAATACTAAATACCGTCTGAAATATAAGGCATGATATATAAAAAAATCAATGTATTTCTTAGAGGGCGTGGCATATGTGGGCGGAAATAAATTTTGCTAAATAGCTGATGTTCTTTTCTATCGTATAGCCAAAACTCAATGTCGTTATCTCTTATAGTTTCCGAGTTATAGACAAAATTGTAAAATGTTTAACAAAAAACACTTGCTGCTGAATTCTGTTGGCCTGGTATTAGCAGAAAATTTTTGAATGAAAAATTTCAAAACATTTGTCGACATACACACACACACGTATAACAACTTTACATTTTTGCGAATATCTCAGAAACTATAAGAGCTAATGACAATCGGTTTTCACCATGCGACTGGAAAAAACATCAGCTATCTTAGACAGAAAAGAAATTTTAAACATATTAAATACCGCCTGAAATATAAGGCATTATATATAAAAAATCAATATATTTCTTAGTGGGCGTGGCATATGTGGGCGGAAATAAATTTTGCTAAATAGCTGATGTTCTTTTCTATCGTATAGCCAAAACTCAATGTCGTTATCTCTTATAGTTTCCGAGTTATAAACAAAATTGTAAAATTGTTTAACAAAAAACACTTGCTGCTGAATTCTGTTGGCCTGGTATTCGCAGAAAATTTTTGAATGAAAAATTTCAAAACGTTTGTCGACATACACACACACACATATAACAACTTTACATTTTTGCGAATAGCTCGGAAACTATAAGAGCTAATGACAATCGGTTTTCACCATGCGACTGGAAAAAACATCAGCTATCTTAGACAGAAAAGAAATTTTAAAAATATTAAATACCGCCTGAAATATAAGGCATGATATATAAAAAATCAATATATTTCTTAGTGGGCGTGGCATATGTGGGCGGAAATAAATTTTGCTAAATAGCTGATGTTCTTTTCTATCGTATAGCCAAAACTCAATGTCGTTATCTCTTATAGTTTCCGAGTTATAAACAAAATTGTAAAATTGTTTAACAAAAAACACTTGCTGCTGCATACACACACACATATAACAACTTTACATTTTTGCGAATATCTCGGAAACTATAAGAGCTAATGACAATCGGTTTTCACCATGCGACTGGAAAAAACATCAGCTATCTTAGAGAGAAAAGAAATTTTAAAAATATTAAATACCGCCTGAAATATAAGGCATTATATATAAAAAATCAATATATTTCTAGTGGGCGTGGCATATGTGGGCGGAAATAAATTTTGCTAAATAGCTGATGTTCTTTTCTATCGTATAGCCAAAACTCAATGTCGTTATCTCTTATAGTTTCCGAGTTATAAACAAAATTGTAAAATTGTTTAACAAAAAACACTTGCTGCTGCATACACACACACATATAACAACTTTACATTTTTGCGAATATCTCGGAAACTATAAGAGCTAATGACAATCGGTTTTCACCATGCGACTGGAAAAAACATCAGCTATCTTAGAGAGAAAAGAAATTTTAAAAATATTAAATACCGCCTGAAATATAAGGCATTATATATAAAAAATCAATATATTTCTAGTGGGCGTGGCATATGTGGGCGGAAATAAATTTTGCTAAATAGCTGATGTTCTTTTCTATCGTATAGCCAAAACTCAATGTCGTTATCTCTTATAGTTTCCGAGTTATAAACAAAATTGTAAAATTGTTTAACGAAAAACACTTGCTGCTGAATTCTGTTGGCCTGATATTCGCAGAAAATTTTTGAATGAAAAATTTCAAAACGTTTGTCGACATACACACACACATATAACAACTTTACATTTTTGCGAATATCTCGGAAACTATAAGAGCTAATGACAATCGGTTTTCACCATGCGACTGGAAAAAACATCAGCTAGAAAGAAATTTTAAAAATACTAAATACTACTGAAATATAAGGCATGATATATAAAAAAATCAATGTATTTCTTAGAGGGCGTGGCATATGTGGGCGGAAATAAATTTTGCTAAATAGCTGATGTTCTTTTCTATCGTATAGCCAAAACTCAATGTCGTTATCTCTTATAGTTTCCGAGTTATAGACAAAATTGTAAAATTGTTTAACAAAAAACACTTGCTGCTGAATTCTGTTGGCCTGGTATTGGCAGAAAATTTTTGAATGAAAAGTTTCAAAACATTTGTCGACATACACACACACACACAATATTAAATACCGTCTGAAATATAAGGCATTATATATAAAAAATCAATATATTTCTTAGTGGGCGTGGCATATGTGGGCGGAAATAAATTTTGCTAAATAGCTGATGTTCTTTTCTATCGTATAGCCAAAACTCAATGTCGTTATCTCTTATAGTTTCCGAGTTATAGACAAAATTGTAAAATTGTTTAACAAAAAAGACTTGCTGCTGAATTCTGTTGGCCTGGTATTAGCAGAAAATTTTTGAATGAAAAATTTCAAAACATTTGTCGACATACACACACAAACGTATAACAACTTTACATTTTTGCGAATATCTCGGAAACTATAAGAGCTAAAGACAATCGGTTTTCACCATGCGACTGGAAAAAACATCAGCTATCTTAGGCAGAAAAGAAATTTTAAAAATATTAAATACCGCCTGAAATATAAGGCATGATATATAAAAAAATCAATATATTTCTTAGAGGGCGTGGCATATGTGGGCGGAAATAAATTTTGCTAAATAGCTGATGTTCTTTTCTATCGTATAGCCAAAACTCAATGTCGTTATCTCTTATAGTTTCCGAGTTATAGACAAAATTGTAAAATTGTTTAACAAAAAAGACTTGCTGCTGAATTCTGTTGGCCTGGTATTAGCAGAAAATTTTTGAATGAAAAATTTCAAAACATTTGTCGACATACACACACAAACGTATAACAACTTTACATTTTTGCGAATATCTCGGAAACTATAAGAGCTAAAGACAATCGGTTTTCACCATGCGACTGGAAAAAACATCAGCTATCTTAGGCAGAAAAGAAATTTTAAAAATATTAAATACCGCCTGAAATATAAGGCATGATATATAAAAAAATCAATATATTTCTTAGAGGGCGTGGCATATGTGGGCGGAAATAAATTTTGCTAAATAGCTGATGTTCTTTTCTATCGTATAGCCAAAACTCAATGTCGTTATCTCTTATAGTTTCCGAGTTATAAACAAAATTGTAAAATTGTTTAACAAAAAACACTTGCTGCTGCATACACACAGACACATATAACAACTTTACATTTTTGCGAATATCTCGGAAACTATAAGAGCTAATGACAATCGGTTTTCACCATGCGACTGGAAAAAACATCAGCTATCTTAGACAGAAAAGAAATTTTAAAAATACTAAATACCGTCTGAAATATAAGGCATGATATATAAAAAAATCAATGTATTTCTTAGAGGGCGTGGCATATGTGGGCGGAAATAAATTTTGCTAAATAGCTGATGTTCTTTTCTATCGTATAGCCAAAACTCAATGTCGTTATCTCTTATAGTTTCCGAGTTATAGACAAAATTGTAAAATTGTTTAACAAAAAACACTTGCTGCTGAATTCTGTTGGCCTGGTATTGGCAGAAAATTTTTGAATGAAAAGTTTCAAAACATTTGTCGACATACACACACACACACAATATTAAATACCGTCTGAAATATAAGGCATGATATATAAAAAAATCAATGTATTTCTTAGAGGGCGTGGCATATGTGGGCGGAAATAAATTTTGCTAAATAGCTGATGTTCTTTTCTATCGTATAGCCAAAACTCAATGTCGTTATCTCTTATAGTTTCCGAGTTATAGACAAAATTGTAAAATTGTTTAACAAAAAACACTTGCTGCTGAATTCTGTTGGCCTGGTATTAGCAGAAAATTTTTGAATGAAAAATTTCAAAACATTTGTCGACATACACACACACACGTATAACAACTTTACATTTTTGCGAATATCTCGGAAACTATAAGAGCTAAAGACAATCGGTTTTCACCATGCGACTGGAAAAAACATCAGCTATCTTAGGCAGAAAAGAAATTTTAAAAATATTAAATACCGCCTGAAATATAAGGCATGATATATAAAAAAATCAATATATTTCTTAGAGGGCGTGGCATATGTGGGCGGAAATAAATTTTGCTAAATAGCTGATGTTCTTTTCTATCGTATAGCCAAAACTCAATGTCGTTATCTCTTATAGTTTCCGAGTTATAAACAAAATTGTAAAATTGTTTAACAAAAAACACTTGCTGCTGCATACACACAGACACATATAACAACTTTACATTTTTGCGAATATCTCGGAAACTATAAGAGCTAATGACAATCGGTTTTCACCATGCGACTGGAAAAAACATCAGCTATCTTAGACAGAAAAGAAATTTTAAAAATACTAAATACCGTCTGAAATATAAGGCATGATATATAAAAAAATCAATGTATTTCTTAGAGGGCGTGGCATATGTGGGCGGAAATAAATTTTGCTAAATAGCTGATGTTCTTTTCTATCGTATAGCCAAAACTCAATGTCGTTATCTCTTATAGTTTCCGAGTTATAAACAAAATTGTAAAATTGTTTAACAAAAAACACTTGCTGCTGAATTCTGTTGGCCTGGTATTCGCAGAAAATTTTTGAATGAAAAATTTCAAAACGTTTGTCGACATACACACACACACATATAACAACTTTACATTTTTGCGAATATCTCGGAAACTATAAGAGCTAATGACAATCGGTTTTCACCATGCGACTGGAAAAAACATCAGCTATCTTAGAGAGAAAAGAAATTTTAAAAATATTAAATACCCCCTGAAATATAAGGCATTATATATAAAAAATCAATATATTTCTTAGTGGGCGTGGCATATGTGGGCGGAAATAAATTTTGCTAAATAGCTGATGTTCTTTTCTATCGTATAGCCAAAACTCAATGTCGTTATCTCTTATAGTTTCCGAGTTATAGACAAAATTGTAAAATTGTTTAACAAAAAAGACTTGCTGCTGAATTCTGTTGGCCTGGTATTAGCAGAAAATTTTTGAATGAAAAATTTCAAAACATTTGTCGACATACACACACAAACGTATAACAACTTTACATTTTTGCGAATATCTCGGAAACTATAAGAGCTAAAGACAATCGGTTTTCACCATGCGACTGGAAAAAACATCAGCTATCTTAGACAGAAAAGAAATTTTAAAAATATTAAATACCGCCTGAAATATAAGGCATGATATATAAAAAAATCAATGTATTTCTTAGAGGGCGTGGCATATGTGGGCGGAAATAAATTTTGCTAAATAGCTGATGTTCTTTTCTATCGTATAGCCAAAACTCAATGTCGTTATCTCTTATAGTTTCCGAGTTATAGACAAAATTGTAAAATTGTTTAACAAAAAACACTTGCTGCTGAATTCTGTTGGCCTGGTATTAGCAGAAAATTTTTGAATGAAAAATTTCAAAACATTTGTCGACATACACACACACACGTATAACAACTTTACATTTTTGCGAATATCTCGGAAACTATAAGAGCTAAAGACAATCGGTTTTCACCATGCGACTGGAAAAAACATCAGCTATCTTAGGCAGAAAAGAAATTTTAAAAATATTAAATACCGCCTGAAATATAAGGCATGATATATAAAAAAATCAATATATTTCTTAGAGGGCGTGGCATATGTGGGCGGAAATAAATTTTGCTAAATAGCTGATGTTCTTTTCTATCGTATAGCCAAAACTCAATGTCGTTATCTCTTATAGTTTCCGAGTTATAAACAAAATTGTAAAATTGTTTAACAAAAAACACTTGCTGCTGCATACACACAGACACATATAACAACTTTACATTTTTGCGAATATCTCGGAAACTATAAGAGCTAATGACAATCGGTTTTCACCATGCGACTGGAAAAAACATCAGCTATCTTAGACAGAAAAGAAATTTTAAAAATACTAAATACCGTCTGAAATATAAGGCATGATATATAAAAAAATCAATGTATTTCTTAGAGGGCGTGGCATATGTGGGCGGAAATAAATTTTGCTAAATAGCTGATGTTCTTTTCTATCGTATAGCCAAAACTCAATGTCGTTATCTCTTATAGTTTCCGAGTTATAAACAAAATTGTAAAATTGTTTAACAAAAAACACTTGCTGCTGAATTCTGTTGGCCTGGTATTCGCAGAAAATTTTTGAATGAAAAATTTCAAAACGTTTGTCGACATACACACACACACATATAACAACTTTACATTTTTGCGAATATCTCGGAAACTATAAGAGCTAATGACAATCGGTTTTCACCATGCGACTGGAAAAAACATCAGCTATCTTAGAGAGAAAAGAAATTTTAAAAATATTAAATACCCCCTGAAATATAAGGCATTATATATAAAAAATCAATATATTTCTTAGTGGGCGTGGCATATGTGGGCGGAAATAAATTTTGCTAAATAGCTGATGTTCTTTTCTATCGTATAGCCAAAACTCAATGTCGTTATCTCTTATAGTTTCCGAGTTATAGACAAAATTGTAAAATTGTTTAACAAAAAAGACTTGCTGCTGAATTCTGTTGGCCTGGTATTAGCAGAAAATTTTTGAATGAAAAATTTCAAAACATTTGTCGACATACACACACAAACGTATAACAACTTTACATTTTTGCGAATATCTCGGAAACTATAAGAGCTAAAGACAATCGGTTTTCACCATGCGACTGGAAAAAACATCAGCTATCTTAGACAGAAAAGAAATTTTAAAAATATTAAATACCGCCTGAAATATAAGGCATGATATATAAAAAAATCAATATATTTCTTAGAGGGCGTGGCATATGTGGGCGGAAATAAATTTTGCTAAATAGCTGATGTTCTTTTCTATCGTATAGCCAAAACTCAATGTCGTTATCTCTTATAGTTTCCGAGTTATAGACAAAATTGTAAAATTGTTTAACAAAAAACACTTGCTGCTGAATTCTGTTGGCCTGGTATTAGCAGAAAATTTTTGAATGAAAAATTTCAAAACATTTGTCGACATACACACACACACGTATAACAACTTTACATTTTTGCGAATATCTCGGAAACTATAAGAGCTAAAGACAATCGGTTTTCACCATGCGACTGGAAAAAACATCAGCTATCTTAGGCAGAAAAGAAATTTTAAAAATATTAAATACCGCCTGAAATATAAGGCATGATATATAAAAAAATCAATATATTTCTTAGAGGGCGTGGCATATGTGGGCGGAAATAAATTTTGCTAAATAGCTGATGTTCTTTTCTATCGTATAGCCAAAACTCAATGTCGTTATCTCTTATAGTTTCCGAGTTATAAACAAAATTGTAAAATTGTTTAACAAAAAACACTTGCTGCTGCATACACACAGACACATATAACAACTTTACATTTTTGCGAATATCTCGGAAACTATAAGAGCTAATGACAATCGGTTTTCACCATGCGACTGGAAAAAACATCAGCTATCTTAGACAGAAAAGAAATTTTAAAAATACTAAATACCGTCTGAAATATAAGGCATGATATATAAAAAAATCAATGTATTTCTTAGAGGGCGTGGCATATGGGGGCGGAAATAAATTTTGCTAAATAGCTGATGTTCTTTTCTATCGTATAGCCAAAACTCAATGTCGTTATCTCTTATAGTTTCCGAGTTATAAACAAAATTGTAAAATTGTTTAACAAAAAACACTTGCTGCTGCATACACACAGACACATATAACAACTTTACATTTTTGCGAATATCTCGGAAACTATAAGAGCTAATGACAATCGGTTTTCACCATGCGACTGGAAAAAACATCAGCTATCTTAGACAGAAAAGAAATTTTAAAAATACTAAATACCGTCTGAAATATAAGGCATGATATATAAAAAAATCAATGTATTTCTTAGAGGGCGTGGCATATGGGGGCGGAAATAAATTTTGCTAAATAGCTGATGTTCTTTTCTATCGTATAGCCAAAACTCAATGTCGTTATCTCTTATAGTTTCCGAGTTATAGACAAAATTGTAAAATTGTTTAACAAAAAACACTTGCTGCTGAATTCTGTTGGCCTGGTATTGGCAGAAAATTTTTGAATGAAAAGTTTCAAAACATTTGTCGACATACACACACACACACAATATTAAATACCGTCTGAAATATAAGGCATGATATATAAAAAAATCAATGTATTTCTTAGAGGGCGTGGCATATGTGGGCGGAAATAAATTTTGCTAAATAGCTGATGTTCTTTTCTATCGTATAGCCAAAACTCAATGTCGTTATCTCTTATAGTTTCCGAGTTATAGACAAAATTGTAAAATTGTTTAACAAAAAACACTTGCTGCTGAATTCTGTTGGCCTGGTATTAGCAGAAAATTTTTGAATGAAAAATTTCAAAACATTTGTCGACATACACACACACACGTATAACAACTTTACATTTTTGCGAATATCTCGGAAACTATAAGAGCTAAAGACAATCGGTTTTCACCATGCGACTGGAAAAAACATCAGCTATCTTAGGCAGAAAAGAAATTTTAAAAATATTAAATACCGCCTGAAATATAAGGCATGATATATAAAAAAATCAATATATTTCTTAGAGGGCGTGGCATATGTGGGCGGAAATAAATTTTGCTAAATAGCTGATGTTCTTTTCTATCGTATAGCCAAAACTCAATGTCGTTATCTCTTATAGTTTCCGAGTTATAAACAAAATTGTAAAATTGTTTAACAAAAAACACTTGCTGCTGCATACACACAGACACATATAACAACTTTACATTTTTGCGAATATCTCGGAAACTATAAGAGCTAATGACAATCGGTTTTCACCATGCGACTGGAAAAAACATCAGCTATCTTAGACAGAAAAGAAATTTTAAAAATACTAAATACCGTCTGAAATATAAGGCATGATATATAAAAAAATCAATGTATTTCTTAGAGGGCGTGGCATATGTGGGCGGAAATAAATTTTGCTAAATAGCTGATGTTCTTTTCTATCGTATAGCCAAAACTCAATGTCGTTATCTCTTATAGTTTCCGAGTTATAAACAAAATTGTAAAATTGTTTAACAAAAAACACTTGCTGCTGAATTCTGTTGGCCTTGTATTAGCAGAAAATTTTTGAATGAAAAATTTCAAAACATTTGTCGACATACACACACAAACGTATAACAACTTTACATTTTTGCGAATATCTCGGAAACTATAAGAGCTAAAGACAATCGGTTTTCACCATGCGACTGGAAAAAACATCAGCTATCTTAGACAGAAAAGAAATTTTAAAAATATTAAATACCGCCTGAAATATAAGGCATGATATATAAAAAAATCAATATATTTCTTAGAGGGCGTGGCATATGTGGGCGGAAATAAATTTTGCTAAATAGCTGATGTTCTTTTCTATCGTATAGCCAAAACTCAATGTCGTTATCTCTTATAGTTTCCGAGTTATAGACAAAATTGTAAAATTGTTTAACAAAAAACACTTGCTGCTGAATTCTGTTGGCCTGGTATTAGCTTAAAATTTTTGAATGAAAATGAAACTATAAGAGCTAAAGACAATCGGTTTTCACCATGCGACTGGAAAAAACATCAGCTATCTTAGGCAGAAAAGAAATTTTAAAAATATTAAATACCGCCTGAAATATAAGGCATGATATATAAAAAAATCAATATATTTCTTAGAGGGCGTGGCATATGTGGGCGGAAATAAATTTTGCTAAATAGCTGATGTTCTTTTCTATCGTATAGCCAAAACTCAATGTCGTTATCTCTTATAGTTTCCGAGTTATAAACAAAATTGTAAAATTGTTTAACAAAAAACACTTGCTGCTGCATACACACAGACACATATAACAACTTTACATTTTTGCGAATATCTCGGAAACTATAAGAGCTAATGACAATCGGTTTTCACCATGCGACTGGAAAAAACATCAGCTATCTTAGACAGAAAAGAAATTTTAAAAATACTAAATACCGTCTGAAATATAAGGCATGATATATAAAAAAATCAATATATTTCTTAGAGGGCGTGGCATATGTGGGCGGAAATAAATTTTGCTAAATAGCTGATGTTCTTTTCTATCGTATAGCCAAAACTCAATGTCGTTATCTCTTATAGTTTCCGAGTTATAAACAAAATTGTAAAATTGTTTAACAAAAAACACTTGCTGCTGCATACACACAGACACATATAACAACTTTACATTTTTGCGAATATCTCGGAAACTATAAGAGCTAATGACAATCGGTTTTCACCATGCGACTGGAAAAAACATCAGCTATCTTAGACAGAAAAGAAATTTTAAAAATACTAAATACCGTCTGAAATATAAGGCATGATATATAAAAAAATCAATGTATTTCTTAGAGGGCGTGGCATATGTGGGCGGAAATAAATTTTGCTAAATAGCTGATGTTCTTTTCTATCGTATAGCCAAAACTCAATGTCGTTATCTCTTATAGTTTCCGAGTTATAGACAAAATTGTAAAATTGTTTAACAAAAAACACTTGCTGCTGAATTCTGTTGGCCTGGTATTGGCAGAAAATTTTTGAATGAAAAGTTTCAAAACATTTGTCGACATACACACACACACACAATATTAAATACCGTCTGAAATATAAGGCATGATATATAAAAAAATCAATGTATTTCTTAGAGGGCGTGGCATATGTGGGCGGAAATAAATTTTGCTAAATAGCTGATGTTCTTTTCTATCGTATAGCCAAAACTCAATGTCGTTATCTCTTATAGTTTCCGAGTTATAAACAAAATTGTAAAATTGTTTAACAAAAAACACTTGCTGCTGCATACACACAGACACATATAACAACTTTACATTTTTGCGAATATCTCGGAAACTATAAGAGCTAATGACAATCGGTTTTCACCATGCGACTGGAAAAAACATCAGCTATCTTAGACAGAAAAGAAATTTTAAAAATACTAAATACCGTCTGAAATATAAGGCATGATATATAAAAAAATCAATATATTTCTTAGAGGGCGTGGCATATGTGGGCGGAAATAAATTTTGCTAAATAGCTGATGTTCTTTTCTATCGTATAGCCAAAACTCAATGTCGTTATCTCTTATAGTTTCCGAGTTATAAACAAAATTGTAAAATTGTTTAACAAAAAACACTTGCTGCTGAATTCTGTTGGCCTGGTATTCGCAGAAAATTTTTGAATGAAAAATTTCAAAACGTTTGTCGACATACACACACACACATATAACAACTTTACATTTTTGCGAATATCTCGGAAACTATAAGAGCTAATGACAATCGGTTTTCACCATGCGACTGGAAAAAACATCAGCTATCTTAGACAGAAAAGAAATTTTAAAAATATTAAATACCGCCTGAAATATAAGGCATGATATATAAAAAAATCAATATATTTCTTAGAGGGCGTGGCATATGTGGGCGGAAATAAATTTTGCTAAATAGCTGATGTTCTTTTCTATCGTATAGCCAAAACTCAATGTCGTTATCTCTTATAGTTTCCGAGTTATAGACAAAATTGTAAAATTGTTTAACGAAAAACACTTGCTGCTGAATTCTGTTGGCCTGGTATTAGCAGAAAATTTTTGAATGAAAAATTTCAAAACATTTGTCGACATACACACACACACGTATAACAACTTTACATTTTTGCGAATATCTCGGAAACTATAAGAGCTAATGACAATCGGTTTTCACCATGCGACTGGAAAAAACATCAGCTATCTTAGACAGAAAAGAAATTTTAAAAATACTAAATACCGTCTGAAATATAAGGCATGATATATAAAAAAATCAATGTATTTCTTAGAGGGCGTGGCATATGTGGGCGGAAATAAATTTTGCTAAATAGCTGATGTTCTTTTCTATCGTATAGCCAAAACTCAATGTCGTTATCTCTTATAGTTTCCGAGTTATAAACAAAATTGTAAAATTGTTTAACAAAAAACACTTGCTGCTGAATTCTGTTGGCCTTGTATTAGCAGAAAATTTTTGAATGAAAAATTTCAAAACATTTGTCGACATACACACACAAACGTATAACAACTTTACATTTTTGCGAATATCTCGGAAACTATAAGAGCTAAAGACAATCGGTTTTCACCATGCGACTGGAAAAAACATCAGCTATCTTAGACAGAAAAGAAATTTTAAAAATATTAAATACCGCCTGAAATATAAGGCATGATATATAAAAAAATCAATATATTTCTTAGAGGGCGTGGCATATGTGGGCGGAAATAAATTTTGCTAAATAGCTGATGTTCTTTTCTATCGTATAGCCAAAACTCAATGTCGTTATCTCTTATAGTTTCCGAGTTATAAACAAAATTGTAAAATTGTTTAACAAAAAACACTTGCTGCTGAATTCTGTTGGCCTTGTATTAGCAGAAAATTTTTGAATGAAAAATTTCAAAACATTTGTCGACATACACACACAAACGTATAACAACTTTACATTTTTGCGAATATCTCGGAAACTATAAGAGCTAAAGACAATCGGTTTTCACCATGCGACTGGAAAAAACATCAGCTATCTTAGACAGAAAAGAAATTTTAAAAATATTAAATACCGCCTGAAATATAAGGCATGATATATAAAAAAATCAATATATTTCTTAGAGGGCGTGGCATATGTGGGCGGAAATAAATTTTGCTAAATAGCTGATGTTCTTTTCTATCGTATAGCCAAAACTCAATGTCGTTATCTCTTATAGTTTCCGAGTTATAAACAAAATTGTAAAATTGTTTAACAAAAAACACTTGCTGCTGCATACACACAGACACATATAACAACTTTACATTTTTGCGAATATCTCGGAAACTATAAGAGCTAATGACAATCGGTTTTCACCATGCGACTGGAAAAAACATCAGCTATCTTAGACAGAAAAGAAATTTTAAAAATACTAAATACCGTCTGAAATATAAGGCATGATATATAAAAAAATCAATGTATTTCTTAGAGGGCGTGGCATATGTGGGCGGAAATAAATTTTGCTAAATAGCTGATGTTCTTTTCTATCGTATAGCCAAAACTCAATGTCGTTATCTCTTATAGTTTCCGAGTTATAAACAAAATTGTAAAATTGTTTAACAAAAAACACTTGCTGCTGAATTCTGTTGGCCTTGTATTAGCAGAAAATTTTTGAATGAAAAATTTCAAAACATTTGTCGACATACACACACAAACGTATAACAACTTTACATTTTTGCGAATATCTCGGAAACTATAAGAGCTAAAGACAATCGGTTTTCACCATGCGACTGGAAAAAACATCAGCTATCTTAGGCAGAAAAGAAATTTTAAAAATATTAAATACCGCCTGAAATATAAGGCATGATATATAAAAAAATCAATATATTTCTTAGAGGGCGTGGCATATGTGGGCGGAAATAAATTTTGCTAAATAGCTGATGTTCTTTTCTATCGTATAGCCAAAACTCAATGTCGTTATCTCTTATAGTTTCCGAGTTATAAACAAAATTGTAAAATTGTTTAACAAAAAACACTTGCTGCTGCATACACACAGACACATATAACAACTTTACATTTTTGCGAATATCTCGGAAACTATAAGAGCTAATGACAATCGGTTTTCACCATGCGACTGGAAAAAACATCAGCTATCTTAGACAGAAAAGAAATTTTAAAAATACTAAATACCGTCTGAAATATAAGGCATGATATATAAAAAAATCAATGTATTTCTTAGAGGGCGTGGCATATGGGGGCGGAAATAAATTTTGCTAAATAGCTGATGTTCTTTTCTATCGTATAGCCAAAACTCAATGTCGTTATCTCTTATAGTTTCCGAGTTATAAACAAAATTGTAAAATTGTTTAACAAAAAACACTTGCTGCTGCATACACACAGACACATATAACAACTTTACATTTTTGCGAATATCTCGGAAACTATAAGAGCTAATGACAATCGGTTTTCACCATGCGACTGGAAAAAACATCAGCTATCTTAGACAGAAAAGAAATTTTAAAAATACTAAATACCGTCTGAAATATAAGGCATGATATATAAAAAAATCAATGTATTTCTTAGAGGGCGTGGCATATGGGGGCGGAAATAAATTTTGCTAAATAGCTGATGTTCTTTTCTATCGTATAGCCAAAACTCAATGTCGTTATCTCTTATAGTTTCCGAGTTATAGACAAAATTGTAAAATTGTTTAACAAAAAACACTTGCTGCTGAATTCTGTTGGCCTGGTATTGGCAGAAAATTTTTGAATGAAAAGTTTCAAAACATTTGTCGACATACACACACACACACAATATTAAATACCGTCTGAAATATAAGGCATGATATATAAAAAAATCAATGTATTTCTTAGAGGGCGTGGCATATGTGGGCGGAAATAAATTTTGCTAAATAGCTGATGTTCTTTTCTATCGTATAGCCAAAACTCAATGTCGTTATCTCTTATAGTTTCCGAGTTATAGACAAAATTGTAAAATTGTTTAACAAAAAACACTTGCTGCTGAATTCTGTTGGCCTGGTATTAGCAGAAAATTTTTGAATGAAAAATTTCAAAACATTTGTCGACATACACACACACACGTATAACAACTTTACATTTTTGCGAATATCTCGGAAACTATAAGAGCTAAAGACAATCGGTTTTCACCATGCGACTGGAAAAAACATCAGCTATCTTAGGCAGAAAAGAAATTTTAAAAATATTAAATACCGCCTGAAATATAAGGCATGATATATAAAAAAATCAATATATTTCTTAGAGGGCGTGGCATATGTGGGCGGAAATAAATTTTGCTAAATAGCTGATGTTCTTTTCTATCGTATAGCCAAAACTCAATGTCGTTATCTCTTATAGTTTCCGAGTTATAAACAAAATTGTAAAATTGTTTAACAAAAAACACTTGCTGCTGCATACACACAGACACATATAACAACTTTACATTTTTGCGAATATCTCGGAAACTATAAGAGCTAATGACAATCGGTTTTCACCATGCGACTGGAAAAAACATCAGCTATCTTAGACAGAAAAGAAATTTTAAAAATACTAAATACCGTCTGAAATATAAGGCATGATATATAAAAAAATCAATGTATTTCTTAGAGGGCGTGGCATATGTGGGCGGAAATAAATTTTGCTAAATAGCTGATGTTCTTTTCTATCGTATAGCCAAAACTCAATGTCGTTATCTCTTATAGTTTCCGAGTTATAAACAAAATTGTAAAATTGTTTAACAAAAAACACTTGCTGCTGAATTCTGTTGGCCTGGTATTCGCAGAAAATTTTTGAATGAAAAATTTCAAAACGTTTGTCGACATACACACACACACATATAACAACTTTACATTTTTGCGAATATCTCGGAAACTATAAGAGCTAATGACAATCGGTTTTCACCATGCGACTGGAAAAAACATCAGCTATCTTAGAGAGAAAAGAAATTTTAAAAATATTAAATACCCCCTGAAATATAAGGCATTATATATAAAAAATCAATATATTTCTTAGTGGGCGTGGCATATGTGGGCGGAAATAAATTTTGCTAAATAGCTGATGTTCTTTTCTATCGTATAGCCAAAACTCAATGTCGTTATCTCTTATAGTTTCCGAGTTATAGACAAAATTGTAAAATTGTTTAACAAAAAAGACTTGCTGCTGAATTCTGTTGGCCTGGTATTAGCAGAAAATTTTTGAATGAAAAATTTCAAAACATTTGTCGACATACACACACAAACGTATAACAACTTTACATTTTTGCGAATATCTCGGAAACTATAAGAGCTAAAGACAATCGGTTTTCACCATGCGACTGGAAAAAACATCAGCTATCTTAGACAGAAAAGAAATTTTAAAAATATTAAATACCGCCTGAAATATAAGGCATGATATATAAAAAAATCAATATATTTCTTAGAGGGCGTGGCATATGTGGGCGGAAATAAATTTTGCTAAATAGCTGATGTTCTTTTCTATCGTATAGCCAAAACTCAATGTCGTTATCTCTTATAGTTTCCGAGTTATAGACAAAATTGTAAAATTGTTTAACAAAAAACACTTGCTGCTGAATTCTGTTGGCCTGGTATTAGCAGAAAATTTTTGAATGAAAAATTTCAAAACATTTGTCGACATACACACACACACGTATAACAACTTTACATTTTTGCGAATATCTCGGAAACTATAAGAGCTAAAGACAATCGGTTTTCACCATGCGACTGGAAAAAACATCAGCTATCTTAGGCAGAAAAGAAATTTTAAAAATATTAAATACCGCCTGAAATATAAGGCATGATATATAAAAAAATCAATATATTTCTTAGAGGGCGTGGCATATGTGGGCGGAAATAAATTTTGCTAAATAGCTGATGTTCTTTTCTATCGTATAGCCAAAACTCAATGTCGTTATCTCTTATAGTTTCCGAGTTATAAACAAAATTGTAAAATTGTTTAACAAAAAACACTTGCTGCTGCATACACACAGACACATATAACAACTTTACATTTTTGCGAATATCTCGGAAACTATAAGAGCTAATGACAATCGGTTTTCACCATGCGACTGGAAAAAACATCAGCTATCTTAGACAGAAAAGAAATTTTAAAAATACTAAATACCGTCTGAAATATAAGGCATGATATATAAAAAAATCAATGTATTTCTTAGAGGGCGTGGCATATGGGGGCGGAAATAAATTTTGCTAAATAGCTGATGTTCTTTTCTATCGTATAGCCAAAACTCAATGTCGTTATCTCTTATAGTTTCCGAGTTATAAACAAAATTGTAAAATTGTTTAACAAAAAACACTTGCTGCTGCATACACACAGACACATATAACAACTTTACATTTTTGCGAATATCTCGGAAACTATAAGAGCTAATGACAATCGGTTTTCACCATGCGACTGGAAAAAACATCAGCTATCTTAGACAGAAAAGAAATTTTAAAAATACTAAATACCGTCTGAAATATAAGGCATGATATATAAAAAAATCAATGTATTTCTTAGAGGGCGTGGCATATGGGGGCGGAAATAAATTTTGCTAAATAGCTGATGTTCTTTTCTATCGTATAGCCAAAACTCAATGTCGTTATCTCTTATAGTTTCCGAGTTATAGACAAAATTGTAAAATTGTTTAACAAAAAACACTTGCTGCTGAATTCTGTTGGCCTGGTATTGGCAGAAAATTTTTGAATGAAAAGTTTCAAAACATTTGTCGACATACACACACACACACAATATTAAATACCGTCTGAAATATAAGGCATGATATATAAAAAAATCAATGTATTTCTTAGAGGGCGTGGCATATGTGGGCGGAAATAAATTTTGCTAAATAGCTGATGTTCTTTTCTATCGTATAGCCAAAACTCAATGTCGTTATCTCTTATAGTTTCCGAGTTATAGACAAAATTGTAAAATTGTTTAACAAAAAACACTTGCTGCTGAATTCTGTTGGCCTGGTATTAGCAGAAAATTTTTGAATGAAAAATTTCAAAACATTTGTCGACATACACACACACACGTATAACAACTTTACATTTTTGCGAATATCTCGGAAACTATAAGAGCTAAAGACAATCGGTTTTCACCATGCGACTGGAAAAAACATCAGCTATCTTAGGCAGAAAAGAAATTTTAAAAATATTAAATACCGCCTGAAATATAAGGCATGATATATAAAAAAATCAATATATTTCTTAGAGGGCGTGGCATATGTGGGCGGAAATAAATTTTGCTAAATAGCTGATGTTCTTTTCTATCGTATAGCCAAAACTCAATGTCGTTATCTCTTATAGTTTCCGAGTTATAAACAAAATTGTAAAATTGTTTAACAAAAAACACTTGCTGCTGCATACACACAGACACATATAACAACTTTACATTTTTGCGAATATCTCGGAAACTATAAGAGCTAATGACAATCGGTTTTCACCATGCGACTGGAAAAAACATCAGCTATCTTAGACAGAAAAGAAATTTTAAAAATACTAAATACCGTCTGAAATATAAGGCATGATATATAAAAAAATCAATGTATTTCTTAGAGGGCGTGGCATATGTGGGCGGAAATAAATTTTGCTAAATAGCTGATGTTCTTTTCTATCGTATAGCCAAAACTCAATGTCGTTATCTCTTATAGTTTCCGAGTTATAAACAAAATTGTAAAATTGTTTAACAAAAAACACTTGCTGCTGAATTCTGTTGGCCTTGTATTAGCAGAAAATTTTTGAATGAAAAATTTCAAAACATTTGTCGACATACACACACAAACGTATAACAACTTTACATTTTTGCGAATATCTCGGAAACTATAAGAGCTAAAGACAATCGGTTTTCACCATGCGACTGGAAAAAACATCAGCTATCTTAGACAGAAAAGAAATTTTAAAAATATTAAATACCGCCTGAAATATAAGGCATGATATATAAAAAAATCAATATATTTCTTAGAGGGCGTGGCATATGTGGGCGGAAATAAATTTTGCTAAATAGCTGATGTTCTTTTCTATCGTATAGCCAAAACTCAATGTCGTTATCTCTTATAGTTTCCGAGTTATAGACAAAATTGTAAAATTGTTTAACAAAAAACACTTGCTGCTGAATTCTGTTGGCCTGGTATTAGCTTAAAATTTTTGAATGAAAATGAAACTATAAGAGCTAAAGACAATCGGTTTTCACCATGCGACTGGAAAAAACATCAGCTATCTTAGGCAGAAAAGAAATTTTAAAAATATTAAATACCGCCTGAAATATAAGGCATGATATATAAAAAAATCAATATATTTCTTAGAGGGCGTGGCATATGTGGGCGGAAATAAATTTTGCTAAATAGCTGATGTTCTTTTCTATCGTATAGCCAAAACTCAATGTCGTTATCTCTTATAGTTTCCGAGTTATAAACAAAATTGTAAAATTGTTTAACAAAAAACACTTGCTGCTGCATACACACAGACACATATAACAACTTTACATTTTTGCGAATATCTCGGAAACTATAAGAGCTAATGACAATCGGTTTTCACCATGCGACTGGAAAAAACATCAGCTATCTTAGACAGAAAAGAAATTTTAAAAATACTAAATACCGTCTGAAATATAAGGCATGATATATAAAAAAATCAATATATTTCTTAGAGGGCGTGGCATATGTGGGCGGAAATAAATTTTGCTAAATAGCTGATGTTCTTTTCTATCGTATAGCCAAAACTCAATGTCGTTATCTCTTATAGTTTCCGAGTTATAAACAAAATTGTAAAATTGTTTAACAAAAAACACTTGCTGCTGCATACACACAGACACATATAACAACTTTACATTTTTGCGAATATCTCGGAAACTATAAGAGCTAATGACAATCGGTTTTCACCATGCGACTGGAAAAAACATCAGCTATCTTAGACAGAAAAGAAATTTTAAAAATACTAAATACCGTCTGAAATATAAGGCATGATATATAAAAAAATCAATGTATTTCTTAGAGGGCGTGGCATATGTGGGCGGAAATAAATTTTGCTAAATAGCTGATGTTCTTTTCTATCGTATAGCCAAAACTCAATGTCGTTATCTCTTATAGTTTCCGAGTTATAGACAAAATTGTAAAATTGTTTAACAAAAAACACTTGCTGCTGAATTCTGTTGGCCTGGTATTGGCAGAAAATTTTTGAATGAAAAGTTTCAAAACATTTGTCGACATACACACACACACACAATATTAAATACCGTCTGAAATATAAGGCATGATATATAAAAAAATCAATGTATTTCTTAGAGGGCGTGGCATATGTGGGCGGAAATAAATTTTGCTAAATAGCTGATGTTCTTTTCTATCGTATAGCCAAAACTCAATGTCGTTATCTCTTATAGTTTCCGAGTTATAAACAAAATTGTAAAATTGTTTAACAAAAAACACTTGCTGCTGCATACACACAGACACATATAACAACTTTACATTTTTGCGAATATCTCGGAAACTATAAGAGCTAATGACAATCGGTTTTCACCATGCGACTGGAAAAAACATCAGCTATCTTAGACAGAAAAGAAATTTTAAAAATACTAAATACCGTCTGAAATATAAGGCATGATATATAAAAAAATCAATATATTTCTTAGAGGGCGTGGCATATGTGGGCGGAAATAAATTTTGCTAAATAGCTGATGTTCTTTTCTATCGTATAGCCAAAACTCAATGTCGTTATCTCTTATAGTTTCCGAGTTATAAACAAAATTGTAAAATTGTTTAACAAAAAACACTTGCTGCTGAATTCTGTTGGCCTGGTATTCGCAGAAAATTTTTGAATGAAAAATTTCAAAACGTTTGTCGACATACACACACACACATATAACAACTTTACATTTTTGCGAATATCTCGGAAACTATAAGAGCTAATGACAATCGGTTTTCACCATGCGACTGGAAAAAACATCAGCTATCTTAGACAGAAAAGAAATTTTAAAAATATTAAATACCGCCTGAAATATAAGGCATGATATATAAAAAAATCAATATATTTCTTAGAGGGCGTGGCATATGTGGGCGGAAATAAATTTTGCTAAATAGCTGATGTTCTTTTCTATCGTATAGCCAAAACTCAATGTCGTTATCTCTTATAGTTTCCGAGTTATAGACAAAATTGTAAAATTGTTTAACGAAAAACACTTGCTGCTGAATTCTGTTGGCCTGGTATTAGCAGAAAATTTTTGAATGAAAAATTTCAAAACATTTGTCGACATACACACACACACGTATAACAACTTTACATTTTTGCGAATATCTCGGAAACTATAAGAGCTAAAGACAATCGGTTTTCACCATGCGACTGGAAAAAACATCAGCTATCTTAGACAGAAAAGAAATTTTAAAAATATTAAATACCGCCTGAAATATAAGGCATGATATATAAAAAAATCAATATATTTCTTAGAGGGCGTGGCATATGTGGGCGGAAATAAATTTTGCTAAATAGCTGATGTTCTTTTCTATCGTATAGCCAAAACTCAATGTCGTTATCTCTTATAGTTTCCGAGTTATAGACAAAATTGTAAAATTGTTTAACAAAAAACACTTGCTGCTGAATTCTGTTGGCCTGGTATTAGCAGAAAATTTTTGAATGAAAAATTTCAAAACATTTGTCGACATACACACACACACGTATAACAACTTTACATTTTTGCGAATATCTCGGAAACTATAAGAGCTAAAGACAATCGGTTTTCACCATGCGACTGGAAAAAACATCAGCTATCTTAGACAGAAAAGAAATTTTAAAAATATTAAATACCGCCTGAAATATAAGGCATGATATATAAAAAAATCAATATATTTCTTAGAGGGCGTGGCATATGTGGGCGGAAATAAATTTTGCTAAATAGCTGATGTTCTTTTCTATCGTATAGCCAAAACTCAATGTCGTTATCTCTTATAGTTTCCGAGTTATAAACAAAATTGTAAAATTGTTTAACAAAAAACACTTGCTGCTGCATACACACAGACACATATAACAACTTTACATTTTTGCGAATATCTCGGAAACTATAAGAGCTAATGACAATCGGTTTTCACCATGCGACTGGAAAAAACATCAGCTATCTTAGACAGAAAAGAAATTTTAAAAATACTAAATACCGTCTGAAATATAAGGCATGATATATAAAAAAATCAATGTATTTCTTAGAGGGCGTGGCATATGTGGGCGGAAATAAATTTTGCTAAATAGCTGATGTTCTTTTCTATCGTATAGCCAAAACTCAATGTCGTTATCTCTTATAGTTTCCGAGTTATAGACAAAATTGTAAAATTGTTTAACAAAAAACACTTGCTGCTGAATTCTGTTGGCCTGGTATTGGCAGAAAATTTTTGAATGAAAAGTTTCAAAACATTTGTCGACATACACACACACACACAATATTAAATACCGTCTGAAATATAAGGCATGATATATAAAAAAATCAATGTATTTCTTAGAGGGCGTGGCATATGTGGGCGGAAATAAATTTTGCTAAATAGCTGATGTTCTTTTCTATCGTATAGCCAAAACTCAATGTCGTTATCTCTTATAGTTTCCGAGTTATAAACAAAATTGTAAAATTGTTTAACAAAAAACACTTGCTGCTGAATTCTGTTGGCCTGGTATTAGCAGAAAATTTTTGAATGAAAAATTTCAAAACATTTGTCGACATACACACACACACGTATAACAACTTTACATTTTTGCGAATATCTCGGAAACTATAAGAGCTAAAGACAATCGGTTTTCACCATGCGACTGGAAAAAACATCAGCTATCTTAGACAGAAAAGAAATTTTAAAAATATTAAATACCGCCTGAAATATAAGGCATGATATATAAAAAAATCAATATATTTCTTAGAGGGCGTGGCATATGTGGGCGGAAATAAATTTTGCTAAATAGCTGATGTTCTTTTCTATCGTATAGCCAAAACTCAATGTCGTTATCTCTTATAGTTTCCGAGTTATAGACAAAATTGTAAAATTGTTTAACAAAAAACACTTGCTGCTGAATTCTGTTGGCCTGGTATTAGCAGAAAATTTTTGAATGAAAAATTTCAAAACATTTGTCGACATACACACACACACGTATAACAACTTTACATTTTTGCGAATATCTCGGAAACTATAAGAGCTAAAGACAATCGGTTTTCACCATGCGACTGGAAAAAACATCAGCTATCTTAGACAGAAAAGAAAATTTAAAAATATTAAATACCGCCTGAAATATAAGGCATGATATATAAAAAAATCAATATATTTCTTAGAGGGCGTGGCATATGTGGGCGGAAATAAATTTTGCTAAATAGCTGATGTTCTTTTCTATCGTATAGCCAAAACTCAATGTCGTTATCTCTTATAGTTTCCGAGTTATAAACAAAATTGTAAAATTGTTTAACAAAAACACTTGCTGCTGCATACACACACACATATAACAACTTTACATTTTTGCGAATATCTCGGAAACTATAAGAGCTAATGACAATCGGTTTTCACCATGCGACTGGAAAAAACATCAGCTATCTTAGAGAGAAAAGAAATTTTAAAAATATTAAATACCGCCTGAAATATAAGGCATTATATATAAAAAATCAATATATTTCTAGTGGGCGTGGCATATGTGGGCGGAAATAAATTTTGCTAAATAGCTGATGTTCTTTTCTATCGTATAGCCAAAACTCAATGTCGTTATCTCTTATAGTTTCCGAGTTATAAACAAAATTGTAAAATTGTTTAACGAAAAACACTTGCTGCTGAATTCTGTTGGCCTGATATTCGCAGAAAATTTTTGAATGAAAAATTTCAAAACGTTTGTCGACATACACACACACATATAACAACTTTACATTTTTGCGAATATCTCGGAAACTATAAGAGCTAATGACAATCGGTTTTCACCATGCGACTGGAAAAAACATCAGCTATCTTAGAGAGAAAAGAAATTTTAAAAATATTAAATACCCCCTGAAATATAAGGCATTATATATAAAAAATCAATATATTTCTTAGTGGGCGTGGCATATGTGGGCGGAAATAAATTTTGCTAAATAGCTGATGTTCTTTTCTATCGTATAGCCAAAACTCAATGTCGTTATCTCTTATAGTTTCCGAGTTATAGACAAAATTGTAAAATGTTTAACAAAAAACACTTGCTGCTGAATTCTGTTGGCCTGGTATTAGCAGAAAATTTTTGAATGAAAAATTTCAAAACATTTGTCGACATACACACACACACGTATAACAACTTTACATTTTTGCGAATATCTCAGAAACTATAAGAGCTAATGACAATCGGTTTTCACCATGCGACTGGAAAAAACATCAGCTATCTTAGACAGAAAAGAAATTTTAAACATATTAAATACCGCCTGAAATATAAGGCATTATATATAAAAAATCAATATATTTCTTAGTGGGCGTGGCATATGTGGGCGGAAATAAATTTTGCTAAATAGCTGATGTTCTTTTCTATCGTATAGCCAAAACTCAATGTCGTTATCTCTTATAGTTTCCGAGTTATAAACAAAATTGTAAAATTGTTTAACAAAAAACACTTGCTGCTGAATTCTGTTGGCCTGGTATTCGCAGAAAATTTTTGAATGAAAAATTTCAAAACGTTTGTCGACATACACACACACACATATAACAACTTTACATTTTTGCGAATAGCTCGGAAACTATAAGAGCTAATGACAATCGGTTTTCACCATGCGACTGGAAAAAACATCAGCTATCTTAGAGAGAAAATTTAAAAATATTAAATACCCCCTGAAATATAAGGCATTATATATAAAAAATCAATATATTTCTTAGTGGGCGTGGCATATGTGGGCGGAAATAAATTTTGCTAAATAGCTGATGTTCTTTTCTATCGTATAGCCAAAACTCAATGTCGTTATCTCTTATAGGATCCGAGTTATAAACAAAATTGTAAAATTGTTTAACAAAAAACACTTGCTGCTGCATACACACACACATATAACAACTTTACATTTTTGCGAATATCTCGGAAACTATAAGAGCTAATGACAATCGGTTTTCACCATGCGACTGGAAAAAACATCAGCTATCTTAGAGAGAAAAGAAATTTTAAAAATATTAAATACCGCCTGAAATATAAGGCATTCTATATAAAAAATCAATATATTTCTTAGTGGGCGTGGCATATGTGGGCGGAAATAAATTTTGCTAAATAGCTGATGTTCTTTTCTATCGTATAGCCAAAACTCAATGTCGTTATCTCTTATAGTTTCCGAGTTATAAACAAAATTGTAAAATTGTTTAACAAAAACACTTGCTGCTGCATACACACACACATATAACAACTTTACATTTTTGCGAATATCTCGGAAACTATAAGAGCTAATGACAATCGGTTTTCACCATGCGACTGGAAAAAACATCAGCTATCTTAGACAGAAAAGAAATTTTAAAAATATTAAATACCGCCTGAAATATAAGGCATTATATATAAAAAATCAATATATTTCTAGTGGGCGTGGCATATGTGGGCGGAAATAAATTTTGCTAAATAGCTGATGTTCTTTTCTATCGTATAGCCAAAACTCAATGTCGTTATCTCTTATAGTTTCCGAGTTATAAACAAAATTGTAAAATTGTTTAACAAAAAACACTTGCTGCTGCATACACACACACATATAACAACTTTACATTTTTGCGAATATCTCGGAAACTATAAGAGCTAATGACAATCGGTTTTCACCATGCGACTGGAAAAAACATCAGCTATCTTAGAGAGAAAAGAAATTTTAAAAATATTAAATACCGCCTGAAATATAAGGCATTATATATAAAAATCAATATATTTCTTAGTGGGCGTGGCATATGTGGGCGGAAATAAATTTTGCTAAATAGCTGATGTTCTTTTCTATCGTATAGCCAAAACTCAATGTCGTTATCTCTTATAGTTTCCGAGTTATAAACAAAATTGTAAAATTGTTTAACGAAAAACACTTGCTGCTGAATTCTGTTGGCCTGATATTCGCAGAAAATTTTTGAATGAAAAATTTCAAAACGTTTGTCGACATACACACACACATATAACTTTACATTTTTGCGAATATCTCGGAAACTATAAGAGCTAATGACAATCGGTTTTCACCATGCGACTGGAAAAACATCAGCTATCTTAGGGAGCAAAGAAATTTTAAAAATACTAAATACCGTCTGAAATATAAGGCATGATATATAAAAAAATCAATGTATTTCTTAGAGGGCGTGGCATATGTGGGCGGAAATAAATTTTGCTAAATAGCTGATGTTCTTTTCTATCGTATAGCCAAAACTCAATGTCGTTATCTCTTATAGTTTCCGAGTTATAAACAAAATTGTAAAATTGTTTAACGAAAAACACTTGCTGCTGAATTCTGTTGGCCTGATATTCGCAGAAAATTTTTGAATGAAAAATTTCAAAACGTTTGTCGACATACACACACACATATAACAACTTTACATTTTTGCGAATATCTCGGAAACTATAAGAGCTAATGACAATCGGTTTTCACCATGCGACTGGAAAAAACATCAGCTAGAAAGAAATTTTAAAAATACTAAATACTACTGAAATATAAGGCATGATATATAAAAAAATCAATGTATTTCTTAGAGGGCGTGGCATATGTGGGCGGAAATAAATTTTGCTAAATAGCTGATGTTCTTTTCTATCGTATAGCCAAAACTCAATGTCGTTATCTCTTATAGTTTCCGAGTTATAGACAAAATTGTAAAATTGTTTAACAAAAAAGACTTGCTGCTGAATTCTGTTGGCCTGGTATTAGCAGAAAATTTTTGAATGAAAAATTTCAAAACATTTGTCGACATACACACACAAACGTATAACAACTTTACATTTTTGCGAATATCTCGGAAACTATAAGAGCTAAAGACAATCGGTTTTCACCATGCGACTGGAAAAAACATCAGCTATCTTAGACAGAAAAGAAATTTTAAAAATATTAAATACCGCCTGAAATATAAGGCATGATATATAAAAAAATCAATATATTTCTTAGAGGGCGTGGCATATGTGGGCGGAAATAAATTTTGCTAAATAGCTGATGTTCTTTTCTATCGTATAGCCAAAACTCAATGTCGTTATCTCTTATAGTTTCCGAGTTATAGACAAAATTGTAAAATTGTTTAACAAAAAACACTTGCTGCTGAATTCTGTTGGCCTGGTATTAGCAGAAAATTTTTGAATGAAAAATTTCAAAACATTTGTCGACATACACACACACACGTATAACAACTTTACATTTTTGCGAATATCTCGGAAACTATAAGAGCTAAAGACAATCGGTTTTCACCATGCGACTGGAAAAAACATCAGCTATCTTAGGCAGAAAAGAAATTTTAAAAATATTAAATACCGCCTGAAATATAAGGCATGATATATAAAAAAATCAATATATTTCTTAGAGGGCGTGGCATATGTGGGCGGAAATAAATTTTGCTAAATAGCTGATGTTCTTTTCTATCGTATAGCCAAAACTCAATGTCGTTATCTCTTATAGTTTCCGAGTTATAAACAAAATTGTAAAATTGTTTAACAAAAAACACTTGCTGCTGCATACACACAGACACATATAACAACTTTACATTTTTGCGAATATCTCGGAAACTATAAGAGCTAATGACAATCGGTTTTCACCATGCGACTGGAAAAAACATCAGCTATCTTAGACAGAAAAGAAATTTTAAAAATACTAAATACCGTCTGAAATATAAGGCATGATATATAAAAAAATCAATGTATTTCTTAGAGGGCGTGGCATATGTGGGCGGAAATAAATTTTGCTAAATAGCTGATGTTCTTTTCTATCGTATAGCCAAAACTCAATGTCGTTATCTCTTATAGTTTCCGAGTTATAAACAAAATTGTAAAATTGTTTAACAAAAAACACTTGCTGCTGAATTCTGTTGGCCTGGTATTCGCAGAAAATTTTTGAATGAAAAATTTCAAAACGTTTGTCGACATACACACACACACATATAACAACTTTACATTTTTGCGAATATCTCGGAAACTATAAGAGCTAATGACAATCGGTTTTCACCATGCGACTGGAAAAAACATCAGCTATCTTAGAGAGAAAAGAAATTTTAAAAATATTAAATACCCCCTGAAATATAAGGCATTATATATAAAAAATCAATATATTTCTTAGTGGGCGTGGCATATGTGGGCGGAAATAAATTTTGCTAAATAGCTGATGTTCTTTTCTATCGTATAGCCAAAACTCAATGTCGTTATCTCTTATAGTTTCCGAGTTATAGACAAAATTGTAAAATTGTTTAACAAAAAAGACTTGCTGCTGAATTCTGTTGGCCTGGTATTAGCAGAAAATTTTTGAATGAAAAATTTCAAAACATTTGTCGACATACACACACAAACGTATAACAACTTTACATTTTTGCGAATATCTCGGAAACTATAAGAGCTAAAGACAATCGGTTTTCACCATGCGACTGGAAAAAACATCAGCTATCTTAGACAGAAAAGAAATTTTAAAAATATTAAATACCGCCTGAAATATAAGGCATGATATATAAAAAAATCAATATATTTCTTAGAGGGCGTGGCATATGTGGGCGGAAATAAATTTTGCTAAATAGCTGATGTTCTTTTCTATCGTATAGCCAAAACTCAATGTCGTTATCTCTTATAGTTTCCGAGTTATAGACAAAATTGTAAAATTGTTTAACAAAAAACACTTGCTGCTGAATTCTGTTGGCCTGGTATTAGCAGAAAATTTTTGAATGAAAAATTTCAAAACATTTGTCGACATACACACACACACGTATAACAACTTTACATTTTTGCGAATATCTCGGAAACTATAAGAGCTAAAGACAATCGGTTTTCACCATGCGACTGGAAAAAACATCAGCTATCTTAGGCAGAAAAGAAATTTTAAAAATATTAAATACCGCCTGAAATATAAGGCATGATATATAAAAAAATCAATATATTTCTTAGAGGGCGTGGCATATGTGGGCGGAAATAAATTTTGCTAAATAGCTGATGTTCTTTTCTATCGTATAGCCAAAACTCAATGTCGTTATCTCTTATAGTTTCCGAGTTATAAACAAAATTGTAAAATTGTTTAACAAAAAACACTTGCTGCTGCATACACACAGACACATATAACAACTTTACATTTTTGCGAATATCTCGGAAACTATAAGAGCTAATGACAATCGGTTTTCACCATGCGACTGGAAAAAACATCAGCTATCTTAGACAGAAAAGAAATTTTAAAAATACTAAATACCGTCTGAAATATAAGGCATGATATATAAAAAAATCAATGTATTTCTTAGAGGGCGTGGCATATGGGGGCGGAAATAAATTTTGCTAAATAGCTGATGTTCTTTTCTATCGTATAGCCAAAACTCAATGTCGTTATCTCTTATAGTTTCCGAGTTATAAACAAAATTGTAAAATTGTTTAACAAAAAACACTTGCTGCTGCATACACACAGACACATATAACAACTTTACATTTTTGCGAATATCTCGGAAACTATAAGAGCTAATGACAATCGGTTTTCACCATGCGACTGGAAAAAACATCAGCTATCTTAGACAGAAAAGAAATTTTAAAAATACTAAATACCGTCTGAAATATAAGGCATGATATATAAAAAAATCAATGTATTTCTTAGAGGGCGTGGCATATGGGGGCGGAAATAAATTTTGCTAAATAGCTGATGTTCTTTTCTATCGTATAGCCAAAACTCAATGTCGTTATCTCTTATAGTTTCCGAGTTATAGACAAAATTGTAAAATTGTTTAACAAAAAACACTTGCTGCTGAATTCTGTTGGCCTGGTATTGGCAGAAAATTTTTGAATGAAAAGTTTCAAAACATTTGTCGACATACACACACACACACAATATTAAATACCGTCTGAAATATAAGGCATGATATATAAAAAAATCAATGTATTTCTTAGAGGGCGTGGCATATGTGGGCGGAAATAAATTTTGCTAAATAGCTGATGTTCTTTTCTATCGTATAGCCAAAACTCAATGTCGTTATCTCTTATAGTTTCCGAGTTATAGACAAAATTGTAAAATTGTTTAACAAAAAACACTTGCTGCTGAATTCTGTTGGCCTGGTATTAGCAGAAAATTTTTGAATGAAAAATTTCAAAACATTTGTCGACATACACACACACACGTATAACAACTTTACATTTTTGCGAATATCTCGGAAACTATAAGAGCTAAAGACAATCGGTTTTCACCATGCGACTGGAAAAAACATCAGCTATCTTAGGCAGAAAAGAAATTTTAAAAATATTAAATACCGCCTGAAATATAAGGCATGATATATAAAAAAATCAATATATTTCTTAGAGGGCGTGGCATATGTGGGCGGAAATAAATTTTGCTAAATAGCTGATGTTCTTTTCTATCGTATAGCCAAAACTCAATGTCGTTATCTCTTATAGTTTCCGAGTTATAAACAAAATTGTAAAATTGTTTAACAAAAAACACTTGCTGCTGCATACACACAGACACATATAACAACTTTACATTTTTGCGAATATCTCGGAAACTATAAGAGCTAATGACAATCGGTTTTCACCATGCGACTGGAAAAAACATCAGCTATCTTAGACAGAAAAGAAATTTTAAAAATACTAAATACCGTCTGAAATATAAGGCATGATATATAAAAAAATCAATATATTTCTTAGAGGGCGTGGCATATTTGGGCGGAAATAAATTTTGCTAAATAGCTGATGTTCTTTTCTATCGTATAGCCAAAACTCAATGTCGTTATCTCTTATAGTTTCCGAGTTATAAACAAAATTGTAAAATTGTTTAACAAAAAACACTTGCTGCTGAATTCTGTTGGCCTGGTATTAGCAGAAAATTTTTGAATGAAAATGAAACTATAAGAGCTAAAGACAATCGGTTTTCACCATGCGACTGGAAAAAACATCAGCTATCTTAGGCAGAAAAGAAATTTTAAAAATATTAAATACCGCCTGAAATATAAGGCATGATATATAAAAAAATCAATATATTTCTTAGAGGGCGTGGCATATGTGGGCGGAAATAAATTTTGCTAAATAGCTGATGTTCTTTTCTATCGTATAGCCAAAACTCAATGTCGTTATCTCTTATAGTTTCCGAGTTATAAACAAAATTGTAAAATTGTTTAACAAAAAACACTTGCTGCTGCATACACACAGACACATATAACAACTTTACATTTTTGCGAATATCTCGGAAACTATAAGAGCTAATGACAATCGGTTTTCACCATGCGACTGGAAAAAACATCAGCTATCTTAGACAGAAAAGAAATTTTAAAAATACTAAATACCGTCTGAAATATAAGGCATGATATATAAAAAAATCAATGTATTTCTTAGAGGGCGTGGCATATGTGGGCGGAAATAAATTTTGCTAAATAGCTGATGTTCTTTTCTATCGTATAGCCAAAACTCAATGTCGTTATCTCTTATAGTTTCCGAGTTATAGACAAAATTGTAAAATTGTTTAACGAAAAACACTTGCTGCTGAATTCTGTTGGCCTGGTATTAGCAGAAAATTTTTGAATGAAAAATTTCAAAACATTTGTCGACATACACACACACACGTATAACAACTTTACATTTTTGCGAATATCTCGGAAACTATAAGAGCTAAAGACAATCGGTTTTCACCATGCGACTGGAAAAAACATCAGCTATCTTAGACAGAAAAGAAATTTTAAAAATATTAAATACCGCCTGAAATATAAGGCATGATATATAAAAAAATCAATATATTTCTTAGAGGGCGTGGCATATGTGGGCGGAAATAAATTTTGCTAAATAGCTGATGTTCTTTTCTATCGTATAGCCAAAACTCAATGTCGTTATCTCTTATAGTTTCCGAGTTATAGACAAAATTGTAAAATTGTTTAACAAAAAACACTTGCTGCTGAATTCTGTTGGCCTGGTATTAGCAGAAAATTTTTGAATGAAAAATTTCAAAACATTTGTCGACATACACACACACACGTATAACAACTTTACATTTTTGCGAATATCTCGGAAACTATAAGAGCTAAAGACAATCGGTTTTCACCATGCGACTGGAAAAAACATCAGCTATCTTAGACAGAAAAGAAATTTTAAAAATATTAAATACCGCCTGAAATATAAGGCATGATATATAAAAAAATCAATATATTTCTTAGAGGGCGTGGCATATGTGGGCGGAAATAAATTTTGCTAAATAGCTGATGTTCTTTTCTATCGTATAGCCAAAACTCAATGTCGTTATCTCTTATAGTTTCCGAGTTATAAACAAAATTGTAAAATTGTTTAACAAAAAACACTTGCTGCTGCATACACACAGACACATATAACAACTTTACATTTTTGCGAATATCTCGGAAACTATAAGAGCTAATGACAATCGGTTTTCACCATGCGACTGGAAAAAACATCAGCTATCTTAGACAGAAAAGAAATTTTAAAAATACTAAATACCGTCTGAAATATAAGGCATGATATATAAAAAAATCAATGTATTTCTTAGAGGGCGTGGCATATGTGGGCGGAAATAAATTTTGCTAAATAGCTGATGTTCTTTTCTATCGTATAGCCAAAACTCAATGTCGTTATCTCTTATAGTTTCCGAGTTATAGACAAAATTGTAAAATTGTTTAACAAAAAACACTTGCTGCTGAATTCTGTTGGCCTGGTATTGGCAGAAAATTTTTGAATGAAAAGTTTCAAAACATTTGTCGACATACACACACACACACAATATTAAATACCGTCTGAAATATAAGGCATGATATATAAAAAAATCAATATATTTCTTAGAGGGCGTGGCATATGTGGGCGGAAATAAATTTTGCTAAATAGCTGATGTTCTTTTCTATCGTATAGCCAAAACTCAATGTCGTTATCTCTTATAGTTTCCGAGTTATAGACAAAATTGTAAAATTGTTTAACAAAAAACACTTGCTGCTGAATTCTGTTGGCCTGGTATTAGCAGAAAATTTTTGAATGAAAAATTTCAAAACATTTGTCGACATACACACACACACGTATAACAACTTTACATTTTTGCGAATATCTCGGAAACTATAAGAGCTAAAGACAATCGGTTTTCACCATGCGACTGGAAAAAACATCAGCTATCTTAGACAGAAAAGAAATTTTAAAAATATTAAATACCGCCTGAAATATAAGGCATGATATATAAAAAAATCAATATATTTCTTAGAGGGCGTGGCATATGTGGGCGGAAATAAATTTTGCTAAATAGCTGATGTTCTTTTCTATCGTATAGCCAAAACTCAATGTCGTTATCTCTTATAGTTTCCGAGTTATAAACAAAATTGTAAAATTGTTTAACAAAAAACACTTGCTGCTGCATACACACAGACACATATAACAACTTTACATTTTTGCGAATATCTCGGAAACTATAAGAGCTAATGACAATCGGTTTTCACCATGCGACTGGAAAAAACATCAGCTATCTTAGACAGAAAAGAAATTTTAAAAATACTAAATACCGTCTGAAATATAAGGCATGATATATAAAAAAATCAATGTATTTCTTAGAGGGCGTGGCATATGTGGGCGGAAATAAATTTTGCTAAATAGCTGATGTTCTTTTCTATCGTATAGCCAAAACTCAATGTCGTTATCTCTTATAGTTTCCGAGTTATAGACAAAATTGTAAAATTGTTTAACAAAAAACACTTGCTGCTGAATTCTGTTGGCCTGGTATTGGCAGAAAATTTTTGAATGAAAAGTTTCAAAACATTTGTCGACATACACACACACACACAATATTAAATACCGTCTGAAATATAAGGCATGATATATAAAAAAATCAATGTATTTCTTAGAGGGCGTGGCATATGTGGGCGGAAATAAATTTTGCTAAATAGCTGATGTTCTTTTCTATCGTATAGCCAAAACTCAATGTCGTTATCTCTTATAGTTTCCGAGTTATAAACAAAATTGTAAAATTGTTTAACAAAAAACACTTGCTGCTGCATACACACAGACACATATAACAACTTTACATTTTTGCGAATATCTCGGAAACTATAAGAGCTAATGACAATCGGTTTTCACCATGCGACTGGAAAAAACATCAGCTATCTTAGACAGAAAAGAAATTTTAAAAATACTAAATACCGTCTGAAATATAAGGCATGATATATAAAAAAATCAATATATTTCTTAGAGGGCGTGGCATATGTGGGCGGAAATAAATTTTGCTAAATAGCTGATGTTCTTTTCTATCGTATAGCCAAAACTCAATGTCGTTATCTCTTATAGTTTCCGAGTTATAAACAAAATTGTAAAATTGTTTAACAAAAAACACTTGCTGCTGAATTCTGTTGGCCTGGTATTCGCAGAAAATTTTTGAATGAAAAATTTCAAAACGTTTGTCGACATACACACACACACATATAACAACTTTACATTTTTGCGAATATCTCGGAAACTATAAGAGCTAATGACAATCGGTTTTCACCATGCGACTGGAAAAAACATCAGCTATCTTAGACAGAAAAGAAATTTTAAAAATATTAAATACCGCCTGAAATATAAGGCATGATATATAAAAAAATCAATATATTTCTTAGAGGGCGTGGCATATGTGGGCGGAAATAAATTTTGCTAAATAGCTGATGTTCTTTTCTATCGTATAGCCAAAACTCAATGTCGTTATCTCTTATAGTTTCCGAGTTATAAACAAAATTGTAAAATTGTTTAACAAAAAACACTTGCTGCTGCATACACACAGACACATATAACAACTTTACATTTTTGCGAATATCTCGGAAACTATAAGAGCTAATGACAATCGGTTTTCACCATGCGACTGGAAAAAACATCAGCTATCTTAGACAGAAAAGAAATTTTAAAAATACTAAATACCGTCTGAAATATAAGGCATGATATATAAAAAAATCAATGTATTTCTTAGAGGGCGTGGCATATGTGGGCGGAAATAAATTTTGCTAAATAGCTGATGTTCTTTTCTATCGTATAGCCAAAACTCAATGTCGTTATCTCTTATAGTTTCCGAGTTATAAACAAAATTGTAAAATTGTTTAACAAAAAACACTTGCTGCTGCATACACACAGACACATATAACAACTTTACATTTTTGCGAATATCTCGGAAACTATAAGAGCTAATGACAATCGGTTTTCACCATGCGACTGGAAAAAACATCAGCTATCTTAGACAGAAAAGAAATTTTAAAAATATTAAATACCGCCTGAAATATAAGGCATGATATATAAAAAAATCAATATATTTCTTAGAGGGCGTGGCATATGTGGGCGGAAATAAATTTTGCTAAATAGCTGATGTTCTTTTCTATCGTATAGCCAAAACTCAATGTCGTTATCTCTTATAGTTTCCGAGTTATAGACAAAATTGTAAAATTGTTTAACGAAAAACACTTGCTGCTGAATTCTGTTGGCCTGGTATTAGCAGAAAATTTTTGAATGAAAAATTTCAAAACATTTGTCGACATACACACACACACGTATAACAACTTTACATTTTTGCGAATATCTCGGAAACTATAAGAGCTAAAGACAATCGGTTTTCACCATGCGACTGGAAAAAACATCAGCTATCTTAGACAGAAAAGAAATTTTAAAAATATTAAATACCGCCTGAAATATAAGGCATGATATATAAAAAAATCAATATATTTCTTAGAGGGCGTGGCATATGTGGGCGGAAATAAATTTTGCTAAATAGCTGATGTTCTTTTCTATCGTATAGCCAAAACTCAATGTCGTTATCTCTTATAGTTTCCGAGTTATAGACAAAATTGTAAAATTGTTTAACAAAAAACACTTGCTGCTGAATTCTGTTGGCCTGGTATTAGCAGAAAATTTTTGAATGAAAATGAAACTATAAGAGCTAAAGACAATCGGTTTTCACCATGCGACTGGAAAAAACATCAGCTATCTTAGGCAGAAAAGAAATTTTAAAAATATTAAATACCGCCTGAAATATAAGGCATGATATATAAAAAAATCAATATATTTCTTAGAGGGCGTGGCATATGTGGGCGGAAATAAATTTTGCTAAATAGCTGATGTTCTTTTCTATCGTATAGCCAAAACTCAATGTCGTTATCTCTTATAGTTTCCGAGTTATAAACAAAATTGTAAAATTGTTTAACAAAAAACACTTGCTGCTGCATACACACAGACACATATAACAACTTTACATTTTTGCGAATATCTCGGAAACTATAAGAGCTAATGACAATCGGTTTTCACCATGCGACTGGAAAAAACATCAGCTATCTTAGACAGAAAAGAAATTTTAAAAATACTAAATACCGTCTGAAATATAAGGCATGATATATAAAAAAATCAATATATTTCTTAGAGGGCGTGGCATATGTGGGCGGAAATAAATTTTGCTAAATAGCTGATGTTCTTTTCTATCGTATAGCCAAAACTCAATGTCGTTATCTCTTAAAGTTTCCGAGTTATAAACAAAATTGTAAAATTGTTTAACAAAAAACACTTGCTGCTGCATACACACAGACACATATAACAACTTTACATTTTTGCGAATATCTCGGAAACTATAAGAGCTAATGACAATCGGTTTTCACCATGCGACTGGAAAAAACATCAGCTATCTTAGACAGAAAAGAAATTTTAAAAATATTAAATACCGCCTGAAATATAAGGCATGATATATAAAAAAATCAATATATTTCTTAGAGGGCGTGGCATATGTGGGCGGAAATAAATTTTGCTAAATAGCTGATGTTCTTTTCTATCGTATAGCCAAAACTCAATGTCGTTATCTCTTATAGTTTCCGAGTTATAGACAAAATTGTAAAATTGTTTAACGAAAAACACTTGCTGCTGAATTCTGTTGGCCTGGTATTAGCAGAAAATTTTTGAATGAAAAATTTCAAAACATTTGTCGACATACACACACACACGTATAACAACTTTACATTTTTGCGAATATCTCGGAAACTATAAGAGCTAAAGACAATCGGTTTTCACCATGCGACTGGAAAAAACATCAGCTATCTTAGACAGAAAAGAAATTTTAAAAATATTAAATACCGCCTGAAATATAAGGCATGATATATAAAAAAATCAATATATTTCTTAGAGGGCGTGGCATATGTGGGCGGAAATAAATTTTGCTAAATAGCTGATGTTCTTTTCTATCGTATAGCCAAAACTCAATGTCGTTATCTCTTATAGTTTCCGAGTTATAGACAAAATTGTAAAATTGTTTAACAAAAAACACTTGCTGCTGAATTCTGTTGGCCTGGTATTAGCAGAAAATTTTTGAATGAAAAATTTCAAAACATTTGTCGACATACACACACACACGTATAACAACTTTACATTTTTGCGAATATCTCGGAAACTATAAGAGCTAAAGACAATCGGTTTTCACCATGCGACTGGAAAAAACATCAGCTATCTTAGACAGAAAAGAAATTTTAAAAATATTAAATACCGCCTGAAATATAAGGCATGATATATAAAAAAATCAATATATTTCTTAGAGGGCGTGGCATATGTGGGCGGAAATAAATTTTGCTAAATAGCTGATGTTCTTTTCTATCGTATAGCCAAAACTCAATGTCGTTATCTCTTATAGTTTCCGAGTTATAAACAAAATTGTAAAATTGTTTAACAAAAAACACTTGCTGCTGCATACACACAGACACATATAACAACTTTACATTTTTGCGAATATCTCGGAAACTATAAGAGCTAATGACAATCGGTTTTCACCATGCGACTGGAAAAAACATCAGCTATCTTAGACAGAAAAGAAATTTTAAAAATACTAAATACCGTCTGAAATATAAGGCATGATATATAAAAAAATCAATGTATTTCTTAGAGGGCGTGGCATATGTGGGCGGAAATAAATTTTGCTAAATAGCTGATGTTCTTTTCTATCGTATAGCCAAAACTCAATGTCGTTATCTCTTATAGTTTCCGAGTTATAGACAAAATTGTAAAATTGTTTAACAAAAAACACTTGCTGCTGAATTCTGTTGGCCTGGTATTGGCAGAAAATTTTTGAATGAAAAGTTTCAAAACATTTGTCGACATACACACACACACACAATATTAAATACCGTCTGAAATATAAGGCATGATATATAAAAAAATCAATGTATTTCTTAGAGGGCGTGGCATATGTGGGCGGAAATAAATTTTGCTAAATAGCTGATGTTCTTTTCTATCGTATAGCCAAAACTCAATGTCGTTATCTCTTATAGTTTCCGAGTTATAAACAAAATTGTAAAATTGTTTAACAAAAAACACTTGCTGCTGCATACACACAGACACATATAACAACTTTACATTTTTGCGAATATCTCGGAAACTATAAGAGCTAATGACAATCGGTTTTCACCATGCGACTGGAAAAAACATCAGCTATCTTAGACAGAAAAGAAATTTTAAAAATACTAAATACCGTCTGAAATATAAGGCATGATATATAAAAAAATCAATATATTTCTTAGAGGGCGTGGCATATGTGGGCGGAAATAAATTTTGCTAAATAGCTGATGTTCTTTTCTATCGTATAGCCAAAACTCAATGTCGTTATCTCTTATAGTTTCCGAGTTATAAACAAAATTGTAAAATTGTTTAACAAAAAACACTTGCTGCTGAATTCTGTTGGCCTGGTATTCGCAGAAAATTTTTGAATGAAAAATTTCAAAACGTTTGTCGACATACACACACACACATATAACAACTTTACATTTTTGCGAATATCTCGGAAACTATAAGAGCTAATGACAATCGGTTTTCACCATGCGACTGGAAAAAACATCAGCTATCTTAGACAGAAAAGAAATTTTAAAAATATTAAATACCGCCTGAAATATAAGGCATGATATATAAAAAAATCAATATATTTCTTAGAGGGCGTGGCATATGTGGGCGGAAATAAATTTTGCTAAATAGCTGATGTTCTTTTCTATCGTATAGCCAAAACTCAATGTCGTTATCTCTTATAGTTTCCGAGTTATAGACAAAATTGTAAAATTGTTTAACGAAAAACACTTGCTGCTGAATTCTGTTGGCCTGGTATTAGCAGAAAATTTTTGAATGAAAAATTTCAAAACATTTGTCGACATACACACAGACACATATAACAACTTTACATTTTTGCGAATATCTCGGAAACTATAAGAGCTAAAGACAATCGGTTTTCACCATGCGACTGGAAAAAACATCAGCTATCTTAGACAGAAAAGAAATTTTAAAAATACTAAATACCGTCTGAAATATAAGGCATGATATATAAAAAAATCAATATATTTCTTAGAGGGCGTGGCATATGTGGGCGGAAATAAATTTTGCTAAATAGCTGATGTTCTTTTCTATCGTATAGCCAAAACTCAATGTCGTTATCTCTTATAGTTTCCGAGTTATAAACAAAATTGTAAAATTGTTTAACAAAAAACACTTGCTGCTGAATTCTGTTGGCCTGGTATTCGCAGAAAATTTTTGAATGAAAAATTTCAAAACGTTTGTCGACATACACACACACACATATAACAACTTTACATTTTTGCGAATATCTCGGAAACTATAAGAGCTAATGACAATCGGTTTTCACCATGCGACTGGAAAAAACATCAGCTATCTTAGACAGAAAAGAAATTTTAAAAATATTAAATACCGCCTGAAATATAAGGCATGATATATAAAAAAATCAATATATTTCTTAGAGGGCGTGGCATATGTGGGCGGAAATAAATTTTGCTAAATAGCTGATGTTCTTTTCTATCGTATAGCCAAAACTCAATGTCGTTATCTCTTATAGTTTCCGAGTTATAGACAAAATTGTAAAATTGTTTAACGAAAAACACTTGCTGCTGAATTCTGTTGGCCTGGTATTAGCAGAAAATTTTTGAATGAAAAATTTCAAAACATTTGTCGACATACACACACACACGTATAACAACTTTACATTTTTGCGAATATCTCGGAAACTATAAGAGCTAAAGACAATCGGTTTTCACCATGCGACTGGAAAAAACATCAGCTATCTTAGACAGAAAAGAAATTTTAAAAATATTAAATACCGCCTGAAATATAAGGCATGATATATAAAAAAATCAATATATTTCTTAGAGGGCGTGGCATATGTGGGCGGAAATAAATTTTGCTAAATAGCTGATGTTCTTTTCTATCGTATAGCCAAAACTCAATGTCGTTATCTCTTATAGTTTCCGAGTTATAGACAAAATTGTAAAATTGTTTAACAAAAAACACTTGCTGCTGAATTCTGTTGGCCTGGTATTAGCAGAAAATTTTTGAATGAAAAATTTCAAAACATTTGTCGACATACACACACACACGTATAACAACTTTACATTTTTGCGAATATCTCGGAAACTATAAGAGCTAAAGACAATCGGTTTTCACCATGCGACTGGAAAAAACATCAGCTATCTTAGACAGAAAAGAAATTTTAAAAATATTAAATACCGCCTGAAATATAAGGCATGATATATAAAAAAATCAATATATTTCTTAGAGGGCGTGGCATATGTGGGCGGAAATAAATTTTGCTAAATAGCTGATGTTCTTTTCTATCGTATAGCCAAAACTCAATGTCGTTATCTCTTATAGTTTCCGAGTTATAAACAAAATTGTAAAATTGTTTAACAAAAAACACTTGCTGCTGCATACACACAGACACATATAACAACTTTACATTTTTGCGAATATCTCGGAAACTATAAGAGCTAATGACAATCGGTTTTCACCATGCGACTGGAAAAAACATCAGCTATCTTAGACAGAAAAGAAATTTTAAAAATACTAAATACCGTCTGAAATATAAGGCATGATATATAAAAAAATCAATGTATTTCTTAGAGGGCGTGGCATATGTGGGCGGAAATAAATTTTGCTAAATAGCTGATGTTCTTTTCTATCGTATAGCCAAAACTCAATGTCGTTATCTCTTATAGTTTCCGAGTTATAGACAAAATTGTAAAATTGTTTAACAAAAAACACTTGCTGCTGCATACACACAGACACATATAACAACTTTACATTTTTGCGAATATCTCGGAAACTATAAGAGCTAATGACAATCGGTTTTCACCATGCGACTGGAAAAAACATCAGCTATCTTAGACAGAAAAGAAATTTTAAAAATACTAAATACCGTCTGAAATATAAGGCATGATATATAAAAAAATCAATGTATTTCTTAGAGGGCGTGGCATATGTGGGCGGAAATAAATTTTGCTAAATAGCTGATGTTCTTTTCTATCGTATAGCCAAAACTCAATGTCGTTATCTCTTATAGTTTCCGAGTTATAGACAAAATTGTAAAATTGTTTAACAAAAACACTTGCTGCTGAATTCTGTTGGCCTGGTATTGGCAGAAAATTTTTGAATGAAAAGTTTCAAAACATTTGTCGACATACACACACACACAATATTAAATACCGTCTGAAATATAAGGCATGATATATAATAAAATTAAAGTATTTCTTAGAGGGCGTGGCATATGTGGGCGGAAATAAATTTTGCTAAATAGCTGATGTTCTTTTCTATCGTATAGCCAAAACTCAATGTCGTTATCTCTTATAGTTTCCGAGTTATAAACAAAATTGTAAAATTGTTTAACAAAAAACACTTGCTGCTGAATTCTGTTGGCCTGGTATTAGCAGAAAATTTTTGAATGAAAAATTTCAAAACATTTGTCGACATACACACACACACGTATAACAACTTTAAATTTTAAAAATACTAAATACCGTCTGAAATATAAGGCATGATATATAAAAAAATCAATGTATTTCTTAGAGGGCGTGGCATATGTGGGCGGAAATAAATTTTGCTAAATAGCTGATGTTCTTTTCTATCGTATAGCCAAAACTCAATGTCGTTATCTCTTATAGTTTCCGAGTTATAGACAAAATTGTAAAATTGTTTAACAAAAAACACTTGCTGCTGAATTCTGTTGGCCTGGTATTCGCAGAAAATTTTTGAATGAAAAATTTCAAAACGTTTGTCGACATACACACACACACATATAACAACTTTACATTTTTGCGAATATCTCGGAAACTATAAGAGCTAATGACAATCGGTTTTCACCATGCGACTGGAAAAAACATCAGCTATCTTAGACAGAAAAGAAATTTTAAAAATATTAAATACCGCCTGAAATATAAGGCATGATATATAAAAAAATCAATGTATTTCTTAGAGGGCGTGGCATATGTGGGCGGAAATAAATTTTGCTAAATAGCTGATGTTCTTTTCTATCGTATAGCCAAAACTCAATGTCGTTATCTCTTATAGTTTCCGAGTTATAGACAAAATTGTAAAATTGTTTAACAAAAAACACTTGCTGCTGAATTCTGTTGGCCTGGTATTCGCAGAAAATTTTTGAATGAAAAATTTCAAAACGTTTGTCGACATACACACACACACATATAACAACTTTACATTTTTGCGAATATCTCGGAAACTATAAGAGCTAATGACAATCGGTTTTCACCATGCGACTGGAAAAAACATCAGCTATCTTAGACAGAAAAGAAATTTTAAAAATATTAAATACCGCCTGAAATATAAGGCATGATATATAAAAAAATCAATATATTTCTTAGAGGGCGTGGCATATGTGGGCGGAAATAAATTTTGCTAAATAGCTGATGTTCTTTTCTATCGTATAGCCAAAACTCAATGTCGTTATCTCTTATAGTTTCCGAGTTATAGACAAAATTGTAAAATTGTTTAACAAAAAACACTTGCTGCTGAATTCTGTTGGCCTGGTATTAGCAGAAAATTTTTGAATGAAAAATTTCAAAACATTTGTCGACATACACACACACACGTATAACAACTTTACATTTTTGCGAATATCTCGGAAACTATAAGAGCTAAAGACAATCGGTTTTCACCATGCGACTGGAAAAAACATCAGCTATCTTAGACAGAAAAGAAATTTTAAAAATATTAAATACCGCCTGAAATATAAGGCATGATATATAAAAAAATCAATATATTTCTTAGAGGGCGTGGCATATGTGGGCGGAAATAAATTTTGCTAAATAGCTGATGTTCTTTTCTATCGTATAGCCAAAACTCAATGTCGTTATCTCTTATAGTTTCCGAGTTATAAACAAAATTGTAAAATTGTTTAACAAAAAACACTTGCTGCTGCATACACACAGACACATATAACAACTTTACATTTTTGCGAATATCTCGGAAACTATAAGAGCTAATGACAATCGGTTTTCACCATGCGACTGGAAAAAACATCAGCTATCTTAGACAGAAAAGAAATTTTAAAAATACTAAATACCGTCTGAAATATAAGGCATGATATATAAAAAAATCAATGTATTTCTTAGAGGGCGTGGCATATGTGGGCGGAAATAAATTTTGCTAAATAGCTGATGTTCTTTTCTATCGTATAGCCAAAACTCAATGTCGTTATCTCTTATAGTTTCCGAGTTATAGACAAAATTGTAAAATTGTTTAACAAAAAACACTTGCTGCTGAATTCTGTTGGCCTGGTATTGGCAGAAAATTTTTGAATGAAAGTTTCAAAACATTTGTCGACATACACACACACACACAATATTAAATACCGTCTGAAATATAAGGCATGATATATAAAAAAATCAATGTATTTCTTAGAGGGCGTGGCATATGTGGGCGGAAATAAATTTTGCTAAATAGCTGATGTTCTTTTCTATCGTATAGCCAAAACTCAATGTCGTTATCTCTTATAGTTTCCGAGTTATAAACAAAATTGTAAAATTGTTTAACAAAAAACACTTGCTGCTGCATACACACAGACACATATAACAACTTTACATTTTTGCGAATATCTCGGAAACTATAAGAGCTAATGACAATCGGTTTTCACCATGCGACTGGAAAAAACATCAGCTATCTTAGACAGAAAAGAAATTTTAAAAATACTAAATACCGTCTGAAATATAAGGCATGATATATAAAAAAATCAATATATTTCTTAGAGGGCGTGGCATATGTGGGCGGAAATAAATTTTGCTAAATAGCTGATGTTCTTTTCTATCGTATAGCCAAAACTCAATGTCGTTATCTCTTATAGTTTCCGAGTTATAAACAAAATTGTAAAATTGTTTAACAAAAAACACTTGCTGCTGAATTCTGTTGGCCTGGTATTCGCAGAAAATTTTTGAATGAAAAATTTCAAAACGTTTGTCGACATACACACACACACATATAACAACTTTACATTTTTGCGAATATCTCGGAAACTATAAGAGCTAATGACAATCGGTTTTCACCATGCGACTGGAAAAAACATCAGCTATCTTAGACAGAAAAGAAATTTTAAAAATATTAAATACCGCCTGAAATATAAGGCATGATATATAAAAAAATCAATATATTTCTTAGAGGGCGTGGCATATGTGGGCGGAAATAAATTTTGCTAAATAGCTGATGTTCTTTTCTATCGTATAGCCAAAACTCAATGTCGTTATCTCTTATAGTTTCCGAGTTATAGACAAAATTGTAAAATTGTTTAACAAAAAACACTTGCTGCTGAATTCTGTTGGCCTGGTATTAGCAGAAAATTTTTGAATGAAAAATTTCAAAACATTTGTCGACATACACACACACACGTATAACAACTTTACATTTTTGCGAATATCTCGGAAACTATAAGAGCTAAAGACAATCGGTTTTCACCATGCGACTGGAAAAAACATCAGCTATCTTAGACAGAAAAGAAATTTTAAAAATATTAAATACCGCCTGAAATATAAGGCATGATATATAAAAAAATCAATATATTTCTTAGAGGGCGTGGCATATGTGGGCGGAAATAAATTTTGCTAAATAGCTGATGTTCTTTTCTATCGTATAGCCAAAACTCAATGTCGTTATCTCTTATAGTTTCCGAGTTATAAACAAAATTGTAAAATTGTTTAACAAAAAACACTTGCTGCTGCATACACACAGACACATATAACAACTTTAAATTTTTGCCAATATCTCGGAAACTATAAGAGCTAATGACAATCGGTTTTCACCATGCGACTGGAAAAAACATCAGCTATCTTAGACAGAAAAGAAATTTTAAAAATACTAAATACCGTCTGAAATATAAGGCATGATATATAAAAAAATCAATGTATTTCTTAGAGGGCGTGGCATATGTGGGCGGAAATAAATTTTGCTAAATAGCTGATGTTCTTTTCTATCGTATAGCCAAAACTCAATGTCGTTATCTCTTATAGTTTCCGAGTTATAGACAAAATTGTAAAATTGTTTAACAAAAAACACTTGCTGCTGAATTCTGTTGGCCTGGTATTGGCAGAAAATTTTTGAATGAAAAGTTTCAAAACATTTGTCGACATACACACACACACACAATATTAAATACCGTCTGAAATATAAGGCATGATATATAAAAAAATCAATGTATTTCTTAGAGGGCGTGGCATATGTGGGCGGAAATAAATTTTGCTAAATAGCTGATGTTCTTTTCTATCGTATAGCCAAAACTCAATGTCGTTATCTCTTATAGTTTCCGAGTTATAAACAAAATTGTAAAATTGTTTAACAAAAAACACTTGCTGCTGAATTCTGTTGGCCTGGTATTAGCAGAAAATTTTTGAATGAAAAATTTCAAAACATTTGTCGACATACACACACACACGTATAACAACTTTACATTTTTGCGAATATCTCGGAAACTATAAGAGCTAAAGACAATCGGTTTTCACCATGCGACTGGAAAAAACATCAGCTATCTTAGACAGAAAAGAAATTTTAAAAATATTAAATACCGCCTGAAATATAAGGCATGATATATAAAAAAATCAATATATTTCTTAGAGGGCGTGGCATATGTGGGCGGAAATAAATTTTGCTAAATAGCTGATGTTCTTTTCTATCGTATAGCCAAAACTCAATGTCGTTATCTCTTATAGTTTCCGAGTTATAGACAAAATTGTAAAATTGTTTAACAAAAAACACTTGCTGCTGAATTCTGTTGGCCTGGTATTAGCAGAAAATTTTTGAATGAAAAATTTCAAAACATTTGTCGACATACACACACACACGTATAACAACTTTACATTTTTGCGAATATCTCGGAAACTATAAGAGCTAAAGACAATCGGTTTTCACCATGCGACTGGAAAAAACATCAGCTATCTTAGACAGAAAAGAAATTTTAAAAATATTAAATACCGCCTGAAATATAAGGCATGATATATAAAAAAATCAATATATTTCTTAGAGGGCGTGGCATATGTGGGCGGAAATAAATTTTGCTAAATAGCTGATGTTCTTTTCTATCGTATAGCCAAAACTCAATGTCGTTATCTCTTATAGTTTCCGAGTTATAAACAAAATTGTAAAATTGTTTAACAAAAAACACTTGCTGCTGCATACACACAGACACATATAACAACTTTACATTTTTGCGAATATCTCGGAAACTATAAGAGCTAATGACAATCGGTTTTCACCATGCGACTGGAAAAAACATCAGCTATCTTAGACAGAAAAGAAATTTTAAAAATACTAAATACCGTCTGAAATATAAGGCATGATATATAAAAAAATCAATGTATTTCTTAGAGGGCGTGGCATATGTGGGCGGAAATAAATTTTGCTAAATAGCTGATGTTCTTTTCTATCGTATAGCCAAAACTCAATGTCGTTATCTCTTATAGTTTCCGAGTTATAGACAAAATTGTAAAATTGTTTAACAAAAAACACTTGCTGCTGAATTCTGTTGGCCTGGTATTGGCAGAAAATTTTTGAATGAAAGTTTCAAAACATTTGTCGACATACACACACACACACAATATTAAATACCGTCTGAAATATAAGGCATGATATATAAAAAAATCAATGTATTTCTTAGAGGGCGTGGCATATGTGGGCGGAAATAAATTTTGCTAAATAGCTGATGTTCTTTTCTATCGTATAGCCAAAACTCAATGTCGTTATCTCTTATAGTTTCCGAGTTATAAACAAAATTGTAAAATTGTTTAACAAAAAACACTTGCTGCTGCATACACACAGACACATATAACAACTTTACATTTTTGCGAATATCTCGGAAACTATAAGAGCTAATGACAATCGGTTTTCACCATGCGACTGGAAAAAACATCAGCTATCTTAGACAGAAAAGAAATTTTAAAAATACTAAATACCGTCTGAAATATAAGGCATGATATATAAAAAAATCAATATATTTCTTAGAGGGCGTGGCATATGTGGGCGGAAATAAATTTTGCTAAATAGCTGATGTTCTTTTCTATCGTATAGCCAAAACTCAATGTCGTTATCTCTTATAGTTTCCGAGTTATAAACAAAATTGTAAAATTGTTTAACAAAAAACACTTGCTGCTGAATTCTGTTGGCCTGGTATTCGCAGAAAATTTTTGAATGAAAAATTTCAAAACGTTTGTCGACATACACACACACACATATAACAACTTTACATTTTTGCGAATATCTCGGAAACTATAAGAGCTAATGACAATCGGTTTTCACCATGCGACTGGAAAAAACATCAGCTATCTTAGACAGAAAAGAAATTTTAAAAATATTAAATACCGCCTGAAATATAAGGCATGATATATAAAAAAATCAATATATTTCTTAGAGGGCGTGGCATATGTGGGCGGAAATAAATTTTGCTAAATAGCTGATGTTCTTTTCTATCGTATAGCCAAAACTCAATGTCGTTATCTCTTATAGTTTCCGAGTTATAGACAAAATTGTAAAATTGTTTAACAAAAAACACTTGCTGCTGAATTCTGTTGGCCTGGTATTAGCAGAAAATTTTTGAATGAAAAATTTCAAAACATTTGTCGACATACACACACACACGTATAACAACTTTACATTTTTGCGAATATCTCGGAAACTATAAGAGCTAAAGACAATCGGTTTTCACCATGCGACTGGAAAAAACATCAGCTATCTTAGACAGAAAAGAAATTTTAAAAATATTAAATACCGCCTGAAATATAAGGCATGATATATAAAAAAATCAATATATTTCTTAGAGGGCGTGGCATATGTGGGCGGAAATAAATTTTGCTAAATAGCTGATGTTCTTTTCTATCGTATAGCCAAAACTCAATGTCGTTATCTCTTATAGTTTCCGAGTTATAAACAAAATTGTAAAATTGTTTAACAAAAAACACTTGCTGCTGCATACACACAGACACATATAACAACTTTACATTTTTGCGAATATCTCGGAAACTATAAGAGCTAATGACAATCGGTTTTCACCATGCGACTGGAAAAAACATCAGCTATCTTAGACAGAAAAGAAATTTTAAAAATACTAAATACCGTCTGAAATATAAGGCATGATATATAAAAAAATCAATGTATTTCTTAGAGGGCGTGGCATATGTGGGCGGAAATAAATTTTGCTAAATAGCTGATGTTCTTTTCTATCGTATAGCCAAAACTCAATGTCGTTATCTCTTATAGTTTCCGAGTTATAGACAAAATTGTAAAATTGTTTAACAAAAAACACTTGCTGCTGAATTCTGTTGGCCTGGTATTGGCAGAAAATTTTTGAATGAAAAGTTTCAAAACATTTGTCGACATACACACACACACACAATATTAAATACCGTCTGAAATATAAGGCATGATATATAAAAAAATCAATGTATTTCTTAGAGGGCGTGGCATATGTGGGCGGAAATAAATTTTGCTAAATAGCTGATGTTCTTTTCTATCGTATAGCCAAAACTCAATGTCGTTATCTCTTATAGTTTCCGAGTTATAAACAAAATTGTAAAATTGTTTAACAAAAAACACTTGCTGCTGAATTCTGTTGGCCTGGTATTAGCAGAAAATTTTTGAATGAAAAATTTCAAAACATTTGTCGACATACACACACACACGTATAACAACTTTACATTTTTGCGAATATCTCGGAAACTATAAGAGCTAAAGACAATCGGTTTTCACCATGCGACTGGAAAAAACATCAGCTATCTTAGACAGAAAAGAAATTTTAAAAATATTAAATACCGCCTGAAATATAAGGCATGATATATAAAAAAATCAATATATTTCTTAGAGGGCGTGGCATATGTGGGCGGAAATAAATTTTGCTAAATAGCTGATGTTCTTTTCTATCGTATAGCCAAAACTCAATGTCGTTATCTCTTATAGTTTCCGAGTTATAGACAAAATTGTAAAATTGTTTAACAAAAAACACTTGCTGCTGAATTCTGTTGGCCTGGTATTAGCAGAAAATTTTTGAATGAAAAATTTCAAAACATTTGTCGACATACACACACACACGTATAACAACTTTACATTTTTGCGAATATCTCGGAAACTATAAGAGCTAAAGACAATCGGTTTTCACCATGCGACTGGAAAAAACATCAGCTATCTTAGACAGAAAAGAAATTTTAAAAATATTAAATACCGCCTGAAATATAAGGCATGATATATAAAAAAATCAATATATTTCTTAGAGGGCGTGGCATATGTGGGCGGAAATAAATTTTGCTAAATAGCTGATGTTCTTTTCTATCGTATAGCCACAACTCAATGTCGTTATCTCTTATAGTTTCCGAGTTATAAACAAAATTGTAAAATTGTTTAACAAAAAACACTTGCTGCTGAATTCTGTTGGCCTGGTATTGGCAGAAAATTTTTGAATGAAAAATTTCAAAACATTTGTCGACATACACATACACACATGCACATGTATAATCGTATAACAATTTCTTCTTCAACATCTTATTCTTCAATATGTGCAAAGTTATAAACATACATTTAATACATCTAAAACATGATTCAGTGGGCATGGCTATAATGGGTGTGAGAAAAAAATATAAGTTTAGGTTCTTAGCTTTCGTTTGCTATCAAATTTATGATTATTGATGCTATACAGGCAAAGTTATAAGAGCTTACATTTAATTTCATTATATTTGCCACGCCCACTTATGGATATTTGAGAAAATTAAGTTTAAATGCTTAAAACTTTGCTTATACAGCATCCATTGTCATAAATTTGGTATCAAATGAAAGCTTAGAATCCGGACTTTAATTTTCTTATATTATTTGCCACACCCATTTCTTCTTCATCTTCTTATTCTTCTTTAAAAGTGCAAAAATATAAACGAATACATTTAATACATCTAAAACATGATAACTTTCGTTTGCTACCTAATTTATGACGAAGAAGATTTATGATTTGAATATTTGAACCGAGGCCTCACATCTAATAAGCCCACGTTCTACCTATTACAATTCGGCGTCTACTTTAAGCGTTTCCCGTTTGGTGCTCGGCCTGCTGTCTGTAAGCTTACATTAACCAGGGGCCATGGCTTTCATTTTGTTTTTAATTTTGGTGATGTCTGTTCTGGGGTTTAAACTGAGGCCTCGCATCTAATAATTCAAAACACTACCTACTATACTACAGCGACAACAGATAACACGTTCTTCTTTTAGATAAAAATGAGGCCAGAACAGGTGCTGAATTTGATTGACGTTCAACTTGAAGAGTTTAAGCGTTTCCTGCTTATTTGTTGGTCTACTAGCAAATAGGTTTGTACCATTATTTGATGTCGGCTTATATCAGTTCTTTAATGATCCAATTGCCCTGGCTTTCATTTTGTTTTTGAATTTTGGCAACCATTTTTCGTTTTTTTCAATTGCCTGTACAACTTTCGAAAATCAAGGCGTCTCTGTTCTATACCCAAAATTAAATAAATTTTTTTTAGAAAAATCAAATTTTCTTTTGTGGAAGAAGAAAATTGAAAAAATGTAAGAAAAATTCAATCCTTTAGATGAAGAATATGACGATGAACATGAGGTTGCTATTGCTCTGTGAAAACTTTCAGCTACTCAGGAGAGCAATAACGAACTGACAACAGAATCAAAGAATTCTTATTAAAATTTTGCAACCCACACACCTGTGCAATTATCCCAGCCAGGCAAACAGCCAGCCAACTAGACTGCTATTCCAAGCCTACAAAAAAAACCTGACAGATAGATGGCCTAACAAATAAATTCCAAAACTTTGTAGTTGAGCAACAACAGTTCCACCATGACAATGATAATGACAATTACAATAGCGATACTGCTGATGATAATGATGACGATGTTGTTCACTAATGATCATCAGCACTATTATCATGTAATCAAACACAATGCAAATGATGATGACGATCGTCATAATTTTCAGTTGTTATTGTGGATGCTGATGCTGTTGCTGTTACTGGCGGTGAGGCAAACAGCCCAGGCAAATAATTCTCTTCACTGTATTGTTGCAATCATCATCAGCAATATGAGTATGGCTTGCTATTAAACCTATTGCTGTTAAGATCGTTTACACAATGAAATCAGAAAACTAAAAAGAAAACAGAAAAAATAAAGGAGTGTTGCCATACTAATGGCTTATCAACAGGAGATTTTGTCCAACAAGATTTTGTTAAGATTCTCAAAAAAAAGGAGAAAATGAATTCAAAAATTCTTGTCTCTTTCTTTATAAATGTTGCTGTTATTATAAGTACCACCTGACAGTGTTGTTGATTGCATAGCCTTTTGTTGTTCTTGTTGTTGTTGTTGTTGTTGGCTTTTTAAAATAAATTTATAATTGAATTGGTGGTATCTCCACTCTCTGTCACTATCCTTACACAGCCTTTCACTGAGGGCCTCTTTTAAAATCCAACCAATTTGTCCATAAAATATGTGCCTAACCGATGCGGCTAATGTGTGTGAGAACTCTTTAAACATGTCATGTGAGAGTTAAACAAACAACAACAAGCAACAAATGTTGTTGCAAAAATAACAATAAAAACAACTTGTGAAATGTAATGAAATTTCCAAGAACTATTTGCCAAATTAAATTCGCAGAGAAGAACAAATTTTTATAACCTTCCAGGCAACAGTGATTCAGGTGATCCAAGTGATCATACATTGTGATCTTTATGACTGTTCCTTAATGCATAACATACATGGTGATGTAGTATAGCTGAGCTGAGTACATTATAATTGAGTTTAAATTAGGTTTCGAATGGTTTTTTGAATAATATTTTTTTGTTTGAAGTAAGCAATCTTGGCAACTATAATTCAAAGGCAATGAAATGAACACTTTGCTGTGGAATCACATGTCGTAGTTAATGTAGACATATTTGTTTATGGACCATAGAATTCATTATAGATGGTTCTCCATTTAAACTCTCTATTTTATTAAAATTAATTAGGATTACAAGTATTATTAAAAGGTCATGGCTTCCGCAACTAAAACTTCTTTCTTAAAATCCGTATGCTTTTGTGTTTTATTGATTACTAGCTGGACCCTGCGCGTGTTGCTGCGCCACCAACTAAAATAAATTTGAAGGAAAGACATTACATAAATGTCCAATTAATCCTGAATCATTTTATTGGTTTTGTTTCCCTTTGTCCTGATAATTCAGATGAACGGGCCTGAGTAATACGCATTCGATCAGTTTCTAACCTCACTTGTCGTTGTTCAAGTGGTTCAAGCGAACGGGCCTCAGCGGCGTATACTCGAAGATTTTCCAGTCTCAATGCTCGTCTGATTCTGAGGCTCGTAAGGCTCTTTTCTTCCGTGCTTGCGGTGTAGATCGACTAATTGCTTGTCATTCATTTTGAATAAGTTTCAGTGACGTCATCCATCGGAAATTGATCACACCAACCTCTGTCGACTCGTAGGTAGGCAACAACTTTGTTAAAGAATGCACAGTTTACGATTTAATTCATTTTGAGTAATTTTCAGTGGTACCACCTGTCGGAAATTGGTCATACTAAACCTTCCCCGGCTCATGCGCAACAACTTTGCTAAAGATCATAACATGATCAAATGCATAGTTTACGATTCTATAAGGTACATACAAACAAACATTCATTTTTATATATACATAGACTATGGGTGGTGACACGCCCACTATAGCCAATCCGCCCATTTTGTTCATGTATACGTCAAACTCGTCCATACACAATTTGAGGACTCTAGCTGTTGCAGTTTATAAGATATGCGACATTAAATACTAATTGGGTATGTGAGCGTGGCACCTCGCCTACTTGAAATTTTAAAATAAAAAGTAGCCTATAATTCCTTCCAGACATACAGGAAGGTACTGTTAAAATTTTAAGAAAATCGGTCCAGCCGCTTAGCCATCTATAGACTTCAAACAAACAAACAAACACACATTCATTTTTAAATATAAGAAGATATATCCGAAGAATAGAATAAGTTCAAAAATTTAGTCCGCTGGACAACCAAAACTTTGAAATTTAGAACATATTGCCAGAAATCTCCTCAGCTGGTTGAAGAATCTTTATTGCCCCAAAAATTTCTGAGTTTCTGTCTAACCTGGTAGGCCACCAATTATGCACTAGTCTCGTATGAGGTCACACTGTATTGGACAAGGTAAAATAGGCAGGCTGCTGGATCTTTGTTCATGTGACAATGAGGAGGCAGATGACCATGGAAAATGAAAATAAGCGAAGATTTTTATCAAGCTAAATAGGTTTTTCTTTCTTCGACTTCCTCTCAGCTGTCTTTTGACAAAAACTACGAGAGTAAAATAAAATTTTTACAGAAAATTTCTCAAATCTGTCGCTCAGAGTGGAAATAAAACTAAACTTTTGTTGGGTAATTACAACGAAAAAAGATTTGAATAGTACCGTAGTCTATACAGGAGTAATCATAGGATTGTATCCGGCCTTTTGCACAGGCACTGTGCAAAAATATTCGTTGAATGGCCTGTGAGAACAAAATGGAACAAAACAAAATGGACCCTAATTTTCATTGAAAAATCACTTTCAGATGATACCCATTTCCGGATAAATAGGTATGTGAACAAACAAAAATTGTCATACCATATCATATCATATCGAAATGCCCATGATATTCAAGAGCGTCCAATGCATTCTGAAAAAGTCTTTGATTGGTGTGGACTTTGAGGTAGTCATATCTCCATACATAAATACATACGTACATAATGGATCATTAGAACCATTTAGTCAGAATTACGACATAGTTTCTCTCACGACTTATGTTGTGTGTGTAAATTTCATCTATAAGCGGCGGGCCCAACACGAACGAAACGAAACGACTCCGACCGAAAAATGTTTGTGAAACTTTTCATGACAATTTTACTCACGCTCAGAGTTTTTGGCAGAAACCTGCTGAGAGGAAGGCCCCGAAGAAATATTTTCTTTATATTTCATTTTCATCGGGATATCTGATCCAGGGTTTTAACCGTGACCTCACATTTAATAAGCCAATATAGTACCAACAAGACTACGGCCATATTTCCATATTACTTTGAAAACGGTAAGCACATACAACTTTCTGCTTGAATTTAATGATCTGGACATAAACGAAATGTGGTCTCAAAAGGACGGTACCATACTGCTCATGGTAAATTAAATATTCCCTACGAGTGATTTAAGGGTATGTATCTCACTTGGAGGTGATGTAAACTAGCCACCGAGAACGAGTGATCTGACTCCGTTAGAGCTTTTCTTGTACGAATTTATTAAGTCGCAGGATAATAAGCGAATAAACTAGAACCCTCAGCAGACCTCAGAGTTAATTATAATAAAATAAAAAAAAAATAAAAAAAAAAATAAAAAAATTCAGTTTGACTTTTGCACGAGATCACAGAAAATTTGACATTTTGGATGAGTTTCACGAAAAGGCAGTCGTGATGGGCACTTGAACGAAGTTACAATTGGCCATTACAACCCTCCAGTTAAGATTACGGCCTAGCTTCTCACACCTCTCATGTTGTGTGTGTTAATTTTATACGTGAGTGGCAGGACCTACCGTTTAAAGTCGACTCCGAGCGACAGATTCTTGAGAAACTTTTCATGGCAATTTTTTTTACTCTCAGAGTTTTTGCAAGAAATATGCTGAAATTAAGTAGCCGAAGAAATATTTTTTCATGTTTCGTTTTGATGTCTGACCTGTGGTTTGAACCGAAGCCTCACGTCACCCTACATACTAGACTATGGCAACTTCTTTAAAAGAAGTTATATTCCACAATTAATGGCATCAATAGGCCTTTTAACTAGTTGTTGCAGTCTAGTAGGTTGTGCGTTGGCTTATTAGATGTGTGGCCTCATTTCAAATTCCTGGAACAAAACGAAAAATATGAAAAATATTTCTCTGGAGAAACTGCCTCTCAGCAGATTTCTGGCAATAACTCTGAGAATAAAATAAAATTGGCATGAAAAGTTTCACAAATATCTGTGGTTCGGAGTCGACTTCTAACTGTAGGTCCCACCACTCATGTATAAAATTAATACATACAATTTAAGTGATCGGAGGATTAGGTCGTAAAAATGACTCAAGGGTTGTAAAGATCAATTCTGATGATGAATAGGCCTTTTAAACGATTGAAAATTTTCGATGCTTTATCACAACCACTTTGTTTTATTTAAATTTAGAGCTCGGAAATGCTTAATGAAAGACACGATACAAAGTCGCTTCAGTGATTTTATATAATTTAGTGTAGCTCTTGACTTATGAAGCTTTCAAAGAAGGCATCAAACCTCTGTTAGATAGAGGAATGTTTTTCTACGTCTTATTCAATTCGCAACATCCAGTTTATATCCTGTGTAGTAAGTCTCCTATTGATCCTATTCATATCCTATTGATATTACAGTCATGAAAGTACTTCCATGTTGCTAGGTTTTAGGCCAACACCTTTTCATTTCGAATGTCTGTTAGTGTTACTTTTTCGCTCGAGTTGAATCAAACAAGGAGTTTGAGCATTCTCTCATAGGAATATTTAACACCCTGTATTCTCCGTTTACTATGACCAGGAAGGAATGTCCTGTTTTTCTTCTTCTTATTTTGTTTCTTTTTTGGTAAAATATTTCTTTATGATATCAAATTACCAATACTTGTCTACTGTTCTTTTACTATTTGATTTTGACAATGATTTGACTGGGCTACGCAGGAAAAATTAAAAGAAAAATTTAAATAAAAAACATGTACCAAAAAAAAAGAAAAAAACAGTGGACTTAAGCAGTCACTGCCTTGGCCAGTGGTTGTAAAAAACTGATTATCACTGATCTTACCGGTAGGTAACAGTGGCAGTGGCAGTGGCAGTGGCAATTGCAATAAGGCAGCCTCTGCTTAAAAAGTGGCTGTTAAAATAACATCAGCTTGAGTTTATGGTCATATATCGCTGAGAGACAGAGATAGAGACGCTTTAACAACTAGAACAACAAACAGGCTTATACGCGAAATAATCATACAGAACACACACATATTGTAACCGGAGGCTTTTCAATTTCATTCATTCATTCATTTCTACGTATCCCAGCTATAAAAGCGATCAAAAGCCAATCATCAGAGAGTCATCTTCCTTCCAACAGCACACAGTACAGTACAGTCAGTGAATGTGTTTGAATTGGAGAAGGTCTCCATCTTACAACCACACTTAACATCCCCTGCGTGTAAAGTATTCAAAATAATTTCTTTATGTGGCCGTTAGTTTTTTCTTTATTATTGTTGTTGTGGTGGTTGTTGTTGCCGTTATCCCTCAATCAGTAATTTTGCATTGGCAACAAATGCGTTTTGTTGCTGAACAATACGGTGTCAGCCAGCCAACGCTATTTATTAAAATTATGTCCGTGTAATGTGGCAATGATTTGTAAATAAGTTTATTCGAATAAAAGTCTTTCTGAGTTAGAAAATGTTTTTAAAAAATTACAACAAATTAAATTGCAGTCCAACAGATAGGTACCATCTTGTAAATATTTTTAAATTTGGAACGCTCAACACTTTCCAGGTTGAACGAGATCTCAAATATTTACATTGCTCCACCAGCTGTGATTTGATTTTGCATCCAATCGAATAGACAATTTAATAGTAACCATATTCTGGCGGAAGATGTAAGATGGTATAGTGTAGGGTAAAAGTGGCGTAAATACGGTCCATTTAAACTAAATACTGTCATTCATTTCATAAGGAGAATTTCGTTGTTAGCAAGAAAGTCTGTACAATAATGTGAGACTCTGCTGGACACGTATGAATAAGAAAAAGACCGACTCACTTCTGTCTCGAAGATCTGCCTTTCACAGTCGGCTTTAAACTGTAGGTCCCGTAACTCATGTATAAAATTAACACACACAACTTTCAGCAGATTCCTAGTAAAAACCCTGGGAGTAAATAAAAATTGCCATGAAAAGTTTCTTCAAAAAATCTGTCGTTCGGAGTCGACTTTAATTTGTAGGTTTCGCCAATCATGCACAAATTAACACACACACACACACAACATAAGTGGTGTAAGAAGCTAGGTTATACTCCTGATTGTGGGGTTGTATTGACTAATTATGTATATATGTGTTGAACAGAGCATATCTATCGAAAACTAGCACAATTTGTCTTTCAGCCATCCGATATGGCCACTAGCAATATGGCCTCTAGCAATATGGCTTCTAGCAACATGGGCTCTAGCTACATGGCCTATAGTTTTTAGCAATATGGCCTCTATCAATATGGTTTTTAGCAACATGGCCCCTAGCTATATGGCCAATAGCAACATAGCCTCTAGCAATAAGGCCTCAGCAACGAGGCCGCTAGCAACATGGGCAATAGCAACATGTCCCAAAGCAATGCGACCAATAGAAACATAACCGCTGGCAACATGGTCAAAAGCAATATGGCATCTAGCAACATGGCCTTTGCAACGTGGCCGCTAGCTACATGGCCAATAGCAACATAGACGCTAGCAACAAGGCCAATAGCAACATGGTTGCTAGTTGCATGGCCAATAGCAACATAGTTGCTAATTACATGGTCAATATCAACTTAGCCGCTAGCAACATGAATAGACTCTGCAACATGTCCAATAGCAACATAGTCTCTAGCAATATGGCCTCAGCAACGAAGCCTCTAGCAATATGGCCTCTAGCAAGATGGCCTCTGCAACGTGGCCGCTATCTACATGGCCAATATCAACATAGCCGCTAGCTACATGGCCAATAGCAACATAGTTGCTAGTTACATGGCCAATAGTAACATAGCCGCTAGCAACATGTCCTCTGCAACGTGGCCGCTAGCTACATGGCCAATAGCAACAGAGCCGCTAGCAAAAAGGCCAATAGCAACATGGCAACTAGCAATATAGCCTCTAGCAATATGGCTTTTAGCAACATGGCCTCTAACTACCTGACCAATAGCAACGTAGTCTCCATCAACATGGCCTAAGCTACGATGCCGCCAGCAACGTGGCCGCTGGCAACATGGCCAAAGCCAATATGGCATCTAGCAACATGGTCCCTGCAACGTGGCTCCTAGCTACATGGCCAATAGCAACATAGCAGCTAGCAACAAGGCCAATAGCAACATATTTGCTTGTTGCATGGTAAATAGCAGCATAGGCGCTAGCAACAATGCCAATCGCAACATGTTGCTAGTTGTATGGCCAATAGCAAAAGTATTGCTAGTTGCATGGCGAATAGCAACATTGTTGCTAGTTGCATGGCCAATAGCAACAAAGTTGTTAGTTACATGGTCAATAGCAACATAACCGCTAGCAACATGTCCTCTGAAACGTGGCCACTAGCTACATGGCCAATAGCAACATAGCCGCTAGCAAAAAGGCCAATAACGACATGTTGCCAGTTGCATGGCCAATAGCAACATTGTTGCTAGTTGCGGGCCAATAGCAACATTGTTGCTAGTTGCGTGGCCAATAGCAACATAGTTGCTAGTTACATGGTCAATAGCAACATAGCCGCTAGCAACATGGCCACTGCAACATGGCCAATAGCAACATAGCCTCTAGCAATATGGCCTCAGCAACAAGACCGCTCGCATCATGGCCATTAGCAATATAGCCGTTAACAGTATGGCTTCTAGCAATATGGCCGTTTACAATATGGCTTCTAGCAAAATGGCCTCTAGCAATATGGTTTCTAGTAACATGGTCAATAGCAACATAGGCGCTAGCATCATGACCACTAGTGATATGGCCTCTAGCAATATGGCCTCTTGCGACTTGGCCTCGGCAATATGACCACTAGCAATATGGCCACTAGCAATAAGGCCTAGCAAAGATAGAGGACTATTTCTTAAGCCAAAAATATATTTTTAATGGCACCATTTTAATTTCAATATTTAAGAGAAAAGGTACGTTTCATTGAATTTACTTATTGTCATAACCTTTCGTTGTGGAGACGACCTCAAAATTATAGATCCCGTCTCATAGCTAGTATTAACACCAAAACATGAGTTATTTGTTAAGCTAGATCGTAATCATGACTGAAGGGAATAATCTCTAAAAGCTTTGAGATTTGTCCTAGGCTTGTCCCTTATAGAGATAACACTGTGGGATTTTGATTTTCACCTAGTGTGGGATCAGATATTTTCGTGACTGCTTTGCTATTCGTGTCTGACCTGTACATGTACTAAATGTATTCCAGTTTCATGTGTCTGACGAACTATAATATGTCGAGAGTTAACCTTAATGAACTTTATTCCAATGAGGTAACGTAATTTTAATGATCTTATGGGGCCTTTATAGTGTGTTAAACCCTTAAATCATAGCCCATTCTACAAAGAATTCCATTCTCTTTGACCTGATGTTACAAATTCCATAAAAAATTAAATGTTTGTGTATATTCGATAGTGTGTTCATAATAGATTTGTGTACCACGTATGGAACCTTAACAACAAGAACGACAACGATAACAAATAACAAACAAACAGAGAGAAAAAGAAATGTTCGTCACTATACAAACAGAAGAAGAAGAAAAACAGAAGTTGCTGCCAATGGCATATAATTCAAATTGCAATCAGTTGCATGGCATCTAAAGCGATTTTAATTTTGTTTGCAGTAAGACTCTCTAACCGTTCCAACGTCTATCCATCTGACTGTCGGTTTGTTTGTCTGTTTGTTTGACCAAACATGCTACTGCCGTCGTCCCACTGTAAACGTTTTGTAAAAGAAAAGTAAATGACGATGATGAGGATGATAATGACGATGATGTGGATGTGCCTAGCTAGGCTAGGATGACTGGCTTTTGTTATTTTTTTGGTATTTAAAACTGTAACCCATATGAAGTGCATGGCATGGCATGGCATGGCATGGCATGTTTGTATGCATAAACCACCTGAATATTGCAAGTAGATTGCATATGAATATATATTGCAACTTGCATTACTTATCTATCTTAACGCCCAACAACAAACAACACAACACAACAACAGCATCGCAGCATTACAGCAATGGCTACAAATTTAAGTGACACTTAAACTTGTATCAGTTCTATGGTATACGACGATGAGTATTTTAGACCACATACGTACATACGTACATATGTATATACATGTATGCCCGGTAATTTCCATATTTTAACACAAAAGAAAATGAAAAGATATCACAGCAACAACAACAACAGCAGTAACAGCATCAAGAGCTTGTATAGGAAAACAGAAAATTGGAAATTTACCATTAGCAGCAGCAGTAGTGGTAGTATATGGCCAGAACAACACTTATTATCAGGTAAGAAAACATCTTTTGCTACCATCAGTAGCTCAATTCATTGGTTATGGCTGGCAGGAGTAGCAGCAGCCAGTTACAATATGAACATTGCATTGCATTCTGGTAGTCGTCATCAAGCTCATCATCGGTATCATTGCCATATCCATGTCCATATCCACTGCCACCACCAATATTCTTGTGACTGTGCTGGTGCATCTTCTTTTTCTTCAGGTTTTTAATTCCAAAGCTTTGTTGTTGTTGCCTGTTTGTGAAAATCAAATAGAAACCAAAAATAAGAATTGCCTGCGCATTTGCTTCAATAGGCCGAAATGCCTCAATAGCATTATACGACCACAATATCAACTCTGTCATTACCACTGCCAGTTTAAAGCAGACCATGGCTATAAACTGCAGATGACTTGCTGGTGCCTGATGATGACGATGATGATCAGTAGCAGGCAGGAGGCAGCAGTCACCATCACCATCGCCATCACCACTGGCAATAAATGGGAGTTTTGTGGAAATTTATGAAAATATCATGTTTGCTTATGCCAACCGGCCAACTGGCCAACCGGCCATTTAATATGATTTCGATAAGATTGAGTTCAAATACATTTTTGGTTGCCCACTTTTTTCTTTTTTTTGCTAAACCCTCCCCGTTGCCATTTAGTTTTTATCTTTAAAATATGGAGACAAACATTGTATTTCTTTTTCTAGTTTCTGGTGATTTTTTTCGTCTTCTTTTTCTTTTCCTTTTGACGCTTAAAAAAACTTGATACGAATATGCCTTGCCTGATAGCACTTGGTAAGCCTAAGAACTTATGAGATTTGCTTAACAAGATTGCATTTCAACTGTTTGCTATTCAGTGAACTGGATTTAAAACCCAACCCTCGCAATGACAAATTTCTTAAAATTAAAAAAATAGGCCAGCTTACAGGGAAATTATAACCTGAGGTGGCAAATGCTAAACAATGTTGCTGATAAGACTCTAGAAAAATGATAGAAAAATGCAAACAAAGGTTAGGAATTATAACAAGCGATGTAAAGATAAAAGCTTAGAATAATAATTCGTATTATTTTCGATGCCTGCAGAAATTTTAATTCATTTCCAGGAATTTTTCAAAAAGGACTTAGAAATATGTGCTGATTGGTACAAAGGAACTCAGAATTAAAGATTAAGGGTCTGTTTTTATAAGACAAATGGCTTTAAAATGTCTGCTTCTGTGGTACACACAAACTGTTACAGAGAAAAATATTGGTATTCTCTACCTACTACACAGCATTATAGCTCCTACCAAAGTCGTGATTGTAAAGGATTGGGGTCTGTTTTTGCAAGTGGTCATCCATTGGTTTCATGTATACCACATCTCTGAGACTAATTATATCGGATGTACTTATAGTCGCTCTTATTCGGTCCCTTATTACCTCATTGGGATTGCCCCAGAGTATCTTTCCATTGTGTGGCATTGTTACACAATAGTTATTCTCCCAATTTCAATGCACGGTATTGGGCTATCCAAGGACAAGGTGTATAATAATTTGGCGCTATTAACTTCACTTACGATAACTCCTTATATTCCAGAGCAGTCCTTGATGTCATATCCTTAGATGAAATTCTCCTAATTATCATTTTCCTCTCAAAGTTGATATTTATCATCAGCCTTCATATCACATTCCCTGATCGCGTGTTCTTCGGTAGTTGAAAAACCGTATTATGGCCCGGTACACGGAGGAAGAGTATGATTTTGTGATTTTCTGTGTTGCAACAAGTTCCTACGGCTATCTGTACCTTGAATCGATCTGGTTTTAGCATGATGCAATTGGTATACAATTGATATGCTAGCCATCCTATGGGATAACTCCGCATCAAGCGAGTCGCTGTCTAGTATTGCAATTATACTCTGGTGATATGCCTTATATCGAGCCAGTATCTCTGTTGGATAAAGAGTATTGTTTCCAATGCTTTTGTAAGTAATTTTGTTCCCGGATCACAACACATCCTCTGAAGCATCTGAATTATTCTAATGTAGCCTTTATTATCCATGGATATCCACTACACTACTGTAGCATAAGTTAGAATATGTCTAGTTACGCTTCTTGGTATGCGGCCTCATTTATCATTATAATGTCTTCCGGGCATGTGGACCAACATGTGAGCTTTTGCTGCCCCATTGCTTTCAGATGCTGTGTCCATTCCAATTTCTAATCCAGCTGGTCACCAAAGTATTTCACCTGGTTGGATATCCGAATCCATTTTACAAGACAGAGAGAACTATCCTAATAAGCGATTTCTAATCAACATATTCAATCGCTGAGTATAATCGGTGACCCTATATACGACTGCGAACGTAACAAACCTTACGTAACCAGACCTTCGTAAAATCCAAATATGTTTCAACAATTCAGACAAACTGCCGAATACCATAAGAAATGAGCGCTCATGGCAGGAAATTGATCAGAAACCAGTCAAATCGATAAAATTGTTGCATGCCGTTGGCGTCACAAGCAAATTGCTCATCCAAAACCTCACAGAGTAATCGAAGAATGGAAGCAGTAAAGCATAAGTGAAACGCAATCGTTGAAGCTCTTTGATCCTTGTATGATAGAAACTGCTATTTCATGGATTGGCTCACCATTGTTTACGTGATGTAGTCTGAAACTGGTTGGTACATTTCGAATGCCTGTCAAAAGTGATGACGACAGTTTTCAGTTTCTATAACCTCTGTGAAGACGTCGCCGTAGCCTGGTAGGTAGTATGTTGGCTCATTAGACATGAGGCCACGGTTCACGGGCCCCACGTCATATATCTCCATCGAAACGAAATATAAAAAAAAATTTTTCTTCAGCGACATCCTCTCAGCAAATTTCTGGCAAAAACTCTGATAGTAAGCGAAATTGCCATGAAAATGAATTTCAAGAGTCTTTTGTTCGGAGTCGTCTTCAAATTGATGATGCCGCCATTCATTTATAAAAATAACACACACACAACATAAGTGATGCGAGAAGCTAGATCGTAATTCTGACTGAAGGGTTGTAAAACTAATTATGTACGTATGTATGTAACCTGTGCGATATTTTTCTTAAGCGGCTTTGTTCAGGCAGAAGAAATTTATTGGAGGTTCTAATAGAGTCTAGCGCACATACTGAGGGAAACAATTAATACCACTGCAACTACTACTATTACAAATGTCACCATTGCAACTACCGCCATTACAAATGCCACCATTACAACTACCACCATTACAACTACCACCACCACAACTACTAGTACTGCTATTACAGTCTGCTATTGTTCCCTACGCCATTACTACGGTTCCTATACACTGTCTGAGTACATTATTGTGAGGTTTACTGTCAAGAGTCTGTTTTAAAGAAAAATTGCCTAAAAATTATAGAGTTTTTCTTAACGTTTTTCCAACCTATTCTAGTTAAAGAAAAATCGCGAGCTTGCATTTCATCCTGGCAACAAGTTACCGTTACCGTCGGCGTCATAATTATTTATTTCCATGAACTTAAATGTTGAAAAGGTAAGATGGTGTTAAGAGATGCAATTTTAAGGAATTTTAAATACAAGTTTCAAGTTCATTTTGGCCTTTTTTTGCCTTACGTTGTCTGAAAAGATAAAAGCTTTTAATAAGGCTTTAGCCTTTAATGAAATTACAACAAAAAAAAAAAAAGACGACACGCCACCAGACACGCACTGCAGCAACAACAACAATGGAGTTGAAACGATAAAGAAAAGTATGCTGAAAGAGAAAATAATGTCACCAAATGTCTGATGCCGTGCTTTTGCTCTTCATTTTATGAGTAGTGAGCGTTCAAAATATTTTATTTGGGCTAAACTGACACAGAGCTGTGGTTATTTATTAACCTACGAAGAGGGTTTCTTTGAAACACGATTTCAAAAATAAAGCGTGGTTCAATTCTCAATGCAATGCCCGGGCTTAACACGCAAAGGACAGGCCATATATGCATGCATGCATGCCTGAATCTCATCATAAGCGTTGGCTTATGGTCATTATGATCATGATGAGGATATCATTATGATCATTATTGTCAGCAGCATCCATTGCGGCATTGCTGAAACCCTTAAAGTCAGCTGTGCCAAGCCAGCAACAGGTCTGAAAGCGGTGGATGATGGTTTTGAATTTTTTTTTTTTTTTTTTTTGGTTTCATTTCGTTTTTCTGTTTTGTTGGTTTTTGTCGGCAGCTTAACTAAATTATTAAGACATCTTTATAATGTAAACTTATCGCAATGAAGTGTGAAATGAAATGAAACGAAATGCAATCAGAATGGATTTAATATCGCAACGAAATAACCAGACAGTCTGCTGTTCTGCTGCTTCTTTTATTTTTTTTTCTTCTTATTAAACTGAAATGTCTGATCGTTATTTGCCACAAACATTAAAATTATTATGACGATTAATAATAAAATAACAACAAAAACAAAATCGGCAGTCATACCCCATACAGGCACACTGACTGACATTGAAAATTCACATGTTCTGACAAAGACAGAAAGAGAGAGGGAGAGAGAGGAAGCACTGAGAAGCAAAAATAATCCTCTTTGTATATCCCCCTTGTATGGTAAGCGATTTTCAGCGAATAAATTGATTTGATTGTTGTGCTGCTTTTGTGTCCAAATAGATGGAAGTTTTAAACAAGCTTAACAGCAGCCTTTATGACTCTCTTTAAGAGATTTTATTCGAATGATAATTTTTCATAATTTTTTCTGCTGCTTGATTTCTTAAGTCCAAGAAAAGCTTCGATTTTAAATAATAAGCAGCGCCATTAAAGACGGGAAATGGCGAGAAAATTATTAATTTGAAAGTGTCGCATCCCATTTAAAAAGTAAAAGAAACACTAACAAATAGCAATTGATTGTATTTTAGTGAACGTTCATATCCTGATGCACAAGCATTCATTTATAAATTATACCCAACACTGCTACAGGAGCGTAGTTCTAAATTGTGTTCAAAAATATTTCCATTTCTTCTGTTTTACAACTTGATGTCTGAGATCATATTAACACATAATACACGCAGCACTTTACTTTGACTAATAACCTTTGATTAATAAAATAAGAGATTAATGAGCACTGTTTACTTGGGTTTCATAGAATCCTGTTGTAATACCGATTCCGGTCATATGATTCCGTCATATGATTACAACTGTTGGTTGGTGTCTCTTCGCCAACCTCGAGAGTTTTATGAAGATGTGGATTCCATCCAAAACCACCTTTTACTAGACACGTTCTGTGTATAAATATTGGCTGCCCAAGAATTCTTCATCTTCGGTTCTCTTAGCCTCTTCTTTCTCGTAGTTAAGGGTTCTGCAAAAGTCTTTGTAAGGTATTTACAGTCTCTAAGCGTGTTCATCTAGAGCTCAGTGTTCTGTTATAACTGCACTGATGCTCTTAAGATGGAATTTGAAATGGTGTATGTTTGTGATACATGCCTAGGTCATGTACGATATTCGAATCACCCGGGTTTAAGATGAGACTACATGGTACTAGAACTGTTTTCCACACGGGAAAAATGCGTTTCTGAAGCTGTTTTACCGATGGCTCAAAAAGGAATGTTGAACTGGATCTGAGATCTATTCCGATAAGCTGACACTAAATGGATCATATAGATATCTACCTAACCAAGCCAGCGTATTTCGGGCTAAGATTTTTGCTTTTGAACATGTTGCACGCATGACTGAAACTAAGGACTTACCTCATTCGAATTTTTTTTTGCCCCGAGCCGGAGGTGGGAATCTTCGAAAGACACTTTTGTTCCAACAAAAGAGTGCACGATTCACCATCACTGGTGCCTACGTACTAAACCCACCCCTACACACTTCAACCACTCTCCCCCCGCGGGACTGCCGTAAGGTATTACTTCGCGGAGGGCTGGTCGGCTTGAAAGCTTTATCACATTAATTTAAATTTCGCCTCCGTTCCTCCAGTCCTCGGAGTTCTATCATAACCTCAGCCATTCTCTGACTATCCTGACTCCATAGAATCCTACAATTCACCAGCTCCTCCATTAGCCGGTTTGGTTCTAAATTCGCTTCCCCCGGCCATCTAAATCTGGGACAGCATGTTAGAATATGCTCCGCATCTTCCTCCTCATCTACACAGTTTGGGCATATAGAGGAAGTGTCATGACCAAATCTGTGCCGGTACTTACCATGGCCAGTTCGGAACTGGGTCATGTAGTAGTTCAACTCGCAGTGTTCGTTCTCCATCCAAACTTCGAACTTGAATTCAATCTCGTCAAATCAAAGGGCGTTAGGAGTTTCATAGTCTCTCTACACCGTATACGTCGACATAACATAGGCCTCTAATGGATTTCGCCTCACAGACGGAATCGGAGATGACTGAGGAAGAGGGGATAGAGAAGATATATTCGCCCCTACAATAATACTTTTCCAAACAGGAAAAAGCAGCAAGGAATGTAATAAACTGTAGGTGGTCCAACTTGCCTCTTTGCAGAATTTTAAAACTGTTAAGCACGCAAACCAAGGAACTACTTAAGTTCGACAAGAGAACGGTTCACACACTAACAGGTATTCTAACGGGACACTGTGCTATTGGCAGTTTCGCTGACAAGTTCGGTCTGTCACATCAGGATTTCTGCAAAAGCTTCAAGGATGTTGAAGAAATGGAAGCGGTTTAACACATTTTATATGACTGCCCTGTACTTTAAAGCAGACGTTATCGATATTTGTGGCGTGGAGCCGCGAAGGGAACTGGCCGGTTTCATCCGAAGCTCGGGGTGGTTCAAAGGCACAACTAAAATTCTTATAGAATTCTGCCAAATTTGGCCTTTCGGGAACATAAGGCAGTGGAAGTGGGAGGTCCAACAAATTGATTCTGCACTTCAATTATTACATACATGGCATTTAGTGTAATTGTTGTATTTGCAGCTGGTTTTTTACTAACATACATATCTGGTGGTAGTCAGTTCAGGAGGAACACAGTGGTGTGGTTCTAAGAGTCGCGGCCAATCTCTTAATACGCTTTGATGATTTTAGGTTAAGCTAGGTTTAGGGACAAGTGCAATACCAAGGAATCAAACTGATCCATTGTGAATATGTTCTAGAAGAGAAAGAAAGGATAGTCAATGAGTTAGGGAAAGGGGAAGAGGTGAAGAGGAGAGTGTTTTTTGTGCATAAAGTTGCTGAAAAATGGCACCTCAAAACTCCTTTGTAACTGCTGGTACTAAAATAGGGTGTTTACTGAGTCATCCGCACATGTAATGTGAAGAATGACTCATTTGAATATAAAAAATGTTGCTGCTAAATTGTAACAAAAATAGCTCTTCCCAGAAAATTCCCAGAAAATTAATTTTTTTTCCGCAAATCTCTCTTCCCATTAATTTTCTACATTTTTCTACTTTTCAATAGAATAAAACAAATCAAGGCTTTAATATGTTTTCCAAAGGCTTACAAAAAAGCAACAAAACAAAAAAAAAGAGAAAAACAAGAACAAAATATTTCGTTTAGCAAAAACAACAGCCAAGGAACAAACGCAGCAGCAGCGGTAACAATTGTGAAAAACTGGCATCATCAACAGCATCATGTGCTAAAATCCAAGGAAGAGTAACTCCGGACATGGTACAACAAGCAGTGAACAGCTTCTGAATATTGTTAAAAAGGTTAAAATATTCATATTAAGTTTGAAAGTTCATTTATCACCCAATCCCCAAACCCAATCCCCGATTAAAGCACAAACTAAGTGAGTGAGTGAGTGAATGAGTGAACGAGTGAAATTATGATTTCATGTTTAGCGTTCTTCTTTCTTTTTTCTTTTTTTGTAGTTTTTCCAAGCAACTGCCAAAAAAAAAGTACAGGATGCCTTCTCTACCAAAGAATGAAAATAATGAAGGCCAACAGAATATGGCAAAAAAGGCATTAAAATAGACACAGAAAGCAAGAGTCTTACATAGAATTCTAGCCGAAATCTATTTGTCCATGGGTTTTGTGTTGCAGACAGGCCGACAACAACCCTAAATTTTTATTTTTTTTTCACCGCTAAGCTGTCATGACTGGCCTTTCAAACACTCTATATGTTCGGCAAGTAAGCGGCAAAAAACCAACAAAAAAAAACGTTTCGTTGAAATGCTTTGGAGTTGGAGTTTAGATTGGAGGCTTAAGGCATCCTTTCCTTTGGTTTCAGTTCACTTTGTTTTTTTTTTGGTTCTGTTCCACCAGTTCTGGTTTATTGCCTGGATTTAATATTTTATTGCGTGTAACTGTAGTAAGTGAGCAAGTGAGCGAGTGAGTGAGTGAGTGAGCATTCAAGTGAGTCTACTGCCAAAACATGTTTCCCAACTCATATTCCCTGTGTGTCGCAAGTGTGCATGTACGTGTGTGTATGTGTTTAAAACAGTGTCTGAGCTTGTATTTAAAAGTTATTGCAACATTCGCGATGATTAATTGTCTCTCAAAATTGCTGAAATTGCTAATTTTTTATACACTAGACTCTCCTGTACATTGGTAACATTTTTTTGGTACTGGTACTGGCACTAGTACTGGTACTGGTACACGTACCCACAAGCAAACCCCCATACTATTTGGGTACCTTTTTGTAAAGTGATTAATCACGCGTCTAAAGCAATGTGGCAATGAAGAAGCGCACATTTTCATAGCGGCATGTCAGTTTCTATATGAAATTTTTGCATGCAACACTCCAACCTTTTCAGCATTAAACGAACGTTCAATTCAATTCAATTCATTTGAAGTTCATAAACAGTGTTGAAAAACTAAATCTGTGTTCCTTCCTCTTCCTTCGTTCTTTCCTTTCTGCCTGCCTGCCCTCTCTTCGCTTGTTATTTTTCCTTTAAATATATTTCAGTTGAAAATCAAAACAATGTTGCTGGAATTAATCTTTAAAGTTCATTTCAGTTTAAACGGCACATTAAGTGTGTTTGACACTGGGCCCGTGAATGATTAGAATGAATTGTTAAGCAAATCGCTGGGTGGATAGGCAAATGCTTTTGCCACAGGCATAAAGAAATTTATTTCATTGGAAATTTCCGTTCAAAATACATACATATTTATGCCCATGAGCTTATGCTTCGTACTTAATTTTGATGAGCCCACTTGCCATGACGTTTTAATGACGTTCGTAATAGTACTCCAGTTATGGAGTTACGGACCAATCCAGTCCCCATTTGCACCACTGAATTGAATCATTCTGTAGTGTTGTGGGCGAGAGTTCTATGCCCGAGATTGTAATACGCCAGATTATTCAGAGCATTTTCATTAAATAACGATTAAAAAGGATTGAAGAGCAACACCAGTGTTCCATGTTCCGCGTTCATACCACCACTGTAACTTACAGAGAAAATGGCTTAAAAGTCATTTAAAATAAGGCTTTAGAGTTCGTAAACTGTTCTTCTTTCTATCAAATACTGTTTGATGTTTGCCATAAGCTTCCGTTGTGGCATTGTCACTTTTGTTCTTTAATTGCTTGTCAAATATTAAACTTGACGCTGACTTTACAATATTAAACGATGTGCGACAAGACGGATTTCGATTTGGATTCTTCCTACGTTACCTTTGCGTCGCTTATGGAAGCTGGTAGCCTTTTAATCTGATCGTTGGGAATACGGATTCTTGTTTAAAGATGTATGCTGATAATATTAGTGTAACAGAAATGCGCAACAGCTGAGGATCGTAGTGGATCAGGCATCCGCCTTGAATATAAAAAAATGTAAATACTGAAATAATTCAAACGAAGAAAAGGAAGCTTTGCGACAGCACTATGCTCCATAATTCTACATATTAATATTCTGCACCTCATGGCTCCTCTGAAAAATGTATTTCTACATCATCAGCTAATAGGTATCATTCAGCCCTATTGCTGTTACATACATACATACATACATACATACATACATACATACATAATTGGTCATTACAACCCTTCAGTCGGGATTACGACCACACCACTTATGTTGTGTGCGTTAATTTTTATACATGAGTGGCGGGAACCAACAGTTTAAAGTCGACTCCGAACGACAGATTTTTTAGTTACTCTCAGAGTTAATGCCAGAATCTGCTGAGAGGAAATCGCCGAAGAAATATTTTTTCATATTTCGTTTTTATGTCTGACCTGGGATTTGAACCGTGGCCTTACGTCTAATAAGCCGTCAAACTACCTACTAGACTACGGCGGCTACAATTGCTGTTAGCATTCGCAATCTCTGATATCGGGAGTGCTTACGATAGCGTACAGTTCATTCAATTGCATGGGGGCACGCTGTCTCTGAGAGGGACAAACTGTTTTCAAATGACAGGGACGGGTTGTACTATCCAATTCACCACCGATAACGACTTGATGCGATATGTAACTTATTTTCAGCGAAAAATCATCTTCAGCGATGAGACACGTGCACACACAAAATTATTCAATTTAAGCCAATTTACATGAGCTCCAAGAACGTTCAATGTTTCCAAAAAACTAACTGTTTGGTTTGGATTTAGGCTGAAGGCGTCATCGGTTGATATTGCGTTCAGAAAAACATTGGCCAAGTCGTCACTCTCAATTGGTGATTAAAAACTTCTCTTTTTTGCCTGAATTGCATGATTTGGTAACCAACGATAAGTGGTTTCAATAGGACTGTGCTGCAAGCGATTTCCGATAATGGTCCCCTTACGTGGAGGTGATGTGATCTGACCACCGAGATCGTGCGATTTAACACCAGATTTCTTTATAGTGTTTTTGTAAGTCGCAGATGTAGTAGAAAAATAGGAAGCGATTAAAAAAGATCCTACCGCCACTTGAGTTCATATTATGTCATCCAGGTAGGTACGTTTTCTATAGTATTATCGCCGATTTCAGAAGTCCTAAAGTTCTTCTTTAGGTTCTTAATGATTCGTTATGTTGCGCAATTCAGGCTTCTCTACAAAAAAGTACTACCATATCGCGGTGCATCATACAAAACCAATGCTTCAAGTATGCTGTGCGTGCCTTACTTGTTTTAGGAAAATCTACTTATGCCTACAGAATACGATTCATTAAAAAAATAAAAAATATGAAAACATGAGAACCCATGGAAAAAACTTTCTTAAATTAATTCGAAATTAAAACCGAACATAACCTAATATTCATAGTAACCATGACCATTGCTTTCGAAATGCAATTTTTTTTCTTCGCAAACTGCCAAAAAACTTTGGATGGAAAATTGAAAATGAACAGAACAACAGAAGAAAAAACAGTTTTCCGCTATTGCGAAATCGCGTTATAACGGACGTGAAGTTGTTTTTTCGCCAAGAAAATTCTTCACTTTTCTGTTCCTATTTTTTTTTTTATGTTTTTGTTGGTGGTAACATGACAGGGTATTTTGTAAACTTATTTGCAAATTTCAATTGAAATTCAAAGTCAAGTTTAGAAACAAAATAAAAAAAATTTTTTGTTTTCGTTGTTGTTTTTGTTGTATTTCCTTATGTACTCATATCAATTGTCATGTTTAATGTGTTTATAGTTGTTGTTGTTATTCTTTTGTAACGGATCTAATGAAAGCCTGGCAGTCCGATTCGATTGGGGCTGGTACTCCTTGTACAACATTTGTCACCCATATGCACATGGATGTCGTCTGTCCCCTCCCAAAGTGTTTGCATGTGTTTGTTGTCAAGTGTTGAGTGCTTTTTGGCAGTCCGTTTGGGTTTTTTAAATTATTTCGTTCGATGTTTCGCTAAATAAGTCAAAACGGAAACAAAACATTTCGTATAAATTGTCTTATGTTTTAGCGTTTTCTATTGCAACAACTACGACAACAACAACAACAATAGAAACAAAAAGAGAAGAATATAACAAATCTTAGTTATTCGAAATTTTGTTGAACACAAAAGTAATCATCCTCACGATAATCGTGTTGTTTTAACACTCAAACTTAACAAAAAAAAAAACACAAAAACATTCATACGGAAAAGTCGTTCGTCATTTTGGAAAATTGCATACAAAATACAAACAAATCTACGATGATACGTTACAATACGATACGTTAGAATTCAAATTTCGCCAAGGAAAAGCGAAAAATAGAAAAAAGTCAGCGATAAAACACAAAAAAAAAGAAAAACAAAAACATTTGACAATTGGCAACAAAGTGAAAACTAAAGAATAAATATGTGTGGCATATGTTGGGCAGAGAATTAAAAGAATGATTTCATCAAAAGGAAAAAATTATGCCAAAGGCGGCCTTGCTACTCGAAATAAAGTCGATTGGGACCTTGTTTTTGAAATATTGATATGACTGTGAGTTTAGACAGGGAATACCGTTTAAGAAAACCATTACGGATTTCGCAGATGAATGATAATTGAATAGGAAAAGACTTCCAAAGTCATAAAACCATAAATTCCATGTGTACAATTGTATGTACAATTGTATTCTTCTAATCTTGATTGTGGATTTCAAGTAGGGAGTAAACTTTCTCTAGAATTTGTATTATGCAGCAATGATCACCATTAAGATTAGCTTAGATAAGGTGACGTACCCCTTCAAGGAAGAGGTTTGCATTTAGACCCATTGTGATACCACAATCAATTCTACCCGAGGTTAAAACATTCCCACAAGAAAACCATCTCGAGAGAGAATGGTACAGAATATCCGAAAGCGTGAAGTAAAAACTCGCCATAGTCCAGTAGGTAGTGTGTTGGCTTATTAGACGTGAGGCCACGGTTCACATCCCAGGTCAGACATCGCCAACAAAAATGAAATACGAAAAAATAATTCTTTAGCGACTTTCTCTCAGCAGATTTCTGGCAAAAACTCTGAGCGTAAATAAGATTGCCATGAAGAGTTTCTCAAAATCTGTCATTCGGCGTCGACTTTAAACTGTAGATTTCGCCACTCCAGTATAAAATTAACACGCACAACAGAAGTGGTGTGAGAAGCTAGGTCGTAAACCTGGCTGAGGGATTGTAATGACTAATTATGTATGTATGCATGTATGAGAGCTCAAAATCTACCCTGTGTTTATGACAAAAGTAAGTATAACTAACATTTGAGGACGGAAAGACGGACTCTTCCTCCACCTCTGAATCACAACCCCTACAGAAGTCGGAATGCTGAGGCTTTCGACATGTCTGCTAAAATGACAGTGGCCCGTAAGAATCGCTATTGGCCAAGCGATTTAAGGACAGAAGTGAGTCAAAATCAATATTAATCACGCTGTGGAATTGACCCTAAGTAAAGGGTCTCCTACTATGAATATTCCTACCTTCTCTGATTGCCAAACATCAAACGTAGCTCTTTTAGTCACAAACATGAGGTTTAAATTGTTTAGCAACTGCCGCGATTCCCCTAATTGACAATGTCAATTTCATACAATCTCCTGGTTAAAGTGATATCCGGTCATGATTGTGTAGCTGATGAATTGCTACAGCGGTCACCCTCTTGCTGAATACTAATCCACATTGGAAAATTATTATATCATTCAGTTCTTTTGGGGGTCTACCTGGCAAAAGTATTTAATGGTTGAGCCGATGAAGAATCTTGCTTTATTGATCCTCAATTTGATAGGAGGCGAATCAATTAACTGGTTAAACTGGCTCATAGGGCTCTTTGTTTCAATTATTAAAGGGCAGAGTATGGGAAGGCACGCAAGAGACCTCACTCAGTTTCAACTGACTCCTGCAGAGATACTAAATCGTTCGAAGAGCAGAGATTATTTTCCACTTGTTATTCTGATATTAACTTACTTACCTACTTGGTCTTTGCTCAGGATCACAACCAAGTTTCTCACATCATTCATGTTGTGTGTGTTATTTATATCCACGAGTGAAGGGACCTACTTGTTTAATGTCGGCTCCGAATGGCAGATTTGAGGAACTTTTCACGACAATTTTTTGTTATATTCTCAGAGTTTTTGTCAGAAGACTGCTGACTGGAAGTAGCCGAAAGAACTACTTTTTGATATTTCGTTTAGTTCGAAATGTCTGAGCCAGGAGTTGAACCACGGGCTCTAGTCTAATAAGCAAACAAACTACCTACTAGACATCAACTTCTGTCATTTGATTCGATTTTATCGGTAATTGAAAGGTTCTGTCATTGCTGAATTTATTAAATTTTTTGTGTAATTTTCAGTTTGATTCCATGGGAATCATGCCCGGTGCTGATTGTTGCGATCGGTTAATCAGAAATTATTGCCTAGCTGGGGGATAACATTCCATATGGTATCGCATTGACCGCTTTGTGTACTCAAGTGAGCTAACATTTCCAAAAAACATCCTTTCCATCCTATCCTATTATGTGCATGACTGCTGTTGGTGTTGAGTAGAGTTATGTGGATAGAGTTACAGTTCTGACAGAAGAAATTCTTTTATCATAAGGATCAGGATCTGAAGTCAAAAGCATGAGTATGGTGCACTTATCGAGCACCAGGAGAGACTCAAATTGAATTAAGACAGAAATAGAGAGAGACTCTGATTAGCCTCTCTCTAATTTGTTGATTCTGTGGCACTAGCATTGTTTCTGTGGCACTGTCATAATTTATAAAAACTGCTGCTTGAGTCCCCCTTTTTTAAGCTTTCGTTGATTCTATTTCAAATAGAAAGTCTTAGATTTATCACTGCGAGCTATAAAAATCGACTACCATGACAGGAAAGTAAAATTTTTGATAAATTTTGGAGTGAGTATGCCGCGAAAAATATTGGAATACATGGATGGTGCAGTGATTTTTGGAAAACAGAATCAGACTAAGAGAGAGAGAAAATTTTAAATATTTGTTTAGATCCGCCCTATTTTGGGACAGTATTGCAGGTATTTAAAGAGTTTGGACGTTATTCTGTCAACACTTTTCAAAAGAACACATTCTTTTTATGCTCTGTGCAAGTGTTCATGTTCTGTTTTCGTTTAATTTTTGCATATTTTTCCTACCAAATCCGTAAATATCATCATATACTTTTGGCTAAATACAACAATAACAACAACAACAACGACAAAATAATCATACTAAAATAACAACACCAACAACAAGAACAAACATGAAAGCAACGAAAGTTAAAATTTTATTTCATACCAATTGCAGTGCATTTGTTTGCCGTTTAACACCGCTTTTTAAAGCCAAGCTTCTGATGTCCATTTAAAAAAAAAAGTTTTGCTCGTCGCAACTGTTTGTCTAATTCGCATACAATTTTTGGAATCAAACGAACGAAATTTTGTGGTTTATAGAGTTGATGCTCACCTTTGGCCGCGTAAATCACAATCATGCCTAAAGTAAATGCGAGAAGCTGCAAATAAACAAAATGTGCAACAACAACAACAACAACACAATGCAACAATATAAACCAAAATAAAGCAAAAAAAAAGGGAAAAACAATTGTCTTGTCATCCAATTTGGATTTTCGTGGCGAAATTCATGCTTTTCGGACCAAAAATAGAAGAAAACAACCCAAACATATGCAGAGAGAGAGAAAACAGAAGAATGAGACCAAAAAACAAAAGAAAAACACCAGCTTTGTAACACCATCTTGCAAGAACAACAACAACAAAATCAAATAACAACATACAACAACATTTAACAACATTTTGAACGAGTTTATCATTAAATTGCCAACCGAAACTGAACGGCAATGCAGCACTTAGAGAGTGTTTTTTTTCGGCTGCTGATGGGGCTGCTGCTGCTTTAATACTTTAAAACAATAACAAACAGAAGAACAACAACAACAACAGCAATGCTGTAAACAGTAACTTTGAAAACAAATCTTTTTAACTTAAAACCCAACAACAACAACAAAACGGTAAATAAATAAATAATTTGGCAACTCGTTATACAAAACGTGCTGAACTGATTTTTGTTTCGAAAAGTTTACTTTTCTCTCTTTTTTACCTGCCCCCCTCGTTCGCTGCTTAAGTTGATTTTAAATATTTAAACGGTAACGATAACGGTTTTTTTCTTAGCAATCTTTTGTTGTTGTTAGTTGTTGTTGCTGCCACAGTTTTATATGTTGCATGTTGTCACTTTTTTTCAAATAATTGTTGAAACGATTTTTGTTTAACTCCCTTAACAGTCCAATTGTTAATATTTTTCGATTAAAAATTTCATTGAAAAACAATTTTTCGTAAATAAATCCCTTGTTTTACATAAGCCAGAGGAAATGTATTACAATGGCAACCCTTAAATGGAGATTCAAATTCATCACAATAGTTAGTGATGGAAAAGGGCAGCTGTCGATGAGTGATGACACGTCCATGTATGATTCGAATGTATTTTTTGAAAAAATGATTTTTTTAGGATTAATTTGGTTTCTCTAACCTTGTCTCAAATTTTTGGCTGCTTTTACTCATAAATACATACATAAATAATTGGTTATTACAACCCTTTGGTCAGGATTACGACCTAGTTTCTCACACCACTTATATTGTGTGCGTTAATTTTTATACATTAGTGGAGGGACCTACAGTTTAAAGTCGTCTCCGAACGACAGCTTTTTGAGAAACTCTTGAATGCAATTTTATTTACTCTCAGAGTTTTTGACAGAAATCTACTGAGAGGCAGTCAACGAAGAAATATTTTTTATATTTCGTTCAGTTGGAGGTGCCTGACCTGTGGTTTGAACCGAGGACTCACGTCTAATAAACCAACACACTACCTACTAGACCACGGCGACTTCAATTACAATGTTATTCAAAAAGATCTGGAAAATTGGCTTCTTAATGTACAACGGTGGGCAGATATAAGTCAGATACAGAAATGTAGCACACCATTGCAATCCTTGAGTCAGAATTACTTCTCACACCACCCATGTTATGTATTAATTTTATCCATTAGTAGTGGGATCTACAGTTTGTTTTGTACTTCGAACTCCAGATTTAAGAAAGTCGTGCAAAGAAGTATTTTTTTTTAATATTTCGCTGAGCTGAGCTTTAAACTTGAATTTTCGACTTCTAGGACCATAAGACCATAAGACCATAAGATTGACTACATACAAAAATACCCACTAAGCTATATAAGGTCGACGACTTTTTTAAAGATATGAGTGTGCAACCAAATAAAAAAAATTAAAAACTTTAAAGATTTGGAATCAGTTGCTGATTACACTTATAAATTGCTCTTGCTCCTATGAGCGTTACAGGGTGTTAACAATTGGGCTCTATTTTCTTCTTTCGATTGCAAAGAGGCTTCATTTCATTCCAGATTAACTTATTTATCCTGACTCAGCTGTTGACATCAAATCGGGTTTTCAATCAATTGCAGTTTAAGTTGCATTAGAGGAGTAATCCAGTAAGCCAAGGTAGGGAATCCATCTGTAATTCTCAGTGTGTACGGCAAACTTAACTGCGATTTGCCCGTTTTTTACCAAGAGTTTACTATTGCTGATGTTAATGAAAAAAGAAAAATCTGAATTGCCCCTGTGTTAATTCCATGCTGGGTATAGTTGGACGTAGGTCCTATTAATTTGGTCCTCAAATTTCTTTTAAAAAGCCTTTATGGCTCGTATACAATCGCCAGAGGTAAATTTCATGATGAATTGATTATCTCCGCTTAGTTCTGGGCAACTTGTTTAGTCCTCGGTTCTCTCTTTTTTGGGACCATCTCGTTAATTGTCTTTTTACGTACAAAAGTCAAAATCATACGAGTACTGCTTCTAGGATGCAGTAGGATTAAGCGAATGTTTGAACGCTTGAGTCTTTCCAGTATTATGGTTGGAAGTGGTTGTTTAGGTGCGATATAGAACTTATGCGATAATGTGAGGGCTGTGATAGGCTGAAGGATTACGGCATTGATTTCTTCTATCTAACAAAAGTGCTGCTGAGTTCCGTTGTGAATTTTTGAAATAATTTGCCTTAAGCGACTTAAGAGAGATTTTGGCTCCGCCGTTACCACCAAAATTTTTGTCAGTCTGGAGATCAAGTGTAGGATCATTCTTGCTCACAGGTGCTACTATGGTCTCAATAGGAAATTGAGTAGCAGAGACCTCTCTCTCGTAGTATCCAAGCAAAAGCTTGGATACTATTAAGCACTGATACAGCAGACTTGAGAGTATTTGAGAGAAAAGTTCTACGTACAATTTTCTATCCAGTACGAGTTGGCGAATGAGCTCTATAAACTCCTCAACAACATGTACGCGTTGTGCAGTGTATTAATATTCAGCTGCTGCGCTGGTTCGGCCATGTCTTTCGAATGGAGTAGTATGCTCTGGCGAGAGGGGTATTCGATGCGTTGATTTGTTAAAGTCGGAGAAGAGGCCTTGTTTGTGTTGGAACTACCAAATGAAAGAAGTCCTGTCATCGATTGGTGTAACGAACTGACAAAGGCGCGCAAGAAGCAGAGGTGCCTGCAAGGATTTGTTAAGGCAAGCCGAAATCTGTTAATCGGTTTATTAATGGCCCATTAAGTACGTAAGGAAGACCCAATAAAGAGAAAAACAAAAGGAATTTATATCGCATAAATGCCCATGCTGGCCGTATAATTATAGCACTCTGTTGCCTTAAACCAGTTTCCAGTCCCTGAACAAAATTCTCTTATTTAAGCTTACCATTTAGGGGTCTCAAATATACTTGCTGTGGGTGGAATGCATCTGCTTTACGTAGCTTCTTTTAGTCAATTTCTCTGGGATGAGGTATATTTTTTCTAAGACAGGGGGAAGCTTACAAAACCTGAGTAATAATGTAAACAGTATGGTTCATGGTGCACCAAGCCAGTATTGTTCAGGTGTTCGAGTACGCAGAGTGTAACATGAGTAGGCTAATTGTCGTATTCAATTGGTGTTAATTAAGTGTTAATTTACTCATCGCTTTTTTCAAAAAAAAATTCCTTTAAGTGAGCCATTGTTTCATAACGATCAAGGCGATGTTTCCGCTCAGTTTTATATTCTGGTTTCCAAGGTACTCAATTCATTAGGTATCGTCCAACTTTGAAGCATAAAGAATAAAAATTCTATTTCGGATTTACACGATTCATCAAATTGCTTGAATTTATATTAACATCCGGCTTCTTTCATTTGTCAATTTGTATAAAAAATCTCCCTCTCTCTCTCATATCCACTTGCATTTGTCCAGCTCATCAATTTAGTTGAAGAGCATAATTTTTTATTTAAGCTGACTAGCAATTATATTAAAAGAACTTTTCAAAGACTCATTGAAATTGAAAATCATGTTCTTTTATACTCGTATGTATGTATGCATGGAGTTTTGCAAGTGTTTTCAAATAAATTTTTTAAAGTAGAGTGCACCAGCATCAAGTGCTTTTAAATTATCATTAAAACAACAAAAACAAACACAAGAAGAGGAAAATTAATGGCCAATCTCTGTTGAAATGGAATAGAAAGTCAGTGCTGCTGCTATCTTTCTAGTACCTCTACCGTTACGAGTGCTTATTGAATGTGCTTTAATAGTGCAATTCATTATAAACGAAAAATTTAAAAGAACAACAAAAAACAGGAGCAAGAAGCAAAGAAAAAAATAATAATAAATTAATTATAATTTAATGCCAGTCATTGTATAATTTGTTATTATTGAATTAGTTGATAATTAATTTTGTCTAAAATAGAAAGAGAAAAAGGAAAATTGGACCAAACTTAACAAGAAATTTAGAAAAAAAAATCATTCTCTTTCGCTCTTTCTCTGCAAGCAAAGTAACAAGAAAAATTTTGTTGAAATAAAGGAAAAAATAGATGTGTATGTATGTATGTATGTGTCTGTTCAAGAAAAAAGTGCAATTCATCGTTTGTTATTGTTGTTGTTATTGTTGAGTGTTAAATTCCTAAAATCCTTGTTTTCTTACTGCAATGGATGTTGTTTAAAGAGGAAATTAAATTTATAAAGTACAGCCAGTGTAAACAGATTATAAAATATTCTAAAACAAAATCACTTTTAAGGTTTAGTCTCATGACCCAACTCAGAAGGGAAGAAGACAGTTTCCGCGCCCATAAATCTTGCATCGATTATATTAACATTTTGGGTCTATTTTTGGATAAATCGGTACATGAATAAATAAGATATTTGAATTTGGGACACTACCAATCCACATGAGATACATGAGTCATTGTTTCGTGTGCATTTTAGGTTGGCGGTGTCATCGGTTCGTATTTCTTTGAGGACGACGTTGGCCAGTCCAACACTGTCTACCAGGAGCACTTTCGTTCGATGATTAGATCTGGACACCAATGATATGCGGTTTCAACAGGGCGTTGTTGCATGCCAGACAGCTCATGCCACACTAGATATTTTGTACGTGGACTTGGCTACATTGCCATCTCATTGGTTTGATCCCGTTTGACTTTTTCTTAAGTCGTCGATCTATGTTAATAAGCCACAAACCACAGCGGTTCACGAAGACAACATAACCCTTGCATCGATCGAATTCATCACGGTTAATGGGCCAAAGACATGAAGAGTTGGTCAGTTCGGTTGCACTCCATCCAGAGAACCCATGGTAAGCATTTGAACGATACCTTATTCTACACAATATAGCGCCAATATGCCTTGCAATAGGCCTTTGTTTTATTTCAATTTGAAGATGTGAAGCGCATAATTAAATACCCTTGAGTTCCCCCTCTGCTTTATTATTTTGAACTCAACATTATAATGAGGGAAATAATGCTATGAGGAGGAATTATCGGATGTCTTTTGGAATAACTCCTTGAATTTGACACAGCGATCTCACAAGTGTGCAATATCGGAAATGGTTTTCTTTGAAAGGTACAGGAAAGTTAATTCTCCCGTTTTTGCAAATGAAAAAAAACTCCATATGTCATGATTTGTTTGTTATTTTGCAAAATGATGCGGTGTATTGTGTCTCTACAGCTACTAAATGATGTAAAAAATATGCGTTGAGTATCTGAAGTTATACATATGTATGTACATACATAATTGGTCGTTACACTCTTTCAGTTAGGGCTCCAACTTAGCTTCTCACACTACTTATGTTGCGTATGTTATTTTTATACATACATGAGCAGGGGGGCCTATAGTTTAAAATCGACTCCGAACGGCAAATTTTTGAGAAACTTTTTCTTGGCAATTTTATTTACTTTCAGAGTTTTTGCCAGAAATCCGCTGAGAGGAAAGCGCCGAAGTCATATTTCGTTTTTTTGATGGCTTGAATCTTGGCCTCATGAATCTCTGCCTCAATTGCACTCATTAAAGAAGCCATTTCTGGCATACTGTTCGCATAAGTATTCCATTACCTTGAACTGAAGTTATTGAATTGACAGGAAGTTTGTAAAAAATGTTGTCAATTCGTTTTTTAATTTAAACAAATCCAAGATATTTTACAAAAAGGAATTAAACTATGATCTAAACAAGTAAAACTACTCGGCGATTTTTCTATTTTATCATTTGAGTAGACATGCTTGTCCGTAACTACTGTAACCGCTTGGAGGTGAAAAATTATTCCCGTATGTGAAATGTGTGTGTGTATGTGTGTGATCTATTAAAATCTAATCAATTATAAAACCTTAGTTTCTAACACTAACATTGTAACAAATTATGTTTCTCCTTCTAAGAACACTTTCCAGCATAATTACAGGATAATCTTAAACCTCAGTCCGTTTAAAGAGAGAAAAAAAACTGTGCGAAATTTTTAATTCAAAGCAAATCAAAAGGCAAAGAAAGAAAGAAAGAAATTAAAAACAATCCAAAACGACATAACCAAAGTTAATGGCCAAATGGCGAGTAACAAGAAATATAACGCCCTATAACAAGCAGAGGAATAAAATAAAAGAAACGAATACAGACAGAGTCGTAAGTATGAAAGCAGAGGATACACGAATGAACGGATGCCGTTTTAATAAAGGGTGATAAGCACAGATGATGACCATGCTGATGATGCTGATGATGATGACCGTTGATGTTGATCAAGATTGTTGGCTGTTGTTGCATCATCAACATCAACATGTATGTCTGTATGCCATAAGCCCATTTATTTGCTCATAGTAGTGGTGCGATAAACTTATTTGTACAACTAAAAAAAATAAAAACAAATCAAAATTTTATTATTTATTTTGGTAAAGGTGTGTAAATTGAGTCTTCATATACCATCATCACCATGAAATATGTACGATGAAATGAACAACACAAAGAAATTAAAAACAAACAACAGCAATAACAATACCAACAACAACTAAAAAATATCACAACAATCACATACAAAACAAGCAGATATAAAAATGAGCACAAGGAGGAGCCTGCAAAATCATTGTTAAACACAAAAGTAACGATTAATTTAGTTGTATAAACGGCAATAAAAATTAAACAAAAGTCACACACACACACACACATGCAGAAAAGTGGTGTACCCTATAACATGCCACATACATAGGTGTACTGTTTTAACTTCTTTTAGTATTTAATTTAATTTTTATAGAAGGCTGATTAGATTATAAATATACTTCAATAGTTCATAGAGATCCCTGGAATTCCAAACCATGTGTGATATACCACTAATTGGATTTTAGCGGGTAGGTCATCTATCGGTTTAAATTTTAATCATCGTTCGGTTATTTCGAATCTGACTTATGTCATTCTATTCTGTCACAAAATTCAGTACATTGCTATCACTGAACGTAATGAATCGATTTATGCGTGAGCAACGTTGGGTTTTATTTGAAAATTATTTTCAAAGCAAAGATAATTTGTGTCGAAGATCACACAAAATTTTGATCGCAGAGAAGAACCTACAGTGCCCGGCATGCGCAATTTTTTTTTTTTTTTTGGTAAAGTTCGTAAAACTGGTTTCATTGCTGATGCGCCAAGACAGTACGTTCACCCAAAAACATCGAAGCTGTGACTGAGACTGTGCATCAACATTAACTCGTCGTCGTCCTCTAGAATTGAACATTTCACGCATCAGTTTCCGAAGAATTTTGTGAAAAAAATTAGGTATGACGCCTTACAAAGTTCACTAGATTTCAGATTTGAAGCCGCATGACCACGCGCTTTGTTTTCACTTCGCTAAATGGGCCAACGAGAAATTGCGCGATAATTTTGCTGATTTTTCAAAAAAATCATCTTTTCGAATGAAGCTCATTTTCATTTTATTGGGTACGTTAACCCATTCGCTGGACGAGTATACTCGTATTTGACAGGGTCTCCAGCACTGCCAAGACGAGTATACTCGTCCTACTTTAACTATATTATAACATGCAGACTTTTGAATTAGCTTTTTTTTGCCACAAACATAATATAGATATGAATGTAAAAAACTTGAAAATAACTACAAATAAATTTTTTTACAAAAACAATACTTTATTTCTTATAGAGAATGATCTTTCATGCAAAAATCAACTTCATCCTGTATTTATAACAAAATTTTAAAGAAACTAAATCACTTATGATACGTTATCTTCATGATATGATTTGTAACAAAGTCCAATACATAATGGAGATTTATCAGGACAGTTTGGACAGTAATATCGAGTCTCCTTTCGAATGCTTTTCGTTGCATAGATTCTACATTTGCGAGTTGGGTTTTTCTTTTGTTGTGTGGGAGGAATATCATCAAGATAATGAAGGGAACTTTGTACTTGGGGTATGATTGACGTAGATTGATCAGATTGAATGACCGCATCTTGGCTTCCATTTAGCCAATATTGTAAACAATAACACTCAAAATATAAATGGCACTAGGAATGACTTCATATAATTTAGGCTTGGCAGCGAATGGGTTAATAAGAAAAATTACGGTATTAGGGATTCAGAAAACTCACACGTATCCTTTACGAGTCACTGTTTGGTGCGAATTGTGGTGCGGAGGCATCATAAGCCCCTATTTCTTTGAAAATGAGGACGGCCCAACCATTACGGTCACTGCTCTCTAAAGTCCTAATAATTACTTTCAAAAGCATTCTTAAAAGCATTGCAGCATAGTTTTAGCGAGTCTATCTAACAATGCACTGCAACGTTTGTAGAATAACCTATTTTTGTAGTTGTAGACACATATGCTCTCTAACGATTTCTAATGATATTTGAGTAATGAAAATATCCTGATCATATGTTTAGTATATTGTGTATTCTGTTAAGCACATAACATTGCTCTGCTAATATTAACTTTACAGATTTTTTCCATTTTATCTACACATTCTTTTCTATGTAAGAACATCAACGATCAACAAGAGTGTGTGTGAGTTTTGTCAGCTATAATCATTTGTTTACTTGATTATACCATCCTTCGAACAAATAACAAAGTAATTCCCATTCAGTTAATTACTATTTAATAATAAGTAAATTATATTGTGTTTGGAGGGTGGGCGGTTATGGCAACTTGAAACTCCGTCGAATGCAAAAACTGACTGATTGGGTTCTGTTAGGGGTCTTTCAGACAGCAATTCTAATTCCACCTCTACCCTCTGTAATGCCCATCAACAACTGGAAAATCTCTCGAATTCAAAAACTCACTAATTGGGTTCCATTAGGGGTCTTTTGGACTACAATTCCAATATGGTGTGATATTCCGATCCCACCTTTATTCTCTACAATGGCCACCAACCTCCCTAGATAAGCAACAAAGTGCCAAATTAAATTCAATGTCGTTTAAATCAGCCATATGTTCATGATATTAGGTTATGTTAGATTAGAGGACGTGTACTTGTCAATTAAGACAGTACCCGGAGGTCGAATTGACCCATTGTACAATGCCCTAGTTTCTCACACCACTTATGTTGTGTGTGTTAATTTTTATACATGAGTGGTGGGACCTACAGTTTAAAGTCGACTCCGAACTACAGATTTTTGAGAAACTTTTCATAGCAATTTTATTTTACGCTCAGAGTTTTTGCCAGAAATCTGCTGAGAGGAAGTCGCCGAAGAAATATTTTTTGTATTTTGTCTTGATGTCTGGCCTGGGGCGCGAACCCTGGGTTTACGTCTAATAAGCCAACACACTACTGACCTACTAGACAATTTTGCTGCAAATCAACGTAAAAATCCAGAAGCATTTGCATAACATATGCCTCCATGTTTTACAAACTCATATTATAGGGCATCGGGAAAATTGTTAAGCAATCCAAGACGACCGACCGACCATGATTAAAATGCAATCAAGGTTGTTGAATAGTTTTGGTTGCTCAATTGGTTGCTTGCTTGGTTTGGCTGTTTCTGTTGGACATGCGGCAATGAAGTTGGTCTTTAATTTCATCTTTTTTTCTTCTGTTTTTCTACGTATTTTTCATAAAATCATAATTCGCGTGTTAAGAACACATTACTTTCACATTTGCCAAACAACAATCTCAACAAGAAATATGAGAAAAAACAACAGCAACAACAGCAACAATAACAATGACAACAACAAAACAACATTGTAATAAAACTGATGGGCGAATTGGCATGAGGATTTCTTTTCAAGACTTTTTCATACACAAAATGCAACTGCAACTGTTTCTGTTTCCATTTCATCTTTCACGTTGCCAACACAGTTGCAACGTTTTATTCGGCCAGCAATAATAGTCCGTTGAAGTTGAAGTTGTTGGTTTTCTTATTTCATTTTTTTGTTGTTTTTGCTTTTTTTGTATTATTAATTGCTTTTTTATATGTTTTTAATTTTTTATTTAAACTAACAAAATAGCCTCCAGTCATAATTCTGAACTGAAATGTTATTTAAAATGAAAACCCCAAATGAAAAGTACGAGTAAAACCCCAAGAAAAAGAAACCCATTTTAATCGTTTAAATTATGTGAAGATTTATCATCATATGAGGAGAGAACAGAAAAGACAAATACGTCGAAATGCCATTTGAACAGCAAAAAGTGTTCTGAGTAATTGGCTAATGCCTTTGCTTTGCCTTTTGTTTTTTGTTTTCTTTTTCTCTGGCAAATTAAAATGGAATAAAGGCTGTGGATGTTAGTCTTTATTGAAGTAAGTTTTAGAGAAATTAAGTTCGAAACCTGAAATGGAAATTAGTATTACAACCATGGATGACAACTGTCTGAATCTGTAGGCTAGAAGTATGCCAAAGTATATATTGTTTCCTTAAGCCTACGAAATAATCTCAGAGGGCAATTTCCCGCAACAATTTTTATTCTCAAAATGCTGTAACCAATGTACTTTAGTAGGTATGCAGTTTCCATTTTTTCCATACAGTTTTTTAACTTCAAATAGAAATGTTGTGACTCATTAGCATGATTGTAGACATACATAAATACATAATTGGTCATTACAATCCTTCAGTCAGGATTTCGACCTAGCTTCTCGCACCACAAAAGTTGTGTGTGTTAATTTTATACATGAGTGGCTAGACCTATGGTTTAAAGACGACTTCGAACAATAGATTTTTGAGAAGCTTATGGCTACTTCTATTTACTCTCAGAGTTTTTGCCAGAGGAGTGCTGAGAGGAAGTCGCCAAAGAAATATTTTTTCATATTTCGTCTTTCTTGGAGATGTCTGACCTGGGATTTTAACTGTGGCCTTATGTCTAATAGGCCAACACACTACCTACTAGACTACGGCGACTCCATTGTTGACACTTTCAGTATTTAATCGATATTCTCATGAACGTATTAAATCGTGGAAGTTATGTTACTTGAGTTGATCATCATAAATGAATTTTTCCTAAGTCCTTTATAATTTTTAATAATTGGTGCCTGACACCACTCATGTCGTGTGTGTTAATTTTTATACATTAGTGGCGGGACCTACAGTTTAAAGTCGACTCCAGATTTTTGAGAAACTTTTCATGGCAATTTTATTTACTCTCAGAGTTTTTGCCAGAAATCGCAGAAGAAATATTTTTTCATACTTCATTTAGTTGGAGATGCCTGACCTGGGGTTTGAACCGAGGCCTCACTTCTAATAAGCCAACACATTATCTACTAGACCACGGCGACTTCAAAGTCCTTTACGTCTATTAAAAAGAGATACTTCTCTATCCACTCAATCGTTCGTAACGCAGTAATTGATAAGTGTTAGGACTGCAGTTTATGCTCAGAAGTTGATGAAGGACAGCGTACGTTCGTTAATAGAATAACCCGCAGTTAATCCTTAATATCAGCCTTATGGTATGAAGACTTTCAAACACATTATCAGTTCTTATGGACACACTTATATTCCAGGTTTCAGTCAGTGAGCTTCAAATAACCACATCGGTACTTAATATTTTCCAGACCAATTCGCTTCTACCATATATTCGTTTGTAATTGCAATACGATGAAAATGGAATTTCCAAGTTTTAATCTAGTCACTCAAGTTGCTAAACTTATTTGCATATGAACATCAATTTCAATGGCTTTAAAGCCAGACCATGAATCCGATCGATCGTTCTATCACTTGGATGTCAATATAGTTAAAGCTTAGCCAACTGAGGAATCTAGAGATCGTACGAGAAGGTGCACGCATCTTAATTTCTTATTATTTACTTTATTCGTCATTATAACCTTTCAGTCAGGTTTATAACCTAGCTTCTTGCACCACCCATGTTATGTGTGAATTAATTCTGTGGCGAGACGTTAGTAAAAAGTTGACACCCAACAACAGATTTGAGAAGTTTTTCATTGTAATTTTTTATTATACTCTTATACAAGAGAGGAGGTCTCCTGATGAAGAAATTTTTTTCAATTTTTCTTTGTGTTCGAGATTCCTAATCTGGGGTTTGAATACATACTAGACTAGGGCAACTCCATTTCTACATTTTTCCTAGGATCATATAATTCGTCTGAGGGGTGAGCGAACAATTTTCTACGTTACTACGCAACTAACACTAGAGGGATGTAATTCAATTCTCCTGACTGAAATATGGATTGAAGCCACAAAATTTTTTATATTTAATATCTTTCATGGAAATTCTTTAGCTTTTATGGTGACTTGAACCTGTATAGCTTGCTTATATTGTTGAACACTTTAACCGCTTCGCCTTGGATCAACGGGTATACGAATTTTTCATACGTCAAGATCTGACAAAATTTGTCGTGTGTAAGTTTTAAACCAAATAATCTTTGCTTTACTTTGGAAACCGGTATGTAAACAAGTAGTTCGACGCATAGAGAAGATTCGTATCAACTTTACTACATGTACTAACAAGGAATTTAAAGTATCGACGGATTCGTTCTGAGACTTCAAAATTCTATTGTGTGTTATCATTCAAAAACCGTCCAAGGTGTAATAGTCTTCTAAATGTGATATGATACTCATTGTTTTTATTCTTATGGGATATTCCATCATCATCCCAAGGACTTATGGCATCAGAAATCAATGTAGCAGCTATGGGGACAAAAAGAAAGAGAAAGCTTTACGGAATCTATTATGCGATGGTTCGCCTATAGAAGAGAGCAGGATGCAGAATCTTTATCCAACATTATGTCTTATTTTTAAGTTTAAATATGCGTGAGAATCATCGAATTTTTGTTATTCATTTGAATGGCTGAATTTGATCAATGGCATGAATTTTCTTGGTTTTGAAGACTGTGGTTTATGGCTTTTGGCATTCACATGGAAAACTTTCAAATCATATGATATCAGAACAGAAAATTTGTTAATCATCGACATTATAGCGCACGGAGTTGACATCGTGCTTAAAGAAATATGGAAATCCACAACAATCAGTGACGTTTTCGGTAATCATTGGTCTGTATTGGATCTCATGTGGATTGGTATCGTCTCAAAGTAAACAATTTTGTATGCTAACGTACCCATTCATCCAGAAAGAGGTCTCATAGCTGGAGATGATTTTTTAATAAAAATTAGGGTCAAGTCCATTCAGCAAACAAACGTCGTTGTCTATGGTCGTTCAAAGGGATTTAACAAAATAGACTGATGGAGCTTTAACAAGTTGCCTGTTAACACTTATTAAAATTCAAAGGTTCCTGTTGCAAAGATAAGTCTCCCTTTCTACTTAATTTAACAGCGTTCAATACCTTCTTAAATAGAATACATTCCTCAATAGAAAAAAAATCTCCATAGTTCTGGTTGCATTACAAGTAAATAAATATTGAAATAACAGTCTGTCTGACTGTATGTCTGTTTTATTTTTCTCACGAAACTTTAGATCGTTACACTGCCATGGAATTCGATTAAATGAAAGAAAGAACTTCATAAAGTTCAAATGCATAAAACAGGACAGGCCACGTATTGCGCAGCAGTTTCTGTTCGCATATTGTGGGTGTTGTCATGTACATACATACTCGTACATATTGAATGCTGGCCGGGGCCAGGCAAGAAAACAAGGCGTTAATATTGTGACACTACATATGCCATATGAATACAGATACGCTATTATAACTAGGCCAGCAAACGAGTGGCCGACAACATCAAATATAACTTGTCATCGATGTTATAGCCGTAAGGGCGTAATAGGGGGAGGTGGTGGTATGGTTTATAAATAAAAACGCATTTATGAGTATCGGATTTTTATTCACAATTTTTATCGTTTTCATATGCGATAGTTTTTCTATTTTTTTCCTCTTCTACCAGCCTGAACAACTTTTATATGCGATTTCAGTTATTGTTAAGCAATGAACACGTGTTTATTTAAATGTTGTGAATTGGTATTGTTGTTGTTCGTGTTGTTGTTGTTGCAGTTGTATGTTGCATTAATCGACAATGTCGTGACACACTGTGGTTGCAGATTGTTCCGTACCATTGTTGCTGTTCACTTCTGCCTGGCATTGCATTAACATACCCAAACACACACATACTGTTATGGAAAGGGTTTCCTTTGTATCGGTTTTTGATTTCAAGATCGTCTTTTTCTTTTATCCCCGAAGTTTTGGTAGGTCCTCCCCCACTGTTGGTGGTTTTTGTGATACTTTTCCATGCCATTTGTTTGTGGTTGGTTTCATTGTTAACAGTTGTGTATGGTATTGTTGCCACAGCAACAACATTGGAAAAATATTACAAAGCTTTAGCAACATGTATTGACAATTCATTGTCAATAAAACAGTACTAGACCAACAACAACAAAAACGACAGCAATAATAATATGAAAATAAAACCAATTTTTTTCATGTTCTTCTCTTAAATACAAAATCTGTTTGGTTATGTATGCATGAATATGAGAATGTATGTATGATTGGAAATCTTATTTTCTTTTGTCGTTGTATTTATGAAAAGGTCATCACACATCATATATAAGGTTTATTGTTGTGGTTTTTTGCAATTGACAACATTTATAATTCTTCGTCTTTTTCTTCTACTGCCATGGTTTTTCATTGTGAATTTTACAGTTTTTTCAGTTTTTCTTCAGACAAAACCTTGTAAATGAAATCGAAATACTTTGCTCTTCAACAGCCCCACTTTACATAAATAAAAACTAAAAATCAATTGCTATAGTCCTCAAATACTCGTATGGTTCATGACAATTTATTTCAACTGACAAGTCATTTGATTTGTCTGACTCCGTGTGCTTGTAAAGTAGCATAAGACATTGTCAATTGGAAGATATTGATCTGATTATTGATTATTTGATAGTTTGATGAACAGTGTAAGCTCATGTGAAATTTATAAATTTTATTGAATTTTTCGTTTTGGCATTCAGCTAAATACAGTTAACAATTCAGTTTTAAATTGGAGTCCACGAAAGTGGCATTTATGGTAATTTGCCTCTCTTATGTAGAACCATTTACCATCTTTCTAAAAACTTGTACATTAAAATATAGACCGAAGACGTGAACATGTACATAAGTGCCACACCCGTTACATATTTTCTGTCACACCCGTAACACTTTTTTGTCACACCCGTTACACTTTTTTTGTCACACCCGTTACTTTTGTAATTTAAATGCAAATTACATGCTTATGTCATATCAACTAATTTTAAGTTATTAATTGAAGTTAATTTGAAGGTCTTTTTTTTGTTATGTCAAAACCGTTCGAAATTTGAACGTTTCTTCAAATGAAAATTGCTTGTAAAAATTGATTATTAAAAGATAAGAATAATTTTTTCATTAAAAACTTTACTTTACTTCCGTACGCACGTCTACATTTTGTTTTCCATATTTTTTTTTTATTTTAGGTTTTCTGGCATCAAATTCTATCAAATCTGTACAACTGTCTCTCGGTTGACCAAGTCTTTTCAGACTTTTAGGAAATATATGGCTATTGAAACGTATCTCCTTCAATTTTTCATTATTTTTTTGCTTTTTTCAGTTTCATTAATCAAGCTCTTCGGCTGATGCTGTTTCGTATGGAGCTTTTTAACTTTAATGACAGTGACCTTTCAGGGAAGCAGGGATCAAGCATCAGAGCGCTTTTATTATTGAATAGATAATATAATAGATTGGATATAAGATTTTAATTTATAAATTGTGAACTCTGGTAGTGTAGTGTGCTAGACCATTAGTGCAAGAGTCGTACGTTTGATTCGAAAACTCAGATGAATATTTTATTTTGTCTGCACCGTTACAGGGCAGCTAAACCCAATTCATTGAAGGTTATCGGAATACTTCAAAAGCTTAGTTCTGATGATCCACTTCTTGATAGTATTGTATTCTATATTCACCTTTATCGTTGGAACAAGTCTAGCCTTCTACAAACATATGGCCAGTTTCTCGCCTGGTCATTTTGGACACCAAGACATAGGCCTGCTTAGAAGCTATGGCAAGTGGTGCGGCTTAATTGTTGTTTTTTGTGAGTGATGTTTTGATTACAGCAATTTGTGAAAACCTCTGAAGCATTTACTGGTTTTATCGGTTACGCCTTAGATAGTTGTTATTACAAGGTCAGATAGGTCCGTATTAAATGGGACAGACCCTATAAAAAGTTTTACAACGAGGTCCTTTATTTTCATTAGAATTATATTAATGCCCACAACTTAAATTTAGAATTCCTGGGATGGTGGAGAGCTATCAAAGAATTTTGCAACATACTGTAGATTGCGGGAGACATGAATCATTTGCAGATACGTAAAATACTTAGGCACCGAAGTTCTGCTAGTAGAATTAGAATTAATTTTAATTTTGAGTCAAGCTTCGATGTGAGTAGTAAATTTGAACCTGGTTATTCGATAAAAAGACGACATGAACATCCTCAGTAATCTAGATTCTGGAATACGGAGATATGAACTTGCTTGAAGGGTCTCTATGGATGTGGAATCCATAGAGCCTCCTAGTTCGGCATTCTCTGTCCTATGACTGTTGTAAAGAGGGAAAACAATCATACATTTTCAATGGCAAAGTCTAGGTTAATGTTTCTTGGATTGGCTATCTTCCATGGATTACCGCAGTGTGTAAGCCCTAAATGCCTTCTAATGTCTCCAATAATAGTTCGGAGTGGATTAGTTTTCTAAAGGACACTCTTATGCTAAATGTAATTAATCTGCTCGTGGCTATGTAGACAACTAACCACCGGACCCTTTAGTCTGGGTCAGCCTCTCACACCACTCATGATGTGTGCGTTAATTTTATCCATGATTGACGCAGCATACTCCGAACGATAAATTTGAAAAACTTTTCATGGCAAATTTATTTTATTTTTTCACGGAAGCTAATAAGACTGTAACGCTCTCTTGGAAATTTTATACGGGAGTTCAGGATATGCTTCATGTTTCCGATGCAACAAAATTTGTTAGTTTTCTTCAAAAAAAAAAATGTTTGTAAACTTCTAAGAACCGTTACATGTCTTCAACAAAATTATTCAATTTCATTGGAAATTCCAATACACATTGTACAACAAATGCTTGGCTACAACATACAGCATAACAACAACATTCTCGATTATTTTTCCTCCATTTCCATCAACCATCACCATAAGCTTCAGTATCAGCAACATCGTCACTACAAAACATTTGCTTGCGGCTTTTTGTTTTGAATGCTGTGGTCTCGGATAATCATTGTCTTGTTTAAGAAATATTTTCTTTTTTGTTGTTGTTCGTGTTGAGGAATAGTTTGTAGGATTGGTTTTGAATGACATGGCAAGTACTTGAACTCTTCGTCGTCGTATGTGGTATAAATGACATGAGGAGTACATTATTATGGTATGTTACTGTTATTGTTGTTGTTGTTATTGTTTACTGTTGTAACTGTCATTGAGTAGAATCGATGCATTGCGTTCAACAAGATAAAAACGCTGTTATAAAATTACAACAAAAACTAAAACAAAAACAAAAGAGAACCTGAACGTTAGTTTTACTTGCAGTTATGCTGCTTAGTTGAGTGTTGTAGTTCAGTTTAGTTGGGTTATTAAAAACTGGGTCATATTTTTCCAAACAATTTGTTGTTATTGTTGCTATCGTTTGTTGTTGTTGTTGTTTTGTTTTTTAAGGTTATTGTCGTCGTCATATTGGCATTTGATTGCACTTTTTTGTTTGATTTTGTTTTTGGTTCAACACTTCCTTCCCCTCTTCGAGTTAAAAACGAGTGAAAAAATAAGAAAAACTCATCGAACAAATACAACAGCTTGCTTGGCTGTTGTCATAAAAAAGAAGAAAACTCCGGCAATGAATGCATGGGTGTGTTATGTTGTTGACAATATTTGTTTTTCTCATTTTATTTTTCATATTTTTTTTTATATTTCTTATTCGATTTTCATTTTCCTTCTTTGTTTTTGTTTTTTTTTTTCTATTATAAGAGTTTCCTATTTTTATTTGATTTATTCAAATGAAATTTCATTTCGATTTTTTTTAATGTTTTTAAAAATACTTGCTCATATCATAAGGGTAATAAAATTATAGAAAACAGATTCTTAAAGGAGTGAATTGATTCTCCATTTTAGTACACATATTTTACACCGTAGTCTTGTAGGTAGTGTGTTGGCTTATTAGACGTAAAGACAGGGTTCGAGGTCCAGGCCAGACATCAAAACAAAAATATGAAAAAATATTTCTTCGGCGACTTCCTTTCAGCAGATTTCTGACAAAAACTTTGAGAGTAAATAAAATTGCCATGAAAAGTTTCTCAATTATCGTTCGGAGCCGACTTTAAACTGTAGGTCCCACCACTCACGTATAAAATTAACACACACGACATAAGTGGTGTGAGAAACTAGGTTGTAATCCTGACTGAAGGGTTGTAATGACCAATTATGTATGTATTTTTTCTTTATCGCTCTTGGGCTCTTAGTAATCATAGCATCATTTTAGGACATCAAACTCCTTCTGTGGAGGTGTTCAGTATAAATCTAGGAAACCTGGAAACAGGATGCTAGTGGATACTCTGCACTTGTCGTCCCCAGAAGAGAAGAGTGGTCAAGGGGAAAATATATATATCGGCTGAGGTATTATGGTCTCCACAGACGGATACAAATGGTATCCAGCATTCTTCAGAATACCGCAGCGGATTGCATTTAAAGTGGAAGCGAAGTTCTATACATCATTTTCTTAATTGGGATCATATATGGCAGAGACGTTGTAGGGAATAAATGAACTGGATCTAGCAACGTTTACCTCTTTTATTTTATCTGTCGCCGAAAGGAAATCTATAGGTTTTTCTGTAGAAAGGCCCAAAAAAGGTGGGGTAGTTTTATGTCTTCTTTTTGCCTCAGTTCAACTGGATCAGAACACCGAAAATTCTGAAGATCCCCTGCAATTCCGTTGCTGAATTCATAGTGGTATTCAAGAATTATTAAATACTTGGTGACATCGGTAAAGATTTTTCAATATAAAGCAGAATTCGTGACATGTGATAAGGCAAAAAATGTTCAGTAAGATTTTCCATTTCACCGTGAATAGAATAACAAGTGAATAACGCTGCCAAATCATTGAAAAGCGGATTTCGAATGCTGTGTGTTTCTATCGAAAATCTCTTTTCAGCCGTGAAGCTCATTTTTGGCATACAGAATATGGTGTGTGAATTGTGAACACACACAAATCGACTTGATTACGGGGTCTGACCGGAGACTTAATTCTGGTACCAGGGGAGTCAGGAGCCCCTGGAACCTCGGTTCCAGCCTGACTGTTGGTGCGGCCCCTTTTGCGGACATCGTGGAGATTGTGGTTTGGACCCAAATCGCGGGAAGAGTCTAGTTAGTAGGCTCGGTGTGGAGTTGCATTATCAACCGGTTGCCGTGACCCAAAGATCGGAAGGAGTTTTAGATAGGCTCCGCTCCTAACCCAGGGGGAAGTCATGTCCAAATACATGGCTCCGGATTGGTACTCAGGTATAGCAGTCTGCTACATTTGGGGGCGTTGGTAGACGCATTGTATTTCACCCTGTGTGAAGAGCACGGTGGGATTAGGTCCACGTAAAATCAATCGTCGTTGTCAGCACACACAGAAAAAGTCACTATTTGGTGCGGTTTATAAGCCGCATTTGGCATTTGACCATATTTCAAGAAGATGAGGATGGGATAATTAAGAATTCGAGTTGATTGACATAAGGTTTCAACAAGCCTGTGCGAGATACTACTCGATGAGCTATTAATCTCACTTTTTGGTGGCAGTCCATTTGCCTCCATTATCTTACGATTTGTAGGCATATGTATACAGGGTAAAGCCTGCCACAATTGCAACCATAGATGGCGACAATAAAGATGCCATTGGTGGCCTATTTGCCGTAATATGATTAAGGATTAAACAATTCCGTAAAGGGGTATTTCTAATCACTGTCTGCTCTAGTATTTGCCAGTTCAATAGTTCAATTTCATTTTATTTCATTGTAAAATATTGTTAAGTGATGCCCAGAGAATTCTTTTAAAAGACTGCCGGTAATAAAGGAGATGTTATTACATCCGTATGGTCTACGGACGTCTAATAAAAATGGTCATTGTCTAATAAAAATGCCAATAAATTCTACAAATTTTAATTACTTGAGTGAAGTATCCATCAATGCTTTTTGAGAATCATAATAAAAGTTTTCATATCATTTTTAGTTGATCTTTATGTGCCCGGAAATCTTCTTTTCACAATCGTTTGTTATACTGCCATACAAATATGAAATTCATTCATTAAAATTTCTTTAAAAATTGTTTTCTTTTTAAACAAATTCTCTCCATTATAATGCATTATCTCTCTTTCTCTCTCTCTGTCTCTGTCTCTCTCTTCACCCTTTAATGCAGTAAGTAACAGAAGATGAGTTTTCGTTTTCTGTGGGATTTTTTTCTTTGTTAACCAAGAATTACTGTCCATGAACAATAAGATCCAGAGAACAATATAAATTTCAATTTATGTTGTTGCAATGCTTGTTGCTGTATGTTTTTATAACTCCATATAAAGTCATTGGCAACATCATCAAAATAATGATGTTGTTTCACAATATTTTTGTGAATTTTTTTTTATTTTCGATTTCGGATTTTTATACTTCAATCCTCTTTTTTCTTCTCATTGTAAAAGCTTAACAAAGATTTGTGAATTTTAATGCCTTCAACTTTATGTTGATTTAGTTCTTAAAGTCAACGTTTTTTTCTCTTTTTTTTGTTTCTCAACTTTTGCCAACTTTATGGTCGAGCATAAGAAGGAAAATGGTTTTTTTTCTTTTTGTTTCTTGTGACTTTGTCTGTGTGTTTGGTTATTGTAAAACTTTCTCCTGTTGATCATTGGTGGCGGTGGTGTTGTCATTACAGAACTACTACTGATGTTGATCTTGCATGTAATCCTTGTGAATATAATTTATAAATACTGGTCAACAAAAAAACAAAAAAATATTTTTTTATTGGCATTATTTTTAGTGGAATTGTAAGCAAAATGTATAATAAGATGAGCAACAAATCTTAAAACTTATTTGCCTTGTGTTGTACAGTATTTTTGCTTATGGTAGCTGATTTTTGGCGCGTTGTTGCTCTTGGCCATCAATCCAGAGCCATTGGGGGCTCAACTGGTCGTAGTATTTATACTATAAGGTCGGACTAGATGTTTATTTCTGTTATTACTGGTGTCAGAAACCCCAGATACTTTGTCTCTATCAGGCTAGAAATAGGCTCCCTGCGCAGCTAAGTGGTTTTTGTGGTTTTATGTGAAACGACAAGAGTTAACATAGTCGTCCATCAAATTCATAGATCATGAGAAAATTCAGGTTTTTGAATTGGTACTCACATGTAATATTACATTCGTATATGGGGGCGGTGGTCGACAGTTCCCGTTCACCCGAGCTATTGAAAACCGTGCGGTAGATCTCTGGACAGATGGCTACGTTAAATGCAGCGATCACACACCCAGAGCTCTTCTTTAAAGCTAATGCAAGAGACTAACCACTGTCTTATTAAAAATCCGTTGTTAAATATAATTGTGTTGTTAATTAATAGAAAGAAAACAAAGTCCCCATTTGATTGCAAAATTTTTTTGGTTTATTTAATCGAAACTAAAAGGAAACTCGTCCCTACTCACACAATAATATATTGTATTAAATATGGTTGTGGAAGAGAGAAAGAAGGTGTGGTGTTTAAGGACGTTACATGTGAGTCTGTCAATGTCGTAAATAATATGAAAAGCTTCTTGGGATTGTGGGACTAATGGCAATAATGTAATCTACGCGATCAATCCGGTCCCTAAATAATAGATTTAGTAATGGTAGTCGCCGTAGTCTAGTAGGTAATGGGTTGACTTATAACTCTGAGAGTAAATAAAATTGTCATGAAAAGTTCCTCAAAAATCTGTCGTTCGGAGTCGACTTTAAACTGTAGGTGCCGTCACTCATGTATAAAATTAACACACACAACATAAGTGGTGTGAGAAGCTAGGCCGTAATCCTGACTGAAGGGTTGTAATTGCCAATTATGTATGTATGTATGTAGTAATGGCCTAGGAATGTCTTGGCAAATTATCCCAACGTATAACCCTTGTGTATGTGTGTGAAAGTGATATGAATATTAAAAATTATTCCTGGAATATAGACAACAGTATTGTATCCAATAAATCTATTGAAACCAATTCTGATAATTAGTTCTTATTGCGATTCAATATGGGTAGAACTACAAAATGTCTTTAATACTTACTTTTTTAATTGGTTGTTACAAATCCTAACTCGGGGTTACAAACTAGCTACTCATAACAGTTTCATATCGACCGCGAACAACAGATTTTTGAGAAACTTTTCATGGCAATTCTTATTTACTCACAGCGTTTTTTTTTAATTTCGTTTTGTTCGAAAAGTCTGAGCTGGAATTTGAACCATAGTAAGCCAACACATCCTATAGCAGCTCTCGCATACATCACTTTTTATATCTCCATCTGCTTTTCAATATTTCCGTTTTTATTGGAGCTTGTCAGCCGTAAGCAGTTTTTGGGAAATATCGTTGGCCAGGAGATTAAAGTATGTCTGAAACGCACTGATATCCTTTGTTGCTGTATTCCACGCTTCACAGCCGTACAGTGTCGTAGACTACATGCAGAATTTAAACTGAAATTAAAACACATTTTCATCATCACTGCGATATGACTCGGCCAGGCTTTGTAGATATACTCCCCAGATATCAAAATTATTTTCAATATTTTTGATTTGCCAATGTTTTCATCAAACCAGCTTTGTGTGGCTCTGTTCAGAATTTAGTTTTCTCAAACATACAGTTTATCTGTGCGCCAGGAAACAGGTATTGTAGGCATTATCCTCCGTCTTCAGACTCCAGGTTATAATTTTTGGTGTAGATAATCAGGACAGAATAGTATTGCGAGACAACACAAATATCGCTTCAGCAAATATCTTTATATTAGAGAGCTCGGTCTAGGATGTCAGAAAGTGAGAGAGAGATCAACAATGTCAGTCCTTTCATGACAAGAGCGGGGCACTGACACATGTGGTGAAGGACAGCCTCATCCTCCTCCTCAATCCCACAGCTCCTTCAGAAGTTATTTAACGGAATGCTGAGTCTTTCGGCATGCCAACCAAAAAAGAGAATCTCTATTGTGCGATAGATGGCCATGCGATAAAAGGACAGAATATAGTCGATCCTCTTCTTATACATTTGAGTCCAGCGGAGTCTAGCAATATTGCATGTACGAGTACCTTCTTGCTGTGGGCGAGATTGAGCCTGTCTGTCAAAAGAGTGGATAATGTCCAGATTAACTAATATTGATATTGATATTGATAGCAGCAATTCAATTTCCAACGATATGCTTAGCTCTCGCAACCAATATAAAGTTACCTTTGAATGAGCCGAAATTTCCCTGAGATATACTCGGCATTTATATTCGGACATTGAAAATATATTTCTTAGAGATTTAAGCACAACCTGTACTCATCTCAAAACATTTTCAGCGGCAAAATAATGCCAAGCAACAAGCATTGCTCCGCTTTTTAAATGGTCATGACCATTGCCTGGAAAATACTGCAGTGGTCAGGCAGGCTATGAGTATGTTTAATATAAATATCCTTCGACTGCCAATAAATGCTCACAACAGATTTAATTGGTTGAGGAGGAGATTCTGACCCAATGCACGGAATTTCGTTTTAGATTTTTGGAACAAAAAACAAAACTGGTGCCTAGTGTAACTCTATGTATGTAAGTGTTTTCGTATATGAAATCATCAAATAAGCTCATAAGAATTGAAAATATCTTCACTTCTGTTTTATTCTGTTGCAATTGTTGTTGTTGTTGTAGTTGTTCATCTCGTTGTTTTGTGTTGGCAGTCATTGTTAACAAGTCTAAAATACAAATACCCGAAAACGTTTTTAAAGATTTCAATTTCAATTTTTACCCGAAACAGCAAATTACGAAGGAAAAAAAATGTGAAAAAAATAAAAAATTACAAACCAAGTGTTGTTTTTTAGACTGTTTTTATGGTTACTTTTGTCTACACACAGAGAGAGAGCAGAGATATGCAGTCATTTTTTGCAATTTTTTCCATTTTTTGCGTTCTTTTCATTCAATGCAAATTTATCGAATTTATGATCAATGATGGGGTTTTTTTCGCTCTTTTTTATTCGCCAATATTCTACTCAAAAGGTATAATATTTGTGGTCGTTTTATTTTTTTTTTCCTTTTTGATTTTGTAGAAATTGTAGGAAAAAAAGAAGAATAAATTTCGGTTAAGCAAATAAAACGGATGTATGAATGCATTTGACTTGAAGTACTTTTGGGTCGTCGTCATCATCGTTGTCGTCGTCGTCCATATCTGTAAGTTAGTTTAGCAGCAAGTGCTGTATGTAGGACATGAGTCCAATGGTAAATATTTGCATCGTTATTTTCTTCATTTTTTTTTTGTACAAAAGGTCAATCGAAATGGGTGGGTTGTTGTAATATTAAAGTTAATATTTTCATATAAATTTTCAATGCCTGTCGATAGTGTGGTGGTGTGGTGGCGTGTTGGTTTTTATGATTCCTTCAATATCTGTATGCTGCTGCTGCTGCTGTCTGTACTCCTGCCATCCTCCTCCTCAACGTTTTAGAAATTAAATAACTTTCTTTTGTGCTCAAAAAAAAAAAATAAAAATTGTCTGATTTCTACCATACTCTCGTACTCGTACTCGTTCATTGCAATTTCGCATAAATTTCGCAAATAAAAAAAAATTATAAAAAAATAAGAGACCTACACTCTCGTACTCCTTGTGTGTATAGAAAAAAAAAACGCTGGTCAAATGTAATGAAAATAACTGAAGAAATCAAGGTGAGGTTTTTATGTGCGCAAATATTGGCTATCTCTTCTCGTATTACCATTATGGCTTAAAAAAAGAAATCTTTGAGAATCAGCACCATCAATAGCGACAGCAACAGCACTGGCAACAGCACTGGCAACAGCAAACAGCAACACAATATGTAACAAAGAATTTATGATTTTATTTACATATTTTGTTGCAAATCCAATGGGCTTTAGAAATTGTTAACTGGCCTTTTGCATTGCATAGCTTCGTATACATTGTAGATGAGGCATACATACATATATTCTATGCCCTGAACTAACGGCCAAACTTGTGCGTCTGTGACGTAGATAAATAAATATGTCCCAGGTGAACGATGTAATGAATAACTATGAATACGTTTCTTTCATTTCTTATAAAAAGAGACCAAAAAAGTAGCGAGAGGAAATGCTATTGATCTTCAAATCCACTACAAGGCTTAAAGAGAAATAGTTTCACCCTACATCTAAAAAAGTTTTCTTGAAAGTCAGTAGGCATAATTGGTAAAAGAAAAGCCTCTAATTCTATGTTAATAGGAGATACGTAGTGTACTGGTTTATTAGACCTGAGGCCACAGTTCAAACTCCAGGTCAAATCATCTCCAGCGATGGCGACTTCCTCTCAACAGATTTCTGGCAAAAGTCCTGAGAATAAATAAAATTCCAATGAAAAGTTTCTCAAAAAAATCTGTCGTTCACAGTCGACTTTAAACTGTAGGTTCCGCCACTCATATATAAAATTAACACAACATAAGTGGTATGAGAAGCTAGGTTCTAATCCTGACTGAAGTGTTGTAATGACCAATTATGTATATATGTATGTATATAACTTTGTACTGAAGCAGTTAAAGTGCTTCAATAGCAAATTTAAACACTTAAGGTATGAATAGAGCAGAAGCCAAAAAAATGCGCTCATCATGGTTGGTTTTTTGAATTAAAAAAGAAAAAAAAAACAAATGAATTCCATGGGGATAACGTCAAGAACGATCCTCTTGAAAAAGAATCGAACACAATAAGGAAAGTTCCTCATCACTTCAAACAATACAATACATGACAGCCCTAAGTCCTATAAGTCCTGCTACAGTACATTAATCGCTTATTAACATACATAATTGACCCTTTAGTCAGGATTACGACTATGTTGTGTGTGTGTGCTATTTTTATACATGAGTGGAGGGACCTAAATATCGACTACGAATGACAGATTCTTGAGAATTTGTTTCATGGCTGTTTTATTTACTCTCAGATTTTTTGCCAGAAATCTGCTGAGAAGAAATTGCGGAAGAAATATTTCTTTCGTATTTTCCGTTTTGTTGGAAATATCTGACATGAGGTTTGAACCTTGACCTCACGTTTAATAACCCTACACAGTACCTATTAAAATACGGCGACGACATAATACTCCTGAGTATGAGTCCTGAAAAAATCTTACACACGTCTTTTTGGCGGCATTGGTAAGGCATTGAACGAGAGTGGACCAATCAAAGGTCTCGTGCTTATTGGCATTAACCTAAGACATCAAGAAGGCTGCTTGTGCGCTCATCATTAGGAAAATCCTCTACTCTGAGATGACTTATGTTGAGATTCCTTCCTTTTGGGATCTTGAGGTTACGAAAGATGGGCAATGATGTCCATTCAAATGTTAGGTTAGGTATCCATATGCTGTATACGTGGAGTAATTGCGAATCGGCCTTTTGCATTTCCGGCCTGTTCTGTCTGCATGCTATGTTATTGACTATCAGTGAAGATACCTAATTTCCTAATGGCATCTACCTCCGCTTGAAAGACCATATCATGGACCGGTAGTCGAAGGCATATGAAAGATGTCGTGTCGAATAATTTCGCGTTAACCGAGTATTCGTCCAGTATGCTACTTATTTTTCTCTCAATAACCTTCTGCTAAGAACTTGAGGTTAATATGGCCTGTAGTGCAACTAATAGCGAAAGTTAGACCCTCGTTAACAGCTTAAATTCCTCTTATAATAATAATAGGCTGTAATTGTAAGTCGTAAAATATGTTGAAGAAAAAGTATTATTTTCATGGAAAAACTTTATTTGACTTTTAATTGATTTCAGCTGGAATTTAACCACTAGACTAGATAACAAGTAGTTAGGTTAGCTTGCCGTTTATAGGCAAGTCCACTCATTAGCCCACATGGCCCATTGTAAGCTTAGGCCCCTTGTCATGATCCGTTAGTGGTGGTTTAATATCACCCTTAGCTTCTGATAAATTCAGGCTGTTCTGTTAGCGACACCTTCACAAGATCTGAGCATCTTCAAACGTTCTGTCACCCAAAAACCAATGACGTCTCTTTTTTTGAAGTGAAGGGCATTCAAATAAAAGGTGTTGAACCGATTCCGTTTCTTCCACATTCTGGCAGTTTCTGCAGTAATCCTGATGCAGCACACCGAGTTTGTCAGCTCCTGTCCCATTAGAATTCATGTTAGAATGCGAACCGTTATCTTGCCGTTACTTGATTTTCCTCCTGTCTACTGCTGGACACACACATAACATAATTGGTCATTACAACCCTTTAGTCGGGATTATGACCTAGCTTCTCACACCACTGATGTTGTGTGTGTTAATATTTATACATGAGTGGCGGGACCTACAATTTAAAGTCGACTCCGAACGACAAATTTTTGAGAAACTCCTCATTGCAATTTTATTTACTCTCAGAGTTTTTTCCAGAAATCTGCTGAGAGGAAGTCGCCGAAGAAATATTTTTTTATATTTTCCTTTTGATGTCTGACCTGGGATTTGAACCGAGACCTCACGTCTAATAAGCCAACACACCACCTACTAGACTGGACACAACAGTTTTGAAATTTGGCAACCAGTTTGTTAAATTCCATGCTGCATTTCCCCCTCTATCTTCCCTTCATTAGACATCCCGATCGTTACCTTTTGTGTCACAGTGCCCCTAAATGCAGTAGAGGTGGGTGTTGTATCGATGTATACGCTGTAGAGTTTCTATGGAACTCCTACGTTCTTTAATTTCACGAGGTAGGATCCCAGTACTTTTATATCCTCACATATAATCAAGTTCGAAGTAGGTAAGTGCTTGGTTTAAATTATACGTGCAGTTTGTTCAATAGTAAAATCCTCCGCCTGTCATTTTTGAATGACTTTTCGATTTGTTTACTGCGACCATCATTTGAGTTTTAAGCTTGCCTAACCAGAAGAGCCTAACTATCTAACTCTACCTTAAGGATATTCAAGTTTTTCTGTAGATTCTGCTCAAATTTGGCAAGAGTATGAGACCATTTATTCGAGAGTTTTCCATGTTAAATGATTTCAATATGTTGTCCATGAGTATAATGGAAAGATATGAAGGAAATTCATTTATTTTCTACAATTATTTTTAAAGATTTGCATTTTCCCCCTGAGAAAGCATTCCACAATTCGTTGTTAACGGACTGTAATACCACTACTGAGCAATGCCTCTTATACAGCATTTGCCATGCATAGATTTTGATGGACAATCTATCATTTTAACGAACGCCATCAAACAAAGCCAAGCATAAAAAATAGGAAAGAAAAGAAATTTAAAGACACAAGAAAATGAAAAATGAAAAGAAATGAGAACAAATATTCAAAACGATTTCAAACGATACGCTTTTATTACCCAAGTCTTCTAAATCAAAAAGATTTTTATCAACTTTTTGTTTTTGTTTTTCTTTTTCCTACTTCTTCATCATCTTCTTCCTCGGGTTTTATTAGGTTTTTTTTCTTTTATTGGATTTCAACTGCAAAAAGGTTACTTGACTGACTATCTCGGACATTCCAGTAATGGCTGCTCGTTATTACAAGTACTTACAAGTAGGCAAGTTTGTAGGTCTCTTTCTACTTGGTCTAGAAGTATAGTTTACAGGCAGGCAGACACAATAATCTGATGAAATGTATGCAAAAAAAAAACAGAAGAGGTTCAGAAGCAATGAATGAACAGAAGAGAGTGGGAGTTGGTAGGGGGGTGGCATAGAAAATAAAAACAACAACAAAAGTGGACGAAATATTATCAAATGTAAGTGTATTGCTGTCCGTCGTATGTCATTTGTAATGCAAACGGTGGTTAAGCCTTTTCAAAAGAGCGATACACTTACACACATACTTAGCTGTACTTATGGACCTTGACGGCCATACATCATTTCAAATCAAATGCTTTATACGATGGCTGGCTGGCTGGCTGGCTGTTGGACTCAATAAATGGATGACTGAATGGATAAATGGATGGATGGATGAATAGCTGTATGAATACATCAATACATGGTATTTGAATATATTTTTTTTCGTATTTTTTGTTTGTTTCTCTCTCTATTGATTTATATTTTTTATTCAAGTTTTGATTTCAATTTCTAGGTTTTTCCTTGTTTTTTTTTTGCGATTTATGCATGTGTACTCGTATTTAAAATGAAGAACGATCGTAATAGATATTGTCAACAACAGTTTTATGCGATTTTATGTAAAAAAAAAATTAGAAATAAAAACAAAACAAAACAAAAGAAACGACAACTAAAAAATCCCAAACGGAATACAAAACATAGTACAATATTGAGTATGAATACGAACGTATAACATACGTACATACGTATGCAAGCGAGAGTATTTATTGATTGGATTTCATATGCAAACTATGACGGTGACTTATGTTTGTCTATTTTGTTTAAAAAGAAACAAAACAAAAAAGCAAAAACAATCGCTTAAAATAATTTAAAATTTTCCACAAACAATGTCGTCAAAAAAAAAAAAGAAAAACATGTAGACTCCCTTGAGCATTGTTGAGCAGCAGAGCAAAAAAAAATGTTAAATTTTAACATGATTAAACGTTTATCCATTCGATACGATAAATTCTAATGAAAAGTAATTTTTGTGCAACAGAGTTGTTGCGACCGGTCGGAGAAGGAAGCTAACAAATGGACACTACATTACAAGCATTATGCAAGCACCATCCGCTATCATATCTCCTGTCATAGCCCGAATTATAGCCTGCTTCTCACTTCGTTAATTTTATCCATAAGTGTGAGAACCAAAAATTTCCTGTTAGAATCCGAACGACAAATTTGAAAAACTATTTCATTAGTTTAAAATCAAAGCTTTTGCCAGAAATTTGCTGAGTAGGGGTCGCCGAAGAAATTTTTTTAGTTTGAATTCTCTAGCTGTCCTCTAGTAAGCCAACACACCTCACAGTGTGGCGAGTATTTATTCAGTAGGCGGTACACCCTTTGAACAATACCGTCCTTTTCCTGATTGGAAAATACCAAATTTTGTGCCAACACACTTATATTTACACGAAGTTTTGCTGCCTTTCTCATCCTCATTTTAAAAAAAATTGCAGCTAAAAACCATCTATTTCTGATCCGAAAACTATCTTGAACAGGTTTCAATCATTTCTCCTTGAGAACAATGGAAAATATTCAAAACGAAGTTGAATAATCATAAGAAATTTTCAAAATGATTTCAAACCACACAAGTTAAGGTCAGAATCTATTTATAGACTATTTCTCATGTTCGAAATACTCTTAAAGGCCATAAAAAAATCAAGTCAATGCTGGCAAAGAGTAATTGGATTCATTGATACCATAACAGACGCAGCCATCCAACTGGCTGAAGCAAAGCAGAAAGCTAATGACATGAAAATAATGCTCTGTGTTTGGTGGTACCAAAAGAGTCCATTATATTATATGGAACTCTACCAAACATAATTAGGAATACGCAGCCAGACAGTAAGCGGCAATGTTCCATCGACGACACGTTGTATCAATAGATGAAAACAGTTTAAAAAATATTAATTTTGTCAAAACCGCCTTAAAGACTAGACCTTAAATCGTTCAACTACAACATTCCAATCCTTGCAGGGGGCTCTTACCGGAATTCTCACTTGAAAACAGAACAAAAAATTATTAGCTCGGAATCCATGATCGAACTGATTGAATTTAAATTTACGTCATTAAGGAAGTTCTACAAGAACATAATATGATGGTGCAAGTTCCGGTCTATATGACTGTCTACATAGAGCTTCCTAGCCAAATTCTCTCAGTTTGTATATGGCCTGAAATTCTAATGATTAAAGACAGCAATGAATTCGGACAGTTTCAATTGAACTGCTTGCTTCAAAGTACAATATTGAACAATACTTTTCCAAATCAACCGTCTTCGAAGCTTCATTTTGCTTTGTACAGAATCTTACTCACGTTTTATTATCGTATTTCGTATATCGTATATCGGTCTCTTTCGTAGGTGCACAAAAAAACATATAAAACACTAACGGCTTCAAATCGCATGGTCTTATTGGCCAATTGTGTTTGCCAAAACGTAAAATCACGCAATAAAACTAGAATCAGTCATGTTGTGTCTACCGTATGGTAGCGGATTAGAATTCTCCCACAGTGGTTCCCTGCTTGTCGTAAAAGGCGACTAAGTGGCATGGCAGAGGTAAAGGGTGCGGATGAAAAGGCGTAGCACAGTCTTATTAACATCATGTACCGTTCAGTTCAAAATATCAATTTGCAGACCAAATATTTGATTATCACACTGTCATGGTGGTCTAAATTAATGGTACCCATTTTTTGAGTGCCATTTTCTAAACAAATACATTCCAATGACAGACGATAATGATCACCAAGCAGTTTCTTATTATCAAGATGCAATTGCTTTTCCACAATCACTACTAAATTTTCCGAGCTCCATACATATCAGTTTTGCTTGTTGATATCACTTCACCGTTTTAATTGTTGTAACAATTGGACTTTTTATGGATGAAGGTACAAATACAAAGGCAAAATACTCCTCTATTGTTGCGAGTACCTTGAAAAGGATAAACATGAGTTCTCCACCCGACTATCACGAAGAGAGTGATATTTTCGACAGTCTGTCCACAACTTTAACGCTGGTGGTCTATTTAAATTTCTTTATATTCTTGACAATTCCTTGTACAATAGCTTCATAAGAAGGACCATAATCACCACATAATACTTGAAAAGTAGTTGGGTTTGAGCGTTTGTAAATGGCAAACATTTAAATATCTACTAAAGAAATGACACTGCTTATGAAAAATATTTAACTGCTACAAGCCTTGCTATTCAATGCATAGAGACATAGTACATTCAACCACGTTATTTATCAGCTGACCCTGTCAGCAACTTTGTTTTCTGTCGCCCTAAAATATTTCGAAAAGAAATTTCTGCATGACAATATGATCCTTTGGATGATCAGATATATTCGTGGCACTCATGTATGAGGACGGACAAAAATGTGACGTTCGTTATAAACCTAAAAATTACGAGAGAAAATCATAAAAATTTTGGATTAATTGTAATCTTCAATTACTGTATTTAGTCTGCTACAACACATCCTCGGATTACAGGGTTGATCTCAACCACGAATGCTTTATTGTATAACGTTTAATGGTGAGAAAAGAATGTTATTAGTTGCCGTAGTCTAGTAGGGTTGTGTGTTGCTATATTAGACGTAAGGCCGCGGTTCAAACCACAGGTCAGACATCTTCAACCAAACGAAATAAGAAAAAATATTCCTTCGAAGGCTGGTACTCAGCAGATTTCTGGCAAAAACCCTGAGAATAAAACGCTATAAAGCTATAGAACTTGATCTTATTAGACGAAGCCCGCGAACAAAACTCCAGCTTAGGTATCCCGAACGAAACAAAGTAGGAAAAAATTACTTTTTCCGATGCTGTCCTCTCAGCAGTCTTGCCATGAAAAGTTTCTCAAAAGTTTGTCGTTCGGAGTCGACTTTAAACTGTAGGTCCCGCCATTCATGTAGAAAATGAACACACGCAACATAACATAAGTGTTGTGCCAAAACCAGATAGTTATCCGGATTAAAGCATTGTAACGACCAATTATGTATGAATATATGTATGTGTCAGCGTTATTTGTTATTTGTTTGAAAGTCCTAATGACGCCATAATGTCTGTCTCGGCTTCTATTAGGGAGCGCATTAGATATGATCAATTTTTATGATTCTGGTGCATAAATCAATTTGATTTTGGGGATAGCCATGGTTTATTTTAGTATGTAGTGTAGTCTAGTATGTAGTGTGTTGGCTTATTAGACGTAAAGCCAAGGTTCAAACCCCAGGCCAGACATCAAACAAAAGTATAAAAACTATTTCTTCTGCGACTTTCTGTCAGCAGATTTCTGGCCAAAAATTCGGAGAGTAAATAAGATTGCAATGAAGAGTTTCTCAAAAAACCTATCCTTCGGAGTCGACTTTAAACTGTAGGTCCCGCCACTCATGTTTAAAAATTAACACACACAACACAAGTGGCGTGAGAAACTAGGTCGTAATACTGACTGAAGGGTTGTAATGACCAATTATGTATGTTATGTAGGGTTTATTTTAGAAAGATCTCGAAGGCCAGATTCCATCATTTTCACTTGCGATGATATAATATCGACGCCTCCGTTCTATAACATTCTAAGTCGAAAAAGTGTGTTTTGAGTTATGAGCTCTCAAAGTTTTCACGCGACATACGACTATATGTGTATTCTAAGTAGAATTTTCATTATAACTTTGGAACGGATCGGCGCATATTAACCAAATTTTGACAGTATTTAAGTCAGAGAACGGATAATTTAAAAATGCAAGAACATTAAAAACGTTCTAAGTACACTTAGAACGTTATAGAATGGAGACGTCGATATGGTTCTTTGGATTGGGATTGTTAATTTGTGCCCCCAAACAATTTCTTTACAATAAAGCATGGGTTCTTCAGTAGCGAGCTCCTTCTCTTGAGTATGCTTTTGATGAATAAAATCTCAAAAAAAAAATAAAAAATTAAAATTTTTTAATTTTAATTCTTTAATTTTGCTGTTGTTATTAGCAATAAGAGAACATTGTTTTTATATGGCATTTAAAATACAAGCGATGAAAAAAATTTTATTAAAAATAACACACCCATATTTTGTTGGAGAGGGCAATGCTACTACTACCGTTTTTAAAGTTTAAATACGAAACTTTTTTTGAACTTCTTCGACAAGAAACAATTGAAGAAATAAAAACAATATTTTTTTCTGATTTTTGCATTTTAAATAGTTTTTGTGTTGGATTTTCCTTTTGCGAAAACATTTAAACAAATTATTCATTAAGTGAACATTATCGCGTCTTAAATAAATCACCAGCACGAGTTAGTTGCATTAAGACAACTTTGTTGTTTGTTTGTTTGTTGTTAACAATATTATTCAAATGTAAGTTGCCAGAAAAAAAGAGTTTATTTCTGTTAAACAATTGGTGGCTTTATTTGCAAAAAGAGGGAAACATTTATTCTTAAACAAATTGACCTCAACAACGGAGTATGAAATTTTGTTTGTGTTGTTGTTTCTGTTGTGGTCGAAGGATTTATTGATAATTGTTTGCTTCCGAAATTATAACACCTCCGGCTATAATGGAAACTTGTTATTAACCAGGTGGTTAAACAATTCATAAATATTCACAATCTATTGTGTATTGTTTGGCTTCAAAAGGGGTCCATTTGCTATGAATGTATTGCTAAAGGAAAGGAAAATCATTCTTGAAAAACCTTTTTTATGTTCGTCAAGTTTTTGGTGAAACCATTACCAAATGTTTGCTATTGATCCATAAGATATTCACAGTCAAATAAGCTTCTGGGCTTTATTTGACCTGATTTGTTAAGTAATTGCGCAAACGACAGCAAAACAACAGCAAAAAAAACAAAAATGTTGTTCTAAATCTCTTATATTGTATGTATGTATGTATCACTCACTCGTCTATTTGCTTTAAGGCGCTATAATTTAGTTGTTTCATATTTTTACAATAACAACAACAACAACAACAACTATTGCAAAATATATCGTGGTTTTTGTCTTGAATTCTCGAAAATATTTTTAATGGCAGACAGTCTGTTACTTTATTGTTCGTAATTAATCATGTTTAACTCACAATTAAATTTTGTCTTTAAGTCAGCCAGCCAAATAGCCAAACAAACATCTAACCAGCCAGCCGTTGAAGTTAAATTGTTAAGCAAGTGACATTTCGTTTCATTTCATTTTATTTGCTTTCATTTCATCATTAGACTTTGTCTACGAAAAAGTTTCCAGACTTTAGAAATTTTATTCTAAATTTCTAGGTCATTTACCTTTTGGTTTGGGCCAGGGGGAGGGTAGTGGAGTCATAGGATGAGTTTACATTTTAAACTTTGTAAGAGAGTTTCAAATAAATTACCAGCATATTTAATCATTCCATGATTTGACTGTAAAGAAATTGTCATTCAAATACAATAACAAATGCAAGGCAATTGAAATTTGGACAAAAAATAAGTGACAAATGAGATGAAAAGTTGTTGGTTAGGTTAGAAGGCGGTAGAGTCTACTTGGGTTAACTAATTACAGGTAATCTTCGAAACGGGAACCAGCTGGACTTTAGAATAAATTTTTTAATTTTTGCAATGTTTTTTATTGGAGTCAAGGATGACAGATTATGCTGGATCAAGAACCTCAGCCTCTTCTTGGAAAGAGCAGAGGGAAAATAAAGTAACTTTGCCTTCCTCAAGTTCACAGGTCCTACAGAAGTTATTCGAGAGAATGCCATGTCTATCGGCATGCCTATCAAGAAGATAGCGATCCGTGACAATCGCAATTGTGCAATAGATGGCCAGGTGATTTAGAAACCAAAGGCAACTAGTCGTCTTTTGAGTCAAGCAATAATGCTGTAAAACGAGCAGAGAATACCTACTCTAACTGAGGCTATCGTAATCCCTATGCTCTGTAAATGTCAGAAATTGTATGTTCTGTGCATGCCCTAGTCAGTAAATACACCAGGAATGTAATTTCTGACGATATTCCTTTATCCTCTAACCCATATAAGAATTAAATTTGAAAAATCCTCATTTTTCCCTGACGAGGACGGATAAAGGCAAGACGTTCATTATGATCCTAATTGCAACTTGATTGTCCAAGTAAATTAAAGGGTCCGCCAAATAACTTTTTTTTTAAATGTTAAAAAAAACTACTGAATATTTTCTCAAATATCTTTTTTACTTGAAAGTACAATCCTTCCGGTTAATAATGGAAAATAATTTCATTCAAATGGCTGCCTCGGCTGGCCATGCAGTAGCTTACACCAGAAGATGCCGATTTTGGCAAAAAATCATATTTTCAGATGAAGCTCATTTTGATCTTGGCGGGTACGTAAACAAGCAAAATTGTCGCATTTGGGACACAGAAAACCCGCACGCATATATTGAAAAGCCGATGCACCCAAAACGAGTCACTGTTTGGGCCATTTTTCTTCGAAAATGAGCAAGGAGTGGCCGTTACAGTCAATGGCGATCGTTATCGGGCCATGTTGAACGAATTTTTGTTCACAAAAATTGAAGAGGAGAATATTGGCAACATTTGGTTTCAACAGGACGGCGCTACGTGCCACACAGCCGAAACTACACTCGATGTTTAGCGCCCTGTTTTTGAAGATCGCATTATCAGCCGCAGAGCTGATGTCGTTTGGCCACCTCGGAGCTGCGATTTGACACCGTTGGACTATTATTTGTGGGGTGCCGTCAAAGATAAGTGTTACGCCGACAAGCCAGAGACAATTGACGCTTTAAAGGACAATATTCGTGAAGCCATTGGTGAAATACAGCTGCACACTTTTTTTTGGACCGATCGAGTAGGCTACTGCATGGCCAGCCGAGGCAGCCATTTGATTGAAATTATTTTCCATTATTAACCGGAAGGATTGTACTTTCAAATAAAAAAAGAAATTAGAGAAAATATTCAGTAGTTTTTTTTTAAAGCATTTTCCAAAAAAAAGTTATTTGGCGGACCCTTTAAAAAAAAATTTGCAAATGTTTTGAATAAATTGTTGTTAATCGCTGGGGTAGCCGAAAGTGTGCCTGGAGAATTTGAAAAATATTTGCCTGTCGTATGGGTTTCATCACTGCAACTTTGGACTTTGGACACAGAATGATGCCATCTGATATTCCTACGATATTTATTGGTGATGTTATCTCTCCTGGGCGTTATTTGATAATGATTAAAACCTTTCACTTTAGAATTATCAAAACCAAAATAAAGGCTTTTTCGCCTCATCCCCAATTCCTTAACGGAGTTGTGATACTGTGTACTTTAATGATGCGAGCACACCTGTATTATTGTTCGCTTCACATGAATGGATTGAACATGGCCTCCGTAAATGTCTTTATTGAGTATATAACAGCAGTAATCTCTTTCGTCAACCATACGATAGCCGATTATTGGTTCAGGTTTCAAAGCTTTTGACTTAACAGACGTATAATTCTGCACATAACAGTTTCTGTGAAGCTGGAAAAGGAGAACGAAATACTTTAGACCCTTAGAGGAACTGCCTGTTTCAGAACCGCAAACTTAGAAATATTTTCACGTAAATACGAGTCTTATCAGAGAGGGGCCAAGCTTCAAATACCATAGAAAAGTAAATTTAGTTTGAGAACCAACTTAATGTGGAAATAGATGTGGTGGACTATCACCTCCTGCAGAATCTACAAGTCTTTAAAGAAGTCGAAATATGACAAAACTAATTGCGGTCAGTCTAGCAGAAAGTGTATTGACTTGTTAGATGAGAGCCCGTCGTTCAACTCCTTGCTCAAAGAACTCGAACAAAAGCGAAATATGTAACATTCTGCAATCGACGGCGACTTCCTCTCATTAGTCTTCTGACAAAAGCTATAAGAATAAAACAAAATTGCTATGATAAGTTTCTGAAATCTGTTGTAAGGCTTACTAAACGTGAAGCCACTGTTCAAACCACATGTCAGACATCTCGAACGAAACGAAATATGTAAAAATATTTCTGCGGCGACTTCCTCCCAGCAGATTTATATGAAATACTCAGAGAATAAATAGAATTGCCATGAAAAGTTTTTCAAAAATCTGTCGTCCGGAGTCGACTTTAAACTGTAGGTCCCGCCACTCATGTAAAAAATTAACGCACACCGCATAAGTGGTGTGCGAAAGTAAACTTGTTTGATTGACTGACTTGACTGAAGGGTTGTAGTGACTAATTATGTATATAATCCTGAGAAAAGGGTTATAATGACAAATTAAGTAAGTAAGTAGTAATTATTATACGAGTGGACGTAGTTTTGTAGGTAGTATGTTGGCTTATTAGACGTAAAGCCCGGGTTCGTATCCCAGGTCAGACATCAAAACGAAATATGAAAAAAAAATACTTCTAAGGCGAGGAAGTCGCAGCAGATTTCTGGCAAAAACTCTGAGGGTAACAAACCTGCCATCAAAAAGTTTCTAAAAAATCTGTCGTTCGGAGTCGACGTTAAACTGTAGGTCCCACCACTCACGTATAAAATTAAAGCACACTAATTGAGTGGATTAGAAGCTGGCCGTAATCCTGACTGAATGGTTGTAATGGCCAATTATGTATGTATGTATACGAGTGGATGCAAGGCTTTATGGTCTCAAAAATAGTAACTGACAATGAGGAAGTCAGAATATCTGGAGAGCATTTAAAATAACATTTTCATTGCAAATTATTTCCTTATTGTTAGAAATTAATGTAAACCATACAAGGGAAATAAAACTAAAAAAAAAAAACTTTAAGAGAATGGCAAAGCCCAAGTTAATAGCAGCGAACACATTTAATAGATGCCAGAAGTACATGAGTTAGTTGCAATCATAAAGTCGTAAAAATCGATCATGGAAACCAAGAAAAGTAAATAATTTCACTAAATGCCAAAATAGACCATAAAACTTAACTCATCGTTTTATTTTCTTAAAGCCATTTGCGAAAACCTCTTTTATCTTTTGAGATTAAATTAATTGAAATTGAAATTTTGTTTTAATTGCTCGTTGCAAAAACAAATTCATAAACTTGGGTTTCCGTCAGTCATAATTCACTCTGGAGACTGAGAAACAATTTGCTTTTCCTCTGTACAGTTATTGAAAGAAAATTAATTTAAATCGCTTTTTGCTGTTTAATATTTATTAATAAATTAAAACAAAACAAAACAAAAAAAAATTGCAATAAAAACAATAAAAAAAACTGCATTAAATAAGGCGAACAAAACAAAAAAAATGTTACCCACCCCACGTACAAAATTAGCCGCTATTATCCGTCCATAGCGGATGGCTGGTAGCAACCAGAAAATCTAGAAAAATATTCCAAAGAAAAAACAACAAAAATTGAAAATCTTTTAGATTAAAAAGGCGTTACAACTGATGGAAATCTTTTACGATGTGATGTGATCGCATAATGAAGTTTTGTACTCGTTTAGGTTACTTTTATGGTTTGTTATCGGAAAAGAAAAAAAAAAACAAGAGACGGAAAAAGCGAATAGAAAATCTGAGATTAAGTAGCAGACTACAGCATGGTTATGATTCCAAAGCGGTGTCTAAGTATGTATGTAAGTTGCAGACGAAAGAGATATTAAATGGATTGGCGATGGTAATTAAATATGAAATAAGTTTTATTGGAGGCATAATGTTTACGCGTGGCGCACTACAGAAATTTGGATGAAGATTCTATAAAATTCGAATTATTCATGACAGTGAAAGGTATTTCCATGACTAAAATTAATGGAACTGATCTAATGGAGGTAGCGGGCTGTAGAACAATAAAAATTGTAACAACTGGCGTAATTGCATTCCGCAATGTGAGGGTATCTCTAATGATAATTTTCATCTCGGTGGGTAGGTTAATAAGCAAAATTGCCGTATTTGGGACTCAGAAAACCCACACGTGATCTTACAGAAGCCAATGCACCCATTACAAGTGACAGTTTGGTGTGGCTTGTGAAGCGGAGTCATCATTGGCCCATATTTCTTTGAAAATGAGGACGGCGCAACCATTACGCTCAATAAAGACAACTATTGCACCATGATAGCTTATCTTTTTGTACCCTCTCTTCATGGTATTGATGTGAACGATGTTTGGTTTCAACAGGATGGTCCAACTTGCCACATATTTCACGCCACAATCGATTTATTGCGTTAAATGTTTGATAGTCGTTTAATTAGCTGAAATTGTGAAGTTAATTGGCCACCATGGAGATGAGGATTGACAGCGTTGGACTATTTTCTATGGGGCGCCGTTTTAAGGAAAGTGTTATGCCTACAAACTAGAGACAATTAAGCATTCAAAGGCCAACATTCTTGATACCATTGCCAACATACAACCCCATACACTCGGAAAAGTGCACAAAAATTGCTACGATCAAATGAAGTACTGTGAGGCTAGCCCCGGCAGCCGTATGAATGAAATAATATTTCATTTCTAACCGGAACAATTGTACTTTACTTTACAACAAACAAAAAATAAATTTTGCAAAATTTCAAACTATTTTTGCATTTTTAAATCGCCCACGCTTTAGTTGATTCAGTAATTGGATTTAATTTGGAACTTTGTTGGTTATCTAGGGATGTTGATGGCCACTGTGGAGGGTGGGGATGGGATCGGAATATCACACCACACTTGAATTGTGGTCCAAAGGACCCCTAATGGATCCCAATTAGTGAGTTTTTGAATTCGAGAGGGTTTCAGGTTGCCGCCACCGCCCGGGATGTTGATGGCCACTGTGGAGGGTGGGGGTGGGATTGGAATATCACACCATACTTGAATTGTGGTCCAAAGGACCCCTAATGGATCCCAATTAGTGAGTTCTTGAATTCGAAAGGGGTTCGGGTTGCCACCACCACCCACCCTCCAAATACAATATAATTTACTTATTATTAAATAGTAATTAACTGAATGGGAATTACTTTGTTATTTATTTGAACGACGATATAATCAAGTAAACAAACGATTGTGGCTGACAAAACTCACACACACTTTTGTTGATCGTTGATGTTCTTACATAGAAAAGAATGTGTGAAGATAAAATGGAAAAAATCTGCAAAGTTAATATTAACAGAGTAATGTTATGTGTTTAACAGAATACACAATACGTAAGATACATATGATCGTGGTACTTAACATTACACAAATATCATTAGAAATCGGTCGATTGCATGGGTAGTGTTCCACTACAAAAAAGTTATTCTCCAAAACTATGCTGCAATGCTTTTGAAGGCTGAATATAATTACTAGGACTCTAGAGAGCATGATGGATGGATAATTTTAGAATATTGGGATATGGTGAATGCATCAAGCTTTATGTACAGTTCTCATAAATGGGGTTCCCTAATACAATCCAAGCCATTTGGATTTGGAATTCGAGAGACAGAGTTTTACCCCTCAAACATCTATTGACTATTAGAGAAGCCTTCTACATACATAATTGGTCATTACAAACCGTCAGTCAAGAGGATTACGACATAGCTTCTAATGCGACTTACGTAGTGTGTGTTAATTTTATATGTGAGTAGCGTGATATACAGTTTAAAGTCGACTCCGAACAACAGATGGTTGCGAAACTTTTCATGACAATTTTTATTTACTCTCAGAAATTTTGTCAGAAGAATGCTGAGAGGAAGAAAGAAATATTTTTATTTGTCTGAGCTGTGGATTGAACCCAGGCCTCACGTCTAATAAGCCAATACACTACCTACTAGACGACGGCGACTGTGTACGTACTGATATAATTCTTTAGCCCATAATTTTTCTAAAAGTTCTGGCACATATCTTTTCCTTTCTCGACCAGATAGCTTTCAATAAAATCCATTACTTTATACACTCATGTCCACGGAGGACATTAGACATTAGACACTAGTTTCATATCATATTTACTAAGTCCATATAATTTTGCTAGTCCTGCTTCTATCATTCACAAGCATTAAAACATATTGGATGGGAGTCAGAGGAATATTGTTCTTACATAATATGTACCCATCACACATACACTTCCAATATGTTCGAAACAGATTTATTTCTGGATTATTAGTCAGCGACTGACTATGTAAATTTGTTTCACTCTGTACTCGATTACTTACTCTACATCTGATTATAGATTCTCTCTTTATTTATTCCCACTCTGCTCTGCTCCTAATCCCGCTGTCCATTTATTCTTCTGCACCTATGGAGCCCTGCCTCTCTTCCTTATTTCTTAAAAACACGAAAGTGTACACATTATACGTCTACATTAGACCACAAATATTATTCGTTAAAAGTTAATCGTTTTAGTTCCGTGTTACACTTCTTTATAAGTTCTGAGTAAGATCTAAGTCCGTTGTTCAAAAGCAGGCTCAGACCTCTCGAACACAACGAAATGTGAAAAAATATGTTTTTTTTTTGGGAACTTCGTGCAGTCTTCTGGCGGACATGGCCTTAAACTGTTTGTTTCTATTAACACGCAGCACAACATTGGTTGTGTGAGAAGCTAGGTTGTAATGATGACTAAACGATTGTAACCTGACTAATTGTAATGAGCAATTAAGTAAGTTATATGAATTGGGTTCCGAGTTTGACTGAAATTTGGTCAACAAATGGATATGAATCCTTGGATATAGAAAGTTAACCTGTGCTGGTGGACGACACTCACAGAATGTATCGGTCAGTATTTCTGTGATTTAAATCAACTGAATTTATATTGATTGAAGTCGCCGTAGTCTAGTAGGTTGTGTGTTGGCGTAAGGCCACTGTTCGAATCCCAGGGCAGACATCAAAACGAAAATATGAAAAAATATTTCTTTGGCGACTTCCTCTCATCAGATTTCTGGCAAAAACTCTGAGAGTAAATAAAATTACCGTTAAAAGTTTCTTAAAAAATCTGTCGTTCGGAGTCGACTTTAAACTTTGGGTACCGCCACTCTAGTACAACATTAACACACACAACATAAGTGGTGTGGTGAGAAGGTAAGTCTTAAACTTGACTGAAGGGTTGTAATGACCAATTGTGTATGTATGCATGTATGTACATATGCACGTATGTATGTATATGTACTCTATGATCCAGAAAGCAATTCTCTGTTCATGGGAGAAGTCAATAGCGGGCAAGGCTCAGTATTTTACTGATTGAAATAGTTTTTTAAATTCGAAATAAAGAAGAAAAATTTCACTTTCTTTTCCACGGACTAAGTTTGCATTGTAAAAATATTGTAATTCGCACTTACAGTTGCATTAAACTATTAATTTCTTCTGGAATTCAAAGTTTTAAAATCCAAAAACCTATGTTGTTTATAATGATTTCATTCTTTTGAAACTCTGCATAAGTTTATGTTAATAAATGCCTGTATTATGGTTTATGGTTACCTCTACACAAATAATTATAAACGATTATTACACAATATAACCGTTAATTCAACATTTTATAACACGCTTAAAGATTATTTAGAATAAATCGATATATTCTGCCTTCTTCTGTCTGCCTGCCTGCCTGTCTGCCTACCACAGTTGTGTGTTGTGCATAATGTAGGCCTGTTACAAATCATGTCTGTGGCATCATTGTCGACCATACATATGTATGTACAATACATAGTTTTGTTTGGATTAGGCTGGTAACAACAGCAGCGCAGACAGTGCCAAATTATAGTTTATGTTGCTGTAGCAGCTAGCGACCTGCTGTTTTGGCGGGCAATCAGCCAACCAGCCTACCACTCAGCCTAACGCTATTGTGCCTTGAAACTCTTTTCGAGAGCTGACTGTCAGTCTGCTATGACGATTTACGTCTGCATAAAATTTTGCGTATAGGCTGTCTGCAATTTGCTTTTTTTTTACATGCGTGCCGTGGTTTGAACCCTGACTGTTGTTGCTCTCATACTGCTGAAACCCGCATAAAACGTTGGCTTCCAAATAAAAAAAAAAAAATAATAAAAAAAACAGCTGCTGTTTTATGGTGTTTTTGCCGAGCAGTACAACAACAAATACAACAAATATTTTATGGAAAATAAAATTGAGGAAAATAAAAAGCACACATACACACAGACATAAAATAGAAAAAAAATTTTTTTTGTTTTGATGTGGCAAACTTGCCATTGTCAGTAAGACTTACAAAGCTTCTGCTGCTGTTGTTGTTGCTGTTCTTGCTATTGGAATGTGTGGCAAGCAGCATAATAACTATTGCAATTAATATTCAACGCCACAAGGAACACACATAATTTACGTGCTGAGTTTCTGATGCGGTTTGTGTTGCATGAATTTACCAGAAATTTTCCTTCAAATGCCGTTTTCTTTGTCAGTCTCGTCTGTTTTTTTTGTTCTTCACTATTTTTTATTGGTTTTCTTTCTTGTTGCGAGGCCGACACCATTAGAAAATGCGCTATTGATGGAAAAACAGATGAAAACAGTTTGTGTTCGCGTCTAAACATCACCTCCAGAGAGGTTGTGTGGCATGGTGCACATCAGTTAACCTCCTTGGTTAGAGAGATAATATGAAAAATTATCCACCATTTAATTTATGTGATTACGTTCATATATAACAAATATTCTTTCTTCTTCTCTAGTTGTTGTAGTTTTGTATAATTTTTAAATGACGTTTTTTCTATTCATTTTTATCCCCACTAAATGAGTCATTGTGTTCTGGTGCCATAAATGTTCGCAATGTTTTGAGTACAAAACGTGTGATTGGCACTTCTATAGATCAGGGTCGAAAATCTGTATGAAATATGGATTGCTTTTGTTCATAACAATGATTCATAATATTCATTTAGGGCACCAACAACAAAGACATAAAAAAATTCACACAAAAAGTTAGTCAAGGACATTAAAACAGGTCTCTGAACCATGCATACATACGTATTCGTTAAGGCAAAGGCCCAATTATTCTCAAAAAAATAATTTTTTTTAGAAATTCTGCCAAATTTTATTTCAAATTTCAAAAGAGACGACAGAATAATTTTCATTTTAATTCGATAACTTAAATTATGTATTCACACCCACTTATTCACTTGTACTGCAGGCCAAGGTATGTATATAAGAAGAACATTTGTTTTTTAAGGATGTTCAATGGATGTTCAATCTCGCAAGAAACATGTAAATGCAATGGAAAGAGGTCTTGCCTGAATATTGATTTCTATAAAAATCTTCAACAGCAAGAATTGTGTTATCATTTGCCTTTAAACCAGAGATCAGCAATGAGTATTCAAAAAGATAAGTAGATTCGAATCATACTCATAATTTCTGATACTTATACGCATTCACACTTATTTTAATATCATACTCATACTACTCATATTCAAAATTTGAAGTACTCATCGTACTCATACTCAACAATACCCATGATGTTGTTGATTTCGACTCTCCTTTACTCAACATTTACAAGAATCACAAAATAAGTATGATTCGCGTACGAACCCTACAATACTCACTAGAAGGTTGTATGTTTGCTTTGCTTGCTGTCTTTCTCTTATTCTTTCTTCTCTTTTTGTAAATGCAACAACAACTAAGACTGTAAATTTTAATGAATGTTTCGAATCACTCGAATCGAGTCACTCGAATCATTTATGAGTATTATAAGTATTTTTCTAAATTTATGAATCTGAATAAGTAGGCATATGAATCAAACATATTTCGAATGTTATGAATTTGATAACTACGTTATACGCATACTCATTGCAACCTGTACTCATAGATCAATGTTGTAGTGAGTACGAATGAATCAGAGTAGATGCATTTCAATACTGCTGGCTTACTCATACTCAAAATTCATGAGTACTTATGAATAGCGGAAAAACGATTCATTGCTGATCTCTGCTTCAAACCTTGTTAGCACTCTACGGTTTTGAGAAGTGCTTCGCAACAAGAAAGAATAATAACTGTAAAAGGAATTATTTAGTTGCTACAAACTCTTTCATGAGGAGGACCATTTTGTCTTATATAGACGGGTCTAGAGCATTTAGTGGTATAGGAACGGGATATGAAGCTCAAGAGTAAAAAATGCAAAGCCCGTAGCTAAACTCGCGAGTTGCTTTAAAGTACAAGTTTACGTCATCAAAAGCTGTGCTCGTTAAATTTAAACAGAAAGTATAGGGGTCGGCATAATGCAATATTAACTGATAGTTAGGCAGTCATCAAAACACTTATTTCTCATGAGATTAACTCGAAATTTGAAATTGAAATTTAAACCAGCAAAGACAGGACATGCCTAGGTTATATGGGAATTCACGGAAATTAGCAAGCAAATCAGCTTACTGGGAGGGTTATTTCCACTCCGCCGATAAGTCCAGAACCATTATGTGGAGTAATAAGGGTCAAACAGAATAGTAAGTGTCAAAGAAAGTATAGAGGACGCAACAAAGTATTATTAGCTGACAGTCAGGCTACCGCGGAAATTCACGGAAATTAGCAGGCAAATCAGACTACTGGTAGAATAGTTTCCATGTCCTTGATGAGAAGAAAACCATTCGGTGCAGCACTACAGATGTGTAGAAGAAAGTATAGAGGACGAGGCAAAGTAATATTAAGTGACAGTCAGGGCGTCACCATAACACTCAGTTCCTATGAGATTGACTCGAAATTATAATGAAAAGCTAAACCAGCAAGTTAAACTAACTGGCCCAGATTATGTGGAATTTTACGGTAATTAGCAGGCAGTTAAGATTACTGAGAGAAACAATCCTTCTGTGGAGTAATAAGTGCCAAACTGGTTTGTGAAAATCTAAAGTTTTGTTGGGCAAAGGCAATGAGAAGCGATTTGAGTTATGCATCATACATACATAATTGGTCACGAGAACTCTTCAGCCATGATTACGACCTACCTTCTCACCACACCACTTATGATGTGTGTGTTAATTTTCTCCACAATTGGCGGCACCTACAGTTTAAAGTCGACTCCGAACGTTTGATTTTTTTTTTTGAGAAGCTTTTCATGGCAATTTTATTTTCTCTCAGAGTTTTTGCCGAAGATATATTTTTTGTTGAAGTCGCCGTAGTCTAGTAGGTAGTGTGTTGGTTTATTAGACGTAAAAGCCAGGGTTCGAGCCCCAGGCCAGACATCAAGACAAAATACAAAAAGTATTTCTTCGGCGACTTCCTCTCAGCAGATTTCTGGCAAAACCTCTGGGAGTAAAAAAATTGCCATGAAAAAGTTTCTTAAAAATCTGTCGTTCAGAGTCGACTTTAAACTGTAGGTCCCACCACTCATGTATAAAATTAACACACACCGATAAGTGGTGTGAGAAACTAGGACGTTGTACAATGGGTCAATTCGACCTCCGGATACTGTACTTGTCTTAATTGACACGTCCTCTAACCTAACCTAATCTACGTTATTTTTTCATATTTCGTTGTGTTCGAGAAGACTACTGCCAGAAGACTGCTGAGATTCAGTTGCCGAAGAAATATTTTTTTATTTCGTTTTGTTGGAGACGTCCGACCTGAAATTTGAACAGCTGGGCACTAACCAATTGCTGTAGTAATATTCAAGCAGAAATGATGGCTAGTAAGAGTACTGCAGTAGGTATTCGGCAACCGAGTTTATCTAGTAAAAATATACGCATATTTACGGACAAATAAGCGGTCATTAGATCAGCAGAAAGTGTGGATTCCTCATATTTTCTCTAAAATAGATCTTAAAATGGCAATAAAGCTGACATACTTGCAAAGGCTGGAACAACAAAAAATTCAAATGAATACGTATGTTATTCGTTAACATTCCCTATGCAGAGTGGTCTGTAAACAAATGATTTCTAAGAAACTTGGCTTATTTGCAAAGGATGAAGATGAGGAATTGAATTAAACTTAACGAGATATCGTCTTAGGGGGCTCATAGCAGTTATAACTGCACATTGGCCCCTGCAGAAGCTATAATGCTGACGAAGAAGAGGACACCACAGAATTATTATCGGGCATATGGGTGCTTTGGAGGATGGTATCTTGGGTACCCAAATAGACAGACTGACAAAAGACATGCCAGTCTGAAGTCATTTAGTACTAAGAGCAGGATTAAATATGTAACTGACATTTCTCTGCTGAAATTTAGAATTCTGATCAGGTGACACAGTGGCTTATAATCCAAAGAACCATTTTTATGACAGGCGTAATATTTTGCCACGATTGATGACAATAAAAACTATACAGTGTTGGGAAACGCCCAAAGTTAACTGATGTGTTCTAATAAATTATAAACTCTGTTGTATTTAATTTGATAATCTCCCGTACATGAACCTGCTTCACACAAAACAAAAACTATTCAAATGCACTTCCTTGAAAAATCAATCTGACTGCTAAAACGTTACATTCGTTAATTGATGTAATTTCTTATGCTTTTAAAAAAATAAAAATTTCACTGGAATTCACATATGTACGTATTAGACTATCATCTAACAAGCCAGCGAGCTAACCAGCCAAGCAATTGAAGTAATTAGCAAATGTCCACCTCTACTCGTGTTAAAATAATGCCAAACGCTTAAAACCAGAACTCCCTCTCACAATCGAGAGCAATATGTTATATTATGAAAAGAAATAAATTATGATACCAATATGTTATCGATTACAAGCGTGTAACAATACACATAAGCAAGCATTCACGTACGCGTATATAGGCTGACAGTGTCAAGTGGGGTGTATGTAAACGGGAATTACATTAACGGGAGAGCAAAACAAACCGAATTTGCACATTGGCATTGGCATTGGCAACTGACATAAGGATAGTCATGGCCTTAGTCAGCCACCATGAAAACGCCTACTCATCACAAGAAATTCTGTAGCTGAAATGGAGTGAGAGAGAGAGCTAGAGGGAGATTGCGAGCGCAAGCGTGTGCAGGTTGATGTAAAGTTTTTAACACACGCAAACTTTTCCGCATACTGCCTAGGCAGTGGTGGTAACATGCCAGCTTATAAATACAATTTCATACCCAAATACTGTGTATCTATCTCTCTGTCTGTCTGTCCATCTGAATGGCATGCCACATATGGCAGACGGACAAATAGCGCGAAACGCTGATGTTAGTGATGGCCTGTAAATAAACCAACAGCACTTCAAGTAGGAATATGAAAACGTTTAGAGAATCATAGCGGGTAACGCCTACAAGTTTTAAAATTAAATTGAAAAGAAGAGCAGCAAAAAAAGGATTCCAAAAGATTCAGAAACTCTAAAGTGTAGCAGCAACAAGATCTTTTCCAAAAATATTTCCACCAATTCCACCAGCTACAACAACAACATTTTGAATATTTTAAATGAAAACGTAACGTTTTCAACTGACAGCCATAGTTTTAGTGCAACAAATAAATAAAAAAAGTGAAGTGAAACATTCTTAGTTAAAAAGCTAAGACAGGTTTGCTAATCTGAAAGACAGTTGCTTTAAAACAGTTTGACTGTAAATTTATGTTCTCAAAACCAGTGAGATTTTAAAGTCATGGTTTTTGCAAGGGGGAGGATTACTAAGAGAAGAAGTCGTCGTAGTCTAGTAGGTAGTGTGATGCCTTATTAGACGTGAGGCCACGGTTCAAACCTTTAGGTCAACGAAATTGAAAAAATATTTCTCCGGCGACTTCCTTTCAGCAGATTCCTGACAATAACTCCGAGAGTAAAATAAAATTACCATCAAAAAGTTTCTCGAAGATCTGCCGTTCGTAGTCGACTTTAAACTGTAGGTCCCGCCACTTATTGATGAAATTAACATACACAACCTAAAGGGTTGTAATGACCAATTATGGTACGTACATATGTATGCCAGAAGTCGCCGTAGTCTAATAGGTAGGTAGTGTGTTGGCTTATTAGGCGTAAAGCCAGGGTTCGATCCCCAGGCCAGGCATCAAAGACAAAATACAAAAAGTATTTTTTCGGCGACTTCCTCTCAGTAGATTTCTGGCAAAAACTCTGAGAGTAAATAAAAATTGCCATGAAAAGTTTCTCAATAAATAAAAATCTGTCGTTCGGAGTCGACTTTAAACTGTAGGTCCCACCACTCATGTATAAAATGAACACACACAACATAAGTGGCGTGAGAAACTAGGACGTTGTACAATGGGTCAATTCGACCTCCGGGTACTGTACTTGTCTTAATTGACAAGTACACGTCCTCTAACCTAACCTAACCTATATATGCCAAGAGGGCGATGTAAATTCCAATTGTATTTCGGCCATGTTGCATGCATTTTGTAATGGTATCCTCATGTCAGTGTGAAAGATTTTATGTTAAGTACATGAAGAAACTACAATTCATAGAAGAAGAAGAGCAGGAAATCTCTCTCTTTGTTAGGCTCTTGTGCCTTTAAAATTCCTACTTCAACATGATTTCCATTGTTAACGCTTTAATCGACTGTTGCTGGCTTATTTGAAAATCATTGCCTTAGGCTGACTTTAAAATTCGACACTTTACTGGTTGTTTTTTTCTGTTTTTCTATTTTGAATTTTAATTTCTCATACTTCTGCTTAAAATCGTATTAAAATGCAAAATTGGAAAATACGCTTTTGAAAAAAAATCAAATCCTCAATATAAACCTCATCTCCTCAATTGTTGCAAATGGTCGAACAACAATCACTTCAAATGTATACAAAATCCTTTTCATCACATACTTTCCTTTCATTTTTTTTTGGCAATTTTAAAAACCTATGCAATGATAGAAATACAAATGCAGAGGGCAATTACTACTGTTGCTGTAATTGCAACAGCAATAGCAACACCAACAACAATAGCAATGGCAACAATGAACAATAAAGTCAGTCCGTATAATGTGGTTATAAAATATTATGCGTTCTTAAATATTTTCATTGTAATTTAATTAAAATCACCCAAAACCAAATGGCCAGTTTTACCCAGAGTACCACAGCACCAGAACCAGAGTACCAAAGAAAATATCGACTATTTTTTCACTATTTTTTCATTCATGCCACAAAACTGAAAATGATAAAATATAGAGTAGAGCAGATTTTTATTCAAAAACTACTTGGACATGTTGCATATTCAAGTTGATTATTTTCAATTTGAATGTATGCACGTGTTTGTGTATGTGTATGTGTTTCTGTGTATGTTTCTATGATGTGGTTAAGATTGCAATGTTGTCCGTAATTGTGATTGTGTATTGACTATCAAGCATTCGCAGTTGTAACTCTCTGTCTCTCTCTCTCTGTAACTCTCTGCTGACACGCTGCTGCATGTTGTAAATTGGCAACAACAAATAAATGAAAAGTTTACAATACGAAACTAAATTAAATACATCAAAATTTATGAGTTTTCTGGCAGCAAATAATATTTATGTCCGATTGTATTTACAATGGGTCCTGGTATTTTCAACAAATATTCAACACCACCCCACTCATACACAGGCTATATGGTAGATACACACACACAAATACAGTATGAGTATATCAAAGAGATGTTAAATGAGTATTTGAGTATTTTATGTGATTGCATATGTTCTAGTAGTAAGGGTTGCCAGTTTGTAGCAAATATACATGTAAACCAGAGATCAGCAATGAATCGTTTTTTCGCTACTCATAAGTACTCATGAATTTTGAGCATGAGTGAGTCAACAGTATTACAATTCAACTCCTCTGATTCATTCGTACTCACTACAACATTGATTTATGAGTACAGGTTGCAATGAGTATGCGTATAACGTAGACATCAAACTCATAACATTCGAAATATGTTTGATTCATACGATGCCTACTCATTCAGATTCATAAATTTAGGAAAATACTTATAATACTCATAAATGATTCGAGTGACTCGATTCGAGTGATTCGAATCATTCATCAACATTTACAGTCTTAGTTGTTGTTGCTTTTAAAAAAAGAAGAAAGAAGAAGACAAAGGCAGCAACCAAAGCAAACACACAACCTTCTAGTGAGTATTGTAGTGTTCATACGCAAATCATACTTATTTTGTGATTCTTGTAAATGTTGAGTAAAGAAGAGTCGAAATCAACAACATCGTGCGTATTGTTAAGTATTAGTACCTTGAGTATTTCAAACTTTGAATATGAGTAGTATGAGTATGATATTAAAATAAGTATGAATGCGTATAAGTATCAGAAATTATGAGTATGATTCGATGCTACTCATCTTTTTGAATACTCATTGCTGATCTCTGATATAAACATACATATATGTATGTACAAATCTTCCAACACGTTGCCAATGCCAGGAGGTTCCTGTGATATCTGCTGGTGATTTTGTTGGGCAATATACGTCAGAAATATTTTTACTTTCTATGCCCTGTTGGTTAGGAACCAACTTGTCTCCTTGAGATGTCTGGGATTCTGAGCCAATCTGCCAGGTTGTATACATATTTTCCAGGAATCTCATAGCAATAAATCTCGCGTTTGCGCAGACCCTAGGGATTGCACTATTAGTGTCTCAAAGAGGTGCCATAGTATTGCAACCATACAAACTATTGTAGTATTATATCACCCCAAGCCTTTAACTTGCAAACTATATGATGCAGTTCCCCGTCCAACACCTGATATGCACCATTTGCATCTGTTTTTGCGATGCATTAATGCCTCACTTTTACTAAGACTAAGTTCTTGCGATTCATTCTCATCATTGCAGTTGGATTCGAGACGACACCCATTCTAACGTAGATACCTTCAGGATACAGTAGCCTTTTAAGAGACCAGTTACTAGCCTCAGGATATGTTTGTATAGCCTGATATTCCTGGATTCACTGACATATGACTTAAATCTCCTCTTATTTTAGCATACAAACAACAACTTTGAGTGCCTTAAACCCATTTGGATTGTGAAGTGTCTTTTCCTATCTTTTTCTTACCCTTTATTGAATATAATACATACGTTTGTAATTATCTGTTCCCCGAGCTATAAAAGTCCCGAATTCCAATTTGACCTGAGGCCTACCTCAGAGTAATCGTGTTTTGCTAAATAGCTGATTCAACTTCTCCAAATAGCCTTGTATAATTGTATAATCCTCGATGTCAAATCAAAGGAGCTGAGTACTTAGATGGGGCTTAACTGTCAGCTAGAATTGCTATGTTCTGTCCTTTATACACATCTTGTGCAGGTATAGGCTTTTGCTTGGAAAATTTTCAGAGCGAGTTTCCCCTTGGGTTCTGAATATTTGATTTTGAAACTAAAACTATCGCTGCCGTCTTAAGATCAAACGTCACAACAGCATAAACTTTCACAGTGCCCTTGTTCCAGGAAACTGCTTTGAAGATCATCTGCCCTACATTCACAATTCATATTGTGGACCAGGAACTCCCTAAGAGATTTGGGAAAAGTTAATTGGATTTTCAATTTGCTTTCGTTTCAATTAACCTCCTTTTTTATTCAAAAGTCCGTAGTATTTTTGTTCTTAATGGCAAATGGACCACGAAAAACTGATGGCTATAGAAGGTGCTCAATCTGGCATTGTACATTAAGCACTTCAAAAAGCAATGCCTTTTCATTTTGGTCAATTTCGTACTCTTACATACGTACATATACATACATACATATTTGAGAAACTCTTTCATATCAGGTTTTTTAGTTCCAGAGTTTTTGGCAGAAATCTGCTGAGAGGAAATATTTTTATCATATTTCGTTTTGATGCCTGATCTGCGATACGAACCCGGGCTTTACATCTAATAAGCCAACACACTACCTATTAGACTACGGCGACATACACACATAATTGGTCATTACATCCCTTCAGTAAGGATTACAACTTATCTTCTCACACCACTTCTGTTGTGTGAGTTAATTTTTATATATGACTGGCAGGACCTACAGTTTAAAGTCGACTCCAAACGACTGTTTTTTTTTTGAAAAACCTTTCATGCCAATTTTTAATTTACTCTCAGAGTTTTTGTTATAAATCTACTGACAGCAAGTCTCGCCGCATAAATATTTTTTCGTATTTCGTTTTGTTGAAGATGTCTGAACTGGGGTTTGAACCGTGGCCACACATCTTATAAGCCAACACTCTACTTACTAGACTACGGTGGCTTCCCTTAATACTAGATAATCTGAACGGCATTTCAGAGGGAGGTGCTGATATTTATCTCGGTCTTCAGGGTCGACCTCTAGATCTGGCATTATCGTTGTTCATTAATGCTTTAAGGTTTTGACAACCAAAACTATTGTCACTTAGTGTACTCTTACTTATGGAAGTCGCCGTAGTTTAGTAGGTAGTGTGTTGGCTTATTAGACGTAAAGCCAGGGTTCGAGCCCCAGGGCAGGCATCAAGACAAAATACAAAAAGTATTTCTACGGCGACAGAAGATTTCAGCAGATTTCTGGCAAAAACTCTGAGAGTAAATAAAATTGCCATGAAAAAGTTTCTCAAAAATCTGTCGTTCGGGGTCGACTTTAAACTTTAGGTCCCACCACTCATGTATAAAAATTAACACACACAACATAAGTGGTGTGAGAAACTAGGGTCAATTTAACCTCCGGTTACTGTAATTGTCTTAATTGTCTTAATCCTCGAACCTAACCTAGTGTACTCTAGTCGACACAAGTATTTGATGCATCTGAATATACTTATGCAACTGCAGTAACTTGCACTCGGCTAGTTATTCGCTCTATTAATTGCGTGGATATAAGACCTGAAGAGATTTCGCAGAAATGGATTTGCACACAAATTCTAATGGGACTAATTCAGACCATACTCTGCGTCTATAACTTCTGCAAGTACGTCCATATCAACATATCATCTTAGAAGGATGGCCATCAACGATTTCACATATGTACTCTCGCGCAAGGCAGTACCATTTTAAATTGTATTTGCTCTCCAATATTTCTTTCTTTTCGCTATCAACTATGGACACCCAATCACTCATCCTTTGAAATTCATTTGAACTAGGCAACCCTGTAAACATTAGTTAGCTGTTGTTGGATAACAAATGATGCCCATTTGATATGAAGTAAGTGTGGGCGATTTGAAAATGATTTCGGGACTAATGAAATGGCTTTCGATGTTTACTAAAGTGCAGATTTTTATTGAATTAGAGAAAAATCGTTGGATTTCATTTGCGTATAAATCATTTGAAATACACAGAAAGTGTGTGTGTGTGAGAGAGAGAGAGAGAGAGAAAGCGAACGAGTAAGACAGAGTGAGAGAATAGAGACTTATGGTCTGATGATTGTGGTTGAGTATACAATAATTGAATATCAAACAAATATTTCAACATGCTACGGAACAACAACGACAACAAGTAAGAAGTATAACAAGAAGTATAATTTCAATGGTAATCACAACTCTTGCTGCGTATGGCATACAGAAAGGAGCATAAGAACGTCATCGTGTATCAGTTTCATTAAAAACGATTAAATTTGTAAATCATGCTGGTGTTTGCCTGATGAGAGTTGAGAGTTAAAAGTTTTTGGTCTGGTTTTGCCTGTTTTATTTCGATTTTTTTTTTCAATTTTCATATCGTAACCAATGATTAGCCCTTGAGCTACTGTTTTGCGCAATTTCAGCAAAGAAATGCAACAGAAACAGCAACAGCAGCAGCAACTGTAAAGAACGTTGGAACTAAATGCGGAAAATAAAAGAACAAGAACAAAATGAAATCAAATAAAAAACAGCAACAACTAAAACAAGCAACTGTAAAGTGCGAAAACTCGTAAATTTTCAATTAATTTTGATGAATCGCTAAACGATAAGATCATTGCCAAACTAAACCAAATAAGAACTACTCAATGGCAACGACCAACTAACTAGTCTTTCTTCTCTTCTACCCATGTTACTTGATTTCTTATTTCCTTTAAAGCACACAAACATCATACGCATATTCAATGTTGCATGCTTCATGCAGTAAGGGAAACAAAAACACTCCTCTTGTATTTTTTTTTTCGGTTTTTATTTTTATTTTCGGCTGTTTGAGGCATGAATGTTGAAATAAAAATTAAAAATAATAATGAACGAACCAAATGCAGAATGAAAAATACAAACAGTCCCTATGCAACAAGAGGGCAATAAAAATTGTACGTTTTGTTGACTGACCAGGTTAAGAACAACAACTTACAACACCAACAACAATACTAATAAAAATTATTTGTTGTTGAAGGTGTAGAGAAAGCATGTAACCTCGTTTGCCGCACCTTCAAAAGCCTTCTTTTTTTGTTTGGCCAACAAGTAACAACAACAATTACTTAAAATTAGTGTTTGTTGTATAGTACAACAACAACAACAGCAACAACACTCAAATAACTTTTAACTGATCTTTTGCAAATGATTAATATGTTTATTGAGTTTGAGTTTGAGTTTCGTTTCCGTCCAGGTCTGCACCAAACACTGAAGACACCAAAAAAAAAAAATATGCTGAAACCCAAAATAATTGTCTGACCCTATGTAAAGAATTATGGGTAAATAAATAGCGCTCACAAATTTCAAACATGCATGATATGGTTTTCAGAATATGTTGTAAAGAAATCCAATCATGCGAGGTTGTAAAAGAACTGAAGACAAACGTTTATTCATCCTCCAAAAAAAAAAAAAAAATCTGAAATAATAAAAAATAGGAAGGAAGACGTAAGGTAGAAGTTCTAGGTAGAAATGGCTGTCCCCTCGATGGAGTCATGAGCGGACACACTTAGGCCGCACACAGGGCCCATTGTGATACCACAGTTCCTCATTTCCCCTATTCCAGGAACCATTCGGAGCTTCCGTTGAAGCGGCACAGATTGCTAATATCCATGCATGACAGTTCATCCATATCCTCCATGTAGTAGGTACCCAGGTAACTCTTTCTCCTCTGACTAAGTGCCGGATATGTGCACAATAGGTGAAGAATAGTCTCATCTTCCTCTTCATCTCCACAGCTTCTGCAGAAATCATTTGCAAGGTGTCTAAGACCAATACGCCTCGCATACGCTCCTATAATGCAATGCCCCGCAATAACCCCAATAATAGTACTGAGCCTACTTCTTTAGAGTTTAAGCAGAGTCGCCGTGCGCCTTCCATCCATCCTTGGCCAGATCTTTTGCGCCGCTTTGCCCTTATAATTATTATTCTGTTGACGAGATCTACGGTTGTCAATTATAAGTTTGCAGGTCCCCAAAGGGATCCAAAACGTAGAGAATTCATCAGATACTTCGATGGTCGTGTCGTAAGCTTTTTAAGGAAATTAAAGTCCCAACTAAGAACTTCTGGTCTAATAATCGGCAGGTTCCCAATTGGATCCATGAATTGTATATCATTGACTCAAAAAAGCATGACAGCGACGAATGCTCCTCATTTATTAGGTGTTCTGATATTAAATTCTCGTAAAAACGGCCTGAGCACTGCAGTGTTTTTCAAAATCGACACAATATTTCCTGGGTAGCTCGATTTATTCCAACAATAAGGCATAATTAGTCATTACAACCCTTCAGTCAGGATTACGACCTAGCTTGTCACATCACTTTTGTCGTGTGTGTTAATTCTGTGCATAGGATTTAGTATAGAGCGGCACCTACCGGTTAAACTCGACTCCGAACGACAGATTTTTGATAAACTTTTCATGGGTTTACTCCCGGAGATTTTGTCAGAAATCTGCTTAGAGGAAGACGCCGAAATATTTTTTCATATTTCCTTTGTTGGAGATGTCTGTCTGACCTGGGGCTTTTACCGTGACCTCTCATCTAATAAGCCAACACACTACCTACTAGACTACGGCGACTTCAAACATAGGTACGTCGTTAGAAATTGCATTGCTGATGAGCTGTCCAAAGCCGGAACGCAGTATGCAATATCCAAATTATTACAGCACATAGGTATTTCATTTGACTCATTTAAATTGGATATTGACAACACCGCAGCAGAATGATACGTGCGGTATTGCTACACTCTGCTGGATAAAACAAGATGTGCAGCGAATCACTGCTAACCTCAAATCGTATGAACATTTATCCCACAATAGAGATTTCCAAGATCCACCGACCTTTCGGTAGGCATGCCGAAAAACTTAGCATTCCGTCAATTGATTTCTGCAGCAGATGTGGGTCTGAAAAGCAGGAAAAGACTGTCTTTACCTGCATGTGTTAGTGCTTATGCTTATGCCATAAAAAGGCGGCGGTTTTTGGCATCTCACTTCCTGATATCCTTGACCGAGCTCTCTGATATATAGATTGGCTGCACTCGCAAGATTTTTTTTGGACTCAGGTTGGTTTCCTCTTTTGACAGTTGATAGCGGCCATATTGTTTAAGTCACATCTGTCGAATTACATACATAATACATAATTGGTCATTACAATCCTTCAGTCAGGATTACGACCTAGTTTCTTACACCACATACATATGTTGTGTGCGTTAATTTTATACGTGAGTGGCGGGACCTCCAGTTTAAAGTCGACTCCGGACGACAGATTTTTGAGAAACTTTTCATGGCAGTTTTATTTACTCTCAGAGTTTTTACCAAAAATCTGCTGAGAGGAAGTCGCCGAAGAAATACTTTTTGTATTCTGTTTCGATGTCTGGCCTGGGGCTCGAACCCTGGCTTTACGTCTAATACACTAACACACTACCTTCTAGACTATGGCGACTTCATCTGTCGAATTAGTGTTCATTTATTCTGTTTCTTTTTCCAAATCACCATGGACAACCATAGACAACTACGTGTGTTCGCTAAATGGGATCTGCCACAATTGGCAACTGATCCATATTTTCATTGAAAAATCATGTTCAGCCATCAGCCATTTTCTGAATGAATTTGTATGTGAGTAAACAAAATTAGAGAATTTAGAACGACACCAATTCACATGAAATCCAAAAGCGTGCAATGCTTTCTAAAACAATCGTTGTTTGATATGGATTTTGGACTGGCGGCTCCATTGGGTCATATTTCGTTGTCCACAAACAAGACAGGTCCATCGCTGTCAACAGCGAGCACAATAGATGGATGAATAACAACTTTTTTTAATCTGAACTGGAAGATCTTGCCACCAACCACATTTCAATAGGACAGATTTACGCTCCCCATTGCATAATCTGTATGAGTGATGTACATGGAGATGATGTGAACTGTCCACCAACCACGTGCATATTGAAGCTGTTCGACTTTTTCTGGTAGGGTTTTCTTAAACTGCAGGTGTATTCAAATAAATATAACCCATTCCCATAAGTAAAATTCAGCCTGGAAAATGAGACTTTTCACATGCGCTCTACTCAAAGAAGCCGTGAGGGACATTTGAACGATAATATCGGGTCCGCCATCTAACGTTTTTTTTCAACTAGTGCTTATTTCGTGAATGGTAACACTTAGCTCATATCTGATCTGACAGATAACTAGTTTTATCCTTCCGCTGAACGAATATGGACCATCCAATTCGTTTTCGTTTCGCTAAGTGGGCCTGCGATCGACTTACAGAAGATGCCGATTTTGGCAAAAAAAATCATCTTTTCAGATGAAGCTCATTTTGATCTTGGCGGGTATGTAAACAAGCAAAATTGTCGCACAGAAAACCCGCACGTATACATTGAAAAGACGACGCACCCATAACGAGTCACTGTTTGTGCGGATTTTGGTCCAGAGGCATAATTGGGCCAGTTTTCTTCGAAAATGAGCAAGGAATGGCCCTTACAGTCAATGGCGATCGTTATCGGGCCATATTGAACGAATTTTTGTTCATAAAAATTGAAGAGAAGGATATTGGCAACATTTGGTTTCAACAGGACGGCGCTACGTGCCACACGGCCGAAGCTACACTCGATGTTTTGCGCCCTGGTTTTGAAGAACGCATTTTCAGCCACAGAGCTGATGTCGTTTGGCCACCTCGGAGCTGCGATTTGACACCGTTGGACTATTATTTGTGGGGTGCCGTCAAAGATAAGTGTTACGCCGACAAGCCAGAGACAATTGACGCTTTAAAGGACAAAATTCGTGAAGCCATTGGTGAAATACAGCTGGCCAGCCGAGGAATGAAATGAAATTATTTTCCATTATTAACCGGAAGGATTGTACTTTCAAATAAAAAAAGAAATTTGAGAAAATATTCAGTAGTTTTTTTTTAAAGCATTTTCAAAAAAAAAGTTGTTTGGCGGACCCTTTATATTTAGGGCATAATGGCAGCAATACGTCCTTCAAACGAACAAAAAAATGTCGAAGATATCTGGGATACACTTTGGTGTCTTTAAATTTAAAGATAGAAGGCGTTTAATAAAAGATCCTAAGATCACTGTATAGAAGGTCGTACTTCTCTGTCTTACTGAACAGGAGAGGCATACCCCAGCACGAATTCAAATTATCAGAACTTACAGTGAGAATTTAGAACTTTAAAGCCAGATTCCGTCAATTATTTTATATCAATAAGGCCATCATCGTGCAGGGTGTCACGCATAAAGTTTGTTACGAGGAAAAAATTAATTCAGGCTCTCGGAAAACTAATGACCTCGAACATGCAGTAAAACTGAGAGATCTAGAATGTTTATGGCATTATTTTTTTTTTTTGGCAGTGCATTGTGCTGGTTTAGGAAAATAGGTTATAGGAAGGTGGAAAGAGGGAGTAGTGTTTGTGGACATTTGATTTAAACTCAAGATGCGAACGGCAAGGCAACGAGTTGCTGCTAGGTGCCTACGTTTGGCTTGAGATAAACATTGAGGCAACCAAAGATTTTTAAAGGCCAAGCAGTTTACAGAAATTTTATTGTGCCCTTATTTTATGCACAACTGTATTAATTTAATTCATTTTCAATTCACAATCAGAGACGACCCTTTTTCGCCCGAAAGTATTTATTTTCCACAGTTTTTTTCTTTATACACAAAAAAACTTCGTTTTTTCTTTTGATTTTATTTGTTAATGCTGCTGTAACCATTGCATCGCTGCAGCAGTTGTTATTGCTGTTTTCAGTTTTATTGTTAAGCGTTAAAAATGTTAAAATTTTAATTGAATACATTCCATTTTATTAAAAAAAAACAAAAACATACACACACACAGAAAAACTGTGAATGTGAAAATTTCAGTTCGTTTTGATTACGAAAATAAGAAATGCAAGAAATGAAAAATTCAAAATAAAATAAAAAAAATTGAATGAAAAGATTTATAATTTTTGCATTTGATTGTGACTTGCAGCTAGTAAGAGGAGTAAACACCTCCTGGTTTATTTTAATTTTATTTTTCCAAACTCCAACTTAACTATTAGCCATGAATTCTTAGCTTCAGCTAGCTAACCACCAGCGGTTAAGAGATGTCTTGTTGTTTTGCCATTGAAAATGTTCTCTAAAATTCTCTAAAACAACAACAACAGAAAAAAATCTTTAAATCTTGCGAAAACAAAACAAATAAAAAAACAAGCAAAACAAGCAAAAGAATTTTAACAATAGAAATATTGGCGGTTGGTGTTCTTTGAAAAATTAATTCGTACAGTCCAACTAGTCCAGCCTAACCAACGTTATTGCATCGTTTTGCATTAAAAAGTGTTGCTGGTTGCCCAACAGTTGTTTGCCTTGTCTTGCAACATTGTTGTAACCCCTTGCTGCTTAAGGGCTTTCAGATGTGGATGACAATGATTCTTTTCCAAACCTTTTCGCAACTTTTTTTTTTGCTTTTCCTTTTACCAATTCCGTTTACAATTCATGTTTCAATTTTTTTCTCTTGTTGTTCTAAACCATCAGCTACTTTAGAGGAAATTCTATGGAAGTTTTTGATAGAAGACCAATAAAACTAGTCTTTATGTGGAACAATTGTCGGAATATGAAATAATTTTCAAAAGAGTTTGTGAACAGAATTCACTTTTTAAATTCACAATTGGCAACATTGTTGTCTTAATTGCTACGAAAAAAATTTCCATAAAAAATCGATTTTTTTTTTTGTTATTGAATAGAAGATTTGTTATGATGCTCATCAACGAACATTACAAACAAAATAATAAAAAAAATATTTTTTAATAACTTAGAGGTGGATGCTGAAGTAAGCTTTTATTCACCTTGGTATGGAATAGGGCACCCGGACAGTCTAGCCATACATGCATACATATATACATAATTGGTCTTTACAATACTTCAGTCAGGATTACGACCTAGCTTCTCACACCACTGATGTTGGGTGTGTTAATTTTAAATGAGTGGCTGTACCTACAGTTTAAAGTCGACACCATACGACAGATTTTGGAGAAATTTTTAATGGCAATTTTTATTTACTCTCAGAGTTTTTGCCAGAAATCTGCTGATATGAAGTCTCCGAAGAAATATTTTTTCATATTTTCGTTTTGATGTTGGAGATGTCTGACCTGGGGCGTCTAATAAGACTACGGCGATTGTAATTAGTTAATTAGCTTTCATCAACCTCCAAACAGGAAACAAAATATCCTGAGTCATATAGTGCCTCCGAACTAAGACCGTAATCTTGGTATTGTACTTCCATTTTTAGCTGTTAAATAACATTTTTGATGTTCAATTTTGTCAAGCATAAGATTGAAAACTCTGGCGTCAGAAACCATAGTCTAATGCGTAGTGATCATTTAAAATTCAGTTGTCTTCTTACAAAAAAAGCTAATGTTAGTCATGGTTCATGAGTCAAGCAAAACTCAGTTTAAATTCCTATTCTTTATGAAAGAAAACACAATTTTTTGCATTAAAAAAATACCACAACAAAACAAAAGTGAAACTAAACAGTTTAGTTTCTTACCTGTTTTCTAAGACAACGCCCTGGGTGGCCAGTCATGCAAGCAGACCATAAGCAGTATCTCTGTTAGAACCATCAGCAAGTAATCAATCAAGTTTTAGAAACAACACCAACAGTAGCCAAAAAAAGAAAGAAAGGTTTTAAAGGCTATTTGGTTCCGTTTGTTCCTTTTATTTTGTTTTTTGTTTTTTATACACTGTTAATGGTTTTTATGCAATTATGTTCGCAAATATAAGCGCCAAAATTAAATAAAGACGACGACATCCTGCAGGCCATTATACCTGATGTGGTCTGTTGCGGCATCGTAATAAAAAAAGTGGGAACATTTCTTTTTGGTGGCTTTTTATGGCTTTATTTTTTATTTAGGAAATTATTTGGACATTATAGCTTCGGGATGAAAATAAAGTTTTAATATCATTAACAATAACAACAACACAAACAACAACAATATTAAAATTAATACAGTCAAGTTGAGAAAAATGCCGTGTAACACTGAAACACAGTTTACTTCACAACAATTACCGCAGTCGTGCAACTTGTAAAGTTCTTCTCTTACAAAGCTCTGATACGAGCGTCTAATTGAGCTTTCTCTCTGGTACAGAAGTTCATTAGAGATTATTTGTTGGCGAGTGTATAATGCATTGGCAAAGTCACTCATCCACCTTATTCTTTATTGGCCACCACTAGCCAGTAGTCAGATTTACATTTTACATTCTCATATGACTTTTGTTGTGTACGTGTTAATTTTACACGTGAACACCTACGGGACCTACGATTTAACGTCGGCTCTAAACGACATATTTGAGAAGCTCTTTGAAGGCTAGTAGTTACTCTCAGAGAAAACTACTGAGAGCAGGCCATCATACATAACATAACATACATAATTGTTTATTAAAACCCTTTAGTCAGGATTACGACAACGCCTCTCACACCACTTGTGCTGTGTGTGTTAATTTTATACATGAGTGCCAGTTTAAAGTCGATTCCGAATGACAGATTTTTTAGAAACTTTTCACGGCAATTTTTTTTTAATCTCAGTGTTTTTGCCAGAAATCTGCTGAGAAGAAGTCGCCGAAGAAATATTTTTTTATTTTTCGTTTTGATGTCTGACCTGGGGTTTGACTACCTACTTTAGCTTTGCGTGTGTTGGTACGCATCGTTTAAAAAAAGCGTCGAACTCGTTTAAATCGAACACAAGGCTGAGGACAATGCACAAAATTGACAACGTATTAAAAAATCCAATATGGGGTGTGATAATCGACCATTCTGGAGCAAGGCTTATCCCAATAAGCTGCAATCACCAGAGAGAATGTCTAGATAACAGTCGCAGGCACATCAGCTGCTTAAAACCAACAACACAGCATTCAGACGCTTTTTATGAAATCACGCTTTAAACCTTTTTTTTCATTCGCATGACTTCCCATACTATGGCTAACGAAGAAGAAAAATATTCCGTAGTATACAAATTGGAAGAGTAGTAACACTGCTAACTATGATTTGCCAGAAATCTGCTGAGAGGAAGTCGCGAAGAAATATTTTTTGTATTTTGTTTTGATGTCTGGCCTGGGGTTTGAACCGAGACCTCACGTCTAATATGTCAACACACTACCTACTGGACTACGGCGGCTTCAACTAAATAGACATTGCAATTTGAAAATATAGAGCCGAGAGTGAATGATAAGAATAACCATGTTGTAAGGTTATGCTAGAGCAACTCATTACGAGGTTAATTATGGTTAATGAAGATGCCTAATGCAAAACAGAGATCAATAAACCCCCTGCGTACATGACAATAGTGAGAGAGAGAATGAGCGAGAGAGTTTATGAATGAGAGAAATTAAGAGCAAAAGTTATTTAAAAAAAGAGAGCCTAACAAAAGCATGAACAATCAAAACAGGAGTAGTAAAATAATCTGATTGTTCTTGATTGTAAAAAATTCAAATATTTTGGGTATTTTATATAAATAGCATAGGTTATTAAGAACGTTACAGTTATAATGGTTTTACCTGTTTTCTGCTTCTTCTTCTGCTTTGATGACCATTTTTCTTTTTAGCACACATTTTATAACACTTTTACAAAACAAACAAACACACGCACTTACACTGAAACTGACCTCATGCATAAACACTTTCTTATTGAAAAGATATCGATATCCTATTTAATATAATTTTACACTCACTTACACACACACGCATTTAACACTTTCCGCTTATTTTATTTAAATTATTTGATAAATATTTAAACAAATTTTAATTCTTTCGCAATAATTGATTATTTTGGACGCCACTCGAAGAATTGACGCCAGTTACACTCTCTAAGTAATACCAAGAAAAATAGTTTTAAGTACATACTCTCTCTCTCGCTCTCTCACACACACTGAATATTCTTACCACTTACGGAAGTACGGAAGTTTAGGAAACAGGTAACACTGTTCACACACTCAATAGACATTGCAATTTGAAAATAGAGAGCCGTGAGTGAATCATAAGAATAAACAACAAGAATGCAATTATATCAAGGTTCGTCAAAAAAATTTTGGTTATGTGTTAGTGAGTAAGAGAGAGAAAATAAGTTGAGAGAATTTATTTATTTACAGCCATAGAAAAGTGTTAGTAATATACGCTATTTTTATTTTCATTTCATCAGCATATATATGTAAAGCTATATAACTTTGGCTTAATAAGTTTAGATAAATAAAAATAAAATAAAATATCCATTTTTTATTAAAAGAAAATAAAGCTATCCATCTTTGGCTTAAAAATTATGCCATGTTTTTTTAGATAAATAAAAATAAAAAGAATAAAAAACCCATTTTTTATTAAAAGACAAAAAAAGCGAACATTCCAAAGCATTTAAAAAAATTATACTATGCTACAAAAAAAAAATTAAATACGCCTAGCTAATAACATAGAACATTTTTAACATAAAATATTTTTTGAGTGTTATGCTGAAATAAAATGATAAAGCATCCGCCGCACATGTGTTCTTGTCGCAGTCTGATCGACAACTAAATGAAAAAACACAAGAATACGTGTGAGTTCTCTTTGCACAACTGTGCTATGAAATGGTAAACTATGAATTATATTTACATACGTACGTTAATTAAAGAGAATGATGTTGGTGAACTTTGAACAGGTCTTTCTCCAATTTTAAGAAAAGCAAGAACAACAACAACTGCATTGTGTAAAATTGTTTGTGTTATACTTGAAAAAGAAACCAAAAAATAAAAAGAACACTCAGCAACAGCTAATCATTATAATTACGATCTAACAACATGATAATGAAAGAGAAACCCTTTACGACATTAATTATCATTAATGCAGATGCGTAAAACAAAACAGACGTTAATAAACCCACAGCGTGCATAGGCAAATGGCAATAGTGAGAGAGAGAAAGAGCGAGAGAGCTTATGAGTGCGAGAAATTAAAAGCAAAAGTTATTTAAAAACAGAGAGCCTACCAAAAGCGCGAACAATCATGTTTACAGCAAAATGGGGGAGAAAATTAATCCGTTTTGGATTCGCCGTAGTCTAGTACGTAGTGTATTGGCTTATTAGACGTAAAGTCCGGGTTCGTATCTCCGGTCAGGGGAAACGAAATATGAAAAAAAATATTTCTTTGGCGACTTTCTCTCAGCAGATTTCTGGCAATAACTTTGAGAGAAAATAAAATTCCCATGAAAATTTCTTCAAAAATGTGTCATTCGGAATAGGCTTTAAACTGTAGGTCCCACCAATCGTGTATAAAATTAAAACACACAGGTTGTAAATCTGATTGCAAGGTTGTAATGACCAACTATGTATGTATCAGACATCAGCAATGAGTATTCAAAAAGATGAGTAGACTGCTATCATACTCATAATTTCTGATACTTATACGCATTCATACTTATTTTAATATCATACTCATACTACTCATATTCAAAGTTTGAAATACTCATCGTAGTCATACTTAACAATACGCATGATGTAGTTGATATCGACTCTCATTTACTCAACATTTACAAGAATCACAAAATAAGTATGATTCGCGTACGAATACTACAATACTCACTAGAAGGTTGTGTGTTTGCTTTGCTTGCAGTCTTTGTATTTTTCTTTCTTCTCTTTTTGTAAATGCAACAACAACTAAGACTGTAAATTTTAATGAATGATTCGAATCACTCGAATCATTTATGAGTATTATAAGTATTTTTCTAAATTTATGAATCTGAATGAGTAGGCATCATACGAATCAAACATATTTCGAATGTTATGAGTTTGATGTCAACATTGTACTCATACTCATTGAAACCTGTTCTCATAAATCAATGTTGTAGTGAGTACGAATGAATCAGAGTAGTTGAATTTCAATACAGTTGACTCACTCATTCTCAAAATTTCATGAGTACTTATGAGTAACGAAAAACGGTTCATTGCTGATATCTGGAATGTATGTATGCATGTGTGGTACACCTCAAGACTCTAAGCTTCAAAACTACAAAATCTTCAAGAAAAGTAGGGTGCAACATGTTTGCGGGTAGATCGAGTACAATTTTTCTAATTAGCATGCAATTATTTAGTGTTTTTTTTTTGTATTCCCATCCTATTAAAGTTAACAGACACAGATTATATTCTGAACTGTGCTGTAATATTAATTACAAGTTACAGTTGCCATAAATCTTCTGTTAACATCATACCGTTTAGCAAACTCTAATAAGTAATTAATTCTAATGGACCTTTAAATTAAAACTCTTTACGGCCAAAAGCATGACGGCAAGCCAGCCTAGTCTCCATGCAAATGTTGTGCCCATAAATTCTTTGCCTCTATTGTGATGTGTGGCCATGTTGGTTGCGAGTGCGTCTTTCTGCTCTCATATCATAAACTATTGCTCAATTGGGTGAAGAATTCATTTTTTTAACAATTTAAACAAATCTGCTTGGCATGGTATGAGTGACACTTCTATAACGTCTTGTGCATTTGTCCAATTAGACTTTGTATTACAGGTAAAAATCACAAACTTGTTGATTTTCTAAAGAATCATTAACTAGAGTTCCTGCTGTGTTTGGATGATACTCCTCTCTTATATGCAGTTGCAATGGTGTTGTTCTCAATTTAATGCGAAATTTACAGTGACAACTAATGCTACTAAATTCTACTCAAAATAAGCTAAAACCTGTCAAAATTCATTAAATCGACAACAAAAAAAAGAATTAAAAAAACTCGAAGAAGAAAAAAGAAAAAAGTTACCGAAGGAAAGCAAAACATTTCTTTAACAAATGTTATGCAGATGAGAAGGCATCCATTACCTTGATTTCCATGGCACATAGCATCACTGCCAAAAAGGGGAAATACGAATGAGGGGTTAAGCTTACAAGTTGTAATGAAATATTAGTTTGCAACAGCATCATCGGCATCATCAGCATCATCAACATCAATTCAATTTAAAATGCTTTACATAACATTTTCACAAACTCTTGAAAGCCATGAATCAAAATTTTTCGTATGAAAATAAGTTTGAAGCAGCAGCATTCATTGGCAAAATAATTCCACATTCATTCACTTATTCATTCTTTCATTCATTCATTCATTCATTCATACATACATGCATTCATACATTTTCATCAGAATTACTTTATGTAGGCAAAAGGAAAAGGAAAACCAGTAAAAACAAGCCGTTGAATACAAGAAGCCGTAACGCAACGGCTAAAGGAAAGGTGCAGAGCTGGAAGTGGAGTTGAACTAATTAGACAGAGTGTGTGTAATGTGCGTAAAACACTTAAAGAAAACAACCACGTTCTGCACTTTGGCAAGTAATTAATTAAGACAAGTTGCCACAAGTTGCCGTTGTTGCAGTTGCATTCACTAGTTGCAACAGAAAGCAAAAACAAAAACAACAAATATTTTACTAAAGTTGCTGCCACAGTGAATTAAAAGCAATAGTGGCAACAACTTATAGCCAGTCATTCACGGCTAGAAGTTGCTCAGTTTTTTTCAGTTCTCCGTATGATGATGAACGATGGATGGCTGTATGTTACACAACTAAGTAACTAATATTGCAACAACAACAACAACTGTAATAATCACAGGTAACTTTTAAGTAGTTTAGATTTAACGCACAATAACAACAACAACAAAAAGTAGCAATAAAAGGTTGAAAGAACTTTTGGAGATTTTTCGAAAAAAAAGGATTTCAAAACTTATTTCGCAGTTTCATTAAGAGTCTCAAAAAACAAAACAAAGACTCTTAAAGGCTTAAAATAATTACAGAAACTTTTCTAGGGTCAAAGCCCTCAGTGGTGTTGCTATTTTGCTTTTCATAATTTATTTACCGCTAACAAACATAAATGGAAACAAATAACTGTTTCCTCATTACAATTTCAAGTTATCGAAAAATCTCCTCTTGAAAAGGGTTTAATTTGTGATTTTTTAATAGAAAATTTGCGGCTAAAATCAAGTTACCGAATGTTTGGCAGAGAATTTAAAAAGTTATCGATAATATTTTGTGGTATTATTCAGATTACAAAAGTTATCGAAAAATTTTTCAGAAAAAGTTATAGAAAAATATTCAGCAGACATTTTTAGAAATTATCGATATAATTTGATGGTAATATATTTAAAAGAAAATATTTGTAAAGTTATCGATAACATTTTTTTCAAATATGAAAAATAATTTTAGAAAAATATTCAGAAGACAGCTTCAGAAATTATCTATATACTTAATTTGATAACAATAAAAATGATGATAAACAATGATGTCTCTCTTTTAACTTATTTTTTGAATTGAAATCATAATAATAATAATTCTGAATTGATATATAAAATGAATTGAAATATAAAATGAATTGAAATATAAATGTAAAATTTAATGAATTGAAATATAAAATGTAATAGTCTGTAAGGATATTCCATAGACTTAAATAAATAAATAAATAAATAAAAAAAAAATATATTTAAAAGAGAACTTTAAATATTTTTTAAATAATATTGTGAAAGTAAATGCCTAAACATGCAAAATTTTTCAAAAAAATTTTCAAAAAAAAGAAGAATCGATAATTAAAGGAATTTAAAACATACAGTTATCGAAAACATTATAATTATCGATAATTATTTATAGAAAAGTTATCGAAAATTTTCTACACCAAACATTATAAAAAATAGGATATAGAGGATCAGTAATGGGTTCCCGAATTAGGCATGATGGACAGATGGTGTTTGAGATCGCTATTTTACTGCAACGAAAATTAGAAAATATCCGCAAGCGTCAACAAAAAAAATTTCATAATTCTCAAGACGATGTGACTTATGAGCAGTGCTGCTATTTGCCAAGATTTCCCTTTTTTCCCAAGTTTTCTGAGATGGAAAAAAGTTTTCATTAAATTTGTTTTCTAATAAAACAAGTTTTTTCAACAAATTTAAATTTTCAATTTTTTTCAATAAATTCAATTATAATAACATGATATACATATTCACTATCGAGCACTTCAACGCTGGTTAGCACAGAGAGCATGAAAATCTAAGCAAAAGAGAAAAAATACAAAACAAAAACGCAAACAAACAAACAATCAAGAGCCAATATCGTAAAGAATAACAATAAATTACGATACGGAAGAAATGTAAACGAACAACATTATGAAGTGTTGAAAATATGAAACGAAATCAATATGTGTTATTGGAGAAAGAGAATTAAAAACATAGTTTGAAGAGAGCACACTGTTAGTTCTCAAATATGCCAAGGCCAGAGATGTTAATAGGTATATGATGCTACATGTTGAATTTTTTAAAAATCATAGGCCATGTGAAAGCCATTATTTTTAAACTTTTAAACGAAATTTATAATCCATAAAAGAAGAAATATGAAGAAATACAATATACATAAGTACATATACAGATGAAAAAAAAACTGTTTCCCCACATTGTTTTGTTCATAGAAATTGTTGGTCTTAACAGGCAAAGCAGGTCTCCAAAAACTCTATTTTTCGAATGGAAAAAGAAACTTTATTACTTATTTACTCATATTTTTACAATACGAAAATAAATTTATACGAATTTGGCTTTAATTTTAGGTACGTAGAGTATTACAGTCTAAAAAATCCTTTTGCCTAAGCCTAAACTCTCTATTGCTCTAGTCACTATCTAATTTCTCTTTCTTAAAATGGTATAAGGTGCCCTGAATTGACTTCTTAAAAACCAACTCCCATCTGTGGTACATTTTGTGGTCACCAAAGAACTGCATATTCATGTGAGTTAACAGAAATATTTTATTGATAACTGTTACTACACACAATAACAAAGTACAAAACACAAAATTTTGCGTAACGCAGTTGTTGTTGTTGTTGTTTTTGTTTTTCTTAAAATTGGAGAAACACTTCATCAAAGTTCACCAACATCATGCTCTTTATGATTACATTGTTGTTGTTGTTTATTTTTACGTTTCACTCACGGCTCTCTATTTTTATATTGCAATGCCTATGGAGTGTGGGAACAGTGTTACCCGTTTCCTAAACTTCCGTACTTAAGTGGTTAGAATATTTGGTGTGGGAGAGAGAGTACTTAATTCTCTTTTTTTGGTATTAAAATGCTTAGCAATTTTCGTACGTATTTTAATGTTAAAGAGGGGATATAGGTCAATTACATATGTAAACTATTAATGTACTTTTGAATTAAAGAGTACCCTTTTGTGCTATATGAGTACCTACTAGACAAATCCGACGATGGCAATACTAATGTTTACTTGGTTTGTTTGTTTGTTAGTTAACCGTTTACTGAGAGAGTGTAACACGCGTCTATTGTTCGAGTGGTGTCGAAAATAATTAATTATCGCGAAAGAATTAAAATTCGTTTAATTGTTTATGAAATAATTTAAATAAAGTAAGGGTAAAGTGTTAAATGCGTGTGTGTAAGTGGAAGGGTAAAATTATCTCAAATATATCGATATCTCTTTAATAAAAAAGTGTTAAATGAATGAGGGTATTTTAAGCGTAAGTGCGAGTGTGTGTTCATAAAATGTATGCTAAAAAGAAAAATTGTCATCAAAGCAGAAGAAGAAGCAGAAAACAGGTAAGACAATAACAAAACTTTAACGTCATTATAACTGTAAAATTCTGTGATAACTGGTGCAATTTTTATAAGGCACCCAAAATATGTGAATATTTTTTAACAACAACAATAAGATTATTTTTTTCTTCTGTTTGCTGTAAACATGATTGTTCGTGCTTTTTTAGGCACTCTATTTTTAAATAAATTTTGCTTTTAATTTCTCCCACTCATAAGCTCTCTCGCTTTTTCTCTCTCTCACTACTGCCATTTGCATATGTACGCTGTGTGTTTATTGATCTCTGTTTGGTGTTATGCATCTTCATTAATAATAATTAACGTCGTAAAGGGTTTCTCTTTCATTATCATGTTGTTAGATCGTAATTATAATGATTAACTGTTGCTGAGTGTTCTTTTTATTTTTTGGTTTCGTTTTCAAGTACAACACAAACAATTTTACACAATGGAGTTGTTGTTGTTCTTGCTTTTCTTAAAATTGGAGAAAGACCTGTTCAAAGTTCACCAACATTATGCTCTTTTGATGACGTATGTATGTAAATATAATTGCATTGTTGTTGTTTATTCTTATGATTCACTCACTGCTCTCTTTTTTCAAATTGCAATGTCGGTGTGAACCGTGTTACCTGTTTCGTAAACTTTCGTGCATATGTAAGTGGTAAGTATATATAGTGTGGGAGAGAGAGTACTTATTCTTTTTCTTAATATTACTTAGAGAGTGTAATTGGCGTCCATTGTTCGAGTGGCGTACAAAATAATTAATTATCGCGAAATAATTAAAATTCTTTAAACAGAAAATCAAGGGACTTGGAAGTTATCACACTGTTTACTGCGATCAGTAGTGTCTATAATCAAAGTGGAACTGTCAACTGGCTTCAGAACCCCTTTTATACACTGATAACATTATTGTCAAGGTGTTGTAGAGATGTGCAGTAGAATAGTGATCTATAAATTGGTTAACTAGGCATTGTACATTAAGAGTGACCGACCCATAAATCGATTGGCACTGATATCGAAAATAATCCGAATGGGAATAGACTAGCAAGAGCTGACATATTGTCTGCAGAGGCTAGCATTAGTAAAAGCCATTTTGGTCGATATTATATTTCGACTTGGCACATCCGTGAAGAACGACATCTTTTGGAGAAAGTGTAATGATAAAGGAAAACCAGAACTTTTATACATACATACATACATAATTGGCCATTACTATCCTTCAGCTAGGATTACTACTTCGTTACTCACACCAATTATGTTGTATCTGTTAAGTTCATATAAGAGTGGCAGAACCAACAGTTTATAGTCGATGCCGAAAGACAGATTTTTTGAAAAACTTTTCATGGTAATTTTTAATTACTCTCGGAGAGTAGTAGGAAGTCATAGAAGAATTTTTTTTCGTATTTCGTTTTGTTGGAAATGTCTGAGCTGGGGTTTGAACTGAGGCCACATGTCTAATAAGTCAACACACTACCCACTAGACTACGGCGATACTAGTACTCTTTCTTATTTTGGTTCTATAAGGACGGTCTAACCACAAAGCATTTCCTCAATCATTTTATTTTTATTTTGTTCATTTGCTTCAATCTTGTTAATGAAAGTTTTCCAGTTAAGCAGTTAACTTAATTAGGTTCTAGGCAGACAGGGTTGCCATTTATCGCTTTTAAAAAATCCTTTTTCTGTACCACTGTACTGAGTCGCTTGTTTTGGGAGCAAATGAGAAATTTTGCTTATTGAGTGCTATCTCTTATCTCAAGGTGACATGTTGTTGACATTGTTCTCTCTGGTGGTCGAATTTCCACTCTGTGATCTTCCTGAATAAATTATTTGCCGGGAGTTGAAGACATTTAATATTTTACAATTCGAAAGCCGTTACAAATATTCTCTGTAGTTCCATTCCATTCTTAGGTTTTATGGCCGAGCACTTTATTTATACACCATACATGGCACCCCTATAATTAATTTTGAATCTTTGGTCAGGGATGTTAAAAATTAAATTTTTTATTTGATTTAATAAAACAATTCCTTTATTTTTTTTCGAAAACTTAATTCGTTTAATTGTCAATTACTGGCCATAATTTAAATGGCATTTATGGAAACAAGGACATGCCGTTCTTGCCGTTGTTAAAAACAAATCTGATGCCTAAATAAATACGCCATAAATTCAAAGCAGAGAAGAAAAGTAGAAAAAGAAAAAACAAACCCACAGACAGACCTACTTTTATGAAAGTACTTGACCAGTGAGTGACAGGCAGGCGGGCAAGCCTAGGCCACTCATATGACATCAGAATTAAATTTATGCAAAACGAACAGAAATTTCCAAGTGCTATGCTATGCTATGCTAAACTAAGGCAGCAGTGTATACATAAATGGATGGAATTGATGCCACACAACAGTTTCATGATTTTAAACTAACGATTCCATATTTTTTTTTGCATTTTATTTTGGTGCTAATGAGAGCAATAGGTTGCTGGGTTAGTCTGTAGCATCAGCATCAGCTTCAACGTCATCATCAGAAACGCCATCGCATCGCAATGCAACAGCAAAAAGAATGGAAATGAAAACAATTGTAAAGGCTACTACAGCCCGTGTACATCTAATAGAATAAATTGAATTGGAACAAGGCAAGCAAAAGGGAAATATTCAGGTTGTTGGCTATTACCCCGATAGGCCAAGAAGACTGTGTTTGAAAGAGAAAGAGAGAGAGAGAAAAATAAGTCATCATTTGCTTATAAAAAAAAGTTAAAAAACTTTATCTACCGTATGTGCGGTCACAGCAAACCTTGCCAAACTGAGGCATCAATATTTCTACCATTACAGGCGGGTGCTGATGAAGGTTATACGATTTCGTTTCGCTTTTTTTCGTTTTTTTTTTGATTACTTTTCTCGCCTTATGTTGCTTCTAGAATAGAATGGAAATCAAAGAATAACAAAAATCCCGTCAGCATATCATATTATGGCAATCGAGTATTTAAGCCATCAAGGTCTACTTGAACGTTTATTTCAATTTCTTTTTCGTTGCAAATGTTGCCAATGTTGAGGCAACAAAGAAAAATAAAAAAAAATCCAACGAAAATCAAAAAATATTGTCAGTTATTGCATAAATGAATGCGAAATGAAGAAGTTTTATGGATTGAAGGCTGCTGGACCTCTAAGTTCACCAGATTAATGTATTCATACTCGCGTACATTGAATACCTGAGTGACCATACAACGTACCCATGCCATAGACTGACCAAATCTTATATACAAGACTTTAATGGCAATGGAAAACACCAGCACCAGCACAAGCCACCACAATCTCAGTGTAGAAAAACTAAAAGGAGGCTCATCCAAAAAAAAAAGAAAAAAGGCATTCAATTTGATTGAAAACAATTTAAATATGGCCGGGTCTTTGTAGGTCCTTTTTTGCACACAAAAAAACAACAAAAAACAAAACAAAAAATGTAGGTCTCTTGGGCGTATATTATCTAGTTTTTGTTTTCAATTTTATTTTTATATTTACAAAAAAATTTAAAAAACTGTTCACGACTCTTTCGTTCGCATTAAATATTTTGTTTTCTATCTCTTCATGTCGTTATTTTTTTTTAACATTTTTTTCTCAAAACAAAACAAATTTTTTTGTCTTTAACTGGGACATTTGAATCACAATGCGGCAGTTTTGTGTAGGCAAACAAAAATAAACACAGGAAAATCAAAAAATGTTGATTGAATTTTATCAATTATAATGGAAAATATTGAAATTCATAAATTCATCACTCAATAAAGGAAAAACTGGCACACATTCATTCAAATATTGTCATTGCATTTAACAACTGCCATGGTTGGGTAGTAGTTGTGACGTATGTATGAACTGTCCTAAAATCGTATAGAATGTAAATTTCAATAACAATCAATAACAGCACTCATCAGGCAATTAGGGAACTATTTTGGAACCACAAAACAAAATTCATGAGTGAAAGGAAGTACAACGCGAAAGTCCTACATTTTCTAACCTGGTCTCCACACCTTAATAAAAATTGATCAGTCTTTTTTATTTCTTTCCAAAGAAACATTCCATCAAAATGAAATGATTTTGTCAGAGAGATTTTATCATTCTTACAAGCCTCTTCACAATCGAATTGTTTTCGATATCAGTGCTAATCGATATCAGTGGGTCGATCATAATATTGTTACGTTTTTACCTTTTTAAAAACGTTTAAAATATGAATTCGTTGATTGCAAACAAAATAAAAATAAATTGATGTTTAAGTTCAATTAAACTCTTTATTGTTAGCACTACTTTTGTCTGCCACCGTTTACAACTTGACGAATACAACAATAAATGCTTGTTCGCTATTCTTCTTTGCTTAAAACGCAGATCTTTCAAACGGCGATCTTCAAACCACGACTGTTCTCTTCACACGCAATGTGTTTTCACACAAGATTGACTGAATTCTTACTACTCGGCGCCTGCTTTGTCTTGCCTTTTTATATGCCCACGTAAACAGTCTGATGAAGTTTCTTGAAGTCGAACGTTCGGGGTTTCGCCTTGTCGAGAACTCTATCGCGAATTCATTGTTGTTTGTATATTTTGTTCACATTGCTTGTTGTTGCGTTGTCGCTTACTTGTCTAACCCCTTTGCTTTCATACTGATGTTGTTGATTTACTTGTAACAAGTTCGTTGTCTTTGTTTGGGTAGCTTTTCCTCTTTTAAATGTTAAACGATGTTACACCATTTCCATTTTCGTAACAATATGTACAATGCCTGGTCACCTAATTCACAGATCGCTGTTCTACTCCACATCTCTATAACGTCGAGACAATAATGTTTTCAACGTATAGATGCGTTCTGAAGTGCAGTTGACAGTTCCATTTGATTTATAACCGCTACTGATCACAGTTAACAGTGTGATAACCTCTAAATCTCTTGATTTCGTATAGTAAACATTCTCCAACAAACGTTTGCAATTCATTATCTTTGTGCCATCTGTATAGGCTGTGCCAACGTACTCTGTTTTAATAAGAAAAATAATGATTTCTCCAGGCTGTTGTAGCTTAAGTTATTAGCAGCATGATATTGTACTCAGACTACATTGCCATTACAATAAATTTTCCATTGAAAATGCATCTCGACTTCTGTAGGCTTGGGAAAAGGAACGAAAAGAATAATCACAATGAAGGAGTAATTCGCAGTCTTACTAAAGACTAAGACCATAAAACCCGAGCAAATAACACCAAATTTTTAAAATAAAGAGGCTTTGATACCCGTTCAATTATTAGCAACGAATATGATTTAGGTGCCCCGATGGTCTAGCTGGTAGTGTGGAGAATTTCAATAGCAGAAGCCGCGAGTTCGATTCCCACCATGATGCAGTGTGAAGTAAGCCCCCTTATTATGATCCGTTAGTGGTGGGTTTAAACAACCCCGAGTTCTGGACTACACTGGCCAGTTTCCTTAGTGGCACGTTCGTCACCCTGCCCAGATCTTGAAATATTCTGTAACAAAAAAACCGCTGAAGTCTATTTTGAAGCACAGGGCACTTATATAAAAGGTGTTGTTCCGATTCCTTTTCCTTCACATCCTGGCAGCGTCTACAATAATTTTGGTTAGGCACACCGTTCTTGTTAGCGAAACTGCCGATAACATAGCGCCCGTTTAGAATTCCTGTTAGAGTGCCAACCACTCTCTTGCCGAATTAAAGTACTTCCCTGGCTTCCATTTTCTTTTTACAAATTACTTTCTATGACTGCTGACTGCATACTTTATTGAGAACTTCTCCAAGGGCAGCTCAAATGTTGTCTTCTAGGGCGCAATTGTTTCTGTATTGCTTCTATACAAGAGAGCAAAATCCTGTCTAATGACGACAAATCACATTATATTGTCTGCCTATAATTAAGCTCTCTCTCAATAGCTTCATAGTAACGCCTGTTATTTTTATCACGTCTATCGAGTTGAGTTCTTTTATTTATAGAAAAAAGACCTGTAATCGTCGCACGTACATATTGCTACATTGACTATTACGTTGCGATTTTTATTGCTTTTTGAAGAAATGCTATCCGATGAATCCTCATCAAATAGAGCAACTTTTAAGGCGCCTAGTGTGTTAGCAATTAGACGAGAGCTCGTGGTTCAACCCCTGGCAAAGACATCTCGAATTAAACGAAAGATGAAAAATATTTCTTTCAACGCCTTTCCACTCAGCAGTCTTCTGGCAAAAATTCTGAGGATAAAATAAAATTGCCATGAAAAAGTTTCTCAAAAATCTGTTGTTCGGAGTCGACATTAAACTAATCAACTATAACTAAACTATAGATCCCGCCACTCATTGCTAAAGTAACACACACAACATGAGAGATGGATCTAAACTTGTAATCTAGATTGCAAACCTGACTAAAGGCATGTTGTGACCAATTAAGATTATTTAGCTACTCTTGAACCGCTTTTGGCTCTCCTCACATCAAATTTAGCCAATCGGTTTGTTGACTTACCCATCAAGCCAAAAATAAGTTTCGTTGCTGAAGATAACGTTTCAACAGAAAATAGTTTTTCTTACACTACGACTGTCGCCGTAGTCTAGTAGGTAGTGTGTTGGCTTATCAGACGTAAAGCCAGGGTTCGAGCCCCAGGCCAGACATCAAAACAAAATACAAAAAGTATTTCTTCGATGATCAACAGATTTCTGGCAAAAACTCTGAGAGTAAAATAAAAATTGCCATGAAAAGTTTTTCAAAAATCTGTCGTTCGGAGTCTACTTTAAACTGTAGGTCCCTCCACTCATGTATAAAATTAATACACACAACATAAGTGATGTGAGAAACTATGTTGTAATCCTGACTGAAGGGTTGTAATGACCAATTATGTATGTATGTACACTACGAATTTTGATTAAAAAAACTCTATCGTTTGAAGTGTAATTCGCTGATGAAGAACTTTGCCACATGTCATGAATCTTTTTTTATACGGTAGAGATGTGCAACAAATTGCAATAAATCGTCAGTATTTTCCATTTGAATTTCTTGCACTATTGAATGGTTCTCACAACATTTGCTTTTGTATCGCTATAGCTATTAGAAACGAGCTATTATAAGCCTTCGAAATCCAAATGCATAGATACATAGGATTAGAAAGCCAATACTGAGCAATTTTTTTATAATTCTCGAACGATAAGAAAAATACAAAATCTGGTTTCGAGTTGATGAGGGAACTACGAACTTCTTGAACCGTATATTAGACTCCTACTTACCTTAGTCGCCATTACAACTGTTTAGGATTACTAGTTAGTTATTACATCACCCATGTTGCATTTTCTTAATTTCATCCATGAGTGGAGGGATCCGCAGTTTTAGGTCGACTACGAACGACCGATTGGAAAACTTTTCGTGTCAATTTTATTTTACTCGCTCTTTAGTTTTTAGCCAGAAGACTGCTGATTGGAAGTCAACGAAAGAAATATTTTTTTTCATATTTCGTGTTGTTCAACATGTCTAGTTGGTGTTTAAACCACGGGTTCGCGTCTCATAAGGCAACATATTACTTACTAGACTACGGCAATTTCTGCTAATGGATGTAAATAAGTTCTGCTCAAGGGTTTCCTAAGGTGACAGTATCCTTGGAAAATATCATGAAAAAAAGCATGTTTTTGATTTGCTACTAGAAAATGTAGTCGTATATTGGCTTTAACCAAATACTTTAAGAGTTGTAAAGCATAGAACAATTGATATTTAAAGGTTAACACACGATCTAAAAACCAAAACCACATTGAAGACATTATTTAGCAAAAAGCCGAAAATCAAAATGTTTTTTATTATACGTCTTACCTTTGGACCTTTTGTCTGTGATAAAAAAGAACCTGATTTAATGTCATTATTGTCCCTTCAAAATGTCCAACGTTATGTTTGATACGCATCGCTCAAATACATGAAGTAAATCAAATGAAATGCAGCAGTTTTCCTTGCACAAAAAACCAATACAAAATAAGAAAGAAAGAAAGAAAGGAAGAAAAAAGGAAGAAAAGGAATGAAACATAAAAAATGGTTGCAAACTTAACATTTTGATGACAATTTTAAATACACTGTCAGTGCACAAAACCGAAAATAAAAATACCATCAGCACCATCAAAAAGGCAACAAGGAAAAGAAGAAAAAAAATACAAACGAAGAAGGAGATGAAGGGGCCTTTAATGTAGCAGACATACTACATATATAAAATGTGACAATGACAAAGATTTATGAACTCAAATCAGGAAAAAATTAGGCGATAACACAAATTTCAGAACATTTTTTCTCTCGTGAACATCAAACTCTTGTTCGGGGGCACCGCGTTTTTATAGCTGATTTTTTGATTTCTTTCCTTCTTAGTTTTCTTTTTTGTTTTGTTGTTGTTGTTTTAAAGATTTCATCTCATGTTGACATTGTGCGAATATTGGACCAATAACTGAGTTATTGACAACAAAAAAAAATATTTTTTTTGTTAAAAAACAAACGTACAAAAATATTAATAAACTGCAGTGGCAGTGCAGAGGGAAAAGAAAAATACTTCAACCGCTATTGCATTAACACAAAATGAAATTCTTTCCACGTGGCAGGTTTTAAACACAATGATGAAATCTTTGTTCCTACATTTTTTTTCTTATTTTTTCGGTAATATTTTCAACAGAATCCATCCTTTACCTCCTCATCTTTTTCTCTCTCTCTCTTTCCATCTCCTTCAATTGTTTTTCAGCAATCAGAGTATCTGATTGATACAACATCAAACTTTAGCAAAATATGCCACAAAAGGAAATATTCTTGCCGAAATGCCTTTACTTACATAAGTGTTGGTAAACTTTTGACCACTTTATGCAGTGTAGTAGTGTTGGTAGAGTGTTCCTTTTTGTTTTTTGTTTGTAAAGAATTTTTGATTGTTGTGCAACAAAAAACATTTTATTAAACAAAGTTTCAAATATACAAAAAAACAACAACAAAAACAAATTTTTTGAAAAATATTGTATAAAGAGTAGCACATAACTTTGTTAACTGCTTGAAATGACTCTTCACATAACTTTGGTCTCAACAACAACAAATAAGTGTGTTTCAACAAAAAGTTGACTCTTAATTTTTTGTTCTTTTTTTTATTATGTTTTTAGAGACAAAAAAACCATTAAAACCTAAATTTATGTCAGTTTAAAGCCAAGAAAATTTGGATTTACGAAATGATCAGTTTGGCTAACTACTCTACTTTTTTCAGACAGACAATCCTATCCTGGAGCATTGGTAGCTTTTTAGGGGATATCCTTTTGCACAATTTTCCGATTCAACCTAGTTCCACATAAAACTGCATTTATTTAATTAAGTTAACTGAACACACAGTACGACTTTAATGATTTCGCGAGTACTCAGGTAATCATGAAAAATCTTTGCTTTAACTTGACCATGATTTATAGTATAAGTCGTTGTAGTCTAGTAGGTGGTGTGCTGGAAGTGAGGCCACGGTTTAAACCCCAGGTCAGACATCTTCAACGAAATGAAATATGACCAAATACTTCTTCGGCGACTTCCTCTCAGCAGATATCTGACAAAATTTTGACAGCAAATAAAAATTCTATGTTGAATTACTCAAAAATCTGTCGTTCGGAGTAGACTTTAAATTGTAGGTCCCGCCACTCATGTATAAAATTAACACACACAACATATGTGCTAGGTCGTAATCCTGACCAATTATTGGTGTATATATGTATGATGTATAATACAATTTTTTCTGATTTCCCAAAGCAACAGCTTCTTTAAATTAGACCTACAAATATTAAATTCTAGAAAGTCACAGTTGCCATTTACCCTTGCTTGGAATCAATGTCCTCTGTGCAAATGTATTGGGTTGCTAGAGTTCTTCTCTTTCTAAAAATATGATGCTGACTTGCCGTCCTATCCTTTGTTGATATTCTTTGAGGATCTGAGGAATCAAAGTAGTTCTGGATAGATTAATCGGTAAGGGTACGAAACAACCATGACATGTATGAAATTCTTTACTTTCAAGTACTTCAAATACCATACTTTTTTACTTTTAAAAATACAGCGAAAAATACACGTAGTAGACTCCGATATAATAATATATTGACATCTTTACTTGGGCCAACTTTTGTAGAATATTTTCTGTCTTGTTATCTTTGAAATATACAGGGTGGGCCATTTAAAATTTAATTTTAAAAATGTAATAAAACAAAATCAAAATTTTTTTTGTTGTGAAGAACAATTGTTCCGGTTAGAAATGGAATGTTCGTGTCCTTTTTCGAGTGTATGGAGTCGTATCTCGGCAATGGTAGCACGAATGTTGGCAATTGTCTCTGGTAACATAGGGAAAATATGAAGCCCAATATCCCAAGTTGCAAAATTGTTTGGGATATACCACTTAATGGGTTTAATTGGGGACATCTAAGGCTAAAATTTGTATGTAGTGGGATATCTGCAGCAAGTCCCATTTTTCCACAATATCCATCATCCATCATCCTACCCAGACACTGTTAATAGAGTGCATTTTTGCAGCCAGATATCTCAAGTTCCAAAATTATTTTGGATATACCACTTATTTGGTTTAATTAGCCACAGCGTAGGCTACAATTTGTATATAGTGCATATATGTATTTATCTGTAGCAAGTCCCATTCCTTAACTATACATTTCTCTGTTAACTTTAACATTAGCTCGTTAAAATTTTTGGTTTTTGTCTTTGCTAGTTAAATTTGAATTTATCTTCACACACTTCTTCTTGGCGGCCATTTCCTGTTGAAACTAAACATCGTTCACATCAATACCATGAAGAGCGGGTACAAAAAAATCAGTTGTCATGGTGCAATAGGTGTCTCCATTGACCATAATTTCAAAGAAATATAGGCCAATGATGCATCCGCTTGACAAGCCGCACCCAAAAGTCACTCGTAATGGGTTTATTGACTTCTGTAAGATCTCCTGTGACTTTTCTGAGCCCCAAATATGGCAATTTTGCTTATTAACGTACCCACCAAGATGAAAATTATCTTCAACCGAAAAGATGATTTTTTTTGGCAAAATCGTCATCATAGTGCAGAAAAAAAAAAACCCGAACGTTGCTCAAGCGTAAGTCGCGATTTATTACGTTCAGTAGAGAATTTTGTGAGGGAATAGAATGACATAAGTCAAATTTAAACCGATAGATGACCCACCCTTTATAATATATCAGCAGCAATTAAAGCAATTGTAAAACAAATTAATCAAATAATTGACCAAAATCAGTTTCATTACTCAACAAGTCAATGTAAAGATATCGCCAGCATTTCAAAACCACGTGTGTTATGATTTTCTTTTGCTGTGACAGCTGATTGTTTTGACACTTACAGAGAGAAGTCATTTGAGTTTCAAATTGAATGTACGCCTTAACTTTAGGATGCAATTTCTGATCATTTATTGACACTTCCGAAATTGTACATCAAATAATCCGGCATGTACTTCAATAGTATAAACTGAGAGTATTCCTGGAACCCTATAACTTTGTATTTAACCCTGTAAATAAGTCCCCCTGTAAAACACTTTCAGAGTGCATTTCTTAAGCCCTCAGTTTGTTTGCATTTGAATGAAATTGAATTGCATTGAATATGCGAACGAATGAATATGAAGAACGGATGGATAAAATGATTGTATTTGCGCGTATCATTTTGTGGCATGTTTTTAGCATTTTAGAGTGTGTTTTAGACAGGAAGGAGAGGCGAACAAATATTGCATTTCTATGGACATTCTCTGTATAAAATATTGTACAAACAAATGTTTATCATGTTTTACTGTTTTTCATTTCTTTTTTTTGCTTTTTTTTCATTCGTATTTTTTTAAATAAATATTCATGAATATTGTTTTATTTCTGTGTTGTTGTTGTTTTTTTTTTCTTTCATTCATTCATATTGTATTGTATTCTGTGTGGATGTGGATGGATTCGTTTTGTGTTCCTGTCGTATTTTTATTGAATTTGAGAGTGAAATTCCATTTTTTTTCGAATTGTATTTTGAGCATTAATTTTGGAAAGCGAAAAGATTGACAGCTGACATTTTGGTATGAATATTTATTTATTATACGCGAAAATTAAACAAAAAAAAATTAAATCAAAAAAAAAAAAAATTAAATTCGGACAAAAAAACTTTCCTCTTGTATTTGATTTGGGTTTTAATTTTTTCGTTTCATATTTTTATCGAAACGACGAAGAACGTTAAATTATTGACAGTTTGTTGGCGGTTTTCCACATTGATTACAAGTTTAAGTTCATTGGCCACCTTTTTGTTGTTTTGAAACCCTACCCTCTCTGAATGACTGCGATGAGTATGTTTGATTCAGAATGAGCTTTGTTGTTCCTCATGGACTCTCAGTCTCCATATAAGACAATAGCCGGAGTTATAATATGATTGTGAAACTAAAATTAAGCTTCTTTATTTTCGAATTTCTAAGGATTTTGAACTTCCGTGTTTGCGTTAACACACTTCCCACTAGGCTCCAGTGTTTCTTTCTGAAATGCAGTAATTCCTGGCAGGTTTAGATAATGTGTTCACGTGATTACAATCGTTGTCACAGAACTTAAATGTTAGGTTAGAAACGAATTTCATTCAGAACAACTGTTCATGCGCTCTATCAAAGGACCATCTATATACATATGTATGTAACATAATTGGCCTTTACAACCATTCAGTCAGGGTTACGATCTAGCATCTCACAACACTTATCTTATATGTTTTAATTCTATACATGAGTGACGGAATCTACAGTCTAGAGTCGGCTTCCAGTGACTTTTCATGGCAATTTTTATTAACTTCAGAAAGTCCTTGCTGAGGGGATGTCCCCTAAGAAATATTTCTCATATTTCGTTTTACGCGAGACCTTCCAACCTCAGTTTATTTCCAGATGGTCTGCTACACCCATACACATACATAATTAGCCATTAGAACCCACCAGTCAGGATTACGGCCTACCACCACTCATATTGTGTGTGTTAATTTTGTGCTTAAGTGGCGGGACCTACAGTTTAAAGCCGACTCCGAACGACAGATTTTTGAGAAATTTTTCATGGCAATTTTATTTTACACTCAGAGTTTTTATTAGAACACTGCTGAAAGGAAGTCGCCGAAGTAACATTTCTTCATATTTTCGTTTTGATGTCTGACCTAGGGTTTGAAGCTGTGGCCTCACGACTATGACGACTTCACCTTTCCATTTATATTCATTTCTCAAACCAAATCAATAATGGTACGGCATTAAATATTCGACCATGAAATAACTTCATTTGCCGGCATACAATTTAGAGTGTCGCGCAGTTTTGCGCATTTTAATTGTCAACCAAATTGATGATATTTTTTTGAAGTTTTCTAACTAATTAAGGTTTTGCCTGTTTGAGAACCAAAAGTGTCTTCCACTTTGATGAAGGTTTCGCCAAAGAAGGACATTTCTACGCTTACAAAAACTGACACTAATCAATGCAGTTGACCAAATTACTTTTTAATTACAAACAATTTTGAAATATATTTCAGCGAAATTTTGAAGTGAAAATTTCTTTCTCTCATTCTCTAAAACGATATATTTCTCTTACACAAAAATTTATCCATGTAATCCTTTTCTTTTTTGGCTCATTTTGCAGAATTTTTGTTGTGTTTTTTTATATTAAAAACGTTTTATTTTAATACGTTTGGCTCCTTAAAAACTCCTGGTATTATCCTTATGCCAACAACATTTTCTCAAAAACAAAAACAAAAACACATGAACTAACTAAAGAAGAGGCATAGAAAACGTTTAACGCAATGAATTTCTCAGGTCGTAAAATATGCCAAACGTTTTATAAACTTTTATTGCCAACGAGAAACTTGTGTTTCCAGAAACAACAATAAATTTTAACTTTAATAAGGAAACGTTCGCAAAAGCGTAAAATTATAGAAACGTGAGAAACGCATGCAACTCAACTCAAAAGTAGTGCAGGAAGTGGGTAAAACTTCAATGAATTGCAACGAATTAAGGAACAACTACCGTTTAATGCAAAATTTTTGAAAAATAATGCTTTTTTTAGATCTTTACATATTCAAGTTGGCAACACTGTTTTGTTTAACAACCAATTTGATGAATATGTCTTATCCAGTCCACCATATTAATTGAAATCAAGGTTCATAATTCTTCCAAAGAAACTTAACGCAAAGCATAGCAGTGACTATAGGTTAAAGCCCCGGTTAGCCAAACGTCCATGCAACGTAACGGAAAGTACGTTCGTTTTTAACATATGAAAAGCACAGTAAATGCTTACTGAAATTATATTACGGTTCAGTAATCGCTCTCATTGCTTTCGTATTCTAAAAACGAACGTACGTTCTGTGGTGTTCCGTGGATGTTTGACTATGTGAAATAACTAAAATAAATTGCGATCCCCCAGCAAGCATGGTTATAGCAACGTATTCTTTTGCAGCTTTTTCCTACAGTATTGTTGCCGAGAGGTGCCTTACCGGAACAAATTACAGAAAAACTGCGTTTCATACAGTAAGAGACATCAATTGTCGAGTTCTCTATTCCTGTAATAGCCGGGACCTCTATTCGGTTACTATCCTTGTAATACAGACTATCATTCTCTGTATCGTCAAACACTTTTTTGTGCATATAAGTAATGATTTCTCTTCGGGTAACACAACTCATAATGATTGGAATTAGCCTGAGGGCTTCACAGAGGGATCTAAACTATGTCGGGAGTTAATAGGGCTTTCTATATCTAGTAACTACACGAGAAAATTAACTTTCGGCTGAAATATGTATGTAGCATTCACGATGGCAAACTGAATAATACATGCCGGGCATCTCTCAATAATATGGCGACTCATACACATACATACATACAACCCTTCTGTCAGGATGACGACGTAGCTTCTCACACCACTTATGGTGTGTGCGTTAATTTTATGCAAGAGTGGCGGGACCTACAGCTTAAAGCTTTTAAACTTTTCATGTCAAATTTATTTATTCTCAAAGTTTTTGCCAGAAATCGCTGAAGACTAGACTACGGTGAGATTGTACCGAAATTCCTTAGCAAATTTAAATTCATTAAAAGAGCTTGTCAGCAAGCTGGGAGTGTTAATGCGAAGGAAATTTTTTATATATTTTTTTCTTAACTGAAGGAACATATTTCAAACGGAATGGTTTCAGAAATTTGCATATTAATACATGTAGGGTATGTTAGGTTAGGTTAGGTTAGGTTAGAAGACGTGTACTTGTCAATTAAGACAAGTACAGTACCCGGAGGTCGAATTGACCCATTGTACAACGTCCTAGTTTCTCACACCACTTATGTTGTGTGTGTTAATTTTATAAATGAGCGGTGGGACCTACAGTTGAAAGTCGACTCCGAACGACAGATTTTTATTTATTGAGAAACTTTTCATGGCAATTTTTATTTACTTTCACAGTTTTTGCCAGAAATCTACTGAGAGGAAGTCGCCGAAAAAATACTTTTTGTATTTTGTCTTTGATGCCTGGCCTGGGGCTCGCACCCAGGCTTTTACGTCTAATAAGCCAACACACTACCTACTAGACTACGGCGACTTCTGTAGGGTATGTTTCTCTGCAGGCAATTTATGGGAGCTCATATAATTTGGCGACAGTGGTTTCATTTCTCATGTCAAATTTTTCATCAATGATTTCAATACCAAAAGAGGTATGTCTACCAACATTTCCTTTATCTGTTCTGAAGACTAGGGTCTATGCGCTACATTTGTGTGAAAAACTCATTGAAAATTTCATTAATCGCGTGACTGAAAAACCACCCAAAATTGTTTTAACCCAGTAAAATTTTTTCTTTTTCTTTTTTTTTCACCAGCAACTCTAAGTATCGCTAGGTATTCAAAGTTTCCAAACTATTAATTTTCTAAAGTTTATGTTCCTTCGAATTCAATTAATCGAACGTATCTTATCAATACGAATATACAAGAATGGCAGAGAGAGAGAGAGAGAGAGAGAAGGAGAGAGGCAGGGTATACGTAACAATAAAAAGATGCATTCGAGCAATTGTGTATTGGCAATGGTATCTGCTTATAGCAACGGTTACAATAACGCAATCGGAGCTGCAAACATTGTTGCAGGAGGAGAAAAAAATTGCATGTTTAACTATTAGGCCAGGTTTATAGTCATTGCTATGAAGAGAACATGAAAAAAAACGAGAAAAAACTTACACACTTGCCATCACAAACTGCAATATTACCACCACCACCACCACCACCATCACCAGCACTGTACCCTCGTACAACTCGACTATAAAAATGTATTTACAAATGTTTTATGAGACCTTTTTCTCACTTTAATCGTATTGCTGTTGCAGTTACTTTTATTTTTTTGCTGTTGTTGTCGGTGCTGTTGTTTTTTTCCTCTTCCTCTTCTTTGTTTTCCTTTTTATGTTTTTAAGGGACTGAAGGAACATCCTCACAAAAGTTTACACGTTCACATTATTAACATTAACTAGACATGATGTGTTTTTGTTTGTTTTACCCCCCTTGTTCTCCCCCCTTTACTTATGCCCCCTTTCTCGCTTGTTAAATCAGCAATTTTCCTAAAAGAGGGTTGTTGCACCATACTTTACCTCTGGTAATGATATTGTATTTTATGCAACAACGTATGCAACTATGTATGTATGTATGTATGTATGTATGTATGTGTGTTGAAGGTGCAAGTAGTGAAGCAATGCAGCAGCAGAGCAGAGTGTTGGAGGAGATGTGTTTATGAATCTTTTAGGAGTTTTGATGTAAAGGCGTTGGTTGTCGTTGTAAGTAAACGTGTTGTCACCATTTTTGGTCTTATCGTTATTGTTAATGTTGTTATTGCTGGCTGACTCTTGTTATTATTGTTGTTGTTGTTGTTGTTGTTTTATTGTTACACAGGAAATAGTGCCCATGTTATGGATACTGATTTGCTGTTATTTCTGCCTCATAGTCGTTATGCATATTTTCATGGAAATATGTATATGCACTGCAGTGTCTTCAATTCTATGGTATGTACAGTGCTTTCGAAAAGTACGACAATGCTTCACGTTAATTATTCGAAAATTCAAATCTCTTTTTAACATTTTACATCGGGTTTTAAGAATTAAAAGATCGAAAATTTATTTTTGCATCGTAAGCTGCTGCGAGGTGTTGCACAACGCCCGTTGTATTTTGGCCATGTAGATCAGTTCTTCCTAAGAAATCTAAAATTGGCTTTAAATTTCAAACGTTATGTAATATTTATGAGACATTTATTCCTTAGGGATGTAAAAATTGCGTGGAGCATGTACAAGACTTGTAAGTATTGTGTTACTCCCTTTTAAGAGGAAATATAAACCGATGAGGTGTCAGTTGACTATGAATATATAGAAAAAGGAGAAGTGCTTTGAGTTCACAACACTGCAATTATTCCATCTTTATACAGTGCAGTATTGTCTAGAAGTTGCGATAATCTAGTAGGTAGTAAGCTGGATTCTCAACGCGAGCTCGTGGTTCATACCTTAGCTCAAACATCTCGAACAAAACAAAATGTTAAAGAAAAATTTCTTTCAGCGACTTCCTCTTCAAGTCGTCAAGCTAAAACTCTCAAAGTGAATAAAACTGCCAGGAAAAGTTTCTCTTGCAGTCTTCTGGTAAAAACTCTGAAAATAAATAAAATTGTCATGAAAATTTTCTCTTAGATGTCTTCTTTTAAAATCCCTGGGTGTAAGTGAAAAGTTTCTCAAAAATCTGTCGTTCGGAGTCGACTTTAAACTGTTAGTTCCGCCACTCATATATAAAATTAACACATACAACATAAGTGGTGTTAGAAGCTAGGTCGTAATCCTGACTAAAGGGTTGTAATGACCAATGAAGCGTTGTCTAAAGTGTAGCAGTTATACTTCATTGAAGCCTGTCTAATCCCATTCAAAGCTTAGTTATGTATTAGGGTGAGTACATAATAAAACAATAAAGCACTTCAGGATGTAAATGTTTACGTGACAGATTGATAAATTGGTTAAGTAAGAAAGCAAAAAATATTAAAATTAGAAAGAGGGATTGGGTGAAAAGCGAGGATGTGGTAAAGCGGGAGAGTATGAATAAGATGACCCTCCTGAGAGGACCATAAGCATCTTAAGAAGGAAGGCCAGATAGTGACATTTCTTTTCAAAAAGCAGTACTAAAGAAGCAAAGTTCCTTTCCACTACATTCTCGACTTGTTCTCAGAGAAGGTATTGTTTCCAGACAATGACAATTGGCTTAACTTATATCTTATCATTGTAGAAACTGCTGAAGCAGACCAATCACTTATTAAACTAGAAATAACATCATGAATGAAATTGAAAAAAAAACAGAGAACTAATAAGGAGATGCGACAAATGTCCCTTAGGGATATTACAAAATTATGAGAGTTCACAAGAACATTATGTCGAAAGAATTGCCTTTGCTGAACTAACAGTGGCTGAAAAATGTTAGGCATACCCGATCGGTTATAAATTTCATTAAGCATCAGTAGGCCTTATGTGAGAATAATATTTGGAAAGTTTTGTCTCATCTGCGTTGTAGTCCAGTCATTCATTAATCAATTGCTACGATCCATGCAAATTATTCTCACTGCAGTACTCTACACTTCATATTCGAGTTCCCGAAAATAAGTTGTTTCTTTTGGCCTCAAAAGATTTGAAGAAATACAGGGGAAGGGCAAGAATTTTATTAACTTTGTATATAAATCAATGTATTGGAATTTAAAAAAAATTCAAAAATTTTGTATGTTTAACTAAATAATGTAACATAACATAACATAACATAACATAACATAACATAGCATGCTATAGTCGAACATGACATTACATAGCATTACATGGCATGACAAAATATCACATGACATAAAATGACAGAAGAAAAATACCCTAACAAGACATAACATGATAAGGCATTGCAAGGCATTATTTTTAAAGTTAGTTTGATGAACATGTGAAAACCTCAGCCTGCGGTATATAGCTAGGGAAAGTGATAGAGGGAGAGGGTAGCCGTAGTTCCTTAGCCTTGACAAGGTAAGCCTTTTTAGGTCAGTCTACATTTAACACGTTTCTTTACAAGAAATTTGCTACTGTGTTTGCCTTTATGTCGGTATACTACATGAGTTTGTTGCAGCTAAGGCCCAAGTACGAGATCAGCTTCAAAGATGTTAAGTCGTCTACTATTTCCGTATGTCGTTTACCAGTTCAGGTCATGGGTACAGCTTCTTCATGCTACAGATTTCACTTTACTAACTCTTACTGGAGTTAGTTGATAGTCTTCGAATTGTAGTATTTGCATCGATTACTGTTAAAAATCCACTGATAAACATTTTTTATTTCCTTTAAGAAGCTGTCGCAAAGCTTCTCTTGCACACACTTCACTATTCCTCAGGTTTCTTCAATGCTAATAATCAAAATTTTTTAGCCATGCAGGTAATATCTTGGCTATAGCACGTTTTAGACCGACAAGGTTCCTAGCTCCCACTGCCTAAAAATAACTCCCTTTGTGAAAATCCAGTTAGTCTTGTATTTGTTGCACTTGCGTTTACATCAAGACTTGTTTACTTAATTGGTTATTACAACGTTATAGTCAGGATTACAACCCAGCTTCTCCAACCACTCATGTTGTGTGTGTTAATTTTTTACATGAGTAGAGTGACCTATAGTATAAAGTCGACTTCTAATGACAAATGTTTGAAAAACTTTTCATGACAGTATTTATTTTACTTTCAGAGCTGTCGAGAGGAAGTCGACGAAAGAAATATCGTTTTGTTAGAAATGTCTTCGAGATGTTTGAGCTCATATTTGAACCGAGGCCTCAAGTTTAATAAGCCAACACACTACCTACTAAACTACAGTGGCTTCTTATGTCCAGTTAAACCTTCAGAAATGTTTCTATTTAGTCTTCGTTATATTTAATTAAGAAACAGAAATTTATGACGTTGTCTTCATTTGCCCTCAATATTGTGCGACCATGTCATATTGAAAGTGTTTACAATCCTCTTGTGTTTCAATATTTTATTGCTACTTCAAGAGAATGTTTCATTGGTACATCGCATGTTTCTTGAAGAAAACTTTCAGTTCTTTTTGGTTACACAATTCATTACAGTGAGAATTTTTTCTTAAGCAGCACTTAAGGCTTTTATTGCAGAAGTCTTTCCAGTCACTTGCAATATAAAGCTACTCTCCTTTTTATCCCTCTCATAGCCTACTTTCATAGCTCGAACATAATACACTAAATAAATTGGCATTGATCTCTATGAGTCTTAAACAAGGACCATAAGAACCGGGGATGTTACACTATACAGAACATTACTAGTCTGTATACTCTTTAATAGAAGTTATACTTACACAGTTTTCCTCCTGGTATGCTATGTTTGATGACCTTTTGCTTGATGGCAGAGACCTGTTTTCTATTTTTTTGGCAATCCTTACCGCATTTCTCTTTTTTATATTCAACGACATATTCTCCTCTTCTGTTGGTTATTTTAAGTAGACTTCTGTAAAACCTTCTGTCTGAACTTTAGCCTCAGTACACCCATGCAAATCTGTTCTTCAGCCAGTTATCCATAAAATCGCTGTAGTCTAGTAGGCAGCGGGTTGTCTTATTAGACGTAAGGCCACGGCACAAACCCCAGGTTAGCGATTTCTTCAGTGACTGCCTTTCAGCAGATTTCTCACAAAAACTCTGAGAGAAAATAAAATTGTCAAGAAAAGTTCTTCAAAAATCAGTCATTTTGAATCCACTTTAAACTATAGGTCCTGCCACTCATGTATAAAATTAACACACACAAGATGACTGATGCGAGAACATAGGTTGTAATCTTGACTGAAGGATTGTAATAACCAATTATGTATGTATGTACGTATGTATCCATAAGAAAATTCTCTATTATTTTAACTGGCCAATCCTACCACCACTATAGTTATTTTCAGACCAGAACAAGAGCAAAAAGGTGTAAAAAAAGGGAACAGAAAAGAATTGTTATTGTTATTGTGCATAAAAAATGCTTCCAACATTTATTACGCTGGAATTCATATCTTCAAACTGGCAATTTGAATAAAAAAAGAAGAAAAAAACTTTTATTCCTCTATCGCTGTGAAAGTGAGTGTGAATATAATTCCGAAGATTCATGGCAAAGAGCTTTTGGCATCACACACGAGTATAGTAGTGAGTGAGTGAGTGAGTGAGTGTTATAAACACAGGATATGTTTTTCTTGCTCTTTACCTTTGACTGGCAGTCTTTACAAGGGTACAGTTCACTCCGTTCACTTTCTCCAACGTGCATTACATGGTTACACTGGGGCACCAACAATTTAAATATTTATATTCCTGCGAAAAATATATATTTTTTGAAAGGGGGAGAGGGGTTCCAGTGTCATATATAATCACAGCAGCTGCTGTTGTTATGGGAAACGTACGTTTTTCGTATGTCATGTCTGTCTGTATTGTACTCGTACTGTTGTAGCTGTTATACATTTAACAGATTCATATTATTTTTTTGTTTTTGTTATTGTTTTTTATTGTAATTTATCTTAAACGTAATCATTTCATGCTTCTCTGTACATTTATTTAAATAAATAACCAGAGACTCGGTATGAATTCCATAGGAATACATGCTGAAACCATAACCCGAATTTTATTGTATGTGGCAGACACTCACGTGCGTTGGTTACACGTTTTCAAATTGGAGTTGAATTGCTTTCGTATGTTTGTTGGTATTTTTTTTCTTCTTTTCATTTCGCTTTATTTGGACAAATATGGAAACTGTGGTGGGTAAGGAATTCAAATATGGAAACACAACTGATTACATGTATCGTTTTGGGAAACGTTTGAATTCACCAGTTAGAGCACGGAGGAAAGTGGTAGCCAATGGCTCTCATACATACATAATTGGTCATTACTAACCTTCAGTCAGGATTACGACATAGGTTCTCACCCAACTTATGTTGTTGGATATGTCTGAGTTGGGTTTAGAACCGTGGCTTCACGTCTAATAAGTCAAAACACTACCTACTAGACCTTGGCGATTTCTTTCTATATTAACTTTAATTCCTTGGGCCTTACTAAGTAAGACCCGATTTAAAGTTTATTACATCAGGAGGCGGATGTCACGCCATGATGTCTTACTTTATATGTCTTTGGGTTATTTTGCAAAATCAGTTTCCCAAATTTAGGAATAAAATCGAATAAAATTCAACTGACCCATCAACTGAAGGGAAGCGATCAGAGACAACTATGAACAGGTTCTGAAGTGACTCCAACGCAAAATTATTTGCAGAGATGAGGTCTATTTTTGCATCTATTGGTACGTGAAAATATCCCTAAGAAATCCAAGAACATCCAATGCATCCCGCCAAATAAAGCTGTCTGGCATGGATTTTGGGCTGGCGGCGTTACCTCTGTCAACGGCGAGCACTATAGGCCGATGATTACCAACTTCTTTTGGTCTGCAATGGATGATTTGGGTACCGTGGACATGTAGCTTCAACAACATGTGATGTAAATCATAATGGCAACCGTATGTGCCTTAAAATTCATTCATTCATTTCTTATTTTAACTTAAAGATGTAAAGCGCTTATTGAAATACTCGATAGAAACTTTTAGAGAGTAGTCTTATATGATGAATTCTAAAGTCTTTTCTTAACTAAAATTCGTGGATGCTTGAAGAAGCAAGTATCGCTTTGAAAGTCGCCGTATCATGCGCAATTTGAGCTTTGCCTTGTCTGAAATATGTCACTGAAGCGTTTCGGTCTGTAATTGTTAGTGCGATGTCAGTAGGGAAGTGAGTAATAGAGGCTGCATTAATGTGTCGAAACTAACACACGCAAATTGCTCATCTTCCTTATTAACATCGAAGTGCTTAAGATTTTCGATTTCGTATATTTTGACGACATATTCCGCATCGAAAATAAAACCTGAGCATTATTAGAGCATCAACTATATAGACGTAGCTAAACTAATTACTGACTAGCAGCTAAACTGTCAGGATCATGTCTTTCGCAATGTAACCAAAGTACTCGCAATGTGAGTGCGCCACGAACGATATTATCTATACAGTATAGCGACAATGTGAATCGTAATCGACTCCAGTACAATGTTGAATACCACCATAAGAGGGTGATCAGGGCTCTTGCTCTTGTAGGGCGTATTAATTCAGTTAGAAATTCTTGGTTAAAGTCGTTGTAATCTAATAGGTAGTGCACTGCCTTCTTAGACGAAAGCCCGTGATTCAAGCTTTAGCTCAGACTTCAGCAACAGAAACGAAATATGAAAAATATATTTTCGGTCAGTTCGTCCTGCCAGTCTTCTGACAAAATCTCTGAACACAAAACAAAATTGCCATGAAAAGCTTTTCAAAAACTCTGGTTAACTTCAAACTGTGTGCCCTGAAACTCACCCGAATTCAAAAATTCACGAGTTCTATTACGATGCGTTTGTACTACAATCCTAATATAGTGTGGTGAATGGCTAATACGATTACAATGCTTTTGAAAATAATTTCTATGACACTAGAGAAGGTGCTGGATAATTTCATAAGATTGAAATGTGGTAGGTGCATTAAGCTACATGAGAATTTTAGCCCAATGGTTCACTAAAGCGTGCTTCAATTTCGTTTCAAATCAAAGTGTGGATTGCAGTTCCCTTTCTAGCTGTGTGTTTGATCATTCTCCTATATGAGTTGCTGTATGAGAATTAAAAAAGGAATTTAAATTGGACTTTTTCAGAAATACTTGGTAACCTTCTGTCATCAACATCTCATCCTGTGTGTTCTACTGCAGACAGCAACAACATTTGTAGCCCTTTAACTTCAAGCCAAGCCCTTAATGGTGATATCTGTGAGTATATAGGCACATAATTGGTCATTACAACCCTTCAGCCAGGATTACGACCTAGTTTCTCAAACCACTTATGTTGTGTGTTAATTTTATGCATGAGTGGCTCACCAACAGTTCAAAGTCGACCGCGAGTGACAAATTTTTGCCACAAATCTGCTGAGAGGAAGTCGCCGAAAAAATATTTTTCGTATTTCATTTTTAGAGATGTTAGACCTGGGGTTTGAACCTAGAATTCGCCGACTTCTGCTGGTATTGCTATTTTAAATATCAAGTTTAGAGAGAAATTGATAGTCTGCTTATGAAAATTGCTTGATAGGGTAGGGTTATTGAAGTTGACATATATTTTAGGTATCGAAAGTAGCTTTCAACGGCATTAGCTTTTAATGCAAGAGGCAAGGAATTGTTGTGTTTATTTGAATACCTTCTCCGCCACCAATACTTGAGCAGCTCGCAGCATAACTTGAAGCTTCCTAAAGCGGAAATATATTTCAGTTCCACATAATAATTCATGATAATCTATAAGTAGAGCCATTAGTGCGTTTTCAATGTCACAACTTTTTTGTTGAATGTATTCATCGATATCAGCTTTAGCGTATCGTAATAAACAAAATCGCTTTCCATTCTCAGCTTTTATGCTTTTGGCATACACATACTCACATACATACATACATGCATATAAGGAAAGGAAAAAGTTTTTATTTTCTATTTTAAATTGGTTTTATTGCCTTGTTTTTCATTTTTTCCCCAGGGTTTTGCAAATGTTTGACGGTTGTTGTTCGTGTTGTTTATTGCGTTATAATATTATGCATTAAATTGTTGTTTGTTTTGTTGTTTGTTTTTGGTTGACATTATAAGGTGCAACATGTAAATAATTAATAGCATTATAAGATGCACTCACGAAATCGTACAACAAACATTTTGCGAAATGTCGTTATAATAATTCAGCATGACGACAACACAGCAACGGCAACAGCAACAGCATATAGAACAACTGCGACACAATGGCAAGCAACATGAATTATACCAGAAAACATTTGGTAAGACAAACGAGGGTTGGTAGTAAAGTCAAGAAAGTATTAAAAGTTTTGATTGAATACAGGCTTTCCCTAAGGCCAGTGTATACAGGCCTTTTTCAAATAATTTTCCCTAAGCGGTTTAAAAATTTAATGGTTTAAATAAAACTTTACTTCCTAATCAACTCTCGCATATGCGAGCTCTTAATAATGGTACATTTATTTATTTATTTTGTCTCAACATCAGCTGCAATATACTACCATACACGTTACTCATCCATATGTGTACATATGGACAATATACCATACAATAACAATTTTTATTACGTATATATCCTAGCAAAAATGTGTGTATGTTGCATGTCTTTTTCATATATATCTTCATACACGGTGGCTTAAAATTAATGTCATCTTAATAGTTATTATCTGTTTCCCTTCCGTTGAAATTACGCCCTAGCTTCTCATATCTCTCATGTTGTGTGTATTAATTTTATATATGAAAGGTGGGCCTACAGTTATTTACTTTCAGAGTGTTTGCCAGAAATCTGCTAAGAGGAAGTCGTCGAAGAAATATTTTTTGTTCGAGATGTTTGACCTGATATATGAACCGATGTCTCAAGGTCTAGACTACGGCGACTTCTTCAGTGGCTCAATCGGTTACTCCAGAAACTAAAAGCCAAAAAACCACTCACTTTGATGAAAAACAAATTTTACGAAATCATTCCACTATTCATTGGAGTATTGAACTTAAACCAGTTCGGCGATCAACATCTAAAAATTTATTAACGTTTTGCACTTGGTATGTTAGAACCCTTTACAGGACTATTCTCGATCTATCCTCGATCACAATGGTGGTGGTTTCTCTCGCTTTAGCAATACGAAGCCTTTTGATAGGGTTGCATCAGTCGGCCATGATTAGGTTTTCTTAAAGACCTTTCCCTAGATAACTGATAATATATCCATGCATACCCTCGCACCTCGAATGACACATGTAAATACAATTTCATTCTCATCCGCAACAAATCATCTCCAGAACATCACATTTCTTGCAATCCCAATTATGAATAATCCTTATTAATCTTATTCGAAGACCTTTCGTGGTGGCGTCTTCTTAAGTAAGCTATAAACGACAGAGATTCCGAAATCAAGCATAAGTCCTGCCGTCGTTCAAATTCAGTGTGATTTATGCGCCAGAGTCATGGAAATTGAAGATATAAGATGAGCTCCACCTAAAGAAGGCCTGGCGGACATTTGTACGATATTATAAGTCACACATGATGGCATCAGTAGGGATTTCAACGAATAAAAAATTTCGATGATATCTTACGCATACTTTGTTTTTTTAAATTACATTCCAACTAGAAAAACGAATTTATACTGGAGTTCTTGTTGCTGGATTTCATATTTCTGAAGTTCATGTTGATGGAGTTAATGTTTTTGGATTACATGTTGCTGAGGTTTATGTTGTTGGATTACATGTTGCTGAGCTTCATGTAGCTAGGATTCTTGCTGATATAGTTTATGTTGTTTGGGTTCATATGTAAATAGTTCATGTTGCTGGAATTCATGTTTAAATAGTTCATGTTGCTGGGATTCATATTGATATATGTTTTGTTGCTGGAATTCATGTTTAAATAGTTCATGTTGCTGAGATATTTGACATTTAATGTTGCTGGAGTTCATGTTGATGGATTACGTGTTGTTGGAGTACATGTTATTGGATTAGATTACATGTTGCTGGAGTTCATGTTGCTGGAGACAATTTTGTTGGATTACATATTACTGAAGATGGAGTACATCTTGCTGGATAATATATTGCTGAAGATTTCTGGGATTCTTGTTGACATAGTTCATGTTGCTGGAATTAATGTTGATGGAGTTCATGTTGCTGAGGTACATATTGCCTGAGGTCATGTTGTTGGATTCCATCTTGCTAGAGTACATGTTGCTGGATTACATATTGCTGAGTAACATATTGCTGAAGATTTTTGTTAATATAGTTCAAGTTGCTGGGATTCATGCTGATATAGTTCATGTTGCTAGTATTCATGTTTAAATAGTTTCTGTTGCTGGAATTCATGTTGAAATATTTCATGTTGCTGGGTTTCTTGTTGACATAGTTCATGTTGCTGCAATTAATGTTGAGGGAGTTCATGCAGCTGAGGTTCATATTGCTGGAGTTCAAGTTGTTGGATTACATGTTGCTAGAGCACATGCTGCTGGAGTACACGTTGCTAGATAACGTATTGCTGTAGATTGCTGGGATTCATGTTGATATAGTTCATCTTGCTGAGATTCCTGCTGATATAGTTCATGTTGCTGGTATTCATGTTAATATAGTTCTTGTTGCTGTGATTCATGTTAATTTAGTGTATGTTGCTGGGATTCATGTTGATATAATTCATGTTGTGGTATTCATTATTTGATTTGAAAAAATGTTTAAATGCTGCCTAGCATGTTTGATATGTATGTTAACATCCTTTGAGTGAATTTGTTTATTTTCCTTGTTTTTATCTAAAATATAGCACTAGTTACTTGAGGCCTATACCCCTCGCGTGTGTTGGCTTACTAGAAGGGAAAGCATCGACATCTCGAAAAGCATCGAAATCTTCCTTCTACGAATTCCTCTCAGTATTCTGGACAAAGCTATAATGGGGCTATAATTCTTTCTTCAATTCTTATAAAAAAGGTTTCCTAAAATTGTACTTCAAAATCGAAGTAGCCTTCTTCACTTACAAATGAAATGAACAAACACACACAGCTGGTGTTATAATCTAGGCCATAAGCCTGACTAAAGGATTGTAATGGCCACTTATGACATTACTCTTGTGCCACCCGATGTATTATTCTTAATTTTTTTGTTTTTCAAAGCCTGTGAGTTTTTCTCTGACTGTGTGTTGCAAGTTCGAACATTGTCGTATTTTATATTTAAACATGGCTACACAGTTGAAAATAAACTAAAAAAATTTCAGACAACAACAAAAACAAAAAAAGAGGAACACATTGCATAATGACGCATATATAAGCTTTTCTTATTGGTGTTGTTGTTGGTGTTGTTGTTATTTTTAGTTTAAATGTAAATTTTGTGCCTATTTTTGGCTTAAAGTTAAATTTGCACATATTCACATACAAACACACATACAGACGCACACTCATACAGTCATACAGACATCCAGGCATACCTGCAACATCATGTACTCGCATAAACAATATAGAAAATCGAGTTAATATACGAAATATATTTAGATATTCTATAAAATAACAACAAAAAGAAAAACAAACAAACAAACAAACAGCAACAAAAATAGAAAGCAAAAAAAAATAAACATTTTTAACATCATTTTAACGCACCTTTAGCTGTGGCAACAATCATTAAGCCTGCGAAATGCAGGCTGGCCTGCTACATTACTACATACATAAGCCATGAGTTGTGTTGTAAATGTTCGTTGCATATGCATTCATTCATTCATTCTAGTATTCCTTTTTCCTTTTTCTGTTTTCCCTGGTTGTTTTTGTTTTTATTTGTTTGTAATTTTCATTTTTGCTGTTTTGCTGACTATTTTTTTGTTGGTTTTTTTTTGTTTTTTTTCTGATGTTGTTTGATCAGGAGAACAACATTAAGAGGTGTTAATGCAAATGTAGTTGCATTAGCAATTAGTGTGCTGTCATCTAGTGGGAAAAAACATAAAATAATCGGGCTACCAACCACTACTACAACTACTACCACTACCAGCAACCTACAAAGGAAGCACATACGTACACAAGCAACCGAGCAACATACAATTTAAAAATTTGTTTTAACAACAAAATGCGTGGTCAATAGTGGCAACATAGAAAAAAAAGAGAAAAATAACGAAGGCTCTAAAATGCTGTAACACAACAAGAAATGTTCTCTCTCCATACGTAGTGTGAAATTCGAAACTTGGCATAAAATTTGCATTGATTCGTGTGAACGTTAAATGTTTAAACGAAACATTCTTCAATTTTTTTCTATTTCGTCTCTCCTCTCTGTTTCCTTTTGAAATTATTTGACAATGAAATTGACAGTAGAATTACGGTTCTACGAAAGATATTCCAAGAAAAACTAGCAATTACGGGACTTTGTGATGGTTTACATTGCCTAGAGAACATCATCCATATAATCACTGGCGGTTGCATATCGCATGAGGAATGTGGAGCCTTTACGGAATCTTAGATTGTCTCTTACACTTCTCGATTAGTGTAGAACTATTCGGACTTAAATAATGGCTATAACCACTGCTGTCCGGGTATCATAGTGTATCGGCTAGAGGTATACGGAAATTTACTGACATTAAAATAGCTTTTAGACTTATGGGTTTCGCAACCTGCTGGCGGACATGTAGAAACTGGTGCAATTGAAAATTGAAATGATTTCCTACATATAAGTTATATTGTCCAGCAGAACTGTATACAAAGGGTTTCACACGAGCTTCTGTACTCATTTGCAAAGGAATGATGGCCAAATCAGTCCGGCTGTGGATGTATACATAACATATATATACATATATAACACAGCCCTGCATGGGTTTTGCAAATAAGGTGTTTCCGAAGGCATTGTATGTGCGCTGAACACGAATCCAGTTTCAAAAATTTTTTTCGTTTTCGAGAAAAAGGGGGATGAAACCCCTAAAAATAGCGTTTTTGGCCATTTTTGAAACATTGTAGAGCTAAACACTGACGTGCTAGAACCATCACTATTATCAGAAATTGACAATTGATCTTTGCTCTTTAAAATGAGACCAAAGTCAAATCGTTTGCAGGCACCCTTAAAGTAGGGGGTGGGTTTATGTCAAGGGGTGCAAAAGAAAAAGAAACACATTACGGACGTCCTTAAAAATTAATCAGATTTACTTGAAAATTGTTACTCAGGGGTCTTTGGGGTCGCTGATTACAGATTTCAAAAAATTCAGATTTAAAAAATTCAAAATGGCGGATCCAATATGGCGAGGTTTATAAAAATAAATCAGACTTACTTGACCGCCATATTGGATCCGCCATTTTGAATTTTTTAAATCTGAGTGAAGATCTGTAATCAGCGACCCCAAAAAAATTTTCATGGCAATTTCATTTATTCTCAGAGTTTTTGCCAGAAATCTGTTGAGACAAAGTCGCCGAAGAAAATGTTTCTTCATATTCCGTTTTGTTGGAGATGTCTGACCTGGGACTTGAACCGAAGCCTCATGTCTAATAAGGCAACATACTACCTGATAGACTATGGCGACGACTGATAATTTACTCCGTCTAGAAAACGTCATTCAAATAATCACTGGCTATTGCATATTGCATGAGAAATGTGAAATCTTTACGGAACAGTTGAAGCTTAGATTGTCGTTTGCACTTCTGGATTACTGTAGAACTATTCCTGCTAAAATAATGGCAATAACGACTGCTGTTGTGCAAATCCTGTATTATAGTATATCGGGTGGAGATATACGCATATTTATATACATAACTTGTCACTACAACCCATCAGCCATGATTACGACTTAGCTTCTCTCACCACTTATGTTGTATGTGTTAATTTCTGTACATGAGTGGTGGGACCTATAACCAATAACGACTGCTGCTGTAAAAATCTGGGCATCATAGTATATCGGCTAGAGATATACGCACATTTACTGACATTAAAATGGCTTTTGGACTTATGGGTTTCGCAACCTGACGCACATTTAAAAACTGGTGCAATAGAAAATTGAAATGAATTCCTACACATAAGATATATTGTCCAGCAGAGGTGCACTCGTATACAAAGGGTTCCATATGAACTTTTGCACTCATTTGCAAAGGAATGATGGCCAGCCAAATCTGTCCTGCTGTGGATGTATAATTGGTTATTACAACCCTTCAGTCAGGATTACGACCTAGATTCTCACACCATTTATGTTGTGTGCGTTAATTTTTATACATTAGTGGCGGGACCTACAGTTTAAAGTCGACTCCGAACGACAGATTTTTGAGAAGCTTTTCATGGCAATTTCATTTACTCTCCGAGTTTTTTCTTCATATTTTATTCTGTTGGACAGCGTGGCCTCACTTCTAATAAGGCAACTACTAGACTACGATGACTTTAAAATTGATTGGTATTATCTCCTTATTCTTCCTCGATACACTTCTTGAAGCTATATTCGACAGATTCTCCTGGTATATTTATATAAGTGGCCGACTACAAACCCGAGGAATTCTAGTTCAAAACTGAGAGAAGACGAAAAAGTTTTCTTCATAAAAATTTTAAAAGCTAGAGACATGTAATTCATTCAATAAGTCCTTCGACCATAGTCGCACAACGGTGGTAACATAAACAAGGTCTTCTCACAGCGTTTCTTTCCGATAAAGAGCAAAGTTCCTCAAAGGGCAAAGTTCCTCACCACTGCACCTATGTATGTATACCTAATATAACATCCCAATACATTTTTATTAATTGCAACTCAATCTGAAAAGGTTCTTCACTGCTACGCTCAAAGACAACGTCAAATCTATCATTCCAGGATTTGACTCAGTAAAGCAATCCATTCGTTAGGTGGCAAAATTTAATTAAAGAGACTGAAATAAAACACAAGAAATAATAGGAAAAAAGGGGGAAGATATTTGGTGAGAGCTGTTTGTTTTTTTAAATTAATGAGTCGCCGTAGCCTAATAGGTAGTGTGTTGACTTATTGGATGTAAGCCCGTGGCCCAAACCCCAGTTCGCAGATATCTCGACCAAACGAAGGTTTTCTTCAACGACTTCCTTTAGTAGTCTTCTGGCAAAAACTCTGGAAGTAAAATAAAATCGCCATGAGAAGCTCTTTAAAAGAAAATGATTTTTTTTCCTTTTTTTTGATTCTTAAAAAAAACAAAAAATTTTAAAAGAAAATTAAAAATTACCACCATTCGACTTCCATCCCATAAAATTACAACAAGAGTGAATTGAATTGAATTTCATCTAAACAGCCATTATGGGCAGCCAATAATAAGCAAATTAATCGAAATATTTATCGGACAATATATGAATTTCAATTAAAAAACGAAAATTTATGATGCCACTCGTAAATCGCCTCAGATAGACAGACAACACCAACAGAAACAACAGCGACCAGTGCCATCACAGGGAAACATTATTGAAAACGTGAAAAAATGCCAACAGAAACGATTTATTTCCAAAGCATTGAAAAGACGGGGAAAAAAAGAGAAAAAAAGACTTCAAAAAGAAGGCGGGTAAGGTACCAAGAAGTCTACTCCTAGAAAATGTTTCTTTTTTTATTTTCATTTACAAAAACAACAGAAAAAACTGAGACTATCAGAGTTTTTGTTTTCTTTTTGTTCTTTTAAATAAAAACATTTATTCCAACACCTGTAAGCGCGGTGTACTGCCTTAAAAAATGTTACCGTCACTGCATGACTGTTACGTTGTTACCGCCAGCCGCTTTAGCGTCAATTGTACTCCCCGATATTTGCTAATAAAACCTATGAAATCGTTGTTATTGTTCAAAGTGCATCGAATAGAATTGAGGGAATAAAATTGAAATTTATGGAGAATGTTTCTCTAAAAAAAAAATCCAACAAAAGTGAACGAACGAACATACGTTGTTTGAAATGAAATGTGAAGGATGATCATAAAACAACTTGACAATGTTGGTCGAAGTTCTCTGTTGTTGCTTTTACTTTTTATTATTGCTATTGCTATTGCTGCTATTGCTGTTGTTTAAATCGAATCAAAACAAAAGGTTCACTGACTTTATGCAAAAACTATTTTCTATTCTATCAGAACAAAACAAGCCACTAACGAACACATGACTAAGGTTGCCAGCTGTTGAACATAAAATTTTCCGCTGGCACATATCTAATCCATTAAAGGAAATTTCCATTGATAATGGAACATATTATAGTCGATTACATATATACATACTTTACATACACTTTCCCCAGGGGGGATTGGGAACCTTTTGCAACTAAAATGTTGTAATGCTTACAGAGGATAAATTTCGTCGTAAAATAATTAAATGGAGTCGACTGGAGATATGTGAAATTGCCAAGGAACATAGGAATTCTATTCAAATCAGCTTCATTAGACAGAATCAATTCTAGATTCTATATGCTTAAGCCCACTAAGACTCAGTCATCAAAGAAGATGTCCTGCAGTCTCATCCTCTTAATTGTGAGGTGTCTACCATTTTCTGTGGTCAAGTTGAAGGCAAATTTTATTCGGCATATATTCATATCGGCCCACATCTGCCTGATCTCTTTGCCAATGGGTTTTTTATACAATCTTTTTGCCAATCTTAATTACTGACTTACTAAATTGTTCATTACAACCTAGCTTCTCACACCACTTATGTTGTGTGTTAATTTTATACATGAGTGGCGGGACCTACAGTTTAAAGTCGACTCCGAACGACAGATTTTTGACAAACTTTTCATGGCAATTTTTATTTACTCTCAGAGTTTTTGCCAGAAATCTGCTGAGAGGAAGTCGCCGAAGAAATACTTTTTGTATTTTGTCTTGGTGTCTGGCCTGGTGCTCGAAGCTACCACACTACCTACTAGACCATGGCGACCAAGAGGTTTTGACAGAAGAGAAATAGTCGTCTTTATTTTCATATTTCATTGTTCGCGATGTTTGAGCTGGGGTTTGACCCACAGCCTCTCGTCTACTAAGTCAGCACGCTGCCTACTATACTCAAATTCGATTCAAGATACGAAGCGATGTGTAGTGAAAGCGGATGAACTAAGACTATGTGACTAGATCTGCTAGTGGGAATCCAATCCATGTCGTCCATACTTATAGACTCGCGCACTACCACTAGACTACCAGAGTAATCTCATTGAATTGCATGGGTGTTACGACTTTTTGCAGCTGAATGCAAGAGACTGGTGACAAATCTTAATTATAGGAGCTGCAAGCACACCTTTTTTCGACACAGAAGAAGACGGAAATTCGTAGGAGATTACGTATTTTACAACATGTAAGTTAAAGAATTGTTCGTGTGTAGTTAAAATTTTTAGTAGGATTATCTTTATTACACACTTGCCATCAAATAAATAATAAAGTAAGTGGCACGGATTTTGTAAGAGTATTGAGTTCTATTTAATGGGCTGAAAACGCTAATAGGGAGATGGAAGCATCAAAATTAATTCGACATAATAGCTGTTGATGTCTCTATCATGACCTAAAAGTAAAAATTTTAAGCGATATTTTCTACTGAAATTTATCAAGCAATACGATATATGTAAATAAGGAGTCTACTGTAGCAGGCTCTAGGAAGATTAGGTTATGTTTTTTCTTTGGCTACAAACAACGGTCCATGTGAAAATATATTAACTCCTCCTGGAGTTTGTTTGACCTTACTTTGCTGTTTTTAACTTTTTAAAAACGTTTAAAATATAAGTTCGTTGATTGCAAACAAAATAAAAATAAATTTGTGTTAATTAAAATCTTTATTGTTCACACTACTTTTGGGCCAACAATTTGCTTAGTTCGTTATTCTTCTTTACACTTCTGCTTGCATAAGCACTAACACTTCGGCAGGTCGTTACAACGGCGATCTTCAAACCACGACTATTCTCTTTGTACGCAACGCGTCTCTTCACACAAGACTGACTGAATTCTTACTGCTCCTCGTTGCCTGCTTTGTCTTGCCTTTTTACATGCCCACGTAAACATTCTGATGAAGGTTCTTGAAGTCGTATGTTCGTGGTTTCGCTTTCTCGAGAACTCTATCGCAACTTCATTGTTGTTTGTATATTTTGTTCATATTGCTTGTTGTTGCGTTCTCGCTTACTTGTATATTTCCTTTTCTTTCATACTGATGTTGTTGGTTTACTTACAACAAGTTCGCTGTATTTGTTTCTGTAGCTTCTGCTCATTTTAATGTTAAACGATGTTACACCGTTTCCATTTTCGTAACAATATAGTAATCGCCGTAGTCTACTAGTTAGTAAAGGTAGTGTGTTGGCTTATTAGACATGAGTTCATAGTTCAAAACCCAGGGCAGATATCTCCAACTAAACGAAATATGAAAAAATATATCTTCAGCGAGACAGCCTCTTAGCATGTTACTGAAAAAATCTTTGAGAGTAAATAAAATGATCTTTCAAAAATCTACCCGAACGACAGGCAACTTTAAACTGTAGATGCCGCCACTCATGTATAAGAAATTATCATACACAACGTAAGTGGTGTGAGAAGCTAGGTTGTAATCCAGACTGTTTGTAGTCAACCACTTAACCACCTAAACCATGTATATATATACTATCGCAGGCAAATGTGCAATAAGTCTTAAAATTAAAAAGCACGTGAATGTTTTTTGCTTTTAAAAACATCGTTAGAATGCATTGGCATTTTATACTTGGGGACTAAAAGTCTGGTCACATTATGGCTATTGCCTTGACACAAGCCTTTCTTAGGATCACGTTCTCTAGCAGCACATGCAGTGATTTGTTGAGAAATGTCACTGCTTATGTGACTGTATGAATATGTTGTGTATTGTTCTTGCATGGTAAGTTTATCTAATAAAATTCGTAGTTTTTTTTCGTCTTTATCTTCTCTAATAATAAATAAAGTCCCAACAAAAAAAAAATAAAAACAAAATGATAAATTGTCTAATTTTTTATTACTGTGATGAATAATAAAAACGTTTTTGTTTTCATTTTTTCTTTCATTTAAACATTATGGATTAACATCAACCGTAACAACCGCAAAGCGAATGTCTGCTTATATGCTTACACGAATCAAAACTGTCCATTGAATTAACTCTTTTTATTTAATTGTTTTTTTTTTGTTTTTTGTTAAGGCTTTTGACTGTTTTAATTTATGATTTTAAATAAAATTTTTTTTCTTACTTCCAAAAGGTTTCTTTTGAAGGTACTTCGAGACGTAATCCAACAAAAAAGTTTAAATCCATGACCACTTTTAATTTATTTTTTTTATTCGCCTTGCCCATCATCAAACACATTTTACAAATTGATATGCTATGGTAGGGCATGGTGAATATTAAAATGAAATAAAAATTTTCTTTAAATCAATAGTTTTTTTAAACCCAAAAGATTTTATACGATATTATGGGAATGCATAGCAGGTGTATCTAATATGTTGGACAAAGTTTTACAGGGGTCCTGTTTCTCAACAACAAAAGAGTAATTCAATCACCGACGTTGTCGAATTTACATGGCGAATTGACATTAAATACCCAACAGCAAGTTACTTCTGTCAGGCCCCTAGCTTCTACATCGCAGGCCTTACATTGATCAACAATCAAAACGATTTTGCATTCTCGATCTCTGGAATGATATTAAGGATACGATTTCAAACCTCAACTGTACGTAGGTTAGGTTAGAGGACGTGTACTTGTCAATTAAGACAAGTGCAGTACCCAGAGGTCGAATTGACCCATTGTACAAAGTCCTAGTTTCTAACACCACTTATGTTGTGTGTGCTAATTTTATACATGAGTGTTGGGACTTACAGTTTAAAGTCAACTCCGAACGACAGATTTTTGAGAAACTTTTTCATGGTAATTTTATTTACTCTCGGAATTTTTGCCAAAAATCTGCTGAGAGAAAGTCGCCGAAGAAATACTTTTTGTATTTTGTCTTGATGTCTGGCCTGGGGCTCGAACCCTGGCTTTACGTCTAATAAGCCAACACACTACCTAGTAGACTACGACGACTTCTGAACTGTACGTACGTTATTGCAATCTTAGCCCTTGTCTGCAGCGAAATCTCCTCATATAACGTCTAGGTGGGTAGGGTTTCGTAGAGACTAGATAGGCTAGAGTCTTATTTGAATTTTGGAAAAATTCCAGTCGTTTACCCTCACTCCTTATATGTACTGAAACACTTCCTATTAAACTACGATGACTTCCTGAAGTTGCATAGAGCATTATTCAGACGGATGGCAAAAAACACAATCTGCGAAAACATACGCAAGGGAATAAGATAACAATAGACCGACATAATCAGAGGATGTCATTAGGATCTTGTCCTTTAACTACCAACATGAAGCTTGATTGTAAATGAAGTTTTGACAAAACTGTCTAGGACGTGCATCGATTATAGAGGGTATACAGATGATGTAGTCTTAAAGCCTGAAGGAAATTGTAAAGAGAGAGCAGGCCATGAGGATAAGACACGCTACTTTATCAGAGTACGGCGAATTCAGTAAAGAGTACTACCTCTTTATTTAGACTTTTCTTATATAAAAAAAAAGGATTTACTGGATTTTCAGAATAAAATTAATTAACGCCATCTCATGAGGACGACTAATATGCACTTTATGCCATTTAAAAGTTTAAATTTAAAAATGCAATAAAATAAAATCGCTTTAAAATTTTGCAAAATTGTTCCGATTAGAAATGGAATATTATTTCATTCATATGTCTGCCGTGGCTGGCCTCGCAGTACCACATTCGATCGAAGCAATTTTCGTGCAATTTCTCGAGTGGCAATGAGTATCACGCATGTTGGCCTTCAAATACTCATTTGTCTCTAGTTTGTTGGCATCACATTTTTCTTTAAAGGCGCCTCACAGGAAATAGTCCAATGCTATCAAATCGCAGCTTCTTGGTGACCAATTGACATCTCCACTACGGTTATTTAAATGGCATTCGAACGTTTGACACAATAAATCGATTGTGACATGAGATGTGCGGCAAAATGCGTCACCCTGTTGAAACCAAACATCGTTTATATCAATATCATGAAGAGCGGGTACAAAAAAATCGGTTAGCATGATGCGATAGGTGTCGCCATTAACCATTACCTCCTCATTTTTAATGAAATTTGGGTCAATGATGCCTCCGCTGGACAAGCCGCACCCAAAAGTCACTTGTAATTGGTTTATTGTCTTCTGTAAGACCTCTTGTGAGTTTTCTGAGCCCCAAATATGGCAATTTTGCTTATTAACACGAAGATGGAAATGAACTTCATTTGAAAATACGATTTATTTTTTTTTTGCAAAATCGATATCATCGTACAGTTTTTCTCGTTGGCTCATCTAGCGAAGCGAAAACAAAGAGGATGGTTATGCGGCTTCAACTCTTGAACCAATTGATGTTTGTAAGGCGTCATACATACATACATATATAATTGGTCATTACAACCCTTCAGTCCGGATTACGACCTAGTTTCTCACACCACTTATGTTGTGTGTGTTAATTTTATACATCAGTGGCGGGACCTACAGTTTAAAGTCGACTCCGAACGACAGATTTTTGAGAAACTTTTCATGGCAATTTTTATTTACTCTCAGAGTTTGTGCCAGAAATCTGCTGAGAGGAAGTCGCCGAAGAAATACTTTTTGTATTTTATTTCGATGTCTGGCCTGGGGCTCGAACCCTGGCTTTTCGTCTAATAAGCCAACACACTACCTACTAGACCACGGCGACTACAGGCGTCATACCGAGATCTTTTCTCAAAAATGGTGCGTGACGTTCAATTTTTAGGAACAGTGACGAGTGGATGTTGATATATTTCACGCACAGTCTCAGCCACGGCTTTGATATTTACGGGTGTACGCACTGTACGAGCACGCTCACGTCTTAGCGCATCAACAATGAAACCAGTTTCACGAACTTTAGCAATAAACTTGCATTTACAATTTCCGACCAAAATTGTCTTTGTTTTGGAAATAAATTTCCAATAAATTTCAATGTTGCTTAAGCTTAAATCGATTCATTACGTTCAGTCGAAATAACATACTGAATTTTGTGACAGAATAGAATGACATAAGTATTGCCAGATTCGAAATAACCGATGGTTAAAATTTAAAACGATAAATGGCCCACCCGATATAAGCAATACAACAGCCAAATAGCAACAAGAGGGCAATTCTTTAATCCTACGGCCCCCAACTTAGTAGGCAAAAACTTATTAAAATAAATGAAACACGAACAAAAGAAAAACGAAATCCAAAACCAAAAAACATGTGGAGAAGTATTAGAAAATAAACGTATATTTTAATTTATTATCCTTAGGACTGAAATATTTTTCAGTAAGTTTGCTAGACAACCACGTAAAAGACGATTTAACTTGATTTTCACTTGCGAACTTAATTGCTAAACAAGAAAAAATATTCAATAAAAAATAAATGCAAGTCTGTGTGGAAATGAAGCACAGAAAGGCACAAGATAGTTGGAGATGTAACTTTTTAAGGTTGCATACGGAGGGCTCCATCAATACGGATGGTTTCGTCGTTCATCAAGGAATTCTCATAGATGGCCTGAACCAAATGGTTCACCCAAACGTTGGGGGAATGAAATCGATTTGGCCAAGAACGTACGGACCTTTTCGGGCAGGGCAGCCAACATGGGAGTATTGAAGAGAAAAGGAGCTATGGTGCAAACACCATTGGGTACTGAGATCACGAGCAATTGGCAAGGTCATGATAACGACGGAAAACAGCATAAGCAGCTTGACCATCGTATGCGGCTACGAAAGCAGTGTTGACAATAACACCACGTTGGCCGTCTTGATTGGGTTCGTTGGCACCCATAAGTCCAGCCGAGAGACGAATAACATTAAATGTACCCACAGCGTTAACCATGACAACACGAGTAAAGTCTTCCAACTTATGTGCAGCATTCTTGTTGAAGTTGTAGGTACAGACGGCGGTAGCAGTACCAGGCACAATTGACAGCTAAATTCAAGAGGCCGAACTTATCCTTGACAGATTCAATTCTCGGAGGTGACATCGACTGGCACAAAAATAACATTGTCGCCCAATTACTTTGCTACTTCAGGACCCTTGGAGGTACCCAAATCAGCCAAAACAACACGGGCTCCTTGTTTGGTAAAACGTTTAACGGTGGCACGTCTTAAACCAGAAGTTCCATCAGTAACGAGGGGTACGGCGTTCTTAATCATTTTGTATGGATGGATTTAAAATAGAAAAGAATCTGGCAACAGAACAAAATCTCAAATAAAAATAATGATGTTGAGTGACAAGCCTGTGCTTCTTTTTTAAAGAACTAAAATAAGAAAAACAATAATTACTACATACGAAATGGATTATCTGCAGCAACTTTACTGTTAGCCTTGATCTCAAAGTGCTCAAAGTATATCGAATTACCCGATATTTTAAAATTTGCCTTGTGTTACACATTTTAAGTGTTATTTTTGTGGAATTTTTGGCTGCTATTTTGCCAAGCTTAATAACACCGTTAAAAATTTAAATTTTTTTCTTTTCTCTCTTTGTTCACAATCACTTCTTATTTTTATTTGTTGTTTTTATTGTGTTTAGAATCTATCAATTGAGAAAATCACACAATTATCATAGGCAATGCAATGCAATGCAAGCACTTCCTGGTGTTCTATTGTGCCATATGTTCTCTGTAATCTGAGGTCAAATATTCGCGCGCTATTGTTTCTCTAACGAAATAATAATGGTGCCCAAGGAAAAGAAACTGAATGAAAGAAATTATTGTTAGAAATTCATACTCGTACTCGTACTTGTACTGTTTGGTATACGTATTTCGTATTCGTATGTATTTTTGAAAATTTACGAGATGGTTTTAAAATGATAATTTTTTGGACAAGTGCAATACACAACAATTGCACAACAATTGCAATTGCAATGGACACACACAATCGTAAATTATAATATTTTTTAAACAAATTTTCTTTGGTAAAGCAAAAGATTTTCATGGATTGCGATTTTCCAATTTTTTCCCCCATTTTGTACTGGCAAAAAATTTGTAGTAAAAATCTTAAGAATTCAATGTCAGCAAAAATTTCTCTTTATGCGCGATTTCTTTGCCTTCTTTCTTTTTATACTTGAGGCTTTTTGTTGTTCATCAAATTAACAATAGTCTCAAGGAACAGCAACATTTGTTAGAAATTTGAGATTGCAAAAGAATAGAATGCAATCAAATACTCATACACACACACATTTACATATACCATACGCTCAAGAACACACACATGCCCAGTACTATTGGCGATATTATGTAACATTCGCAATTTGGGTGGCCAGTTTTTACATCCAAAGCTACTATGAGTAATAAAAATTATTGAAGTCGCCATATTCTAGTAGGTATTGCGTTAGCTTCTTAGACGTGAGGCCTCGGTTCAAACCTCAGGTCAGACATCTCCAACAAAACGAAATATAAAAAAATATTCTTTAGGAGACTTCCTCTCAGCAGATTTCTAGCAAAAACTCTGAGTGAAAATAAAATTACCATGAAAAGTTTTTCAAAAAATCTATCGTCCGGAGTCGACCTTAAACTGGGACCTACTTGAGTGACGGGACCTACAGTTTAAAGTCAAACCAGATCACACATTTTTGTGAAACTTTGCATGGCAATTTTATTTATTCTCAGAGTTTTTTTTTTGTTCCAGAGGACTGCTGAGAAGAGGTCGCCAAAAGAAATTTTTTTCATACTCCGTTCTGTTCGAAATGTCTGAACTGGGGTTTGAACCACGGCATCGCGTCTATATATATCGCGCAGAATACACGACCTGCGGAAACATACTTAAGGGAATGATATAACAAGGTTCGACACAACCAGAATATGTCATTAGGTTATGGTCCTACTACTAACATGTAGCTTGGTTGTGAATGAAGTCTTGATAAAATTGTCTAGGGCATGGGTCACCTGCAGATGATATAGCCTGAAGGGCTAAAGCAAGTTGTAAAGAGACTCTTTGGAATATTATTCAAAGGTCGAGGGCCCTGAGGATAAAACTATTCACCAAATGGATAAGAGTTTTTAAATGCAGTAGTACACGATTCCTTTGAGAGATAATATCACGGAACCTAGTAAATTGACATGGAAGGCTCAAGTATAGAACATGTCGTAATGATATACAGAAGGCTTAAAAGACAAATTTGGGGATTTAACCCAGCAATTAGGCACTGTATATAAACCATGATGATTAGACCAACAAATACTTATGGGGTCATTGTCTGCATAGACGAAAGAACAAATCTGAATAAAGCTCAAATGGAGATAAAAAGATACACAGTCTAGCACAGGGAAATAAAACCTATCCTTCAGCGGTGCTAGAAGCTCTGTTAACAGCACTCAGTAGTAAAGGCCACAATATTGGAAACTATGATTACAATAATGAGAGAAGGGGATGCAGAACTTTTCCAGAGAGTGGAAACGGATATTTGAAAACATATACTCAACAAAAGGGAAGATGAAGAAAGGCGGAGACTGAACTAAAACCGAATAGATTTGAAGCAATAAAAACTTGTGTTGGAAGATTACAATAATAGGAGGCCTGAGTAGTCCCCGTAGTCTAGTAGGTAACGCGTTGGCTTATTAGACGTGAGGCCACGATTCAAACCCCATGCGACTGCCTCTCAGCTGATTTCTGGCAAAAACTCTGCGAATAAATAAAAAAATGCCATGAAAAGTTTCTCAAAAAATCTGTCTTTCGAAGTCGGCTTTAAACTGTATGTGCCGCCAATCATGTATAAAATTAACACACACAGCGTAAGTGGTGTGCGAAGCTAGGTCGTAATTCTGACTGAGGGGCTATAAGGATCAATTATATTATGTAGAGGAGACCTGGGTCATGCATCAAACTTTATAGAAATAACAAGGCACTGTAGAATCAAAACATATTTAACCGAGAGGGGATCATTTCGAATCCAAAATTTGGATCCTGTAATGATGAGAATGAATCATCCAGAAAATTTTTGGAGTCTGTGAGCCATTTTGGAGGCAATGTGTGCATTTCTCGTTCAGGGTAGGGAGTTGCTCTTGTCTACACCAATTAGCAGTTTGAAGTTCGCCAGTCTATAGAAGAGATACTGATAACAGCATCTTAGTTTTCTTTTGAATTTTATACATAGTGATGGTTACCTTAATACTCGTATTCCTTTCCCCTTCTTCTACTTTTAAGGTTTGCAAATAATTTGTATGTGTTGCATGGATAAGGCGCAAGCGCACACTTTATACGTTTTTCTCTGTCAATTGTTGCATTCGCGGCAAATTATATCGCATCGCCTTAACTACAACAATAATAACGGCAACATATACTACAACAACAACGCAAAAAATTAAGTAAAATAAATACAACAACAAATGCAACAACATTAAACAAATAGTGATACATTGAATGGGAAAAATCGACATAAAAAAAGAATAAGAAATGAATAGAAAATAAACACATACAAACAGACAGACATATGCACAGATATATACATATATACTTAAGTACATACATACATATATACATACGCAGGTATATAATCATAAGCATTGTTGCAATACAACATAGCATAAGAGAGTGTGTCTTAACAATAAATGTTTATCGCAATTGTAGTGACCGATCAATGCTTACCAATGGTAACAATTGCAATAACAGCGCAACAGCAACATCATTGTCAGCAGTAAGACAAACATTTCTGTATACCCAGCAGCATTTTAGCAACAACAGTAACAACACAATACAACACAAACAGCAACAACATTATCTTCAACAACAATGCTAACAAAAGAAAACAATTCTATGTGTGTCTGTCTGTCTGTCTGTCTGTCTGTCTTCTGTTCGTCTAACCAATGTTACCATTCCTGTTCATTGTTATTTGTTATGAAAATTTTCTACAAAACAAACAAAAAAATCACCCAAAAAGAGTTTGTAAAAGTCTTAGAAAAAAACAAAATTTGTTTCCGAAACAATTCCAAAGTTTGTTTGTTGTGCAAAGCAATTGTGCAACAATTGTTGTTGTTGCTAGTGCAAAGCCGAACTAAAGGTACGCTTTTCCTGTTTAAAACTTAGCTTTTGCACTATGGCTGCATCATAATTAAATTTCATTTTCCATAGCCTTGCTTACAATCCTTCAAACAGCCGATAGTGCAGCATTGTATGGGCCTAAGTTTAACGTGTACTTGCCGGCTCAGTGCTTGAACAGCCGTAATTCTTTTATAAGTTTCCTTAACCCACCTTACCTTTTTGGATGGTATGTACCTTTTGCTTTTGCCTGGACTTTAGCTTTTCCTTTCGTTACTTTATGGCATGAAATGAAAAACTTCCTGACAATAATAGTGACGCAGCTCATTACTAATGCAAACACTTGAATGCGCAGCAGCCAACAGACACATACACCCGTGCCTCTATCTGCCTCACTTGTGAAATTCCAACTTTGATGCTGTTTTGCTTCATCTCTTACATCAGGCGAGACTCTATCTTTCTATGCCATGCCTTAGCCGTACTTCTTCTCACCTCCTTTGTTATCACAAACAAAAGTCCAGCAGGCTACAGCAGGAACAAAAAAAAAAAAAAAAATACAAGAAAACAACGAACAAAAAAATAGAAAAAGAAGAAGAGAAACTCCCAGTATTTTAGCATCATTGACTAGAAAATGTTTATTCTGCTATAAATTCCGTCAATGACAATTTGTAATTGTTGGCAGTTGCTGGTTGGCTGGCTGGTTAGTTTGACTTTACAATTGAAATCGAAGAAATTCATGGAATTGTTTATTCTCTACATCAGCATCAGCCAGTGCGGAGTACAGCAATAGTTTTATTGCAAATAACTTTTAATGGAAAACTTTTCACTCTCATGAGATAAAAAAAATTCTTCCAGAGGAGGTTTCCGACCCTCCAAGAGCAGGGCACTGATATGTGAGATGAAATCCAGTCTCTTCCTTCTCCGCAGACCCACAGCTCCCGCAGAAGTCATTAGTAGGAATGCCGGGCTCCACAGCTCCTGCAGAAGTCATTAGTAGGGATACCGGGTCTTTCGTCATGTCTACCAAATGGGCAATGGCTCATAAGGATCGCCATTGTGCGATGGATGGCCACACGATTCAAGCGCAGAAGTGAGTCAGTCCTCTTCCTGTCCATACATATCCAGCAGAGTCTGACAATATTGCATGCACCCTCCTTCAGCCAACGAGATTGAGCCTCCTCGTAGAACGAGTAGAATGTATCCAAAATAACCGAAGCAATGGAAATACCTATGCCCTGTAACATAACGGAGATTGCTAGCTCTGTACCGGCACTGGCCAAATCACCAGCAATGCAATTTCCAACGATATCCCAGTGTCCCGGTACCCATATAACAATTACCTTTGAATGATATGAGTTTGAGAACTCCTAGGCATTCATGGACAAAATCGCACTTTGAAACTGCGTTCTTTAGGGACCTAATCGCAAACTGGCTGTCCGAATAAATCAGAAGATTTTCAGGGAAAATCTCGCTACTAACCAAGCATTGCGATGCCTTCAAAATTGCCATGACCTCTGCTTGGAAAACACTGCAGTGATCAGGCAGCCTATGAGAAAATTTAATATCAGAACTCTTAATAAAGATATCGCAGCCTACCCTCACTCATCTTTAAGCCATCAGTGTAAACTTCAAGGGTACCATTGGGGACCTCCGGTTCCTTAGACCTAGTCGGAATTTTAAAAACGAATTTTCTATTTAGAAAATTATAAGGAATCATACAATCGACCCTAGTGTGTCTATGTCCCAGAATAGAAGCATGTCCATAGCCCAGATTGAGCCAGGATTTGACCGCATTGAGTCTTACTGCCACTAACTCAGCTCTCTGTCGCAATAGCAGGTCGGAGGGGAGTCAGTTACGAACAGCAAATAAAGCCTTGGTTGGAGTGTGTAATAGAGCGCATTGGTAATCAGAACAGCTGACTGCCTGCATACTCTATCCATCAGTCAGCAGTGGTACTTGTGTCTGTGTACCGTCCACCAAACATGTATACCGTAGAGAAAGGCTAGAAAGAGCCAGTATGTGATGGTTGGTCTGAGACCCCACATCTTGCCTACAGACTTTTTGCATGTGTAGAGTGCTATTGCGGCTCTCCTAACCCTATCAATAATGCTGTCTTTCCATGGGAATGACCCCCATATATCTAACTCCCTTGGACATAGAAAGTTGAACCCCATGAAATGATAAATGAGGCCGGTTTTTGTCTGCAATATTTTACTCACTCACGCAGAAGCCCCAACAACGTTCGTTAACACTTTTGTAAAAAAGGAAGGGGCATGAAACTAGAACCACTGTCGTCTTCTTCGTTCATTATGAAGAAAATTAACCAAAGAAAAAAGTTTCTTAATGGTCTTCCGATGCAGACATTGTTCTGTCAACCATACGAAATCTAACTCAAGCTAATGAAAGTGATGTTCTCATAGAAAATTTTCAATATAAGCTTGAAGATCAAAAGCAATGATTTCGCTCGAAAGTGCTTCAAATATAGAACGTCCCCCTGGCTTGCTATTTCGCGTCTTTGCTTTCTCGATCCTATTAACTTACTTAATGGGTCATTAACAAACCGAATAACGCATTTCGGCGTGCCCTAACAAATCATTTGACTTGTGTTCTGGTTTTCATTGGATAGTCACGATTACGACCTATCTTCTCACACCATTGATGTTATATATATGTTCCTCTTACTCCTCTAGGGAGCATAGGGCCGCTGGTTTCGTTAATAAGAGTTATTTAAGACGTACAGCTTATTAGGCTATAGCGTCCGATCCTGGTGTTGGGGCTGCCAACATCGCCTCCAGGCATGCAAATTGCTGGGATTTAGCCCTGCAAGTATTGAGGTTACACCGCCCATGGTCGGTCGTCAGAGCCTCGTCAGCGTGACAGGGGACAGCAAGCCCTTGAAGGACAGTGGATGAGGTTGACATTTGGAAAGGAGTGGCTGTGTGAAAAAGAACGTGTCTTTTGAACGCTTCACTTTCCCATTAGTCCCCCACCACTGATGTTGCGAGTTTTAATTTTATACATGAGTGGCGGGAGCTACAGTTTAAAGTCGATTCGAACCGACACATTTTTTTTTTTTTGAGAGACATTCCATGACAATTTTATTTATTTGCAGAGTTTTTGACAGAAATCTGCTGAGGGGAAGTCGCCTAAGAAATATTTTTTCATTTTTTTTTTTTGATGTCTGACCTTGAGTTTGAATCGAAGCCTCACGTCTTAGAAGCCAACATACTACCTACTAGACTACGGCGACTTCCAAGCAATTTGCTTAAACCGAATTAAAAGTCCAGAGAATTGCACGGCGATGCATGCATTAGTTGACATCTTGTGGGTGCTAGTATGCCATCAAGGAGATGCCACGTGGAAGCAGCAAAACAAAGATCGTTCAGGTGGTCGCCATTTTGACCACAGTCAAAAACTTAACCTTGTTTGCATGCATTGCATCCCATACCGATCACTCTTATTTAAATCAAATGCTTTCGGTGGTTGTTGTCTACGATGATCCTCTGTTTGAACTAATAAGGCCTTGTGTTATTGGTTTTCCATTGAGCAAGCATCCTGTCTTTGGCGATAGCAAATCTTTATTGACACATTCTTCTGTGTGTGTGTGTGTGATTATTGTTTGCTTAGAAATTTATTTATTGTAACGAAAAACAATTTCCTTCGATTTAAATTATCCGATAAGCAGGAGATCCATTTTCTCTTTACGAAATTGATTGATCAATAATGTTTCAATGTTTCTTTTGCTGTCTTTCTGTTCTTTTCGTTTCTTTTCGTTTCTTTATACGCATACGCAATTCTTTTATGAGGCTCTAAACAAACAATAGAGTACAATGAACCAATTTTTTTTCTTTGTATTTCTTTTGTAGCTTTTTTAACCAGGCACAGAGGAGTAGAGCAGCGATGATGGGCTGACTGTATTTATTAAATGAATAAGCAAGCGGTCTAATTTTATAGGGTCATATATCAATGATCCAAAAGGCAGCCTACGAGGGTCTTGTCTTCTGTGCGCACACAACAGGCTTTATATCAAATTGACAAGATCATAAGCTTCCTATTGCCTGCAAATGGCCAAGAAAAATAATGCAAACAGCTACACGGCAGGGGTTTTTTGCTTTTGGTTTACGCTCTCTGTAATGCAGTCAGTGGCTCTGGCTGCTCGTTATTCAATAAACATTAGAATACCAGCACAAAAAATCGAATTGTAAATAGGCCTGCATAATAAAAAAAACAGAACAAAAGCTTAAAGAAAACTTAAGAAGCTGCCAGCAAATAAATGAATTGCATCGTGAAATAGAAAAGAAGACTAAGAAAAATCGACTTAAAAAACAAGCAAAGTAAAGCAAAGCAAAGCAAATACTGCACAGCTTTTGCTGTGTATATTAAGCTGTCCGCATGTGTTGTTGTTTTTTTGTTTCTTTCTTTTGTAAGAACACTTGTTGTTGCATACAAAGTTTCTGCAGCAAACAACACATTGTTAGGCATCCCTAAACGAGAGCAGCTTTAAGATGCCACTTACTTAACAACAACAATACTTTGTAGGCTTAAGACTTAACAAATAAGCATGAGGCCTTTATGAATAGCAGCATAAGGCTGCATGAATAGGCCAAATGATGATGGTGGCAGCAGCGATAAGCAATCAATTGTTGTTGTTGTTGGTGTTGGTCTCTATACTCTATATGGCATCCTTCTAACTGTGTCGGTCTGGACAGGGCAATGCTGTTTCTTCATGCCTTTTGCGTGATGGATGATGAAGTCAGCAGTCGAGAGTCATGCGTTTGCCTTATTGCCATTGCCATTGCATCGCATTGCTGCTGCAACTACTATCCAGTCAAGTCATCTTGAGCTGTAAGAGCTTTTAAGTTTTTGTGCGTTTCTGTTCGTTACTTCGCATGTATCCCTCATTTTTCGTTACTGTTTAGAAAAATTTTTTTAATTTTTTTTTATTGTTTTTACTCATTGTTTTTATTGTTTGTATATATTTTTCCTTGAGAAACAGTGGCATTTGGCATAGTTTTCATGTCAAAATGTATGGGTGTACAAATACATCATTCTTGATGGTCATCATCAGTCTTTTGCCCATATCAATTGATCACTAAAACTGAAGTGTACCACCACCGCCACCACCACCACCACCATCATCATCATCATGCGCTTGGCCAGTATTGGCTTTCAGCTTCATAGTGTTCACATCACTTGTTATTTGAAACTTTTTCTTACAAAAAAAAAACAGAAAAAGACAGAAAAAATTTGTTTTTATTTGTTTGTGATTTTCCATTATTTCTCTGCTTTATTTCTAATCAAACAATGAATTTGAAGAAGAAAAAGTTACACGAATAATGGCAAGAAATAGAGGCCCATTGCATAGCAAATAAAGTCAAGTCAAATGTAACACGCTTTTTGCACGATTTTTTATTGTTGCAACGTATTGAAGACTTAAAGTCAAGTTAAAAGGGAAGGAATACGTAAGAGAATCAAAGATAAATTTGAGTATCGAAGCGTTCCTAGTCCAAATCAAGCTTAAACTGGCCTTTGCGCGTTACTTTTAGCAACCAACTGATGATAAAAGCCTTCAGAGCCCTGTTAATACGATAGTCTGGCCCTTACTTTTGTAGCGGGCATTTATTTATTTGTCATCCTTTATACAGAAGGCTTTAAAGTGTAATTCCTGCAGCAACTGAAGTGGTCTTGAAGTATTCTTCATATGGCATTTGAGCTGAGCATAATTCGTATGAATTTTTCCAGCTAAATCTGGATTATTCGTCCATGACATCATGCTGATAGACAATGATTTTGTATCCAGAATTGTAAACTACAGTCTTCCGTTGCCTTCTGAATCCATAATAATCATTCAGGGCTTTAATGAATAAATTTTTCAGAATATTTTAGTAGTTGCTTTTCTATGGGACACGAGAGAACTGTTGTCTGTAGATGAGTACACTCTCAAATTAAGACCTTATACCTTATGGGCTCCATTCTAATCAACAAGTTGTTAGTAATTATGACTTCTTCCAAAGTGTAGTACTATAACGAGAGATTCTTCAAATCCCAGCACCGGAAACTAAAGCTTTGGAATACAAAAATAGAAAATTTATTGTGTAGCACTTCAATTATTTGACGCTGTAATTGTTATTATTATTGACGTTAAGTGGTGCCATAATACTGCTGCCATACAATCTATTGTACTCCTCTCATGGTATCTAGATTTACCTCTCAAATATCTGCTTCAACCATATTGCCATCACAATCCTACACCTAAACTGCAGGCATGTGTTTCCTTCTGGAATGCAATAATACCTCCCTCACTGTGCATCCCTGCCAAAGGATCGTGTACCAACCAAAGCATATTAGTGGATGGTCTCTTTGGATTCGTATCTTTATTTGGAGGATACCCTTCCAAACATCTAGTTCCACTCCACAGAAAGGTTCTGCCTTCACCAGTGCTGCCTCCTCTCAAGCTCATTGCAGCGAATTCTCACATGACTTGATACTCAGCAAAGAGAAATCCAGTTTTCCCTACTTAACTGGTTCAGCTCTCACAGACCCATACTATCTTCAATTTAACCTCATAATAGCCGACTACTTGAATGGCGACATGACAGTCATGTCGTATTGCTATACCCCTTCATGTGTACTTTCTGTCCAAGTTGAATTGAGCATTTCTTTCATTTCTTTCTTTCAGAGGCTTTCTGTAGCAAAATATCCGCGAGTTTCATCAAGAGTTTTGAATATTTCATTCCAGAACCGAAAACTTTCACTTCTGTTCCAAGATCCTTTATCGACTCATCCGTATTCCACAAAATAGACCCGGTGTTTTAAAAGAGTATTTAGGCTCCATATTGTCTCAGTAACTTCTATTATTTATGTTTTGTTTTGAAGAGTTTTTCGAAATCAAGGAGTCTACTGCTTCTGTCCTGGAAACTGTTAAGGCGAGAGCTGTCGCACACTCACGAATGAATATCGCCTATTATTCTAACCATAGTCGTCAAAGCTCTGAATTTCACTACCATGTTCATTGGAATTAAATTTAACAGAAACGCCAGAACCGCTGTTGAATAGGTGTTCGTTGGTCCTGTAATATTAAATCACGCTAGCCTTAGTATCTTGTTTAACACTATTTGAGTTGTTTTCAGATTTGTTCTGTCTTTTCAGACAACAGATCCATATGTCACTATTAGTCTTACCATCACGCTAAACATTCAGTGCATAATTCCTAGATTAAATGCCCAGCATTTCCCCACAAGTCTTCTGTATATTGTTATTGCATGTCAGGCCCTCGATGTAAAATTACTATCCATTGATGTTTCCAAATATTTAACCTCCGTATACTGTGATATTATTTCACCCAGGAGTCGATGCAGATTTTGAAATGTGTGATATTAACCATATGCCTCCTTAACGAAAGCCCACTTTAAAAAGAGGAGTTATCAAGATCTGAACCGTAGTCAGCAGTGCCAGAAAGCTCATTTCAATTGTATGCTGAATAAGTGTAATGCCTCCCACTCTACTGAGGCTATTTCCGTTGTCCATAATAATAACAAAAATTAAATTTACTTCAGGAATATAAAAGATAACTTTCGGCCGGTGCCTGCAAGTTTAGCTTTAGGCTTCTCAATGACTTACAAAAGAGAACGAAAATGCTTTCAATAACTTGTGGGCATCTGACTCTATTAATTCATGAGAATACAGTGGGAATGTGCCTTATTCTACAATTTTGAATACGTTGAAGTGAAATAAACGGACTTATTCCCATAGTTTTCATCTGTCACGAACGCACAATAATAAGTAATCGACTAACCAGTCGATCGCACAATACTTTTCAGGGTGAATTAGTTCGTGAGCATACTATTCATATATGGAACTCTCTACGGGAGACTTTGCTGTCACTTACAATGTAAACGTATTCAAATTTAACGCCCTTTATTACTGCTCCCGTTTTCCGTTTCCATAAAAATTATTTTCCTAGTTCTAAAACACTGTAATGCATGAGTAGGGGCAATACCCTGAATGTTGATCGCATATTAAAGAATAAAAAAACAAAACGTATTTTGAGCTGAAGTCGTCGTAGTCTAGTAGGTAGTGTGTTGGCTTATTTGACGTAGGCCCGAGTTCAATCCCAGGTCAGGCGACTTCCTTTCAGAAGATTTCATTCAAAAACTCAGAGCAAATAAAATTGCCGTGTAAAGTTTCTCAAAAAAAAAAAAAAAAAAAAATGTGTCCTTCGGAATCGACTTTAAACTGTAGGTCCCGCCAATTGAAATTAACGCACACAACATGAGTGGTGTGAGAGGCTAGGCCGTAATCCTGACTGAAGGGTTGTAATGGCCAAATATGGTTGTATATATTTGGAGCTATGAATGCTTGTTAGAGTTTTCTGCTGCCAGAAAATCGATTTCCAATTAGGTTAGGTTAGTGGGTAGCTTGCCAGACAATTTCACTCGGTGACGCATATGGCCCACATGATCCATTGTGTTACTCAGTGTGTGTTAAACCACCTTGTCAATGATTCGTTAGTGGTGGATTTCAACTACCCCGAGCTCCCGAGCTCCGGCCAGTTCCCTTAGTGGCACGTTCGCCATCATGCCTAGATCATCAAATGTTCTGTCATCCGTCTGTCATGACGTCTGTTCTGAATTCCAGGGCACTAACATAAAGAGTTTAGTACCGTTTCCTGCACATCATGGTAGCATCTGCAATAATCCTGTGGGGCAGACCGGATTTGTCAGCGAAACTGACAATAGCGCAGCTGCCCGTTAGAATTCCTGTTAGAATGCGAACCGTTCTCTTGTTGGACTCAAGTAGTTCCCTGGTTCTCCCGCTATCCACAGCTGGACGCGGCAGTTTTGGAATTCAACAACCAACGGTTTCCTGCTTAAAAGTGTCTTCAAATTTTCAATTTAATTCCCAATCTTTAAAGACCCTTTGACCATACTTTATGGATACACAGAGCTGAGCCACATAGAGTCAGTGTTTGACGATAGAACAGTTCTAGAATTCTTCGTCTTTGTGTCCATAATTTCCAGAGTTTCAGAGAGGATTTGAAATTTTATTTTTTGTTTCCCGTACTGCTTTACTTTCGCCTCCATTAAGCTGGTCATATACTGTGTAGTACTCTAAGCGGTATTAAATTTCACAGGAATTCTTCCCTCATTTTCAAATCAAATTGTAAAACAACGAGAAAAAAGGAAATTCTCTTGTTGTTACTACTTTCGCATTGATATTGTTGTTGTTTTTGTTGTTCGCTGCTGCTTGTGCTAATGCCAATATTATTGTTGTTGCCGTAAGTTGTCGTTGTTTTTTCGCGTTGTTACAAATTTTCTTGTTCGTCAGTGGGAATTGGTTGATGTTGTTGTTCAGTTGCTGTTTTTTCTCTGTCTTTTTGTTGTTGTTTTTGGTCATTTTCTTTAATTTTTTTTTTGTTGTCGTCCAGCTCTGTTTTAACCAACTGGCTGTTGTTGTTCTGGCATAATCAACAATTGAAAATCTAATAGAAAAACAACAGCATTGAACAACATATAACAGCAGAAGAAAAAGTCTAAATATTGGAACGTGAAGAAGAACGTTCAGTGGACAGACATACAGACAGACAGACAGGCAATAAGAAATTTAGATGAACTAGAGAAAGACATAAGAAAAGTCACATGTAACCTGTTGCCTGAAACTCAAGCAGAAGAAGAAAAATTAAAATCGACGAAAACAAAACAAAACAAAACAAACTTTTCTTTGAGCCATGTTTTCTTAGGATTTTTTTTTCTCTTTTGATCTGCAATTGCTGTTGCTATTGCTGTTGCTGGTTTCTTTCGAAAGCAAACAAACAACAGCAAAACTTGACCATGTTTTGTCCCCACATATTAACAATTGACAACATTTTCTTTTCTATTCTGGCCGTTTTTTTGTTTTGTTTTCTTTCTTTCTATTCTTTGTTTTGCCTTTCTTTCTTTTGTATTCTTTTACTGGCTTAAAGGCATTTTCATTTTTCTTTTCTTTTGTTATTCAATGCGATTGCTATTGCCATTGCATTTGATGTTGTTAATGTTATTGTTGTTGTTGTCTTTGTCGTTGTTGTATTGTAACATGTTTTGTATAATTGTTTGATGTTGTTGCAACAATTGTAGTCCCAGATGCTTTTATGCAAATGTTACGAAAACGACTCTCTTTTTTCTTTGTTCCTTTGAAAGCATAGACGCAAATAAAAGAAAATCAACTACAACATCAACAACAACGACAATAGAATCACATAAAAATTTTCTAAAGCAATTGTAATGAATAATCACTTGGTTCCATGAAAGTTTACCATAGCATGGGTTCCCCCCATATAGGCACACTTATTCACACACTCTGAAAAAACCTTCACTCATACCCGTAAGGACTAAAAACGAAGAAAAAAAAAAAGAAATTACTCACACATATACTCGCACTCTTTGAAAAGTAAGAAGATTGAAGAGATTTTAAAAAACTATACAGTAAGGAGCATAAATAGCAAACAATTTTCTAAAGTCCTTTCAGATAATATGTTACTGAGGATGTCATGCACCTTTAGTTATTGCGATCGAGGCCTATACAGCAGACTAGGCTACATATAGCAACTTTTGAAGAAATTTTTCTTTGTAAGCGAAAATCCTCTAGCAAAACTATGGCAATGACAGAGAAAACTGCAGGTTATGCTGTCATTCCAAGAAAACGAAAATGCGAAAAAGCAGATGCCAATTATACTGGTGGGGTGATGCTATACCAGACATTATTCCTTTAAAAGGATCAAACGAGAAGAACTTAAGGAATTTCTTAACAGAATACAGCCTTGAGTGCATAAGGGGACACCAATTCAGCTCGGGACACTGGCTGAGGTTCTCTTTAAAGAATTAATTCAATGCATTAGCTTATATGGTGGGTCAAATGAATAGAAGATCCATGCTTTCCCTAAGAAATATGAAACGATTATTATGAATTAAAAATTTTTATTTTCCCTGGCCGATTGTCTTCAGTGATATTCACTTCAACGCTTCATTTGAACTCGAAGTGCAAAATAGCATCGATAAACATTTAAACGTACCTTTACCGAATATAATGTGTTTCATGTTGTAGATATAATTGTGCATAAATTGTTTGAGATACGTTTACATATGGACCTTGTGGCAAAAACCTTCTCCATTTTATGTCCTCTGTTGCTGTTTTCATACATTTCGATGTAAGATCAGGCCTTGCTAAGCCATTGAAGTTTTATTTGGGTGGCCATGACTTTTTAAGATACACCGTTATGATACTCTCTGGCATTCACTTTTAATAACATGGCTGATCCACCATTTTTTTTTTGCATTTAATATATTTCAGTGTTGTTGCTGGCAACATGGCGGAGTGCTTAGCTATCAATTCTAAAAGGCTTCCGACAAATGTTTCACTTTCTTGATTAATAAAACTGATGCAAAGAAATGCAATAATAAAGAAGTTGAAATAATTTTACACTCATACATGCATAATTGGTCAGTGCAACCCCTTCAGTCATTCAGAATTCCGACTTAGATTCTCACACCACTTATGTTGTGTGTGTTAATTTTATAAATGAGACAGACAGATTTTGAGAATCTTTTCATGGCAATTTTTATTTACTCTCAGAGTTTTTCCCAGAAATCTGCTGAGAGGCAGTCACCGATAAAGTATTTTTTCTTAATTCTTTTTGATGTCTGTCCTGTCGTTTGAACCATGGCCTTACGTCTAATAAGCCAACACATTATCTTCTAGACTACGACAACTTCTATGTAGCGAAGTTAGACAGTTTAAAATCAACAGAGTAGTTCCCATACAAGATATATTGCGCACAAGCCTTACAGGAGGCCAATACACTACTCACTAGACTACGGCGACTTCTACTATAAATCCGGTTATATTAGATAAACTTTTTAATCTTTTAAATTATGTTAAGACCTGAAATTTACGCGGACAGATGCACTGCTAAACGACGTTGAATAAATATATGAATCTCGCCCAGCATTGAACAAAGTCGGCATTTGATAAAATTCAATATTTTACCATTGCAGCTGCAGAGTCCAGTAGTAGTGCATGTCGATTTGCTTAGTGGTTCTTTAGAGAGCAACATGTCTTAGCGTTAGTGCTCCTAGAACGGGATAAAACACTGACAGAGAAAAGTGAAAGGTAGGGGTGTACTATCCTTGGTTCAGTTTTGTTAATTTAAGACTTGTAACTCAGGTGAAAATTCTGTGACCCAGATTGTGGCTTTACCAACCTGGCATTACTTTAGTGCCAGCACCGGTTGACAAAGCCTCATTTCAGGTATAAGCAGGCACAAATTCAGCTCTTGACGCTGGCTGAGGTTCTCTTTAAAGAATTTATTTAATTGCACTTACTTATATAGTAGATCAAATGAATAGAAGACCTGTGCTTTCCCGAAGAAAATATGAAACGATTGTCTTCAGTCATACTGATTAGGTTATCTAAAGTGGAGGCGTCTAGCTCTAGCTGAACTCGAAGTGCTGTATAACATCCATTAATTTTATGTTTTAGATATAAGTGTGTATAAATTATTTAAGATATGTTTACATACGGACTTGTAACAAAAACCTGCTGCATTTTATGTCCTCTGTTTTAATACCTCTTCACGTAAGATCACATCTACCGTATAGTCATTGAAGTGTTATTTGGGCAGCCATAACTTTTTAAAATGCACCGTTATGATACTCTCTGGCATTCATTATTAATAACATGACAGATCCACCATTTTTTCTTCATTTAATTTACTTCAGTGTTGTTGCTGTGTTTAATGACATGGCTGATCCACCATTTTTTTTTTTTTCATTTAATTTATTTTAATGTTGTTGCTGGAGATATGACAGAAGGCTTAGCTTGTGATACTAAATGACTTCATGGTAAATGTTTCCGATTCTTGATTAATGAAATTGCAACAAAGCAAGTTAATTATACAGAAGATGAAATAATTTTGTTGACCTAAATTCTTATGCCAGCCATGTAGTTTTATCCATAAATGGCAGGATCTGCATTTTAATATCGAGTCTGAATGATAGTTTTGAAAATGATATGATAGAATGATAGTTTTGTCAAGACAATTTCATTTACATTTAAACCTTTTAATAGAAGACTATTGAGAGAAAGAAATATTTTTTCATGCTTCTTATTTTCTTACCCTTGAGATGTCACTACAAGGTTTTAAACTCTTGAGCTCTCGTCTAAGTAAACTAAGACACTACCTAATAAACTATGGCAAGTGGCCTACGTTGCTTAGCAGAACAAAAATGAAAAAAGAACATTTTGTAATAAATTGGGAGAAATTTTATCCTTGGAATGGAATGTAAATACTCATCTCTTTTATCTCCCACTGTATATTCACCATAAATGTGTGCAAGTGTATGAATATACATGAATGAGTGTGGCAAGTTGTTTCAAATGTTGGTGTTTCATACGATTTCTATCATTTTCAATTGAAACTAACTGTACCTGCTGTTGCTACAACAATACGGCTCTGTGTGAGGACAGTACGTGAGTATGAATATGTTGCGGTGTTCAAAATTTAAGGAACATAAAGCAACAGCACCATAGAAGCCGCATAGAAACATTAACTCATAGGCCATGGAACCAAAACAACTGCAATAGGAAAAGTAACAAGTACAACAACAACAACATTATTGTCAACTCTCTAGAGTTTGGAACATGGAAAACGAATCTTGTAAATGTGAACCACCATCATCATCAGCTTAACCATCATCGACAGTGAGTGAATGCATTATCAAAACATGTCACTTGGGAGTGCAATCTCCTCCTCTCATAGCAATTATCATTTCTTTTTCTGGGCTTTTCTTTTTCTTTTACATGTAATAATCGGTTCTTTTCTTTTATTTTTGTTTTTTCTAGATGATGTTCTTATTGTTGTTGTTGTGTATTTATTTGTTTTAAAATTCGGGTTTTATGGCCATTTTTCTCTTCTTTCTAGATTTCCTTACAGAAATTTCGAGCATATGGCGCTTAATGATCTTGTGATTATTATTCGCCTTTCTGTTGTTATTGTTTTAGTGCGGGATTTATTAACCCATTAAATTCATTTCGTTTTCATTCTTCTTTTTTTTTTTGTTTTTTGGAGGGTAAAGCAAAGCTGACAACAATTTCTCACCACATTTAAAACAGATTCTTTGCTGTTGAAAATTAAATTGTTTTTCGTATCTTGTTGTTGTTGCTGTTGGTGGTGATTTTATGGCTTGAAATCTTTAAAGTTTTTCTCTGAGACCCACACCCCATTTTTTTTTCTTAAATTTTTCTATTTTTATGGCAGCTAATCGAGTAATTTTCTTGTTAGAAAATCTTTTTTTTTTTGTTGAGTTTTTTCTGGAATATACGATTGGATTTTTAATAAACTTTGAAGAGATTTATGTTCGAGATAATCGTGTAATCATACTCATACCACAAACATATTGACTCCAATAAATCAATAACCCGTTAAGTTTTTATTTTATATTCAACACACAGAAAAAATATTCGTATTTTATTGTCTCCGCCGTTTGTCTAATCAATAGAATGGGATCTTGTCAATAAATGTTCTGTTATGTACGATGTTCTTAGGTGTTTGGGGGACAATGAAATATTCACTCAAAAATACTATCAATTGATTGACGTTTTAATCTGAATGTACATGAGATTTTTCGTTAAAGCCAAAGAGAACTTACTTGCTACCGATCCTAGGCTTTGATAACCAACCCTATTGAGGCATATGCTGCCAACAACGACCATGGGATTAGCTTTGGCTTTTCTGTTTTGGCTCTATCTTCAGGGAAAACAGTATCAGTTTCAGAATATTTTAAAAGTTAGTGGCTTATTGTGATCATTGTTAACCTTTCTACTCGTTTCTTTGGCTTTAGATTGGACTAAAGGACCTTCAATTTTATTTCGCTCGAACTTACCTCACTTTCGGCAGTCTTCAGTGAAAAAACTGTGGAGAAGAATCACACTTTAATCGATGAAAGACTTTCTCACTTGTTCGACGAAGAGTTAAGTTATGGATAGGCTGACGTAAGATTTCCAAAATCTTTTGTAGAGTATATAAGCAGCCTCTGTAATATACAGTGGACAGCAAAAGTCTTAGTACGGCGATATATTTTTGAGTAATTTCATGAATTTAACCATAGTCATACATAATTGATCATGCCAACTCTTCAGCCAGGATTACGTAATAGCTTATCAAACAACTTATGTTGCGTGTGTTAGTTTTATACATGAGTGGCGGGACCTACAGTTTAAAGTCGACTCCGAACAATAGATTTTTGAGAAGTTTCGCAGGACAATTTTTATTTATTCTCAGAGTTTTTGCTGATGGGAGGAAGTCAACGAAGAAATTTTTTTTAATGTTTTCATTTTGATGCCTTACCTGGGATTTGAACTGTGATCTTACGTCTAATAAGCCAACACACTACCTACTAGACTACGGCCACTACATACTACTGAAATAAATTAAATGCAAAAAAAAAATGGTGGATTTAGCCATGTTATTATATTATATTATGAATACCAGAGAGTATCATAACGGTGCATTTTAAAAAGTCATGGCTACCCAAATAACATTTCAATGGTTAGGAAGGCGTGGCCTTACATGCAAAGGTATAAGAACAGTAACAGAGGACATAAAATGGAGAAGATTTATTGCACAAACTCCATATGTAAACATATCTCAAACAATTTATGCACAATTATATCAACAACATGAAACACATTATATTCATACAGTAAAGGTAAACGGCATAAGGCAAGCTTATGGATGCTATACAGCACTTCGATGAAGCGTTGAATCTGGACAGTGTAGATATCCTAGTCAGTATCACTGAAGACAGAATAACAATTGGCCGGAGACAATGGAAATTTTTAATTCCTTGTAATCGTTTCATATTTCTTAGAGAACACTTAGATTTTCTGTTCATTTGACCCACCATGTAAGGAAATGCATTTGAATTAATTCTTCAAAGACAATCTCGACCAGTGTCAAGAGCTGAATTTGTGTCCCCTTATACCTGAAATGAGGCTCTGTCAACCGATGCAGGCACTAAACTAATGCCAGGTTGTTGAAGCCACAATCTGGATCACGGGATTTACTCTTAAATTGAAAAACTGAACCAAGGATGGTACACCCCTAACTTTCGCTTTTCTCTGTCAGTGTTTTAACTCGGTCTAGCGGCACTAATGCTAAGACGTTGTGCTCTCTACAGCAACAACTACGCAAATCGGCATGCACTACTACCGGACTCTGCAGCCGCAACCGTAAAATATTAAATTTTATCAAATGCCGACCATGTCTATCGCATGTCACTTCGCTGTGCGAGATTCATCTGTTTATTCAATGGCAGGCAGCAGTGCATCTTTCCGTGTAAATTTCAGGTGCTTCCATAATTTAAAAGATTAAAACATTTAGCGAATATATCTGGATTTGTAGTAGAAGTAACCGTAGTCTAGTCGGTAGTGTATTAGACGTGAGGCCTAGGTTGAAACCCCAGGTGAGACATCTCCAACAAAACGAAATACGAAGAAATATTTCTTCGGTGGCTTCCTCTTACCAGATTTCTGGCAAAAACTCTGGGAGTAAATAAAAATTGCCATGAAGAACTTTCTCAAAAAAATCTGTCATTCGGAGTCGATTTTAAAGTGTACGTCCCGCCACTTATTAAATTAACACACATAATATAGGTGAAGTGAGGATCTAGGCCGTCATCGTGACTGAAGGGGGTTATAATGATCAATGAAGTATGTACATATGTATGGGTGGAAGGAACATGAAAAGTTTTTTAAAATTTTCTATTACAACGCTTGTCATTGGAGTTATTGCTGGACAGACGCATTCCACTGATATCTGCAGGACTTAGAAGGATGAGGAAGAAAAGTATTTTCTTCTTCTTTCCTTTCTGTGATCATGCTCGTCGTAATTGAAATCATTGCTGGAGAGACATATTCTCCTGCAGGACTTACAAAGACAAAGATGAGGAAGAAAGGTTTCTTCGCCTAATGGGTACATGCCAAGCATTATGTCGTAGGACCCTCAAGTTTCTGTACTTCTACCATGGAATTGTTATCACTCATCATTGGGGGGAACAGGCGATTAAGCAGCTTTAGTAGTAGCTTTCGTATGATACCAAGATTACAAAAAAAATCATTGAATTGTCGCAATAATCCATATTTAGCCTATGTTTGTTTATTTCTTAACCTAGCCTATATACTCTTACTAACAGATATTCCTACGTTCATGACTAAAAATTTCATTTTATTTTCCAGCTGACGAAAAAAAAATATAAAAAAATTGGTGTGTAATTTAATTGGAACAAGTTGGAATACGGTATAGCTTGTTATTGGACCACCATGGCAGAAGCTATAAAACAACGGTCACATCCGTTATTAATTTCACACTTCCGTTAACAGGTGCGTATCATAAAAAAATTTAATTTTTTTTTTCATTTTTATTAAGGTTTTGAAGTACTTTTGAAAACAATTAATTTTCTATTGACACTTGAAAAATTTTGAATTGAAATTAAATTTTCTAATATATTTACACAAACAAAAACACACAGACTTAGTTACATAAATATGTACATATTTACATACACAGAGATTATAATGAGAGAATGATGATAATTATTCATGTTGCTGTCGAATATTTGAAGAGGAAATTAATCACTACTCATCGAATCAATTACAGCTCTTATGCCGAGGCATTGAATGACTGAATGAATGAGTGGCAGACAGGCTGACTGACAATGTGACAGACAGATACACATACAAATATAAAACAATTAATTTTACAGTGATTAATAAGTAGTGATTGTCATTGTTACTATTCACACAATGCAACAAAAACAAAAACTAAAAAAGAAAGAAAAGAAAATTGAAAGAAAAATCATATGCGTTGACATTTATGTGACAAGTGAACCCACACTTTAAATATTACCAAAAAAAAAATAATAATGTTACAGTCAAACACATAAATTAACATACACAAACACATGCTGTGTATGTTTTAATAGAAAAACAATTAAAATGTGAAATAAAATTTTTATTTTCCTAAAATTTTTAAGACAAATAGAAAAACGCATTAAAATCAGTGATTATTTCCAGGAAATTCACACTGCAATGCAGAGTCATTCAAACACTCGTGTGCATTGCACTTTGTCATCATTATCATTGTGATGTGTGGCTAGGGTATCCATGGCATTCAATCAAACAACCCCTCCCTGACATGAATTGTAAGTAAATCTTTCAATACCATACAATACAACAATAACACAAACAATAACCAATTTGTCAATGTATCAGCATGTAATGGTTGTGTGTTTATGACAGCATTTTCGTTTGTGTTTTACCAGGCGTTATAATTCTCATTGGGTATATAATACTCCTTGTATTGTTTGAAGGGATTAATAAATCACCTTCAAAATGTCTAAATGTTGCTGGGAAATTGTTGATTGTTTTCTTCAGAAAATCAAGAAATTTTTTTTTAAAAGAAAATTAACCCACCATTGATTTGTATGAATGAAAGAAAAAGAAAACATTTTCGTCATATATTTGTGGACTCATAGACTTGTTAAAAGACTTTGAAAAACTATTTTAAATGGTGCATGGTTTAGTTTAGAAACAGAAAATTATAGAAGAATTGTTAAGGAAGATGTGTAAAAAATTGTAATTAATTACACGATAAATTGACAATTGTAAGGGCTGCTAATGGATTTAGAAAATGTAGGTTATAAACGTTTTTTTAATTTCTTTCTTCGCTATCTTCTTAACATTTTAGCTTTGTATCATACATACATAAATAATTGATCATTATAACCCTTTAGTTAGGACTAGGGCCTGACATACATAGTCATGTACATATGTGTTAATTTTAAACAGGGGCGGTAAGACCTACAGTTTTAAAGTTGAATCCATGCAACAGATTTTTGAGAAACTTTTCATAGCAATTTTATTTAATCTCAGAGTTTTGACCAGAAATCTGCTGATAGGAATTCTCCACAGAAATATTTAAATTTCTTTTGGTTGGAGAAGTCTACCCTGGAGTTTAAACCGTGGTCTCAAGTCTAATAAGCCAACACATTTCCTACTAGACTACAGCCATTTCTGGATTATATCAGTTTCGTTGGTTTACTAGAGTATGTTTTGGAGCGACATGGTTGCCATCTGCCTTAGAAACAACAAATTCTCTGATAACACGGTGTGACAGTGAAAATATACCCGAGTAACGACATAGTCTAAGTTATTCACTAGGTTGAGTAGAACTCAAGAAACCTTTTTTTTATTTTTCTCAAACCCTCCAAACTTGTTTTATTATTTTTTTTTTGATCTTTTCACACAAAATTATTGATTACCCAAGTATGTTTGAACCTATTTTAGAAAGCGAAAGTTTTTTAGAAAGGGGAGTCATTACCCCTTCAAACGGTATACATAAAAATTTTGTTCAAATTTATATGTTATAAGATTTGATGGGGTAAACTTGGAAAATATTATTTTTTTATTATTTTTTCAAGATTGGCCATTGTTAATTGCAAAATTTTAATTAAAAAATTTGAAATAAATGGAGACAATCTGAAAGTGCATTCTCTTGTTAAGGGTTTGACACTTCGTTTGATAAAATTGGACAAAAATTACCGTAGTTATTTAAAAAGTATAACAACTAAGTCGTAACATGTCTTATCAAATGAACTTTCATTTCAAAAACTTTCAAAATTTTTGATGGATCTTGATTACTCGGGTGTATTTAATTTTTTGTATTTTGTCGCATAGTGTAATTGGTCCATTTTTAATGCAATAATTAAACTTAGCTCATTATTACTAAAGAGATACATCTGCCAGACTTTCATAAGATGTTATAGACGTTATCGTCTTCGAGGGATTTGGAAAGTTTTTGAATAAATTTTTTTTTTGATGAATATTGAAGCAATTTTGTTTTTAAAATCCAAATTCGAACCTGGGCTGCTCAAACACTTTAAGTGTTAAACCCGTCACTTCAGATTAGAAGATAAGTTCACTATATGTCCACATTGAAATACCCTTTAAAATGTTTAACGTGAGATACACTAATACTTTTAGAATAACTAATAAGTCAACTGCAGATCATAATTTCAATACATTTGAGATCCTAAAGAGGTGATCTTATAAATTTTTCTTTCTTTCTATTCAAGTTTCTCACTTTCGCGTATTGTTTTCAAACTTAAGTCGTTATTTCAGAAAAGAAAACATTTCCAGCACTTTCGCACACCGAAATTTGACGACTAATTGATGTTGTTGTGATGCTATACAAGCAATAAAGACTTGCATATCCTGCAGATGCTAGTGATCTATACTTCTGGCATAATTATCACTCATATTCCAAAGTAATACCAGCTTGGGAGAAATCTCACTTTGTGTAATCTTTTCAGTCTCTTCTATCAGCAACATTACTCTGTAATCTTTTATTAAAATCAGCCTTACTCATCCCAGCTTGTCTCAAGCATTAACCATTGTTGGAAATCCATTATGATTAGCATATTAGATCCGCTTACCACTTGAAATACCAGACAATGGTCGCGTAGCTAGATTGGTAAAGTAATACGTAGGCCAACAATTGTTCTAACACCCACCTTAGAGTACTGAAATAGTATAGTTTCTGTTAATAATGCCTACCATATAATACAAATTCATCGAAGCATTTTGTCAAAATCCTCAGTCTCAAGCGATATTTCGATAGCCTCTTGGGATATATGTATGTATCTCACTCTGACCCACAATATGGTTTGCAACAACGCATTCTAACTGAGACCTTTTTATTTTCTACAAAACAGATTGGTTTTGATCTTCATTCGTGGTGGAGAGAAGGAACTAATTATCCACACATATAAAACAATGTTCTAAAATCCGTTTAAAATGGGAAAAAATTCTCCACACCTGATAAACCCACGAACCAAGGGGAATAAGACCAATGGACATGTGAATACTCCCATAAATAAATAAATCCTACTGTGGTGTAACGATTAAATTGTTTGACTGCAAATCCAAGTAATTGAGGTTCAATTTTCGTAATGATTTTTAAATTTTAAAAATTATGAGGATCATCACAGGCCCTTGACGTTCCACCTCTTTATAGGATGATATCAAAATCGATCATCATAGGGCAGTTAGACAGAGTCTTACATTGACATGAGAGTAAAGCTCAAGGATTAAAGTTGCATTCTCTGAGAGCTTTTTCGTTGAGAATTGATCAGTTATTTGTTTAGTTGGCGAAACTTGTTCAAGGAAATCGAAGTATAATAAGAAAAGAGGCAAAAATGCTTTTCGAAGTAATGAAAATTGTTAACTTTTTTCTTAAAATTCTTTATACAATGCTCTGATACAAGTTCATGGCACATTATTATGATTGTCGTATAGGAGTACTCTATTACAGTGACCGTGCGATCTATTACACTACCCTCAATCTATATATTGCAATCGTATTGTATTGACAAACAGTAGGATGCTGCTCAATGTCAAAAAGTACAACTCCCTGCCTAGCACATAATTCGCATCAGATGGAATGCATTCACGACCTATAGGTTCCGACTACGTATTCTGATAATTCACTTTCCTTATTACAAAGTTTGAACATTGTGCTCGAAGTGATTCCTATTTTAAGGAAGTGTCCGTCTAAAGTGACCGTTCAAAAAGACGTTTACTAAGCCGAGGTTGCTCCTGGATTATCTGATCCGTGACACAAACCTCTTCTTATTGAATTATCCACTAAAAGTTTAGATTGTCTTAAACGCTTTTGAATCACTTAATCACATACATACATAACATAATTGGTCTTTACTATCCTTCAGTCTGGATTACGACCTAGTTTCTCACACCACATATGTTGTGTGTGTTAATTTTAGACATGAATTGCGGGACCTACAGTGTAAAGTCGATTCCAAACGATAGATTTTTCAGAAACTTTTCATGGCAATTTTATTCACTCTCAGAGTTTTTACCAGAAATCTGAGAAGAAGTCGCCGAAGAAATATTTTTTCATATTTTCGTTTTGATGCCTGACCTGGGGTTTGAACTCGGGCCTTACGTCTAATAAGCCAACACACTACCTACTAGACTACGACAACTTCAATAGGTTCCGACTACGTATTCTGATAATTCATTTTCTTCATTACAGAATTTAAACATTGTGCTTGAAGTGATCCGTACATTAAAGAAGTGCCCGTCTAAAGTGCCCGTTCAAAAGGATAGTAAGTGTCCTAGGTTTCGTCTGGATAATCTGATGCATGACTCAAATCTCTTCTTATTGTAATTATCCAAAAAAAGTTTAGATTGTCTTAAACGCTTTTGAATCACTTAATTTTCTTACTTAGGTAGGTAGGTAGAGGTGGCTGCCCATCCAAGAAAAATTCTTGGATCCGCTACCTCGTCGAGATATCTGCGACAGCCGTACACCGTCGTGGAGTTCATCACGTTAGAACTTAGAGCCTTGATAGCCGCCTGACTATCAGAAAGTATGGTGATGTACCGCTTGGAGACTCTTCCGTCCCCAATTATTCTCGCCGCAGCCTGTATTGTCACCATTTCCGCCTGAAGGACACTGCAGTGGTCTGGCAGTCTTATAGACTGAGCTATTCCAAACGATTCCGAAAAAATTCCACTGCCAACAGCTCCGTTCAGCTTCGAACCGTCGGTGTAGATTTGTACGGATTCCCTTACATAATCTCGCCTTTTGTCGAGTATATTCTCCCAAATATTAGCAGCTTGAAAGCGCCACTCAGTGCATGCTCATCTGTCTGTTCAGTGGAGTGAATTCCCTCGAAGTTTCTAGTTATCCTTTTTCTATGTCCAATTTAAAATGCGGACTCCTGCTCCAGTTCCAAAAGTCTGTCTGTCCTCCACCCCATCCATATATGTACCAGAGTATAATGAAAAATAATAAAATTTACTAAGTTTCGTATAAAGATCCTCAGTGAATAAATCAATTGCTGTCGCTAGTTTGCTTTATTTTTGTGTTTTCTATGATGTCTCTCTTCTCTTATCTGGTATATACTCTGAAGCTGACCACACACTTCACTTCAAGACACGTTTTAAAACATCATACTCAACGTGAGACAATGGTTATATTCATAGTCTCCTCCTTAACAGAACTGCTAGCAGAATGGTGTTAACGGTATCAGAGATCATTGATCGCATTCATTCCTAAATTTAATGTCTTGACCTTTGATTTACACGCTGATTACAAGGTTTATGTGATCAGACATTATTTATACATACATATGTACATAATTAGCCATTATAACCCTTCAGTCAGGATTACGGCCTAGCTTCTCAGACCACTCATGTTGTGTGTGTTAATTTTATACTGGAGTGGCGAGACCTACAGTTTAAAGTCGACTCCGAACGACAAATTTTTTGAGAAACTTTGCATGGCAATTTTTTATTTACTCGCAGAGTTTTTATTGGAAATGTCTAACTTGGGGTTCGAGCTGTTATCTCAACACTAGATTACGACGACTTCTTGATCATACGTTACTGCATTTTTTAAATTGCTACTGATTTGATGACAATAATTAAAATCGTGTTCATGATTGCTTTATTTTTTTCGGTTAGTGTAGCCAACCTTAGCACACAAATTCTTGTATGACCATTTAGCATACAACCAACCCTTCATGCATATGACTGCCATTTAAATTGTTCAATAGATGCCAGTGGCTAATTGCTGTAACATTTACTTGATTTGGTGCAATTTAAGTTTTTAATCGCTGGCAATTTTTCAATTCATTTAGAACAGGTGTCGCAATAATCATCAACGCCATCACCAGCTGACAGAGGACAGCCATTAAATGTTGTACCATGGCTCGTTATCCTCAATGTTTTTTTTTTCAGTTTTTGCTCTGTTTTGCAAATTTTTTTCTGTTTTATTTTTTCTCAAGCAATTGTCTGGATTTTTCGTCTGTTTTTTTTTGTTTTTTTGTTTCTTTTTTTGTTAATAATTTGCATATTAAATGAGCTGGACACGATGTGTCTTGGAATAATTTTTAGAGTTTCTTGCAACAAGATGCAGTTTTTCGTTTTTGTGCTTTTTTTGTTGTCCTCCTCAAGACATGATTTGGAAGGAAAAATGTTAAAATTTTTCTTAAAAGTTCATAAAATCAACAAACAACAGATTGTAGATGAAGAATAAAGACTCCTCCTTCATTGGCACATCTGTAACTGCCATTGTCTGTCTGTCTGTCTATCTGTCTGTCCGGCATACAAAACAAGTAAAAGAAAAAATGTAAGGCGACGCAACATTAATTTAAAATGTTAGAAAAGTTAAGAAACAGGGTGGCAAAATCATGCAAATAATGTCTAATAAGGAGACGACCTGGACAGACATACGTCTGCAAATAGTGTGTCTGCTGTAGTCAGTTCTTTTCTGTTTTTTTTTTCTTTTTTTTTGCTTTCTGTTGTTGCTTAAATAAATTAAACAATTTTCTTGCCATCAATTAGAAGCAAAGAAGCAAAGTGCTCAAGATGCAAATGCAAAAGAAAGAAAAAATAGACAAAAAAGGGACGTGTTTGTTGTTGTTGTTGCCACTACTACTGGTAAGTGTGAAATTAATGAAATTATTTTCTGCTCAAATAAGGAATTCACTTCTATTTTGAAATGCTTTTTCTTTTCTTTTCTTTTCTTTTCTTCTTCATATTTTCTTATGGCACACAGAGTGTATAATTAAATAATTTATTAAAGTCTCCTCTTCCTTGTCTTGAGAAGATGAAGATGAATATGAATTAAATAGCAGGCAACGCCCGGTTGCTCTTTTAATGGAATTGTTGTTGACTTTTCGACAAAGAAGTGGCTGTAGTACACAAAGAGTTTATTGAAATTGAGTTAGGTTTGATTAGGTTAAGTTGGAAGCCAACGCCAAGTTTGGATTTTTCCCGATAATTTTAGTATAAGGGTGCAGAGTCAATTCAAATGGACTAAACTTTATCTGTTATTATAGGTGCTAAGAGTTTATCGTTTCAGGTTTCCAAGTGATGACAAACAAGAGGTTCTGCTGTCTACTCTTCTTCCTTGTTATTACAGCTTCTGCAGAAGTCGTGGTAACGTATTCCCAGTAAGATTCAACGCAATTTTTTTTCTGCTTATATGAATAGGGAGGCCAGATTTTCCTAGTCTCTATACAAGTGAAATGAGATCATTTCTTTATACGTCCGCAGGGTAATGCCAGTCACATACATTCATAACTGGTCATTACAACCCTTCAGTCAGGATTACAATCTAGCTTCTCACACAGGACCAACAGCTTTAAAGTCGACTCCGAACGGCAGATTTTTGAGAAATTTTTCATGAATTTTTGCCAGAATCTGCTGAGATGAAGTCGCCGAAGAAATATTTTTCATTTTGTCGGAGATGTGTAATCGAGCGTTTGAACCGTGGCCATATGACTAATAAACCAACACACTACTTACTAGACTACAGCAACTCATAATGTCATTGTCATGTATGAATTCTTTCGAATTTTACTTCGTATCATTGTTGGTTTGTATCGAGTCTTTCATTAAGTGTTTCCTGTCTTTAAATAACAAAATATGTGTGAGACGTCACTGATTGAACCTTATCAGTGCGCTTTAAGACCTGAAAAGTCCACACTGCGCCAAATCCTCGCAAAGACACATGAAAAACAAGTCTACACACACCATCTTTTTGTCGAATATAAGGCAGCCTTAGATAGCCCCATAAGGGATCGTGTATTTGCCGCAATGTCTGAGCCCGGTATACCTGCAAAGCTGATAAGGTCATGTAGAATGACGTTGAGCAATTTCTGAAGCTCCGTCAAGGTAGGAACGGACCTTTCCGAGACTTTTGATACCGTGTGAGGTTTCAGACAAGGCAGACCCATATCATGCGATCTCTTCAACTTCGTCATGGAGAGTGTTCTGCGGAAGACGGGAGTGCATCACATTGGCACTATTTTTAAATAAGCTTTTAGTTGCTTGCGTATGCTTGACGACATTGACATCACAGAGTGTACAAAGCGAGATGTTACTGCTGCCTTCAGTTCTATTGAACGGGAGTCTATTAAGTTGGGTCTGGCAGTAAATGAGGCCAAAACAAAGTATATGTTATCGACAAGTAGAGACATGCGGCATATTGATTCTCAGATTATGGCCGATAACTATACTTTTGATACAGTCAAGGAATTTGTTTATCTTAGCTCCGCCGTTACCACCTAAAATGATGTCAGTCTGGAGATCAAGCGCAGGATCGCTCTTGCTAACAGGTGCTACTATGGTCTCAATAGACAATTGAGTAGCAGAGACCTCTTTCGTACGACAAAACTAATACTCTACAAGACGCTCATCCTACCCGTGCTTCTTTATGGCGAAGAGGCATGGACCCTATAAAGCGCTGATGCAGCAGCCTTGAGAGTATTCGAGAGAAAAGTCCTACGTAAGATCTTCGGTCCAGTGGGAGTTGGCGATGGTTTCCGCATCCGATCCAATAGTGAGCTGTATGAGCTCCTCAACGACATGGATGTTGTACAGCGTATTAATATCTAGCGGCTGCGCTGCTAAGTAAGTGTAAGATGTCATAGACAGTTTTTACTCATGTGAAAGACTATCATGTGTGGAATACAGCATTGTTTAACGTTCGCTACAGCTTCACTGGCTGGAAAGCATACGAAATGTCCAATTTTCCATGACTATGGCACACAAAACTGATTGAATTTTACCATTGGCATGGCTTATGTTTCCTTTGAAGACACCAGCGACCTACTAAAATGGCTAACCGTACAAATCGCACTTTCTTGGTAGCCAGTTTAAATCACCTCCGCATAAGATGACCATGCACTCAAGTGTCGCTCGTGCAGAATATTCAATGTTCAATAATTTAGTTTATCCATGTATCCATCCATCCAAAAATGAGGCTCTTCGTTGAAGGTGGCGAACCGAGCTGGCAAAATAGACTGAATAAAGAACAACTAATTTGACAGGCGTACATTGTTTTCAGGAGATTACCGTTATCTGATGTCAAAGTTCAATCAATCAATGTTGGGGGCCCTACACATTACCTTTTTTGTTTTCATTCATGTCTTAGGCGTAGTGTTCAGTAAGCTATGGTATATTAAAGTAACAATTAAATGCCACGCTTTCTTTTCCAAAGCTATCCGATATTTTCAGCAAAATCTTAGATGTGGTAATCTTTTTACTGCCAATAAATATGTATCATTCTCTACATGCTTTGATGTTAGATTCCCACATCGGCAGATTGTATAACAATTACGTACATACATACATACATACATAATTGGTCATTACAACCCTTCAGTCAGGGTTCTCACACCACCTATATTGTGTGTGTAAATTTTATATATGAGTGGCGGGACCTATAGTTTAAACTCGACTCCTAAAGACAGATTTTTGCGAAACTTTTCTTGGCAGTTTCATTTACTCTCAGAGTTTTTGCCAGAAATCTGCTGAGATGAAGTCGCAGAAGAAATACTTTTTGTATTTTGTTTTGATGTCTAGCCTGGGGCCAGATTACTTGTTTTTATTTTAAAGCATTAAGTCACATGACCTCTAGGTAGGATCATCCCTCATGATACGGGAGCTGTGAGTACCTGCATCGAATTAAATTTGATGGCGACATTCATGTATAATGGTCAAAGCATAAAACATAGCCTACGCCAAATGGCATTGCCCCCAACTTATCTCAGTTTTGGGTGTGGAGAAAGTCACACCAATCATGTGCTAAAGTCTGTGATTGTAATGTAATGGAATAAATTTTTTACATTGCACCAATGATCAGTGTAGTGTCATCAGATGATGACCAGATATTAATTGCTCTTATCAATAAGTTTATGGTATCGCATGTTATGCTAACCAAGTAAAATTCTTCCATTATGACTATAAAACAGTTAACATTGCATGTCACGTTGTTTTATTGACTGTAACACTGCAATTTTCATCACATTTGAAGAACTACGGTTCAATACCGCATCAAATAGTGTATGCTTCCGGGTGCCTGCCATTTCTTAACTGGCCTTTGATTGCTGGTCACAACAAATTCGGCAAATCGGTTTGTTGATCAATCCATTAACCCAAAAAAGTCTTACCGTTAAGGATAATTCTCGCAATGGAACCCATTTCTCATCTTCAACGGATTTTGACGAAAAATTTTCAATGATACGGAAGTATTGTGCACTTGTTAGTCTATACATAATGAAATGATGAACCTTATTCACATTTTTGGCTTTGCCACATGTCACGACTCCTTTTTTCATACTGAAAAAATTAACATTGAAACACCAATTAGCAAAAGAGTCACCCGAAAGAAGTCGTAGGTAGTATTTTGGCTTATTAAACGTGAACCCACGGTTCAAACCCCAAGTCAGACATCTCCAGCAAAACGAAATATGAATGAAATATTCTTAGGGCGACTTCCTCTCTGCAGATTCCTGGCAAAAACTATGAGATAAAATAAAATTGCCCTGCGAAACTTCTCAAAAATCTGTTGTTCGGTGTCGACTTTAAACTGGGCCCGCCACTCATGTATATAATTAACACACACAACATAAGTGGTGTGAGAGGATAGGTCGTAACCCTGACTGAAGTGTTGTAATGGCCAATTATGTATGTATGTATGTATATATGCATGTCACCCGTTATAAGGAATTTAGTTTTCAAAAAGTTCCCAAAACCAAGGAAACAAAGGCTCAATATCAATAATTTCTATTAAAATTCTGTTCAAAAAAAGAATAACTCGCTTACAAGACGTCCTTACCATAGATTTAATACATTTTACTGTAGAATAATATTTCAGAATCATGATGTATTGCTAACACACTTACAAATTATTTTATCTTATTTAAGAATTTACGTCAAAAGGTGTTTCATCATATTTCAATATTAAAATCAATTTGCATAACAATTTTTTTTTTCAAATTATGTTCTCTAAACACCTTTAAACCCATTTCATGTTAAAATTTCATTCGGCCCATACACACCATAGAGGATCATTAATCTTGGTTGAAATGTTTTCAATTCAATTTCCATAAACATCTCTCTCTCTCTCTGCCATAGCATTGAAGGAGGGGGGCAATAATTAAATATTTTTCAAATGTTCTTCTGTTGATGTTTTCTAATTTTAGGTTATTGTTTCTGTTGTTTGTAGTTGTTTTTGGTTGTTCTTATTTAATTATAAACATTAGTTTTTATTAGTTTGGCAAATAGAGTGTTAATATTGATTATAGATTAGAAGATAACATTCGATTCGTTTCGATTCGATACCATTGGATTATTCTTCTTTGTTTTTGTTGTTGTTTTAATATCTAGCTTAACATTTGCCAATGGCACACCACAGAAAATAGCCTTCACTTGATATTATTAGTTTAGGGGAAAAGGTCATTCCATGTCGCAAACCAAAAGAGGAAGTAATTTGTTAGAAATTTTTTTCATACTTATCACACGGTATGTGGTCTCCTCAACACTATACGGTGTTTTGTTCTACGAATCTAAAGGGTTAACCTTTTTTCGGTTTCAAAAGTACAATTAAATAAGTCACACATTAAAGTGAAACTTTTATTTGAAGCAAAGGTTTATACATGAGTGTTGTGCTCCATATATAGTGAAATCTCCCGTAGGCAAACAACGACCACCAGTTAATTTTGTTCGCTGTAGGGAGGTGTCCCCTTAATATTGGTCAGTACAGATAAAAATATTTTTAACCATAGTCAAGTCCAGTTTATTCTAGTCCAGTCCAGTCTAGTCTAGTCCAGTCTAGTCTAGTCTAGTCTAGTCTAGTCTAGTCTAGTCTAGTCTAGTCTAGTCTAGTCTAGTCTAGTCTAGTCTAGTCTAGTCTAGTCTAGTCTAGTTTAGTCTAGTCTAGTCTAGTCTAGTCTAGTCTAGTCTAGTCTAGTCTAGTCTAGTCTAGTCTAGTCTAGTCTAGTCTAGTCTAGTCTAGTTTAGTCTGCTCTGTCTACTCTTTTTAATGTTCTATTTTCTTAAGGTGTGAAGTGGTGGGCTCATGCCGCTGACTGCTATGCTAACCACATTTAAGTGATGATCACTCTTCTACTCTAAAATACTTCAGTAATAGTATTCAGTTACCTCTCTTTTCTCTGTTTTATTTTTTCAGTACGCATCAGTCATACCATAAACACAATAGACGCAACGCAATCTTTCTCAAAAATAGAATACATGGGTTTATATGGAAATGATTATTTTCAAGGCAAACCGATAACAGGCCAATTTTTGTTGCAAAATTTCTGCGATTGCTGCGTTGCGTTTATTGTGTTTATAGCGTAATGATACCTATTTCAGCGTTTCTCAGCGTGCCAACAGGGACCAAATTGTTACCTTCACAAACGATTTTATAGTACGGTTGGAAGACAATTTCTACATTGGTAAAGTAAACTATAAAATAAGCTTCGTACTTAGACGTCCGCGTGGTATTCACTTAAAAGGCCTGTAAACTTTCTGAAGAAGAAATTTTTGGAATTATGCTCATTGTTAAGCAGCTCTAAAGTCGTCGTAGACTAGTTCAAACCCCAGGTCAGACATCAAAACGAATATATAAAAACATATTTTCTCGGCGACTTCCTCTCAGTAGATTTCTGGCAAAAACTCTAAAAGTAAATGAAACTGCCACCAAAAGTTTCGCAAAAATCTATCGTTCGGAATCGGCTTTAAGCTGTAGGTGCCGCCACTCATGTATAAAATTAACACACACAATATAAGTGGTGTGAGAAGCTAGGTCGTAATCCCCACTGAAGGATTGTAATGATCGATTATGTATGTGTGTATGTACATATGTATGTTAAGAAGCTCTGAAAACCTTGAATGGTATCGAGTGACATCCAAACTTAATAGCACACAAGTTAGCTAAGGAAAGAACTACGATATCACCTACGCACATTGACAATATAATCGATGGTCATCTCTCCTCACCAACTACAGGCTGCGAAGGATGGCACATAGTAAATATGATAGATTCTGCCTTCGCAGTTGCTGTGTCGACCATTTTAAGATTTTCAACAAAATTGATGTTGCTATGCATCAGAAGGCAGCGATAATAAGTGTTCGTTTTCGTTACACTTTAGCAGTATTGTAGAAGAGGTAAATAGGGAACTGGCCGGTTTCATCCGAAGCTCGGGATGGTTTAAACCAACTACTAAGGGAACATGGCAAGGGGGCTTACCTCACACTGGGTAACACAAAGGGCCATCGAGTGAACTTGCCTGTCAATGGCAAGCTATCCGCTAACCTAACTTAAGCTAACCTTCTGTCTTTATACATGGAAACAGTTTATCGATGGTGTTGTGTAACGGTTGGTTAGTTAATTGCACCAAAATTTGGCCATCAATACCAAAATCGATCGAATGTTTATGAAATAAAAAAATGAGCTAGAAAGTGTGCTATTTCGGCTACTGTGATCTTCTCTTTTTTTAATTTTTTCAAATGATTATTGACTTTCACTTTGGAAATTACTTTTGCCCTTCCCCACTGACAAACTTGTATTTCGGAAACAAGCTGCGTTTCTTAAGTTAATATTTGTTCTTCTTTCAAAACTTAATTAAAAACTTAAAGAACAAGAAAAAGGCGTCAATAATTTTTATCCAGCAGCAGCAGCATAAGAACACACACATAAGTACACACTCAATAGCCGCCAATTTCGGAAGCGAATGACTAAACAAATCGAAAAAAGGTGAAGTTAATATTGAAACAAAATTTAAGGCCCTTGCGCCAACACTATAAGAACGTTTCGAAACAGCTTCTCATTTATTTAATTCCTTTTATTTCAGTTTCTTATTTTTTTGTTTTTTTTAACCGAAAACTTAATGAAACATGGTAGTTTTGAAAACATCAAATTCCCCAAGAGTTGGCAAAACAAGAATTCTTTTGTAAAATTCGAAAATTGCAAAAGATTTTCCAAATGAAACAACAACAACAACAAACCCAATCATATGCCTACCATTTTACTCAAAGGAAAGAAAAGGCAGCAGCGGTAATTTCTTTGCTTCTTCGCTTTTTTACTTAATAAGTTGGGAGTAAGACTTGTAAAGTAAAGGAGAAAGACAAACAAAAAAAGGAAGGAAAGGAAGAGATAATCGTTGTTGTTGTTGTTGTTGTTGTCATTCCCATATGCATACATAAATTGCCAACAATTTACAAACGGCAAGTAATTCTATGAACGGATTTTCGGTATGCAACTAATGCCTCTTGGTGGTTCTCTAAATGGTTCGTTCCTTAATTGTGGCAGTTGCGGCAAAGTTGATTCCTTATGGCTGCAGTGGCTAACACTAACACTAATGTTGGCTGGTACTGTTAAACTATACCTTTTCCCTTGGTTTGCTCTGATGTTGTTTTCTAGAATTGCTGGTTCATTTAAACCACAAACGAAACATTTTTTTCTTGTATTTTATTTCATTCCTATTGAGGCAAAGTAGCTGTCAAAAGTAAGTGTTTATTGTTGTAAGAAACTAATGCAAGTTTTGTGTGCATTTTCCCTGAAATGGCTTCAGTATTAAACGTGTAATTTACATGGGTTCATGGTATTGTTTTGTAGAAATCTTGTTTACAAATATACCCGTAGTGTGGTCGTTGAAGCGCTTCACTATAAGTCCAAGCAGTTGTCCTTTTTGATAGATTTTTCAGGGTCGCATTTTTAAAATCATTTTGGTTCACACAGAAGGTATAATCGAGGATCACTAACATGCATGCATACTTACATAATTTGTCATTACAACCCTTCACTCAGGATTACGACTTAGCTTCTCACATCACTTATGCTGTGTATGTTCATTTTATACATGAATGGCGGAACCTACAGTTTAAATTCGTCTCTAATGACAGATTTCTGACGGAAATTTTATTAATAATCGGAGTTTTTTTTCCAGAAATCAGCTGATCAGAAGAAATATTCCAATTTCGTTTTGTTGGCGATGTCTGACCTGGGGTTTGAACCGAGGCCTCAGGTCTAATAAGCCAACACGCAACCTACTAGACTACTGCGACTTCAATCACTAGCACCTCATGAAGCAAAAAAAAGGGCCAAAACTCAAGGGAGTATGTTTCAATAGCTGCCTATACTAGGACTTAGGGAGCTTCTTCTTACCTCAGAGGCAATCCTCTTTCCGAAATTAAAGGTATCATGGTTCTTAAATGTTGATGCCGATAAATGGACCACGAAAATAGTTCCCAAGACAGAATACCGATTCAAAACAAACGAATAGTAAAAGAGCAGCTTCGAAGCACTTACATAATAAGAGAAAGTGTTAGTACTCTTCGACCCATTAATTTGAATACGACGACCTTTTTTCTGGAACACTCTTTTTCTATATCTCCCTTTGCATGTTCTATGACATACAGGTTGGGGGACTGAGACGGCCATAATAAAACATCAACGATTAGGAACATAAGTTTCAGGAACATTTCTTTACATTGTTTCAGTTTAACTAAACAAGTTTCACAGATGATTGGTCTACTGTAACAAGTTCTGGGATTCTAGAGTTGCCAGAGGCGTTGCCTTAAAAATATATCGATGTGTGGGAACTTTATTTTTTGACTACAACTTTTTTAAGCAGTTGATATTACCTTTCCTTTACTTGCTATAATATTCATAGTTTATGTTCTCCGTTCTGCGTGCCAACAGTTAAAGACTTTCATGTATTGTATACTTATATACAACATATTCATTATATAACTTGAGGAAAGGTTTTGCTTCTCTGAATCCTCCCTTTTGCTGAGCATATCCTTCTTAATGTATTTTGACACCCCACAAAAAAGTTCTGGCTAGATCAGACGAGTGAATACCGCCTTCCAGGAAAGCTTATTTGACTGCTTATTGCCACGATTTCTCGCAAGACATGTTGTCCTCAATTTTTTGCCTGCTTTTTGCCACGATTTCTCACAAGACATGTTGTCGTGACTTTCAGATGGCAAGGCTGGGTCTTGTCCTTTGTATCTCCTATCTAACTTGAATTGAGCACATCTGTCGAAGGTATACACTTCTGGTTGAAATATACACTCCAGTTTTTCCATGGGCTCGGAATATATCACTCTGAGACAAAAAACTTCCGCTTTTGTCCAAAAATCTCTGAAAGGTTCACCTTTCAAAAGAGTATTCACCGTCTAGGTTGTTCTTTTTGCATTTTATATTAAGACTCGTTGCGAAGCATAATCTAAAATTATAAAGTTACTGGTTCTGCCCGGCAGACAGATAAGGATGTAGCTGTCAGGCATTCGATTCATCAGGTTACAAAGTTCCCTAACGAATCTCGTCTTAAACATGTCTGCTTTGCATCCCACCTCTAGTCCCCAAAACTCTGGTCTTTACTAGCATGTGCAACAGACTTAACGTCAACTGAGCTTTCTTAGCGCTGTACGACAGGTTTTCATTGTCTATGTTATACCAACACAGGCTAGTCTCTGCAACTTATCGAAATTGATTTGTTCAGTCTAATCAGACAATTGCCCTTGAAGTAGCAATTGCTCTGACCCTTTTAAAGGGTGTTTTTATAGAGGTATAGAACTTTAAGTTGCAATAAAACAACGATGCATTATTCGATTGACATGAATTTTGTTTATCCGAAAGATAATCTTGTGGCATTACATTTTAAATATGATTTCTGGCATATGACCGCCACGGCTGGCGGGGATGTAGTCCAATCTGGACGTCCAATTTTCGATGACTTTTTCCAACATTTGTGGCCGTATATCGGCGAATGTTGTCTTCCAAATGGTCAAGCGTTTGTGGCTTTACCGCATAGACCAATGACTTTACATAGCCCCACAGAAAGTAGTCTAGCGGTGTTAAATCACAAGATCTTGGAGGCCAATTCACAGGTCCAAACCGTGAAATTAGGCGGTCACCAAACGTGTCTTTCAATAAATCTATTGTGGCACGAGCTGTGTGACATGTTGCGCCGTCTTGTTGAAACCACAACTCCTGGACATCATGGTTATTCAATTCAGGAATGAAAAAGTTAGTAATCATGGCTCTATACCGATCACCATTGACTGTAACGTTCTGGCCACCACCGTTTTTGAAAAAGTACGGACCAATGATTCCACCAGCCCATAAAGCGCACCAAACAGTCAGTTTTTCTGGATGTAACGGTGTTTCCACATACACTTGAGGATTACCTTCACTCCAAATGCGGCAGTTTTGTTTGTTGACGTAGTCATTCAACCAGAAGTGCACTTCATCGCTAAACAAAATTCGCTTATGAAAATCGGGAACAACGGTAATCTCGTTTTGGGCCCATTCGACGAATCTACGCTTTACTTGATGATCGTTTGGCTTCAAATCTTGCACGAGTTGGATTTTGTAAGCACGCAAACCAAGATCCTTCCGCAAAATCTTCCATAAAGTGGATGAACACAGATCCAATTCCTATGCTCGATGGCGGATGGACTCATTCGGGTCTTCCTCAATGCTACGCTCTACAGCAGCAATAGCTTCTTCTGTACGCACCGTACAGCGTCTCTGGGGATGCGAGTTATCAATAAGAGTAAACGTGGTGCGAAAACGTTCCATGGTTAATCGAATTAACTGCTCTGATGGACGATTTTGTCGACGATAAAATGGACGTAGTGCGCGATACGTTTTCCGCACAGAACCATTATTTTCGAAATAAAATTGCACTATTTGCAAGCGTTGTTCAGGCGTGAGTCTATTTATGATGAATTGCCAAACCAAACTGAGAATAAATCACTTCACAGCTGTTAAATCGGTCGCCATCTTGAAATGTAATGCCAACTTAAAGTTCTATACCTCTATAAAAAACACCCTTTATAAAAAAAAAATATTTTTGAATTCTACTCAACAAAACTAATAACCTATACAATGTCATTAGCTGGGTGTATTTTGACTATCGTACCGTGTAATTATTCATTACAACCATTCGGTCAGAATGCGTAATTCTAGCTTCTTCATACCATTTACGTTACGTTGTGTGTATTAATTTTAAACATCGCAATTTTATTTTACTCTGACAGTTATTTGAAGAAATCTACGGAGTGGCAGTTGCCGAAGAAATATGTGTTCATATTTCGTTTAGTTGCAGATGTCTGACCTGGGGTCTGAGCCTTGGCCGTAGGTCTAATAAGCTAACACACTACCTGGTAGTCTAAAGCGACTATTGTAACGATTGTAAGAAGGTTTAAACTAACTTTGGCTTTACGTAACACAAACAAATACGTAAAGCCAGAGTAGGTTGCTCCTTTTTCAATTATCTGACTTATTAATTAAGAATGGTCTGTGAATCAATCCCTGGTTATCAATACTTAATAAATCCAGTCGTACAACTGTGTTGAATTTAATGGAGCAGGTGCTTAAATATGTTTAAAGTAAAGCATGAACTGATCTTTTAAATTTTCGGCCATAACACGAAAGCATTTTATCGTGGCGGTTATTAAATCCTGCTTAGACATGTAGAAAGCTGGCAGTTTTTGAATCACCCTGTTTACAAGCGCTTTACAAATAAGTACATATGCAGGCTTAGATTGTGTTATGTACGGAGTACGCAAAGGAGTAAGCAAGTACCCCTAGTACTTTAGTACAACCATCGGAGAGACAATTTAATTTCTTTGGCTTTGATTTGTTTAACTGTGTTAAGGTTCAATATCCATTTTTGTTGTTGTTGTTTTTTTATTTAATTTTTCTCTTCTTCTCTCTTAATTTGTGGACTTTCCTTTCCTTTTTAAATGTTTAAGTGAGTTTGTAGTTGTTGTTTCTGTTCTGTTCTGTTGCTACTCTATTGCACTTGCCGCAGTGGTTTTGTTGGCCATTAACTACATACGAGTACGTTACTATTCCTGATACTGCCGCGTATATTGGCGACAATTTTCGTTCTTTTTTTCTGTTTTGTTTTGCTTGCAATGCCCCCAGATTTCTTACTATCCGTTTAATGTAATCCACCGGCCCGTTTAATTTCTTTTTTTCTTTTTTGATCTTTTGGTTGTAATAAAAACCGCTTTTGTCTGCACACTGGTTAAGTAAGGAGGTAAAGAGGCAAAAAGAGGCATAGTAAACAGCCAGCAAACTTTGTAAATGTTCATTTCACTTCCTGTGACGACCTCCACCAAAGTTTTAATTTGGCTTGAATTGGTGTTTTTTCGTCTTTGTTTTTAGCCTTCGTCTTTTGCCACAATCAGGCGAAGAATATAAAAGAATATCGAAATCAAAATGCAACCAATTGTGTGTGCCTTTTACACTCTTATTGCAGCAAACGGAGTCGTCTCGTACATATTTACGTATTTCACCAAAGATTGTTTAAATTGTGTTGATTGCTTTTGCTTTTGTTGGGTTTTTTGTTTTCTTTACTTGCTGCAGCTCCTTCTAGCTTTAACTTCTTTTGGCTGTTATTGATTGTCAGTACTACGGCTGCTGCTGCTACTGCTGCTGTAGCCTGCATTGCTGACATTTTTTGGTGACTTCGTTTGAATTCTTATTGTTATTGGCTTGTTAAGTTTTTCAGCATTTTTTTCCTCTCTCGTTGTGTAATTTAAAATAAAATGTATGATTGCTTGAATCAACTCTTAACGATAGCTGGTGGTGCCGTTGCTGGTGCTGGTGCCGGTGCTGGCCTTCTCGATAGGCTTTAATTGTCTCTGACTTCTAATTGCAATTTCTGCGGTCATTCTTAACCGTTTGTCTGTCTATGTGTGTTTCTTTGTATACCCTCCCCCCCTTTGGCTATAAAGGCATTTATTGTCCGTCCCTTAATACCTAGAGGGTCTGACTGGTTGTTCAATTCTTCTTTGGCTGGCTCGCTGGCTAACTGCTTGACTAGTTGGTTGTCGGTTTAACAGGCAATGGAGTGTGTGTGCAATTATTATCATACCAATTTCAGTTGCCATAAATTTTTATAGAATTTTTTTCCTAAACACAAAAAAAAATTTAAATGGCCTTCCTTGGTTTAGAAGGTGCTGCCTAGAAGTGTCCACACTTTTTCTACCATTTTATGTTTTGTTTTTTCGTTATAAAATTTTATCAATTACAGAGCTTGTTAAGCCGATTGCTTGAATGTTTTCGCAGAAGCCAAGGAATTACAATTCCGCCGTATCAATTTTTGAAATAAATGGAAACAACTTTCATATTCTGTTAGAAAATTGATTGGAAGAAAATTTTTGGCATACTTTTAACACAAATGTTAAGCGTTTTTTTATAAAAACGATATATTAGGGTGGTAACTATTCATGTGAACAAAAAAGAAATAAAAACCAAAAAGTAAATTGCTTCCTTTATTAGATCTCTTTATGGTAATAAACGATCAAACTAAATGGCTTTTGAAAAAATAAGATTTTTCCCCAAAAAATCTTATTCACTAGCTTACTTACATATATAATTGGTTAGGATTACGACATAGCGTCTCCCACTAGCCATTTTGTGTGTGTTAATTATATCCAGAAATGGCGAAACCTACAGTTGAAAGTCGACTCCGAACGACAGATTTTTGCCAAACATTTCATGCCAATATGAATTACTCTCAGCTTTAGATAGAAGAGGAAGTCGCCTAAAGGAATATTTTATTTCATATTTCGTTGTATTCAAGATGTCTGACCCAAGGTATGAACCCCAGTGTCTTGTCTAATAAGCCAACACACTACCTGCTTTACTAAGGCGACTTCAAAAGAAGATCATAACTCTTCAAATCCGATAACGGCTGTGGCTTAACTCAAATAGAGAGGAGAGAGTGTAAGCATGGAATGAATTTACCCTCTCCAGCAGATTCCCCTAAGAGCCAAAAAGTGATGCTAGCTATAAAGGGGAAAGTGCGAGTTAGACTACTGAAAAGTTGAATACGAAAGGGTTATCCATTTTACGGTTTCAAAACTAAAAGATAAATTTATCAGAAAATACTACGATTTCGATAAATCTTTTTACTTGATTGCTTGTCATTTTCTTTGAAATACGATGCTATTTCTAAGGCTATCTGTGGATTGATTGCAGTAGTTATCGCCTTTGAGGTAGTTTTGGCAACATTTTCGAACATTTCGGGCGCATTAATATTGTCAAAACTTGGAAACTTCTCATCCAATAAAGCCAAAACCAAAAAAAAAAAAATCGAAGATCAGACGGTTATAACGCTCTGAATGGTCGGTATCGATTGTTTCAGGTATATTTTCCGAAAAAAGATTACAAAATGATATCTCAAGACCATTAGGAGCAAACGGTTTTCCCCATGCTTTCCGTCAATTTTACTTGTTAACATAATCATGGAGATGATATGAAATGAATTTTCCAAAAATCCGCGTTGCAAGTATAGATGGTATAGCGTTAGTTATGTCCATAAATCCTGGACATTGTCGCACAAAAATTCCATGCACAGTGCTTTGTCACAGGGTATAACGACTTCTATAGAATGTATGGAGATGAGAATATAAGGCAGAGGGTATAGAATGCCTTTTGTGTTGAAAGAATATAGAAAATCACTATCCTTCTCCCGCTGGTAGAAGCCAAAGACGCATTAAATGTTATTCTATCAGGGATCTATTTGACGTCTCAGATGTAGAGAAAGTATTTTGAACTTCGAAAAAAATATAAGTTGATTCTGTGTGGGGAAACTCTGTACAATTGCTGTCTGAAGGTGTTCACAATTGAACTGCAGCTGTAATAAGTGTGTCAAAAGGGCCGCCTGCTGCTCTTATTTACTTACTTTGGCAGAATTGTTGTAATTTTGTGTGTTTATTTAGTTTAGGAGTAGCAGGCCGTCAAGTTTAACATCAACGCCGACCACAAATTTGAAAAACTTTTCATATCAATTTTATTTTACTCTCAGAGTTTTTCGATGAAAGCTGTTGAGAGGAAGTGGGCGAAAGAAATATTGTTTTCATATTTCGAACTATTCGATGGGCTCTCGTCTAATAAGACAACACACATGACAAGCTAATCTACCATGGAATCAAATAATGTTGAGTTCCTTAGACGTCTGTTGCTAACTTCGTAGAAAGTGAGAGGAAAACGGAAGAAATTGTTTACGAGTACGTATGTAACTGCGTATATTATTATGCCTGAACACTTAAAATATTGTACTCAATAAACTGAATATTGACTCAACAAAATTGAATATCTGAACATAGTATAAAAGTGAAATTACTTACTGCTTGGGTAAGATGAATTTGGGACATCTGACTGAATTGGGTAGCCCACTTCATGATGTCGAATTAAACCGAAAATTGAAGAACATAATGTGTGTGAGCCTGCTTTCACTAGATAATTTCGGAACTTTTTTCAACCGCCTCTTTTAGGAACACATAAATACCATCAAACATTTCATTTCAATTTGACATAGTTTGATTGCCATCGTTGTTCAGAAGCCGCACACGATCTCTCAAAGCTGCTATTTGCGTTTGTTTCCAAGCCATCATGTGATTTTACCTCGATACTTCAGAATTTACCTCGAGTACAGAAGTTATTCATGTATTCGACTGATTAATGCTTTGTACTATGCCCACATCGTAGGCTTTCCTGATATTATTCTCCAATAATACTTACTAAACTTTCCAGTTCTCCTAGTTTTGATTGCATGTTGCAAATACCATCAGTATCATCACAATCCTTAAGTTGACATGAGAAATTTGATGAAACACCTCTTCTCTCCGAACAAACTCCGTTCATGATACAATTCTGCATGATGATGATCAGTTGAGGCAATTCCTCTTGCAAAGAGCTCAGATTTCTGGATCACAGAACAAGCCTTCAATTAGAATTACAATCTAGCTTTTTACACCATTCATGTTGTGTGTGTTAATTTTATACATGAGTGGCGGAACCTACAGTTTGAAGCCGTCTTCGAACGCCATATTTTTGAGAAAACTTACAAGGCCAGACTTTTTGCCATATATCTGTTGAGGGGAAGCAGCCTAAACAAATTTTTTTCATATTTCGTTTTATTGTTGATATCTGACCTGGGGCTTCAGCCGTGGCCTCACGTCTAATAAGCCAACACATACAAAAGAGTACGCAATTCTAACTTTTCATAAATAAAGTTCCATAATCCACTTAGGGCTTGCAATGCAATATTCGAATATTATTCGAAATTAACAAATCGAATAGTTTATGTAATGAATTTAATTGTTCTTGTAAAGGCTGGATGTTTGTTCAAGAGTGGCTATCATTACATTTAATTTATTTAATAATAACCAATAACCTGTCAATAACATTGTATTGCTTTTCAATATACGCCCTGAACAATATCCTTTAAGAAATAATAATAAAAAAAATGTAATTAAAACATGGCATAACGTCAAGCATTTGTATTCATTCTTAATTGCAACATTTCACAGCATGCCACCTTAAGGCATTGCTTTGTAAAGAAATTTAACTCAAACGCGTAAGACTTAAAAAAAAAATAAAATTTTTTAAAAGCTCGCCGCTTTCAAGCACACTTTCAAAATTAATTTCTTTTCTTGTTTTTTTTTAAATTTGTTATGAAAAGGAAAAAAATGAAAACTAAATCCTGAGGCACAACAGCTGTATTCGAATGGCCTTTGGCCATTTTATTCCAAGTGGTTGCATTTAACTGTTTATGAATATTTAAAAGCCGCGACTCGACGGCTGTGGTCATGTTAAAATAATGCGAACGAAAAAAAAAAATGTGAAACATTTCCTCCGGAAAATAATAACATCATCATCATCATTGTTATTAATATCGTATAATAATGGTGATGACGATGATGTTGCTGATGTTGCTGATGATGACGATGACGCTGTTTGGGCTGTGATGGTAGGAAATTGCTAATTGACCTGTAAATATTATAATGTAACGGTAATTTATCAACTTATTATTTTGAGGACGTGCCACAAGATGGTCTATCAACAAAAATAACGCCACGCCACCCAACCGAATAAAGCAAAACAAAAATAGCAACAGGCTGGCCATACCTACCATATTTAATATGCTGCTCCACAATGTATTTCTCAGATTTCTTGTTATTCTTGTTATTGCTGTTTTTTGCCGTTGTCGTTGCTGGTCATACAATTTAATTAATTAATTAATTAATTAATAAACAAATTTATTATAATATTTACGTATTTCAACAAAACAGTCGTTGGTGACCATTAAGGGATGTTGAGTAGACTGTAAGCAGCAGCAGCAGTTTCATGCAACAGGCATACAATATGAAGTCACTAGACTTGCAAGTCAACATTAAAGTTAATTCTTGATGTTGTTAGGCCACACTATATATGTATATGTTTGCCTTTGTATATGTATATGTACATATACATGTGTGAATGTAATGGCGTGCGTATGTAAATGTTATTGTTTGTTTTCAGTTTATTTATTACAATAAAATATTTCTGGTCTAATGAGCAAAAGCCAAAACATAGAATCAACAACAGCAAACAAAACAAAAAAATAATAAGTTTTAAACATACGTGCCAAGATTAAAAAGGTTTGTAAAATTACTAAAGAAAAATACATCCGGGATGTTTTTGCTATTGTTAGTCATTCTATCCACTAGATTTCATGGTATTATAGATGAGAAATTATTTCGCAGACGATTTAATTTCCTACATTGCAACAGAAATCTCTCCGAGATTGACTTTCTTGTCTTCCAGATTATATTTTTGAGTCCATTGTATGAGAATTTATATGGGGCCCATTTTCCAATTCGTTTGGCCTTTTTAAACAGTTTCCTGTCAACCTAGCTTTTTTCTTTAGCATTTTAGCATTCCACTAACTCAGCTAAGCTTTGTCTTTTCCTACAGCGTTCTTCTGTTACTTCAACTAAGACTTGAGTAATTAGTTTAACTTCGACTTGCCTTCAATGAAGTCCAGGTAAACCGGTAGTTAACCATTCAGTGCCTCAGCATATGTAGATTGTTTACTGGATTTGATTAAATGTTCGAAATGAATATGCACTTGGTCAGGCTAGAAACAATATCCCGACGATAAACTGAATGTCAAGAATATAAAATATAAGTTGGATTCATTACCCATATTAACTTTTGTTTGTTCATTATGAGCTATTAAGTTAGAAAGTGTCACACCTCTTGGGTTGAGCTACGTTCCACGTATTAAAAGAGAAAAATTCCTATTATTTGTGTCGTATATTATCTTCTTGCTTGTGGGATGGATAGTTGCCTTGGTCAAATGCTTTGTAGTAGCTCATGATCCCGACTATCAGCCTATTGATTTCACGGAGTTTATATAGCTATAATCAGGATATGTAAAGTACAACAAGGGTTCTTGGATGCAGCTGACAACCTAAATACAATCAGCTGCTAATATACTAAAATCAGTTTACCTTAGTTGTTACATGCCTAAAAGAATACAAATGAATCTGTACATGGAATGAGTTTGCATATATGTATACATAAATAATTGGTCATTGCAATCCTTCAGTGGGGATTAATAATCCTAGTTTCTCACACCACTTACGTTATGTTGTGTGTTAATTTTACACATGAGTGGCGGGACCTACAGTTTAAAGTCGTCTCCGAACGACAGATTTTTGAGAAACTTTTTCATGGCAATTTTATTTTACCCTGAGGGTTTTTGACAGAAATCGTGGCAGAAAATGTTTGACGTGGGGTTTGAACCCTGGTCTCACGTCTAATATGACAACACACTACCTGCTAGACTACTGATGTTTTATAACAATCCTAAACATTGTTGAAATGACATTTTTTTAATACAATCTGTTAAATGTCTTAACATAAGCTCAAAAAAATTATTCTGATAGATCAGGACTAGTTGTGGACTAGTTGAGACAACTAGCGGATTTATTTAAAGAAACAAAAATTCAATTAGTATGGCTAGATAGTGCTTACCATTCACCGAAAGACATAACATAGATAAGAAAGACATAGATAAACCACTAAAGAAATTTTAATTGAAATAATAGTGTTTCAATAATGACTTGAGGACTGTCCTCCTCCAAAACACAGCAAGTGTGAGAACCAGTGGTGTGAGAAGCTAGATCGTAATCCTAACTGAAGAGTTTCAATAAAACATCAGGATCATCTTCTAATTATTAATTTTCTCTTTGATTAATCTACTGTAGCAGGAACTAGAGGAAACGACGGCCGCTGTAGGTCTATACCAAGTTGTTGTAGTTGATGTAGTGTTTCTTATTAGTTTTTCCCATGGGATAACGGTACCTTATGGAGACTGTCGAGCACTTCCTCTGTAACTGCCTTGCCCTTGGTCGGTTAAAGTTGAAGACCCTTGGTAGGTTCTTCTTTGAGAGTTTGAATTCTGTGCTGAGAGCCGACATCAAGACTCTCTACAGATTTATTAATGTCTTGAGCTGGTTGAAAAGTGCTAGGGCTTCATCAGTGTAGTCGCGCTCTCCCTTTTTGCTTTGTTTTTTGTCTGTGTAACTCCACCGCTTTCCATTCTCCCCTTTCCTACTTCCTCTCCTTTTTGTTTCCTATCCCTTCTGTTATCCTTACTTTTTAAGGACGTTACGTACAATGGGTACGTTGCTCTGGGTACTGTACTTGTCCAAGTACAAGTACACGTCCTCTAACCTAACCTAACCTAACGGTACCTTATCTTCCTTCTGTTTTAGGAGGATTATTGAAGACGAATCAAAACAATTTAATTGCGATATTTCAACCATTTAAGCGCATTATTTTCATAACATTTAATCAACTTCACAAACGACTCACGTGGCCCCTATATTCATGTAATATTTTAGTGTAAAATATTATTGCAATAATTGCTCTGGGGTTTCATTTATGATTTCATTACATCATGATAAAAATTTAATTACTCAACTAATTAGTTTGAAAACAATTTTTCTAAAAAGTTTTCTAAAAACAAAATCAAAGGAGGGAGGGAATGATATTTAGAAAATTGAAAAAAAAAATAATAATTGTTACGTAACATTTTTCAATAATTAAAACGACAGCCTAACTTAAATAATAAACACAAAAAAATCTGAACCCTCTACACTCTTTCTCTACAGAAATAGAGGCAGGAATAAGAAATCTTATCTCAACATTTATCTGCTTTTTTTGGTTTTGCTGATGTTGCCATAGTTGTGTTTCGTAACGAAACGTGATCAATGTTCAATAGGATCACATAATTTCTGTTTGCCATTACATGCCGTCATCGTCATCGTCATAGCAGAGCTGGCTATAAAATACTCTGATGATTTTCCGATTATAACAACAGCAGGTTGTTATTAAAACAGCATTTGAGATGACCTTTAAAAAAAAAATAATGGCAGGAGAGTAAAAATATCAAGTCATACCAGCCACTGGCAATAGTAATTGTCAGTTAACATAGCTACAACAACAACAACAATAACAAAAAATATCAATATTGTGATATTGCTATTAAACAAACAATAACAACAACAACAAAAACAAAAAATCGCTTGATAGTTACAATTACAATAAGAACACATGATACTTAGAAAATGCTCCACATATATTGTAATAAACTTGGACACATGGCCGGCCATTGTATGGCTGGGGCATAGTAGTGTTCATGCAAACAGAGTTATAAACAGGCATTTTGATCAGAGAGAGAGAGATTCATTTCATATTGAAAATTATATTTTGAGTAGGCTTTCGTTATTATTCGTAAATCTTTTAAAGTCAGTTACATTACGTATCGAATTCGTATTCGTATTCGTATGTTTGTCTGGAGATGGAAGATGAAAAGAGGAAGCCTATGAAGTAAAAAAACTAAACCAGTGCCTTTAAAACTGGCAGCCAGATAAATCTCTTGTTACTCATGCCAATACAAGAAAACAATTGCAACAAAAGACAACCCCATCATACCAATAAATTGTTAAACATACCAAACATTTGTTGTTGTTCGTACTTAAACCTTAACACACATGTACAACAATTAACCCAGCAAACAATTAAGTTGAATTAAAACTTCTAAAACCTAACTTAAGACGCCGTAGTCTAGTAGTTAGTGTGTTGGCTTATTAGACGTAATGCCACGGTTCAAATCCCAGGTCAAACATCACAAAACAAAACACGAAATTGGAAAAAATATTTTATCGAAGAGATTTCCTCTCAATATGTTTCTGGCAAAAACTCAAACTACTAACGTAAGTGTTGTGAAAAGCTAGGTCGTAATCCTGATTGAAGGGTTGTAATGACCAATTATGTTTGTAGGTATGTATGTGTGTAATACCTCACTTAAAATAAATCATTCCTCTCTCTCTCTCTCTTCCTTTCGAAATAATTGAAGGGATCAGTGGAACGGAAATCTTACAGAATATCGAAACTATTCCAAAAATATGTCGGCTTTTCAGATCACGTAGGTGATTGTCTGACCGCAGACAATCAATTATATTTTTCGTTGTGAAGCTATCTGCGAAGCTAAATGTCGTCAAAAGTGTAGATTCTGTGATGAGCCGGCCTAATCATCAGATTTTTGGAATCATTGGAAGCTGGGCGACCTCAATGCATTTCTGAAGGAAAAACTTGGAGACTTATGAAGTACGAATCGGTCAGTTATTCTTATTGACACCGTACAGTTCCCGGTCAACAGATTTTATAATGCAGGGTACTGACACATGAGGTAAAATACAGTCTCTTTCCCAGAACCACACTTCCTGCAAAATTCATTTCTTCAATGCAGTCTTTCATCATTCCTACCAAAAGGAAAGTGACCTGTGAAAATAGCTATTTTGCGATAATAGCAATGCTGCCAAGCCTAAGTACATTTGTGAGGCAGTATATGTAATTCCACTATTAAGTCTTCAAGTCTTCCAGTCGTTTATCGCTAGGCGAAGTGGCATGCATATCAATGCAAGAGAACTACACCTGAAATAGTAGAACACTGCAAAGCTTTTCACAAGGAAACCGTATGTTTCTTCCTTTAGTTCCTTCTACGAGCGTAAGGCCTCAATAAATTTTTCCCAACCGATTTTGATTCATGCTGGTTTTCGGTCCTATTCTCAAAGCTTCTCTCTAAAGTGCAGGATTGTGCAGCAACCCACTTAGTGAAAGCACTGTAGAGAACTGCATGTGAGTGGTTATAGTTGCTGATTTTATAAAACATACGTAATTGGTCATTACAACCCTGCGGTCAGGATTAGGACCTAGTTTCTCACACCACTTACATATTTGTGTGTGTTAATTTTACACATGAGTGGCGGGACCTACAGTTTAAAGTCGACTCCGAACGGCAGATTTTTTTGAGAAACTTTTCAAGACAGAAATCTGTTGTTTTATTGGAGATATCTGACCGTGGCCTTACGTCTAAAAAGCCAACATACTACCAACTGGACTACGCTTATTTTATTAAAGATTTTACTGAAATATAGCAAGCATTACCCATTAGAAAGGACATCACTGAGGTGTAACATGTCCAATATATCCGGCAAATTATATTAAATAGAGAGCCGGTAGCAGATAGCTTATTAACATGGATTAATGTTTGTAGGATCAACACGTTAACACTATCAAACCTTCAGAGTTCGTAGCCAACAACATGCAGTTTCTGTATGTTTGGTCTTTTGCTATATGGAGAGCATTATATCCACCAAAAAACGGGATCAATAATTGTGATTAATTGGGAAATTAAGCTCCTCTTTTTGTGCTCGAATTCTAACCCCTTATAAGGTTAAAAGTTTGGAAGTTAAATTTCAAATATCACACGTGCAATGCATGCTTATTCTACCTGTATAATGGGTTTCTAATAGACTCCTTTAACAAAGAAGCTTGCCACCAGATCAATAGAACCAAGTAAGGAATAAATAAATCCTACAAGTTAACCAAGACTAGGAAGACATTCTTACACCTATCCATGGCTAAAGCAAATAAATTTTTAAGTTGAATTTTAAAGAACTTTTCACGGTTATTTCATTTGTTGTTACTATTCCAGGGCATATATATATGTATATAAATGATAGAGATAACGCGAGAGATTTGCTTCTTATATCCAGAGGAATAGAGCTGACCTCTGAACACTTTTAAGTCTACTCCAATTTAAAGCCTTTAGGCGTATGTAGATTTAGCAAACCATCTGTAAAGAAGTTACGGTGCCAATGGGTAAGGTGCTAAACATACACACAGTTACTAAAGTATGCATATGGTTAACAAATTTCAGAAATTTTTTAACTAGTCCGTTTTCGTTGAAAATTTCCTTGATTTTAAGACGGTCTTTTGCATTGGTTAAAAAATGTCTGAAATTAAACTGAATTGTAGCCCTGCACAGGCCCATAAAGGTATACATCCGGTTAACAAATTTCACAAACTTCTAAACCAATACAAAATACCGTTTTAAAGTCAAAGAAAGATGTCAGACAATTATAAATATTTCCCACGAAAACGGATTGGTTTAAAAATTTCTGAAATTTGTTATCCGTATGTATACTTTTGTGGCTGAGTGTATTTACCCAGTTCTCATGGCGCCTAATATAGCTTAACGGCGTTATTAAATCCTTTCCTTTGATATATTTTCCTTAAGATGTTTAATGAGATAACTTAGGAGAACCTTATGTCTTCTTTATTATTTCTCTGCTATGCAAGGAGTATTGTAGCAGTTTCTAGAATAATAGGGTTGCCAGCCAAGGTTGTTTTGATTGTTGAGTTGGTGAATCTTTGTCCATTGAATCTTACACTTTCTTAATAGGTGGGTCCTAGGGCCACATTAAATAGTTTAACTGCGAAATTAAGGATTTTCTTTGAAATCTCTTACGCTGGTTTGTTGTGTTGTAGTGTGGTAATCAATAAGTAACATAATGTAACTTGTAATGTTCATCGATGCACCTGCAATTTGGAAATATTTCTGCCACTAAAATAAAAATATGAGTGTGTGTGCCTAGGATTGTATTGCTTGTCTCATGGAGGAAACTATACCGGAATAGTTGTTGTAAATCTATACGAAATGGTAACAAAACGAGAACATCCACTTGTAGTAGATGTCAGTCAGTTAGCCAAAAACAGCCTGTGCAAGAACCAAAATGTATCACAAGCGTTCCGCTGCAAAACTGTGTACATATGTGTGAGTGTGCATATCAAAATACCGCTGTAGAGCCATCAATTTCCCAAAAAAAAAAAACTAAAAATCACAGTGGAATAGATTCCTGACACTGTGCATCTGTGTGTGTGTATCGACTGTTACAATATAAAGACATACGATTTTCTTCTTCGTCTTCTTCTACTTTTATTGTGATACAAACATTTGTTGCTTCTAAATAAATTTTAAGTTTCCGTTGCCATCTCGTATCGCCAGATGAAATTCCCCAGTATATCTCTGTAGCCGGCAGTCAGCAGCATGGCCTGACTCACTTACTCACTCACTCTGGCTGTGGTGTCCCTCTCTCTAAGGATTAATGTTTTGATGTTTTTGCATCAAAAGAACTTCTTTTTAAAATAATTTTATTTTTGGTTGCTGCTGCTGTTGTTGTTGTTGCTATCGCTTTTGTAGTAAAATTTATGATTTTCTTTTATTAAAATTGTTTTTCCTCTCTTGTGTTAGTATTTGCTGCTAAGAAAATAAAAAAAAAAAATTTGGATTTCATGTGGGGTTTCATTTTACCTGTTACGGCGCTGCCATACATACATACGTGGACTTTTTAGACATTCTTACCTAAAGACGTACGTACATACTGTATGGATTTCAATACTTTATTTAATTCAATTTATTTCATGTTATTGTTGTTGTTGTTGTTGGTTTTTAATACAAAATAAATATTTTTCTTTATTTTTTTGGGGTGATCATAACAAGGGAATTTCATTTCATTTTGCAAATAAATCTTGAAGATTATTTTTTATGGCTGTTAGATTGTCGGTTAGATAGGCGTACCACATATAGCAGTTGTACGTCTTCTATATTTTCTCTGTGGCAAGTTGCAAGTGCGTAGCAGATTTATTTCGTTAAACTCATCGTATACAATTGCAATGACAGGCGATATTAAAGCACAAGTCAACAGGATTTGTTAGAGTAAAAAAATTTTCTTTTATTTTTCAAACCCATAAAGCTTGGAATTTACAGTGGAGTGTGAATATAGAGGACTTTCTTGATTTCTAAATTAATTGTAACTGCTTGCAATAGATTAAAACAAAGGGGTACCATGGAAGTTTTTTTTATAGCTATGCGAGCTAAAGGCTGGGACTCTTCAAAAGACATTGGTAGCCCAGTCTACGCAATGCGAAAAATTCGCCGCAGGATTTACTCTTGGCTTGCTAAGCGCATACGTACTAAACCCAACCTAGTACGCCACACTTCCCTGCCGTGCCGGGACCACAATCAAGTATTAGCAAGATAAAGATTCAGCAAGTGCTGCTATCCATTTCTGCTGTTCTTGCTCTCACTATTATCCTCTGTTGTATTAGAACTTCCTTCACGAAGAAACATACCGCGTTCCAGTTTTCGCATGATGGTTAGCATTAGGTTAACCACGTTATCGGGAGTCACCTGGGATCCGATCGTCTTGTAACATGGAAGTGCTTCATTACAAATGTGGGCAATCTAAAACCGTATTCGAAATAGTTTTCGAAATTAAAAGTAAAATTAAAGTCCCTAGAAATGATTCCTAAGTCTGCTAATATTAAGATGGGATAGCATCAGCCACGAACATCATAGAAAGCTCAGATAATGCTACCTCTTATGAAACGGTAGCACTTAATAAGAAACGTTACACAGCACAACCTAATAAATTTTACCAGTAGATGTTATTTTTAGGTGACGGTATATGGCAACCCTATCATTCTAGCACCTCGTACAATACTTACAACAATCACCTGCTTAGATGAATGACTTTAATTATGGGAATGGAAACAAAGCAACGAAGTAATGATGAACAAAGATGATGCTTTGTAACATAATAACATACTTTTTGCAACCTTTACCCCGATTCGATCCTGAACTCCTTGGATTTCGAGTCAGACAGTCATTTGAACCAGCATGATACACTCATTTTTACCTTGTCTTCCTAATACAGTCGTTTTCTAACCGAAATATTCGAATACATTGTCGCTAATGCATCAAGCTGCCGTAATATAGTGGGTAGTATGTTGGCTACCCGTTACCCAAGAGACAGTGTTTCAAATCTCAGCTTAGACATCTCGAATAAAACGAAATATGGCTTCCACTCAAACGTCTTCTGGTAAAAATTCTGAGAGTAAATAATATTGCCATAAAAAGTTCCTCAAGTTTCTGTAAGTCATACTTCTCGTGGATAAAAATAACACACAACATGGGTGGTGTGAGAAGCTAGGTTATAATTCTGACCAAAAGGTTGTAATGACCAAGTCCGAATAGGGTTCTTAAAATCCGATCTTGGTTATCATAGCCGCACTAAATGGCAAGGACAAAAGGCGGCTTGGAATTATTAACGAGTATTTCTCTGTGAAATTTCGGATCATTCAAGCATATCTTTTAATTGGTTTTCCGGGCATAGGAAATTTCATTGTTAATGAACTGGTCAGCCTCACTTAAAGTGAGAGTGACATACCTTTCATTCCCTCAAATGACTTTGTTCTGCAGCTCATGTGTTAATACCCATGTGTTAATACTCATGAAGCGGCGCAGGTTTTTACTTACTTATATCATTCTGTCATTTTCGAGTTAGTTTTCTACTGGGAATGCTTGATACCCGAATTGGATATTAATTGTGATATCATAATGAGGCTAACCTCTGATCTAAATAGCAGTTTACTTTTAAAAAATGGTCCGGCACCTAGCATCTAGCCTAGCATATACATATCCGTGATTTTAGCAGCAATCGTAAAAGCACCAGCAGTCATTGAATATTAGGTGGGGGAATATGCATGCTAATGTGCATTATTTTCATCTGCACAATTATTTTCAAAGCAAGGCTTTCTTCAAATTCCGACAAAAATCTTACTACACAAGACGCAAGTGTAGCTTATGCTGTTATTTGGTGCAGAAGCCTAACCACCTGATCTAAAATATGCCCGTGCTTTTGTGGCCTTTAAAAATCAGGCGCTTCTTGTATGCGTACTAGGCTAGATTAGTTTATTTAGGTCCTACAAGATACCGTTGTAGTACTGACAGTATTTACTACGCCCTTTATCTATAACACCTGTCTCGCATTTCATAACTATCACATTGTTTGATAGAGATGTTGATTTAGTTCAAATCACCTTTGGCTAGACAAGTTACATACATACATAATATACATAATTGGTCATTACAACTCTTCAGTCAGGATTACTACCTAGTTCCTCACACCACTTATGTTGTGTGTGTTAATTTTATACATCGACTCCGAACGACAGACTTATGAGAAACTTTTCATGACAATTTTAATTACTCTCAGAGTTTTTGCCAGAAGTCTGCTGAGACGAAGTCGCCAAAGACATACTTTTTCATTTTTACGTTTTGATGTCTGGTGGCTTAAGAATGCTTCATCTCAGGTTTACAGCTGTGCTGGAACTAGTACATTGAAGACGTTGCAAGAGATACTTCACTTTATCTGATCTCCTTACTATTTACACCACTTATATTCAACCGAAAAGGGAACACATCTCTCATGCATGGGTCGGTATCCCAAAGTCTATTTTGAGGTTTCTCGACCGCGTACGGGAAAGGGCGAAGCTGTTCATTAATGACAGTAGGGTATCCAACTCTATTGACTCATTGGAGCATCGTCGCAATGTGGCTTGCGTTTCACTGTTCTATCGCTACCAAATCGGATTTTGCTTTAAGGAAATAGGTGGGCTGGTTTTCGAAAATGGTATATGCTTACGTAGCAGCCGTCTTTCTAGCAGATTACATACGTTTGTGATCGATAGGTCAGTAGAAGGCACCACTGCATTACAGACAGAATTCGTTCATTTGTCGATCTATTCGTATGTGGAACCTACCTGCAGAGTTATTTCCTGCCACTTATTATACAAAAAGATTGAAATTTAACGTCTAAAAACACTACTCCCTCTGTCGTCCTTCCCATAAACTATTTTTTTCCTAAAACACTGCATGAGTAGGGACAATACCCTGAGTGTTGGTCTTATAAAAAGCAAAATTTTGTATTGTCTTTGATTGTTTGTGCCACACAATAGCAGCATATTTGGTCTCTCAAGGTTGCATTTGTACGTTTCCTTCAAAGGATATACTGACAGTGTATGTTGTAGGTTTGTACGCTTTGCTTTGTGATTTCCCTTTTAGGCTGGTAGATAGTTGGGCACTAACTTTTGTTCATTGAATATTAAAAGCCATTACATACATACACATAATTGGCCATTACAACCCTTCAGTCAGGATTACGGCCTAGCTTCTCACACATTAAAAGCCATTACCTCAGACAATTCCTTATTGTTAGAGGCCTTATTTTATTTTCTTTTAATACCACAAAGGATTTGCTGTTGCGGTCGTAAGAATTTCGTAAGTAAAGACGCTTAAGAAAGCTAACTCTGCTCATCTAAAATATTTTATATGAAACATCGACGTATTTTAAAAATATTTAAAGTTTGTATGGCTTTTAAGGACACTTTTTGAATGGGCATTGCTAAACGAATTTTATGAATCATGAAAATGACAAAATATTTCCATTAACTGATCTTAAATTGTGATTTGAATACTCACTTCTATTTAATTGTCATTATTTGCTATCAAAGAAAATCTCAAAATTTGTTAACCTCGAAATTTGAAATCACCATTTGAAATCACGCCATGTCATTGGCATTCATTGTTTTAAATACTGAATCATTTGAATAGAATTTGTTTTAATTGCCCAGCAAAACAATTGTGTAAACAAATAAATTATAAATGAAATACAACAACAACAACAACAACAACAACAACAAATATAAACAAAATCAAAGACCAAAAAACTATGGAATTGGAATTAAATTCTTTTGCAAATGAAATCCAAAACAATTGTTCACAACAAATTTCTGATAATGATCGGTTATGGTCACAAAATGAGTGCGACAGCCGTTACAGTTTCAATAGGTTTTCAAAATGTTTTTTTTTGTTTTTCTTTTGCTTGTTCCAGACAAATGTTTTGTAATTATGCGACAAGAATTTGTTAACCTTTGGAAAACTAAAACAATTATTCTTAAATTGAAATAAAAATAATAGAGTTCGTTACGTTAGTTACCACAGTTAGTAGCATTGTGTTGCCCATTGTTTATTAAGTTGCACGTTAGAAATGTTGCACTCACTTGTCCATTTCAATGTTATTGAAATTTTAAAGACAAGAACCCCTCATGTATATACGAACATACATATGTATACAATACCGTTTTATTTATATTTATAGAAATTGTTATTATTGTTATTATTGTTGTTGTTGTTGCTTTCTATCGAATAATAATCGTAAAAGTTTATTTCATTCAAATACAACCAGAGAGTGGAAACAAGAGAACTCACAAAAACCCAAAAAAAAAATTACGAACAGAAGTTGAAATTGACCAAGAGTACGAATTACAGAAAATCTGAAATCTGATGGCAGCAAACATATTGCACAGCGGCAAATGTGTGTAGACAGACTCCCTACATTGTATGGACTCAGCTTGTCGATGGTTATTGTTTTTGTAGTTTTATGGTCAAATTACTTAAAATATGAGGTTGTGTGTAGAGTAGTTCACACATTCAAATGGTTTTTATTGGGAAACACATTCTATGTCATGGAAGTAGAAAGGTGGTAATTCCTATACCCTACTGTATTGAATCCAATTGTATTCCTTAGCTTCCATTTGGAGAAAATATTTTAATCATCAAAGAAAACTTTATTTCTCTTTACATACATACATACGTACATAAATGGTCCTTATAACCCTTCAGTCACGACCTAGCTTCTAATACCACTAATGTTGTGTGTGTTAATTTTGTACAGAGTGGCAGGACCTACAGTTTAAAGTCAACTCCGAACGACAGATTTTTGATAAACTTTTCAAGGCACTTTTTATTTACTCTCAGAGTTTTTACTCGTACCAGAAATCTGTTAAGAGGCAGTCGCCGAAGATTTTTTTCATATTTCGCGTTTTGTAGGAGATATCTGACCTGAGGTTTGAACCGTGGCTTCTAATAAGCCAACACACTACCCACTAGACTACGGCAACTTCATATTTATTACTCTTTAGCTGCATGAAATCATAAAAAAGTATACGATGGTAGAGCCATGTATTTGTGAAACACTGATGTTTAAATTAAATACTGTATAGTCTGCTTTAAGTTCCACATACCTTAATAATGTTGCTACTGTTTTAGTACTCTTCCAGTACTTAAGATTTGTCGTGATCAACAAAATAGATTGGCTTGTGAAATGACTGCATCGTTGGGGTAAAATATCTTTCCCACGAGCCATTTCTCATGGGTTACAACCAAGCATTTGCGGTAAAATCCATTAGATAGTGCAGGTAACTTAACAATTCGCAGCCTAATTCATGGGATCTTTGCCATTATTGCTTATTATTGAAAATTGTTATCAAGGACTAAGACATAACATATAAATGTCACCACTTGTTCAGAGTTTAACAGAAGAAAACTGATAGTTGTCTGTTGACAGGAGCAACGTAGGCTGATGACGTGAATTTAGCAATCTGTGACCCGTAAACCGAAAAGCTCACTGCTTTTAGAAACCTCTTTAGGTGGAGCAGAGAAAAGGAAATGATGGAAAATTCAACATATAATTCCTTCGACAGGTTAAATTACCCAAGGATTATGCTAGGTTCCAAACCCTTGTGGCGACGGAATATACTCCTCCTTTTTGCTTATTGACAGGCCATTGGAAAGTAATGGGGGCTGAAACCTCGTTACATAGTGGCTGTACGAGGCAATAGTTAAGCCCATAAAATTATTACAATGTACTTGTACGATGTGAAGAAATTTCTAGACAATGTACAAAACTACAAGATGTGATATGATACTCGTATATAATCTCAGACCACTATCATTTATTCAGGTGGAAATCATGGCTATCTTCTTTTCGGATAATATGGATGAGAGTAAATAAAATTGAAATGAAAAGTTCTTCAAAAAAATTTGTCGTTCGATGTTGACTTTAAACTGTAGGTTCCACCACTAATGGGGGATAAAATGGATCTTTTTTCTTTTGCTAGGACACTCACTATAAATTAACTGATCCTACTAGGAACATCATGTGTTTAAAAGTGGTAATGCCTCATGATCAAATATCATCCACGCAATATAGACAATGCCTGGTAGTTATCACTCGTCTGTTTAATCCCACTGTGCTTTCATTATGTTTTCAATAAGAAGAGACATACCCTGAGAGGAGTCTTTATTTTGGTAGTTGCCAACCGGTCTGAATCTTACTAAAAATTCTGTTTCAGGTCCATTACACTGTTCTATAAAGTTCTGTCTTTTTCACTTGTTGATGTCCTTTCTAAATCTGTTTTATTACTACTGAATACTTGGGGAAAGAATTTTTAAAAAATTTCCTACCATTTAGGCATTCCTTCTATCAATTAATCCATCAGTAGTCCATTTATTCTTAGCAATTAGCAAAAAGTTTTTCCCTTATTAGGCGATACTCTCTTCGCTGCAAATCTTTGCTATGTAGTAAACTTTAATAGACATTGAATGTATTGACATCCAATCCAAAGGCACTTGGATTCTATAGCTGATCGTCGATGTAGAATGAATTCTCATTATCAATTGATCATTAGGTACATACATACATATCTACATACATAATTGGTCATTACAAGACTTTAGTCAGGATTACGACCTAGCTTCTCACATCACTTATGTTGTGTGTGTGTTAATTTTAACCATTTTTCAAGGCAATTTTTTTTACTCTCAGAGTTTTTGCCAGAAATCTGCTGAGAGACAGTCGCCGAAGAAATATTTTTTCATGTTTCGTTTAGTTGCAGATGTATGACCTGGGATTTGAACCAAGGCCTCATGTCTATTAAGCTAACACACTGCCTACTAGACGTACTTAGGTACGCTCGATTCAATTGCAGATCCAGGGGCTTAGATTTAACTGTACAGATATTAATTCATCTTAGATTGGAGCATTATTTAAGAAACAAAACATTTCCTCCAAGGTCTTACTTTTTCTTTCATTGATAAGCTGGTAGTTGATCTTCTGTAGCAGGTTCTAATCTCATATGGTTGTTAATTTTCTATGTTCGGAAATAATTTCCACTGTAAAATAAGTCAGAAGGTTGCAGTCTGTATGAAAGTTTGTGCTGTTGACTCAACTTCCCATGAAGATCTTTTTCGCCTTATATCCTCTCTGAACGGCCAGAAAGCTTGAGGGCTGATTTGAAGAAAAAATCAAAACCAATTGTATTCACCGCATATATTTCTAAATTGATGCCAAGGTACCACCTAAGACAGTCGCTTAAAGTGATTCATAACTGTAGGGTATATCGTATCACAAGTCCGATCCATACAATTATACTTTTCCTGCAACATTTTCGTATTTCATATCGAAAATTTAAAATCTTTAAGAGCTTTACTATGTTGGTACAAACAGTTCAATTTTATTCTAAATTTCCCTCTCGCCCCTTCAATTCATGACTTTCAAGAACAACTGCTTACGTGCAACTGTGCAACAATTTCCATTTCCATTCCATAGTTTATCAAACAATATTTGATTATCATCAGAGTACGTAAGTAAGTGTGTTGTAAGTATTAATATGTGCTGGTCACACTATAACTCTTATGAGTATTTTTTTCAAAATAATTTAAGTTTTCTAACAAAGTATTGCAAACAATATTAAAATAAGAGTACAGTACATGTATTAAGTGTGTGTCCATATTGCTAACACTGACACGGTAATTTATTTTCTATTATTTGCCTTATGTATTGCACTTTAACGTGTAATTAATAATCGATTGTGTTAAATTAATAATTTAATTACAAAAATAATAACAAATTGCTTTTAAAATCATATCTGAGATGGAATACACTACACTGTGGATCATACATAGCCTGATCACAGATATGTACACAGGCTACAGAATAAAACGTTCAAGTAAATGTCTGATAGAAATCCGGACGCATATAGGCGAGAAGTTTTGTTATAGCAGGCTATAATTGCTATTAGAACTGATGTTAAGATAAATGGAATTTTCCCACGAATGTATTGGAAAGCCCCAGGTGTCAAAACCTGGTTTTTGTGTTGATTTTAAATAAAAAAAAAAAATTTCAAACGTTTTTTTAAGCTTATTCATGTCCTTCATATATACCCTAAATATTACATACATATATACATACATACATACATACATACATACATACATACATACATAATTACAACCCTTCAGTCAGTATTACGACTCAATTTCTCACACCAGCCATGTTGTGGGTGTTAATTTTATACATGAGTGGCGGGACATACAGCTTAAAATCGAGCCTGAACGACCGATTTTTTCCTTTTGAGCACTTTTTATGCCCATTTTACTTTAATCTCAGAGTATTTGCCAGAAATCTGCTGAAAGGAAATCACCAAAGAAATTTTTTCACTGCACGATGATGTCGATTTTGTAAGAAAAAACATCTTTTCGGATGAAGCTTATTTTCATCTTGGTGGGTACGTTATTAAGCAAAATGACTGTATTTGGGTCTCAGAATACCCACACGTGGTCTTCCAGAAGTCATTGCACCCATTACGAGTGACTGTTTGGTACGGTTTGTGAAGCGGAGGCATCATTGGACCATATTTCTTTGAAAATGAGGACGATGCAACCATTACGGTCAATGGAAACACCTATCGCATCATGATAACCGACTTTTTTGTACTCGCTCTTCACGGTACAACTTGTCACACATTTCATGCCAGAATCTATTTATTGTGTCAAACGTTTGATGGCCATTTAATTAGCGGAAATATTGATGTCAATTGGCCGCAAAGAAGCTGCGATTTGCCACAGTTGGACTATTTTCTGTGGGGCGTCGTTAAAGAATAGTTTTACGCCGACAATCCACAGGCAATTGAGCATTTCAAGGCCAACATTCGTGATGCCATTGCCGAGATACAACCCCATACACTCGAAAAAATAAACGAAAATTGGTCCAATCAAATGAGGTACTGTGAGGCCAGGTACTGACAGCCATATGAATAAAATAATAATCCGTTTTCAATCGGAACAATTGTATATCACAACAACGGAATAAATTTGGCAATATTTCAAATTGTTTTTTTTTTTGAATATATAAATCGCCCACCATTGGATTTAATCCAGGACTTTGTAACTTATCTAGAGGAGATACTGTGCATTGTAGGAAATTGAGAGTTGGGACGGCAATATCACACTGTATTTAAATTGTAGTCCACAGGAACCCTAATCGGACACAATTAGTCAGAATTTGAACTCGAGAAGGTTTTAAGCTTACACCCCCGCCCACCCTTCAAATACAATATAATTTACTTATTATTACATAGTAAGAAACTAAATGAGAATTACTTTGTTATTTGGCCGATCGACTATATAATTAAGTAAACAAAGCTAACAAACATCTCACACACTCTTGTTGAACGTAACGCTTTAATAGAATTTTATGTGTGGCTGTGTGAATATAAAATCGACAAAATCTCCAATGTTAATATTAACAGAGTAATGTTATGTGTCTAGCAGAATATACAAAATACGATACATATGATCATGATACTTACATTATCCAAATAACATTGGAAATCGATCGATGGCATAAGTGTATACAACTACAAAAATAATTATTCCACAAACGTTGCACTGCAGTGTTAGATAGATTCGGTAAAACTTTGCTACAATGCTTTTGAAGATTGAAAATAATTTCAAGGCTATAGAGAGCATGATGGATATTTGCATGATGGAAGATTGGAATGTGGTGGAAGTCTCAAGCTATTTGTAGTGGTATATTACACATGGTTTTGGAATTCGAGAGAGTTTCACCCCCTCAAAAATCTATAGACTATTGAAGGAGACTTCAACATACACAATTGGTCATTACAATCCTTCAGTTAGGATTGCGACCTAGCTTCGCACACCACTTACCTTGTGTGTGTTATTTTTATACATGAGTGGCGAGACTTACAGTTTAAAGTTAACTCCGAACGACAGATGTTTTTGAGAAATTTTTCATGGAAATTTTATTTTCTCTCAGAGCTTTTGCCAGAAATCTGATGAGAGGAAGTCGCCGAAGAAATATTTTTTCGTATTTCGTTTTGATGTCTAACCTGGCTTGAACCGTCTAATAAGCCAACATACTACCCACTAGACTACGGCGATTTTACACGCCGCCATACTGTCATATAATATTACATTATGAGGTCGTACACTTGGTGTTTGCCTGTTGTTAGTCGCCTATCTTAGAGTCCACATTATCGTTATTATTTGGTATATGTTTTGTTCAATGCAGTGTTTGGTTCTTCTTGGAGTGCAGAACAGCTTACACTGTGATTCCCCTTTGATAATTTTTGAATAAAAACTTTTAAACGCAGACTCTTGCAACGGTTCGTTTTGTCTTTTGATAAGTTTTCCTGTCCAAAATACGTGTCATTCCGTTACCTTTGTCATTAACAATCGACTACATTTGCCATTCTCCTGGACGAGCCATTGATAACTTCAATTTCGCATTTGCAAGCATAATACATTGGACTCACAGATTATTTGTTTGAGTGATTACCTTGGAGCTGTTAGATGGCTTCTTTTGCCTCATAATCTTTTGCTTTAAAATGATTTCCTGGCTAATCAGAGCACATACTCGCTTTGAAGTCTATTTTGTGGCTTCTTTACGTAGTACAGGAGACGAAAAGGCTTTCTAATGGCAAGAGGATGTCCTACTCTATAGATTCATTACAATACCATTAAAATTTTGCCTGTGTTTCACTGCATTATTGATTTTACAACCAAGTGTACTCTAGTGCAGTGAACGGACTTGGTCTCGAAGTCATCTGTTTCTTATAGTGGATCACTTAATGCATTACAGAGTGTATTCCTTCTTTGATCTTACTTTCTATATGTGGACTCTAACTACAGAGGACTTTACTGTCATACTCAATGTCTAAGATTCTTATCTAACGCCGTAAACATCATTCTCACCCTCTCTTTCTTTGCTAAAAATTTGTTTCTCTTGGCATTTTCATTTTTATTTCTTTGTGTTCTTTAAGGAAAAGGAAGGATCTCCTATACCTTTTTCAATTCTGCTATTTTCCTTGTTTCAGGTCCATTATTCTCGCTTACACAAGCTGTATCATATCCTAGCATGGCTAGCTATTCCGTCTGTCTTTGCTTAGAAGTGAATGTGTGTTGCATGCAGTGGTAAGGATCACCTATTATCATCAAATAAAAAAAAAATAATATTTTCCATTACCATTGTTACCATTAACCCATTTAATACTGGAGTTTTCCTTAACCTCTCACCTTATTTAAAATCTTTCCAACACATTCAAGCAATTTGGTATGCAGTTATGCATTCTCTATGTATTGTTCCCTGATTTCTTTTGTTGCTGTTGCCTGATAATGTTGCAACGTTCATATTTTGTGTTTTTTGTGTTTTTTTTTGTTGTTGCTATCTTTATAAAGTTGTAAACATTTTTTCATATTGTTATATCGTTGTTGTTGTTTTTATTATTACCACTTATTCATACGTATGAATATGGTAAATTACCATTGTTGTTGTTGTTGTTGTCGTCGTTGTTGTTGGAACAGTATTCATAGTAATTTTAAAGTGTTATTTTATTATTCCCCCCACAGAGAGTGCAACCAATTGTGTTCAACACAAGTTCAGTTTTAATCAGAATTCCTAGATTTTTTTCTGTTGCTTTGATTTCAAAATACCCTACTCTACGCCATTGTAGGGTTAATAATGAAATTGACTTAGGAACACTTTGTAAATCCTTTTTGTTTTGTTAAGCCAGCTATCGCAAGGCATCTCCTCCTAATTTTCTGGTCATTTTCTTTGTTTTGTTAATTATCATTAATTAAGCATTGCAAGTGATTGCTTTACTTTTAGTGGATTCTAGGATAATAGGGTTACCATCTTTTTTTGCTTAGAACAAGACAAACTTTGTCGTAATGCTGAGAAATCTTGCTCATTAAATGTAACTCAAAAGTTAATACTTTTTAGCCTTCCAATGATCTTTATTACTGACACTGATTTTCTTTATTGTGAGTCGCCATAGTCTAGTAGATAGTGTGCTGGCTTATTAGACGTGGGGCCACGACTTTGAACCACAGATTATTGAGAACTTTTCATAAAAATGGAAGACTGTTGACCTTCGCTTCCTTCATTTTTCGTTCACATACTGCCTGTTCGCTAAAAATACGAAGATAAATAAATAAATACGGTCCTTATAAGTACACGAGAAATCCATACTGAAGCAATTCAAACACAGGAAGTAGATGTCGATCTACCGTAAAATAAAAAAAAACCCTGACAGTATCATGGGAATGTCACTAGTAGTCACCGTAGCCTAGTAGGTAGTGTGTTGACTTATTAGACGTGAAACCTCGATTCAAAGCCCAGGTCAGACATCTTCAGCAAAACGAAAGTTGAAAGAAATATTTCTTCGGCGACTTTCTTTCAGCAGATTTCTGCCAACAACTCTGACAGAAAATAAAATTGCCGTGAAAATTTTCTCAAAAATCTGTTTTTCGCAGTCGACTTTAAACTGTAGGTCCCGCCACTCATATATAAAACTAACACATACAACGTAAGTGGTGTAAAGAACTGGGTCGTAATCCGGAATGATGTGTGGTAATGGCTTGTATGGCTAGGTAAGAGAGTATTTCGAGGGAATTAAAGGGAATTTGCCCAGAGAAGCTGTTTTAAAAAATAAAAAAAGATGCATTTGAGAAAATATTTGAACTTATTGCGAAATGTGCTGAAAACTATATATTATATTGGACTATTCAAATGTGGAAATGTGGCGACAAAGAGATAGAAACAACTGGACAGTAATTACTGTGACTAATTGCAGATTAAATGTCTTTTGCCTCTGCTTGTATTGTTCATCGGTATGATGAAAACCTTTACTACCATCGCCCGGATTACTTTATAGAAAGCATTGAAAAGAACTGGGAAACTGTAGAAAATAGTTGTGATCTAGGGTGCAGAATGCTCAGTTCTTGCCACACACTAAAGCTGCAACAAAATAAAACTATCGTCTGTCATCTAAATTACTTACCATCGTACTAAATATTTAGCGAAGTCTTCTTCAATTGGAAAAGACTCTACACGTGTTATATGAATGTCTATTTTTGTGTAAAGCTTTTTGTATGGCAGTGAACCATGTTTATCACTGACCACAATTAGGAGTAGATTTGTAGTACACAACATCATCAATATCTTAACCTGGAGGTGTTAGAGTTTTGCTACCATACGATCTATTGTACTGCTTTCAACCTATATAGGGCATTAGTATAATATCTCGCCTAATTCTAATGCTCTGAGGAACATCGGGCTGTTGGTTAGTGCCACTGTATAGTAATATATCAGCACCCATGTGTCCTTCTGAGACGAATTAATGTCTGACAAGTTCCATGTACTTATTCTGATTTATCCTTAGCACAGAATCTACATATTGGGAAGCAATATATTGTATTCTCCGCAAATATTTCTTGAGTCTTTAGGGCCCGGTTAAATGGTCGGTTATATTCCTCAATTAAGTTTTGAACGTTCTGATGCATAACTTAAATTTCTTCCTATTGTACAATAACTATCCAGTAGAAGTTTACATAGCCTTAAACCCGTGTTGTTTGATAATAGTCTTAACCCCTTTCCATCTTCTCCTCCGCTCAGCATCTTTTCTCTTTCCTCAAGTATAAGTTTTTTAACTTTTCTTCTACCTCGACAGAAAGCTGGTGGTCTGAGAAGTTCAGCACCACCCCCTCTTCAGAAAGAGCCGGAGTCTCGAAAGTTCCCTCTTCACTATACCCACAATATATTCGCAAGAGGCATTGTTTCTGGGTAATTGAAGATAGAGTTGTAATTATTTTAAGACGCTTTTCACACCACCCATGTTGCGAGTGTTGAATTTTTTCTTTCGTGACGGAATCTGCAGTTTAAAGTAGATTCCGAACGACAATAGGGATTTAGCCACGTGCCAACTCACTACATATTGGACGGCAACTATCGCTTGTTTGATGAAAAAACGAAGAAAATAAATAAAAAAACACGGTCGTTAGAACTTAACGAGAAATTCATACTGGAGCAAATCAAACGCAGGAAAGATATATGGGAAATCAAGAAAAATCGCTGACAGAATAGTAGGAATGGCACTAGAGTGGAATCCACAGAGCTCAAGAAACAGAATGCGATCAAAGACCGCCGGGAGTCGTGGAAAACTACAAAAACTAGGACAACGCGATCTTAAATAGGCAGAAGCAAAAATAATTGTAGCAATTCTCCGAGATGGTGTGTGGAACCTTACTACCCTGACCAACTGTGGCTACCATAATTCAAAATCGTATTAAAAATTTGGTCCATAAGAACGAATGGTCCCCTCTGCTATTGCCGAATGGGAAAAAGAATGCTACAACTGTCTCTGAATGCATTAAATTTGAAGTTTTAAAGAAACCAAGAGATCTCCATTGCGAAACTATTTGTTCGATCAACATTTTCTCTCATTCATTCCAGATAGGGTGTCATAGTATTCGTATTGAATGCCACGTCAATTCCTTACTTGTTTTGATTCTGTTTTTGGTCATTTGTAGAGCAAAATTTTATTCCTTATTTTTTTCTGTTTTTTTTTTATTTCGTATGAATATTTTTTGAATTACAATTCAGGGTATTTGTATGTAGCTGCTATTGTTGTTACACTAGGTGTTGTTTTTTTGTTCTTGGTTTGTGAACTCAAACATATAATTGCAATAAATAATCTTGAATATTAGACTTCTTTTTATCTTTCATCTTAAATAATGACAAGATATGCTATGAAATAATAGCAACAGCAACAGCACATGTAACAATAGCAAGAATAACAACAACAAAAAAAAACAGAGAAATTCTAACAAATATAACAAGAATTTGCCAGATTGTTGGCAAATTATGTTGCAAAAAAGAGTTATACGAAGCATATCAGCAACAGCAAGAGAGGGAAAAATTATAATTTTTGTCTTCTTGTTTTCTATTTCCAAAAATTATTTCAAAACTTAATGATATTCTGTATACCAACCATACTGTAGAGAATAAGAATTTCAATATTTTATAACAATGACCTGCATATTTTTATAGGAAGGAAATAATAGAGACATGATTCATTTAATTGGAAGGTGGCCTGGCGTGGCGTGCTTCATATTACATTTAAATAACTCATTTAGAAACCTTTTTTTTAAGATTGGGATCAGCAAGTTTTGTCACCAGTAAACTCAATTTAACAATGCAATAAATTTCATAGTTGGTAACCCTATCATTCTAGAATCAGCTACAGTGAACCAACCATCTGTAAAGCAAATAATAAAAACGAAAAACAATTAGCAGTGAGTACAATATAAAGTATATATAAATATAAAGACCAAAAGTTTTGATAAAGGAAGCGTTGCATCCTTAAGACTTTCTTTCATTCACTATTTCGATTAACAAAATCACTGAATTAAAGTACAAATTGACCCATCAGACAACTTACTCGCTAGATTCAGTGAAATCGAATATAGCGACTGGTTTAAGAAAAATCTGATACAAATCCCATGCGAGGGGTCAAGCTTAGATACATACATAATTGGCCATTACAACACTTCAGTCAGGATTACGGCCTAGCTTCTCACACCACTCATGCTGTGTGTGTTAATTTTATACATGAGTGGCGGGACTTACAGTTTAATGCCGATACCGAACGACAGATTTTTGAGAAACTTTTCATGGCAATTTTATTTGCACTCAGAGTTTTTGCCAGAAATCTGCTGAGAGGAAGACGCCAAAGAAATATTTTTTCATATTTTCGTTTTGCTGGAGATGTATGACCTGGGGTTTGAACCTCGGCCTTACGTCTAATAAGCCAACACACTACCTACTAAACTACGGCGACTCCAACAGCGCTTGATTTCTCGCAAAGGCATCAGAATGCAAGAAAAGTAGAAGAGAATAGAATAGAATAGGCAGAGTTGTAGCTCACTTGAGTGCACAAAATGAGCCCTTGGCATATCCTAATTTACCAGTTTTGATTAACATCATTAAGTCCATGCATTTAAAGCAAGTTTCTATAAAAATCAAACTAAGCATACATTTTTTTGGTCATTTACAGCTTTCGTCAGGATTACGACCTAGCTTTTCTTACCACTTATGTTGTGTGTGCTAATTTTATACATACATAAGTGGGGGACCTAAAGTCAACTCCGAATGAAAGATTTTTGAGAAACTTTACATGGCAATTTCATTTACTCTCAGAGTTCTTGCCAGAAATCTACTGAGAGGAAGTCACCGAAGAAATATTTCTTTCATATGTATTTCGTTTTGCTGGAGATGTATGACCTGGGGATTGAACCGTGGCTTCTTCTAATAAGCCAACACACTACCTACTAGACTATGGCGGCTTCAAAAATAAAAATCAAACTAAAATCCAGCGTAAATGCTAAATGAATCTATGTTAGACAACTAAGAAAAGGTGTCCCATGTGAGAGAAGCCCGCGTAGTCTGTCTGCAACTCCTACGGAAGTAGGTTGGAAATAACCGAACAATTTTCGGATGCCTATCCATTACGCAATGATAGTGAGAATAGATACAGTGACAGAGATGACTGCAGGTAGTTCAGTGGTAGTTGGTGGCTTATATCCTGATCTACTCTTTCAGATCTGCTTACATTCATGTGTGTTGTGGAAACGGTAGCGGCATGTTTGTTCCAGTTCATCAGCTGCACAAGTATAGAGGTTGACGCAGTGTGAAGGGGAACACATATTAGATTGATAGCAAAAGGTCGCAAGAATCGATCATTCCAACCAGTTTAGGCCTAAAATTAGCATTCGAAGGAAATCCGATTGTCGCTTGGTTGTCCAAGATGATGAATATGTCAATAATTGTTGATCTCTTCCTTATGATCAGTTCTGCAGCGTGATTTATATCCACCACCTCTGTCCTCAATACACTGCAATTGTAAAGGAGTTGGGGAGATATCCTAAGATTAAGCACTTTATTGAAATTTTCACATTCCATTTAATCTCGGAATCCTTGAAACTGACCATATCAGAGGACCTGTATCCCGTCGGTTCAGGATTCTAAAGTAAAGTTTCCTGTCAAGATTAGGTACAGACGAGGTTTAGTGGATGATATTCAAAGTCTGGTGATCCCCAGATAGGAAAGAGAAGTGCCCAGATGTACTAGTCAAAGTGACAGGGCATTGAATTCTATTTCGAGAACTACCGGATGTTACATAACATACACACAGTTACTAAAGTATACATACGGTTAACAAATTTCAGAAATTTTTTAACCAATCCGTTTTCGTTGAAAATCTTTATAGTTTCCTCGATTTTAAGACGGTCTTTTGCATTGGTAAAAAAATGTCTCAAATTGAACTAAATTGTGGCCCTGCACAGGGCCATAAAAGTATACATCCGATTAACAAATTTCTGAACCAATGCATAAGACCGTCTTAAAATCGAAGAAAGTTGTCAGACAATTATAAAGATTTTCAACGAAAACGGATTGGTTAAAAAATTTCTCAAATTTGTTAACCGTTGTATAAATTGTGGCTGAGTGTACATACATACATTATTGGCCATTACAACCCTTCAGTCAGGATTACGGCCTAGTTTCTCATACCAATCATGTTGTGTGTGTTAATTTTATACATGAGTGGCGGTATTCACAGTTTAAAGACGTATCAGAACGACAGACTACCGGGTGTTGTCTGGCCCTAATTCTGGATGGAAACTAATTAAGCATTTTAAAGGCATCTTTATAAGTGTAGTAACAGCCTACTCGTAACTTATATCACAACAAATCTTACTTACTTAATTGGTCACTACAAGCTTTTAGTTAGGATTACAGCCTAGCTGTTGTGTGTGCTCAATTTATCCATAAGCCTTGGGACCAATAGTTTCAAATGGACTTTGAACGATAGATTGAGGAACTTTTTATCTCAAATTTTTTTTTTTACTCTCACAGTTTTTGTCAAAGTCGACGTGGTCTAGTAGATTGTGGCTTATTAGACGTTAGGCCTCGGTTCAAAACCCCAGGTCAGGCATCTCCAATTGAATGAAATATGAATAAAATATTTCTTCGGCGACTTCCTCTCAGCAGATTTCTGGCAAAAACTCTGAGAGTAAATAAAATGGGTACTGTACTGTAAACTGTACGTCCCGCCAGTCATGTATAAAAATTAACGCACACAACATAAGTGGTGTGAGAAACTAGGTCGTAATCCTGACTAAAGGGTTGTAATGACCAATTATGTATGTATGTATATAGGTATGTATGTTTTTGTCAGAAGACTGCTGAGAGGAAGCCGTCAAAGGAAATACCTTTTTTATTTCCCTTTTTTTGGAATGTCTATGCTGGGGTTTGAAGCAAGGACTCGCGTATAAGAATCCAAAATATTGTCTCCTGCACTTCGTTATCTTCAACAAATCTCTTCAATTTTAAAACTTTTATTAAATGAAGTGCACCAGAAGACAATACCACTAAGAATATTAGGATCGAATAAATCTGACTAATGTCCTACTCAGTAATTTTTTCCAACTCTCACACATAATTTTCTTCAGTTAAGAGGACTTTAATGATAAAAAAAATTGCATTAAAGGATTACAGAAAAAATGTTGCATCGATCGTATAGAGGCCCCTAATTATCAAATAAAATAACTGTTTACAGCATGAGGACTATTTCTATTAAATGTTAGCATTTTACCATAATTTTCTACCTGACTTTCCATCACTAATCATCTCGTATATGTCCTCTCTGGCTCTCTCAATCAAACAGTGACATTTCATTGATTACAAATTAAAACCCGGCTAATAAATAAGTTGCCACAAATACAACAATACCATGGTAATATTAAATGCAATAACAAAAGCAACAACATCAACAGCAACATAATGTTACATAAAGTCATACACAAAACATTATTGATTCAATTTGATTTGATTTGATTTGATTCGATTCGGTTTGGTTTGATTCGATTTGATTACGAAAGAAAATTTAAATGTTCAGTTTTGCAACAACATCATGGCTCTTGTTGTCGTTGTCGTTGTCATTGTCCTCGTCGTCATCGTTGTTGTCTTCGCCTGCTTTGGGATTTGGGATCAGTTTTTCAACAATTAAAGAATTTGAATACGAAATTGATCTGCAAGCATCACCATCAATTGGAAGCCTTTTTTGTGCAATTTTTATTGTTTGTTTGTGTGTCTTTTTTTCCCCCAAGTACGAGTATGTTTTTCATATGCATGTTTTTCATTTCCATTTTCCTTTTTTTTTTTCCTTTCGTTTCTTTTGTAGTTTTTGTTGTCGCTAATGTTTTGCTTTTCAATACAACTGCTGTCGTTAAGATATTCATTCTCTCTGTCTGTCTGTCTGTCTGTTTGTTTGTCTGTCCATACATCCAGTTGTCTGTCTATCTTATTGATCTTCTGTATGAAAGTTACATGAATATTTTCAATACCCTGCTACTCCTGCTACTCCTCTTGTAATTGTATTTAGAAAATCGAAGAAGGAAAAAACGAAAAGAAAGAAAAATTTTTACACAGCAGGCTACATGAAATGTGAATGGATTTGCTGTAAAAGATTATTGAGCTGAACAATTAGATAAAAAAGAAAACGAAAGAAAATATCAAAAATCAAATACATTGGCCATCTGGGTGCGGATAGCTTATGACATGAAAGGGGCCAGTAAAGGAAGGATTGCTACTCAGTAGAGGCATTATCTGGCTTAAGCGGTGGGTGGCTGGATAATCGTTTTTCAGCCACAATATTCACCAGAGTTTAGTTTGTTAAATTTTGTCTCGTGCGGATCTAAGAAAACCAAATAGAATGTATTCCTTAGCTTATATAAAGAAAAGATTCCAGGGTCCTCAGTCTGTACAATACGAAGTTAATTGCCAGTACTTAAATGAAGTTTCGATTCAGATGAACTACGTAACTTAGTTGTTTACATTTCAATTAGAGAATCTTACGAAGGCCTTAAGTTTTCTGATATCAATTGCTGTTGGTACCAAGCTTTTGTGAGAAATATTTTCTAAGACCATCTGCGCAGTCATTGACAAAACATTAAAGGGGTCTCTTGTACTAATATTTAGCAGGGACATGAGGCAGAGGAAATATGGAACCCAAAATACGGCCAATGTCGGAAATTGAAATTGAACAGTAGATTCTTTGGCTTTAAGAGCATTGAGAACTTTTTATTATCAAAAGTTTCATGTAAATTTTTATCAAGGAACAATAGAATTCCTTCAGTTTAAATCGTTGGAGACCTTTGCCCTGCTATGAGGAAAATAATAGATCTCTACTATGAAAAGAGAGAAAACGAAGTTATTTGGATTTTGAATCACTAGTTGTCTACAAGCACCATACTTCAGCTGCATAATGGCAGTCGCCGTAGTCTAGTAAGTAATTTGTTGGCTTACTAAACGTGAGGACACGTTTAAAACACCAAGACAGACATCTCGAACTCTTTTGATAAAAGCTCTGAGAGTAAATAAAATTGTCATGAATTGTTTCTCAAAAAGCTGTCTTCATCCGGAGTGAATGTTAAACTGTTAGTAAGGATTTCGCAAATTACGATTTCACGACTTTCATTCTCTATATATGTCCGATAAATCTCCAGCATTTGGTCGTAAAATGTATCACAGTTTCGCCTTCATTTGGATATTGGGTACTCCTTTGTGAAATGACTTTCACGAAATGATAAAGATAACTTCTAGAAACGCCACGTCTTGTCAATAACTTAGTTAAGTAATAATTAACCTCGCTGTGCCACTTACGAATACAGCCCTTAATATCTATCTTCAGTTAGGACTCGTATTTCTCATTATTCTCATCTTTATTGCCATTGTCGCCGATAGACTCTATCATTCCTTTAACTTGTCATCACAACCTTTCAGTCAGGATTACGACCTAGGTTCCCACACCACTTATGTTGTGTGTATCAATTTTATTCGTAAGTGTAGGAACCTGCAGTTTAAAGTCGACACTGAATGACAGATTTTCGAGAAGCCTTTCAAGACAATTTTTTATTTACAGAAATTTGCCAGAAATCAGCTGTATATGTTGGATATGTCTGACCTAGGGTTTGAACCGTGACCTCACGCCTAATTAACCAACACACTCCCTACTAGACTACGGCGATCTTCCGCCATATCTGTTAGCTTCTTCTAAACACTTATAATGTGCAGTCTTGGCTGTATTTCCAGGATACGTTTCCATACTTATGAAACATACTGTAACGTACATATATGTACATGACGTCATTGGGAACAATGCATTGAAACCATGATTGCATGATTGTAGTTTTTTAACTGCAGCCTTCAGCGCTTACTGTTTCTGCGTCTGATAACAGCTTCTGTCTTGTGCTCTGCCATTCATAGTGACCACGTTTGCATAAAGTTGCAAATCATTTAAGTGTGTTGCTGCAGAGGATTCTCCTTCCACTATGATCCTTTTTAGTCAGGATTACAACCGAGCTTCTCACACCACTCATATTGTCTGTGTTAATTTTACCCATCAGTGGCGGGATCTACAGTTTAATGTTGACTCCAAACGAAAGAGTTGAGAAACTTTACATGGCAATTTTATTTTTCTCTTAGAGTTTTTGCCAGAAGACTGCTGCACCGAAGAAATATTTTTCCTGAAACCGGGGTTGAACCACTGCCTCACGTGTAATAGACTACGACGACTTAAAGAGTTCTTCTTCTTCCAGAATTTTTAATCAAACACCCAATTTCAGCCTTAAATAGTGATTTTACAACAAAAACCTCAACTAACTCGTGTCCTAAAAACTCCTCACTATTGGCGGATTCGTACCACAAGATTCTGTTCAGAAAATAGTTCGTGATTATTTGTCTTCAGACACTCATAAATTTCTTGAAGCTGTCATAATTATTATCTTCTTTAATGTTTCCTTAAAGAATGTTGTCGCCACAATCTATCTTTCAATGCAACTATCCTTTTCATCAAAATACAGAGACTCCAATAAATTACCCGCATTATTGTTCAATCGACTCTGTTGTAGGGAAGTGAAACCTGTATTCATGTATTCATGAACAAGTGCCTCAGAATCATATGCAAATTATTCTGGCCTAATAATATCAGCAACATGGATCTCTGGAACCTTACCAACGAGGAAACCATAATAACGCAAATAAAATGTAGAAAATGGAGATGGATCGGCCATACTATCAGAAAGAATACTAAATACAAGAGCGGTACTTGAGAGAAATCCTCAAGGCTCAAGAAGCCATGGCCGACTAGGGAAAACCTAGCAACGTTCAATACTCAAAGATCTAAGACAGTGCACAGTCTTATATTGAAAGATGCAAAAATAACAACAGTCAACCGGATAAGATGGAAATGCTCTGTGGAAGCCATATGCTATCTAGAGGGGCAATGGAGAAGAATTGTTCAATCCTAAATTATGATGACAACCAATAATATAAAGAAGTTTGGATCGCTCTCTGGGGGCGATGTTATAGTTGGTCCTGACCCCCCAATCTGTCACCTCTACGGCCTCATCAATGGATGGGTCAGGAAGGAAGAGCAGAGGCGTTGGGGGAACGGATCGAGTTGTTTTGTTTCTAGATGTCTATGACCTGCTGTGGACAGTAAGGGAACAGGTTGGCTGCTGGGCTTGGATAAGGCCAGCTTAAGGTTGGTTGTAGGTTTTATCATGGGGCACTGCTAGATTAGGTTGCTGATGGGGATCTGGAACAGATCCCAGCCGGACTATTGAAGAGCATGTTGCGATGAGGAGGAGTTGGAGACTATCGAACACCTCCTCTGCAACTGCCCAGCCCTGGGTAGGTTGAGGGTGAGGACCCTTGGCAGAGCCTTCTTTGAGAGTTTGAATTCTGTGTCGAGAGCCGACATCAAGGCTCTCCACAGATTCATTAGTGGCATAGGCTGGTTGATATGTGATAGGGCTTCGTCAATGTAGTCGCGCTCTCCCCTTTTGTTGTGTCTGGTCTGTCCTCTCCTTTTTATCATATTCCCTCTATTATCCTTCCCTCTTTTAAGGACGTTGTACAATAGGTCAATACGGCCTCCGGGTACTGTACTTGTCTTAATTGACAAGTACACGTCCTCTAACCTAACCTAACCTTGGATCATAAAATCTTAGAATTCCTTTGAAGGTCAGAAGGAAATCAAATATCAAAAGGAATTTATAACTGGATTGAACACAGCACAGAGCATTTTACTAAATCTTGCCTTTCCTTATAAGACCTACTTAAGTTGTTCTCTATTACTTGATACCGTGTTCAATAATCCAATCTTTTTGCTAGAAGTCAATCTCATTATCATGTTCCATTAAAAATTTTTGGAAATAATTTATGTTTCAAATCATCATTGAAAAGAATATACTTTTGGGGTGCCCAGGGTTTCCTTTCCCCTGATATGGCAAAATTTCAAATTTTACCATGATTGTAATGGAAAAATTGTAACATTTTCAATGGAAACAAATAAAAATCTGAATTGTTTTGTGTGCTTATGCATGCATATACAAAAGCATGCAGCCGAACTGCTTTCAGCGCAAATGGAATGGAAATAAAAAAGAAATTGATTGTGTGTCTCATGTGTAGAAATAACATCTTGTTTAATTGAACATTTAGCATACAAAATGATGAGACAAGACACAACAAGATGACTTTGGCAATTTCTTTTCTTTAATCGGCTGCTGGCCTCTTAGCACAGCGCTTAGCCCTCTCTCTCTCTGTCTGTCTCTTGTTGTTAAACGAAGCAAATGACATTTATTTTTCGGCAAAATTTTCATTTGACAAGAAACAGAAAATGATTACAAAAACAATAAAAAAAAGAAGGAAAATTACAAACCTGAGGACGGACGGCCGGCCAGATAGGTTACCTGGTTGAATATAGAAGCTATTGATCGTTTGTTGAAATTCAATTTTCCTTTTTGATGCCTTTGCAGTTGTCGTCGTTTGTTGTCGAAATGATCGGTGAAAAGAAAAATCATGGTAATGGCTTTTGATTGGGATTTAGTGGTAATACAAAATTGTTGCCATCATTTTGTTGTTGTCGTTGTTGTTGTCGTTGTTGTTCTTGTTGGTTATTTGGCTATTGCATTGGAATACAATGGCTTAGGCAAACGTAAGAAACACAGCAATTTGCGCTCTTGTCGATTGTTAAACAACATTACGCGCAATTGTTTACTGTCAACGCAGTTAAAACTCACAATTTTGTTCTTCTGCCACCACATCTTGCCACATAAACGAGGCAATAGCGTCCGTTGCAAACAAAGAAAGTTTATCGTTCGCTGTACACCACACGACGAGTAGTCGCATAGGCAATGCGTTGCATACATAACGCTGTTTAATATTGGATGATTTTCATGTTGCCTGTTGCAGTTGTTCAGTTTATTTTTGTTGTTGCTGCTGTTGTTGTTGTTGTTGCATTATATCGTTTTCATACTATCGATCTAATGATGTGTGCAATTGTATTCCCATTGTTTGATGTTATTATTGTTGTTGTTGCTTATCCCCTAGCTTCACTTAGATTCTTATTATCGCTAACTGGTTAGTTTCTGTTGTTGTTGTCCCTGTTGCTCATTGTACTTTCATTGATGTGCTGAAAAGTTTATGTTACTGATGGTTTCATTAATTTCACCTTTTTTTTGCCTCCTTTTTCTTCAGTATTTTAACAAAAGCTTGCATACACAAACACACAGACTACTTACTTACATTTTTATTCAATACATACCCACTGTGCTGTATGTGTCTTATGAAAAAAAAAAGAAAAAGAAGAACATTTTTGTAGCCGCCACTATTATTTCCATAGTCATCAACATCATCATGTTAATGGAGACAGGTATTATGCTCCACAACATACGTACACCCGAACATGCATTCAAGTTCAAAGTCTGAGGCTTTTGCGAACAGATACAGGCTGCCAAATATACGACCAAATTTCTAACAAATTTTCCAAATAGAGTTGGAAAAAAAAACAAAAACAAACGAAAGAAAACATCGAAAATAATGGCAACAGAATAGAAATAAAAATTATATTGCAAAACAAAAACAAACAAAAAAAGTAAAAAAAATAAAAAATTTGCAATTTTCTAACGATCTTCAGCACAGTCGGCTTAATGCTCAGAATTTGTGGAACAAAACGAAATAAAAATTTTTTTATATTCAATATCTGCTGTCAGCGTTATTCTAACACTCGGACTTATATTTGAAGGCTTATTTACATACATACATACATAATTGGTCATTACAACCCTTCAGTCAGGATTACGACAGCTTCTTACAACGCCACTTATGTTGTGTGTGTTAATTTTATACATGCGTGGCAAGACCTACAGTTTAAAGTCGATTGTGAACGACAAATTTTTGAGAAACTTTTCATGGCAATTCTTTCTACTCTCAGAGGCCACGCTTCAAATTCCAGGTCAGACATCTCGATTAAAACAAAATATAAAAAAGATTTCTTCAGCGACTGCCTCTCAGCAGATTTCTGGCAAAAACTCTGAGAGTAATAAAAATTGCCATGAAAATTTTCTCAAAAAATCTGCTGTTCGGGATCGACTGTAGGTTCCATCACTTATGGAAAATATTAACATACGCGACATAAGTGGTGTGAGAAGCTAGGTTGTAATCCTAATTGAAGGGTTATAATGATCAATTAAGTAAGTAAGTACGTAATATCCACGCCCATCGTTGTCGATTAATGCAGTATCTTTCTAGAGAAATTTACGCTAAGAAAAGCGACCAGAACTGGCATATACTGGTTAACCGCTTTTAGGGTTCCAATTCCCCACGATGAAATTTGAAATTTTGAACAAATTTCATTCAGCAGTTTACACTTTCTGCTCGACCTTGACTTTATTAAATAATAATATATGTGGTATAAAATGTATCTTTTGTCTTTTGCAAGCCATGTCTTTACTGAGAGGGGTTGTTGCTCATATTCCTTAAATAGAAACTCAAAACGTCTTCGTCCGTGAAGACTGAGATCCGATTCAAGTCCTTATTGGAACAACCAATTCTAGAGTATGGCGAGAATAGCCAGTACAAAACATCCAGAGACCATGTAAACCACTAAGTCCGTCATAAAGAATGAAAGAAAGAGTCGGACCGTCATAGAGGGCATACTCCACAGCCTCCAAGTCCTCATCATTTCCACATAACCTGGATAAATCTAGAAATGCCAGATTTATGTCAGCAATCATAGACCACAATATCACATAAGGAACCCGGTTATTAGTGAAACTTTGGGCTTTTCGAGCAACACCGAGCTAAGGATCAATAAATAGTAATAGTATACGACATATCGTACTAGACTATCTGGTCAAACCTCATTCCTGATAATTTCATAGGAGTGACAGATAGTTGGGCAAGAACCGACAGTTTTTTTTTTCGTTTTTGGAGTGAGAATTTACCACAGAAAAAGGATCAACAGACTCTAATATAGACTCTAATAATACTACACACTCAATACAATCCAAAGACCATTATGGCGTCCTTGCAGTTATTAACCCGTCACAACATAAGGCAAACCGGTACTATCGCCATGAAGACCATTTAATTGTCAACGTAAAATCCATTTAGTATAGGTAATGTTGTTGTAGTAGCTGTAGCCTAATAGATAGTGTGCAGGCTTATTAGACGTTAGGCCACGACTCAAACCCCAGGTCAAACACCTCGATTAAAACGGAATATAAAAAAAATGTTCCTTAGGCGACTGCTTCTCAACAGATTTCTGATAAAACCTCGAAGAGTATATAAAATTGCCATGAAAAGTTTCTCAAAAGTCTGTCGTTCAGAGTCCACTTTAAACTGCAGGCCCTATCACTTACGAATAAAATTAATACACACAACAAAAGTGATGTGAAAAGCTAGATCTTATTCCTGACTGAAGGGTTGTAAAGACCTGTTATGTACGTTTGTATAGATAATGCCGAGACAACTGAAATCATTATTACCTTTGACTTGAAACATGAGTTTGACTCGATGAAATAAAGCCACTTCCTAGCTTTGTTGTGGAGTTTATCTGAACTGAAACATTTTAGCTGATCCGACAAGAATGTCTTTTTAATCAAGATCCTGTGCTACTAATCAAACAATAGTAAGGACTCATGCCACATTATATGAAGGGTTTTCCTTAACACGAAGACAACCGTTGTGAAATATTGCTGTTGTTACCATATTCAGTAGTTTGCGCTGAGGCAGACAATTTGAAGTAAAATCTCTTTTTGGGTCCTTCTTAAGTTAATTTTATGATCATCTTTATACAAAAATTAGCCGCAGTAATCACCGTTCAATTGTTCGCCATAGAAAACGGCAAACCGAAAGGCATGTTTAAACATCAACTTTAGCAGTATCCAATCGGGCATGTGTAAGTTTCCGATGAAAAAAGATTTGAGTTTTCACTTAAGCAACTGATACAAATATAAAGCATGAGATCTAGTCCCAGCCAGTGTAATATAATTGATCAAATGTGCCCGGTGACGTCATGCTCCTTGTGACAGAGAAGGGCCGTGCTCTCAGAAATGATAATACAGGGAGTACTCTCCCAACAGAAAATTCGCTTTTCTTAATTCATACAGTACTTCTCCTTCGGATCTCATTTCTAACGAAATCAAACTGATGCAGGTTACTTTATTTGTTGCAACGATTTAATTGAGACAATCAAGGCACTTCTTGACCTGCAGTGGCATTTGATTTACACAACGATCAGCTGAAACAGTCAACCACTCATTTCGAATTCTTGAGGTCTGCAACCGGCAATACCCAGATGATCAAGGCCCTGAAATCAAAGGCTGACGTGAATTGCATCCTTACAACGCTGCACATAGCACTCTGCAGTTGGCACTGTAGTTGCCGTTGTAAATGTGGCTGTAATAGCTTCTGTTGCCGCTATAACATCCGCTTTTGAAGCTGTATTCCTAGTTGTTGCTACTGTAACAGCCGCTATTGCCGCTATAATGACGGCTGTTGCCGCAGAATTGCCCATGTTGGTGCTGTAATTACCGCTATAATTGCCGTTATAATATGCAAAATGTGTAGGAGAGGTATTCCTATCATGACCTTATTGACCGCAGTCTGATAGCTGCGCTTGTTTTCAACTAGAGCGACACAAGTCTGTCTCTGAAGACTGCCTAGTAGTTTATGACAAACTATTATTCCGCGTAGACCATAACGTAACGTATTGTGTTTTACTTTATGTATGATGGAATGATTGAATTGAGAAAATCAAAAGAATGATCCATGGTCGGATTAACAAATGGCGGAAGTGGTAACCTTATCAACTTAGGACAATGAATTCTTTGGCTTAAAAAACGTAGTTAGAAAATGTTACAAAATGTTGGCAATGCTTTTCGACACTTCAGTGTACCTTATTAGAAGGAAAATGTAAAAAAGAGTTACTGAAACCTTCAAAACCTTTATTTGGCAGTCAATTCAAGTTAGCTGAGGTTGTTTTCTACGCACAAGAAAAACTTCAATTTCACTTTCTGCAACAATGAAACGCTCACCACTGTCCACTGTACCAAAATTTTTCTCTCACAAATATTCCCACATGTTATTGTACATGTTGATGTTGATGTTGTTGTTGTTATTGTTGTTAGTTTTTTTTTTTGTCATCATCACTCTTTGTGCAATGACGAAAGTTGCATTCGGTTTTCACATCGTACACAAAGTTTTCTGCTACTCTCCCCCTGTAGTTTCTAGTGTGCGGTTAACAGGACATCAAAATCAACATCATCAAATAACAACGACAATAACAACAACAACTATAAAACTAAAACTACAACAATAATAAAAGCAATACATACAGGAACAATGCCAACAAGAACAATAACAATATCAGTAACATTAAAGGCATCACATGACATTTCTTTGATGCTTTACTCATTACTTTTGCATTTGTAGCTGTTGTTGCTGTTGTGGTTTGTTGTTGTTGTAATTGCAATTGGTGCTTCTTGGATCCATTGACAGAATGCGAAATGTGACATTAGTATACTAAGTTGTTATTGTTATTGTTATTGTTGTTGTTGTTGTTATTGAGAAAATTGTGCAATTTGATTAGAGAAGGAGAAATTGTTGTCCTGCTGTTGTATTTTGTCATTGACATTCTTGTTGTTGTTGTTGCTGTTGGCTTCCAGCACATGTGGTCGATTACTGTTTCTTCTTTTGTTTCGTTGTGGCTGTAGCATCTACTGGTTATCAAAATCGACTTTGAAGAAGAAAAAAAAACTTTAAATGGCCCTCACTTGCTTTCGCTGGACTTGATAGTGTCAGTTTGAAGAATGACACTGGTTCCACAATTTTCCAACCGCATCCAAAAACATTCACATACATTGTTGTATCAGACAACAACAACAACAACAACATACCAAACACACTCTTACATACATGTTTTTCTTATTTCACTCGCTCACAGTGATTGTTGCCTACATTTTGCCGCATTTTTGTGGATTTTCCGTAAATCACTGTTTTTCGGTTGTTTGTCCATCTGTACGTTGACTTTTGTCTAAGAGTGTATGAGTTTGTGTAGCGGCATTTAGTTTTATGTGAAAACAAATTTTATGCTGGTCATCAAAGAGGAGGATAAACATTAATCGTATAGACGGGAAAAATTTGTGGAAATTTTCTTTAAACTCGGATTGGTTTTGAAAAATGTTGGAATTTTTTTTTTAAACAATTACGTCAAGGAAAGTCGACTGTCATTTAGAAATTTAAAATTTTTTACAAATTATTCAATTCAATATAAAACCAAGAGTTTTAATTAATAATCAATTCTCATCGTTTTTCTTTTCATTTCAGCTCCTACGATAGTCATAATATTAATAAGCGTCTGAATCTGCCGCGTTATACAAGAAGAAGGTAAGTCTCTCCTATTCTGCCTACATTACCTTTCGCATAGTGTATCTCAAACTTCAGTAAGAAGAAAAAGACAGCAATTTATGGTAGCTCGCTTGAGTTGTTTGTGATGCATAGGAATATTTCATATTGCTTTGGGGGTCATACGAATTTATACGAGTTTATATGAATTTATAAAACTTCCCCTCTTATTATTTTTGATACCCTTTTTGATATGGAATACCATTAAGGTATTCCTTATTTAAACACTGGTTTTGGAACTCTCCTGCTATTTATTACAACACTTAGAGAGTCTTTCTGATTTCCCTAAATATTTTTTCGGCGACTTCCTCTCAACAGATTTCTGGCAAAAATTCGCTGCGAGTAAGAAAAATTGCCAGGAAAAGTTTCCCAAAAACCTGTTGTCCTCAACCGACTTTAAACTGTAGGTCCCGCCAATTAATATATAAAATTAACACACACAGCATAAGCGGTGTGAGAAGCTAGGTAGTAACTGACTGAAGAGTTGTAAAGACAAATTATGCATGTATTTTTGTATGTACAGTGGTAGCCTTATAATTAGAAACGATGTTTCTGGAACAGAGTTCTCTGGAGTGACGAATCTAAGTTTCATTTGTCCCAATCTGATGGAAAAACGTATGTAAGGCGTCCTCCAAACAAAGCCTTTGATCCCAGGTACACAGAGAAAACTGTAAAACAAATTAACAAACATACATGTTTCTAAGTCGTTTGTAACAAAGGGAATATTTTGAAAGGAAACTTCCTGTTTCGCCATCCTGTTAAGTAATGTCCGGAAACTACTGATCAGGTTGGCCTTGTAAACATCATCCAGTGCTTCCCGGTGTACTTGCCTATCCCTAAGGATCAGAACATCACTTCTGAATACTCGTTATTATCTTATTCGAAAATTCTCCATTCGTCCCTTACTCACATACATAATTTATCATTACGACCTAGTTTCTCACACCACTTATGTTGTGTGTGTTAATTTTATACATGAGTGGCGAGACTTACAGTTTAAAGTCGACTCCGAACGATAGATTTTTGAGGAACTTTTCATGGCAACTTTACTTTACTCTCAGAGTTTTTTGACAGAAATCTGCTGAGAGAAAATCGTCGAAGAAATATTTTTTTCATATTTTCGTTTTGATGTCTGACCTGGGGTTTGAACTCGGGCCTTACGTCTAATAAGCCAACACACTATCTACTAGACTACGACGACTTCGTTCCTTACTCATTTCCCGTACAAACAAACCCTTAGCGATTTCCAATCTTGATTTCCATACGTTGTTGAAGATCTCAGTCCGAGTCATGTCGTTATCGAGAGAACCTAACGTAGAGTTTATTGTTTATATTCTTCAAATAGAAACCCAAACCTCCTGCTAAGCTGGATACAGATTCGTTTGTGAAAACTGCGATCCAATCAATCTCCTTATAGGTTGAACCAATTCTTGAGGTTCTTTATAGACGCGCAAGGGTAGAATGGACGACACTGCGGTCTGCTAAAATAGAGGTGTATCAACATGCCCAATAGAACTAAAACCACAGCTAAAAACAGTAATTTTAGCCACCTTTTTTTGGCCGTTGGATCGGATTAAGACCATTAGAGCCTTTGTTAAGGGAATTTTACTAGACTGAAGCGCTTTACATAAGCTATAACGAGCACTTGGAGCTTTAGGGCTCATTTAATCTCTATCGAGCTAACCAAAGCGTAATGCATTCGATGTCTTAAACTCCTTCTTCCATGGGGCCAGGCTTTATGACAATTTTAAAATGTAAATGACAACCAACTACTCAGTCCTACAAGGCAGTTAAAATCCCTTTTATTTAAACTGGGGAGCTGCTAAGCTGTTGCTTTAGACATTTGGATTTACACCGATATGCTCCCATCAATACCTCAAGTTCAGTTTCACGATAGTCGGTTAGGCGTATCAGCTAACTTATCAGCTTACTGATGGTAAGCAGTAGTTACAGTCAGCTAGAGTGTTACAAGATCTTGCTTTGTAAGTAGATTATTTACAGCTAGAATTGATAGGATTCCATAGTCAGAAGCAAGTCCAGTGTACTGGTTTAGCTAGCATCAATTCACACCATAAACTTACTTAATTGGTCATTGCCAAGTCATTGTAGTCAGGACTACAACCAAGTTACTTACCCCAATCGTATTAGGTTAGGTTAGGTTAGAGGACGTGTACTCGTCAATTAGGACAAGTACAGTACCCGGAGGTCGAATTGACCCATTGTACAACGTCCTAGTTTCTCACACCACTTATGTTGTGTGTGTTAATTTTATACATGAGTGGTGGGACCTACAGTTTAAAGTCGACTCCGAACGACAGATTTTTATTTATTGAGAAACTTTCCATGGCAAATTTTTATTTACTCTCAGAGTTTTTGCCAGAAATCTACTGAGAGGAAGTCGCCGAAAAAATACTTTTTGTATTTTGTCTTTGATGCCTGGCCTGGGGCTCGAACCCAGGCTTTTGCGTCTAATAAGCCAACACACTACCTACTAGACTACGGCGACTTCCATCCCCAATCGTATTATGTGTGTTTATTTTCTGCATGAGGGGCAGGACCAACCAAAGTTTAACGTCGACCTCGAACCACAGATTTGAGAAACTTTTCATCAGAATTTTGCTTTACTCTCGGAGTTTCGCCAGAAGATTGCAGAGAGGAAGTCACCTATAAAAATATTTTTTTATATTTCGTTTCGTTTGTTGTTGTATTGTGCTGGGGTTTTGAACCACGGGTTCTCGTTGAAAAAGCTCATATACTACTTACTAGTACAACCTGAACATGAAGTCTTATGTTAAAATATGAAGTGGATTTGTTACAAATTGTCTACCTTTTAACGAAACTGATGTTTCTCGTGAGTTGTCTATGATTGCCATGTGCTTCGAAACTGATCATATGTACCAAAATAAGTGAGAAAATTCGTGGTTTACTGACCTTACTATAGCGCAACAATTTTTTTTTTTTTTAATGAAGTTATGACTGTTATTGAGCTGTCAGCTCTTTGTTTACATTTTAATCGCGTGCCATGCTTTTCCTTGTTGTTAATTATATACAGGAGGATGAGTGTACACTTATCAAACGGTAAAAAGTAATTCCAAATAATGTATACTTTTCACCTTTGACATCAGGTCATGAGGTAACACTTTGTAGCTCCCCTTCATATGGTTAATGATTGTTTGTTCGCTCATGTCATGTTTAATTTATTTGGTGATGAAAGATTCTGTCATTTGAAGTTTTTTTTAAAGTTTCTTCAAAACAGATTTTCTGTTTTCTTTCTTTCTTTATTTACTTTCTTAATTAAAAATTTCACTTCTCTTTGTCCATAGACAAACACACAAACATCTCATTTGAAATTCAAAGACATTCACTTTCGAAAGGAGCTGAATAAAGTTTTGCTACGTAAATTAAAATATTTTATTAATAATGACACATACACACATAGACACACTCGCACACACATTCATTCATTCATGCACTTTCCAAAAAAAAAACGAAAAGTTCTTCACTTTCATACATTCATGCAAACACATATCCTTCCATACTCTTGCCGTTTTTTTTGTTTTTTTTTTAATTTTTTGCCATTTGACGTCATTATGACAGAAAAATCAAAATCATTTAAATTAGTTTTTAACTAAAATCACGATGTGATGTGTAGGATGACTTCATCAACAAAACAGCCAAAAAAAAAGAGCCCAAAAAAAACGTCAGCAGCATATAAGGAAAATAATGATGACAACGACAATGATGAAGTTGCTCGTAATTGTCACCAACATTATTATCATCGTCATGTCGTCATTACAAAGACATCTTGTATTGTCACACATACCAATTGTAATGGAGTTTTTAAATTCAAAAAACAACAAACAAAAAACAAAAAAAATTTTACGTGAACTACTCAAACAAAAAATAAAAAATGAATTTAAAGGAAAGAAAAATGGAGAGACAAACTCTACAATTCAAAACGAATCCATTAAAACAAAAGAAACAAAAAAAACACAATAAACTTTCATAGATACTCTCTCGACTGCAGCTGCACTAGGAGTTAAACATTTAAAAAGTAGACACTAAAAGGCACACGTAGTAGACTCAGTGATGTCAATGTTGCGATTTTTTGTTTTAAAATCGAATGTATTGGGTTTTTATTAGGCGGTTCCCATCTTTAAATTAAAATAAAACAAAAGTGCTCTTTAAATATCATCTCTTGATGCTGGCTTCTCTGGAGAAGTGCATTCGAAATATCCAATGTTCCATGTTTCGGGCACATAAGTCACACTGAATTAGACCGACGACATGGGCTGTGTAAAATTTCGCATACACCTGCGACTTTAGAAATCATCACACCAAATACTATTTCTGTGGCCAGCTCACGATGTATCCAATTGAGATAACCATGTCCTAAAATCACTAATGCAGAATATCCATTGTGGCACGACGTCTCTGTAAGTAAGCGGTACCAATTTAATTTTCGACACTCTAGGGTCCTGAACCAATTTGCAACTATCAAGTGCATATGATAACGCACTAAGGCTTCAGAAAGAAGCACAAGACATCCACTCCAGAAAGTAGGTTTTAGAAAAGTAATACAATGGACCTCGTAAACGCCTTCGTTCAGAGTTTCATTGATAGTTCGAAATTGAATGGAACTGGGAACGATGGAATTTTTTTAGAGACGGTACGCAGAACTACCGGATCAATGCAGCGTCGGCCATAGAGACTGCAGAGAATGGGTACCGGATCATAGCGAAATTCCTGGTAGCTGTAGAGTGAATGATTTTACCATGCAAAGTACAACCATTGAACTCTCACGTTAATTTTTTAGAGTCGGTACGAAGAACTACCGGACCAATGCAGCGTCGGCCATATAGACTGCAGGGGATATACTGTGTGATAGAAAGCCGGCTGCAGAACACCGCGTTAAAACGTAACGAACTTCAAGTACGACATTCACATCATATGGGTAGCGGATCGTAGCGATATTCTCAATAGCCGTAGAGTGAATGGCACAACCATTGAAGTCTTGGGTTAGTTTACAATCCTGTTAAAAATTCTATCAAAAGACTTCTCAAACTCTAAAGGAGTACGCTCAGTATAGTTTTGACATTGTATGTATAGTTGTCGCCTCTGGCCAGAGCATTATGGGCAGTAGAGCAACGCGTATGGTCTTGTACACATGACAAACAAATTCTGCAGTAGCCGTAAAGACTGGGAATAGAAGGGTGCATGCGCAGGTGTTGGTCGGAATCTAAGTTCCTTTAACAGAAGCAGTATAACTATGGTAGCACAATATTTCTTATGTGTGTCCATTCCAATTTCTCGGGTGGCTAATAGCCTCTCTATTTAGCGGCGTTCCATGTCTTCAATTTTAGTTCCGGTAGAGACTTGATAATAACTCAGTACTGCACTTCACATCTAACATCACATATGTTAGCTTTGCTTTTTTATTTCTACTATCTGACTTTGGTTGGTTTTCTTTAAGTAGAGTTAAGTCCTAATGCCCCCATAGCAGTCGTCCATTCAATAATGCGTAGTCTTTCCGGCATGAGCCTCAGAATAAATTTGTGTTTGTATATGCTTTTTTACTTTCGATTAGCTTTAAGCGGGCGATTTTTAATGCTTAAAACTTAGCATCATTGTTTAGACAAATAAACAGATGAATAGACAGACATGTTACTCGGTTGCTCTAAATGACTGACTGTTCAATTTAAATTGACAGCATAAGCAACCATATACTCAATTCTGTTACAGATCCTCAAATTGAAAAATAAAAACAAATAATAAATAATGCCATCGTACATATACGACTAAAGGACACCTTACAGTTTAGGATTATCGGTTGAAGATGTATTTGAATTTAATTGGAAGCCATGAGATACTGAAGAGTAGAGCGTCAAAAATGAAATCATACGTGGGGCCCTTAGTGCAGCTGTCCTTAGTGCAGCTTTCGATTGCAGAATGGATTGAAAATAGATTTATCCGAATGTCTATGCAAGCATTGTAGAGTTCCAAAAAGGAATGTTTACTATTGTGGCTGAGGTTAATAAAATTTAAACATTTTTAATGCAGTACGGTCCTATCTAGCCTAGCACAGCGCAGTGTTCAATGCCATGAAATACTTTTGATACAGAGTCTTTTTTTGAATCGATTAAACCTGCCAGGGTTCCTATGTATACTCGCATAAGATGGACAAAAGCAGAAGATAATCGGTTTTCAGTCTGGCTATGGAGCTTGTTAATATTAAAATAGATCCTGACATCGTCCCCACAGATAAAAATCCCATGTTCGAGTATCGCTGGAAAGGAAATAATTCTATTCGTGGTCATTCCGTGCGTCTGCAAATATGGCCTAGAAAAGCATCCTAATCACCCAGAGTAGAAAACGTCACCATTCCAATACATATCCAATGTGGGCATTGTTTGTAGGCAACAAGCGATGGCACCCCTATTAGTCAGCCGCTTAGCTGGAAAAACTTGATAACCTTGAACACCCGATTCAGAGGAAAGAAAAGGAGTTTAAAGATAAAACTATCCTTATATAAAACAGGTGACTTTATACGTTTGGGTTTTGGAAACCGAAAAGTAAACGCAGCATTTGTAGCGACTATTAAAATATATGTTGCCTGACGCTACATCTTAAGCGTTTCGATCTGTATCCCGCCAATGTCAGCTGTAATATTGTCTTTCAGGGCTGGCATTGTGGCTGGTCTGTACGACAGACTTCCTCCCAAAAAAAAAAAAAGAAAATTAATTAATCGTCTAGAGGAGTTAAATCGCATGGTATTGGTGGCCGATAAGCTTTCCATAAATTTTTTTTTTCAGACCATGTTGAAATGTGTTGAATTGTGTTGTTTCTTTTTTCTTGGAGAATTGTTTTTTATTTTTTTATTTTTTCTATTGTAAGTGATTATATGTATGTAATGTAAGGCAAATAATCAGACAATCACAAGCGATCAGAATCTCTGGGGGAAATCGAACCCATGGCCTCGGATTTTGAAATTCTGTACACTACCAACTACATCATCTGGGCAACCAACAATAACTTGAGATATGTCGCTAAAAAATATTTTTTCTTAATAGGTTTAAGGTACCGCATACTGTGTGGTATGTAGCACCGTCTTACCATATGTCAACCAAGTCCAAATGTTTAATTTTGAATGAAAAAAATGTCAGTAATTGACACTGACGTTGCAATTTTCATTGTTCTTGGAGAAGCGCGATCCAATTATGGAGCCCGCAAACACAAGCCTCATCAATCAGAGCATCTTTTAAAGTTCATTAGCAGCTCAAGAAAACCGCAATTTGCTTCTCTTCATACCCTACCTACTTACCTAATTGGTCATTACAACACTAGTGTGTGTGTTAATTTTATACACGAGTGGCCCGATCTACAGTTTAAAGTCGACTCCGAATGACAGATTTTTGAGAAACTCTTTTTATTTTCTCTCAGAGTTTTTGTCAAAAATCTGCTGAGAGGAAGCCGGATAGGAAATATTTTTTCATATTGCGCGTTTTGTTGGAGATGTCTGACCTGCGGTTTGAACCGAGGCCTCACGTCTAATAAGCCCACAAACTACTTACTAGAGTACGGCGTCTTTATATCAATCTCGCCAATTGATTGACGCATCTATTGTACCGAAACTGATTTTTGTCCCTGAAGATAACTTTTCGATAGATTTTCCATAGAATTTTGATACTACAAACCAATATTTTGAAAGCGTTTTCCATTTATTACTCTGTATATAGTGGAGCGGCAAAACTTACCAAGTATTTTTGGCTTTTCCACATGTTGTGAATCCCTTTTTACACTGAAAAATTGAACCTCAAGAGAAATGGCCCCCTGATAAAATAAATTTCTGTGAAGGTCATTACTTTCTAGTTACGAAAACTCCCGAAAATGTTTTCCCTTCTTTGAGACATTTTTTATTCAATTTCCTGTTACAAGTTTAAATAATTAATTACAGTCTGTAGGGTATTCTACCAAAATATCGAGATTACAGTCAAAAAGAATTTGTTTATATGAACTGAAGTCGAATAAACGAATGAGCGAGCGAACGGTGAAAAAAGTGAAAAAAATTGAGATTTCATGAAATTGATCGTGACATTATGGAGATCGTGAGGTTTTAAATTTACTAATAAATCGGAACTAAATGAAAATGAAAATTTTATAATAAAAACAACTGAAACAAATCAAACGAACTCTTGTGGAGAGGAAAAACGAAATTCAATTCAATTAAACATGACAACAAAGTAAGATTTTTCCTTGCAACACAATCCCGAAATATCGAAATATTCGAAATAATTTAGAAAACATTGTCAAATTTGTGATGATGAAATGAGCAGGTTTCCTACAATGAAAGAAAAGACAAAAAAAGAATTATTTTCTTTTAAAAAAAAAAAACTGTCACCCTTAATTTGATTTTTCATGTTCCATGTTTTTTTTTTTGTTGTTGCCTCTTAAGATTTGTCATTTTTGTTGTTCGTTAAGGTGGCATGACATGAAGTCCTAAGCCAGCAAATGCCAGTCAATGGTGCTAGTGCTGGTGGTGAAGTATGCAAATTTGTCTTTTGTGCGCTAATGAAGTTATAAAACTGCACGACATTTGGTGTCTATCTTAACACTCCATCAACGAACATGGCCAAAGACGACGACAATATTAAGGACAAAAGCTGAAGAGGAAAAAAAAATAAATCCAATAAACATTCATTCAGTCAAAGTCTAAGACATATAGACCAGCCTTCTCAGTTGAAATGACAAACAGACAAACGGACAGACAGACAGACAGCTGAGCAATCTAAAGATACGAAATCAAAGACGGAACCAATGCCACTCGCGCCATTCCAAAAGTAATTTTCAATGTTCTCTTGTTGCCTTTGCGTTTGACTTTTCTTTTCATAGTTTTAACACTCGCAACAGACAATCACATTCACATTCGCATTCACATTCACATTCGCCACTTACAATTGTCAGTCGGTTTGGAAAAAAATCCTGTGCAGCGTTCGCCTTTGTTGTTGCCATCTACACACAGTTGCCAGAGCAGGCAAAAGCATGTACAGGGCAGGCATTCAGGCTATAAGTCCTGTATAAACCATAATACACGATGACAACAATTATTCCCTCGCAGTCTTCGTTCATTTTCGCCTGCCGTTGTTGTTGTTGTTGCTATTGCTGTTACTTATGAATGATTTGCAGCGTAACGAAATATTTCGTTGCGGATTTTCGAAATTGTAAGACAAGAACAAGAGGCTTTACTTTGTGGCATGTGTTGTTCCATTATGTTCGGTTTTGTCTGTGGCACCTCTCTAAAAGGTTGAAAAATCATTGGCTTTGTACGAGGCGCTGTTGATAATTGTTTAAGAGAACTAAAATACAATGAAACCAAGAATTTGATTGCACGAGTTCTACTATTTCGCAGATCAACGAAGCTCTTCTTTCTTATGGTTTATCTGTCAATCATTTGTGGGAGTTCAATTAGTTAAATCGTTTAATCGTTAACATAACCACTCTTTACCGCTGCCATTGTCGGCGTCCGCTAATCCACTCATCAACAAAAAGTCAGACGAGTTCTACTGAAAGAACTGTAAGCAAAAGCTACGCATAGCTTTCAAGAGCAAGGAATATCCTACAGTCAGTTTGGCACCAAAATTGCAACAGCAACAGCCAAATGGCTGAAGATGGCTACACCAAGATTGTCTCAGTGGAAGGGAGCATGGCTAACGGTGTGCTCAGTGCATGAGATATTCAGTTCTGACGTAGTAACCTTCGTCCTACAAAGAAGCTTGGGGAAGACAGCCGAAGAGATTATGGCTCTATGGAACGCTTAAAGAGTCTACACACTGGAAGCGATAAGCTCATGACAGTTGGAATCGATATAAAAAACCACCCAGTGTGTTTTCAAAACATCAGGCAGTGACATCAGCTACAGATTTGATGATATTTCGATCCTTGTGCTGAGAAGTTTGGAAATACGGTTTAACTGCAGACGACAACATCCGACGGTCCCCATGGACACGAAGCATAAAGCAGAAGGGGTGTTTAGGGACGAAGCTCTATGAGATTTAAGTCTGCATGGTAGTTAATACCAGAACTTTGGGAGAGAAGGCTAAAGTAAAATTCTTTTGGTTATTTTGTGCCTTAATGAATCGAGTGGCTGGCAGCTCCCTCCATACCTCTCCTCTGGATAGAACCAACTAGAATTAGTATTAAAATTGAGTAATCCAGAAGATGCCAAGAACAGATCTGAGGATAGGAGCAGGAATGAAACGAAATATTCCGACCGCATAGGGAAACTCGCAAGTATCATACAAGTGGAAGGCTATGCTATCAACTTGAATGGAAGATACAAGAGACTAGCTTACTATCTGACAGTAAGGCCGTCATCTTAGCACTAGGCTGCTATGAAGTTATATAGAAGGTAAAGTGGGACTATGCGGGCGAGCAGATATTTGGAAAGGTATACTCAGCGAAAGGCAAGATAAAGGGAGGCAAAGTCTCTTCCCAATCACAACTTTTGTTGGCAAGTTCCAACAGGAACAGATTTGACAGAAACTATAAAATCAAAGTACACTCTTTCAGAATGGGGTTCATATTGAACCCAACATTTAGATTCTGTGATGATGAGAATGAATCTTTCCAACACATTCTTGGAAGCTGTGAGGCACTAATGCATCGCAGAAGGAAACACCTTGGGAGCATATCAGCATATCATTGATGACACCGAACAGCATTCTGAGGTTTTGTTATGGCAATACGATGGAAACAGACATAAAGGAGATGTCTTATAAACAACATGAAAGAGCCATGGATGTTAAGGCTTATACTTGCACTGGCCCGAAGATAAGGCAATCGGGGTTTCTTTCATACAAAAAATCTGTAAAAGGAATCGTGCTTGACTAGGGTATATGGCATACTATTCTTAGGAATTCTTGCGATTGATTGTGATTAAGCCTTCTACATGTTGTTGTTTAACTTAAGCTCACATAAAGCAACGGCATTGTGCCTATGCATTAATAATGAGCAACTTGGTTTGAGCTGAATACGGTGTAGACCAGAGATCAGCAATGAATCGTTTTTTCGCTACTCATAAGTACTCATGCAATTACGAGTATGAGTAAGTCAACAGTATTGAAATTCAACTACTCTGATTCATTCGTACTCACTACAACATTGATTTATAAGTAGAGGTTGCAATGAGTATGAGTACAACGTTGACATCAAACTCATAACATTCGAAATATGTTTGATTCATACGTCTACTCATTCAGATTCATAAATATAGAAAAGTACTTATAATACTCATAAATGATTCGAGTGATTCGAATCATTCATCATAATTTACAGTCTTAGTTGTTGTTGCATTTACAAAAAGAGAAGAAAGAAAAAGACGAAGACAGCAAGCAAAGCAAATACACAACCTTCTAGTGAGTATTGTAGTATTCGTACCCGAATCATACTTATTTTGTGATTCTTATAAATGTTGAGTAAAGGAGAGTCGAAATCAACAACATCATGCATATTGTTCAGTATGAGTAAGATGAGTACTTCCAAACTTTGAATATGAATAGTATGAGTATGATATTAAAATAAGTATGAATGCGTATAAGTATCAGAAATTATGAGTATGATTCGATGCTACTCATCTTTTTGAATACTCATTGCTGATCTCTGGTGTAGACAAAACAACAACATGATCATGATTTTCGATTTAAAAAGAAATATTGAGTCGCACTTCAGCATAGAAGAACTTCTGAAGAACTTCGATGTCTTGTGATAGAAGAATTAACAACCGATGATCGGACTTATAACATTTTTATGATTATTTCAGAATTCAATTCAACTAAATTATCAATTCGTCTACTTACTTGGGCTAATAATGTTCGATTCTGATCTATTTTCTTTGTCATCGTTGTCATGCTTATTGTCAACAGCATGAGCAACTGCAACAACTAAATGACAACAGCAGCAGCAGCAGCAGCAAAAAAAAGACATTTCTAGTCGTCATCATCTGGTGTTGGCTGTGGCATAAATGCATTTATATATGTATGTATGTATAAATGCAATGCAACGAGTATGCAGAATTTTGATTTCTTTTTCCTTTTTCTTCTCCCCAATTGCAATCGTGAGTCGTGTGACATACTGCCACATGAATTTAGTTTCGTTTGGGGTCTTTGCTTTGCTTTTCTTTGCCTGCCTGATTTTGATTTTCTTTAAAGAATTTTTTTCTTAATTTTGTAGCATTTTATGGCACATAGAATTTGAGTCAGTTATTCCTTTCTTCTTCTTCTTCTTCTTCTTCTTCTATTTTAGGTTTTCTTGCAAATTATGCAAAAATTTTCTTTCAATATTAAATTTATTTTTGTTGTTGTTTTTTTCTTCTTCTTTGCATCATTATAAATATTTTTGTCTTTTCCTTATCGGTGTAGTTTGCTTATATTTTCATTTTTTTCCTTATTAACGTTTTAGCTTTTCTTGCCTTTGTTTTTTGAGGACCAGTTGGTTATATTTTTTTTTGAAGTTCATAGTGTTTGTTGTTGCTGCCATTGTACATTGTTTAATGGCATTACGTTTATTTAATCGTGTCATTGCTTTTGGTCACCACCAGAAAAAATTTTCCAAATTTTTCCATTTTTTTTTTCGTTCTGCAATCGTGCTGTTTCATTATAATTTTTCTACGTTTTTTTTTCTTTTTATTTATACTTTTTTAAGTCTTTAATATGCCAGTGATTTTGTGATTTTTTTAGGTGCTGTTTTGGTAGTGGTGACCAGACAACCTATATTTCGTTTTCTTTAACCACCTTTTTTTCCTAGGCATTGCACAAATTTATGCATAAACTCTCCATGTATCATAAATATTGGTTAACACAGCCTTCCAGCCAACCAGCCAGTCAACCTACCTACCTACCTACGGTACAACCAAAATCATTTAACCACGAAAATAGTGAAGAAAAACAAAAAAAAATTCACCCAAAAAATAATGACAATATTTCAGTGGCTGTTGTTGTTGACTTTTACTTTTGCTGGTTTTCTATACCAAAATATTACAAAAAAATGGAGAAAAATTGATGCAAAAATTTCATTTCCATGATGTTGAAAAATTATTGATTATTTAGAAAACAATTTTTTGTTGTTGTTGTTGCTGTTATTTTTTTTTCCAAAATTTCCTTTTGTTGTGCCAGGCAGGCAGGCATGCAAGCAACTCTGTATGTGTCCCAATTTTTCATGGTTTATTAACATGACTTGTCATGAAATGGTTATTGATTAACTGGGTTTAAAGTATTTTTTTTCTTCTTCTCTCTCGTTCGTTATTTTTGTCAACATTTTTTCCAAAAAAAGAAAAAAAAACATTTTTTTCCCATTTATTTTTAATCTCACAATCTGTGACACTAAATCCTATTTAAGGCCATTTAGTTATAGTTTGAAATATTTTTATTACAACAACAACACCAACAAAAAAAGTGAATTTCAATCGATTAAATTAGTTGCATAAAAGCCAAATAAATGAGCCTTGAATTTAAACATTTTAAGTTAAATAAGAGCAAAAAAAAGGAAAACTCTTGTGTTCAATGAAACGAACATGTTAAAGCCTCCAATAGTGGAACGTATCTATCATACAGTACACATATGTAGTTATGAAAATATATGTACATACATATATAGTTTTGCTTTTAACTCATAGTAGAGTGTAACGAATGGATACAGTGTTCTTTTTGAAAATTCTGAATTTTTTGTTGTATCCAGGATTTCTATTTTCTAACAAACAAAATTGTTTCCTTTTATCCGTTGTTATTTCTTTATTAAAAAAAATCTTTATTTACGCTATCTTTCGCTCTATTAATACATCATTAAGATATGGCAACTTCTAGAGCCTTTATTGGTCTTAATAACAGTCGTTATACCAGAGCTTTTTCGACTTGTTCTTTTGAACACAAACAAGGTTGAACAATATTCGCTAATTATCGCATCAAACATCTGTCTCTTTGCAACATTTTGTTTCATCTGAACGATATAGCCGAGCTGATGTAGACGCCCTCAACAATGTCTATGTCGTTAAGGCGACCATATACCTCATGTTGATCAAAGATTACTCCAAAGATATCTGAAATAGTGCAGAACAGCGTCTATGCCTTTGCAACTTAGATAATCACAGTGAGAATGAGCGACGTGTGGATTATTAGCTTAATCTTATAAGAGAGGTCTCTGCTATTTCATTGTCTATTGAGACCATAATATCAGCCATCGGCAAGACTAATTCTCTAGACTGATATAATTTCAGTTGGTAATAGCCGCCGTACACTAGTATGTTCGCTTATTAAACGTATGGCCACGGTTCAGACCCCAGTTCAGATATGTATCTCCAACAAAACTAAATATATAAAAATATTTCTTCGGCGAGACTGCCTCGCAGCAGATTTTTGGCAAAAACTCTCAGTATAAATAAAATTGCCATGAAAAAGTTTCTCAAAAATCGGTCGTTTTTAAACTGTAGGTACCGCCACTCATGTAGAAAATTAAAACAAACAACGATTGTGTGAGAAACTAGTTCGTAATCCTGACTGAAGGGTTGTAATGACCAATTATGTATATAACGGGTGATTTTTTAGCTATTATCTTTTTGGCAACACTGGTTTAAACAGCTCATTCACGTTTCGTGTTTTGTTTCACTGTGAAACATCTTCAGTTTGGTCTATAATTTAACCATGAATCGTCTTACAAACGAACAACGCTTGCAAATCATTGAATTTTATTATCAAAATGCGTGCTCTGTTAAGAAAGTTCATCGCGCGCTTCTTCCATTTTATGGTCAGTTTAATCGACCCACTGAAGCGGCTATTCGGGCAATTGTGACTAAATTTCGCACCAAATTTACATTGTTGGACATTAAACCACCAACACGCTTACGTAAAGTGCGAACTGAAAAAAATATCGCAGCTGTATCGGCCAGTGTTAATGATGACCATCAATTATCGATTCGTCGCCGTTCGCAGCAATTGGGCCTCTGTTACTCAACAACGTGGAAAATTTTGCGGAAGGGTTTAGGTGTGAAGCGTTTCAAAATACAGCTGGTGCAAGAATTGAAGCCGAACGATCTAACGCAGCGCAGAATTTTTGGTGAATGGGCTCTTTGAAAGTTGGCCGAAGATGCACTTCTTTATCGAAAAATGGTGTTCAGCGACGAAGCTCATTTTTGGCTCAATGGATACGTAAATAAGCAGAATTGTCGATTTTGGAGTGAAGATCAGCCAGAAGCATTGCAAAAGCTACCAATGCATACAGAAAAAGTCGCAGTTTGGTGCGGTTTATGGACCGTACTTCTTCAAAGATACTGCGAATCGTAACGTAACTGTGAATGGTGAGCACTACTGTGTGATGATATCCAACTTTTTTTGCCAAAAATGCAAGAGCTTGACTTGCATGACATGTGGTTCCAACAAGACGGTGCCACATGCCACACAGCACGCGTAACAATGGACTTATTGAGAGGCGAGTTCGGTGAACATTTTATTTCACGTTCGGGACCGGTCATTGGCCGCCTAGATCGTGCGATTTAACGCCTTTTGACTATTTTTTGTGGGGCTATGTTAAAGCTCATGTCTGTACAGACAAGCCCGCTTCAATTGACGCATTGGAAGACAACATTGAAGCATTTATTCGTGAGATACCGGCCGAAATGTTGGAAAGAGTATGCCAAAATTGGACTAAGCGGATGGACCATTTGAGGCGCAGTCGCGGTCAACATTTGCAGGAAATAATCTTCAAACATTAAATTATATGGAACGTACTATCGATTCAAATAAAGATTTCGTTCATTTTTCTGAATTTTATGTGTTTTTTTTTAATTTTCCTATAGCTCTTAAAAAATCACGCATTATATGTATATAAGCGGAGACAATCTAACCTGAGTAGCAATTTTCTACTTGTCCATACTTGTCGATGAAATATACTTCATTTTGTCTTCATTTTCTGCCAACAGTAAAGGAGCAGCAACAATGATTTTGATATTGCAGGCGTACGCAAATAAACGGACAACTTTGAAAGAAATATTACCCGCCTTCCGTAAAACACTTTCCATGAAAAAGTTGAATAGGTTGCATGATAGAGCGACACTTTATCCTAAATGTCGTCTTCGACACAGCGGCAGGTGTTATGCAACTCGCCCTTGTCAGATTCACAGGTATAAAAAGCTTAAACGAGATGCTTGAAAGGATTATTGAACACAGCCATATAATCTACATAAAGATGATGTGTGTCGATTTCTTTTTCGTGGATTTTCTTAAGGATTGTGTTTAACACAACACTGAATACCAAGAGAGTAATTAGGCTTCTATATAAACACAATATAATATAAATGATAATTAATATAGGGACACGATAGGGAAAATAAATTTATGAGGATCATTAAACTCTTAAACCCTTATTTTCATTAGAGTTGACATAAGCATTACAAATATTTTATTCACTTGTGGAGTATGATAACAGTACATATGTTATCTAAAAAGGTATCTAGGGCGTAAATACAAAAGATTGATCGTAACGTCGGATCTCAGTAATAATTGTGGCCGCCGTCATATTTCAAAACACATTCAAGGAAATTAAGTCATAAATTAAGTTTGGTTTCACAAAGTGTCTGCTTTTCCAAGTAGTGCTGAGTGCTACCTTTAAAATCAATGCGCAGAAACCCAAGATCCTTGGGGTAACTTAATTGAAAATTGTTATAAGAAATTGAGAAAAATATTTTTTTATTCATAACAGTCGCAGCAGTCCTCACTCACTGAACGACAAACTCTGACTGACCCAATCGTCGCTAAATCGATGAACCGCAATTTTGGCGCATTACATATTCGTCGCTATAGCGACGATTCGCACTCAAACGGTTAAGAAAGCCATGGTACATGCATTTTTAAAAAAAATTTGGACGTATTTGACGTCATTGAACTTATTTGCTTACTTTACTCATTATAACCATTTCGTCAGGAGCACAGCCTAGCAGCAATGCATACATATGTACAACTCTTTAGACAGAATTACGACCTATTTTAAGTTGTGTGTTAATTTTATGCATGACTTACGGGATCTACAGTTTAAAGCCGACTCTGAACAACAGATTATTCGAGAAAATTTATTTATATTTGTCGGATATTTCGCTTCTGTCAGTTTAGTTCCACAGAATTTGGCCCTTTTACTATAAATAGGATACCGAAGCCATCGAATATTCCTGGCAAAGCTGTTTCATGTTGGGAAAGTAAATAATTTTTGTCTCGTATTTTTCTTGTGTTTTCTTTCTTGGCGGAGATGACTTACCTCTTCTCTATTTTCTCTTCTTTATTTTCTCTTCAATTTAAAGACACAATTTTCAATTTATTTTTTATATTCATATTTTATTTTTCATTTGTTTTTGTTTTTTTAAATTTGATTAAATTGTATTTTTGTTGTTTTTTTTTTAATTAATTTGTTCTTTAGTTTGGAACTTTAAGAGTTTCATTTAGTTTCTGTTTTTTTTTTTTGTTTGATTTTGTTTTGAATTTTAATAAAAAAGTTTTTCTAAAAGTTTATTGAGAAAGAAAAACAAAAAAAGTGAGCTTGTGAAACAGTATTACTACAACTAATTAAGTACTACGAAATTAATTATTTATTTAAAATAATATATTGCCATTAAAAATATATATTTTTGTTTCGTATTTAAAATAAAACATTTTTACAAATTATTACAAAATATAATACAAATAGAAAAACTAAAAATTAAAAATAAAAAAAAAATTAAAAAAAATTAAAAAAAAAATTGTATAATAACGCACTCAAGCTGGACTAGTCTTTGGTTTCAAAAATAAATATGTTTGTATTAAAAAAATAAAAATAAAAAATTATAATTACACTTAAAATAATTTGTAAACAAATAAACTATAGTTGTGGGAATTATAATTAAGAATTAAAACAAAACATATTTTTTTTATGTTCTAATGCAATAGTTTGTTTGTTTGTTTTTGTTTATTTTTTTTAATAATTTTTTTTAAGTACTTTAATATTTTAAGAAAATTGTTTAAATTTAATTTTATTTTTTAAATTTTTATTTTAATTAATTAATTAAGAAACTTGAACATTTTATTAAAAATTATTTTTTTTGTAGTTGTTGTTGCTTCTAATATTAAGGTTTATCATATTGTATAAAGGAATGTCTAAGTTGCAAAGAATTTGTTTGTAAAAGTTTCGATTATTTTATAAATAATTTCGTATTTTTGTTTTTTCATTAATTTTATATGTTTTTATTTATTTTTTTATTAATATTTAATAGGACGTGTATTGTTTTTATTTTTCTGATTAAAATTAATTTTAAATACTTAAAAAGAAATGTTTAAAGAGTAGTTTAATTATGTACATAGGCAAGGATTATTTATTTATAGTTACACTACATTATTTATTTATTTTATTTACTTAATAAAAAAAAGCATGATATGTTTTTTTAATATTTTTATTTCTGTTATTATTTTAAGAGCATATTTCATGTAAAACAAAATTTATTGTTTTAACGCGCTTTTTTTTCAAAATTTGTATGACAAATACAAAAAATGTTTTCTTTTTTATTTTATTTTGAATTTTTATTTCATTTTTAGCATTTTTGTTTTGTTTTGTTTTTGTTCTAACAATTTTGGAATGTTAAATTTATTTATCTCTTATACGTGTTATTAAATTCTATCTGATGACCTTAACAACCTTTAATTTGAGTTGAAATTTTGTTTAATTTTTAAAACATAAAAATTATCAAAAAAAACAAATTTTTAAGGCCTTTGGAAAAAATAATATACGAGCACGATACAGCACAAGATTTTTATATATTTTTTAACATTTTATTTGATTAGCTTAGGCTAAACGTTATCGGATTATCATTATCAATTTCATTTAAACACGAAAGATATGACCTCCTGCCAATACATTTTTTTTCTCACATTTTTTTTTAGTTCTTAAAATAAATCACTGCAACGCCATATTTTACCACCATATTTTACCACCATACGTTCCTTCACAAATCCTAAAAATTATAAGGTAAACCAGAATGATCGTTTAACACACTTTTATGCGAACGTAGCGTAACTAATTTTTGTTCTAAATTCCTAATTATCTTCCAAACAATATACCAAATTCACAGTAGTCTAGTAGACAGTGTGTCAACATATTAGACGTAAAGCCAGGGTTCGAGCCCCTGGCCAGGCATCAAGACAAAATACAGAAAGTATTTCTTCGGCGGCTTCCTCTCAGCAGATTTCTAGCAAAAACTCTGACAGTAAATAAAAATGCCATGAAAAAGTTACTCAAAAATCTGTCGTTTGGAGTCGACTTTAAACTGTAGGTCCTACCACTCATTTATAAAATTAATACATACAACATAAGTGGTGTGAGAAACTAGGACGTTGTACAATGGGTCAATTCGACCTCCGGGTACTGTACTTGTCTCAATTGACAAGTACACGTCCTCTAACCTAACCTAACCTATGATACCAAAGTTACAGTAGTCTAGTACATAGTGTGTCGACTTATTAGACGTGAGGGCATGGTGCAAACCTCAGTTCAGAATTCTCCAACAAAAAGAAGTGTGAGAAAATATTTCTCCGGCAGATTTCTGGCAAAAAACTCTAAGAGTAAATAAAACTCTGTCGTTCGGAGTCGACTTTAAACTGTAGGTTCCCATGTATAAAATAAATACTCACAACACAAGTGAAATCAGTAGTTAGGTGATAATCCTAATTGAAATGTTTTAATGACCAATTATGTATAGTTTTTAATGATACTAAAGCCAGTTAGAAATATCGCATGTTTACACATTCAGATCTGTATGTCCGCCTTTTGTCTACCATAAAAAATTTATTCGAGAAAAATTCCTTTTTTTACTGACTGAAACTCTCTGTAAAACATTTTCATTTTGATCCATAAGATTTCCTATCCTGTAATAATTTTTAGCATCGCTTCTTTAATTTAAAAACTATTTGCTGTAAAGTAAAAGCACTGGTCCTGAAGCTGTACCCTTCAAAACCTCCAGTGCATTATACCATTTAAAAAATTTTCCATCTGTATAGTAGCTAGTGCGACGTTAACCCCAAAAAAAAAAAAAAAGGTGAGGATGACAAATGCAATTTATTTCACACTTTCCGTAATACCGTAAGACGTATTTTACTGATGACTTTTTCGCATAAGTCTCTGAAAGATGGAAACAGTGTATCCAACGTTTTGATGATAATAAGTTTGTGGCTCTAGACCTTTCCAAAGTTTATGAGTATGTAACAGTGAACTTATATTGTTTTTAGTATCGACAATCGCTTCTGGCGACTTATATGGGGACTTATCAGGTATCGCGCTATACGAGTTCAGGGGAGTACCAAAATGAGTGCATATGTAGATTGTCATTCATTCATTTGTCATACCTTTCATCGTAAACCTAAGCTTTTTGGAAATTGAGATAAGCGGACTTAATATGAGTCACTCAATTGCATTTGACTTGATAGTAAAACACCTAGTGGCCATTTTATTGATCGATGGCGTGAATATAGGGAAGTTAGAACATATTCGTGGGAACCAGTATATTTTTCATGTGTCAAGTGTCTCTTCTCGTGCTTCGTTTATTTCCCTTAATATTCATGCCATTTATTTCCCGGCATAAATGGAATACAACTATCATATATGGATCGGTGCTACTAAGTCCATTTTAATAATTCTCGACAGTGTAGGAAATAACATGTACCGTATAAATGTTAATATCATACAAGCAACAGGATGAAACGAGTTTTGATGCGGTTTTCAAGGTAAAGCAGTAGTAGACAAACATGCGCATCAAGTTAACATAAACACAATAAAGATATTTTTTATGTGTGTATTGGTGCTGTGTTGGCCGTGACATTAAAATAGTTCGAGATTTAAAAGGTAGATTAATCCCACAGTCGCCAAATTTAGTCTTTACGCGAAAACATCGTCACCGAAGATATATAATTATTCATAGCCTACGATTGCCATGTCGAAGTAAAGCGAAATGGAAGTTATCTGATCAACTTACGAAATGACAGAGAGGATGTTTGAACGCGTAAAACTGCTCACACAATGGATTTGTACAGCTTATACCATTCGACTAAGCCTAGGTCTCAGTACATATAGTCCAATATGCTTCTGTCACCATACTACAATTAAGAGACCCGGAGAATTTTGAAAAACCAGTCGAATAATACCATGAAATATTTACGGATTACCGCCTTTGAGACAGAAATAGTTTTTATATCGATTGAAAGAGTCCTATAACACTCAGATTTTCAGTGAAATATTTCTCACATAGAAAATCCCAAATTACAAATCCGACAAAGATTCTGAATCATATGACGTTACGACGGTAATTAGACTGGCTTCAAATGTAGGACCCACATTGATTATGTATGGTGATGTACTATCAAGCCGTAGAAGTTAAAGGGGGACTATTTAAATATCAATGAGGAAATCGAATTTATCTTGAAGTGGACAAAAACGTAAAATAATTCAGAGCAAAGATGGTAATGGAGCGGTTAACTCTCTCTTCATGTGTTACTAACTTAGAAGTAGAAGTGGTGGTCCCCTCAATGGAGTTATGAACGGACACGCTTAGGTCACACGCAGGGCCCATTGTGATATTACTTACGTAGTTACTTACATTAGTTATTACAACATTTTAGTCAGGATTACGACCTAGCTTCTCACAACTTTCATGTTTTGTGTGTTAATTTTATCCATAAGTGGTGGGGCCAACAATTTAATGTCGAAGCCGAATGATAGTTTTGAGAATCTTTTCATGGCAGAGTTTTTGCTAGAAGACTGCTGAGAGGAAGTCACCGAAAGGAATTTTTATTCGGATTTCGTTTTGTTCGAAATATGTGAGCAGAAGTTCGAACCAGGGAACACGCTACCTACTAGACTAAAACTGTTCATGACAGGGTACTTAGATGGCCTTCAAAGCTTTAATGAACACAAAACTTTGGAAGACACTTTTGAAAAGAAGACTGTTTTGAAAAGTCTGCACATTTCCGAAATTAAAGTGAGAATGATGCTGATGTCCTGGAAGTACAAGACGAAGCCTAATAGAATTTCATACTGCATGGATCAGATAAAATAAGCGGCAAAATGTGGTAGTATATGGCAGTTGCTTCAAACTACGGGTGTCTTCTCCATTTTTTTATGTTTTTTATTAGCGTAAAAGCAAAGTCGTATTGCGGAGTAATTTTTATTTTTTTTTCAATTGCTTACCACTTTCAATTATTTTTCAGTATTTAAGAAGAAATTCCAGGGCCTTAAAAGTATATTTCATCTGTCATTGGGTTCGCATAGTTCGCAGTAACTTCGTTCAGTTCAGCTAACAATAAAAATGTTTTCCTTTTCTCTTCATGTTGTTGTTGTTGTGATAAATTATTTGTAACTGACTTTTCATATTTTATCTCTTGTTTCATTTTAGTCGTCGTTGTTGTTGTTGTTTTTTTTTATATTCTTTCACTGCCAAATCCAATCATTATTTAGAGTTTGAAAATGTTTGGCTCGTGTCCATTCGAATTCACTTGTTTGGTTTAAAACAGCATCAGCAACAACATCTTTCACCTTTACATTCACATTTCCGCCAATAACAGCAACATCAGTACGGCTAACAACATAATGCTGTTCGCATTGTGGTTGTAGATAATGCTGGTATTGCTGTTGGTGTTTTTGTCATGTTGCTGCATCGAAAGCAGCCTTCTCGACTCAGCTAGTCACGATTGATGTCGCAGTAGGCCAGTGGAACATATTGTTGTCATGTAAATCCGATGATGACGACAACAACGACGATGGCTGTTCCAAGTCTAGATCATGTTCGTGTTGATGTTGATGTTGCAGTTGATGTTGTTGTTGTTGTTGTTGCTGTTTGTGCTGGATGTGGACATGTTGTGGTGGTTGACTAACGCCGCCAGACGATTGCAAATGTATTTGTTCTGGCATTTGCATTTGCATGGACATTTGTAGTGGCTGAGTGGACAATGAGGGCATGGAATTCGTGGAAGATGAAGACATAGACGCACTGTGTTGATGCTGCTGCAGCTGCTGTTGCTGTTGTTGATGACTGTGTGCAGGATTATGATGATGTGTATGCGAATGACCAAGTGGATGTTGATGATAATTCAAATGTGTTGCTTGCTGTTGTGGTGGTTGCAGCTGCAATTGCAACTCTTGTGGCTGATGATATTCATGTTCGTGTTCAAATTGCTGCAAATACTGTTGGTTGCCTAGCACATGATGATGACGTGGTTGTGGCTGTTGCAGTGTTAGATGCTGCTGTTGTTGTTGTTGCTGTTGTGGATGATGATAATATGGCATTGAGGTCGTGGCATTCGAAGGAGCTGCTGTAGCCGCTGCTATGGCTGTTGTCATTGCTGTCATAGACGAGGAGGCTGACAGCGAATTTGGCTGTTGCAAGCCGCGTATACTATCAGCTGGGTGGGCCGTGTATATGTTGCTTCTTCTCAAATGATTATTATTGCCATTCGGCCGTTTATTGCGTGACCACCATTGCACATGCGTGTCTAAGGATGGAGAACGAAAACGAGAAGAAGAACAAGAAAAAATATTTAAGCACCGAGAAATTATTTGGAATTTTTTTGTTTTTTGTTTTTGGTTAAATTTTTTAGGATTTTTTGATTATGATTATGAGTGTGTATGTATGTGAAGAAGAATAAAGAAGAAGGGGGGAGTTAAGAAGAGTTTTAAGTAGAAGCCATGCCATTGCCTGAAGCAGCCACCACCACAACAGCCGTTATTGATTCCTGCATGGTTGGCTCTTCATAAACATAATGATCCGGCATTAAACTGTCATCATCATCGACATTATCTTCATCTTCTTCATCATCATCATCGTCGTCGTCATCAGCTTTATTGCTATGATTGTTGTCAGCGTTAATGTCTTCGTTCTCTTCCTCGCTACGCTCATCCGGTCTTGGTGGCAGGGGGCGTTTCAATATCGAATTCTCCCGGTCGATGATATTCAATGATTTCAACTCGTTATGAGATTTCGTTTGATACAGTGTCGTTAGACTCGTTTGGGTGGTGCAATTGCTGCTGTTATCGTTCGAGGACGATGATGAGCTTACGGTACGCGGGTGATGATGTAAATGATGATTTAAATGTTTCTGTTCCTGACGTTGTTGTTGTTGTTGTTGTGGTAGTTGTTGTTGTTGTTGCTGTAAATGATGCATCATCCCTAGGGGTCGTTTATAATTGGTATTGTGTTGCTGCAACTGTAACTGTAACTGTAGCTGCTGTTGTTGCGTTTGAAGTTGATGTTGGTGCTGGTGTTGGTGGTGACTGCTCAAAGGTAATTGCTTGAAATTATGGGGTGCTGTTGTTGTCGTCTCAGAAGAAGAAGACGAACAAGTTGCTTGCAATAAATATTGATGTGATGCTGGTGTTATACTTGTAGAAGAAGAAGAAGGAGGAGTAGGATAGAATAGATTATGATGTTGATTCATGTTCGATCCATGATCGATATGTGGTTGATTGAGATGTTGTTGTTGTTCGTGTTCGTGTTGGTGTTGCTGTTGCAGATGATTATGATTATGATGATCGATAGAGGGAAGCGGTAATTGCTGTTTAGGAGAATGATGATGACACTTACCACTACGCTGATGTGATGTCTTTTTTCTGAAAACAAAAAAAACGAAAGAAGAAATGCAAAATAAACAATTAAACTTCAAGTTAAATGTGAGGAAAAGATTTTTTTAATTTAAAATTTAATTTCTCAATTTCTGTTATTTTTGGCTCTCTATCACTCTTTATTTTTATATTTTTCATGAGTCCTTCTAAAAAAAGGAGTATGGAAACAAAAAGATTCAATTTGAATGAATCAATCATTATGCCTGAGAGATAAAAAGGAATGTAACTTTTGAAAATATGAAATAACACAGTCTTTTAAGGGACTGAAAGTTTATACTTCATACTTTATACGGACTTGAACATAAACATTGGAAAATATTCTTTCAAATATTCCTAACTACTGATCGTGTACAAATCTTAGATAATGTTTGTTCACTTACCTTCTGCACTTCACTACGGCAATCATAATTATGGCTCCTAAAATTGCGGAGAGTATCGAAACTATAGTCAGTGTTAATGGCCAACCCAATTCAGAAGCTTTTTCTGTAAAGAATATGAAATAAATTAAATAAAAATTATTGAAAATACAAGTCAATATTTGAAATTAAATCAATTAAAATGGAGGGAGACATATTACCATCGTACAGTGCTATGTATGTCTAGACATCGAAACAACAAATAAATTTAGTGAAGGAAAGACTCTAAAAGCGGCAGAAGAAAATTCCTAGAATGGTTAGCAATTGCTAAGAAATAATTTGAGAAAACTTCAGCAGATGATGGACTGTCTCTCTAAACGTAAGTGCAACAGAAGCTAATTATTTGGTGATCTTGATGGTGCACTGTTAACAAGTGGTGATGCATAGAAAAATAAAGCTTGAATGGTATGGGGAAGCTGACAAGCTTCCACATGAACCAAGCTTAGAATGTTCAACAGACGTATAACTGACTACGCTACTAGTAAAGTCAGGCGGAATACAAACACACAAAATCATATTCAGGATATTCTGCCAAAACTCCATCAGCAACTGTGCTGGAATTACGCTGACCAACTTCTTCGATGGGATTGGTGAATTTTGATGCTCTAACCTGTGGTGTCTCAACAGGCCGCTGCACGTGCTCAAGTGTGCTTTGGTAGCACTTCAGTCTTTAACCATCAGCAATACTGATCTGTAGAACTTAAACCACGAACGAATAGGAACGTTGAGAGACATAGAGCCCGGTTATTTACAATGTTTTTCATGGTACCGATATACTGAATACATACATACATAATTGGTCATTACAACCCTTCAGTCAGGATTACGACCTAGTTTCTCACACCACTTATGTTGTGTGTGTTAATTTTATACATGAGTGGCGGGACCTGCAGTTTAAAGTCGACTCCGAACGTCAGATTTTTGAGAAACTTTTCATGGCAATTTCATTTACTCTCAGAGTTTTTGCCAGAAATCTGCTGAGAGGAAGTCGCCGAAGAAATATTTTTTGTATTTTGTTTTGATGTCTGGCTTGGGGCTCGAACCCTGGTTTTACGTCTAATAAGCCAACACACTACCTACTAGACTACGGCGACGACGATATACTGAATACCGTATCATTAATTTAATTTCTTCTTTTAAATAATTCAAGGTGGAAACTGCAAGGATACTCTATCGGTATACTCCGCCTATACTATCGCTTGGATCGCACAACACTTGCTTCGACCAGATCTATTGACATGACAACTGTTACAGACTGGACCCACGAAATTATACTTTTTTCGTCAGAAAAATAATTTCTTCTATCCATCGGCGTATGACATGTGTATCTTACTTAATAGTGGCTTAGGCTTCTGTTTACAGTTCTACAATGTAATGCTTAAAGTGCTACAAACCCGGGAAATCATGGTTTTCGAATTTAAAAAATTTTAAAGTTTCAAGAAAGTAAGGCAGGTCTTTCTTAATTAAAAAGCAAATAACAGCAGATGGCAACCCTATCTATCGTATTAGGATATGCTAATGTAACACTTGCTTATGTATAAAAACATGACAAATGCAACTGAAGTAAAGGAACGAAATGTTGAGAGGTTGGAAGAAAATACTAAAAAATACGCTATGAAATGTTGAGTCTTATCTGAGCAAAAAAAAATTTTTTTGAGAGGTTCAACATGATCAAATAAGAGCCTAGTTATCCTGATTTGAAATCAAGGTTAAGTTAGTCCAGCAGGTAGCGTGTTGGCTTAGTTTACATGAACTCCGGTATTCAAACACGTCGCACAAAGCTAAAATATTTCGTTCGGTGATCAAATTGCCATGAAAAGTTTCTGAAAATCTTTATTTCGATGTCGGCTTTAAACGGTAGGTCCTGCTGTTAAAGAATAAAAATAACAACATGGGTAGTGTGAAAAGCTTGGTGATAATCCTGACCAAAGGGTTGTAATGACCAATTAAGTAGGTAATGGTGGGATTTTCCCTAAAAATCTCTTGATTAAATGCGATTAAATCCGTAGCGAATGTATTTCCAACGTCCGCCCTTGTCCATGAATGCCGAGGATTTCTTGGGGAAATTTCGTATCATTCAAAAGTAACTCCTGTATGGGTTACGGGACACAGGGATATCGTTTGAAATTGCATTGCGGGTGAGCTGACTAGGGCCAGTACGGAGATAGCAATCTCCGGCTTGTTATAGGGCATATGTATTCTCATTGCTTGGGGTAATTTGGATATTGTCCACTCATTTTACGAGGAGGCTCAAACTCGGTGGCAGCAGGAAGATACGTGCAATGTTGCCAGACTCTGGACAAGAAGAGGACCGACTCACTTCTGTCTTTAAATCGCATGACCGTCCAACGCACAGTAGCGATTCTTATGGGATATTGTCCTTTTGGTAGGCATGCCAAAGACTTGTCATTCCAACTTATGACTTCTGTAGGAGGTGTGGTTCTGAGAAAGAGGTAGACACTGTCTTGCACCTTATGTGCCTACGCCTTGCTTTTGTGATGAAGTGACAAGAGGTTTCTGGCCGCTCATTTTCTAACATCGAAAGAGTTGGCATTCCAAATAATGACTTCTGCAGGAGCTGTGGGTCTGAGGAAGAGAAAGAGAGGCTGACTTCCAAAATCTTAGTTGCTTTGTGTTTGAACAAAGTATAGTGTTTCATAAAGCCGCTATACAAAATGTTTACAATGTATACTATGTATTTCAAAACGTCGTCAATGTGTATTTTTAACGCAGTCAAAAAGCAATCAGGCATCGTATTTATAGTTGATGAATTGTTTGGTTACTTTGCATACATAATTTACATACTAGAACTGCATACAAACTTTGTATTGATACAGTCAGCCAGACTGTCTTTCACCTCATGTGTCAGTACCCTACTATTGTCATGAAGAGATGCAGTTTTCTGATCTCTCATTTTCTTATATTGCTGATCGTGTTTTCCAATACAAAAATTGCTACAATAGAAAGATTTATTTTGGACTTGGAATGGGGGCAAAATTAATTGTGGTAATTACAACGAAACTAAATTCTGGCCTAAGTGGGACCTCTTGCTCCGAGTTGCTTCGAGGAGTCCGCCTAACCTAACCTAAGGAAGTTTTCTATGTTTTCAAATGCCATAAAGTCGTTAACAGCGTTGTTTTTTTTTTCGAATATATTTAATTGTTACCAAACGATTCATTGAATGAGTATTGCTGAGTATAGTTTTCCAAAAGACATACCACAAAAATATTAAAAGCACACAGATTATGAACTGAAACCTAAGGAAACAACCTCGCCAATTTCAATTTTCTTAGGTTACAGTGGCGTAATGTATTAGATGTTCTTACCGCGAGTTTGGGAGAACCGCAAAAATGTAAAAAGACAAGTCTTGGCTTTTGTAGCATGATAAGATACCTGCTCATTTTTATTCACCCTTAAATATTTAAGAATTTAATCTCTTTAAACTCCTGTTGAATAACAATTAAATTTTTTAAGTTCAATTCATTTAAAAAAAATTTCCAGAAAATTTCCAATTCCCTCACTTCTACAGTAGACGATAAGCATTTAAATTCCATTTAAAGAGAATAAATTGAGGGTTAGAGTGGGAGTCAGTTAGTTGTGCATATTAAAAGTTTTAAATGAAATAATTGTGAATGAAATAAAACTGAAGTATTGCACTTGTCCCCCAAACATGGCATGGCATGGCATGGCATTGGCTTAAATTTGTGCCACAATCAATTTAAACAATATTTCCTTTCGTTTCTATACATTTCTATAAACGTACATATCTTTCGGATGTAAGCATAGTGTGTCACTTGTAGTCAGTTACAGTTTTAAATGCATTTTTATGGCATTCATACAGTCAGTGACATTCAAGGCAAACTAACCATCCAACCAGCCAACCAGCTAGGCAGCTATCCATCCGTCTATCTATCATATTCCCTTAGCAGCAGCAGCACAAACTTAAAATCTTATTTGATTTTATTGGCAAATAAATTTAATTTTTACATTTGAAACTTTTACTTCTTCTGCTTCTGCTTCTTTTTCTTTTTCTGTTTTTATGTCACAGAGAAGAGAGTGTGGCATGCAACACAACAATACGGCAATAATACATACAAATTTAGTACAACATTTAGCATTTTATTGTATTATTGAAGGTGAAGGAGAGTGTGTTGTAACTATGTAACGTCTGTCGCTGGGTCTGTGTCTCGTCTCTGTTGTATTCATTCGAAATTCAAGTATTTTTTTTTATTGACAATCATTCAATCATGTATTCAATCATTCAATTCATTCATACGCCCAGAAATGGACAAAAAAAGACCAAAAAAAAGTTAAAAAATTCAAAAGTTTTGTTGGGAAAAATAAAGGAGTAGGAAGGAGGTGGGAGGAGGAGATTACGTTTTGTATTACTTACCCATTGTGCCTTCAAATATAAATGTACTCTTGGTTGGCATTGCCCAGGAGCACAAATCACATGTTGTCAAGCCATCACTCAGTACCGGTTCGTCAACAAAGAAGGGTGGCCGTGGCGGTGGTGGCACAAAACGACCATTCCACAGGCCATTCTCGCTGGCATCGAATGCCAATGGTGAACCGAACAAATCGTTGTCATTGTCATCGAAGATATCGAATGATAGATCCCGAAAATTATTGCCAAACTCCTCAGCTGAGCTGGCAACTAGACTTTCAACAACTGGCGGACTATATGATGGATAGAATGTTGCCGTTGACGTTGACGTGACCGTCGACGATGTTAATGACGATGACAATGACGCCGTTGACAGTGTTGCCGGGGAGGTAGAAGTTGAAGTTGCAAAAGTAGACGAAGCAGACGAAAAAGACGAAGCCGTAACTTTTGTGTCAATGGCAGACGTTGAGTCGTCATCATCAGCACCAGCATTGCCAGAGGATAAGGATGTTGTTGATAAAGGCAGGAAATTTGAAACTACCACGGATGCAACATGGGATATCGAGGTTAAACCAGTTGAGCTGTTGATTTCATTTGCTGTATCTACTACAGCTGCCGCCGCTGGTGATATTGAGTATGTTGTTAATGTTGCCGTTGATGATGCTGATGCTGATGATGATGGTAGTGCTGTCTGTAATCTTTCCTCCAATGTGGGCAACAATACGGTATTGTTGTAACGATAGGTTGTTGACAATTTTGCCAAGGCTGCTGCAGCTGTCGAAGATATAGCATTGATGGCTTTTAATGTTGAGGGCATTTTTGTATTGTATTTTTCGATTGTTGCTGTTGTTGTTGTTGTTGTTGTTGTTGTTGTTGTTATTATTATTTGCTGACTAACTGAGCCTGTATCTCTTTTTAGTTCCTTCCGTTTTATAGTAAAAATTTCTTTTTATTTTTCTTTTCCTCTCCGGTTTTCTTTTTATTTTAGATTTTATTTCTGCATATGGCCGAAAGGATTATGGCATCGATGGCGGCTTACAACTGCAATGAAAGAAAAAGAGATAAAACAGAGGAAACGGTTAAAAGAAAATTGTTGAAAATATTGTCAATGAAAATTTTGTTTACGACTGCTGTTGGGGGTATTAAATTCGATTTAAATTTAATTTTTAAATGAAATGCTCAGCTGCAGTAGCTGTATTTACTTGGAATAAAAAAAATTAAAATACTTTAGTGCCCCCTTTTTTACTTTTAGAATGCATAGCCGACTGATGAGTAAGAATTAAAAATGAGTATCAACCCCTCCTTCAAAGCTTACAGTATGATTTTGTAAAAGAGGAGGAGTTAGAGCTGAGAACCGGTATTTCAGTCGACTTAATTTAATTAAGTCCGCCATTGTTGTATTCCTAAATCCTCTGTAGTTATTATTCGGAATTAAAGTGCTTGGTTGCTGGTACATATCAGTTTTGCTCGTTGCTTCGTTCGAAGTTGTTAAAAAAAATTCTGTAGTCCTTTAGCTTGAATTCCTTATCGTGCATTCCAAACCACAAAAGACAAATTAGAAGGAGACAAATAATACTGTGAGCCCCAACCCCATGGTCTATTTCACATAACAATGCTCTCAGTTTGTGTCACATTCGATGAAAAAAAAGTAGTAGTAGTAGTGTTTTGAGTTATTAAACGTAAGGCCATGGTTTAAACCCCAGGTCAGACATCAAAACGAAAATATGAAAAAATATTTTTTCGGCGACTTCCTCTCAGCAGATTTCTGGCAAAAACTCTGAGAGTAAAATAAAATTACCATAAAAAGTTTCTTAAAAAATCTGTCGTTCGGAGTCGACTTTAAACTGTAAGTCCCGCCACTCACGTATAAAAATTAACGCACACAACATAAGTGGTGTGCTGGTAGGTCGTAATCCTGACTGAAGGTTTGTAATGACCAATTATGTATGTATGTATGTATGTATAGTTTGATGGAAAACAAAATACAAAATATTTTGCTTTTGTGTCGGATATTGGCTGCGGTTGTTTCATAGTTTGAACTGAGACTTAATACCAAGGTTTGTATGCTGATGTGTAATACAATTCGTAAGAAAATTCTCACATTGCTGAACGTCCCGAGTTAAGGAAATGCTGTAAATATTTCTGCCACGATTTGTGGATTGTGAGCGTTATTTAATAGGGCCGGCATATCTTCCTTTATTCTCCACGATATTCAATGAGATTATGCACTAATGTTGCGATTTCTTAATTTTTGAAACTTCAAAAATTTGCGGAAAAAACCGTGATTGTTTGTCTCTTTTAGTACATGCAACTTTAGGTTGGAGGAGTGATACAATTTTTTGTTAAACGATGTTGATCAAGTCAGCACTGTCAATGGCAAGCACTATAGGTCGATAATTATAATTTTTTTTAGCTTTCTGGACACCAAGGATATGTATGTGTCTCACAATTCATGCCACAGTGATTTGAGGACATAGTCATCTGATGGCTATGGAAGCGATGTGAACGAAGATCGTAAGATCGTGCGATTTGATATTTTTAATGTATTTCTTGTAAGGTTTTCATAAGTCTCAAACCACGGCGGCCTTCAAAACCAAAATAACCCCTGTTGATCAGTCAAATTTAGAGTGAATAATACATACATAACATACATATGTAATAGGTTTACAACCTAGCTTCTTGTGTGTAATAATTTTATACATTTTAAAGTCGACTTCGGATGACAGATCTCTGACAAATTTCTCATTGCAATTTTACTTTACTCTCAGAGCCTTTGCCAGGAATCTGCTAAGGAAATCGTCGAAAAAATATTTCTTAATTTTTTCGTTCAGTTAGAGATATCTGACCTGGGGTTTAATACGTGACCTCTCCTGTATAAAGCCATCACATTAACTACTAGATTACGGCGTAATTTATCATTTAGAGTAAAGAAAATATGAACATTTCAGATTCGCTCCACTTAGAGAAGCCGTGTCGGAGATTTGAACGAATAAAAAATTTCGATGAATTTTCATACAAACTTTGTTTTTGTTTTTGTTTTTAATTTCAAGATAAGAAGTGCTCAGTAAAAGTTCCCAGGACTAGTATAAAAAATTCCCTCTACTCAGTATCAACAAAGTACAACGGGTGTTAAAGAATGCCACAGGAGAAGTATATTCTGAGACCTTACCTTGTTTCGTACAGAATACGCATTTTTTGACGGGGCATACAGTTTCAGATAGACACCGAATCACAGGTTTGAGAAATTTTTCATAACAATTTTATTTTACTCTCAGAGTTTTTTTTGCCAGATGAATGCGAAGAGGAAGTCTCTGAAGAAATATTCTGAGCGTACTTTGTTTTGCTCGAGATATCTGAGTCAGAGGTGGAAGCACAAGCTCTCGTTTAATAAGATAGTGCACTACCTGCTAGACTACGGCGACTTCCCCTACCTGATTTCAGATAAGTGATTTGTTAACATGGATAACAACTTTGATTACAATAATTAAGCTGAGTGCTTAAGAAGAGCTGTTTATCATTGTGAAAATCCATTACTAATATGGGCTTGCTCTACATTCTCTCAATCAAGAAAGTGGTAAAGTAAATATGAAAAGATGGGATTGGTTGTGGATCGTAAGTCTATTTATCACAATTCTTGATAATAATGTGTAGTCTCTTTGGACACTACAACCCTTCAGTCAGGATAACAACTTAGCTTCTTACACCACTTATGTTGTGTTTGTTAATTCCAGACATGAGTGGCGGGCCTTAAAGTTTAAAGTCGACTGCGAACAACAGATTTTTGAGAAACTATTAATGGCAATTTTATTTACTCTCAGAGTTTTTGCCAGAAATCTGCTGAGAGGAAGTGGCCGAAGAAATATTTGTTCATATTTCGCGTTTTGTTGGCGATGTCCGGCCTGAGGTTTGAACCGTGGTGGCCTCACGTCTAATAAGCCAACACACTACCTACTAGACTACAGCAACGAGTTTGGGCTTGCAGTCCAGCTTAATTAACATTATCTCCTTACACTGTTCAATCTGCTAATAAGTAGCAGATATAGAGCTTATGGAAGGAAGCAACCGAAATTTGTTATAAGGATTTTACGAATTGATGTTTAAATTCTAGAATTCCTAAACTTCACATATAATTTGTTTATCTTTTGGATCTAAATTAGTGTTTAAATTAATCCTTCTGCAATTTATGGAAATTCTTTCTATTTTCTCGTCTCTTTTTCTCTACAATTATCCAGTAATTTGAATTCCTATGCCCCAATAAACTTCAATGGCTTGCGTTTGACACCTTGTGTATGCAATGAATTACAAAAAAAAACGTAAGCATGCCTGCATACTTTTATTATAACAAATGGCCGATTAATTGTTGCCCACCCGCAGCAATGCCTTCAAGACCTTGTGGCCTCGCTGGCCTGTTAAAGCAGATGAAATATTTATAATTTCCTATAGAAAATGGAAACCAAACCAATATTGAATATGTATTGTGTTGTAATTAAAAGCCTAATCCCCCATAAAATTGTCACAATTGCGTTAAGGACTGTTAGTTTATGGCTAAATTAACACCCATACATTGGCACGCAAATTTGTTGGCAACGATTAAATACGGTGCGCTTCGTGCGCTTATATATTTTTTGTTGTTCGCCTGTTTTTTTTTTTAATTTTTATTTTTATTGCGCCTTGCAAGCTCTATGGCTGTAGTTTTGTGTTGTAGTGTTGTTGCTGGTCACATGTTTATTTATTTTTAAAAATACGAATTTGAATTCACCTTCCTTTATGGGCTCGTTTTTATACCAACAGACACACACACATGCTAAATGTGGTCGTGGTTGGTCGAACGGTGTTCAGTGGCATCAACATCAACATCATCACTATCCGCATCCGTATCGTCCTCAACATGTTGATATTGTTATAATGTTGTTGTTGTTGTTGTTGCTGTTTTAACAAACTCAATTTGCCAAATGACAACCACTACAAACCATTACAAAATACAAAGAGAATGACAGAGGGAGGCAGAGAGAGCCAACAACAAAAGAGTAAAAAAGAAAACCTTTTTCTAACTGTTTTGCCTACAAATGAATATAAAAACGACCGCGTGAATATAAAATAGTTTTTTTGGCCTCATGGTCTGGTTGGTCTCTTTGCAGGCAAAGAGTGTAAGGAGGGCTACAGAATTTTGAATAACGTTGTAGTTTTATTTCACAAATATTTCCACATAAAATAGGTACGTTCAACTCTTCTTTTGAGGCAGTTGTTTAAAGGTAACAATTCATAAAGCAAATCTCATGAGGAATATTTTGCAGAGAGGAAGAAAAATGTTCATAAATTTCTAGCCACCAAACAACAACGCACTTTAATTCGGCATCTCTCCCAGTTTTTTCGTGCTTTGTACAGGCACAAAGCTAAGCTTAACCTTTGATGCTGAAATCTGAAGCAGTTTTGAGGAAGACGAAATTGGGAACATGAATAAATAAAGGTTTGAAGGATTAATAATTTGGGCTTTAATTTCACTAAGTCCTTACATCATATCATATTGAAAATAACTTTTTCGGTAAAGGGCATCCCTAAGCATTAGGGATTTTTGCAAATACAGCAAAAAATGAAGAATCATGATTGTTTTCTTGAAATCAACCATGAAAAACAGCGTCACATCTTGGAAGAAAAATAATACGATAAGAAAAATTCACACCAATAAACACTGAGATGGCAACCCTATCATCCTAGAACCTGTTACAGTCGATTACATGCTTATTTGGAAGCTTGATTACTGAAACTGAAGCGAGGCAGTAAAAAATAATGGGAAAACGAAGGAGATGTTCCCTAATGGAAATAAAAAATTCATACATAGGAATCTTTCCCCAGATACTAGAATTTAATTGAGAAGTTTTTCGTGATACCTTTTAAGGTTAAATAATAATCAGAAGAATGAAGAAAACACAGTAGCCTTTATAGAATACTTCGGTCGAATGAGTATCTATTCAAGAAAGGACTATCTAATCAAGAGAAGCCAAGTGAGGAACCATACAAAAACAAATTGAGTTCATAGAAGAAAGCTCTTATCTGTGAGATAAGTCTGAACTTTTTTACAATAACCGAGCCACCTTTTTGTCGTCTTGGGAATATAAGTTATAAGTTATTCCATTGTATTTTGTACTTGGATTAGATTATGGTAGCGAAGGGCAACGTCCACCTTCGATCCTACCATTGTAATATCGCAATTAATATCCAACCACTTTCCTAAAGAAAATCAGCCCGAAACCATATTAAATCTTGCTTTTTCAGCAAATCTTTACATTGAAAACTTTAATGACAGATGATGCCAGAAGTGAGAGATTAAACATGAGATGAAAGACAGTCTCTAAGTCCCCTTCAGAGCCAAAGCTCCTGCAGAAATAATTTCAAGGAATTCCAAGCTTATCGACATGCCTTCCAAGAGGACAATAGCAATTAAGACAGAAGTCCTCTCCTTGACTCTACAAATCCAGGAGAGTACAGCAATATTGCGTATATATGTACGTACTTTACTACTGCCAACGAAGTTAAGCTTCTCTGTAAAACGAGCTGAGAATGCTTAGTTTAACAGACACAATCGCCGATTTTAAACTCTCTACCAGCAATTCAATTTTCAACGATATCCTTATGTGCTGGGACCAAGAAAAAATTATCTTTGAATGATCTGAGATTTCCCAGACAAAACCTCAGAATTCATGGACGTTAAAGAAATATTCATTAGGAACATAACCTCAAACTTTCAGCGAAAATTCCATCACCTAACAAGCATTATACCGTTTTCAAAATAGCCTTGACGTAGGCTTGAAAAACACAGCAATTTTTGTAAAGCTGAGTGTAATTCCAAGAATTCATTCTTTCACTTCACATTCCTTTAAGCACCGCCAATGTAAATCCTGCTAAAGTTATTGTTGTAGTTGTTGTTACTACTTGGCAGTTTTTAGTTTTCATTGTCTGGCACTATGCTGGTATTTTAAAGCCTGTGGCAATTTTATTTTTCCATTTTTTTCGAGTCTTTTTTTTAATTTTCCTCAACCGCAAAAAGACCACACACACGCACAGGTGCCGCCGCTGCCATTGCGCCACCACCACCACAACCATCGTGCCGCTATTGATGCCACAAATAAACACACTCTTTCATTGCAATTGTAGACCTTTGTTAGCCATGTTGCCAGCCAGCCAGCCAGCCATAGATATTTTCGCTTTTTGTTTACGTACTTAGACTTACGGCTTAAATGTCGCGTGCGTTTGTTTTATAGTCAGTCATTTTCAAGATCATAAATATCAAATGGTTTCTTTTCATTTTTAATTCTTTTTGGGGTTTTTTTTTGTTAATTCTTGTTTTAAATTAAAGAAAATTTTGCCGTTTTTCCCATAATAAAATGGAAAATTGTGGCATTAAAAAATTTTTCATTAATTTTTCTAAAGATTTGCTTGGGATTTTCGCTCTGTCGCTTTGAGGTTTGTATGCCAGTTACTTGAATTTTCTTTTCCATTTTTTTCTGTGGTTATTTTTTATAGATATTTTCATTTAATTTTTCGGTAGTAAAATTTTCATTTTCCTCATATTAAAGGTTTAATATGATGATTAATGACATGGTTTTCTACACTGCCTACAAAAATAATACCAAACAAAAAATGCCATTTTTAAGCCACTACACTTGCAGTTACAATACTACGTTGAATGTTGAATGTTTTGTTGTGTAGTTCGTTAATAATTTTTGCACGTTTTAAACATTAGTTTAACCACAAAACACAGTTAAACTAATGTTTAACTTCCTTAATGCAAAAACAGCAAAAATGGCAAAAAAAAATTTAAAAAAATTCACAACTTATGACATTTATTAAGGTGGCCAGCTTAATAGGCAAAACAAGTGAATAAACAATTGGGGAAAAAAATTTGAGAATTGAACCAAAGATACTATCAAAGTGGTTAAACGACCACGGAAAGACAATGGGTCCAAAAGCACATGCTTTGTATTCCAAATCTTTAAGGAATCTTGCTACACTGCCAGACTCATTTTGCTCATTATTTGCGATTCAAACTTGATTGCAATGTCATCTCGATTACAGTGGCCATGTTTACAGGTCATTGCGTTATAGGAAGAAAAGCGTAAAGACGACTTCTGCCCAGGAGGAGGAAACTCTTATCCACTTTCTTTGTCAAAATTTGTACAAATTTAGGTTGTATTTAGTTCTCCATTCCTAGTCAGCTTAACACAGTTACAATCAGAGATCAGCAATGAGTTTTCAAAAAGATGAGTAGAATCGAATCGTACTCATAACTTATACGCATTCATACTTATTTTGATATCATATTCATACTACTGGTATATAGTTTGAAGTACTCATCGTGCTCATACTTAATAATACGCATGATATTGTTGATTTCGACTCTCTATGACTCAACATTTACAAGAGTCACAAAATAAGTATGATTTGCGTATGAACTCACTAGAAGGTTGTGTGTTTGCTTTGCTTGCTGTCTTTCTCTATTTCTTTCTTCTTTTTGTTGTAAATGCAACAACAACTCAGACTGAAAATTTTAATGAATGATTTGAATCACTCGAATCATTTATGAGTATTATAAGTATTTTTCTAAATTTATGAATCTGAATGAGTAGACATCGTATGAATCAAACATATTTCGAATGTTATAAGTTTAATGTCAACGTTGTACTCATATTCATTGCAACCTGTACTCATAAATCAATGTTGTAAGGAGTACAAATGAATCAGAGTAGTTGAATTTCAATACTGCTGACTCACTCATACTAAAAATTTCATGAGTAGTTATGAGTAGCGAAAAAACGATTCATTGCTGATCTCTGGTTATAATCTCTTGATATCAAGGATATACATACATATGTAGCTTCGTCTATCAAACTTTCAAGCTGGTTTTCAGCATAGGATAGTTATGCTTTAACGTGCAGCCCCTGTGTCGGCCGACTCCTTCGATTAGTATAGTTGGAGTACAGGGACTGCGCTGACCTGTGGCGTCATAACTTTTCGCTGTATGTACACAAGTCAGCTTTGGTCGACAAAGTTGCCGCTTCAACGTACCTATCTACATAAATACATGCGTAATTGGTCGTTAAAACCTTTAGTTAGGATTACAACCTACCTTCACACGCTCCACTTATGTTGTGTATGTTAATTTTGTCCATAAGAACGACAGATTTTTGAGAAGAGGAAGCCACTTAAGAAATACATACATACATACGTAATTGGCCATTACAATCCTTCAGTCAGGATTACGGCCTAGCTTATCATACCACTCATGTTGTGTGAGTTAATTTTATACGTGCGTGGCGGGACCTACAGTTTAACGTCCACTCCGAACGAAATTTTTTTTTAGAAACTTTTTCATGGCAGGTTTATTTACTCTCAGAGTTTTTGCCAGGAATCTGGTGAGAGGAAGCTCCTCAGAAATATTTTTTTTATATTTCGTTTCGATGTCTGACCTGGGATACGAACCCGGGCTTTACGTCTAATAAGTCTACAAACTACCTACTAGACTACCGCGACTTTTTTCATTGAAGAATTATTTTTTTATATTTCGTTTTCCTGGAGACGTCTGATCTGTCGTTTGAACCCTGGCCTTACATCCCATAAAGCAATACACCTCTTACTAGACTTCGGCGACTGTTTTCTCCATATATTTGCTAAACCTTGGTATTCGGTAGGAGTGTGCTTGCGAAAGAAGTTCATCGGCTATACAATTCTCCGTGGTGAATATTATGCGGACCCAATACTGTTGCGGAAGTCGACCGAACAGGGAAGTCATATGCCAACTAGTTTGGATGCGAAAGTTGTCCCGAACAAGTTCTGATCGGATGGTGTTAAAAATACAAAAGATTAGATGAAGTGAGTGCACTTTAATGCGTCTTTCTTTCGAATGCATTACAGATCTTTGGTTGGTTAAATTCTTATTTAGTTTTGATTGCAAGACAATCAAGCGGAAAATTGATTCGAACTCTTTTTAGCCTAAGCGAATGTCTATTTAACACTCCATACAGTTGTAAAGGAATACGAGGCATTTTCGCCTTTGCCCAATTGCCAATGATTGATTGCTATGTTAAACAGCTGGTCACTTTAATTTCTTTTGGGTTTATCAGTCGCATTTTTACCTGTTAATTTATTCATTAAATGATTTCTTTCTTATTTTTTTGCATTTTTTTTCTTTTGCAAAATTTATTATTTTCCTGGCAACCAAAAAAAAAATGCTGAAAATAAAGTCCAGAAACAGTTGAAATAAGGCAGCAGTTGAAAGCTGCTTTTTTTCCTACACTTGTTTACCTCACTTGGGTGTTGCTGTGGTGGAGTAGCAAAAGCGAAAGAGTTGCCCAAACGTGTGTTTGTATATGGGACTCTATATTTAACCCTACCCTTTACATTTTATTCGCAATTTAAACGCTTATTTTTTGCATTTTTTTCAAATTTTTTTTTGCTTATTTTTTGCATATTTTTTGTGCATTTTTTTTGTTGTTTTTTTGTTTAACCAGATATTTTTGCTCAGGATGAATATTTAATGTATGAGTTTAAATTACGGGTAAATGATATTTAGTCAGTCATTTTGTAAATGAGAAAACGTGAGGCGCATAAAATGTGGTTGATGGCTGGGGCTGCCCAGACTGCTGCAGCCACAGCAGCTGTTCAACTGTATGCCTCATGACGAGAGTTGCCAGGAGTTGGTAGTTGTGCTATGCTGTGCTGTGGTGTGGTGTGGTGTGCTGTGTGGTGGTGATGTCTCAGTTGGAAAACATGAACACATTGCGAGAGTTTCAACCTCAACTGTGACTGCCACTGACTAGAAAACATGATGCCACAGAGATATTAAAAGTTGCTGTAACTATTGTAAGGCTGCTGCTTGTTACAGACTCTAACATCTCCATTTTATAAAAATTTTTACCCAGTGTTTCTTTTTTTCCCCATTTTTTTCCACTTTTTTTTCGGAGGGAAAATTTAAACGTACAGGGAATAGTTAGCTGCTGCACCGTATGTACCATACAAGTACGTACAAGTATGTTGAATATTAAATGTATTGGTTTTTCTTGGTTCAAACCCAAAAACAACCATAGAATAGCAAAAAGCAAACTGACAGTAAATATTTGTTGTTGTGGGGTTTTTCCTTTTCGGTTGTTTGTGCTAAGGCAGAGCATGAATGAATGTATGCATGAGAGTGAGTGACTGATGTTGTATTGTTTTGGGTTTTTGTGTGGCAATGCTCTCTAACAAAACCGCGTTGGTGGTGGCAGGCAGTAAATATGTTGGCGCGTGTTCAGATGCCTAATGAATTTTAGCCGTTTTTTTCTTTCTTGTGCTATTTAAGCCAAAATATATAAATACAATAACAACAACAACAAAAAACTTTTTGTATTTTCTAGTCAACCACAAACGTTTTTCTGTGGTCTTAAGTTAAACAAGTTTTTTTTTCTTCCTTTTTTGCTGATTAAGCTGAAGCTACTTATTGTTACTGAATTTTCCGCACTACTGTTTCATGCTTTTTGTTGTCTGCCATAATTACTATAAATTGCCACACATCAATTGTTTATTAAAAGAAATGTGTTTTCTACCATTCGGCTATCATAGCCAACATGTCCAAAGAATTTTAAGTATCCCCCATGTAACATTAAAAACCAACTCCCATCTGTGGTACATACATTCTGTGGTCATCAAAAAACTGCATACTTACATACATACGTATGTGAATAACAAAAATATTTTATTTATAACAGTTACCACGCTCAATAACAAAATAAAACACAAAAAATTTTGCGTAATACAATTGTTGTTCTTGTTTTAGCATTTCTTAAAATTGGAGAAACATTTCAAGTTCAAGTTCACCAATATCATTCTCTTTTAATGACGTACATATGTAAATATAATTGCATTGTTGTTGTTTACTTTTATGATTTACTCACGGCTCTCTATTTTCAAATTGCAATGTCTATTGAGTGTCTGAACAGTGTTACCTATTTACTTTCCTTACTAAGATGCTCTGCTCCACTTTTCGTACGTTTTTTAATATTAAGAAGGGCGTATAGGTCAATAACATATGTAAACTGTTAATGTACTTTTATAATAAAGAGGCCCCTTTAGTACTATATGAGTACCAACTAGATAAATCCGAAGATGGCAATACTAATGTTTACTGGATTTGTTTGTTTGTTAGTTAACAGTTTAGTTAAAGATTGTTACTCGTGTCCGTCGCGTCGAAATTAATTAATTTTCGCGAAAGAATTAAAATTCTTATAAATGTTTCTAAAATAATTTAAATTAAATAAGTGTAAAGTGCTAAGCATGTGTCTGTGTAAGTGGGAATGTAAATTTATATTAAAAAAGTTTATTTTCAATATTTATTAAATAAAAAAAAAGTTAAATGCATAAGCAAAAATGTAAGCGTAAGTGCGTGTGCTTCTGCATAAAAAAGTGTTCTAAAAGAAGCAGCATCATGTTGCAATGTTAAAAATGTTTCATCAAAGCAGAAAAAGAAGCAGAAAACAGGTAAAACAAAAACAAAACTTTAACATCATTATAACTGTAAAATTCTTAATAACTGGTGCTATTTTTATAAGGCACCCAAAATATGTGAATTTTGTGTAACAACAACAATAAGATTATTTTTTTTCCTCTGTTTGCTGTAAACATGATTGTTCATGCATTTGTTAGGCTCTTTATTTTTAAATAACTTTTGCTTTTAATTTCTCCCATTCATAAACTCTCGCTCTTTTTCTCTCCCACTATTGTTATGTACGCTGTAGGTTTATTGATCTCTTTTTTATGCATCTTCATTAATAATAATTAACTTTGTAAAGAAACTATCATTATCATGTTGTTAGATCGTAATAATGATGATTAACTGTTGCTGAGAGTTCTTTTTATTTTTTTGGTTTCCTTTTCAAGTACAACACCAACAGTTTTACACAATGCGGTTGTTGTTGTTCTTGCTTTTCTTAAAATTGGAGAAAGACCTGTTCAAAGTTCACCAACATTGTGCTCTTTTGATGACGTATGTATGTAAATATAATTGCATTGTTGTTGTTTATTCTTATGATTCACTCACGGCACTCTATTTTCAAATTGCAATGTGTATTGAGTGTGTGAATAGTGTTACTTGTTTCCTAAACTTAGGTACATATGTAGTTAGAATATTTATACATATATGTATATATGTATTAGAAATAGGATATATAGGATCAGTAATGTGTTCAAGAATTAGGCATGATGGACAGACGGTGTTTAGGATCACTATTTACCTACAACGAAAATTAGAAAATATCCGCAAGCGTTAACGAAAAAATTTCATAATTCTCAAAAAGACGCGACTTGTGAGCAGCGTTGCCATTTACCAAGATTTCCCTTTTTCTCCCAAGTTTTCCCTTTTTCTCCCAAGTTTTCTGAGATGAATGAAAGTTTTCATGAAATTTGTTTTCTAATAAAACAAGCTTTTTCAACATATTTAAATTTAAAATTTTTTTTTCTATAAATTCAATAATAATAACATGTATTTACTCTCGAGCACTGCAATGCTGGTTAGCACAGAGAGCAAGAGAGTCTAAGCAAAAGAGAAAAAATACAAAACAAAAACACAAACAATCAATTGCCAATATCGTAAAGAATAACAATAAATTACGATACGGAAGAAATGTAAACGAAAAACATTATGAATCATTCATAATATGAAACGAAATCAATATGTGTTATTGTAGAAAGAGAATTAAAAACATAGTTTGAAGAGAGCACACTGTTAGTTCTCAAATATGCTAAGACCAGAGATGTTAAAAGGGATATGATGTTACATGTTGAATGTTTTTAAAATTCATAGGCCATGTGAAAGCCATTATTTTTAAATTTTTAAACGAAATTTATAATCCATAAAAGAAGAAATATGAAGGAATACGATACATGTATACATATACAGATGAAAAAAAAAACTGTTTTTCCCCACATTGATATTTTTCATAGAAATTGTTGGTCTTAAAAGGCAAAGTAGGTCTCCAAAAACTCTATTTTTCTAATGGAAAAAGAAATTTCACTACTTATTTACTCACATTTTTAAAATACGAAAAGAAATTCATACGAATTTTGACTTTAATTTTACTAACGTAGAGTATTACAGTCTAAAAAAACCCTTTTGCTTACGCCTAAACTCTCTATTACTCTATTCAGTATCTAATTTCACTTACTTAAAATGGTATAAGGTGCCCTAAATTGAATTCTTAAAAACCAACTCCCATCTATGGTACATTTTGTGGTCATCAAAAAAGTGCATATTCATGTGAGTAAACAAAAATATTTTATTTATAACAGTTACTACGCACAATAACAAAGTACAACAAAAAAATTTTGCGTGACGCAGTTGTTGTTGGTCGTTCTTTTCTTAAAATTGGAGAAACACTTGTTCAAAGTTCACCAACATCATGCTCTTTCAATGACGTATGCAAATATAATTGCATTGTTGTTGTTGTTTATTCTTATGATTCACTCACGGCTCTCTTTTTTCAAATTGCAATGTCTATTGAGTGTGTGAACAGTGTTACCTGTTTCCTAAACTTTCGTACATAAGTGGTTAGTGTGGGAGGGAGAGTGAGAGAGAGTACTTAATACTCTTTTTCTTGGTATTAAGATGCTCAACAATTTTCGTAAATTTTTTAAGAAGGGGATATAGGTCAGTTACATATGTAACCACCCAAATATGTGAATTTTTTCCAATGAACAAGAATCAGAATATTTTTGACTCGTTTATTCATGCTTTTGTTAGGCTCTTTAAAATAAATTTTGCTTTTAATTTCTCTGGGAAACTTCCACACTAAATATCATCGAAAATGTAAGGCAACGGGAGGAACATCAAATACGACAACATAATTTGTTTTCTAAGCGGGCATTGTTATTAATCTAACATCTGTTACTGCAGTCCAATCCCTTGGTCCAGCGTGATGTATGGCTTAAAGAAATTTAAAAAAGCAATAAAATTATAAGAATGTGGGGAGATGTTCCATGACAGCCTAATTCCTCCTTTGAAGGATCGTAAGTTATTAACAAAAATCAGAGGCCGTTAGGTGTTTTTACATTTCATGAAAACTTTTACATTAATCAGTCCACCATAAGGATTTATAATTTTTGGCTTTCTGCCACTGGAGTATAATACATGATCGCATAAATATTTTTGCAAATAATTTCTGTTCATAGCAGATCCAGTAAAATTATTCCAAGTGAGTGAGTGATCGCTTCACTAATTTTGATCCAAAGATATTGTATGACAATCGGTGCATAGTTAGCTTATAGAATTTCTGTAGTTATTGTGATTTCAACATTTTTGCTTTATTTTTCTAAAATCATGGGGAATTTTAATTCATCCGTTTTGCCTGGTAATAATCCCTTGGAAAAAAGTTCTTCTTATTCTCTTACAATACAATGCCATTGTTGGTGTGCCTGTAATGTTTAATATTCTCATCATAAAGCAAAAGTTTTCCTCCTCTTTTTTTCATTACTTTTTAAAAAAACTTTTTTTATGATTAATCTTGACAATCTTTGTTTAATTCAATATGCAAAATAAAGTTGATTTAAAAACAAACAAAAAAATATTTCTTCTCCTTTTTTTGTTGTTCAAAAATAAATACTTCAGGGCGAATTACCACAGTGTGTTTAAAGGCGTTCAATAATAATAGGAAACGTGCCACCCAGAGTAATGTATGATAAGCTGTGGCAATTGTCAAGAGCTTTAATGTCTTGCCCACCAAGCGTTCAGCCACGCAGCAGACATTGTTGATAAATCTCTTCTGACAATTCATACTCTTTAGGAATTTAATAATGTCACGTAATCATACGATTATTTATCTAAACGATGGCCACCCACCATGCCATTGCCATTCAAGGCAAAGTATAACATCAGCCATGGCTAGCCTGGCTACTATTTTGCGGAAGAAGAAATAGAAAACAATGACAAAAGAGAGAGAGCGAGGAGAGTTTTTCATCTTTGGTTCATCAAGCATGAATAGGAAAATATTTAAAGTGTCAGAAAAGAAAGTGAATGAAATTGTTTTTCTTTTTCTATTTAAAGTTGGAAAATAAAAAGAAAAATTATGTCCTCATATGAATATTTTAAAATGTTTGCAAATGCTTTACCTACAATTGGCCAATTTCTAAGGCGTTTCTATTGTGATAAATGAACATGATTTCAGGAAAAAAAGACCAATTTTTTTACGTTACAGTCGATAGGGAAAGAATATTTATGATGTCCATCAAAAAGGTAACATTACTACCCCCGTAAAAATTGTCATTAATTTGGTTTCTATACAATCGTGTTTAAAGTTTAAAGTGGTATCCACACAAAACATGGTAATCATGTTACCATGTACTTTAGCAAGCTTTTAACGTACTTTCCACCTTGATTTTTACACAAACATCACAACAAACTAAAACTAGGAATGAATTTCGTGGATAGAAATATTAATTCGATGAATATTTATTTCCAATTTTTCGGGAGTGCCTCTGACCACAATCCTCGTTTAATATAACATTGATCAACTAAAACAATCACTTTAACGGCACGGTGTCAACAATAATAATTCCTTGCCTAGCATCCGCTATGCAAGCATTGGATCTGCATGTTGGGATCGCTAGAAACCACATTCTGAATAAATGTACCGTGAGTCTACAGTACCAAGTCAAAAGACCGGCTATCAGTTCATTTATAATGCTTGTCTCAGATCTCTTCCTATCGAAACTTCCCAACAAAAGTTCTGACTGCCTCAAACCCATTTGGTTTCAAAAGAGTTTTTGCCACTTTTTATCTTCAATTTCGTTAAACATACATTTCGAAGAATCCGTTCCCATTCCACAGAGAGGTTATGACTACATCAACGGCGAGGAAGTTGAACTCATCTTCTACCAGCTCGTTACTAAGAATACCTACACGATGTGAGACCCAGCAGAGGGCAACCTTATTTTCTCTACCAAGTTGATTTAGCTTCCCCAGACAGTCCTGTACTATAATCATTTTAACCTCATAAGAGACGAGTGAATGACGGCATTACTGTCACATAGTATTGTATTGCTTTGTAATGCCGTTTGTACCTCCTATCCAAGTTGAATTGAGCACATATTTCGATATCATAAGCTGCCTCTGGAAAGATATCTGTGAGTTTTCCCAAGCCCTCGGAATATTTTATTCTTGGACCAAAAACTTCAGCTCCTGTTTGAAGAAACGTTTTTGATCCATTTGTATACCAGAAAATAGTCGCTCTTTTCAAAGAGTGTGCAGCTTCTAGGTTACTTAATTCATTTTTGTCACTAAGCCTCGTTGACTGTAGTCATGGGGAATGATTCCTATATTAAGAGAATGGAGAATAAAATCAACTGCAAGCCACGGTCATTGATTACATGATCTTTGAGACTTAAAACAGAAGTAGATCGCATGAAACAGAGAAAATCTGGCCGCTCTAGTATAAAAAAAATATTATTTTGGGAGGAATTTTCACTAGCGGCTTAAGCTTGGAGTTTGAAGCGGTTACTGGGTTATATCATGCGAGAACATGTTGTAGAACAAGATGAGACGGTAAACTATTTCTTCTGTCATTGTTCACAGTTTGTTTGTGGATAGGTACTCTCCAATCGGTTTAGCTGACCTAGCGTGTATGAGCACTATAGTAACTCTGAATTTGGGATACATATATACATAATTGTTTGTCAGGATTACGACCTAGGTTCTCACGCAACTTATGTTGTGTGTGTTAATTTTATCCAGAAGTGGTGGGACCTACAGTTTTAAGTCTACTGTTGAGAGGAAGTCCCGGATTAATATTTTTTCAGACTTCAGTTTGCTGGAGATGTATGATCTGGCGTTTGAAGTGTGGTCTCACGTCTAATAAGTCAACGACTACCTACATGACTACGGCGACTTCTATACTCAATTTGGGCCATGTTTAGCTTTTTTCACGTTGTATTCCTTGGAAACTATATCACTGTATATTATAGTTTTCGTACAGTGCTGTGTGAAACAATACTTTTCGAACTTTTCGATCATTTACTACGTCCTAGAGGCAATACAGTGAGATCATGCCTTTGGACCGAAATAATACGCCGCTAATTTCTAATTTTCTTGTGAGAAATGCAAACAATGGAGTATCAAATGGATTCACAAGTTTTTTTCCATCACCCCTCTTGGCTTCCATAAAGCATTTTCCATCTTATCCGGTTGGTCGTTATTCTGCCTTGTTTCCGCTTTCTTAATCTATTTCTGTTCCAGCTAAGCAGGTGTAGCAGATCCTGGGTCTATTGTTGCCTAGAAATAACGCCCTTCGAGTACACATATGTGCGGTGTAGTGGTGGTGGGGTGGTTTCTTCTTGATACGATCTTTTTAAGATTGTCAGCTAAAAAGTATACAAATTTGTGACGATCCTGGGTGCACCATAGAAAGGTGTTCATTTATCATTTGTCATATTGCAAAGCTCTAGCTGTAAACGCTATTCCAGTGTAGGGTACCACGTCACAAGGTACTGACATAATTTTTTGTCCCGTTTTTATGGGACATATATAGTTTATGAATATTAATGTTCGTTTGGTTAGTCGATTTTAAATTCTTAAAAACAATATCGTCTTTATTTATACGACTAAAAATAAATAAATTTTAAAATAACTTTTTTATGCATTATTTATGCCATAATACACGATATTAAATTCCATAAGTGATCGTTAAGTGTATACTTCGTGTATAAAAAGAAATTCATACCTTGCCATAGCTGTCTAGAACTGGGTTACACTGGGGCTCCTATTTTCTGTTTCTCTGTTTTCTTCTGCCAATGTACTCGCATAATTAGAGCCAATGACTATGAATTATTTATTTTGCCAGTGGCAAAATGGTCGCAGAATGTAGTGGAAGCAGTAGCAAAAATATTTTTGCTATCCACACATAATTCATGCGTAATTAATAAGAAAAAAAAAACAAAAAAAAACCCAATTTGATAATGACAAATCGTTTATTGATTTACGTTTTCTGCTGTTTTCTTTTTGTCTTTTTTTTTCTTTGTTTTCTTTTTCTCCAGATGGAAAAGAATAACAAACATGTTTCGGTCTAGTAATCAATAAAGTTTTCTTTTTTCTTTTATTTTTTAGAAAATAATTTTTGTTTATACAATATACGAGGGTAATTTCAAAATTTAAAAAACAAAAATTTGTTCCCAACATAAACTATCTTTAGTTTGATATACTTTTCCCAGTGTTATTCCATTTCCTGTTAATTCAGTACCCATTGGCCGCAGACGCCATCTTTTTAAATAAAACCACTTTTTCAACTTTAAAAATAGAAAATGATGGTCAAATCTGTTAAACGATGTAAGCAATGAAGCAGATCGAATTCTGATTTAAGAATTCTGAAGCTTTTCTCAATAAATGGCCTCTTTTTATATCGGGTGGGCCATTTATCGATTTCAATTTGTAACCATCGTTATTTCGAATCTAGCAATACCAATGTCGTTCTATTCTGTCACAAAATTCAGTATATTATTGCTACTGAGCCGATTCACACGAGAACAATTTTTAGTCGAACAATTTTTGTTCTTCACACGGGATGAATATTAGTTTGGCATGAAATGTAGGTTAGAGGGCGTGTCAATAAAGACAAGTACAGTACCCGGAGGTCGAATTGACCCATTGTACATGAAATGTATAAGTATACACAGCTTTATATGTATTAGTGTTTTTGCATTTATTTGATGTTTGGCTGATTTTTAAAAATGTAGCTAGTTGAAATTTTACCCCGCGATTTATTGGAAAACAAAGACACATACTACATACATAATTGGTCATTTCCACGCTTCAGTCAGGGATGATGGACCTAGTTTCCCACACCACTTATGTTATGTGTGTTAATTTTATACATAAGTGGCGAGACCTACCGAACAACAGATTTTTTTTTAAACTTTTCATGGCAATTTTATTTACTCTCAGAGCTTTTGCCAGAAATCTGCTGAGAGGAAGTCACCGAAGAAATATTTTTCTATATTTTCGTTTTGATGTCTGACCTACGATTTGAACCGTGGCCTTACGTCTAATCACACTACCTACTATACTACGGTGACTTCAAAAACAAAGACAATTGGCCGTAAATTGCATACAAAGTTTGGTCACAGACAAGAACCAACAGTGCCAATTGACATCACCATGTCGGCTAATTAAACCATCAAATGTTGGACGCAATAAATCGATTGTGTCAAGTTTCAGCATCCTGTTGAAACCAAGCATCGTTTACATCAATACCATGAAGAGTGGGTAGAAAAAAATCACTTATCATGGGGCGATAGGTATCTCCATTGACCGTAATTGTTGCGCTGTCATTATTTTCACAGAATTATGGGGCAATGACGCCTCCACTTCACAAGTTGCAGTAAAGAGTTACTCGCAACGGGTGCATTGGCTTCTATAAGACCTCGTGTGAGTTTTCTGAATCTAAAATACGGAAAATTTGCTTATTAATCCACCAACATGATTTTCATTCGAAAAGATAACTCTTTTTGGCCAAATCAACATCATCGATAGATGCGGTTTCTCGCTGGCCCATCTTGCTGACTGCTTCTCCTTCTTGAATAGATCAACAGAAGAGATTTTATTTGCCTTCGTTATTTTAAAAAAATATCTCCTTATTATTCTTAGGTTTTTTTCCAGTTTCATTAACCAAGTTTTCCCAATCGGGCATGTTGTCGAACTAAACTGCACTTAAATGCTTCTCTCGAAACTTAAAAAATGTGCTGGTTCGAGAGAACATCACATTGATTGGTTTTTTCGAAATTTTTATAATTTTTTTTTGTAAAGTGGATACAAACTAATACCTCCACCTATACATTAGGCCAACTAATCAACAACAATCACCCTCGTATAATTATAATAAGCAAAATAAACAATTCATTTTGTAACTGCTACTTGCCACAAATACAGGGCATGTATTTCAAAAACTCATGAGGCATATGCTCTGTTTGCTACTGAATGACGGACTAACTGGCTGGCTGCCTGAATCATTCATTCGTTGGTTGTTTCTGTTTGTTTTTGTTACTCAAACACAGCCAGTGAGCCCAGCCAAACAACAACCAACCAGCAATACAATGATTGATCATTATCTGTCTAAAGCAGGGTTCGTCAAAAAATTTTTGGTTATGTGTTAGTGAGTAAGAGAGAGAAATTAAGTTGAGAGAATTTATTTATTTACAGCCATAGAAAATTGTTAGTAATATACGCTATTTTTATTTTCATTTAATCAGCATACATAAGTAAAGCTATATAACTTTGGCTTAATAATTTTAGATAAATAAACATAAAATAAAAAATTCTTTTTTATTAAAAGAACATAAAGCTATCCATCTTTGGTTTAAAAATTAGGTCATGTTTTTTAGATAAATAAAAATAAAAAGAATAAAAAACCCATTTTTTATTAAAAGAAAAAAGCGAACATTTAAAAAAATTATACTATGCGACAAAATAAAAAAAACTGAAATAACAGAACATTTTTAACATAAAATATTTTTTGAGTGTTATGCTGAAATAAAATGATAAAGCATCCGCCGCACATGTGTCCTTGTCGCAGTCTGATCGACAACTAAATGAAAAAACACAAGAATGCGTGTGAGTTCTCTTTGCACAACTGTGCTATGAAATGGTAAACTATGGTCTAAAGTCAAGACAATTATAGATCGTTTTACAATTAAATAGTGAAAGATAAAATCAATATACAGACGGACAGACAGACAGACAGACAGACAGACAGACGGACAGACAGACATGTAGGTAATGAGTCGTTATTAATTTTTGTATTGCGTAAATCGAAAACAAAAAAATAACAATTTTAGGAGAATGTTTTTTGGCTTTAATTTGAGAAGAAACAAAAAATTTAAAAACAACATGACTAGGGCAGATCTCTACATTAATTATGCAGCCTAATGACGTTTATACATGTGGTAAGTAACAGTAATTATTTATTGTATACAAAAAGCGATGGTAAATTTGAATGAGACTGCAAATTTTGTTTTTCTTTTTTTTTCTGTTAACGATTTATCCAAATAAACTTTAAGAGGAAATTATTTGATTGGAATTCTCCCAGGAATTTGAGAGGGATTTTGAGAAGGAAAGAAAAAAATTTGAAACTTTCAATGAAGTTGCCGTAGTCTTGTAGGTAGAGTGTTGGCATTTTAGGCCAAAGCCCATGGTTCCAAACGCCGCTCAGACATCTCGAACAGAAGCGAATATGAAAAAAAAATATTTCAAAGACGACTTTTTATTAGAAAACTGCTGAAAGTAAATAAAATTGCTATGAAAAGCGATTTTCTCTTTCCAGTTTTTGAGAAATCAGAAAACTGTTGAGAGAAAATAAAGCAATCATGAAGAGTTTCCCAAAAATCTGTCGCTCGCGGTCGTCTTTAAATTGTAGGTTACATCACTCATCGATAAAATTAACACTCACAGCGTGGGTGGTGTGAGAAACTAGGTTTTATAACCAATTAAGTAAGAAAGTGAAGGCGATTAACCGTCACTGCAGCATCTTCAATTTTGAAAGTCACTAAAGAATAATGGAATTGTTAAATCTTGATAAGCGCGTTATGATAACACTTGTTAGCGTTATTATTGGTTGCAACGTGATCAGACTTATAGGATTACCGTGCCTTAGTTCTCTTGGCGAAAATAATAAGAAAACTGCAAAACATTTTTGAAAAATTGTTTGCCAAAGGGAAACGTATTCTTCATTACTTCAGTAACACTATATTCAAGGGTGACGTTTTTTTTTTGTTATTGATTTTAAGTAGTATTAATAATACTTTTAAATAACATTTAAATTAATAAAGATATGCTATGAATACATATGCTCTAATTAATGCTCCTTTTAAAAATTAAAATTTTTTTTCCTAAAAACAGTTTCATTTTTAGTTTCATTTTTAACATCAAATGTCAACATATTGTACAGATGTACTCCTTTATAAAATAGCGATTTTTGCTTTGCAGTGGTGTAAGCTTGTTGAATCCTGAAGTCTATGACGTTTCTCAAACTGTATGGTTGAACCTCCCCAACGTATCGTAGTTGTTCTTTTAGGTAATCTGGCGCATCGCCTATCTTCATTTTTTGAATAAAATATGTGGTGTTAAATTGCAGTCTTTCTCTTACATTCAACCATTTAAGAGTATCTAGCATCAATTTTTTTGATGTTAATCTATTTACTTTAAGTATTGCACGCATTGCTCTATTTTGTAATTTCTGTAGTCTTATTATTTGTTGATCTGAACAGCATGAATATAGTATTGTTGATCCAAATTCGAAATGTGGTTTAATTATTGTATTGTAAATATTTATTGATGTTATAATTGACATTTTATTTCTTATGCGTTTGAAAAATCCAATTTTTTTCCTCGATTTTCTTACAAATGAACTCAATATGGTCATTAAATTTTAATTCTTTATGTATTATGAAACCCAAGTATTTTATCGACTTAAATTTTTCTATTATTACATTATTTATTTTAAATATTATATTATTGTCCATGTTGATCTCTAACAATTTGATTTTATTCTCATTTAGCTTTAGCTTGTTCATCATTAACCATTTATTTATATCTTCCATATCCTTTGATAAATTTTCGTGACATAAATTATCCGTTTTATCATCCGTAAAAATTAATGTATCGTCCGCATATAATACTATCTCACATTTTTCCAAGACCTTCTCCATATCGTCAATGTAAATAATAAATAACAGCGCTCCTAATATTGATCCCTGTGGTACTCCATACTTATTTTCTATTGGGCTAGATTCAGTGTTGTTTGTTAATTCTTGTAATTTGTTTACGGCTCGTTAAATATAACCCAAACCACATCAGCTCTTCATTCTCTATCCCATACCTCAATAGGTTTTGCAGTAGGATGTCTCTATCTATCGTTTCGAATGCTCGCCTAAAGTCCAGAAAAATTTCCAGAATCTTATCATTATAAATGTGAACCTAAATAGTCTTATTCAACGTAAGCCACAGATTATTGTTAAAGGTTTGCTACTTTTACAGCAGTATTAGTGACTTTTTAAGCTGCTGGAGGTAAAAAAAATTCTGGGCAAGAGATAAACCAATTTTGATCGCGATTATTTTGAATTTCCAAATATAAAACCTTTTCCCCCAAATTATGCATACCATCCCGACTGGAAAGCAAACAATAAACTTCAAAGAAGTGCCACAGCCTAGCACTTCGGAAAGGAAAGCTATTCACCACTACACCTAACTTAACAATCCAAATAAGTTCTTTCTAAGCAATGACAAACATATGGCAACCCTATAATTCTAGAATATGTAAAAATACAACAATCCTCAGTTTATTGAAAACAAAAACATGATAAATGAAACTGACGAACGAAGAGATGCAAGCAATAAAAAGTAGATTTAGGAGATATTTTAACGCAGCTCATATGTTCTTCAAAGGAATCATTTAAAATCGTCATCAAATTTATTTCTTTATATATGCTATATATAGGCCAGTAGGCAGATAGAGAGAAGGGAGAGTTCCATCCAGAAAAACTATTTCAGACCTACAATACAACTCTTCTTCTAACTTCTCACAGCACTTAGCTTTTTTGTGCTAATTTAATACATGAGTGGAGAGGCCTACCGTTTAAAGTCGATTCCGAACGAGAGATTTTTGAGAAAATTTTCATTGCCATTTTGTTTACTCTCAGAGTTTTTGACAGAAATCTGAAACCGAACAAATATTTCAGACCTTAGAGGCCTGGAGCTCTTCAAGCCATTCAAAATTCATGAGAAATATTTAGCGTGTAAATATTTCTTTAATTTCATTCAAACCATTTTTTTTTCGATGAGTAACGTCGGGTAAAATAGGATCCATAAAGAATTTAGGTCTCGAACTAGACTATAATGTGGACATTCTTCCATTGTTTCGATGTGATTTCCATAAGTTTCCAAACATTTGGTGTTACTTGCGGCTCAAATGCATCTGTGTATTCGAGTGCCATGTTAAGTTCAGTTAACTCTTATGGAAAATGAACGAGCTTGTGGTTTTCCTCTAGTAATTTTCTGTCGCCATTCCACTGTGTCCCTTGTGATATTTCAGTCCAACTATGGAATTCGTTTTTCTCTGCAATGAAAGGCACAGTACAAGCGGAAAGGGATACTAATGAAGACTCTGCTAAAGTCACCGTTTGTGTAGTGTACAGCACATAAATTGCTTAATTTGGTCAAAAGTTTAATAGCCAATGCCCTTCTGAACCAACTTTTTTCTTCTTATTTTCAAATTTAAGAATGTGGGTGGGTTTGTTTTGTCTATTCCATGATTCCCTCTGCAATTTATATACGTAAAGTATTTAATTCCTCTTAAACTTTTTCAGCAAAAACAAAAACAAGAAAAAATCGAATTAAAAATTTCAAATTAAATTCAAACAGCAATGTTCCAGTCGCATAATGTGGGCTTTTGTTTTTCATGCCAAAAACACAGAAATAGAAAAAAACTGAAAACTTCTTAAAACAAAAACTGTTTCCAAAAACTGCCTCTCCGACCTACATACACACCCAGTTTGAAACTTTAAATTTTATTTTCTTGTTGGTTTTATGGTGTATTTTCGGTTTCTCATATTTTGTGTATTCTGTGCCTCGTTTTTGTCTTCAAATGTCTAATATTACACGGTGTCAACGCATGATTAATTGCTACAAAATCAAGTGACACTTAAAATACATTTAATGCCACAGCAATAGCAAAAGAATAAAATATAAATGAATTTCATGACACTGCCTTCTTTGGTAATAAAGTCTATAAAGAATTATCATCAGCAAACATAAAATTAAAGCCAGGTTAACAGCGACTATTTACTACTCTGCACTCTATTACCCGGTAGCAACGTAAACATTTGCTGTCGAAGCATAATATTTGCAATGGTTGTCTAAGCGTAATAAAGCCTTCGAAATCACTTGCTACAAACAACCCATGGTCCAAGAAAAAACGAAGAGATTTTTTTTATTTGCAGACAAATTAGAGCTCAGCACATCGTTAGCAAAAAATAACCTTAAAGCTCCGATTAGCCAAACGTACAGGGAACATTCATACGTTCGCTTTTAGCATACGAAGAGCACTGTAAATGCTTACCGAAATTACATTGCGATTCTAATTGCTCTAATTGCTTTTCGTATTCTAAAAACAAACGTACGTTTCGTTACGTTCCGTAGACGTTTGGCTAACCGGTGCATTTACATTAGGATTACATCTAGACAACCTGATATAAACAAATTCGACACTATTGGTTACAATTTTAAATGAAACAAAAATTTCTGATATAGAAAAACCTCTTCAAGAAACGTCCAAGTTTGTATTAAGTTTTCTTCTGCAGAAGAAAAATCACCAAAACAACGTATTATGAGAGTGAAGGCGATCATGATAAAAGAGATGCCTTTAGTATTCCTACTTCTCCAGTGATTATCAAGAGGTACGGTGGCGAAACAAACAACTGCGACCACATCAATAAAACCAACCGCTACAAGCGCTTGAAAGTAAAGACTTAATAGCCTGGACAAAATTCTGGCGTATACCGCACGCTTCTACACCTCCTAGAAAAGGCATTCATTCTAAGATTAAGATTAAACGACTTCAAAACGAAATAATCTTTATAGAGATAGCCAGTGCCATCACAATATTTTCGACAGCGCCGTAGTCTAGTAGGTAAAGAGTTGGCTTCTTAGATGCGAGCACACGGTTCAAATCCCAGGTCAGACGTCTCCAACAAAACGAATCTTGAAAAAATATTTTTTCGGCGACTTCCTCTAAACAAAGTTGCGATGAAATCTTTCTGAAATATTGGTCGTTCGAAGTCGACTTTAAACTGTAGGTCACGCCACTCATAAGTGGTGTGAGAAGCTAGGTCGTAATCTTGTTTTTACTCTAGTTTGGTAAGTCAATTTACTAAGAGATATGCTACCTATATATAGCCATCTATACTTGCTATGTAAATTACGCATCATGATCTCAGTATCACTCAAATTACTTTTAAATTATGATGGAGTTAAGGAAATATCGCTTTTGCCTTATAAATTTTATTAAATTATTCACAACCTTTGGTAATGAAACGGACAAGAAGTAGGGTGTTTAGCTTAAAGATCATCACCTGATTAAAAAACTAATACCACCGGTTGTGCTGTACAATACTAAATGTAATGAATTTTTAATGAATGGTGCATAAACAATTAATTTTTGTAGATTTGTAAAATTAATCGTTTTTTTCTTTTCTTAATGGTTGTAGCAATTCGAATAGTGTTGGTGGCATCTCTATAATTGGCCTTAAAGCAGCAGTAAATTCAAGAAATCAAATTTTATTACATGTTTGCCATTTACTTCACTGTATTTATTTAATGAATTGCATGTTGCAACATCATTTAATTATTTTTATGCAATTCGCGTTTATGATTAATTAATAGAGATGTTTACAGCATGTTTTGAGTTGTATTCTTTTGGTGATAGAACAATGGCTGTTACTTCATACCTGAGACAGGGACTCAGCTTGGAGAAGCATGCAGAAAAAAAGGCGAAGACAGTACCGTCTGGAGTACGGGATGAAATTTTTTTTGGAGTAGTTTTTACTGATTGTGTGTCAAAAAGGCTACCAATTTTAGGTAAGGTTAGGTTAGATTATGTGACGGACCCCCTTAAAGAAAGAGGTCCCACTTAAGCCAGCATTTGCGCCCATTGTGATACCACAATTAATTCTACCCGGAGGTCAACCATTCCCTAAAGAAATCTATCCTCATTACGAAATATATCTCGCTATTGCAGCAATTTTTATATTAGAGAGCTCGGTCAACGATGTCAGAAAGTGAGAGATCAGAAACCTCCGTCTCTTCATGACAAGAGGAGGGCACAGAGGTTAAAGACAGTTTCATCCTTCTCCACAGACCCACAGCTCCTGCAGAAGTCATAAGTTGGATCTTACTTTACATGTATCAAACGAACGACAACGTATATTAGCTTTCAGTAGGACATACAGCATGATCTTTCTGACGACTAGATTTGAGTTAAAAGCTAGGCAGTACCTTAAAAAAATTGTTACACAAATGGATCGTAATTATTTCTTAGGAATATCAACCGGAGTATAGAAAACCATTATATTTCACATGGAACTTCAAATATACTGGAAATGGACGAAATGTTCTGAGAAGGAGTGCTTATAGGAGTAAAACCTAAAAATACTTTTGGACAATTAATCTGTATTGAAGAATCTGTATCAACTGTACACTTACACCCATAATGTGATCAACTAGTTGACCACTCAGATTAAAATTACTTTGATATGGGATATGAAGATGCCGCAATGTAGTGAGTAGTTTTTGGCTTACAAAACTAGTGTTCAAGAGCTGAGATTTCTGATTTGACATCTTAAAAAAAATAAAAGAAAATATTTCCTTCTCTAAGCAGTCTACGGTCCTAATTGCCATGAAAAAAAATTTCGGAGATGATGCTAAACTGAAATAGTGCAACAGATTAATTGAAGTGAATCAGAGATTGGTCCAAAGGGGTACCATTAATAATGGACACTTGAAGAGCGCCATTTCCATATATTTTCTACTTTCAAAATTAAAATTAATAACTTCCTTGATCGATTTTAGATCAATTTTGTAAATATTTCTTTCTCAAGTGCGTCAACCTAAGGTAAATTAGTCTAATGACGTCACATCTCCTATTCTTGATAGCCAACTGATGTTGTCAAAACGTGAAATTGCTCTTTCTGGAAACTAGTCATACAATATATGCTTTAATTGGTGGTGTTGTATGGCGTAGTTTATTAAAGAGTTGTAATGACCAGTTATGTATGTATCTCTGTATGATACCGAATGTTTACCTTGAACTAAGCTTGATTTCAGCCAAAAAATTTTTAAACTCTTACGTCTAATTTTCGAATCGTCCTTGTATGGCTATTAGAAAATGACAAGTGAATTACCTATACTGGTTATCTTCTAACAAAAATTTCTTAAATTTTTTTGCTGCATGCCACACACAACTACTGTTTAAAATCAATGGCTTTCAGCACCGTGGGGTATGCCGTCATGGCGAAACTAACGTAAAGCCCTAAAATCAATGGATATTTATGAACCCATAAATAAACTTTTAATGCATTTCTGCACGATTAAATTAACCATGAAATCAAAATGTAAAGTATTACAAGAAATACTTCACATATTTTATATTGAAAACGTAAATATGAATTTGAATTTTAACCATGGCTTTTTAATCTTAATTGTCTTGTTAAAATATGATAATTTTTTCTATTTCCATTTCATAGAATATTTTCGATAACTTGAGATTTAAGAGAAGAAAAAAGAAACCGCATTTCATATGAAATCTTTTCGTATCTTGTAAACGTCCAGCATTTAAATATACACTCGAATGGACAGACAGACGTTGTACGGTTGTATTATAACCGTCGGACGGACATTTTTGTAATGATTTATTATAGTATTTTGACCATAGAAAATTATTTTAATTGATTGGTTGTTATTTCACTCACTCTTTTCTCTTCTCTTTTGATTTCTTTGCAGTTAAGGCTTATAAATAAAGGCGAATAAAAATCAATCGTATTTATGGTTCGTTCAGCCAGCAACAAAACGCAAAAGAAAACTTAAAGGTATGTATGAAGCCCTTCATATACTCGATTTCATTTCAAGTTGTTTAGTATAAATTATTGTACAAATAAATAAATAAAAAATATAAAATAAAATAAAATTATAATCAAATAAAATAGAATGAATAGAAATAAATTGAAAGAAAAGAAAGAAAAAAAGTAAATGGGTTTGGTCAAGTCAAGTGTGGTATTTATTGTTGAATTAGTTGTAAAACGTCTATAAAAAATATTTCTGTTTTACATCACAATACCATAGAATTCTATACAAAAGCATTTAAAGCAAATTAATCTTAAAAGCCATGGCTTTTTATAAAAAAACCGCTTTGATGTTTTCTTTTTCTTTTCATGATCATATTTTGTTTGTACTTAATTGAGCCATTGTATGGATTTAATAGAGAAATTTTATGATTTCATTTGAAAAAAAAATAGAAAAAATTTCCTTACATACGCAATAAATTGTGTATCACTCGCCTAACATTGTAAGTAAACTTTTGCTTCCCATAAACGCAGAATGCAGGCTATGAATTAGTTATCCACTATTGCACTGTATACATATATTGAACCCGTTTACAAGGAGTCTAAGTAAAATGCCTTGGTCTTTAAACACTGAGAGTACTATAGGATTAACTCATTTAGTGCAAGCTTCATCAACAATCACTTACAAATTTCCAAGCATTTAACTATTGAGCTATTGTGTACCCTTTTTTTCAATCACAGACTTATTACATTACGGAATAGGATCAGCAATTTTGAAATACAATAGAAACGGTTCTCTTCAAGTGCTTATAGTTAATGAATGGGACCCTTTGGTCCCATTATCTCTAATTCGCTTCGAGTTAATCTGTTGCACTATTTGTGATCTGTGCATCTAACTGCAGTAGCTGATAATCGAAGGAACTTTGTTTGATATGAGTTTTCACTTTAACGTTTATTTGGATGTTTAACTCGCTTTCTCATATGATTTATTGTGTCTTACATACATACACACATACATAATTAGCCATTACAACCCTTCAGTCAAGAGATTAAGGTCTAGCTTCTCACACCACTCATGTTTAATTTTATACATGTGTGACGGGACCTATAGTTTAAAGTCGACTCCGAACGACAGATTTTTTAAACACTCTTCATTGCAATTTTATTGACTTTCAGAGGTTTGTCAGAAATCTGCTGAGAAGAAATCGCCGAGGAAATATTTTTCATATTTCGTTTTGATGTCTGACCTGGGGTTTGAACCGTCCTTAACGTCTAATAAGCCAACACACTACCTACCGCAAAACACATTTTGTGCTACCTACTAGACTCCTTAGGTTATCGTAATGATTGAACTACGTATCCAATCAGTAGTGATTCGATGTTAAAATTAATTTCTTATTGTTTCTTCACTTTGACGCTTGAGGAAGTCATCCCTTTGTGATGTGATCGCATTAATTGTGAGTCTTTTGAAATTGACAATTGATGGCTCTCAATGGATTTTTAAGTTCCTCTTGAGCTTGGAAATTATCTTCAAGGATTAATGCCATCAACTCATTATCTTTTGAATTTTTTGGCTGATTTGAGCGGTCTTTTGTTTCCATGCCACAGTCACATTACTTCTGAAACGCTCAAATCATTTCAAATTAAGTTTTAGTGAGCAATTGTAGTAGCCCACCGTCGTAAGTCGCCTTATTCTAGTAGATGGTGCGTTGGCTGATTAGACATGAGGCTACGGTTGAAACCCCAGGTCAAACATTTTCAACAAAACGAAATTATATTTTTGGAAAAAACCGTGAGAGTAAACTAAAATTGCCATGAAAATGTTTCTCAAAAATCTGTCGTTTGAAATCGACATTAAACTGTTGGTCCCACAACTCATGTATAAAATTGACATACGCGCAATAGAAGTGGTATGAGAAGCTACATATGTCGTAATCCTGACTGAAGGATTGTGATGACCTATTTTGTATTATGCGTGACTAGGTATAGATGACACTGAAAACCTTGAATAACTCCTCCTAATTATGAGCTCTCAAGTCAATATCAACACCAGTATTAATAGATTTAACTTTTTGTAGAAGAATTCGAATGGTATTGATATCAAAGTCTTTATCTCCAGTAGCGGTTCTTCCAATTGCATCAACAAGCGATTTGAAGCTAGGTTAGGAAGCTAGGTTGTAATTCTGACTTTTATTAATATTAATATTAATATGCTGCCAGTAGACCTTAGTTTCACATTGAAGAAGTCAAAGAAGCGGTGTTAAACTATTTCTTTGAAAAATGTTATCTACGTTATTAAAGACACAAACCATGATTTATAGAAATTCCTGGGAGTGGCACAATGTTATTCTGTATATGGCAAGAACGTTTTTTAAATCACATTTAAATGATAAACAAAAATTTTCTTATAATTTTAAGAAATCTTTACTCCGCTATTGTTTAAAGAACAAAAATTGAAAAATTGTTTACGTTTTCTGGCATAATCTATCTCTACCCTTATCATACGAAATATTTATGACTTGTTTTAATTTTGCCTTTAAGTTATACGTTCTTAATTAATTGTTTTAATCAAAATTTAATTTAATTATGACCTGAAAAAAGAAGAAGAAGAAGAAGGAAACACAAAAGCTTTTGTCATGTTTAAGTTTAAATTGAAACGAGAAAATACCATTAAAACAACAGTTATTTGTAGGATGTTGCTGTGAAACAGAATTTATTTTGTAACTGGCAGGCACAAAATTTCGAAATCAATTTATTTAAAGTGATAAGCAAGTTTAAAGGTATCATTTGACTTGTTTTCGTTGCAAGAAATGCAAATAAATTTTTGAATATCAAAACGAAAAATGAGAAAGAACATAATTTAACATATTTGTTGTTGTTGTTGTTGTTTCATTTAAATTTTATTTCATTTCATTTAATTCAATTTATAATAATTTTTTCCTTCCATTTGATTGTGTTTAAAGCCCTCACTGGGTTTTCATTTTTCAAATTCATCTTGATTGTGATGCCTAAAGTATGATATCTTTTGGCAAATGGTTATTGCGTTTTGGAATCCATCTCTAGCACAGCTCATCTTGAGATTCATTTTTTGCTGTTTTCGGTTTGTTTCTTATTATCCAACGTTTTATTGTTTAAAATTATTAAACGCGCTTAGGCTCAACCGCTTAATCTTTAAAGTCGCATCTTGAATTGAAGCCATTAAGCGGCCAGTCATTCCCTTTTTATTTCATTTCAGTTCAGTTCATTTCATTTCGGTTTATTTATTTGTGATTCTCTGATTTTGATTTTAAATTTATTTCCCTGGGTTTTGGTGTTTTTTCATTTTTTTTTGAGAAGAAATATGAACTGAAAGAACATTTAAAATAATTTCTCAGGAGAATTTTGGGAATTGTTTAAGCAAATTTGCTTATATTCAAATGATATTGAGAGTTAAAGGCTCATTTTGAAATTTATGAGCCACTAAAAACTCAACAAAAACAAAAAACCACGCCGCTAACTGCACTGCAAAATGAGTAAAGCAAACTAAGGACCCCTGTTTTATTGGTGTATTGGCTTCAAGATTTTAATCGAGAACAGTAAGTCTTCCTTGGCATTTGTGTTGTGTTGTGTTTCGGCTTAAGCTGTGCTGCTTTTTTTAAATTCTGCTTGAAAAACATCTTGTTTAAGCACCACACAAAACCATATAAAAATCACCCAAAAAAAATTTTTTTTTTGATTCAAAAAGCAAACAAAAAAAGAAAAAAAGAAAGACAAACTTTTTAAGACACACACGTGTTTTTAAGCATCTTTGCCATTTCAAACATGCCAAATAATAAATCTGAATTTCTAAAGCTAACAACAACAACAACAACGCTGTTTCTTGTCCGTCAGTCTGAAATACCAGGCCAAATTGAAATATGCATTGTAACTTAACTCAACTTAAACTTCTTAAACAAATGACAATACGTATCTGGGTTAGCAATCAGCTTTTAGTCACTCTCCAGTAAGTGTGTTCCTCTTGTTGTTTGTTGCACTGTATACTATGTATGTACAGAAATTTATATGTTGTTGCAACATATTCTCTTTTTGTTTTTTTTTTTTGCTTTTGCTTCTTTGGCACAGAAACAATTTCAATTGATAATCTTTGTTTTAAACCACAAAGTTATACTTGAAACACAAGTAAGTTCTCCCAAAGCTAAGTTTGAAGGAATTAAAAGATTTTTACGCCGTGAAAAAAAATAGTTCAGTTGGTAGGTGTAGTAAGGATTCGATCTCTAAAAAAATATCACGATTTTGAAGAGATAAACAATGCCGGCAGTTATCATGCAATCATTCCGTTGTGTTTCACTACCCTACGGGTAATCCACTGGATTCTGCTCTAGCGAAATAATGGGACTTGTTTCTGAAAAACATGTATTCATACGTAATACTTGCCTTTTTCGCAGAGCACATCCGTTTGATGGCGATTGATCAGTGGAATGCACAATGCATCACAGACAGAAATCCTTCTTTAGCCGTACTATTCGTATGTGGAACGCTCCACCTTCAGAAATATTTTCCGTCATATACAATACATGTAGATTTAAATCTAACTTCCATAAACACTACTTTCTCTTTCCTGCCTCCCTCAACCTATTTTATCTAGATCCAATACAATGCACTGCATAAGTAGGGGCCATACCCTGAGTGTTGGTAGCAAACGAAAAAAAATTCTATGTCCAGTTTCGGATGAACACTGGACTATTCATAGTGAAGACACTTTCAATGTACTCTTTCAGACGCACTTCCTTGGCTGCCAAGAACTCACTGCATCGGCCCTAGATCATATAATATATTGAATATCACGAATTCCATTAGTTGAGCAGTGAAATACTTCCGTCGCTTTAAATCTCCGGATCTGAATGGTATCGCATCAGCACATTTACAGATAAGCTTAGATTTCAGACAGATTTTTGAGAAACTTTTCAGAGTTTTTGTCAGAAATCTGCTGAGAGGCAGTCGTCGAAGAAATATTTTTCCAAATTTTTGTTTTGATGTCTGACCTGGGGTTTGAACCGTGGTCTTACGTCTAATAAGCCAACACACTACCCACTAGACTACGGCGACTCAATCTATCCTTTAACGAAAAATATCTGGAGATCATATTGCAAATATTGTTTATTGCTGTAGGTAGTACCTAAATTGGGATATAAACCCCAACAACAGATATTGTGTATGCATGTATGACCAGTGGAATCGTCAAACTCTCTGTGAACATATCACGATAAAAGGTCTATGAGAGGCCTATGAGAGACAGCGCGACAAGAGCATGAAAGTATAATTGATCTGAAGTTCCTACGGACAACACGATAATTGAACCCACTGCCGATTCCAGTAATAAAACGAAAATACCGGTAATGGGTAGCATTGACCAGAAAAAGTCATTCAACGTCATTCACTGACACAATGTAATCGCACTGCAAAATCGGTGTTCTTAGTGATGTGGCTCATACCGTTCTTGTAAATCTGCAAATAGTCCTGCGAATAGTCCTGGGCTTCTGATTATATGCAGAGTTATTTTTATTGGCCGATGGCAGTCCAATTAATTGTGTCTGCTGCGAGTAAACTAAAGTCAATATAAAGAGGCAGCAACAACAACAGCATGCGCATAAGATTGAAAATATGGTGGCAGAATATAATCAGTGGAAGACAAGGAGTATCCTCTAAGCGTTAGAGTCATTGTGAAAGTACAATTAATTACTAAATTCGGGGATCAAATATTCCGTAAAGGATACCAAGCTGACTCCAAAAAAATCTGGCTATTGCAGCAATCTTTTGATTGAAGAGTTCTTTCAAGGATGAGAGAAAATGAGAGGAACATAGCTTTGGCACGTGAGATCACTCCTTGTTGTCAGGCCGACAATTCCTATGATGGTTGTTCGTCACCAAGCCTAGTCTCGCAAGAAACTACGTATGGAACGTAGTCAAGCGGCAGTAAATCTAGAAATAAAAGAGGAGGCTGGGACTGGCTTAGGCGGAAGCAGTCTACCAATATTTATTGGACTTACAATCCGAGCGGAAAAATCGAAATGTAAGCCTAAAATATCCTTTCAATAAGATTAAAAATATGCCAAAGAATAGAAATAAATGGAGAGATATTGTCGATTGTCGATGACAACAGAAGAGAAATGTGGTGAATGAATTCACTCTTTTAAATTTCCATACACACTAGCATTAATAAATTGAAAGCGGAGCTTTTTTTATATCAAACATTTGCTTAAGCTCGCTTATTGTCGCTTAATTACAGGTCTTAACTTCATTCCTGGCCTTCATATGGTTTCGCTGTTTATTTTCTTGTGATTTTTAAGGCTTTTTTTGGCCAGCCATTCTTTTGCTGTTTAATAGTGGTGGTAGAGTTGTAGTTGTTGTCGTGGCCACAACATAAATATGTCTTCTTTTGTGTAAGTCCAACCACATGGCCGTACATGCGTATGTACATATGTATGTCTGTATATTTGTGAGTAAGCAAAAGCGATCCTTTTAAACAATTTTATTTCGATTTTTCAATTTCAAAAACTTTTTTTCTGTTGCTTTGTATCACAGGCCTACTGTTTCAAAACCGTCAAAATATGAGAGCAAATGTGCAGTAGTTGTTGTTGTTGTTGCTGCTGCTCTTATTATTTTTGCTTTTCCTTTTTTTTATTCTCAAACCGTCCAAAGCAATTAAGTGTATCAAGATTACTTAATATCAGGTCTCTTAGAAGCATCAGGAGAATAAAAAAACGAAGTTAAGAACGAAAATAAAATGAAAAGAATATTGAAAGAAATCTTAACGATTTGGTAACCACTTTCAGGGGATTTTCTTATATATTTTTTTTTCAAAATAGCTACGAGGTAAGGTGGAGTTTAGCAAATTAAATTGGAGATTTTTCAATAAATTTTCAAAATAATACTTAAGGAACAACCCTCGTACCCATATATACTTTGTATTTTTGTGGCATTGTAATACAGGAAATCAGGTAAACCAAACCACACTTGTTGCTATACGGCAATGGCAGAAGAAGCCAGAAATCAATGGCAAGAAAAACATCAGCCAACCAGCCAGCCAAACAGTCAGCCAGCCAGCCGGCCAGCCATCCAGCATCAAATCATCAACTGAATTCAATACTGTGTCTGTCGTGCTGGTGATGGCGGTGGTATTGATTTTTATAAACCAAGAGTTTTTTTATGATTTTTGTTTTTAAGATTCACATACGAAATGGCCCATAAAATGTTGGAATATATTTTTAAATACAACCATCAAACACACTCATACCAACCGACCGACCGTCCGATCGGCCGACCTAACAGAGATATTAAGTTATATGAGGCTCTCTAGTATTTAACCAATGAATGGGATGCGGTTTAATTTTCCCAAATTATTGTTGCTGTTTGTTGTTGGTTCACTTGATAATTGTAATTAAAAAAGGAAAAAGAAAATACCTGGCAAAAAACTGCTTATAATTGTTTTTATTTTCATTGCTTTGTGATTAAGATTTGATTTCAAAATTTATTTGTCGATTTTTATGCGTTTGTAGCAAACATTAAATTCAATAAGAAATTATGGCTGGCCGGGCCACATGTTGTTTGAATTTATTGTTACGTTTTTGCTTAAACGACTGGCGATTTATTTGCTTGTGGTGTAATTAAATGAAATGCTTTTGGGAGAGTATTTTAATGATCAAATACGGTCTATTTGGTTTAACGGTAAAAGTAATTATTTAACAGATAAATTGTGGTTTTTATTTAAAATCATTTAATAGAATATACGAGGGTATGCTTTAAAATAAAAAGGAAACAATTATATTTTTTTTACATTTTTAACTCAGTAGCACTTATGATAAGAAATTTAAGAGCCTTGAACTTTTTTCAGTTATTTTCAGAATCTGCAAAAAATAGTCTCATTATACGATTTGCTTTAGGCAAGGTGGCTAGCTGTTTTTACTGATTCATCCCATGAAATCACCGCTACTGTTAGTTAGTACGCCTAGAGATACTTAACTTTTTGTTAAGAGCAAAAGGTCCATCGTTTTATGGTACCTCACTACTTAGACCAAAAAAAAAAGAAAAAAAGGAGAACACCAACTTCAGGGAAGATTTCACAAAACTGTAGCCATGCTTGTGGTCAATCGTAACCAGCATCTGAAAGCATTCCTTATCCTTTACGCCTCTTAAGACCATGTGGTTCTCACACATCAACTCCATTTTACATACTTTGAAGCTGTTATTTTCAAAACTTTCGAGACCTTCTTAGACCTTGAGTACCCCAACTATTCTCGGATCAATTACAGCTTCTTGAATCCCTCATCTCCAGCTATTCTTCGATCGACTACAGCTTCTTGAGCCTTAAGGACTCCTCTTTAGCGTTATCTTTTTGATACTATTGACCATATTGCTGTAAATAATGTCAGTGCATCTCCACTTTCGACATTTTTTTTTAATTTCGATAGTAGTTGGTTGCTTCCGTTGCTAACATCTGTTATGGCGATTGTGTTAGGCCAGAATATCCTGCTTATGACCTAGAAGTACTTGTTGCAGTTTTTGCGTGATTGATTATAGTACTGGCCAGGTTATAGTGCGTTCAAGCCTAAATGAGTACGTGTGAATATTTTTGAGCTTCTCCATTTTGATTGCAATCTTCCGAAAGCTACTGATTGCTTCTGCTTTTCCATCAACTATAGTCGCCGTAGGCTAAAACGTAGTGTGTTGGGTTATTAGATGAAAACCCCTGATTTAAATCCCAGCTCAGACATATCGAAAAATAAAACGGAATCTAAAAAAAAATATTTTTTGGATAACAGTCTTCTGGCAAAAAGTCTAAGAGTAAAATAAAATTGCCATGAAAAGTTTTTCAAAAAGTTTTTCGACTTTAAACTGTAAGTCTCGCCACGTATGGCTAAAGTTAACATATAACGTACGTAGTGTGACAAGCTAGGTCGTAATCCTGACCAAATTGTTGTAAGGATCTGCCACGATATTTTCTGTGCTGAAATTGTTCAACACTACGAGCTAAATTTTCCAAATCTTTTAGTTTTGTACTCTAATAATAGAGCGGATAGATATCATCTGCCCAGTCCAAATCCTTCATATGGCAAAAAAAAACTTCTCATTAATCTTCTTCTGGTAGAACAGATTTGCATCGTTATATCATACATGATTAGACGATGCTGAACTCTAGCGATTGTGTGACAAACGGTTACATCGTAAATAACTGAGAACCGCTGGTTCAATGATTTCCATATAAAAGTACGTCTCATGTTCTTGAAACATATGAACAGTAGAGACAAAGAAGTGCTAACGAAGGCTGTATTGAAATCGACTAACAGTAAACGTCAGGAATTATAACACGACATTGTATACTTCAATGGAATTTTCATGTCATGGGCCTAATCCGAACAGCTTCTATTTGATCTCGAAACTGCCTGTTCATATGGTAGGTTGTACTTAATTTTACTTTGAAATCTCTTCTATATTATGACTGGTAGTTTATTGTACTTGATATTAAACAGAATAATTCCTCAACAGTTGTTGAAACCTTTTAAGGTGATGTGCTTAAAATCATGCCTTACTTTCGACTTTGAGGCAGACTTTCTATCGCTGTCGGTAAGTAAGTTCTCTTTTGTTCATTTCCTAGATGCATTTATAGGATGGGGATTAGTCTTAAAAATCGAAAAGTATGACAAAAATTTTTCGCCTTTTCTAGGTTGTGACATTCAGGGATAGTATTCAGCAGCTTCACTCTCTAAGTCTAACCTTTGTTGCGCTTCTAGGCCTCCTATTGATATTTTGTGTTGATGTTATTCACTTCGGAGGTAAAATGCTTTCGGGCTGGATTTTTTATTTGCTTCCGTACACGAACCAAGATTGTTAGAGTTTGAAATCCTTTACTACAGTACACTTCTTTTTTCAAATATTGTGTTGCAAAAGCTATTGTCGTCTTCATTACTCTAGCAACGGCCTGGTGATTTCAAAGCATTTATCCCTATCGACCTTACGACCATTTACTAAGAATTCCTACTGAACTCCGCCAATGGAATGTAAAGAATACATAACATACGTACATACATACATAATTGGTCATTACAACTCTTCAGTCAGGATTACGACATTGCTTCGCACACCACTTATGTTGTGTGTTAATTTTATCATGAGTGGTGGGATCTACAGTTTAAAGTTGACTCTGAACGACAGATTTTTTATGGCAATTTTGTGGCAATTTTATTTACTCTCAGAGTTTTTGCCAGAAACCTGCTGAGAGGAAGTGGCCGAAGAAATATTTTTTCATATTTCTTGGTCATTACGACTCTTCAGTCAGAACTACGACCTAGCTTCGCACACCACTGATGTTGGGTGTGTTAATTTTATACATGAGTGGCCATGCCGAACGACAGATTTTATTTACTCTCCGAGTTTTTGACATAAATCTGCTGAGAGGAAGTCGCCGAAGAAATATTTTCAATTTTTTTCGTTTTGATGTCTGACCTGGGGTTTCAATCGAAGCCTCACGTCTAATAAGTCAACACACTACCTACTAGACCACGTCAATTTCAAATGCAAAGAATACTGGACAAAAATCTTCAAATGTAAACGAATTTAAGGCTCCTTTTTCAATCGTCTGGACCATTATCATTAGATGATGGGGACTTAGTCGAAGTAATTTAGATTTTATTGTCCATAAAGAATAAGAGATTCAGCCGGTGGCTAATGGCTCATCATCCATTTACAAAAATTTTTATCAATGTGCTCCTCCTTACAACATTCCCATATATTCACTCCAATTTATCAACTATTTTAAGAATAGTTTTCTAAAATTTATTTCAAATCTTTAAAGACTTTGTAATTGTTCTCCTATTTAAAAACAAAAACCAACAATACAAAGAGTAAAAAGAAACGAAACAAATGTCATGAAGAATTAAAACATAACAAAATTTAATTAAAAAAATAAAATAAAAAATTAAAATATTCCAAACTTAACGATCAAAAACAATTTGTCAGGCGATAATAAATTTTAAAAGCGTTTGAGACAATATTCTTAGAATAACAACTATTTTTACTACCATTTAATGACACAAAAGGAGGCGAACGAAAACTAAAAACAAACAAAAAAATTGTTTCTACAACATATTACACTCAATAAATTAAAATCGTGAAGAAATTAAAAAAACGAAAAGAAACAAAAAAAATAAAGAGGAGTCTAAAGGCAACAATAACCACTTAATGATGACATGGCTTAATCAAGAGTTGTTCGTTTTTTTATGCTATTGTAGTTGTTGTTGTTGGCTCGTTTAATGGCTTAGGAAAATAGAAAAAACCGTAGAGAATATAAAATTTTCGAAATTGTTTTTAAAGACTTTCGAAAATTTAAACGAAAAGAAAAATCGATATTTCAATCATAAAATATATAACACACTCGGTCTCCTCTTGAAAAGGGTTTAGCTGTTGGTTTTTTAAAGACATCTTGTAATGCCTTTACATTTTATTTTATGCTGTAGATGATACAGGGTCTGTTAAGTATCGTTTTATTTATTTTGTCAAAAGTTGTTTTCGTTTTTCTTTTCTTTTGTTTCTCTTGTTTTTTTGTGAAAGTCATAAAATGTGGATGTTTTTAGACGTTATAATCTCTCATTCAGGGAAGGACAATCATTAACTTCTGTATATTCACCCTCTTTGATTTGCCTTACCTGCCTAATTGTCACCTTGAGAGTGGTATCTGGCTAAGAAAAACTCGAGCATATTCATACCAATCGTCCAACACAAACTATATCTCGTGTAGGAAAAACAATTGCAAATGATTACAGTCGATCACTATATTTCAAGCGTATGTATGCTGAATTTGCTTATTAAGCCTTAAAGATTCAATTCATGCAAGATTCGTTCAGGAAAGTTTTACAAGACACAAAAATTTAACTTTTTCCAATCAATTTTCCAAATTGAAATAAAAAAGAAAGTAACTGAGGCAGAAGATAAATTTCCTGTCACAAAAACATTGAAGATTAGGTAGCAGGTCTACCTTGAAGTAAGTAAGATTCCACCAATACCAGAGGTTAGGCCCATTATGGTATTACAATTAAATTTTCCAATAAGGAAATCAACTCGCACTGAAAATTATGTCAGAAGAAAGTCAAAGAGAAAATTTAAAGTCAGGCATCTCGGGGCACAGACACTTCCTGTAAACAAATAATATCTCACTGCTCCTCATATCTACAACCCTTGCAAATGCTCGTTCCGGGACTATCCGTGTCGAGACTATCGGTATGACTTCCAATATAGCAGCGTCGTTTGTGAAAGAACCACAATACCATGGATGGCCACAGGATTTAAGAAAAGAAGACATACAAGCCTCTTCCTATCTTATGTTTTGCTTTGATAACATTTAATTTGAGGCCAGTTTTTTCTGCAAAGGTTTTTTCTTTAAAATACCGATATTTTCTGAGTAATCGAAGTTCCAAATAAATCGACATTAGCTTCCGTACGATTTTATTCATCTGCTGCTTTAGCCATGATATCTTGGATTCTAGGACAATTTTTGTAAGAAGCCTTGTTTTCTTGTAAAAATTTGACATGAGGTCTGAGCCTATTGAAATATTCCATGTATCGTTTTGATTCAGCGTGCCAATCGCCATGAGACTGATTGACAGTTTATGAGCCTTAGGAGATTCACAACATTTACGTAGGACTTATGAGGCCTAACATCTGTCTGCTTTTTCTCCGAGCTAATATGACTTTTCTGTTGACTGACCTTCAAGAGTATTCTTCGAAGTCAACTGTTCTACATTAGAGGACATTTTATTTCTTTCTTTTTCTTTTCGAAATTTTAACTGTTACTTGAGTTTGCTTGATGGACACTCAAATGATCATGTGATCAGTGGCACAATGACCTTAAATTTTATGTCAACCTGGACTCTTGCAGATCTTAAGGGATTGCATTGCAATAATATCCTAAGAAAAATCAGGTCATGAGTTATATATTTAAGACAACTTCATGTTAATTGAGCGCAAAAAGTTTTATTAGCGAAACTCTTACCAGGTAACCCTTTGTTAGTTTCTTGATGTCATAAGGTTGCCATTGTCATATTTTCGTAATTTCCATGTAGCAGTAAAGCTGTAGGCGTAGTGTAGTATATAGTGTCTTAGCATGTTATACCACAGCTTTGTTGAGATATTTGGCTATTTCCTTACCGTTCTGGCAAAATCTCTGCGAGTAATTAAAATTTCCCTGAAAGGTTAGTCAAATCTGTCCTTCGGAAACGACCTTTAAACTGTAGGTCCTCTACTCATGAACAAAATTAACACTCACATCATGAGTGTTGTGAGAAACTAGGTTGTAGACCTGACTAAAGGATTATTGCAAAGGAAAATTAAGTTAGTTGAGTAAGCATTTCTGTAAGACTTTATAATTTACACTATAAAACTAAACAATTCAGATCGAATTAAGCCGATGACAAGAAATTTTTGGTCTTGATTTTCAAAAAATAGTAGGATTCTCTTTAATTAATCCATTTCGAAACGATTTAACCATCTAAACAGGATAATACCTTCAACGAACATCATAGGAAGGCAAGTAATTTGCCTTGCAATTCAAGTTTTCTCCAGAGTTATGTCATTTCTAGGCAACTATCAATCACGTGTATTACGTTATCTCTAGGCAATGACAGATTGAAGTTGTATCATTCTCGGACCTACCATAGTACGTCAATCATGTGTTGTACGTCAATCATGTTTAGTATGTCAATCACGTGTAGTATGTCAATCATGTGTAGAACGTCAATCACTTGTAGTACGTCATTTCTAGGCAATGGCAGATTGAAGTCGTATCATTCGCGGAGCTACTCTAGTACGTCAATCATGTGCTGTACGTCAATCATGTGTTGTACGTCAATCACGTGTAGTACGTCAATCACATGTAGTACGTCAATCACATGTAGTACGTCATTTCTAGGCAATAACAGATTGAAGTCGTATCATTCCCTGACTTAATGTAGTACGTCAGTCATGTGTACGTCGATCATGTGTTGTACGTCAATCACGTGTAGTACGTCAATCACATGTAGTACGTCATTTCTAGGCAATGCCATATTGAAGTCGTATCATTATCGGACCTACTTTAGTACGACAATCATGCGTTGTACGTCAATCATGTGTTGCACGTCAATCATGTTTATTAGGTCAATCACATGTAGTTTGCCATTTCTAGGCAATGACAGATTGAAGTCGTATCATTCTCGGACCTACTGTAGGACGTCAATCATGTTTTGTACGATAATCACGTTTCGTACGTCAATCATGTGTACTATGTCAATCACGTGTAGTACCTCAATGAGTTGCAAAAATTCGATATCTGTAGTTGGTAAGATTGCACGCCAGGGAAGAATGTCATGTGTTATGTCTCAATTATGAAGTTAAATCGCAGACCTATCGTAGTAACTGTTGAACTTGTTAAAAGAAATTGTAACCTGAAAGACTCTGTAGCATGTATTTGAAGCTTAAGATATGCATGCATACGCTGAAAGATCATTAATAATGTATGGCACGATGAGGTAAACGTTAGATAAACACCTGTTTTTATAACTCTTTTCCTTGTTTTTTTTTATGTTTTTTTTTGGTCATTACGATAAAACGTTAAGAATGCACTCAACACTTTTGTCATTTGATTTGGTTTTGTTTTTTTTTTACTTAATTTCTCTCCTTTTTTTAAAATTCAAACCATAAAATGTTGTTTTTGGTATGGTTTAGAAAACTAACAACAACAACAACAACAACAATAGGAACAACAGCAACAAATCATAGAATTAGAAAATAAATAAATTTGATAATTTATTTACACAGGAGTATGTTGTGTTGTTGTTGTTGTTGTGTGTACCTTAACGTTTTCGAGTATTTTATGGCTTAAATAACTTGTAACTGAATGAACAGCAACAACAACGATGGCATCGACTATGGCAACAATGTATATGCGATGTTACAAGCGAGGCAGGCGAGTGCTGCATTGAAAACGGTTTCCAAAAAAACAAACCAAAATTGGTTCGCATTTGGTAGAATTGGTTGTCGGCTTAAAGGTGATAGTGATGGTGATGGTGGTGGTGGTGGCGGTGATGATGGTGGCACATGAAGACATTGTTTTATACTCATACCAGTTCGTCTGTCCAGTTACGAAAATATATGGTTTTTTGTTGTTGTTATTGTTTTGTTGTTGCTTTTTTGTTCTGTTTTTTGGGGGATTTTTTTTGGTTAGTTATGGTTTAGTAAATACAATAACAAATACTGGCATCATAATAAAATAGTAACACATCTTTTTTGAACAATAACAACAACAACAACTACAACAACAGCAATATAATGTAATAGACGAAAGAGATACCGACAACACCAACAACATATGTATGTATGTACGTATATAGTAAGCAAAGATATGTGGTATAACACGAATAACGAACCTATGCAACCAACAAACATAATAAACTTGTTTTACAAGTCTATTAGAGAAGTACACACTAAAAATTCCTCTTTTGTATATCAAAAAAGAAACGAAAATAAAATATTCTCTCACATAAATTGATCTGCGTTGAACTAACTAAGGCACGCACATAGTATGTGGCATGAATAATAGATACACAGAAGTAGCTGTAGTTGTTTTCTTTAAAGAGGAATTCATTCATTCCCACAGTTTAATTTAAATATTTTGGAGGAAACTGACGGAATATCAAAAACGATAATCCGATAACATCGGATTTCGATTTTTCACTAAATAGTGCCATACGACCAGAATAATGTGAATTCAATAATGCTTTCTAATAAATTGAAGCTTATAATGCCTTGTATTCATCCGAATTTGTCAGTTTCACAACGTTCTCAGCAATTGGGCTTATTTGACTCAAGTACTGCGGCTCAATATGTCGTATTTTGCATTTAAAATTTTCATCTCAACTCACAAGACAATTAAAGCCAGTTGACCATTCACAACGCCGTGGATATGTATGTTGATTGGTTGCTAGAGCAACAGGCTTTAAATGATGATGATTTTTTTGAACAGAATTTTATTCAGCTCTGAACTTCATATCTCAGTCGATGGTTCCATCAGTAAGCAACATAACTCAGAAGTAATTATTTGGTGCGCACTAAGTTTTGGAGAATTGGGAGTGCCGTATTATTTCAAAAACCACCCTGGAAGAACTGTTTCTGTCAATTCGAACGGCTATAGTCATATGGTAATGAACTTTTTTAGACTGCAATCGATTATAATGATTTGAAAGGAATGTGGCTCTAATGCGATTAGCCGCCAGTCATACAACAATCCCATTTTTTGGCTTTAGAATTTTTGTGGCAACTTTAGAATTTTTGTGAGGCTGCTTCAAAGGCCGTGCCTACTAAACTTACGTCAGAGTCAAAAGCAACATACGTCAATTTATGTCGAGATACCGCACAATATGTTCGAATATGTGCTGAGAAATGCAATCAATCAAGGGACAATCATTCAAAACACATTGCAATGCGTACATAAAAGGTCCCGCTTTGAAGAGCTTGGATCCTACAAGGTTCCGTTGTAACACCGATATTATCTATGCCGTCAGACAATTATAAGTTTTTCGAGACGCCTGCCAGACAACCCGATAGTATTATGAACACTTGTACACAAGTCACCTCTGGCTGGACATGTTCTGTGAACTAACTCGGATACCCTGAAAACCTTCACCTTAATTTTCCAAGTGCAAGACATGTAGTGCTACTTTCCTTCACCGTCAATACGGCTTCTGCTGAAATTATTAAGAGGTATTTTGAACGTGTGTGCGTGCGTGCTTTGTGGCCAGAATTCCAATTGTTATGAGGTAGTCAAGATGGATTGTCACTCGGGTTAACTCTAATCGTGTCCACGTATGTATATCCATAGAGGGCCAGAATTTTCTGGTCTACATATACTGAGTAAAGTTTGTGTGAGGTCCTGCCCTTTATGTCAATCTCATATACGACTTCATGGAAATTTTTTGTTATAATCTTTTTGCAAGGGCGTTAGCCACATATCTTTAGCGGGCCATACGAGTATCTGTCTTTCTTTCTCTACAAGTGGACTCAATATCACAGCAAATGTTTGAAGTCTGTGTGCGATATTTGTATGACTATGCGCATAAGAATGTTAATCTCTAAGGAAATTTTCCTTTACAAATATGTCGGCTTTGTTAATTTCAAAGCGCCGGTGTACAATAACCCTTATGAGGGTAACCGTGAATCTCTCTCTTACAATCTTAAATGGAATCTAATAATCGTCTTACTGTCGGTAAATATGTGTATGTCTGCATTCGGTATGTTCTTAAACATAATTCCCTTTATCTTTATAGTCATTATTCAGACTCAATCTCTACAGTAATTGAGTAAATGCAAGACCATCTAAGACTCAATGGTTCTGAAAAGATTCTGACTTTGTGGAATAATTTGGATCCGACAGTAAATAAAAGGATGACGTTTTCTGGAAGATTATTAAAAATCGCAGCAGTCTAGTAGGTAGGTAGAATTTTGGCTTATTGGATGTGAGGCCATGGTTCAATTTCCAGGTCAAACATCTCCAACAAAAAGAAATATGAACACATACCATGAAATGTTTCTCAAAAATCTGTCGTTCAGAGTTGACTTTAAACTGTAGGTCACACCAATCATGTATAAAACTATCACACACAATATAAGTGGTGTGAGAAACTGGGTCGTAATCATAGTTGTAATAACCAAATGTGTATGTGTGTATGTAAACCATTATCACATTAGCATCTATCGGGTGTATTCATTGTAAAGCCAGAATCAAGAGGGCTTAGGTATTGTGTAGTTGATGGATATGCTTTGATTAACAAAAACCAAGATTTTGACATGATCTTGTGCCACTCAGTCTAAACGTCATGTTCGTAGTTACTAGTTTTGCCTACACTTCTGGTGAGAGCCAAATAAGAATAGGAAACAACGCCTTAGATGAGGTAGTACTTGGAACACCAGTCTCATAAATCGCTTAAACCGGGATTGATGATTTCTTTTCTTTAAAGCCAACCACCAAACCGAGGCCCCGTAGAAAATGAAATATTTCATTGAATTCATAACTGAGTGCTTTTAATTTAAAGCGACGATTTGTAAGCGATTGTTTCGATCACCTACACATATATTATGCTACGCTTTGTTAAATACTTTAAGCACTAGTCAATTAGATTATTTCTGCTTGAAAGACTACTTTTGAACGATTTTTTCTATCATAACTTGGTATCTTCCATGCAATTGTTGCACATCGCAGATTAATAAATAACCTGCATGGTTGTATGTATGGATGTATGTACATTGTACATGTAATATATTGTACAACACATCTAACTTTATATGGAAAACAAATATCTTTTGTTAAATATTTCATAGATTATTTGCTCCCTCACTCTCCCCCCCTCTCTCTCTCTCTCTCTGCTAGTATTTTATATTTTCAATCTCTATGAAAATAAATATTCTTTTTCTGAGTGTGTGTCTGTGTGTGTTTTTCGTATAGGATATATAAAAAAGATTTCATAACAAAAACAATATAGAATTTCACAAAAAGAAACAGAAAAAAAAGAAAGGAAAAGAAACAAAAGAAATACAATAAAAGATATACGAAATTTAAATATTTACTTACTAAATACGAATATTATTTTGTATTGCTTTCATACGTTAAGTATGTAAGAAAATTGTAACACAGCAAATCTACATAGAAATTGTTTTAAATCAAAAGAAAGAAAGAAAAAAAAACAAACCAAAAATTACAATAAAATCATATTTCTTTACACAAAAAACAAAACAAAAAAATACAAAAATACAATCAAATAAAAATAGAAAGTCTTGTAAATGGAAATTCTATAATTTAGTTGTAAAAGCTAACAAAAGGTAATGTTAACATTGCATTGAAATCCATCTTTTATTATCAGAGAATTCTAATTCATACAGACAACAACATAATTGAAATAGAGATGAAGAAAGAAAAAAATACAAAAACAAAAAACAAAGAAATTTTATTGTTCTTCTTTAGTAAATTTAAAATAAATATTTTGTAATTAAAACAACATATACGAACACACTCTTAATTTAATACAATTGCTAGAGCATTCCCATCAAGCATTTAAGGGGTTCAAGGGCAGTATGTCGCAGTCTATCATTAGATTTTGCCAGTTTCACTAAGAATGGTTATGATCCATGGGATTTAGAGTCTAGCATGACTACATTTGTAATATTTATTCCACTCGAAAGTCGCCTTAGTCTAGTAGGTAGTGTACTGACTTATTAGACGTCATTCCACGGTTTCAATTCGATAAAGTCTTATGTTTCCTTTAGAAGAAACTCGATTTTCTTCAAAACGAAACTCCAAATAATGATCTTCAAAAGAATCTCGATCTAAGCCTAATGGGCTTTGCAATACACTTCGTAAGGCTTATCATACGACTTTCGTGTGCAATTTTTTTTATTGGTCATTACAGCCAGGATTACGACCTAGTTTTTTATACCACTTAATAAGTTGTGTGTTAATTTTAGACATGAAAGCCGGAAACTACTGTCTAAAGTCGTCTCCGAACGACAGATTTTTTTGAGAAAGTTTTCATGGCAATTTTATTTTACTCTCCCAGTTTTTGCCAGAAATCTGTTAAGAGAGGAAATTTATCGAAGAGATATTTTCTCATATTCCGTTTTGTTGGAGATGTCTGGCCTGGGGTTTGAACCGAGGCCTCCTGTCAAGTAAGCCAACACACTACCTACTAGACTACGGTGACTTCAGCTTTGCAAAACAGAGACAGTTAAATCTGTTACACTAGGCAAGTGATAAACCAATTTGACCATTAATTCGTCGATATTGGCAATCGCAACAGTGGTTGTATGATTTTATTTTCTTGATGATAAGTACTTTCTTTTTCGATAAATGCATTCTGTTTTGCCTAATTTGATCACTTGAAATAAAACGAGAAGTGAGACCGAAAAATTATCACAAAATGAATAACACAGGAATCAGAGAAAAGGAAAGTATGACATATTTTCTTGGTTAAAAATCTTGTCGACCTGTTATCGATTCCAATACCGTTTTAATTAAACTTTAAGGATAGAGTACCTTAAAAGTCACCAGAAAACACCGTTGTTTAGTAGGTAGTGTGCGTGCTTATTAGACACGAAACCATGGACCCCAGATCGGACATCTCTAACAAAACAATATATGAAGAAATATTTCTTCGGCGACTTCCTCTCGGCAGATTTGTGGCAAAAACTCTGTGAATAAATAAAATTGTCATGAAAAGTTTATCAAAAAGCTGTCATTCGGAGTCGAGTTAAAACTATAGGTCTCGCCATTAATATATAAAATTAACACACAACATAAACGGTATGAGAAGCTAGGTCCTAATCCTGACTGAAGGGTTGTAATGACCAATTATTGTATGACACCTCAAAAGCCTATGGTGAAGGATAAATTCTGAACCCTAATTCGGGTACCAAACACCTTTGGATTCAAAAATCTTTGTCGGCCTATGTAAGATGTAAGAAGTATTTTTTATTGATGAGACTGTTTTGTCTTTTTGGGCACTTTTCCCCTTTTTAAGTCCCCCGATTCAATTGTTTCTTTGCCTCAGGTACCAGGTAGTGGACCTTTATCTCATCCATATTGCTTACAAACGTAGTAACTATCTTTGCCAAATTTTTCTTAATTTCAAATATTCGGTGAATTTTAAACCACAATCCCGGGTGCCCTGGTAGTCTAGTGGGTAGTGTGCTAGACTATTAGCGTGAGGGTCGTGGGTTCGATTACCACCAGAGACTCTGGTCTGTGACACTACACCGAGCATATGGTCAAGTTACTCCGCTAGCATATAATTAAAATATAATTTGTAATTGTATTGTAATAAATAAATAAACCACAATCCATTCAATCGGCTTCAGACTGCAATCCACATGAAATGTCGCCCAATAATCAAATATTGATCAAATATTGGCCCTTCCCCTTCAGTCAGGATTACGACCTAGTTTCTCACACCAGTTATGTTAATTTTATACAAGAGTGCTTTGACCTAAAATTTAAAGTCGTCAACGAACGATAGATTTTTGAGAAACTTTTCATGGCAATTTTATTTACTCTCAGAGTTTTTTTTGGCAGAGAACTGTTGAGAGGAAGACGCCGATCAAACATTTTTTCATATTTTGTTGGAGATGGGGGTTTGAACCCAGGCCTTATATCTAATAAGCCTACACACTATCTATTTGAGTAAGGTAACTTGTAGCAGTTGCATAAAGTTCGGCCCATTAAGCAGGTGATTGACCTACTGTAGCAGCTTTTAGTATGATAGAGTTGGTATCCGTTACAGTATAAATACAGTGACAAAATAGATTTTAATTACTGGTTACAAAATTTTTGCCCACGTCTGCCTCTTTTAAAGGAGTAAAATATGACTTAAAGCAAAAACGATAACTTACAATACCTTGTGAATAAAACATGTCAAGTCTATGACAGCCAAATTTATTGAAATATTTCTAAGTTCACGCCCAGCTTTTTTGTGTTTTGGGCTCAGCTATAATGCTAACTTTTTCTTACATTTCGGATATACAATGTCACTATTAGACAGCACTTTTAGATGCTACTAAAGGGCTGGAAGTTATATGTAATGATTACCGCATTTTCCACATGTTTGATTCGAGGAAAGGCTTGTAGCCTTTCTAGTACAAGCTAGTAAATTTCGTGGAGAATTATAGGACAGAACACATCATATCCATATATCCTTAAAGTGCAATTTTGATATTTCTTTGGTAAAATTTAAAACCTCAGAATAAATATATCCATGGATGACAACTTTCCGCTGTATGTCACACAAAAGTACAGCAAATAATTCATTTGTTTTACAAAAACATAAAATAAACACGTGATACTGGGTAATAATTCGTATAAACTTTGATTTTCAAAGGCAACAAGTCAAGCTATTAAAAATTGTATGCAAAATTTAAAACTGGAACTAAAATCTTTGCACCCTGTATGTATAGTTTATATCACAGCCAGCTGCAAAAGAATGTCCTTATACTTCTGCTTCTTCTTCTTCTTCGTTTTTTCTGATAGTCGTTATAGTTTAAAAATCCATTTTGATAATGTACAATCCATTCTTATAGTAAAATACTCATAAAAATATTATTATTGAGGATTGAGACATTTCTAAGGGAAACTGATCATCCATATGAAATAACAACAACAAAGCAAATGGTGTAGAACAATATAAACCTGCTGACTGGCAATGTCACCAGACATGTAAAGGAATTAAATGTGAGAAAAAGAAAACTAATTTATTAAGGAATATAAGAATCATTTTAAGAAAGGTTTTTTAATTCTAAGTATTACGAGAGCGATTTTCAAAGGAAGCATGGCACACTCTTTAATACATGAATCTTTTCGATTACATACATACATAATTGGTCATTACAACCCTTCAGTCAGGATTACGACCTAGTTTCTCACACCACTTATGTTGTGTGTGTTAATTATATACATGAGTGAAGCGACCTACAGTTTAAAGTCGACTCCGAACGATAGATTCTTGAGAAACTTTTCATGGCAATTTTATTTACTCTGAGTTATTGCCAGAAATCTGCTGAGAGGAAGTCGCCGAATAAATACTTTTTGTATTTTATTTTGGTGTCTGGCCTGGGGCTCGAACCCTGGCTTTTCGTCTAATAAGCCAACACACTACCTACTAGACCACGGCGGTTTCTTCGGAATCTTTTCGATTATTTGGCCCAAAACATAGGCGAATTCCCAAATTCTAGGGTACCATAAAATTATATTCTGTATCGTGCTACTGTTAGACATCCCACCCGAGAAAGGAGCACAATTCTTATGTATTAGACGGTGCTTCAAAATCTTTCTTAAAATTTGTTCACGGTCTACAGAAGAGACCGAAAATGCTCGTTAACTGCTGTAGGGCAGCCTTGATTGAGTTCAAACATCAGCTCTCTTGATAAAAAAAAGTCTTGCATCAGAAGTTCTGAAAGTAGGACAGCATTTAGGTCAATTAATTCTACCCGTCGCTCAACCATTCCCTAGAGAAAACGATCCCAAAATAAATCTTGCTATTGCAGCAATCTTTATATTAAAGAACTCGTACAACGATATCAGAAAGTGAGAGGTCAAATACCTCCGTTCCTTTATAACAAAAGCAGGACACTGACACATGAAAGGTGAAAGGCAGTCACTTCCTCCTCCTCTGATATATAGACCCTCAAGAAGTCATTACTTGGAATGCCCAGTCTTTCGAAAGTAACTTATTTCCAAACATCTGACGTTGGAAGTTGGCGTTTAATAGCTAGCCCCGCCACCCTTAGATAAAATTTTGATATTAACAGGCCTTACTCTTAATTAAAGGCTTTAAAGACCAATAAATCAGGCTTAATTTAACCGAATACCGATGGATTATATTGCCATTGAGGACACCCGGGGGTTGTTGCTTATTCGCACGCACCTGTGACTTAAGAAAACCGAACAAGAAAAGGTTTAATGCGGTCAAATCGCTCGTGTAGAATATTCAATATGGCAATCGCATGTAGCGTTGTTCTGTTGAAACTCTGTGTGCAAAAAAAGAGCCACGCAAAGTTTCACAAAAATCTGTCGTTCGAAGTCAGCTTTAAACTGTAGGTCCCGCCACTCATGTATAAAATTTGCACACAACGTAACGTAAGTGGTGTGAGAAGCTAGGTTGTAATCCTGACTGAAAGCTTTTAATGACCAGTTATGTATGTATTACGGCTTATGTCGAAGTATTTTGCATTTGGAATTGTACCGCATACTGCATAAAGTCCATTCATAATGCCGTCGATACGCCGATTGGTTGCTAGAACGACAGGCTTTTAATGATGATTTCTTGACTACAAAATTTTCTTCAGCTCTTGAGGTATATCTCACTCGGTGGTTACGTGAATAAACAAAATTTTGGCATTTGGGGCTTGGAAAGTACAGAATTAATTGGGTAAAGTTCGTTGCGTCCTGTAAAAGTGACTGTTTGGAACGCATTAACATCTAAAGGTGCCATTGAATGATTGTATGAGAAATTAATAAACTTTTCTCATTTCCTCTTCCCTCTTTCCACCCACAACCTATTTTCCTCAATCCAACTGAATGCCCTGCCTAAGTAGGGGCCATCCCCTGAGTGTTGGTTGCTAAAGAAAAAAAATTAACAAAAAAATTTAATTTCGTGAATATTTTATTACTTCGACATGTTGTCATTACTTTAAACATCATCTGTACTTTATATGGATGTATGGATCTACTAGAATGTATGTGCCATATATGAAACAATACATTTAGGTTGGAAATGTATTCGGTATTGTTGTTGTTGTTATTATTCTTCTTATAACAACATATGTATCATAATAAACTCAACAACATTGTTGTAATATCAACAACTTGCAATAACTAACCATAGATTTCAAGATTCTTTTACTATCTCCCCTATTCCTTAAACATTACTGTACGTTCACTTGTGCAAGTACGACTAAATATTTACTCAGTATCATCGTCATCGTCATCGTCATCATCATCATCAATATGAACATCATTATGATGGTTATTATTACTGTTTTTATTTGCCATTAACTTGCTATAGATTTAATATAATTTACGTATGAATAAACTTGTATATGGCAATAATAACAATAACAACAACAACGACTTTTACAATATACCAGTAATAAAGTATTAAAAAGGGAGTAAATACAGCTCTTTTCCGTCCTTGGTTTTGTTCTTTCTTCTTTTTGTTTTGTCTTCAATCTTTGATAGCATCCTTCTGAATTACAATAGTTTGTTAAGATTTTTCTTAAAGGTTAGATGGTTGGCTGCGTTTTCTTTTGCTTCCCCCTTTTTTTCTTTCTGTTTCCATATTTCTTAGCTGTGAGATAAACTTTAAATGTATAATTTTAGTCACGTCTTAACTAAGACAACAACAACAACACACAACAACAATAGTTTTCTTCCTTCTATCTCTATTATTATAAAGATATGGATCCATATAAGATTACAGTCCATGTATGCTTGCATGGACTGTGTTGTGGGTTTAAGTGTCTGTCTAAACGTCTGGCTCGTAATTTTCAAATTCCTTAAGTGCTCGTACTTTTACGTACTAAAATCCCCTTAAGAGGGCTTAAATCTATTTTTATTGTGTTGTATACTTTCTATTACAATTTCATTGAAGTTTTTCTTACGATTATTCATTATTTATGCAAGGAAAGTAGGAGAAAATCTCTAAATTATGGTTTCTTAACTTCTAATATTTGCTGTTTTTAATTGTTTTTTATTTTTCGAAAATTACTTTTCAAAAATTTTATTTTTCTCTTTACTTTTTTTATACTCCAGGTTAATAATTTTACCATTTGCCGCTTTTAAAGGTCAAAAATACTTTCACGTTCATATTTCTGCAAAATATCAGAGCTACTCCCTCAAGAAGGCGGGCACATACTTGGCACTCATAGACCCAAAATTAAAGATTTTCTTTTACGATAATCTCCAAAGTTTTCTGCCGAGATTACATGTCATATAATGCACATGACTAAACCGTTAATTGTGTTACACAGCCTCTATCCACTAAACCTAAAGGATACGTTGTAGCAATCAAAATTAGTCAAATTAGTTTGCAAACCTGAATTGTTAAGTCGTCGTAGTTTAGTAGATAGTGTGTTGGCTTATTAGACGTGAGGCCACGGTTAAAACCCCACGTCAGACATTTCCAACAAAACGAAATATTAAAAAAATATTTCTTCGGCAACTTTCTGATCTCCTGACATCTTTGGCAAAAACTCTGATAGTAAAATAAGATGCGTCATGAAAACTTTCTTAAAAATCTGTTGTTCGGAGTCGTCTCTAAATTGTAGGTCCCACCACTCATGGATAAAATAAACACACACAACATAAGTGGTGTAAGAAGCTGGGTTGAATCCTAACTAAAAGATTGTACTGACCAAATATGCATGTATGTATGTGAATTGTTATTCAATACTTTCGTTTGCAAAATTAAAGTTTATACAAAACTAAAGCCCAGCTACGGTGACACAGCGTAGTCTAGAATATAGTGTGTTAGACGCAGCCTGTAGTTCGAACCCCAACTCGAACACCACAGTATAAAGAAATATTTCTTCCGTGACTTTTTCTCACCAGTCTTCTGGTAACAACTCTGAAAGTAAATGAAATTGCCATGCAAATTTTCTCAGAAATCTGTCGTTCAGAGTCGACTTTAAACTGTAGGTCCTGCCACTCATGTATAAAATTAACACACGCAACATGGGTGGTGTGAGAAGCTCGGCTGTAATGCGGACTAAAGCCTTGTAATGACCAATTAAGTAAAGTGAGTTAATGCTGCCGTAGGGGCGTATGTTTCTTCATTTCTTCGTTTGCGATCATAAAATATTGGCTGGTAGAGTTTAAAAGAGGATGCACGAACTAGTAAGATGAACATCGGAGTGTTTGCTCAAATGAAGCGTGAAAGTGTGAATCTAAAATAGATTTCATGGCTAAATTGATTGCCTGTAATACAGATGGGACCTTATATTTAATGAAGACGTTGTATCTCGAAACCTTTAAACACATCTTCATGATTCTGTCCCATATAACAGCACGAGAGAATTTTCGAATTTACTGTCTCTTACTCTATCATTTGGCTCATCTTTTTTCAAAACTCTACTGGATCTATAGATAGCATCTATGATATGGCATCGATTAGTAAATTCATAGAATTTTGAAATAAGTTTACGTCTAAATTGTAAGGGAATTACGTTTAAATGAAAAGCTTTCATGTCTACATCCGTCAGTTAATTCTAGGGTATCGTTTCATATGGTATCATTACGCGCAGCTATTTTTAAGCAAGTGATCTACGAATGTAAAAGTGATAACTCAACAGTATAGATTGTTTGTCCTTTGAAAACAGTTATTGGTTTTATTTTCTTTGAGTGTGATCGATTATTTTTTATTATTTGCAACGACAGAAGTTACTTCTGGCAATGTCAGAAAGATGATATCAATATTATAGGCGTATGCGAACAGAATATGTCCTCTGGTGTAAATTTTGCATGTTGCAGTAACAACGGCAGTGTTCAAAAGCTTTTCTAATAAAATTTTTGAAAAGGATCACACTATTCAACATCGTTCTGGCTCATCCCTGTTGTAACTGAAGTCCTTGTGTCAGTTAACGTCGTTCCATAAAATGTTATCTTATTTGCACAAATCGGACTATTAGAAGCGAGTTCACGGGTGTAGATATATCACGACTAAAACCATACTGGCACTGGTACGTACGTTCACACCTCACGTTCGAAAGAACTAAGCACTCGATAATGAGCAGCTTTAAATATTTATTTACATCTCCTCTTTATATAAGAGTATACCACAGGCGTAGGCATAGGGCATTCTCCCATTGAAATAGTGCTAACAAGTTGATGTGTACACTTTACAAACTCATCCCATCCACCTTAAATAGATCTGCCCACAATCCATTAGTACCAGCAGCTTTGTTGTGAGTCATATTGGGATATAGCCGTTCTATCTTCAACTGATTCTGAAGTATCTTCATCGTTGTAACCAGTTGAACTTTTGTTATCCACAACACACTCTCTAGGTCAGTCATCAGACTACCATCTCCAAATGAGCAAAAGCTTTTGGCTTTAATTTACTTACGTACCCTTCAGTCAGGATTACGATCTAGCTTCTCACACCACTTATGCTGTATCTGGTAATTATTACACATGATTGTCAGGTCCTAAGTTTAAAGTCGATCCCGAACGACAGGTTTTCGAGAAACTTTTCAAAGCAATTTTATTTACTCTCAGAGTTTTTGTCAGAAATCTGTTGAGAAGAAGTCACCGAAGAAATATGTGTCTTCATATTTCGCGTTTTGTTGGAATTTTTTGATCTGGAGTTTGAACCGAGGCCTCACGTCTAATAAGCCAACACTCTATCTATTAGACTATGGCAATTTCACTTTGATTTACTATTCAAAAATACGTTTATCCTCTTTCCTTGGTATTTTAGCTTCGAATCATGCGTTTGCTAAGAAACGCAAAACGTATGCGTCATTATCTGCACCACGATAAGGGTTTCCTTTCATCTCTTTACTGAAGTGTGCAATCTCCTCACATTAACTTTCTTCACTCTGAAAAGATGTTTCTCCTCTATTCGATGATGCTTACAAGCACCTGGCTTTGCTATGGAATGCAGGATAATGCATGCAATGTTTTTGTTGCGATAGCCTCTCTACATTGCTGATCATATCATACATTTCTTATGGCATAACACAGATTTTTTTCTGGCGCTTAAGAAGTAGGCTGAGGACTGAACTTTGCGACATGATAGCTTGTACGTCTACCATTATAAATCTTGGAATCTTTGTGCGAGTCTTTGTAAATCTAAGACGGCGTCGTATGCCTGTTTGTGGACATTGGTCGGGACAGTTATGTGATAGACTATGCCATGTGTGCATGTAAATAAGGCTGAAGGCATAATAAACTGTTGGACTACAAAAACAAGATCTAAATGGCAACAGAACTACGAACTTAAGATCTCTATGTCTTATGGACTTTCATAAGAGTTGTCGAATTAAAAAAAAAAATATGCGGCTTTAATTCTATGCCAATAATTGAAAGATGATAACATCAACAACAAAATTTTTTTAAAGAGAAAAAATGAAAAAAGTACTTTTACAAACGATGTTGTTTTTTCGTAGCAATGATGGCAACCCTATCATTCTAATAACCTGCTGCTGCAGAGCAATCACCTGCTTAGCTGAAGAAACTTGATTAATGAAACTGACAAAAAACAAAGGAAAAATAACATGAATGGGGGAGAAGCTTTGTGACAGCCCTGTATTCCTTAGAGGCACAAAGTGATATGTTTCTTCTCTTTAGTGTTAGAAAACTTTAAAACAGAAATCTTGTTTATTTTTTTACGTTCTTTTCTTTGCAAAAAAGTTTTTCCATCTTTTTTTTTTGTAATTTTTTGAAGTGTATGTCTACCATTTTCTTTGTCATTTTTCTTGCCATCAAAGGAGACGAATATTTCCATCATTAATTAAGTAAATCCAGTAGATTCCCCCACTTATCCTTATAACACGCCTGTATGCGTCTTATTTAAGGTTGCTCACTTGCCGTTTGGCTTGTGCTTGCTTGCTTATATGCTGCCAGTGTTTTAGGCCACATCATTAGGGCAGACAGCTGACAGTTTTCTTTGCTTTTTTTCTTTTTTGTCAAAAGTTCTGCTCCTCAGCTACTTTCTTTAATTTTTCTTTTTCTTTTTGTTTTAATTTTATTTTAAACATTCATTTGTTATTTTTGGCCCCCCCAACTTCCAACTTTTGCTAACATTAAATGCAAATTTCTTTTGTATAACTTCTCTCGCAGCCCCAGCTTATTACGAAGGGTATTGGAATTTATCTTTCTATTATGCCTGCAGGGAAAGATTTTAAAACTTTTGCTAGCAAAACAAATTCAACAAAAGTTTAGAGGTGTAAAACAACAACAGCAAAAAGGAGAACAATAAACCGTAAAGCAACAAATTTAAATTCCTTTTAGAGACTATGTACCCCCAATCGCCCCCCCCCACACAAAAGCTTTTAAGATTTTTAGTAAAAATTTTTAGGATTTTTTTGTTGTTGTTTGTTTTGTTTTTGTTTTTTAAGATAATAAAACAGAGTAGTTGAGTTGTAGAAAACAAATGTCGAGTTTTATTATCCTTGATTATCCTGCTCAAACACTCGTTATTGTACTCGTACTCTCCTCATCATAGTCTTCAACAGCGTCACCATCATCATCAACATCATCAGCAGTAGTAGCAGCAGCAGCAGTGGTAAGCAACCTTCTCTCATCATATTAATGACCGAACATCCGTAGATTTTATTCATAAATTTTCTACTTTTCAAAGTGCTTTTCCAAGCAGGACATGCTGGTCAAAATGATAAATGAATAAACAAATCAACAAACGAATGAACGAACAAATAAATGAACAAATGAATGAATGAATGAACGAATGACTGAATGAATGAATGAATAAATAAATGAATTGAATGTATGACTGAATTTTGGGGAAAATTTATGTGCAAAAGTTTTTCCTAAAATTTATTATCGTTTTTGTTTTCTTTTTCTATTTGTTGTTGTCGTTGCTGTTGCTATTGTTATTGCTGCTGTAAGTAGTTAAATATGTTCAGTTCAGTATAATTATACGTATTCTGTTTGTCTGTACGTATTATCTTAGTTGAGAATTTTAATGTCATTAAAAAATTACTGTGTACATATATTGTATGTATGTATGTATGTATGTATATATGTATGTATGTATGTATGTATGTATGCGTAAAGTGACAAAGACTTTTTGCATTTAAATATTCAAAAACAAAGTCCAATTTACATAAGCTTTTAACATATTTTATAACAAGGATCATAGAAGTCATTTCAAATTTCAAAAATATCACTGAAATATGCAACAAAGCTATTAGCAATGCTTACAAGGATTAAAGTTTCAAACAAGTTTTTAAAGGAAAGCAATATGGTTTTATTCTCAAACCAATAGAAATGGGTAAGCGATTGTATCTCTTAGAACAGTAAAGCATTGACTCATACTCATCCTCTTAAGAAGGTAATCGAAACAAATTCTATAAGTTGAAAGTGAAAAACTCAGATCACTTTTAATGCTACTTTTTTCCATTTAGGGCCGTTATGGATATTAATCCAATGAAAGGTGGCTTATTTTCATTAAATTTTCCACTCAAAATCTTTGAATAGAAATGCCATGCTGTTCCACCATAAGATTACGAGCTGCTTCTGCTGTTTAATAGATTTCTTCCGTTTTAGGCGATATCTTTGAACTCTTCCGTGTTATTTAAATGTCTTCTAGTAGGTTGCACTGTGGGATTTGCTTTTTCAAGGAGGTTCGTTTGTGTATCATTTGTTTGATCCGTCAACCAAATTTTCGTCTTTAAAACTCAATATGAGATAGATAAGTTAAAGAGTACGCACCATTTTCTAAACATATAATGCCGTGCCTATTGAGACATTTTTAAGCAATGGCATCGGCTTGTTGGCAGTTCACCTATGAGAGATAGCAACCAAGTATTAGACATTGGAACTCTCTGTCGTATATGCAATTCCTTAATTTCTGCCAATTGTTAGTTACTAACTTACTTAATTGGTTATTACAATCCGTTAGTTAGGATTACAACCCAGTTTTTCTCACCACCTTTGTTGTATGTGTTAACTTTATTCATGAGTGCCGGAATTTGCAGTTTAACGTCGTATTTAACCACAGATTTGAGAAAATTTTTTTTTGGCAATCTTATTTACTCTCAGAGTTTTTGTCAGAAATCTGCTGAGAGGAAGTCGCCGAAGAAATATTTTTTCCATATTTCGTTTTTGTTGAAAATGTCTGACCTGGGGTAAATAAGCCAACACACTACCTACTAGACTACGGGGACTTCAATGCCAATTCACTTCCCTTAACTGAGTGAAGGCGTGTAAAGTGTCTTTCAAAATGTGTTTCAATGTCAAGTATCCACAATCCGGTCAATAACATAGAAAACGTATCATCGCTTCAATATTCTTTCTAGCTACCCTAAATTTGCTGCTATTTATCACAATTTACGTATTGACTTAATTTTAATTTTAAACCTAGCTTCTCATACCGTACATTTTGTGGGCATTAATTTTATGCAGGAATGGCGAAGTCGATTCCAAACGATAGATTTTTAAGAAAATTTAGTCTGAGAGTGCCTGCTAAATACAGGAAACATTTTTTTCATTTTGATCGAGATGCTTGAACTAGGCCTTGAACCACGTGATCGCGTAAGCCAACATACTACCTATTAGACTACGGCGGCCTTAACAACTACGCGATACAAATGTATCGGCAGTGCTCCGTAAGTACAACTATTAGGCTGTCCAGTTCACTATAGGATTATTAATGTCATGGTCTTCTCCATATCTGGATCGCCCCTGAGTGCCCTCCTAACTTTGTCCAGTTTGTTGCATATTTGTAGCGTTCCACTCAAGATTTTAGCTCATTTCTATAAATCGGTTCATCGGTCAGGTGGATCGCTCCTGAGTTCCCTCCTACCTTTGTCAACTTTGTCGCATATTAGTAGCATTCCACTCAACATTTCAGTTCATTTCTATAAATCTGTTAATCGGTCAGGTGGATTTACGTGATTTGCCATCAGGCTATCAATAAAAAGATGATTATTCACTTCAACAAAATTTGGTCTAGCCAAGCTTACTTATTCCCTAATCGCAAGTATATCCATCTGGAAAACATTACTACGCTTAGATCAACGGGAAAATAGTCTTATCTCTGTTTCGACTATATAGACACCTAGTTAAGTGCTGTCTACGCCTTAAGAACCGCTCATTTCAGCTCATTTCTATAAATCGGTTCAACGGTCAGGCGGATTTACGTGATTTCCTGTCTGACTATCAGTAAAAGTATGAATTTTGATTCCAAAAAAATTTGTTTTAGACAAGCTCAGTTATTCCCTAATCGCAAGTATATACATCCATTTGGAAAATATTACTACGCTTTGATCAATGGAAATATAATCTGATCTCTGTTTCGACTATATAGACACCTAGTTAAGTGCTATCTACGCCTTAAGGACCGCTCGTATAGCAACAAATCACCATGGATAGCTGTGCCAGGATTCTGTTTATGCGGAATTTTTACTATTGCATCACATTTCTGCAATTGTAGTAAGCTAGGCATGCTATCTATTATCTTAGCATTATGTGTAGATACTCCTAGGCTCTTAAAAGTCGATTAGTGGCAGGCTTTATGGACCCGGTAAATTAACTTCCTAGATGCTGTTTTCGAAGGAACATATAAAAGTCACTCTCCCACAGGAAGAATGAAGTGCTGAAGTTGTTATCGGTGACGGTGTTATAACTATCTTCACCCGTGGCTTAAAAATGGAATGTGGACCTAGATCTAGGGGTATATTCTGATAAACTGGCACTGAACTTGCCATACCGATTGCTAACCAGTCCAGTCTTTGTCAGGCGGAGATTTTTGCTATTGAACATGCTGTACGTATGAACGAACCTACCTGCTACGAAGTTGTTCATATGTGTGGACAGTCAAACAGCAATGAAAGCGCTGGGATCCCACCTCATCGAATCCAAGGAGTTGCATAGCTTCTTTACACCGTGTATATTGACACAACTCCCACCTCCACGGATTTTAGGGCTACTGTGGCTTAGAAAGAAACGAAAAGGCGAACGAAGATGTCTGAGAAAAGGATGATAGAGGGAATAAATGTATGCGCCCATACAAAATTACTTTTCTAAATTGGAAAAAGCAGCACGGAATTCAATAAAACGTAAAATTTATTGTCTTTATGCATGAGAGTCACCTCAAATACTACGGATATTATTGATGCTGAGCCATATATTATTTGGACTCTACAACATTATTCTTTTGACTAGCCTTTGTACTAACGGGAGAACCAAAGGCGGAAGTGTTGTAAACTTTTTACTACCCACTGTACCTAATCTGGCGTATGCCTACAAAGGTTGTGTGGTAATTTAAAAATTCTTAAAACCGATTTACTTCACAAATAATCCCCTGTAAAGCCAATTTATGAAAATTTCTGTTGTAAGTCGCATTATTTTCTGTGAACTTGTAATAATAATTTAAGCCCTTTAACGTTTCAGAAAACTGTTGTCATTTAAATGTGACAAAACGAAAACACCTTTTCAAAACTCAATTTTTATTGACTACCTTTGACAATCTGTCTGTCTGGCTATCTGTCTGTGAGTCTTCAAATATCTGTAAATCTTTTAAATCTCTTTTCTTTTCTGAAATAAAATTAGGGAATGTGTTTTAATATCTATTCGTATTATGGTATGCATAAGTACGAGTATAAAATTAAAGAAAAAAATTTACGTGTTTGTGTGAGTGTGAGTGTATGTGTTTAATCTCTAAAACAGTAAAGAAATATCACACATCATTTTCTGCTTGAGACTTCCATTCATTGAAGATCCCGTATTATTAGATTCGGTTTTTTCTGTTGAGTTACTGAACATGTTTTACAAGATAAAGGCGTGTTTTTCTAAACTCCAATTTGTGTGTAAATTTCTAACAATATTTTTTAAGATGTTCTTCTATTACATCTTTCCTCGTAAGCCGTTAGACAGACAACCATCCATCCATCCACATTCAACCAGGCAGCCAGCCAGCTTTCAAGTTTAATGGTTCTCGTAAAAGTGTGTTCTACCACCAGTACTACCAGTACCATCACTATGGTTTACTATGGAGTAACAGACACATTTTAAGCATAAAGACTGATAAAAACAAAAACCGAAAACAAAAGAAAATTTCAAATAATAAAATAAATGCTGGTGTAAAATGAAAACAAAAAAAAAACCAAAATCAGGGAGAAAAAAGTCTACGATTTGTGCTATTGTTTGCAGTGCAAGCAACATCAGCTAAAGGTACACTAGAAAGGCAGACAGCAGACTCAAACAAGCAGAGACAGGCAGACAGGCAGATAAATGTGAAAAATAATAAAGAAAAATCAAAAACTTAGAAATACTACTCATCATACATACACACCCTACCACCCACCCACTTGTACTTGTATAAAGTTATTGTTATTGTAGATTTCAAAATCTTTTCTTAGCTTTCCATCGAAATCCGAACGAACGAAAGAAAAACGAACCTAGAAAAACCCCAGCACAATAACGTTGCGTACAGAAATTCTTCTGAAAACATTTTCTTTTAGAAAATTGCAAAGAAAAAAAAGGAAAAAACTGAACAATTCTTAGTTATGTGTTGTACTCCTCCAAAAGCATGTCTGTCTGTCTGTCTGTTTCATTGTAAATGACGGCCCCTCCATTTGTCTGTTTGTCTGCCCGTGTACAAAAAAAAAATGAAAAACGTAAAAAGAAAATAATTTAATGAACTCAGGAGAAAATTGTAGAGGGGGAGTGTAAAGTTGGATAAAAAAAGTGGAATAAGACGGAAACATTGTTGACTAATTTTAATAAATTTTAGCTTTTAGCAGTTTGTTTAGCAAGCATGGCAACACAGCAGCACAGCAAATGTATCACTATGTACTACAGCAGCACTATGGGCTACTAAGGTTAAAAAATTGGAAGAAAAATAATGTTAATACTACCTAGCCTAGTAGGTAGTGTGTTGCGTCCTCTCAGCAAATTTTTGCAAAAAATCTAAGAGTAAGTAAAATTGCCATGAAAAAGTTTCTCAAAAATGTGTCGTTCGGAGACGATTTTAAACTGTAGGTCCCGCCACTCATGTAAAAATTAACACACACGCGTGTGAGACGCTAGACCCTATTCCTGACAAAAGAGTCGTAATGACCAATTATATACGTATGTAATATTCATGAAATCATCACGATGATTGTGGGCATAGAAATACAATTAATATTTCATAATTCTTTCCAACACTGCAATTTCTACAGAAGCCATTGCGCAGTGGCCCAAACGTTCTTGCATTCTTTTCAAATAGGTGATGGCAAGTTCCATGTACGGAAAGTGTTTTTCAATAAGGGTTCCAGCAGTTGATCATAAAGATAAACAATCTCCATTATCTTAAGCACGCTCTTGACTATATATATGATCTGTAACTACAGCCTATATTCCTATAGTTCAGCTGCACTTTAAGCCCAATAAATAATATGGTCTGCAGTCGAAATTGCAAAATTTCGAAGTCCACAAGCTGCTAGTAATCCATGCTATCACGTTTCTTTATATAGGCAAAGTTTAATGAGAAATTACATGCTTAGAGATAACAGATACTGCTTTATAAGTATGTAAGTCGATTGGGGCCCATTCAAGTTGCTTATAAGTTGCCTGATTATTTAGAAAGACCTTCGGTAAAAACTTAGCCAGTTTACAGTATTTAAATAACAAGTGCTTGAACTTGCGGTCACAGAAACTCTTGCCATTTTTCTTATTATCGCTTTACTTCCTTTAAGTAGTAGTTGTTCGATTTCCGTTTTTATTTTGTTTTCTTTCAATTTCATTAAACAAGTTTCTCCATTTAAGCAGGTTATTGACCTATTGCAACAGATTTTAGAACAATAGAGTTGCCATCTATCGTTTCCTAGAAACAATGCCATCTGTGAAAATATACTGGTTGTAGTGGTGAGCAATCTAGCTTATTTAAGCCCTACTCTCTCCAAAGACATGGTTCTGCTGATCAGTTCTTATTCGATCATGTTCATGTTTTCCTATCTTGGGGATCGGGATGAATAATTTATTCTCTTCTGCGCTATTTGAACTTTAGGAGCTTAGGTTTGTAATCAAACACTTAATCACTAGTCCCACGTCATCTAGAAATTCTTCCCTAATATTTGGTCTCTAACTGTCGATTCCGATCTATCAAACTAGAACTCTATCTGTAGTGAGATCTCAGTGTACGTTTCGCATATATTTATGTATGTATGTGTGGGATTTTTATAGTCCTAGAGGAAGAAAATTTTATTAAAATTAGGAATAAAAAAGCATTTTTTCACTTTTGGGGGCAGGTAATCATTGTGGATGTATACCCATATAGACAACTGGTTTCCATTCCAATAATATTTACCGTTAAGCCCGCTCTTTCTTTTACTCTCTAGTGAAGAACACAATCTCAGTTTTAACTGTATGTACATTGACAGCTTCGTTATACTAACCACTTAGCTGTTGAGTTGGAATATATACAAGGGAAGCTGCCATCCGAAGTTATTTAAAGTACAATCTTACATGCGTCTTCCATATGGTCAGATACGCTGAAGCTTTAGTCAGAAATAAAGCTTTTTACCCTCATGCAATGGCTTGATGACATCCGTTTTGTGTTGTATGTTGCAGGTTTTTGCAACCACAATTGACCTTTTGGCTCGATCAATAGATGACGGTCCAGTAGCAAGAACCATAAAAATATTAACAACTGGCAGACAAGTAGGTCGACAGCGTAATACACATCAGTTTTTCTCTGACATTAGGATCTAGATAGGCAGCTGTGACAAAGAGACTTAGATTCTTCCGTTACACTGATATTAAGTAGACGCGGTTGTTTCAAACCATACCTCCACTATCATTGTAAACCTGACTTGAAGACATTCTCACGTTCCACATTGTACTAGTGAAGTGAAAGGAAATCTGCAACATGGAAGAGCGATTTTAGAAGGATATTTTGTACAACTTATCTTAGGCAGATTTGGGCATTTGATGTCAATATATATGAATGCATCCATATATGGTGGTCGGTCTGCAGTTTTACAAATCTGTCCCACTGTGCTATAAAATTCTTATATTTTCTTATTTGTTTATTGTTTTCTTTCCCCCCCCTGTTGTTCTAAAAAAGAACCTGCAAAATTCTTTTTTTTTTTTTGTTATTTTATTCAGGATTTCCTTGTTAATTTTGTTTTTAAAAGAAACGTTTTTATTTTTATTTTTATTTTTTTTATTTTTTTTCTAACACTCTTCTCTTTTACGTTTGATTTTATGGATTGTTTTCCCAAAGCATTACACTTTTATATGCCTGCTGTGTATGAGAATATGTGTTGGTGGGGGGAATAGAGTGTGTATACTTTAAGGATGTAATTTTAGGTTTTCTTCCTGATATTAAAACCAATACACTTACATACGCATGAATAGACACGCACTCTTAGCACTACAGGAAATGGGGGAAATCAAGGAAGACGAAAGAAACAGGGAGAGTGAAAGAAACATTATTTTTGCTTTGAATTTCAAATGTACAAGTACTTGTACTCGTACTCATACTTGTACTAGTGTTTGCAGACAACTTTAGTTTAAACATACATATACTTAAACAACTACAACAACAACAACTGAGGCAACAACAATAGCTATAATAATAACAAATAACCATCTTAAACACCAACAACAATACAACTATTTTGGCAAAAGAAGCAAGAAAAAAAAACGCAAAACGAAAGAGGAACAACAAAAGAAATAATCTTAAAGAAGAAAAATTAAATGGAACTGAATAACTACTATACGCACAGTGGTGGTTAAAAAAATAGCATTCGATAAGAATTTGTCTTTTATCGATTAAAAAGTGATGGCTTGCCTTGTATCCCATAAACCATTGAGGCTGAGAATGAGACTCATATTTTATTTAGAAATTATTTTACTGCCAATTAAGAAAGTATAAATGAAGGTAAGTGAGTTCCATGCTTTAGTAAGCGACTCACTTTAAAAAAATTAAGCCCGGCACATTCAGTAATAGTTGCTAGTCCGGCTATGATGATGATTATCCGCACACTTGCTTCAGAACTGAGTTAAAATTTTCGAGTGAAACACTGGAAAGTTTCAATATATAATTCACATTCGACAATAGACATTGAAAGAGTCAAGCGCATATAATGCACTCCAGTATTTGTCAGTGCACACAGTGCCAAATTATTATCAGAAACAGTGTTATTTGCTGTTTATGAAGCTACAGCAAGAAGGTTTGAGTTCTTTTGGTGCAATCAAAGCGTAAAAGCTTTAAAATTTAATGAATCCTAGCCATCGATTGTTTATAATCTATATGACAAAATAGCCTACGATCCTTGAAAATATTACAAATATTTCTGCTGCTTCAAATGCTAGGCTACAGATGCTCATTTCATGACCAATGTGAAGACGTCTACGGTTGAACTTTAATACTCTTGCTATTGTGAAAACATTCAAAAGTTTCAAAATTGTGTTGATAACAATGGTACAGCACTTGTTGCTTCACTTCATTTTAATGATAATAAAATCGGCATTCCTTCACAGAGAAACAAACGAATGGTTTCATGCAAACCTTATTCATTTCCCAAAGAAAAATGGGCTAATGAATGAGTCCACTTGTATGGAGAGACGAGACAGATCTGGGACGATATGGATATATAAAGACCAAATTGGCATAAAACTTGGCCAGAGTCCGCCTTAAGATACATGCATAGATAATTGGTCATTACAACACTTCAGTGAGGACTACGAACTAGCTTCTCACACCACTTATGTCGTGCGTTTTAATTTTATACATGACTATACTAGACTGGATTTGTGTGAAAGTTTTTCATGGCAATTTTTATTATGTCCCAGAGTTTATGTCAGAAATTTGCTAAGAGGAAGTCGCCGATGAAATATTTTTTCATACTTCCTTTTGTTGAAGATGTCTGACGTGGGGTTTGAATCGTGACCTCATTGCTAACAAGCCAATACACTACATACTAGACTACGGCGACTTGATTTTAAGATCCTTATAGTAATTATATCGGCTTATGGGCCTGTGTACACAGATTTCTTCTCTGAATACCTCAATACGATTTCTGCATAGGCTTTAACGATAAGCAAGAAGAGCAAATCCTAGAACAAAGTGTTCTTAGGCACTCAGAAGTTATCAACATAATGTGCCTAGCCTAGACGTAAAATGTACACCCCCATAAAACTAACGGGATGGCTGAAAGAGAGGAAGAGTTGTAATAGTTTGATGGTATAGGAAATATCGGTGTTATAAGAGCTAAGTAAGCCACACCCATTAATGACTGCAAATTCAACCTAACCTAACCTCTAAGCATTGCTTTTGCTCTGAATGATTTTGTTTTAATCTTATTAGCATTCGTTCTATAGCTGCTGCCCTTTTCTTACCGGCTATTCTAGTAGATCTCGTTGCTGCAGATTTATGTTTACGTTACGATGGAACATAGGCACAACGAACTTTGTAGTTGTAATGAATGTTTGAATGGATTCATACGTAGTTGACCGTTTGTTCAGAATATTTGAGAAAGGTTTAGTAATCCAGTAGACTAGCCAGCAAGCAGTAGATTCTGTGTATAGCAGTAGTAAGGCGTGCAATCTGTGGTTTATGATCATTAAAAAAAACTACAGACATGAATATATTTCAAGCTATTTAAGCTTTTAAAAGTAAATATTTTATGTAGAGACTGGCTTGATTCGCATTAAAATGCAATGTTTCCTTTTGTGCTATTTTTTTGAACACATCTGCCTTCAACTGTGTATGTATTTAGATATATGTACATGAATGAGTGTTATAGAATTGTGTCCTCAGTGAAAAAAAAGAAAATATTTTTGATCCATACATAAGATAAGTTCTTGTTGATGTTGTTGAACACACACTTTTCTTCTCCTTCACATCACAACACACGCTTACAACCACCCACTCAAAATACTCTCTGCATGGTAAACATTACATTGCTAAACATTTCTAAAGCTTAAAATACACATACAACAACAACAATAACAATTCCTCTATTTCTATAAATCTTTGTAAATGTATTTACAAAGAGTTACAAACTCTGTTAGATTGTGTGTATGTGTGTTAGTAAAGCAGAGTTAGAAGTAAAGAGAGAGGAATTGTATTTATTTCACTTCCTCTCTCTCTCAGCATATCGTAATGATAAAGTTGCTGATGTCTCAACAACAACAACATTAACTAATAACAAATAACACATAAAAATAATCACATGTTCGTTCTCTCTTTGAAATTTTTACTTACAAACACCCAAGCAAGTACTCTCTGTTATTATTACTTGAACGTTAAATAAAGTTAATGTTTGCTCTTTAGAAATGCAATAAAGCTTATTACATACTCTCTTTCTCTCTCTTACACATTCATACGTAATTGTAACCCATATGTAAACACACATGTATTTAGGAAAAGGATCCCTGGGTAATAATGGGAAATGAAATGAATTTGTAATACATTGCACTATGGGTTCAAATGTTAATTATGCGGTAACTTTTCCGCTAATGATGGGATTTGATTGCAATTTTATACGTTTATGGATGAAGATATGTGTAGTTCAGACCTACATACAGTCACACAGATAATTATACCTACTGCCCCTAAAAATCATTTTTTTTTAAATGATAATATATGGACAAGTCAACTGATTTTTGCCCAAATTTCTCGGCACTCAGCTGTGGAAACCGTTCTTTCTCAAAATACTTCGAACTGTTTCGGAGTGCACAATAACATTGTGATCACTTTCCGAGGTATTTCGTATTTCTACGGCTGTAGTCCTAGGATTTTTATTCACAATACCTTTTATATACCGGGCTAGACTTGGAGAAATTTTATACGAAATATACGTCGTACGTATAATTTTCTGTGGTGCCATATTGGTTTTAAGCAAACTGCAGTCACAAATTCATAGATTTTGAAATTTTTTTTTTTATTTAAGTAAATGTGTCGTTACAGACGCTAATGTAAAGAAATTTTAGATTAGAAGTTCATTACTTTCTAAAAAAATGATTTTTAGTGGGGTACGTATAAATAAATTATCTGTGCGACTGTATGTGCAAGTCATCGGCCAAGAGATGCAAGTCATTATCCAAAATTTTCAAGTCATCGACCAAAACTGCAAGTCGTCGACAAAGAAATGCAAGTCATCGACCAAAAACTGAAAGTTATCAACAAAAAAGTATAAGTTATCGACCAAGTCCTCATGTAAAAAAAGCAAGTAATCGACAAAAAGACTCCAATGCGACGATTTTGCAAATTTTATATAAAAAACTGTTTGTTGCTGAGTTGAACAAAACATATAAGCTTTCTCGCCTGTATCTCTGGTCTTAAGTAACGCCCGACAGTAAGGTAACCTGTTTTGGAATCCTTGATACCATGGCTATCCAGTCCACTAGATGCAATGCCCCCACAAGTGCACTTTTTATCCGATTTAGACTAATACAGAACCCCTTTTTTTGCTCAAATGAAGAAAACAATTAGCTTCGTCGCCTATAGCTCCGGTCCCAAGTGTTGCCCGGCCATAAGGACATTTGTTTTTTGCTCTTTTTTTTTTGTATAATGAAGCTCATGCGGAGATGGAAATTTTCTTTCATGCATTCGGGTTTTTTTCTGATTGACTGCCTTTGATTGATTGTAAAAACTGCTGTGTAGTTATTAAAGTGCTTAAACACACACCGAAAAAATACAGATTAAAATACTCAAGGAAGATTACATACATACATACATAATTGGCCAATACAACCTTTCAGTCAGGATTACGGCCTAGCTTCTCACACCACTCATGATGTGTGAATTAATTTTTATACATGAGTGGTGGGATCTACAGTTTAACGTCGACTCCGAACGACAGACATTTGAAAAATTCTGCATGGCATTTTTATTTACTTTTACAGTTTTTGCCAGAAATCTGCTGAGAGGAAGTCGCCGAAGAAATATTTTTTTCATAGTTCGTTTTGATGTCTGACCTGGGATACAACACACTACCTACTAGACTACGGCGACTTCAAGAGGAAGATTTCCAAATTTTAAATTTAAGACGCATCAATCCCCTTCAAATACTTCATTTGTTTTACCATTAAGGTGCCTGAGCCCCTAGATGATCATATCAACAACAAACTTCGTAGGAACTTCAATCATCGACACCTTTTAACCCGTAGAACCTAATGGACAAGGCTTCACAACTACTCTACATTTCTACAGAAGACTTTGTTGCCAGGCAACAACCGATATTAACTCATAATCCTTAGAGCATAGTTTACCATTTCATAGCACAGTTGTGCAAAGAGAACTCACACGCATTCTTGTGTTTTTTCATTTAGTTGTCGATCAGACTGCGGCAAGAACACATGTGCGGCGGATGCTTTATCATTTTATTTCAGAATGACACTCAAAAAATATTTTATGTTAAAAATGGGCTACGACATTAGCTGGGCGTTTTTAATTTTTTTTTATTTTATCGCATAGTATAATTTTTATTAAATGCTTTGGAATGCTCGCTTTTTTTTTAATAAAAAATGGGTTTTTTATTCCTTTTATTTTTATTTATCTAAAAAACATGGCATAATTTTTAAGCCAAAGATGGATAGCTTTATGTTCTTTTAATAAAAAATGGATTTTTATTTATCTAAAATTATTAAGCCAAAGTTATTTATATAGCTTTACATATGTATGCTGATGAAATGAAAATAAAAATAGCGTATATTACTATCACTTTTCTATGGCTGTAAATAAATAAATTCTCTCAACTTATTTTCTCTCTCTTGCTCACTAACACATAACCAAAAATTTTTTGACGAACCCTGCCTTAGAGGCAATCAAAGGTATTATAAAAAAGTTCTTTACATATGTAGCTTACGGCACCATTGTGCAATGAATGCTACATATTCGTACATGACATGAGCAATACATTATTATTATTGCTATTGTTGTTGTTGTTGCTGCTTAAGCTTGGAAATGTCATAAGATTTAGAATAACAACAATAATAACAACAATAATACAATATTAATTTCAATAAAATCTCAACAAGAACAAACGATTAGCAAAACAATGTTGCCAACTGTTGGATTAAATGGAATACAAGAAACACGTTTAAATTAATCTGAAGGAAATTGAAACTTTCACTTGCCAGCGAGAGAGAGAGAGAGAGTTGTGTACTTAAATTGAAATGTTTATTACTGTTGTAGATGGTATTTCAAATGAATGTTTCTTAAAGGAAAAGACTTTTGGGAAGCTAGGAAATTAATTTCTAACGTCAAATTTTTTTTAAATTGTTATCCTTATCAAAAATTACCGTGACATTCAAATTTAAAGTTTTCTAAAGTTTTATTAACGATTTGTCTGCCTGCTGTTTTTTTCTTTTGTGACTTCCCTATCCATTATTGAAACTCTTCGTTTTCCTTATTGTTTCCTATAAAAGTTTTTTTGTTTTTTGTTTTCTTTGCTTTTTTTTGGATAAAATTCTTTTATTGTCTTCATTTTTATTAATTTGTTTTCAAAGTAACTTTTATTTGTTACTGTCCAGCTGCCAAGTCTAGTGACCATTTGTTTTACAAACATTTTTGTCCATTTCGTCCATTGTTTAGCTTCACTCCTCCTCCTCCGAATTATAAAGCATTTCAGGCAAAAATTTCAAGGGAGCCAGAGACAACAACACAAATAGATTCTTATTTTCAAGTTGCAATAGAGATTAATTTTTTTTCTCTTTTCTCTTCTCCACATTCCGTTGGAAAGATTTTGTGGAGCAGAAAACAAACATTTAGAAAAAGTTTGTGAAAAATTGAAGAGTTTTTCTACCATTTTATGCTTCTACTTTTGCTTTTGCTTTTGCCTTTGCCATTTTACCATTACCATTCTAAGCCATTTCATGATTTGATGCTCTCACATTTCATTTTTATTAATTTTACTTTTTTCCTCTTTTTTTGCTCCTTTTTTCTGTTTTTGTTTGTTTCATACTTTTATGAAATACCTTTGGGGCATTTTTTCAGATATTTTCTGTATGAACATATTAATTTTTCCGTTTTTTTCCAGTTCTTGTTGTTGTGGTTGGTGTTGTTGTTGTTATTTAACAATTTCTCTGATTAGAAAATGTTTCAATGAATTGAGAGTGAAGGTTGAAAAGAAGAGGACCCTATCACAGGCCAATATTAAAGTAGGTCCTGCATTCGTTTTAGGTTTACAATTTTAAAGAATTTTTTGAAATACACCCAGAGCTTAAGCTAGGGGAGTTAATAGCCCTTACTTTCAAACGGTTGAAATGTAGAAACTCGCAATTAAAATATTGATTATTAATACGAATAAAATTGTATCCTGCAGTGGGTAAAAAAAAAATTTTTAAGTAAGTCGTGGCCAGAGATCAGCAATGAATCGTTTTTTCGCTACTCATAAGTACTCATGAAATTTCGAGTATGAGTGAGTTAACAGTATTGACATTCAAATACTCCGATTCATTCGTACTCAGTACAACATTGATTTATGAGTACAGATTGCAATGAGTATGAGTACAACGTTGACATCAAACTCATAACATTCGAAATATGTTTGATTCATACGCCTACTCATTTAGATTCATAAATTTAGAAAAATACTCATAATACTCATAAATGATTCGAGTGATTCGAATCATTCATCGAAATTTACAGTCTTAGTTGTTGTTGCATTTACAAAAAAAGAAAAAAGACAAAGACTGCAAGCAAAGCCAACACAAAACCTTCTAGTGAGTATTGCAGTGTTCATACGCAAATCATACTTATTTTGTGATTCTTGTAAATGTTGAGTAAAGGAGAGTCGAAATCAACAACATCATGCGTATTGTTAAGTATGAGTACGATAAGTACTTCAATATTTGAATATGAGTAGTATGAGTGTGATATTAAAATCATACTTATTTTGTGATTCTTGTAAATGTTGAGTAAAGGAGAGTTGAAATCAACAACAGCATGCGTATTGTTAAGTATGAGTACGATGAGTACTTTGCACAAAATTTGAATATGAGTAGTATGAGTGTGATATTAAAATAAGTATGAATGCATATAAGTATCAGGAATTATGAGTATGATTTGAATCTACTCATCATTTTGAATACTCATTGCTGATCTCTGGTCGTGACAAGCAAATATTAATGTCTGTGAAGCTAAATTCGAATTTAAAAACCCAACACGCAAACCAACAATTTCAGAAGTTACCTTTGGCATTAACACAATAAATTCTGATTTTAACAGACCAATGCTTACTGTTTAACAGTGTTTACTTCGTCAATTATTACCGACTATTGATATCAAATTTATTGTTTCTACGTAATAAAATTGAAATTGATTTTATCGAGTTTCAAAATTATCCCAAATATCTTACTATCACGATTGGAAAGAATACTCTCCGGACCACTATTTGTATATATAGGGGAAAATGGCCACCAACCTTCAAAAGATTTTCAAAAAATTGTATCAAAAGTTGATTTTTTTAATACCATTTTCTCTAGTTCCATTCCTTCCAAAACTTCTGATTAACCCTAAGTACTATGACGCTAAAATTGTTCTTCAATGATACATGATTGACCCTTCATAAAAGACATTGAAAGAACTAAATGCGTTGCATTTGCTTGATTATAAAGTCTGAGCAATTCAACTTCAAAATCCGCGAATGACAAAAAATATTTTAATCATCGTTTTCGAATTTGCAAAATCAGGAAGTTTCAATCCACCTTCAAATAATCTATCTAGTAAGTGTGACGTTCCCTGCTTCTCCAGAGCAGATATCATTAAAATCAAATATCCTAAGAAGACCAGGTAGAGCTATCTCTTGGGAAATAGATCATAAAAGTCTTCCCTTCTACACCCAATACTATAAACCAAGTCATTTTCGTAATGGACATTAGTTCAATGCAACAAGAGATGAGATCATTCCAGAAAAATAGAAATGAAACAAAGCAACAAAATTAATAAGCAAATGTGGAAGGTGCTTATGTGACAGCTTTTTGTTCTTTTGTAGAACGAATGGGAATAAAAAGTGCGCTGAGTTTCATTTAATAAGGGGCAACATGCAATCAACAGCCATAGCTTAATGCATCAGAAGTTTTTATCACAAAGTCATAGAATTCGTAACATTCGTCTCTAAATTGTCAGGAACCGAAGACTTTATTGTAGTTTCTTGTGATTGAGTTTTTGTTAACAAAATCAGGCTGTGTGATGCGATCAATGTTTAATCACGGTCTACAGCCCATAGAAAGACAAAAAAATTTGGAAGAGAGGTAGTGAACTTTAAATACTCTCAGTGTAAAATGTCGATCAGGAAGTTTTGTTCGAATTTCGAATTTTTTTGTCCAAACAAACCATCAAATAAAGATGGATCATGAACTTTCGATAAAAATCAACATTCCACAAAGAAAATAATAGCAAAGTCCGAATAATAAAAAGGTATACATCGGTAAAGTCGCTTATAAGGAGAGAGTCCGTGGTTCAAACCCCAGCTCATACATATTAAAAACGAAAAATGAAAAAACTACTTATTTCGGTGACTCTGTGAATGGAAATTAGGTTTCCCACTCATGGATTAAATTAACACGCACAACGGATTGTAATCCTGAATAATGGGTTGTAATAACCAATACGTAAGCGAGTAATCCGATTATAAAGAAATGTAAAGTTTACGATTCAGTGGTAAAAAACAAATGAGAGAAAAGAGTTGAATACTTTCGTAATAATACCCATGCCTGAACCACACCACAAAATCTCAAAAACCTATGAACGAACCAGAAGTGCGTTTTCTAGGTAACGAGTGTGGGTAGAACATATGGCTGATCCTCTATGCTAGAGAACTGTAGTTTTTATTAAAGTAATATAGTCTAGTGACTTGTAGTCTCCCCTAACGACTGAACCAAGCAGATCTATAGTGATCTCTCCCTCTCTCTCTGATATTCTTGGATGTGATCTAAATCCATCAACATGCTGAGTTATTACCGATTGTATGGTAGTGGCAGCCGGATCATTATGTTTGCCAAGAATATAAATTACAATGGCGGGGCATTCTAATGTGCAAGGAAATTTTATTTACTCTCAGAGTTATTGCTAGAAATCAGCTGAGTGGAAGTCGCCGAAGAAATATATTTTCTATTTCGTTTGGCTCGTGTTGTTTAAGTCAGGGGATGGACTACGGCCTTACATACATACATACATAAATGGTCATTACAATCCTTTTGTTAGGATTTCGACCTAGTTTCTTACACCACTTATGTTGTGTGCGTTGATTTTTATACATGAGTAGCGGGACTCACATACAGTTTAAAGTAGACTCCGAACGACAGATTTTTAAGAAACTTTTAATGGTAATTTTATTGACTCTCAGACTTTTTGCCAAAAATCTGCTGAGAGGAAATCGCCGAAGAAATACTTTTTTATATTTCGTTCAGTAGGAGATGCCTTGCCTGGGGTTTGAACCGAGGCCTCACGTCTAATAAGCCAACACACTACCTACTAGACTATGGCAACTTCCCATTATACCTTAACTAAACTAACCCAAGCTATGATTTTTTAAACCGTTCGCGTATCACGTTCTTTTTAGCAAAACAATGATTTCTAGCTCCCCCCGAAATAGGAAAATCAACTGATAAACATACCAACCACTATGATGTATAGGGTATCAAGGACTCCTAATGTTTTTTATCACAAACTTTTCATCTTGGTTGATAGTAATCATCATATTTAATATTTCCTTTTTGGTTTTTCATTTTATATGTTTTTTTTCTGTTGTTTATTAAATTTTCCTTTTCTGTTAAAAATATTATTTTCAAGTTAATGTTTTCCATTAGAATAATTTACTCTCTCTCTCTCAGATTACTTTTAAGTTGGTTTGATTACAAAAACCTTAAAGTTCTCATTATTTAAATTTCGAACATAATCTTTGTACGTTCGTTCTCATTATTCTCATCATCATCATTAGTATTAAATATTTTCCATTTTCTCCACCATTTTCATTCCAAAAACAAATTCCAGGAATATTAAGTGTTCATTTGTATACGTATCTACAAATAAGTATGTATGTATGTAAGTTTATAACTACAACAGTAGCACCGGCAGGAGAGAGAGATATATTAACATAATTAAGTTGAAAATACGAAATATTGTATATGTTTGTATGTATGTATGTATGTGGTAGGAATAAAGGAAATAGTTAAGGATATACTCTATTATCATCTCCCAGGGATATGTATTAAAATTTATTAAATTTCCTTGTTAAACTTTTTACACATAAATTAATTATTTTCTGACGATAATAATAGTAACACGCAAAATACATAATGCTTGAAAGTAAACTACGTTGGTTTAAAAGGTACAATTTCCTTAACTTATTTGTACGAGAAGACAGAGCCAGGACCATAATAAAATACAATCCAAGTGTACCTTTTTAAGGGCAGTTTGATGGTTAAGTATTTATAAATAAACTTTAAATGAAGTTACTGTGAGTATCGTATTTGCTCAAAATAGAAAAGTGGCCGTTACATGCTAGTTTGTGCACACTAAACATACATACACAATTGCTCATTACAACCCTTCAGTCAGGATTACGACCTAGCTTCTCACACAACGTATGTTATGTGTATATGCTCTATGCACGAGTGACGGATCCTACAGTTTAAAGTCGACTCCGAACGACAGAATTTTTGAGAAACTTTTAATGGCAATTTTTATTTATGCACAGAGTTTTTGCCAGAAATCTGCTGAGCGGAAGTCGCCGCAAAATCGACGATACCTGTTTCATAACTGTTTGTTATATTTGCATGGGCATCTTCAATGAGCTTCGCGCCTTCTACCTCCAAAAACAGCATCACATTTCGAGAAACTATTACACGATACCGCCTCACTGTTCTCCCATATTGTCACGGTTGCTGTTATTGTCATGGCATTAATGAAATTTCCAACAGCGCACGTGTTCAGCTGGTATTCTATCAGCTTTTAAACGCTCACGTATTGGAACTGTCTGGCCTGCGATTCAAGGCAACGGTTTAAGCCTCACATCTAATAAGCCAACACTACAACCTACTAGACTACGACGACTTCAACACGGTGCCTCTAAGATTATTCAAGACTTACTGGATATTTCTGTTTTACGCCCATGAACGGAAAGCTAAAAGAACATTTGATCAATTCACACAAGTCGTTGTATCGTTGTAATCATTGTATTGTTGAACGACTATACAACAGTGTATGCTTGTTGTTGATAATTTTCATGTAAAAATCCGATACACTTATACACATTTTTTGTCATCTGTTTTTAAAAGTTGTATTGGTTTCGTGCTATCAAATTGTTTGAATGAAAAAAATGTGTATATGTTTTCATATGTTTTTTGAATGCCAAAAATTATGAAGAAAATTACGACATACGCAATACAGCATATCATTGGGCGTTCACAAACAACCAAGTGTATCCAATACAACATACACGATACAAAGTCGTGTGAATTGGCCATATGTCGAATAGCACTTGGTCATTTTATCGATAATGGCTGTCTCTCGGTGACAGTGTTTTAAGTCAGTTAAGCTGGTTCAGAAAAAAAATCTTTTTTGTACGAAATAGTCTTGATAAAGGATTTTAAACGTGAAAAATACTTGCATTGATAAAAAGTTATTTACTTTTCTTTCCTTGCGTGTATTAAGGATAAATATTTTTATTTTACAAAAGTATACCATTTGATGATGCAATAAGTACTCTATCAGTTATATGTCAGTACCATTTCAAAATTTCAATTTTGGAACACTGCGCCGTAGTGTAGACGCTTGTGTGCTGGCTTATAGTTCAAAACCCAGCTCAGACATCTTGCAAAAAAAAAAACGAAATATAAAAAAAAATATTTCTTTCAGTGACTTCCACTCAGTAACCTTCTGGCAAACTGTAAACAGAGTTGTTATGAAAAGTCTCGTCACTCATCGCTAATATTAACACACACAACATAGGTGAAGTGTAAGAAGCCAGGTTATAATCCTGACTAAAGGTTTGTAATGACCAATTAAGTAAATAAACAAGTGTTGCTCTTTCAGTTAAGAGGCGGATCATACAAAAAGTCATAGACTTACGGAGCCACTCCTGTCTTGACAATGAACTTGAATTTATTCATTGCAGAGTAAGAAATTCGTTTCAAAAATAGCTTCAAGTAAAGCACTTATTAATATGATAGTTATGTGTGATTTAATTTAAGATTTTATTAAATCTCCTCAGAAGTGTAATGCTGTGGTAATTTGTTTATTTGCTTGTTAAATATAGATAAGACAGACGAGATATTAAGCTGCTGAGACTGCCATCTCTGACGACTGTCAATTAAAAAATCGTTCCTTAATATTTTTGGAAGTTAATAAGCTGCTCGTAAAACGTTGATTTTTTGAGAAAAATTTATTTTATTTTTCTGATTAAAATCATTTTTTAAGGGGTCAACATGTTAAGGTCATTAAAATTTTTAATGGGTTTTAAAAGATTTCTCTGGGGGTTATTAAAATATTTTATAGGTAAATAATTATTTTTAATATCAAATACCAGAGGCAAAGGTGATAAAAAATCTGTAATTTTCGAATACGAATTCTAACAGTGTTAGAAATTAATTTCTCTGGTAATATTTTCGAAAATCAAAAAACGTGAGATGTCGTGTTAAACTAAAAGAAAATTTTTTTTCTTTTCAGTCTTTCGTTTTGTTTTATTTTATTTTTTTAATTTTGTTTAACTATTAAAATTCCATTTTATATTCGGTAGTAGAAGAAAAGAAATAAAAAACTGTTTCTAATGCTGCTTTAGATTTCAAACATTTTATCAACGAGTGTTTCCAAAAAAAATTTTTTTTTGTTTTTTGGGGGAAATAATAGGAAAGAGTTTTATTTATCATTACGATCATTAAGTCCATAAAAAATTCTGTATTTTTTTATTTATTTTTATTTATTAGTCATGCATGTATTTTAAATGAGTTTCGTTTTATATTCCGTTTTTTTCTTTCACTCTCTCAAGATCAATTGGCCTTTAACGCTATTTGAACAGTGTGGCTATATGTCTGCGCCGTATGGCCAAAATCAATTTAAATTTAATCACTTGAACCAGTTAATAAAACCAAATTAAAAATTGAGAAGAAAAAAAAACCAAACAATTTTAATAACAACCAAACGTGGCATGCTGCAGTAGCAGCCTCTCAGAAGCTTTCAAGTCATAATTAGAAAAACCTGAGTTGGAAATTCAAATAAAAATGGTTACGAATAGTATGCAGCCAGTAGTCAGTCCGCTGTCGTCGTAGTTATTTTATCTCAAAAACATTTCAAACGCCACATGTGTTGTTACTCCAGTTAATAACAGTTGGTTCGTGTTTTTCAAATTTTCTTCTTTCCTTCTTTTGGTCTTATCTTGGCAGTCTTGGCCAGCTCTATAATACAGTCATATTTTGTTTTATTTTTCTTTACTTTTTTTCCATACTTTTAAGTCTTTAAAATTCCGTGTTACTATTTAAAGGCTCATATCAGCTGAATACGTATTTATGTATGTATGTATGTATGTATTACGAGCACACTATTTTTGGTTTTGTTGTCTTTAATAATCCCGTTCGGTCATAAAAAATTAAAACATGAGAAGGTTTTTAATGGCATTATTTAGCCATTTAGAGATTTGATGAAAAATATTAGGACGAATAGAAAAGTAAAACAGAGTGGGACAGTGGTTTTAAAAAAATCTTTAATTCAACATAAATTCTAAGCGCACAAAAAGGTCACTAAATTTGTATCAGCAAAACCATGCTCTGAATGTTTAGACGTCATTACAACCATACTTCTCACATCACTTTTGTTGTGTGTACATGAGTGACTGCATCTACAGTCTAAAATCGTCTTCGAACGACAGAATTTTGGAAAACTTTTCATGGTAATTTTACTCTATTCTCAGAGCTTTTGCCAGAAATCTGCAGAGAGGAAGTCGCCGACGAAATATTTTTTTTATATTTCGTTTTGTTGGAGATGTCTGACCTAGGGGTTTGAGCCGAGGCCTCACGTCTAATAAACCAACACACTACCTACTACACTACGACGATTTCTTCAAAACATACCTACCAGTGCAAAATCTATCACATTAACCCCTCTAGCATATGATATGCAAGCACAATTCTCTGCCTGTGTCAGCAAAAATGTGCTATGAATTCTCAGATGTAAATTCCTGTAATTAAATCAACCGACATTCGTCCAAGTTGCCAAGTAAGCACACAGAATGTCTCAGGTCAATTAGAGCACAATTTTAACTCTAGATCGAGGCCATACCATAGTCATAGTCAGACGATAGTTACAGGTCATCAAAATTGTTTCTGAGATGATTATGTCTGGAAGGTAGCAATTCTTTAGGTTTTGAGAAACAAAGCAATCCCTAGTGGCTGAACTTATAGAGAAGTGCGAATAATGAAGCAGTTTATAGCCTCATTCAGTTGAAATCCTCTTTTATCATGCTACAGTCTGTTATAAACAGCTTTTTCAGCCAAAATTCGAAAAATCGAAAGAGTCAGCACCCGATCAACACAGCCTCGTATAAAGGTTGGTACATCTTAAAAGAAATGTAAGAGGTAAACTGACTGTAGTAATTCAATAATTACTAGACGGACCAATCTCAGAAGGGTCCAAGCTGACCATAAACTGTCTGTTTTCCTAAATGGCTGAAAGCTAATAGACACCAAGCTCTGGCGAGACGTGTTTTTTAAGACCAGAGGAGTGTTAAGGCAGTACGAAACCGACATATGTATTGTCAATGAATCGTCAATCGATATTAGACTGTGGTAGGTTCTTTTCTTTTTCAAAACGTATTTAATGAGCCGTTAGCTTTAGACTTCACTAATAGAGTGAATGAATCATCATCAGTTGAAGAAAAGAAACTTGAAGAAAATAAATTTGAAAAGAAAATTCTTGGCATTACCCTCTAAACACCTTCCTTCATGGACAAAATAGCCATACACAACTAGGCAAAAGAGTTTTAATTTGCAATAATGCATGCATGCACGGCGTAGTCTAGTAGGTAGTGTGTTGGCTTATTGCACAAGAGATCACGGTTCAAACCCCAGTTCAGATATCTCCAACAAAACAAAATTTGAATATTTCTCTAGCAATTCTTAGCAGATTTCTAGCAAAAACTCTGACAGAGAATAAGTTTGCGATGAAAAGTTTGTCAAAAATCTGTCGTTCGGAATCGACTGTAAAACTGTAGGTCCCACCACTCATGTATAAAATTAACACACACAACCTAAGTGGTGTGTGAAGCTAGGTCGAAATCCTGACTGAAGGGTTGTAATGACCAGTTATGTATGTATGTATATAAGTATGTATGCATTGGAAGATGGTTTTAAGTTTTCCTACACTTTTTGGAGAAACTTAATTGGCCCTGAAGACGATGCCAAAGGTCATATAAATTTATTTGTTTCTATGTTGCCTTAGTGTATATGAGGATGTGTATTCCAGAATATCGTAATCGTTAGAGGAGTTTTATATGATAAAATAGAAGTAGTTTGAGACTTACAAACAGTTTGAGAGTACAAATAGGAGAAAATAATAAAATTTTCTCTTGAAAATAAAAACAATTTTTTTTAACACAAATTTTACTCGACACAAACCACTGTACCTGTGAAAGCACTTGCATTTTTAAGCAGTTGCGAATAGTTAGCATTTCGTATTTAGATTTGATAGTGAATAGTGGAGTACACATAGTGGTGTAGAGGGGTGCAGAGTGGATGTGGTACTTAGAAAACATTGTAGATTTGTTAATACAGACATTTTAGAATTTGTATCGTTTAAATTTGTTATTCTCTGTTTTTATAACATTTCTTTTTTTTATTAATTTTGTTTTCTTTTTCCTGTTCTTTTTTTTTACATCATCCTATAGAACAGATAGAGAACAGCATCATGAGAAGAAGGTAAGCGAATGAGTGAGTGAGTCTGAAATATCTGCAGATAAAAGCATTTCCATGTTGAAATACTTTTTTTTTCTTTTATAGCTCTGTGTGAGTGTATGTGTGAGTGTGTCTATTTTAATTTTTTAGTGCTGCTTTATTTGTTTATGCCATTCAGTTTATGGATTTTTTTTGTCTTTCCTTAACAGTTTTTACTATTTTTTTTGTATTCTTTATTTTGTTGTACTTGTTCTTGTTGTTGTTGTATATTTTTCTTTTTTTTCATATGAAACTGTCCAAATAATGCTGATGATGCTGACAATTATCAGAGTCTGTATGCTAAAGCTGATGAATTTTTGAATACTGAAATACATTTTATTTTTCAAATGCAATATTGTTGTGTGGCAAGCTTATTTGTGGCAGGTTTTCTATTTTATTTTTGGTTTTTTTTTTTGAGGTTGCAAACCCTACCTACACAAACAAACAAAAAAAAACAAAGGGAAAAAATATATAAAAAGAGATACAATTTGTTGCAAATTTTTTACATACAAAAATAGTGTTGTTCATACAAAACAAATACCATATGCAGGAGGAAAAAAATATTAAAAATAAATATACACACTCCAAGAGTTACTATTTAAGCTACAAAAAAAAGAAAAATACGAAAAATAAATACAAAATTTTGTAGTCTTTGTATCTCTTTTTATGTCCTTAAATATATTGGGTGGGGTCATCTATCGATTTCAATTTGAAAAATCCAATATTCGGTTCTGACAACACTTACATATGTCATTCTATTCTATCACAAAATTCAGTATATTATCCCCACTGAAGCTATTGAATCGATTTACGCTTGAGCAACATTGAGATTTATTGGAAATTTATTTCCAAAAAAAAAAAATTTTGGTCGTAAATTACAAAATTGATCGCAGAAAGGGACCAACAGTGCCCGGTATACGCAAGTTTAATGCTAAAGTTCGTGAAACTGGTTTCATTGTTGATGCGCCAAGACGTAAGAGTACTCGTATAGTGAGTATACCCGAAAATATCGCAGCTATGGCTGAGAATATGCATGAGAATCTATCAACATCAACTCGTCATCGTTCTCAAGCATTGAACATTTCACGCACCAGCTTACGTCGAAATTTGCGAAAAGTACTCGGTATAACAACTTAAAAAGTTCAATTGGTTCAAGAGTTGATGTCGCATGACAATCCGCTTTGTTTTCGCTTCGCTAGATGGCCCAACGACAAACTGCACAATGATGTTGATTTTGCCAAAAAAAAATCATCTTTTCGGATGAAGCACATTTTCATCATGGTGTGCATTAATAAACAAAATTGCCGTATTTGAGGCTCAGAATACTCACACGTAGACTTACAGAAGCCAATGGCATCCATTACTACTGACTGTTCAGTGCGGCTTGTGGAGCGGAGACATTATTGGCCCATGTTTCTTTGAAAATGAGGTCTGCGCAACCATTACGGTCTATATGCCTATCGCACCATTATAACCGATTTTTTGTACCCGCTCTTGTTACAACTCTGATGTGAACAATGTTTGATTTCAACAGAATGGTGCAACTTGTCACACATCTCATGCCACAATCGACTTATTGCGTCAAACTTTTGATGGCCCTTTAATTAGCCGAAATGGTGAGGCCAATTGGCCTATAAGAAGCTGCGATTTGCCACCGCTGGACTGTTTTCTGTGAGGCGCCGTTAAAGGAAAGTGTTATGCCGCTCATAACCCTAGTCTAGTAGGTAGTGCGTTGCCTTGTTATATGTAAGGCCACGTTTCAAACACCAGGTCAGATATCCAAACGAAATATGAAAAAATATTTCTTCCGCGACTTTATCTTAGCAGAGTTCTGATAAAAACGCTGAAAGTAAATAAAATTGCCATGAAAAGTTTCTCAAAAATCTGTCGTTCGGAGACCACTTTAAAGTGTAGGTCCCGCCACTCATGTAGATTGAAGCACAAAACACAATTGGTGTGAGAAGCTAGGTCGTAATCCTGACTAAAGGGTTGTAATGACCTATTATGTATGTATGTATGTATATTATGCCGACCAATCAGTGACATTTGAGCATTTAAAGGCCAACATTCGTGATGCATACAATGCCACACACTATAAAAAAAAGCACGGAAATTAGTTCGCTCGAATAAGGTAATGAGAGGCCAGCCGCGGCAGCCATATGAATGAAATAATGAAAATATTTTATTTCATTTTTAAATTTAAATCTTTAAATGGCCCACCATTTATATGTACATTATTCATTGACTCACTCACTGAATATCATAAAATTCAATAAAATAAATAAAATAAAATTCAATAAACTTTGCAAATATTTTATTTTATTTTATTTTATTTTATTTTTATTCTTATTTGTTTTTGTTGTTGTCTTCATACAAATAAAACTAAAACAAAAACAAGAATAAAAATTTTAAGATAAATTTACGTGTGCATCTCTTAAAAATGATTAAATAATGGCTTTCATTTGAAATTATTTCATTTCAGATTAATTTCAATAAATTTATTTACTTTTTAAGTCTTGTGGATTTTAAATTCAATCGATACTCGTATTGTTGTATGTATGTATGTGTTGTTGTTATAGTAGGTGTTTGGGTATTTAAAGTAAAATCAATCATTAGAACATTGTTATACACAGAGCTTATGTGGTAATTAAATTGCTTTAAGCCATAGACAAACAAGAGAAGTAAAGTTGTAGTAGGCATTGTGTGGAATTAATTTTCAAAAGCTTTAAACATTTCTATTGGACTTGACATCATCTGACCACAACCTACTTTCATTGAAAGCAAATTGTGGCAGCTTCTTAAGCATTACCACATTTCTTGGCATTTCTATAGAAATCAAAAAACTTTGACTAAAACTAGGGGTTCTTTCAAAATCGAGTTTCATTTCCTGCAATGTAGGTAGGCAAGTAGGATGCAGTAGTAGCTTTGACTACCAAACCGCACTTGAGCACACGTAGCGGGCCGTTGTAAAGCCATACGTAAGCGCAGTCCCTTGTTCTAATCGAATTTCACTAAACTAATTGAAACGCAGTCCCTATATTAATTGAATTCCACTAAACTAATCGAAGAAGTTGATCAGCGCAGGGGCCGCACATTAAAGCACAACTATCCTATGCTGGAAACCAGATTGAAAGTTTAATAAACGCAGCTATGTCCTGGATATTAATGATTGATGACTCCGTTAGGCCGACAACGAATGTAGAGCCAAATAATCTAAATCTACATCTCGCAAGAGATGGGTATTGACAAAGAAAGCAGATTCACACCCTCGACAAAAGTCATCATGTCTTGCAAAAAAAGAATTAAAAAAATGTAAATCTAAAATTACGATCATAACCCTTTAGTCGGAATAACTTAATTGGTCAGTACAACCCTTTAGTCAGGATTACAAACCATCGCCTCACATCCTACCTACAGACCTACAGTTTAAACGTGGGGTCCGAACAACAGGACTGAAAAACTTTTTATTGCATTTTTATTTACTCTCAGAGCTTTTGTCAGAAAGAGGAAGGAGAGGAGTGGAAGTCATATTTCGTTTTGTTCGGGATGCATGAGCGCGGGATGGAACCAAGGGCTCTCGTCGAATAAGCTAACAAACTACCTACTAGAGGAGTTGAAGAGGTCAGAGCTGACAGAGCTTGTCTAATAAACCAGCATGCTATGTACATACAAACATAGAGGATTACGACCTAGCTGCTCACATCACTTATGCTGTATGTGTTAATTTTAAATATTTGTTCAGTTTATGGTCGACGCCAAACGATAGATTTTTGAGAAACTTTTTTTCAAGGCAAGTAAAAACTTACTCTTCCTAGAAATCTGCTGAGAGGAAGTCGCCGAAGAAATATTTTTTCTTATTTCGTTTTATTGGAGCAGTTTGACCAAGGGGGTTTGAACCGTGGCCGCACGTCTACCTACTACACTACGGCGATTTAAATGCATCCTTTCTACTCCGAATAATGTACCCAGAATCCACTGACCGCCCATAGAAAATAAAATCGACAGTGAACATTATAAGAAAGTTAGGCCAACAGTTTCACAGGAGACGTTTTTTCAAGACAACGTCATATGATACCCGTCTAACTGCAAGTATTTGATTAATGAAGAAAAATCCCGAAATCGAATAAGAATGATGAAGATGATGATGAAGCAGATGATTTGTTTTGGCCCGTTAGTAGACCTGCACTTCTGAGTCACAACAAGAGGTGGATTTGAGACAATCAAAAATGTCGAACTTGGTAGATAGTCTTCGATAAAAGTGGTGCGATATTAACAAACAATGGGAAATATCCGCGAAAATGAAGGGAACTACACCAAACCGTACAATGTGTCGATAACTTTCGTTATATGAGTACAATTACGGACGCAAGTAGCAGGGTTCAATAGACCAAGATGCTTATAAGTATCAAGATGAAGCCGTCTTAAAACATTCAATGCCTGTTTCGAGCCTACGTAGATGTATGAAGAGCGAAACCTGGACATTGTGCAAAAACTTTGCCGCAAAGTCCTATGTTGGACGTTCGCGGCTGATACCATTAACAACAAGAGTCTCGAAAACATAACTATCGTGGAAAATGCATAGAAAATGGACGTGGATAGCCCACATTATGAAGAGGATTGCTGACAGTATCGATAATCAATAGGAGGATCTTGAGCAGGATGACGCGACAACAAGAACGTGAAATGGAGATGTTTTGTGGCAGCTATACATACATACATACATAATTGGTCATTACAACCCTTCAGTCAGGATTACGACCTAGTTTCTCACACCCCTTATGTTGTGTGTGTTAATTTTATACATGAGTGGCGGGACCTACAGTTTAAAGTCGACTCCGAACGACAGATATTTTGAGAAACTTTTCATGGCAATTTTATTTACTCTCAGAGTTTTTGCCAGAAATCTGCTGAGAGGAAGGCGCCGAAAAAATGCTTTTTGTATTTTTATTTTGATGTCTGGCCTGGGGCTCGAACCCTGGCTTTTCGTCTAATAAGCCAGCACACTACCTACTAGATCACGGCGACTTCTTTTGTGGCAGCTATATGCTTCCAAAAAGGATAATGAAAAGAAAAAAATTGTCAATTATGAGTTAAAATTCTTCGACAACTTGCCTGAGCCTAATTCATGGTGTTGTTTGTTAGTCAATCCTCCATGTTCTGGTTATAATTTGTTCAACTGTAGTAGTAGGTCTTTGCATAAGATTCTCTTTAAAGTCCTAAGCTACCACATACTCTAGGTAATGCAAATTAGGTAGCTTAAGGGTCTACAAAATCCTATTTCAGTTGAATTCTTGTTTTAAATTTCATAAATTCTGTGTGTGATTAAATTTATTAATCAATCAGACGTTTTGCAATACATTTTTCTTCCCCTCGTAGTTGTATATTATGCCAGTTGTATTTGCATAAAATCGTTCTCATCTCAAACTCAATACAACCAACCAACATCTTAATCAAACTCAATAACCATTGACTTGTGATGCTTCCATTGTACGTATGCCATGTACTCTGGTATTGGTGCCACATTTTTTTTTTATTTTTTTTTTGTTTCTCTTCGTTTTTTGAAGAAACCTGTGTAATATTACAAGTGGCCTGTTAGTTGATGGTAGTTGATGTTGTAAGGCTGCCCTTGTCTGCCAGACTTTGCTTGGGTATTGTGTACAAGTGTTTGATTTCGTTTTTACATGTACAGGTGTCCGATGTCGCCTTACTATACCACTTGCTTGCCATAAAAATGTTGCACGTTGTTTAAATTGTATGAAAAAGGGCAGGAAAATGGAAATGAGTTTGAATATCTGCCGCAGGGCTGTTTATAATGGGAAAAAGAAACAGAAAACCCAGAGAAAAAAATTTTTGTTGTAAAATGCAGGCGTCTTAATAATAATAAAACTTGTTTTCCTTTTTGATTTTCTAAAGAATAAGAAACAAAAAATACTACACACAGTAGTCTTATAGGGAAAATTCTAGAATGGCCTAGAATTTCTTAAATCATTTGCCTTCTACTTCGTTACAAAGAAAATTACAAAAGAAATCAAAGTAATTGGCTTCAAATAAAAAGAAGAGAGAAAAATGACACTGAATTTCTTAGGTATTGAAATCAAAATTGAGAAAATTTTCTTACGAATTATATTGGCGCCCAAAGCTATGGCCGGAATTGGCCATTTGGAATTTGTTTGAATTAGCAACAGTAACAGGGCTATCACAAAAGTCTACCATTACAATATCAAATCGGTTAAATACTGGTAGAAAGAGGAGAAATTGTAGGATGTGAACAAAGCAGAAGGATGTAAAACTGCTCAATCAAAAAAACTGTCAGTTGTTCAGCGTTTGGATGTTTCCCTGTTGAGTTCGTATCTTGCCATAGTCATCTAGTAAGTTCAGCCCCATAACTTGCACTCTCCAAGTTTGTAGAAAATATGCTCCACCACAATGTTGTCCTCCATCCTGTAGGCAGCATTTGTATCTACAGGCTAAAGATTGTGCCTACAGCCATAAAACTTTGCAATGAAGATTGCTTGATATTCATGCTGACCAGTGTAACACGCACATTTTTTTATGAAATGGTGAGGCGCTCTAATGTTATCCTCACCGAAGTGAATGGCCACATGATAAAATCTGAGAAAAATCTCAACTGCCAACCACTGGCATGGATTTCTTGATCGTTATTCCTCTCTTGTTAGTTAAAAGTGAGACAGTTCGTGCGCTATGGAGTTTGCCTATGGGGCTAGATGTGAAAGGAAATCTATCTGTGCTACAAACCTTCTCTCCATAAGGATCAGAATAGATCGTTTGCTTTGATACAGAATTCAGAAATGCAAGAAGAAAAGGTCTTCTACCTCAGAACTTTGTAGGGGTTGCAGTAAAGCAATTAATGGAAACCACAGATATGCTGTCAGAAGAATCTTGAATCAGCCTTTTGTGCAATTCGATTACTGTGCTACAATACAGACTGAAGTAATTTCTCTAAACACTGCCGCTATGAGAGTTCTATATCAGGGTATATGGAGTAGAGATGTACACGTATTTAATGACAGTGAATTAGCCAGCAACGCACCTAACATTTGCCAAGAATCTGGATGTTTCCAGAAGAGATAACGAGTCATTCGACGGTTACTGTCATAATGATTCGATGCTTTACCTCAGGTTTGAATTCCACTACAGATGGGTAAACAAATGGTAATCATGCACAAGCTTTACTTATTTGCAAAGGAAAGATTATGCTAATGAACGTATAAATACCAGACAAATATTGCCCGCTATGGATATAAACAGAAAAAAAAATCGGCGATAAATATTTATAACAACACTTCACCCTTGTAACCATCTTCCCGGAAGCTCGAAGAATTTCACAACGACTTCTGCAGGAATTGTGCTGAAAAGAAAGAATAGGAGATCATAGAGAGATCTGCTCTATTATTTCAAGTACTTGGCAAACAAAAGTACTCTCGAGCTCTCAGAATTTACAAAAAGAATACGCGCAGCAAAAGTTAAATACGATAACAGCCTCATCTTCATAAGACTGTCCGCATCATTGAGGAATGCCAGCCATGAGTTGAGTTAATAAGGAAACGTTGCTATCGTTGAAAAAAGTGGCCTTATAGGACCCAAGTTATGCCTTTTAAGACAGCTGCTTACTTAAACTTGCCTTATAGACATACTTACCACCAAAATAATACACGTCTTTATACAGTTCCGCTAGTGTTTGATAAAGTCGCCGTAGTCTAGTAGGTAGTAAGTCGTCTTATTAGGCGCGAGGCCGAAACCTTGCTCATTTGCATATCTCGAACGAAACGAAATATGAAAAAATATGTCTTCGGCTAAATCCCTGAGTGTAAATGAAATTGTCATGAAAAAAATCTGTCGCTCGGAATCGACTTAAAGCTGTAGGTGCCGCTACTAATTGAAGCGCACAATATGGGTGCAGTATGGCTAGGTCGTAATCCTGGCTAAAATGTTGTAAAGACCAAACTAATATTTGGTCTCAAAGAAAAGTATCTCTCCTATCTTTCACTTGTTTCAGTTTCATTCTTTCAATTACATTAACTAAGTCTCACCAGCTAAGTATTCTAGCAGGTTCTGGTATGATAGGGTTGCCATCTCTTATTGCCAACACTCTCTGCGAGGGTGTATTGAATTATTTCTCAAGATTGATCTTTAACCACCTTTCTTTCGTTACTAATGTTCTGCTCTTTGAGGAAACAAGGTATCATCGTGCAGTTTCTAGTTGGCCTATCTATCGAAGCGAAAACGAAGCGTGTGGTCATGCGGCTTCAACTTTTGAACCAATTGAACTATGTAAGGCGTCATATCGAGATCTTTTCGCAAAATTCGATGTAAAATAACGTGAGTGAAATGTTCAATTCTTGTGAACGATGACGAGTTCATGTTGCTACAGCTTCGATATTTTCAAGATGTATGCACTGTACGAGCATGCTTACGTCTTGGCGCATTTACCATGATGCCCACTCGATATATTGAGACCCACACTTTTCCAAGATGTGACTTAATGTTATTGCCTGTTAATGTTATTCACTTCGAGGCAGTGCAGTTTGCAGATTGCACAATGCTCATTTGGAATACAGTACGAAATAATAAATTTTTTGTAAATTTTTTGCTTACATTTCTTCATGTTTGCTTAGCTTTGAGCAATTTTTCCACTAGACTTGCCGTATACCATACATTACTTAAATTGCAATAGAATTTCATTGCCTACAAATAATTTCTGTTTCCCTTCTTTGTGAAGAAGGATTCCTCCCCCATAAAAGAATAAAATACAGTTTATTTAATAAAATGTCAGTCAATTTATTTTGCCATGCCACCCTCCCCTTAAAACTCATTCAGCATTTCCGTTTGTAAGTAAATATTGGCATTTGAGTTCTCACTTTTTGTTTTCGAACATTACCTTTTTTTGTGAGACAATGACTTGTCAAAGAAATACAAAATCCAACAAATTTAAGTATTTCAAATCCCCAAAAGTATTGTAATGAATGTAATAAAAACTTTACAATACAATAAAATACAATCAAGTGGCATAAAATGCCACCCTACAACTCACAACAACAACCCTCACACCTCGCATACAGGCAGGCAATGCAGTAGAGAGTAAGAATCACAAGAAAAATTCCACATAAAAATCCGCCCATAAACCTCAAATAAAACTCCCCTTTTCAGCACGAGGAAAACACTAGAAAACCTTCTTCTTGAAAATAGTAAAACAGATATTAGCAGCAACAACAACAATAACAACAAATAACAAACAAAAAAAGTGTAATAAAAACCAAAAAAAAAAAACAAAGAACGGAATCCCTTGGCTAAAATCATAAATATGAAAACGTTATAAATAGAGAAACAGTAGAAAGGAAAAGAAAATGAAAAAAATAGAAAAAGACGTAAAAGTTTGAAAATATTTTTGCTCATCTCCAATTCCCTAAGCGCACTTGTTTTTCTTGGTATTTTCCTTCAGTTTTTTTTTCTTCTTACTTTTTATTTTATTTCGTTTCTTTTTATTTATTTTTATTACAATACTATTCTATTCTCTCTCTCTCTCTCTTATCCGTGATAATATTTGACTTGGCTAGTTTTCTGCATCATTCAAATGAAAATTACGTGTATCATCTCTGCTACACGACATCATGCTCATCAACATCATCATCATACTCATACTCATAGTCATCAACCCCGGGCTCCATCACACAACACACAACCCACAAAAAATCTTCATTATCATGTGAGTGGGCAGATAAAAAGTAAATAATCCTACCAACAAAAAAAAAAAAAGTGAATAAAGTACCCGTTCTGTTTCCTATGAAAGTGTTCTAAGCTGAGAAATCTCCCTCCAGCTAAAACTACATGTTTTCCATTTAATGGTAGTGTGAGTATACGAGTATATGCACGTGTGCCTCTCTATACACATTACACATGGCCGAGATACAATTTTAAACGTCAGTCAGTTAGTCAGTCAGTCAGTGTGCAGGGTAATAAACAAAAAAGCAATTTTGGCTGAGTACTTTTCTACGTACTGGAACAATAGCATATTTATGCGCAAGAGTGGTATTTTGGGTACTTTTTGAAAATTGCAAAAATTTGTTTTGCGAGTGCTTAAGTATAAACAACGACCGACAGTATCAACGACTGAGGTGAGTGAGCTACGGAAGTTTTTTTCATATGGCTTCCGTAAATCACTTGAGGTCCTAAACATCTGCAAAAGTTTCTTGGCCTAGTCTTGAGGATTCCCCTCTAGCGTCTCTCTCACTATACTAACAAATTTATTTCTGATAGTATAGCCGATTCACCTCCATTTCCATCATTTTATTCGTAGTGAACTCTACGTTATCCTCGCTATACTAATAGATTTCTCTCTGAAATCATGGCCGATTCACCTCCATTTCCATTATTATATTCGTACTATTGTGGATTCGTAGTGAATTCTAGCGTCAGTCTCGCTATAGTAACACATTTCTTTCGGAAATGATAGCCGATCCACCCCTATTTCCATCGTTTTATTCGTATTTAATGGATTCGTAGTGAAACTTTTCATGAGAATTTTAATTACTCTTAGAGACCTGAAAAAAGTCATGGTTCAACTCATGAGCTCTCGTCTAATAAGCCTACGGCGACTTGACCCATGACTAAAATTAACCCACACAACATGGGTGCAGTGACGAACTAGGTTGTAATCCTGGCTAAATGGTTGTAATAACCAACTAAGTTTGTAAGTCTGGCTTCCTAGTTGGTAAAGTTCTAGAACACTACGTTGTTGATGAATATTCTGCTTTTGTTTCTAAGGTGATGGTGTTCAAAACTATGCAGGTTTCACTTTCGAAAAACAGTATTGACTTTACACACGCATTGAATATTTTTTAAGTCTTGTTAAAATATATTTTTGACAGTTTCTCAGTACTAAACAGAAACCAAAGGAGCCTTGTAGCATGATGATGTTATCGATCCTTATTTTGTTAATTCTCATGGCTTTCGTTTGCCTAGTACTAATCTCAAGTCTAACATTGGGAACTAATCTTTCCAAGTCTTCTAGTTTTGCTTGCATGTTAGAGAACTTTTACGAAAGTAGACATATTTCCAGCCATCGAATTGAGACACACCATGTAATTCCACTACAATCTGAAGAAACGTCGCTTATGATATCATTCAGCACGTGGGGTGAGTAGCTGCGTTTATAGACAGTGGTCTTTGAAAAATATGTAGCACTTCTATCCTTCTCAATGCTTTCCCTATGACAGGTTGTCTAATAGTACCGAAGGCTTAGTTAGTTTAGGAGATTATGCCTTCCAAGAATTTCTCCTTTGGAGGTAAATGCTCGAATGGATGCCTGACTGTCAGATAGTATTGTTACAATCTAACCAAGCACTTCTTCTGTCTAATGAAAGGAAAGTAAAAATACTTTTCCATTACATTTCTCCTTTCTCTCTTTAAGGTAATAAAATTACGGGCAGCACTGTTTTGTTCAGGAATCCCTGCCATTTTGAAGGTGTGCTTCAATATTTTATATTTCCTTGTCTGTATTAGTAAATTTAGACACTCAACTTTTTTAGAAACTTCCATTAAGTCCAAGAAAAATCGGCAGAAGGGAGAAGCTCATAGTCCCAAAAACTGGGCACAATCAGTATGTATAAGCTTATATTGAGGATCGTTATTAGATTCTACCTATTCATAGAGGAGTCACTTTAAGGAGTTTAAGCCCTAGCAGCGCAAAACTTATACTGGACAATTCTTACTTCGCTTGACATTATATTATCTGATCTATCTTCAAACAGATCATCAAATCCAGACAATTTGACTGTGAATAACTTTGAAAATTTATATATAAAGGTCCTTTCGATTAGGAAGGTGTCACTCCTTTTCTTACAACTCGTGGAGCTATGACTTCTACCTGACTTGGAAAAACTGAAAGGGGTTTTTGAAATTGCTAGTCTTGAAACTTTACGTAGCTTAAATCAACTCGCAGCCAAAATTATAGTGATAGGCTCTCTTAACTGCTTCCACTGAAGAGTGTTAAACATATTTGATAGTCTTTGATTAAAAGGCATGGAAATCATAGGTGACTTAGCTAATGTAATTTCTTCAGAGCCATGTAATACACAATATTACCTACTATTCCTGAAGTTACAAGAAAACCAACTTTAGGGTCGTATAATAGAGCAGCGTTGTGAAGGTATTTTAAAAGCGTGTTTCAGCGCAATCTTATGTGTTGATTTGTAACCTTAGATGAGACATAGACCCACCACAAATAATTGTGGCAAAAGAATAGTTAAAGCAATGGATTAGGATTAGGAGAAACATGTCCCAAGAAGTCGAACACAGTTTTTGCAGACAAGATCGTGGCGTTTACTTTTTGTAACGGGCTTGTGATGTTAAATTTTTATTGCCTCTGAATGGAAAATGGAATAAAACCGGAAATATATTACAGTACAAAATATTTATTTATTTAAGTGCAAAAAAGAAAAAGAAGACAATATATGTACATCCCTAATTGGATATTACAACCCTTCAGTCTAGCTTCTCACATCTCTTACAGATTTTTTTGAGAAACATGGCAATTTTTTATTTACTCTCAGAGTTTTTGCCAGTAATCTGCTGGGAGGTAGTCGTCGAAGAAATTTTTTTGCTCGAGATGTCTGACCTGAGTTTTGAACCTCATGTGTCCTCACTTCTAATAAGCCAAACCATTACCTACTAGGCTATGGCAGCATACATATACTGTTGCGATGTAAAAAATTTGTGAATTAAAGCAGAATTATTCAACAGATTTAGCCTCTTGAGATTATTTTTTAAACTTGAAAAATTGATTCAATGCTGAAAGATTTTACAACAATGCAGGTGGGCAACTGATATACATGTGTTCTTAAAGGTTAGGTTATAGCAGCTATTGAATATTACTAGGATATGTATATCGCAGGCAGATTAAATGGAGAAATAAAGAAATATTTTTCATGTTTTACAAAGTGCAGTTTTTCCTCTACATGGGAATATGTGTTATAACGATTCTAAGAATACATATATATTTTTTTAAGTCTACACTTACCATAACGTTTAATATCCGGTATTATAAAAATTCTTCATTAATTTTTAAGCTAAAATGAGAAAAATTAAAAGAAAAAATTATTAAAATTAATTATAAATTATCCAGTTTAAGCCTTTCTAAGTATAGCTGAAGCTTGCTTGAAGGCATCAAAAATATTCTGTAACTTGTGCTGTAATAAACCAAATCTAACAAACTATAGCGTGTAGCGCTCTCGCACTAAATAAAAATCCACTTCAATTTGACTTTAAGTCAGCTGTTAAACCGTTAGAATTCAAATGGTTTTCATGGCTAAAAAAAACCAAAAGAACAACAAAAACAAAAATTGAAGCAGAAGTAGAAGTAGAGAGAAAAGCTCATCATGGAAATTAGTTACGGAAATTCATAAGAAAAATTATAGGAATGCCCGGTTGGTTGGTTGGTTAGTTGGCTGGTTGGTAAAATGCTCGTGTACCAAATTCATAAAACGTGCTGCTATACTTCCATGGCTCCAGCCACTCACTGGAAATAGCTTTACGGTAGAAGTGTATACGAATCATGATGATAATGATGTTAAAAATGATGGTGATTATACGGATGATACTCGTAAATACTCGACGCATTTCAAGCGCAAAAAACAAAAAAACGAAGCGTAACAATAAGTTTTGTTTTTACGTTTCATTTCAGTTTCAAACGTAAAGCGTTTGTGTGTGTGTGTTCCCTTCGCTTCATTGTTAATGTGAATTTTGGCTTTCCTACCAGTCATAGTTTACATGATTATTATCATTAAATTCATCATCATCATCATTATTATTATTATCAGCATCTAATTCAACTGCTCTACGGTCATAACAATTTTGCAACGATTATCATCATAAATTTGTTTGAAAAAATAAAATAGAAAGGAAAGAGAAGAGAAGAAATGAAAAATTAAAGTACAAGAAAATAAAGGAAAATAATGAAAGAACTACGGAAAAGGGCAATAAAAATTAAGTACAAACGAAAACACGAAAAAAGAACTGATAAGGTTGAGGTTAGTAAATGTAAAGGAATGGAATCTTTTTTTGTAAGCAGTTGGCTACTAAGTTTTTGTGGCAGTCTAGTCTGCTTACATATCCCCCAGACCAGCATGTAGTCTCTGAAAAACAGGTTTATAAACGGATACAATAACTTATTGTTCTCGATTTCTAGTGGGAAACTCTTATTGAAGCCTAGGTTTTCATTATAACTAAGGGTGTGTTCCTTCTCAGACTCAAATACCATATCGATCTGCTACAAGCGACAACTTTTTAGAGAAATGGGCCTCAAGATAAAACTGTAGGCCTGGTATTATAATGCGTTACTACAATGTCTTTAATAACATGGACTTTATGGCGTTATATTGGAATTTTAGTAGAATACGAAATAACTTCATGCCAATCTAGATTTAAAACTCATAAATTGGACTACGAGCTTTATTTCTGAATTTTTAAAATTTTTACAATCTTCTCATGAACATAAATGAATCTCCTTCATCATTAGTGTTCTAGTTTCCCATCAAGTCAGTTTCCAGCTACTCAGCTGAATTGTAATCTTTAGCAGGTTCTAGCGTAATGGGTATTGAATTGGCAAGAAACTTCACTCATCTACTTTTCAGGCAACTCTTTCTTACTTCCTGACTTAGAACATATGAAGGGATTTGTCCTGAATTACTTAGGTTTGTAGTGAAACACTTCAATACTACACCACACCATTACTTCTGCTCTTAGTCATGTAGAAAAGTCTGCGGTCAAAAATCCAGTCTCAACAGATTGAATGTCTCAGCCAAATCAAAGATATCAATGGACTGCATTCAGTATATAAACGAGGCATTATTAATGCTGACTGCTATGTTTTAGAATCCAAATTCAATTCATCACAGCAACTAGGGTGTCTGAAGTCGCCATAGTCTTCTAATAGGTAGTGTGTTGGCTTATTAGACATGAGGCCTCCGTTCAAACGCCAGGTCAGACATCTCCAAAAAAACAAAAAACGAACAAATATTTCTTCGGCGACTTCCCCTCAGCAGATTTCTGGCAGAAACTCTGAAGATAAATAAAATTGCCATGGAAAAGTTCCTCAACAATTTTTCGTTCGGAATCGACTTTAAACTGTAGATCCCTCTGCTTATATATAAAAATTAATACACACAACATAAGTGGTATGAGAAGCTCGGTCGTAATTCGGACTGAAGGATTGTAATGAACAATTATGTATGTATTCATGTAACTAGGGTCTCTAAGTAATTGATCACTGTCGTGTGGATCACTCTGGGATCACTGTGACAATATGAATGCAAATGGACTAGTGATGAGTGCAATACTGTTCCAATATGACTACAACAAGACGATTGATGTCTTAATGGAATGTTGATAGGTATAGCTTGATGTAACTCCTGGCCTTCAACTTGTCCAAATCTGTCTTTGCATTCCCAGAAATAAAAATTTATTTTTTTATCAATTCATTCCTTGACAGCTCTGATAATTGTTTATTACTCCTTCCATAATGTTGTTTATTTCTAAACTTATTCCTTAAATTGTTTCTCTTGCAACAAGAGAGTCCGTCTGTTCATTTTGAAGGTTTTATGGATAATTTTATAGCATAAAACGGAATAAGAAGAAAAAAATTACAATAAAAACAACAACAATAATTTGTTTAATAAAACGTTAAAAGAAGAAAAAGTTAATGTTTTAAAAAAAAACGATGAGTTTTTCTTCATGAAACTTTGACTTTATGTTGGCCACCATCTAACAATAAAGCAACCGTAGAAGAAAGCCATTGTGCAAGTGCAAGAATTTCAAGAGTTTTAAGCAAAATTCAAAAATGTTTTCATTCATCTTTTCTTGGTGAAGATAATAGGAATTCTATGACCATGACCATGAACATATAAAACTATGAACATTGAGGAAATGATTCTCGTTTTTTTATGGACATTTTTACAAATTTGACTTAACGACCTTCCATATGACTTTACTGAACCGAGAGCTTCTTTAACATAATAGCGCATAAGATAGAACGCATGATACAGCATTAGCTTTATATACGAGATCGCTCTCAAATTAGCCAAACGGAGCTACAGATAATGACAGAAGGCATCTGGCAATCTCACAAAATATTTGGTTTTAATCGGAAGGCGCCACGTTGTTCTGCATTTTTTAAGGCTTAATGCAAAATCAATGTTCCAAGTGAATTGGTGCACATTAAGTAATCGGTCGACATTGGTCAATCGTTAGAGTGAAATTTGGTTTAACTTAGGGGAAGCCTGTACTTTTATTTACGATTATTAAGCTTTAACGATTATTAAGTTTAAGTTTTCGAAGATAAAAATACTGCTTGCATCATGACTACCGCATTCGCTGAAGAAGTTGGACATCCCCATATATCGGCCCTGCCAACAGGGACGTCCAAACTTTGATAGTTGAATAATGGCTATCTTTTTGAAGCAACATCGTTTAAATTACTTGACATTTGTTCACTTCGTTTTGCTAAATCCTCATGGACGCATAAAGCATTCAACAACACGTGCAAATAATAAAATTGTTTTATTAAAATGTGTGTTGTCTTCGGACCCTTGTTTTCACGATACTAACCAAATGAAATTCAAGTGCGTCCAATTAATCCCGAAAAAGTCAATCTTTGGTGAGAATTTTAGGCTGACGTATCATCAGTCCATAATTCTTTGAGAACGATGTTGGGCCGTACCTGTTAACAGCAAGCTCTGAAGGTCGATGACTGCCAACTTCTTTTGGCCTGAATTGGTTGATTTGGAATGTAATTTTTCATGGGCGGCGCTCTTGCCACATTAGGTATTCTGCTCGATCAATTTGAGGGCATGGTCAGGAGGATGTGAACTGAACTGGCCACCGAAAGGCAGCGGTTTGACCACGTTAAACCTTTTCTTGTGAGATATTTTAAAACCGCAGATACAAGCGAATAAGATGCAAACCACAGTCGTGCTCAGTGCCAGCATAATCCATGCCATTGGGCAAATTCTAACTGATTTAGGCGTCCGTTTTATGAAAAATCGGAAATTTCGAATGCGCTCTACCCAGAGAAGCTGTGTCATGTGGGATACGTGAGTGCTCGAAATAAATGTGCCCTGAACACAGCGGTGAAATAGATGTCCAGAAACCAATATAAGTTAGCTTTCAAACGGTCCGGAATTTCCCTCAAAAATTCCCGGTATTCGTTTACGAGAACCTATGTCGAGATGAAGTTCTTTAAGAGAGTTATATTCAACATGGCTGGATTGTTTGCAGGCAGTATGCCCACATGATCTTCGTCTAAAATACAATGCAGGCAATCACAAAGAAAGAAAGTCAGACAATTGAACTCTTAGTGTGCATAACAATCTATTCGGTCCAACATTTTGAAGTCGCCAGCATGGACTTTAAGGCCATTGCCGTGAAGCTTCTGATCGTCAAACCTGAAGACTCGAGTTACTATTTTCTTTTAAAAAGAGAAAACAATCGTCAACGTATAATATGTCAAGTTATTGCAGAGTTTCAATTGACGAAATTAAGTGGCCCAGAATTATTGAGTTAAAGTTTCGATTCCTATATCCCCTACCTATCAAATTACTGTCCTTTGGATTATTTTCTATTTCCCAAGTAGAAAAAATAGTTCAGTGATAAAAGGTTTCCTAACAAAGAAGAGCTGCTCTCAGCTAGCTCGTTACATGGAGAGCTACCAAGCTCATGCAGCTAATCGAGTCTCGAACCTATTATTTGGTTTTTGTTTATTAGGGTCGGTTAATTGTGTTGCCAGCCTCGTATATACAGATTAGTACAGCTTGTTGTTGCTGCTGCTGATGTTATTAAAGAAACAACTGAAATGCTTATAATGATGATGATATTGTATAAGAGATGATGATGATGATGTTTGCGATTGTAGTGATTATGATGATGATTCGTATAAATCAAGCATATTAAACGAATTCAAGTGGAAAACAATCTAATTTGTTAGAAGTTGCTGTTATTACCGTAAATTTGTTTTATGGTACAAGCATTTAGTTTTTTTCTCATTTTTCTTCTTCTTTTTCTTTTATTTTTTATTTAATTTTTTTTTTGTAATTTTTTTATGCTATAGTTGTTGCTGTTGTTGTATTGTAGGTATAAATGATTGTCTAGTTAAATTGACTTGGCTTGACTTGACTTTCTTTTTCTGTACAAGTACTGTGCTTATCATACACATTTAAGGGCAGTTTGCTTTCGTAAAAAGGACTTCAAAATTGCTTTTCATTTTTTACTATTTGTTCAATGGCAGGAAGAAAACAATTTCGTTCTGTTTTTTTGGTATTTAAATACTTAAATATTCTAAACATTTATTGTTTGTATTGAAATTATGTTTGAGGGGGAGGGGGGAATAGGATAATTTTAACGCCAATTATGGAAATTTATTTAATGACGCAACTTGAAATTCAGCAGTCGTAACGCTTTAGAAAATAAAACGATTTCATAATAAAAATAATCAAATCAAATAAAACCAATTTAAATTTGATGTTTACAGTTATGAGCCCAAGGCTTAAGAGCTTTACAGTTTAAAACACCACCAACTCTAGTGCAAATAGGTCACACAGACCTGCTATAGTAGCACACAATTAATTGACCCATAATCCACTAAAAAAGAGATGTTTATTCGAAGCTGTCGTGCCCTAGAATGTTTTGCTGAAGCAGACAGAATTATTCTGAAAGGTATACTCAGCAAAAAAAAAACAAAAAAGGAAAGGAAAGATAGACGAAGACTCTTCTCAAATGTGTTTCAGACAAACGTGTAGCAATATTGTAATCCAAACTTATATCGGAAGCAACCTGAGGTTGGTGATTATGATAACAAATCATTAGAATACATTTATTTATTTTATTTATTTATTTATTTTGTTTATTAATCATAGCACAACAAGATAATAATCTTATAAATGAAAGTGCTATGGGAGGACATCAAATAGGAAAAAGTAATAACAAATCGCTCATTATATGAGTAATGAATTGTTTGAAGTACAGTATAAATAAAAATGAATAAGAATAAGAACATGTTTTAACCTCAGGAAATAGCAATCGATACAAAAAAATTAGGATAAGAAAATGAGTATTTGTAAAAAACTAAATTAGGAAAGATACAAATATAAAGAAAAATACAAACATATAATGAGATACAATGAAACTTAAATAATAAATTAGAAAAATGAAAATAATTAATCACTAATAAAAATGAAGAGTAAAAATGTATAAAACAATCAAAATATATTACAAACTACTTAAACAGATTGTATAACTCCTTTTTGAACTTAGTTGCATTGCCTATGTTCTGAATATAATTAGGTAGTGCATTCCAAAGACTGATGGTGTGTATAAAGAACTGTCGTTTCGACAAAAGAGTCCTATGCCTTAATTGGATAATTTTCCTACCGCGGTTGGATCTAGCAAATCTAATCCTGCTAAATAAGTATACTGGCTGTCCCAAAGTAATAATCTTATGGAGGAGAATTAGGCACTTAATATTCAATAGATTATCAAAATGAATACCACATATCTGGTAAGAAAATTGTGATATATGGTCCCGACGTCCCTTAATAAATACATATCTGGCTATGTTATTATAAGCCAAGTTGAGTTTCCGCCTATCATCCGCATCACAGTTTGCGAAAATTTCCGATCCATATAAAAGAACAGGAATCAAAAACGTTTTTGCCAGTTGCAGGCGTATAGCAAAAGGAGTCGAATCTATAACAGCCCATAAGTTCCTAAGCATACCATAAACTTTACCAACGATGACATTAATGTGGCTAGACCACGTTAGCCGACCATTAAAGATAACACCCAACAACAAAATCAATTGTATTCCCCCTGATAATAATTTCCGGCACATCAAACGCTCTCTTAGACCTGGAGAGCAATAAACATTTCGATTTAGAGGGATTAATACAAAGTCCATTAGCACTAGCCCAGTTGTCAATTTTCCGTAAATCATCGTTAATCGTATCTACACATAGTCGGATATTATCAATACAAGCGCTCCTATAGAGCTGAACGTCATCAGCGTACATATGTACGCTACAATTATCCAAAACATCAGGTAGGTCGTTAATATATATACAGAACAAAAGGGGCCCTAAAATTGATCCCTGAGGAATACCTCTTCCTACGTGTACCGAATTCGAGATGTTGCCGTTTAGGTAAACTCGTTGAGATCTGTTAATGAGATAGGAGCGTATAAGGCTGCAAGCTGAATTAGAAAAATGAAAGAGGGTCTGTAGCTTTCTCAATAATATTCTGTGATCAACTGTATCAAAAGCCTTAGTGTGATCCAAAAGAATCAAAAACGCTATGTAATTTTCATCCAGCTTCAACCTAAGGTCATCAACTACTTTGACTAAAGCAGTAGTGCAGCTCCTAGCTTTCATAAATCCCGACTGTTTATCAGATAAAAAATTATTACTCGTGAGATAATCGTTCATTTGTCTAGCTATGAGGTTTTCCATAACTTTGGACAGGAACGGAAGAATGGCAATTGGCCTGAATTCATTGTTAGATTTAGGAATTGGGATGATTTTTGACCGTTTCCATTCATCAGGGAAAGAGGACATAGTTAAGACTGAATTGAATACATGAGTAAAATACGGTAAAAGTCTAGGTGACAAAGCTTTTAAAAACAGAGGATCTAAGTCATCAGAACCAATCGCATTTGATTTCACAGAAGATAAGCATTCCAAAACCTCGAGCTGACTAACACAACGAAAACTAAAGGGGTTTTCTAGCGGAACAAAACAAAGGTCATCATATAGGTTACTGTCAGGTGTAGGAACATTAATATTAACAAATTTGTCATTCAGACCGTTTACATCGACATCAGGAGAAGTATTATGGCATTTATGTCCAATACCAATATCGCGGATTACCTTCCATTTAGCTCTATTATCTAATGCGGAAGCGAACTTCCTGCCGTAAAACAATGTTTTTGCAATTTTAATATGTTTGGTAACCTCACTACGAGCGGCTTTATGAACGGCTTTCAGATCATCCGTTCTGAACCTCTTCCATCGCCGATAGGCAATGTCGCGCTTATCAATTAATGCTTTAATTTCAGCATTAAACCATGGTTGGTGTTTGGCTTTAACAAGTTTGGTTTTGATAGGAACACAACTGTCATATAGCAGACGCACATTTTCCTGAATTAGTGCCACCTGGTCGTTTACATTACTCAGTGAGTAGATTTGATCCCAACAGATATCATCAACACTTCTGTTCAAAACTGTAAAATCGATACTTTTAAAATCTCGGTATGTAATATACCTGTCCTCATGACTCGTAGACAGATTATAAGTTAAGAAGAGAAGATCATGATTGGAAAAGCAAGAGGCTGAAATTTGATCATATAACAGTACCTTAGTCATATCATTAACAAATACTAGATCGATTAGACTACTGGAAGAAGAATGGAAGTGAGTTGGCAAGGACACATTCACAGGATTAAGATGGAGAGACAACATTGAATCAGATAGCGCATTATCAAGTAAGAGATTATTATTAAAGTCACCAATAATAATAATGTCATCATATTGAATAGAAATTTCCTCAAGAATAGAAATAAAGGGATCAAAGTTTATATTAGAATTCGGTCTATAGACACTACCTAATAAAACCTTCTTCTTATTGGTGGATGAAATATCAAGAAATAAATATTCTATTTGACTACCAATTTCTGTTAATAATTTTACCTTGCACGGAATACCGTTTCGAACATAAATTGCAACTCCGCCACCTTTTGCCCTGGTTGCCATATTGTTAATTAAGATCTTCCTGTCTGACCGGAAAAGCCTAAAGCCCTGTAGATTGTACACCGAATCCTGAACTTCCAGAGGAAACCAAGTTTCGGAAACGCAAATAATATCGATTCCTGCTGCCACAAATAAACGCCTAAAATTCATCAATTTTATTGTTCAGACTCTGTGCATTTATATGAACAATGTTGAGACCAGTTCTTTGTTTGGCTAAAACTCTAATCATGTTGTACACACAGTCTCTGGAATAAGGACTGTTAGAGTTCATCAGATTGTACGTAAGTTGTGGCAATGCAATCAAAAGCTAAGTAAATTGCTATAATTAAGATAACTAAGCGCATAATAAAAAAGGAGTTATACATACAGATAAGGAAGGAAATAAAAATTAAATTAAAATTGAACATTAAATTAAAGTTGCACATCATCAGGTTTATCATTATCAGAAAACTAGTTGAGTAGTTAACTATCAAGCCCAGGAAATAACTGGTTCAGGATATTTATGTCCTCAATTAGAATTGTGTCTTCGTTACCTTGTTTCCTGATATACACGCAACCCCTCATAGTAAATGCAGAAGACAAAAGTTTTTTCTTTTTTAGACGAATTGCAGCACGAAGGATGTTAAAGTTGTTTTGAGTCAGGTTCTCGTTTACGAAGAATTTTACATCCGAGTTGTAACCAATGTTCCTTAGCCGGAAAGTAAAACCCTTGTGCTGTTTTCGGAAGTTAGCCAACGATTTTAAAAAGAAATTTTTATCGTACGCAGACCAAAGTTTGACTATTATAACGGCATCTTTCGAGGTCTCGTTGTGTTTATTATTATGGTTCCTCAAGCGGTATATAGATTTTAAGTTAGGTACAGGTGTGTCTATGGTGTTACAAATTTTTTTAAAAATCTCCGGTAGATTTTCTTCTTCAGAGAACGGAATTTCATTTATCCTGAGTTCAGTAGAAACAGGATAGTTCTCTTGTTGCCGCAATTTTGTTTTTAGATTATTTATTTCCACTCGCATACTCTCAATTTCCGCCGATCTGTTTTCAAGAATTGCTACCCTCTCACTTATCTCATGCAGTTTGTTATCGAGGATATTGTATTTTTCGCGGAGATCCTTTACGAGGTCTTCTTTAAATTCTCTAAATTTCTGGTCAATAGTGTTCAGGATCTGTTCTGCGAATTTGTCAAACCTTTTGTCCATACAGTTTAGTAGTTTAAAAGGCGAGTCAATTAAAGATGGTCGTAAAGAACTTTGCTGAATGTCCGCTATACGTTAATTGACTGGTGTGTTTTGCAATCCATCCGAGGTTGATGGTATAAATTCCGAGTTTTCGATAATAGGCATGTTTGTTGGGTTTTTGTTGGTTAGTGTCTTAGATTTAGATTTTCGTACGTTGCTTTTATTTATTTTCTTGTCCTTCCTTAGGTTATACATTAAAAATAGTAAGTGAATGCATTAATGCATGCCAGAAGTATATGTATCAGGTGTTAGGCAGTCAATTGTCCTTTTAGATACCGAGCAAAATAATTGAATTTGTCAACGAAATAGGATGGGAAGAGACATTAAAAAGTGCCGTAGTCTATTAGGCAGTGCACTGGCTTATTAGACGTGAGGCCATGGTTCAAACTCCTGGTCAGACAATTTCCAGCAAAACAAAATATTTCCTCGTCGATTTTCTCACAGCAGATTTCTGGCAAAAGCTCTAAGAGTAAATAGAAAATGGCCATGAAACGTTTCTCAAAAAATATGGCGTTTGGAGTCGACTTTAAACTATAGGTCCCGCTACTCATGTATAAAATTAGCACACACAGCAAAAGTGGTGTGAGAAGCTAGGTCGTAATCCTGACTAAAGGGTTGTAACGACCAATTGTGTATGCCTGTATGAGTTTTATATAGGTTGAGGGCACGAAAATAATGTCTTAGATTAATGCGTTCTCTCCCAGCTTCTTTAAGGTTGTGCGAGTTGATTTGGCTATTTATAAACGTAATACAGAATAAACTGAGTGAAGTGCTTTGGTTACACGATATTCCATAAGAATTATTTAAATATTCTGAGCGCGCATAATCTTAGGTACTTACGTTACTTTACTGGTCGTTACAACCCTTTAGCCTGTCATTGCAACACTTTGCTAATCTAGCTTCTCACACTATTTATGTATGTTGTGTGTGTTAATTTTATCCATGAGTGCCGGAAACTACAGTTTAATCTCGACTCCGAACAATGGATTTTTGAGAAACTTTGCATGCCAATTTTATTTTTTCAATCAGAATTTTTGCCAGACGACTGCGTCGAAGAAAATTTTTTTTTTATATTTTATTTTTGTTCGAGGTATCTGAGTTGGGGTTTGCATCAGGAACTCGTGTTTAATAAGCCAACACATTACACGCATAATCAGCATTATACAATAAACAATGTCAGGTGTGGGACATACATACATATAAACTTAGAAATTGATAAAAAAAAAATTTGAATGGAGCAGACAATCGCTTCGTAAACCATTTGAGGAAATTTGTTATCGTGCCTAAACCTTTCAGGAAAGACGATAAGATCTTTAAGCGATTCACATTACAACACATCCATATTACATGGTCCTAGTAGAACATTTAACAATATCAGGCAACTCAGAGATAGAGCTGCTCGTTTTCAAAGATGGAGACAACTTCTACACATCCTGTGTAGCAACTTGTAATCAAATATTCACTAAACCACTCAAATTTCTAAAAATATGGGCCAAATATTAATCGGTGCTACTATAATTTCAAACAGAACTACGAAAAGAATTTTTTTTTAACAGAACTCCATTGTTCTATTTTAATAGAAAAGATCCCCTCAGAAGTGCTACCCGTTCATTTATTATGGGAAAAAATTTGGTTTTCAGCGTAAAACATTCACTTTGTTTTACTAAAATTACTGGCAACAACTTGATGTGTTTGTTGTTGTCTTAGCTGTCTAGTTTACATTTATTTTTTGAATGCCAAGAAAAAAAGATTTAAAAATGACAAATAAACACAAACAATCTGTCAAATAAAGACACAAACAATAATAAAATGAGAATAAAAAAGAAAAGAAAACCTTAAAAACTAAAATAAACAAACAAACCAAAAAAAAGAAAAAAAAAACAGAACTCATTTAAAACAGCAACAATTTTAATTTCATAATTCACTTTACATTCATAAATGACTGTCGGTATGTGGCTTTGTTTAGCTGTCATATTAGAGTTGATATTCCACTGACAGGTCATCTTTAAGATCCACAACAAGCTAAACCAACAAACCTAAGACAGCCAATGTTTGGAGTTCATTTTTCTCATTATTTTTGTGGTAAATTGCTGGCAATTATTTTTTGTAATTTTTTAAGGTACTTTTTTATTGTTATTGTTGTCGTTTTTTTTTCTTTTTTGTTACCAAAATAAGTTTAGTTGTTAACCATTAACCCAAAGGTATTTTATGTGGTTGTTGTTGCTTCTTTTTTCATAATCTTCTTTAAAGTGTTAATTTTTAATGGCCTGATGATTTAAGAATTTTTTTATATTTTTTTGTTGTACATTACGGCCATTACCTTTGTTGGAAAAGCGGTTATTTAATTGCCTTCATGTTTGGGGTTTTGGGCTCTAAAATAATTCCTTTTTTTTATTAAGAAATTTATCTTTAATAACTTGATTATGACTTCTTTAGACTTGTAATTTAAACTTGAATGGCACCCAATTATTATTGCTAACAAGACAAATTAACTTCTTTTTTATTTTTATTTTTCTTTATGAAATTAGAAGAACGGAAATATTAACATCGACATCATTTTACAGACTTTTAAAGAACAAAAATGCTTTGTTAGAATTATTTGGGATAAAGTGTAAGCGTCAAACTTAAGATGTAAGATGTCATGTCCATAACAGAAAAAGACGTCAAGTCTTCTATTGGTTTGACATTTGAATATAATTTGTGCCACAACGATTAGAATTCACAGCCATACTATGATATTTTAAAATTAGTCCAGAAAATCACTTGTCCCAATATTTTGATGAATTTATCAAAACATTGACTAAAACTTAGTGAAGAGAATTCTCCCTAGAAAGAAAAAAAGTATGAGAAAGTATTTCTTTATACATCCTTTAAGAGACACTCAATAGCTTCAATACCCTGCTTATAGCCATTAATTACATACTCATTCTTCATTCCTACGAAATCCTTTACCATTGAACCACTTTTCTTAAGATTGGCAAGATAGTGTCACCCGAGAGAGATAAATCTGGTAAGCGGGGTGAGTAATAAAATCACAGAATTGTGTAAACGAGAGCATCGTCTTGATTAAACGGCACTACTCAAATCAGTTGTATTATGTTACATTACGAAGATAGATTGAAAGTTCTTCTCTACTCACCTAGCGCTGAGAAATGTCTATTCTGAGTAGCTTGAGTGTCACAGGTAGGCCATACAGAGAAGTACAGAGCGAAAAGAAGGGAAAAGTAAAACGGAAGAAAATAATTTAAGCAGTTAAAAGTGTGGGGTAAATATAAAGGGTCCGCCAAATAACTTTTTTTTTTTGAAAATGCTTTAAAAAAACCTCCTGATTATTTTCTCAAATTTCTTTTTTTATTTGAAAGTACAATCCTTCCGGTTAATAATGTAAAATAATTTCATTCAAATGGCTGCCTCGGCGGGCCATGCAGTAGCCTACACGATCGATTCAATTTTTAAGCACATTATCGATTGTGTGCAGCTGTATTTCACCAATGGCTTCACGAATATTGTCCTTTAAAGCGTCAATTGCCTCTGGCTTGTCGGCGTAACACTTATCTTTGACGGCACCCCACAAATAATAGTCCAACGGTGTCAAATCGTAGCTCCGAGGTGGCCAAACGACATCAGCTCTGCGGCTGATAATGCGATCTTCAAAAACAAGGCGCAAAACATCGAGTGTAGCTTCGGTTGTGTGGCACGTAGCGCCGTCCTGTTGAAACCAAAAGTTGCCAATATCCTCCTCTTCAATTTTTGTGAATAAAAATTCGTCCAACACGGCTCGATAACGATCGCCATTGACTGTAACAGCCACTCCTTGCTCATTTTCGAAGAAAAATGGCCCAATTATGCCTCTGGACCAAAATCAGCACTAAACAGTGACTCGTTTTGGGTGCGTCGGCTTTTCAATGTATGTGTGTTTTATGTGCTTGTTTATATACCCGCCAAGATCAAAATGAGCTTCATGTGAAAAGATGATTTTTTTTTGCCAAAATCGGCATCTTCTGGTGTAGCCTACTGCATGGCCAGCCGAGGCAGCCATTTGAATGAAATTATTCTCCATTATTAACCGGAAGGATTGTACTTTCAAATAAAAAAGAAATTTGAGAAAATATTCAGTAGTTTTTCTTTCAAAGCATTTCCAAAAAAAAAAAAAAATTATTTGGCGGACTCTTTAGTCATAAAGGAAAGGTCCAATCTCTCCGAGTTAGAAAATTTAGATGATAACTCTCCTAGACCACTGACGATATTACCGCTTAGTGTGCTTTTGATACAAGGGCGGACACATAGAATGACTTTGAAAAAATCAGACTTCGTGCACACTGCCGATAAAAGGGGCAACTGTAACCCACAAAGTTATTATTCTTTTAGAGTGCAATGCCCTCTAAAAAACCTTCCAATATTCTAGTACATTCCCTACTTCACCACCCGTTTCGTCTTAAGACGAACGAGGGTAGAGTTACTCCAATATTCCCTATTTCAGCATAAAGTTATTCACTCTCCTTATTAACTCTTAATCGATCAGCACAAAAGGTACATATTTCATCTTTCATCTTGAGGTCTCCACCTTTAGTCGATCATCCTATAGAGGTGTTGCCGAGCTCTTTCATATGCAATCTCTTTACCTTTAATGTCACATTATTATAACGGCTTACCTGCAGGCTAAGACCGGCATAGAGTTGAGATAATGCCGAATAAGTGCAGTTACGCCATTTTCAATGTCCCGACAAATGTCTGCCAAGTCTTCTTTAGATCGAGTGCATTCGATATGAATATCGGGATCAGAATCCATTCAGCGAACATATGTATGTCGTTGTCTATGGTCGTTTTGTTCGTGGATCACTTGAATATTGTATTGTGCAAAATTCATCAAGCTGTGGCCTACGATTTCTTTTGTGCACATTCTGATGAACAGCGGCGGTGTTTTGGCAGATGTAGCTTTTCACGAGTCTTGGTCGATTGAATGGACTCGAATTTATTCATCACATTGCGAATGATCCTCTCGGTAGGATGATAATGGCGATCGTGAAATGGGCAAATATAGCGATACGTTGTCCAAACAGAATTCCTATTTTGAAAAAAAAAATATTATTTCCGTGTGTTGTTGAATGTAGTATTCATCCAGGGTTATTTGGTAAAACAGACTGAATAAATGACAACTCATATGACAAATGTATCACGAACAAGATGGCTGTTATCAACTGTCAAAGTGTGGAAGCTTCTGTTGAAAGACTCTATGTATAGGGATTGTTATATTGCTAGTATTGGTGCAGATTACATGCACATTAAGGGTCACTCTTTTCCAAGAGGTTGTCTTGCGAGGTGTGGTGTTGAATGATTTTTCTATTCGTGTGCTTTTTTCATGATTTTAATTTTATAGTAGGGAACCTTACACTGACTGAAACAGCTATCGGTAACGAAACATGCAGCTGTTCATGCAAATCGAAGAATAAAAAGTAATTTTAAAGGAACTCTTTAGTTTGGAAACTTACGTTCTAATCAGCGCACTGATTATTCTGTCCTGAGGATTTTTATACAAAATAATGGCAGAGGAAAAATTTGCTGACTGTAGCTGAACGTCACCAGTTTTCAGTAACGATTGATATGATTTAGATTTCTGTCCCTGTTCAAAAGCTGTATTGGATTGATTTCCTAGAAAACATATCAAGAGTTGATGTGCTGCAACAAAGCAAAAACAGAAACTTTACAACCAGGTGATTAAAGACATTGTTGGTACCTTTTCCAAAAAGTACCACAATGTTAAGAAAGCCCCAAATTCTTATCACAGTTTTTACTTTCTTTGTGTTTAAACGTAAAACATTTTCTTCTGTTTTTACAAGCATTATATCATTTAACTTCTCAAAACTGACACCATTAAAGCAAACCTGTCGTCATTAACCTTTCAAAACCCCTTTATACGTACCACCCTTTAATACTAGACACACTCACACGTACATACATATATGTACATACTCGTACATCTGTTCAAGAAAGGTTGTGTACAAAAGAAGAAAAAATCCAAAAAAGTTTTTAATAAATTAGTTTCCTTGGAAAAATTTTTGACAAGTTTCTAAACAAACCATAAATAAGAAGTAGAAAAACAACAAGAAGAAGAAGAGGAATAGGAAGCACTAGGGGGGGGCATACATAACAGGCTTCTTTCTTTCTTTCTACCATTCATTAATTCTTTGTGTGTTTGTTTGTTGGTTTGTTTTGTGATGCCGTTTCCCATTTTTATATTGTATTTGCATTGCCAACATTACCTAGCAATTGCTGTTTCTAAAGCTGTTGTCAGTTTGGGTTATTGCTTATTTGCTGCTGTTGTTGTTGTTGCTGTTGTTGTTGTTGTTGCTGTTGTTGTGCCAAAATAATAAAATAACACACCGGTGTGTTAAAGTGTTCAAATTATATTGTCAAGAGGCGAGAAATTTCATTGGAATATAAATTTCATGAAATATTTTTCACACTTTCATACTCTTTGTTTACCGCTATTGTTGTTATTACTGTTGTTGTTGTTGTTCAGTTCCTTTATATTCATTTTTTACCAAAAAAAAAAGCATTTTTGTTGTTTTTTTCTTTCTTGTTTTTCATTATTTTTTTTCTTTTTTTTTGGTATGAAACGTGCCACAATATATTTAATGACATGTTGTGTTGTTGTTTTGTATTGTGCCACCATTATATTGTTGTTGTTGTTGTTGTCATTTCTACGAGTACAACTTAGTTGTTCCACATTGAGATGTTGTTGAAAGTATTGAAATTCAGTGTGTTTTTTTGTCGTTTTTGCGAAATTCAATACCCTGGCATTTTTTTTCATTCTTCATCCTTCATCAGCAAGAACCTTCATTCTTTTTTTGCAGGTTTTCCTTTTTGTTTGGTACTCTCTGGCATTGTAAACAAATAAAAGGTATGCAAATTTATTAAGGGATCGTTTTTTTTTTTGATGTTGTTGTTCTTCTTCTTCTTTTTGTTGGCAGAATTACGTTTCAATGCCTTTAAAAACCGTAATTTCGTATGGAAAGAAAAGCCTGTTTTAATGACTATTTTTGTCTTTTTCGTTAATTAATGATAGCTGGGGACTGTACAGCGCTCAATATTTGATTAAATTTATATATATGAACCGTATGCAAAATAAAAAAGTGACTTTTTTAAAAAAGTACTATTTACCGAAGTACTTTTAGGAAAATATCCGTTAAGAAATCATTTTAAGGAAAAAGATTTTGAGGAAGTGCTTTTTGAGAAAAGTAAAAAAGTACTTTTTGAAAAAAGTATTTTTTTTGGAAAACTTTTAGAAGGTACTCTTAAAGACTACATTTTGAAGAAGTATTTTTCGAATAGTGTCTTCTGGAAAGAAATACTCTCGAATCGTACCTCTCGGAAAAAATTCTCTCGAAAACACCGCTTTGGAAAGTGTACCCCCAAAAAGTACTTTTCAATTAAGATAAAGGCTATTATACTTAGTGCTTTTCGGATAAAGTATAAAGTACCTTTTTAGGAAGTACTTTTCGTTGAAACTGACCTCAAAATAGTTCTCGGATAAAATACAAAATGCTTTGCTTAGAAAAGAACTCTTTTTTGTAGAAAAACTACTTTTTTGTTCCCATTTTACATGAAGCTACAGAGAGGCCTACAGTACCAGTTGAAACGCACAAAGAAAGTAGTAGAAAATGGTACTCATATTCTTTGTTCATAGTATTTAAGTATAGAATACTTAGCTTGCGTATGCAAGAGGTTGAGCCCGCGATTATAACGTGACTAACCTCATTAAGAGTGCTACGTACCTCGGATTTATCTTAAGCAGCAACAAGTTTGGCTTCAAAAGAACTTTATTAAGCATCTGAAGACGCTTTTCTTAGGCTCTATTCCTGCAGGAAGGACTTTGGATGGAACTATACTATACAGGATTATGGTGGTATGTTGTGGTGGTATTACGGTGGACAAGTCGACTTTTCTGGTGAAATTGAGAAAGCTATAGGGAATGCCATTGGTGTACATTAGCTCAAGTGACTGACTTGGTGACTTCCTGCTGATATTATGATATGGTTGGGGTTAAATAGGTTGGGATATGACTGCGAACTGTCACAGTACCTATGGAGATAAAAGCCCTCGATTGAAATGTGGTTGTCCAAAATGATCGTTTCACTAACTGCGAAGACGTGAGCGTGAAAGACCTCTATCTCCAGCAGAAGACAAAATGGTTATTCTTACACGAATAGCTTCAAAACCTACTCTAATATTTGGACTTCTTTCCAAGGGAACTAGAAATCAACTTTACTCAGGTTCTTTTTCTAGGCGAAAGTCCTCGCGTTCATTGATTTCTCACTTCCACAAACTTAACGGGTAACTTTTCAACGGTTTCCCAGATTTTTATAAGTTTCATAAGATTGTTGAACATTTCCATTTTCGGATCATATAGGCAAGGGAACTGCGAGGTCTGATAAACTCGTCAGGACTGGCATTACCGTATTGTTTTTTTCCCGTAAAGCTCTAAAACTCAAGGGAATTTTAGGCATTTTGTACTAAATAGTATTCAGAAATTTGGTACTTTTTGGTTTAAATTGCACGTTTTCTGTGCTATAAAGTGAAAAAATTAGTACTTTTTGGCTTAATAGTTGTTTTTTTAAAATATAAATTTGAAAATTGGCATCCTATTGTTCAAAATGGTACGGTTTTAATTCTATTAATTTACAAAATTGGTACTTTTTGGTTTAAATGGTACTTTTTAATACTATAAACCAAGAAAATTTGATCTTTTTTGTGCAATCTACAACCCTATAAAATGGGTACTTTTTGGTTTATTTTGTTCGTTTTTAGTTCTATAAAAATGGGAAATTTGGAAATTTTTCTTAAAAATATAAATTGAAAAATTGGTATGTTTCTGTTTAAATGGTAAATTTCTTTATGCTATAAAATGGAAAAGTTGGTACTTTTTGGTTTAAATTGAACGTTGTTTATAAATTTTATAAAATCCCTGTTGGTACTTTATTACCTTATGGTAGTTTTTGTGGTGATGAAATAATTTTGTGTACCTTATTTCCCTTTTGCAAACATTAGCATTCATTTTAATGAAAAATCCACAATGTGGTCTTTAGGTATACTTCTCCTTGTTTAGTAAGATATTTTATATTCAGCATAATATTACGAAGACAAGTAGGCAGACATACCGACAGACGGTTCACTCATATTCAAGTACATTTGCATAACAATTTCAAGTATGTGTGGAATATGGGTTGTTTATCCCTTCGCCTGTTAATGTCCCTTAACATACTTTTATTTATTTTATTTTTTGGGTACTATTTCATATATACACATACACATATATACATATACGTATGTGTTTACCGGTAAAACCTAAATTTGTCATCATTTTTCAACCAAAAAAAAAGAGTTTTTTTGTACTTAAGTTTTAACACTTAGTTTTGACACAAGAAAAAAAAACGAAAATAAAAAATGAAATTAAAACTGAAGTGAAAAGGAAAACAAAATCCATCTGTGTTTTATTTTTTTTTTATTTTATTTTTATTGTATTTCTATACTTTGAGGTTTTAAAGGCTTCCTTTTTTGCTACCCCATTATAAACAGAGACAGAGAATGAACCTTAACATGGCCCAGAGACCACAATACAAACATGAACAATATTCTTCCTTCGTTTCTGTTTTTATTTTGGTCAAAGCCTTAATATGGCCCCAGCATAAATAATAAAAGCATATTAAATTTAAATGTGTTAAGGTGTTGTAGAACTACAAAATCATATGAGATATTGAAAGTTTAAGGAAGAGGGATTAGCAATGCATTTAAATCCGTTTAAACATTGGTATTTAATTTGAGACAGTTTTTAAGCTAGAAAGGAAATTTAATTGCAATTTTGTAGCTATTTTGGTACTTTTGAACTTCCCCATTTTATAACATAAAAAACGTAGCATTTAAGTAAAAAGATACCAAATTTTCAATTTATATTTTTAAGAACGTACCACTTAACCAAAAGGTACCAATTTTCCAATTTTAAGAAATTAAAAAAATTAAAAAGTACTATTTTTTCCATTCTATAGTACAAAAAAGTACAATTTGAACCAAAAAGTACCAAATTTCTGAATGCTATTTAATATAAAAAGCCTAAAGTTCCCTTAAGGAAAAAAACAATAAGGTAACGTTAGCCTTGACAAATTGATCGGTCCTCCCCATCGATTGACCTTCGAATGAGATCATGTTAATCAAGTTATTTCAGCTAAGCAGTGATAGGCGATGGGTCTACTGTGGCAGCTAGAAATATGATAATTTTATCTCACACGTCGTTTATCTAGGAACAACATCCTCTGTTAACGTATCTTGTAGTGGTGAGGAACATGGTTCTGATTAACCCCCTTAATCTTTTTCTATGACAGCTTTAGCTGAGTTTCTCATGATGAAGCTCGCTTTCGATTTTATACGCTCTGTAGGGACACAGGTCGGAGTCCTTTCAATATTGCTTTTTATAAAATTTCTAAAACTAGAATGATGAAGTCGCCGTAGTCTAGTAGGTGGTATTTAAACTTATTAGAAGTAAGGCCCCAGCTCAAAACCCAGGTCAAACATCAAAACGAAATGTGAAAAAATATTTCTTCGGCAACTTCCTCTCAGCAGATTTCTGCAAAAACTCTCAGATTATATAAAATTGCCATGAAAAAGTTTCTCGAAAACCTTTCGTTTGGAATCGACTTTAAACTGTAGGTCCCGCCACTCCTGTATAAAATTAACGCACACACAACATAAGTGGTGTGAGAAGCAAGGTTGTAATTCTGATTGAAAGCTTTAGACTCACAGCTAAATTCATAAAAGCCACTAAACGCAAAAGAACCAGAGGACAATTTCGATCGTATGCCTAAGTTTTGATCATGGTTCTCTCTGCATAGTGGCTTAGTACATTAAAATTTCTGAGTGCAGAGTTAAAGGCCTATAGCTGGACATTTTTCTCATGAGTATCAAAGTCTGGCTATTAGGGAATGTAAGCCTACAATTGCATAATTTACACTACAGCATCTTATCTTCTTCTTTGGCAGAGCCATCCAAAAACAATTTTAACGTAGCAAAACCCTTTCAAAGGTGCCTTAAAAATGTGCAGGCAAGCGAATGTGTATGTACGTTGGTATATATGTGAACGAAAAGAAAAAAAAACTACTGAAATATTATATTGCATAAGAACAACAACAAAAACGTTATCACCACGTACATAAGTAGATTGCATTTAAGGAAAATAAATCATACAACAAAATCAATTAAAATGTAGGATCTTAAAATAAGGACTTTCGTACATTGACAGTTCATATCGGCTGTCTTGAAGCCGTCTTGTCAAATGAAGCTACTTCTGTCAAATTAGTTGTCATTTATGACAACAGTTGGCAAAACAAACTAAATAAATGACAACTAATTTGAAAATGCCTTTTTCGCCTTTCGAACTTTGACCGTTAATGTTGGCTGTCTTGTTGAAGCTACACCCTGTCAAATTAGTTGTCATTTATTTAGTTTGTTTTGCCAACTGTTGTCATAAATGACAACTAATTTGACAGGGTGTAGCTTCAACAAGACAGCCAACATTAACGGTCAAAGTTCGAAAGGCGAAAAAGGCATTTTCAACAACGAGATCCATTTCTAGACGAATGCATACGTGAACAAATAAACCAGAAACCACATGAGAGCCAAGAACGTCTATGCACCCCAGTCAGTGTTTGGTGAGGATTTTGGGCTGGTGTCGTCATCGTTTCATATTTTTTTTTTTTGGGATCAAAATTAGTCAAAATAAATCCGTTTTCGGCGAACACTATAAATCGGTGATTACCAACATCTTTTGTTCTGAATGAAATGATCTAAACACAAAAGACATGTAATCATGCCACATTGAATATTCTGTGCGAGAGAATTAAGGGCATGGCCATCTCACATGGATGTGATATAAAATGGCCAGCAAGATCATGTGATTTAACCTCGTTGGACCTTTTCTTTTTTGTTTAAACTACAGGTATTGTGAATAAATCAGAAATCACAGCAGTCCTCCTCAAAGCTAACATAACATATACCATCAGTCACATTCAATTTGAATTATGCGCCAGAATCGAATGTGCTCCACCTAAAGAAGCACCCGCATAATGATAGCAAAAGGACATTTGAACGTGCATCACACTTAATGGCATTGAGAAGTCTTTTAAACGAATAAAATTTTTTAATGATAACTCACAAACAATTTATTTTATTTAAATTTAAAGAAAGTAAGCGCTTGAAAAATACCTTATTTAGTACCTATACAATCACACAATCTCTTTACTCCGTCACCAACCCAAATGCACGCAAAACAATGAAACCAACAACGAGAGCGTTAACAAATGCTCAACGTTTTCCAAGTAGAAACCACCAATACGCACAGAAAACAATATGTGGCATATATAAACCACGATAAACCAGAGCAGCAAACAATATTCAAAAGAGAGTTAAATAAACAATTATTAACACAAATAAATGCATGCATGCATGCATAGCTTAATATTAAGATGTAAACATAATATGCAGACACACAGATGTACATACAAATGTTAACAAACAAATATTTTCAAGCATGTTTAAATGGCGTTTAGAGGAAGTGTTTATCAAGGCATTAACGCACAATTATTGGTATTTCTTGTGCTTTCATGCTTTTCTTAGAAAATTTTACTAACACTTATGTATACATAGAGACACACGCACACTCCTACGTATACTTATGGACGTAACCACCGTTAAAGTTCTCTTTTGGAAATATTTACTCACGCAATTGACAATATTGTCTGTGGGTTAGAGTGCTTATAAGCCTCGGGGAGTTTTAAATAAAATTTTTAACTGCGAATTTATTACATAAACATGTACACACACACATACACATATATATGTATATAGTTATATTACAACTACATATACATTGAGATCAACATGGTTTATTTATTATTTATTTTATTTTGGTTGTTTACATTACTACATCTCTTTCTCTCACTCTCTCTATCTCTCATTTATAGGAGCGTACTTGTATATGCACTTCTGATATTGTGTTTGCCTTTTAGATGAGAAAAGTAAATAATCAAAGCAACAACAACAACAACAGCATCAATAATAAGACAAATAACAAGACAAGACAAAAAAATTGTAACCACAACACAATAAGAGACAAGTGAAACGGTAAGTCACAGAAATGAAATAAAAAAATCATAACAATAACAACAACAATATTATTGTAAATACTTGAAAAAGAAGATTTTTAATGTTTATTTTATGCTCCTCTGAACAAAAGCCAACATTAAAAAAAGAAAAAAAAGGACTCTCTTAAAATATTATTTTTTATTATTCTGTTATTAAAAATACATCCTTTTTTTCTCAGCTTTTTTCTCTCTCCCCTCTTCCTGTTGTTGTATTTGTTTACATATTTCTTTAATTTATTTTCATTTTTTTTCTTTCTTTCCTTACGCCATAAGCGGAAATTTAAACAAAAGCTTTAAAGTTTTTTTTTTGTATTTTTTTCTTTAATTTTTTATGCAAACATTTCTTTTTGTTGTTGTTTTTATTGTCATTATTATTGTTGATTTTAATTTGAAAAAGAGCTGTCGGTTTTCTCCAAATTTTTTTTTGTCTTAAATAAATGGCTTCAATTGTTTTAAAATCATTGTTGAATGTCCTGTCCTGTCCTGTCGTGCTTTGTAAAGCGATTTTTCACACCTCTGCTGATGTTTTTGTATTTTTTTCTTTTTGTTTTTCGTTGCATTAAAATAGTACTTGAAATACAAGAACCTTTTAAAAATATTAAACATTAACCATTAAAGCAAAAGAAAAGAACAGTGAATAACAAAATTTGTAGAACTTTTCTTTTAAAATGCTGACATAGCTTCACTGAATTTACTCGTGAGATGATTACATCGTTAAACTCAAATTCCTAATTAATCGGAACTATTGACAGTACTATCTACTGTCCTACTCTCAACCCATCTATGTAGAACTTCTCTTTAATATCTCCATAATCCTGTTGTTCTTACTTAATATGCTATCCCCTCTGGTGTTTGCTTTTGAAATCGTTAAACGGGGCTCACAGATTACAAATTTGTAGCCGTTCTGTTGATTTATTTTACCCATAGAGTTCGCATATGTACATAAGCACACACAAACATACATAATTAGTCATTACAACCCTACAATCAGGATTACAACCTATCTTCTCATACTTTTTATGTTGTGTGTGTTAGTTTCATGCATGAGTGGCGGAGCCTACAGTTTAAAATCGATTCCAGAGGACAGATTTTTGATGTACTTTTCATGGCATTTTTATTTTCTCTCAGAGTTTTTGCCAGAAATCTGCTGAGAGACAATCGCCGAAGAAAATTTTATTCGAATTTCATTGTGTTGGAGATGTCCAACCCAACACGTCTACTAAGCCAACACACACCACTTATAAGACAACGTCTGGTATCCTATGGTGTTTTCCTATGAAATAATTTGACTGCACACAGATTCCGAATTTGTAGCCGTTCTATGGATTTATTCTACACATCGCAGAGACTGCATATTGCACCAAAAACGTTTTCTCGTTTAACTAACGTTTATTGAATTAATATTGTCAGGAACTATCTAACTAGTATGATGCAGTGCTCTAACGTCATTCCACTATAATTCATTCACTCAGCAAAAGTTTAAATAGTTTCAAACTCATCTGTCTTTAATATAGTTTTCGCCTCGCTCTTTCTCCCTTTTCGCCGAATATACCTTTTCACTTGGGATTAAACCGGAAACTAGCGCTGATGAAGGAACGTATACGTATCTATACACTGCATTGTTTTGGAGCAAAAGTAAAATTTTTTTTCGTTTCACATTTTCACTTAATATATGCGATACATCATTATAACCCTTCAATCAGGATTACGGCTAGTTTCACACAACACTTATGTTGTCTGCATTAATTTTTTGCATGACTAGCGGGCGCTACATTTTAAAGTCGATTTCGAACGACAGATTTTTGAGAAAGTTTTCATGGCTATTTTATTTTATTCTCTGATTTTTTGCCAGAAATCTGCTGAGAGGAAGTTGCTGAAGAAATATGGGCTCATATTTCGTTTTGTTGGACATCGCTGACCTAAAGTTTAAACCATGGCCTCACGTCTAATTAGCCAATACACTTACTACTGACAATGTCGACTACTGTTACCTTATGCTATTCCTTACCTGACACTTGATAAGTCTTTAGGTGTTTTCTTATGAAATCATTTAACGGCGCACAGATTCCAAATTTGTTCTGTTGATTTATTTTACTTAAGTCAGATTTCGTATGCATACATAGGTATGTCATTACAATCCTTCAGTCACGATTACGGCCACTTATGTTGCGTGTGTTAATTGTTTTCTATGAGTGGCGGGACCTACAGTTTAAAGTCGACTACGAACGACAGATTTTTAATTTTTTTAGAAACATTTCATAGCAATTTTATTTTCTCTCAGAATTTTTGTCACAAATCTGCTGAGAGAAAGTTGCCGAAGAAATGGTTTTATTTTTTCTATTTCGTTTTGTTTGAGATGTTTTTTATAATAAAATTTCAATTTGCCTTAAAACCTTTTGATTTGAGAATAGTCTTTAACTTCCTTTTAGTCGAGTATACACTTCCAAACATCTCGTAAAAAGGGAATTCAGTTTCTCTAGAGTTAACCTTCGAGTTAATCTCGCAAGATTCGAGTGCTCGAGTGGCGGCCTGACGTCCTTTATACATTATTTAACGAATCTAGTCTATCAAGTCCTATTCTTTTATTTTAGTCAGAAAAAAATTTATTTGCCATAGCACAGTACTTTGCTTCATTAACCGTATCATTCCGACTTTTATCGTCCCTGCAACGATACAATACCAATTTCATTAATTTTTCCATTTCCTAATTGTAATACACATACATACATTCATAATTACAACCCTTCACTCAGGATTACGACCTAGTTTCTCACGCCACTTATGTTGTGTGTGTTAATTTTTATACATGAGTGGCGGGATCTACAGTTTAAAGTCGATTCCGAACGACAGATTTTTGAGAAACTTTTCATGGCAATTTTTTATTTACTCTCAGAGTTTTTCCCAGAAATCTGATGAAAGGAAGTCGCCGAAGAAATACTTTTTGTATTTTTGTTTTGATGTCTGGCCTGGGGCTCGAACCCTGGCTTTACGTCTAATAAGCCAACACACTACCTACTAGACTACGGCGACTACGTAGTTTATTGTAGTTTATCCAATTGTAATGTATTACTCCAAAGTCGTCGAATGCTACTTGAGGGCGTATTTGAATACTAAGAAGGGCTGTATCAATTTTGAATATTCCCTTGGGTATGAGAAAATCTTCCAGATAGTGCTCATGTAAACTGGCATTGTTTATGGGCCGTTTGTAAGTAAAAGTGAACAAAAAAGGGAATCCATCACAATATACTAGAAAGAAAGGTTTCAACAATCAACATAGTTTGTTTCTCTTGGCGAATCGGCATTAAAGACATGGAAATTGTTTGTTGAAATGTCCTCGGCATAATTATTACTGACTGCCTTCAAAATGGTTAGACAGTCAATGCCAAATATTAGACCAACTTATTGCATTGAAGTCGTCGTAATCTAGCAGGCATTGTGTTGGTTTATTAGACCTAAAAACAAGGTTGAAACCCCCTGGTCAGGCAAATTCAACAAAACGAAATATGAAAAAAAATATTTCTTCGGAGACTTCCTCTCTGCAATCTTTCTCAAAAATCTGTAGTTTGGAGTCCACTTTAACCGTAAAACCCGCTACTCATGTACAAAATTAAAACACACAACATAAGTGTTATGAGAAGGTAGGTCGTAATCCGGGATTGTAATAATCAATTATTTACTTATGAACATATGAAATATTTAATGCATTAATGCATTTAATTATTCACGAATAATTTGCGGTTATTAACAGCCCTTTTGTAAAGTCAAGGTACACATGATTGGAATGAGGATATTTCAGTAAGAACTCTTTAAATAAGAACTACGGTAATTTTATCAAACGAAGTGTCAATCTATTCACAATATAATGCTCTTTCAGAATTTCATCACTTATTTCATATCTCTTAATTAAATTTTGCAATCAAGATTAGCCAAACTTGAAAAAATGAGAAAAAAATAATATTTTCGTTGTTTACCCCATCAAATCTTATAACATTTAAGTTTGAACAAAATGTTTATGTCTGCCGCTTTAAAGGCTAATCTCTCCCACTTTCTAAAAAACTTTGGATTTTTAAAGTAGCTTCAAATATATTTGGTTAATCAATAATTTTATGTGAAAAGATCCTAGAAACCGTTTTTTTCAAATAAAACAAGTTTGGAGGGTTCGAGAAAAATACCAAAAAAATATTTTTGGGTTCTACTCAACCTAGTGAATAACTTAGACAATGTAGTAACTCGGGTGTATTATCACTGTCGCAAAGTGTAATAGGTAGAGGATTTAACAAGTTATTGTCTGTGTTCAGTTTATCAATCGATAGATACAGGATCAGAAAAAAATTTCATTAAAGAACTGTGCCAGTATGGCCACAAACAAGCTTAAGAAGAAACATTTTATGAAGTTTTTTTTACCCTTTTCTGTGTCAACATCTGCATTTGAGATTTTTGGTTATGCCATAAAATCTTATGATTTTTCATTTTTCTTTTAAACCCAATTTTACAATTGTATGTCAAGTAAATAACCACAAAATTAGTTCTACTCACCTTAATTAATTTTTTTTATTTCTTTTAATTAATGGTTGTAGATGATGTTTTTATTTTCTTTTTTCTTTTTTATTTTCTTTTTTCTTTTTTTTCGGATACACAAGAGCTTTATTATGATTTTTATTTCTTTATTACTTTCATTTTATTGTTGCGAAAAAAGACATCAAATTTTTTTAAGAAAAACTGGCAGCTATATGCGGCAGCCAAGCTAAGGTAGTTGTTGCGAGTAATCACAGGTCGTCAGCAACTTAACCTTCTAATTTGTGGGTTTTTTTGCTAAGAAAACTTTTTTAAATTTTTAATTTTTTTCTTTCTTTCTATTTTTTTTTTTTGCTTTCTTTTTTAGAGAAAAACACTTTCCGTTTAAGCTTTTTTTGAAACTAAAAAAACAGATGAAAATAAATTCCAAATTGTTGAATTTCCGTTTAAAAAAAATCTTCTTTTCTTTTCTTACAATTTTTTTGCTTGCTTTTGTTATTAAAATGTGGCTGGGGTTTGTTACCTTTAACACTGTTATACACTCTGCTAAAAAAGTTTACACTTTTCTTTTTAAAAAAAAAATTTTTTTTATTTTTTTTTGTGTTTAAAAAAGAAACTTTTTTTAAAAAAAACTTTTTTCTTGTCTAAGATTTGCTGCTGCGTTCTTTTTCTATTTTTTTTCTTGTCTTTCAGCTAGAAAAACTTTTTCATAAATACTTGATTATTGCAATTCTTTTTTGTTGCTGCTGCTGGTATTTTGAAAAGAGTTTTTTCTGCCTTTGCCATACTGTTTATAATACTTTTTGTTGTTGCTTGTGTAGACGCTTTTAAAAAGTTGCAATCGTTGTTCTATTTTCTATTTTCCGTTTTTTTCCTCGTGTTTTTATTTCTTTTTTTTGCAACAATAGTTGGTATTAAGACGTGAACAAGTGGAAACTTTCTTGATTACTTTATAATGTTAAAAAAAAATTGTTTTTTTGTATTTTTTTCAGTTTTTTTTAGAGGAAAAGCGGGTGTTGTTTGCCAGATTGAATGGCACACATACACACACTCTTACAGTTAACAAGAAAATTTGCAGGCCTTAAAGTAGTAAGGAAAACTGGTATGAGCGGTGTTTAAACCAAGTTTAAGTAACTTTTTTTTGTTTTATTGTTGAAAATTTCTTTTGAAAAAAAATCAAGACAAGACACTAGAGCCGGGTAATCTTAAATTTGTGATCAAAAGACCAGAACGTTGTTGTTTAGTTTAGTTGCAGCATAAGAGCAAATAACAAAAACAAAAACACAAACCGGCAAATGTTGCTGATAATGTTGATGATATGCCAGGCGGAAGAATTTTTGTTTTTCCACACAAAAAAGTTTTTCTTTTCTTTTTTTCTTTTGAACAGCCTTAACCGGCAAGCAAACTATTAGGCAGCCAGGCAATTAGGCGTTGAAGGACAATTTTTTTCTAATTTTTTTTGTTTCTTTTTTTCAATTCAATCCAGCTTGTCAACGTTTTAAAGGAAAAATGCAAAAGTTTTGTATTATTTGTGGCAAATGAAATTCTTTTGTGGCACTTGCTTTCAAAGATTTCAAAAAAGATACGGCGTTTTCTTTTAAATTCGGGCTAGTGTTGAAACACAGCATATTTCTTTAGAATTTAATTTTTCCAAAAAATTTTATTTTTTTCAATTCCATTTATCAATCAAACTTTAGCACACGTCTGTTTGGCACAGACAGAAAAAAATACAAAACGACCGTAATTTTCTCACAATCCATTACAATTTTATGCACTCACGTTATTCCTTGCAAAAAAAATATATTTTTCTCTTTTCTTTGACTTGGCTATAAAATTTCATTCATTCATCAAAACATTTTCATTTTTTTAATTCATATTCTTCTTCAGCAAAAAAAAATTTGTTTTCATTTTTTTTTTCGCAAGCGTTTGCGCTTTATGTTGATGGTTTGTTTATTGATAAACTGCTGTTTGCCTCTTCACCTCTATGGGCTGTGTGTGAAACACTGTGTTTTTTTTTACTTTAAAAAATCTCGTTTTGCCCGTCAATAGCCGTAAATTGCTTTAAACATTACGAACCGGTCTCTATAACTAAACTAAAATCGTATAGGAACAGGTCATTCATACAACCACTGAAAAATATCCAAAAGATACTAAAGAAAAAAAAACACACCATAAATCTTGTGTTTCTATCAAACTGCCGCATACAACCATTCCTGTAGCCAAGCAATACTATCGTAACATTTAACAAAAACACTCAAACTTATGTTTGCACGAAATTCTCATGGTTCCCATAAGAAGACGTGTTTCATTTGAAATGTGTGATGCAACATGTTGCATGTTGTTTGGTTTTTAAAAGCAAAATTATTTCAATTCCATTGTTTCTGTATGAAGAGAAGTAAAAGGTGAGAGAGAGAGTCTCTCTCTTGTGTATGAAAAAGTATCTCAAAAATTTAAACTCATTGCAAAGAGTAAATCCATGGGTTTGTTTTGTATCTTGTATCTCACAGTTTGTTTTTGTTTACAAACGCATTTGGATTTGCATTACCTGAAGAACTGTTAAAAATTCAAAACTCAGATATTTGAGTCTATGAAAATAGGTTGGCTCTCGCATAGATTAGGTAAAGCGGTGACAAAAAGCTAAGAATGCGTTGAAAAAGTTTGTGATGTTTTCAGAACAGTGGAATGCGGTGGCTCCTTGTCGACGTAATTATTTTGACGTTAAAGAGCCGCCTCTCTCTCCTTGATTTATCACTAAAAAGTGCTGAAATCATTAGACAATATTGAGATATCCTATCATATAACTTGCTAGTATTTCTCACATAATATGCTAGTAAATTCGCACCCTACAGGTATTGCTATTAGCGCCGTGTACGGGTTAAATACTGCTGCGACCATACGATCTTCAGGGTGTTGCTCGATGTCAACAAACATAATTTTTAGTGTAGCAATTTACATGCACCCAGATATTGCCTTCTTACAAATGCCTTACACTATCCAAAATGTGTTCTGCTGATTCATTCCAATCATTACAGCGTTAACACATTGGGTTCGAGACAACTTCCAGAGCAAGTGTTGTTTGAGCCTTCTGTGCACTGTGCAGCTACTTCACGTTTCTTGTGAATAATCTGATGTAGGTTTGCTCTTATAACTCTCTAACAAAAAGTAGGGTTTCCTCTTTGTCTTCCTCTATATTTGTTGGAGCTGAATACAAGCTTTGAAAATCTTTTGTGAGCCTATCAGTGTCGTTCAGGTTTATCTCATCGCAATCTCATACGTCTGCCTACTGACGGGAATTTCGACAAGCAGAGATTGATCGTACAAGATCATGGAAAAGCAAGATAAAACTTAAAAGACCAAAGAATGTAATGCCGTGTTCATGGGGGAACTGAAACGAAAGTGTTCATTAAGAGCATTTACAACCTAGTCAAACAACTGATTTTGATCGCTACTATCAATTATTTTACATGAGAATTCCACCAAAAAAGGATATTCCCCGCTGCTGATATATTCCTGGCCATAATATGAATTTAGTGAATGCCTTTCGGTAGAGGACAGCACTCCATTTGTCAATGGAGAAACGACCTTCCACAGCATCATTTCGCTTCAAAGTACCGATGGAGTTTTCTAAAGCGAACTTAAACAATTCAGAATTGTTAAGCACGTCACAATGAACAATTTGACCCAGTAAAGCATCAAGTTTTCCCCATATCTTATATGAGAAGCTATTTTATTAGATACCCAGAATTCTCCAAACTATTTTAAGGAAAGTGAATCTTTCCTGATCTTATGTTGTTTGCAGTACCTATATTTGTTCCCAGAGTTTGTTATGTTACCATTTTGGGATAAATATCGTCAATATAAACTCGAAGGATATGAGTGCGTGCCAGTAAGTACGTGAATATTGTAAATTTCCCACTTTTTAACTGGAACGGCAACAGTGCTGCTTGCTATCAACAGGCATGTGGCAGTTGGCTCTTGTCAATTGAAATTTATATTTGGTTTGTAAATGTCAGTCATGGATAGCAAATTACCGCATGAACGAAAGCCAACGAAAATTCTGTGCCACAAAATTCTTTGGTGAGAAAGCGGTTCATGGAATTGTGGGTGTATACGAACATTATCAATGCCAAGTTAAAGTGTCTACAACCGTAATAGTTAAATAATTCACTGTATCGCGTTGATCGCTTAGGGCTTAAAAGTGCAAGATATGATGGAGTCTCATATGGCCCAGTAGTTTTTATTTTGAATGATCAGTTCGGCTTGATCTCGATCGCCTATTAACCCTAATCATTAGAGTTTTACTTTCTACGAAAGCTGTACGACTGATTTTTTGATATAAAAAAACGTGGATACTCCCTAACACGCGGCTGAGATCAAACAGCTGTCAAAACGAAACGACGCCAGAGAAAGCAAATGTGGATTCATCAGCCACAAAAGTCCACTTTGACTGCCTTCAAAAGGTTAAAAATTCGAACACAAATATAATCTTAACATGTTGGGTCGATTTAATAAGAATTTTGAAAACAAACATTCGTATTTGACCAAGAATATTGATGTGTTCCAACGCGACAATGCGAAGGTACACCAATGCGCATTTGCCAATGCAAACATGAATGAATACATCTGCGAATTGCTTCCTAATCGACTATTTTTTTTGGTTTTAAACTCACGTAACTATTTCCATTGGAGGAAATAAATGTGGCTTGAACGATAAAAATCCTCACACAAACTATATGATGACCTGGGCAAATCAAATTTTTTTAAATGAATTTTTTTTGTCCCTTAAGGAACTGATGGGAAGTATACCTTAGGGAACTGAAGTAATCCTAAAGGAATTTAAGTATCCCTTAATGAACTGAACGGATACTGTAGGCTGCTTTGTTGGAAAATAAAATAATTTTTCTAACTAAGAACCTAAGTGTTGATCGCTTCTAAAACTCAAGCTAGGCTTCCTTTGCTATAACTTTGTGAAATTTCATTCAAAAACTACAGATTTCTTGCTGATTGTGTTCTTTTCAAGACACCGAACGATGGACAATACCCATCTACTTTATTTACATTGCAAAACTACTCATTTCATTGTATTTTGTTTTCACTCTCTTCACTCAATATTTGAGTTTTACGCTGTTACTCTTTGAATTGAGATGTTCTCTTCTGTTTTATGTTGTGTGAGAACAACTCAATTCCACTACCAACCTGTTTTTCCTATTGGAAGCTGACTACAAATGCGGTGTGTGTGTGTGTGTGTGTGTGCCTAACAATTGCACTTACACACGTACTTAAATATAAATACTGTTGCGAACACCAGGTGAGTTTATCCATTTGCGTTATTAGTTTTTCCTGTCATTTGTTTTGCTCTGTGTGTTTTTCTATTTTTGTTTTTCTTTTAAGTTTTTCTCTTTGTGCGACTCTCATCGCATCTCATCTGTTCAGAAAACAGATTTTTTTCCTCTAAGTTTTCTGTTAATTTAATTTCTATGATGCTCTCCAGCTAGTATTGAGTTTTTCGTTTCTTGGCTCATGATTGTTAGTGTTTCAACAGCAACTAAATACTGCTCGGTGTTCTATTGTTATTACACACACTCATACATACACATACACACACGTACATTGTGCAGATAGTATGAACTTCATTTACTTCAATTTAATTTTCTTTCTTTAAGTTTTTTTTTTCGTTTTTTTGCTTTTCCTTTTGATTTTTTTTTCTTACCTTTAATGTATTACAAGCAGTAGTTGTTTTTGTTGTTTCTATAGCTGGATTTTAGTTCATCTTCCATTTAGCAGGTGGAAATTCATACAATTGCTGTTAGCCTGACTATAGAAAGTCAAGAAACAACAACACATCTACAGAGGGAGAGAAAGAGAGAGAATGGCAACCTAGCCTAACCTGCCTACTACAATAGAGAAAGAGAAGTCAACGTTGTACTGAATGAAGATATTATTTCAGTGATAATCTGTGCGGTTAATTAGCCATTAATTTTAATGGGATTATAATGATTTTGTTCCTCTTAATATCGTTATTATTATTCTTATTATATGTACGAGTATGTATGTACCTGTGATATTCTCTTACTTATATTTACTTACAAGAAAAGGAGAGAGTTTCTTTCGTTCTCCTGCTTTCCCTTAGTTTGTGTAAGGTTAAGCCGAGTGTTAAATTGTTTGTAATTTTAATATATACTACCCTGCTGTTATTAAATTTGATGCATTTTAAAACGGCTTACCTTTGTTTCTATTTGAGAGTACGGAGAGCACAAAGGAGTAAAGGCAACATTAAAGGATTTGTAATCCATATATCGTGTAGGAATATTTTATTAATTATCGATAGATGTGTGTGATAAAGCATCGTTTAATTTAATTTAAATTTCTATTAAGGTGTTGCGCTCATTTGCAAGATTGTTTATTGGTTTTAAATGCCACACATCCATACATATAATGCCACACGTCATTACAACCTCTCAGTCAGTATTACGTTCTAGCTTCTAACACTACTTATATTGTCCGTGTTATTTTTAAACTTCAGTTGCGAGACCTACAGCTTTAACTCGACTTCGAACAACAGATTTTTTTGACAAAACTTTTCATGGCAATTTTTTTAATAACTCCCAAAGTTATTGCAATAATTCGTTTTGTTGGAGATGTTTGACACTGGTTTGAACCTTCTAGACTACGTTGACTTCAATTAAAAATTAATTATAGGCGCATTCAACATCTTGTGATCTGTGAAAATAATTACTTTGCTTGACATTTAAAGCGAATTTCAATATATTTTTATTTCGTTACATTCTTTGCTTTATTCCAGATTCAGTACTCAAGTTTTTCTATCTAAGCAGCAATATTGTCATTTTAGCAGGTTCTAGAATAATAGGGTTGCCATCTATCGTTGTTTGGAAATAACGCCGTTTGTGAAAATATATTCGGCTATTCGATTGGGTATATGCTTGAGAAATGAATGCTCAGTGAGTTAAAATCATTCCCAAGAAGTTTCGATGCCTTTCTCGGTAGGCAACATGGAATAGATTGTTGGGATAAGGAAATTAATTTCTAGTTACGATGATGAAATTTATGAAATAGTACGATTTATAGAAATAAACAAATAATGATAAAATGTTCATTAAATAAAGTCTCTAGTTAAGCCGTTTAGTACACATAAAATTATTTCGGATATATCGACCGCATCTTACTTACTTAATTAGTCTTTACGGCCCTTTAGTCCGGATTAAAACCTGGCTTCTTTCCATAAGGGGCGAGTCTATAACATAAAGCAGACTCCAAACGACAGATTTTCATTTTCGTCTTCTTCACGATGCCTGTAATAATCCTTACTTTGGAGATTACGCCAAAGATTTAAAAATTTGAGAAGTCAAACACCGCCATTTCTTAATTGGAAGTTCCGGACAATAACACATGAAGTAAAATTTATCTCTTCGTTGTTCTCAGAGATTTCCATCTTCTGTACAATTCATTCCAGACATTGGCCTTTGATGGATGACCATACAATCCAATAAAAGGAAACAGTCCACTTGCCCATACCAATACGACGGACACCAGCAATATCGCAAGTATTCTCAAGCTACTAAAGAAGTTGGGCATTCTTATTAATCTACAGAGGATACCTAGTTTAACTGAGCGATCCTTATGTTAAGTTACCTTTGAATTATATGGACGACGACAGATATCGAAGTGGCGTTCGTGATAATCATGATCGTAGCCAGATTATCCGAGTAGAACGAGAGATTTTCAGTTAAAATTCCATAACCCAATAAGCGACAACGAAGACAAAAAAATTCGATAGAATCAATAGGAACTTCCCGAAGTTGTCAGACAGAAAGTAAATGAAGAGGAAAAGCATTGCCAGTCAGTTGTGTGGATTTGTCGGAGACATTCTTTAGTAAATGTTGAAGGAAGCTTGGAAGTTTTGTAGTACATGACACACAATTTATATAGTGGAGAGGATATCATCAAAGCTTTCCAAGATGATATGGTTGTGATATGTAAAGAGCGTCACCATATATGTTGTAGTTGAATTACCAGATGATCTAAATATATGTGCAGCCAAGATAACAGAAGAATAAGTAGCACTTTGACGTTTTCGACACATCGAGTGTTGGTGTATGAGGTGTTCGTTTGGGTTAATGTTGCAACGTGTAATCTAAGGTCTGCTATGGTTGCTGCTTCCTACGATCAATTAAGTTTTGTTAGCATTTAATCGTACCGATGCTATAATAGGTACGTGATGTTGGAGTTCCATTACTAAGTTTCTGAAACTGAGAAATAAACTGCATTGGAAGTTCGAAATGTTAGCTGATGAAGTAGCATATAATGTTTCGTTTCAATTAACGTATGTATTCAAAACGAGTTCTAATCCAAAGCAAAATGAAGCATTTAATGAAATTAACCTGCATGAATTGTGAGTGTAAAAGAATTTTAACAAATTAAAGAATTATAGAATGTGGCGCATAACAAATTTCGAATTACGAAGAGAATTTAAATTTCCTTTCTGCTAAAATTGTTGAATTGAATTTTCCTTAAATTGCTACATTTTCCTTTAAAAATATTTTAATTAATGGGTCACAGCACTTATGTATGTAATGTGTATCGCTGTAGAAATTCTCTTCATAAACTTAAACTGGCAATTTGGAAAATTTTTTATTTTCCATTTCGGAATTTAATTGCCCAACATTTTCTAATTCGAATTTCACAAGTATTTGAATAATAATGTGGGGTTTTTGTGGTGAACAATTATAACACACACACATACACACACACGTTTAGACACAGCTTTCGTTCTCTGCATCACCCTCTCTCTCTCTCTCTCTCTCTGTCATTCGCTATCATTCTATACGCTCTTTATACCAATAATTTAAATCTCTCAATTCAAATCTTGTTAATTGTCCTACAAAAAAACCGTTAAAAAACATTTTCTAATTAAACAACAACATGTAGCAGAAACAGTAGCAGTAGCAGCAGCAGTTCAACGCAAAAGAGTGAAACGAAAACAACCGAAAATAACGGTTACAAATGTAACAACAACAGCTACTTACTGCTATAACACTTCAATACTCACACTAACAGCAACAGCAACAACAACAATAACAATTATAATGAAAAATACCGAAAAAAATGTGAACAAAATGTGGTCATTTGATTGGAATTTTCATTAATCCCATGTACAAATGCTTGGCTAGCTGACGGCTGTTTGTTGCCGGCTCAGTTGGACGCGTTGCCAATCGACTGGTCAGTCGGTCCATCGGGCGGCTGTTGTTGTTGGCGGTAGTTGGCTGTTTTAATTTCTTTTCATTTTCATTGTTTCTTTTTTTCTGGGGTTTTTTTAGATTTTTCTGCTTTTGGCATTGCGGGTTTTTCGGTTATTTTGGTTTTCATTTAATTTTCTGTTGTTGTTACTGTTGCTGCTGCTTTGGTTGTTGTTGTTGTTGTTGTAACTAATTACAACAATGTTTGTGGTTTCAACATTAACACATTTTCGCTTTGAAAAATTAAAACTTTTGTTATGCACTGCTGTTGTTTCATCTCGTTTTTTTTTGCTGTGTTTTCCTCAATTCTTTTTTTTGTTTTTTGTTGTTGTCTGATTTCACCGTTAAAGGTTTATAAATGTTGGTTAATAGTGCGAATTTAAGGTATTTGCCTTTTAATTTTTTCTTTTTAACAAACAAAAAAAGTCAGTTCGTTGTTGTTGCTGCTGTTGTTGTTTTAGTTGTTACGCATTGATTTCATGGGATTTTTATTTTTCGTTAACGAACGTAAATAGAAAATAAAACATAAAAAAATAATTTTCTTTTTTCGTATGATTATTGGACTTTGCTTAATGTAGTTTAAGCGTAATAAAAAGAAGTTTTTCGTTTTATACTTAAAGCAGATACTTAAAAGGATTAATTCTAGCTATTTATTCGACTATTTTTTATTAAACGTTTACCATAGAAATACGAGGTTTTTAACGACACTCTTGGCGTTTAATATAAAATCGTATTACAATGTACCTGTATTCAAGCAATTTGCCTGCACAAACAATGTCCTCTTCTGTATATTTTCATCAATTTATTGATTCTTACACCGCAACGCAATGCTGTAAATAGCATAAGACTGGATAACTGTAACAGAACGCGATGTGTTAAACCGTCTACGACACAAAGAAAAACTTCTTCCTGTGAGACTTTGAAGAAAATCATGTTGCAACGAAATACGATAACGCAAGCCGTAACGATTTGCAGAAGATCAAATCTTAACTCATAGCGAAATGTCGTAAAGCAATGCGGAAAAAAAGACAATTTTACTCTTAAGATTTTCTATCAAAATTTTTTAATTCCAACCGTTTTCTTTTCAAATTGAAAACATTTTTCTCTTACATAGTTTTTTTTTTAAATCTTCTATTTATTTTTCACATTTTTTTATTTCAATTGAATTATTTCTCATCCTTTCTTTGAAATCACTGGTGATGTCTCTGTCCCTATTTTTCTGGTGTGTCCTTCTAACTTTTGATTTTATTGTCCTTCCTGTTTTAGCTCGTTATTTGAATTTAAAGGACACTTTCTCCATTCTAATTTTTTAACTTTAAAGTTTTCGATCTTGACCTTTTCTTTTTTCTCTCCCCCCCTCTCTTTCTCCTTTTTCAACTTTCTATAGTTCTCCTCTTTTCTGTAACTCTGTTTTTCTCTTTATCTCAATTAATTTTTAATCGCCGTAGTGTACCCACGTTGGCCTATTAGACGTGAGGCCACGGTTCAAATCCCATGTCAAACATCTCCAACATAATGAAATATAAAAAAATATTTCTTCCTCTCAGCAGAATTCTGGCAAAAAAACTGCGAGAGTAAATAAAATTGTAGATCTCGCCACACATATAAAAAAAAATTAACACACACAACATAAGTGGTGTGAGAAGCTAGGACGTAATCCTGACAAAATTATTATCCGCATATCGTTGTATAACTATCTATCTTTTTCGCCAATTACGTAAATTTCTTTTTTCTTGCTCTCCTTTGCGGTCTCTCGGCCTCTATCATTATTTCCATTACTTTTCACATCCCAGCTCAAACTCCGTTGCTCCACCATTCCTTTAGGACCTCCAGGATATCCCTACTCTTTCTTCACCGATCCCCTTTTTCCGTTGCTCTATCTCTCCGTCCCTTTCCTTTCCGATTTTTTTTTACTACTTTTGCCTTCCTCTGTTTGCTTCTCATTTTCCTCTGATATTTTCTTGTCATATAACTGTCACAATACTTTCCTCTTCCTTTTTGCTTCTTTCTTCTTCCTTCTTTTTATTTTCTGGTTCCTCATTCGCCCTTATTTTTTGATTTCCAATTCAAATTCCATTCAAATTTCTCTCTTTCAATAATTTTTGTCAAGTTTTTCAAAAATTATTTTCTCTTTTTTAGTCTCTTTGTGTTCAGTTTTCTTTCTCTCCTTATCTCGCCTTCTTAATCTTCGTGGTACTTTTCCTATTTCTTCTTTATCTCACATTTTGTAGTTCCGCAAACTCAATACTTCTTCGCATCTTTCTTCATCTCCTTCTTCTTCAAATTTTTTTTCGCTTTCTCTGTATGATTAAAGCGAAATGTCGCATGATATTGTCGAGTGTTTACGAACCATGGTCCATGGTAATCAACATAAACATCGCTAACTTCGTAGCTCTTTTCGTGGTGTCCATTAATTTTTAGTCAACAGTTTATAACGTTAAGTTGCGAAACGTAACGTTAATTACCAATTATTTTAAAAGGAGACCCAGCTTGATGGTTTTAAAACTACGCAACTGCGACAACCTTTCTCTTAAAAAAGCCTGTTCGCTTACACAATTCTTTTACAGACTGTCTGATCGCTGAAATAATGCATTCGATTTCAGCTTATTTAAGGCCCCAATACACTACATATTAGTGACTAAAACAATAATGGAACCAACAAAAAAACAACTCTTTTTATGTTGTTGTTTTTTTTTTGCTTTTTTTTCATTTCGGCTAAAACAACAAACGGTCATTGTCTATTGGCATAAACAAACAACACACACAGATTGTTTGGCTTACTTGGAGTATTTTTTGAGTATTTGTTTCTCATTAACTGTGGTAAAAGTGTTGCGCATGCCCAACACTGGCAATAAGCGAAACAACAACGCTATGCTGATGACAATGCTGTCGATGATGATGACGATGGTGGCAAAGTGAACTAAAGATACCCCAGCCACCATCACCACCACTAGCAAAGCACTTTTAAGGCTGCCTTAGCAGTGGTCACCAAAAGTTTTTCGATTTCTTTCTTTTGGCGTTTTATGGGGCTCAATTGTGTTTATGGATTTCAGTTTGTTTTGCTTCCTTAAAAGCAACAACAAGAACAACAACAACAACCAATACTGAGAAGCAAAAGAAAAAGAAAAACTGTTGTATTGTTGACTTTTTCCATTTGCAATGCGTTGCTAATAGAAAAATAACAATGTAATGAACAATGTAACGGTTAAGTGAGAGAGATGGTGATTGTTGATGTACATACTTTGCGTTAGTTTTTGTTGTAGTTGTTGTTCTTTCTTTTTTCTTTATTTTTTTGTTGATTGTTGTGGTCGTTTTGTTTATTGAATTGTTTTAGGGTTATAGTTTCATGCGTATATTATTATTACTATTATTGCTGTTGTTGTTATTGTTCTTGTTGAAATATCCCAATAAACATATGACTGCTGCATACATGATTAAACAGCTTCTGTTTGACAACACGACGTTGAGAGTTTGAATGGCAATTGGAGATCACTTTTGTGGGATTGTGAATCTAGACCAGAGGTCAATCGTTAATCGTTTTTTCGCTTCTCATAAGTACTCATGAAATTTTGAGTATGAATGAGTCAACAGTATTGAAATTCAACTACTCTGATGCATTCGTACTCACTACAATATTGGTTTATAAGTACAGGTTGCCATGAGTACAGGTACAACGTTGACATCAAACTCGTAACATTCGAAAGATGTTTGATTCATGCGACTGCTCATTCAGATTCATAAATTTAGAAAAATACTTATAATACTCATAAATCATAATTTAGTCTTAATTGTTACAATAAATAAATACAAAGACAGCAAACGAAGCAAACACACAAACTTCTAGTGAGTATTGTAGTGTTCGTACCCGAAACATACTTATTTTGTTACTCTTGTAAATGTGGAGTAAAGCAGAGTCGAAATCAACAACATCATGAGTATGTTTAAGTATGAGTACAATGAGTGCTTCAAACTTTGAAGATGAGTAGTATGAGTATGATATTAAAATAAGTATGAATGCGTATAAGTATCAGAAATTATAAGTATGATTCCAATCTACTCATCTTTTTATATACTCATTGCTGATCTTTGACATAGACTTCAGATGCTACTAAATAAAGTCCTGTACGTCTTTCACTGCTTATCTTTATGTTTCTTATGAAGCTTCCGAAGTGTGTTCAAAAAGTTCACAAAAGTCCTTAGAGGAAAAGGCTCCACATGGGCGATCGTTTAGGCCCATTGTGATACCACAATAAATTCTATCCGGGGATCATCAAACATTTATTGAAATTTCCCTAAGAAATCATCGGCATTGTGGATAAGAACGGACGTTCCTTAGATACTCATTTATAGCCTGACTGTCCGAGTAAGTTAAAAGATTTTTAGGAAAAAATTTTCAAAATTGTCATGACCTCTGCTTGGAAAACACTGCAGTGATCAGGTAACCTATAAGATTAATATTAGAACCCTTAATAAATATACCACCCGGTCAACCACCGTTGAGCCATCAATATAAACCTCAAGGCTGCCATTGGGTACTTGCGGAACTAAATTACAAGTCCCTGGTTAAAATTCAAAAATTAAATTTTCTATTCAGAAAGTTGTAACGTATCATATAATCGACCTCAATTTGTCTAATTCTCCCAGAATAGCGGCATGTCCATAGTCCAGATTGGGCCAGAATTTCATTACATTGAGTCTTACTCCCAAAAAACTCAGCTCTCGACCTTAATATCGACATCAGAGGGGAGCCAATTGAGTATAGCAAGTAATGTTTTGGTTGGACTGGAATAGAGAGCAATTGTGATCAGAACATCTGATTACCTGCGAGCTGATATAGATTTTTGCACACCGTCCACCAGACATGTACACCACAAAGCAAGGTTAGTACCATCACTGCCGGATTAAGCCAGTATGAGAGTTGTGGACTCCTGATCTTGTCTTTGATCCTTTTTAAATCAGTCAATATTGTTATCTTACCATAAGAGATTGGGATCAAAAAAAACCCATAGATATTTGATAAGGAAAGTTGAGATCCATCAAGGATCTTTAAGTTAAAACTACACCTACGTTATAAAGCGTGTTAAAAAGCATCAATTTCGTTTTGTGAGGGTTAACACTTAGAGCGTGGCAACAATCTCAAAAAGATCGTATGAGAATCAAAGCCTGATACCATAATAATCGCCCGCATAACCATAGTTCTGAAAAATATGTCGCTGTAGTTCTTCTAACAGGCTGTCTACTCTGATATTTCAAAGCAAGAGTGAGAGAGCACCACTTTGCGATGTGCCTCTATTCACTTCCGTTGCCGTATGAACCTCCCCTATAGAGGCTTTAATTATTCTTTTGGTTTAAATTACACTAACGAACTGTGTAATAGGCTAACTAAGATCAGGCTTAATAAGTGCCCTAACCATAGCTTTGGAATGGACATTGTTGAGGAGGAGCTCCACTTCAATGAAAGCTGTCAGCGAGTAAAGTTTGTATGCCAGAACTCTCTCGTAATGTTTCTCTCCAAGGAGCTTAGTACAGTGTTGAGCACAACCGGCAGGCGCGTTAATATGATTGGAGGTTATCTCGAAGTTTAGAATCCTTTCCAGCGTTTTAAGAACGAATTAGGCTAGACTGAATGGCCTGAGATCATTCGCAGTGGATATCAATGGTCTCCCAGATTTAGGGATGAATACAACCGACGATCCTCTCCGGTTGTTTTTCGGACATCTTCGTTGTTATCCATACATACATATGTACGTACATAATTGATCATTACAACCTTACAGTGAGGATTACGTCCTTCTCACACCACTTATGTTGGGTGTATTGAATTGATAAATGAATGGCGGGATCTACACTTTTTAAGTCGACTTCGAACGACAGATTTTTCGATGAACTTCTCATAGCAATTTTATTAACCCTCAGAGTTTTTGCCAGAAATGAGAGGAAGTCAGCGAAGAAATATTTTTCATATTTTGTGTCTTTTTGGAGATGTCTGACCTAGGGTTTGAACCAAAGCCTCACGTCTAATAAGTCAATGCCCTACTTACTAGACTATGGCTTCATGTAAAAAGCATGCCATGTTCTTTGTAAACCATGACCCCTTTTTCGAGACTCTTTGTCAATTGGGTTTTCGAGAATATAGAGATGGAGTGTGTATGATGTTCTATTAGTTTTCGTCTATTTAAAAGCGTTTTTGTACATAATTTTCCAGATTCTCTCATTTCATTCGCTATGAAATGTGCATCGGAAAACAATGGCTAATTCTGAGATTTAATCATGCGCGTAATATAAGCTAAGCATGCGCAGAAAAACACTGTCATTCTTACTTACAAATGAACAATAATCTGAGGGATTTTTTTCTTAAAATTTTTTTTCTCTTTTGCTTTTTAGGCGAGTGAAAATCTTTTAAAAGAAATTTCACAAAAAAAAAAAATGTCACACAATGTGTGTGTGTGTGTGTGTATATTGTTTGTGTTTGTATGTGCTTCTTTATATTATTGTTGTTGCTGTTGTTGTTGTGATTATATTCAATTTTTTGTTCATTGTAATAAGAAAAATATTATTTTTATAATTGACATTGAGTATGTTGGTGGGAATGTTGGTTGTTACCAAAATTGAAAGTTTCTCCATTGGCTCTGGCTCTCCTTCTATTTTATATGTCATTAATAAAGCCAAAGAGTTGAAAAATATTTCTTTCTGATGATGAGTTTTCTAATTATTTACGAGTACACAATAAGCACACAGTAATGGTCGTCTGCACAATAAGATTTAAGAAACATTTTTCCTACTTACAGTAAAGGGGGGGAGGAGGGCGTAGAAGATAGAAAAACTGATTTTAACTGATTAAATATTTATGTCTTGCATACCAATCATTATCGTTCGTAAATTATTATCAACATCATTGCTCATTGCTCTCATCATTTGCAGCTAAAAAATCATCATCCTCATCATCGTCATTCCCATCTTCTTCATTATTTTTACATCATTATTATGTTTATAATCATGTGTGTGCATTGTTGGTATTTATCCTTAAATTTTCTTTTGCTTTTTCTGTTCCCTTGCATGTTGCAACACTCGCTTATACAGCCGCTCGTTGTGTATGTGGTGTATGCGTGAGTTTTAAGAAGGATTTCTACAATTACCTTAAAAATGCAACTACAATTAAGTGACAATTTTTTGTAGCAATTGTTGTTATTGCTGTAAGTACAGCATGTTGTCTGGTTGCTTTTGTGGTAATTCTTATGCTGCAACAATCATTTTTCCCTTCTTTCTTTAAGCATCGTATCGTTGTACATCGAATACTACGAGTACAACGACTAGTCCGTAGGTACGTGATTACAATACAGCTGAGCTGTGCTTTTCTTTCGCTTGATCTGGCGGTTTAATATTGACTTAAACTTATTAAATATATTGACTACTGGGGTTTTTGTTTTCAAATTAGACAGTGGCCATGCAGGCTGTAAATTGCAACAAAAAAAGGACAAAAGAAAAATTCATCATCCTTCAATCGTTCATAGATCCACCACAACACTAGACTTGATGTCATTCTTCACGTCCAATTAGCTGATAGATAATAGATATGATATAAAGGGTGAGCCATTTAAAGGTTTAAATTTAAAAGTTCATGTTCTAGTCTACGTTGACGAATTAATCTTTACTGATTGGGTTGTAATGACCAATTATGTCAATCGTGTTATATTCGAGCGATTCGATCGCTGTAGGTCCTTGAAAACTACCGTTTAAATAATAAAAACTGTTTAATCCTAACGTAGTCGCCGTAGGTAGTGTGTTGGCTTATTAGACGTAAAGCCAGGGTTCGAGCCCCAGACCAGACTTCTAAACAAAATACAGAAAGTATTTCTTCGGCGACTTCCTCTCAGCAGATTTCTGGCAAAAACTCTGAGAGTAAATAAATTGCCATGAAGTTTCTCAAAAATCTGTTGTTCGGAGTCGACTTTAAACTGTAGGTTCCACAACTCATGTATAAAATTAACACACACAACATATGTGGTGTGAGGAACTAGGTCGTAATCCTGACTGAAGGGTTGTAATGACCAATTATGTATGTATGCATGTACGTGTTACAACGAACATATCCGAGAAACAACCGAAGAGAGCAGAGGTTCGCTTTCTGTAAAGCTGGAAGACCATCCATATTCATCGCAAACGATCTCAGATCAATCAGTCTAGCCTAATTAGTTATTAAATCGTTTAAAAGTATTCTGGACTTCGAGATAAGATCCAACCACATTCCTGCGCTTGCCAGTAGAGCTCAACACTGCACTATGCTCTTTGGAAGGGAACATGGCATATAAACTTTACTCTAAAGCAGATTTCAGTGACGCGAAGGGCTCCTTCAACAATGTCCATTCGAAAGCTATTGTTAGAGCGGTTAATAAGCACAATGTTGTTAGTGAGCATGTCACTGTACTTTTAATCAGAAGAATATTTAAAGCCTTTATGGTCTCAGGACCTTGCGGTTATCATAGTTTCAAGTTTAGTTTGTAAACTCAACTTTAAATATTTTGATCCACTGTACCCTGCTTTTTGCAGTTGATTCAGCAATGTTGACTGCAATTAACTGAACATTTTCCCTTAAAGGCCACAAATCAGTGATCGTGTTTTGTGGGTTTTTGCTATAAGTGCGTGTATAAGTAAATGTTTATGTGTATAGATGAGTGTATTTATTACCCACAACAACAACAACAACAACAGTAACAACTGTATAATCATTGGTTATTGTCCTCAAAGCACTCGATATTTCGAAGTAAAACTATGATCTTTTAGCCACTGCGCACACATTGTCGTCGTTTTCGTTGTCGTTGTCGTCAACGTTGAGTTGTTATGGAGGAATGTTTAGACCAACATATTCCAAGTTCTACAAAATCAAAATAAGCCAATAACAGAAATAATATTTCAAAAGAACCAGGCAGAAAGCAAAAAGCGTACTTAAACATACCGCACCTTATGCTCTACGCATTAACCACAAGCACATAAAACCTTAACAGCATTATGGTAGGGTCTCTCTCAAACAACAGTAAACGAAGAAAAAAAATCGTTTTCTTTTGTTTTTTTTTCTTTATTTTTCTGCCCTTCAGTGGCGAAAGGCACAAAAAAAAACACAAAAGCCAGCCTGGAAGACAAGAAAAATGTTAAACAAACAAAGTAAGTACGGCTGTGGTAGAGAAAACGAGGAGCTGACTGGCATTGCATTGCAGTAGAGTAGGAAAAAAAATCACTGAAACCGCAGCTTATAGCACTGGTTAGCAGTAGCAGTAGCTGTTGCTGCAAAACAGCACACGACATTCTCTAGAAAATAGTTTGAATGCATAGTTGAGGAACATTTTACATGCCTTTCCTTCCTGTTTTACTATAATCATCACATATTCACATGCACACATACTCGTACTCAGGCCAAAGAACGTTTAATATATGCTTAGGCCTACTCTACATACATATTTTGAGAAGAGAAAAAAAAAATTTACTTATACGAGGGTAGCAAAACCACTTAACAGGTCTATAGTACGAAAGGTTAGAGGCAACTTTTATCAATTTTTGGTTTAGCAAAGTATTCTATCGATCATCTGTTTAACCCCTTTTAAACTAAAGTAGTTAATTAGCAATGCCTTAATTTTATATACGACCCTCGTATATAATTATATTACATTTTTACTATGCGTACTTTTCAAGTGATGTTTCGTTTTATTTATCTTCGGGATAAAAAGGTTTGTCTCATCTACTTAAGGGCGTTTTAAAACCTTAAGCAACATACTACACGGCTGTAGCAAAAAATCGCCATGCACTATGGGTCTGTTTATAATGAAAATCATTGAAAAAAATATGTAGTAACTTGGCAATTGATTTCATAATGTTTCAAAGTTTCAAAAATTAAACGAACAAATTTTCAAAGTTTACTGGGCTCTTTACAGGGACAGAGAAGAATATCCTTTACAAAATTTGATTGCTGCTAAAAAGCAGATACGAGAGTATCTTTGTAAATGTTCCTTAAAAATAGTCCGTACACAGTCTCATGAGTTTCTTGGGTTGTTAAGTGGTTCTTTTTAGGTGCAGTAGAACAGCTATCTGTCGAGGATTCTATGACCTAATGTCGATTGCCAATAGCTATACATCATATCAGACTATCGAAAAGAAAGCCTTGTTGCACCAACTTTGAAAACAGACTTCATTGAATAGTTACTGAAAAGTAACTCCCTTAACAGATTGCAATGAACGAAACTGATATGATTGGATCGTAATAATAAAAAGACCATTCCATGATTGTCGTTATATTGTCAGTTAATAAGGTGCAGTAGTCTGGTAGGTAGTGTGCTGGCTTATTAGACATGAGACCGTGGTTCAAACCACGACTCAAACATGTCGATAAAAACGAAATATAAAAATGTGTTACTTTCTGCGACTTCTTCTCAGCAGTTTTCCTGCAAAAAGGCCATGAGAAGTTCCTCGTCCGTCGTTCGGTCATTAAACTATATGTTCTGCCATTTATGGATAAAATTAACACAAACAACATGAGCCTTGATCAGTGAATCAAATTGAAGAACGAACACGTTGCAACTATGCCTTCATTCCAGTTCGAAAAAATTTTACACAGACAGCCAAGCTGCGATTAAATCCCTAGCGAATGTCACTTCAACATTTGTCTTCGGCCATGAATGCCGTAGATTTTATAGGGAAATTTTGGGATCATTCAAAGTATTGGTCAGGCTTTACAAATGGTGTTGTCTAGGGCTCACTTACTTACTTATTTAATTGACTATTAACAACCTGGTTATCGGATTTCGGTCTGCTATAGCACATCTTTTCAGGTATACCAATCGATGACAGGTCTTCCCCAATTTAGTTCTTTCAAACGTCCTCTCTTTCACAAATCTCTGCAGCAAATACTAGGGCTCACAAGGACTTCATAATGCCAGACATATACCCCTTTCCGATTCCCTTAGTTCTCAAATCATTTTATAGAGAGTAAGAACTTTATTAGCACCAGGTGGTTCCATGCAATATTCCTAGGCCCTGCTGAATTAATACTAATAAGAAGAGGACTTTTTGCCTTCTGTCTTGAAATCACATGGCGTCGATCGCACTAATTAGTTTCTTACAAGACACTGCATTATTGATAGGCATTCCTTTAAATGGCCTCAGCAGAAGCTGTGACTATAACGAAATAAAAGAGGATTTTTTTTCACCTCATGTATATGTGCCCTACTCTTGACATAATAAAGCGAATGTTCTTAGCTTTACATTTTCTGTCATATTCGACTTAACTCTGCTTGCTATTGCAGCAAATTTTATCTTGGAGTTCTATAAGGAATGTTAGATCCCCAGCTTTAATATTAATTAGGGTATCACAGTGTGACTAATCTTTGGCCTTAGTTGGATCGCACAGTTCAAGAGGCATTTGCTAACTACATACATGCATAATTGGTCATTACAACACCTTCAGTCAGTATTACACCCTAGGTTCTCACACCACTTATGTCTTGAGTGTTAATTTTATACATAAGTTGCCGGACCTACAGTTTAAAGTTGACTTCGAACGACAAATTTTTGGGAAATTTTTTTTTTGGCAATTTTATTTACTCTCAGAGTTTTTGCCAGAAATCTGCTGAAGAGATATTTTTCATAATAAGTTTCGTTTTAGATGTTTCACTTGGGGTTCGAACCGAGGCCTCGTGTCTAACATGCCAGTACACTACCTACTAGACTTAGGCGGCTACTGCTAACTATCCTAACTTAAATTCGAAAACATTTAAAATTTGAAGCCGTTATTCTGTTTCTGCTTCGCTTTTCTGTGCAGACCCTTGTTTGTACTTTAGCTCTACCAATGGGTACATCTGTATCCATGGATACATCTGCATCCATGGGTACATGGGTCAATGGATACATGGGTCAAGCCAAAGTAATCATTTTATTTAACTTGTTTAGCTTAACGTCTTAACTTGTGATAAATTCCCATTTTACTTTATATTCATGCTTTATTCCTTTTCTTTGTTTGTTTAACCAAATTCTTCTAGCTAAGTGCGTGATTCGTCTACGTTATCAGCTCCAAGGGCTATAGGTTTGACCAAAAACAAAATCCTCTATGATCGTACATTAGGTCTAGCCACGTGGCCTGACCTTCTTTCTTTGTTTGCCTGTCCACTTACGGAAGAGATGGAAACTTTTTAATTTTAAAATGCGAAATCCTCGATGATAATTTGTGCGACTTGTCCTCAACTACTACCAGCTGCCATCTAAGGTTACATTACGATTCTTTACCCCCAGAGAAATTCTTCTACAAGATTTGAACAATTTATTAGGAAACCAAAGAAGAAGTCGCACTGGACCCATTGTGCATACTTGCAAAATATAGGCAAATATATGTAGTTTTGTTTGTTCAGTGCTGGCTGATGTTTGGTCATCGGTTACAATGTTGTTATTGGCATATTTTAAGGTCTTCAAAGTGAAGTGAATATTTGTCATGAAAATTTACAACAAAATAAAAAATATTTCATGTTTTATTCTTATTCTTATTATTATTGTTATTGTTGTTGTTGCAAACAAACCTTGACGGTTTGAAGAGTGTTCGCTGGCTGTATAGATAGTATGAAGATGATGACGATAATGATAATGATGATGATGATGATGGCTGGCAAGTGGTTAATGCCTCCTCTTTTTTGCATGCTTAATGCCACAATCAAACATGCATGCATGCATGCATTTCTAGCCATTCATTCTATTTTGATTTCTTTTTCTTCGTTTTTTTTTAGCGAAAATGTTTGTTTGACAAAAAAAAGAGAAGAAAAGGCGAAAAAATGTGTTGAAAAATATTCAACGAGAGTTGTGTTGTAAAACGAAGATTTTGTATCTTAAAGAGATGCTTCAGAAAACCACACAACTTTCAACAACAACAACAACAATAACAACTACCGCTGTTCGCAGCCAGATTTTTCAACATTATCGGTGTCTCTTTAAATGATTGTGGGCTTCTTTTGTGACAAACTTTTACGTTTTTTCTTTCTCAAAACCTAAAACCTGTAAAAAAGGCCACCTTCAGCTTTTCAAGGCTTCAATGCGGTAAACGCACTTTGCCTGACTGGCCATGTTAAATGTTGTTGTCGTTTGAATGTTGGTTTATTGTTAGGCATGTAATTAAAGCATAAATTCCTTGTTTTCCTTAAGGAATTTCATTTCATTGCGTTTTAAAGTTTTACGAAATTTTTCTTTTCTTTTCTTTTACGTTCCGCATAAACCCATATGGTGTTTAACGACAAAGAAAACCAAGCAAACCAAGAGAAAGAAGCCCTCTTGAAAACCTCTTTTCAAAAAGGTTTGAAAAGAAAACATCTTCACATTTTGGCCAAACAAATGTAGAGAAATAGTCTTCTCGAGAATATTTTCATTTTATTTTGATTTGTTTTTTGTTTTCTACTTTTCTTTCGTCCATACAATACATACATATTTTTCCATTCGTTCATTTTTTCTGTTTTTTTGTTACTTACGTTCATTCGTAAATCCCAATTTCCATTTGAATGGTTTTTAACTGACCTTCTTGGCACTTAGCATATTGTAATTCGATTAGTTTTGGTTGCAATTGCCAAAAATGGTAATTTTGTACAAATTGCAATATGGAATAGTTTCTCTTCTATACTCTTGTTGTTGTTGTTGTTGTCGTTGACGTTACTAAGCTTAACTTGCTGTACTCCAAAGCAATAGTGAAAATGTAAAAGAAAAACAAATGCAATATAAGCTGCTGCAAGAACAACATCAGCAGCAGCCTTACCATTTAGATGGCCCAGCTAAAACCAAATTGAACCAAAAATTTTAAAACGACAACAGCAGCAACAACCTTATGAGCATCGATTCACTAACGAACTAACCAATATACGAACGTTCTCTTCAAAAATGAAAAATAAAAATCAAAAAAAAAAATTCAATAAAATTGCGAAAATAATACAATCGAAATGGGACCAACTAAGGTACGTAATTGTTACACGGACTTAAATATCGTAATTCTTAACGTAATTGATCACCTTCAATCAGGATTGCAACCTAGTTTCTTATACTACTTATGTTGTATGTGTTAATTTCATATATGAGTGCTGGGACCTACCATTTAAAGTCGACTCCGAACGACAGATTTTTGAGAATGGCAATTTTATTTATTATCGAGAGAAAACTGCTGAGAGGCAGTCGCCTTACGTCTAATAAGCCAACACATTACCTACTAACTATGACGACTTCGCAAACGCAAGTAGCAACGCAAAATTCACCAAGTTGTGGTCTGTGAAAGGCCGAGTTCTTGAGACCTACGCAGAGTTTTTGCCAGAAATCTGCTGAGAAAGGAAGTCGTCGAAGTTCGTGGAGGATATCCAGGAGCTCTTCCAATTCAGGCTAAAAGAACTTGGTTATCATTAGCCTATAGAGCTCGTCATTGACAGTTATGGCCTGGCTAACGACGTTCTCAAAGAAATATGAACCCACGACGCCGTGTGCCAAAAATCTGCACCAAGTGATATATTTTTTAGGATGCATTAAAAGCTCTTGGATCTCCTGTGGATTAACCTCGTCCTAAATTCGAAGACTCTGTTTCTTCACGATTATTTTCTGCTCCAGAGCATATTCAGCGAACACATGTCATGCCTATGGTCGTCTATAGGGATTTGGCAAAACAGACTAAATAAATGACAACTAATTTGACAGATGTCGCTGCAACGCAAGATATTCGTTATCAACTGTCACATGTTCCCATAATACAGAGAGGTTCTGGCTCTATCAGTGGCGCAAGTACAACAGCTCATAATCTACTTATTGTATCCCACACTACATGGGAGCCAGCGGAGTGTAACAAAATTTTCCCTGTCTAGCTAAATCCTAGACAGCTTAATATTGTTTTTGATTTATCCTCATAAGAGCCCAGTGTTCGAATGATAATTCTGTACAATCGTCTAAATGGGTGCTGTACATACATACATACATAATTGGTCATTCAGTCAGGATTACGACCTAGCTTCTCACACCACTTATGTTGTGTGTGTTAACTTTATACATGAGTGGCGAGACCTACAGTTTAGAGTCGATTCCGAGGACTGATTTTTTGAGAAACTTTTCATGGCAATTAATTCACTCTCAGAATTTTTGCCAGAAATTTGCTGAGAGGAAGTCGCCAAAGAAATATTTTTCCATATTTTCGTTTTGATGTCTAACCTGGAGTTTGAACTAAGGCCTCATGTCAAATAAACCAACACACTACCTATTAGACTACGGCGACTGCAAGAAGCTGTAAAGATTGCTTAACACAAAGTCTGTGTATCAGAGCTGTGAGTATTTTCACGTAGACTCTTAATTTAGTTAACTCGGCGTTCAGAGTATTTTGAAGCATGAATTCTGAACGAATTCGTTCTAAGATTTTAAAAAGCCTTGCACAATTAAAGAGAAAGTGAAAGAAATTTTTTTAACAGGAATTAAATCAGGGTGGTTCCATTACCGTAAAACTGCATTTTGATTTTTTATCAACGAAAAATTTTATTGAACTTGAGCTGAAGTAATAGGAAAAGCCATCCAAAATCCAAAAAAGAAATGTTAGTTTATCCTGTGTTTATAAGTTAAAGAGAATTTTTGTTTTTCAATAACTTTTTTCCCAATTTTTTCTAATTTTTTTTCATTTTTTTTTTGGTAAGCTTTTCCGAAATGAGACTTTCGCGTCATAAGCATACAATCTTCCTTGTATGCCAAGCCAAATAAATATTTTTTTCTGTCGTCTTTTGTGGGTTTTTCTTTTCGTTTTAAGTATGAAAAACTATTATTGGTTTCAAAACAACAGTACGTGCAATACACAGCATAGAGTGAGATAGAGTGTGGTAAGCAGGAAGCTAGGAACAGTATGTAGAATTATATGCCAGCCAGCCAGCCATTTCACCCAAAAATGTACAAAATCAGCGAATTATGCGCAGCTGTGCTACTGTTTCTTATTTTATTTCAATTTTTTCTTCTTTTTTCAATTTTCTGTATTGAAACTGGGTACTAAACGCAGCAGTAGTGTTCGTAGTATTTGGATTTTAAGGAACATTATTTCGTATTTTATTTTTTTTAATTTTTGTTGTTTATTTTTCTTTCATACAATTTCAATACGGCTTTTTAGTCTTTTGTATTGCCTTTTACGTACCAGAAACGAAAAGAAGAAAAATTCCGAAAAAAATTGGCTTAAAAAGAATCGTTCGTTCGTTATTCGTTTGTTGTAATACAGTTTGTTTTTGTAAATTGTTATTGTAGCAGCTTCTGTTTTACTGCCTGGTAATAACAACTGCTGCCAATGCCGCCGCCACCATTGAAATTATTGTTGCTATTACAGTTGCTGTTACAGTTCTTATTGCTGTTGCTTTTCCTGATGCTGATGATGATGACGTTGACGACGACGTCAGTGTTGCTAATACTAATGACAACGATGACTATGTTGAGGGGAATTTTTATTATTCGAACAATCTTTTTTTTTTACTCTCCAGTTTAGTTAAGTTGAGTTTTATTGATGGAACATTTAAAAATTTGCTTAAAAAAATACTTTCGCAATATTAGGGGTAACAACACGACGGAGTCATCAATTCCTTCATCAAAAGCATTATTTTAATCCTGCTTCTCTGATCATTTTTTTTCAAGGGTAACTGAAGTCTCACAGTGTTTAATGTTTACTTGAAGTGGCTCACTGTTGTTATAGCGTAGCATTCCAGAATATGTGATACATGGAAAGATGTTCTACGCTTTTGAAATTTATGTTTTTAAAGTGTTTCAGCTAGAATTGTCTATTTTTCTTAGCTCACCTTCATCCTCGTGCTTGGAAAGAAATTTCGTTAGCTTCAAGAACAGCTTTGGAAGAAATACGAAAATACCAGCCGAGTAAATCTAAACTACGAACTCTACTGTTTACCTATTTACGCTAACGGTTCTTGAAGACCAAGCCTTTATGCTCATTAAATTGAAGTTGAAGGTTTTAAAACAGTATCTACCACAGCCTACGGCATAAGGGAAAACTACCAAAACTTCGCATTGCTTTAACCAGCATAATCTCATGCACTATTATTTTTATTTTATTTAGCTAGTCCATCATACTTGGACATGTTTTTCACATATACCTTCTGATTAGAACATGCCAGACATTTATTTATTTATTGATTACAAGACAATTAAAAATTATTTTTTAATTATATACGAGCGGATTAACTTGATCATATGCTCGGTGTATTGCCACAGACTAGAGTCTCTGGTGAGAATCGAACCCACGACCCTCACGCTAATAGCCTAGCACACTACCCACTAGACTATCAGGGCACCCACCATACCAGACATCTCTTAATGTTACAGAAAACAAAATGAGTAAAACCTTCACACTGGCAGGCTTGCGGAGGCAGACACTTAGATGGCAATTATATCACTTTGACTACTTAATTGGTGTCCCTTTCTTTTTGTAGATGCTAGCTTGGGCTAGAACTTATCTATGCGGTAAATTCGACAGCTCTATAGTCAGAAGAGATGATCTGCTTTACATAGAACTCCTAGACAAGCTCTAAGCTGTTATTGGTTACTGCTCAGTTGATACGAATACGAGAAGCCCTACTTCCACATCACATCACTTCCACATGTAAATATTGCCATTAGTTGGAGAACGATGATGCTTTCAGCTACTTCTTCTGCGTACTTCTGACATACGTTAGGTGCCATTGAAACAGCTTAGCTTTCTAGAAGTTCATCAGATTATTAGAATAATTTGAGCCTGAATAGGATTGTAGACTTGCTTAATTGGTCATTTCAACATTTTAACCAGGATTACAAACTGATTAGTTTCTGTGTGTGTTAATTTTATTCTGCAGCTGAACGTCGCCTCCGAGCGGCAGTTTTCAGAAATTTTTCGTGAAAATTTTATTTACTATTTGTTAGAAGACTGCTGAGAGGAAGTAGCCAAAACGAATATTTTATTTTCGTATTTCGTTTTGTTCGAAATTTTTAAATTGATAGTTGAACCACACGGGCTTATCATGGGATGGATGGGATAAGGTGGCTTTAATCCTCTATAGCATGTGACGCTGAAATGCAGACAAGGTATAGGCTAGAAGAGTAATTGTCGTAATGTTTGGTGAAAAACTATCCATAAGGTTAACACGTTGTGGATATACACTAGGAATTAAAATAAAATACAAGCTGCTGCAGTAGGACGGATGGATACATTGTGAAAAATAATACAGGATCTACATTAGCTTGAACAGACTTGGCGAAAGGAAATCAATGCTTCAGCTTCTAACAAGTCTGAGAAGAAGCTCATTTGTGGGTAACGTAGCAAATAACGATCAAATTTTTGTTGTTGAAACCAGTTGCAACTAAATCTGATAGCCTGAGGCATCGGAATGCAAAAAAAACAAGCAACTGATATTGACTCCCTGTAGTTGTGCTACAGTTGCCTTATAAGGACAAATAATTGAAGTTTTCAATTTCATTTGCCTCACATTTTGAAATAAAATTTTTCTGATGCTACCAAACTTTAAAAAATATCGATTTTATAATTTTTAACCACAATATTGTGGACTGTTTTTTGGAAAGTTTCCTAGAATTTTTCCAGAAATTTATAAAAAAATTTTAAATTATTCCCTTTGTTCCCCGTAATCTTTACGAGATTTTCAAAGAAATCTTTTCAACATAATTTTCTTTTTACCCCCAATACATGATTTCATTCATTTAATCTTTCCTTTTTTTCGAAGGGCAATTGAATATTTTTTTTGTTTTTTTTTTTGTTTACTGTTGCTTAAGCAACACCACACAACTTTCCTAATTGGATTAAAAAAAAAAATTGAATAAAAACGAACTGGAAAATCTTGCAAAGAAATTCAATATTTTTTGAAGAAGAAGGAAGAAATTTTCCTGTGTTATTTTCTGTTTTTTTTTCTTTGTTCCTTCGATTTTGTTTATGACATTTCAAAGATAATCTTTTAAACAGTTGGTGGTAGGAAATGGCGACCTAAATTGTGAATTGAAATTCCTTCCTTAATACCGTATTTGCTTAGAACATTAATGTGCTATTTAAGTAATAAAGAAAAGGAGGGGGCCTATTTAAAATTTCGTCCATTACAAACGATTAATTTTTGTTGTCGCAATTTGTCTGGAAAGTATACATATTTTCGAAACGTTTTGTTTTTATTATAACAGTTTATAAATTTAATAAAAAATATTTGATTTCTTGAAGTGAAATCAGGAGAATTTATTAAGGTTTGATATTTTATATCAAAATATATCCCAGTGATTTAGCTTATAAGAGGGTTGCTCCTAACTGCGTCGACCTAACAAAGAAAACGTAACAATATTTTTAAAAAAATTTTTAAATTTTTCAATGCAATCAACTTTAAGCTCGATAAGCTTTTCACTATGACATCTATGGGGTCCCAACTTTGACGATTAATAACGGCCATCTTGTTGAAGCTACATCTGTCAAATTAGTTGTCATTTATTTAGTCTGTTTGGCCATATCATTATGGACAGAAATAATAAAATTCTTTTTATCAAAATGGGTATACTTTTCTTGTTGAATTTGAAACGATAACAATCTACATAAGGTCGAAGAGCGTACAATGCGTCAAAAAAAACATTGTGTTTTGGTGTCGCCATAGTCCAGTAAGTAGTGTGTTGGCTTAACAGACGTGAGTACACGGTTCAAACCCCAGCTCAGACATCTCTAACAAAACGAAATATGAAAAAATATTTCTTCTGCGGCTCCCTCTCAGCAGATTTCTGGCATAAACTTTGAGAGAAAATTAAAAAATTGCCATGAAAAGTCTCTCAAAAAATTTGTCGATCGGATTCTTAACTGCAGGTCTTTAAACTGAAGGTCCCGCCACTTATGGATAAAATTAACACACACAACATAAGTGGTGTCAGAAGCTAGGTGGAAATGCCGACTAAAGGGTTGCAATAAACAATTATGTATGTATGGTGTGTCTTTTGGGCTGACGGCGTTATCAGTCTATATATCTTTTAGCACGACGTTGGGTAGGCCATCACTGATAACGAGGAGCAACTGCTTTCGGCCTGAATTGAATAATCTGAACACCAGTGACATATGATTTCAACAAAAAACGGCTTTACGTGGATATTCTGATCGAGCAATTTGAAAGCATGGGCATCTCACGTGGATGTTAGATTTTTCTTGTGTGATTTTCTTAAGTCACAGATATATGCAAATAAACCACAAACCACTGTGTCCCCTAAAGCAGAATACATGATATTCTTGAAACAATTTCTTGTGAAAATTGTTGCTGCATTAAATCGATTGCTGCACACTTTCAATTATTTGCTCATGGCCTGCCTTGGGGATACAAGAAATCCGTTCCCATATTCGAGCTAAATTTTAAAAAAGTAAGATCCAATCACGCTGCCTGGTCGAAACCCGCATCAAATAGTTTTTCGTTGTAAGTGCATTTCTTTCTCACGGTTTGTACGCTTTTCTGAGTGCCAAACTCAACAGTTTTTGTGTAGTCAATAAGCCCATTTTCAGATGAAAATGCAATTCATCGGGGAACATGACTTCGATAGATTGCCATTGGTTTCACTGTGATCCGTTAACAATTGAACAAATTGTCGGCGAATCTCCATGGTCTGCTGGTTTAGGTAGGAGCTGTTTTTTATATGCATTTATATACATGCGTACAGCTTTGTTAAATTTAAAGTTTGTGAGAGTGATGTCGTCGGGGTTTCGACGACACTCTCACTTAAAGCAGCTAAATTTTAATGAGACCCAGCTATGCGTTGACGCACACTAGGCTTACTTTCCGTAGCCGACATTATTTATTAAAATTTTTTGATCAGTCTTCGAATGGTTGTTATATTCGGTGCGCTTTCTCGACAGAAAATCTTTAAAGTATGCCGGCAATCTTTGCATAATTATTCGAGTTATTGTAATTAGTTTTCATAATTATAACGCGTTATTCTTTGGCAAAGCGTTCCATTTTAAAGTTGTTTTGTGAGCAAAGAAATACGCACAATTGAAAAACGGAACTCTCGCTGAAATCCTCTTTATTATCATATCATATCTGTAGTCGCCTAATTTTGTTAACGCACTTGTAGGCCTTGTTAAATACGGTTCACACGCTGCCACTAAAAATTAAAACATTCTTTTGCTTTTGGTGTAAATTAAGCTCTCATAATTACAACAATAATCTTTAATTATAATTTTGAAACCATTTGAATAGATTTTTTTTTAAACCTCAACGAAAAAGTGTGAATTTTCTGGTTTAAATCTTGAAAATAAGTTCGCGCTGAAGCAGCTTAATATACCGCAGCAGAAAAATGAACAAATGAGGCGTATTTAAAAAGCCTTTCATAACAATAATCATAACATTTAATTTTATTTTAAATAAACTTTTAATTTTTATTCGTGCTTTCCTTCGTTGCTTTTTAAGCATTAAAACTAATTTGAATACAAAAAAAAAGAACCGGATTTATGCGCCTATTTTGACTTCTGGACTCTTATTATGCCTTAAAGGTAGTGGACAGGTAGAGTTATAGAAATGAATGTGTTGCAACGAATTTTAAATCAACTACATGGACTGTTATTGTTATTATGCATGACAAAAACAACGTAGCATTTCACCATGAATAGAGTAAATAAAGAACAACACTTGCGCTTCTGTGATCTTCAACGATGAAGCTTTCGAAAGAAGATGCTTTCGTTTCTGTTTTTGGCTGATGACAACAGCCAAGCTATTCATTCTATTCATTCTAAGGATCCCATGTCCACAACAACTTCTAAATCGGCTATAAACTTAAAATGATTGTTTTGCACAAAATTCCCATGTGGCAACTAATGTTTTATTGAAAGCTATAATATGCTGCGACCAAAATATTCTGAACATCCTGCAGACAATGGTTGAGATGAGATTGGATCGTATCGTCTATCCTTTAATTCAATTCATCACTTCCATACAGTATTGCGGACTAAGCAATTGGGAATTGCGTATTCAAAACTAAAGCAATCGCCATAGTCTTGTAGGTAGCGTTGTTGGCATGCTAGACGTGAGGCCATAATTCAATTCCTAGCTCAGACTGGAACACTACGAAATATGAACAAATATTTCATAGGCGATTTCTTCTTAGCAGATTTCTGGCAAAAACTCAGAAAAGTTTCTTAAAAAAATCTGTCGTTCGGAATTGATTTTAAATTGTAGGTCCCACCACTCATGGGTGATGTGAGTAGCTAGATTGTAATCCTCTCTGAAGGGCTGTAATGACCACGTAATTCAAAACTAAGATTTAATGGAGAGTTCGAAAAGAACTGCACGCCGCATTATTTATTCCGTATGCATGCGTTCTGTTCCTGATGCTCTTATTACATGAATGCCTCTGCGTGTTTAGTGTGATCATTGGATAACATAATTGGAGGGTTTTCTTCATATATTAATTATTTTCATACAGGTTACTCTCGATCCCACCTTAGCATAGCTTTTCACCAAATCTAAGTTTTCCAAGCGTTCAAGAACACCACTACGAAGGTCTCCTGCACACTAGACTAAATCCCTTTTCCTATATTTCAGTCTGTAAAGCCTATAATACACAATCAAATCTTACGTCCTTTCTTTTATCAATCGTTTGACTGATTTGGTTCTCATATAGCACACGGCAGTTGACAGAGACCCTCCTAAAGTGGGGGGACCCAGAACACATCCCTGAGATTTGGTGTCCAGAACTGTTAAACAAAGTGTTTCGTTTCTAATCAAATATTTGGTATATCAAAGTCAACAACAGTTTGGTTCTCATAAGTCGATAGTTTTTTAAAGAGTTCGTGTATAAACAAAATGGCTTTTATAGCCTGTTTTAAATTTAATGAACAACATCGGGTGCTAGTACTCTGCTCCTAGCATTCTCTTAGTGTAAGGTATGCAGGAGGGGCTTTATGGGGGTGTTTATTGGAAAACCCTGTAATTACGAAATTTAAGACAGACTTTATGAGACGTATTATTCAACAAACGGGCCTTATTTGTTTCCATTAAGCCCCTTTGGGTGATATAGATTCGGCAAAGCGCTTTGATTTTATAGGTTTTGCTGCTCTAAAAGTATCACACGTCCTCAAGTATTTTTTGGTAGACTTTGACATTTTGAGACTGAGGAAATTCACTCCAGGCGCCATCATCGTGTTACTATTGGGCTCTTCTTTAATGATCTGATTGATGGAGCTCGATTTTCTATTTTTAATATGTTTGTGTATGAATTGAAGCCTCCGTAGTCTAGAAAGTAATATGTTGGCTTATTAGATGAGAATCTGTGGTTTAAGCCCCAACTCAGATATCTCAAACAAACCGAATTTTGGAAAAAAAAATAAAATTGCCATGAAAAATTTCTCAAATATGATATACGGAGTTGGCATTAAATTTGAGATCCCGCAACTAGCTAGGTTGTAGTGCTGACTAAAGGATTGTAATGACCTATTAAGTAAGTAATCTGTCTCTAAATAATGTATCCTGACCCACTAGAGAGAATAACATCATAGAAATTCCTTCTCAAAAAGGGTATTATTTCTAGGCAATGAAAGAACGCAACCTATCTATTCTAGGATTTGCCACAGTAGACCAGTCACCTACATATATATCCTTCGGGTACTACCAGCAAAGGTAAATATACTGCCGACTATTCGTAAACAAGGTATAAAGCTTATGTCGTTTAAGTTTAGTATGAATTCCTTATTTACTAAGTTCCAGAAATTCATAATGTTTCGGGTATTGGGGCAGTATGCCTTGCCAATGACTAAGAGGCACTTATCGATGTTTTGCATAATTGTGTTCAATGCTTGACAAGTTACACTTCCGTATAACAAGTTAGGCTGGATACTCGTATTTGTGATTGTATCTATGCCGACTACACATACGTACGTAATCGGCCATTACAAACCTTCAGTCAGGATTACGGCCTAGTTTCTCGCACCACTCGTGTTGTTTGTTTTAATTTTATACATTAGTGGCGGGACCTACAGTTTAAAGTCGTCCCCGAAAGACATATATTTGAGAAACTTTTTTTTTAATTTTCTCTCAAGAGTTTTTGCCAGAAATCCGCTGAGAGGAAGTCGCCAAAGAAATATTTTTTTCATATTTCTTTTTGATGTCTGACCTGGGATTTAAACCGTGGCCTTGCGTCTAATAAGCCAACACACACACTACCTACAAGACTACGGCGACTCTGTTGAGCCCGTATACGTTTGCTTACGCTGCCTCAATTATTATTTAACGAGATATCCGAAGTAGTTTGAATTGAACTGTTTGACTTGGCCTCATAAAATTGTGTGTGTGAACGATGTCATTTCAAATCAAATCAGCTCCAACCCACGTTCTAAACTAGATTTGATGTTCTAAACTAGATTTGCTCTAAACATGATATTCTAAGCTAGATTTTCTCGCTTGTGAAGAAACTTCGTGCGAGAGAAGGCAAATATCAACGCCATACTCCAGTTTGGCCAGTTTGCGTGAGAGAGGCTCCATATAATTATTGTATGCTCTGAATAGAGCACGAAGATAAACAGTTGAGGTGATAGTGAGCATCCTTGTTTAGGTCTTTTAGCCTTAAAATAATTTTTAATTTCAGTTTCGGTTCTTTATTTGCTAGCTTCATGCCCCTATTGCGGTATAGGTATTATAGGGTACATTAAGCGTTGGGTCTACCTTTTCAGTCGCATGTCGATATACATATGAGTGCGTATGTGAAAGTATACGTGTGTTAGTGTGTATATTATAAAAATAAAATGATATTTATATCGCTTAATTAAGTTATCTTCTTTCTTAATGTATATGAGTTTTTGCGGTAATTCCTGGACTGCTGCTCATTTGACGTTGATAATGATGACGACCAGCTCGCTTGAGCCCCTCATATAATAATCACTTCATACAATGGCGGTATTTGTATAGGTTTTCTTGATTTTGTTTTTTTTTGCCAGTTTTGTTGTTATTGTTATTGTTGTTGTTGTAGTTCTTGTTCACCTTTCTCGTTATTATTTATTATAGGGGTTGTGTATGCCAATGCCAAGCCGGCCAAACGAACAAATTACCTGCTCTTAAAAATTTGTATTCAACTTTTATGTTTTTTTCTTTCTTTTTTTCATTCTTTTTTTTGCTGACCACAAAAAAAAAAACACGAAGATGAAAGAAGAAGAAGCAGAGGAATATCTATATTCTTATGAAATTAAAGTTCTTATGAAAACGTGGGCTTCTTCACACATTTTTTATTTATTTTGAACACTTTTAGCATATTATGAAAGAGATTTTTGTGTTGTTTTTTGTTTTTTCTTTTTTGGTTTCTTACGTTTTCGTTTTTGTCTTTTAATTTCTTTTTGTTGTTTTTATATTTATTTTTAAGGCATTTTTATAATTTATAATCATTGTGGAGCACAAATTTTGCATTTTTTGGTAGGTTTTTTTTGGTGAATTTTTGTTGTTGTTGTTGTTTTTCAATGAATTATTTTTTAATGTTCATGTTTGGGGTGTCAGAAATGTGATAAATAAGCTCTCATCATTAAGATATAAAAATGTTTACAAGGCCATTTGGCCATATCGATAATCGTATTTCAGTAACCATAAGCCCACTCTTATAAAAAAACCCGATTAAAAAACCAAAAAAAATATTATTTCTCGAGTGTTAAAATAAAATTTATGGCATTGCGATTAAAACATCATAAAATAAGAAAGTATTTAAGCAACGCAGAACAACAAAATAAAAATAAACGAAGAGCCATTAAATTATTATTGTAGGCTTGAGAATTTCGTATGATTCCGCTCTTAGAAATCTTTTAATTTTTTTTCGTTCACAGAAGCTTATTAAATACTTATCGATAACAAAGATTAATTGCTGGTTATAAAATAACATCAGTCGCTTGTTTTTCGATTTTTAAAGACAACAAATTAATTGGCTTCAGCATACAAAATGCCACGATTAACGTACGCCTACGTTTTTGGCATGAACAAAAAAAATTACAAAGTCTTCATAAGTATGTATGTATGCGCTACTGAAGATTGCCTTAATTTGTTATCGTTTTTATATCTGAACTCAGAATGGCTTGTTGTTTCTAAATTAGTATGTATGAGAAGTATTGTAGTAGGTTGTATGTCTAGTAGGCCAGTGTGTTAGCTTAGACGTGAAGCCACGGTTCAAAGCCCAAGTCAGACATCTCCAACAAAACTGATTGATTTCTGATAAAAACTAAAATTGCTTCGAAAAAGTTTCCCAAAAAACTCTGTCGTTCAGAGTCGACTTTAAACTGTCGGTACCGCCACCCTTGTCTAAAATTAACACACACAATATTAGTGGTGTTTGAAGCCAGGTCGTAACGTTGACTGAAGAGTTGTAATGACAAATTATGTATGTATGTACATATGAATGTATGTATGAGATGTTATCGAAGTTTTGTTTAATCATGTCAAAGACCTTGTGATGCCATTATGTGTGAATAGAACATCGTTCAAATGTCAACCACGGCTTCTATAGCTGCAACACATCCGAAATGTACAATTTTCCAAGATTCTAACGCAAAAATCAGGCTGAATTCACTTGAGGTCATGCATAATGTTGCCCTTGAGGACTGCTGTGTTGTGTGGATTATTCGCATACGTCTGCGTTTTAAAGACGCCTTACAAGAAAAAGGCTAACAAGGCCAAATCGAATGATTCCGGAGGCCAGTTCACATGACCACTCTGTTAAATGCCCACACTCGTGCGGAATATGCAATGTGGCATGAGCAGTGTGTCTTTGGTGATCAAAACATTCAATTCAGGTCAAAAGAATCGTCAATCTTTAGTGCTCGCCGTTGGCAAAGTTACATTGGACATTCGTGGATTTCATGTGGTATCGTCTCAAATTTGACAATTTCTCTTGCTCAAGAACTCTGTCGTGCAGTTATGGGTCTAATCGCTGAATATGTTTTTTTTTTAAAGAATATTAGGGTTAGGTTAGGTTAGGTTAGAGGACGTGTACTTGTCAATTAAGACAAGTACAGTACCCGGAGGTCGAATTGACCCATTGTACAACGTCCTAGTTTCTCACACCACTTATGTTGTGTGTGTTAATTTTATACATGAGTGGTGGGACCTACAGTTTAAAGTCGACTCCGAACGACAGATTTTTATTTATTGAGAAACTTTTCATAGCAATTTTTATTTACTCTCAGAGTTTTTGCCAGAAGTCTACTGAGAGGAAGTCGCCGAAAAAATACTTTTTGTATTTTGTCTTTGATGCCTGGCCTGGGGCACGAACCAATATTAGGGTTAATTTCCAACTGTTTCACAGGCCATTCAGTGAACACATGTCATTGTCTATGGCCACTTACCTTTCGTTCCTTGGTCAGTTGAAGTACGGAGTCACCACGCAAAGTTTACCCCTATGTTGTGGGCAAAAAGCCGAATTCGTGTAAGAGGATCGAAATCGACTGCATTGGATTCTCCGGCACATTCTAATGGCCTGAAGCTTTGCTTCCTGCAGATTTTGTGCTGAGTTATAGCCATAAAGTTATAGCCACAAAAATATCATTTGTAAGAAAAACACCTCCTACACAGTTCTGTTCACCTGGTATCTGAGAAAAAAATGTTGCTGGTAAAATTTCGATGTCAGAGGTCATTTCTTATACATACCATTCGATCATTTACATACATGGACATGTATTCCTCAGTTAAGAAATCAGTTCTTCATGATTGCATCAGAAATCTAAAGGGCGAGTGGCATTAGGGGCGTGAAATTAGTATGGCAAAAAAGCCCGAGTTCTATTCGAACCCATGGTACACATTTTTCCTCCAAACTCTTTGGAACAACGAAATTATAAGCATAAAACTAAAATCATTTGTAAGAAAAACACCTCCTATCTGAGAAAAAATGTTGCTGGTAACATTTCGACGTCAAATGTCATATCTTATACATACCATTCGGTCGTTTACGAACGTAAGTAAACATGTACTCTTCAGTTAAGAAATCAGTTCTTTACAATTGCATCAAAAATCTAAATGGGGCGTGACATTAGGAGCGTCATTGCCGCCATTTGGGAGTTTAGTACCACGAAAAAGCCCGAATTCTATTCGAACCCATGGAACACAGTTTTCCTTCAAACTCCTTGAAACAGCGATGTTATAGCCATCAAACTAAAATCATTTGTAAGAAAAACACCTCCTACACAGTCCTGTTCGCCTTGTATCTGAGCAAATATGTAGCTGGTAAAATTTCGACGTCAGAGGTCATTTCTTATACATACCATTCGTTCATTTACGGACATAAATAAACAAGTACTCTTCAGTTCAGAAATAAGTTTTTACAATTGCAACTAAAGTCTAAACAGGGCGTGGCATTAGGAGCGTCATTGCCGCCATTTGGGGTTTGCCACTCCCACTTATGGATATTTAAGAAAATTAAATTTAAATGCTTAAAACTTTGCTTATGCAGCATCCATTGTCATAACTTTGGTATCAAATAAAAGCTTAGAATCCGGACTTTGATTTTAGGAGTAAATGTCATTATACTTGCCACGCCCACTTATGGATATTTGAGAAAATTAAGTTTAAATGCTTAAAACTGTGCTTATACAGGATCCATGGTCATAAATTTGGTAACACTTCCGTTAAAATAAGTGACATTAAGGATTGAGCTACTCCAACATAGAAGTCATTTCCATTGCACTTTTGATAGCTTCAGCCAAAAAGTAAAGCGCTCAGCTTTAAAATCGGTGGTATAGCTGCCATATGCACAGGTTTCTTTAAGTGGTCCTTAATTTCGTCCAGCACATAACAAAATGCTTATTTGTTCAGTCGAAAATGGCTAATAAATCTATAAAAACTCACTTGTTATAAATATTTGTTAATAATTTTGGACATTTCTTACTTCGCGCTGGGCAGTTCAGGAGGATTTGAATCATCGTGTATTTTCCTACGTATACGAAGAACATTTATATTAGCGTCCTGTTTTCGCTATACGATAGAAAAAACATCAGCTATTTAGCAAAATTTATTTCCGCCCACAAATGCCACGCCTTCTAAGAAATATACTGATTTCTTATATATAATGCCTTATATTTCGGGCGGTATTTAATATCTATAAGAGATAATGACAATCGGTTTCCACCATGCGACAGGAAAAAACATCAGCTTTCCAACAATATATAAACTCGCCCCCAAACATTAAATATCGCCTGAAATATAAGGCGTTATATACAAGAAATCAGTATATTTCTCAGAAGGCGTGGCATTTGTGGGCGGAAATAAATTTTGCTAAATAGCTGATGTTTTTTTCTATCGTATAGCGAAAACTGAATGTCATTATCTCTTATAGTTTCCGAGTTATAAGCAAAATTGTAAAAATGTTTAACAAAAAACACTTCCTGCTGAATTCTGTTGGCCTGGTATTGGCAGAAAATTTTTGAAAAATTTGAAAATATTTTTCGACATACACACACACACACGCACATGTAGAATCGTATAACAATTTTACATTTGTGCGAATATCTCGGAAACTATAAGAGATAATGACAATCAGTTTTCACCATGCGACAGGAAAAAACATCAGCTTTCCAACAATATATAAACTCGCCCCCAAACATTAAATACCACCTGAAATATAAGGCATTATATACAAGAAATCAGTATATTTCTTAGAAGGCGTGGCATTTGTGGGCGGAAATAAATTTTGCTAAATAGCTGATGTTTTTTTCTATCGTATAGCGAAAACTGAATGTCATTAATTGTAAAAATGTTTAACAAAAAACACTTCCTGCTGAATTCTGTTGGCCTGGTATTCGCAGAAAATTTTTGAAAAATTTGAAAATATTTTTCGACATACACACACACACACGCACATGTAGAATCGTATAACAATTTTACATTTGTGCGAATATCTCGGAAACTATAAGAGATAATGACAATCGGTTTTCACCATGCGACAGGAAAAAACATCAGCTTTCCAACAATATATAAACTCGCCCCCAAACATTAAATACCGCCTGAAATATAAGGCATTATATATAAGAAATCAGTATATTTCTTAGAAGGCGTGGCATTTGTGGGCGGAAATAAATTTTGCTAAATAGCTGATGTTTTTTTTTATCGTATAGCGAAAACTGAATGTCATTATCTCTTATAGTTTCCGAGTTATAAGCAAAATTGTAAAAATGTTTAACAAAAAACACTTCCTGCTGAATTCTGTTGGCCTGGTATTCGCAAATTTTTGAAAAATTTGAAAATATTTTTGACATACACACACATACACACGTACATGTACAATCGTATAACAATTTTACATTTGTGCGAATATCTCGGAAACTATAAGAGATAATGACAATCGGTTTTCACCATGCGACAGGAAAAACATCAGCTTTCCAACAATATATAAACTCGCCCCCAAACATTAAATACCGCCTGAAATATAAGGCATTATATATAAGAAATCAGTATATTTCTTAGAAGGCGTGGCATTTGTGGGCGGAAATAAATTTTGCTAAATAGCTGATGTTTTTTTCTATCGTATAGCGAAAACTCAATGTCATTATCTCTTATAGTTTCCGAGTTATAAGCAAAATTGTAAAAATGTTTAACAAAAACACTTCCTGCTGAATGCTGTTGGCCTGGTATTCGCAGAAAATTTTTGAACGAAAAATTTGAGAATATTTTTCGACATACACACACACGCACATGTACAATCGTATAACAATTTTACATTTGAGCGAATATCTCGGAAACTATAAGAGATAATGACAATCGGTTTTCACCATGCGATAGGAAAAAACATCAGCTTTCCAGCAATATATAAACTCGCCCCCAAACATTAAATACCGCCTGAAATATAAAGCATTATATACAAGAAATCAGTATATTTCTTAGAAGGCGTGGCATTTGTGGGTGGAAATAAATTTTGCTAAATAGCTGATGTTTTTTTCTATCGTATAGCGAAAACTCAATGTCATTATCTCTTATAGTTTCCGAGTTATAAGCAAAGTTGTAAAAATGTTTAACAAAAAACACTTCCTGCTGAATTCTGTTGGCCTGGTATTGGCAGAAAATTTTTGAAAAATTTGAAAATATTTTTCGACATACACACACATACACACGTACATGTACAATCGTATAACAATTTTACATTTGTGCGAATATCTCGGAAACTATAAGAGATAATGACAATCGGTTTCCACCATGCGACAGGAAAAAACATCAGCTTTCCAACAATATATAAACTCGCCCCCAAACATTAAATACCGCCTGAAATATAAGGCATTATATATAAGAAATCAGTATATTTCTTAGAAGACGTGGCATTTGTGGGCGGAAATAAATTTTGCTAAATAGCTGATGTTTTTTTTTATCGTATAGCGAAAACTGAATGTCATTATCTCTTATAGTTTCCGAGTTATAAGCAAAATTGTAAAAATGTTTAACAAAAAACACTTCCTGCTGAATTCTGTTGGCCTGGTATTGGCAGAAAATTTTTGAAAAATTTGAAAATATTTTTTGACATACACACACACACACGCACATGTACAATCGTATAACAATTTTACATTTGTGCGAATATCTCGGAAACTATAAGAGATAATGACAATCGGTTTTCACCATGCGACAGGAAAAAACATCAGCTTTCCAACAATATATAAACTCGCCCCCAAACATTAAATACCGCCTGAAATATAAGGCATTATATATAAGAAATCAGTATATTTCTTAGAAGGCGTGGCATTTGTGGGCGGAAATAAATTTTGCTAAATAGCTGATGTTTTTTTTTATCGTATAGCGAAAACTGAATGTCATTATCTCTTATAGTTTCCGAGTTATAAGCAAAATTGTAAAAATGTTTAACAAAAAACACTTCCTGCTGAATTCTGTTGGCCTGGTATTCGCAAATTTTTGAAAAATTTGAAAATATTTTTGACATACACACACACACACACGCACATGTACAATCGTATAACAATTTTACATTTGTGCGAATATCTCGGAAACTATAAGAGATAATGACAATCGGTTTTCACCATGCGACAGGAAAAAACATCAGCTTTCCAACAATATATAAACTCGCCCCCAAACATTAAATACCGCCTGAAATATAAGGCATTATATATAAGAAATCAGTATATTTCTTAGAAGGCGTGGCATTTGTGGGCGGAAATAAATTTTGCTAAATAGCTGATGTTTTTTTCTATCGTATAGCGAAAACTGAATGTCATTATCTCTTATAGTTTCCGAGTTATAAGCAAAATTGTAAAAATGTTTAACAAAAAACACTTCCTGCTGAATTCTGTTGGCCTGGTATTCGCAAATTTTTGAAAAATTTGAAAATATTTTTGACATACACACACATACACACGTACATGTACAATCGTATAACAATTTTACATTTGTGCGAATATCTCGGAAACTATAAGAGATAATGACAATCGGTTTCCACCATGCGACAGGAAAAAACATCAGCTTTCCAACAATATATAAACTCGCCCCCAAACATTAAATACCGCCTGAAATATAAGGCATTATATATAAGAAATCAGTATATTTCTTAGAAGACGTGGCATTTGTGGGCGGAAATAAATTTTGCTAAATAGCTGATGTTTTTTTTTATCGTATAGCGAAAACTGAATGTCATTATCTCTTATAGTTTCCGAGTTATAAGCAAAATTGTAAAAATGTTTAACAAAAAACACTTCCTGCTGAATTCTGTTGGCCTGGTATTCGCAAATTTTTGAAAAATTTGAAAATATTTTTTGACATACACACACACACACGCACATGTACAATCGTATAACAATTTTACATTTGTGCGAATATCTCGGAAACTATAAGAGATAATGACAATCGGTTTTCACCATGCGACAGGAAAAAACATCAGCTTTCCAACAATATATAAACTCGCCCCCAAACATTAAATACCGCCTGAAATATAAGGCATTATATATAAGAAATCAGTATATTTCTTAGAAGGCGTGGCATTTGTGGGCGGAAATAAATTTTGCTAAATAGCTGATGTTTTTTTTTATCGTATAGCGAAAACTGAATGTCATTATCTCTTATAGTTTCCGAGTTATAAGCAAAATTGTAAAAATGTTTAACAAAAAACACTTCCTGCTGAATTCTGTTGGCCTGGTATTCGCAAATTTTTGAAAAATTTGAAAATATTTTTGACATACACACACACACACACGCACATGTACAATCGTATAACAATTTTACATTTGTGCGAATATCTCGGAAACTATAAGAGATAATGACAATCGGTTTTCACCATGCGATAGGAAAAAACATCAGCTTTCCAGCAATATATAAACTCGCCCCCAAACATTAAATACCGCCTGAAATATAAAGCATTATATACAAGAAATCAGTATATTTCTTAGAAGGCGTGGCATTTGTGGGTGGAAATAAATTTTGCTAAATAGCTGATGTTTTTTTCTATCGTATAGCGAAAACTCAATGTCATTATCTCTTATAGTTTCCGAGTTATAAGCAAAATTGTAAAAATGTTTAACAAAAAACACTTCCTGCTGAATTCTGTTGGCCTGGTATTGGCAGAAAATTTTTGAAAAATTTGAAAATATTTTTCGACATACACACACATACACACGTACATGTACAATCGTATAACAATTTTACATTTGTGCGAATATCTCGGAAACTATAAGAGATAATGACAATCGGTTTCCACCATGCGACAGGAAAAAACATCAGCTTTCCAACAATATATAAACTCGCCCCCAAACATTAAATACCGCCTGAAATATAAGGCATTATATATAAGAAATCAGTATATTTCTTAGAAGACGTGGCATTTGTGGGCGGAAATAAATTTTGCTAAATAGCTGATGTTTTTTTTTATCGTATAGCGAAAACTGAATGTCATTATCTCTTATAGTTTCCGAGTTATAAGCAAAATTGTAAAAATGTTTAACAAAAAACACTTCCTGCTGAATTCTGTTGGCCTGGTATTGGCAGAAAATTTTTGAAAAATTTGAAAATATTTTTTGACATACACACACACACACGCACATGTACAATCGTATAACAATTTTACATTTGTGCGAATATCTCGGAAACTATAAGAGATAATGACAATCGGTTTTCACCATGCGACAGGAAAAAACATCAGCTTTCCAACAATATATAAACTCGCCCCCAAACATTAAATACCGCCTGAAATATAAGGCATTATATATAAGAAATCAGTATATTTCTTAGAAGGCGTGGCATTTGTGGGCGGAAATAAATTTTGCTAAATAGCTGATGTTTTTTTTTATCGTATAGCGAAAACTGAATGTCATTATCTCTTATAGTTTCCGAGTTATAAGCAAAATTGTAAAAATGTTTAACAAAAAACACTTCCTGCTGAATTCTGTTGGCCTGGTATTCGCAAATTTTTGAAAAATTTGAAAATATTTTTGACATACACACACATACACACGTACATGTACAATCGTATAACAATTTTACATTTGTGCGAATATCTCGGAAACTATAAGAGATAATGACAATCGGTTTTCACCATGCGACAGGAAAAAACATCAGCTTTCCAACAATATATAAACTCGCCCCCAAACATTAAATACCGCCTGAAATATAAGGCATTATATATAAGAAATCAGTATATTTCTTAGAAGGCGTGGCATTTGTGGGCGGAAATAAATTTTGCTAAATAGCTGATGTTTTTTTTTATCGTATAGCGAAAACTGAATGTCATTATCTCTTATAGTTTCCGAGTTATAAGCAAAATTGTAAAAATGTTTAACAAAAAACACTTCCTGCTGAATTCTGTTGGCCTGGTATTCGCAAATTTTTGAAAAATTTGAAAATATTTTTGACATACACACACATACACACGTACATGTACAATCGTATAACAATTTTACATTTGTGCGAATATCTCGGAAACTATAAGAGATAATGACAATCGGTTTTCACCATGCGACAGGAAAAAACATCAGCTTTCCAACAATATATAAACTCGCCCCCAAACATTAAATACCGCCTGAAATATAAGGCATTATATATAAGAAATCAGTATATTTCTTAGAAGGCGTGGCATTTGTGGGCGGAAATAAATTTTGCTAAATAGCTGATGTTTTTTTTCTATCGTATAGCGAAAACTCAATGTCATTATCTCTTATAGTTTCCGAGTTATAAGCAAAGTTGTAAAAGTGTTTAACAAAAAACACTTCCTGCTGAATTCTGTTGGCCTGGTATTCGCAGAAAATTTTTGAACGAAAAATTTGAAAATATTTTTCGACATACACACACACACACGCACATGTACAATCGTATAACAATTTTACATCACATCAATTTTACATTCACATCAGCTATTTAGTTATAAGCAAAGTTGTAAAAGTGTTTAACAAAAAACACTTCCTGCTGAATTCTGTTGGCCTGGTATTGGCAGAAAATTGTTGAACGAAAAATTTGAAAATATTTTTCGACATACACACACGCGCACATGTACAATCGTATAACAATTTTACATTTGTGCGAATATCTCGGAAACTATAAGAGATAATGACAATCGGTTTCCACCATGCGACAGGAAAAAACATCAGCTTTCCAACAATATATAAACGCGCCCCCAAACATTAAATACCGCCTGAAATATAAGGCATTATATATAAGAAATCAGTATATTTCTTAGAAGACGTGGCATTTGTGGGCGGAAATAAATTTTGCTAAATAGCTGATGTTTTTTTTTATCGTATAGCGAAAACTGAATGTCATTATCTCTTATAGTTTCCGAGTTATAAGCAAAATTGTAAAAATGTTTAACAAAAAACACTTCCTGCTGAATTCTGTTGGCCTGGTATTCGCAAATTTTTGAAAAAATTTGAAAATATTTTTCGACATACACACACATACACACGTACATGTACAATCGTATAACAATTTTACATTTGTGCGAATATCTCGGAAACTATAAGAGATAATGACAATCGGTTTTCACCATGCGACAGGAAAAACATCAGCTTTCCAACAATATATAAACTCGCCCCCAAACATTAAATACCGCCTGAAATATAAGGCATTATATATAAGAAATCAGTATATTTCTTAGAAGACGTGGCATTTGTGGGCGGAAATAAATTTTGCTAAATAGCTGATGTTTTTTTCTATCGTATAGCGAAAACTCAATGTCATTATCTCTTATAGTTTCCGAGTTATAAGCAAAATTGTAAAAATGTTTAACAAAAACACTTCCTGCTGAATGCTGTTGGCCTGGTATTCGCAGAAAATTTTTGAACGAAAAATTTGAGAATATTTTTCGACATACACACACACGCACATGTACAATCGTATAACAATTTTACATTTGAGCGAATATCTCGGAAACTATAAGAGATAATGACAATCGGTTTTCACCATGCGATAGGAAAAAACATCAGCTTTCCAGCAATATATAAACTCGCCCCCAAACATTAAATACCGCCTGAAATATAAAGCATTATATACAAGAAATCAGTATATTTCTTAGAAGGCGTGGCATTTGTGGGTGGAAATAAATTTTGCTAAATAGCTGATGTTTTTTTCTATCGTATAGCGAAAACTCAATGTCATTATCTCTTATAGTTTCCGAGTTATAAGCAAAATTGTAAAAATGTTTAACAAAAAACACTTCCTGCTGAATTCTGTTGGCCTGGTATTGGCAGAAAATTTTTGAAAAATTTGAAAATATTTTTCGACATACACACACATACACACGTACATGTACAATCGTATAACAATTTTACATTTGTGCGAATATCTCGGAAACTATAAGAGATAATGACAATCGGTTTCCACCATGCGACAGGAAAAAACATCAGCTTTCCAACAATATATAAACTCGCCCCAAACATTAAATACCGCCTGAAATATAAGGCATTATATATAAGAAATCAGTATATTTCTTAGAAGACGTGGCATTTGTGGGCGGAAATAAATTTTGCTAAATAGCTGATGTTTTTTTTTATCGTATAGCGAAAACTGAATGTCATTATCTCTTATAGTTTCCGAGTTATAAGCAAAATTGTAAAAATGTTTAACAAAAAACACTTCCTGCTGAATTCTGTTGGCCTGGTATTGGCAGAAAATTTTTGAAAAATTTGAAAATATTTTTCGACATACACACACACACACGCACATGTAGAATCGTATAACAATTTTACATTTGTGCGAATATCTCGGAAACTATAAGAGATAATGACAATCGGTTTTCACCATGCGACAGGAAAAAACATCAGCTTTCCAACAATATATAAACTCGCCCCCAAACATTAAATACCGCCTGAAATATAAGGCATTATATATAAGAAATCAGTATATTTCTTAGAAGGCGTGGCATTTGTGGGCGGAAATAAATTTTGCTAAATAGCTGATGTTTTTTTTTATCGTATAGCGAAAACTGAATGTCATTATCTCTTATAGTTTCCGAGTTATAAGCAAAATTGTAAAAATGTTTAACAAAAAACACTTCCTGCTGAATTCTGTTGGCCTGGTATTCGCAAATTTTTGAAAAATTTGAAAATATTTTTGACATACACACACATACACACGTACATGTACAATCGTATAACAATTTTACATTTGTGCGAATATCTCGGAAACTATAAGAGATAATGACAATCGGTTTTCACCATGCGACAGGAAAAAACATCAGCTTTCCAACAATATATAAACTCGCCCCCAAACATTAAATACCGCCTGAAATATAAGGCATTATATATAAGAAATCAGTATATTTCTTAGAAGGCGTGGCATTTGTGGGCGGAAATAAATTTTGCTAAATAGCTGATGTTTTTTTTTATCGTATAGCGAAAACTGAATGTCATTATCTCTTATAGTTTCCGAGTTATAAGCAAAATTGTAAAAATGTTTAACAAAAAACACTTCCTGCTGAATTCTGTTGGCCTGGTATTCGCAAATTTTTGAAAAATTTGAAAATATTTTTGACATACACACACATACACACGTACATGTACAATCGTATAACAATTTTACATTTGTGCGAATATCTCGGAAACTATAAGAGATAATGACAATCGGTTTTCACCATGCGACAGGAAAAAACATCAGCTTTCCAACAATATATAAACTCGCCCCCAAACATTAAATACCGCCTGAAATATAAGGCATTATATATAAGAAATCAGTATATTTCTTAGAAGGCGTGGCATTTGTGGGCGGAAATAAATTTTGCTAAATAGCTGATGTTTTTTTCTATCGTATAGCGAAAACTCAATGTCATTATCTCTTATAGTTTCCGAGTTATAAGCAAAATTGTAAAAATGTTTAACAAAAACACTTCCTGCTGAATGCTGTTGGCCTGGTATTCGCAGAAAATTTTTGAACGAAAAATTTGAGAATATTTTTCGACATACACACACACGCACATGTACAATCGTATAACAATTTTACATTTGAGCGAATATCTCGGAAACTATAAGAGATAATGACAATCGGTTTTCACCATGCGATAGGAAAAAACATCAGCTTTCCAGCAATATATAAACTCGCCCCCAAACATTAAATACCGCCTGAAATATAAAGCATTATATACAAGAAATCAGTATATTTCTTAGAAGGCGTGGCATTTGTGGGTGGAAATAAATTTTGCTAAATAGCTGATGTTTTTTTCTATCGTATAGCGAAAACTCAATGTCATTATCTCTTATAGTTTCCGAGTTATAAGCAAAATTGTAAAAATGTTTAACAAAAAACACTTCCTGCTGAATTCTGTTGGCCTGGTATTGGCAGAAAATTTTTGAAAAATTTGAAAATATTTTTCGACATACACACACATACACACGTACATGTACAATCGTATAACAATTTTACATTTGTGCGAATATCTCGGAAACTATAAGAGATAATGACAATCGGTTTCCACCATGCGACAGGAAAAAACATCAGCTTTCCAACAATATATAAACTCGCCCCCAAACATTAAATACCGCCTGAAATATAAGGCATTATATATAAGAAATCAGTATATTTCTTAGAAGACGTGGCATTTGTGGGCGGAAATAAATTTTGCTAAATAGCTGATGTTTTTTTTTATCGTATAGCGAAAACTGAATGTCATTATCTCTTATAGTTTCCGAGTTATAAGCAAAATTGTAAAAATGTTTAACAAAAAACACTTCCTGCTGAATTCTGTTGGCCTGGTATTCGCAAATTTTTGAAAAAATTTGAAAATATTTTTCGACATACACACACATACACACGTACATGTACAATCGTATAACAATTTTACATTTGTGCGAATATCTCGGAAACTATAAGAGATAATGACAATCGGTTTTCACCATGCGACAGGAAAAACATCAGCTTTCCAACAATATATAAACTCGCCCCCAAACATTAAATACCGCCTGAAATATAAGGCATTATATATAAGAAATCAGTATATTTCTTAGAAGACGTGGCATTTGTGGGCGGAAATAAATTTTGCTAAATAGCTGATGTTTTTTTCTATCGTATAGCGAAAACTCAATGTCATTATCTCTTATAGTTTCCGAGTTATAAGCAAAGTTGTAAAAGTGTTTAACAAAAAACACTTCCTGCTGAATTCTGTTGGCCTGGTATTCGCAGAAAATTTTTGAACGAAAAATTTGAAAATATTTTTCGACATACACACACACACACGCACATGTACAATCGTATAACAATTTTACATCACATCAATTTTACATTCACATCAGCTATTTAGCAAAATTTATTTCCGCCCACAAATGCCACGCCTTCTAAGAAATATACTGATTTCTTATATATAATGCCTTATATTTCAGGCGGTATTTAATGTTTGGGGGCGAGTTTATATATTGTTGGAAAGCTGATGTTTTTTCCTATCGCATGGTGAAAACCGATTGTCATTATCTCTTATAGTTTCCGAGATATTCGCACAAATGTAAAATTGTTATACGATTGTACATGTGCGTGTGTGTGTGTGTATGTCGAAAAATATTTTCAAATTTTTCGTTCAACAATTTTCTGCGAATACCAGGCCAACAGAATTCAGCAGGAAGTGTTTTTTGTTAAACATTTTTACAATTTTGCTTATAACTCGGAAACTATAAGAGATAATGACATTCAGTTTTCGCTATACGATAGAAAAAAACATCAGCTATTTAGCAAAATTTATTTCCGCCCACAAATGCCACGCCTTCTAAGAAATATGCTGATTTCTTATATATAATGCCTTATATTTCAGGCGGTATTTAATGTTTGGGGGCGCGTTTATATATTGTTGGAAAGCTGATGTTTTTTCCTGTCGCATGGTGAAAACCGATTGTCATTATCTCTTATAGTTTCCGAGATATTCGCACAAATGTAAAATTGTTATACGATTGTACATGTGCGTGTGTGTGTGTGTATGTCGAAAAATATTTTCAAATTTTTCGTTCAACAATTTTCTGCGAATACCAGGCCAACAGAATTCAGCAGGAAGTGTTTTTTGTTAAACACTTTTACAATTTTGCTTATAACTCGGAAACTATAAGAGATAATGACATTGAGTTTTCGCTATACGATAGAAAAAAACATCAGCTATGTAGCAAAATTTATTTCCGCCCACAAATGCCACGCCTTCTAAGAAATATGCTGATTTCTTATATATAATGCCTTATATTTCAGGCGGTATTTAATGTTTGGGGGCGCGTTTTTATATTGTTGGAAAGCTGATGTTTTTTCCTGTCGCATGGTGGAAACCGATTGTCATTATCTCTTATAGTTTCCGAGATATTCGCACAAATGTAAAATTGTTATACGATTGTACATGTGCGTGTGTGTGTATGTCGAAAAATATTTTCAAATTTTTCGTTCAAAAATTTTCTGCCAATACCAGGCCAACAGAATTGAGCAGGAAGTGTTTTTTGTTAAACACTTTTACAATTTTGCTTATAACTCGGAAACTATAAGAGATAATGACATTGAGTTTTCGCTATACGATAGAAAAAAACATCAGCTATTTAGCAAAATTTATTTCCGCCCACAAATGCCACGCCTTCTAAGAAATATGCTGATTTCTTATATATAATGCCTTATATTTCAGGCGGTATTTAATGTTTGGGGGCGCGTTTATATATTGTTGGAAAGCTGATGTTTTTTCCTGTCGCATGGTGGAAACCGATTGTCATTATCTCTTATAGTTTCCGAGATATTCGCACAAATGTAAAATTGTTATACGATTGTACATGTGCGTGTGTGTGTGTGTATGTCGAAAAATATTTTCAAATTTTTCGTTCAAAAATTTTCTGCCAATACCAGGCCAACAGAATTCAGCAGGAAGTGTTTTTTGTTAAACACTTTTACAACTTTGCTTATAACTCGGAAACTATAAGAGATCATGACATTGAGTTTTCGCCATACGATAGAAAAAAACATCAGCTATTTAGCAAAATTTATTTCCGCCCACAAATGCCACGCCTTCTAAGAAATATGCTGATTTCTTATATATAATGCCTTATATTTCAGGCGGTATTTAATGTTTGGGGGCGAGTTTATATATTGTTGGAAAGCTGATGTTTTTTCCTGTCGCATGGTGAAAACCGATTGTCATTATCTCTTATAGTTTCCGAGATATTCGCACAAATGTAAAATTGTTATACGATTGTACATGTGCGTGTGTGTGTGTGTATGTCGAAAAATATTTTCAAATTTTTCGTTCAACAATTTTCTGCGAATACCAGGCCAACAGAATTCAGCAGGAAGTGTTTTTTGTTAAACACTTTTACAATTTTGCTTATAACTCGGAAACTATAAGAGATAATGACATTGAGTTTTCGCTATACGATAGAAAAAAACATCAGCTATGTAGCAAAATTTATTTCCGCCCACAAATGCCACGCCATCTAAGAAATATGCTGATTTCTTATATATAATGCCTTATATTTCAGGCGGTATTTAATGTTTGGGGCGCGTTTATATATTGTTGGAAAGCTGATGTTTTTTCCTGTCGCATGGTGAAAACCGATTGTCATTATCTCTTATAGTTTCCGAGATATTCGCACAAATGTAAAATTGTTATACGATTGTACATGTGCGTGTGTGTGTATGTCGAAAAATATTTTCAAATTTTTCGTTCAACAATTTTCTGCCAATACCAGACCAACAGAATTGAGCAGGAAGTGTTTTTTGTTAAACACTTTTACAATTTTGCTTATAACTCGGAAACTATAAGAGATAATGACATTGAGTTTTCGCTATACGATAGAAAAAAACATCAGCTATTTAGCAAAATTTATTTCCGCCCACAAATGCCACGCCTTCTAAGAAATATGCTGATTTCTTATATATAATGCCTTATATTTCAGGCGGTATTTAATGTTTGGGGGCGCGTTTATATATTGTTGGAAAGCTGATGTTTTTTCCTGTCGCATGGTGGAAACCGATTGTCATTATCTCTTATAGTTTCCGAGATATTCGCACAAATGTAAAATTGTTATACGATTGTACATGTGCGCGTGTGTGTATGTCGAAAAATATTTTCAAATTTTTCGTTCAACAATTTTCTGCCAATACCAGGCCAACAGAATTCAGCAGGAAGTGTTTTTTGTTAAACACTTTTACAACTTTGCTTATAACTCGGAAACTATAAGAGATAATGACATTGAGTTTTCGCCATACGATAGAAAAAAACATCAGCTATTTAGCAAAATTTATTTCCGCCCACAAATGCCACGCCTTCTAAGAAATCTGCTGATTTCTTATATATAATGCCTTATATTTCAGGCGGTATTTAATGTTTGGGGGCGCGTTTATATATTGTTGGAAAGCTGATGTTTTTTCCTGTCGCATGGTGAAAACCGATTGTCATTATCTCTTATAGTTTCCGAGATATTCGCACAAATGTAAAATTGTTATACGATTGTACATGTGCGTGTGTGTGTATGTCGAAAAATATTTTCAAATTTTTCGTTCAAAAATTTTCTGCCAATACCAGGCCAACAGAATTCAGCAGGAAGTGTTTTTTGTTAAACACTTTTACAACTTTGCTTATAACTCGGAACCTATAAGAGATAATGACATTGAGTTTTCGCTATACGATAGAAAAAAACATCAGCTATGTAGCAAAATTTATTTCCGCCCACAAATGCCACGCCTTCTAAGAAATATGCTGATTTCTTATATATAATGCCTTATATTTCAGGCGGTATTTAATGTTTGGGGGCGCGTTTATATATTGTTGGAAAGCTGATGTTTTTTCCTGTCGCATGGTGGAAACCGATTGTCATTATCTCTTATAGTTTCCGAGATATTCGCACAAATGTAAAATTGTTATACGATTGTACATGTGCGTGTGTGTGTGTGTATGTCGAAAAATATTTTCAAATTTTTCGTTCAAAAATTTTCTGCCAATACCAGGCCAACAGAATTCAGCAGGAAGTGTTTTTTGTTAAACACTTTTACAACTTTGCTTATAACTCGGAAACTATAAGAGATAATGACATTGAGTTTTCGCCATACGATAGAAAAAAACATCAGCTATTTAGCAAAATTTATTTCCGCCCACAAATGCCACGCCTTCTAAGAAATATGCTGATTTCTTATATATAATGCCTTATATTTCAGGCGGTATTTAATGTTTGGGGGCGAGTTTATATATTGTTGGAAAGCTGATGTTTTTTCCTGTCGCATGGTGAAAACCGATTGTCATTATCTCTTATAGTTTCCGAGATATTCGCACAAATGTAAAATTGTTATACGATTGTACATGTGCGTGTGTGTGTATGTCGAAAAATATTTTCAAATTTTTCGTTCAACAATTTTCTGCGAATACCAGACCAACAGAATTCAGCAGGAAGTGTTTTTTGTTAAACACTTTTACAACTTTGCTTATAACTCGGAAACTATAAGAGATAATGACATTGAGTTTTCGCTATACGATAGAAAAAAACATCAGCTATGTAGCAAAATTTATTTCCGCCCACAAATGCCACGCCTTCTAAGAAATATGCTGATTTCTTATATATAATGCCTTATATTTCAGGCGGTATTTAATGTTTGGGGGCGAGTTTATATATTGTTGGAAAGCTGATGTTTTTTCCTGTCGCATGGTGAAAACCGATTGTCATTATCTCTTATAGTTTCCGAGATATTCGCACAAATGTAAAATTGTTATACGATTGTACATGTGCGTGTGTGTGTGTGTATGTCGAAAAATATTTTCAAATTTTTCGTTCAACAATTTTCTGCGAATACCAGGCCAACAGAATTCAGCAGGAAGTGTTTTTTGTTAAACACTTTTACAACTTTGCTTATAACTCGGAAACTATAAGAGATAATGACATTGAGTTTTCGCTATACGATAGAAAAAAACATCAGCTATGTAGCAAAATTTATTTCCGCCCACAAATGCCACGCCTTCTAAGAAATATGCTGATTTCTTATATATAATGCCTTATATTTCAGGCGGTATTTAATGTTTGGGGGCGAGTTTATATATTGTTGGAAAGCTGATGTTTTTTCCTGTCGCATGGTGAAAACCGATTGTCATTATCTCTTATAGTTTCCGAGATATTCGCACAAATGTAAAATTGTTATACGATTGTACATGTGCGTGTGTGTGTATGTCGAAAAATATTTTCAAATTTTTCGTTCAAAAATTTTCTGCCAATACCAGGCCAACAGAATTCAGCAGGAAGTGTTTTTTGTTAAACACTTTTACAACTTTGCTTATAACTCGGAAACTATAAGAGATAATGACATTGAGTTTTCGCCATACGATAGAAAAAAACATCAGCTATTTAGCAAAATTTATTTCCGCCCACAAATGCCACGCCTTCTAAGAAATATGCTGATTTCTTATATATAATGCCTTATATTTCAGGCGGTATTTAATGTTTGGGGGCGAGTTTATATATTGTTGGAAAGCTGATGTTTTTTCCTGTCGCATGGTGAAAACCGATTGTCATTATCTCTTATAGTTTCCGAGATATTCGCACAAATGTAAAATTGTTATACGATTGTACATGTGCGTGTGTGTGTATGTCGAAAAATATTTTCAAATTTTTCGTTCAACAATTTTCTGCCAATACCAGGCCAACAGAATTCAGCAGGAAGTGTTTTTTGTTAAACACTTTTACAACTTTGCTTATAACTCGGAAACTATAAGAGATAATGACATTGAGTTTTCGCCATACGATAGAAAAAAACATCAGCTATTTAGCAAAATTTATTTCCGCCCACAAATGCCACGCCTTCTAAGAAATATGCTGATTTCTTATATATAATGCCTTATATTTCAGGCGGTATTTAATGTTTGGGGGCGCGTTTATATATTGTTGGAAAGCTGATGTTTTTTCCTGTCGCATGGTGAAAACCGATTGTCATTATCTCTTATAGTTTCCGAGATATTCGCACAAATGTAAAATTGTTATACGATTGTACATGTGCGTGTGTGTGTATGTCGAAAAATATTTTCAAATTTTTCGTTCAACAATTTTCTGCCAATACCAGGCCAACAGAATTCAGCAGGAAGTGTTTTTTGTTAAACACTTTTACAACTTTGCTTATAACTCGGAAACTATAAGAGATAATGACATTGAGTTTTCGCCATACGATAGAAAAAAACATCAGCTATTTAGCAAAATTTATTTCCGCCCACAAATGCCACGCCTTCTAAGAAATATGCTGATTTCTTATATATAATGCCTTATATTTCAGGCGGTATTTAATGTTTGGGGGCGAGTTTATATATTGTTGGAAAGCTGATGTTTTTTCCTGTCGCATGGTGAAAACCGATTGTCATTATCTCTTATAGTTTCCGAGATATTCGCACAAATGTAAAATTGTTATACGATTGTACATGTGCGTGTGTGTGTATGTCGAAAAATATTTTCAAATTTTTCGTTAAAAAATTTTCTGCCAATACCAGGCCAACAGAATTCAGCAGGAAGTGTTTTTTGTTAAACACTTTTACAACTTTGCTTATAACTCGGAAACTATAAGAGATAATGACATTGAGTTTTCGCCATACGATAGAAAAAAACATCAGCTATTTAGCAAAATTTATTTCCGCCCACAAATGCCACGCCTTCTAAGAAATATGCTGATTTCTTATATATAATGCCTTATATTTCAGGCGGTATTTAATGTTTGGGGGCGAGTTTATATATTGTTGGAAAGCTGATGTTTTTTCCTGTCGCATGGTGAAAACCGATTGTCATTATCTCTTATAGTTTCCGAGATATTCGCACAAATGTAAAATTGTTATACGATTGTACATGTGCGTGTGTGTGTATGTCGAAAAATATTTTCAAATTTTTCGTTCAACAATTTTCTGCCAATACCAGACCAACAGAATTCAGCAGGATGTGTTTTTTGTTAAACACTTTTACAACTTTGCTTATAACTCGGAAACTATAAGAGATAATGACATTGAGTTTTCGCTATACGATAGAAAAAAACATCAGCTATGTAGCAAAATTTATTTCCGCCCACAAATGCCACGCCTTCTAAGAAATATGCTGATTTCTTATATATAATGCCTTATATTTCAGGCGGTATTTAATGTTTGGGGGCGAGTTTATATATTGTTGGAAAGCTGATGTTTTTTCCTGTCGCATGGTGAAAACCGATTGTCATTATCTCTTATAGTTTCCGAGATATTCGCACAAATGTAAAATTGTTATACGATTGTACATGTGCGTGTGTGTGTGTGTATGTCGAAAAATATTTTCAAATTTTTCGTTCAAAAATTTTCTGCCAATACCAGGCCAACAGAATTCAGCAGGAAGTGTTTTTTGTTAAACACTTTTACAACTTTGCTTATAACTCGGAAACTATAAGAGATAATGACATTGAGTTTTCGCCATACGATAGAAAAAAACATCAGCTATTTAGCAAAATTTATTTCCGCCCACAAATGCCACGCCTTCTAAGAAATATGCTGATTTCTTATATATAATGCCTTATATTTCAGGCGGTATTTAATGTTTGGGGGCGAGTTTATATATTGTTGGAAAGCTGATGTTTTTTCCTGTCGCATGGTGAAAACCGATTGTCATTATCTCTTATAGTTTCCGAGATATTCGCACAAATGTAAAATTGTTATACGATTGTACATGTGCGTGTGTGTGTGTGTATGTCGAAAAATATTTTCAAATTTTTCGTTCAAAAATTTTCTGCCAATACCAGGCCAACAGAATTGAGCAGGAACTTTTACAACTTTGCTTATAACTCGGAAACTATAAGAGATAATGACATTGAGTTTTCGCTATACGATAGAAAAAAACATCAGCTATTTAGCAAAATTTATTTCCGCCCACAAATGCCACGCCTTCTAAGAAATATGCTGATTTCTTATATATAATGCCTTATATTTCAGGCGGTATTTAATGTTTGGGGGCGAGTTTATATATTGTTGGAAAGCTGATGTTTTTTCCTGTCGCATGGTGAAAACCGATTGTCATTATCTCTTATAGTTTCCGAGATATTCGCACAAATGTAAAATTGTTATACGATTGTACATGTGCGTGTGTGTGTATGTCGAAAAATATTTTCAAATTTTTCGTTCAACAATTTTCTGCCAATACCAGGCCAACAGAATTCAGCAGGAAGTGTTTTTTGTTAAACACTTTTACAACTTTGCTTATAACTCGGAAACTATAAGAGATAATGACATTGAGTTTTCGCTATACGATAGAAAAAAACATCAGCTATGTAGCAAAATTTATTTCCGCCCACAAATGCCACGCCTTCTAAGAAATATGCTGATTTCTTATATATAATGCCTTATATTTCAGGCGGTATTTAATGTTTGGGGGCGCGTTTATATATTGTTGGAAAGCTGATGTTTTTTCCTGTCGCATGGTGGAAACCGATTGTCATTATCTCTTATAGTTTCCGAGATATTCGCACAAATGTAAAATTGTTATACGATTGTACATGTGCGTGTGTGTGTATGTCGAAAAATATTTTCAAATTTTTCGTTCAAAAATTTTCTGCCAATACCAGGCCAACAGAATTCAGCAGGAAGTGTTTTTTGTTAAACACTTTTACAACTTTGCTTATAACTCGGAAACTATAAGAGATAATGACATTGAGTTTTCGCCATACGATAGAAAAAAACATCAGCTATTTAGCAAAATTTATTTCCGCCCACAAATGCCACGCCTTCTAAGAAATATGCTGATTTCTTATATATAATGCCTTATATTTCAGGCGGTATTTAATGTTTGGGGGCGCGTTTATATATTGTTGGAAAGCTGATGTTTTTTCCTGTCGCGTGGTGGAAACCGATTGTCATTATCTCTTATAGTTTCCGAGATATTCGCACAAATGTAAAATTGTTATACGATTGTACATGTGCGTGTGTGTGTATGTCGAAAAATATTTTCAAATTTTTCGTTCAACAATTTTCTGCCAATACCAGGCCAACAGAATTGAGCAGGAAGTGTTTTTTGTTAAACACTTTTACAACTTTGCTTATAACTCGGAAACTATAAGAGATAATGACATTGAGTTTTCGCTATACGATAGAAAAAAACATCAGCTATTTAGCAAAATTTATTTCCGCCCACAAATGCCACGCCTTCTAAGAAATATGCTGATTTCTTATATATAATGCCTTATATTTCAGGCGGTATTTAATGTTTGGGGGCGAGTTTATATATTGTTGGAAAGCTGATGTTTTTTCCTGTCGCATGGTGGAAACCGATTGTCATTATCTCTTATAGTTTCCGAGATATTCGCACAAATGTAAAATTGTTATACGATTGTACATGTGCGTGTGTGTGTGTGTATGTCGAAAAATATTTTCAAATTTTTCGTTCAAAAATTTGCGAATACCAGGCCAACAGAATTCAGCAGGAAGTGTTTTTTGTTAAACACTTTTACAACTTTGCTTATAACTCGGAAACTATAAGAGATAATGACATTGAGTTTTCGCCATACGATAGAAAAAAACATCAGCTATTTAGCAAAATTTATTTCCGCCCACAAATGCCACGCCTTCTAAGAAATATGCTGATTTCTTATATATAATGCCTTATATTTCAGGCGGTATTTAATGTTTGGGGGCGAGTTTATATATTGTTGGAAAGCTGATGTTTTTTCCTGTCGCATGGTGAAAACCGATTGTCATTATCTCTTATAGTTTCCGAGATATTCGCACAAATGTAAAATTGTTATACGATTGTACATGTGCGTGTGTGTGTGTGTATGTCGAAAAATATTTTCAAATTTTTCGTTCAAAAATTTTCTGCCAATACCAGGCCAACAGAATTGAGCAGGAACTTTTACAACTTTGCTTATAACTCGGAAACTATAAGAGATAATGACATTGAGTTTTCGCTATACGATAGAAAAAAACATCAGCTATTTAGCAAAATTTATTTCCGCCCACAAATGCCACGCCTTCTAAGAAATATGCTGATTTCTTATATATAATGCCTTATATTTCAGGCGGTATTTAATGTTTGGGGGCGAGTTTATATATTGTTGGAAAGCTGATGTTTTTTCCTGTCGCATGGTGAAAACCGATTGTCATTATCTCTTATAGTTTCCGAGATATTCGCACAAATGTAAAATTGTTATACGATTGTACATGTGCGTGTGTGTGTATGTCGAAAAATATTTTCAAATTTTTCGTTCAACAATTTTCTGCCAATACCAGGCCAACAGAATTCAGCAGGAAGTGTTTTTTGTTAAACACTTTTACAACTTTGCTTATAACTCGGAAACTATAAGAGATAATGACATTGAGTTTTCGCCATACGATAGAAAAAAACATCAGCTATTTAGCAAAATTTATTTCCGCCCACAAATGCCACGCCTTCTAAGAAATATGCTGATTTCTTATATATAATGCCTTATATTTCAGGCGGTATTTAATGTTTGGGGGCGAGTTTATATATTGTTGGAAAGCTGATGTTTTTTCCTGTCGCATGGTGAAAACCGATTGTCATTATCTCTTATAGTTTCCGAGATATTCGCACAAATGTAAAATTGTTATACGATTGTACATGTGCGTGTGTGTGTGTGTATGTCGAAAAATATTTTCAAATTTTTCGTTCAACAATTTTCTGCCAATACCAGGCCAACAGAATTCAGCAGGAAGTGTTTTTTGTTAAACACTTTTACAACTTTGCTTATAACTCGGAAACTATAAGAGATAATGACATTGAGTTTTCGCCATACGATAGAAAAAAACATCAGCTATTTAGCAAAATTTATTTCCGCCCACAAATGCCACGCCTTCTAAGAAATATGCTGATTTCTTATATATAATGCCTTATATTTCAGGCGGTATTTAATGTTTGGGGGCGAGTTTATATATTGTTGGAAAGCTGATGTTTTTTCCTGTCGCATGGTGAAAACCGATTGTCATTATCTCTTATAGTTTCCGAGATATTCGCACAAATGTAAAATTGTTATACGATTGTACATGTGCGTGTGTGTGTGTGTATGTCGAAAAATATTTTCAAATTTTTCGTTCAAAAATTTTCTGCCAATACCAGGCCAACAGAATTGAGCAGGAACTTTTACAACTTTGCTTATAACTCGGAAACTATAAGAGATAATGACATTGAGTTTTCGCTATACGATAGAAAAAAACATCAGCTATTTAGCAAAATTTATTTCCGCCCACAAATGCCACGCCTTCTAAGAAATATGCTGATTTCTTATATATAATGCCTTATATTTCAGGCGGTATTTAATGTTTGGGGGCGAGTTTATATATTGTTGGAAAGCTGATGTTTTTTCCTGTCGCATGGTGAAAACCGATTGTCATTATCTCTTATAGTTTCCGAGATATTCGCACAAATGTAAAATTGTTATACGATTGTACATGTGCGTGTGTGTGTATGTCGAAAAATATTTTCAAATTTTTCGTTCAACAATTTTCTGCCAATACCAGGCCAACAGAATTCAGCAGGAAGTGTTTTTTGTTAAACACTTTTACAACTTTGCTTATAACTCGGAAACTATAAGAGATAATGACATTGAGTTTTCGCTATACGATAGAAAAAAACATCAGCTATGTAGCAAAATTTATTTCCGCCCACAAATGCCACGCCTTCTAAGAAATATGCTGATTTCTTATATATAATGCCTTATATTTCAGGCGGTATTTAATGTTTGGGGGCGCGTTTATATATTGTTGGAAAGCTGATGTTTTTTCCTGTCGCATGGTGGAAACCGATTGTCATTATCTCTTATAGTTTCCGAGATATTCGCACAAATGTAAAATTGTTATACGATTGTACATGTGCGTGTGTGTGTATGTCGAAAAATATTTTCAAATTTTTCGTTCAAAAATTTTCTGCCAATACCAGGCCAACAGAATTCAGCAGGAAGTGTTTTTTGTTAAACACTTTTACAACTTTGCTTATAACTCGGAAACTATAAGAGATAATGACATTGAGTTTTCGCCATACGATAGAAAAAAACATCAGCTATTTAGCAAAATTTATTTCCGCCCACAAATGCCACGCCTTCTAAGAAATATGCTGATTTCTTATATATAATGCCTTATATTTCAGGCGGTATTTAATGTTTGGGGGCGCGTTTATATATTGTTGGAAAGCTGATGTTTTTTCCTGTCGCGTGGTGGAAACCGATTGTCATTATCTCTTATAGTTTCCGAGATATTCGCACAAATGTAAAATTGTTATACGATTGTACATGTGCGTGTGTGTGTATGTCGAAAAATATTTTCAAATTTTTCGTTCAACAATTTTCTGCCAATACCAGGCCAACAGAATTCAGCAGGAAGTGTTTTTTGTTAAACACTTTTACAACTTTGCTTATAACTCGGAAACTATAAGAGATAATGACATTGAGTTTTCGCTATACGATAGAAAAAAAAATCAGCTATGTAGCAAAATTTATTTCCGCCCACAAATGCCACGCCTTCTGAGAAATATGCTGATTTCTTATATATAATGCCTTATATTTCAGGCGGTATTTAATGTTTGGGGGCGCGTTTATATATTGTTGGAAAGCTGATGTTTTTTCCTGTCGCATGGTGGAAACCGATTGTCATTATCTCTTATAGTTTCCGAGATATTCGCACAAATGTAAAATTGTTATACGATTGTACATGTGCGTGTGTGTGTATGTCGAAAAATATTTTCAAATTTTTCGTTCAACAATTTTCTGCCAATACCAGGCCAACAGAATTCAGCAGGAAGTGTTTTTTGTTAAACACTTTTACAACTTTGCTTATAACTCGGAAACTATAAGAGATAATGACATTGAGTTTTCGCCATACGATAGAAAAAAACATCAGCTATTTAGCAAAATTTATTTCCGCCCACAAATGCCACGCCTTCTAAGAAATATGCTGATTTCTTATATATAATGCCTTATATTTCAGGCGGTATTTAATGTTTGGGGGCGAGTTTATATATTGTTGGAAAGCTGATGTTTTTTCCTGTCGCATGGTGAAAACCGATTGTCATTATCTCTTATAGTTTCCGAGATATTCGCACAAATGTAAAATTGTTATACGATTGTACATGTGCGTGTGTGTGTGTGTATGTCGAAAAATATTTTCAAATTTTTCGTTCAAAAATTTTCTGCCAATACCAGGCCAACAGAATTGAGCAGGAACTTTTACAACTTTGCTTATAACTCGGAAACTATAAGAGATAATGACATTGAGTTTTCGCTATACGATAGAAAAAAACATCAGCTATTTAGCAAAATTTATTTCCGCCCACAAATGCCACGCCTTCTAAGAAATATGCTGATTTCTTATATATAATGCCTTATATTTCAGGCGGTATTTAATGTTTGGGGGCGAGTTTATATATTGTTGGAAAGCTGATGTTTTTTCCTGTCGCATGGTGAAAACCGATTGTCATTATCTCTTATAGTTTCCGAGATATTCGCACAAATGTAAAATTGTTATACGATTGTACATGTGCGTGTGTGTGTATGTCGAAAAATATTTTCAAATTTTTCGTTCAACAATTTTCTGCCAATACCAGGCCAACAGAATTCAGCAGGAAGTGTTTTTTGTTAAACACTTTTACAACTTTGCTTATAACTCGGAAACTATAAGAGATAATGACATTGAGTTTTCGCTATACGATAGAAAAAAACATCAGCTATGTAGCAAAATTTATTTCCGCCCACAAATGCCACGCCTTCTAAGAAATATGCTGATTTCTTATATATAATGCCTTATATTTCAGGCGGTATTTAATGTTTGGGGGCGCGTTTATATATTGTTGGAAAGCTGATGTTTTTTCCTGTCGCATGGTGGAAACCGATTGTCATTATCTCTTATAGTTTCCGAGATATTCGCACAAATGTAAAATTGTTATACGATTGTACATGTGCGTGTGTGTGTATGTCGAAAAATATTTTCAAATTTTTCGTTCAACAATTTTCTGCCAATACCAGGCCAACAGAATTCAGCAGGAAGTGTTTTTTGTTAAACACTTTTACAACTTTGCTTATAACTCGGAAACTATAAGAGATAATGACATTGAGTTTTCGCCATACGATAGAAAAAAACATCAGCTATTTAGCAAAATTTATTTCCGCCCACAAATGCCACGCCTTCTAAGAAATATGCTGATTTCTTATATATAATGCCTTATATTTCAGGCGGTATTTAATGTTTGGGGGCGAGTTTATATATTGTTGGAAAGCTGATGTTTTTTCCTGTCGCGTGGTGGAAACCGATTGTCATTATCTCTTATAGTTTCCGAGATATTCGCACAAATGTAAAATTGTTATACGATTGTACATGTGCGTGTGTGTGTATGTCGAAAAATATTTTCAAATTTTTCGTTCAACAATTTTCTGCCAATACCAGGCCAACAGAATTCAGCAGGAAGTGTTTTTTGTTAAACACTTTTACAACTTTGCTTATAACTCGGAAACTATAAGAGATAATGACATTGAGTTTTCGCTATACGATAGAAAAAAACATCAGCTATGTAGCAAAATTTATTTCCGCCCACAAATGCCACGCCTTCTAAGAAATATGCTGATTTCTTATATATAATGCCTTATATTTCAGGCGGTATTTAATGTTTGGGGGCGCGTTTATATATTGTTGGAAAGCTGATGTTTTTTCCTGTCGCATGGTGGAAACCGATTGTCATTATCTCTTATAGTTTCCGAGATATTCGCACAAATGTAAAATTGTTATACGATTGTACATGTGCGTGTGTGTGTATGTCGAAAAATATTTTCAAATTTTTCGTTCAACAATTTTCTGCCAATACCAGGCCAACAGAATTCAGCAGGAAGTGTTTTTTGTTAAACACTTTTACAACTTTGCTTATAACTCGGAAACTATAAGAGATAATGACATTGAGTTTTCGCCATACGATAGAAAAAAACATCAGCTATTTAGCAAAATTTATTTCCGCCCACAAATGCCACGCCTTCTAAGAAATATGCTGATTTCTTATATATAATGCCTTATATTTCAGGCGGTATTTAATGTTTGGGGGCGCGTTTATATATTGTTGGAAAGCTGATGTTTTTTCCTGTCGCGTGGTGGAAACCGATTGTCATTATCTCTTATAGTTTCCGAGATATTCGCACAAATGTAAAATTGTTATACGATTGTACATGTGCGTGTGTGTGTATGTCGAAAAATATTTTCAAATTTTTCGTTCAACAATTTTCTGCCAATACCAGGCCAACAGAATTCAGCAGGAAGTGTTTTTTGTTAAACACTTTTACAACTTTGCTTATAACTCGGAAACTATAAGAGATAATGACATTGAGTTTTCGCCATACGATAGAAAAAAACATCAGCTATTTAGCAAAATTTATTTCCGCCCACAAATGCCACGCCTTCTAAGAAATATGCTGATTTCTTATATATAATGCCTTATATTTCAGGCGGTATTTAATGTTTGGGGGCGCGTTTATATATTGTTGGAAAGCTGATGTTTTTTCCTGTCGCGTGGTGGAAACCGATTGTCATTATCTCTTATAGTTTCCGAGATATTCGCACAAATGTAAAATTGTTATACGATTGTACATGTGCGTGTGTGTGTATGTCGAAAAATATTTTCAAATTTTTCGTTCAACAATTTTCTGCCAATACCAGGCCAACAGAATTCAGCAGGAAGTGTTTTTTGTTAAACACTTTTACAACTTTGCTTATAACTCGGAAACTATAAGAGATAATGACATTGAGTTTTCGCCATACGATAGAAAAAAACATCAGCTATTTAGCAAAATTTATTTCCGCCCACAAATGCCACGCCTTCTAAGAAATATGCTGATTTCTTATATATAATGCCTTATATTTCAGGCGGTATTTAATGTTTGGGGGCGAGTTTATATATTGTTGGAAAGCTGATGTTTTTTCCTGTCGCGTGGTGGAAACCGATTGTCATTATCTCTTATAGTTTCCGAGATATTCGCACAAATGTAAAATTGTTATACGATTGTACATGTGCGTGTGTGTGTATGTCGAAAAATATTTTCAAATTTTTCGTTCAACAATTTTCTGCCAATACCAGGCCAACAGAATTCAGCAGGAAGTGTTTTTTGTTAAACACTTTTACAACTTTGCTTATAACTCGGAAACTATAAGAGATAATGACATTGAGTTTTCGCTATACGATAGAAAAAAACATCAGCTATGTAGCAAAATTTATTTCCGCCCACAAATGCCACGCCTTCTAAGAAATATGCTGATTTCTTATATATAATGCCTTATATTTCAGGCGGTATTTAATGTTTGGGGGCGAGTTTATATATTGTTGGAAAGCTGATGTTTTTTCCTGTCGCATGGTGAAAACCGATTGTCATTATCTCTTATAGTTTCCGAGATATTCGCACAAATGTAAAATTGTTATACGATTGTACATGTGCGTGTGTGTGTATGTCGAAAAATATTTTCAAATTTTTCGTTCAAAAATTTTCTGCCAATACCAGGCCAACAGAATTCAGCAGGAAGTGTTTTTTGTTAAACACTTTTACAACTTTGCTTATAACTCGGAAACTATAAGAGATAATGACATTGAGTTTTCGCCATACGATAGAAAAAAACATCAGCTATTTAGCAAAATTTATTTCCGCCCACAAATGCCACGCCTTCTAAGAAATATGCTGATTTCTTATATATAATGCCTTATATTTCAGGCGGTATTTAATGTTTGGGGGCGAGTTTATATATTGTTGGAAAGCTGATGTTTTTTCCTGTCGCATGGTGAAAACCGATTGTCATTATCTCTTATAGTTTCCGAGATATTCGCACAAATGTAAAATTGTTATACGATTGTACATGTGCGTGTGTGTGTATGTCGAAAAATATTTTCAAATTTTTCGTTCAACAATTTTCTGCCAATACCAGGCCAACAGAATTCAGCAGGAAGTGTTTTTTGTTAAACACTTTTACAACTTTGCTTATAACTCGGAAACTATAAGAGATAATGACATTGAGTTTTCGCTATACGATAGAAAAAAACATCAGCTATTTAGCAAAATTTATTTCCGCCCACAAATGCCACGCCTTCTAAGAAATATGCTGATTTCTTATATATAATGCCTTATATTTCAGGCGGTATTTAATGTTTGGGGGCGCGTTTATATATTGTTGGAAAGCTGATGTTTTTTCCTGTCGCATGGTGGAAACCGATTGTCATTATCTCTTATAGTTTCCGAGATATTCGCACAAATGTAAAATTGTTATACGATTGTACATGTGCGTGTGTGTGTATGTCGAAAAATATTTTCAAATTTTTCGTTCAAAAATTTTCTGCCAATACCAGGCCAACAGAATTCAGCAGGAAGTGTTTTTTGTTAAACACTTTTACAACTTTGCTTATAACTCGGAAACTATAAGAGATAATGACATTGAGTTTTCGCCATACGATAGAAAAAAACATCAGCTATTTAGCAAAATTTATTTTCGCCCACAAATGCCACGCCTTCTAATAAATATGCTGATTTCTTATATATAATGCCTTATATTTCAGGCGGTATTTAATGTCTGGGGGCGAATTTATATACTGTTGGAAAGCTGATGTTTTTTCCTGTCGCATGGTGAAAACCGATTGTCATTATCTCTTATAGTTTCCGAGATATTCGCACAAATGTAAAATTGTTATACGATTGTACATGTGCGTGTGTGTGTATGTCGAAAAATATTTTCAAATTTTTCGTTCAACAATTTTCTGCCAATACCAGGCCAACAGAATTCAGCAGGAAGTGTTTTTTGTTAAACACTTTTACAATTTTGCTTATAACTCGGAAACTATAAGAGATAATGACATTGAGTTTTCGCTATACGATAGAAAAAAACATCAGCTATGTAGCAAAATTTATTTCCGCCCACAAATGCCACGCCTTCTAAGAAATATGCTGATTTCTTATATATAATGCCTTATATTTCAGGCGGTATTTAATGTTTGGGGGCGCGTTTATATATTGTTGGAAAGCTGATGTTTTTTCCTGTCGCATGGTGGAAACCGATTGTCATTATCTCTTATAGTTTCCGAGATATTCGCACAAATGTAAAATTGTTATACGATTGTACATGTGCGTGTGTGTGTATGTCGAAAAATATTTTCAAATTTTTCGTTCAAAAATTTTCTGCCAATACCAGGCCAACAGAATTCAGCAGGAAGTGTTTTTTGTTAAACACTTTTACAATTTTGCTTATAACTCGGAAACTATAAGAGATAATGACATTGAGTTTTCGCTATACGATAGAAAAAAACATCAGCTATGTAGCAAAATTTATTTCCGCCCACAAATGCCACGCCTTCTAAGAAATATGCTGATTTCTTATATATAATGCCTTATATTTCAGGCGGTATTTAATGTTTGGGGGCGAGTTTATATATTGTTGGAAAGCTGATGTTTTTTCCTGTCGCATGGTGAAAACCGATTGTCATTATCTCTTATAGTTTCCGAGATATTCGCACAAATGTAAAATTGTTATACGATTGTACATGTGCGTGTGTGTGTATGTCGAAAAATATTTTCAAATTTTTCGTTCAAAAATTTTCTGCCAATACCAGGCCAACAGAATTCAGCAGGAAGTGTTTTTTGTTAAACACTTTTACAATTTTGCTTATAACTCGGAAACTATAAGAGATAATGACATTGAGTTTTCGCTATACGATAGAAAAAAACATCAGCTATTTAGCAAAATTTATTTCCGCCCACAAATGCCACGCCTTCTAAGAAATATGCTGATTTCTTATATATAATGCCTTATATTTCAGGCGGTATTTAATGTTTGGGGGCGAGTTTATATATTGTTGGAAAGCTGATGTTTTTTCCTGTCGCATGGTGAAAACCGATTGTCATTATCTCTTATAGTTTCCGAGATATTCGCACAAATGTAAAATTGTTATACGATTGTACATGTGCGTGTGTGTGTATGTCGAAAAATATTTTCAAATTTTTCGTTCAAAAATTTTCTGCCAATACCAGGCCAACAGAATTCAGCAGGAAGTGTTTTTTGTTAAACACTTTTACAATTTTGCTTATAACTCGGAAACTATAAGAGATAATGACATTGAGTTTTCGCTATACGATAGAAAAAAACATCAGCTATGTAGCAAAATTTATTTCCGCCCACAAATGCCACGCCTTCTAAGAAATATGCTGATTTCTTATATATAATGCCTTATATTTCAGGCGGTATTTAATGTTTGGGGGCGCGTTTATATATTGTTGGAAAGCTGATGTTTTTTACTGTCGCATGGTGAAAACCGATTGTCATTATCTCTTATAGTTTCCGAGATATTCGCACAAATGTAAAATTGTTATACGATTGTACATGTGCGTGTGTGTGTGTGTATGTCGAAAAATATTTTCAAATTTTTCGTTCAAAAATTTTCTGCCAATACCAGGCCAACAGAATTCAGCAGGAAGTGTTTTTTGTTAAACACTTTTACAATTTTGCTTATAACTCGGAAACTATAAGAGATAATGACATTGAGTTTTCGCTATACGATAGAAAAAAACATCAGCTATTTAGCAAAATTTATTTCCGCCCACAAATGCCACGCCTTCTAAGAAATATGCTGATTTCTTATATATAATGCCTTATATTTCAGGCGGTATTTAATGTTTGGGGGCGAGTTTATATATTGTTGGAAAGCTGATGTTTTTTCCTGTCGCATGGTGAAAACCGATTGTCATTATCTCTTATAGTTTCCGAGATATTCGCACAAATGTAAAATTGTTATACGATTGTACATGTGCGTGTGTGTGTATGTCGAAAAATATTTTCAAATTTTTCGTTCAACAATTTTCTGCCAATACCAGGCCAACAGAATTCAGCAGGAAGTGTTTTTTGTTAAACACTTTTACAACTTTGCTTATAACTCGGAAACTATAAGAGATAATGACATTGAGTTTTCGCTATACGATAGAAAAAAACATCAGCTATGTAGCAAAATTTATTTCCGCCCACAAATGCCACGCCTTCTAAGAAATATGCTGATTTCTTATATATAATGCCTTATATTTCAGGCGGTATTTAATGTTTGGGGGCGCGTTTATATATTGTTGGAAAGCTGATGTTTTTTCCTGTCGCATGGTGAAAACCGATTGTCATTATCTCTTATAGTTTCCGAGATATTCGCACAAATGTAAAATTGTTATACGATTGTACATGTGCGTGTGTGTGTGTGTATGTCGAAAAATATTTTCAAATTTTTCGTTCAAAAATTTTCTGCCAATACCAGGCCAACAGAATTCAGCAGGAAGTGTTTTTTGTTAAACACTTTTACAATTTTGCTTATAACTCGGAAACTATAAGAGATAATGACATTGAGTTTTCGCCATACGATAGAAAAAAACATCAGCTATTTAGCAAAATTTATTTCCGCCCACAAATGCCACGCCTTCTAAGAAATATGCTGATTTCTTATATATAATGCCTTATATTTCAGGCGGTATTTAATGTTTGGGGGCGCGTTTATATATTGTTGGAAAGCTGATGTTTTTTCCTGTCGCATGGTGGAAACCGATTGTCATTATCTCTTATAGTTTCCGAGATATTCGCACAAATGTAAAATTGTTATACGATTGTACATGTGCGTGTGTGTGTATGTCGAAAAATATTTTCAAATTTTTCGTTCAACAATTTTCTGCCAATACCAGGCCAACAGAATTCAGCAGGAAGTGTTTTTTGTTAAACACTTTTACAACTTTGCTTATAACTCGGAAACTATAAGAGATAATGACATTGAGTTTTCGCTATACGATAGAAAAAAACATCAGCTATGTAGCAAAATTTATTTCCGCCCACAAATGCCACGCCTTCTGAGAAATATGCTGATTTCTTATATATAATGCCTTATATTTCAGGCGGTATTTAATGTTTGGGGGCGCGTTTATATATTGTTGGAAAGCTGATGTTTTTTCAGGTCGCATGGTGGAAACCGATTGTCATTATCTCTTATAGTTTCCGAGATATTCGCACAAATGTAAAATTGTTATACGATTGTACATGTGCGTGTGTGTGTATGTCGAAAAATATTTTCAAATTTTTCGTTCAACAATTTTCTGCCAATACCAGGCCAACAGAATTCAGCAGGAAGTGTTTTTTGTTAAACACTTTTACAACTTTGCTTATAACTCGGAAACTATAAGAGATAATGACATTGAGTTTTCGCCATACGATAGAAAAAAACATCAGCTATTTAGCAAAATTTATTTCCGCCCACAAATGCCACGCCTTCTAAGAAATATGCTGATTTCTTATATATAATGCCTTATATTTCAGGCGGTATTTAATGTTTGGGGGCGAGTTTATATATTGTTGGAAAGCTGATGTTTTTTCCTGTCGCATGGTGAAAACCGATTGTCATTATCTCTTATAGTTTCCGAGATATTCGCACAAATGTAAAATTGTTATACGATTGTACATGTGCGTGTGTGTGTATGTCGAAAAATATTTTCAAATTTTTCGTTCAAAAATTTTCTGCCAATACCAGGCCAACAGAATTCAGCAGGAAGTGTTTTTTGTTAAACACTTTTACAACTTTGCTTATAACTCGGAAACTATAAGAGATAATGACATTGAGTTTTCGCCATACGATAGAAAAAAACATCAGCTATTTAGCAAAATTTATTTCCGCCCACAAATGCCACGCCTTCTAAGAAATATGCTGATTTCTTATATATAATGCCTTATATTTCAGGCGGTATTTAATGTTTGGGGGCGCGTTTATATATTGTTGGAAAGCTGATGTTTTTTCCTGTCGCGTGGTGGAAACCGATTGTCATTATCTCTTATAGTTTCCGAGATATTCGCACAAATGTAAAATTGTTATACGATTGTACATGTGCGTGTGTGTGTATGTCGAAAAATATTTTCAAATTTTTCGTTCAACAATTTTCTGCCAATACCAGGCCAACAGAATTCAGCAGGAAGTGTTTTTTGTTAAACACTTTTACAACTTTGCTTATAACTCGGAAACTATAAGAGATAATGACATTGAGTTTTCGCTATACGATAGAAAAAAACATCAGCTATGTAGCAAAATTTATTTCCGCCCACAAATGCCACGCCTTCTAAGAAATATGCTGATTTCTTATATATAATGCCTTATATTTCAGGCGGTATTTAATGTTTGGGGGCGAGTTTATATATTGTTGGAAAGCTGATGTTTTTTCCTGTCGCATGGTGAAAACCGATTGTCATTATCTCTTATAGTTTCCGAGATATTCGCACAAATGTAAAATTGTTATACGATTGTACATGTGCGTGTGTGTGTATGTCGAAAAATATTTTCAAATTTTTCGTTCAACAATTTTCTGCCAATACCAGGCCAACAGAATTCAGCAGGAAGTGTTTTTTGTTAAACACTTTTACAACTTTGCTTATAACTCGGAAACTATAAGAGATAATGACATTGAGTTTTCGCCATACGATAGAAAAAAACATCAGCTATTTAGCAAAATTTATTTCCGCCCACAAATGCCACGCCTTCTAAGAAATATGCTGATTTCTTATATATAATGCCTTATATTTCAGGCGGTATTTAATGTTTGGGGGCGCGTTTATATATTGTTGGAAAGCTGATGTTTTTTCCTGTCGCATGGTGGAAACCGATTGTCATTATCTCTTATAGTTTCCGAGATATTCGCACAAATGTAAAATTGTTATACGATTGTACATGTGCGTGTGTGTGTATGTCGAAAAATATTTTCAAATTTTTCGTTCAACAATTTTCTGCCAATACCAGGCCAACAGAATTCAGCAGGAAGTGTTTTTTGTTAAACACTTTTACAACTTTGCTTATAACTCGGAAACTATAAGAGATAATGACATTGAGTTTTCGCCATACGATAGAAAAAAACATCAGCTATTTAGCAAAATTTATTTCCGCCCACAAATGCCACGCCTTCTAAGAAATATGCTGATTTCTTATATATAATGCCTTATATTTCAGGCGGTATTTAATGTTTGGGGGCGCGTTTATATATTGTTGGAAAGCTGATGTTTTTTCCTGTCGCGTGGTGGAAACCGATTGTCATTATCTCTTATAGTTTCCGAGATATTCGCACAAATGTAAAATTGTTATACGATTGTACATGTGCGTGTGTGTGTATGTCGAAAAATATTTTCAAATTTTTCGTTCAACAATTTTCTGCCAATACCAGGCCAACAGAATTCAGCAGGAAGTGTTTTTTGTTAAACACTTTTACAACTTTGCTTATAACTCGGAAACTATAAGAGATAATGACATTGAGTTTTCGCCATACGATAGAAAAAAACATCAGCTATTTAGCAAAATTTATTTCCGCCCACAAATGCCACGCCTTCTAAGAAATATGCTGATTTCTTATATATAATGCCTTATATTTCAGGCGGTATTTAATGTTTGGGGGCGCGTTTATATATTGTTGGAAAGCTGATGTTTTTTCCTGTCGCGTGGTGGAAACCGATTGTCATTATCTCTTATAGTTTCCGAGATATTCGCACAAATGTAAAATTGTTATACGATTGTACATGTGCGTGTGTGTGTATGTCGAAAAATATTTTCAAATTTTTCGTTCAACAATTTTCTGCCAATACCAGGCCAACAGAATTCAGCAGGAAGTGTTTTTTGTTAAACACTTTTACAACTTTGCTTATAACTCGGAAACTATAAGAGATAATGACATTGAGTTTTCGCTATACGATAGAAAAAAACATCAGCTATGTAGCAAAATTTATTTCCGCCCACAAATGCCACGCCTTCTAAGAAATATGCTGATTTCTTATATATAATGCCTTATATTTCAGGCGGTATTTAATGTTTGGGGGCGAGTTTATATATTGTTGGAAAGCTGATGTTTTTTCCTGTCGCATGGTGAAAACCGATTGTCATTATCTCTTATAGTTTCCGAGATATTCGCACAAATGTAAAATTGTTATACGATTGTACATGTGCGTGTGTGTGTATGTCGAAAAATATTTTCAAATTTTTCGTTCAAAAATTTTCTGCCAATACCAGGCCAACAGAATTCAGCAGGAAGTGTTTTTTGTTAAACACTTTTACAACTTTGCTTATAACTCGGAAACTATAAGAGATAATGACATTGAGTTTTCGCCATACGATAGAAAAAAACATCAGCTATTTAGCAAAATTTATTTCCGCCCACAAATGCCACGCCTTCTAAGAAATATGCTGATTTCTTATATATAATGCCTTATATTTCAGGCGGTATTTAATGTTTGGGGGCGAGTTTATATATTGTTGGAAAGCTGATGTTTTTTCCTGTCGCATGGTGAAAACCGATTGTCATTATCTCTTATAGTTTCCGAGATATTCGCACAAATGTAAAATTGTTATACGATTGTACATGTGCGTGTGTGTGTATGTCGAAAAATATTTTCAAATTTTTCGTTCAACAATTTTCTGCCAATACCAGGCCAACAGAATTCAGCAGGAAGTGTTTTTTGTTAAACACTTTTACAACTTTGCTTATAACTCGGAAACTATAAGAGATAATGACATTGAGTTTTCGCTATACGATAGAAAAAAACATCAGCTATTTAGCAAAATTTATTTCCGCCCACAAATGCCACGCCTTCTAAGAAATATGCTGATTTCTTATATATAATGCCTTATATTTCAGGCGGTATTTAATGTTTGGGGGCGCGTTTATATATTGTTGGAAAGCTGATGTTTTTTCCTGTCGCATGGTGGAAACCGATTGTCATTATCTCTTATAGTTTCCGAGATATTCGCACAAATGTAAAATTGTTATACGATTGTACATGTGCGTGTGTGTGTATGTCGAAAAATATTTTCAAATTTTTCGTTCAAAAATTTTCTGCCAATACCAGGCCAACAGAATTCAGCAGGAAGTGTTTTTTGTTAAACACTTTTACAACTTTGCTTATAACTCGGAAACTATAAGAGATAATGACATTGAGTTTTCGCCATACGATAGAAAAAAACATCAGCTATTTAGCAAAATTTATTTTCGCCCACAAATGCCACACCTTCTAATAAATATGCTGATTTCTTATATATAATGCCTTATATTTCAGGCGGTATTTAATGTCTGGGGGCGAATTTATATACTGTTGGAAAGCTGATGTTTTTTCCTGTCGCATGGTGAAAACCGATTGTCATTATCTCTTATAGTTTCCGAGATATTCGCACAAATGTAAAATTGTTATACGATTGTACATGTGCGTGTGTGTGTATGTCGAAAAATATTTTCAAATTTTTCGTTCAACAATTTTCTGCCAATACCAGGCCAACAGAATTCAGCAGGAAGTGTTTTTTGTTAAACACTTTTACAATTTTGCTTATAACTCGGAAACTATAAGAGATAATGACATTGAGTTTTCGCTATACGATAGAAAAAAACATCAGCTATGTAGCAAAATTTATTTCCGCCCACAAATGCCACGCCTTCTAAGAAATATGCTGATTTCTTATATATAATGCCTTATATTTCAGGCGGTATTTAATGTTTGGGGGCGCGTTTATATATTGTTGGAAAGCTGATGTTTTTTCCTGTCGCATGGTGGAAACCGATTGTCATTATCTCTTATAGTTTCCGAGATATTCGCACAAATGTAAAATTGTTATACGATTGTACATGTGCGTGTGTGTGTATGTCGAAAAATATTTTCAAATTTTTCGTTCAAAAATTTTCTGCCAATACCAGGCCAACAGAATTCAGCAGGAAGTGTTTTTTGTTAAACACTTTTACAATTTTGCTTATAACTCGGAAACTATAAGAGATAATGACATTGAGTTTTCGCTATACGATAGAAAAAAACATCAGCTATGTAGCAAAATTTATTTCCGCCCACAAATGCCACGCCTTCTAAGAAATATGCTGATTTCTTATATATAATGCCTTATATTTCAGGCGGTATTTAATGTTTGGGGGCGAGTTTATATATTGTTGGAAAGCTGATGTTTTTTCCTGTCGCATGGTGAAAACCGATTGTCATTATCTCTTATAGTTTCCGAGATATTCGCACAAATGTAAAATTGTTATACGATTGTACATGTGCGTGTGTGTGTATGTCGAAAAATATTTTCAAATTTTTCGTTCAAAAATTTTCTGCCAATACCAGGCCAACAGAATTCAGCAGGAAGTGTTTTTTGTTAAACACTTTTACAATTTTGCTTATAACTCGGAAACTATAAGAGATAATGACATTGAGTTTTCGCTATACGATAGAAAAAAACATCAGCTATTTAGCAAAATTTATTTCCGCCCACAAATGCCACGCCTTCTAAGAAATATGCTGATTTCTTATATATAATGCCTTATATTTCAGGCGGTATTTAATGTTTGGGGGCGAGTTTATATATTGTTGGAAAGCTGATGTTTTTTCCTGTCGCATGGTGAAAACCGATTGTCATTATCTCTTATAGTTTCCGAGATATTCGCACAAATGTAAAATTGTTATACGATTGTACATGTGCGTGTGTGTGTATGTCGAAAAATATTTTCAAATTTTTCGTTCAAAAATTTTCTGCCAATACCAGGCCAACAGAATTCAGCAGGAAGTGTTTTTTGTTAAACACTTTTACAATTTTGCTTATAACTCGGAAACTATAAGAGATAATGACATTGAGTTTTCGCTATACGATAGAAAAAAACATCAGCTATGTAGCAAAATTTATTTCCGCCCACAAATGCCACGCCTTCTAAGAAATATGCTGATTTCTTATATATAATGCCTTATATTTCAGGCGGTATTTAATGTTTGGGGGCGCGTTTATATATTGTTGGAAAGCTGATGTTTTTTCCTGTCGCATGGTGAAAACCGATTGTCATTATCTCTTATAGTTTCCGAGATATTCGCACAAATGTAAAATTGTTATACGATTGTACATGTGCGTGTGTGTGTATGTCGAAAAATATTTTCAAATTTTTCGTTCAAAAATTTTCTGCCAATACCAGGCCAACAGAATTCAGCAGGAAGTGTTTTTTGTTAAACATTTTTACAATTTTGCTTATAACTCGGAAACTATAAGAGATAATGACATTGAGTTTTCGCTATACGATAGAAAAAAACATCAGCTATGTAGCAAAATTTATTTCCGCCCACAAATGCCACGCCTTCTAAGAAATATGCTGATTTCTTATATATAATGCCTTATATTTCAGGCGGTATTTAATGTTTGGGGGCGCGTTTATATATTGTTGGAAAGCTGATGTTTTTTCCTGTCGCATGGTGAAAACCGATTGTCATTATCTCTTATAGTTTCCGAGATATTCGCACAAATGTAAAATTGTTATACGATTGTACATGTGCGTGTGTGTGTGTGTATGTCGAAAAATATTTTCAAATTTTTCGTTCAAAAATTTTCTGCCAATACCAGGCCAACAGAATTCAGCAGGAAGTGTTTTTTGTTAAACACTTTTACAATTTTGCTTATAACTCGGAAACTATAAGAGATAATGACATTGAGTTTTCGCCATACGATAGAAAAAAACATCAGCTATTTAGCAAAATTTATTTCCGCCCACAAATGCCACGCCTTCTAAGAAATATGCTGATTTCTTATATATAATGCCTTATATTTCAGGCGGTATTTAATGTTTGGGGGCGCGTTTATATATTGTTGGAAAGCTGATGTTTTTTCCTGTCGCATGGTGGAAACCGATTGTCATTATCTCTTATAGTTTCCGAGATATTCGCACAAATGTAAAATTGTTATACGATTGTACATGTGCGTGTGTGTGTGTGTATGTCGAAAAATATTTTCAAATTTTTCGTTCAAAAATTTTCTGCCAATACCAGGCCAACAGAATTCAGCAGGAAGTGTTTTTTGTTAAACACTTTTACAATTTTGCTTATAACTCGGAAACTATAAGAGATAATGACATTGAGTTTTCGCCATACGATAGAAAAAAACATCAGCTATTTAGCAAAATTTATTTCCGCCCACAAATGCCACGCCTTCTAAGAAATATGCTGATTTCTTATATATAATGCCTTATATTTCAGGCGGTATTTAATGTCTGGGGGCGCGTTTATATATTGTTGGAAAGCTGATGTTTTTTCCTGTCGCATGGTGAAAACCGATTGTCATTATCTCTTATAGTTTCCGAGATATTCGCACAAATGTAAAATTGTTATACGATTGTACATGTGCGTGTGTGTGTGTGTATGTCGAAAAATATTTTCAAATTTTTCGTTCAACAATTTTCTGCCAATACCAGGCCAACAGAATTCAGCAGGAAGTGTTTTTTGTTAAACATTTTTACAATTTTGCTTATAACTCGGAAACTATAAGAGATAATGACATTGAGTTTTCGCTATACGATAGAAAAAAACATCAGCTATGTAGCAAAATTTATTTCCGCCCACAAATGCCACGCCTTCTAAGAAATATGCTGATTTCTTATATATAATGCCTTATATTTCAGGCGGTATTTAATGTTTGGGGGCGCGTTTATATATTGTTGGAAAGCTGATGTTTTTTCCTGTCGCATGGTGAAAACCGATTGCCATTATCTCTTATAGTTTCCGAGATATTCGCACAAATGTAAAATTGTTATACGATTGTACATGTGCGTGTGTGTGTGTGTATGTCGAAAAATATTTTCAAATTTTTCGTTCAACAATTTTCTGCCAATACCAGGCCAACAGAATTCAGCAGGAAGTGTTTTTTGTTAAACACTTTTACAACTTTGCTTATAACTCGGAAACTATAAGAGATAATGACATTGAGTTTTCGCCATACGATAGAAAAAAACATCAGCTATGTAGCAAAATTTATTTCCGCCCACAAATGCCATGCCTTCTAAGAAATATGCTGATTTCTTATATATAATGCCTTATATTTCAGGCGGTATTTAATGTCTGGGGGCGAATTTATATACTGTTGGAAAGCTGATGTTTTTTCCTGTCGCATGGTGAAAACCGATTGTCATTATCTCTTATAGTTTCCGAGATATTCGCACAAATGTAAAATTGTTATACGATTGTACATGTGCGCGTGTGTGTGTATGTCGAAAAATATTTTCAAATTTTTCGTTCAAAAATTTTCTGCCAATACCAGGCCAACAGAATTGAGCAGGAAGTGTTTTTTGTTAAACACTTTTACAATTTTGCTTATAACTCGGAAACTATAAGAGATAATGACATTGAGTTTTCGCTATACGATAGAAAAAAACATCAGCTATTTAGCAAAATTTATTTCCGCCCACAAATGCCATGCCTTCTAAGAAATATACTGATTTCTTACATATAATGCCTTATATTTCAGACGGTATTTATTATATTAAATGACATTGAGTTTTCACCATGCGACTGGATTTTAGATTTTTGATGCAATTGTAAAGAACAGATTTCTTACATGTACATGTGAGTAAACGACCGAATGGTATGTATAAGAAGTGGCATCTGACGTCGAAATGTTACCAGCAACATTTTTTTTCTCAGATACCAGGAGAACAGAACTGTGTAGGAGGTGATTTTCTTACAAATGATTTTGATTTTGTGGCTATAACTTCGTTGTTTCAATCAGTTTGAAGAATAACTGTGTACCATGGGTTAGAGTAGAACTCTGGCTATTTTGAGATACTAAATTCACGTCACTAATGCCACGCCCTCTTTAGATTTTGGGATGCAATTGTATAGAACTGATTTCTTAACTGAAGAGTACATGTTGATTTATGTATGTAGACGACCGCATAAATGTATAAGAAATGACTTTTGACGTCGTTACCATTTTTTTTTACAGATTCCATGAGTTAATAACTTTCGTAGCTAACTTCACATACATGATTTTGTGTGTTGGTTGATTGTTTACGAAATCAATTGAAATGGAATTTATTCATGACATTGTGAATAAATAGGCTTCCCGGTGGGCCGAATATGGTCGTAATATGGTCGAAGTGCGTGGTGAGTTACGCAAACAAAATGTTCATTTTGATAAAACAATTTAAGTTATTTGCACGTGTTGTTGTATGCTATAGTCAGCTATCCATAGTGATTTGATAAAATAGACTGAATAAATGACAACTAGTTTGGCAAAAGTAGCTTCAACAAAGCGGCCGTTATCAGCTGCCTTCTTCTGGAAGACCACATACATATACATATACTCGTATGCAGTAGGTTAGGAAATTAAAAAAAAGAGCATAGCCTTGCTGGCTGTGTTTCTAATGCCGAAACCTGAGTTTTGTAAGAACAGAAAGAACGTGTGTACGGTTATTAAGCATTGCTACACTTATTAATTTCGGAGGACAAAAGGATTATTAAGAAAAGGAGTGCCGCTAAACATTGTTTAAATACACGGTGCGACATTCATTCATTCCATTGTGTAGGTTGTGAGTTTTGTTGAGTAGAATTCAAAAATATTTTTTTTATATTTCTCGAACCCTACAAACTTGTTTTATTTGACAAAAAAAGGTATTTTTAATCTTTTCACACAAAATTATTGTTTACCCAAATATTTTTCAACCTATTTTCAAAACCCAAAGTTTTTTGAAACGGGGACAGATGAACCTTTAAAATGGTATACATAAATATTTGGTTTAAACGTACATGCTATCAGTTTTGATCGGGTAAACTCGGAAAATATGATTATTTTTCTCAGTTTTCAAGTTCGGCTATTCTTAATTCCAAAATTTAATTAAAAAATATAAAATAAGTAAATGACATTCTGAAAGTGCATTATTTTGTGTAGAGATTGGCACTTCGTTTGTTCAAATCGGACAAAAATTACCGTACTTATTATTTAAATAGTATAACCGTCTTGTTATATTTTCAAAAGCTTTGATGGATCTTGATTGGACTCTGGTTTTTTTGTGATTCTAAATGCACGCCCCTTATGCCACGCCCTCTTTAGATTATTTAAGCAATTTTAAAGAACTGATTCTCGATCCAGAAGTCGGCTAATACTTGTGTTTTTGCAAATATTATTATTTCTCCTTGCGCAAACATTGGCCAACTTCTGGTGGTTGCTCAAACGTGAAATTGACACATTTTCCGTTAAACAATTATGATCCATCAAAACTTTTAAAAATTTTTTAACTAAAAGTTCATTTGACGAGATGACATATATAAAAAACATAACACGATTGTTATACTATTTAAATAATAACTATGGTAATTTTTGTCCGATTTGATCAAGTAAAGTGTCAATCTTTTGACAAGATAACGCACTTTCAGAATGTTATCACTTATTTCATATTTTTTAATTAAGGTTTCCCACTATGAACGGACAAACTTGAAAAAGTAAGAAAAAAATTCGCATTTGTGAAGTTTACCTCATCAAAACCCATAGCATATTAAGTCAAATTATATACATATATATGTATATCGTTTTAAAGGCACATTTCTCTCCTTTCTAATAAGCTTTAAATTTTGGACTTAGGTTCAGAAATATTTGTGTAATCAATTAATTTGTGCCAAAAAAGTAAAAAAAAAAAACAGTTTGGAGGGCTCAAGAAATATAAAAAAAAAATATTTTTGAGTTCTACTCAACAAAACTCATGAGTTACAGTATGTCATTAGGTGGGTGAATTTTATTTTTTTATTTTGGTATTATTTGACTGAACGAAAACCGATGAGAAATTATGCAATCTTTCTCAATGAATTAGGAATTAATACAGGGGTGGGGTTGGATTCGAGTAAAATTTTGTAAAAAAAAAATTTCTTTTGGTAGTGAAGTCGCCGTAGGTAGTGTTTTGGTTTATTTGACGTGAGGCCACGGTTCAAACCCCAGATCAAACAGAAACGAAATACTAAAAATATTTTTTCGACGACTTTCTCCCAGCAAATTTATGACAAAAACTGTGAGAGTAAATGCAAATTGGGATGACGCTCGTAGTCGTCCTTAAACTGTAGGACCCGCCACTTGTGGATCAAATTAACACACACAACATAAGTGGTCTAGGTCGTATCCCTGACTGACAGTTTGTAAGGACTAATTATGTATTTATCTATGTAGTTAAAAACTACTGTGAATTCAAATTCTGCTATTCCATGACAAATGAAACAAAAGAAGAAAGAGAAATTGTACGTAACCCTCTAAGGTTTTGTACAGGTCCCTGCACGGCTCTATTATGGCTCTTTTATCAACGTAAAGAATAAATTATCAGGGAGAGTTAGGTAGCCTTGTATTATTAAAGTCAAATCTAATTGGGACCCATGGATCAATTTGTGTAGGATCACATGTGGCCGATATTGTTATTAACTGAGGTCCTGAATACTCCAAAAAACCAAATCCAGTTAGTGTTGCAGAGTTTGTGAAAAAAAATGTTACCAAATTCTGTCATTCAAGCCCATACAAACTCTTACTCTTTTTATTAATGTGAACTGCAATTTGAAAGACAATACCATCAAAAACTTTTTTCTTATAATTTTCCATTACTTTCCTTAAAATTCCTACAAGGCAAGACGATGACAAACATTTTTTACTTTAAAACCAAATAAGCAAAAGAAGAAGAATTAATTTATGAATGACTTTTTAAACTCAAAATTTATTGTTTTTTATTGTAGTTTCAGATCGTATTTCCCAATTAATGGAACATTCATTCGATTGTGTGTTCTCATGTGATTAAAAACAGTGATTCACATACGTTTACAGATGTTTCCACAGATATTTTGACCATTTTTGAACACTTTTACCACCACGACTACTGCTAAACTGACTGCCTAACTGACTGACTGATGTTCATTGGCAGGGTTTGGGACTTTTTCTCACTCTTTTCAATTTCGTAAAATGCTAAAGGGGAGGTGGACTTTAAATGATTAAACAGTGATTTAGTGGAAATTCAAAAAAAAAAAACCAAAAACGAAAGAAACCCAGAACAACAACAACAAATGCAACAACACGTTGTAAACACTGGACGAAATGTTGATTAAACTACCGTAAAAACTTTATTGTCACGACATGAGATCTTGTCCGTTCAATTTATCATGTTCAAACTCAAATGTTCGAGAGATTAATTTTTATTTCGGTACTTTTCATTTAACAACAACAACAACTAATACAACAAAAACAATAAAATTGTTAATTGACAGCTAAATAAAGGAGTGAATTGTTTATGATCCGTAATGAAAGAAAAAAAATTTTACTGGTACGCTATCATCACACTATGGAGCACACATTTAGTCCGGGACTAGATGATGAGCTTTTTCCATTCGTCATATGTTTGATATCGCTCCTTGGAATATCTTTTGTGTGGAACTCGTCGGGGTTCAATTTGATTCATTACTTCATAATCACCAACAAATATTTCTCATAATGGGCTCTAGGTACCTAATTTTGGAGGGTATTCACTTCACGTGGATTCAAAGATGAGCAGGCTGCTTCCTGGATACCTTTTTTTGTTAAGGTGGAATTGAATCCCACCGAAGCTTTTTAAGATATTCGAGTGGTTATCTTAGAATATGAATTTCGCAACTCAATAACAAGCTCGGGTGATGGCTTACACTGGCAGTACCAACATCCGCCTATGAGTCTACATAACAATCGTGTATTCTTCCGGAGTCACATTGGTTGTTGCAAACATAAATAAGAAATGATATGAAGAAAATAATACGGAATGGATATGGAATGGAAAGTGTGTACTGTGTTAGCGCCAAAAAGCACGCCAAAAAGGAATTTAACACCAAAAGAATGTTAACAACGTAAATCGGTGAATATTTTTCTAAACTCTGCAGCATAATTTATCCTAAATTTGATCGACGGCGTGGGTAGTGTTGACTGTAGTTTGTTGCTAATATGCATACACCTACGACGTACGAAAATCTCAGAAGAAAAAGTCCAACGGGGTCATATCGCACCATCTCGGTGGATAGTTCATAGCACCTTCAGGTTAGGTTTAGCAGACCCTCAAATAGCTCGTGCAAAATATCCTGTGTGACACTTAACGCTGTCCTGTTGAGACCATATTATCATTGGTGTCCAGATCATCTTAGTCAGACGAAAAGAAGTTGGTAATCGTGGACATATGGTGTGCACCGTTAACAGTGATGTTTTGTCCTAGACAAGCGATGTTGGCTCAAAGAAATATTATTCCATGATCCTGCCCGCTCAAAATCTATTCCATCTATGCGACTTTTTCTTAGATCTCATGTGGAGCATGTGAGTATCACGTCAAATTCGACAATTTTATTGTTCATGTTGTTCATTTATCCAGAAATAAGCCTTATCGCTGAAGATGATTTTTCGACAAAATTAGGGTCAGATGCCATTTGCTCCAGAGCTCATTCAGCGGCCACACGTCGCTGTCCACGGTGATTTGATAAAACATACATAACATTGACGATTACAACCCTTCAGTCAGGATTACGACCCAGTATCTCACACCATTTTTGTTGTTTGTGTTAATTTTTATACATGAGCGGGGGGACCTACAGTTTAAATTCTCCGAACGACAGATTTTTGAGAAACTTTTCATGGCAATTTTTATTTACTCTCCGAGATTTTGCCAGAAATCTGCTGAAAGGAAGTCGCCGAAGAAATACTTTTTGTATTTTGGTTTGATGTCTGGCCTGGTGTTTGAACCCTGGCTTTACGTCTAATAAGCCAAAACACTACCTACTAGACTACGCCGACAAAAACAGAGGGAATAAATGCCATCTAATTTGATAGTTTTAACAAGATGGTCGTTATCGACTTTCATGCCTAAGTTGGTGGACCCTATATATGTGTGCAATATATGGCGCTTTTCAAAATACCTATAATTTGCCAAACAGACTGAATATGTCACAACTAATTTGATAGATGCAGTTGCAGCTAGATAGGCATTAAAAACTGTCAAATTTCGAAAGTTTATGTTAGAAGATCCTATAAACCTATGTATGTAGACCATGAGTTTGATTCTTTTATGAATTGAAAAACTAAAATCACCCTATGTCCTTTGTACTGAAACTTTTAATAGCTCAACCAAAGGTGCTTCAGATGTAATCGGAATATTGGAATATGGTTGAATTAAAATTTTGCAATACATCTGCCGACAAGTTTGGTGTACTGTTTTATGCCTAGCTCTTTAGGACACAATATGTAATGAAGTCAATCGGCATATTCCCGGCAATAGAAACTGCTGTTACTGAAAATGCTTTAATGTATGGAAAATATTAAGAGCAACTTGAAATAGGATATGTTTCCTAGGAATGGAGAAGCTAGACATATCGAATATCCTCTTAACAGAACTATCTTCAACAGATGACTAGTTACGAACACTTTTTCTTAATTGTATATTATATACCTTCCTTTGTAGTTTCAATGATTTGAAGGTGAAAGTTTTTCAACCTCGAAAAGACTTAATGAGTTTAATGGCTTTTTATAGATGCTGGAAGACTTCCACAGGTAGTAGTCATAATTGGTTATTTCGGATTCTTTCGTACTAAAACTACATTGATAGCCATCACCATGCTACGTAAAACTTTCATGTTTCATTAATTAGTCGCCCCTCATTACAGTTCGCTATATTAACCGACTGTTGATGGCTTAATTAGGTAAATAAATACTCGTGATAGATGTGAAGGCTTATTAGACATGAGGCCACGGTTCAAACTCCAGGTCAGACATCTTGATCATATCAAAATATAACAAATATTTCTTCGGCGACTTCTCAGCAGATTTCTGGCAAAAGCACGGAGAGTAAATAAAAATTGTTATGAACAGTTCCTCAAAAAAAAAAAAAAAACTGTCGTTCGGAGTTGACTTTAAAGCTGTAGGTCTCAACACTTATGGATAAAATTTACACACACACAACAAAAGTGGTATGAGAAACTAGGTTGTAATCCTGAGACTGAAGAGTTGAAATGACCAATTATGTATTATGTATGGATGTGTAATTGATGCTAGATTCGATTGAGACAGTTTGGTAGTGACATCATTTGAAATAGAAATTCACTTTGATCGGCTTAGATTGATTATTTCGGGGTATCTTTTTCTGTCTCATAGTAGTGACTGATTTTTAACGGACTTTATCTGTGATCCTAAAGGATTAAATTGCTTACTTTCTATGAAATAATTCCTTTACGCTCTGTATAATAAGAATGAATTTAAAAATAAACTTTTAGCCGGCGAGTTGATATTAGAAAACCCGCTTAAACGACAATAACAACAACAACAACAACTGACAACCGAAAAACAAAAAGAATGAAAAAATCATAGAATAAAACCAACCACAAAAACAATAACGAAAACAAAAAACAGGGTGATTAATCGCACCACCCGCTGTGTAAATTCCATAATAATCAAAAATTACTTGTTCTCGCCAGTAATCAGCCAAATGGCTTTAAGCCACTAAAATGAAAATACAACAACAACAATAACGACAACGGCAGCAACGGTGGTAATAACTACCAAATAGAAAAGCAAATCAAAAAATTAAAAACCAAAAAAAAAATTAGTTTTTAAGGTGGCTAATAACTGATTTAAGCCAAGTGAGAGATTTTTCAACATCATTAACATGGTTGTAGAAGAATTTCTGGAAAAAAAATCATGGTTTTCCTGATGACTTTGATGGACTACTTTATACAGTTTAATACGCTGTTATTGGAAAAAAGGGGGAGGCGGAGCACAACATGAAGTGTGTTAAATTTTTGATTAAAAATTATGTGAGAGAAACCACAAAGAAAACAACGACGTAAACGATGGAAACAAATGAAAACATTCGTCATCTGCTTGATTTGATGGCCAATTTAATCAGTTAGAAATAGAAAGACTGGCATGATCAATTGATGGTTTTTATGGTTTTTTTTATTTTTTAAAATTTAAAAATTTTTTTTTTTGAATTTTTGTTTAACATTTTATCGTGTTCTTGTTTTTTTTTTCTATTGGTAGCGGTAAAAGTTTATTATTTAAACAATTAGTTCCACTTGATTTATAATTCAAAATGTTTTTTATTTTTGTTTTTGTTTCTTTACAGAAATTTTATTCGCCATAAACTAACAGTGGAGCGTAGTTGAAAGAGCTCATTGGTTCATATGGATTTGGTTCAATTTCACTGATTAGGCATGTGGTCCACTTTAGGACGCCATAGCATGGTGGGGTTAACTGGGAACAATTTCCTCTGTGAGAATGTATTGTTCAGCCAGTAATTTTTGAGGGGTTAGTAAACTTTCTGGGTGGTATTTGGCGGGATATGTTTTTTTAAATTAGTTCACACATCGTTTTACAAAATTATGTTGTATAAAATATGCTTGGCAAGCGATACAAACAAAGAAGATAGTTACACTCAATACGCAGTATAACTAATTAACAATTTATCCGTGACAAATTGAGTTAAAAATATAAAACACAAAGCGTTGATAATTGTTAGGGAACCATATGCACTCGACGAAGTCTAGTTGGCGGTACATTGGTTTTCTTGTCAAGAGTTCCAAGTTTCTAACACAAAAATTCTAAACAAAACGTTCATACATTTTTTGACATTCCGACAAATGTCTGAGAGTAACTAATTACCTTGAAAAAGCTTCTCTTTGGACTTTGGACGTTATACAGTAGTTACCGCCACTCATGCATGATATGAGAATCGAGACAGTAATTCTGTCTTAAGGGTTGTAATAACCATTAGTATCGAAGGGAGACATATAGGATGATAATCTCTCCGTCTCATCTACTGCTTGAACTGTAATTTTCTGTTGAAACATTACCTCCACAGACATTTTCCATGTTGTTCTTTGGCTTTCAAAATTCCTTCTGTTATGAAAATTTTGTTACAAACAGGGGATAATTACAGGACTTGTGATGGAAATGAAATCGATTATACCGCTTTTTCGTTTCATTGTGATCGAAATATATTCGATTGCCATGTTAAACACCTCTATGAAGGCCTTGAAGATGTCGGGGATTTCAAGAGGGGCCCAAATTTCATTGTATTTTATTGAATAATCTTCTTTCATTGAATACAACAGCTAATAAGAATGGGCTAGTTGAACCCTCAAGGATACAGAAGCAGAGGGAGGCCGAGAAACACATGGATACGTTACACAAAACATAAAATTAATTCAAAATGTATAGGGTGTGCCATCTATCGGTTTAAATTTAAACCATTGGTTATTTCGAATCTGGCAATACTAATGTCATTCTATTCTGCACTGAACATAATGAACCGATTTACGCTTGAACAACGTTAGGATTTATTGGGCCAACGAAAAACTGCACGATAACATCGGATATGCGAAAAAAAAACATGTTTTCGGATGAAGCTCATTTTCATTTTGGTAGGTACGTTAATAAGCAAAATTACCGTATGTGAGGCTCAGAAAACCTATACGTAGTCCTACAGAAGCCAATACACCCATTACGAGTCGCTGTTTGGTGCAGCTTGTGGAGCGGCCCATATTTCTTTGAAAATTGGTACGGCGCAACCATCACGGTCTATGGAGACACCTATCGCACCACGATAACCGATTTCTGTGTACACGACCTCCATGGTATGGATGTTAACGATGTTTGGTTTCAATAGGATGGTGGAGCTTGACACACAACTCATGCCACAATCGATTTATTGTGCATAACGTTTGACGGCCGTTTAATTAGCCGAAATGCTGATGTCAATCGGCCGCCAAGATGCTGCGATTTGACAATGTTGGACTATTTTCTATGGTGCGCCGTTTAAGAAAAGTGTTATGCAGACAAACTAGAAACAATTGACCATTTGAAGGCCAATATTTGTGATGCAATTAACGAGATACGACCCCCTACACTGGAAAAAGTGCCCGAAAATTTGTTCGATTGAATGGGGTACTGTGAGGCCAGCCGCGGCAGCCATATGAATGAAATAATATTTTATTTGTAATCGGAACAATTGTAATTCACAACAAAAAAAATAAATTTGACATAATTTGAAATAGTATTTGTTTTATTGCATTTTTAATTTTAAACTTTTAAATTGCCCACCCTTTCAGTTGATTTAGACGACATTGGATTTAATTTGGGGCTTTCTTACTTGCCTATAGAGAGGATACTGGGCATTGTAGAAAATTGAAGAGGTGAGGTTTTACTCCAAAGGATCCTTAATAAAACCTAGTTTGTGGATTTTTGAATTCGAGAAGGTTTCAGGTTGCCACCACCGCCCACCCACCACAAATACAATTTAATTTACTTATTATTACATAGTAAGGAACTAAATGAGAATTACTTTGTTATTTGCCCGAACGACTATATAATGGAGTAAACAAACGATTGTAGCTGACAAGTCTCTCACACACTCTTGTTGATCGTAACACGTAAATAGAACTATATGTGAGTGTAGGTAAAGGCAAATTCAACAATATCTTCAACGTTAATATTAACATAGCAATATTATGTGTATAACAGAATACACAATATGATCATGATGTTTTCTTTACCCAAATATCTTTAGAAATCGATCAATGTTTACAACTACAAAAAATGTTGTTCTCCAAACGTTGCAGTGCAATGTTACGTAGATTCGGTAAAACTATGCTACAATGCTTCTGAAGAATACTTTTGAAAATAATTACTAGGATTAGGAAAATAATTACTAGGAGAGAATGATGGTTGTGGATAATTGTAGAAAATTGGAATGTGGTGAAAGCATCAAACTGAGGGAGAATTGAAGTCCTAAGCGGACGCCCTATTACAATCCAATTAGTGGTATATCCCATATGGCTTTGAAATTCGAGAGAGAGAGAGTTTCACCCCTCAAAATCTGTGGATCATACTCCATATGATTATGATTTAAATATGATTATGATCACGTCCCACCCTATAGTTGTAACCTTGTCAGTAGTGTGTCTACAAGACGTCTAAGCTTTTGTGATAGATATCTTGAAAGACATGAGGGGACCCAACAGTAGATTGTAATTTCTGAATATAAGAATACGAAAAGGATTTATAATATTTCATCAGATTCAACCGATCCTTTCCTGTAAATGAATTTCCCCCACAATAGGTTACTTCAAGCGCTTCAATAATTAAAACGCAAATATTAAGAGAAACGCAAACAAATTATAAAATAAAGCGAAGATAAGCTTAATTATGAGCATGAAATTAATTGAATGAAAATATTTCAAATATTATACACGCACAGGCATTTCATTAAAATTATTTTAATTTGCAAAAACCATCATCAATTCCAATTAAAATTCAAAAAGTTGGCAATAATAAAATGATTAATTTTTTGCTTTTTGTTAACGGATAACTATTGGCCAGTATTATTTTCAATATTATACGAGTAGAAATATATTTAAAATTAATAAAAAATTATTAACAAACAAGACCTTGATCTCTGACACCCTATAATACAATATTCTCTTAAAAATTGTTTTAATTTCCTTACGATTTTTAAGTACAAATTAATATGAGAGATGGACTCACCTTATAGTATTTTGATAAACCATCATCACATGTCGGGAACTGATGTTTAGACGTTTTTAAGGTTTGAGAATTAGATTCTTTTGACTGAGACGGGATTGCATAGCTCATCCTTTTATTTGTCTTCGACGTACATATGTGGTCAGGCATGCCAAAATGTCTTTGCATTTCGAGAAAGTGAACCTTATATCTACGAAAATTATACTGTAAGCACCGTTTCCATCAATTCAGAGTGGTATGATCTTAGGTAAAGGTTGTGGTGGTTGCCCATCTAGGAGAGTTGAATGGAAAACTTAGGCCGTATAGGGCCTATTGTGTTATTGCTACGGACGTATGATAACCGATTTTTTTTTGTCCTACAATTTAAGATTGTGAAGTGGCGTTATATCTCGACTGATTTTTATTTTGCTATGGCTGTATGGTAACCGAATTCTTAGTGTCCTGCGATTTAAGAACTGAACTGTAGGTTACGTGGCCTTACATCATGACCGATTTTTATTTTATTGCATAAGAACGACGTCTATTGGTCAACAGGAACGTATACTTTAACGTTGAATTTTATTTTGTATGGCTATGGCAATAACCGACTCAATATTGGTTGTTTCATAATGTTGAAGTCATTCATCAGGTCATTACCGATATTGCGTTTGCAATGTGCGACATCATCACCCATACTGCGCTTTAAAAGTGGTCGAAATGTATTTTCAACTAATCTAATGCTAGCATTGTAATGATGTAAAGGTTTCATCATAGCTTTATGCGTATTTTTACTTCACGCAATATTTAGCAGATGCAGAAGTCAATTTTTGCCAAACGCCTAAGCTTTATTCATGCAAACAACCATACAGCTTCTGACTGAGTTTTTCAAAATAAAATCTCGTTTTTTTTTTAATATTTTAGAGTCTCTCAATTGCACTTAAGTAGCTCTAGCTACAGATTTTCAAAGCGGTTGATATTGGGATTTCTTTTTACCACACTTTGTATACCACGGTGGTTGGTAGTGTAGGGTGTATAGAAAACTGAAATTAAAAAGAAAAACATACTTAATAAACATTGATTGCATGTTTATTTATTAAAATTATTATTTTTCTCATTCATTATTCTGTTCCCCTTTATGGTAATCGAATGCAAAAAAGAAACGCTTTGTGGCATCATAAATTGACAGTTTGAAGGCCTAAAGGTCATTTCCATATACCATACCATACCATACTACAGGTATACGTGTTCATTTTAAATACAACAAAAAGCATATGTATTTAAGCTTCAGTAACAGCAATCGATAACATTATAAAAGAATTTTTGCTGTCCTTTGAAATTTAATGTAGGATGTATAGGCTGTGCATACATATGTAAAGGACACACTCGCAGTCAAAGAGATAATTTTATAAAGTTTAAGGGCTTTAACTCATCTTAACATGTTATACATTTATGGGACACCCTAATTATATGCATGTTTTGCTTTTAAGAAATAAATTTTTATGAAGACCAACAGAAGAAACAAAGAAAAAAGAAATGTTTTTAAGCGCCTACATACTGATTTTATTAAAAGCAACTCAATTATATCTTTACACCCATTCTTAACAGAAAAATAAAATCAAAAGAAAAAACAAAAAACAAAATTAAATACTTATACGCAGTACATTTATGTACTATAGTACGTCTGATATGAATTATAATTTTAAAGGGTGTAGCCAATTTAAGAGCTATGCTTATAATAAGGAAAGAAAGTATAAGAAGAGAATCGTTCATTGCAAAAAATTTCTATTAAATTAATATCAAGTCTTAGTTTAATTGGCTATCTAAGCCTTTCGTCCATGTTAGATAAGATACCTTAAGGAATAAATACAAGTCAAGGCCTGAAATTGGAACAACTTTGCTTAAATCTCTAATAATGTATGAGAAATGTTTGTAAAGTTAAAACTTTTAGATCAAAAACCTAAGATTTTGCCAGGGAAATGTGAGCTTCCTAGTATCATATTATAAAAAAGGCACTAAGTACCTTTCTAACTAAGTTCGATATGCTGCTCTTAGAAACTATCCATGAGAACTCCCATATAGAGGATATATATGGCGATTTTCCAGCTCCGAAGTCGCCATAGTCTAGTAGGTAGTGTGTTGGCTTGTGTGAGCCCACGGTTCAAACCCAAGGTCAAATGTGTCCAACACAATGAAATTCGAAAGAATATTTCTTCGGCAACTTTCGGGCAACTGCTTCTCAGCAGATTTCTGACAAAAATTCTGAAAGTAAATAAAATTGCCTCAAAAATCTGTCTATCTACTGTTAGTCGCTAGTGGTTTCTGGCTGTAAGGACTCCATTGTAGACTTTGGGTCGATGCAGTTTATTTATCCATTCTGCTACACATACGGACTCAACGATATACAAGCCCAGCATATTGGAGAAGAGACTCTGAGAGAATGTATTATAATGTTACAGGGTTAAAATCCTTTGGTCATCTATCTATGGCGATCGAAATGACTCGCTGCTGGGACTTAATTCAACGTGGGACTGATGACTGTGATTAATTGCGCTGTGTCATGGGATCAGAAAGAGATCTCAGCCGGATTTCTGCTCTACTCTACTCTGGGAGAGGGTTTCTTTGTGGGTTTTCAACTCTGTGTCGAGAACTATGTTCTGAGGTTTAGAATGAAATAAGGAATCCTTTGTAGTCTTACGAGTTATTGATCCGTTCTGCTCACATACGGACTCAATGAGAAACAGACCTAGTATATTGGAGAAGGGTCTTTAAAAGAATGGATCGGAGTGTCATGGGGTTGGAATCCTTTGACCATCTATCTGTTTCGGTAGAAATGACTCGCTAATGGTTGTCAATGAGGTTGATGACTGTGATCCTGTCATGGGGTTAAAAACAGATCTGACTCGGATTTCTGCAGTATATGTTCAGATGAAGATAATAGAGGATCTCCTATGTCGCTCTACTTTGGGAGAGTGGGTTGAATCGCTGTTCAAGACTTTCTGTGATTTATAATGGAATTGTGCTGACTGAGACGTGATTACATAGCTCATTCCTTTTGTTTGTCTTCGACATACGAGTATGTGCTCAGGCATGCCAAAAACTCTTTGTATTTGGATAAAGTGAAGCTTATGTCTGCGAAAATTACACTGTAAAAACCGTTTAAATCAATTCAGAGTGCTATGGCTGTATGGTAACCGAATTTTTTTTGTCCTACAATTTAAGATTGTGAACTGCACGTTACGTGGCCTTACATCATGACCGATTTTTATTTTATTGCATAAGAACGATGTCTATTGGTCAACAGTAACGTATGACTTGACGTTGAACTTTGTTAAGGCAATGTTCGCGTCGAAGCTGATAGTTTCCTAACGTTGTAGCATTTGGCAACCAGTATTCATCAAGTATTCACCGATAGTGTGCTCCAAATGTGCAAAAAGTGGTCGATATTTTGCTTTCTTTTTACCACACTTTGTATGCCAGTGACATGATCAAGGTTTTTTTTTGTTTTTTTTTCATTTCAAATTTTGAGATTTTAATCGCTGTTTTGTTAAACTTTTTTAATATGGTTTGCAAATATTTTTATTGGAAAGGTAGTAATTTGTAATATTTCGGTAATATTTCTAGACAAAAACAAAACAAGAAGAAGAAGAAGACGATTATTATGATACATACTGGCTGCATGGAAAGATGATATCAAAGGCATAACAGATGTTTGTGCCATACATAGTACTTGTAAAGGTAGATCCGTAGATACTATTTACTCGATTTGCTTGCTGTACCACATAAATATAGTTTTTAAATAAATGTACCAGATCTATATCAATAACCAGGTACAAAAACAAAAAAAAAAAACAAAAAGAAACAAAGTAACTTAAATTGTAGCATGAATGCATATTCAGAATGCATATTCAGAAAAAAAAAAGAAAAAGTCATGACAGTGAAAGCTTTGGCTTAACACCGCACAATAAGTTTTTATTTGCATCAGCATCAGTTAAGAGTTTCCACTTTATGTGTTACGGATTGCCATTCCAAAAATGGAATGGAAATGGCCTATTACTCGTATGTACGTATGTATGTTGTACAGTTGTAGTGTCCAATTTAATTGTGTGTTTGTCTGCACCACGAAGGTGTCATATTCATAATTTACAACACAGGGTCACCACAGGAGGCAAGTCTAAAGCATAAAAATTTATTCTCTATTCTTCTATCCCCTATGCAGCCAGTTTTCTACTCTATTCTTTACTACTCTACATATGTCCTCCGCTCTATTTATTTCATTTTCATTTTCAGTTCATTTGTTTTTTCTTCCTTTTTTATTTTCGTTTTTCTTTTTATTTTTAGCAAAAGTCTTTACATTGTTGGCCATATTTAGCTGAGTGTAAGTGTAAGTACTATGAGTATAGGTGTGTGTGTGTGTCCATATCTGTAAATTAATAATCTTTCAAGTATGCGTTTATACTACTACTAGTACTCCCATGTATGGCATGTAGATGAGTGTGGACCATGTTATTTAACAACTTGGTCGTCGACTGCTCTAAATTACTTGTGAAATTACTGTGACAGTTTGTGTTGCTTTTATTCACTCTTCACCTCACTTCGTTACCCTTTATTTTTGAAATCATTTCTATTTTTCTTGTTGCTGTTGTTGTTTTCTTTTATTCTCTTTTTTATTATATTTTATGGTTGACATTTGTGAGGGTTTATGTTTGATTTGTTGGTTTTCTTATTTATTTAGTACGCAAACGTTTGGTCCGATGCTGCTGCTGCTGCTGCTAATGCTGCTTAGACCACAGTACACACTTCATTTAAACGTTTGGCACAGACACTGTGTGTCATACCCCACTTATTTGTCCTTCCTTCATCATCATAAACATGAAGGAATTTTTTCACAATTTTTTAATTTGGTGTCTCTCGTAAATGTGAGAGAATGTCATGGAAATATTTGCCATAGTTTAACTATTTATTATTATATTTATTGCTATTTATATTGTTGTAGTTGTTGTCGCAAAAAAAAGCATACAAGAAAAAAATATGTTTGGAGTGGCATTACAAGAGAGTGGTTCTTTCAATAAAATTATGAACTTTAAGTTTAGCACGACATTTTAATGGATTATTTTGTAAGAAAATTTATTAACAAACATTACATTCGTAGACCTACATACATACATATGTACATAATTGGTTATTACAATCCTTCAGTTAGGATTACGACGTAGCTTCTTACATCAACCATGCTGTGTGTGTTAATTTTATTCAATGAGTGTCAAAATCTACAATTTAAAGTCGACTCCGCACTACCGATTTTTAAGAAACTCTGCATAGCAGTTTTATTTACTCTCAGAGTTTTTGTCAGAAATCTGCTAAGAGAACGACGCCAAAGTACTATTATTTCATATTTCGTTTTGTTGGAGATATCTGACCTGGAGTTTGAACCTTTGCCTCACGTCTATTAAACCAACACTCTACCTATGAAACTAAGACGGCGACATTTGTAGGCGTTTTACGTATTAAACTGAATAAAATAGACAAACTGTGAGAAAAATTGGAAAATTTGAAAAATTCTTTGGACTTCATAAAAAATTGCTTTTCTTTCTCAATCTTGGTCATTGCAACCAATTAGTCAGCATTACAACCTAGTTCCTCACATCATCAATGTTATGTGTGTTAATTTTCTCCATGAAGCCACGAATAAATCGTGGCAATTTTTGATATCCTGCTCTGAAGTGAAGCGTATGCTGGTAGGAACGTCGATCAAAAGAAATATCATATCATATCAATCTCATACTCAATGGAGCATACCTAGGCTACATGACAGATGAAGTAAAATGTTCCATCTACTGTTTTCCGAATAGTTTTTGATCGGCTTCCCAATACGTACCAGAATGTCATGATGGAAAATTACGTTGTCGTTCCCGGTTGCACATTCAGAACGGTTTTCTCCCAATACTCGTTTCAAATGAATTTTAAATATTGTCCGTACGGATCCCCTCCGTTGTTGTCTGGTTCGTTTTTTTTTTTGCAGTTCATAACGGATCACACACTACTGATCGGATTAAATACAAATCAATAAATTGATGCAATGAATATCCGCCTTGGCCACAGATTTTGGTCGCTCTCCCTTCACATATGATTTCTTGCACTTGGTGTTGTCGCAATGAATCCATTATTCAAACACACTCATAATTCGATGCAAAAATTATTTCCTTTTTAAAGCAATCAAACAGAATATCACCGTTTTTCGGCTTTAGTTCATGTGACATTCAATTTCCTTGCTTTTGAATGAATCCTTGTGTTTTTAAACCATTTGAACCATTTGCTTGATTTACGTCTATTAATTGTACATGGTCTTCTTGTGTCTGACAGGAATCTTGATCGAGTAATGTTTTCAGTTTATGGTTTTCCAACTGTTTTGGCCGTCACCGAAGCTCTTTATTTTTGATGCTAAAATCATCACTTTTTAAACGCTTAACCTACTTGATACACTGTGTTTTTGGTAGAGCGTGCTCAGCGTAGAATTTCACAAGCAAATGATGACTCGTAAGTATGAGTACAATGTTCTTCGCATCATGAAATAAATTGCCATGAAAATCTAATCAATTTTGTCGTTTTAAGTCGATGTTTGGTCGTCCTACTCTGATAAAATTAACATTTAACATAGATGATGTGAAAAACTAGGTTCTGAACGTTGTAACAATCAAATTGTTTACCAGCTTTAGCATCTTCGGAATATTTTTGCTTTCCGTCTTAAAAAAATTGCCAATACAAACAGTTCTTACTACCGTGTCTTTCATTTTGCGCCTTCGAACTTTAAATTGAAAGAAAACAAAGTGTATGTGAGATTTCGTCGAAATTATTATTCGCCTAAAAGACCTATTGATCCTCTAGTATGTGAAATATAACTTCGGTCAAATGTTCGCCACGACATCTCTGGCTAGGTCGGTAGGTAGGTTGGAGTGGTAGTTTTGATAACAAAAGCTCATTTGAGCAAACATAGTGCCCCGTTGTAAACGCAGTACCTGTAATGACAAAAGTTCCACCAAACTAGGGAAGAAGTTGGTCAGCGCAAGGGCTGCACAGACACTTCTGTCTATATTTCTATGACTCCGGCGTATAGTTCAGAATGAAATTGAATGATGACATCGGTGGTTATGTTGGTTTCCCTGTGGTTGGTATCCAGATCGTCCAATTCAGACCAAAAGAAGAGAACACCGACGTATAGTATTCGTCGTTCGCAATTATGACCTGCGCAACGTTATCCTCAATGAAATATGAACCGATGACGCTGCAGATCCAAAATCTATATCAAAAATTTTCATTTTCGGGATGAACAGAAATTTATGGTCAGTTGGCAAGATCTAGAGCCCATTCAGCGAATGCACGTCATTGTCTATGGTGAACCATGGAGACAAAACAGTCCTAATAAATGAAAACTAATTTGAAAGACGTAACTCCACCAAAATGGCCGTTATCAACTGTCAAAATTTGGATGCTCCTGGTAGAAGTAATTAACAGGAAACCATTCAAGACTTTTGGATCACTATAATGGAACTGCTGTTCTTCGTTAACAAGTACGACAACAGCCATTATTTCTTTTTCCAGTAGAGAAGAGATCCCTGAATGTACGCAGATTTGTAGCCAATGGAGAAAAAGAAACCTTGAATAGCTTAAGAATAAACGGGAAGCATTAACCATTAATACATTGTGCCTTATGCTAGAGTAATTTAAACAAAACAAAGTTTTATTTAAAAAAAAAAAGATTCTCTGTTCAGAATAAAACAGACAGACTGCGTTCCAATCGTTACTTTGTAACAGCCGTGTTAGTGAAACGCTGCTCTGAAGCCTTTTGTTTGTGTGTAAAGCATTGCCATTAATTTTATTAATTACTTGAGCATTTAATTTTGGCATAACCACCAATAAAACCTGGTCAATGATTCCAATAAACTGTTGCACTACATTCTGTTCTGTAACGCAGCATTATCCCATTCTCCTTAAGTCAGTACGTTTGCAAATGCGGTAGTGCGGTAGTGTGGTGCATGGTGGTGATATATTTGAATGCGTTAATAAAAATGTATTTCTTTTCAATTATAAATTACGCCATTAACAATAACGCAATTTAAGTCAATTAAAAATCTATCGACTGCGTTTGCCATTGCCATTGCCATTATCATTGTAGCGCGGGTATTGTTGTTGGGCACTGTTAAGCAAATCGTAAGAGAGTTTCTCTGCTTCTTTTATGCATTCATAGTGAGAGATCGCTCTTTATCGCCTGCGATAAATTTCTAGACAATAAGTTTAAGATTCATTTAATTTAAATCACAACAATTATTCATTGAAATCAATGATCATCATCGCTGCAATTAATAATTTATTGTAGAAGTGTAGGAATTGACAAACAGGATAACTAATCGTATATAATAAGGCAGGCACCTGACTGTGCCTTAAGGTAGTCAATGATCTCTACACTCTTTGGCTCACAGTGGGAATGTACGCGACTACAACTACAACTACGCAGTCAGACTAGCCAACACTAACCATCATTCTAGAGACGGCAACATAACATCCAATGAATGGTATGGCATAATATTGTAATGCAAGCCAATGATGCAATTCATAGCAATGCAGCCAGCCTATTCTGCGCAAGTGCTGCATTCTGTCGAACACATTGTCAGCCATCAACGTTCGTTGTGGTTGGAGAATTGTGAAAAAGAAATGAAATGAAATGAAATGAAATGAAAGGATCTCAAAAGATAATTAACTTTTATAAAAATGCTTTACTATGCTTAATGATCGACGATTTTCTATAACGCCAATACCATATGAATGACAATTGTATGAATTCCTTCATGCCGAGAACAAGGGAGATAGAAAAAAAGAAAACGTTTTACAAGAAATAGCAGCATAGTACCGAACATGGCCAATAAAAGAATAGAATACTGACTGGTCAAATGGATAGACCAGCACCAGCATCAGCAACAGCACCCAGTCAGTCAGATATTTTTGCTTTTCAACAATTCACTTCATTTGTCTGGCCAAAAGAATGCATTTGTCATTTGCAGCTCAGCAGGTACACAAGATACTTTTCTACTTCTCGCTTTCTGCAAATATTTTTTTCCTTTTTTTTGGTGTAACGCTGTGCAGTTTTGCTTTTAAAATTCATTTGCAACTATTTTGGTGGCTTAGGAAACATTTTATGCAGGCATTGGAACACAAAAAAATTAAACAACAAAAGCTATGAAAAGCAAAATGAAATTGAAAATGAAGTGAGGTGGCCAGCTTGAAATTGAAATTGTTTTAAAATGCTTTTGAAAGTTCTTTAATAGGAAATTTAAACAAATTTGCTTATGAAAGTATTTACCAAGAAATTTAAATTAAATTAACGAGAGCAGAGTACTAAGTAGATAACGTATTGTCGCCTTCGTAGACTAGTAGGTAGTGTGGTTTATTAGACGTGAGGTCTCGGTTCAAAACCCATGTCAGACATTTCCAGCAAAACGCAAAATATGAAAAAATATTTCCTGGGCGACTTCCGCTCAGCAGATTTCTGGCTAAAACTCTGAGAGTAAATAAAAAAATTGCCATGAAAAGTTTTTCAAAAATTTGTTGTTCGGAATCGACTTTAAACTGTAGGTCCCGCCACTGATGTATAAAATTAACAAACACAACATAAGTAGTGTGAGAAACTAGGTCGTAATCCTCACTGAAGATGTCGGAAAGAGAAGTTAACATGGTATAGCAAAAGGAGAGCTTATGTAAGACTAGTCACTTGGCGGAAAGAGACAAAAGAGACTGGTACGCAAGCCTGGTATAGCAACTCGGATCACCTGATTAACTGTAAAGCAGAATTACACAAGAATATTGCCCCGGATGATAACTCTACTGAAGAAGAAGTTGTTACTGCAAACATCAAAGATTGAAGGATTGCAAAGCAAATTTTAGAGAGTACTCGTACGAAATAGTTTGTTCTATGAATAGCAATAAGGTAGACCAGCCATTCTTCCCTATTCATGCCACCATTAAGTGAGTAAGTCTTCACGGAACAGAAATTGAGTTTTGGTAACTAAAATTCAGAGGAAATGTCGTCTTCACTTCCATCACATATTCGCATTCATATGGCATAAAACAGATTCAAATTTAAAGTCAATATATCCTGAATTCAAACCAAATGTTTTTAGTACCAACCCAGTTTACAACATAAGCAGCAGCCACAGTGATACTCCTATAACACTGCAGATGGTCCCTCTAATAACTCAACATACTGCCAACATTGAAGGGTGCCAACTTAAGGAAAATTCAAAAATTGTTTCGTTTTTTTTGTGTGTGTCTAAAACCGCTTGTTAATGGCAAAAAGGTAGCCAAAGAACTTAAACTAAACTGTGCCTCAAATATGAGTTTAAAATGAAAAACAATTTGATGAAAAAAAAATTACAGAAAACGTTTGAATTTCTTCAAGTTACAGCTCCCCGTGGTGTACGAGAAGCAATAAGAAAAATAGACAAAAAAGATCGAAAAAAAAGAAGAAAAAGAAAAAAATTCAAAAAGAATTTTAAGTGAGTTTTGGTGATCCTGTCTAGTAAAGGTAACCAACTAGGCAAGCAAACAAACAGTTTGTAATACAGTCGCATAGAGAGAGAGAGAGAGTGACTGAGTGGTATAGTAATGATCGAAAATGTCGTATAATTCCAGACTTGAGATTTAAAATTAAATGTTGTTTTTGTTGTTGTAGAAACATACAATTTGCAATTGAACTGTTTTGCTTGTTGTAGCTCAGGTTTCTAGTAAAACTTTGGATTTTTTTTGTTTTGTATTCGTCGTCGCCTTTTTATCTTTCCTTTCCTTTATAGTCTAGAGCCACCATTTTAGGGAAGTTAGTGGTAGTGGTAGTTGTAGTTAAAGTCATCAGTACAATAACAACAATGTACTTTAATATGTACGTGGGATTGTTGAAACGTCAAGTCAAGCTGTGCCGAGTTGAGTAGAGTAGTGCAGTGCAGTGCAGTGCAGTGCAATACACATAAAAATTGTTATGCGTTTATAGTCTCAATACTGGATTTTGATTGTTGCACAGCAACTACAACAACAGCAACAACAATAACAATAACAACAAAATATAATAAAATGATGTCTCTTCTAAAAAAGATTATTTATCACCTGTATTTCAAAACTTGCATTCAGGAAGCAGTAGGAGACATAATTTTTTTTTCTGTTTTTGTTTTCTTGGTTTTTTTGCAGTTTCTTTTATCATACGGTTATGAGAGCCATCTTTATATTTAGATACGTATGTCCATATATATGTACATACGTATGTATAGAGGCGTATTCATGAATAACAATAAACCTTCACCCAAAACCTTGCTGAACTATTCTTGTCTACTCTACACTTCGCTACATGACAGCAACAGCAACAACAGCAGCATCAGCATCAGCCACAACCAGCCACAGCTTTTCTCAAGGTCTTCTTCAATAAAAGTGTTGAGTGACAACAGAAAAACACCAGCAACCAGCTAAAAGGATAACACCAAGGGACCTTAAGAACAAGAGATGAACTGCAAACATAATAAGATTTATTTAAATGCTGTCTGCCTCTCTCTCTCTCATTGGTTAGACGCTTGGTTGATTGCTACAATAATAAGAGAATTTTTATTTTCTTTTCTTTTCCCTCTTTTTTTCGACTTTGAATTTAATCACAGTTTTTGGGGGTACTTTTTTTTGTTCCTCGTTTAACCCAAATTCTTTTGAAAATACTCATCTATGTGTTGTTGTTGTTGTTTCCCAGAATAATAATATCCAACTAACTTTTGTACATCAAAAAAAAAATTGTTAAATACAAAGGGCAGACAAATAAATCACATCACCTTCTTTGTTTCCCCCTCAAAAACATAAAAAAAAATTCGAAAATTGAAAAAGGTACCACTTATGCGCATACAATTGAGGGAGACAGATACCAGCATATCACTCAAAGAGAAAAATTAGTAAAAAGCTTATCAGAAGTATTCCCTTAAACCGAAATGCTTCTTAAATGAGGATCTTGATAAAACATACATAACACACATGCACAATTAATCATTACAACCTTTCAGTCAGGATAAAGACGTAGCTTCTCCCACCACTTATGTTGTGTGTGTTAATTTAATACATGAATAGCGAGACCTACAGTTTAAAGTTGCACGACAACTGTTTGAGAAACCCCAAAGTTTTTGCCAAAAATCTGCTGAGAGAAAGCCACCGAAGATATATTTCCTGTCTGACCACAATAACTACGTACGTACGTAATTGGTCATTACAACCCTTCAGTCAGGATTACGACCTAGTTTCTCACACCACTTATGTTGTGTGTGTTAATTTTATACATGAGTGGCGGGACCTACAGTTTAAAGTCGACTCCGAACGACAGATTTTTGAGAAACTTTTCATGGCAATTTTATTTACTCTCAGAGTTTTTGTAAGAAATCTGCTGAGAGGAAGTCGCCGAAGAAATACTTTTTGTATTTTGTCTTGATGTCTGGCCTGGGGCTCGAACCCTGGCTTTTCGTCTAATAAGCCAACACACTACCTACTAGACCACGGCTTCCAACACAATACCTACTAGACTACGGCGACTTCAATGAAGCTACCACCTTATCGATTAAATTGGGCCAGGATTGCTTTATACGTCCTCTCTATTATCGATTCTTTTTGGAAGGTTGGGACTTTGTTAACTGACAGTAGAATATTGACTATTTAGATGACATAAGTTTATCAACCAAGCTCAAGAGTACGCGGAAAGAGTTGCTCTCGCAATAAATTCCACAAAAATCAGATCTTTAGACGTCAGGCTACAGTTCAAACTGCAGGTCAGAGAACAAAAAAAAAATAAAATTTCTTTGGTGACTTAATAAAATTGCAATTAAAAAATTTCTCAAAAATCTGCCGTTCGGAGTCGACTTTAAACTGTAGTTCCAGCTACTCATGTATAAAAATGAACACACAACATAAGTGGCGTAAGAAGCTAGGTTGTAATCCTGACTGAAGGGTTGTAATCACAAATTATGTATGTATGTATGTATTCGTTGAGTTTGCAGTGTGCTGTCAAAAAGACAATTTTTAGTCTATCTGATTTGACAAGAGTGGAAACTCCTCTTTATCATCTGTTTTGCAGAGTACTACCTTCCAAATATCTGTCTCACTCCACAGAAAGATGCTGGGGCTATTAGTGGCTTAGAAGCTGATATCCGCGCAAGTTTACCTGCTTGTACATTGCAGTGAATTTCGACATGACCTAGGATCCATCAAAGGGATCCTATTTTCCTTCCCCAGCTGACTCATCTTGCCCAGGCAATCTTACGCTATTCTCAAGATAATCTCCTACGAGCCTAGTATTTAGGGAAGCATATTGTCCTGTTCCTTGTAATTCCAGTTTAAGTTGTATTAAACACATCTTTAGATGGATCAGACTTTCTCTTCAAGCAAAACAACGAGTCCTGAATATTATTGTCTGGAACTGAAAACATTTGCTTCTGGCTAAACCGAAATCCATAGAATGCCTATTGTCTTGCAAAGCATTTCTCTTTATTACAAAGTTTACTCGTCCTTCCAGGATAAGTTTGTCAACACATGACGTCTTTTGACTTGTCTACCAGTATCCAATCCTTGATCTTTATAGCATACAACCAGTCTCTGTTTCATGTTAAATTCATTCGTGTTATTCACAGTTTGTTTTTTTTAATCGAAAACATTTTTAATCGAGTGTAACGTTAAGTATTTGATAACGTTTTCCTCATTTCTTATTATTTTCGTTAATTCTAGTATAGTAGCCTGTGGCGGTTTTCGGTATTATTCTGTTTCTGTTATATCTTCATCCTTCACTCTCCTCTCTTGCTTTCCTTCTATTCTGTTTCCTACAAAATACTTATGTTTTGCTTTGTCATACACATTTGTACCCCGTATTGTATAAACAATGGACTCTCATGTATGGTATACGAAATAAATAAATAAATAGGTGCCCAAATATTTCCATAAAGGGAAGCTTTGCCCTTTTGTTTTCATTTCAATTCAGTTTTTATTTTTTGTTATTTTTCCTTTTGATTTTATTATATTCACTTGAACACCAAGTGGTGGTAGCGATAATATTTGTTTTCAGGTTAAATTTTACACACACAGAGAGTGGCATTGTGAGTGGAGGAAGACGAAAAACGGAGTCTAGAAATGGGAAGCAAAGCAAAGAAGCTTTAAAAAGAGGATTTCATTTGTTCTGGAGGTTAGAGAAAAATATGATTTTATGTGTACGAGTACAGTAGAAAAGGATTAGATTTTTAGTTACATGGGAAAAATTTGTTGCTCACAAACACACAGTTAAAAACGGATGTTTTGCCATGTGAAAGACATATTTTTATGCATTTATACTACTGGAGGTGTCTCCATGCTTGTGTAGTTATCTCGTAATGCTTTACTTTGCTTAAATGTATCAGTTCTTTCGACCGGGGTCAGGATAATGCTCAGCTAATCATCGGTAATGCCGCTCTAGATTGCTTACATTGCATTGCTTACAATTGATGCACTCCTTCCAAAACCCGATAAAATTTTCTGTTTTTCGCAACTGGGTTACTTATTATAGATACCGTGGTGTATAGCATTCGTGAATATGCAGAAGCTTGGACTGTTCGTACTCGTCATTCACTCTCAGCAGTTTGCTTGCGGTTATTCCGCCACTGTTCTCTCATGCGGCTCACAAGATAGTTTGATAGCCAAGGATAACTCCCAAATATTTCAGACTCTTACTCATTTTTATTTAATATTCATCCACATTTAGTTTCTGATAGCTAAAGCTTCATTCTGAGTATGGTCAAGATTAATTTCCTTGTTGCAATCCATCTAGAAATTATTTCCTAACAGTTACGATTTTAATTAGTGGACTAAGGGTTGGTAGAAGAGATTATCGATACACACATAATTAAAAGTGGGAAGAAGTGTAAGAAATTCCGACAAAAACAGGAGGATAACAATGACATAGCAGTGTACAGCAGTAACTAATATAATTTATGAAGTATTAGGTAAAGGCCGTCCAAATAGCCAAGTTTGTAAACATACATACATAATTGGTCATTACAACCCTTCAGTCAGTATTACGACCTAGTTTCTCACACCACTTGTGTTGTGAGTGTTTATTTTCTACATGAGTGGCAGGAGTTACAGTTTAAAGTCGACTCCGAGCGGCAGATTTGTGAGAAACTTTTCATGGCAATTTTTATTTACTCTCAGAGTTTTTGCCAGAAATCTGCTGAGAGGAAGTCGCTGAAAAAAAAAATACTTTTTGTATTTTGTTTTGATGCCTGACCTGGGGCTCGAACCCTGGCTTTACGTCTATTAAGGCAACACACTTCCTACGAGACTACGGCGACTTCAAGTTTGTAAAAACCTTTTTCATTTTTGGCCAGAAAAAGAACACACACATTATTCATAACTTTTTGAGAGTTGTCGATTTGTTCAAAAGCACCCATAACGTCGAATCTGCAATCAAATCTTCGAAATCGAAATGTTGCGAAAACCCATGACCACAAAAGCACGTGAAGCACTATCAAGTATTAAGATTTTTTTAATTATTTTTTTAATTATTTTTTTTCCTGCAGTAGTTATAAAAGTAAAAAGTTTCCAGCAAATTGGTCTTTCAGCTGATTCTAGAATGATAGGGTTGCCATTGGAAAGTACCTACAAGCAATCTCTATGTGAACATGAATTTGGCTTTTATATTAAATATTCCGGCTTTAATTAATATCACTGAATTAAACTCTTACGAAGAGCTGGTATTGACAGACCTTATCTACGAAAGGTAACACGGCTTTCGTGATGTATTATTTACGAGTGTACGAAGTCAATTTTGAAAATACTAAGAATAACCAAAAAAGCATTTTCAAAAAATTTTTTTTTTCTTACGTATGCGAAACTGCAATGTTTGTATTTGTATTAGGTGGGCCATCTATCGGTTTAAATTTGAGCCATCAGCTATTCCGAATTTGGCAATACTTATGACATTCTGTTCTGTCACAAAATTCAATATATTATCTCCACTGAATGTAGTGAATCAATTTACGTTAGAATAACGTTGGGATTTATTGGAAATTTGTTGCTAAAACAAAGACAATTCGTCGGAGATTGCAAAAAAAAATATCTTTTCGGATGAAGCTCATTTACCGTATTTGACGCTCCGAAAACCCGCACTTGGTCTGATATAAGCCAATTACGAGTAACCGTTTGTTGCGGCTTGTAGAGCGGAGACATCATTGGCCCATATTTCTTTGATAATGAGGACAGCGAAACCATTACGGTCAATGGAGACACCTATCCATGATAACCAATTTTTTTGTATCCGCTCTTCATGGTATTGATGTGAACGATGTTTGGTTTCAACAGGATGGTTCAACTTGCCACACATCTCATGCCACAATCGATTTATTGAGTCAATAGTATTAATGGCCGTTAAATTAGCACAAAATGGTGATATCAATTGGCCTTCAAACAGCTGTGATACATCCGGATCTAGGCTTTGTTTGTCAGGCCTTTTGTTAATAGTAATGTCCGATTCAAAAGTACTGTTTTCATTACACTTACAACTTTAATAACCTTTTTTTGCTGCAAGTATTTACGAGTCATTTACAGCTTTTTGCAAGGAAAATACATGACACTCTTGAAGACTTAGACATTGTCGATCGTTATATCTGGATACTTCGTTTTTCTTTTGAATAAATATACTGTCTCATCCAGATTCATATACTACAATTAAACGTTAAGATTTCAAATAATTTTGCTATTCAAATTGCTATCTCAATTAATGTCAGTACTTTGAGGCATTACCAGCACTTGGACTTTACATTGGAATATTAACGAATCGCAGACAAATTCTTAGTCAAATGAACGAATGTATGTTAATTGATTTGGCTTAAGCCCCGGTTAGCCGAACGTCTACGGAACGTAACGGAACGGTCATTACAACCCTATAGGATTACGACCTAGCTTCTTACGCCACTGATGTTGTGTGTGTTAAATTTTCATTCGTGAGTAGCGGGACCTTCAATTTAATGTCGACTCCGAACGAAAGATTTTTGAGAAACTTTTCATGGCAATTTTACTTTACTCTCAGAGTTTTTTGACAGAAATCTGCTGAGAGAATTACGCCGAAGAAATATTTTTCATATTTTCTTCTTGACGTCTGAACTGGAATTTAAACCGAGGCCTCCCGTCTAATAAGCCTACACACTACCTACTAGATAATGTTCCTATATTATATATGCTTAGCGAAATTACATTACGGTTGGATAATTGCTTTTCATATTATAAAAACGAACGTATGGTCCTTTACGTTCCGTGGACATTTGGCTAACCGGGGCTTTACTTAAACGTGGTCTTGTGACCTTTAACCTTGAGGAAATGGGCAATATATAGTCCATTAAAAGAAAAAGAAAATTAAAATTCTTTTTATAGCCAAAGAATTTCTAGCAGGCATTAAAAACATATCGCCATTGAGCATATGTTGACAGCCTGTAGTGTTTAAGGCAACACTTTAAGCGTAAATGAAACTGTGGTTTAAATTGATAGAATTATTTAGTAACCTAAAGGTACAAGTACAACACTTGGGCAATTTGTATTTAAGCCCACTGTCATTGCAGTGCCAATGCCATTATGCAAGTGTTTACTTACAGATTTGTTTTCTGTCGTTCTGCTTTGTTTTTTTTTTTGTTTGCTTTCAAATACGCTGGTAAAATTTTAGGCGATACAAAAGACCCAAAAAAAAATGAAAAGGACCTAGACAATGACCGCCATAAACCATTCAAATATTCCATTGCCTTTACTTTTGTTTTGTATTGCAATATCGGTTTTGTTTGTTTAAATGAATTTAACTAAAGGTTTCGGTATCACTTTTAAAATTCAGAGGAAAAGAAAAAAACAACAACAACAAAACCAAAAAACACGAGAAAACTAAAAACCGAAGGTGTTTTACAAACAGCCAAACATTCAATTGTTTTCAACTGACAAGGAGGCAATATGATGACCAATGCACTGGCAATACCCAACACCAAATACCAAAAGCGCGAAGGCATTTAGGGCCAGCGTTAAAGAAGAAGAAGAAGACTCCATAAACCAATACAGGAAGAAGGATGTCAAACTAACAAAACAACAACAAAACGTTTGTTAAACATCATGTCCAGAGTAGAGGAGCAACGTGCCAACCTACTAAGAGACCAGCAAACAACAATCGCTTTAAATTATGCCTTTACAGCACAACAGCAGAACAGACAGACACTCCAGGGTTGAGATCACACCGACCGAGTAACGTAAGCTCAAGTAAAGGGTGAATGACAGTAAAACACATAAAATAAGTGTAAGAATATTATTATTTTGTTATTTAGTATTGTTGTTATTGGTGTTGTTGTTAGTATCACATAAAGATGCTGCTGATGATCGGTCGGTGGGTTTGGCGGTCAATTGTTTGTTTTTGTTTTTGTTTTTATTGGTTTCCTTTATGTTCCTGTTTCTGTTTTTTTTTGCGTGTGAAGATGTTTATCAACAAATAAAAATCTTTGGTAATCTTTTAAACAAAATAAAATGAAATGTTTTAAATCCAAATAATATATACGATGAGGTATGTACGTATGTACATATGTGTGTGTGTTAAAGACAAACTAATAAACCAAACAAAAAAAAAAAAACACAACAACAAAAGGAATATCTTTCTGAAGGCATTGCAAAAGAAAAAGGAATAAAATTGCGCCACAAATAAAATTGAACTGATTTGACTTGTTTGAAGATGAGCCCTACTATAGGCATGGAACACACGCACCACCTTAATACAAAAATCCGTCTGCATCCTTATTGTCGTAACTTTACATACTACTGCACCAATGTTGGCTCCACACCTGTATAGTAGCGGCTAAGCGCCTTCTGCTTACTTATTCCACAAGCCTCGGCTTCTTGCGCGCCTTCGCCAGTTGGTCACACCAATCGATGTCAGCGCCTCGGTTCTGACCTAAATAATGGCACGACCCAAATATGGATCACTAGAGGATCGTGTTGGAAGGGGCAACCTTTGAGAATAATACATACATACATAATTGGTCATTACAACCCTTTAGTCAGGATTACGACCTAATTTCTTACACCACTTATGTTGTGTGCGTTAATTTTGATACATGAATGGTGGGATCTGCAGTTTAAAGTCGACTCTGAACAACAAATTTTTGAGAAACATTTGATGGGAAATCTGCTGAGAGGAAGTCGCCGAAGAAATATTTTGTCATATTTCGTTTAGTTGGAGATGCCTGATCTAGGGTTTGAACCGAGACTTCACGTCTAATAAGCCAACACACTACCTACTAGACCACGGCGACTTCCTTTGAGAATAATAATTATATGACCTCATACCAAGACACCTAGAGTATGTCCATTCCGTACAGAGGAGAAGCGAAAAAGCATAAGAGGCATTTCACAAACGACTTCTTTAAGTTCTTCGCGAATGGTTGAATACTAAATGAAGGAGTGGATGGAGATATATTTTCGAAGTCGGTAAGTATAATTCAGTCGACTCAGATTCCAGTGACTTACACGCAGAAATGTTGGCTATACGGGAGGTAGTGATAGATTAGAAATGATAAGATGTCTGGGAGAGAATTTAACATATCTTCTGATTGTACGAAGACGATATTAAACTGTTAGTTCCTCTCCACTCATGTATTAACAAACACAACAAAAGTGATGTGAGAAGCTAAATCGTAATCCTAACAGAAGGGTTGCAATGACCAATTATGTATGTATGTCTGATAGTCAGATGACTGTCAGGACACTGGGGCCTTAAAGATGATTCCCAAGACAGTAGGCCACAACATTTATATCAAACGAGTATGGGTACGCAGTTAAATTCTGGGAAGCTGCTTAGCGTTTGAATTGAAAAAATGTGTCAAAACCAATGTGTCAGAATCTCATTAAGAATTAACAAACTTCAGATTGACTATGTAGTAATAGATGCCGTTTGTATTAATAAGATCAGTTTGAAGTGAATTGAAGTTTGGAATATAATCTCGACTGTTCAACAAATTTAGCCATGGTTAGAGGACTCACGAAAAGTCTACTCAAACTACAAAGGAGCACATCGAGTATTATTTTTAAAGTTAGGTTAGATTAGGTTGAAGTGGTAGCTTTGATAACCAAAGCATAGCGGCCCCTTGTGACACCATAGTTAAGAGCAGTCCCTGCACTCACTGAATTCCACCAATCACATCATTGGTCATGGCGGAGGCTGCGACATTTTTAAATTAACGACTGGAGTTTGCATTCTGACCTGTCATATGAGACTTATGAGGCAGCCTAACACGGCCAACATAGAAACAACTTAATTAGGTTATGTTACTCGATTAGTCCACTCTTGATTACACTCCCAATTAGTTATATAAGATTAGTTTTATAAATTTGTGACGTTTTGAATTTGAAGTTTTTAGCATAGTCTCCTTTGAGCTCTGTACACTTTGTTCCACGCTCTTCTAAATATTTGCATGCGCTCCAAAAAGTTAAGGTTTATTGATATATTTATTGATTATCGTCGAGATAATTCTTTTTTAGGTAAACGTATAGGAATATGTATAAATTTTATGTCAGGCTTTGAGTTTGCCACTTTGTAAAAGAATGCGTATCTCATATGTGAACTGTATTGAATTTAGCATTGTGCTGGCCTTAGCAAGCGTATTGGCTTTGTAGATACTTTCAATGTGCCCATGTCCAGAAGCCTATATGAGTTTAATCATCGAATATTTGCCTATCTCTTCTAGAGACACCTGGCATACTTTGAATGTAGTGCACACAGTCTCTAGGGATCTAATGACGTGAGGCCACAGTTCAAACACCAGGTCAGACCTGTGCAACAAAATGGGTTTTGAAAAAATATTTCATCGTCGAAATTCTCTCAGCAAAATCTCTGTGAGAAAATAAATTTGCCGTGAAAAAATTTCTCAAGAATCTGTCATTCGAAGTCCACTTTAAACTGTAGGTCCCGCCACTCATGTATAAAGTTAACACACTCAATGTAACTGGTGTGAAAAGCTAGGTTGTAATCTTGACTGAAGGGTTGTAATGATAAATTATGTATGTATGTAAGTATGTTATCTAACAGTTCGTCCATCATAAATACAGTGGCTTGATTACCTAGGCACTTAATCGTCTAGAACCACTCGAATAGATCTCTATATGAGCCGCATAGGCTCATAAAACCTCATTTTGGATTAAATAATGCTTATCTTGTGTTCGCCTTAGTCTAGCAGGTAGTGTGTTGGCTTGTTAGACGTGAGGCCACGTATCAAACCACAGGTCAGACAATCTCAAACAAAACGAAATATGAACAACTATGACTTGGCGACTAGCTCTTAACAGATTTCTGGCAAAAACTCTGAGAATAAATAAAATTGCCATGAGGAGTTTCTCAAAAAAATTTATTGTTCAGAGTCCAAGTAAGCGATCCATTCTTATCATCAAAAAATCTTCATACTGTCAAATACATTTTCTCTGAACGAATTCTAACCATTTTAACGTGACTTTAATTCTCTTGTAGAAAGAGCCATCAATTGGCAGATTTTCTAACAACATATCTTTTGTTTTGCAATAGAAACTCAAAATCGATAAAAATCATTGAAACGGTTTTCCCTACTCTTGAGTCGCTTACAAATCCATAAACTTATCATACGCTCCTCTGATGAAACTTTTTTTATTTGACGAAGGATATTCAATTTAAAAAAAATGTTACACGAAACTCATATGAATACAAAGGAAAACAGAACTCATAACAATTGCCACAAAAAAAAAAGGTTTTCAACTGATAATCTTGGGTTGATTTTCACATCTTGGCTCATGTGGTTTTTGTTTTTTCCTTTTTTTGCTTGTATAATTTTAACAAAGCCAATAAGAAGAGTGAAGGGGCACAGACAGTTAGCCAGGCACGGATGGGTCGATTGAAATTCATTTTATTATGGTCAACATGCTTTAGGCGTGATTGTTATAAAAACAGGCTGTTAACAAGTGTTGGCACACTAATTGCATAATAATCCTTTCAGACGCAATTTTTAACACAATTTTTGCTGGAAATTTGAATTGCTCTCGAATACATATTGAAATGAAATCAAACTGAAACTGAAACAGAAACAGAAACCAAGCAAAATAAAATATTTTTTTAAAAATATGTCCGCCCCTAAAGTTTTTCTTTCTCTTTTTTTCTTTTCTCTTCTTTTTTTTTCAACTTTTCAGTTTAAATTGGTTTTGCTTAACAAAAAAAAAAAGAGAAACAGAGTATCCTGTCATCACTTAAAACCAGGCTATAACTGTTGTATATAATTGTGTATATGTATATGTCTGTATGTGTATGTGTCTGTATATTATAAGCATATGTTTGTGAAGAGCGTGTCAGTCAGTGTAGCTCGTACGTACGTACATACTCGTATATGTTGAAGTGTCACTCTTAGTTGCCCATAAATTAAATGGTTGTCAGTATTAATTACAACAACTGTCATTTGTATTGACATTACCCCGATTGCTTCAGAAGTAATAACAACAATTGTCAATTTATTGATAGAATATTGAAGTCAAGTTACACCTTCTCCTTCTCCATCCCAACGACCCTTTTTGCTTCTTCTCTGCTGCTGTCATCTTTACACCATTGGCCATATAATTTAGTTCGGCTGTTTTATTTTCTTTCTTTTCTTTCCATTGCTTGTTGTGTGAAAACTTCTTCCTTTTTGTTGTTGTTGCCGCTGTTGCTGCTACTATTGCTGTTGTTGTTGTTGTTATTGTTATTGTTTTGTCATGCTTCATTCCTGGAGTTAAACATGTGTCGGTATTGAATGTTGAGAGTATTTATTGTTATTATTGTTCAGTTTGTCTTCTTTTTATTCTTCTGTTGCTTCTTTTTCATACATACTCAACAATGCCCATTTCATTTCAATGGAAATTCATTGCATGCTGTTGTTAGCAACAACAGCAAATAGCAGCAACAAACAAAAAAAGTAGCTGTCATCACTTTTTCCTCTCTTTTTTTTTTTTTTGTTTGCACGAACACCAAAAAAGAAATGGAAAAAACGAAAAAAAAAACGTTTTTCAATGGCAACTCCTCTTTAAACCTCCATACCAATTGTTTCAATGACTTTTGTTGCTGTTGTTGGTTGCTGGTTGCTTAATAATAATAAACAGCAACAAAAAGTTGTCAAAACACAACACCATGGCATCCTTGATTTCCTCCCATCTCTTGTATAGTATACCACCTCCTTACACTTGATGAAACCACCATTGGATGTGTCTTGTCTTTAACAATCGATTGTTTTATTGAATGGATGGCTCAATGATAGATGTGGCATTAAGACTATAATCATATAATTATTATTGCTGTTGTTGTTGTAATTTTATTGCAGCAGTAAAGAATTTAAAGAAATACTAGCGTTTGATAACAGTTTATTTATGTGGGAGATAAAAACGGAAAAATTCCTTCAAACCGTTATAAATGCCTACACTTTACCAAAAGCTGTGAGGCAAAGAGGGGTATTTAAGGCCTGCATTGTCTTAAAACTATGCGTATCGACTAAGAATTGCTTCTTGAGTGTAATTTCTGTCACTTCAGAATATGTTTGTAATTAAAGGCCGCTACATTTAATGCGGATTATACGATGGTAATTTCCAGAATGAGCTGATCCTCATGGATTTACTTTTAGGATATCTTCTATCGGGAGGATCATCTATCGGTCATTCTATTCTCTCACAAAATTCTGCATATCATGATGTCCACAGAACATAATGAATGGATTTACGCTTGAGCAACGTTGGAATTTATTGGAAATTTATTTCCAAACCAAAGACAATTTTGGTTGGAAATTGCATGAAAATGTCGTACAAAATTTGGACTAAAGTTTTTGCTAAAGTTCGTGAAACTGGTTTCATTGCTGATGCGCCAGGACGTGAGCATGCTAATACACAGTGCGTGCACCCGAAAATATCGAAGCTGTGGCGAAGAGTGTGCGTGAGAATCCATCACCATTCTCGTTCTCAAGCATTGAACATTTCACACACCAGTTTACGTTGAATTCTGCGAAAAGATCTCGGTGTGAGGCCTTACAATCATCAATTGGTACAAGATTTGAATCCGCATGACCATCCATTTCGTTTTCGCTTCGCTTGATGGGCCGACGAGCAACTGTACGATGATGTCGATTTTCCAAAAAAAAAAACAAAACCAAACTGTTTTTCGGATGAAGCCCATTTTCATCTTGGTGGGTATGTTAATAAGCAAAATTGCTGTATTTGGGGCTCAGAATAACACGTGGTCTTACAGAAGCCAATGCACTCATTACTAGTGACTAATCGGTGCGGCTTGTGGAGCGGAGGCATCATTGGCCCATATTTCTATGAAAATGAGGACGGCGCAACTATTATGGTCAATGGAGACATACATCGCACCAAGGTGTGAACGATGTTTGATCTTAATAGAATAGCGAAGCTTGGCACGCATCTGATACCACAATCGATTTATTGCGTCAAACGTTTGATGGCCGTTTAATTAGCCGAAATGGTGATGATAATTGGCCGCCAAAAAGCAGCGATTTGACATCGTTGAACGATTTGCTTAAAAAAAGTGTTTTGTCGACAAACCAGAGACAACTGAACATTGGAAGGCCAACATTCGTGATGGCATAGCCGAGAGGTGAGAACATATACTCGAAAATGTGCACGAAAATTGGTCTGATCGAATCAGGCACTGTGAGGCCAGCATTATAAATGAAACAATATCGATTTCTAACTGGAACAATTGCACTTTAAAACAGAAAAATAAATTTGCCAAAATTTTAAACCGGTTTTGTTTTATTGCACTTTTAAATTAAAACTTTTAAATGGCCCACCCTATATAAGTTAAACTACAGGCGTAGCGCCTTGTTTCCTTTGCTATTTATAGGAACAACTTCAGCAGAAAATAATGCATTTTGCTTTACAATGAACAAACAACCAAGCCGAATATGTTCTACGACATAGACGAGTATCACGTGAAAATATGAGATTTTCGCTCTCATGTCTCTTTATTTCGTTGCAGAATAATACGTTCTAATAGCGATAGAACAGTGAAATCCAAACTACATTGAAATGTTGTTCTAGTGAATCAATAGATTTGAATATCTTATCGTCATTACAGACCACTTTCACAGTCTCTTGCACGCGGCATCATTTATGACATTAGTATTCCAAAGTCAATCGGATATATTGTCAGCAGCAAAGAGGCCAAATAGAATGTGGACCAGCAACCAAGGCATGATTATGCCTCTTACGTCACTTTAACGTATTGAAATCTACCCTTTTCACACGACTCCATACTCATTTAGAAGAGGTTTATATTGTGGTATACATTTAGTGGAGTTTGTGGTCCTAAAATGAAATATTTCGAGGCCTTTGGGAAACTTGTGTGCATCTTTCAAGCTAAAGCCTATGCCATCGAAATATGTGCTCAATTTCAATTTGAATAGAAAGTGTTAAGGACGGGACATAAAAGATTATCTGACAGATTGTCGCCCACCACCGAGAACTAGGTTTGAATGTGGTTAAAAGGAACATAGCATGGGATTGCTGGGCCACAGAATTTCAAATTAAATAGAAAGTGTAAAGGACGGAATATAAATCGTTATCTGACAGACTGGTCGCCCACCACCGAGAACTCGGTTCTAATGTGGTTAAAAGGAAGATAACATGGGACTGCTGGGCCACAGAACATAGAATTCTCAACAATTAGCAAGCAGGCGAGCTTGTGTGGAAGGTAATTTCCACGCCTTTGATGGGTCCCAGAACCCTTCTTTGGAGTGGAGCGAATGTTTGAATAAGTATGCTCAACGAAAGGGAGAATAAAGAAAGAGAAATACATTTCTGAAACCAATTGGGCTTGAGAGAATCAAAACTTTTGTTGGGAAATTACAATAAGAGAAGATCTGAGTCATGTATCAGACTATCCAGGAACTACCAGGGGTTAGTAATCGGTCTTCTGACAGAACTAGACTGACTGTAGACTGATGTGCACTTATTCAAAATGGAAGTTGTTTCGAGCTTAATATGTTCATTCTGTGACAGATGAATCATCGATTGCTAGGGGCAGGGAGTTTTCATTGTTGACCCCAAGCAGCAACCTGAAATTTTTCAAGACAGTCTTTGAGTGGGAATTATAGGGATACGCTATGAAGTTTGAGGGGAACACAATAGGTCGAATAGTCGCAATACTATGATATTTCTACATGGCAATAATAATAAAGGAGGAAATTTCTAGTGGTCTAGTAGATAGTATGACCATTATCATACATGAGGTCACGGTCCAAACCCCAAGTCAGACTTCTCCAGCAAAACGAAATATGAAGAAAAATATTTCTTCGGCTACTTCCTCTCAGCAGATTTCTGGCAAAAGTTCTGAGAGTAAAAAAAAAATTTCAATGAAAAAATTTTTTAAAAAATTTGTTGTTCGGAAATGACTTTAAACTGTAGAGCCCGCCACTCACGTATAAAATTAATACACACAACATAAGTGGTGTTGAGAGGTCGTAATCCGGACTGAAGGGTTGTAATGACTAGTTATGCACGTATGTACATACATATGTGTAAAAGTATTATTGGAAGAATGTGGAAAAATCATGTAAAAGTTTAGGACTAACATTTGGGGCAAATGAAAATATCTCAACTACCACGCCATTGAAAATATTTTCTTTTTTTTTTTTTGAGAAACAATTAAAAGTTACTCACAAGCTTTACAAAACTAACGCGGCATGTTAATGCTGCTTTCGATGCGATTCTATGAATACAGTACAGTACATGGCCTTGATTACACTTTTGTTTTAAGACATTAAAGTTGAGTTTTATTGCCTCTTGAGTTCTTTTCCTATTCCTAAAACCGGCACTTAAAAGATCAAATGATTGAATTTTAGTTTAAACATCGCCTATTTACTGGTTCTAATTTAAGCGTGAAACTTTCCAAATTTTGCAAATCTTGTGAGGCCTCATGAAAGTATGGAGATTTTACGGCAATTGAGGAAATAAAATCGAAATGACTAGAAGAGTTTAAGGTTTTTACAAAATTGCTTAAATGCTGTCATGGTTTGAAATAAATCTTAACGTGAAAGTATTATCACAGACATAAAGTGTAGTTAATTGTGCATTAAAAAGTTAAGTTAAAATTCTTAAAAATACGTTTAAAGTTTAGAATAAATTTTAGACTTAAAACCGCCCAAGAAAAAGAAAAGGGAGAACAATTTTTACGGGCTTTAAATCTATGTATGTTCTTTGTGTTTTTGCGTACTTACTCTGAACCAAGATGATTTTATTATTGTTGTAGTTGTTGGTTAGTGTTGTCTATCCTTTTTTATTGCAATGGCAAGTGTAAATTCATTGTTGACAATGTCAACATTTTTAGTTTCGTTTCATTTCGTTTCGATTTTTTTCTTGCCAGCCAGCATTTATTGCCAATAAATGGCTAAAATGGCTTTCAAATGACAGCACAAGTATTTTTATTTGTTCTCCTTCCTTTCTTTCCTTTTTTTCTTTTTTTGCATTTAATCAGTGCCTTTGTATTCTAGGCTGTATTTAATGGCTATGCGCTGTTATGCGACAGGGTATTACGATATTACAAAGGCTATATGGTGAGAGAGAGAGGGAAAGAGAAGAGTGTGGTTAGTAAAAGAAATGACCTTAAGTAGGTTCGTAACTATAAAATAACAATTTTAAAATTACAGCAAAATGTATAAAGAAAAGAGAGAGAGGGAAAGAGAAGGAGAAGAAGTAGACAAAGCAAAGGTAACTGACACAAATCAAAATGTTAAACAAGATTTTGCTTTCAAACCTTTTATCATTTCAGTCTTAATAAAACGAAATAAAAACTCATAAAAAATCATTTAAATGTTCTATCTTTGTTAAGAGAGATATTGAATCTAAAAGATGTGTTGATATGATGCCTGGCTCTGTCTGTCTGTCCGCCAGTCTAGCTCTTTGCACACGCATCAATATACATATGTATCTGAATGCACCATTTGATGAAAACTTTTTTCAGTTTGTACTTTCAGAGCCGGATATCTATCGGTTTCTTCTTCTTCTTCTTCATCTTCCTTATGATATCAATAAATTTTATTTTAATTTTTTTCTTTCTCATTTTATTTCATTTCTTTTATAAGTCGAGGAGAGTATTTATTATAACACGTAATATGACAATAATACTCTGGCTGAGTGGCATGCAAATAATTGTGCTTTAATGGCGCATTGTGTTTACACTACTAACACTGGAGTAGAAGGAGAGTCGTTAGATCTACAAATGGCATTGTAAACACTCATATTTAAATAGAAAATCATAAATTATTAATAAAATATTCAACGAATTAAAATTATGCCTGAACTCTCTTATGCACAACACAAAACAAAAAAGACTAAAATACCCTACAAGAAGTCTTTAGGCTTAAGAGTTTAATTCAAGCCTTTAATTCAGGCCTTTATTATAAATTTAATTCCAAAACAAAAAACTTATTTTATAACCCAATAAATAACGTACTTCTTCGTAATAATACGAGGGCGGCCACTTAAACACTTAGGTTCAGCAACTAACGCCTCTCTTAAGTCTCTAGAAAATTGTGGTTCTCAGCAGAATATCGTAGCAAATGAATAACTCTAATGATGTAAAGCGGCTTATGTTAATCATGCAACCTGTTAAGCACCACAACAAGCTTATCAATGTCACTACCAACTAATGAATTAAGTGCTCACCATGGTACTCTGTTCCTCAATTGCCTTCCATTCCCTTGAGTTGCCGGAGTCTAGTAGTATGCTGACTTATTAGGCTGAAGATCACGGTTCAACTCCTGTCTTAGACATCTTGAACAAAACGAATCGTAGAGAAATATTTCTTTGAGACTTCTTCTCTGGCAAAAGATCTGAGAGTAAATCTCGTTTTGAAAAGTTTCTTTCTAGCTTCTCTGAGAGTAAAATAAAATTGATAAGGAAATGTTTCTCAAAACTGTTGTTCGTAGTCGACATTAAGTAGTAGGTGCCGCCATTCATGAGTAAAATTAACACATAACTTGGGTGGTGTAAAAAGCTAAGTTGTAATCCTGACTTAAGGGTTCGAATGACAAATTAAGAAAGTAAGCAAGTAATTGTCTTCCCTCAAAGCTTGTAGTGGCGCAAATAGCTGACCTTATGGCAGTAAAGCTCAACACAGTTAAATCCTTCTTAAAGATGTCATATCTAAGTGCTGCAAGAATGGGAAGCCATAGACACATTCCCTATAATTTTCACGATAAAAGATTTGAGTTTAAAATTCAAACTATGGACTCCTGATTTGATGATCAGGAGGTTCCTAGTGAAGCACTTAGGGTGTAAATGAATCGATGGCAGCAATAAGTTGGACAAAGCGGGCTGTCGGGTACATATCAAGGGTTCTTATATTAGACTTTCATATAGGATACCTGACCACTGCCCAGTTTTTTAGGTGGAGTTCCAAGCCACTTTGAAAGCGGTGCATGGCTTGTTAGACAATGGATTTTTCCATGAAAATTGAACAGCTAAACTGCAACAAAGTCCCTCAAAAATTTCATATCGACATCCCTTCTCGTTCATGAATGTTTGGGATTTCTCAAGGCTTTTTTGATTCATTTAAAGGAACCAAGGCTGGCACAGAGTTCACAATTTCGATAGGCTCTGTTAAAGTTAGATATTCCTCATTTTACAGGAATACTCAATTTCGTAAGCCGCCGTAGTCTAGTAGGTAGTGTGTTGGCTTATTAAACGTGGGGCCTCGGTGCAAACCCCAGATCAGACATCTCCACCAAAACGAAATACTAAAAAATATTACCGCGACGACTTCCTCTCAGCAGATTTCTGGCAAAAATTCTGAGAATAAATAAAATTGCCATGAAAAGTTTCTCAAAAATCTGTCGTTCAGAGTCGACTGTAAACTATATAAAATTAGCACACACTACATAAGTGGTGTGCGAAGTTAGGAGTAATCCTGATTGAAGGGTTGTAATAACCTATTATGTACGTATGTATGTCAACTTCGTTGGCCACATGAGGGTACTTGCAATATTGCCAGACTTTGCTGAACTAAAAGACTTGACATACCCTTACGAATAATTTCCAAAGGAGCTGTGGATCTGGAAAGGAAGATTAGGCTATTCTGAAATAAGCAAAAAATACCGCCAAAGTCAAATTTAATTTGGAGTTGGTGTTTTATGTTTTTGTTTTTTAATGCTTACTCCCGCTTGCATACTATAATGCGTTTAACATCTTATCTATCACTTTCAACCTTCCTTCCCCATTGAAATGTAATGCTCTGGACAACCTCCTCAGTGGTTCTGTGTTGATTTCACAGTGGTTTAAATGGAGAGGTCAACCGCCTCTTCACTATCATTATATCGATATCCGTAGCACAGCAGACTTCGTATTAATGTGCTGTAGAGCAAGTTCCAGACTGATAGCAGTCTAGAATCAACGTTCTTTCTGAAATTGTATTGAATTTAGTGGTGATTACCTTCGTTCATAGAATGCGCCACTTTCAGTGTACACACCCATCTTATGATGTTCGCTGTTAATATTAAACTCTGTGGGAGGTCTGAACACCTCAGCATGGATTAATTTGTTGGCCTCTTTGGATTTTGTTAAGGGTTTTTTTTTTTAATTTTTAGGGTACAGCCAGACACAGAACACCTTCTCTGCCATTGTCCGGCATTGGGGAACCTAGAAGAGAAGTCCTTGAGCTCTTAGAAGATATTGATCGAATGTGTCTAGCCAAAGACAATCTGGATAAAATTCACATCCGCATAAATCTCTTGATAGAAGACAAACAAGTTGTAATTTTATGACAGAAAATGTAAAAAATTTAATATCGGAATTACAACTTAATCTTGCAGAACCTAAGTAGACTGTAGCCAATGAGACGACTGGCGATGTCAATCTAACCTAACCAACCTAGTCTGGTAGGCAGTGTGTTTGGCGTATAAGACGTAAGGCCACGGTAAGGTCGTAATCGTACATACAATTATGTATGTATGCATGTATTTTAGTAAAGCGCCTACTTAATCACCGGAGTTTGCCATAATCAGCCGGCTATACAATTTTCCATTTAAAAAAAGCTAAAGAAGTGAACGAAAAAAAACCAAAGCTTTCAATGGGTAGTGGAATTGTATTCTGTAAGATATTACAGCGCATTCATGGCTACATGAGTTGAGATATTAGGGTTACACCACTCCATCTCTACAAAAATATGAAACTTTTCAAGACAAAACTAAGCATCTTCTCTGTAACATTATAATGGTTCCAGTGAATGGTCTGCCAAAGCAAGCAGCTGCAACATATGCCGTTTCTGTTCAATTATAATTTCTTCATTTGTTTTCTAACTCCTCTATAGGGTACTGCATTACACGATTGGGCCAATCCATAGACAAACACTTCTGTTTTCAATACTTGAGAGATGTTGGTTGTAATAAAAGTTATGATTTTATTATTGTTGCTTTTGTTGTTTTACATCCTTAAACAAAAGTGTTAAAAATTTAATCGTTAATTTAGATCTCGAATAATTGGCCAATAAGCCTGACACTGACAGCGTACTTGAGTGTTTAAGAAATATTTACGATTTCCAATGAAATCCCATAACATATTCACAAACGGATTTCATTTCATTTCATTTCGCTTTTTATCGCTACAGACAACATATTTTAAGGATTTTTATTGGCAACACCAAGTCATTTATACATTCAAGTATTTGGAATTATTATTGATGGATAATAATATTAGAAGGAGAGAAGAGAAGAAATTTATGGTTTTTGTTGTGTGAAAATATATGTATGTCCGGTCGATAGGTTGAACAAAAAACAAATAAGATCTAAGGATAGAATTTAAAAAGGCCTGGTCATTCAACTTAAGCTTCAAAAAAAATAAAAAAAGGTACGAGTTATTTAAATGAACTTTAAATAAGAAATGAAATCAAATGATTGCATTACTCAGGGCTCTCTTATGTGGTGGTATCTCTCAAAAGTACAATGTTGCAGCCGGTGTTGTTTAAGTTTTATTTGCTTAAGTATTTCGATTGCATTTAAATAAATTTACCTGAACGAATAATCATCTTAAGGCAGACACTCAAGACATACTCGTACATAAGCTTTAGTTAAAGACTAAATTATTTTCAATTTAATAAAATGCCTTCGTTTTTCTTTTTGTTGTTTTATTTATTTGACAGAAAACTCCCACAGAATTGTATTGGACGACTCTGTAACAGTGTGAGAGAGTGTATATCACAAAGAGTCATCATTATTTATAGTTAAATTCAGGCTTTTAAAATAAATAACCATCAACATTGATTAGTTTAACAAACAAGTTATTGGAATTATCTCCAGTATAGATTCCTTCTACTAAAAGTGTCATATATCCTCTTTAAAGCCTCATCATCAACAAGCAACAGACAACACAACACACAGAGACAGCAACAGCAGCAGGAATAGTAACAGCAGTTACAACTAGCACTAAAACCATCACCATCATCGTCATCATCATCGTCTTGATTGTCGTCATTGCCGTCATCATCATCATCAGCGTTGTTGTCACTACCAATGCCGACAACTTTTTACCTTTTATTGACTACAAACGACTACATGGGTGTATATGCGAGGGTTGGTTAAAAAATGCATGCCTCAAAGGCATTCACGCAGCTTTCATGGATGCCATGACCCTTTATTATCCTATTACGTCTATCGGACCACTACACTACTGTGTTAAGGAAAAGTACACCACCTACATACATACACACACACAATTGGTCGTTACAACCCTTCAGTCAGGATTACGGCATAGATCCTCACACCACTTATGCCGTGGCGAGACCTACAATTTAAATTCAATTCCGAACGACAGATTTTTGAACAACTTTTCGTGGCAAATTTATTAACTCTCAGAGTTATTGCCAGAATTCTGTTCAGAGGAAGTCGCCAAAGAAATTTTTTTTGATACTTAGCTTTGATTGTCTGACCTGGGGTTTGAAGTGTTGCCTCACGTCTAATAAGCCAGCACAGTACCTACTCAATTCTCTGTATGATCATAACTGTACCTGGTTCTAGAATCATAAGGTTGCCATTTATTATTGCCTGGAAACTGTATTCTATGAATTATCAGAGCAGAAGGCGCTATTTTGAATCGTAAAACCCAAAATTTCTTATCGAGAAAATTAAACGGAATCTTGTAATCGACCTGAATGTGTTTTTGACATCCCAGTATTACTGCCACCAGATAAGCCCACTGTTGAAATGACAGAGGAGTCTCAATTAAGTATTGCAAATCAAAACTTAGTTGGTGTTAAACAGAAGGCACCACTAATCAGGACAACCGACTGCCTGCGCACTCAGTCTATCAACCTGTGGTGATACAGCTATTTGCACGCCGTTCCTTAAAGGTTGGATATAACGAGATCCGACTACAGACAATATCGTTTCAGGCTTAAACCCTTAAAACTTGTTGGTTTACGAGGATTGACCGCCAAACCATACGACGTGCACAATTTCGTTATAAACTTTAAAGCTTTATTGCCGTTCAAAGACAGGAAGTGTGGATATGATCCTGATACTCAAATGGCCAGAACATATGCAGAACGAAAGAACTCCTCCAACAATTTCTATACAACAATATTTCACACCAAGGGCGAGAGAACTTCACCTCGTGACACGATTCTATTCACTTTTCTTGTCATTTTAACGTCCCGAGCGGAGGCAGTAATTGTCCTTCCGATCAAAAGTTTTACGACAAGCTTCACAAAGTAGTCACCAACATTGCGTGTATCAAGAGGTCTGACAACAACCCCCAAAAGGTGATTTCTGAAAGAGCCCTCTACGCCAATGAAGATTGTTAGTAAGAAATACTTATACGTCAGAGCCTTCTTGACATTCTGCACCAAAGAGCTTAGTACCGTCATTGCGGATAGGCCACTACTGAAGGGGTCTTGAGGACTACTGAAGGGAGTAGGAAAATAATTAGACTCTCTTTGTAAAGAGGAATCAAGCCGAAGTTAGTTAGTTAGTTAGTTATTTCGCCGGTCGAAATAAATTACCCCTCCGTTCAGAGAACAATATACCAATGCACCCTGCAACGCAGGCTTCAAAGGCTAGGAAACAGAATCCTCACTATACTTGGAATAATTCCTACCTTTATTTTACACTTACGTCAAACAAGCACAGACTGCTTGTGAGTGAAGAGGCGATGAGCTTTGCAGTTTTTAACAAGACTAATAAATGACGTAGTAAGGCTGCTGGAAATTATTTACCAATATAAATCCATTGCGTGACGTCATTTCTTCCATTTATGAAGAAAAATCAAATTTTTTGCACGTGATGTTATAATATGCGATTCCATCATTCTGGGTCATATTCACACTCAGGGGCACCACCCCTATAATAAATCATTTTTAACCAATCAAAAAGTATCAAACGGCCTTTACTGCCCCTCCGTCTGACTTTTTCATTAATAAAATAAAAGAATAAACTCTAGATAATGCTAGTGGGTGTTGCAAGAAATTACAAAAAAAAAACGAACGAAAAAAATGGCAAAAAGAAGACGTTGTTGCAACACCAAAATCAATATTGTTACTGTTGTACTCAGCTCATATGTAAGTATGTATGTATGTATGTACATATAGTTGGTATATAGTTGGAAAACTATTTGTTTAACCAAAAGCTTAAATTGGTTTGTAAGCTTTGAATAACTTTAAGAGCATCTTTACTTGTGTACTTTTTGGCATATCGCTCAATTTTATACTCCTATTTATTCGGCTTTATTCTTGGTTTTTTTGTTTTCTTTTACTTTGTTTTGCTTTTTGGATTTTTCTTTATATTTGTTTGAAAAATAACTGGTACGTACACTCACAGAAATTTTGTTAGTAACAGTTTCCAGTGTTTCTCTAAGCTAAGTTTTTAAACGAGACGACTAAAAACCTACATATATGCACGAAATACGTATGTACTTCTAATTTATGTTTTCAAAGTTCCATTTTGCAAATAGTAGATGTAAGTCCATGCATATATTATCATTCAACTTGTCTTTTATTCACACTGTTGTGCCATGGATGGTTATGACATTCAACAACACGTGCAAATAAAAAAATTGTTTTATTAACATGGCTGTTCTGTAGGGGAAACATACCGCGATAAAAACCACCTTCAGCTATGAGCCCCATATCCAGGAGAGTGGTTACTTGCGTTAACAAAATTGCGGAATTTGTTACGACACCAATCCGCATGAGATTCCAGAGTGTCTAATAAATCCTTAAAAATCACGGTTTGGTGAGAATTTTTGACAGCGTTATCGGTTCATACTGCGTTGAAAACGATGGTCAAGTCTTCACTGTTAACGGCAAGCACTATAATCGATGATTACCAAGTTCTTTTAACTTGAATTTGATGATTTAGACGCCACCGACTTATGATACAGCTTATACCACAATTGATATTTTGCACGAGGGAATTGAGGTTATGGTCATCTCATGTGAAAATGATGTGAACTAGCCTCCGAAAACGTATGACTTGATGCCGTTAGAATTTTTCTCGTGGGGTTTTTTAATGTCTCTGGTATTATATAGAAATAAAATACAAACAACATCGGTCCTCAATGCCAACATAACCCATGTCGGCGATTAAATTCAGCCTGATTTATGCGTCAGAGTTAAAGAAAATTGAGTCCCAGCCGGAGAAGTCGTGGTGGACATTTGAACGATGTATACTCCACATACAAAGGGATCAATGTGGGATCACACTTAAAGAGCACATCATTCGGGTCGAATGATGCGTCAGGATGACCGAATGTGGGTTCGCACTTGAAAAGCACATCATTCGGGTCGAATGATGCGTCAGGAGGGCCGAATGTGGGTTCGCACCCGAAAGGATTAAGGCGATCCCGTAGGGTTAAAGGAAAAACTGAATTAAAATAAATATAGTAAGCGGACTGAAAAACATAAACATGATAAAACTTAAATACTCGATCGAGTTGAAAAAAATAGTTTTTCAATGTAAAAAAAGACAAATAAAAATTATTATATATTTGGCAGCCGGCGACCAATGAAAAGTCTGCTGGGAATGAAGGTTTAGTATTACAGGCATCCTTCTGGATATTGTTCTGGAAACAGTACCTGCTGTAAAAACATGAATGGAATAATCCCATTCAATATCAGGTTGTAAAAAAGCCTTACTTGTTATACAAGCATTTTTCTGTGGGTGTAAACCTATAATATTATCCACTAGCAGATGCGTATTTAGATTCAATTTCAAGAAGGAGAAAATTTAAGAGGAAATTATTTTTTAAATTATCGATATTGTATTTGTTTGTAGAAGATGTACACAATTCCCGAGGCGAACCATAGTAAATAACAGGAAAAAACGGAGCGAAAGCTTCGAAAAGTTCACAAATATTTGTATAAACGAAATTATTTTAGAATATTAAACATGTGCCTCTGAATAAAAAGCAATGACCCAGAACCATTACCAATATAGATGTCTAGAACATACATAGCTGAGGAAAACAGAAACTGATGTACATTAAACATGGAAAATGAAGGTCAATCGGCAATTGCAATCTTGCAAATTGCAAGTAAGCGCGGTAGTATCACAATGATGGCTGTAGTATATCTTCAGATTAAAGAAATCTTGCTCAATCGAAGTTTTTCTAAAGACATTCTATACTCTAACAACTTGACAGTACGATTTTACATGTAACTTGAAGACTCTCTATAGGGGCCATATAAGACCAAGAAGGGTGACGAAATAAAAAAATGACAAACATATGGAGCTTGGGATTATTGACTTACTTCTGACACCGTAGTGTCCAGCACTGAAGAAATATTCCAGTATTAAATTTTACTACAGCTACCAGTTAAATAAGAAATTTGAACATTTTCAACTGTTTCCCGCGTGATAAAGGTATTACTCCCTCCTTATGGTAGGATAGTATAGGAGGGAGTGACAACTTCGTCAATATCAAAGCTTATGTTAGGTAAGTAAAGGTGTCGAACCCTTCTTGAAAGAAGAGATCCTACTTATTACCATACTTTAGGCCCATTGTGATTCCAAAATCAATATTCAAGGCGGGAATCAAACATTTCTTAGAAGAAACCAACCCATGTCGACAATAAATTTTGCTATTGCAGCAATTTTTATATTTGAGAGGAAAAAGTGATTTGAAGAAGAAGAAATCCTCGGAATTCATGGACTAGGACGGACGTTGAAAATACGTTCATTACGGGCTTAATTACAGACTGACTGTCAGAGTGAATCAAGAGATTTTCAGAGAAAATCTCACCACAAAACGTTGCGCTGCTCTTAAAAAAAGGCCATAACTTTTGCCTGGTAAACACTGCAGTGAGTAGCATAGTTGACTGAAAAGGACTATATTCTCTTCCTCTTCAGTCGATTTGCAGCCTCTGCTGAAGTCATTAAAAAGTTAGAAAACTTTCTTTGTATCCTATGCATTACTCAATAATAATAGACAATATAATAGAGTGACAAAGGCTTTCCCAGAATCCAGTTTAAGTTGTTGATTGCTCGGTTTCCTGTCCAACTTTTGGCCAGTAGGCCCTGGCAATGATACAGAATTTTTTCTCAACTTAAGAAGTGTGAGCAGACGATCTATAATGGATAGGCTGATGTTGCTTTATTAGATAAGATGTTGTGGTTTAAATCTCAATCGTAGATATTTCGAACAAAACGAAACATGAAATTAAAAATATTTCTTTCGACGACATCCACTGAGCAATCTTTTGGCAAAGACTGTGAGAGTAAAATAAAATTGCCATGAAAGGTTGCTCAAAATTTGTCGTTCGGAATAGGTCCCACCACACATGGATAAAATTTACACACAAAACATGTGTGGTGTGAGAATGGCTGTTTCTAATACTGACTCAAGTGTTGTAATGATGAATTAAGGAAGTACTAAGGAAGATAAATCTGAATTTGCATTGAATAGCCTCTAAGAACTAATGTCTGGAACAGTTTGCGTTTTATAGGAGTATTACAGAGAAACTAGATAGGAGATATTATTTCCCTTCAGTTTATGGAATCTAAGGCTATACAGAGAGTTATTTTAAAAAGCTTGCAAATTGAATGTTTAAATGGTTTCTGAAACACAAAATTATTCTGAAAAATATTGAATTCAGCCGCCGCCACTGCCTTCTACTTACACACATTAATCGAGTGAATGTATAATCTTGCACTGCACTGGACAGTGGACAATACATGCGAAAAAAATGGTGTATGTGTGGTAAAGTATGTCTCCTTGTGGTGTTGTTGTTTGATGCCATTTTGGCGTTTTTTAAAAGTGTTCTTGTGTTACTGATAGCAACACTATCAGTAGTGGCTTCATGAAAATAAATGTGGCCGGTAGATATCGGCTACGTGCAGTATCCATACATATGCTATATATTGGACTGTCGGCAAGGCATACCACAAAAAATGAAAAGAAAAATCAACTAAAACTTTACATTTACAATTTCAATTTGTAAGTGTATGAAGTATTTTTTTTTTTGCTTTTTTTGTACGTTTTTCTTGAGTTTTCAAACCAAAAACTGTAAAAACCTTTATTTTTTAAAGTTTTTTTTTGTGGATTTTTTTTTTGGATTTTTGCAATCTGAATACCATTTATACTATAAAATAAGAAGAAGAAAAAAGGAAAAATAAAAAAAATAAACGAGTAGAACCCATATGATCCCTTACATATTGTTAACTTTTGTTGAATTATTATCGCGTTTTTTTTGTACGCTGAAGCTGGGTTTTTCTGTTTTTTTTTTGGTCTTCTGTATGTGTTTGAGTGTTATTGTTAAAGTTGAAATAAATTTTATGAAAACGAAATAAACTTCAGCGATAGTTTTTTTCTTTTTCATTTAAAAGAAAAAAATGTAAAAGAATTTTTCCTTCATTTCTTATGTGATATGGTTTTTGTTATTTTTTTAAATTTATTTGCAACTAACTGTTGCATATAATACTTACATACGCTGGTGGCAACATGATTGGGCTGATTCTTATTTCGTTACTGTAATTTTTGGCTTTATTTGGCAAAGTTTCATTATTCATCCGCGCTGTCTGACACGGTTGTTGGTTGCAGCTATTGCTGTTACTGTTGCTCTTGCTGCTGTTTTAGTTAAGGCCCTGTGCTCTGTATGACTGGCATTTCTCAACTTCTTCTGCTTCTTCTTAATGTGCAGAGTGTTAAGACGACCTTTTATTGACCTAAAAAAAAAACGAAAAAAAATTGCAAAATTGGTTTCATTTAATTTAACGTCTGATAGTATTTGGCAGTTTGATATCAATAACATAGAAAATTTGTTTCTTTTGTTTCGCTTGTTTTTTTTCCTGACACAAAATGCGGAAAATAAAGTTTTGAGCAACAAAAAAAAAAACGTAAAAAAGTTCAACTAAAAGATAAAAACTTTTTCTGCAAAAAGTCATGAGTCAAAAACAAAAAAAAAAAAAAAAAACAAAGAGCAAAAAAGCACCAAAAAAATATATTTTCGGTAATGCAACAAGCTGTAGAGTTGTGGAGTTGTAGAGTAATTTATAAGAAGATACAATTTTGGCAATAATCCAACAAAACTAAAGAAAAACTTTATACATGTGCTCTCTGACACATAAAATCTTAAGTTATTCAATAAATTAATTGATTGATATGGTGGTGGTGGTGATGGTCAAACGATAATCATCGCCATTAAAAAAGTTTTCCAAACAAAAGAAACAAAAAAAGAAAACAAAAGAAAAAAATTTTAACACATGGGAACCAAATATGGAAAATTAATTTCCAACTTTGTTTTAAGAAACTTGAAGTCACTTCGGATGTAAATTGACATTCGGAAATATCAGCTAAAAAATTTAGTTTCTCATATGAAAACTTTACCAAAAGTTAGGATATTAATTCCAATTAAACAACATCAATATTGAAACATCATGCTCAACCGCATTGAATTTTATCGTCTTTAATAAATTTTTTATTTAACTTTTACGTTGAGGGTCCAAAAATTTAATAACAATTCTCATAAAAGCGTAACATAGTCTCGCTTTTTATCTCGGCCTACATTTTCTAGCGCCGTTAAATAGATTCTATACTTACTACACTGAGTAACTTCTTAAAATATCCATAAGCCTGTCACTCTATCCTTTACTATCATCCCATTTCTTTCGTATTTATTAATTCAAAATTGTACCACGGAGGAATGTCTGAAGTATTTCAAAGTTTACGTACATAGTTTAGGTAACCATTCAATCAGAATTACGACCTAGCTTCTCACAGCACTTAAGTTGTAATGTATTTAAACCCAGGCCTCACTTCTTATAAGCCAACACACTACTACTAGACTGCAGTGACTTTAATTCCGACTATTGGAGCAGTTAATGTCGATTTGACAAAATTATTTAATAAATGAACTCGCCGTGGTCTAGTAGGTAGTTTGTTGGCTTATTAGACGTAAAGCCATGGTTCAAACCACAGGCCAGACATCAAAACAAAATATAAAAAGTTTTTCTTCGGTGACTTTCTCCCAGCGGATTTCTAGCAATAACTCTGAGAGTAAATAAAATTGCCATGAAAAGTTTCTAAAAAATCTTTCATTCTGACTGAAGGGTTGTAATGATCAGGTATGAGTATGTATGTATAACCAATGAATGTTGTTGACTGGTACATAAATAAAAGCCTAGAAAGGAGTGAGTAGTCAAGTGGCCACACATTTTGTTATTCAATTTAGGATTATGTGACCCTTAACGTCACCGATTTTTAAAAGGTTTACTGCTTTAATTTCCATAATTTTTGTCTAGCATTTGATTGAGAAGTGTCCAGTTTCTCTCTGGCCTGATTCATTCTTCCGTACCTCCTTTGCGAATACGTTACGTATGTATAGGATCACTTAACAAATAAATGCTAATCATGTGCTTAAGCCTCAACCACAGGTCAGACATTCCCAACAAAATGAAATACGAAAAAATATTTTCTCGGTCACTTTCTCTCAATAGATTTCTGGCAAAAACTCTGAGAGCAAAATAAAAATTGCCATGAAAAGTTCGTCAAAAATCTGTCCTTCGTGGTCGACTATAAACCGAAGGTCCCGGCACTCATGTATGAAATTAACACACACACTAAAGAGTTGTAATGTAATGGAGAGCAAAAGTCTTAATACGGCAATATATTTTAGCAATTTCATGAATTTTAGCCAAAAGTTTGTATAAATATTTATAGTTTATATATTTATTTTATTAATTTATTTCTATTTTATTATAAAACAAAAAAATTTTTAATGTTTTTCATGTTTTTCTTCATATGTACCCCCAAGAAGAACCCTGATTTAATTTAAAATTCAAAGGCCTAATATGTGAAAATGTTATCCCTGGCATTTAATAGACTATCTCTTAAGGTCAAGCACTCCATTTAACCCATTTGGAAATGAATGTACAAGTTTTGTTTACTATTTTCTGGTGGCACCATGAGCAAGTTTTTCGGTTGACTTTTGTTTGAGTTTTAGCGATTACGTCATATCGGGACTTTGTGCAAGAGTATTAAGCCTGTGGGGACTTTTTTTTATCAAAATACATTGCCGTACTAATACTTTTGCTGTCCACTGCATGTATGTAAGTGCATCGGCTATCTAATTACCTTCTATGTAACCGTCTTGAAATAAATAGGAGGTCAACCGTCTAATTTCTCTATTATTAAAGCAGTAATAACACAGGGTGGTGGTTGGAGTGGATAATATTAAAAATATTACAGAACAATTTCGTTCAAACTTGGATTGTTCTCCTGGAGTTATAAGCGTTTCGTAATTATTTTCCCCCTAACTATTGTCAGCATTCTCTAACTCTTTCCTGCCAACGATCGATAGTGTACAATGCAAACAACAAAATTAGTGTTAACATGAAATCGAGTTTAACAAAATAATCTAAATTAACCATAAGGAAATATTTATAAAGCTTGTCATTATAATTAACGATGGCAAGAACAAGATACGCTTAAAGAATTTTAAACCAACAACAAAAAGAGAAAAAAAAGAAGTGGAGAAAAAATTAATTTATTCCTCTGCACATACTAATATTAACATACAGATTTAGCAGACAACCATTTAAACAGACAGACAGACAACGTAGGTTTATATTACTCATGCAGGCAAGTAGTTGAACCTACAAATTGACAAGTTGACTGAGTAAATGACTGCCTCACTAGCTGGCTGGTTGACTAATAAGTTGCTGCGACAAATAATACCAACCAACAATAATAATCATAATAAATTATAAATAAAGAGAAACAAAAACAAAAAAAAGCTCTGAAAATGATAATATTAATAATAATAATAACAATAACAATAATTATAATAACAATAATAACAATAAGAATGACAATGTGGATGATGTTCATGTTGATGATGATGATGATGATGACTTTGGCTATGACTATATGATCATATTATAGACATCACTTTAAATTTAATAAACGTTCCATCACAATTTTGCAACAACACCAACATCGACAAGACTAACAATAACGTCTACAAATTTCGAACAACAACAACAACAACGACAACACCATCACAACAGCAATGTGCTATAATAAGACCAGACTTATAGATCGCAGCCAAAGGAAATTTCGAAAAAAAAAAGAAAATCCAACGAAACACATTAAGTATGTGCATTATAAGTCTATAAATACACGAAGGATGTACGATAAGTCAGTAGATTATTATCATCACAACCCTTCAGTCAGGATTACGAGCTTTTGAAAAACACTTCATTGCAACTTTTTATTTACTATCAGAGTATCTGCCAGAAATCTGCTAAGTTTTCTAAGAGTTTTTGGCAGAAGACTACTGAAAGCAAGTCATCGAAAGAAATATTTTCTTTCTATTTCGAGATATCTGAGCTAGGGTTTGAAACACGGGCCCTCGTATAATAAGCCAATACACTGCCTACTAGTCTTCAACAACTTCACGAGCTATACAGTGTCTGTAGGTCAGATGAAATGTCTCCATTAACAAGAGTACACAGACATTGCCTGTGTTTAATTTGCTCAGTTCAGAGGTATGGTTTGCTGATAATGTTCAGTAATTTGATCCCGGCTTCAAACCTAAATCAATGGAATGCTTCTGAAGCCTTGCAACAATCATAAATATTGAAATGCTCCAACGTACAAATCAAGATGAAATCTTTTCCCAAATACATATGTACATACATAATTGGTCATTACAACCCTTTGTCAGGATTACGACCTAGTTTCTCACACAACTTATGTTGTGTGTGTTAATTTCATACATGAGTGGAGGGACCTACAGTTTAATGTTGATAACGAACGACAGATTTTTTAAGAAACTTTTCATGGCAATTTTATTTACTCTCAGAGTTTTTGCCAGAAATCTGCTGGGAGGAAGTTCGTTTAAGTGGAGATGTTTGACCTGGAGTTTGAACCGTGACCTCACGTCTAATAAGCCAACACACTACCTACCAAATACGGCGATGAAAGCTTAAATGGTTGGGCCACAGCTTGAAAAGAAACACCTGAGTGGAACCAACAAGGCGACAGACGGTGCAAGCACCAACAACTATGTGTATACGCATAGAGGAACTATCAAATCCTTTAATGAATTCTCTTTAACAACTAACTGCTTCTAAGCAATCGATAAACGACGAGGTGACGTGGTATACCTGCTAAAGGCTTGGCTGCAAACACCAGCAATAAGCGGAGGCAGATAAAAAAAGGTTTCGTAATGAATTTCGAATTTCCAAACCCCTCTGCAAGAAGTCCCTGGATCACACCAGAGAGTACAATCTACAACGATCGTCTTAAAAAGATCAGAAAGAGAAAGAGCTCACTTCCAAAGCAACACAACTTAATTACCAAAGTTCCTGGCCACTTTATCTCAAAACATTTGCTCATACATTTTTACAAATTATATTATTTGTAGGCAATAAAAGATGGCAACCCCGTCATTCTAGAACCTGCTATAATAGACCTGTCACCTGCGTAGTTGGAAAACCTTGATGAGAGGAACTGAATGAAGGCCAAAAAAGCCAATAAGAAGATGAGTTAAATGCTTTGAGAAATTTTTTTAATCCTTTGGCATTAAAGGCTGCCTAAAGAATTAAAAAAAGTTCGCTGCTTTACGCTTAGGGTTCATATAGGCGAAGTTATTTTTTCAAAGGGAAATTTTATATTTTAATTGAAGTAGCAGATCTTGTTTATTGTAATCATATTTAAGTGGCCATGATGTGGCATGCTGACGTGGCTAATTACAGCGTCTCTGCCCTGTCCTAAAAAATGGGGACCCCACGATATCCGCCAACTACAGGGGTATAAACCTTGTCCCTATTGCATTCAAGGTCTTTACGAGCATATTGTGTGAACTACTGAAGCCACTCGTTATAATTCTGATTGGATATTATCCGTGTGACTTCAGAATTGGCAAGTCCACCATCGACCAAATCTTCACCTGGAGAAGACCCATTAAAAACAAATCCACATACACCATCTTTTTGTCGACTATATGGCAGCCTACGCTAGTCCCATAAGGAACCGAATTTTTGCCGCAATGTCTGAACTCGGAATTCCTGCAGCTCCGTTAAGATAGGAATGGACTTCTCTGAACCTTTTGATAATGGGCTAGGCTTCAGGGAAGGCGACCTCTTATCATGCAACCTCTTTACCTTCGTCATGGACAGTGTTCTATGAAAGGCGGGAGTGCATTTCAATGGTAGTATTTTCCACTAAAGTGTTCAGTTGCCTGCGCACGCTTGTGAGTGATTTGGTTGAAATTATTTCGATCGCGAGGTTGGAGTCGGGGAGAATCAGAACAATTTTTCGTTATAGTTTCTGAAGAGGCTCACACATCCTTCGAACTTCCACTTTTCGAAAACCCTAAAACATTTCAAATTGTTCACTTTTCTCCAATCGATTATCATATTTTCTGGGGTAGACAACCCTCCTATTAATTATTTTTGTACCCAAAGTATATCTGACATGAACATGCCTCGTATAAGCCATTAGAACAACAACTTTTTTACACTTGGTTTTCATGCCAAAACTTATCACATAACCCTTGCAAGTATATTTGCTAAGTATTGCCAAGTTCAATGCAGTGTAAGAAATAAGAGTAATTCGTTCGTTTCTTTGGCGTATATTTCAGCACAGAGAGATTGCAAAAACAACGTTGACAATGTCTTTGCAAAGGAAAAGTGCATTAAATTGCATACATTCACACACACACACACGAACTAGCATAAAATGCTAACAAACATTGGCTGATATCCGTCCACACAGACTTCTAAAATTGGCCATACATCTCTCTCTCTATATACGCTGGTGGCCAAAACTAAAGCAACTGACATTACACTTTGATATTTTAGCTAATATGTTCCGCTAAAAAGGTTAAAACTGGATGATTTTTGGTTTTTATGTTTACACATTATTCAGACTAAACGTAAATGCATAAAAATTATAATCAATTTGCTTAAAATATTACTTTTCTTTCAAAATAACGAAATAACCATAAAATTCTAGTGGTCAAAACTAAAGCAACTTTCGTACTTCTGTAACAAAACTTAAAAATTAAATTAATAGTCAATAGCGTAACCCTTATTTTTATGACGGCAGCACATCTACGGGGTGTTGAATCAATTAGCCTCTTAATTTGATCTTTAGAAATGCTGTTCCATGCGTTCTGGATACGATTAAAAATGGAGTGTTTATTTGTCCCTAAATCACTTTTTATTTTGCGGTCAACTATGCTCCAAAGGTTTTCAATAGGGTTAAGGTCTATCGATTAACCTAGCCACCCGAGAACACTTACTTTTGAGTGACTCAACCATTCCATAACAAATTTTGAAGCATGTTTTGGGTCATTGTCATGTTGGAAAACCCAAACCAGTGGCATGTTCTCTTCTGCGTATGGCAGCATTACCTTTTCCAACAGATTTTTATAAACAAATCGATCCATTTTCTCAGTAATTTGGTAAATTGGTCCAACTCTACAGCTGTAGAAGCAGATTTAAATGTTCGGAAACCATCAAAGAAACCATTTATTTCCCAGACAAATCGCAGAGCTAGGTTAGCTTTTAGAAAGGCCCATATTGGTTGAAGTCCTGCTCGGTGGAGAAGCATATTGTTCTCCGATGAATGCAAATTCTATATAAAAAAGTTTCAGATATGAAGAACTTCACCGTAAAGAGACCAGAAAATGAACGCCTTAAACCGCAATATTATAAAGGAACGGTAAAAGATGGTGGAGGCTCAATAATGGTGTGGGGCTGTTTTTCATACGATGGAGTTGGACCAATTTACCAAATTACTGAGAAAATGGATCGATTTGTTTATAAAAATCTGTTGGAAAAGGTAATGCTGCCATACGCAGAAGAGAACATGCCACTGGTTTGGGTTTTCCAACATGACAATGACCCAAAACATGCTTCAAAATTTGTTATGGAATGGTTGAGTCACTCAAAAGTAAGTGTTCTCGGGTGGCTAGGTTAATCGATAGACCTTAACCCTATTGAAAACCTTTGGAGCATAGTTGACCGCAAAATAAAAAGTGATTTAGGGACAAATAAACACTCCATTTTTAATCGTATCCAGAACGCATGGAACAGCATTTCTAAAGATCAAATTAAGAGGCTAATTGATTCAACACCCCGTAGATGTGCTGCCGTCATAAAAATAAGGGTTACGCTATTGACTATTAATTTAATTTTTAAGTTTTGTTACAGAAGTACGAAAGTTGCTTTAGTTTTGACCACTAGAATTTTATGGTTATTTCGTTATTTTGAAAGAAAAGTAATATTTTAAGCAAATTGATTATAATTTTTATGCATTTACGTTTAGTCTGAATAATGTGTAAACATAAAAACCAAAAATCATCCAGTTTTAACCTTTTTAGCGGAACATATTAGCTAAAATATCAAAGTGTAATGTCAGTTGCTTTAGTTTTGGGCACCAGTGTATATGTATATGTATACACACAGCTGTAGTACATCTATTCCAAATGCGCAAGATATACGAATCGTTTGGCATAGCGTTTGCTCTGTTGCACTGTTCATGTTTGTTTGAATGTTTTCAGCAACCTTTCGCGTGCTTTATCTTAAGTGATATTAATTAAAATATCGTTTATATCACTGCTCATAAAAATAGCAAAACTGATGACATTGAAGACGTTGCTGAGGGTAGAGGAGGAGTAGCGAATAAATTTCTCCTTAATGCAGTACAAGCACTGCATGCACGCATACAGAGTTTCAAGATGATGTTGATGATGATGGTGTTGCCTTTGGAAATTTAAAGGAAGTATGGGAAGAAAAAGAAAACTAAAGAAAAAAAAACCAATGAAACTACTAAAGTGCTACAACTGGATGCAGAGCTATGAAAACCTATAAAATTATTTAAAATTAAATTAAACTTTTATTATTTGTTTGCTCTTGCAATACATATTTCTCATAATGCACTGGATTTGTTGAAAATCGACAACGAGTGGGTATTATGGGTTCACTGTATGTAATTGTAACATGACAAGAGGCTTCAAATGACTTGTGGTAACTAATGCATTAGCAACAGGTAAAAAGGACTCCATGAGATGTTTTCTAATTTTTGCTTTCATTTGAAAAGTATTATGAAAAGTTGTCACAAGGAGCTAACGATTTGCAATGCCTAGTCACTTTCCACCAATCCACAGTTAGTATGGAAAAACTCTATTCAAAAACAATTCAAATTTGATTCACTAATCAGTTGAGTCACGGTTGGAAATATTTTCAAATTCGTTTGTCTTCTGATATCGTGAAGAGGATGAGATGGTTTTAGAATTCTCGATGTATTTTGAGTAGATATGGGTATTTAGACATTAGATTAGTAGCTATTTGTTCATGATTTGCTAGTTCTGACAATAACAACATAGGATATCCTGAAATAGTAAGTCGACAAGATTTTAGAATTCCGACAAGGAAATTTTGGTCCGAGGAACCGAATGTTCCCAGTGGGACCCTTGAAGTTTACACTGATGATTGAAAGATGTGTAATAGGGTGGGCTGTATTATCTTTATCAGGGGTCCTGATATTAAAATTTCTTATAATCTATCTAATCACTGCAGTGTTTTCCAATCAGAGGCCATATGAGTTGAATTTTGAAAGCGGCGTAATACTTGTTGAGTGGCGGAATTTTCCCTGAAAAACTCTTGATTTACACAGATAGTGGGGTTGCGATTAAATCCCTAACGAACGTAGTTTTAACGTCCGTCCTTGTTCATGAATGCCAAGGATTTCTAGGAGAAATATCGAATCATTCAAGGGTAACTACTACATTATATTATATTCGTGTGTCCCGACGAATATGGTTAGAAATTGCATTACGGAGTAACTGTTTGTTCAGATGAAAGAACTGTGAAAGAATAAATGGCACTTAGGCCAGCATTTAGACCCATTGTTAATACCACAACTAATTATGGCCGAGGGTCAACCATTCCCTAGAAAAGAGCCATTCCGACTACAAAATAAATCTGCAAAAACAATCTCTTGTTATTGTAACAAGCTCGATGAACAGCATAAGAAAATGAGAAGTCAGAAACCTGCGTCTCTTCATGACAAGAGCAGGGCACTGATACAAGAGGTGCAAGACAGTCACATCCTCCTGCGCAGACCCACTGCTCCTGTAGAAGTCACTATTTGGAATGGCAGGTCTTTTGGAATACGTATCAAATTGTACAATAGATGGCCATACGATATAAGGACAGAGGTGAGTCATCAGTCCTCTTCGTGTCCATATGTGACCCACAGAGTCTGGCACGTACCTTCTTGTTGCCAACAAGATTAACCCTTCCCGTTAAATGAGTGAACATTACCGAAATTAACCGAGGCAATGAGAAGTCTAGTAGGTAGTGTGTTGGCTTATTAGAAATTGTAAGGCCACGGTGCAAACCCCAGGTCAGACATCAAAACGAAAATATGAAAAAAATGTTTCTTCGGCGACATCCTCTCAGCAGATTTCTGGCATAAACTTTGAGAGTAAAACAAAAAATTGCGATGAAAACAGTTTCTCAAGAATCTGTCGTTCAGAGGTAACATTTCACCGTAGGTGCCATCATTCATATATAAACTTAACACACACAACATGAGTGATGTGAGAAGCTAGGTCGTAATCCAGACTGAATGTTTGTTATGTTGTAAGGGTGACTTGGGTACATTAATGAATAAAATCATGGGAAATTCCGATCTTTATGAACATCTGTACCGTATTGCTGCAGTGAAAAACATGTGATGAAGATATCAAAACGTGATCTCGAGATCATAATATTTTAGGGATGATATTCTACCAGACATAGGTCAGGTTAGGTTAGAGGACGTGTGCTTGTCAATTTAGACAAGTACAGTACCCGGAGGTCGATTTCACCCGTTGTACATAACGTCCTTAAGAAGGAAGGAAAAAAGAGGGGATAGGAAAAAGAGCGGAAGTAGGAAGGGAAAATACCAGACATAAATCGTGTCTAGCACCTTTCTGGTGTAGATTTGGTTGCCATAACATAATCAAAGTGTGGATATTGCTCGCCCACACAATATTTCAATGCTAAGCAGCATACAGTTTAGTCGGTTTGAACTGCAACGCTATTATTCCATGAAATATCCTTGGTATACAACATGTCGTTTGTAGGATTGTTGGATTCTTTGCTCTACAAAGCCAGCCAGCAATACTTTAACCGAAGTTCCTTTCGTTGTTTTTTTTTGTTGTTGCTCAATTGTTATTAAAGAAATGATTGCCACACACTCTCTTCATAACTCTACGAGAACTACGAAAATGAATAGCAATAGACCGCCAGAGACTGTTATAAACATAGTGTGTGTGTGTGTTTGTAAGAAGTATACTTATTGTTGTATTATTTGTTATTGTTATTATTGTAGTTGTAGTAGTAGTAGTTGTTGTTGTTGTTGTTAAAATAAAATTAACGTTAAGTGCAGTTCTCTGTAAGGACTTTCATATCATAAAAGTGCAAATAACTGTCAAACTTAACTAGGGAAATAGACAGAGACAGACAGACGACGACTTTAATTCCTTTTTTATAAAATAAAAACAAACAAACAACAACAACCAAAACAGAAAGTCTATAATAAAAGAATAAACAATGCCACACCGAAGGCGATCTTAAAAATACGATACGATACGTATTTTAAAATTTCAATTCTTTTGGATTCCTCTTCCTCTTCTTTTTTATTGTTCTTTGCCACAATAGCGGGCAACACAAGTTTATCTTATTGTGTGTGTGTGTGTGTGTGGCAATATATTGCCAAAGAAAGAAAAAGGAATTATTTTGCTGCTGTTGCTGTTGCTCTTACTATTTGGGGGCTTTTTTTTTGGCGATGTGAACTTTTGTTAAGCTCTCTAATATCGTCTATTAACCGTTAGCTAGAGATGGATTGCGAAAGATCAAAAGCAGCAACTGCAGAACACAAAGAAAAGAGTGAATGAATTTGAAAAGGGGGGGTTGGGTACACTTTAAAGTCGTTGGTTTTTTTTTTATTTGAAATTTAATGATTGATTAAAATAAGATAAACCCTGTGAGCTGCATTGAATACGAGTAACGTTCCTTTTTTTTGTAGCTTAAAAGCTTTCCTTCTGTCTGTTTGTAACATTGTATGTCATTTGATATCTTTTTCTTGTTGCTTGAGTTCACGAAAGTGCTTCAATTTAAAGATCAATGGGTATGTCATTGATGGACATTTTTGGGGCACAATTGAGAAGATTTTTTTCCATTTCCAATGAAAGAAAGTATTGGAATAAGGAAAAAGCGTTACATTGTTTTAAATCCATCATACTAGTGCAATTAAAATATTTGTTTGCTTATCAAGAGCAATTTCCCAGCTGCAGGTGGTATATCACTAAAGCCACGCTTTTAAGTCAGCAAACAACACGGGTTCATGCATGCTTTAAATTCCAAGCTCTTCGCACGACATTATTTGGAGATTGGCTGTACACTAGATGCCTTAAACATATTGATATTTCATCTGTTCGACCTAAACTACAAAGGACCTTTGAAATTCTTCCTATTATTTACAAAATCGTAGAAGGTATTGCAGTTTAAAGAAAGAATGACATTAAGAATCATAAGAAATAAAGTTGGATGCAGAACATAACGTCAAAGTTTAAAATTCGCTACTCTTGAAGTGTCAGCTACAATGACTGATATTCACAGTAAAATTTCTTGACAAAAGGTGAGTGTAATAATGTTACACTTTACAATCTCTCTCTACTAGAAGAGCCAGCTTTCAGGGTTATTTTTGCTTCCCTTACTTAGCACTTGAAGTCTCTCTCTACTAGAGGAGCTAGGTTGCAGGATTATTTTTGCTTTCCTTACTTATCACTTGAAGTCGACGTAGTCTAGTAGGTAGCGTTTTGGCTTATTAGATGTGAGGCCACGTTTGAAACTCCAGGTCAAACATCTCCTGAAAAAATATTTCTTCGGCAATTTCCTCTCAACAGTCGTCTGGCAAAAACTCTGAGAGTAAATAAAATTGCCATGAAAAGTTTAATAAAAAAAATATGTCGTTCGGATTCGACTTTAAACTGTAGGCCCCTCCGCTCATGTATAAAATTAACACACATGACGTAAGTGGTGTGAGAAACTAATTAGTAATCCTGGCTGAAGGGTTGTAATGATTGCATTGCTTTGCTGTTTTCTTTAAAAGACAAATTTTTACATTGAACAGGAGGTGCTAAAGAACGATGGAAGAATCAGATGCACAAAATAAGGAACTTCGAAAGGCGAATGCTAGTATTCGAGATGATTTCTTTGGATCTACCAGCTCAATGGAAATGAGAAACTTCTGTGAAGCAGAGAATGTATCTTTGAAGCGAGAGTAGTAGTCACTCTCATTGCTGCATGTATGGTTTGCAAACAGCAGGCGGCTGCTAGCACATCTAATGACATCAGCAGATGTCTTTTATCTTTAGTAGGTCGGTACTATTTAGTTTAGAAGTATTTTGAATGATGAGCTTCTAAGCACTCTTTTAATTACGAGTACACGGATAACTATTTATTTCATACCACAAGGGTATTAGACATTAGGTTTTTTTATAGGTTGCCAGACTGCTGGAATGTTTTCACATCGATATACGTAGACGTTCATGACTGCCGGGTATTACTCAGAACGTATGTTTTTAAAACCATTTTTGTATGAGCTCTAGAATATAGGGATATCAGAAAGCATTATTAGGCCAGATGGGTGTACTATTTCCGATAAATGTGTTCCGATTGTCTCAGTTAAACTGGGTATCTTCCGATTGCACTAGAAGGAGGCCGATTACCTTCTTCCTTTGAATAGCTGGTGATCCACTACTACTACCGTCCTACAATTTCTCACGTATTCTCTCGCATGATACGTACAACTGCTGGAGCTGTGAATCTGACGTGGGAGAGGAGACTATTTTTCATCTTGTATGGCTAAGCCCAGCTTTCTCAAAGAAGCCTTTATTATACTTGCATTGGATATTGGCTTGTGATATCGCAATGCATTTAACACCTGGACAAAGTGGGACAAAGCGGAAGCTCAATGGACGGTAACTAGCTTAACCATACCATATAAGGACAATTTGCTGTAAATAACCATTAACATTTTTTATGATGGTTATTTTGAATTTTAAGACTTAAATGATTTCATTCCCCTTCAATATAATCATTTAAGAAGCTTCCTTGGCTCCTCCAGCGGCAATAATACCAGCAAATATTAACATGCATAGGTAGTTCATGCAGCGCTAACTACTAAAAAAAATGAAAACTACATGAGCAAAGTCTCTTACCAAAAATTAATCCAACCAAGACAGAGTATTAGGTACTATTTATAAAAGAATCAAAAGTACAGCTATTAGCCATTACTAGCGCCAACGATGTAGCATTTCGTCTGTAAATCAAAAAAATATTGAACAGCAAGCTAAAGTGAAATATAAACTCGCAAATCAGACCTACTAAGGTGGCAATTGTTCTGACATGACGGCGAAGAAAATAATTGCGTATGTGCAATGAGAATACGCGTCATGAGAGCAAAGGTCATGTCAAAAGATAAGGTCATGTTAAAATCTGCTTACTTACTTCAACCCTATAGTCAACCTAGCTTACAACCTGGATTTGCCTGCCATCCACGCTGTTTGTGTTAATGTTATCCAGCGTCGATTCCGAATGACCAATTTTTGTGAAACTTTTCGTGAAAATTTTCTTTACTTTTAGAGTTTTTTTCCCAGAAGACTGCTTAGAAGAAATCGTCGAAAGAAATATTTTTAAGGTTTCGTTTTGTTCGATATGTCTGAGCTAGAGTTAGAATTACGGGCTCTAGTTTAATAAGCAAACATGGCACTACAGAATCCATTTTAGGAACCTGATAGCAGTCATAGCAGGATATTGGCTCCTGGGTATGTACGTCTAGGGATTGAAAACATCGCACAACGCTTACTGCTGAAGCTGTATCGACAAGAAAGTAGAGTAGACTCGACAGGGTTTTCTCTCTCATTGTCCAGCACTTGGAAATCGGAGGCAAAGAATTTTTGAGCAGCTAGTATTTATTGACAACATGTGTGCAGCGAATGGTGATTTGGAGAGAAACAATACCTTCATAAAACTAAGGGAATGGCTAGCTAGGATTTATAGATAATTGATGAAATGTGTATAAATGGTATTACAATGGGGCCAAATAGAATTCAAGTGCTCTATGTATTTTATGCTAAATTGAATTCGGGTAGACTGGTTGGAACTAGCGTGGTTGAAAGCGCAAACGAAATAAAACAAAATATACACTCTGCAGTGAGAAGATTCTGCCATAAATAGGTAAACTTAAATTCAGCTTTTGGAGTTGACATCAAACTGTAGATCCCGCCACTTATGGATAAAATTGACACACCCATAGGTGGTGTACGAAACTAGGTTGTTATCCTGACTAAAGGGTTCTAATAAACAATGAAGCAATTCAACTAAACTAAAATAAAGCCACGCAAAAACGGCAATTCTTTGTGACTGCTCTCCATATCTGTAAAGAACTAAAGAAACATCGACAAAATGGTGGCAGTTTTAATTGTCTTCAATTTACTGAAGAATTACTTGTAAATGCTGTAAGTGCATGCAGCAATGCTTTTAGTGTTTGGCTGGCATTAATTGTTTGGCTTGAAGTAATTTTGATCGTAAATTCTTATCGCCCCCAATTATGTCAATGTGAGCTTTAAAGTTATTGCGCTGTAATTGATACCACCTCCAGCAGACGGCAATTACTATTTCCTGATTCCAGAATGTCAATTAAATTCCCGCGATTCCATTTAAAGTATGATCGTTTTTATGTTTCTTGTTTTTTATTGCTTTATTTTAATAATTCTTAAATAGACAACTACAAGAACAACAACAACAACAACAACAAACGGAAAAGAAAAATTAAAAAATTTATGAATTTGAGAAATGCATGTGAAAATCAAGTGTATTTTACCGTTGAGTCTAATGGCCAACAAACAACAGATAAAAGCTTTATTTTTCAATGACATTTTTCCTCAATAAAAAGCGAAAAAGACAAGAGAAGATGGTAAGGAAAAAGGAGAGGAGAGGAAAGGAAAGAGAAACTGTTTGTGTTAATAAAAATTCATTAATAAATAAATAATAAAACTAGAGAAGGAAGACAGACAGACAGGGCAGACAGACAGATGGAGGGACGGACATTAATTGTGTAGTAAAAACATTTAAAACGTCCTGCTATTTTGACTGCCATGAATACAAATTTCCTGCTGACATGCAACAACAATAAGCGAAAAATTAAAAAAAAAAACATTTTTTTCTCTTTTCTTTTATGATCGCATTTATGGCTCGTTAACAGTTAAAATCATAAACAAAATGCACCCCTGCCTGGTAATCAATTTTTTTGTTTTCTTTTTCCTCCTTTGTTTTATGGCCCAAATGCATGGGATGCATAACAACTGCACAAATTAACCACAGTATTTATGTGCTTTTCATTAAATTAATTTTTGTTGTTTTTTTCAGATTTTTTTTTCCTGTTTTTAATTTAATTTTTAATTTTCTAGCAAAGATGCCAGCCAAGATTAGACGTGTAAGATAAGATAGATTTTAAGATAAGGAACGAAAGAAAAAAATTTACAAGGGTGCTAAGACTAGAACGGATTATTTAAGATTATTTAAACATTTCTCAACACAATGCAATTAAAGTTTACGACACATAGACAATGAACTTTGACTCACATAAAATGCCATGCATGTACTTCCTTAAGAATGTTGGAGACAAATTCAAAATCTATATTTTATGACCACAACTTAATGCTGCTGGCATTAATTGGAATAACAAAGCATCATAGCTCAATTGTTTCTTAAGCCCTGAACTACAAAATATTATTATCTTAGTGTTATGTTGTCATATAAATTTTAAAATGGTGGATGTAAAACAAGAACTTGTGAAAAAAATTTTCTCAAGTTTTAATTTCTGCAGAATATTTTGAATAATTTTCCCGGTATAAGGTTAGATTAGGTAATGTGGCGGATCCTAATTGAATGAAGTGGGCCCCATTTACGACAGCATTTATGGCCATTGTAATACCACAACCAATAGCAAACATTCCCTAAAAAGAGCCTAAAATAAATCTTGCTAATGCAGCAATCTTTATATGTGAGAGCTCGGTCAAGGAAGTCAGAAAGCGAGAGTTTAAAAACCTCCATCTTTCTTGCCAAGACCAGTGGAAGAACATTCACTCCTTCTTCCTACCAAAAGGAAAGTGCCCTCGTCAGAGATACTATTGGATGACCATGCGATATAAGGACAGAAGTGTCATGTCCAACAGATTCTAGAAATTTTGCACGTATCCTCCTGCTGCTAAATTAACTGAAGTAATCGGAATACCTATGCCCTAGTTGGAATTCTAACATCGAATGTTCTATTCAGACAGTTGTATAGAATCATATAATCAGGCCGATTATGATATAGATTGGGCCAGCATTTAACTTCATAGCGATTTAGCCATTCCTTAGCCTGATTGTAGACAATAACCTGACTCGCTTATAGTATCCACCTTAGACGTTTCGCTCAGATAATCATGAAATTGGACATACACATGCTTTCGTTTCTTTTTTTATATTTAAGATGGAAACATTCTATAAATACTAACCCCCGCTAAGTATATCGGATTTTAACTAGCTAAAACGAGCATCAAACTCATAAACGCATCATCCTTACCACTCCTGCATTACCAGGAGTTTCTTACTTTGACAGCTGAAAAACCCATCTTGTTAAGGCTTCATCTGTTAAATTAGTTGTCAGTTATTCAGTCTGTTTTGACAAATCACAATGGACAACCACAGACAATGACATGAGCTCACTGAATGGGCTCTGGAGGAGTTAACACTAATTTGTAATCTTCAGCAATGAAGCCCATTTATGAACAAATAGTCAACAAAATTGCCGAATTTGGGACGATATCGATCCACATGATATCCAAGAATGTCTAATGCTTTCCGAACAAGTCATTGCTTAGTGTGGATTTTGGATTGGCTTCGTAGTCAATCATAATCTCTTTGAAACGTTGGTCAATTTCTGGGTCTTTTTTGGCCTGATTTAGATGATCCGATAACCCACGATATGTGCGATTTGATGTCGTGGTCATCTCTCTTGGAAGTAGTGTGAATTGCTCAACCTGTTAAATGTTTTCTTAAGACACAGGTGAATGCGAATAAGCCGCAACCCAAAATAGTTCTTAAAACCAATTTAATCCATGCCAATGGTCAAATTCAACCTGCTTTATGCAGCAGAGTAGAAGATTTCGAATGCGCTCCACCCAGAGAAGCCAAGGTGGGCATTTGAACGATGTTGTGTTTGCACATATTATAGCATCAATCAGTGTTCAAAACGAATAAAAGATTTCGATGATATCTCTAACACGCTTTGTTTCATTTAAATTTAAAAATAGTAAGTGTTTAATAAAATACCCTAAAGAAGGTAAATAAGGTAGTCATTACAATCCTTTTGGCAGGATTACAACCAAATTTCTCACACCGTTTATATTATGTGTATTAAGCGACTTACACTTTAAAGTCGATTCCAAACGACAGATTTTTGAGAAACTTTTCATATCAAATTTACTCTCACAATTTTTGCCAGAAATCTGTTGAGAGGAAGTCGACGGAAAAATATTTTGTATATTTCGTTTTCTTAGAGATGTCCGACCTGGGGTTTGCAACGTAGCCTCACGTCTAATAAGCCAACACACAGCCTACTAGACTACGTCGACTATAATGTGGATTATACAGCGATCATAAAACAAACGGTCGCAATGAGAAACTAATTTCGACTGCCTTTGGCAATTGTACGTCTCGAGACACCCACTGTTATGACTGCCCATACATTCATGTTGCAGTTTTGCATCGCCAAACTCTTCAGCAAATTCGTGATATGATTGACTTTGTGGTCAATTGTGCTAGAGCGTAGTACTCGAAGTTATTATTCAAAATAATGTCCTTTGAATCATGTGAGATACCTTAACTAAAATTTTCAATCATATCTCAAAATTTTTTTAAACTATTTTAGGTTGTGAGATCTTAAGGAAATTGTTTTAAGTGAAAGACATGCGACCGCCAGTGCTTAAAGTTGTATATCTTCCAAGTATTTAGTTCACTGTCAGAAGTGGCTTTTTGCTAGGCCCCTAAAGGCCTGAATATTAAGAGAAAATAAGGTTCAACACATTTGAAGTAGACATACCGTTAGTCTACCTACACTGAGAAATATTTTTTGCCAACACTTCTCGCTTCCAATGAGGAGCTAACAATTTCCATGGGATGAGCTAAGATTTACAAGGCAATGCATACAAAATTTACGTTTAATTCGCAACTAAAATGCAATGCATACAGAATACAGAAATTATTTATTGAAATTGAAATTAAAATTTCAATTCAATCTTTTTTTTAATGAAATTATTAAAAACCAGTTTAGGATTCCTTGACGTGAGAGCAGGGCAATCATTAAAAATATGGCCTTGAAAATTGCAAATCTCTCGTATGTATGTATGCATGTGAGAATGTCAAACTTGGCACCTGTACAATAATTTCGTGTTTAAAGATGAAATGTGTCCATATGTCTTGCACAGATATCATACATACGTGTATGCGAGTATGTATGTTGTATGCGAATACAATTAAATGGCCAGCATAAAGGCGTATTTGTGATGGGGCATTGCAGCATACACAAGTATGTCCCGTCGTGAATAATCCACGACCAATTCATATGGTTCATGAGGTAATCACTTAAAAGAAGAAGAAAAAAACCCTTTTCCAAACACCCTCCTTTTATCGAAAAACTGCATTCATATCGCCTTTGCTGTTTTGGTTTTTGAGTTTTTTTTGTATTTTTTGTTGTTGTTGTGTTTAAGGGCTTATCTTAAATATTTATCTGAATGTCATCATATCTTTTGCTATTTACGAACATTTCTATAAAAGCTTTTTGCTATAACAATAAAATTATTTTTTTCTCTCCACCTCTTCTTGCCTCTTCCCCGGCCCTTGCGTCTAGCATGTTGTGGTTCTTGTCTCATAATCTTTGCCAGATTTACACTCACACAGACAGACAGACAGACAGACAGATAGCTAGCTAGCCAGCCAGCATCATCATCATCTTCAAAAACCCCGTGAGGAATAGAAGTGCAAACATTCAATGCAACAACACATTTGCCTGTTGGTTGGCATGACAAAATCTAAAGAAAACGCTTAGTACCACAGTGCCACAGTAAAGAAATGAACGACCGTAGAGGAACAAATTTATGAATTATATCCTTAAGGCTTTAAGGCTTTATGGAATTTTGTTTAAAAATAAACATTTTTGAAGATAAAGAATGTTTTAAAGGATTATCGTATGAATATTTTAAATGCGATTCTATAAGCTCTGAATCGCTTAGTTTTCTTATCTTGTAATTTATTTAAAGGATTTTTAATAAGAATATCTATGATATGGCAGCAGTATTAAGCAACAGAACGACAATGGCAATGGCAATGGCAACAGCCAGCAACAGGTTTAATAATGAAAATTTAAAAATAATGAATTAAAATTCTTCAATTGGACACTTTAAACAGCCGTTAAAGATAGGATCAGATCGTTGGTTTTTTAAATGGGCAACTAATAGTTGCTGTCACTACTACTCGTTTATTAGGCCCTCCAGAGAGGTATAATCGTAAACCTACATCATCCAAGGCATTGTTTACTATCCTTAACTGGCTATCACCAAATATGTTAGCGAAGGAAGAGGCTGCGAACGCGACAATGCGACTGAGCATGGATGTATAGAAGCTATGGCAATACCAAAATCCTGGGTAAACAGCCAAGGCATTGTTTACTATCCTTAACTGGCTATCATCAAACATGTTGGCAAAGCAAATGGCTGCGAATGAGACTGAGCCTGGAAGAACAGAAGCTATAGCGATACCAAAATCTTGGGTAAACTGCCGAAGCAATGTTTACTATCCTTAATTGGCTACCATCAAACAAATGGCTGGGAATGAGACTGAGCATGGAAGTACAGAAGCTATGTCGATGCCAAAATCTTGGCTATGGTTAGCCTGAACACACTTATCGACAACACAATACATGAACCTGCTGTCGAACCTAATTTTACGAAGCAGTTACCGAGTAGATCCTTTCATGATAATGGTTTACACCTCCCAGGAAATATTATTCAATTGTCCACTGATTAATCCAGATCAGGCAACAACTGAACTATAAACCGCCCTTGCACTACCTGATTATTGTAGTAATTTTCAGGCTGAAATGATGGTTATTCAAATAGCTGCTATGCGAATTCAGTATCAGAGTATATCATGAGGTGATATACGCATATGTGTCGATAGTACAGCGGCCTTTAGATGCTTAGAAAATGTGTACATCACATTTAAGATTATCGAAGAATACCACGAGTCTCGACAGGAAGTAGCGAGACATATGATGGTTGCCCTCATATGGGTTCCTGGACATTGGTTCGGTGACATCGAAGGTAACAAAAAAGCCGACACACTTGTAAAAACTGGCGCAACTGCAAATTCAATTCAATTCCTGCATGAAATAGCCGTTCCTCTATAAAGGAGTAAACAAATGGTCGCACAAAAACCGCATTCATTGGTAAAGGTAAGATGGAATAATGAACCCACTTGCAGAGACACCAGACAGATCTGGCCTGCCATGGAGGTGTGTAGAACAGAATTTGCATTGTATCTATCAAGATTCCAGTTAAGGAAGCTCATAGGAATTATAACAGGACACTGTGAGCACACGTCCATAGACTAGGAATACAGGATTACGACCTCTGCAGAAGCAGTAATGACAACGAAGAAACGGAGACTACAGAACTTCTTATCTGTCATTGTACGGCGCTTGGGAATCTAAGAAGAATACATGGGTTTCTAGAATTTTATGGCAAAAAAGTGTCTGGCCAAAGGCGATTAGAATTCACAACTTCATAGGAATGGAATGGTTAATCATAAGGCTGTTAAAAGTACATAATTGGTCATTACAACTCTTCAGTCATGGTTACGACCTAGCTTCTCACACCACTTATGTTGTGTGCGTTAATCTAATACATGAGTGGCGGGACCTGCAGTTTAAAGTCGACTCCGAATAACAGATCTTTGAGAAACTTTTCATGGCAATTTTGTTTACTCTCAGAGTTTTTGCCAAAAATCTGCTGAGAGGAAGTCGCCGAAGAAATACTTTTTGTATTATGTTTTGATGTCTGGCCTGGGGCTCGAACCCTGGCTTTACGTCTAATAAGCCAACAAACTACCTACTAGACTACGGCGACTTCAGTGTGATATTAACATTGGAAATCAGAAGCTCTCGGTGTATTGGAGTATTAGAAAAGAGAACGTATATCAAACCTCAGCACAGACAGCTAAAGCTAAACGAATTAAAAGAAATATTTACCTTTAAATGAAGAAGTCGCCGCAGTCTAGCAAGTAGTGTGTTGGCTTATTAGACGTGAGGCATCGGTTCGAACCCCAGGTCAGACACATCAAAATGATAAAAATATTTCTTCGGCGATTACCTCTCAGTAGATTTCTGGCAAAAAATCTCAGAGTACCATGAAAAGCTTCTCAAAAAATTTGTCGTTCGGATTCGACTTTGAGCTGTAGGTCCCGACACTCGTGTACAAAATTAATAAACACAACATGGTGTGAGAAGTTAGGTCGTCATCCTGACTAAAGGGTTTGTAATGGCCAATTATGTACATACATATGTATGTTATCTTTAAATGACTTCCTCTCACCAATCTTCTTGCAAAAATTCTGGGAGTAAATTTTCTCAAATCTGTTCAGATTTATCAAATCTATTTTCCGGAGTCAATATGGAACTGTAAGTCCTACCAGTCATGGATAAATTTAACACACAACATGGGTGGTGTGAGAAGCTGGGTAGTAATTCTGACAAAAGGGTTGTAATAACCAATTATGAATAAAAAAATCATGAAATTGTTTTCATAAAATGGCACGATGTTGTCGTCCATTACTATCATGACATATTCAAGTTTTATAAAAAAGATTTATTTTTTTAATTTATAATTGTTGTTATTATTGTTGACAAATTATTTATTTAAACATTTTGAAAACAACAAATTTCACACTTTTTTGTTTCATACTTTTAAATTCATATTCATATTCGAGTGACAAGCGTGTATGTGTGCATAGTTTAAATAGCAATAACTCGGTAAGACAGTCCATAACTCATTTATAAAAATGCTTCAAGTGTTGTTCGATGTGAACTCTTGTTTCATAAATTTCTTAAATGAATAAATAATTGTTGCTAGTCTTACAATACTTTTATAATTGATGTTATAATAGAATAATAAATTCACCTTTAACGTGTGTGTCAAGTTTGAGTTTTTTTTTTGCCACAAACTTGAGTTTTATTTTTTAATTTTTTTTATGCCATCTGTGGCAAAGTACTGTGTACTGTGTGTATGTGCTTTATTATTTTATTTTTGTTTTTTTTTTCATTTTTTTATCACAACAATTTGTCATTTTAAGACCAGAACAAATTCATTTTTTTTGTTTTGCTTTTTAATGTCATTTCATTTTTGTTCTGGTTTAAAGCCCATTCAGTCACTCACAATCATCATAATGGAACCAACATATTTAGCAATAATTTCATTAAGTTTTTTTTGTTCTTTTTGTTGCTGTTGTTGTTTTTGCATAAACAAAAATAAATTTTTTTTATTTAAATTGTTTTAATTTTTTTTAAATAGTTTTTCTGTTTAACATTTGGTTACGAAATGGAAATAAATTTTTATAAATACCCCAGCAAAAGTAAATTTTTTTGTCTTCTACTCTGCTCTGGTCTATACTACTCTTTGGCTCATGCAAATTGAAATTTAATTGGATTTTAATTAAATGCAGCACAGCACTGTGTTGTGTTTTTTTTTGTTTTTCTCTCTGTTTGGCATGAACGAATAAATGAATGAATGAGTGAATGACTGAATGAATATATGTACGATTGAATGAATGAATAAAGAAATGAGCATTAAATAGTCATACAAAACAGACCCGAACAGACATCAGAACAAAGCTGTGGAGAACAGTGCAGGGGGGCTGGGCTATTGTATATATTGTTGCTCGCATATACATATGAAACATGACATAAACTTGACATCAAATTGTCATGACATGTTAATGTCATTTTATAAATAATAAATAGCATATTTAAAGGCATAATCATGTGGTTATTTTTATGCATACACACACATAAATTATTATATTTTTTTTAACAAAAAAACAAAAACAATAAACACACAAAATGATATGAAACTTAATCGATTTTAAATAAAGATGGTTTCACTTAAAAAACTGGCATAAGTGCCCATATTTTTTCTTTATTTTTCTGGTAATAAAAATACTTTCCCTTTATGAACAAAAAGCCACAAATGTTGGGTTTCCTTTAATTCAATTAAATTATTGCAACTCAACTTTGCATGTGACAGACATTTGGCTCTTTTGATTGGCCAATTTAATTTCAATATTAAGGGTTAAATGTGCCTTTAGAAAATGGTCCTCTTTAACTCTGCATAAAAGTCTTTAAAATGGTAAAAAAGACAAGAAATTAAATTTAATTTTTATGGGAATTTAATTTCCTTTTTAAATTTCAAAGACCGTTTAGATACACATGACAAAATTTATAACATGGCAGAGTGTTAGATTGTAAACGACTAAACATGGATTCGTCACTGCTTGGTTCTAACAATTTGGGTTTTTTGCGCTAAGTGGAATCTAATGGAGACTACCGACCTCAGACAGTTGATAAAGGTCATTTTGTTGAAGATACATATATAATCATCCTGCTCACAATGTAAATGATCGACTAACACTCTGTAAGGCGAAATATCGAAAGACCGTGAGAATCTGGAGGAATATCAGTGTGCAGCCCTTGCGCTGACAGTAGTTCTTCCCTAGTTTGATGGAACTCGGTCGGAACAGGGACTGCGTTTAACTGTGGAGTCACAACGGGCGGCTATGCGCGCTCATGTGAGCTTTTGGTACCAAAGCTACCACTCCAACCTACCTACCAATCTGATACAGCTCTCAACAGTACGTGCAAATGTGTGTTCTTTTCGGACAACATACTGCGCGCTTCGTCATATTTTTCAATCACCTAAACACAAAGTAATGCAAGATCTGTCGAAAACAAAGCCGTTGACCGTGACAATGTACATGGGAATTCAAGGCAGACAATTCCGGTCTTTCGCAGACAACAACTTCACGAATTTTGTGTCGATTCTTGGGTCTGCATAAGTATGTTCAAAATTCAACAGAAGCAGAAACTGAAGATAAACGGCTGTAGGCAACCACGTGTATTAGCTGAATAGACTCTGGAGCAGTCGTCAACTGTCCTAAATTTTTACCGAAGATCATATTCAGCTTCATGAGGCTTATTGCTGGATGATTAAGAGCGTGAACAATTAAAATTGTCGAAATTGCAACGATACCAATCTAAATGCGATGCAAAAGCGTCCAATACATCTCAAATAACTTTCTTTAAGATCGACGTTGGTCACGATCATCATGAGGACTATAGGTCGATGCGGCCTAAAGTGATAGCCTATACACCAGCCACATTGTATATTTTTCGGGAGCAATATGGAGGCATCGTCATCTCATCTGAAATTTTTGTATAGTGTGTCCACAGAGTTCGATTTGGTCCCGTGAAACTTTTTTTTGTGGAGTTTTCTTAAGTCAAATGAGTTGCGAATAAACCACAAACCCCTTCGGTCTTTAAGACCACTACAACCCATGCCATTGGTCAAATTCAACTTAATTTATGCCCCAGAGTTATGACAAAATGAGTATTGCGGATGCAATCCTACCAAAAAACATGCAGTGAGGGACATTTGAAGGATGTTATATTACACTTATAAGGAGATCAATTAGTCTTTCAAACTAATAGCTCACATACGCACTTTGTTTTAAATTTAAATACAGAAAACTCTTAATGAAAGACCCGATATATTGCACAACCAATATTACGGAAGTACTCAGCTCACTATCTGACCTCCGTCAACATGCTGGCAGAGTTATTAAAACATAGTGTTGAACCAATTTTCCAAGGTCTGACGCGCAATCGGTAGAGCCTGGTAAGAAGAAACAGTTTTGAGCGTCTAGATGGAGGTCGCAATTGTGAAAATGCGGAAGGACGGAAACTGAATACCAATATTTCAGGACTGCACTACTCAGAGTCAGAACTTTTATAAATTTACTTTTGAAAAACTTTGGTAGTGGCTAGCTTGTAGTGTGAGACGGAAACTGAAGACCGATATTTCAGAACTGCACTATTGAGAGTCAGAACTTTAGAATTTTACTTTCGAAAAACCTTGGTAGTGGCTAGCTTGTAGTCACCTTGTCATCCTTTTCAGTTACTACATGCATGCATATATAATTGCTCACTACAACCTTTCAATCAAGATTACAACCTAGCTTCCAGCATCACTTATGTTGCGTGTGTTAAGTTCATACATGAGTGGCGGGACCTACATTTTAAAGTTGACTCCGAAATCCAGATTTTTAAGAAATTTTCAAGTAAATTTTATTTAGTTTTTGCAGATGACTGCTGAGAGAGGACGTCGCTGAAGAAATATTTTTTTATATTTCGTTTTGTTGGAGATATCTGACCTGGGGTTTGAACCGTGGCTGCACGTCTAATACGCCTGCACACTGCCTGCTATTCTCTTAGTGTGCAATGTTTCTTTAAGTGTACAATTTTAAAATGTTCCTCCTGTTTTTAATGCAGGAAATTCATTTTTAAAAATTCCAATTTTTTTTTATTTTGTGTTCTTCCAAATGCCATTTTTTTCATTCCTTTTATTGTAATTTTTTCAATTTTGTTGCATTTTATGCACAAAAACAGAAACGAAAATAATGCATTAGCATAACTCCATATTATTATGATGACTTCTGTCAACATTCACAGCTTTTTGTCTGTTACGGTTTGCATGCAACCGAAAATAAACAAAGCAGTTGTTCACTCAGCTCTTTTTTCTTTTACTACTGCTGCTGTTGGACCTGTGTCTGTTTGTTGTTGCTTCATTTTCAAAATTCTCTTTTATTTTCAATTAAATTTGTTAAATTTGATGGAATACATTAAGCATCATCGCCAGTTAAAAAGACATTCTACAGTAGAACTTGGGAAAATGGATGGCCAATTGCAGAAGAAACTGCATTCAATGACGGGTGGGAAAAAGCAAAAAGAGTTGAATTCAAAACGACAAAAACACATTCGTCTGCATAATTTCATCATAATGAGCAGCATAAATTGATAAATTAGTTGGAGTTATAGTGCGCTCTTTCTATTTCTCTTTTTCTTTAATTTGTTCGGAATAAAAAACAATAATTTTTTGAAGGCAATTTAGTTATTAAAATGTAATTAATTATGAGAGTTTTAAAGCAAAGTTATGATTACAGAAATAGAAAAAGTATCGAACAGTATTTTTCTAGATTTTGTCAATTCATAATAACAACTTTCTGTGTAACATTTTCTATAATGGGGGTCTGAGGCTCCAGGCATTTTCGCTTTCTGAAATACACTGCAATAAAAGGTTTCCCTGAACTCATTTTCAGAGGCAGAAACTTTTTCAAACTTTTTTGATGAACAATTAACACACAGAACATAAGTGGTGCGAGAAGCTAGGTTGTAATCCTGACTGAAGGGTTACAATAAACCCGACAAAATAAATCCTGTAGGATACTTAAAATAAAATGATTTTGTTCGTGTCCTTCAAATCTACTGAAAAATCACACTTTCCCATACAACTGATTCGAATTAATCTCGTATACTTCTAATATCAGCATTTCGTAATTCCACATCGCTCGATACATCCGTAGAAGCGACGTTATTGTTTCCTTTTAAACTGTTATTGCTGCTTGTAATTTGACGTCGTTTACCACATTATATAGATGGGTCGGGAATAGATATTGCAATAGAAGAATTGCGGAAAATTTTGATCTCCAGGCCATGGTAAAACTTGCGAATATCTATCGTGTGGAAGTTTACGAAAGACACTCAATTCATTTGGAACAGAAAGTACAAAAAATAGAACATGGCAATACTATCTGATGGTAAAGTCGCCAGCTCTTATGAGATTCCCTCTTTGAAGGAAGAAATCTTACTTAGAGCAACATTTAGTCTCATTATGGCACCACAATCAATATTCAAACCTGGGTTCAACCATCCCTTAGGAGAAACTAAAATAAATCTTGCTATTGCCGGAGTTTTTATATTGGAGGGCACTCTCAAGGATGTTAGAAAGTGAGATGTCAAAAACCATCTTTATTCTATGACAAGCCACATGAGTTAAAAGACAGTCTCTTCCTCCTCTTCAGACCACTAGAAACTGTAGAAGTTATTTCACAGAATGCCTAGCCCTTGGGGAAAAAGGACAATTACCCAATGATACAAGTGAGTCAGTCCTCTTCGTAACCAAGCGTGTGCAGCACTGCTTAGCAATATTGAATGTACCCTCTGCTGGCAATGCTCTTGAACAGCCTTGTAAAACGAGTGGATAATACCCCAGTTCAAATCATATAAACGGAATACCTATGGCCTGAAACCTGTCAGAGTTTGCGAGCTCCATACCGGCCCTGATCAGGTCTTCAGTAATGCAATTTCCCACCATATCCCATGTCTCATAAAAGAGTTAACTTTGAATTTCCCTGAGAAATCCAAGGCTTTCATGAATAGGAACTGACGTTGAAAATATATTCGTTAAGGCATTGGAATAGGAAGTATCGGGCTTGCCCCACGCTTTGAATTGTCGATCTACTCAGCGAAAGGGGAATAAAAACGTGGGAAGACTCTTGCATCGCATGAGTAATTTAAACTTTTGCGTCATGCCTTAGTGACCGACATTTTGGCAAAATACCGTAGAATTAAAGAACACTTGTTCAGAATGGAGCTCGTCTCGTGTCCAACATAAATACTCTGTGGTTATGAGAATGCAGCATCAGAATACATCCTTGAAAACCGGTAAGGCTTAAATGCATTCCAGAAGAAAACTCCTGGCTGCATACCAGGTCCGTGGCAGGGAATTGTCTGATGTTGTTCAGGGCAATAAGTTGGAAGGGATACACTATATAGATTGAGGGCACTGTATTATGGTCGCAGTACTATTACGTCTGTAGTCGACAGATAATAATAAATTTTTTAGAGAGTAACTAGGATAAGCCCTAGTGTAGTTCTCAGATCAGACATCTCGAATGAAACTAAATACGAAAAAATGTTTCTTTCGCCGACCTCTCTCAGGAGATTTCTGGCAAAAATTCTGGGAGTAAATAAAATTTTCTTGAAAATGTTTCTCAAAAAAAGCTATCATCCGGAGTCGACTTTAAACTGCAGGTCCCGATACTCATGTGTTAAATTAACACAAACAACATAAGTAGGGTGAGAAGCCAGGCCGACTCCCGACTGAGAGTTGTAATGACCAATTAAGTAAGTAAGTAACTGGGAAGCAGATGGTGCCTTACGGAATCCGTACTTGATCGTGGTTTTCGCACTTTCCATAATCTCGGACATTGAAGAACAAACTGCTATTGAACAGTAGATTTAACGTTAACCCTTTTGGGAAAGGGCACTGCATTAGCATACTTTGAGGAAGACAAAGTTTGAATTCTGCATTCAACGAAAATGCCTGGAAGGTGTTCGGACATGAATTTCCTAGCTGCCGCAATGATGTTGTAATCACACGCTGCACTACCATTTCAGAACTGTTATGAAAATTGACACCACAGCTACATATGTATTTTTGGCTATACATAGTGGTCTCCATTTACTAAGTCTGCATTTACTAAGGACTGTACCGGTTAATCAAAGAATCTGAATGGCTTTGTATCGAAAACAAAAGTTAGTTTTGGAAGACAAATTAATTGGAGGGATATTTAATGAAATCGCCGTGGTCTAGTAGGTAGTGTGTTGGCTTATTAGACGAAAAGACAGGGTTCGAGCCCCAGGCCAGACATCAAAATAAAATACAAAAAGTATTTCTTCGGCGACTTCCTCTCAACAGATATCTGGCAAAAACTCTGAGAGTAAATAAAATTGCCATGAAAAGTTTCTCAAAAATCGTTCGGAGTCGACTTTAAACTGTAGGTCCCGCCACTCAGGTATAAAATTAACACACACAACATAAGTGGTGTGAGAAACTAGGCCGTAATCCTGGCTGAAGGGTTGTAATGACCAATTATGTATGTATGTTTTTATGTTGTCTTCACGCCACTCTTAAAGCCCAAACTGGCTTGGTTAAGTTGATATTTTGGAATGGAATTTCCAAATTTGGATAGGAATCTGAATTTTAACATCCGAAACACAATATTTTGAATTTGACAAGAAAAAATCGTGGAAATTAATACATATTCTGGCTTTCATAAATAAACTGCACAGAATTCCACACAGAGTTTCCTATAATCAACATAATCATCATCATCTGCATTCATTAGGGCATCTTAGCATATGTATGCAGTTCAATTGCAACTTATGCAACAATTGCAACTTATGGCAACAAATATTTTTATTAAATACAAATGCAACAACACAAACAACAACACGTGCAACATTAAAACATATCAGGAAGAAGAAGAAAAAAGAAAAAAAAACAGAAAAGAAAAGAAAACATTACTTACAGCAGAAATTATTATCGTTGGCTTAGTGATGTTGGTGGCAGTGTTGTTGGTCGCAACTGGGCAACTGGTAACTGGCATCATGCGTAAAATTTAATTGAGCCCCCATTACAGCTTAACATGGCCGAAGAAACAGTTCTTGCAATTGCCTGAATGGCGAGAGAATACCAGAAGCCAAGATTATCAAGTCATTGCAATCAATGAGAGCAATAGGAAGCGACCAGCAAGCAGCATGTCGCTAATAAACCAAATAAATTAAATAAAAGAAATTCTTCTTCTTCTATTTTTTTTTTGTTCTCCTCTGCAACATTAAGCTGATGTTGATATAGAATAACTTCAGCGTATATTTTTTTCTGGTGGGCCTGAAAGAAAAGAAAAAATAAATTTTTTTGTTAGTCTTTGCTCAAAACGAGGGGTCAAGTGTCATTATCGCTGTTATAAATAAAATAATTTCTTTTGGTTCGATTGCAGCCAATAAATGTTGTAATAAAACATTGACAAGGAGAAGATATTTTTCACAATATTGGTTGAGAGAAAACATCACTCAACTTTATTATGCTAAGCTTTTACTTAATCAAATTTAACAGTGTATGTTGAAACAAATGTATACATTTTTTAAACAAAAAATAATTCTTTATTCAAACACAAATTTAAAGTTTAATTCAAACATTTAACTATTTTAAAACAATAAAAACTTAATAAAATATTGACCAGTATAGTTTCGTACTATGTTAAAAGTTGGGATCAATATTGAGTAACATCACCTTTGGCATTGATAACTGCAACGACCCGAATGTGTATGGAGTCTATCAAGCCTAGGTATCAAGTCTAGGCATATTTTCTGTATCTTTCTTTTAAGACCAGACAAGGTTGTTTGGGGATCACCTCTAAGCCGCCTTTTAATAATAGCCCAAAACATTGATGTTATTTCCCGGAGGCATTTTTTTGTAGTATTGGAGGTATGGGCTGAAACTTCTTGTTGAAACATGTATTCGTCAAAAGTAACTAAACTTGGTACTGATGGGACTAAATAATTTTCTAAAATTTTTATGTACTGCGAAACATTTACCGTTGATTCTATAAAACATAGATATATTCAATTCCAGAGAAGCTACATGAAATACAGGTAAAATCATTGCTTCTTCTTTAAGGTGATACTTATTCAAGCAAGCTCCTAAGTGCCGCAATCGAAATTTGTGGTCCTGGGAAGTTACACGAAATTTAGAAACACGAAACACTTGTACCATCTCCATAAAGTGACAGTTTAATGCGATACCAGATTTAGAAATTGCGTAACAATTAAATTTCAAAATGAACAGCTGTTACAGCCGGACTGCTTTCTTCTCCTCTCGTCACGTTTCAATTTATTCACAATAAATATCAGATCAGTTAAATAAAAGTCTATAAATTGTCTGTTTAATGTGGCACTACCAGTGGAAATTCCGGAAAAACGATAGCCCTACCTGTACTATTTTTGTACTGATGACAATCAACATTAGAGAAGTTAAATGAACTGAAGTTGCCGTGATGTTGTAGATAATGTGTTGGCTTATTAGATGAGAAGCCATGATATAAATCACAACTTAGGTATCACGAACAAAACAAAATAGGAAAAAATGATTTCTTTATACCACTAATTTATCATCCAGCCAGTTTGGGCGTTAAACTATAGGTCCTGCCATTCATGTATAAAATTAACACCCATAAGATGGATAGGGGGAGAAGCTAGTTTATAGTTCTGACTAAGGAGTTGTAATGACTAATTAAGTGATTTGCTTACTCCTTTAGAACCAAATTGATCTGAAGGATCTCCAAAATGTTCCGTTCTTAAGAACCCTGTTCCCATGAATACTTATTCACAGACAATGCTTGTATTGCAGAAAAGCTACATGATGTGGTATGACTGTCCGATGTGGTAGGTTAGGTTAATTTTGAGGACGTGTCCTTGCCATTGGGACAACTACAATACCCAGAGGTCAAAATGACTCATTGTAATACCTCCTAAAGGAGAGGGAGAGCGGATAGTAAAGGAGATAGGGAAATTAGAAGAGGTAGGAAAGGGAGGATAAGGAGACGGAGGAAAAAACGGACAACAAACCCACAAGAAAGCGCGACTACAACCTTGAAGCACTAGCACTTTTCAACCAGCTCAACCTATTTATGAATCTATGGAGAGCCTTAATGTCGGCTCTCGATTAAGAGTTCAAACCTTCGAAGAAGCTCCTGTCCAGGGTCCTCAACCTCAACTTACTAAGAGCTGGACAGTTGCAAAAGAGGTGTTTGATTGTTTCCAATTCCTCCTCGTCGCAACATACCCTACTAAGGTCCGGCTGGGATCTGTTCCCGATCCTTGTCAACGATCTAATGTCGCAGTGGGCTGTAATGAAACCAATAAGTAGCCTCAGGCTATCCTTACTTAAGTCCGGTAGCAAACCTGTTCCATCACTGCAGGCTATAGACACCTAGACACATAACATCCCGATCCATTCCCCCCACGCCTCTGTTTTTCCCCCCTGACCCATCCCGTGATGAGGCCCTAGAGGTGCCAAATTGGCGGGTCAGGACCAAATATCAAATAGGCATCAGAAAGTGAGCCAATGATGTGGTGCCTTATATTATCTTATCTTATGGAAATTTCGTAAGACGGATGATAAGTTTTTTATTATTTATTTTTTTTATTATTGGAGCTTTTTTATTGTTTAGAGCTTTGCCGGTTCTAATGTAAGAGAGTAACTATTCAATCAGCTCGTGCAGCGTAGCAATTGTCTGGTTCCTACGGCAATATTCAGCTTTGGGAGCTTTTTTAACCCATCAGTTATAATCCTTGAAAGCTAACAAATGTGTATTTGTGATTGACACTGAATTTAAACTTTTTCCCCTACCCAATATTTGTAATAGGCAAACGAATATGAACATTAAATATTCAATCGGTTTTTATTTGCCTGCCTGCCTGCAATGGCTGAATGGCTGGGTTATGATCTCCTCACACAAAGGCAAACAAAACATTGACGTAAATGTCGGAGATAATAACATTAGATTAGAATATTAAAACAACAACGACAACAACAACAAAATGCAATAAATTTATAATTTTTTAGTATTTTATTTGAAAGCAGGATCTAGTCCAAATGCCATTATAATGGCAGTGTATGGATGGTATGGTATTGCATGGGTTTGAAGAAAATGTCCGTAAAGAAATAAGAAATTTTTGAGCAACAGCCATAGTAAACAAACAAAAAGGAAAATAAATATAAAAAAAGGGTAACGATGTCATTTTATGGGCAAAGAATCAAAAAAAAAAAAGAATTTTAATTGCTCTCAAAAGACTTGTTAACTTGAATGGAACATAAAAATATTCTTCGAAAGCCCAGTTAGAGTTGATGATAATGGCTTGGCCGGCCTGGCCCAGTAGTGATGGTGGTGGTGATATTTACCAAAAAAAAGGAAGAAATCTTTCGTTGTAAATGAAATGCACTGGAATTGAATGTTTGTTTCCTTTTTTTGTTTGAGGGGACTGGATCTGTTTGTTGTCTGGAGTTTATTATAAATTTTATTTTGTAGCAGAAGTTATAAAATAAATTATGCATGTGCATATTATCTGTTGCACAATACACACACACAGAGATGCGAGTATTGTTTACTACATCATACTATACTACGTTCTGAACCTAAATATTTACAAACATTTTTTTCTCTCTTGATTTCCATTTTTTTTATTTTTTGGGCCTACAAACAAACAAAACAAATGTACAACAACAACAACAATAAAAAATATTTATTATTTATTTTTCTGTTTTTATGAATAATATTTTTATTCTCATCTTTTGTTTTCTCTTTTTTGTTATTTTTTTGTTGTAATATTTTTAATATACGACATCGAAATCTTGTTAAGCATCTTCAAAAAGGTAAGGAAATATAAAATTGCGATATGAAGCTGTTGTTGTAAATGCGTATCTGTATGTATGTGTGTATGTCTATGCGAATATTTGTATGTATGTTTGTGTGTGCGGAGGTTCTTTGGTTTATAGTTTCAAGTTGGAAAATGAAGAAATAAATCTCAAACCGGGAAGGGAAAAAAGCCAATGTTTTATAAGAAATTTTTTTTTTTTTTGTTATTTTATTTTATTTATATTCGTTAGTGCATCATCATCATCATACCGCATGTATGTACATACGTACAAGCATTTTAACAATCATACATACATACATAACTTGCACACACACACATGTGTGTACAGTGCGTAACAATGTGTAGAGTGTTTGCTTATTAGATCAGGTCAAACATCTTCAACCAAACAAAATATGAGAAAATATTTCTTCAGCGACTTCATTTCAGCAGATTTCTGGCAAAAACTCTGAGAGAAAATAAAATTGTCATGAAAAGTTTCTCAAAAATCTGTCTTTCGGAATCGACATTAAATTGAATGTCCCCCCAACTCATGCATAAAATTAACACACACAACATAAGTGGTGTGAGAAACTAGGTCGTTATCTTGACTAAGGAGTTTTAATCCACATCGGCAGACTTTAATGCGTTGGTAGGCTTTAAAATGGGGAAACAACAGCCAAATCAACAGAATCAAGCGTTGATTATTTTTTATTGAATACAGAATCTAGGAAAACTTTTAAATATAATGGCTGTGGCCCAGATAAGTGCTTAGATTTTGGAATTTGCTTTAAGAACTCATTGTTGGGTCTACGATATGTGTATTAACTTACAGTGATTATCTGTCTAATTATGATTAGCATCAGCACAGACGAAAGATTAAATCATGATTAACCATGAAATATACCAGGCTAGTTCTTTAATACTGTTCAGAACCATAATCATAAAGAATGAGAAATAGTCTCTGTAAGCTGTTACAAAGGTATCGACGATGCGGAAAATATTCATCTGTTGTCGCACAACTAACACACACATACATAATTGGTCAAATCAATCCATCAATCAGGATTACGACTTAGCTTCTCATACTACTTGTGTTATGTGTAAGTTTTATACAAGAGCAGCGGCATTCTTAAATGACAATCAAGCGGCAATTGAAGTCAAGGCAGTATAGTAGGTAGAGAGCACAGCTCAGACACATTGAACAAAAGGTGTCTTCCCCTCAATAGTCTTCTGTCAAAAACTCTAAAAGTAAATAAAATTTCCATGAAGACTTCCTCAAATCTGTAGATCAAAGTCGACTTTAAACTGTAGGTCCTATCACTCATGTATAAAATTAAAACCACGCAATATGGGTGGCGTGAGGAGCTAAGTTGTAATTCTCACTGAAGGTTTGTAGCGACCAAGTAAGTAAGTGTGTAATTGGGAAATCACCGGACATTTGGACATACAAAAGGAATAGTTGCCGAAGAGGAAGGCCCTACCCATACCCGGAGCACACAGGTTGAGAAAGAAAATGTCATGGCGGGCAAAAACCTGCAGTGTATATAAAAGTATGACAATTAATAGACTTAAATGGAGGCCATTTATCAAGGCCCAGGTTTATTTTATAAAAGAGAGAGAAAATGGAATGGAATATGTAAATATAATAACGAGACTTGTGACTCTAATATAACGAGAAAGAAAGTCAAGCTCGCTGAAGTCAATCTGTTGGAGAAATATTGGAAGTCAGAAGATACCAGTAGAATCCTTGAAACAGTTGAGTAGCAATTGCATATGAAAGATTACGAAAAATTTTAAAAATCAAACGTAGGCGTAAAAATAATGATTAGGCCTAAAAGAGTTTTGGAGGAAAAGTTTTAGAAAATCCAAGAGGAGAATGTCCATATTAAACGAAAACCTCTTAAAAAAGAAGCCTTCTTAAAAGTTTTACAAACTCAGAAGAAGAAGGCACTGGAATAAAAGCAAGTTTTGGTAAATTGTACAGGGTGTCCATTTAGTTACAAAGCTAGAAAAACTAAAACTTCTGCATACTTGCACCACGCACTGTAAATAAGTGCGTTTGGCAAAAATATTGTTTAGTGAGTGAGTACAGCAACGGCATATAAAGAAATTAAAAAAATAACAAAAAATAACAACCAAGAATAAAACAAAAAAACCGAGAGAAAAAATAGAATTAATGAGGTGTATGCAGAACAATTCTCCAGAAATATGTGAGATGATGATGTTGCTATTGTTGTTGTATTTGTTTTGGTACCTTGTAATGGTCTTACATCTAAAATTTTTACACAAAAAATAGGTGAAGTATAGCTCACTTTGTTTTACGGTGTTCAAGCAGCATATCAGATAAGCAAAATTCACCTTAACTTACTCACTTTAAGTTGAATACTTCTATTTGCAAATGCTTCAACATTGCTACTTGAGTGGAACCTAAAGATTTTAAAAGTTTTTAAACTTTTTAAATTTGATGGTACTCAGCGATGCCTACACAGACGTGCATTCTAAAAAATTGTAGCCATGTCTGAAACGCCAGACAAACTTAACAAAGTTGGCTTGGACTATAATTAAATTCTATTGTGACGGCTTTTTGCTTTCTGCTATATTATGATGGATCCTCATTTCATATTGTGATAGAACAATAATAAGCTCTTCAGGGCAGAAGTAACACAATTTCCGCTTCAGGACTACTGTGAGTAAACAAGACACACATCTAGAGTGCCTACTCCCTCAGTCAACTAGTTATAACTCCAGGCAACCAATTCGTATCGTAATTATCAAAGTGTCTAATTCTTCGTTATTGAAAATTGTGCACCAGTCATTGGGAGAAATATCCTTTATGGTATGGTCCCTTATGTAGAAAAACTGGTCTATCCCTTTGGTCCCTAAGGCGGATAAGTTTAACCCAAATTGTATTCTGCATTTATCTCTATCAGGCGAGTTTTTCTTGGTCCCTGTATTTGTCCTTTAATCAATATGTTTCGTCAAATCACCACTGACAATCAACGACAACATGTGTACGTTCAATGGACTTTGCAGCACTTGGCAACTGTCCCTAATTTTCAACGAAAAGGTCAATTTTTGGATTAACGAGAACGTAAACAAACAAAGTTATCCAATTTGTCACGACATGAGATCCAAAAGCGTATATTCACCATGTGGTGTGGGTGTTGGGCTGGCGGCGTTATTGGTTCGTAATTATTTGAGAATGACTTTGGCCAGGCCATTACTGTCAAAAGCGAACACTGTAGGTCAATGGTTACTACCTTATTTTGGATGATATGGACATTAACAACGTGTGGTTTCAGCAGTACAACGCTACGTGCAACACAGCTAATGCCACGTTGTTTCTTCTGCACAAGAGATTTGAGGGTAAACTCATCTCATTTGGACCATATGAACTGGCCACGAGATCGTGCAGTTTATCTCCGTTAGTTTTTTCTTGTGTGGTATTCTTAAGCCCTAAGGGACACAAACCACAGCGGTCCTTAAAGCCCATGCCATCGGTAAGATTCAGTCTACTTTTGTATAAGTCATGGAAAATTGGATAATTCGGATGCGTTCCACTTAGAGAAGCCGGTGGCGGACATTCGAACATTCAAGCTAATAAAAAATGTTTATGGTGTCTCGCATACACACCTAATTGGTCATTATAACCCTTCAGTCAGAGTTACGACGTAGCTTCTCACACCACTTATGTTGTTTGTGTTAAGTTTATACATGAGTCGGGGCCTACAGTTTAAAGTCGATTACGAACGACAGATTTTTGAGGAGCTTTTCATGGCAATAGTATTTACTCTCAGGGTTTTTGCCAGAAATCTGCAAATATTTAGAAAAAAAGACCCCATAGAATGCATAAATGTAGGGACGGTTTAATAAGTTTTTTTTTATTTGGGAGCCAACTTTTACTACACGCATACCTTCCCATTTCTCAAAAAAAAAAAAAAAAAACATAGTTACCATAAATATATCTGCACATATGACTAACGTATGACTTGACCGGGTGCACGCATATTTTTCTTCATCCTTTTTTCACGTATTTTTTTTGTTCTTCTCTACCATTTTAACAAAAGAAAAGAAAAACGCAAAGAAAAACGACAAAGTATAGAGCGTTTTAAGCACTTCCTAAAAAATTTTTGCAAAAGAATTGAAATAAAAAGAAAAAGAAACGAAGGAAAAAAGATATGCAAGTACAAGTTACAACCTTTAACGAAAATAATGCTTAAAACAATGAGACAACAATAAGCGGCTCAAAATGCAACAACATTTTAGACAAAAAAAAGCACAACAAAAAAATTAAAATAAAATAAAAATAAACAACAACAAAATATGTGTAGGTATGGTAGGAAAAGCTTAAATTTCTTCAATAAAAAAATCAAAAAAAAAACGACAAGAAAAACAAACAAAAAATAAAATGAATAAAAATCTTGTAAGTTGTTGAAGCATTGAACAAAACAAACTAAAAAAATTGTTTTTTTAACAAAAAAAACTTTATGTTTTTTTATGTAAAAATTTCATAAAATTTAGGGTCTGCTGTTGTTATGAATTCGTTTAGCAAAGAATATGAAAAACGATAACAAAAAACTGATCTCTGGAATCATCTTTTATGTCACTTTTGGTTGTTGAAACATTCCTTGGAAACAATATCATAATAAACCTTGTGAGAATCAAAATTAACTCAAACCGTTAATGTTCTTGTAAGTGATTGAATTATGCTTTAAAATGCTTGTGAAAGTTGTTGAAAACTGTAAAAATCTTAGTCTTGTTCGCATATTAAAGTAAGTTGTTGAATTGTAAAGAAAAGACGGCGAATATACAACTTAAGAGCCAAGAGACTTTTTACACAATTTTTTAATTTTTTTCTTTTAAGTCATGCTAGGGAAAAGGAATAGAGGTCGTTTTGGGTAACATATATCCGAAACTGCTTTAAACCTAACCAACTGGCATGGAGTAAAACGAGGAGAGAAATGAGGTTTTTTGTCCTCTAACCTAAGTTAACAGAATGCAGAAATTGTTCTTTATTCATTTCATTCTAGTTGGTTTATGAGACGTGAAGCCACGGTTCAAACCCCAGGTCAGGCATCTCCATCAAAACGAAATACGAAAAAATATTTTTTCTGACAACTGCCTCTCAGCAGTCTTGTGGCTAAAACTAAAATTGCCATGAAAAGTTTGTCACTAATTTGTCGTTCGGAATCGACTTTAAACTGTAGGTGCAGCCACTCACGTATAAAATTAACACACACAACATAAGTGGTGTAAGAAGCAAGGTTGTATTCCTGACTAAGGAGTTATAATGAGCAATTATGTATGTACATATGTATGTATGTATGTATGTATGTATGTATGTATGTATGCATGTATGTACGTCAATTTTGTGCACGTGTACCTAGTCTGTCATTTCTAGTTAGCAATTTCTACCAGGCAAAGTTCACAACAGTAGATCTCATTATCCAAACTGGCTATATTATAATCTCTACACAATACTTAAAGCCCAATATTTAAGGATGCGAATATAACTGCCGCATATTTCATTCCAAAATCAATGCACCTTTCCGCATTATTGCCACACTTCAACTTCAGTCGCTGATTTTGATCTGCTCCAGTCAATCACCCTTTCTTGGCCAAACAATTCGAATATTTTTGTACGGAAAATATTATAAAAGTACTTCATGACATTAAAAAAATATTTGTTATCCAGGATTATATAGAGTCTTTTTTAAGCGCTTCCTCTCTTTATATTAAAATACAATAAATAATGTGTGAGATATCAACCCATTCATATACACCTATGAGTTATAAAAACCCCACAAGAAGAGGTCTAACTGTGTCAAATCACATGATCTAGGTGGCCACATGATCTAGGTTGACATTACATCCACATGAGGTGGGTATGTCCTCAAATCGCTCGTATAGGATATCCATGTGGCATGATCTGTGTGGCCCTCAGCGCCATTCTGTTGAATCCACATGTCTTTGGTGTCCAGATCAGCCAATTTAGGGTAAAGGTGTTGGTAACCCCCAACACACAGTACACGTCGTTGACAGTGATGGCCCGGTCAATGTACTCGTCTCAAGGAAATATAGAACGATGATGCCACCAGCTAAAAAAATCCACACCAAACAATGACTTTTTCGGGATGCATTGACGCCCTTGTGGTTTGGTATCCTCCCGACAATTTTATTTGTTCATGAACCCATTAATGCATAAATAGAACTCATAACTGAAAATGATTTTTTGATGAAAATTTGGGTCATTTCCAGCGAACACACGCTGTTGTATATGGTGCTAGGTTGTATGGCCTGTGAAAAGCTGAGTTGTTGTGGGCAACGTAAAATCGACTGCCGCGGTTTTCTCCTACACACTCTGACACATAGCGGCGATGTTTTCAGCATTCTTGTATTTCATTGACATACAGGTGTTGGTCGATGGTTTACTGAACCTATAGACTCGAACTTATCCCCTTTACTGCGAATAGGCCTTTCGATAGGTCGATTATGGCGATCAAAAATTTTGGAGAAAAGCCCAGTATGTTGCCCAAAGAGGCAAAATTAACTGAAAAAATTTTTATTTGCACGTGTAGTTAAAAGGTATATTGGTCCGTAGTGAATTGACAATGCAGACTGAATAAATTACAACTAATTTCAAGGATGCAGCTTCATAGTTCAGAAGTTCTCGTTGGCCCAAACCTTTATAATTCAACTTCAACAAATTTGTTTTGAACGATTCGCCACTTCTCTGTCGAATGAAATTCATGTTCATATCTCTCGATTACTTTGAAATAAAATGCGACAAATAGGGTCGGAACTTGAATGATTAGCGACGAAGAGTACATCAACATTTCAAATGTAAACAGTAGTTGCCCAGACATCGGCACTTCTGTACTACGTATTCGTATTCGTATAGGAATTCCTTTAAGAACTGGACATGGAAAATGCAAAATAATGAAATGAAATGAAAAACCTAAAAGGATGTTCTTTATAATTTGTATTCCGCTTTTTATTCGCGCAAACGGTAGCCCCCCTTTATTTATGAATAAAATCAAATGAAATAAAAAAATGGGAACACATTTTAAACACTACAAACGATACGATATACCTGCACTATAGCAACAACAGCAAGCATTTATGTTGTTCTAGTTATTGTTGTAGTTGTTGTGGTTGTATATTCAACATACATACTCGTAAATCCAGATGACGACAATGCTTGATGAAATAATATTTGCCAGGCAGCAGAAGCAGCAGTAGCAGCAACAGCGGCATTCAGCATAAGAATTGTGAATTCTACTGGTGATGACGAAGTTGGGGTTGAGCATTGTATTTTATTTATTTGTTGTTGTTGTTGTTGTTCATTTTAAATTATGAAAAAATATTCCTGCTCATTTAACAAACAAAAATCATGAATACAAATTTCCTTTTGCATAGGCAATGTGTGTATTAAACATAAGAAATAACAGAAGAAAGAAAGAAAAACACAAACACAACGCAGTTGCAATTGATGCAACAACATTGGCTGCTATTGAGCCCTTTTGAGCGAAAAAAAAAACAACACAAGATTACCTTTAACTTTAGACACACCACACCATCACCATCATCACTCGACTAAAGCAGAAGATTCATTAGAATGACTCCCTTCCTCGCAAGGTATTGGCTAAACCAACAACAACTACAACAATAACAACAACATAATCTATAAAGTTTGTCTTTGTATTTTATAAACGGATGGATGGATGGCTGAATGGTTGTGTATGGCTGGTCGGATAAATGCTTATACAAACGAAATATTTATACTTTGCACCACTATTAGTTATTGTTGTTGTTGTTGTTGTTTATTCTCCCTATTTGTTTCTACATTTCGCCCATAATATTACTAAGCGATCTACGGAATTGTCTGTCTGTCTCTCTGACTGCTGGTTGGCTGGTTCGTTGGTTCTTTTTGTGCGACTCATTAAAATTGCAAAAGACACATTCACTTACGTACTCCTAAGCTAAGCTAAAACGCAAAATAATAAGAAAATCTTAAACGATGCGATTTTGCAGGGTAATATCGGCTAGAACTCTCTATATGATGCCCTACAATTGTGATTCCGGTATGACCACTGAGAGAGCAATTGAGCAACTTTGCAACTGAATGTGACTGAATGAGAACATGTTGGTTTCGACTTTCAAATCCATGGCAAAGACAAAAAGTATTCATCATGGTCTTCGGGATATTTCTTTCTCCCCGGAGAATCTTTACAGAAAGCCTCTTGATCGCTAACCGCATAAAGATGAGCTACTACACCAAGTCATGCCATCACAACTAGGTTAAGCAGCTTTAGATTTCAAAAAATTTACTTCCAATAAAAGAAGTTCATTTATTGTCCTAGAAGGAAATTAAAGTTGGCAACCCTATAACTCTAGAATAATGCCGCAGCAAAGCATTCATCTGTTTAGTTGGAAATACTTAAAGCAATTCAATAAAGGCAATGAAGTAATAAGATGTGGGAGCTGCAAATGTTTCTTAAAGAAATTAAGGATACCGCTTCTCGGAAGATATCTAATGATTGCACTTGACTGCTATGATAAGATAAGATGGGCTAGGTCTTACTGAATCCGATAGAAACAACTCTGTTAGTTTGCATTTGATAAACTTCGCTCATTTCAGGTAATTTTTATCCTTATTTTCTGAACACTTAAATTATATAAAACCAAAAAGTTCTCCTTGCACAGGACCCCTGCTTGTCTCTGCATACCAATATTGGAGATAAATTTGTTGTACATCAAACTAGATACCCTTGCAATCACCTTGGCAAAATTTGCTATTTTTCACAAATATGTACGTACGTAATGAGGTTTTTAACCTCTCATTTACCAAGTTAACTGCAGTAGAGTTGTAGTTGAATAAAAGAGTCAAGTACATACATACATACATACATAATTGGTCATTACAACCCTTCAGTCAGGATTACGACCTAGTTTCTCATACCACTTATGTTGTGTGTGTTAATTTTATACATGAGTGGCGGGACCTACAGTTTAAAGTCGACTCCGAACGACAGATTTTTTTGAGAAACTTTTCATGGCAATTTTATTTACTCTCAGAGTTTTTGCCAGAAATCTGCTGAGAGAAAGTCGCCGAAGAAATACTTTTTGTATTTTATTTTGATGTCTGGCCTGGGGCTCGAACCCTGGCTTTTCGTCTAATAAGCCAACACACTACCTACTAGACCACGGTGACTTCATATGCTATCAGAGCTTTTGCAAGAAATCTTTGGTTTTGTTGGAGATGTCTGACCCGTGGATTGAACCGTGGCCTCTACGGCGACTACTAGATTCGAGTGCGTAAATTTAATTTTATATTTGAAACTCATATGTGATTTGAACAGCTATGTGTGGAAGTACTTGGGCATTTAGACTAAGTATTCAGGATTCAAGAATACTCTTTCTTTCAGGCGGTTGGGCCCACAATATTGAAAGAGGCATTTGTAATGTTGATGCATTACTTCCCTACATACGAGTCTTTATCTCTTTTCAGATGACGGAGCATGTATAGCAGAGGTTAGTGTAATAGGGGTATCAACTGTCGTTAATTAAACAACGATTCAGTGAAATTTTTTGGGCTGTTTTATTGGGGATAGTTTTTGCTTTGACTCTACTCTTTTTTATGAGGTATAGATGCTACTCGACATTACCGTAATATTCGTTTCTAATTTCAGCATATGTAAGTGGAAGTATTTGATTGTTATTGAAACCTCAGATTTTAAAATTCGTTACATTTGCTTTTCGTCTTCTTTAGGTTTTCAACTTGAATTGCTTAATACGGTGTTCAGATATGCACCTTTATTGCGTAAATCGCAATAAATGCCACTATTGAGCTCAATATTTCATATAAAGTTTCAATTAATTATATTGCGCAATAAATACGAAAATTATTATAATATTGAGTAAAACTTAAAATGCAACACTATCATAAGTGTGTTTAGTGAGCATATTACAATTAACTGAACACTTTCTGTTGATATTTGACAACTGAAATGACAACAACGACAAACAAAAAAAATAAAAACAATGTTGTTGAAACAACCAGATCCTTTGTTTACCAGCTGTCAAATGAATATTGAATAAGCAGCTGAATTGCGTATATTATTATGCCTGAACACTTAAAATATTGTACTCAATAAACGGAATATTGACTCAATAAAATTGCTACCTATCTAACATCTACACCATTAGGTCCTTACTGACCTAATAGGTGGATATGATTTATGGCCTAAGCCAGAGTTTTTCGAACATATACCAACTAATGATATACCTAGTTATGTTGGCTGAATAGAAGTCGCCGTAATCTAGTTGGTAGTGTGTAGGCTTACTAGATGTGAGGCCAGGTCAGATATCTAGAACAAAACTAAAATATAAGGAATTTCTTCTGCGACTTCCTTTCAGCAAATTCCTGCAAAAACTCAGCGTAATAAAATAACCATGAAAAGTAATTAAAAAAATCTGTAGTTAAGAGTCGACTTTAAACTGTAGGTCCCCTTCACTCATGTAGAAAATAAACACATAAATCATAATGCTGACTGAAATGTTGTACTGTATGTATATAAAAAGCAGAAAATGGACTTCTAAAAGGATTGACTATACCAAGTTAACTGCGTTAAGCAATGGAAAAGCCCTAGTAGCTGTAATGCATAAGATCAAGATTACGATCTTCAAGAATTGAGGGATGAAATTACTTTTTCTTCTGTATCATCAAGAAGATGGATTTATTGACATAAAAATAATGGCACTCGATATGCCATCCTATTAAATGTAGCACTCTCTCTCATACTATATAGACAAACTTCTGATGAAGAAAAATATGAAAAATAAGAAAAAATAAACCTTGTGGTTAAAAGTATAAAGATGAGTGCAACAAGCCAGCCAGGCAGCCAATACGTTTAACATGTTTTTTCCATATTTTGTTTTTGTTTTTCTTTTTTTTTTTCTTCTATCGAAGATGATTGACAACCTGCGTTTAACTGCACCGCTCGCAATAAAAAAAAAACGAAAAAAAGGAAGACGAGTGAGTACCTTTAACTATGAATATCTGTATGGAAAATATCCTCTGGTGCATAGAATCTGACTCGAATAAACTAAGCAAATATTTATGCTAATTTATGAAAATGTACGTCATTTATCTTTTTATCCAGCCATACATCCATATGAATAGAGACGGAGAGAGAGTGAGTGAGTAAGCGAGCGATTACTGGCTTAACTTGGCTTTGTGAATAAAAATTTTGTTTTTCATTTAAAAAAAAAATTATTAAAAATGCAGAAAAAAAGGGAAGAATAAAACAAAAACAACCAAACAAAAAACATCTTTTAAAATTATTTTTTAAAAAACAACAACAACAACAACAAACGGTTAATATTCTCAATCAAAATCTAAACATAAGTATTTCTTTCAAATTTTCATCGTAAAATTTTATTCTGCCATTGCTGTACTGACTGAAGCAGCTTTTGCCTTAAAACTCGTAAAAATCATCCCCGTTTAAATAGATTTTCTTAAGGTTTCCCCTTTTTAAACAGTTGCTGTGCGTATAATATACGCATAATACTCTCTCTCTCTCCACCCCTCTCTAAGGATTTTTCAATTGCATTATATTTTATATTTTATTTGACAGTTTTATTCGATATATTGATGGAGAAAGAAGGAAAAAACGAAGCAAAAAAAAAATGAATTCTTATTTTAGTTTTCAATTTGAATGCTGAGATATTTTTTAATTTAAATTTGACGCAGAAATGTAATCAATTCTCCTTAAAAAGCTAACATGTGTAAACGCCTCTAAGCCGTGTGTAACAGACAGTATGTGTGTTATGAACCCAATGCACATAATTTTTAAGTTTCTTTGAATTTTTTTAGTCTTTTTCTAAAAATTATTATGAGGTGCACCTTTCTCTCCACGATCCCTTGGTCCCTTGTGACCAATTTCTATATACCAGAGCATATAGAAAGTTTCCAATAGCGAAAGGAATGTATAAAGGAAAGGAAAAAGCAAAGAAAGTGACTAAAAAAATAAGAACGAAGGAAAACTAGAACAGAATGAAAAAAGAAAATATTATGCTAGCCTTTTTAGTATTATCTATTACTATCCCATACTACCTACTAGACTACGGCGACTTGAGTAGGTAGGTAGAGCGTTGGCTTATTAGGCGCAAATCTAGAGTTCGAGTTCCAAGCCACACATCAAAATAAAATGAATAAAATATTTCTTCGGCGACTTCCTCTCAGCAGATTTCTGGCAAAAACTCTGAGAGCAAATAAAATTGCCATAAAAAGTTTTTCAAAAATCTGTCGTTCGGACACGACTTTAAACTGAAGGTCCCGCCACTCATGTATAAAATTAACACACACAACATAAGTGGTGTGAGAAACTAAGTCGTAATACTAACTGAAGGGTTGTAATGACCAATTATGTTATGTAAGTATTGCTATCCCATTATATACTGAAGCTCACAGTCTTTCAAATCTACAAATCGATAACCTATAGCCATTTCTGCCTAGAGACCTGCAGCCAAGGAAAGTCATGTGAAATGCGATCAACTATTTCTTCTATTTCTTCATATAGGCCACAGAAATCCGCAGATATCCCGTTACTAAATGACTCAATTGGTCATTAAAGCTGTTTAGTCAATATTACAGCCTAGCTTTTCACACCAGTAACAGGATCTACACTTTAAAACCAACATCATACACCAAATTGAAGAATTTGAGAGACTTTTCATGGCAATTTTATTTACTCTCAGAGTTTTTGCTGGAAAACTACTGATAGGAAGTCAGTAAAAGAAGTACTGTTTTTATGTTTCATTTTGTTCTAGATGTACACTCAGCCACAAAAGTATACATACGGATAATAAATTTCAGAAATTTTTTAACTAATCCGTTTTCGTTGAAAATCTTTGTAATTGTCTGACAACTTTCTTCGATTTTAAGACGGTCTTTTGCATTGGTTCAGAAATTTGTGAAATTTGTTAATCGGATGTATACTTTTGTGGGCCTGTGCAGGGCCACAATTAAGTTCAATTTCAGAAATTTTTTAACCAATGCAAAAGACCATCTTAACATCAAGGAAACTATAAAGATTTTCAACGAAAACGGAGTAGTTAAAAAATTTCTGAAATTTTTTAACCGTATGTATACTTTAGTAACTGTGTGTATGTGCTGGGGTTCGAGTCACAGGCTCCTTTCTAAAAAGGCAACACACTACCTATTCGCCTTGAAGTCTTATTAGTCTTAGGCTTTAAAAAAAGGCTCCGGCAATCTACATCTCCTGGCTCGATTGGTGAGTGAATCGAACCTTACCTCAATAATTTTGAAGAAGAAATCGTTTGGTGGTCTTATTGTAACAGCTTACATACCAGTTCATCTACAACTTTTTTACAGTAACGTCACAAAGACCAGATACTAATCATAACCAAATTTGAAATTCTGACAACGTCGCTTAACTGCCTTTTACGCTCTCAGAACAGATGTGGCATTAAAAATATTCTCCCAAAGCCTTTTACAAAAATTGTAAAACTTTGGCATATTTTTCCTGACTAGTTTTGAGGCCCGATCGTTGTAGTTCAGAGATTAGAATTTGTGATGGTTTCTACATTACAACTGATGGACAAATGGTTTGAGTTTCATTAGTTCTATCCAATCAGATGGCTGGTGTATTATAACAGTTTAAAGGATGGTAGAATTGAGATCTGTCTTTGCCAGAAACCACACTTACGGTGAGCGTGTGTGTGGTTATTATATTGGTCGTGGTAAAGAGCCTCTATATCCTATATGGGGAGCCAGGGGTCAAACCCCCTGAAATGGTTATAAGCCGAAAGCCATGTTTTCGCCTTTATCCGGATTCGAATCTGAATTGTGCAATTTTGTAGTAATTTTTTAATCACTATACCACGCCGTCCCTTCTTTTGTTATCCGAAATATTGAAATCTTTTTTACTAAAATTTGTAGAATATTGTAGTGCTTACACAACGTATGTATGCCACCTCCAGTTTACCCTCTTGGTAACTCTTTGGCATATTGGGTTGTTTGTGAAGCAATAGTTTCAGATTGAAAATGTCAATCTAACAGTACGATTTTTGTGCAGATTCTTTACGATGTCGCTTAAAATACTTTAAAAACATTGATAATGTCTTGTCGATTGGCAAGACTAATAAATAAATGAATTGAAATTGCAAAAATATTTTCATTTTTATAACAACAAGGAAATTAATACTTGGGAAAATAAAAAATCAAATTTAAACAATCAGGAAGAAAAATCTGTCTTTCAAAGTCAACCATTAAAATATATTAATTTTCATAAATGAAAAAGCAAAGTAAAGCAATGTAAAACAACAAGAAAACAAAAACAAAAACAAGTTAAATTATTATTAAAAGAAATAATTAAATCGGGAGTTTTTTCTTTTGAACTGACACACTTAAAATTTATTTTGTTATCAACAATTACAACAAATTTGTTGAAAAATCAAAAAAGAATGAAAAAAATATTTACAAATTTGAAAATTAATTGAATAGAAACGAGACGTCTCTTTCCTCAACTGTTTGAGCTGCTTATTGCAAAGCTCAAAAAAGTATTAGAAAATCCATGCCCGACATAATAAAAATAAAAACTCAACCATAGAAATGTGATTGAAAAAGTCAAACCTGTTCGTTTGTTCGCTAGCAGTGAGCGCGAGTAGCAACAAGTATTAATGACTTGTTGCCATAATTATCGCAACATCATGGCAGACAATAACAACAAGTTTTACATACGATTTATTCAAATTCATTTGAAATTTGTAATCTATTAAAGCAAAATGAAAAATCTAAGCCAATCAAATATTATTTTGCCATTTGCATACCAATTGTAAAGTAATTAAAACATACACAACAGTCAACTAAATACTCCAAACAAACGTTTGATTTCCATTTAGAACAGTAATGGAAAGGAGTGATATCATGGCAGGAGAATGTATTAAAAAAATCAAATAAAATAGACAAGATCTAATGTTGCAAAAGACCGGAGCTTAGTCATGGCCTATGAGTTAGGGTTGAACGATTTACATTTAGAAGCACTTGATGAAACCTATTTACACATTGAAACAATTCGAGGTTTTTTCTTCATCAACATCGATAAGACATCAATGCAGTAAAGTTAAAAACTTAAACCAAATATGTACTTACACAACAAATAGTTTTGCAAATACAATCTTCAAAACAGCTCAGGTGAAGTTGGAAAAGATATAGAGACAGGCTTGTAACGGGTGATTTTTTAGCTATTATCTTTTTGGCAACACTAGTTTAAAAAGCTCACGCACGTTTCGTGTTTTGTTTCACTGTCAAACATCTTCAGTTTGGTCCATAATTTAACCATGAATCGTCTTACAAAAGAACAACGCTTGCAAATCACTGAATTTTATTATCAAATAATGCGTGCTTGGAAAGATAGCCGAAGATCCACTTCTTTATCGAAAAATTGTGTTCAGAGACGAAGCTCATTTTGGCTCATGGTGACATCATTGGACCCTACTTCTTCAAAGATGCTGCGAATCGTAACGTAACTGTGAATGGTGAGATCTCGCTACCGTGAGATGATATCCAACTTTTTTTGCCCAAAATGCAGGAGCTTGACTTGCATGACATGTGGTTTCAACAAGACGGTGCCACATGCCACACAGTACGCGTAACAATGGACTTATTGAGAGTCGAGTTCGGTGAACATTTTATTTCACGTTCGGGACCGGGCAATTGGCCACTTAGATCGTGCGATTTAATGTTTTTAGACTATTTTTTGTGGGGCTATGTTAAGGCCCATGTCTATACAGACAAGCCCGCTTCAATTGACGCATTGGAAGACAACATTGAAGCACTTATTCGTGAGATACCGGCTGAAATGTTGTAAATAGTATGCCAAAATTGGACTAAGCGGATAGGCCATTTGAGGCGCAGTCGCGGTCAATATTTGCATGAAATAATCTTCAAACATTAAATTATATGGACCGTACTATCGATTCAAATAAAGATTTCATGCATTTTTCTGAATTTTATGTGTTTTTCTTTGAAAAATTTTCCTATAGCTCTTTAAAAATCACACATAATAAGCTCGGCAATGAGACATACATACATACATGCATATTTACATACATACATACATATGTATGTTAGTCAGGATTACAACCTAGCTTCTGAACTTCACTTATGTTGTGTGCGTTAGTTTTATACATGAGTGGTGGGACCTACAGTTTAAAGTCGACTCCGAACGTCAGAATTTTGAGATTTTTGATTAATCGCCAAAGAAATATTTTTTCATATTTCGCATTTTGTTGGAGATGTCTGCCCTGGAGCCTTACGTCTAATATGCCAACATACTACCTACTAGATTAAGGCGACTTCAGTACCAACGTATGTCCTCCTAACTTAATTACAGAATGCAGAAACTATGGTTTATTTTACTCTCCGATTTTTGCCAGAAAGCTGTTACGAGGAAGACCCGAAGAAATTTTTTTTCGTATTTCATTTTGTTGGAAATGTCTGACCTGAAGTTTGAACCGTAGCCTTACGTCTAATAAGCAACGACACTACCTACTACACTATGGCGATTATACAGTGAGAACATATCCATAAGCCGTGCTTCAGACTGTGGTGGACTTAAGCCCGTTACACACGGCAGAGAGCAAAAGAAACATGGAGATTGTGGTTAAGGTAATGTAATGCAGAGGGATTGTAACCTAAAAACTTAAATCGCTCACAGTTCTTTCCTTAATTGCCCCTGGACTGAATTAGTAGGAAACTTTTCGTTTCAGAAAACACTTCGTAACGGGAATCAGTAATAAGAGAAAAATTAATAACTAAAGACAATAAGTTTTCTGTGAAGTATTAAGAAGAATTTGGGAGCGTATACTCAGAAAAAAAGATGAAGAAACCTATTCAGTTCTATTCAGAAATATAAGTAAAGGAATAATAAGAAGATCGGGATTATACTGTGTGAGGGAACTAGAAATACAGAATGGAAAAAAAAAACATTAAAATCGGCTGTAAATTTTCGGATTTTTTGTGATTTAAGATTAATCGCCTACTGCCCTAATGAGAATAGGTAGGTTGAAGGAGAAGAGACCTATCAAAGGTTTCATGACTATGGAGAGGTAGGCTTACTAAAATCTTAAACATCGTGAGAGTTTTGTAAACCAGAAGATCTTACTCTCTTACTTCCGTAATAGCTGATAAAGTCATGTTTTGTTTCGTCTTTTACATCAGAGAACATACTCGTATATACTAGGGACTAGGTTTAGGTTGGGTGATCATTGCAATGTTTTTAAATCAACAATTTCTCATATTTAGTAGGGTATGTTATAGCTCAGATAATAGAGGCTACAGAGCTGGTCTATCGAACACAACGGCTTTGGCTTCCTTATGGAAGAAAAAATTCTAACACTAACCACTATGCAAAGTATTATCAAAGCATGACAGTCGATATATACAAAATTTTAGAAAGCTTCGCATGAACACTGTAGAATCACGAGTAATGAAGTAGGCAGAGAATGCTCTCCATTGTTTCTATTGTGTTAGGCTCTAACCAATCTATAATCCATAAATTTTAGAAGGCTGAACAAGTTCCTAAGGACTTTAAATTAATTGGAATACTAATTCAGTTTGTAGGGTCTCTGTGCATTCCTTAGAAGTTTACTAGTAAGGTTTGTGTTTGATTTCAAAAGCATACAGAAAGCTTTCTGCGATTATAAAGAGAAGACTATAGACTAGGTCAAGCAATGACAACTCTTGAGGCAGTGGAGAACTAAATGAGCATAGTTCCTTACCCCAACAGCCACGATTCAAGGAACGAAAATATTTCCACAACAGTCGTTGCTCCTAGGCATCTCCACTATCGTAGGACCTGCTACCGTAGACTAATTGCCTGTTCAGCTAAAAAAAAATTTAACAGAATTGTGTCCAAAAAGGCGGACTGGTGGATGGATTATTTGGAGAGGAACTAAAGGCTCTTAATTTCCAAATTTTTTTAAAGAAATCACGATCAAATTTTGTTTTCTGTTGTATTCAAATCTTAACATTTATGGTAAAAGAGAGGGTGTAAATTGCAAATTGCCTTCTCCGTATGGCTTCGCAGGATTTTTCTTGTTCGTTCCTTTTTTTGAAAGTGAATTCTAATCACGAAAATTATATTCTTTGTACTCCTTTAAATCTCTGCAACAACATTGATTTCTGCATACTTTGGTTTTTTTCTTTATTGCCTCAAATCAAACGTGGGCAGTCGTCTAAAATGTTGGCAATTTTTATTACAAAAAATAAAAACAACAACAAAAAAATTAAAATAGAATTGAAATTGGAAAGAAAATTTATTAGCACCACCAACTGAAATTGAAACTGAAACTGAAATTAGACGAACATAACAACAGACATGGTCAACACATTTATGCTATAACAGCAGCAATAACAGCAAATAGTAATGAAATAACAGGAGGAACAACAACAACAGAAAAAAGAATCAATAAATAAATTTAAAAATAAAAAACGATTGAAATACGTGTTATTTCTGTTGTTAATTAGAATTCAGGTACTCGGGTATTATTGGTTAACAAGCTATAAAACACACACATATACACAAGCGATTATATATGTACATATGTATGTATGTATGTGAGATGAAAAATACTTGGACGGTAGGAGGGATTGACAATTAAAATAAAATATTTAATCGGAACTAAAAAAAAACAACAAAATGTCTTGTAAAGTGAGAAAAATAACATTTAAAAAAAACAACAACTTGCAACTTGTTGCACAAAGAAAACTAAATCGGAATACGAGCATATGAGCATTTGCAATTTGAAACGAGTGGAAGATATCTACAACGAAAATTTTAAGAGGCTTTCTCAGTGTACAGTGCAGCTGTCGAACTAGTCTTTCTTGGTTTCCTTAAGGCAAGAAGTTTGCCCACTTCATCATCCGACGATTGGAAATGCACATCGGCCCTATGAAAACTTTATATACAAACTTATCAATCCGAGTATGGAACGGACCTCACACTAGGAGATCATACTGTATTGAAATAAAGCTGTTGGGTATGCGGATGATATAATTTTCGTTGTGGTGTTTGAATTTTCAAAAAAAAATTTGGAGGCTTTTAGCCCTTTCAACCCGTGCAATGGCATAGGCGCCTGGCATTGCACCACTTTTTGAGAAAGACTCTGAACAGATTTGTCCGAATCAGAACGAATTGTACGCGGGCCAACCCAAATCTGAGCCTAGTCTTCAAGTCTACTCTACTCTGGTACTATTCACACGAATGTCAGCAGTTTTAGGTATAGGATGCCAACAATATTAAAATGAAGACGAAACTGTTGGAGAGGTTGCGTTCAAATGCCCGAAATATTTGTAAACATCTCATGGAAGTAGAATTCATGGTCGTAGCAATGTCTACCAGCATAAGACCAATTGGCCACATTGTTAAAGTCATACTTAAGATGCTAGACATGGGTTGTTTGGGTGCCGTAACTATAGGGAAATGAAAATTGTTGTTGGGAACGAAAGATTTTTAACGACGGTGCCTATAGACTGAGTTGGTGAATTGAAGTGTTTTAATAGGTCAAAAGCCCGGCTAAAGCCTGAAGATTTCACATCAGTATCTGGATGAGAAATTCTATAATCACAGACGTTTCGACGTGGTAGTGTTATGGCTTATAAGACATGAGGCCACGGTTCCAACCCCAGGTCAGACATCTCAAAAAAAATGATTCGTGGGAAAAACTCTAAGAATAAAATAAAATTTCCATGAAAAGTCTCTCAAAAAATATTCCGTTCGGAGTCGACTTTAAACTATAGGTCGCGTGGTGGTGTGAGAAGTTCGGTCTAAATCCTAATTTGAGCTGGTGAATTGAGATGTTTTAACTGGTTAAAGCTCGGATCTGAAACCTGAAGGTTTCATATCGTAGAACAAGATACATTCCTTCGGTATCGGGATGAGAAATTCAATAATCACACACGATTTTGTAATTGATGTGTGTGGAATTAAGTGCAGGAAATTGAAAGCGGATGGACATGAATGCTTCAGAGACGAGTTTCCACGATTCCTTAGAAAATAGTAAATTTTTGACGATTGGTCTTCGGAGTATAAGGATGCGAAATCATAGGAGGATGTTACAGTGTTTAAATCAGACTGTTTTGGTGTAGATTAAAGTAATCTACTTAAGCCAGTATATACATAATTGGCCATTACAACACTTCAGTCAGGATTACGACCTAGCTTCTCAACATTACAGAAACGTGCAGGAAGGTATGCCGATTGGTAGGTACGACCACTTTATCAAAAGCCTGCAGATGAGTAATTTTTGATGAACATACGAGCTCTTGCTTTAATTCCCTTTTAGTTTGGTTTGTATCTTCCTTAAGTTTAATATGAAACGATGGCTTATTGGCAGTTTTGATCCATGACGTCATATCTCCCGGTATAACGTCATATTGAATTTCATTTGGCCAACAATTTCCACAACATTTCTATATGCAAGGCCAAGAAGCAAGGCATTCTGTTTGAAAAAAATAAATAACAAAACGAACAAGAAATCTTTCCTCCAGCTGGTAAATGTTGTGGATCTAAAATAAATTTGTAACTTTGTTTCAATGGCAACATTTATGAGTTTAAAAAATTTGAAAGTCAACAGCGATATGTGGTCTACATCCAGAGACTACCTATCATTGAGGTGTTTGGCTATCTGTTCTATAACTAACAGTACGTATAGGAAAGGGTAATAGCTAGCAGTGGTATGTCTGGACCTGTCTGTCCAAATGCGATGCATAACAAATGTACAATGTTGTTTGTATGTTGCATGTTGCATGAGGTATGGTGGTATCTAATGTCTTGTCATAGTTTTTCGCATTTCGTATGTCGTATATTGTAAATGAGTGGACTTTCCTCGGGGCCAAAGCAAACAACGATGATTTATTATTTTATAATTCGCTTTAGATGTGGAAACTTGACGAGGTAGACGTCTAACATGACCACTGAGCAGCACACTAGTGACTGCTATGCTACACTATGTAGACCAGTTACCAAACTACACCTTAAACATGGCACAAAACATATCTTTCTGTTTGTTTGTTTGTCTGTTTGTCTCTTTGTCTGTCCTTAAACTTTGTCTATGTATACAATGTCTCTTTTGCTCTTTCTCTGTATTGCTATTGTGGTAGCAATAGTGACTGAGCGTTTGTTTTTATTCTACCTTTTTGTGCTGCCTTCATTCATTTCTATACCACAGTCATCATCATCATCATCTTCATCTCCTGTATCTATATTTCTTACCTTCTTTATCTTTTAGCAGTTGTTGCTACTGATGTTGTTGTTGTTGTTGCTATTATTGTTGCCGTATTTCAAAAACTGGCTGCAATTCATTTCAGATTTTTTCTATAAATCGCGTTAAAGAATTTCCATCATCAGAAAGTTTTTATTCCTGTGCCTGTGCCCGTACCTATGACTGTGCCTGTGCCCATGTCTCTTTGTATTTGTGTTGTTTGTTGATCCAGTTCTTTAGCTTCCAGTTCTTAAAGTCTGTGTGCGTTTTTTTTCTTTTGATTCTTTTACTTTTTTTCCGACTTCTTTTAGCTGAGCTCAAGCCCAGAAGCAATTTTTGTAATCATAGACATTCGTACACATATATTTAATATTTTTTTTTTGTAAACCAACAACAAGAACAACAAAAAGAAAATGAAAAAAAACGAACGACCATAATTTTTTATTAGCGATAATTCTTCATTCTTGATTGAGTTTGAGTGGTTACACAGGAGAATTAGCCCCGTATACGCCGTATACCAGTGTGTTGTGGTGTGCATATTCTCCCATACATACATACAAATATTTCGCATTTTATTTTTCTTATTTGGCAATAGGAATTTCCATAATGGAGTCATATTTTTCCTTTAAAAATCTATGGTTTCGATTGAAAAAAGTAACGAAAAAAAAAATCAAAATAAAATCTTTAAGATGCCAAAGCACGGGAAATATGAGATTTTTTATTATACACGAGCAGTAGAACCAATATTTTATTACTCAACATACATACTTAAATACAGTGGGGGTGTTATCTGTGTATTCGAAATGTAAGCCTTCACTCACGCTATGCATGTAATTTTTGAGTGTAGCAAATGAGAATATATGTATGTTGCCTTTCTAATATTCGTTAAAAGCTTAATCGTATTCGCAATGACGACTCTAGATCTGCCTAACTTCTTATACTATATACTGGTAGTCTTCCGGCCAAACAGCAACTGACTAAGGAATGACGTACTCTACTGTATTTACTGTTCATCGATGTACAATGCATTGAGAAGAAAATGAGTATGGTACGCAGAAAGCAATTGGGATTATCAGACTGATGTTCGAGTTTTATACACTCCATCAACTCAGCGATTCACTATCTTGCTTAAAGAAATCATAATCGAAGACCAATCAAAAGAAAACGGAATTATATAAAGTCAGATCAACTGGAGTACTTGAATTTAATTTTCGTAATGGTCTAGTAGGTAGTGTGTAAGCTTATTAGACGAAAAGCGAGGGTTCGACAGACATCAAAATAAAATACAAAAAGTATTTCTTCGGCGACTTCCTCTCAGCAGATTTCTGGCAAAAACTCTGAGAGTAAATAAAATTGCCATGAAAAGTTTCTCTCGACTTTAAACTGTAGGTCCCGCCACTCATGTATAAGAAATTGACACACACACAACATGAGTGGTGTGAGAAGCTAGGCCGTAATCCTGACTGTAGGGTTGTAATGGCCAATTATGTGTATGCTCAACTTCAGATAATGCTAGTGCTTATCCTTACATATATAAATTTTTGTATTTCATGTCTTCTACAATAGTTGATGACAGAGCGACCACGTGTTGGTTGTATAAATTGTATCCATGAGTGGCTGGACCTACAGTTTAACGATGAGTTTTTACCAGAAATCTGCTGAAAAGGAAGCCCTTGACGAAGAAATATATTTTCATAGTTCGTGTTGTTTGGGATATCTGCGGTGGGGTTTGACCCACGGCTTCACGTCTGATAGGAAAACACACTATCACTAGGCTATTTCAAGAAATTACAAACTTATTTACCTATCATCGTATCAAAAAACTACACTTTGAGAGAAAACAAATCGATCACCGAAAATATCTCGCTACATAGGACCAATCAATCGAATTCACTGAAAGTCGGTGCAGGAACCTACGCAGATATCAGATTCAACAAAACGAGTGGAATCTATAAGCAGGATCTCAGAAATATCTGAAGAAAACAATTTCGGAATACACATACAATACTTGTGAAAAGTCTACTCTGATGTATGGATATGAAATCTGACTCATATGGATTCCAATAAAACAAAAACTCCAGGTATTCACCAAAAGCTGTATCAACGTCATATAGAGCATACACTACACTAGCCCTACACTCTCAACACAAAGAGTGTCTTTAAGTTTACTAACTAGAAACCCATATTTAAACATATCAAAATCGGCTTCGAACATCTGGAGATGAATTATACTCCTACAACCAGGAAAGGCGTAAAAATTAGTACAGCGCCGCACCATCCAAGGGAAGTAATGGAGAAAAATTCACAATTGGCGTTGAATTTTACAAAAAATAATGATGTGGCCATGACAAAATGGCAATATGTTGACAACATGTTCGAAGTTTTGAAATACATAATCTCACAAGATGTTCTGTTTAGGTTTCCTAAGATCCAATCAGTCCAACAAAAGATGGCGTATACATATGTTTTATCTTCATCGTGAAATCAGCTCCTGTAAATTAAGTTTCTTGATACAAACTTATGCATATGTCCCCGACAATATAGTGTCTTCTGAGTACTATGGTGACGATAACGTCGTATTTCGATCATCAAACTTCTGAAATGTTTATGGCTTTGACACCCTATAAATTGTGATGTTTCCGGATATTCTAAGAAGCATTTCCAGTGAGCAACTATACATAGATGTCATAGAGAGTCTCAGAATTTTGCAGAACCGATTCACTTATACTTTTTTGAACCGAAATCCTTTAAGAATAAATCCAAGGCTTGGTAAAAGGTCTAATAAAAATGGCTAGGACAGACAAGCCATTGTTAACGAAAACTGACTTGTACACAATGAAAATCGATGTCGTCGTTCCTAAGCCTGATGCAAATAAATTATTTGCGCTAAGAACGATAAGGCCAGTATCTGGCCTCAAGTTAACAAAGACTTGAAGCAAATTGTCGGGTTTATTTTCGTTAGCGATACGCTCAGACAATAATGACTAAAGTAAATGATATGCCAAAGATATACAACCTTGTCAAATCTTAATAGAATATTCCTATAGAACAGAAAGATAGGCCTTCAAATGTCGAAATTCTTATGGCATGAACATAATTTTAAATTAAGACTGTCTTACAAAGATTATCAAGAGGAACTGAATAGTAATTCCCTCATTATCCCGTAAGAATAATTTCTATATAAGAAAGAAAATCAAGAAACCTTAAAAAATGTGCAGAGTTACGAGTCTAATTGAATATTAGGAATGATAATTTGGAAAGTATAATCTCAAATACTAAGAGCTGCGAATGTAATATGGGTAAGATCTATTGAAGGGTCATCCACCTTCAATAGATCGAAAATAACAGCTCAAGAGGGAATCATTCAGGTAAGGCTAGAAAAACCTGAACATAATAGCGCTTTAGTATGTGTTGCCATTGAATTGGTTTGCAATCCATCGGACTACTACAGAATATCTGACTGCAGTTAACTTTTCAAGAGCTGACGGGACTTTTGAAAAAGTCATTCAAAGACTTCGAACGTTTTATAATCGAAAAGTGTTTTGGAGTCTTATTAGCACCTTTTGAAAGCAGATGCTAATATGATAATAAAAATTTGGCTTGTTTACAATATTATTTTGGAATATATTGCCATGGAGGCAGTGGCAACGAATGAAGAAGATAAATTATGTAAATTATGTAGGGTATATCTGGCTTCGAGGGCTGTGGATACTATAATGGATGTTATCATAATAGATCTAGTGGCACGCAATAGAATATGCAAAGGTGGGATAACCTAAGCCTGTGTGCATATGAGGAAAGCACCATTATCACAGCACCTTTCAACACAGTCTAACTTCAAAATCCGAGTCCTACAGGAGACTATGTATAGTTTTTTAATTTTTCTCCGTCACTTAGTTGTTGCAAATTTCACTTCATTTGGTAATTAGAACAAAATGTTCGATTCATAGATCGTTCAACGTCTCGAAAAATTAAACAAAATATTTCGTAAGTGGGTTTTACTGAAATGCTCTCATTAGGCCCTTATCGTTTAGAGTTTTTCGAAAAATATTAGCCGTTCGTACTATCCATAAATGCATCTTCAGTTTTAACTCCGAATACTTAATCTTGTCCTAGTTTTAAGGATTCATTCTTTAACAGAGAGATCTAATGCTCCTACTTCCTTACAGGCTAGCCAGCCTTGTAAGGCTAGGTTAGGTTAGGTCGGAGTGGTAGCTCTGATATCACAAAGCTCACTTGAGCATGCATAGCGGCCCGTTGTGATGCCACGGGTGAACGCAGTCCCTGTACTGTCCAAGTTCCACCAAAATCAGGGAAGAGGAAGAAGTTGGTCAGCGCAAGGGCTGACAAATTCCTCGGAAATTACCTGTTTACATGGGCTTTTATAAGGTGACCGATAAAATACAAGGTTTTAGAGGTTAAAATTAATGCAATCCTGATTTGAATTCAAATGAAAGCGAAAAAATTTTTCATCAGACTTTCCTAAATTAAAAAAATGTTTCAAACCTCATCCAAACAATCCATCTAGACAGACGCCTGACCCTTACTCTTCCTCCTAAGAAGGATAACATTATTAGGCATATCGTAGAAAGACCAGGTAGCGGTAAAGTTCTTCAAAACTATTTTCATTACAATATAATAGTGTTCGCAGTGGGCTTCATTTCCAGGAAATGATTGTTGGCAACCTAGTACCTGCTGCAGTAGGCCAATCATATGTTCAACTAAGAGATTGATTAATGAAGCTGTAACCCAATGGAAATAACCGATAAGAACATGGAATACAGTCTTGTGACAGCACCACATGCCTTATAGTAACTTAAAGGAATTGCAAGAAAACAATTTAAATAATCATGGTTTCTGGTGAAAAAAAATTTACCCACAATTATTTTCAGTTTTAATTTTAAAGCGCACACTACAAAGTGAATCTGATGAATTTGCAATTTTTTCTTGCACATGCAAGTGCCCATATTTCGTTTGTCTCATACCATACCACGACAGGGTGTTTCGCAAATTAATATGAACAATCCACTGTGATACGGACAAATAATGATGACTGAATAAAAATTTAACGATTATAAACACTCACTTGTCCCAGGCATTTATTTAGTATATGTGTCTCTGCATTAAGATGTATTACCACAATAGCAGCAACAACAACAACAACAATATAGTAACCGAACAACAACTTGCAACATCAAAACAAGAGAGGAAGCCAATTCTACACATATTATTTTTTTTAAGAATTACTTTGTTTTTGTTTTTTGCATATGCAGATTATTAACAATATGCAACAACAACAACAACAACAACGATAAAAGAAAACAAAAAATACCAAGAATATCAAAACAGATGAACAATTTCTACAATGCCAACACAATGTGGCAACAAACATCATTAAAAAAGAATTTTGCGTAAAGAAAATGTTGTAAAAAAAATTACAGCAGCAACGACAGCAGCAACAACAGAGTACCAACGACAATACCAACAACTGCAATAATCATAAGATAGATGAAAAAAAAGAACAGAAAAAATATATTTGAAGTTAAATGATTATTTCTGTGGGTTTTAGCCAACTAACCATGCAACCCAGACAACTAACAAGCCAACCAACCAACCAACTAACCAAAGAGTCTAAATGTTTAAAACGAAAAAAATTATTTAAAAAAAAGTGATCTTGACTACGCAGCAACACCACCAACACCACACAGAAATAATTTGTTTGAGTGGAAAGAGGCAAAAAAAAAGGAATGAAAAACGGAATCAAATGAACTGACCACAGGATGATTTCAATTTGTTTTGTTGCACATAGAGCAGAACTTTAAATGAATGTAAAGTTTATTTTTAAAAGGAAAAATTTTAAATCAGCGAATAATGTATATGGTGTAGTTGATAAAGTGAAGTCGGCGTAATCTAGTAGGCTTATTAGACAAGAGATCAAAACTAAGTATGAAAAAAAACTCTCATCATAAATAAATTTTTCATGAAAACGTTCTCAAAAGTCTGTCATTCGGACTCGACTTTAACCATTCCCACCCCTTATGGATAAAATTAACACACACAGCATGTATGGCATTAGAAAATAGGTTGCAATCCTGACTGTGATGACCAATTATGTAAGTAAGTAAATAATGAGTAAAGTGCTGGTCTACAAAAAATGAATTCCTCCAACAAATGCATCCAGAAACCAACCAGGATCCTTAGAGTGGATAATATCAACAACGAATACTATGGTATAGTCAGGCAGGCCCACTTCAATTCTATAGTCGATAGCACTTGAGCATGACAGCTCTATCATACTGGAATCTGCTACAGTTGACTGCTTGCATAACTTGAACAACGAAACTTAAACAAGGCAAAGTAATTATGAGAGACGGCAGAGAAGCTTTATGGCTTAGAGATGTGCTAATAATAATTTAGCCTTTATTAACTTCACTCCTCGATAATTGAATTCTTAGTGTAAATAGGATTTTCAAGACAATCTCTACCTTACTTGTGTTGCTCGACAGTAATTTTATTTGCAGTATTCAACGAAAAATGTAACAATTTTTGCGTGAGTGAAAGCTCGTGGGTACTTTTTCAGCTACTCTTCAATAGTGAGTCGTTATAGGTTAAATCTAATCAAAGAAGGATAGTAACAGCAGTAGCATCCGATTCCAAATCTGACGAGCTTATAAAATCTTTTCTTTTCTCATTATATAACCACCCTCTGAGATCTTTAGAGCATACCTTGTTAGCTCTTAAATAAGCAATGTAAACAAAGAAGGCTAATCGTGCAAAGTTTATTATATTAGCCTCCCAAACTAAGGTACAAAATAAATACAGGCATTATTAGTGAATTTATGTTACACAATTTTGCGGAAGCATAATAATTTCCTCAATCCCTGAAACCTCTGTCTATGAGACACAGGACAATCACTGTGAATGTGTTCTGTACGTCAGTTTTACACAATCGACAGCCATTGGCCTCAGAGAGGCTAATTCTGATTTATGCTAAAAGGGACAGAAAAATGTCCTGTTAAATGGCTTAAGTTTTCTGTACTTCGCAGAACAGCTTATACAAGACATGATATTAGTAACTATTTCATCTGACAGCCAGCGACTTACCCTGCGCCGTAGTTCCTAAGTAAATCATTTCTTTGGCTAATCCACACAACGGCTTTGAACCTATTAATGCAAAAGTTTGATTGCCATCTCATTACCCTCATAACCTTTAGGTTCAGGAAAACAGCCTAACGATGTCAAAGTTACCTAAAGTGAATAGACACTCCTACAGCAGTTTTAGGGCAATCATGATTGATTGATGGGTTTGAAGCAGTGCTTGACTATCTAAAATTCCGGGCATCTCTCATCCTTCAATGTTAGACACACTTATTGTAATGGCAAGAACTGATTTCCAAATCAAAGCAATTCATAAAAGCTTGGCTCGCAATCGGCAGTGGGTCAGTGATGACTTTTAAAAAGAACTATTCTTGCATCTTCATGTTATCACTATGGAGAATCAGCCGGAAAATTCTTTAAACTTCCCTTTTTCGTCCATAATTATATCTCAGCCGGTATCTAAAGCGTTCATTGAGTAGTAATTCGTGGATGCTAAATAAGGCTGTAGGTGATGACGTAGTGAAGTGGTTAAAGTGCCTGAGAATATAGCTTTCAAAACTTTGAATAAAGTTGGTGTTCCAGGGGTTCTTGAATGAAAATGTTGCATTTGCCGTTGCATTTTTGAAATGAATTGGAATCTTAGAGAGTGTTGTGGTACGGAATTTTGGTATTTTGTCCCTATGAACTGTGTTGTATTTTGTGTTAGACAGTGTTGTAGTAAGGAACCTTGCTTAGTCTCTATGAATTGCATTGGATTTGTGTTAGACAAAGTTCTGATGAGGAACCTTGCTTAGTGGTTTATCTTAGTTTTTGCCAAAATATATTCTCTGGTTTTACAATAGGTTCTACAATGGAGTGTATGGGGTAAATGAAGAAATTTTATGATTCTATTTTCTCTTGGGATTCAGAGGGTTTTATATGAGGAGAAAATGAAGTAATTTTTTAAATTTCCAGAAAGCTATGATCAAAATAATTCGTCTTTTGTTGCACAAGAAAATGACTTTCTTTAATTCATAGTCAAGTACTACATCTCGAAATCATGCCACCCTACATCACTGGGTACAGCGGTAAAGAAGTGCACATGGAAAGAAGAATCAGATTGAATCGTCCTAGCTTCTCACACCATTAATGTTGCGTGTGTTAATTTTGTAAATGAGTGGCATTTAAAGTCAACTCCTAGAGACAAAGTTGTTTGAGAAATTAATGGCAATTTTTTTAAACTTTCACGAGTTTTTGCCAGAAATCTGCTGAGAGGAAGTCGGCGATCATGTCTGACCTGTCTGGCCTCACGTCTAATAATTTTTTATTTATTTAGCAGATCTCTGAACCAATATTTTTACATGAAAGAATGGCTAACTTATTACTCGTTTATAACTCTGTTACAAATAATTTTTTATTTCTTTTATTTTGGAAAGCAACATTCAAATGCTGAATACACAGGCATGTAGAAACTAAGATTTCAAAGTGGAGAGGTGATGCCAATGATGATGATCATTATAATTTTTTTTTTCTTGTGGTTGGGGAAGTTATTTTGTATTCTTCTGTTTTCAGTTGATCGATTTGGGCGCAGTTAGCACCTGTCTTTAACTGACTGGCAAATACTACCACAAAGTGATTATTCATGCCACATATACCACAATGCTAAAAACATAACAAGCAATTGTTATGGTAGCAGCAGTACAGGAAAGAAAGAAGAAAAAAAGGAGAAAAAGAAATGAAACAGTCATCGATAAAATATTGAAATAATTTCGAAAACAATTTTTGAAATTCAAATTCAAACATAAGCAACTGAAAAACGGACAGACAGACAGACGGACAACAACCAAGGCATACAATGAAAATGATCGTATAAATTTATTACATGACTAAGAAAGGATCTTTTATTGCTTATGGTAGTTTAGTTGGTGGCTTGGTTGATATCTTAGAAAATATCATGCGGTTGCAACAAAAAATGCCATCGATTGTATGCCGCATTTATTTTTAACGCACATTTTAATAAAAGAAGCAACAACGCACATTGCCACAAAAATCTAACTAAGGGGCATAAACAACATGTTGTTGTTGCTGTTGTTGTTGTTGCATACAAACGTCAGGTGCATTAATCATAATTAATAATTCATAACAAAATCAATCAAATAACAGAAGGAATTCTTTTTTTGTTTTTAGATTTCGTTGCTATTATAGCCCATGCATTATGTATGCGTGTGAGTACAACAGGCATGGAAAATTTATTTTCCTTTTCTTGTTTTTTTTTGCTGTTATTGTTCGAAATGATTAAGGAAATAAATGTACATACGAGCCTATCTTAAGCAAAATGATAGATTTGTTAAATGCTGCCTAAGAAAATATATTTTTAATGGCATTTCTGCCTTGTCCTTCTCTCCAGGTTTTTTGTTTTTTTGCATTTCAATTTAATTACTCATCGTTTGGGCGCACATAGAAAAAAAACCAATTAATTTTTATGATCGCTTAAGAGGCAAATACTGTGAATATTTATTTACAAATGCCATGGTTTTTAATTATAAACTCCAGAAATATTTTTCTACGATTTTCGACTACTGCTACTGATTGGTATGATTAGTGAGACATTTTTATGAATCTTTGGAAAACGATTTGAAAGTAATATTTTAAATTGAGCATTCACTGCCAATGATTGCAGCGCTTAATGAAGATAAATTGTGCTTTTTATGAATTATTAGTTTGCAATGAGTATATAAATATATACCAAGTACATCCTGCAGCAATAATGTAATTAGCACTGCAACATAACATGCCTTTAGAACTTTTAAGCATGAAAATAACTCAAACATTTTTCCGATTTCTCTTAAGATATTAAAATTTAGTCTTAAAACAGTAACAAAAAACGAAAATTTTAATTTAAATGCCACTATCAGCAATGCAATGTAATGAACAAAACATAAAATAAATAATATAATAAATAATAAAATAAAAAAAAAGATAAATAATATAATAAATAAAATAAATAAATAAAAATTTCAACAGTTAAGAAATGCTTACCTTTGACTTTTGCTAAAACAGTTCGATATGCTTTAAAATCATATTTTCACAGTTGTTGTATTTATTTTTGACTGCATTTGTATGACGTGTATCGCATATGTATGAGGTTAGGCGATGTAACATAAATATCTTGCAGGCCCTCAGAAAACAATTATCTGAAAAAGAAGAACATACATTAGATGTTAATATTCGGGTATCATAACATTATAACAAAGCAAATATTATTAAATAATAAACATTACGAACAGTGTTGGCACAGTTTTAAATTTTTATACATACGAGTACATACATTTATAAATACAAAATTTATCATTACAACCTTTCAGTCAGGATTACGGTCCAGCTTTTTACACCACTTACACACAGTTACTAAGATTTCTTAAATTTGTTAACCAATCCGTTTTCGTTGAAAATCTTTACAGTTTCCTCGATTTTAAGACGGTCTTTGCATTGGTTAAAAAATTTCTGAAATTGTACTGACTTGTGGCCCTGCACAGGCCCCCAAAAGTATACATCCGATTAACAAATTTCACAAATTTCTGAACCAATGCGAAAGACCGTCATAAAATCGAAGAAAGATGTCAGACAATGACTAAGATTTTCAACGATAACGGATTGGTTAACATTTTTTTGAAATTTGTTAACCGTATGTATACTTTTGTGGCTGAGTGTATGTTGTGTGTATACATTTTATACGTGAGTGGCGGGACCTACAGTATTAAGTCGTTTCCGAACGACAGATTTTTTTGAGAAACTTTTTCATGGCAATTTTATATAATCTCAGAGAATTTTTGCCAGAAATCTGGAGAGGCAGTCGCCGAAAAAATATTTTTCATATTCCGTTTTGTTGGAGATGTCTGATCTGGAATTTGAACCGTGGTCTCAAGTCTAATAAGATTACACACACGGCGATTTCAATTTTGTTACTCGTTGTAAAGATCTTTTTTTTTATTACACAATTTCTCTTGAAGTTAACTAAGTAGATAGGTGCTAGTATAAATCACGTACTACTGAATAATAAACTTTACGAACAGTGTTGCCATAGTTTTTATATTTTTATACATACATACATAATTGGTCATTATAGCCCTTCAGTCAGGATTATGGACCTAGTTTCGAACACAACTTATGTTGTGTGTGTTAATTTTATACATGAGTGGCGGGACCTACAGTTTAAAATCAAGTCCGCAGATTTTTAGAGAAATTTTTTCATGGCAATTTTATTTGCTCTCAGAGTTTTTGGCAGAAATCTGCTGAGAGGAAGTCACTGAAGAAAGATTTTTTTCACATATTTTTTTTGATGTCTGACCTAGGGTTTGAACTGTGCCCTTACGCCTAATAAGCAAACACACTACCTACTAGACTACGACGACTTTTTTATAACCAAACTTTATTAAAAATTTTTTTTTAGAAACAAACAAAAATTGTGTTACCCTGCTGTCAGCTGAATGGTTATGGGGAACTAAAATTTATACGTAGTGGAAAAAGTATCCGTGTCTCGTTATGGGAGGAACGCACGAACTTGGTGACCCGTTAATATCATATTCACATGAGCTGACCATTCTATTATATGCACTACTTATATATCCCTCCTTTTGAATTCACATATCGTGATAATCATCGACCCATAGTGCTCACCGTGACACTGAGTCTTGACCACCGTAGTCTTTAACGATGTATGGATTGATGATACCGCCAGCCGAAAATTCATACTAAACAGAGACTTTGTCGGCATGCATTCGATGCTTTTCACCCTCATGTAAATTGGTATCGTATAGAACTACAAAATTTTGTGTGTTCCCATTCATCCAGGAAAGATCCTTATCGCTGTAGATGATTTTTCAATGAAATTTGGATTCAGTTGCTATTTAACGAACACACGTCGATATCTATAGGCGTGATTAGGTGATTAGGCAAAACAGACTGAATAAATAACAACCAATTTGACTTATGTAAGTTCAACTAGATGGCTGTTATCAACTGTCAAACCTCGGAAATCGATGTTTGAAGACCCTATACATACTTTAATACTGACTTCACAATGCAACAATGTTCAGAGAGAATAATAGTTTAAGAGACATCGAATGGCTTAACTGTTCTGAAGAGGTTTGCATGATCTGCATCTGTCAGTGAATAATTGAATCAACTCTTCTCAGAGAGTTGTCAATCATTCTGTAGACAGTATCAATCAGATTTTTGACATAAAACCAGGGTTAAAAACTTATATCAATATTAGGAGATCTGGATCAACTAATCTTAAGATTTTAACACAATTTCTATCAAACTATCTAAGTTAAGGTCATTAATACTGAATGTTCTCAAACAGCCAAATTGCCTTTTAAGATCCTGATTCTCATCGTATGGCATTCAAAGTAGTTAAACATTTCGACGAAACATTGCAGAAACAATCGCTTTTTGACATCGGTCAGTTATTATGGTTCCCAGGACATTGCAAAGTACAGATATGGCTGACATGACTAGGAAGGCAATTGTGATTATTGGAGGAGTCCTAATAACCAGGCCGTATATGAAATTTTCATTTTTTTTTTAATTTTTGTGAGCGATGGATGGCCATCACGAATATGCGTGTTTGCTGATTATAACAGCAGGTACTGAAGCTCCACATTTACTAGCACATATGGAAATAATACATCATAAACGTCATAAATGTTCTGCAACTGTAAATGTCTGTTAAAGCAAGCAAATTAAGCAAATATTTTGTAAAGATAATCGTTTACCAAAAACGTCTGAAACTAATTTGCAAACATGACCTTGGAAGGCAAAATTTTTATTATCTTCTGTGAAATAAATTTATAGTTTAAGGCATTAAATGAAAACCTATTAGTTTGCCAATTATAAAAAAACGGTTTTGTTTACCCCCCCTTTGCTATTTAATATACAAAGAAATAATATTTTTCTAGAATATAATTTATGCTGGCAGAGCATATTTGCATATTTTCGTATTTAAATGCTAAACTCATGTTTTCTTTCATATTTCGCGTACAAGTAAATATTTTGCTATTTATTGTTGATGGCTGATGGGTGTTGTTGTTGCTGTTGCTTTTGCTTTTGTTTTTTTCCATTTACCCATACCATACCACAAGCGATTCCATTAAATGAAGATGCATTTAATGCAACATATACCAGTAAGTCAGAGAAGAATACAGCATATAAATGCATAACTAAGATGAACAGGGAATATTTAAGCATATTATTCATTTTGTTGTTGCTTGCTGTTGTTGTTGCTTGTTGCACAAGCCTCAAGTGAAGTTTTCAGTTACGCAAAGTAATTTATTTTGCGCCACACGCGCTTTTTTTTAATGACTTCATTAAATACTTCTTCACTCCTTTCAAAAAAAAAACGAACGAACGAAAAAAAAGTAAAACAGCGAAACGGAGTTTAAAATAATGGGAAAGGAAATAAATGGAAACAGCTACAGCAACAAGCACAACAACAACAACAACAATTTAATGAACTGACGGTAAAGGGTGTTTATTTCAAAATAAGCGCAACAGAAAAAAGAACACAAGACAAGAACTGAAGAAAAATTTTGTATGAAAAAATAGGTGCTGGCTGGTGTGGTGGTTGGTTGCATCCTCTTGGCTTGGTTTGGCTTGGTTTGTACATATTTGTTGCGTCTCCACTAGGAGAATGGTTTGAATGCTGCTACGAGTTAAGAGATCAATTATTTTACAAGGGACGACTGTATTAACAAACAGCCGCAGTATAACACATCATGCAACAATGCACCACCAGAAGAAGAACATGGTGTTAAGAAAAACCAAAAACGAAAAAAACACCAACAACATCACCAATGAGCAGAACATGCCGTTGTTGATAATGATGAGGAAGAAGTTAAAAATGACGAGAATGATGCCTCTATAATTATATAAAATTATACACATACTTACATACACACATACATACAAATATGAATCCCTCGCCTTTTTAATAAAAAATAAATAATAAAAGGATACAAAATGTGTACAACAACAAAAAGAAGAGAAACATATACCATTCAAACAAGAAAAACAAAAAAATAAAAAGAAAAGAGAAAAAGAAAACGAAAGAAGAAACGAAAAGAAAAACCCAAGAAACAAAGTCAATTTAAATTTAAAACGAAAAATTATTTATGAAACGCTAAAAGAAGCAGAACATTAAAGGTCAAGGACTAAAGTGTGTATCGAACGAGTACACATACATACGTATGTACATGTATAAGCTACGATACGATTAATGGCGTGGCTAATATCATAATTGAACTTAATTTAAATTAAAATGATTATTTTAAATATTTATGATGATAGAAAGGAAAAGACACAACTCAAGATAATTTTATAATCAACGTTTATATGGCGCATTAAATACAGAAGTCACAGTGGCAACTAACTGGTTAATGCGCAAGATTACACAGGAGACAAGTAAGAAAAAAAAATGTTCTAGGCTGTAATAGCATCACAAACTTGAATTGAATAGTATTGTTCTTGAATAATAACATGATCAAGTTATAGAGAAAAACAATGAAACCCGTTGTAGGCTTTGTAAAAGGATGGCGATCGTGGTCACAGGTGCTCTTTAAACTTCTGCGTCGAAAGGCATTGTTTACTATTCTTAACTGGCCACCAAAGACATATTGGCAAAATACGTTGCAGCGATGAGGCTGAATATCATAAGACCACGGAAATGCAAAAGATAAGGTCATATCAAAATTTTGGGTATGGTTGATCTGGATATACCCATGTTTACTTCATTTCTCATTGCAACCTAGCTTCTCACACCACCCATGTTGTATTAGTAAATATTTATCTTCTAATTTAAAGCGAAAGGAAGTCACCGAAAGGAATATTTCTTTTCATATTTCCTTTTGTTCGAAATAGCTAAGCTGGGATTTAAACCATGACTCTCGTCTAACACTCTGCCTACTAGCCTACCCACTAGGCGACTTGTAGACTACATTATTCCTGTATCTGCTTTTGATCCTTGTTTTAAAACAAAATTACCGGATATATCCTTTTATTATAATGGTTTACATCATCCAGAGAATATTATCTAAGTATTCCTAGGTGAATGCTGATCTCCCCACAAAGTCACATGTTGAATCTTTGTCAGAACTACTCGGAATACTAGATTGTTCCTATTACTACCCGATTACAGTCATAATATTCAAACTAAGGCAATGGCTAAAAATTTTTGTTGCTGGTATCAGAGTGTCTCGCATTAAAGCGGCCATTAGATCCCTAGAGAATGTGAACACCACATTTAAGATTGTCCAGAATGCCTAGTGTTTGCAGAGAATATATTTGACGGAGACATTGTAGATAACAACAAAGCCAAAGCGATTACAAACAGACTGGTACAATGCAAAATGCAATTGAACTCATACATAAGATTGACATTCCTCTACAGCAGGAACAAACAAAGGCTTTCACACAAATTTCATTCATTTACATCCGATAAATGGAATAATGAACACAAACAGATCTGGCCCAATATGAATACATGCAGAACAAAATTTGTGTTAAATGTGACCAAATTCCTTAATAGGAACAGCATATCATTTCAAACGGTATTCTGGCTTCTGAGTGCACACACCCGAAAGTTGTGAATACCTCACAATGAATTCTGCAGAAGCTGTAGAGGCGAGAAAAAGAAGGAATCCGGCACTTCAGAAGCTATCAAGAAAAATTCTTGAGCATTTCGAATTCATTCACAGGACGTATTTAGCCAAAAGTGATTTGAATAGAAATCACAAAGTATCGGAATGGCTGAAAGATGCCAACCAGGAGTTCTCATTTTGTAACGGTGTTACAGCGGACTCTTAGCGATTTGCCAATTTAATCTAACCTAACTTTACTTTCAGCACACTTACTCACTCTAAAGGAATCCAAAAAATATTTTCATTCCCTTTATCACTTTTTACAAATGTAGCGCCGTTACTAAAACATCTGAGATTGTTATTGGTTGGGTGTAGCATACAAAACGCCTGACTGCCTTATCTTACTTTCTTAGCTTAATTACTACAGCCCTTTATTCAAGCCTACTACATAGTTTCTCACACCACTTATTTTGTGTGTGTTAGTTTAATACATGAGTGGCGTGGCCTAAAGTTTAAAGTCCTCTGCGAAAGACAGATTTTTTTAAGAAATTTTGAGAAAGGCGCCGTAGAAATATTTTTCATATTTCTCTTTGTTCGATAACTGGGCTGGAATTTGGACCACGGCCTCACATCTATTAAACTTCACATCTAACATACAACCTACTAGACTACGGCGTCTAGAAAGTAAAAAAAAAAAATAATATTAAAGAAAAAAAAAAATATTTTTTGGTACTTTTTTATTCGAAAAGTAACTTATAATTTACTACAATTCAAAAAGTACTTTGGTACTTTTTCTAGAATTTTTTTGTACTTTTGTTAGAACTGAAGTCAGCGCTGTAGATATTTAAATGGACTTCTATTACTTTTTTCTTGTACTTTTGATAGAGCTTTTTTAAAAGTCAAAGTTTTTATGGCTATTATTATTATTATTAGGGATTTAGTATACTCATTGGTACAAATAGCCTGGAGAATACTGTGCTCTTCTTTTAAGATAAATTTTCTTATTCATAGTCGCTACCGATATACATATGTACCCGTCTGTGAATATCCCAATGCCATTTCTACGACTAAAAGAATTTTTTTAGGAATAGCAAAACGTTTAAAATATTTTTTAAATTTTTTTTTCTTCTTCCCTTTTTTTAAAAACACTTTCAAACACATTGCAAGTTTGTTTACGTTTGTATTTATACATTAAAAAAATATTGCAATTTAAAAAAATAAAAAAAATTTTTTAATTTCTGCAACTAAATTAATAAGTCATAGAAAATGTTGTTAAGCAAAATAAACATACTCATTCAGCACAGGCAACAAATAGGCATTGTTTTGAAAAAGAAAAGAAAAATATAAAAAAACTACCCCCAGCAACAGCTGAACATCATTATTACGATCTTACAACATGATTATGATAGAGAAACCCTTTACGACGTTAATTACTGTTAATGAAGATGCGTAAAACAAAACAGAAATCAATAAACCAACAGAGTACATATGCAAAAGAGAGGGAAAGAGGGACAAAAAAGAGTTTAAGAATGAGAGAAATTAAAAGCTAAAGTTATATAAAAATAGAGAGCCAAACAAAAGCATGAACAATCATGTTTATATCAAACAGGGGAAAAAATAATCTGATCTAATCTGTTATAAAAAATTCACATATATTGTTTGCCTTATTAAAATAGCACCAGTGATTAAGAATTTTGCAGTTACAATGACGTTAAAGTTTTCTTATTGTTTTACCTGCTTTCTGCTTCTTTCTTGCTTTGATGAACAATTTTTTTAAAGCACACATTTTATAACACTTTTATCATACCAAGATACACACGCACTTACACTTAAACTACTCTCATGCATTTAACACTTTTTTCATTAAATAAATATTTTTATTAAATAAATATATATTGAAAAAAAATTAACACTTTACATTTATTTTATTTAAATTAGTTGATAAAAATTGAAAAGAATTTTAATTATTTCGCGACAATTGATTTTTTTTGACGCCACTCAGAGCGATGGACACGAGTTACACTCTCTAAGTAAACGGTTAACTAACAAACAAACAAATCAAGTAAACTTTAGTATTGCCATCTTCGCATTTGTCTAGTTGGCATTCATATAGTACAAAAGGGGACTTTTTAATATAAAAGTACATTAACAGATTACATACATATGTATTTAACTGACCTATATCCCCCTCCTTAACATTAAAAGCGAACGAAAATATCAGAGCATCTTAATAACAAGAAAAAGAGTATTAAGTACTCTCTCTCTCTCTCCCACACTAAATATTATAATCACTTATGTACGGAAGTTTAGGAAACAGGTAACACTGTTCACACATTCAATAGGAATTGCAAAATAGAGAGCCGTGAGTGAATCATAAGAATAAACAACAACAATGCAATTATATTTACATATGTACGTCATTAAAAGAGTATGATGTTGGTGAACTTTGAACAAGTCTTTCTCCAATTTTAAGAAAAGCAAGAACAACAACAACTTCATTGCGTACAATTGATTGTGTTCTACTTGAAAAAGAAAACAAAGAGATGAAAAACACCAGCAAGAGCTGAACATCATTATTACGATCTCACAACATGATTATGATAAAGACACCCTTTACGACGTTAATTACTGTTAATGAAGATGCGTAAAACAAAATAGAGATCAATAAACCCACAGAGCAGCATATATGCAAATTGCAATAGTGAGAGAGAGAAAGAGAAAAAAAAGAAATTTATGAATAAGAAAAATTAAAAGCAAAAGTTATTTAAAAATAGGGAGCCTAACATAAGCATGAACAATCATGTTTATAGCAAACCGGAAAAAAATAAACTAATTGTTGTTGTTATAAAAAAATCACATATTTTGGGTGCCTTAATAGTTATGAAAAACGTTATAATTATAATGGCGTTAAAGTTTTTTTATTGCTTTACCTGTTTTCTGCTTCTTCTTCTGCTTTGATGAACAATTTTTTTAACACAAATTTTATGACACTTTTATTATACAAACAAACACACGCACTTACACTTAAACTACCCTCATTTAACACCTTTATTTTTATTAAATAAATATTGCAAATAATTAACTTTTTGATATCATTTTACTTTACACTTATTTTATTTAAATTATTTAATAAACATTTAAAAGAATTTGAATTATATCGCGATAATTAATTATTTTCAACGCCACTCGAACAACTGACGACAATTAACTGACAAAGAAGCAAACCAAGTAAACTTTAGTATTGCCATCTTCGCATTTGTCTAGTTGGTACTCATATAGTACAAAAAGGGACTTTTTAATTTGAAAGTTCATTAACAGTTTACATATGTAACTGACCTACATATATCCCCCTCTTTAACATTAAAAAACGTAGGAAAACATCAAAGCATCTTAGTAAGTATGCTAAATAGGTAACACTGTTCACACACTCAATCACTGCTGCCAGATTAGGGGATTTATCCCCAAATAGGGGATTTTTTTTAGCCAATGGGGATGAAAATTTCAGTTTGGGGATCTAAGGATTTTTGCGGATGAACCAACACTGCTGGGGAGTTTTTGAGGATAAAAAACTATAGATTTTTTTACATATAAAAGCCGATTTAGTAACATAATGGATAATAATAAAAAAATTTAAGTGATAGAATTTTTACTCTGGCAATTCTATGTTTTCCAACAAATATGATGTTTTTTAAAACATACAAACAATTTTCTCCAAGTATATGCTGTAATTCAATGGACCAACCAATTTTTTGTTCTATTGCTAAAATATTAAATCCTGTCTTAAAGGCAAATATCCCAATAGACTTATATGAATAGTAATGGAGAAAAATTCCATTTGTAAAATGGAACGATTGTTTTAGAGCAGAGTCTGGACAAAATTTAAATGTATTTTGGAGTAATGTTTATTGCTACAAAGATTCTGCAGGTTATAAACCAGTCAAGGAACTTGCTGAATTAGTTTTAAATATTATTTGTGTACCAACAAGTAACGTTTGCGTTGAACGCGTTTTTTTTTCAATAATGAATCTTACCAAAACAAAAATACGAAATAAAATGCAATATGAATTATTAGAAGCCCTTCTTAGACTAAATATATGTATAACAAATAATTCTGTTTGCTGTGAAAAGTTCGTACCATCTCCTGAAATGTTGAAACGTTTTAACTCGAATACAATGTACAATAAAATTTCTGAAGCTAATGACTCGGAGGACTTCGATACCGAAATTTTTGAAATAGTTAATATTGGCCAATAGTTTTTTTAACTACAATTTTTATATTATTTAATATTGTAATTAATCTAATTAATTTTTACTTTTGACTACAGTAAACAATCTTTAAGGTAGTTTATAAAAATGAATTTAAATTATTTTATTAAAAGTAGTATGTATACTTTATGTACATACATATATGTTAATATTGAACTCGACATTAATTTGTACTTACATACATATGTGCACATAAAATAAATTAATTTTTAAATAAAATAAGAAACAATTCTTAATTTAATTGTATTTGGGATTTTTTGGGGATAAAATAATGGATTTGGGGATTTTTGGGGATAAACAAAATGGATTTGGGGATGAGGGCTGAAAAAAATCTGGCAGCAGTGCACTCAATAGACATTGCAATTTGAGAATAGAGAGCCGTGAGTAAATCATAAAAATCAACAACAACAATGTATTTATAATTGCATACGTCATTAAAAGAACATGATGCTGGTGAACTTGAAGTGTTTCTCCAATTTTAAGAAAAGCAAGAACAACAATAACAACAGCATTATGCAAAATTTTTTGTGTTGTACTTTGTTATTGTGTGTAGTAACTGTTATCAATAAAATATTTTTGTTTTTTGGGTAACTAAAAAACGTACCACAGATGGGAGTTGGTTTTTAAGAATTCAATTTAGGGCATGTTATACCACTTTAAAATGAGAAATTTAATACTGAATAGACTAATAAAGGATTTAGGCTTAGGCAAAGAGTTTTGTTAGACTATAATACTCTACGTACGTAAAATTAAAGTCAAAATTATTATGAATTTTTTTTCATATTTTAAAAATGTTAGTAAATAAGTAGTGAACATTTTTGTAGGCCTTCTAAAGGAATTTTTGGAGACTTGTCCATCAATTTCTATGAAAAATATCGATATGGAAAACAGTTTCAGGAATTACGCACTTATTTTTAATTCATTTTTTTTCATCTGTATATGTATGTTTTTATTTCTTCATATTTCTTCTTTTAGAGGTATTTTGTTTTTAAAGTTTACAAATGGATTTCACATGGCCTATTAAATTTAAAAACATTTTACATTTAGCATCATATCACTATTAACATCTCTGGCCTTAGCTTCTTTGAGATTCTCAAATTGAGAACTAACAGTGTGCTCTCTTTAAATAACTCTCTTTCTCCAATAACACATATTGATTACGTCACATATTTTCAATGCTTCATAATGTTGTTCGTTTACATTTCTTCCGTACCGTAATTTATTGTTATTGTTTACGATATTGGCACTTGATATCGTTGTTTTTTAGTTTTTCTCTTTTGCTTAGAAGCTCTTGCTCTCTGGCTCTCTGTGCTAACCGTTAGCGTGGCCAGTAATTTTTTAAAAGCTTTTTCTTCTGGAAAAACCTTGTTTTTACAAAAACAAAAAAAACTTGTTTTCTACGAAAGTATCCAAATTTGATAAGAAAATACAGGAGTCCGTTGTCTCTGTTACTTCCCCTGTTGGTGTTTCTTTGCTAACTTGCCCGGGAGAATATATTATGCTCTTATTATTAAATTTATTAAAAAAATTTAAATTTGTTGAAAACAAAGTTAATGGAAACTTTTTCATTTCAAAAATTCGGAAAAAAGGAAAACTTGTCAAACGGCAAGTGAGTGACAGATTTTTGAGGAACTTTATCATGGTAATTTTATTTACTTTCAGACTTTTTGCCAGAAATCTGCTGAGAGGCAGAATTTCGCACTGTTGAAGATGTCTGGCCTGATGTTTGAACCGTGGCCGCACGTCTAATAGGCCAACACACAAACTACTAGACTACGGTGACTTTTGTATTTTAATCGGCTTTTTTATTTTGCCATTAAATATTGTGGACTGGTCGGCATGTGGTCTCAAAAACATGAAAATTTTTCGGAAGTTTTCGGAAAAGGTAATTTCACGTTGAGGCGAATTCAGTCTAAGAGGCTAGATCATGCGATTTGATGTCAATACTCTTTTTTGTGTGGCTGAAATAATATTAAACTTCGTGATTACATTGAGGACTTGTAAACCAATATTTATTGACGAGCTACCGCTTGAAATTTTCAAAAAACTGATACGGAACTAGCTCAAAGCGAATTGTCTGCTGTAAGCAATCTAGGGACTGTAGTTGTGAAACGAAATATTTTTATTAATGAATGCCTTGAGTTACCGATTAAATTTTTAATGTTTTTCATAACATTTGCATTCCTTTTAATTTTATTTAAAAATCTCACAGAAAATATTTTCTTGTGCTTTGTTTAGTTTTTTTTAGTTTTTAGTGCCAATAAATTCCACATTTTTTACAAATAAAAAAATTTGTTCGATTGATAATTCATGTTTAATAGCAACTGAGTAACAATACAATGGCAATACATATTACTTCCTTAATAATTTCAATTTCGCACAGCTATTCGTTATTTGGCCCATAACGAATTCGAACATATTGTTGTGCTGTTAGCCATGGTTTTTCTACAGCAAAAAAATTTTTTTCAATTTTCTTTTTTCTGTTCGCTTTACTTCTGTGGCAGAATAATTATTATTTGCACCATGAATCGAGTGTTAAAGAAGAAATAAAAAGATGAAAAAGTTGAAGATGAACATGAAGAATGTATGTATGAATGTTTTAACGCATGCGACAAATTAACAATCAAATTGAAAGACTAGCCAAACAGACAGACAACAGCCAACCAAACGACCACCAAACAACCATACAACCTATTGGTTACAATGGAATGGAATGACCCGTTTTTCCTTTATGGTCTACGACTATTATTACTTAATAGCACATGTCAAAACTAATGATCAAAGAAAATTAATAACATTTATTGCCATACAAACTTCCTCTCTAGCGTTCCCTCTGGGCCTGAGTTTCTTTGTCTCTCTCTTCCTCTCTTTCTATCTGCTGCCGGATGATTCCGGCAACATTATTGTTCGAACAAGGAACAACACATTGATAATGTTCAGCATATAACTTTTACAACATAAATCCGTATGAACACATGCTTTAGGAACATAAAAGTCAATTGGCTACGCCAGAAAATTACAGCAGCCGACAAGCCGACAAGTTGCTTTAGACATGAACCTAAGACGCAGTGTTGTCCACTTGAACACTTACATACATAGTGGTGGACTTGTTAGCTGCACTAGCCATGGATTATACAATAACTTTGCAAATGAAATAACTTTATTATGAAACGGTAAATTTTTTTTATTGAACATCATAAAAATTTGTTAAAAGAGAGAGAGAAATATTGAAACGACAACAGAAAAAACAGAAAAAACACAACAAAAAAATGATTTAAAAATATTAAAAAATTTATGTTCGGGATTATCGTAAAAACAACAAAATAAAATCGAGAAAAACAAAAAAAAAAAAACATAAAATCTTAAATTTGGCCATTTATATGGACTGCACCAAATATTTTCTTTTTAATTTCTATATTTATGGCCAATAATTTGAAAACTATTTATCTTTGCCTACCTGCCAATCATTAGACATCTGGTGCTAAACTAAACAAATATTCACCTCACTAATATGCCAGACAGTGTAACATGTCATAATTCGTACAAGCAGCAGAGCTTATAGCAGTACTCTATTAAAAAAATACAGAGATTTCAAAGAACCCATTCATCCACCATGTGAAAATATGCTTCTTATCTGTGGTCTATTTATTTATTTTGATGGCATTGGAAAACCCATTTCAGACCTTTACCGATGACGACCAGTGCTTTGGAGCTAACACATCTAATATACACTCAGCGCCAAAAGTGAGTAAACACCACGGAAATAATTCATTTTCTTAGGATAGCGAGAAAAGTAAATGAGAATAGTTGAATAAATTTCCAAAAATAAAAACGTTTATTTATTACTTATAAAATGTTAAAACAAAAACAACAATTCATGATAAAGGAACTTTTTTTATACTTAAGAACAAAACTGTTTTATACTTAAGAACAAAAGTGTTGACTCACTTATGGCGCTCACTGTATGTATATTAGGAAGCATCGTGACTGGCACCTTCCCTTCTGAGCTAAGCCCTAGAGAAGTTGTTTAATTTTGAGAAATTCTTTGCAACGTGTAACAAAATTGAAGTCGCCGTAGTCTAGTAGGTAGTGTGTTGGCTTATTAGTCGTGGAGCCACGGTTCAAACCCTAGGCACAGATATCTCCAACTACGCAAATTTGACGGCGGTATCCTCTCAGCAGATTGCAGGCAAAAACTCTAAAAATATTTAAAATTGGCATGAAAAGCTTCTCAAAAAAATAACTGTCTTTCGGAGTGGCACGTATGACACACACAGCGTAAATGCTACATACTCTTCTAGGAAAAAGAAGAGACATATTCTTTTCCACTATGACTGTGAATAAAATATTTGGAATCCTTAGGTAAACTGATGAGTTCTTTCTAATCGAAAATTTATGCCATCGAAGGATGTGGTCAATAAAACTTAGACAGCACAGGAGACAGAACGCAACATTCCTTTCTCAAAGTCTCGTCAATATTATGAAACTGTTTGGGAAGTGGAAATACGATCTCGTTTTCTGTAGGGTGCGCCCACTTGGAAACATATACGGAGCAAAGGAGAAGATATATGTATGTAGATAGCCGGAGGTTCTTTCCAAGTTTTATGTGTGTTAATTTTATACATGAGTCGCCTTAGTTTAGTAGGTAGTGTGTTGGTTTATTAGACGTAAAGCCAAGGTTCGAGCCTCAGGTCAGACATCAAGACAAAATACAAAAAGTATTTCTTCGGCGACTTCCTCTCAGCAGATTTCTGGCAAAAACTCTGAGAGTAAATAAGAGAGTCGACTTTAAACTGTAGGTCCCACCACTCATGTATAAAATTAACACACACAACATAAGTGGTCAATTCGACCTGCGGGTACTGTACTTGTCTTAATTGACAAGTACACGTCCTCTAACCCAACGTAACATAACGGGGCATACAGTTTAAAGTCGACTCCAAATGACAGATTTTTTTGAGAAACTTTTCATGGCAAATCGTATTTATTCTCCTAGTTTTTGCCGGAGCTGTGCTGAGAGGCAGTCACCGAAGAAATATTTTTTCTTCATATTTCGTTTTGTTGGAGATTTCTGACTTGGGGTTTGGGTTTGAACCGTGGGCTCACGTCTAGTAAGCTAACACTCTAACTACTAGACTACAGCGACTATACACACTGAGGAGATACTAAAATAGACCGTTCGATCGCCTTAACTTTGGTATCTCTAGAGTTTTGGATTTTCTTCATCGGTTGATAACAAATTTTGGTTTTGCTCCGACTTATTCTCTGTATAAGTCTGAATTTCCAAAATAAGGATGTATAACGGGATTTTTCCATCCAGCTAAGCAAAAATAAATGGACAATACGGCATTGCAGTAACTACAGTCGACATGACATCGCCTCAGTATATAGAAGTGAGTGTCATTAATTCCTATTGCCAAGGGTTCTGAACATCTGTCCCGATCGTTATGTGTTGAACTGAATTTCGTCGGGCAATTCGAAGTGGCAGAAGTCGCCGTAGTCTAGTAGGTAGTGTGTTGGCTTATTAGACGTAAAGCCAGAGTTCGAGCCCCAGGCCAGACATCAAGGCCAAATACAAAAAGTATTTCTTCGGCGACTTCCTCTCAGCAGATTTCTAGCAAAAACTCTGGGCGTAAATAAATAATTGCTATGAAATGTTTCACAAAAATCTGTCGTTCGGAGTCCACTTTAAAGTATAGGTCCCGCCACTCATGTATAAAATTAACACACACAACATAAGAGATGTGAGAAACTAGGTCTTAATCCTAACTTAAAGGTTGTAATGACCAATTATGTATGTATGTAATTCGGGGTGGCTGGGAATGGTTTTTGGATGAGCCTTCTGTGAATTCCAGGGTTAAGAGGTGAATACATAATTATGTGTTCCAATAATTAAGCCGTATTAGAAAGAATCTTCACTATTTGAGGAATGCTTTGATCATCTTCAACAACTTAGTGTGGCGAATGGAATTCTGTTCTGCTTTGTGAATTGCAGAAGAGACATGGATCCGTAACAGATTTAAGCCTAACGTTTGCCGTGCTTCTACGTATTATGGCGGAAATAATTTAGTAGGATGGATGGATGAAAGAGTGCATGCATACAAGTGACCCGCTTGCAATTATTACACAATTAAAGCGGTGTTACTGTCAATAATAAAAATTAATTTTTGTTATCGCTTTACAAGTAATAAAGAAATACGTGTGAGCATATCTGCAGATTTGATGGCCATTTAACACGTCATTATCTAAAGCAAATCCTTCGTAACTGCATTTTCGTATACATTATCGAATAATTGCTGAAGAAATAAATTTTAAAATACTGTCATAAAGAAAAAAACACATTTCAACTAAACTAGGAGTGATAAAAATGAGAAACTTTATGATTTTTATTGTTTTTTCTTTCAGGGTAATTAATTTTAATGCATGCGTGACTTCCCACTAAAAACTAAACGAAGAAAAAAAACCTAAGAAATTAAATTTAAACAACAACAGCAACACATGCACCATAAACTAAACTCATGCAACAGCAGCTTGCAAAAGCTCAACGCAAAACTTTAATGGCAAGTAACCACCGAGCAGTGATAATTAGTAGAGGCGAGACAAGCTGCATAGGAAGCAAAAGAAAAAATTAATGAAAAATTACATGGTTTTTGGAAAGTTTTATGAACGAATTTGTGTTTAATTTCTATTAGAATTTGTTTTTATTGTTGTTATTATTTTTATTGTATTTTGTCGTAATTTTTTTTATTTATTGAAGAGGGATTTATTGTAATACAACAACCATAAAAATGTACATAAAAATTGTCATCATAACCAGTATGAGGCAAGCGATTACTTACAATGGAATTTTATTTCCAAAGTCTACCGTCTCTTAGGGGACATCATCTATCAAATTGTGTGCATATGCTAAAGTAAATTTTCTTCTGTTTTTTTTTCTCTAAAATCTTCACGAGCTTCTATTAGTTGCTAAAAATCTTTAAAAATAATAATTTTTTTTTTTGAAAGCCTTTGGGTAACCACTTTCGCAAGAAATTCATAGAAATGAAGAAGAAATCATAATAAAAAACAACGATTTGCCAGAGGTTAGAACAGTTGACCAGCCGGTGAAGTGGTACCGTGGTACAAGATAGGTAAAATTGAGAAAGAAAATAAAAAAACAAAAAAAGAAAATGGCGAATTTTAGCGTCGTTGATTTATTGTAACAAATTTTTCGGATCCATTTATCACTGCAGTGTATTCAAACAGGGGCTTCAGAGCTTTGACAATTGATAACGACCGTCCTGTTGAACCTATGTACATCCGCCAAATCAGTTGGGACTAACCAACACAGTCAATGGCAAATCGCTATAGATCGATGATTACCAACTTCTTTTGATCTAAATTGAATTATTCAAACACCAACGACATGCGGTTTCAATAGGACGATGCAAAGTTCGGCACTGCTCATGTCACATTCTATATTCTGCAAGAGATACTTGATGGCATAATCAGCTCAGTAGAGGTGAAGTGAACTGGCCACCGAGATCGTTCTTTTTGACCACGTTAGACATTTTCTTGTGTCGTTTTCTTAAGTCACAGTTGTATGCGAATAAGCCACAAACCCTAACGGTCCTCAAAGCCAACAGAAAACATGTCAAATTTTGATTTTGATTTATGCGCCAGGGTCAATGGTGAGATTCCACTTTGTTTTATTTAAATTTAAAGATAACAAGCACTTAATGAAAGACCTGATGTTTAGCTCCCAAATACAAAATTTAATCTGGCTTTAACCAAATTGTGAACGAGGCCATTTTTAATAACAATTTCTTAATTGTTTAATTTGAGGTCATAGGTTAAAGACAGTAGAAAACTATACCGTGAGTAATTTCATATTGAAAATAAAATAATAAGCTTCGCTTTCCATATACCGATTCATATTTACTTGGAATATGCTATCAATAAGGAGCCTTTAACTCTCTTCCCCTAGTTGTGTTATTTGATTTTGTACTCACATAATTTGGTACTCCTTTAGACAGTTTTGGTCGCTTTCGATTTGTACTTCTCTATGGAGTGCACGTTAGAACTCGTCTGTACTTATAGTATATCTTCTCATACACTACATAGTATCGGTGCCACTCACACAAATTTACTTTTGCACTCGCCTGCAGCTGCTTATACACACGTAGTCTCTTTTTAGTTTCTATCACTATGCAGATTATCTTTTGCACCGGTTAATACACAGTAAATGCTTCCAGAAAGCACTGTATTCTAGTGGGTAGTGTGATGGCCTGTTAGACGTATGGCTACGGTTGAAAGAAAACAATATATGAAAAAAATATTGCTCGGCTACTGCCTCTCAGCAGATTTCTGACAAAAACTCTGAGAGTAAATAAAAGCGCCATGAAAGGTTTTTCAAAAATCTGTCGTTCCATCACTCATGTATAAAATTAACACACACAGCATAAGTTGTGTGAGGAGCTAGATCGTAATCCTCACTGAAGGGTTGTAATGTACATATATGTTTCAAAAGTTCTCTACGGAACACAACCAAATGATAACCCGAAAGTGTTAAGTAGGGCTTTTATTTTAGTGGCATCAAAACTTTTCAACCAAACCATTTTCAGTTTCTGCAGGCTAATCAAAAATGTGTGTGGTTTCGCCTAGTATTGAAGACACACAAAATCGTTTCTACTGATCAGTTCAACTCATGTTGCACCCAAAGATCGCGTTTGTTATGCATCCAGCTATCTGCAGTTGTTAGCTATTTAACGTTAATTTCCTAGTGAATTTCACGCTGCTTATATAATTTATTTTAATGAAGTGAGGCTTAAACTATGTTAAACAAGCTACGATATTACCTGATGCAATTAGAACTACTATCTAACGACAATTTGGAACCGATATTTCGCGAGAGCCCCTCATAAAAGGTTCATTTGAAACTGGCGCAATGCCCAGATACATACATAGTGGTCATTACATTACCTTCCGTCAGGATTAAGACTCGGAGGGTTAAAGGGTTTTCCAAAGTAGAGAAAGTACGACTTGGCTGGCCAGTTCAATTGCTTTACGTTTACCTGGAATATCTTTATTTCCAGCACCCATATGATATGAACATAGTTCATATCGTTCTACTATCTCTTTGAGAGATCTGCTACTGCATTAAACTTTACTGCAGGAATTACTTTCGCAATCAAAGCTACCACTTCAACCTGACCTAACCTGACCAATATCTGTAATCAATTACAATATGCGCCAAACATACAGTGGTGGCCTTATAATTAGAAACGACTTAGCAACATCTATGTTTGTTAATTTGTTTTACAGTTTTCATTGTGTACCTGGGATCAAAGGCTTTGTTTGGAGGACGTCTTACATACGTTTTTCCATCAGATTGGGACAAATTAAACTTAGATTCGTTACTCCAGAGAACTCTGTTCCAGAAACATCGTTTCTAATTATAAGGTCACCACTGTACACAGCATAACATAATTGATCATTAAAACCCTTTAGTCAGGATTACAACCTAGTTTCTCAAACCACTTATGTTGTGTGTATTAATTTGTATACATGAGTGGCGGGACCTACAATTAAAGTCGACTCCGAACGACAGATTTTTGAGAAATTTTTCATGGCAATTTTATTTACTTTCAAAGTTTTTGCCAGAAATCTGTTGAGAGGAAGTCGCCGAAGAAATGTTTTCATATTTTCGTTTTGATGTCTGATCTGGGGTTTGAATCGTGGCCTTACGTCTAATATAAAAATATATATGTATACCCAGATACTTCCTTTTATTTGACGCTTACTTTTAAGTCCATTTCCATGGATTCGTTGGTCAACTTATTGAGGTTATACTGGATATCATTGAATATAGACAATGGATATCACTTTAAACTAACTCCGTCATCAGTAAACTATAGTGACTCTAGCCTTATTTGAATTTCTAGAAGCTGGCCTTTCTAGAAGCTGGCTTATAGAACGCCGACATTTTTGTTGTCTCTTACTAAGCAGATTGGAAAACAGTCTCTTAATAGTTTCCAAATCTAAAGAAAATTTTACTTGCTTGTTCCTTTAAGTACCAATCTCATGAGGAAATAATATCTCATGTTTTTCAATTTAAAAAAAGAAGTATGTAGTCCTTAATAGCCTTGAAAATAATTTATTCAAACCACCCAAGGATAATATTAACGACCGACGTTAAAGAACAATCATATGCGCTATCTCTTCATTAATAGTGGAAGTCAATCAGCAATTTTCCTCAGTTTTATATCGAGTACAACAATACAACACTTTTTCGCTGTTACAGGTGGCAACCCTCACATTCTAGAACACGCTACAGTATAAAGAAACAATTTAAACAAATAATAAAATGATGAGGAAGATGCTTTTCGACAGTTCTTTGTTCCTTAACTTGCCATACAATAGTAATTTCCCCGTTTGTAGGTATTTTTGGAATAACAAAGATGATGTCCCTATCATTATAGAACTTGCTGCAGTAGCACCATCACATGCTTAATTGGAAAACTTTGGTTAATGAAACTGAAACAATTCAGACAAGAATAACAAGATGATAAGGAAGATGTTTTATGGCAGCTCTCTTTTAATCATTTCCTTGCTTAAAAATGTATGCCCACTGTGAACATTTTTAATTGCCGGGCAAAAGCAAAAGAAATAATTTTTCTCTTTCAACTATTTTAGTTTATTTTGCCATATTTCATGCAGACAGACAGACATACACAGTGCATGTTAATAAGTGTTGCCGCCTGTCAAAGGTCCAGTCAGTGGTGGCACTCAACACTTTTCTTTGGTCATCTTTAAATATTTTTATGACGGCAATCATATGTACACTCGCTTGCTTACAATAAGGCATGTATGTAAGAGAGAGAGAAAGAGATTGTGTGAGTATGAATACAATTAAGACATGTTTCATATGCTGGATTTATATTTATTATTTAATTTTGCTGTTGTTGTTGTGTTTTTATTTTTCGCTTGTTTATATTTTATTAAATAAACAACAACAACTTAAAAAAAGCGAAATACACAGAAAATTATTTCAACACTTCCGCATTTAAACGTTGCAGCAACAACGTAAATCTTCAAGAACAAGGAGCAAACAGCAGATATCCACATACATACATACATTATTCCCCAACCATAAAACACTTGAAATCTTAAACAGGAGAAGTTTATGTTGTTCAGCTCTTTCTCTATGACTAGGATTTATGAGGGTTCTTTTCCTTCGTCTGTTTTTTTAATATTCTCCAGCAGCCAAAATGCCAAAGCAAACCAACTTACGAGTACACGGTATACTAGTTTAGCTGGTAAACCAGCGAGAGAAAGAGAGAGAGAGAAAAGTCCTTTTTTTTGGTTTTAATAACTCCAGATAAAGTTATAGCAGCACAACAAAAACTGCAACGAAGTTATGGTGAAAAAAACAACAACGCATTAAAAACAACTGCCATCTCTTATGAGAGCGTGTGTATATGAGTGTGTGCATGTGTGTTGTGTTTTAAATTAAATTAACAACTCGCCAAATTCACGAAATATTTTGTTGCAACAACTTGCAGCACCAGCAAAGACAACAAACAGACACCAAACGTGGAAAATATGCAGCACCCCAAAAGTAAAAACAACAAAAAAGGCAAAACAGCAAGCGAAAAAACAAAAGTTATTGTGTTTTTCCCGAATGCAAGCAGCCAGACATAAATGACAGCAATATAAAGGAATGAAATCATTAAAAAAATGGAAACAAATTTTTTGCTAAAGAGAAAATTTCTAGCTTTGCTGAGGGTTTTTCAAAGTAGAGAATTCACGGGAAAGTACTTCTTAGCTGGTCAGTTCAATTGCTTTACCTACACCCAAATGATATCAACATCGTTCATACCGTTCTGGTATCTCTTTAAGAGATCTGCTACTGCAATAAACTTTACTGCAGGAAATATTTTCGTTTCCTTATTTGACGATGCTTCCGTCTGGAAGATGCTTTAATGATCCCGTAGTCTTACTGATTGAACGATGGCTATCGATTCGTTAAAACTTCGGACACCCACAGATCTATTTCGTGACGAACCATCAGTTAAAATCCAAACAGATAAGTTTAGGAAGTATATTGCATTACTTTTCCAGACTCAATGTGTCAAGGGATCAATTTCCTCGATGAGTTTAGTGAAATTCAGTCAGTCGGGCCGCTATGCGTGCTCAAGTATGTTTTTGACCTGACCACTTTTTAAAACATCTATTGCTGCAATCAATTACAATATGCCCCAAATACTGATCAAAAACCATTTTTTTTTTACCTGATAACACTTTAAGAAACTTCATACATTTATAGACTGTCTCGTTGGTACTTTGTGCCAACACTTGTTAACTTTGATTTACACAAACATACTTCTTTTTTACCCTACAGTGGCATAGATGGTAAAGTATGTTTTGTTTTATCGCAACTCTGGATCCTTCGATATACAATTTAAATACTTCAAGGAGTTATAGGGTCCTAGAACAACAACTATTGTGGTTGCCTATAGTACGTACAAAATGTCTAATACGACATCAGTTAAAATTAAAACAAATAAAAATAAGACAAAACGCTGTGTGTAAAATAAAATTGTAGTGAAAAGTTTCTCAAATCTGTCGTTCGAAGTCTACATTAAACAGTAGGTCCCGTCACTCATGCATAAATTTAATGCATACAACATTAATGGTGAGCGGAGATAGGTTGTAATCCTAAATAAAAGGTTGTAATGATCAATTCAATAAGCAAGAGGAGGCCAATGGTAGAGCAAGGTGATGATAGTCTCAACCGCTTTCCGCTGAAATTATGATTTGAAAGACCTAAGTACGAACGCCATCTCAATGTAAATTGCTTTACCAGTAATCACACCAAGCACCCTGCATGTTAGTCTCTTCGTATGTTAGCCATAAAAGGGCGAAAACTTTCTTGTTTGGTTTGCTTTATTGTATGTAGAGTACGATCAACATTAACTTTAAATTCACGCAAATTAGCTGACCTAACAGCGATTACATCGCTTGCCTCCCATAGACGAATGGTGCCATAAGACGAATAACGATAGCAGCTTAGAGAGTTATCAGCTTTATAAAGGACAAACCAATTGAATAAAGCGCCGCAACAGCCGCAAAGCTAATGTTCGTGACCAATTTCTTTGATGAAGTATCCAACTCTGATTCTTATCCTCGACTTGGATCCATCTGTTTGCCTAGATTATTCACATATATACTGAAAGCCTCGCAAAAATTATTTGGTGATGAATATTTCACTTAAAATCTTCATGGACATGTTTATCACATCGATGTCCCTGAATATCGGAGATTTCTCAGGAAAATTTCAAAGCACTCTCAGATAACTTCTACACTGGTTGCTGGTGAACTGAGCAGGATGGGTACAGAGCCAACAATTGCTGGCATGTTTTGATAGGCACTGATATTATGAATGCCTTAATAATACGAGGAGGTTGTTGGCACAATGACGGAACTTACTAAGTTCTGTTGAATTGATCTGGCTGAGAAGAGGACTGCTTTTCTTAATCTCCATGGTCATCTATTACGTTATTGTGGTTTTTTTAGGAAGACAAGTCGATTAACTTAACATTTACTTGCATGATTTCTTAAATAGTTATGAATCTGAGGAGGAGGAGGAAGAGACTCTCTTTCACCTCAGAAGTCAATGTCTAAGCTAATCTTATAAATATTACAGCAATAGCGAGACTTATGTTGAGCCGAGACCTGGATATTGATATTTGGTATCATAATGGGCCAAACCCCTGTCGTAAAGGAGACTTTATTTTCCATGGAGGTTTCGGCACCTAACATAGTCTATGGCATATTAATTTTATGAATTTTTCCAATTCAGGCAGAATGACCCCTAGCCCCTCAGAGAGAATAACATGAACAAATAATATCATATGAGTGTCAGGCAGCGTCTCCTGTATGGAAAGAGTACGTTCCAAGTAGCATAATTCCTTATTACTACATACAATGCAACAATGCAATACATTTTACTAGAGGAATTTTTTTCCGAGGCATCGACAAATTATCCCAGGGCCTTTAACTAAAGAGAGCACATATCCTTTTTATCTGAAAAGACTTGATTATTGAAACTGAAAGCAAAACCGAAATTGGGAACAGAATAAGAGAGTGGAGGAGCTATGATAACCCTATTCTCCCTAAGCAAACTAAAGAAATCGAAGATCATGCTCTCCATGAAGATTTTCTAAAGATGGTCTTGCATTCAGACCTACTTCTAACCATGCGATAACCATTCCAACAAATAAAGCCATTAAGTTAACTAATGTCTAATATTCATATCAGAAATTTAGCTGAGTTTGACTGCATTTATCTGGCTTTAAATTACGGTTGACATTGCTTTTGTTGGGTGTGTTAATTTTACACATGGGTGGTGGGACCTACAGTTTAAAGTCGACTCTAAACTTCTTCTTTATGAGACGCTTTTCATGGTAATTTTATTTACTTTTAGAATTTTTGCCAGAAATCTGCTGAGCGTAAGAAGTCACCGAAGAAATATTTTCTTCACATTTCGTTTTTGTTGGGGGTGTTTGACCTGGGGTTTGAACTGTGGTCTCATGTCTAATAAGCCAACACACCACTTACTAGGCTACAGCAACTTCAGACACTTCAGAGCTTCAATAATATTTGACTCATGGCCTTAAGCAGTGTCTTCCGTGTATTGCAATTGAGGGTATCGCACATTCGTTATAGATGTACTCTAAGTTTTTGTGTTGTTTTCATTATAGAGTCCCAATAGTTGCTGTTATTTATCTTATTATTGTAGTTTTTGTTGTTGTCAGTATCACACACTTATTAAATTTTCCAAAGACACGAAAAAAGAATCAAAAAATTAAAGCATCTTACAAAAGATTCATACAATTTTTTGTTTCATTCTGGCTTTTATATCTTTTTTTTGGCAATTCAGTTTGGTTCAGTTGGCTGAAACACAGCTTGAAATGCCAAGAAAGAGAACCAAAATAATATAGAAATTACGAAATTCCTTCAAACGACAAAGAAATGAAATGAAGGCGATATTAAAAATAAAATATGTACTCTCACCAATTCATATGTATACATCATCCATGTATGAATAATGTATGTTTGTGTGTGTGTGTATGAGTGAGTAAATTTTCTGAACTTACCTTATGTTGCATTGACTGTTATTGTGGCACTTGGCAGGCAGCAAAGAGTTTTGCTACAAAATTCCTTGGAATCCATCAGTTCTTTACAAAACCTGCAAACGAGAAAACAATAACACACATTTTATTTCAAACGAATAATATGCGGAATTCTTTTTGTTTTATTAATTAACGAGGGTGGTTAGGAGAAGGGTTTATCAAATAGAATCTTATTTAAGAGAAGAAATTGTATTCTATAGGGTCTTCCAAAAGAAACTTAAGAATTTTGACAGTTGATAATGGCCATTTTGTTGAAGCTACAGCTGTCACATTAGTTGTCATTTATTCAAATCTTTCAACATCAAGTGCACATAAAATTGTTTCCCACAAATGGGCGTTCTGTTCAGGCAACATACCGCATGCTTCATACAATTTTTCGATGACCATTATCGTTCTGCCTAAGGGGCTATTCATAATGTAATGGAGTTCACATTGGTGCAGTTCACAATCGACTAACACCCTTACGTCAACGTAATGCAAGATCAGTCAAAAACATCTTTGTTGCCCGTGAGAATGTACAAGAGAATTCGAGGCAGGCAATTTCGCTTCGCTCTCAAGAACTCAGCCTTTCTCAGCCCACAACTTGAAAAATTTTGCATTGCGACTTGGGCCTGCATCTGTTCAAAGTTCAACTGGTCCACGAACTGCAGGTAAACGACTAAAAACAACGACTTGTATTAGCTGAAAGGGCTCTGGTGAAGTTGGCAAATAACCCCGATTTTTATCGGAAAATTATCTTCAGCGATTAGTATCATTTCTGGATGAATAGGTACGTGAACGAAGAAAATTGTTGCATTTTGGGACAACACCTATCCACATGAGGTCCTGGACGATTCAATGCATTTCAAAAATGCATTCCACTTTTGGGTGGAATTTTGGTCTGGCGGTGCAATAGGTTCATAATTCTTTGAGAATGATGTTGGCCAGGTCTAGTAGGAAGTCGCCATAGTTTAGTTGATAGTGTGTTATTTTACTAGACGTGAGACCACGGTTCAAACCCCAGATCAGACATCTCCAGCAAACCGAAATATGAAAAATATTTCTTTGGCGACTTCTTCTCAGCAGATTTATGGCTAAAACTCTGAAAGTAAATAAAATTGCCATGAAAAAGTTACTCAAAAACCTATCGTTGGGAGTCGACTATTTAAACTGTAGAGCCCGCCACTCATGTATAAAATTAACACACACAACATAAGTGGTGTGAGAACCTAGGTCGTAATCCTGACTAAAGGGTTGAAATGACCAATTATGTATGTGTGTTGGCCAGTCCATTACTGTCAATAGGGAGCACTATAGTTCGATGATTTTCAAATCCTTCTGATCAAAATTGCATGATCTGGACACTATCGAAATGTGAACTTTAAGCTATTACGCTGGGTACAACTCATGGCATATTGATACATAGTCGTCGCAGGTGGAAAAATTGAATGAAAATTGGCGACAGAGATTGTGCGATTTGAGCCCGATAGACTGTTTATTGTGGGGTTTTCTTAAGTCGCCGTTGTATGTGAATTAACCACAATGCACAGCGATCCTTAAAGCGAACATCACACATGGCTTCAGCCAAATTCAGCCTGATTAATGCACCAGAGCTATACAAAATTGGACACTTCGGATACTTTCCACTTTGAGAGGCTGTGACAAATATTCGAACGATATTATATTCTACATACGAATAAGAAATTTGCAATGATATCTCACACACAAACATTGTTTTCTATGAAATTTAAAGATTGAAAACGCTTAAGGAATAAAAATCTATTTTTCCAGTCACCAGCCACCCTCGTAAATTTCAGTTAATTTTCGCGTTTTGAATTTTAAATCAAAATCCAAATTCTTTAAGCAATTCAAACGGGTAGAAGATATAAGAGAAATTGGTGCGCAGTGTTAAACTTTCCACCAACAATTTCACTACCGCTATTATTCTGATACATACGTACATACATTCATACATACATACTTTTATATACATATAACAATGGTAGTAGTGATAAGCAACGTGTTAGTTAATGCTGCCTGTTCTGCCAGCTTTCGTTATGTTTATGGCGGTCTTAACAATTTAGTTGTCACAGCATCTTAAGAATTATCGCTTTTGGCCAAGTAAATTTTGTTGTCAACGTGCTGGAAAACGCCTAAATGACTCAAAAAAACAAAAAACAAAAAAAATAATCATCAGCATCAGTATCATCGCCACCACTATCATCATCCACATCATCATGCTAAATGTAGCAGTAGAAAGAGAACAATACCAACAAGAACAAACAAGACCAGCAAAAATGAGAAGAAAAAAAAAACAGCGAACTTGTGGTACAGAATATATAATTGGGTACTCACTTTAAATGGATCGGTGATTTTGTTTTTAAAACAAAAATATATGGTATTTGACACAATGTACCAACGTACGATGTACACAACAGTGTCGAGTAAAACAAACAACATATTTAAAAAAAATTTTTATTTAAATGGAAAAATTTAACGACATTAGATTAAAAAGCAGAGAATTGTATTGAAAAAATTTTATAATCTCTCGGATACGCAACTCCCTCATATTTATTAAAAACATCCAAGAACATTATATTTGTCTTGAAGTTTAAGAGCGTCCTATCTGACCTAATAAGTCAACCCACTACCTACTAAACTGCGGCGACTTTATCGTACAGCGCTTGCGTCATCAAAATTATGATAATAGCAACTACAGCAGTCTCTGAACCGTCAAAAGTTAACTTTTTGCGGTAGAAAATTGAACTTCATCCATGATATGCAAGTTTGTGTAAATCTATCTTAACCAGGGCTTTTAGTAAGCGCTTGCTATATATCAATTTAAATACAACAAAGTGTCTGTGAGATATTATCGAAATTTTTTACTCGTTTGATAGGCCTATTGATGCTATTTTATGTGGAAGATAACATAGTTCAAATGTCCACCAGAGTGGAGCACATTAAATTTTCCAAACCTCTGGCTTATAAATGAAGATGAATTTATATAGGTTATATTCGGCTCTGAGGACCTCTGTAATTTGTGGCTCATTCGCCTATACCTGCCACGTATGAAAAACACACAAAAGAAGTCAAACAGGGTGAAAACGCAAGATCTAGATGGCCGGTACAGATAACCTCCATGTGAGAATCTAATCACTCGTGCATAACATCCCCTGTGGCATGAGTTTTGTGTCACATTATGCCATCCTGTTGAAATCTCATGTTGTTGATGTTCATTCAGATATTCAATTCAGACCAAAAGAAGTTGATAGTCATAGGGCTCGTTGTTGACAATGCTAGCCGGCAAACTTCTTTCCAAAAAAAAAAATGGATCGATGACGAAGCCAACATAAAATTCAAACCAAGCATCGACTATTTAAGAATATACGGGTACCTCTTTGATTTCATGTACATTGGTATCGTCGCAAATTTGCTTGTTTGCAAAGTTATACATCCAGAAATGGGACTCATCAACTTAGCGCGGGTCGTTGTCCGAACAGAACACCCAATATGATGAAACAATTTTATTATTTAGCAAAACAGCGTGAATAAATGTTAGTTGGCAGATATAGTTTCAACAAGATGACCATTATCAACTGTAGAAGATGGGAGGGGACTTCTTGTTGGAAGACCTATACTTCAAACGATGGGGTCGCATTTAAAATACGGACGATAGTAGTCATCGTAACTGGGAGATGAATTAATTTTTTTCTTTAAATTTTGATAATTCTTCATCAACCTTACATAGCGAAACTTAGCATCGCTTGCAGCCAACGATATTTGACAATACCATCTAGGCCATAAGGGCTGCTATAGCGCGCTATTTATTATTATCATAACAAGGGAGCAAATATGCCAGTGCACCCGAAGTTCTCCTAATGGTTTCCATGTTGATCTTATCCAACTAAGTATAGTAAGAGCACACCAGTAAATTGGCAAATGAGTGGTTTCGGGTTAATGGGGTTAAGGTTATTAGAGCGGCCAGCTCAGTCTGCTGAACTTTATGCCATAGAACATCTATGGGGAGACGTTAAAAAATATGTTGCAGAGAAACAATCTTCAAATGCAGAGGAACTATGGATCAAATTCCTTAAATTCTTAATTTTAAACTTTACTTTTAAATGAAGGGCACTCCTATTATTTTGAACACAACTGTACATAATTTTTCATTACAAGCCTTCAGTCAGCTTTACGACTTAGCTTCTCACATCACTTATGTTGTGTGTGTAAATTTTTTTGCTCGTACATGAGTGGCGGAACCTGCAGTTTAAAGTCGACTCCAAACGACAAATTTTTATGAAACTATCTCATGGAAATTTTTTATTTACTCTCACGTGCCTTCATACTACCAACACACTACCTCCCAGAATACGGCTTCTATATGACTTTGGTTTTCTTTATTAAACTTGTCCTACAGCAACATTAGTTTCCCATAAGATTTCCAAGATACACTCCATAAGAACTATCTCGGGCTTCTAACTGATATTTTACTCGCCAGCATTATGTTCATTAAAGTCGCCGTAGTCTAGTAGGTAGTGTGTTGGCGCATTAGACGTAAAGCCAGGGTTCGAACCCCAGGCCAGACATCAAATCAAAATACAAAAAATATTTCTTCGGCGACTTCCTCTCAGCAGATTTCTGGCAAAAATAAAATTGCCATGAAAAGTTTCTCAAAAATCTGTAGTTCGGAGTCGACTTTAAATTAACACACACCCAACATAAGTTGTGTGAGAAACTAGGTCGTAATCCTGACTGAAGGGTTGTAATGACCAATTATGTATGTATGTATGTATTGTGTTCCTTACTATTGTTTGAGAAACACATATTGAAGTCATACGACTCTCGTGTCTATAAGGGCTTCGGTTACTGACAAAAAATCAAAAACTGAATATTCTTCAAGCCAACTGTGAAGACTAATATCGGCCCACGATAGTGTGTTGACTTATTAGAAGTGAGGTCACAGTTCAAACCCCAGGTCAGACATCTCCAACTAAACAAAATATGAGGAAATATTTCTTTGGCGACATTCTTTTAGCAGATTTTTGGCAAAAACTCTGGGAGTAAATAAAATTGCCATGAAAAAGTGTCGGTCGTGTAAACAGTAGGTCTCACCAATCATGTATAAAATTAACACGTACAACATAAGTAGTGTAAGAAGCTAGGTCGCAATCTTGACTGAAGGGTTGACTTGACCAATTATGAATGTATGTATGTATACTGTGACTCGTATTTCGGTGTAAAGTGCTCGTATTATTGCTCTTCACTATATTTCCACGTTCCTTTGGCCCGTTTAACGGTAGAGGGAAGCAAGTAAAGTATTCGCAAAACAAAGTTTAAATTGGTAAACAGACAGAGAAAATGCAACCAAACAGACTGAAGGACAGACAGACAGACAGAAAGACAGACAAATGGCAAACAGACATATTGCAGGCGTGAGTTTATTATTAGTTAGTCTTCAAGTATATGTTTAAGTAATTTTGTTTGATGAACGCAAAAGGAATTCACATTTCAGTTGCTTTATTTCCTCTGGTTTTGGTTTGTTTTGTTTTCTTTTTTTTTTCTTAGCAGAAAAATAAAAAATTACTCACTCCTAACAGACTGCCACAGCAAATGAATTTCTTTTTTGGATTTTTGCTAACAGGCAGCAAGAACAATAAAAAAAAGAAAAAAGGAGAGAAAAAAAAAACACCAGCAATTTGGTTAAGAATCAGAGAAATGCATTTCAGAACTTTACTTTTTTCTTTATCCCTCGCGTTGCGGCGTTACGTTGAAGAAAATAACCAAAAATCTACAAAAACCACACTTCAAAAGTGATTAAATTTGATGTGCGCGCAGTTAATTTTAGGTTTTAAACAAAAATTTCTTCCTTTTTTCAATAAGGGATCTTGGCAAAGGCTTGTTTATGCAACAGAAATTACTTAAATAAGCCGGCCGATATATGTACATACCAGCCAAATGGATTGGATTGTCAGGAAGTATGCGTTTCTTAGGTCAAATTTTGTTTGTTTTTTTTTTCGAGTTTGAGGTGAAAAAGCAAACACCATTACGTAAAACACTAAAACACCTTGTGCAACATGGCAACAAAGTGTGGCATGTTACAGGGAATGAAACGACTTTAAATATTAACAACAACAACCACCAACAACAACCAAAAACATTCAAAACTATCAATAGTCATACCATGTATTGTACTGTACTGTGCCTATGGTAAACATATGTACATACTCGTACTCATATTCATACTCGTACTCATATAATGAACATATTTTTGTTATTAAAACATTTGTCTGACAAATTACTACAACTGTTCACTTGGCACTTTTAAATACGTTCAGATGCACATACACACCACCATTCAATATGGACAGACATCAGACTAATCCATTCAGCAAAAGCATGTGTTTAATCCAAAACGACGTCGGTGTTGAAATGTATTTCTGTCCGTCTCTGTATCTCTTACACTGGCTGTGTCTGTTCGACAGTCTCTAATCTAACATTTGAAAACCTTTTATTTTTGTTTTTATTGTTTTTGTTGTTGTTTTTATGTTTAACAAACGTATTGCGTGCCACAGTAGCCTACCAATGACTTTGAAGTCATAGTCATCAAAATTAAATGAAAAACTCTTTCGTCTAATCTGTATGTTGTTGTTATTGTTGTTGTTGGCGTCGTTGCATAAAGCAATAAAGCAACATCAACAGACTTAGGCAATGCAAATAAACTGCACAGTAACGTTGCATAGTATTGAAGCTGTAAGAAAATCCATCTCGACAATATTTGACCATTTTAACGACTAACTAATCAATGAAACGATGTCAGGTCTCAGGCAATACAGTGAAATCCACTTAGAAATGAATATCATGAATCTGAACATAAGGGAACTGAACTCTCTTTCATTCTAGTCCATCCAAGAAGTCCGTCTTGTATTTTCAAATAACAACCGTCATATGAAAAGTTCTTCATGTTGCTTCTAGGCAACCTAGGGGTCATATATCAACAACGGCACTACGAATGTTGGCCTTCATATGCTCAATTGTCTCTGGTTTGTCGGCATAACGCTTTTCTGTAAAGGCGACGCATAGGAAATAGTCCAACAGTGTCAAATCATAGCTCCTTGGCATCCAATTCGCATCAATATTTCAGTTAATGAAACAGCCATCAAACGTTTGACGCAATAAATCGTTTGTGGCATGATATGTGTGGCTAATCAACATCAATGTGATGAAGAACGGGTACAAAAAAAACCGATTATCATGGTGTAATAGGTATCTCCATTGGCCGTAATTGTTGCGCCATCCTCATTTTCAAAGAAAAAGATGAGTCAATGATGCCTCCGCTCCACAAGCCGCACTAAGCAGTCGCTCGTAATGGGTGTATTGGCTTTTATAAGACCACGTGTGGGTTTTCCGAACCTCAAATAGGACAATTTTGCTTATTAACGCACCTAACAAGATAAAAATGAGCGTCATTTGAAAAGATGATTTTTTTTGACAGTTTCTCGTTGACCCATCTAGCGGAGCGTAAATCGATTCATTCATCTGTGGACATAATGTACTGAATTTTGTGCCAGAATAGAATGACAAAAGTATTGCCAGATTCGAAAAAACCGATGATTCAAATTTAAATCGATAAATGGTCCACCCGAAGTCGCCGTGGCCTAGTGGGTAGTGTGTTGGTTTATTAGACGTGAAGCTTCGCTTCAAACCCCAGGTCCAACTAAACGAAATATGAAGAAAAATATTTTTTCGGCGACTTCCCCTCAGCAGATTTCTGGCAAAAACTCTGAGAGTAGATAAAACTGCCATGAAAAATTTCTCAAAAGTCTGTCGTTCGGAGGCTACATTAAAATGTAGGCCCCGCCACTTATGTATAAAAATTAACTCACAGAACATAAGTGGTGTGAGAAACTAGGTCGTAATCCTGACTAAAGGGTTGTAACGACCAATTATGTATGTATGTAAGTAGATGGCCCACGGGATATATAAATTAAGCAGGCAATTTAGCTATTCTGTACCATATACCCACCCGAGTTATTGAGGGTATAGGCAATACTATGTATATTCTCCAGGGAAAAATCTTTAAATTATGCTTTGCCGCCCTATTTAGCATTCACATTCGGTCTCCTCGAACATCATTGTGTCCTCATTTCTTTGATATGTGGACTACTTAGGCACTTCCTAAAGGATATCTTATAGGTTCCAGGGCGCCCTATTGTTGCTCTTTTGGAGTTTAGAAAAAATAATTGTTCCCAGTAGGATAATAAACATGGAAAAACAATTAAAAAACTCATGGGATGGTGTAGAAACTACATTGCTTGACTGCAAAGTCAAGATTTTCAAATTCGAATTCTTTAGGAAGTCTTTCCAATTTAAAAAACCTCTTCTTTCAGAGAAGATAAATACAACGAACACGAGACAGCACCTCCACTTGTGGAAGTATAAAATTCAATGAGTAAAGCTCGTCACCATTATACACATGCATAATTGGTCATTACAACCTCTCAATCAGGATTATTACAGTAGCTTCCCACACCATTTCTGTTGTGTGTATTAATTTCATACATTAGTGGCGGGGTCTACAGTTTAAAGTCGCTTCTCAAGGACAGATTTTTTTTGAAAAGGTTTTCATGGCAATTTTATTTACTCTCAGGGTTTTTACCGGAGATCTGCTGACAAGAAGTCGGCGAAGAAATATTTGTCTCTTTATTTCGTTTCGTTGGTGATGTCTGACCTGAGCTTTGAACCGTGACCTCACATCTAATAAGCCAACACACTACCTACGACTTCATCACTTCACTTCGTCATCACTATACTAGTTGCAAAAGAATTGAGTGCGTTTTTTCTAGGTTCCATCATTTTACGACCTACTACAGTAGACCTGTTGGTCAGATACGTTTAATTTTGATTCCAATCATAGCTCATTTTATGGACTTCGAGAATCTCCAAATAATCAGACCATAAACGTGCAGTACTGCAGGAGTTCAATTAGTTGCAAGTTCGTCAACAAAAAGGTCTGATTTTTTTATTCTTGAACACAATAATAACGAAAAGCCATTCATTGAAAATATGGTTTGAAAACTGAAAACAACGTCAGACATTGAAACCCATAACTGGTTGCGCCAAACGTCAGACATTGGCTGCCTTCCAAAATGTTAGTTGCTTTGTGTTTGAACAAAGTATCGTGTTTCATAATGCCGCTGTACAAAATGTGTACAATGTATTCTATTTCAAAACGTCGTCAATGTGTATTTTTAACGCAGTCAAAAAGCAATCAGGCATCGGATTTATAGTTGATGCATTGTTTGGTTGCTTTGCATATCTACATAGTTTATATACAGTAGTAGAACTGCATACAAACTTTGTATTGATACATTTTGGAAGGCAGCCATTTAAACCTAAAACATCTGTTGTATCATATAAGTTCCTTTGCAATTACATATCTGTGTGGATTCTAAAACAGTTGATGGCCAGTTTAGCACAATCGTACTCTCGTAACATACCGATGAATTGCTAACCAAAATAGAAAGGAACAGCGGACCAAAAGTCAGATTCAAACAGCAACTTCTCCGTAACTTCTACGAATGAAATCCATACAATATCTCCCCCAGATCAAGACAATTTTAGAAGGGACCTGGTGCTGACACTATCTGGTTCTAGCCAAAGCTATGCAGTTGCCCAACGGGAGATAATATGTCAGGCAGTTGCATTGTCAAGGAGAGCCGATCTACTCTTACAAGGTTCCACTGTGCTTTTCGGAAATCTACTCTTACGAACACAATATATTTTCAAATTTGTTTATAAAAATAAAATACAAGAAAAAACAAAAGGGGGAAGAGAGAAAATATATTTGTATAGTCATACAAATATTGGCTTGTTGCACATTTAATAGTTGATGTAGTTGTTGCCATATTATGTTGTACGACCATAAAATATATGTATGTGTGTACGTAGTATGTATGGATATTTATTGGTTTTGTTTTTGTGGATCCTATAAAATTCCTGTTTAAACATCAATTTGCATCAACGAAACGCTTCATCAATTTACTTAAAAGTCAAGCGCAAAGGCATGCAAATATTTTGTGTTGCTTCTTCGACTGCCACATAGTCAACAGCATCGTCATCATCATCTTAATATCCACTTTAAAGTCTCTTAGTTGTAGCCAACGCCAGTTACTTTAAACTACTCAATATGCCAACATCGTCATCATCATCATCGTCATAGTCATCGACAACATTAATGTCGAACTATTTGCCACAGGAAAATGTAAAGAAATGTGTGTGTTTGTAAGCTGAGGAGGGGAGTGTAGAATGTTAAAAGCTATACCACCTTAACCTCAAACACTGGCTAAAAGACATCTAAACATATGGCCAACCATGCGGTATGCTGTATACTGAAATGCTGCATGCTGCAGGTATGTATGTTTGTGTCTATGCATGTAACTTTACGTACAACAAACATATTGTGCAGGTATTAATAAAAAGATCATTTTCATCGAAGATGGGGCAAACAAAAGGTCGGGGGAGATACTTTGAAAACCTAAACACAAAAATTGTTAAATATTTTTACAACTTGTATTGAAAATCATTGTTGTTATTGGTTTTTTTTTGTATGCCACACAAGGCAGGTTATTAAAAGAAAGGTGCCATGTAATCATTTTATATTCATTTTCTAGAAGATTCCGATTTTCATGCAATGCAATTTGCTGGAATTCGGAAAAGTGCGTTTTTTGTCAACTTTCGTCATTTACATATATACATACATACATAATTGGTCATTAGAACCCTTTAGTCAGAATTCCGACCTAGCTTCTCACACCATTTATATTGTGTGTGCTAATTTTAAACATGAGTGCCACGGCCTACAGTTTAAAATCGACTCCGAACGACAGATTTTTGATAAATTTTACATGACAATTTTTTTATTTACTCTCAGAATTTTTGGCAAAAATCTGCTGTTAAGTTGGAGATGTCTGACCTGGGGTTTTTAGCGAGGCCTCAAGTCTAATAAGTCAACACGTCTACTTTCGTCATAAATGGTCCTCCAAATAACTTTTTTTTAATGCTTTAAAAAAAAACTACTGAATATTTTCTAAAATTTCTTTTTTATTTGAAAGTACAATCCTCTTCCGGTTAATAATGAAAAATAATTTCATTCAAATGGCTGCCTCGGCTGGCCATGCAGTAGCCTACACCAGAAGATTTTGGCAAAAAAATCATCTTTTCAGTTGAAGGTCGTTTTGATCTTGGCGGGTACGTCATCAAGCAAAATTGTCGCATTTGGGGCACAGAAAACCCGCATGCATACATTGAAAAGCCGACGCACCCAAAACGATTCACTGTTTGATGCGGATTTTTGTCCAGAGGCATAATTGGGCCATTTTTCTTCGAAAATGAGCAAGGAGTGGCCGTTACAGTCAATGGCGATCGTTATCGGGCCATGTTGAACGAATTTTTGTTCATAAAAATTGAAGAGGAGGATATTGGCAACATTTGGTTTCAACAGGACGGCGCTACGTGCCACACAGCCGAAGCTACACTCGATGTTTTGAAGATTGCATTATCAGCCGCAGAGATGATGTCGTTTGGCCACCTCGGAGCTGCGATTTGACACCGTTGGACTATTATTTGTGGGGTGCCGTCAAAGATAAGTGTTACGCCGACAAACCAGAGACAATTGACGCTTTAAAGGACAATATTCGTGAAGCCATTGCTGAAATACAGCTACTCACAATCGACATTGTTCTTAAAAATTGGACTGATCGTGTAGGCTACTGCATGGCCAGCCGAGACAGCCTTTTGAATGAAATTATTTTCCATTATTGAAGAAATTTGAGAAAATATTCAGTAGTTTTTTTTTAAAGCATTTTCAAAAAAAAAAATTATTTGGCGGACCCTTTATATTTTCTTTAAATGATCCACCAAATTTAACTGTATTGTAACTAAGGAGTTGTAAGAAATCAGAATCTGTTGCTAATCGAATTCACTAAACTCTACACCTATAAGTGTGCACACTATCTCACTAGACTGCCGTGGCATGATCACCTCCTAACTAAGCGAGTAAAGGCTCTACGTTTTATTCATTAAAATTCCTAAAACAGTTATTAGGAAACTCATTTTGGTTTTTTTTCTCTGAGTAATGCCCAATCAGCCTCTCTCTATTGGCATCGAATTTCATTTTATTTTTCCTCAGAAAATTCGAAAGATCAGAGTATCGATTTTCTGCTATAAACTTTGCTTTCTTAACTTATTTAATTGGCCATTACAACCCTTTAGTTGGGACTACAACCTAGCTTCTCACACCATTTCTCACACATTCATAAGTGGCGGAGCCAACAGTTTAACATCGAGTTCGAACTATGTATTGGGTTATGTTAGATAAGCGGGTAGTTTCCTTGTTGGGTCTTATAGTCTATTACGTTACCCAGTGTGAAATAAAGCCCCTTGTTATGATCCATTAGAGGGGGATATGAATCACCCCGAGCTCCGGATGAAAACGGCTAGTTCTCTTAGTGGAATGTAAGGCACCACTCCCAGATCTTCAAACATTCTGTTATCCAAAACTGATGACGTCTGTTTTGAAGTGCAGTGCAGATTTCGAACGACATATTTGAGGTACTTCTTTGAGTTGGGATTTGACTAATAAGCCAAGACACTACCCACTAAGCTGCAGCAACTTTTCAAAAAGACTTTGGCAGTTCTGAGCAGACTTTATGGACTTGTTAGCAACATGAATTGTTTTCTTGCAATACTGATTCCAGAAAATTTAATCAAAATACCTAAAAATTTGTATGAAAATCGTTTCATCTTGATGGCTTGTCAGTTCTTTATACCTCTATTTGTTTCTATTATTGTTCCATACTTAGCGATATGGTTTGTCCATTTATCCATCTCGCCTAAATGATGAAGTATGCTTCGAAGTATGTCTAGTAAGTAATTAAAAGATGCTGTATTTAGTAGGCTTGACAAATTTCTAAGCTGTCATCATGCTCAAATTACTTCTCAGGTCTAACTTAAGAATCGCGGGTTTTATCTCTACAAGATTATCAGTAGAGCAGAGTAGAGTAACTTATCATTCAAGCTACTGAGTACAGGTTTTCTCCCGATTCAAATAGAAATTCATTTTCCCAATTGATTCGCTTTTACTGTATTCCAAAACTTGAATGACGTCACTTCTCACAACCTTTTCAAATCACAGCAAAATATTTTCTTCATAGATTTTTAATTAAGCAGATGTTGACAACTGATAAATTCTTTTACAAATTAAAACAATTTCAGTTTAAAGTACGCCTGTTAGTTACTTTAAAGATTACATTCCTTTAAGTCCCTTTAAATATGATGAAATTAACCACATGTTATCTTTTGCTAGTTACCTATACTCTTGTGGATATTTTAAAACTACATGCTTGTGCATGCATGTTCGCAAAGCATAGAGACGATATGAGAAATATGCATCAGGATTGTAGTTTCAACTATTAAATACCGTTTGTTTAAAATGATGCGATATGGCACGCTTAACATACAATCATTATCATCAAAATCAATGCTCATCAACTTCACCATCAATGATATCAACTGTCAGAGTTCTTTTCTTCCACTCACTCACTCACCGCAACATTACATACTGCGTGGTTACAAACGAGATCGAAAGTAAAATTTTTCTTTAATACCCTACAGCATGTGGGATAGGGTGGTGAGTGCCTGACATGCAATCCAGAATTGGTAGAAAAAGTTGTGATAAGTTTTCAAAATTCCTCTACGAATTAAACATAACTAACATAATAGAATCGTTTTTCATTTATTAGCGAATTCATTAGGCCCAGCAGCCAGTCTTCGAAAGAAAAACGATGATTTTTGATTTCGATCCAACAATGAGCTGCACGTTGCGAGGCGCATTAACACTCAGCGGCTGCGCTGGCTCGGTCATGTCGTTCGAAAGGATGTGGAGACTCCAGCGAGACTTGTATTTGATGCGGAAGAGGACGACCGGCGAAGAAGACGACCTTGTTTGCGTTGGACGCACCAAGTCTAGGTAGCCCTGTCATCGATTGGTGTGTCTACCTAAAGTGCGCAAGAAACAGAGGAACTAGGAAGAATATACTAAAGCGGGCCGAGAACCGCAGAAGACCCTGTTTATATATTTTTCTTCTTTTAAGACCAACACTAAAGAGTTCTACACACATCATTAATTATGATGGATTTTGGAAAGTATTCGTAGCAACCAGAAGAGCGAAAGTAGTGTGTGATATAATCTTCTTCTAATCCTTTCTAGGTCATAAAGTCATGAAGTACCCATAGACTTTTATTTCAGTTTCACGCTGGGAATTTAAATGACAGATAGGGTCTCCGCAGACCAGATGCAGTTGTAGCACATTTCAATGCCAATTTCGAATTGCAGCATTCTAGCTTTATTCTGTACCTATGGAGTTATTTCATTGACCAAAAAACCGAAATGTGATTTTTGTCTATGTGATGACATTAGCCGTTGCGAGACTAAATGTAAATATTTCAATCTCTATTATGTCTAAGGTACGACTGTGAATTTGAACCGCCGTTCAAAAGTCTCTCGAAAATATGCCATTCGGAGTCCATTACTCATCGATAATATTAACACACATAACATGGGTTTTATGAATAACTAGGTTGCAGTCCTGACTAAAAAGTATTTCTGACCAGTAAAGTAAGGACTACTGGAACTATAAGATTTAATATGCTGCTCTGTTTGTAGGGCATTTCTATTACGTGTCTACCAATCCTGTTACCACGACAAACTCCTCATTACAGAATCTCATAATGAGCTCAAGCGGATCCTTAAAATAAACGTGAGCCCGGTCATAAGACCGGATACTATGCTTAGGCTACTTCTGGATAGTTGGATACATGACTCAAACCTCTTTTTATTGTTATTAACCTGCAGCTCATATCATCTTCACTTTTCTCTATCTTTGCTTTCGCCAAGTATACACTTGCAAACATCTCTTCCAACAACACAGAAAGGTTTTGGCCTTATCAGCAGCAATGTTCATATGCAAGCTCATATGTTTGTTTCTGGCCATGAATTGTCACATGCAGAGTGGTGCTCTATTTCTCCTGCCTAACTAGCTTACAGCTTCATCACACAGTGACATACCTCTTACGAACCGAGTATTTAAAGTCGCCGCAGTCTAGCAGGAAGTGTATTGGCTTATTGAAAGTGAGGCCATGGTTCCAACTCCAGGTCAGATACCTCCAACAACACGAAATATGAAAACTGATTCCTCGACGACTTCCCCTCAGCAGATTTCTGGCAAAAACTCTGAGAGTAAATAAAATTGCCGTAAAAAGTTTCTCAAAAATCTATCGTTCAGTGTCGACATTAAGCTGTAGGTCCTGCCACTCATGTATAAAATTAACACACACAACATTAGTGGTGTGATAATCCTGATATATATATGTATGTGTGTATGTACTTGAACGGCGGCTTGACTGTCGGACTGTATTGCTGTGTCTCATGGTATAGACTTTCTGTCTCAGATATGTTATTTAAAAAGTGATTGAAATTCGTATGTAAAGATTGTGATTTAAATTTTCTGCTGGATTCGAACTTGAATTGTTTGGATTTTTACTCAAGCACTTGAACCACAACACAACGTCATTTCCAAAAAATTTTAAAATTCTTTGTATTCCATAAACTTTTGATTAAATTGGTCTGCGTTTTGTCAATTTCTTTAAATACCTTGAATAGTTGACATCATTACTGTAACAAATTTGCTCAAGTCACGCTTGGCGCTAGGCCATCAAATCAGAAATTGTTTGCTCTACAAATAATATTGTAGTATAGCGTACCATGTAATCCTGCCATAACTTCTGTTTCGCTATTCAACGTTATAACAAGAGCAGATGCTGTCAGATGATACCAGAACTATTTTAAAAAATATTGAATGATTTTTTAAAATGACTATGATGAAAGGCTAATGCTGCGGCATACTCTCGTCATCGGCATTAGCATTGCCAACCTAATCAGAATCATAATCATCATAATGATCATCATCAGCGGTATCATCGTCATCAGCGGTATCGTCATCAATGTCGTATGTATTAAAAATCAATTTTCGATTATATTACATCTTGTCGAATTTTCCACTTCTGTAAACTGATGTAGTTTTCCTTTTGATTCTTCTTCTTTTTAATTTTATTTTTATTTTAATTTTGAGTATAAAATTGCTACAGGTTCCCAAGCTCATATGCAACACCACCACCAGCATCATCATCATTATGCGGACGTGCATGTTACAGAAAGGAATTCGAAAACTGGATTTACTTGTCGCTCAAAAACATGATCAAAAAATAATAAAACGAAGTAGAAAAAGAAGAAGCAGAAGTAGAAGTAAAAGAAGAAGAAGCAGAAATAATAATAATAATAATAGAAATAAAATGAAATTTTTAATGTGATTGAATTTTGTCAATATGCATACATAAGTATGCAATACAGGGTCACAACTGGCAGCAGGCAAAAGGAAATGAACGAACGTTGCTAAGCACACATACGCGATGAATTTGTAACCCTTTCCTAATTCGATTTACATTTTAAAAATTTTATTCGATTATTGGTGAGTAGGTATGTATAAGATTTAAAATATTTATTCAATTACCAACACGGTACGTAAAAATGTTATATTTGAGGCATTACGGGAAAAAATTCAAGACGGAAATGTTAAAATTAAAATTCTTTTAGAGGAAAAAGAAAAGAAAACAACATGTCCCTCGTGTTTCTAATTTTTGTTATTATTCTGCTTTCTCACAGTTTAATTATTTTATGCTATGAAAAAAAATTGATAAATCCATTACAGGACCTGGGATAACCGACAAACAAAGCCCTCTATTAAATAAATTATTTTACTGGGTACAGTAATGATATTATTGTGACGCCATATAGTAAATCGAATTCTACAGCAGCGCATAACCTTATTTTGTCAACCCAACTGATTCGCTTTCTCCAGACAATCCTATACTATCTTGGATTTAACATCAGACAAGCCTAGTGCCAGATGGTAGCCAGACTGTCAGATAGTACTGCTATGTCCTGGCTTTTGTATCTCCAAATCAATTTGAACTAAGTACAGCTTTCAATATCATAGACTACCCAAAGATACCCATGAGTTTGTTCATGAACTCGAAATATTTCATGCTTAATCCAATAGCACCCGCCCCTATTCAAAAATCCGTTCAATATACACCAAAATATGACAAAATTGAAGCCGTAGGTAGTGTGTTGGCTTATTAGACATGAGGCCACGGTTCAAACTCCAGCACAGACATCTCCAGCAAAACAAAATATGAATAAAAATATTTCTTCGGTCACTTCCTTTCAGCAGATTTCTGGCAAAAACTCTGAGACTGAACACAAAATTGCCTTGAAAAGTTTCTGAAAAAGTCTGTTGTTTTGAATTGACTTTAAACTGTAAGTACCGCCACTCATGTATGTATATAACACACACAACAATCGGTGGTTTGAGAAGCTACATAGGTTGCAATCCTGACTGAAGGGTTGTAATGACCAATTATATATGTATGTTACGTGTATGACAAAATAGTTCCTGTTTTAAAAGAGTATGCAGCTTCCAGATTTCTCCATTCATTTCTGTTACTGTCTCATTGTAAAACACTTTCCAAAACAATGAGGTCTGCTGGTTCTGTCTAGGGAACAGTTAAGATCACGACATTCTCTAATAAACTTCATATTATACTTGTCTGCCATCAACCTAATCATAGCATCCATGTGCAGCGGATATCAATCCAACAGAATTTCCAGTTTTCCGCGGTAGGACAGGTTCTGATTGCACCTGTTATACCATTTTTTCCAGCTTAGTTTGAGAATATTTCAGGTCTGTTCTATCTGTCTTGATAATTGCCTTACAGGTCTCTATTGGTTTGACCATGGTGGTATATATCCAATGCATAAAGCTTGAAATGCTCTCTTTATGAGTCCTTCATGCCAATTTCATATTCAGTGCTATCCCAAGATATTTTTCCTTCAACCAGGAGTCGAATATTCTTTCATTTAGGAAGGTTTATTCTTATTGCAAATGATGCAATTGGGGTCCTGGTCTACCCTCAGGGCCATTATTGTGCATCAACGACCTACAATCCCAAGACATCTGTGAATGATGTCACAGAGTGTCTTTAAAAATTTGTCTTTGGCCATCAACGGATAACATCAACAGCAAATATTACAAGAAGGAAGCAGATTTTCATCGTTATCATACTAGAAACTGCTACAGTAGATCAATTACTTGCTTGATTAGAAAAAACTTGTCTAATAAAATTGAAGGAAAGCAAAAATAAAACGAAACCAAAACCAAACGAAAACTAACCTAATAGAACTGATGAAATACAATAATATCTGTCGTATCCTGGCAAGATTGAGTTCCTTCACAAATGCCTATCCTGCGATTGGCTTGTCACATTAAGATTCGTACAATAAATCCAACTGAAAATGTCTTGAACTGAGAGAACATGAAAGGTATGAGTTCCAACTATTCTGCACGAATTCATTCACCTTTTCGATGAAATAAAAGTTACGTAATTAGTAATGAGTACTTACTGTAGTCGCCGTAGTCCAGTAGGTAGCATGTTCGCTTATTACACGTAAGGCCTCGGTTCAAACCCCGGGTCAGACATCAAAACGAAAATATGTAAGAAATAGTTCATCGACGACTTCCTCTCAGCAAATTTCTGCCAAAAACTCTGAGAGTAAATAAAATTGCCATGAAAAGTTACTCAAAGAAATTCGGTTAATCTGTCCAAATATTTACTAATAAATCAGCCATTTCATCTTTTTCACACAACAGTGATCAGGTCAGATAAAAATCTCCGCCAGTTGCTTCAAACATGTTATTTCCTCTCTAAAACCCGCTTAACAACTTCATTCTTATAAAGTAGACTAGTAAGCAAGTAACACCAGGGAATCATACAGATTACAGTAGTACTAAGACGCATATGGTCCTTATGGTTTAGTACCATGAGAAGTGGGCCTATAGTTTAGCGTGGAATCTGAAGCTCCTTTATGACTAATGGTAAACTGTCAGAGCTTTTGCCAGAAGACTGCTGACAGCGCGTAGCTTAAGGAAATATTTCTTTTCTTGTGGTTGAAGATGTCAAAGCTAAGGTTTGAACACTTGAGCTCTTGTCTAGTGAGCCAACACTCTAATCACAAGATCGTGGCGACCACACCTAGATATTTATTTCAACAACACTTTGAAGTTTGGTTTAATTTGAACGAAAACACAAAAATGCTTCCGATGGCTGTCTGTAGCACAAATTTCTCTTCAGAAACTCTTCGAAAGTTTTAAATTTAAGAGCCAGTTTACTGAACGCCATTCATCTAAACAATGAAATGAATGAAATGAATGAAATTTTTATTATGGCAACTTCAAACATTTCCTTCAAATTTCCCATCATTTAAACACAAAATTATAACCGCTTCTCACACCGCCGATCTCCAATCAGATGAATGAAATCCATTGAGCAGCTCACTCTCACTCATTTCTCGCGATGCAATTGAAGATTATTGACAAGATTTTTCCAGCTATTGGAAGAAGAAAGGCGGCTGTTAAGAGCCGCTGTTTGCGTGTTCTGGCCAATAATGTCAATGTCGTCAATATACACAGGCAACCTGTCACTTTTGCTAAAGATAGTGACGAATTGACATACAGACAGACAGTGACTGCTCATGTTTATTTCAGGCAACAGGTTGTCCACTTAAATGGGTAATGTTTTACACTGTTGTTGTTGTTGTGTTTCATTTTTATTTAATTTTTTTTTTTATTTCTTTTTGTTTTAAGAAATGAGATCGTAAGAGGGAGGAATATCAATTGGATTTCGAGTTTTATCAGCGCATGGACGCATACATAGAACGTCGGTTTGAGTCTTTAATCTTTTTGCGGTATGCTTTAAAGGCTCTAAAATTTTGATGGGCGCTTTATTAAAGCGCTTTTCAAATCAATTGATCGCTTCTGTGTTAGCCTTCAAATGTCAGTTGTTTTTGCTGATGCATTACAGTAACGCGCCAATAGAATTTAAATACAATAAATGTGTGGCCATATCATTCAGTTGGCAGGGAAGTTTTACATGGCACATGATTTATTATGAAATGTAAAAATATTCAGGAGGTTCCACATAAACAATGCGCAGTTTACATAGAATTCAACAAAAAATATTCTTTCTTTAAATCCTACGCATGAAATTGATTTTTAAGCTCAACCGGAAGCGATCAAGAAATCATTAGAAACGATAGGCAATGCTATGTACCGATTGGCAAAGTCGCTGTAGCCTAGCACGTAGTGCGTTGGATTATTAGACGTGAGGCCACGGTTCAAACCCTAGGCAAACTCTGGCAAAAACTCTCAGAGTAAATAAAAATTGCCATGTAAAGTTTCTCAAAAAAATCTGTATTTCGGAGTCGACTTTAAACTGTAGTTCCAGCCACTTATAGACAAAATGAACACACACAGCGTAAGTGGTGTGATAAGCTAGCTTATAATCCTGACTGAAGGGTTGAAATGGCGCATTATGTATGTATGTAGGTATTGTTGATGTTACGCCGGGACCTTATAAAACACATTTAAACTGTATATGCTCTTTGCAACTTAACCTATCCCAACAAAATCTTGTAACGACCCAGACAAAGAACATCTGAGTCTTAATCTTATATTGTGGTTTATAATGGAAAACACTGGCTACTTTTAGTTAATCGCTTTCATTTAAACAAGTTCACCTACTCATATAAGGAGCGTGATCATCTTATGATTACGAACTGCATATTATTTCCTTGGTATTGTTGAAATATGTTAATTGATGACGATCTGTGTCAATAGCATGCTACTCACATAACTAAAAATGCTTTAGTTATCACGGGCAAAGAAGAAAAGTGACTGGAAGTTATTTAAAGCCAAGTGTCTCGGCCCCTTTATAAAAGAAAAATGCCTTCGTAACTTAGGCAAATGTCGTTAAAGAAATTTTCAAGAAATAAAATCTTTAATTAAAATTGGCCCATGGTTCTGACGGCTTGTCCAACAGGAAGGAATGATCTTTTGCGGATACTTCAGGCTAAAAGGAGCAACATTTTTATATGCACACTATCAGGATATCTTTATTTATTCGTGTGTCTTAGTTTAATTAATATCTTCTTATTGTGTAATTTTATGTTTCAGTTTTTCTTTCGGTTTCTTTTTGTCTTTTTTTTCTTTATTCTCATATGGATTGGTGTATTTGCCCACTTACCCATCTATGCAGAAATGAGCCTCTTTACCGAAGACTATTATTCGATGATACTTGGATTTAGTTGCCAACTGCTGCAGAGCTCTTTCACACTGTTGTCTATGGTCGTTCACCTTCAGCACCTGAGTTAGTTGTGTGTGGAATATTGTAAACGTGCAGGGCCAAGCACATAACATAATTGGTCGTTACAACCTTTCAGCTAAGATTACGACCTAGCCTCACACCACTTTTATTGTGTGTGTTAATTGTATACAAGAGTGGAGGGACTTACAGCTTAAGGTAGACTTCGAACGACAGATTTTTAAGAAACTGTTCCATGGTAATGTTGTTTATTCTCAGAGTTTTTGCTTGAGAAAAGTCGCTTTGTTACTGAGAGGAAGTCACCGAAGAAATAATTTTTCATATTTCATTTTGTTGGAGATGTCTGACCTGAGATGTGAACCGTATGCCAACCTATTACCTATTTCACAACAACGACTTCGCAGGCCCAAATAATGTCACAAAATTCGCCAAGTTGCTGTCTGTGAAAGACCATGTTCTTGAGAGCTGGATTCTCCTGCACATGCTGGTCGATCGTTTACTGGGCTCTACGTTGCACGAACAGAACACTTATTTTGAAGAAATATTTTAATTATTTGCTCATGTTGTTTAACACTATACTCATTCATAACGATTTGGCAAAACAGACTGAACAGATGACAACTAATTTGACAGAGGCAACTTTAATATGATGGTCGTTGTCAACCATTGCAATTAAGAAGTCTTATTAAAATTAAAATTGGGAAAATATATGACTTTGATTCACACTTTTTTCTTTACTAAGGAGAAGAGTTATAAGTAAATAAGTAAAGTCGCCGTAGTGTAGCAGGTAGTGTGTTGGCTTATTAGACGTGAGCCAAGGTTCAAACCGCCTCTCAACAGATTTCTGGCAAAAACACTGAGAGGAAAAAAATTGCTATGACAAGTTTCTCAAAAGTTTGTCGCCCCGAATCGACTTTAAATTGTAGGTTCCGCCACTCATATATAAAATTAATACTCACAATATAAATGATGTGAGGAAGCTAGGTCGTAATCCTGATTGAAGGATGGTAATGACCAATTATGTATGAATGAACTGCTAGGAAAGGAAGAGATGTATGCTAAAACGTATATTTCCCTGAGGAAAATATTTGCAACAATTAGGTAAACTGATTAGTGATTTCCAATCGAAAGTTTATGCCATTGAAGGATGTGCTCAATAAATTTTACGCGGCACAGAGAACGCTGACATTATTATCTTTGGTTGTCTCGCTGTTAGTATGAAACTACCTAGCCGGGGGAAATATGATCTCATTTTCTGTAGAGTGGGTATACATGCTTGGAAAGATATACACAGAAATGGCCCGAATGTAATACTAGGCTGATATGAGAAGCTAGATCGTAATCCTGACTGAAGGGTTGTCATGACCAATTATGTATGTATGTATATATGGAAGTAAAGTAGGTTATGAAATATCCATCAATTTCTTCATACTTTAAAATATTAGAAAAACGTTAGACAGGCTAATGGAAAAACAATGATTTTGGTGTAAAAGCGTGTGTCTCATTATCCACCTCAAAAAACGTCTACTCTATGCCTTTTAAAATTTAAAATACGAACAATTTAAGCAACTGATTTTAAATAAGAATTCGACTTTATTCTCCAATATCCGATACACAGAAAAAAATTTGTTTGTTACGCACAGATGATACCAATGTGTAAAGTAATCCCATCCCTGCCATATTGTGTCAATATGATCACAGAAATCTGTTTTAACAGAATCACATTCGTTGATTATACCATTCAATGGACTTTGTTTGTTTGTGTTCGTCATGCCACATGCATACACATTTTAAATGGCCCCCTAAACAACCTGTTACCTGAAACTCTTTTTTTTTTGTATACTCCCCAAGTGGAAATGAAGTAGACAGCAAGGAAAGCCTCCTGCTGTATATTGATGTGATCACCAATAACAAATACAAGCAGCAGTTAAATTAATAAAAATATGATATTGTTTTTATAAAATTATTACTATTGCCATAATATTTCTTAATTTTTATTTTACAGGGCCAACACAATAACAACAACAATACCAATAAAAAATATTATGCCACTTCATTGGCTAGTAAAACATCAACCATCAACACAGCAGTAGGGATTGGCAAATATTTTTTTTCTTCTTGAAATTCCTAAAACAGCAACTACAACTAGACTCCTAACAACGATAACAACAACAACACGGGCATTAGCGTTTTAAAAGAATATTTATAAAATTAACAGCAACCTGCTTCAGCGGACAGGAGCAGCATCAACAGCAGCATCAGCAGCAAGTGGAAATGTAAACAACAGCAACATAAAAAATTGGCAGCCAACAATTATTGTGAATTAAATTGTAATAAAAATTTTTAAATTTATCGCCAAGTGATGAAGCAACTACAGCGTGTAACAACAATAAGAACAGCAACATACAACAACAACAACAGCAACAACAATGGCAATATTGCCGCTTAAATTGAACATTGGCGGCGCCCCGCCCGGGAATTCAAAACAAACCAAACACGGTTGTAATTTGAACAAAAATTTTTAACAATCCTGGCACGATTTAAAAAAAGAACAAAAATCTCTGACGAGCAGAAAAAAAAATGAAATGAAAAACTGAGAAATAAAAGCGAAAATTAAAGAATCTTCTTAAAGGAAGAAAGAAATCAAAACTCACTTTTCCGCTCTATGACTGTGCCAACTGAATTGGTTTCGTTTTTTATTTCATTTTTTTTAAGATACAATCGGCACGCACGTACTTGAACGCCAAAGAAAAAAAAAAACAGAAAATAAAATTGAACCAGTAACGTAGCCATACTCGACATCATCATCATCATCATCATAGTCATCGTCATAGTCATCGTCACTTGATGCTCTATTAGTGTTGGTATTTGCCAGTGTTGTTTACTTGCAGTAGAGTAATCACTGGTAGTCACTCTAGTCAATGTACGTACGTACGTTCGTTCACCAAAATCAAATGAAATCTACGAAAATAAATGCCACCAGGAGCAACAACAAAAAAAAAATAATGAAAAAAAAAAACGGAGAAAAAAAACCGAAATAGAAACATGAGAAGTTAAATAAAATCAAAGGAGGTGGTGGCAATGCCAATTTGGTGGAGATTCCATAAAATGATTTCGTACACCCTACAATAGGCGTCAGAATAAGCAAAACCAGAACATAAAATAAAAAAGAAAAGAAAAAACATTCACTCCATGTGGCTCAATTGTTAACTGAAGTGACTACAAACATTCCCAGCATTTTAAGGATCTACGGTAGCAGCGACAAAGTAATGGTACTTGAGCCCATGGCTTAACTAAATTATCGTTAAGGAAACTGAAGTATATCAGTAAATAAAGCAAACTGTGGATAAGGTTTTGAATTTTAGTAGTTGTTGGTGGTAACAAAGTCGACGTTAATATATAAGTCCCGCCACTTGTGGATAAAATCAACAGACATAACATGGGTGATGTGACAGCCTAGGAGGTTGTACTCCTGATTAAAAACCCAAACTAACAACTCTGAGAGTAGCGCTGAAGACAAGATCTCCAGGCAACCTTATCATAAGCAGACACCAACATACATACATGCATACATAACACAGTCCTGCAAATTTGAACTTTTTTGTGCAAATATGATGGCTCCAGGTGTTTCCGAAGGCAAAATGGCGGATGCAATATGGCGGTCGAGGTTTATAAAAATTAATCAAACCATATTGCATCCGCCATTTTGAATTTTTTAAATCTGAATGAAGATCTGTAATCAGTGACCCCAAAAACCCCTGAGTAATAATTTTTAAGTAAATCTGATTAATTTTTAAGGACCTCCGTAATGTGTTTCTTTTGCTCTTGCACCCCTTGATATAAACCCACCCCCTACTTTAAGGGTGCATGCAAACAATTTGGCGTTGGGCTCATTTTAAAGAGCAAAGATCAGTTGTCAATTTCTGACAATAGTGATGGTTCTAGCACGTCAGTGTTTAGCTCTACAAATTTTCAAAAATTGCCAAAAACGCTATTTTTAGGAGTTCAACCTAGTTTTTCCCAAAAACCTGACGTGATGGAAAGTTTTTGAACCCAGATTCGTGTTTAGCACGCAAAATGCCTTCGGAAACACCTGGAGCCATTTTATTTGCAAAACCCATGCAGGGCTGTGTAATTGGTCATTATAACCCTTCAGTCACGATTACGACCTAGCTTCCCATACCACTTAGGTTGTGTGCGTTATTTTTATTCGTGAGCGGCTGGACCTACAGTTTAAAGTCGATTCCGAGTGACGGATTTTTTGAGAAATTTTTCATGGAAATTTTTTTTACCAAAAATCTGCTGCGAGTCAAAATTTGGGGTTTGAATCGAGGCTTCATGTCTAATAAGCCAACATACAACCTACTAGACTACAGCAACTGCCGCACCAACCATTTATTTAATTACACGAATTAAAACCCCTTTGCTAAGCTTAAAGGGGGATAAAACAAAATGACAAGCTCTACCGCTCTTGGAGACTAGAAGATGCGCTACAAATATTGGACATGTCACACAAATAGTTATCGAAAAGGCAAAGCTGCAAAAGGATTCAAACAAGGCCAGGAAATATTGTTGCATTATTGCAGTGGCCAAAATATTTTTATCGTGGCGGAATAGCACACATATCGACACCTTACTGGAGACTAAATAAATCTGACGGCGAACATGACATTGAAATAGTGTCTGGGACTGAACTTCAGCGATCTTGACTTCAAATTGGTAGAAGACTATAAAGGCAATACGATCACTCTCTATGGAACCGCTGGGCAAATATGAATTCAGGAAAATGAACAGGCAGTTGAATTTGTCAGGATGAGAGGAGCTTCCACTCCACTGATGTGGCCCGTGAGTGCGCAAAGGATAAAGGAAGAGATAACAAAAGGTGATGAAAAACTTTCGAGTTTTGTACCGGACTTTCTACGAAAAGTTCACGAATAGGCATTGTGGTTGGACAAATATCGTCGTCGAACTGGAGGCTAAATCTGTTGAAGGAGATTAGAATGATTTAATGAAGGAGTTAAACCACTATCCTGGAATTGAACCCTCGATAGTTTGACTCCAATTTGGTGTAGATCATCCTCTATTGGTTCGCTGATGAAATATGAAGAAATATTTAGAGGAATTACTACGCCACTGATGGGACCCGAATATTTCTGTGCAATGAGAAAAGGTGATTGCAAGGCTATATTCAGAGAGAGGAAAAAATAAAAAGAGTTGAAAAGCTTTAAGTTTTGTATCGCACTATATACCAATAGTTTACGAATAGCTTTTGGGGTTCTCACCGATCATTATAGACTCAAGCCACACTTCTACAGAATAGTTTAACAATCTTTCAAATCCAATATGAAGGCTTTATGATAACAATGCCGAAACACACATTTGGCACCAGTGCGACTTTGAAAAATCTTAAATAGAGGAATCTGGCAATTTATCATTTACTAGGCAAGGAGTTATCCCTGCTGACAACGTCAAGCATTGCGTGGTTAGTAACGACAAAGAAGTTGGCAAAAATACTATTTTGACACCATCAGGTGGTGCTACAAGAGATTGTAGGGACGCAGTATGGATGCTTCGAAAACGATGCTCACATTTATTGTATATGACGTCCTTTGGTAGAACCTAGAAAAGGACATTTTAAAGCTTTATGGATTTACTTTTGATAAACAAGTGTGTTATCAGAACAAATGTTAGACAAATGCAAACTGTTTCCCGTAGTTTCTTTATTTTAAGAAACCTAATACGGCGTTAATCGCAATAAACGCTATTATTGAGCTCAATATTTCATATAAAGTTTCAATTAATTATTGCGCAATAAATACGAAAATTGTTATAATATTGAGTAAAACTTAAAATGCAACACTGTCATAAGAGTATTTAGTAAGCATATTACAATTAACCGAACACTTTCTGTTGATATTTGACAACTCAAATGTCAACGACAAAAAAAAAAAAAAAAAAAAAAAAAAAAAAACAATATTGTTGAAACAACCAGCTGTTTTGTTTACCAGCTGTCTAATGAATATTGAATAAGCAGCGCATATTACTATGCCTGAACACTTAAAATATTGTACTCAATAAACCAAATATTGACTCAATAAAAATGCATATCCGATTAAAGTATAATTGAATGGCCAAGTAAAATAAAGTTCTAGAATCATAACTGTAAAAAGCTTAGGAAAACTCTAAAAACCGTTTAATTATTCATTGAAGCAAACAATGGATTTCAAACTAAGCTAGCCTGTACATCAAAGAAACGAATTTCAGTTTATTTCGCTTTTATCCAGAAACCTTTCCGCTGAATTGCTGAAGCGTGTTGCCAATTGCCACCTTTGCCAAGCACAACACATTTCACCCATTGTCTGTCTATTTGTCTGTTGAATTGCAGGGTTTTCTTCTTTTTTTTTTTGAACATTTTTTGATTTGATATGTTCGTGGAAGTCTTTCATAAACAACAAACAACAGAGAATGAAATGAAAACAAAAACCGAACAAAACACAAGTGAATGAATTCGATAGTCTGGTATTAGTGTCGATTTATTGATTTTAATTGTAACGTGAGCCGTTTTATAGTTTCGAAATTGTTTAACAACAACAACAGCAAAATAAAAAAAATCGCCACAATTTAAGTCTGATGCAGCAGCAGCAGAGGCATTACAAAAAAAAACAAAAAAATAATAACAACTGGCCCATGAAATCTGATTTAAGACTTCATGAGTGTAATATTGACTAAACAAGGCGGTAAAATTGTTTTGAAACTATAAATTCTAGACGATGTGTCTGTCTGTCTGGTCTGTCTGTTTGTCGGTTGTGGTAAGAATAGTACCAGTAGAGTAAATAGTATGAAAACAATTGTTGTTTTAGCGGCGTGGTGGTGGTGAAGTCATGTTTTATAAAATGTTACACCCAAGGGGGCATATCATGACATTTTATTGTGATGCCAACTTGAGAGGTGCTTATTACGCATGCGCAACGCATTTTTTATTCACCATGCCACCAACAACCAACTGAGTATTGTTGCTGCTGTTACTCATTCATTGTGTTTGTTGTTCGTTTTCTTGTATTTCTCTATGTTTTGATATTACGGCGGCCAACAACTATAAACCATTTTATATTTATGGAGGCCAGTTACGTCTCTCCTAGTCAGTTATATACGTTTTTATCCTTAGCTCTGCTTTTGGTTTGCTGCTACTGTGTTATCATTTTAATTCATTTAACAAAAGTTTTGTTTCTTCTTCTTTTTTTTGTATTCATTTTAATTTAATAGTCCAGTTGCCATTTTGCATAATAACGACGAAAGAGATTCCTGCTTCGATGGCTGAATCTCAATTGAAAAGGAATTCATAAGGAGTCACAGTCACAGCGTAGTGTTCAGTGACTGACTTGTTATTTATTTGGTGGCTAACAATGTTTGGCTATAAATGAGCCTTGTAGTGATGTATGTTTTCCTTTTAATTGCTTGTTTGGAAATGTTTGCACGGTCAGGTACATGGCTGGCTATAAGGATGTCTGAATATTTTTATTGAAACAAATTATTTTTGAAGGTTAATGCCTATTCAACGTCTAGGATTTATAAGAATATTTGGGTGATAGTGACAAGTAGAGGAACCCCTTTCATACGTATCATAAAAAGCCTATGACTGTGACGTTCTTGGAGAATAAAACATAACAAATAGCTAAAAGGAACGGTAAGAGTTGAGACAGGTATCCCACAGAGCTGGGTCATGTCGCCACTTTTGTTAAATAATAGCTTTCAAAAGCCCTTAATAACTAACGGCTGTGACATATTTTGCAGACGATATTTGCCTACAACTACCCGAATCTAGAAATATATATTCAACGAAAGAAAAGATAAAGAGAACCAAGACTCTTTTCAAACCAAGAAAGTTTGAGGAGATCAAACTTTTTTCTTCAGAAATTATAATAAAAGGAGACCTGAGTCATGCATCAAACTATCCACGAATAACGTAAGGTTGGTTATAGCTCGATTGACAGGACAATGGCTTCTCACAGTACACTTATTTCGAATGCCGGTTGCTTTGAGTCCACAATATGTAGACTCCGTGGCAAGGAGAATGAATCATCGGAACAGATTTTTGGAACATCTGGGCATCCCAGAATTAAACATCTGGGTGCATAGGCAGAAAATTGTCATTGTTGCCGCATCCTGTTGGTCAAGGCAATAGGCTTGGCAGAAACTTTGTAGGGATTATCGTATAAAGTTCGAGGGAGTACAATAGAACATATGGTCGCAGTACTTAAAACAACTCTTCATGACAAGAGTAATAATATCACTCAGATCTAATGGCAGATTTACAAATCGTAGCGATGGCAGCGAAATCCGCAGGTCTTAGGATTAATGTTCTGAAGGCGACTCGATACAAACTCCCGAGATTTATTTACAAACGCAAGGGATATCCAGGATGCCAGCAAATTCGGCGTTATATCTACGAGCGGCGGTTCGGGGGACATCATGACATCAATAATCGCATGCAGAAGGCGCGTTAAGAATTCGGACATCTGACACTTTGCTGGAAACCGTCCTCTTTATAACTGTATGCGAAGATTGCAATATTCAAAGTTAAATCTACTCTTCTATATGACTACTAGGCTTGAAAAACTGCCGCGCATGATATGCGGAAATTGCAAGTATTTGTTAGCTTCACCAGATCCTAAGCGTATTCACGGCACGGAATCATATCAAATCACACGCTCTGGAATAGAACAGGACAGCAAATTCTATCGATTAAAATAAAGAGACGAAAATGGCTTTGGAGTCACTATACTATAATAGCATAGATTGAGAACCACAAGGCAGAACTAGAAGAGAAGACAGATGCAGGCCAAAGTAAACAACAATATCAAAAGTTAGGGCGAAGTGAAAAGCAAACTAGCGAGGTATTTTGTTGAGGCCCTATGCTCCTTCTAAGTACGACAAATACTTTAATATGTTTGTGTGTATAATCTCTGATAGACATTAAGCAGTCAGAATTCATTTACTCTGAGAGTTTCACCACCTCAATATCAAATGCCTGTATCCCCTTATTTAGTAGGATGTGATGAACATGTATTCCAAGAATCTTATAGTCGCCTAGCTACCGCCTTAACGACTGATTAATTATTTCTCCCTATCGCATATAAGGTTCTTACGGGCGAATTGTGTGTACGACTGAAACCTCTCGTGAAAACACTGATTGGATCTTATCCTGGCCAGTCCAACATTGACCAGATCTTCACACTACGTCAAATCCTGAAGAAGACCCACCCAAAAACAATTCGACACACTCTATCTTTTTGTCGACTATAGCCCTATATGGAATCGTGTGTTTGCCGTAATGTCTTAGCTCGGCATACTTCCGAAGTTGATAAGGCTATGCAGAATGACGTTAAACAATTTCTGCAGCTCCGTCAAGGTAGGAATGGATCTATCCAAACCTTTTGATACCGTGCGAGGTTTCAGACAAGGCGATCCCTTATTATGTGACCTCTTCAACTTTGTCATGGAGAGTGTTCTGCGGAGGAGGGAGTGAATAGCACTAATTTTCAAAAAAGCTTCCGATCGAACAGTAAGCTGTATGAGCTCCTCAAAGACAAGGACGTTGTGTAGCGTATTAACATCCAGCGGCTGCGAATGGAGGATGCACAGCGAGATGGGTATTTAATGTCTACAAAGAGGACGACGACCTTCTTTGTGTTGAAAGAACCAGATCAAGGAAGCCTTGTCATCGATTGGTGTGGTCAACGCGCAAGAAGCAGAGCCGCCTGGAAGGATATGTTAAGGCAGGCCGAAATCCGCTAATCTATAGAATTGAACACTTGCCCAAAAGGTCAAAGTGCAAATTATACTATTTGTGCTTATCAAAATGAAGCAACTGTGCACTTATCAAGTATTAGACAGGGAGTTATCCTCACCGACACAACAACCTGACGTTCGTCAGAGCAACAGAATTAGGGGACCCAGATTAGGGGAACATCCAACAGGTACCCTTTTGTCGCAGTACTCTAGCACCTCTAAACGCTCGTGTTCTATTCTTACATTGAATGCAACACCTTTTCCACATATTGGCAAAGTGAGTTTTAATTTTTTAACGTCCTTAATAACTAACGACCTTCCTAAAACAGGAAGTGGATTTTTTTCAATTTTCCTGTCCTATAATATTACGCCATACAATCTGTAAGTCACTTGCTACTTTGTATGTGATTCATAATATTTTATTGGCATTTAAAATGGAAAATTGCAATCAAAAAATTTTTAGGCTTTTAATAGGCGATTCCCACAATAGTATTTATGTGTGTACGTATGCCTCTTGAGTGGTGCTACATGTTGGACTTTAAGATATCTAATGCAGAGCACTAACTACAGCAACATAATGGCAGGTTTGCCAGCAACCAAGTAGCAAGCAGGCAGCACTGGCAACAATTTGAACAGATTGTTGTTCAAATATTGCCACAATGTTGTTTGCTACGGAAACTATATTGTATGTAGGAATACAACATGTTGCAGGCATGTACATATTAATACAAGTACAACAGTATGTAATATGGATTTTTATGTAGCTTTGCACAGAAATTGCATACATATGTAGATACATGCGTAAGTATATGTACTCATACATGAGTTGTTGTAGCTATGGCTGTTGTTGCTGTTGAAAATTATACATTTTCATTGGAAAGGAAGACATAAAATATGATTAATGGTTCCATTTAAATTAATTATTTTATAAATATTTAAATATGTATGTATGTAATAAAATCCTCCGCTCTCTCTCTCTCTCTCTCTCTCTCTCTCTCTCTCTCTCTGTACTCCTCTTTCCATTTTTCTTCCCATATATTTAGTGTGTGTGAAATGAACACAATTTATTACTTTTGTTCATATGTTTGTAAACACATTTGTATGAATAAATTAATGAATTAATGTACAAGTATGTTGTATAGGATGTATTTTATGAATCCAAAATTATTTGCATTTGTATTTATGAGCTTAAGAAAAACGAAAAAACTCTTTTAAGAAGTCAACTAAGCACACACACTCTACAATTGTTTAGACAATCATTTCAGATTAACAAATCAATATTCCTTCATTCATTCATGCTTTTATTCATTCATTATTTATTTATTTCGTATTCAATTCAACATAATGGTTTTTCAATAAATACAATATCGTCATCATCATCATTATCAGCATCATCATTGTAATCATTGTCATCTTCAATATCTGATTATTATAGCCTTGCATTACTAATGTGGTGACGGTATATTGGGTTTATGCCAGAGGTTTTAATATCTTCAACTACGATTGAGCAAACTGTCCTTATCTACTACCATGATTTTGTTTGATTTCATCTTCCCTACATCCAGTCAGTTTAATTTGCTTTTTCGATTTGCCTTTTCTATGTACGTATGGTCTTCCAACACGTGTATCTAATCTAGGCCAGATTTTCTTTACAACGTAAGCGGGTTTCGTTAGCCATAGGTTAGGTAAGGTGATGAATCCGCCTTGAAGAAAAAGGTCCCACTTAGGACCATTATTATAACTTGCCGTTAACTAAAGGGAGGCATTTAAAAGGCAGATCAATTTGTTTTTCATTATTATAAGTGGACGAAAAGGTAGAAGTGAGCGTTAAGCTAAAGGGGAGATCATCCTACTGGTAACTTTTAAAGTTAAGTTTATGTTTGAACTTGCCATATTATATATTATTTTCAATACGACAACTTCAAAACAAAAAAAAGGAAGCCCGTCGTTGCCACTGCGTTTAAATAAAACTTGTTTAATTTGAAAAGTCTTATCGACAATGATCCGCTACTACCATATTTTTGAAAAAGTTAACCTTATTTTATCTGTAAGTTGCAATAACGAACATAAGTTAAAGGTGACTTTAGAGTGCACTTTAGCTAAAGTTACCTTTAACTAAACCCAACTTTAACGGGATGTTGTAATAATGGCCCTTAGACTACCACTTAGCCACATGGTGGGTACCCCAAGCAATATCAACGTTATAGTAAATCATTCCCTAGAGGAAACTACCTCGAATAAAATAAATCTTCTAATTGCAACAATCTTTATATTAGAGAAGGAAACACGATCAAGGATGTCAGAAAGTTAGAGGTCAAGAACCTCCGATTTTTGTAACAAGAGCAACTATAACTGAAAAGCAGTCTCAAACTCCTCCTCAAGCCCACAGCTGCTGTAGAAGTCATTTGCGGGAATGTGGCCCATGAGAAAAAATAGTGAGTCGGTCCCCGTCTAATCCAAAGTTTAGCAATATTCCGCGTATTCTCTTGCAGCGAACAAGGCTGAACCTCTCTGTGAAAGGGTTGATAAATATAAATAAGGTTGATAAATATATACAGCTTTACACTCCTTTTAAATTTTCGGACCTTCGGTTTAGAATCTTAGATTCGATTAATCGTAATGGGAATATGCAAAGCTTTAGCAAATAAAAGATATCTATTATTTCAGAACTTCTGCACTTCATGATGAGATAATAAACGTATTATTTCCAACTACTGCAGGCATAGGATAAGCTGTCCAGAATCTTCACTTCTTTCTGCAATTGTCCTTGAAAAAGCCATTGTTTATTATGCAAAAAGAATGAGAAAAATTGAATGAAGCATCGACCTAAACATGAAGAGCTAGACGGCATTTGTCGGTAGGTAATATCTGAAGGAGACAAACAACTTTAGTTAACAGAAGAAACCAGGGTTTTGTTCAATAACTTCTGTTACTTGGTTTCAGAATACGTTTGGATGATTCCATGCTATTTATATCGGATTTCGAGAAAATCTAACTCTAGCTAATAACTAATAATAAAATAAAATAACTAATAATTGCTACTAAATATTCACAATTATTGTTCGCTGCAAACGATCAGTAACTCGAACTTGTTGGGATTGGAAAACTTATTGAAGGAGAAATTTATGCGGAAAATATTAAGGAAAAATGAATATGAAATGTCCTAAGAAAATTTCCACCGAGTATAACTGGATAAGCGTTGGTGATTGTAACAGCTGTAGACGGTACCTAAGGAATATATAACGCCACACAACGTTGAAATTTTTTTTAAATAATAGGTCATGGGAGCAAATTGAGAACAATGGAAAAATTTGTTGACACTACATGTTCCAAAGCTGAATAGTAAGGGAATAAAAATAATGTTGTCGAAAGTTGTTATAAATTCCATATTGCATTGAGCTAATGACGTATATGCTTTGCCTTTCAGCTTCTTTTTCGATGTTTTGAGAGAATCATCAGCATTCAAAATGTCAGGGCCTACTAGTATTTAAGACTGCGGTGGACCTTTCACTTGTTAGGAAATATAACTTAGAGTCTGCAGCGATGCTGCTATTCATTTCACTATCTTTAACAGTTGCATCTGTGATGCCATTGCGAATTCATTTGAAATTTTCTATCTTTCACTCTCTCCTCGACTGTTTGGCTCCTGTTACACTTACGATTAGATTATCTATCTATCGTCTGCCGTAGTTTTCTCATGTTGTTCTGATAAGTGGCTATTTCTGCTGTTATTGGTTGCTTGTTCTTCCTCTGAATTTTTTCAATTTTATTTACTTGTTTAACTAGCAATTTGGTGCTACGATAATTACTTTCAGACATAAAATTAACAACTTTTCGTAGTATTAAAATATTTAATATGCGAGATTCATTGCTTACAACATTCTCAATTTTATTGGCAATAAAAAACGAAAAAATTAATTTTAAAATTCGACACTTAAAAAACTGAAATAAAGTTGTTTGCATTTAAAATTTTAATTTGAAAACAAAACGTTGATTCCTTTTACTTTCTCAGCCAAAAGTTCTCCATTCTCCATGCTATAGACTGTCTTAAAGTCGTTTATGGCCAACTAGCAGTGTGTGTGTCCCTGTATAATTCCCTGGCTTGTTAAATATTTGATTTCATATTGAATTTGGGAATACAAAATGAAAGTGATGATGATGATTTGTTTGTTATGCTCAATACACAATAATGATGGATGGATGGATGGATGTTAGAAACAAAAGGAATTTAATTAATTGCAAATTATCATGAAATCATAATGAAGACAATAATTCTGTAATCTTTTGCGATTTCCTTAATAACAATCTGAGTATTATTTCGGGAGGAAATAGGAAATTAAACTCAACAATATTATTAGAATTATTGTCCTTTGAAATCTATTCTACATCTAAGCAAATAAGTCCCTAATGAAGACAACAAATAATTGAATGTCGATGGTTATTAAAAATTTTATGAAATTCATAATCATAGAAAATCTTAAAAGCAGAAATAATTATGAGTATAAATAATTAAAAACAAAAAAATTATATGAAATAAATTTACTGAAAATAATACGTTTAAATACGTAAATAATGAAAATCTTTTAAAATATTTGCAAAAAGATATGTTTTGTTGTAAATTAAGGGAAAAAAACACACAAACATTTCACCTAAATTGTTACTGATGATCGATTTGAGGTCCACCTGAAATAACCCGATGAATACTTCTAGCAGTACATGAAGCTGTGTAAAGTATGGACGAGCAATACTAAAAATTAAAATAAAAAAATATTCTACTTACCGTTGGCGTACTAACCGCTACAAAATCTGTGTACTAACTTAAGGTCTTTAAAAATACCCCAAGCGACACATGGCAATATCACTATTGCACAAACTGTTTCAATAGGCCAATCGCCTTAGCTCGAAAAAACTTGATTAATGAATTTGAAATAAAACAAAGAAAAATATGGAGATAAAACATGAAGATACCTTGGATTTAAAAAAACTAAGGATTAATAATAATACGTTATAATAAAAAAATTTCAAAACCCAGCCCTCAAATAAAATTTGCATTACAACTAAAATTTTCTAGAAAAATAGGTTAAGCTAATCTGGATTAGGATTAGCATCACACACATATTGTTACTTTGCTTTAAATAGTCGCCGTAGTCTAGTGTTTTGTTTTAGCTTATTAGGCCACTGTTCAAACCCCAGGTCAGATATCTCCAACAAAACTAAACATGAACAAAATATTGCTTCGGCAGATTTCAGGCAAAACTGAAATGAAAAATTTCTCAAAAAATATGTCGTTCGGGATCGATTTTAAACTGTAGGTCCCGCCACTCATGTATAAAATAAACACACACAACATAAGTGATGTGAGAAGACTGACTGAAGGGTTGTAATGTCCAATTATGCATGTTATGTTATGTATATATTTAAAACTCTTCACAAGCGTGCAATAATCAGTCAAGACTTACGCAGTCAAGAAACGGCTACACATGAATACATCTACTGCTTGCTTGGTTTAATCTCTTAAACCAATTTATTTCACCAGTTTGTCACATGAAGACAACATTAATTACTTAACTGGTCTAACGAGAGAACCATATAGCCACTGACCCCTCAAAGTGTTAGCCATTTTTTGGAAAGCTATCGACACAAAGCGCAAAGTTTCTCACCACTACGACCTCTACAATTCTCAAATACATTTTCCCAGGGAGGTTTGTTTCTATGCATATACAAATGGTAACTCTACCGTTCCAGAAGTTGCTTAGTTGGGAATTCATCAATTAAAATGAAACAATACTAAGGAAAACAAATTTTAAACAATATTAAGATGCTTTGCGAAAGTCAAAGTTTCATAAAGTAATTAAAGAAAAAATAATCATAATGGTTAAATAATAAAGCGTTATATTGGTAATATAACTTAAAAACCCTTCATTTTGGAAATAAATGCTTCACTAAGAAAGTTTTCTAAAAGAACCTGTCATTCAAATTATTGTCAATCTGAAGCTACGACCCTTTTTTCATCATCCAAAAACACTCATCGTTGAAAGCGAAGAATAAATCGATTCAATTTTTAATCACCTGCACTCGAAACAAATGGTAGTTAGAAGAGGCACATTCCGGGCTATTCGACGGATGAGATAAAACTTCCCATCCACTGTTTTTGATTGGCACCGCGATATTTACGCGGAAGTTGTCATCATAGAAAATTATGGTCTCGTATCTGGTTGCATATTTAGGATATTTTTCGACGAATGCACACACGCTTTAACGAAATAATTGTTGTCTGTATATGTGTCCAGTGTTTGTCTAGTCCGCCTTCTAATCCCATAAAATACCAGGCTGTAATCTTTGTTCGTTTGGGATTGTCGTAATGAATCCATTCTTCGTCGCCAGAAATAATTCGATGTAAAATGATTAAGCGTTCAGTTTTTTTGGGAAATTTTAAAATTATTTTTTTAAACACAAGAACAGAACATACATAATTGGTCATTACGACCTAGCTTCTTACATCATATATGTTGTGTGTGTTAATTTTTATACATTTCATTTCAATTTTGTTATTTACTCTACTGTGAGGAAGTCGAAGAAGAAAATTTTTCGTTTTTTTGTTGACGTTTAACCTGGGATTTGAAACGTGGCCTTACGTCTAATATGCCAACACACTACAAACTAGACAATGGCGACTTTTAAATGTATAACCGAATACAACTGCGTAAGGCATACCAAAATCTTATCTAAGCATGGCTAACTCCAGTATCTCCAATCTACTGTTAATAGAGATGAATATCTTTTGCTTTCTGCTTCTAATTTATGAAGACAAAACGAGAATTGAATGGCATAATTTACAAGTGCTAATAGAAAAAAGCAACAGCAGCAATAAAAAAAATTAAATACAACAACAGTAGCAACAACAACAACAATGGTTATAATACAATATAAAATACATCGTTGGCCAATCAATTTCGAAAGACAGAACTATATCAGGTAACATCACGTAACAATTCGATTTAGACATTGTTTTTGTTTGAGTTTTTTTTCTGGTTTTAAAACAATAAATTGTTAAAATTCACAACAAAAAACAACAAACTGATATTTAAAACAACAATAAAAAACAGAATCTGAATCTGTAACTGCAACTGCAACTGATGAAAAACAAAAAAAAATATTTTTTTTTTTGAAAAAACTAACAACATTTTTATTATAATTTGCTGCACATGACATATTCTCAACTTGTGCAACACGAGCAAAATTCCTGCATAATGTCATCACAAGCTGTGGTGATGGTGATGGTGATGGTGGTTGTGGTGGTGGTAGTGGTGTATAGCAGCTATTCCATGTCTAAACAATTGACCGATCGCCATCACATGATCATCTCAATGATGATGACGATGATGATGTTATTGTTGTCGTTGATGTTGATACTGATGCTTCGGCTATGTATGATGTTGTATTGATCAAAATGATGAAGAAGACAATCAAAATTGAAAAAATTTTGTACGAAAATAAAAAAAATTATTGTTGTTGCAGTTGTAGTTGTAGTTGTAGTTGTTAGTGATCAGATTTAGCAGTTTAGTTTGAAATACTTGATCGTTGACTGAGGCTCAATCGATCGATCGTTCGCTGTGTTCGTTTGGTTGGTTGTTTGCCTGCTTGATTGGTTGCTGCTGTTAAAAAAAAAATACGGGCAACAAAAAAAAAACCAACGACGAAAAAAATTTCCTTCAAATCAGTTGAGTCTGTCCAGGCTACTTTGTATTAAATTGGACTTGACTTTCAGTGACTAAAAATTACATTTCGATGATCATCGATCGTGATTTGAGATGACATCATGTCTCTGTAAGATGATGGTTTTTTTGTTTTTTGTTGGTTTCCCTCTCGTGTTGGCAGTTTTTTTTCGTTCGTTTTTTCATTTGCCGTTGGCAAGCATCTGCGTTTAGTTTTCGCTTTTAGTTTAAGGACTTTTTTTCTTTTTACTTTTGTATTGCTGTTGTTGTCATTGTTATTGTTGCTATGTATGTACTCTAGTCCTGTCTACATGTTGTAACAATGACATTTCAGTTTCAACATTTAACGTTTCGTTCGTTTTTTGTTTTTTCAAACTCATTTCAGTTTAAAATGTTTTTTGTTTTTATGGTCAGAGCAGCAGTAGATTGCGCAAGTGGAGTACAAGCTGAACTGAGGCAATCTTTGTTAAGAAAAAAAAAAACGAAGCAATTAAGGAGCTTGAATCCAAAAAGTTAAACCAATATGTTACCCTACACAGTCAGTCATGAAAATAGATATCGATTTTCTTTAAGTGCATCTGAAGGCAGTTTTTACTAAGTTTTCGTTCTTTCAAGGAACAGAGGACAGTCATAAAACATCTTCTCCGCCTTATTATTGTTATTATTTGCTTTTATTCACCTTCAAAAAATAAATTTTTCAATCTATGCAGCTGATAATTATCGTGTAGAGGTGACATAGTACTCTTCAATCGAGAAAGGCATCCCCATAATATCTCATTCAAGCCTATTGCTCTGACAAACTTCATGATGCTTTTCCCTACCCACCTGATCTGTTTCCATGTGGATGCGTTACTACGTCACAGGTTCCAAGTATGTGTTTGATGTATCCTTCCCATCATCACAAAAACCACAGGTTAGCGCACAGTCAAGAGACAGATTGCTAACCTCAGGTTTTTTCTGAATAGTCGGAGGTACGACTCAATCTCCTCTTATTATGATTTCCAAACAAAAAATTTGTTTGCTTCGAACCTGTCTGCCTTGCGTTGAGTATAGCTTTCCAAACATCGGTATTCACTCCATAAATATTTTGGTCCCATTAACGATGTGAATTCCCACAAAACCTGGCACCTTTTTCTGTACTCAGATAATAAAGGTTCTGCAGACAGTCAAGTATGGGATTATGGATTTACCCAATAAGAGACGAGGTCTCGGATGGCGACTTGACAGTCAGGTAAAATTGATTCAAATAAAAATTGTGAATACACACGCGAGTTCTCCCATATGTTCGGAATATTTTGTTCTAAAACCTAAGCTAAGTTCGTTTCCCAAGATCCGTTTTTCACTAATCCTCATACCATAAATGGTAATGGTCGAAAGAGTATACAACGTCCAGATTACTCAATTCACTTTCATTAGGCCACGACGTCACCAATGGTTATTATATAACCATAGCCTTCGAAGCATTGGCCTTCACTTCCATGTGGAACAGACTAAAATCCACTGGATCTTCCAGCTTTGCTGTGGGAATTGTCTTTGTTGCCGCTGTTGTAAAAATACATGCCAGTCCAATTGTTGTTGTCCAATTTCATTTGAGCTGTTCTCAGATTTGTTCTGTCTGCCTACACAATTCTCCCTTAGGTCACCATTGGAGGGACTATCATGGTTTACAACCAATGCATAAGCTCTAGAATATATCGCCAGGACTATCCTTCATTCATACTGCGATCTTGTCCGGGTTTATCTTCAGACCCGCATCATCTATGCACCATATATCTTAGGACCTCCTTCAATTACAATCCCTTTACAGTTTGCTTTAACCATCAAAACATTATCTGCATGTCCTTGGTAATTAATGCCCAGAAAGATCGTTTTGTTAAGAATTCATGCACAACGTAACTCCAAATAAATGGTAAAAAGTCCTCCACACTGAAAGCGTCCGCTGGTTGTATCGACCCATTCTCTGTATATATTTCCATAGATCGTATGTATAGGACCTCTGCCATCTATACATCACTTCTATCCATGACTGAATAGAAAAAAGGCCCTCTTAGAAAATGTATTGGCTTGTTGCAGTATGTGTAGTGATGAAAAAATTTCATCATTGGCACTCTCTATTTCTGATTGCTCATCTTTCTACCGCTGATATTTGTTTCCGTAGTTAGGTTAGAGGGCGTGTACCTGTCAGTCAAGACAAGTACAGTACCCGGAGGTCAGATTGACCCATTGTACAAATCCGTAGTTAGAATTGTAGTTTCCTAATTTAAAAACTGCACTAAACATAGTAAAACGAAGTTTTTTATAAGAAATGTTGTAGCGCCTAGAGATGCCGTGATCTAGAGCTTGACTTTGAGCCCTAACATTCCAGGTTCGAAAACAGCAGAATACCGAATTTTTTTCCATTATGATTGCGTCAAATTTTTAATAACTCTGAACCAGTTTCCTCTCCTAATAATTTATCAAGAAACCTCTTCAATCCTCTAACAGAGCAACGCTAGAGCAACGCTAGCAGCGAACATTATAAAGAGTTAAAATACTGTCACCTCTTAGTAACCTCAACAAACAAGACACCTACACATACATACATAATTGGTCATTATCATCCTGCAGTCAGGATTAGTTTCTCACACCACTTACGTCGTGTGAGTTAATTTTATACATGAACGGCGGGACTTTGAGTTTGAAGTCGACTCGAAAGACATATTTTTGGGAAACTTTTCACGGCAGTTTTATTTACTTTTAGAGTTTTTGCCAGAAATTTGGTGAGAGGAAATCGCCGAATATATATTTTTTCATGTTTCATTCTGTTGAAGGTATCTGACCTAAGTTTTGAATCATGCCCTCACGTATAATAAACCAACACACTGCCTACTAAACGAAGGTGCCTATAAGCAAGGCTTTTAACCGATACAAAAATTCAATACAGTATTCCAATCACCTGTTGAGCTAAAAAAAAAATTGCGGTCCTTGTAGATGTATGTGTGATGGAAAACGTTACAAAACTTGTGGTATGAGTTAAAGCTTTAAAATCATCCCAAATTGATCAACTATTTTGAAGGATGCAAACATCAACTTGAACGCAATATGCGCTCCCAATAATTTCTTGTAAAGAAACAAAAGAAAATTCGTTTTCTAATCTTGTTTTGGGTTGGTGTTCCTTTGTTCCCAGGCTTAATGATTACGATGATGACGTTAGATAATCATGATGACGATACTGCTGATGATCATGGTGGTGGTGGTGCGTTTTTTCCTCAGGTTGAAAAAAAAATAATTTCATTTGAAATGATCTTAAAATAGATGCTTGTCGTGCGATAACCAAAAATTTTAACTCGTCTTCTTCTTTTGCTTCTCTCTGTATTGTTAAGCAGAAAAAAGCAAAACAAAAACGCTTATTTTCCTGAGTAACTCAAGCCCGTATCTTTAGACATATTGTATTAGAAGAGTATAGAGTGTGTGTATGTGTGTGTGTAGATACATAGAAATTGTTGGTATTTCTGTTCTTATTATGGCTTTGGTGGTGTTATTTAATACCACTTGCCTGTTAGTTTTTGGATTGAACAATCATCGTTGTTGAAAGATTGCCTAGTAGATTAAGTGCCACCGATATTGTGGCACACAGCTTGTCAAACTCTAGAACAACAAAAACTATTTCACAAATATAACAAAAAACAGAAAAAACGGAAAAAAAACGAAGTTAACTACTCAGCCAGCCAGCCAGCCAGTAAATAATCGAATAAGGAAACGACCAACATTTAAAAGCGTTAAAGAAGCCCATGATGTTTCAGGAACAGAGGAGAGAGGCAGCGAAAAAAAGGTAAATGCAAGAGGATGAGACGAGAACAGAAGAAACAAAAACGCAACATGTCAACTGACTTGTCAACTGACGTGCCTACTCTAAGCCAGCCTGAGTAGTTGTTTATATCGATTTCGTAAGTTTCTTGTTATTGTTGCACGTTTCATACAGAATTCTTTTGTCTTTTTTTTTGTATTGGTTTGTCCGCTGTTGTGGCAATAAAGAAACAGGTGCAACACATGCCTTAATTCGGCTTAGAACTTGACTTGTTGTTCTCTGTGTGTTATATTATATGTTCAGTTGTTGTGCTCTCCTGTCTGTTGTCTGTTTCTGTGTCTCTTTTGTTCTTTTTTTTTTTTTTTTGTTTTTTTTTGTTTTAAATGTCTTTGCCAAATTCCAAAGATTCCTAACATGGGTGGATGATTAAAACTAAAAACAGAACTTACAAGCCAATGCAAAATGAAAACAGAAGAAAACAGAAGAAGAAAAAGAAGAATCCAAAGGCCATAAAAACACTTGTAGACGTTAAGGCCATTCTTGTTGAAAATAATTGTTGAAGTGGACCCAAAAACCAGCTACGAAGCCTGCTTTTTATTTACTAAGTAAAGGAATTTTTAAAGTTGATTGAAGTATAAGTAAATCTGACGAAATATAGTCGAGTACTATGGCTGCTGCATCCTCCTAGAGATGTGATAATTATTTCCTTCTCTACAGTAGCAGTAAGGGAGGACAAAACAATTAATTTGTTTAATAATCCTAAACGATATAATCAAACACCTTTTAATAGCAAATATCCAAGGATATTTTAGAATGAAGCGGGCACTGAGCGGGCATGTCTCCTACTTGTTTAATATATTGTGCTGATATTGCTGGATATTTGAAATTGTTCTTATGCACCATGAGGCATACTCCATGAGAATGAAAAAAAGTCATTTAAAATAACGATGGAACAGTGATATACAAATACATATATAATTGGTCCTTACAGCCCTTCGTTGGAGATGCCTGACCTGGAGTTTGAACTGTTGCCTCACGTCTAATAACCCAACACACTTTCTACTAGACGACAGTGATGTGCACACCAAAAATAGTGCAGTAGTGCCACCAAACTGTTAATTTTGAAAGAGATTGAGAAGGATTACTTGCTCTCACAAAAAATAAAGCAAATCAGGGTTGGCCTATCATTTCAAGGTTATCAAAAGCTTCTAACTATACTCCCACCAAATTTGCAAACGATTGATTCAAGATGCCACAAAAACTGTCAGTCTTACACATTTCATTCCAAAACCTTGGAGAAAGAAATATTAATGCTGCTGCCATCGAATGTGGACTTAACAGAATTGAAGTTCTAGAAAATAAGTTAATGAAGAAATAAGAATTGAACAAGACCCGTACTTCTATGAAAGATTGGAAGATTTACCGAAAATCCACACCAAACCGTGACTTTCTTCGAGGTGCATTGGACGCTTTTGGATCTTATATACGTTGTTATTATTTTAAATTCAACAATTTTGTTTGTTCACGCCTATAATTGCCGATATTGACAACTGTTACAAGGTCTATTCAGCGAACAGACGTAGCCGCGAATGTGGTGGTCCATGATGATTTCGCAAAACAGACTGAACAAATGACAACCAATTTGATAGATAAAGTCACCGTAGTCTAGTAGATAGTGCGTTGTCTTATTAGACATGAGGCCACGATTCAAACTATAGGTCAGACATCTCCAAAAAAAAGAACCAGATGTGAAAAAATATTTCTTCGGCGACTTTCTCTCAGCAGCAAAAAGTCTGAGAGTAAATAAAATTGCCATGAAAAGTTTCTCATAAAATCTGTTGTTCGGAATCGCCTTTAAACTATAGGTCCCGTCACTTATGGATAAAATTAAAATACACAACATAAGTGGTGTGAGAAGCTAGGTTGTAATCCTGACTGAAGGGTTATAATGACCAATTGTGTTATGTATGTATGTAATATGATAGATGAACCATCAACAAGGCCGTTATCGCCTATCAAAGTTCGGAAGTCCCTGTTGGAAATGCTGCAATGATTTAGCAAAGTACTCGATCAACAGAGTCTTCCAAATATACCAAAAAACGAGACCTACTGCCTTTGCCTTCTATGGAAAGAAATCTCGCAAACCAGTTCACTGCCTTGACTGATTCTTATCTCGTATGATAGACGCAAGGCGCATCCATGGTTACGAGTAAGACAAACACTCGGTTGCTGTTTTTGAAAGTAAACATTCCGTTGAAACATCTTTTCGACGCTATTTTTATTCGGTTGTGCATCTTTTCCTTTATTTCTGCTCAGAACTTAATACAGATACAGAACTTAATCGATGTTCATCCTGGCAACTCGTACGTGACGAAATAAATTTTTCTGTTCAATATTTTATTGTCCTTACCAAATAAATAAACACCGCCAGAGTATGTATATCCTTCAAAAGAGTGTGTTGAATTACATACATAAGATAAACGGCGCTGATAATAACTCGTTAATGAGTTAAAATGTACTGGAGAGTTTCTTCTAGCTGAATATAGTATAGTAATGTAGGTATTGAAGCGAGAGCAAGAACTTGTGGAAAGTCGGTTGTTTTCATCTCACTGGGATAGTCACACAATCAAATTATCCTACGAATTTCTTATCTAACTACCGTTAGACTTTCATAAAGCTGGCTTAATTACAACTCCAATTTGTGTGGTGGTATTAAGAACTTCCAAATACTCTTCAGGTTTCAGTAGATTTCTGAGACGTTTTATTCGCCTCTTAAGTTTCATTTTATGTGGAGGAAACTTATACTTCCACTATCTTACAGTTTTCCTTCTTCAGAAGCAATCTTTTAACTCAATCTACCACTGAATGCAAGTTTTGTTGAGGTATACTTAGTCGGTCTTTACACTTTTTTAGCCTGGATTACAACCAAGCTTCTCACACCATCAATGTTGTGTGTTTTAATTTTATCCATAAGTGGCAGGAGCTATATTTTGACGTCAACGGTAGTCGAAAGATTTGAAAAGCTGTTCACATATCGATTTGAGTTTACTCTCAGAGTTTTTGCCGGAGGCTGCTGAGCGGAAGTAGTCGAAAAAAATAATTGATCATTATAGCCATTCAGTCAGGATTACGACCTAGCTTCTCACACCGCTTTATTTATAAGTATCGGGACCGAATGACAGATTCCTGGCACTTTTATTTACTCTCAGAGGTTTTGCCAGAAATCTGCTGAGGAAGTCGCCAAATAAATATTTTTTTATATTCCGTTTTGTTGGAGATGTATGATCTGGGGTTTGAACAGTGGCCTCACGTCTAATAAGTCTACGCACTACCTACTAGACTAAGGCGACAACTGTCGAAAGGAATATTTTTTCATGCCTCGTTTGGTTCGAGATGTCTGAGCTGGAGTTTGAATCACGGGATGTCGTCTAATGAGCCAACTTATAACACAACTTACAACATACTGGACCACAGCAAAGTTGGCACGTAGGGAGTGGAAGAAAGCGATGTTATGGATGACGTCTCAAAATTAATTGTGTTTCAAATGCTTGTTAGCTAAGCAAGCTTTTTTTCTTTAGATTGTTCAAATATCGAGAGTTTAATCAGTGCAACTATTTTATACTACTCGACTGTGTTTAAGATATCTCAACGAGGTCAGGTCTTAATCTGAATAGGCTTTAAGCAAAGAAAAATTCATTTAATTTTAATACTATTTGGGTGTTTATCTTACTTAGATTACCATGAGAGATATGTATTCGTCAGTACAATGACAAAAATTCTTGACTTGAATTGGCTTGATAAACCCAAGAGGGCCCAAATTCAGTTGAAACGGAGATATTTTTATCATGATTTTTAAATTTAAAAGTAAGCCATACATTTACACATACATACATAAATTGGTCGTTCCAACCCTTCAGGCAGGATTACGACCTAGCTTATCACACCACCCATGTGATGTGTGTTAATTTTATACATGAGTGGCGAGACTGAACGATAGATTTTTGAGAAATATTTCTCTCAGGGAAAGTATATCGTTCATCAACAAGAAATGTCATAAACAGTTCAAGCATCGTCATCTACCATGAAAACAGAAAAACAAAATACATTTCCATAGAAGTCGTTATAACTTGGCAACTCTATTATTCTCGAACCTGCCACAACAGACCAATCAATACAATTAAATCAAAGAAATAATAACCAGATGGAACAGAAGCTATGTAACAGAGTCTTGTGTGTAGACTAAAGGATTGTAAATAAAACATCGAAATACACTTTTAAGTATAAAATGTGCTGTGAATAGTTCCCAAGTAGGGTAACAAATCCCTCAAAATTTTACTAACAAAACAATAAATATGTCAACAATAACAAGGCCTAACAAATGAACTTCTAAATCATATTCCTCCCTAAAATTTTCAAAATCTATGGCCTTTTCATTCCCAGCTTTAAGCTATGCTGACTGAACATGCAACAAATAAAACAGGCAAATGCGTTGGCGTGATTTACTATCATCCCAGGCACTGGCTGACTGGCTGACTGACATTTTCGAGAGAAAAGTGTTGTTGTTGTTATTGTTGCTATAAACAACAACAAAGAAAAGAAAAACATTTTCAAGAAAATCACAAAAGGAATGGAATGGAATGGAAAATATTGTGTATTAAATAATCAAAATTAAATGAGGTGTGGTGATGGTGGATGGTGATGGTGTGGTAAAAACCATTTTCGTTGATGTTGTTTTTCATTAAAACCATGTTAATGTTTTATTGCCTCTTTTTTTCTTGGTTTTTTTTTTGTTTGTTGTTGTAAGTAAAAGTAAGTAATTCAAGCATAAAATAATTTAATTTAATTTTTTATTTTGTTTTGTTTTTCTTTTTTTCTGTTGTGTTCATAAGAAACTTGTTAAAGATCGATGATCGGCATGATAATTTGGACACGTTTACGCTTTTTGATTTTATGGAAGACACCACCACCACCACCACCGCCCTTTTAACGAAAAGTGTCGAATGATTTGAAAATGATTTCGTTAAAGGCCTTTAAATTCAAATATTTTATGGCTTCCTATTAGGGCCTCAAAAAAATTTTTTTTTGTTGTTTTTGAATGCGGCATAGCTATGCCGCAAGTATTTCTAGGTCTTGTTGAGCTGTCATTGTGTATGTTTTTCGGTTGGCATTTGTTCGAAACGTTCTATTAATTCTTTTATCTTTTTGTTGTTGTTGTTTTTTTTTCATGTATAATTTATCATCATTGCTTAATTTGGTTTGTGCTCTGTTAAGTTTCGTTCTTCTCATTTGACTTTTCATGTGTCCATAATAGCCGGTCATAATGTCTAATACCAGTCTTCAAAGCCATTAACAACAACGACAGATGCCCTACTACACTGTCTATCTGCAGTGGAAGACACAAGAAGAAAAAAAATCAAAAAAATTCTCCAAAAAAGAAAAAAAAAATTTTTCATTCTTAAGACTTGAAATATATTTGTTGCGCCTCAATGATTTGCAAGGCAGAGCAGTGTGGCATGTAAATAAAAATCAAGAAACAAAAAAAAACAAAATACTCTTGCTACTGTTGCTGTTGCATTTTTAATTCAAATGGTCGTTTCAATATTTATTGAAAAAACAAAAACAAATATTTCCACTTCTTCTGCTTGAATTGATTTCTGTTATGTTTGTGGCATGCTACCACTAACTTCCACCACCTCTACACCACTCAACTGCAAATCAACAATATTTGAACTTCTTTTCTATCTTATGAACACAATTCCCTCTATTCTTTTCATTTTTTTTCCTATTTTTTAATTTTATAATAAAATTTACATGACATGAGAACCACCTACTTACCTTACAGAAAAAAGCCTGCCTGTACCCCTTAGCTGCCTTTACATTATCGACAATCTATTGTGCCACATCTATTCAAACAAACTCTCTACTCTCTACTCCATAATAGTTTTAATGCCGCTAAGCTGGGCTGTCTTGTTGCCATTTGCAGCACAGCATTACAAAGGATTAGACTACAAGAGCAGCATGCCAGAGAGAGAGAAAGAGAGAGAGAAAGAGTGAGTGAGAGAGTGTTAGAAATGTTGTATGCGAATGGAGGGAAAAAGCTAATGTGAGGTCCATGATAAATGATCTGTAGCTTAAGCTTATTGCTGATAAGCATCTTTTCTTAATAGAGTGTGTTTTTGTTGTTGTTGTTATTTTTTCATTACCTTAGGCAAACTCAAAAGCAAAAAGTAGAAAACAAAACAAAAAAAAAGAAAAAAAAAATTAAATTAAAATATGATTTAAGATTTAATTAAAAAATTTAATGGTGCCACAAGGATTGCTTTAACAACAAGAAAGTAACCCTCTTATCGTTTTTAAGCTATTTTGCCTTCAAAAAAAAGTTTAATTACTTGCCGGTGATTGGGTGAAAAGTTCATTAAATAGATACAGATCAACTATAGGGTGGTCTAGTGAAACTTTATGAAAATTAAACAGGAAATTAGCAGATAATTTCAAAGGCCAACTAAATAAAGCAAACTTATCAAAGAAAAAGAGAAACCCATCAACACCAAGCACAGCTGTCTTGATTATATTGTCTTGAATCTATTTAGATACACATACCTTCTGGTGAAATACCTATGGTAGATGTCCCTGTAACCTTCTCTTTTGTACTCAGAGTACCCATAAGCAATAAGCACCGTATACGAGAGCATACAGACATAGTAATGCAGAAACGAGTCGTTTATCCAAACCAAAAACTTAGAAGAAGGCTTTGCCTTAGTAAACAGCATTCGATTACAAAAAAAATTTACTTTAAGAGGTTTAAACGCCATACAATGACAATAAGGATGTTCCATCTCTAAACTCTTTGAACCACCTTTTTCACGCATAATGGATAGTACACAGGGTTAAGATGTACCCTCTACCCGAAGGATATATAAACACAATGATCCAACAGAATGAAATACAAAAAATATTTCTTCGCGGACTGCCTCTCAGCAGTCTTCTGGCAACAACTCTGAGAGTAAAATTGTCATGAAAAAGTTCCTCAAAAAATCTGTCGTCCGGAGGCGACTTTAAACTGTAAGCCCCGCCACTCATGTATAAAAATTAACACACACAGCATAAGTAGTGTGAGAGGCTAGGTCGCAATCCTAACTGAAAGGTTCTAATGACCAATTATGTATGCATGTATGGTCTATTACGACAACTTCTAGAATAGATAGGTTGCGTTCTGCCATTCATGCCTAGAAATGATATCCCTTGTGAGAAGGTATTTCTATGATGTTATTCTCTCTAGCGGAGCAGGTTGCACCCAGGAGAGAGATTACTTACTTAATTGACCATTAAAACCCTTTTGTTGGGATTACGACCTAACTGCTCACACTATCCATATTGTGTACCTTAATTTTATTCATACAGTTTTTGCCAGAAGACAGTTGAGAACACTTCGCCTTCTTCAGTCCAAGATGTCTCAGCTAGGATTTGAACCACGGGTTCGCGTTTAATAGACCAACACTCGCCTCTACGGCAACCTCAAGAGAGACATTTAAGACTCTTAATTTAAATAAAATTCAGTAACCAAGGTGAAAAAGTTCTCCTAGTTAAGTATCTGGATTTCTTGCGCTACCATTAGCACAATAGTTAACACCACTTTTCCTATGTCCAAGTTGGTCTTTATAAGATTTACAAGCTATTTAAAGAAGGTCCCAGACGATACGCAAGGTTTTTAAGAGATCTTTCGTTCGTAAAAATGTGTACTGAATTTGCTTTTTTGCGGTTTTTCCAGTCGAAATCAATCAAATAGGGAATAATTAACAAACGCGTGATTGAAATCACAAAGTCATCTGGCCTTTGTTTATAGAAAGAATGAAGACAGTTTGAGTTGGTATTAATCAAGGTCCTCCTCTTTTCTTCGTTTATATTCTCTTGGCATTGTTTAATGGAACAAAATCGGTAGTCTTATGTCCATTCCTTCATTGTTTGAGTTGTATTTCATCAGTTGGTTTAGTGATTCCCCGGTTTCGCTTCAGATGGTTCTCTTGCAGCTAGGTTTCTTGGTCATTCGCTTCTTCTTAAGCTATATTCCATCAGTTTTATCCTTTGCAAGCAAAAAATCTCAATTCGTTATGATATTTGCCGATAAAGTTTCAAATGATTCATTTAAAAATGGCTTTTTACGGTTTTCTGAGTATATGACCTAACCAGTTGGGTGTTATCCTCTCGTCTGGTAAGTCGTAGTAAGCGATGGATATCATTTGAAATCATCTTTCATATTGGCGTTACAGTTCGGTTTGAGCTTTAGTCTGTACCATTATTATATTCCATTTCTGTCTGTATTTGGGTTTTACGTACCAGTCACGATGTATATGAGTATAGTTTGCAGGTCACTTCAATGCAAACCCCTTTCAATTGGCTCTACTTTTTTGTTGAGACCACATGACTTAATAGTTAAATATTGCCTTCGGCGGTATGTTGTTGTCTACTTATATAATATCGACTCAATTCCTAAGATTTGGCAACAAATTTTCATGCGAAGATTTTGTACAGCCTCCTTTTCCACAGCCTCCTCATGTATCGTCACATTTGCAATGCCTTCCTTACAGAATACTGGCTGACCATGTGTTATACATGGTGATTGGATTGCCAGTTTTTGCATAAGTTGGCAAAAGCGCATCGAGTTTTATTAATTTTACTTCGAAGGTCTTTATAGTGGCTCCCGATTGGATGATTACATCCAGACTTCTTTATTGGGTTGCCTTTCACGTTAAAAGATGGTACACGAAATGATTTAAGGATGCATGTCTTAGTTTTTGTTTTTATTAATCACAATCTCTTGACTTCTCATATAAAATTGATTGATTGTCTGACTAGCATTTATCAAACAGAACAGATATGAAATAAATCTAATCCAACCCGTGCTGAAGTGACTTTATGACCAGCACTTTTAACTTTTCATCTCAAAATGTGATTCCTAATCGATCGTTGCAATTAAAAGAAGGTCATGAACTTTTTCAATTGCGTACAACTAAATATGTCAGGCGACTTACAAGTCCTTTAAAAATTGTTTGAAACGTAAAACTAATTACATAAAGGCTGACGGTGAATAAACTCATGATAATTATTTTAAAGTCTGTACACGAAAAAAAATTTTAAGCCAAAATGTAAAATAAAATCAAATGTTTAAATCATTGAAATGTTTTGAAACATTTTTGGAAATGTAGAATTGAAAAGTAGATGAATTGGGATTGATGGCATCACCTTGTAGAAGTTATCCAATTCGAAATAAAAGCCTCTTGCTTTGAATGTATACAACAGTTGTTAGAAAATTTTTCGAAATGTGGAGCCAATGTTTTAAAAGAGGGCAGTGAATAAGAAGTCGCATTCTTCTGAATAAATACCAAGGATTAGTAAGTGAAATACAGTTTTAGCGTGTAATCTTCTGAAAATTTTGCTTTGCCATGATGTAAACTTTGAAATCTATTTTAAAAAGCAGGCCGTAGAAAAGGATTCCTTTTGAACTAATATTTACATTAGGAACTTCACTCTCTTTGTATTCATTTTACAAGTGAATGTACGTACATACATATATAAATGGCGAAACTGGGTGGAAGAGATCTAGAGAAGACCACAGCTTACATCTCTTGGTAATGAAAATATTTATTTATAGGGTCTTCCAACAGAGACTTCCGAACTTTTTGAAGCTTTATCTGTCAAATTAGTTGTCGTTTCTTCAGCCTATTTTGCTACATTGCCGTGGATGACCACAAACAACGACGTGTGTTCGCTGAATGGGTTCTGGAATAGTTGGCAACTCATTATAATTGTCATTAAAATATCATGAAATGGGTACATGAATAAACCCCAGGTCAGACATCTTCAACAAAAACGAATTATAAAAAATATTACTTCGGCGTCTTCCTCTCAACAATTTTCTGGCAAAAACTCTGAGAGTAAATAAAATTGCCATGAAAACGTTTAAGTGGTTTAAGTGGTGTGAGGAGCTAGGTCGTAATCCTGACTGAAGATCTGTAATGACTAATTATCGAACGATACCATTCCATATGAAAGCTTATGGGGTCATATGTCCATATTGCTTTGAGAACCACATTGGACAGGTAGTCACTATGAACGGCAAGCATTTTAGGTCGACGATTACCAACTTTTTTTGGTGTGAACTCGATGATCTGACATTAATGTCATGTGGTTTCTGCAGGATGGCGCTATACGCAGCACAGCTCATGCCACATTGCATACTCTGCACAAGCGATTTGAGGGTATGTTCATCTCATGTAGAGATTAGAGCCCGTTAGACTTTCTTTTCTGAAGTTTTCTCAAGTCGCAGGTGTATTCGCTAATGTGCCTGTAAGGCAATTTTCCAAATAAGTGTAGGTTTTTTGTAAAATGTAAAGTGGGGTCAACGACTTCATACATCATATGATGCAAGAATGCCTTTTTTAGAGGTAATAGAGCACATCCAGTCGTGGTTGATTGGCCAGTGGAGCGTTTAACCGCAGTACACTTATGTATAATGCTCTACATGTAGAAATTTCGCTTCTTCTTCCCTCTCTTTCACAATATTTTTTGAAATTTTTAGACAATGCACTACACTGATAGGGATCGGTCATCCCCAAACAGAAAAAGTTCCCTAAAAAGCAAGTGTGATTCACACTTAAAGAAATCTACACCGTAGTATTCCTTTCGTGTTCACACTTTATTTTCTAATTTATGTGTTCAGTTTCTCTATTTTGCAACATTTAATGGCCAGACTTGACACCAAAATGCACGCGTGCATAAGTGGCTAAAAAATTACATACAAAAACAAAATGTGAACAACAAACAAAATTTGAACACAAGAAAACTTAGAAAAAAAAGTACTTTAAACGCACACAAAGCTAAGCAGAGAGACACACGGACAGACAGACAGTCATGGCTAAAATATGGTGATGAAAGGATGGCATAGAAAACAGAAAGAAAAAAATGTTCTTTTCTTTTCTATTTTGCAAAATATTAAATCCTATGCAAGTCTATAAATTCTAAGTTATGCTTTAAAACATACACATACGAATAACAACTACAATAAACAAACGTTTTGCCGACAAACGGCCTCAAAAAGCCAGACGTTTGAAAAAAAGGGACGAAAAAGTAAAGCGAGGAAAAAAAAAGAACGAACGATGGTGAGAGAGAGCGAAAGAGAGGCGAAAGGAATAAAATAGGAGTTTTGCAGTCAGTATGTCATTCACATTTAAACAAACTCTCTCTCTCTACCACTCTCTCTCTGCCATGAATACAAAACTAACAAAAGCATACACAAACAACACAAAAGAAATAAAAAATAACAACAAAATCAAACATAAACTCAATAGCCAGACTAAAAGGAAATTCGAAAAAAAATGTAAATAAAGGAAGAACACACACAAACACGCAACAACAAATTTATTTGACTTTGATTTTTGCCGTTGGTTTTGTGTTTTTAAAGAGCGAAATACATCAACATGTACGCTGTACGCGAACATTAAAAGAGCGTTAAAGTGCTGATGTTTATATTGAGTCCTGCTTTCTATTAAATTTTTTTCTTTCCAAGTTTAAACTGAAAAAGAGTGTGCACACATACAATGATAAGGATATGCATTTGTGCATATTATTTTTATATTTAAGTAAACAAATAATTATTATCTCTCTCTCACTCTCACTCTTTTCTTTCTAATTTTGTTTAGTTTTAGTCGTCTTGTTTTTTTCGCTGTTGCTGTTGCTGTTATTACTTAAAGTGACATCAAACATGATTTGTTGACATTCATATTATAGTTGTTGTTGTTATTGTTGTTGATGTGTCTTTATTCTGTTTATTTAATTTTTGGTATTGTTTATATTCCTTTTAAGCCATCAGCCGCTCTCACACGTATATACACACAGACACACGTACACTTACATATGGGGATATACAGTGATGGGCATTAGTGTGCAGGATACACAAAAACAAGCTTCAATAAACTATGGAATGGAAAATTTACTGAAAAGTTATACAATATAACTGGGGAACCCCACGCGATGGTATGCTTTCACTTCTCATGTGGATCACCACTATCCTTAATATTATTTTGAGGATATTAACCGATGAAGTACTTCAACCACTCTGCTACACGAAATACATGTTAATACTTCGAAGGAATGAGAATCTACCATCGATGCAGGAGAACGGAACACGTTCCAAATATAGCATACAATTAGGCACGAACAAAGAGTTTTAAGTCTTTGCTCGGATAAGACCAAAATAAGGTGTTATGTTATGGTAGGTGGCTGTCTGTTTAAGACAGATGGATGGACATACTTAGGCCACATAGGGCCCATTGTATTACCACAGTTTTCCGCCATTCTTCTAATGAACTTATACTTCCAATGTCAAACCGTGAAAGGTCCTCTATAAGTAATCACCAAAACAGAGGGCATTTACCCAGCGAACGACAGGAGGACTCCTTCTCATCTCTACGGGTTCTACAGAAATCATCAGCACAGTATCCAAGACCAATGCATACTCATAATGCAATGCCCTTTAATAGCCCCCACAACCATACTGAGCGCGTCCCTCTGGAGTTTAATGGGATTATGACATGCAACCAGGGGAATTATTTGTATGTTGTCCTGGGCATGCATACACACATACATGCATATTTGGTCATTACAACCCTTCAGTCTGGACTACGGTCTAGCTTCTCACACCACTTATGTTGTGTGTGTGTTAATTTTATACATGAGTGGCGAGACCTACAGTTTAAAGTCGACTGCGAACGACAGACTTTTTAGAAACTTTTCATGCCAATTTTAGTTTTTGCCAGAAATCTACTGAGAGAAAGTCGCCAAAGATACATTTTTTTATAATTCGTTTTGTTGGTCACGTCAGACCTGGAGTTTGAACCGTGGCCTCACGTCTAATAAGCCAACAGTCTGCCTATTAGACTACGGCGACTACTAATGCAATCCATATGTTATGATTATATGACGGAATAGGACTTTATATGGCCCATGTAAGCTATGCTCTTTAAGGCGACTGCTAATTTAATTTAACCTTACCTAGTAGATTTTTTGGAAAGAGCTAGTCTTTGACAATTTTATTTAAAAAATTGTGTTTTAATGAAATTTTATTGATTAATGATTCTGAGACAACCTTTTTCAGCAGTTGTGTTACTAAAATTGTCCTCAGAACCACCTCATTATATATTTTGTAATTCAACATCCTGGTCATAAAATTTTTGAACTTAAGAAGACTTTGAAGGAGAAGATCTTGGGAACAGACAGCACACTTTACAGGCCTTAAAATGACTTTCAATCTCTTGCATACGAAAACTTTTGTCCCCCACTGTATAGTATAAGTGACGGATGTTTATGTGTGTATATTTTTAGTTTGAAATGCCTTTAACAAAATAAACACACAAATATTAACACACCAAAGAAAAGAAAAAAAAACAAGAAAAAAATCAACAAAAGACCAGAAAATCAAATCCCTGTACTCATGCACACTTATGGAAATAAAGCAAAAAAAAATTATGAGAAAAAAAATATGAACAAAAAAACAATAAAAATAGAGGAGAGAACAAGAAAAAAAAAGGCGAAAAATAAAATTGTCAAGTTGACATATAAATCTCGGGGATTATGGAGATTTTTTTTTGCTGTTTTGTTTCAGCATTTCTTCTTGTTGGGCACATGATCTTATCGGGGTATGTTTGGATTTGTTTGGATCTGACAAGTGTTATGTGTTGTATGAATTATCAGAAAGCAACAACAATAATAACAACAATAACAAAATAAATAAAATGTATATGAGTTTTCTTTTGCATTTTGCATTACAAAAAAAAAGACAATGGAATTATGGAAACACATATTGCATCCATAGAAGAGCATGAAGGACAAAGACTGAGTCAAACAGACAGACATACAGACAGACTGGCATAAGATGATGCATGTGACACACCACAATAATACCAGATGTTCAAAGAAAGAGGCAACAACAATAACAACAAAACCAAACAGTTTAGAAATACGACAGAAAAAACTGAAAAACTTATGGAGAACACTGTATGGCAACATATTTTTCATACAAAATCATTTGCGGGCCTATTTATTAAATTAAAATTCTTATTACCAATGAAAGTTGTTGTTGTTCGTATTATTTTTTCTGATACACTCTCTCTCTAATACACACTTAGAGATTCAGATTTTCCATAGAAAATGTCAACAGGCTTATCCGTTTAGCGAGTTGAACTAAATACTTTACAAAATACTTTTAATTGCTTAAACCATTACGGCCATCAAGTGTTTATAGCCATTTTTAGCGTTTTGTTATGTTTCGTTGTGCATTACTTGGCTTTTACAATCGAGACAAATAATTTCATTAAGAAATTTTCCTAAGATGGCATAACATTTGGACTCAATTGCACTCGAAGTCAACTGCACCTCCTCCTCATGCACACCACCTCCACCTGGTAATTGTGTAAGGCTATGTGTTTGGTTTTAATTTTTTGTTTTTTTTTTTTTAATTTTTTCTTGTCAATAAGCAGGTCATAATGAAACAACTTGTTTTTTCTCTTCATTGGAAAGAGGCTAACGAAGAACCCACCTTATTGATCAAATCTTCTTACACAATGGCATTTTATCTTAATTTTTACAGAAAACAGCCACAAGAAAACACAAGTAAATGAGTTTTAATTGGATAAATACGAATATATGTGGTACGTTACATTATAGTTTTAATAATGGGAACTAAGTTCTCTGTGTGGGATCGTGTTTGTGGGAAAACTTTTCAAAATTTTTATTTCGAAAAATATTTTTTCGGCGTCTTCTGCTCAGCAGCATTCTGGCAAAAACTCTGAGAGTAAATAAAATTGCCATGAAGGAAACTTTCTCAAAAATCTGTCGTTCGGAATCGACTTTAAACTGTAGGTTCCGCCGCTCCTGTATAAAATTAACACACACAACATAAGTGGTGTGAGAAACTAGGTCGTAATCCTGACTGAAGGGTTGTAATGACCAATTATGTATGTATGTACATAGGTGGTGTGAGAAACTAGGTCATAATCCTGACTAAAAGAGTTTTAATGACTAATTATGTATGTATGTATGTATGTATGTATGTATGTACACATGCAATTGAACTTTTATAGAAATCTTTTTGTTGCCTACTCTAGATTAGTCTTTTCTATTCCAGCTTAGTATACTCTGCTCTAGGTTAGCCATTTCTGCTGTGTTATATTTTTTATACTCTACTTTTACTACTTCTCTAATACGATCTTCTTTAATATTTTCTTCTTTACCTATCCTACCATACGTACACCACTCACTTATATTTTATGCTACTCTGCAACTCTAACTTCTATTCTATTCTACCCTACTTCATCTGTCCTACCCCATCTGCTCTACTCATACTACTACTCTAATGCTCTACTCTACGACTTTTCTGATACTGATTGTTTTACTGACGTCTTCAGTGGCTTTAAGCCTGGAGGCTGTTTCTCTCTCTCTCACACTATCATTTCTAAAATATGGTGTAATATTGAGCGAATAAATCTCTAATCGTCTTCTTGCTACTTTTAAGCGCTTACAGTCTATTCTAGGATTTTGGGATGGACTTGATACTCACAACTAAAGAGGTATCACTGGACCGTAATCTATAAGCAATTTAACATGTAAAATAATTTTTCTTTATCAATTAAGGCCACAAAATGCTTCCCTTCATTTTCTTATAATTTTTTTGCTTTGTTTCTATCTTATTAAGCATATTTTCTAAGTTCTAGAATGATAGAGTTACCAAATGTTGTCCTCTGCAAGAATATATTAGGTTCTTTGAATGGATGTAGAGGATAAAGAATTTTGTTCATTTAGTCCTGTCTGGAGAGACACAGATAATGATTTAAATTAGAAAACAACACCGAAAGTTTGCTTCAGTTGGATTTTTCCAATACTCTCTGTCAGTTGCTCTAATTGATGGCCTTAAGCAAATTTCTTCTAATTGTATGATATCTTTCTCATTAGAATACAATGTGGAACCTAAATCTACTCTTCTGGAGTTTTATTCTACTCAGACATACCCTTCTAAGTTACAACATAGTGAAACTCCATCGTCCTTCAGCATTTCCTTCTGGGCTTATCTATTTCATCTTCTTCTGTTGGTCATATCCGATGCATGACCTTCCTTCTCCAATTAGGATCACGGCCTTGTTTCCCATACCACTTATGTATATTGTGTGTGTTAATGTTATACATGCGCGGCGGGACCTACAGTTTAAAGCCAATTCCGAACAACAGATTATTTGAGAAACTGCTCATGGCAATTTTTTTTGCCAGAAATCTGCTGAGGGTCGACTTTAAAGTTCAAGGAGAGGTGTTCTCTGATCTTCTTATGACAATGATTGTTAAGGTTATTCTCTCTTGAGGAGGTTATCCTCTTTGAGGAGTATTGAAGCCGATTTTTTAATTGGTAAACCGTGATGAAAAGCGCAACAATCATGTTTAATTCATATGGCGGCTTTCCAATATTACCAGAGTATAAGAGACTCATGGAAGAATTAAGGTTTTCCACGTTTGAACAGCTAAAGACTATATTACTAAAAAAATGCCAGACTATATCGAAAAGCTCTTTTCAGAAGCGAACCCAAAATAAAATATTACTTAGAAGATTAACGAAAACAATATTTATGAATTGATACCTATCTAGAGTAGTTGATTAAGATGTTACAAACATCAGCTTTAACCCAAGATACCGCTCAACATCTGTGGTAGCAGAACAAAACATTACTGGACTAATTTCTAACATTGTTCTTAGGCAACATGCCACATCCATTTCAAGCAACATATGGGACGAAAGATATTTTGCCTTGTTTGTGTTGCTGTTGTTGTTGTTGTTGCTGCTTTGTTTTGTTTTTAATTTATCTTAATCTCATAATAAATCCGTTAAAAATCCTATAAATCATAAAAATCGAAACAATTTCACAGATACTGATTAGGAAGGTGTGTCATTAAAAGCCATAAAGAAACCAAAATAATAAAGAATACAAAACGCAAAACAAAAGACACAGAAAACTAAGAAAACCAACAAAAAATCAAGTTAAAGTTTGTCGAAAATTACCACCATCAGAACCAAAAAAAAAGAGAAAAAAGAAGAAAAGGCCATAATCATTGTACCTCAGACTCCAGTACCTTTTTATGTTTGCTACTAAAACTCTTGAATTTATATTCAACTCATTGGGATTAATTGGAATTAATTGGAAAATTGACCAGAACTTGAAAATTAAGTTGAAAAAAGCCGGTTTAACACTCGTACAATACGGCCAAAATGGCAACGATACAAAAGAAACAACATTTAAAAGAAGTTTGAGTTGAATTATTAAAATACTGGCTACAGCATGAGTCTCTACTAATGAGTCAAAGAGCGAAACACACTCTTGGAATTTGAGTAAAAGAGAGTAAGAATGAAAATAAAGAGAAAATGATAGCATAAAAAATGGGAAGAGTAGCACTAATTAAGAGTGGTTTTTATTTAGAATGAAACAATATGGAATGAAACTTGAGCCATAGAGAAAGAGTTGAGTGAACGATTGAGCAATTGAAACAGTACTGACCCCTCTCATAATCGAAATTAAAAAACACAGGGTTTTTATAATCATGAATGATCGTTGTAATCAAGAATATATCCCGGTATGAGAAATTATTGAGAAAAATGCGATATTTTTATACATACTAGAGCAGTATCACTCAGTCGATCAAAGAAAATACATCAAATAATCTTATTTTAGCTCGACACACTCAGCCACAGCGATATTCTATATGAAATCAATGAGTTCTTAGGCTCTTAAAATGCATGTCTGTAGCCCTTCAGTCAGGGTGATGTGTTCCACACACCTAATAGGATCAAAATCTTTATCTGTAGTTGAAAGGGGAAACTTGTTTGGAATAATACTCAGCGAAATAGGCTACGAAAAGAGACAGTCTTTTCTTAAGCTCAACCGATTTAACGACCATATATTATGAGAAGAGATTTGTTTCATAAGAGGCCTAAAAATAGCAAACGAACTACTGACTTTCCACTACAGTTTGTTAGCAACCAACCAAATAGAACATGCATTTTAAATTTTTCCAGAGTCTTGGTTACTCCCAGGAGACCTTTACCCGAAAACTTTGCTTTGAAACACAAGCTACTACCAGACTGGTTCTACTCGTCTCAACTCCGATAATCACGCACTAATCAGCTTTAAGCTGTTCCATTGGACCCAATAATTTATTACGAGCGGCAGGCCAAATGTCCTTTTCATTCGTCCGTTTTTAGCCAACGGAATTATTTTTCTTGATAGTCGGTTAATAGCAATGGATTTTTGTGACTATTGTGGTGACGCTTTTATTATATTTCTTGTTGCTCTTTGGCTTTTGGATCAGTTTTTATTTTTCACAACTTAATTAGAGGTACAATCATGTCGACAAGTTAGGGTCTACCAGTTTGTAGAGTGGTGCTCTTAGCTCTCGGTCTCATCTTTACAAAACTGCAAGACGTTGACTTAATAGAGACGAGTTTTATTCAAGTTATACGTCAGGCTGCATTTGTTTGGGTTTTACTTTGTTACTGTGACTTCTCAGTGAAGTCAGCTTATTCTAGGCTCTTCTGTGAGGAATATTCGAACCGTGTAGGTCAGCACAATTGTGCAGTTCATAAGCATTTCCTTTATGTGGCACACTGAATGACCCCGGGACAATTAGGGAAACTGCCATTTATTGCCGGCACAGTTTAATAGTTCCTTAACGTGTTAAGAAGGTCTGGGCATTTCCAATCTTTCGCAATGATCGTAATCAATAAAAAGATGGTTGACTATATACACAGATATTCGGGGTTAGTGGCCTTAACTTCTGTTTGAGAAATCGTCCAGTAGATGTCCATTGATTCTTGGTTCTATTCTGTAATTTTTTATATTTCTAAGATGAAAAGTGCTGGTCGTAAAGTCTTCATAGAAAGCGCCTTAAATTGCATTCAATACCCACTTCTTCAATTTAAATTTACCCCATTAATCTCCAGACAATAGAAGGCACTTACAGGTTCTCGATTACATTATCGTTAGAAGTGTCTGCTTTGAATTGCTGAATGAAATTATTTGATATTTAAATCCAAATCCATTGTGAAACGTTGTGAAACAGTTTCGATATGTTTTCACTCTTTTTCTATATCTCTCAGATATCTCTTTGTTTCGTTACCATTCCGTCGCAGGCCTTTAAAATTTTTTAATATAGTTTGAGTAGGACATTTACCAACACAGTCCAACTTGTCTATGGTAAGTTTAGGCAAACAACTGCAGCAGAAAATGAATGATCCGGCATTAAAACAACAGCAACACTAATAATAATAATAAAGCGAAGTATGAGAACGAAACACACTACCGAACGAACCAAGAATTATAAACAGAAATTCTGGTTGGTAACACACCACTCAATACCAACAGCAGCTGCTGTTTGTTTGAGGGCTTAAACCAAAAACAAGAATAATGTCACAACATTGTGCATTTCAACACAACATGTTGGTTGTTTATGTTTGAAGGCAACCTTTTGGAGGTTGCAAATGATTGTTTTATGCTTTTGCAGAAAATTTCGTCTTGTTGATGGCAAACAGGGCTTTTTTATTATTATTTTGATTTTTTTGTGTTTTTTTTTTTCTGAAGTTGTTGTTGGCGATGGTGTTTATGGTTGGCCGTTGTTGTTGCTGGCGTTGTGTACGGTCGGTCGTGTATGCTTTTTTAATGGATTGAGTTGAATGGTTTTATGAAATACCCAATGACTTCAGTTGAACTTCAGCGCTTTTTGTCGATCGAACCGCGGAAGTGCTAGAGTGAAGGAAAAATGTTTTAAAATTGAGATTTTTCTGCAACGCGATTTATTTTTGAACGGTTTGAATGAAAACTTACGCGTTTTTATTGCCATATCTTATACGTAAAATTTTTAATGTTGAAAATTAAAAGAAAATTTTTTTGAAAAAAAAAAAAATTATTAAAAAATAAATAAAAGTGCCTGAATAGAGAAAAGAAAAAATAAATAAAAAAATTCTATTTTAAAAATACAATTTTATTTTCTATCAATCTTAAGCAAATATTTGATTTGCTTGCCAGTCTACATACAGCCTTATTATTAAAAAAAAAAGAAAACAAAAACCAGCTAAACTTGTATTTAAACTTTAACTTTTTAAGAGAAGCTAAACACATAGAAGAAGAAAATATATTTTAAAAATTCTATTTCAAATGATGTAAAAATATTAAAAATTTTATTATTAAAAATTGTATAAAAAGCGGAGTCTCAAGCAAAATTTTGGCGCCAAAAAAATTATTATGCAAAAAAATTTTCCAAATAAACAAGAAAAATATTAAATAACGGCAAATGAAATAAAGTAAAATATAAAAAATAAAAAATTGTTTTATAAATTAAAATCAAATAAATAAAAAAAATTATTTTTAAAAAATTACCGTCCCCTTAACAAAAAAAAAATAATAAAAATAAATAAAAAATAAAATAAATAAAATTCAAAAGAATTTTAACAAATTTAAAAAAATAAAGTGAGTCAATAAAAATAAAATTAAAAAAAATAATTTTCTTTTGCACCTTTTTGTCCAAAACTGGCTTCACGTTTCCCAATAAAAAAGCAAAACTACGTCTGTTACTTTATTACTCTACATGTCGTGTATGTAAAACGGATGTTTTTCTCCGCATATTTGCAAAATAATCAAAACAAATAAAGTATTTACAAAAAACAAAGCAAAAAAAAAAGAAAAGAGAAGTACCATTAAATAGTACCACTGCGAAAAGTACGTGCATTTCGTGTGACAGTGTTTCCGTTGTAGAGCATCTATCAACTCGTATTTATTTTGTGTTCAGTTTGGTTCTGCTGCTTCCATTACACCATTTAACAATTTCGTTTTCAACAATATTTTTTTTCTGTTGTTGTTGTTTTTTGTTCCTGCAAAATTTGTGCTGCAGTTGCAACTTTTTTTTATTCAACATTCAATTGCCAGTAGTTGAGCTGAGATATTCATGTATTTCCGGTAACATTTTATAGCAGTGCTGTTGGTATCAGTAACAAAACAACGGATTTTTATTTTATTTCATTTCGTGTGTTTTTTTTTTGCTATTTTTCTCAACCAACTTTTGTTTTGTTCAACTGATATTTTGCCGGTAAGTGTACATTCATTCTTTAATCATGCAAATATTTATTATTTTTTTCTTTTTCTTTCTATTTGAATAAAAAATATTTATTTATACTCCCATAAATTTTAAAGTACCTTTAAAACTTAACAAAAAAAATAAAGTTAAAGTTGAGTTCTTCAAATTAATGCCGGTCAATAAAAACTATGCAACAAAAGCAATGCAACCAGGAAGGCATTGATATTACATTTAAAAAAAGTTTTTTGTTCTTTAAATTTCATCTTGTATCCATCCTTCAATAGATATTGCACAGATCAAGAGTTTTTTTTTATGGGCAAATAATTTTATTTTTATATTTTGGAATGTAGTAAATGCGGCCTATAATGGTCGATGAAATAAGGGAGAATTTTTCTTTTTTTTTTCTCCGAAGATCAGAACGGATTTTTATACCCTGAGACCTTTAAACATCACTTGTGTTAATTTTATTATGAATGTATCCGAGGTTCTATCATTCATTCGTAAGCTCTTTAACGCATTGTTATACCCTGAGAGCTTTAATCCACTTGTATTAATTTTATTATGAATGAATCGAAGTCCGATCATTCCTTTGGAGGCTCTAAAACCCATTGCAATACCTTCCGAACTTTAAACAGTATTTGTGTTAATTTTATTAAGAATGATAGTGCTTCGATTTACAAATATTAAATCAGTTAATAAATTAGAAATAATAGAGACACTCTATCAGTAATTGTGCTTAAATTAACAACAAAAATTCAAAATTTTTCAAAAAAAAAAAAAAAAAATCTATTGAAGCGTACTTCCATAATAATCGAAAATATGCTGAACGATGGCAAATCAATTTAATATTTATCGATTATTTCCGATGAATATTACGGTAGGGCTTGAATGTTGGCTTTTAAGGATAAAGCGTTCAAGGTTTATTGACATAAGTCACCGTGATCTTGTAGAAAGTGTTTTGGTTTATTAGACGTGAGGCCACGGTTCGAACCCCTGGTCAGATGTCTCCAATAAAACGAAAAATTAAAAATTATTTTATCGGCAATTGCCTCTCAGCGGATTTCTGGCAAAAGCTCTTAGAGTAAATAAAAAAATTGCCATGAAAAGTTTCTCAAAAATCAGTCGTTTGGAGTCGACTTTAAACTGTAATACACACAACATTAGTGGTGTGAGAAGCTAGGTCGTAATCGCGATTGAAATGTTGTAATGACAAATTATATACAGATGTATGTATGTAACATAGCTCCCTAAAAAGTGACTATGAGGCATTAAAACCCACGAACGAGTAGGCTAATACAATCAGAACTGTAAAGAAAGTTGTCACCAAATTGATTTTGCAAATAAATTGATTGTTAAAGGTATTGTTGGCATAAATAGCCGTCATATTGAACCAAATATCGCTGATGTTTAACGCTCACCATTCATTCATTCATCGCCGTAGTCTAGTAGGTAGTGTATAGGCTTATTAGACGTGAGGCGAAGGTTCTAACCAATGATCAGGCATCTCAGACAAAACGATATATTAAAAGTATTTCCACCACGACTTTCTCACAACAAATTCTGGCAAAAACTCTGAGAGTAAATAAAATTGCAATGAAAAGCTTCTCAAAAATCTGTCGTTCGGAGTCAACTTAAACTGCAGGCTCCGCCACTCATAAATAAAATTAACACACACAACATGAGTGGTGTGAGAAGCTAGGTCGTAATCCTGACTGAAGGGTTGTAATGACCAATTATGTATGTATGTATGTATTTTCAAAAATATTAGCCCGATGACATAACATAACACGCACCAAGCAGATACTTTTTTGGGTGTAATGGGCTTACCAGAATTGCTACACATTTCTTCGAACACAATATGTGATAATTTTGCCTTTTGGTGAATCCAACAAGTGGGAAATGATGGAATTTCAGCACTGATGCTAAACCAAATGCTTCCGTAAACAATCATCATAACAATGGCGTTGTGAATGATCAGCCGGTTGTAATTGTTGCCGTTCTAATGCTCAAATGTATGTATCTGGATGGAGGGTACAAATCTTAAGGAAAAATTGAGTCATAATAGACCATAAGATCATGTTGAACGAATTTTTTATTTTTTATTTTAAGTGAATCAGTATCATTAACAAGGATGATGTTTTAGATTTTTTTCTATTTTAATATTGAAGAGTTCGTTCCTTAATTTACAAAAAAAAACACATCTTTTTACAATGGTTTTAAAATATTTTCATTATTTATTCAGTTTCTAAGTCTTTTACGTATTTAAACGTATTATTTTCAATAAATTTATTTCATAATATTTATTTTTAATTATTTATACTCATAATTATTTCTGCTTTTAAGATTTTATATGATTATGAATTTTATAAAATTTTTAATAACCATCGACATTCAATTATTTGTTGTCTTCATTAGGGACTTATTTGCTTAGAAGTAGAAGGACAATAATTCTAATAATATTGTTGAGTTTAATTTCCTATTTCCTCCCCAAAATAATACTCAGATTGTTATTAAGGAAATCGCAAAAGATTACAGAATTATTGTCTTCATTATGATTTCATGATAATTTGCAATTAATTAAATTCCTTTTGTTTCTAACATCCAACCATCCAACCAACCATCCATCCATCCATCATTATTGTGTATTGAGCATAACAAACAAATCATCATCATCACTTTCATTTTATATTCCCAAATTCAATATGAAATCAAATATTTAACAAGTCAGGGAATTATACAGACACACACACAGCTAGTTGGCCATAAACGACTTTAAGACAGTCTATAGCAATAACGTATAGCTTTTGTCTGAGAAAGTAAAAGGAATCAACGTTTTCTTTTCAAATTAAAATTTTAATTGCAAACAAATTTATTTTAGTTTTTTAAGTGTCGTATTTTGAAATTTATTTTTTCTACTTTTTATTGCCAATGAAATTGAGAATGTTGTAAGCAATGAATCGCTTATATTAAATATTTTAATGCTACGAAAAGTTGCATAATTTTGTGTCTGAAAGTAATTATCGCAACACCAAATTGCTAGTTAAACAAGTGATTAAAATTGCAAAAATTCAGAGGAAGAACAGGCAACCAATAACAGCAGAAATAGCCACTTAACAGAACAACAACCAGAAAACTACAGCAGACGATAGATAGGGTCTCCAATCGTAAGTGTAACAGGAGCCAAGTAGTCGAAGAGAAAGAGAAAGAGACAAAATTACACAGGAATTCGTAACTGTTAAAGATAGCGAAATGAAAAGCAGCTTAGCTGCAGAAAATACCTCAAGGGTGCCATATAACGCTTCCTATCCAATTGAAAGTATTAGGAAGTAATAAAACAGCACCAGGAGATGCCTTACCAGCTCAAATTATAGGAGCTGACATCAATTTTCTAAAGTCTCATATCGCATCAGTTTGAGAGGAAACAACCCAGGGCCCTGCTCGGAAAATAACTTTTTTTTTGAAAATGCTTTAAAAAAAACTACTGAATATTTTCTCAAATTTCTTTTTTTATGAAAGTACAATCCTTCCGGTTAATAATGGAAAATAATTTCACTCAAATGGCTGCCTCGGCTGGCCATACAGTAACCCACACCAGAAAATGCCGATTTTGGCAAAAAAAAAAATCATCTTCTCAGATGAAGCTCATTTTGATCTTGGCGGGTATGTAAACAAGCAAAATTGTCGCATTTGGGGCACAGAAAACCCGCACGCATACATTGAAAAGCCGACGCACCCAAAACGAGTCACTGTTTTGCGGCTTTTGGTCTAGAGGCATAATGGGCCCATTTTTATTCGAAAATGAGCAAAGAGTGGCCGTTACAGTCAATGGCGATCGTTATCGGGCCATGTTGAACGAATTTTTGTTCACAAGAATTGAAGAGGAGGATATTGGCAACATTTGGTTCCAACAGGACGGCGCTACATGCCACACAGCCAAAGCTACACTCGATATTTTGCGCCCTGTTTTTGAAGATCGCATTATCAGCCGCAGAGCTGATGTCGTTTAGCCACCTCGGAGCTGCGATTTGACACCGTTGGACTATTATTTGTGGGGTGCCGTCAAAGATAAGTGTTACGCCGACAAGCCAGAGATAATTGAGGCTTTAAAGGACAATATTCGCGAAGCCATTGGTGAAATACAGCTGCACACAATCGATAATGTGCTTAAATATTGGACCGGTCGTGTAGGCTACTGCATGGCCAGCCGAGGCAGCCATTTGAATGGAATTATTTTCCATTATTAAACGGAAGGATTGTACTTTCAAATAAAAAAAAATTTGAGAAAATATTCAGTAGTTTTTTTTAAAGCATTTTCAAAAAAAAAAAAGTTATTTGGCGGACCCTTTATTTAGCAGGAACTTTTAAATATTTTTACCCGTTCTTCGGTTGTGAAACGAGCCATATTCGTAAATGGTAAACCTTTTCTTAAATAAAACACACTTCAGTTGGAAGATATTTAACAGCTGAAGCCTTTGCCTAGTGCGTTAGGCTTACAATTTCTCGTTCAAAAGTATTTCTGTATTTGGCAGGTACAATTGTTGTAATTGAACTTTAAAGCACTGATAAAAAATAGTCTTAAATTTTAAGTTTTTTGTTTTTCAATTTCAAATAGTTTGGAAATTTATTCAAAAACAATTTGTTTACGTTTATTTTTTTTCTCATTTTCATATGATTTACGGCACAAGTCAAGCATACTGTGTGTTTAGTTACAACAACTTGATTGACATTTTAATTTGCCAACTTAAAATATGTTGAGATAAGGCAGTTAATGACTTAATTTAAGCCTGAAAACACATTAAGAAACAAAAGCAAAAACAAAAGCAAGTTTGAAAAGAAAAAAAAAACCCAACACGTAAGAAAATGAAGAAAATGTCAACATATTTTTCTTGTTTTCTTATATGTATGTGATAAAATATTGCAACTAATTGAGTTGTCAAATGGACAGACATAACGACAGACAGACGAGTCAGCCACAATACAATAAATAACTAATTTGGGTCTACATATAGAACCAGAGATAAAACCAGACATGAAAAAATATAAATGAATGGACACATATACACATACAAGTCATATATACATACGTACAGATAGACAGACAGACAGACAGAGAGCAGATATTCATTCATGTATACAATGGCAGTTAGTCAGTCAGCCAGTCATTTAATAAAGTATTTGCAATCAAATCACAAATAACTTCTTAATCCCTTTTTCTTAACAAAAAAAAAAAAAAAAAAAAAAAACAAAACTGCAGTCAATGCCTTTCTCTTCTATACCATAAGCCTAGTATAGCTTCATAGGCAAGTTAGCCAACCAGCCAGCCAGCAGTATGATGGCAATAACGAGCACAGGCAAAACTGAATGCATTCATGAATTACCACAATTAGTACAATTGTCTAAACAAAGTCATTATATTGTTAACAAAGTTGTTATCAGCACTATGAAAAACAACAAAAAATTGGTAAAAAAAAAAATATATACAGAGACTGCAACTAAAGCAATAACAACAACACAAGAAACGAACGTCATCATCATAAGCAACCATTAACTTCATAATAAACTACAACACAATGCCAGCAACAACAACAACACCAACAACATCAACGACAAAATAAAAGATTGAAAAAAAATTTAAACAAAAAAATTTCCAGAAAAAAAGCTGAGAATCTGAAAAGAAATTGACTGCAGCACAGCAATCAGACCTTAAAACACAAGCACACATATGTACATAGCCTAGTCATATACCCTGTTTATAACAGTACCACATGCAACACACCAGCTCTATTTGCTGGTTGCAACAACAAGAAAAAAACGAAACAAAACAAAACGTTACATACGACAGCAATTGAATGAATTTCTAACGTTTTTTTTTTTTGCCTTTACAATGCAAGTTCAACTGCAGCATTGCCAAACAGAAGAAAAGAGCATGGAAGAGAGGCAGAGAGCACAGGAGAGAGTGTGTGTGTAAGAGAAAAGACAATAATATTTAATCCTTTTATATTGAAAGAGAGCAAAAACGACAACAACAAAAAAAGAAGATACCATAGGATTTTGAAACAAATACAGTCGAGTTTAAAATAATAATACCCTCCTGCACTTACACACACACATGCAAACTCAGTTTCCTTTTAACACACCATCAATGATGAGATGTTCGTTTAAACTGTATTTGCAACTGTATGGGAGTGAAATCAAAAAAATAAAAAAAATACGAACTCCTCTATGAAAACGTTAACGTAACGTAATTCACAGATGTGAGGAGTACTTAAGACTAGACTGCTGTCTCTAACACTCCTACTGTCTCCTAACTCTACCCCCCCTCGCCACCTTTGTTAACCACTTTTCATGTACTTTAATTAAACGTTCCATTTCCACTCTTTTTCTTCTTCTTTCCTTTTTATCCTATCCTCTCCTCTGCTTTTCGCCTCACATCTCTTTCCATGTATTTTATTTTTATTTGTAGGATAAATGTTGTTATTGTTATTGCTGCACTTGAACGAATAGGTGAAATACACATGTGAATGGCTTGTTATAACAAAAAAAAAAGGAAAAAAAATCCAGGAAGAAGATTATGGGCTGTGGCCAATGTAATACGGACACAAAAGAAAACATTGCCTGATTAAACTGGAAAAATTTTCGTTTTTACAATCTTTCCCAATGTATTACATACATATATAATACATAATTGATCGTCACAATCCTTTAGTCAGGATTACAACGTAGCTTTTCACACCACGTATGTTGTGTGTGTGTTAATTTCATACATGAGTGGCAGGACCTACAGTTTAAAGTCGACTGCGAACGACAGATTTTTAAAAACTTTTCATAACAATTTTATTTACTCTCAGAGTTTTTGCCAGAATTCAGCTGAGAGGAAGTCGCCGCAATAGCTTATATTTCGTTGTGTTAGAGATGTCTGACCTGGGGTTCGAACCATGGCCTTGCGTCTAATAAGCCAACACACAACCTACTAGACTACGGCAACTTAGCAATTTATTATTTCCGATAATTTACTTCCGATAACATTTAGCGGCAGAATATACAATTAGAAACATGGAGTTCTAAGGAACACACATTCTGCACAATGACCGGTGAAGTATTTTTACTGATGGCTTAATAGCAGTAAGGTTCGTCATCGTAACAAGAGTAGGCTAGTGGTATTTAAACAAATCATGTGAGGCCTCAACTTAAGCCCAGTGCATGGAAATATTTACTGTTAATCGAAATTTAATAACATCGGAAATTTTGCCTGTCGGTACATCAATATGATGATGATTTATCGGTAGGAGGATTGGAGGAGTTTTTTAGTTTGATATTAGCAGGCTCAAGTTAAAAATTCAGATTCAGATATGCTGTGTCGATTACTTTTATTGAAGACACTTTGATGAATGATAGCAGCTTTCATCTCCTTTAAGTCTATACCGGCGTCGATATCTTCAATAAAAATTTGTAAACCTGTAGCATTCTTTTTACCTAGTCGGTACAGCTGCTGGATATTAAAGTTTTAAGTGACATCCATATCGCTCATGAGCTCGAAATTAGTTCGTACTTGAAACTGAAGATAATAGTTTGCGTTGAACTTCTCTCCCGAGAATGCTGATTCTAAAGCAGTAGCATTGGTATACGAAAGATCCCTCTTTTCATGTCCTAATGAAAGACAGGATAATTAACCTGTAGAGTATCAGTTACGCCCCAAGAAAGAGTGCGAAAAGGAATTCAACAAATCATTCTCGCTGGCAATGCCGGAACCAATATATACAAAACTCCTTGACAACATCAAAAGTAAAGTTATCGAGAGTAATCCGACAACCGATCTACTGCACATGTCCACGTGATGACAATATGTACTTCGTTTTGGACTAAATTAACATCAGACACCACCACGGTAACATATAGCCTAGTATGCCCAATGATGTTGATGGCATTAGCATTCGAAAAAACATGATTACCCGTCGACAATCTGTACTCCGTTTTGCAATCAATTAACGTCAGACACATTTAACATTTAATCTGGTACATCATGTTTTGTCGATTAAATTAGAATTCGAAAAAAAGGACTTTAACACACAAAAAAAAAATCGTACCATTGCGATGGACATCTGCTTTCTGCAGAATGCTCTTCTGGTTGAAGTTGAAGAGGTTTTATATTAGGAGTTAACCCCGAGCGCTGTTAAAACGTTCGGAGAAGTCTTTTATATCCTAGTCAGGTTCATAAGAATCCTGAGCTTGAACATTACAGTATAATCTGTTATTAAGCACAGAATAGTCATATTTAAAGTCTATTCTGTTTCGAAGCAATTGAACCTGACTTGTTACGACTGCAGTCACGCAAAACTATAGGTATTCATCGTTCAGTGCACCTCAGGAATATGCAAATATCCTGGTATAACATCAGTAGCTAATCTAATCATCAGTACTAATCTCTGACACTTAACCAACAAGCCAACAATTCTGAAGTCAATTATGGAGTGAGATTGTAGTCGCCGTAGTCTAGTAGGCGGTGTGTTGACTTATTAGACTTGGGACCACGATTCCAGGTCAGACATCAAAACAAAATATGAAAAAATATTTCTTCGGCGACTCCCTTTCAACAGATTTCTGGCAAAAACTCACAACATGGTGGGAGAAGATAGGTCGTAAAGACCAATTATGTGTGTATATGGAATGAGATCGGCCATAATATTACACCGGACGGCGTAGAGCCTTATCGGCCAGACTCAAGAAATCGGGACAGCTTAAAGATCTGGATAGGCACAATACATATGCATAACAGTAGGCAACAAGAACAGTGAAACAGAGTGTAAGGCTTTGATTTCCATTTATTGCTATAATTCCTGATTACTTTGCCTGGGTGTAATTCTGCAGTCCTTAAGAGACGATTCTTTTACGCTTCTTTTGCTAAAAATAATACAGTTTCGATACAAACTATTTTACACAAAAGAAAAATGTGATTGGAGCGAGAAGTCCGTGATAATATCGAAAAAAAATTCCAAGGATTCCCTATCACTTTAACTACATTTTCCTGTTGGATATCCAAACGCTCTGGGGTAAAGGAAATCAGGTTTTTTATGGCCCTGTCTCGATGCATTGAATGGCACAAGTATTGTTGTCAACAGTTAAGATTTTAATGTAAAAAATTAGAAACCCTTCTGGAACTTCGTATGCATAGCTGATTAGAGTCGTATGCATAGCTGACTAAAATGATTTTGTTGAATAGCAATGGATGAATACAAGAAAAGTTTTTGATTTGAATAATCTGCATATGACCGTAATATGTTAGCCACCCCCTGTACTGTAGCTTTAGTTCGTGTTATAATACAAAACTGTAGAAGATCTTAATTAAAATCTCCTTTTTGTTAAAACCATGGGTTTTTTTCTCTCCAACATCACTGTTTGTGGACTCACTAGTACAGAGTACAGGTTTTTTTTTAAATAAACTTTTTAGTTTTAAAATATAAAAAATTGTTTTCTCCTACCCCTCTACCCCTGTGTTTCTCCTCCCTCGCTCTAACTATCTCTACGTCTACTAGAGGATTATGCTATAGAAAGTTTTTCTTTTTGCTTTTGTTGCAACTGAACGTTTAAATATGGCTGAAGACAAACAGATGATATGCCTGGTTGAACTGATTCTAAATGAAATTTTAAAAACATAGAAAAAAACCAGGAAAAAACAGGGTGGCAAATTAAACTATTGGAAACAGACTAACAAGATTTAAAATGTAAAAATAAAAATAAAAAATTGGCAAAAAATTGATAAAAAAAAATTTTAAAAATTTTCGAAATATTTTCATTGAAAATTTGATGGCAAAATGGCAAAATAATGTTCAAATAGCGTTTCATTTAAAGCGCTTACACAACGAATGCTATTGAACGAATACAAATCTTTAATTGAATAAAGTCAAGTGTTTGTCTAAGCCATGCTCAAGTCATGGATGGATGTGGCATGCATTTGGTGGCAAAAGAATACATCCAATTAAGAATTAACAGGAATTTACAGGCCATCAACACTTTGTCATGCTCAGTCACACATTCAAGTGTACAGGATACATTCCAAATGAATATGCACAACAACAGCTCTGAAGTATTTAAAAATTTACATCTCCTTTGTGTGTGATGCAATGCATGGGTTCAGCTATCGACGGCCATGCTGATGATAATGATGATGTTGATGATGATGAGGACGATGTTGTTGACATGTTTATTTAACTGAAATCATACTTAAAAGCTTTTTCTCTTTCATTCTTTCATTCACTTTGATTTTGTCTAAATAAAATATTCTCTTGAATTCACATTCACCAACAACAACGACAACAACAACACACAGCATCAATATCATCGTCATGTTGCTGCTGCTTGCTCTAGACTCCTACAATTAGTGATTATTTGTTTGCAAAATATACGTATGTGAAGACTTCTAAGCAAAAAAAGAGTGAAAAAAACAAAAACAAAATTTTTTTCTGAAAAAAACTAAAATCTATTAACGATTCTTAGAAAGTCAAATAGAAGAGTAGAGAAATGAAATGAAAAAAAAAAAAAGAAAAATAAACATGAATGACACTATTTTTCAAATGAAATTTACAAATGGATGTGTTTGATGTGTTAGAAGAATTGAAATGCAGAGAAAGAAAAAAAATCTGCTATTCTAGACAACAACAACAGCAGCTACAGCACCAACAGCAACAGTAAAGAAACATTGCAAGTTCATCATTATAAGGCAAACATCATAATCGTATTCATCATCATCATCATCATCATCAACGTCAACATTGTCAAAGTTGCAAGCATTGACGGGGCATCTACATAAACAGCTACAGCAATAATAACAGGGGTATTCACTTCAGAATTCTAGTTATTCCTTTTAGGAGAATTGCACACGGGACATATCATCGTATCATTGTTTCATACAAATCTTTTAAATGTTTGTTTAGGTATGGGCGTCACTGAACCTCATACACATCGATTGGTAAGGGAGGTATTAATTCAAACAGAGATGAATTATTATATCTTTTATACCTTCTCGTACCTTAGACGAACAAGGAGGTGTTTCAAAGTTTTCCCCATCTTTTTTTATTGCACCTTATGCTTTGTATTCATTTCATTTAGTAGATTCTACCCACCATTTTGTGGTTAAATCTGATGACCAGGAAAATACATAGTCCAAGTTATTCACCAGGTTAAGTAGAACTCAAAAATAATTTTTTATTTGTCTCGAACCCTCCAAACTTGTTTTATTTGACAAAAACGGTATTTTTTGATCTTTTTACACAAAATTATTGTTTACCCAAATATTTTTTAACCTATTTTAAGAATCCAAAGAGTTTTAGAAAGGGGAGAGATTAGCCTTTCAAACGGTATACATAAACATTTTGTTCAAACTTATATGTTATGAGATTTGATGGGGAAACTTGTAAAATATAATTTTTTTCTTATTTTTCCAAGTTTGGCCATTTTTAATTGCAAAATTTAATTAAAAAAATATGAAATAAGTGGAGACATTCTGAAAGTGCATACCCTTGCCAAGAATTTGAGATATCGTTTGATGAAATTGTACAAAAATTACTGTAGTTATTATTTTAAAGAGTCTAACAGTCAAGTTATATTTTTTATATATGTCATCTTATCAAATGAACTTTCAGTTCAAAAAATTTCAAAAGTTTTGATGGATCTTCATTGTTTACGACAAAATAAGTCAATTTCACGTTTGGGCAACTACCAGAACTAGGCTAATATTTGTGTTTTTTGTAAATATTATTATTTTTCCTTGCGCAAACATTGGGCAACTTCTGGTGGGCGATCAAACGTGAAACTGAAACATTTTGCGATAAACAATTAAAACCCGTCAAAAATTCTGAATATTTGAGAACTAAAAGTTCATTTGAAAAAATATATATGAAAAATATAACTCGACTATTAGACCCTTTAAATAATAACAATGGTAATTTTTGTCCGATTTGATCAAACGAAATGACAATCTCTTCACAACAGAATGCACTTTAAGAATTTCCCCACTTATTTTATATTTTGCTACTATGAATGGACAAACTTGAAAAAATACGAAAAAAAATTCGCATTTGTCAAGTTTATCTCATCAAACTTCATAGCAGATTAAGTCAAATAATACATATATATATATCGTTTTAAAGGCCCATCCCTCTCCTTTCTAATAAGGTTCAAACTTTGCACATCGGTTCAGAAATGTTTGTTTAATCAATAAATTTGTGCGTAAAGTCCAAAAAATCAGTTTTTGTCAAATAAAACAAGTTTGGAGGGTTCAAGAAATATAAAAAAAAATATTTTTGATTTCTACTCAACAAAACTCACAACTTACACTATGTCATTAGGTATTTAATTTTTTTATTTTGTAATTAGTAACGACACAGTAAGGAGACCTCAAGTAAAGGAAAACATTTGAAATATAATAAAGAAAATAAAGGTTAATGGGCCACCCGCATCGCTTTTGCTGCTTTGCAATAGAATTCGCAGAAAAAGAGCAACAAAGACCAGTCAAAACTATTTGGCACAGCACAATATCTTGGAAGTCGTCAAAATCCTTTAACAACGGTGAGAAATCTTTGTTAATAGACTAAATTGTCGTACCTAATGCAATACAACATGTAACAATAATAGATGATTAGTCTATTGTAGCAGCTTCTAGAATGACAGGGTTGCCAGCTATCTTTTTTTTCGAAAAAAAAAAAAATACAATCCTCTTGGAAAATTTATTGAATATTGTTGTATTGGAACTTGACTAATGCAGTCCTACTCTTGACGCTGTCTAACCTTCCTAAGATGATCCTTTCTGACGAGACTGTGGCCTTCTGAATAGATTTTGAAGACTTTCTGAAGAGTTTCTTTGGAAAGACAACGAATTATTTATTTATTAATATATTTATATATAAATCTTCGCCAGTATGCGGAAATGGGTTGTTTAGGGTTGTAATCAAACACTTTAAAAACATAATTCCAAGATTTTTATTCAAGTTCAGCACCACGAACACAATGAAAAAAGTCCTTTCAATAGGAATGGAGACAACGGCGTATTTGTTGATAAAATTGAGAATCGCGTCTTTGAACATTTTTGTGAATATTCAAAAACGTTTTAAATAATACCTACACAAACAAAACAAATTTTACAACGATTTTCAACTGTATGAAAGCGATTAATAATCACCGTGTGAGTTCTCAGTTCTTTATAATGAAAGCTAATGTGAAAGACTTATATTAATGCGGGAATAAAACAAGAGGGACTGCGAGAGGTCGCTTTGTAGCTTGATTTGGCTTGATTTGATTTGAATAATGTTTCACGAAAGATCTCCGACATAGAAACAAAGCTAGACGACCTGAAAATTTTAACACATAACGCTGTAAGAATAAACAAGATTAACCTTCCGAATGCAAACATAGTGTCTGCTATCTAAGCAGTATTACTCTCATTGTGCCATGGTACTGCCTTCAATTTATATAATGTTTCCTCCAAATGCATTGCCCTGATAAACTTCGGGATGCTGCAGAAGATTAACAGGAACAATTCTGTGCCCAACACCTAATATGCTCACAGTTGTTTCCTTCTGGGAATGAATTAAAGCCGCAGAGGAACTTTCTCATCATCACAGAATCTACATATTGGGCTCGAGACAACCCTCAATCGATTAAGTGTTTATTTAGTCTGCAGTGCCCTGTTAGAAACCGATTACTGACCTGAAGTTATACCTGAAGAGTTGGATGCATAACTCAAATCTCCTTCTATTGTAGTTATACAACAAAAATTTATTTGGTTTGCGAGCAATCCCTACCTCTCTATGTCGTACCTTTATGTCCTTTCATACATTTCTTCCTACACCACGCGAATTTCTGGAATTTTTAATATTGGTTTGGAATATTTTACGTGACCCGCTCCTCTACTAATACCACGGAATAATGCCCTCTTTTAGAAGAGTATACAGCCTGTAGGTCTCTCCATTCATTTTTATTCCTAAGTCTCTTTGTGAAGCATTTTTTTTCAAATTTGTAGTCTTGCTGGTTTTGTCCAGGGGACAGTTAAGGAAGGAGCAGCCAGCCAACCGATTTATTAGGTCACTAAGTCCCCTTTGAAGGGACTCAGAAGAAGTTCTAAGTTGGAAATATTTAACGCATATAGAAAGTTTGCTCTTGTGTACGGAAAATTGGCGTGTATTGAATAAAATAGAAAAGTTTTAGGAGTTCTTAAATATATGCCCTATTTTACACCAATCCCCTCTGCAATACGGATATACCGAACATATAGCCAACAAAGAAGCCATTCTGAGACAAATAATAAAAATGAAGGAGGATAGGCCATATTATGTAGGCTCAAAGGTAGCGGAAGAATGGTGTGAGAATGCTATTCTTATGGTTCGAGAAACTGTGGTTGTGGTAAAATCAACCGGAAAACCATGATACTTTTGGGACCACAACAAAATCCTATATACGTGACACTCCAAGGGCTAGGGCAGTACGATCTAAAATGGGAAGGCGTTAAATTAACAATTGCATGCCATCTGAGAGAACGATGCTATGTGGATGCCAAATGTTTCCCATAGGCGTAATGGAAAAGAAAATTTCTGGTTATATAAAGCCTGCATCAACTCCCTTATATGACACACGGTCGGTTCATTAAGTAGTTGGCCACTTACAAAGCATTCAATGGCTTCTGCTGAATATCCCAAATGGAAGATGTTTTTTATATGGAACCCACGACAACAGTAGCTAAAGCTCACAACATATTTTATTTTCCATTCCAGTGAAAAAAGAAGAAAATCGACAATAAAAACCATCATCAGCTCCAAAAGAATTTTTCCTTTTTAAACAAAAAAAAAAATTTTTTTTAATTTCTTTTTATTTGGAATTAAAGAAAATAAAACAAAACAAACAACCTACAATAAAAAACAACAAATTTTTTGTTGTCTGTCCATCTGTGGCTAGTTGGACATTAAGGATGATGATGATGGCTATGATGACGATGAACGATGATGAAATAATGCAAAAATAACAACAACAGCAACAAATTGTCCATAATACAAATTGAAATAACCAAAGGATGAACGGAATATATGTTTCTGTCTATGTATGTATATATGTATGTATTAGTATGTTGCAAGAAAACAAACATAGCAGTATACTGGCTGTGTGGCATGCACAGCTGTCAAAAGTTATTTTTACTGTTAAATGTAAACATTTAGAATTAACATTAATTTTTTTTCCTCTTGTTGTTGTTGTTGTTGCAGTTGCTGTTATTTTTTTTTTTTTTGTTTGTTTTTATTTCTTCAGTTTTTTTTCTTTCAGTCATGCACTATCCCTACTCCATGAATAATTTGTATGAGTTTATGCATGTGTGTGTGTATGTATGTGTGCATGAATTTCTGCAACTTTGCAATTTTTACTGTTCAATCTATGACGGCAACTGTTTGTGTTTTTTTTTTCTTTATTTTTTCGTATTTAGTTTGTGCAACAACGACATCAACAACAGCATTTGCAGCAATAATGACAACAGAAAAGTGTTTCTTTTTATTTATTTTTGTTAATTTTTTAATTTTATTTGTTATGGTTGATCTTTTTCACAAAAATATTTATTTTTTATACGGTTTTATAAAGAATAATAAAAATTTTTTTTTTAAATTAAAAAAAAAAATTGAGCTCAGAAATCCAGAGCAGTCTTGAGCACAGAGAATAAAAACAGGGCTTACAAAAGTACAAATAAAGTTTAAAATCTTCTGTAAATAAAATCGCCTTCCAAGTTGGCATTACTTCTGAGAAACAATCATTGAAAAAAGTTTGCTTTCATAAGGATTGTATCTCAGTGCTTTCGCGGTTGAGCTCTCTGAACAAGCGTGTAACGCAGGCGTATATTTTCTTCAATGCAATTAAGCTCATGCGTTCACTTTTACTACCTTCTCACACCAACCATGGGTTACGTAAAAATTTTATCAATGAGTGGTGGCCTTACGACAACTCCAAAGAAATTTTTCATGGCAATTTTTATTTACACTCAGAGTTTATGCCAGAAATCTGCAAAGAGTATGTCGCCTTATGAAATGTTTTATTTCGTTTTGCTCGAGATATCTGAGCCAGGATTTGCACCATGGGCTCCCAACAGACCACAGACTAGACTACGGCGATTTATGAGCCACAGATAAATCCGTTTTAAACATTTTGGATGAATGTATAGCAGCTCTAATGAGAGAAAATTGTTGAAATCTAGTGTTATCAGAGGGAAAATTTCAATGATCATGTTAGTCATGAAGCAATAAATCCTTGCTAAGATTGGTTTACCAACTCATGATAGAATTTGTTGGAGATTGTGGCTTTGCAGTACAGATTTTATCGGGAGCTGTATTGACAGACAACAATAGTGGATTGTGCATCATCAACCGATTAATGCTTTGTAAACGCTTTTTATTTTTTATTTCTTTCAATTCCTTACAGAACCTTTAAAAATTCCATCTTTTCTTTCCAACTTTTTTTTTTGTTTGTTGCTTAATTCAGTTCTTCCAGCTAAGGGGGTCTAGTGTAGCTGGTTTTAGCATTTCCATGCCCTCTGTGCAAATGTTGTTTGAGCTGCAGTAAGCAATATCGATCATAAAAACACATAATTTTGGAGGGGAAATGCGATCTTTTGAAAATTTTAATATTTTTTCTTCTTCCGAATATTTTATTTAAAATCTAACGATTTGAATTTCATGATAAAAGAAAATTGTTTTTGATTTTTACTACTGGATGTCCTGGTAGTCTATTGGGTAATGTACTAGATCATTAGGCTAATGATCGTAAGTTCTATTCCCACCAGAGACTCTAGTCTGTTACGCTACATATATACATAATTGGTCATTACAACCCTTTAGTCAGGATTACGACATAGCTTCTCAAACCGCTCATGGTGTGTGTATTAATTTTATTCATGCGTGGCGGGAACTGTAGTTTAAAGTCGACTCCGAAAGACAGATTTTTAAGAAACTTTTCATGGCAATTTTATTTATTCTCCGAGTTTTAGCCAGAAATCTGCTGAGAGGCAGTAGCCGAAGAAATATTTTTTCATTTCATTTCTGTTAGCGATGTCTGACCTGGGGTTTGAACCGCGGCCTAATATAATAATCCAACACACTACCTACTAGACTGCGGCGAATTTTTTAATTTTTTCAATTCCATACAGGACCTATCTCCATCTGACTACTCAGTTTTCATGTTTTTTTCGTTGCATAATTCACTTCTCCCATTTAAGTGGATAAATCGGGTAGCCTGGCAGATTCTAGGATTATAGGGTTACCATATGCAATTGCCGAAGAACCACGCCCTCTTTGAAAATATATTGCGTTGTTGTTTTGTGTGTAGTAAGCAATATTGCCCACTAAGATCTATTCTTTGGAGGCTCATTTGTCTAATTTTTTTTTTTTTTGACTAACAAAAGCAAAAACTATTACGTTGAACAGTGTACTATTTTTTGTATTCTTTTGTTTTTTTGTTTTTCTTTCGTTCGTTATTCAACACTGTACTCAACTGCTTCCATTACAATTTGTATTCTTTGGAAAACTTCTATGTCTGCCGTCTGCAAAAAAAAGGGCTGCATAAAGCCTTTGCTAAGCCTTTTTTGAATGTTTGTATGTGTATAAAGTTTTTGTGAAGTTCATGTCCTTGTCCTTGTGGCAATATAATCTGTGGCTATCAAATGTTAGACAGTCTGTTTCCGAAATACATTTATTTTTCTCTTTTTTAGAAACGCAAACCCTCGTTAGGAATTCTTGTCTCTTTTTCTCATCATATTTAAATCAGATTTTGTATGTTTGTTTGTTTTTCTTTTAATATTTTTAATTAAATTTAATAAAAATTTACTTTGTATGTACAATGTGTATGTTTATTTTGTTCAGTTTATTAAAATTAATGAATGTTTTGTTTAATTTCTCTGCTTCTTCGTCTTCTAATTTCTGTGGGTTTTTTAAGAAGCCCCCAGAAAGACAAACAAATTTCTTTTTTTTTTAACGAAACAAATAAACAAAACTGCAGTTTAATTTAATTATTCTAAGAAAAAATAAATAAATTGTGAATTTTTGCTGGCATAAAATATTTGCTTGTCCAACAAAGTTTTTTTTTACAGTCAGTCGTTAAATTACCAGTAAAAGTTTTTTTTTTTGTTTTTTTTTTGTGTTCTTTGGTCTGTTGTAAGGAGTGTTTACTTCCGTTTTCAGTTCAATTGGGTTTCTTTGTCGTTTTCGTTATAAATTTTGTTTGTTTTTTTTTTGTGTTGTTGTACAGCATAATTGTTTTTACTGAAGAAGTTTCCAAAAAAAAACAAAAAAAAACGAAACAGAAAATCAAACAAAAAAAAATGCATTGAAGCCTAAAGTAGCAAAACCGTTTACAATGTTCATGGCATACAAAGAAATTGTAAAATTGACGCTCATAAACGTGGAAGAAATTCAAGGAGGGGGTAGGGGCAACATGGTTTTTTGATTATCTTAACAGTTATGAAACAATGTCTACAATACAAGGATGATAATTATCCCTAATAAGACCGTATGGATAGTCCAAAGCCATCTTCACGCCACTGTACAAGCTCTTGAAGAATCTTGCACCACCTTCTTGGTTTGAGTACAGCTTCTGAAGACTTCTACCCTCCTTCATCCAGCTTGTACTATCGGTTTCCTCCTGGTGATATTGTATTCTATCCTTTACTTCAGTAGGTTAAGTTCCAGAAATCGAAGTTGCTGATCTCATAGAGATTATGCGCCCTTGGTATATTGTGATACAATTCTCACTTCTCCTATGAGTAGCCAGAATCCCAACCATAGATTTCATAAAGCTTGTTGACAGTGCATCACTTATTCTCCCAGTTTTTGCCAGAAGTGTGTAGAGAGAAGTTTGGTGAAGGAACTACAGTTTTCTACTTTCTTTTTCTGGACGCCAGAACTGCAGTTCACTGTCTTCCGTACAAAAGAGTCGGCTTTGTATAATCATTGTGTGTTCTATTCTAAGCTTGGTTTGTTTAAATGGAATGGAATTATGAGACAGCTGCTCTCGCTTTGTTAAGCTTTCGCTTACGTTTGCTCCTGCGTGCATTATAATTATCGTTTGCTGCACTTGATATCCTAAGTCTGTCTTTCTGGGATAAGGTAATGCCTCCAGGTCCCAAGTATATGTTCTTATAGTTCATTGCTATCATCACAGAATCTTCATGTTGTCATGTACGAAATTAACGCCATTCTGAAGAATTGGACCTTGAGACCAAAAAGTTTCTGCCCACATTAAAGCAAGGGGTTCCTGTGCTAGTAAACTAATCGACCTGCTGATTGTCCCGAACTTCCACCTGATCAATCAGCAGAGGATAATCCTATTGTCCCTACCTAGCTATCATCAAGGAACAGTTCCATACTATTTTGAAGCTTACTTCATAAGCTTACTTCATGCTCGAACAGCGGCTTGCATGCCAGATAGTATTGCTGTGTTCCGTTCTTTTTACGTTCTATCCAAGTTGGGGAAGTGCTCCATCTTCTTTCGATGACATAGACTTCAAAATGGAAGATATAAGCAAGTTTCACCATGGCCGTGGAATATTTCACTCTGGAACTAAAAGCAACCACTCAGATTAGCACTCAGATTAATCCATTAGCTTTTCTAATTAAGTAACGTTGCGAAGCATTTGCCAAAAGCATAAACTCTATTAGTTCTGTACAGTTTAGTTAAAGAAGGAGCTCTCAGCAGGATTTTTCATTACCCTAACCAAAGTCTTCAAAGCTCTGGTCTCACAACTACATGCAAATGGTTGATGTCCAAGGGTGCTTCCAGCGCCGCTGTAGGACAGGTTCCCATTGCCGCTTTTGTTTTAGCACATGGTAGTCTCTGTGTTGTACTATTGTGGTTTTTCCCAGGTTTAACCTTGTTCTTGAAAGGTGACACAAATAAGAGTTTGAATATAGCAGTTCTTCTGCTTGTATCCAAGTTTTGCTTGAAATCGCATTCACAATCATTTACTCTGAATTACTCTGAAAAGGTTATTGCAAATTAAATTGGACTTCAGCTGTTACCTGTCATAGTAGGATAGTAATGTGTTGTCATTTTTGGCGAGAGTTATAAGTTCAAATCTTCGCTCTGAAATCTTAAGAAAAAGAGTGTTTTTCGGCGATTACGTTCCATAAAAATGTTATGTTTTGACGCATAATCTCTAACTGCCAGTTACTTGAAAGTAGAACATGTTAAACCAATAATACTTTCACAGAACATCTACAGTGTAACTCCAACTGAGTTTCAGTTCTTAATTAAAAAACGTTTGCCCCCAGGCGACGACTCTGAATATGATTTCTAATTGTGATAAAGTTTTTATTGAAATCAAACTAATTTGGCGTTAGAAAAACAATTACTTTTAATGTGAAAGAAAAACAAACAAACAAGCGAACAAACTGTAATGAATTCTTATACAAAAAAAAATTAAAAATTGAAATTTTTTTCGTAGCAGACATACAGAAAGCAAAAAAAAATCTGTAACAATATCAAGTTCAACAAATAATAATGTCCAGCAAAAACGTAAGAAAAAAAAAACAATTCGCTGAGAGAAAAAAAAGAAACGAAAAAATGCCAGCAAAAGTAAAAACGAATTCATAATAAAACATGATAATGAAAACTATAGCAAACCAAAGTAAAGACGGTTAAAATAAGTTGAATTTAAGCGCTTTGATTTGATACCCTACAGTGTCAGAGAAAAGAGAGCGAAACTAGACATTGGGTGGATGCAATCACCATCAACACTATAATTCATGGGACACTGACAACGAGTTCTTCAGATCTGTGTTTGGTAGTCGTTTTAATGGACTTTTTGGTTCTCTTCTCATATAGCTTGGCATCATATTTTGAAAAGCTACGAGTTTGCCGATCAGATGGTGCAACAAAGTTATAATTTTTGCTGCAGTTTCTATGGAGACATACGAATGAGTAAATTGTTTGTTATGGGACATCCACTACAGAATTGTAAGAAGTTCTTTGGAAACAATGACGCCCTTAGGTGTATTCTTCAGGGCTGGTATCTGTACCGCTGTTGTATGCAGTGTTATTGAGTTTGTTCGTCTGGATATTAATAAGCCCTCTCCTTATTCTTTAGTCAAATACGCTGCGGCATAGTATAGAGGTTTTGCAAATAATGGCATTATAAAGCTTAAATTCAATTTTGCCTTGATGAGTACAAGTCGCCGTATAGTCTAATATGTACTGTGTTGGCTTATTAGACCTGAGGTCATGGTTCCAGCCCCAGGTCAGACATTTCCAACAAAACGTCATACGAAAAAATATTTCTTCAGCGACATCTTCTCAGTAGATTTCTGCCACAAACTCTGAGAGTAAAATAAAATTGCCATGAATAGTTCTTTAAAAAATCTGTGGTTCGCGGTCAACCTTAAACTGTAGGGGCCGCAACTCATGTATAAAATAAACACACTCAACATAAGTGTTGTGAGAAGCTACATTGTAATCCTGACTGAAGGTTTGTATGTGGGAGTAGAAGGCCTGAGACAAAATCGCACAATTCCGCTAAAGAGAACATGAAAGTTGTCTCCGTGTATGTATGGGCTGCTGTCTGTCTGTATGTCTGAAGAATTATTCCATCGTTCTCCAGTTTATTCTCAAGTTGGAAAATAATGGACAAACATATGTGAACAGTAAACGTAGTGAGAGGTTGATTAAATAAGACATAAATAAACCCATGGTAAAGGCAAAAAGAGGAACCGAAAGAAGAATACCAAAATATTACCTGTAAGACCAAGACAATAATACCGAAGTAATATCGGATTGCAGTTTCACGAACAGTAACGCTGAGGTGGATAGTAATTAAAATACTCCATTGAATTTACAAGACATTTTTTTTTTTTGTAAAATTTTCTTGAATTCTGCCTTTTAGGGAGGGGCTGTCAAAAAACGCTAAATCTTGAGAAACAGCAAGGTTTTTAACCAATACTCACAATACGTTTTTAAGTCTAATCATCTGCTTTGCTGGAAAACCTGCAACAACACAAAAATAAAGAAGTTCTTGGGTATGAAAGCCCAAATATTTCTAAAAGGAAATTGCAAACAATGTTGGCAATAGAATTCGGTAGAAAACGCTTCTTTTATTATGTAGACCTAGGCAAAGTACTCCAATATATGTAGTCTTCTTATATAGAAGAGAAAAGCTTGTCATTTAAATTGGGCGTCGATGAGTGCCTCCAGTATCTTATGTTACTTTAATCTTGTCCAACATTTCAACACTGGTTGCTATACTAATGCTTTGAGATCTTGATCGTTTACTGAGACCCTTTTTCAGAAAATTGGTAAACATTTAGGTCAGCATTGGATAATAATTGATGGACATGCGAATCATTTGGTTGTTACTAATAACTTATCTTTGGAGTTTATGATTGCAGTGACTATTTCATGCCTCTCATAAGATGACGTCTTGAATTGTAGGATCTTAGAGAACAATGGGTTTTAAAGGGCACTAAAGTCTCTTTGTTTAAATATTTCAAACCGACATAATTACCCCGTGTTCATACAATATTGATCATCTCCCTAATTAACTTTGTCCCCTGCAATCCATAGAAATATAAAATAAAGAATAATAAATTCGCTGGTATTACAGTTCCCAAAATATTTAAAGCTTAAGGCCGTCATCGTATGACTGTAGGGTATAACTTGTGTAAACAAAAACGATAAAGAAAAGGAATAAGTACAGAAACAGCAAAAAAACAAACAAAAACAATGAAACAGTACTTGTGCATTCATTGTATTCCATTGTAAAACACAAGTCCATGTGAGTTCCACATACCAGTGGACAACTGCATACACAAATATGTGGCAGGCAGGCAGCACAATGCCAACAATAGCAAAAAAGATGTGAAACAAAAACAACAAAAAATAACGAAAAAATAATAATAATGTTTCAAAAAGGCAAAAAACGCAAGTATAGTTGCAAGTAAAACCAGAGAACTACGAGTAAAACATGAGAAATTATTGCCTGTTTGGCCAACAGCCATCAGCCATTTATATGTATGTATGTACTCTTATGCCGCAGCCACATACAATCGACAACCATAAGCCAGTGTGGACACTTACAACTGCTGCTCTCTTAAATCGATTCAATGAACATTAAAATTTTACAAAAAAAAACAAGGAAAAAAATATTAAAAAATACCAAAGAAGTGAATTTTAAAGGAGCAAAAACAAGAAAAAACAAACAGGATAAAAAAAATTTATATTGAAAATAAAACTAAAAAAAAGGAAAAACAAAAACAAGCTGGTCATAAAAGGACAACGAGTAGAACATGCTGAATTTCAAGAGAAAACAAAAAAGGAACTACATGGCCATCGACAAGAAAGGACACTTTCAGAATGTAAATCCGGAGTTGCAATTGTAAAAAATAGCAAAATATTCTGTTATTATTTTATATTTTTAAATTAAAAAATTTTTAATTATTTAAACAAAAATTGCAGAAATATTATACAACATAAGGAGGACTTTAGTAGCACAATATATTTCAGTTATTATGTTTTCATATGTCATTTTAAATTTACGGATCTCGTACTGGCTTCCGTGGAACATCTCCTTGTTATTAGCGGTTTTCCAGCTTTCATCCTTCTCTTTGCCACGTCTCGAGAAATAGATGGAATGGCAAAGCTTGTTTAGAAATAGTATCGTAATCGCGCCATAGTAACTAACGAATCCATTGGCATCTCCGTTTCCATCTATGAGCTGTAATTTTCGCATAGTTTTACTAGACTTCCTATCAATGTAGGCTGTAACTTTGGCTTCCAACAAGAGGAAGCCGAGTGTGTTAAATCGAATGATCTTGACGACAAGGCAAAAGGAAATTCTCCAAAACGTGAGATTAATTGCTTACCAAACACGCCTCTTCATGCTATCACATGTCGTCCTAAGTCCTATCCTTCCTTTCGGGGAAAAAATTAAAGCACCGTAAAAATAGAGAGCCTAAGAGAGTAACTTTTTCTAGTTGGTACTCATATAGTACAAAAGGGGACTCTTTAATATAAAAGCACATTAACAGTTTACATATGCAACTAACCTGTATTCCCCTCCTTAACATTAAAAACGAACGAAAATATCAGAGCATCTTAACATCAAGAAAAATAGTATTAAGTACTCTCTCTCTCTCTCTCCCACACTAAATATTCTAATCACTTATGTACGGAAGTTTAAGAAACGGGTAACACTGTTCACACACTCAATAGACATTGCAATTTGAAAATAGAGAGCCGTGAGTAAATCATAAGAATAAACAACAGCAATGCTATTATATTTACATATGTACGTCATTAAACGAGCATGATGTTGGTGAACTTTGAACAGGTCTTTCTCCAATTTTAAGAAAAGCAAGAACAACAACAAATGCATTGTGTAAAATTATGTGTTTTTTACTTGAAAAAGAAACCAAAAAAAATAAAAAAAACCTCAACAACAGCTAATCATCATTATTACGATCTAACGACATGATAATGAAAGAGACCCTTTACGACGTTAATTATTATTAATGCAGATGCGTAAAACAAACTAGAGAACAATAAACCCACATAGTACATATGCAAATGGCAATAGTGAGAGAGAGAGAAAGAGAAAAAGAAAAAAGAGTTTATGAATGAGAGATTAAAAGCAAAAGTTATTTTAAAATAGAGAGCCTAACAAAATCACGAACAATCATGTTTACAGCAAACAAGAAAAAAATGATCTGATTGTTGTTGTTATTAAAAATGCACATATTTTGGGTGCTTTATAAAAAAATAGCAATAATTATAATGGTGTTAAAGTTTTTTTTTAATGTCTTACCTGTTTTCTGCTTCTTCTTCTACTTTGATGAAAAATTTTTGTTTTTTTTAGCACACATTTATGAAACTTTTATTATACAAGCAAACATACGCACTTACACTTCAACTACCCTCATGCATTTAACACTTTTTTTCATTAAATAAATATTGAAAATAATTCTTTTCTAATTCTTTTTTTAATATGATTTTATACTCACACTTACACACACATATATATATATCACTCTACACTTATTTTATTTAAATTATTTAATAAACATTTAAAAGAATTTGAATTATATCGCGAAAATTAATTATTTTCAACGCCACTCGAACAACTGACGCGAGTTACACTCTCTAACTGAACGATTAACTGACAAACAAGCAAACCAAATAAACTTTAGTATTGCCATCTACGGATTTGTCTAATTGGTACTCATATAGCACAAAAGGGGATTCTTTAGTTTAAAAGTTCAACAGTTTACATATGTAACTGACCTATATCCCCCTCTTTAACAATAAAAACGTACGAAAGTATCAAAGCATCTTAGTAAGCAAGGAAAATAGGTAACACTGTTCACACACTCAATAGACATTGCAATTTGAGAATAGAGAGCCGTGAGTAAATCATAAAACTAAACAACAACAATGCAATTATAATTGCATACGTCATTAAAAGAGCATGATGTTGGTGAACTTTGAACAAGTGTTTCTCCAATTTTAAGAAAACTAAGAACAACAACAACTAGATTACGCAAAATTTTTTGTGTTATACTTTGTTATTGTGCGTAGTAACTGTTATAAATAAAATATTTTTGTTTACTCACATGAGTAAGCAGTTTATCAAGTAGACTACTGCGACTAGCCATACAGATCAATTTGTTAAAAACGAATTTCATACACTTCATCTAATGCATGAGTACTTGTACAAAGCATTGTTTCCCTTTGTCACTCTGATTGATTATATTACAGTTTTGAACGCTTCGGAAGCCAGTTCGTGAGTCATTTGGATTGAGGGCTTTATAGATGAAACAAAATTTGTCTTATCGGGTTTAATGATGTACGAAAACTAGGTTTGCCCGATATTTGGACTCCAAAGCATAAACCAGAAGTAGAAGTAGAGGTAGAGGTGGTAACGGTCTAACCAAACTGTATCTTAACATAACAATACAACCAATTCAACTACCATTTCTATTTAATGCACAACAACAATATCGTTTTAAAGTGTATGAATTTGGAATTTGAATTTATTATTCTTGTTCTAGCCTGTGGGCACAATACTTGTATTCTAATATTGTATTCGTTAAAACAAAAGTGTTTTCTATGTGGACATTATACTCCTCCCTATCTATACTCGTACAAGTTCAGTAAAGATAATGGCACGCTGGTAATGGCAACAGACAGCCGGCCAGTCAGTTAACAAAATAACTCGATTTAAGTATTTATGATTTGCAACAAGTTTTTGCGTATTTTTTTCATTCGATTCAATTTTATCCCCATAAATATTTTTCTATTTCTATTAGAGTTTCGCATAGAATTGTTCGTTTTTTTTGTTTTTTTTTTCAATTGGCATTTGAAGAAAAAATGTTAAGAATTGGAAATACAATACAAATACAGAATGAAAAACACATACACAAATAGAACGAGAATATAAAAAAAGAATACTGTGTGGTTTGTAGACTTAATACTGGCACGCATAACATGACCAAGAGTTTCTAAGGAAAAAAAACAACAAGAAAAAAGGAACGAACTTAAAGTATCAACTGCATAAAGCAGTTAATGTATGTGAATATATCTCAGCTTAAATGTATAAACGTGTCTATAAGTATTACAATCAGTTTAAATGCATAAATATATATACGAAGTAGTTTTCATATTAAATTAAGAAACAAACCAATAGAATAGAATGGGTTACAGGGTGTACACAGCTTAAGCAGGTAAAGGTTGAAGCAAAAAGTAAGATTTCAAAATCTTCAATTAAATAGAAAAAAATGCTTTTTATATACTTGCTTACCTTGAGGTAAGGAATTTAAACATTCTTATCTTACTCACGAAGGCGCCATTGTCTAGTAGGTAGTGAGTTGGCTTATTAGACGTGCGGGATCGGTTTAAGTCCACGCTCGGATATCTCCAACAAAACGAAATACGAACAAATATTCCTTCGGCGACTTCCTCTCAGCATTCTTCTGGGAAATACCCTGTAAGTAAATAAAATTGCCATTAAATCTGTCGTTCGGAGGATTCATGTATAAAATTAATATGTCATCACCAGGTTTTTCTGTTTTCTTGACAATACAACGAAATATATTTGAATTTTGATTGTCTTCATACATTTTTTGTAAAGCCGTATCTGATAAGACTCAAACCGACTTAATGGTTATGAACATTTCACGACTACTTCTTATTCTATTTTTTAAAAACGATTGCTGCTGTCTTAAATGGAAAGCTTTAAACTGTCCTTATGCCCGTAAGTTATTGCCAAAATGTTTTTTGCCTATACAACTCGAATACCATAAAAGCAGCGAAAAGTCTGGACACAATTAGTCGTGCACACGCTCTCCATTTTTCTGGATATCTGACTGACGGCGTAAAAACTTAACTCATTTAATCAATTTCATTCACACTCTTCATAGCATGAAATCGTATAGGATTATCGTTTTTTTTCTTTCGATTTTAACAGAGTTTTCCCAGCTAACCTTGTGATTAGTACATTACTGAACTTTCTGGAATGACAGGGTTGCCTATTTCTACTATTGTTGTCGTTTACCTATGTCACAATATTATAATCATTCGATCTATTTTAATGTATCCAATCTATATAGGGTACCCCTTTAAAGTCTCTTCCGTAAAGTCGGCGTAGTCTAGTACTTATTGTGTTAGCTTATTAGACGTGAGCCCGTTGTTCAACTCCTGGCTCAGACATCTCGAACAATGCATTCTTCTGATAGAAACTTTAAAGAGTGAATAAAAAATTGTGTAAAAATTTTTTTTAAAAAAATCTGTCGTTTGCAGTCGACTTTAAATTGTAGGTATTGCTGCTCATGCATGAAATTAATACCCACAACATGGATGGTGTGAGAAGCTAGATAGTAATCTTGACTAAAGGGTTGTAATGAACAAGTATATAAGTAAGTATGGAAGTCTCTTCCGTTCGCATTAACAAGAAGAACTCACTACCCAGCACACAAGTGTTTTGTTCTGAGATGCATTAGCTTGGAACTATGTGCTCTACTGATTCATTCTCATTCTTACATACATAATGGGTCTTTACAACCCTTCAGTTAGGATTACAACCTAGCTTCTCACAACACTTATGTTGTGTGTGTTAATTTTATACATGAGTGGCGGGACCTACAGTTTAAACGACAGACTTTTGAGAACATTTTCATGGCAATTTTATTTTCTTTCAGAACTTTTTTTTGGCAGAAATCTGCTGAAAGGAAGTCGCCGAAGAAGTATTTTCTTCATATTTCGTCTTGTTGAAAATATCTGACCTGGAATTTGAAGCGTGGCCTTACGTCTAATGAGCAAACACAACCTTACGGAACCCACATATTGGACTCGGAGCGATCCCCATTCGTAACAGGTGTCTGGAGTGTCTAATGAATGTCTCCAAACTTTTTTTATTGTAATTGCTCTACAAGAGTTCAGAGTGTTTTTGATTCAGTTTGTTTCAGAAGAATCTACGCCTCTGGCTATCTTGCCTTTCGTTGAGTTTACTGTGCCATAGGGTGGCCTAGAAAACAACAATGGCTTCTGTGGAAATTGGGTTGTGGGTTTGTTGCATTGGGAGTAGTAGGGAGGAACCCAGTTCATTGAGCCTTACTCTTTCTGGCCTTCCTATAATGTATGTTCGTTTTTGATGTTACCCCTCGTAAGGCGGGTTGGGGGATTTTGCATTGATTACACTATGCGACAAAATACAAAAAATTAAATACACCCGAATAACTACCTATTCTAAGTTGTTCAGTTAGTTGAGTAGAACTCAAAAATACTTTTTTTTATTTTTCTTGAACCCTCCAAACTTGTTTTATTTGACAAAAACTGTTTTTTTTTTTGGACTTTAAGCACAAATTTATTGATTATACAAAAATTTCAGAACCGATGGCCAAAATTTAAACCTTATTAGAAATTAGAGGGATGGGCCTTTAAGACGATATACATATATATATTATTTGACTTAATATATTATGAGGTTTGATGAGGTGAACTTGGCAAATCCGAATTTTTTTCATATTTTTTCGAGTTTGTCCATTCATAGTCGCAAACTTTAATTAAAAATATGAAATAAATGGGAAAATTCTTAAAGTGCATTCTGTAGTGAAGAGATTGTCATTTCGTTTGATCAAATCGGAATAAAATTACCGTAGTTATTATTTAAATAGAATAACAGTCGTGTTATATTTTTATATATGTCATCTTATCAAATGAACTTTCAGTTCAAAAATTTTCAAAAGTTTTGATGGATCATGATTGTTTAATCGGGAAATGTGTCAATTTCACGTTTGAGCGACCAATGTTTGCTCAAAGCGAAATAAAAATATTTGCAAAGTTGACCAAATGTGAAATTTACTTATTTTGTCGTAGACAATGAAGATCCATCAAAAAAATTTTAAATTTTTGGAACTTAAAGCTCTTTGATAAGGTGACGTATATAAAAAATATAACACCACTGTTATACTATTTGAGTAATAACTACGATAATTTTTGTCCTATTTTATCAAACGCAGTGTCATTCTCTTCACAAGATAATGTACTTTCAGAATGTCATCACATATTTTATATTTTTTAATTAAATTTTGCAATTAAGAGTGGCCAAACTTAAAAAAATAAGAAGAAAAAAATATTATTTTCCAAGTTTACCCCATCAAATCTCATAATATATAAATTTGAACAAAATTTTTATGTATACCGTTTGAAAGGCTAAGCTCTACCCTTTCTAAAAAACTTTAGATTTTGAAAATAGGTTAAAAAATATTTGGTTGGTTGGGTTTTGTGTGGAAAGATTAAAAATGCCGTTTTTGTCAAATAAAAGAAGTTTGGAGGGTTCGAGAAATAATAAAAAAAATATTTTTGAGTTCTACTCAACAAAACGCACAAGCTGCACTATGTCATTACATACATACATACATAATTGGTCATTACAACCCTTCATTCAGGATTACTACCTAGTTTTTCACACCAGTTATGTTGTGTGTGTTAATTTTATACATGACTACATGACGGGACCTACAGTTTAAAGTCGACTCCGAAAGACAGATTTTTGGGAAACTTTTCATGGCAATTTTATTTACTCTCAGAGTTTTTGTCAGAAATCTTCTAAGAGGAAGTCGGCGAAGAAATACTTTTTGTATTTTTGTCTTGATGTCTGACCTGGGGACCGAACCCTGGCTTTTCGTCTAATAAGCCAACACACTACCTACTAGACCACGACGACTTCACTATATTATTAATTGGGTGTATTTGGACTGCAGTACCATGTTATTTGAAGAGACAACGAAGTACCGGAATTTTGTTGAATTAAAAATTTTCGAGTTCTCTTGGATTCGAATCTGGCTAGATTAGGATTGAACACCCAATGCCTTATTTTATAAAAAATAAAATACGAACAATTGTTGAACAAAGTTTACCAAGCACACCCTATAACAAGAAGAAAAAAAACGCATTTTTTTGTAAATCAATTGCATTAAGAAACCTTCTTCCTGCGTTTTGCCTTCCACTTAACTGGCGATGAAAGCTCAAACGAAATACAAGAGAGAAAACAAAAAAAAAGTAAAAAAAATATTAAATCAGCCACTGAAATCGTAGAAAAACAATTGCAAATATTTTAACAATCAGAAAAGGCAAACAAGAAATAGATCTTGTTCTTCAGGCCCTATTTGGTATTGAATAACAGAATGAAAAAAAAATTATATTTTTTCTTCTTCTTCTTTTTCATTTTGTTTTTGGCAGCATTGCATTAAGCCACGTTCAAAAGAATCCCTACAAAGTAAATGCCAGCAACCAGGGAAGCAAGCAGAGATTGAGAACAACGAGTGAACGCATAATAAATGATGATTTTTAAATCATGATTGTAATTGAGAAGATCATCATCATAAACAACATGATGATGATGCTGATGTATGTACGCATACATTTGTAGTGCAGTGTTAAACGTATTTTGAACTTTTACTTTAACAGACGTCAATAGTGGTTAAAAGGAAAGAAAAAAAAAAGAAAAAAAGGAACGCATGGACTGACTGACTGACTAAGTGGCTGGCAATGGTAAGAGAAGCATTCGTTGCATGATCTTATTCGTTGAGATTGTTCTAGTTTCAAGCGATTTGTATCGTTATCCCTATTTTTTAATAGGTGAGCTTCTCTTTCACTTGGGTTACATATGGCATTTAGTTTTTATATGGCTCTGTGTGTGCATGTGTGCATGAATTTTCATCTTCCTTTGTAAAAGTTATCAAGTGATAAATGAATTTGTAATAATTTTTAGTTGCCAACCTCTTTATTTATTTTTTTCTTTTTTTTATTACATTACTGTTGTTGCTTTAATGTCAACAACATTTGTTGTCATTGTAGACAGTTTATTTCTGTTCAATTTCAGTTCAGTTTCTTGTTATGATTTTTTCAGGTGTAGCACTTCCAATTCACAAAACGTTGCCACATTTTATTTCTGTATTTGTTATGTGTTGTCTATAGTTCTGGAAACCTGTCTAAGCAAAGCAAAGTATTCAGTTGCACCTGTGTTGCATTTTTGCTCTTTGTATCTCTTGCTCTCCCTGTTTCTTTTTCTGTTCTTTAAGGAAGTTATTTTTAACAGGAAATCTTTAAATTTATGGTTTATCTAGCAAAAGGTATCGAAGAATTGAATTGAATTCCAATTTTTATTTCCTTTTTTTCTGTGCCAAAGTGCAACAAAAACTCTGTTTTTTTATTATTTTCTTCTTAACGAATTAGAACAGTTTGTGTAAAAGCTTAGATTTATTTAAAATTCCATAAATATCTCAAAAAAAAAAAAAAAAAAACTCTTTAAATGGCATAATGTTGCCACTAATGGCTAGTGGCAAGTTGTTGACAGCTAAAAGCTGGCGTGGTGGTATTGATTTTATTTAAAAAATAAAAAAGAATTGGTTAAGTTTTGTTCCTTTTTTTTTAAATAAAAAAGGTGCTAAGAAAAATTACTTTTATAAACAAACAAGTACCAAAAAATTATAAAAGTTTTAAATGGAAATAATGTAAAAATATATATTGGGTGTTAAATTACAAATTCAGTAAAAAAAAAAAAAAATTATAATCTGAAGGTGCAAGTTGCATGTTATAAAGTACGTGTGTTCGTTGTTGTCAGGATTACAAATGAATCACAACGACAGATTTGATCAAATTTTTCATTACAACTAGAGCTCAGAGAGTTTACTTTCATCTAATAAGCTAAGGCACTATTCATGAAGTTGTAGTCGTAGTCTAGTAGGTAGTGTGTTAGACGTAAGGCCACGGTTCACAATCTAGCTCAAACATCTTGAACAAAGCGAAAAATAAAAAATATATCTTCGGCGACTTCCTCTCTGCTGAATTCTGGCATAAATTCTAAGAGTAAATAAAATTGACCTAAAAATTATGTCAAAAATCTGTCGTTCGGAATCCACGGGATTTCGGAAACCATGGGATTTATAGTTTAATCCCGCCTCTCATGCATAAAATAACACACACAACGTAAGTGGTGTGGGAAGCTAGGTTGTAATCCATTTAACATTTGGGCAATTCACACGACTTTGTATCGTGTATGTTGTATTGAATACATTTGTTTGTTTGTGAACGCTCAATGCTATGCTGTATTGTATATCTCGTGGCATTCAAACAATTTGATAGCCCGAAACCAATACAAATTTTTAAAAACATATGGACAAATTGTGTGTAAGTGTATCGGATTTTTATATGAAAAATATCAACAACAATCATACACTGTTGTATGTTCTTCCAACAATACAATGAATACAACGATACAACGGCTTGTGTGACCAATTAATTATCTTGAGAAAGGTAAATGGCGGCGATTATGCCAGCTTGTTGGATCAATTTAATGACGACTTTATAAAAAAGTATGGCGTTCTGATCGAGAAAAAAACTCTTTTATTCTCGAATAGTGAAGGGTACACTTGGGCAGTTTCAATGCCAACAATCCATCCAATGGCAGTTGGAGGGAATAGAAAAAATAGAAAATTTTAAAACATCAGCTGTGAGACTTTGAAAATTCTTAGATGGCTATACTGGAGAAGACAACCGTGATCATTGGCAGTCTTACTAGTTATTATCTTTGGTTCCTTTCTAGTAAAGACTGAACATTACAAAAAAGTCTTTATTTTTCTAATGTTATCGTAATAATTCTAATGATTTCCAATTAAGTTTGGCAATCTAATCAAAAAATCGTTTTATATAGTCGAAAGGGGACCAATTATCCCTTTGTGGTTAAGCTATAAATAATCTTAGTGTTCAATATTTGGAAAACGTCTTTTGGTATTAGTACACATTTTATCCTCAGGAGTATATGTACGTCATTGTTTTTGAAAATCTGTTCACGAAGATGTGTTTGTCGGTCTTTAATGAAGCTAGAGAGTGCTGTTTTGCACTTAGATCACGATTACAGGCAATGAGTTACACAAATAAATAGCAGGAAATAAGAATTACAGGCCAACCCGAAAATAGAGTAGAACGAAGGTATTTAGGGATTCTAGTACTGCCTTCTTTCTCTCATTCATCTTAAACGAACGAGGTACCAACCAGAGGTCAGCAATGAGTATTCAAAGAGATGCGTAGAATCAAATCATACTCATAATTTCCGATACTTATACGCATTCATACTTATTTTAATATCATGAAACCTCTACTAATATCCAAAGTTAGAAGTACTCATCATATTTATACTTAGCAACATGTATGATGTTGTTGATTTCGACTCTCCATTTACAAGAATCACAAAATAAGTATGATTCGCGTACGAATACTACAATAATTTTTTTATAAATGCAACAACAACTACGACTATAAATTTGGATGAATGATTCGAGTCACTCGTAAGTACTTTTCTAAATTTATGAAGCTAAATGAGTAGGCTTATGAATCAAACATATTTCGAATGGTATGAGTTTGATGACAAGGTTGTACGCATACTCATTGCAACCTGTACTTAGAAATCAACGCTGTAGTGAGTATGAATGAATCAGAGTAGTAGAATTTCAATACTGTTGACACACTTATTTATATTCAAAATTTCATGAGTGCTTATGAGTAGTGAAAAAACGATTCATTGCTGATCTCTGGTACCAACAAGATTTGTTTTTAAGGTTTGTGACTGGGATAATATTTCCTCACGAATTAAGACTGTTTATGGGATATTAAGATATGTTTATCAAACTTGTGCCGCTTTTACAACGAATATTAGTGTCTTATTGAGACAAAGTTTATGCACAAAGAGGTTGAAAATTTTTTTCTCAATGTGAGAATCATGTATCAATGTTGATCAGAATTTTCTGTTCTAGGATTCTGGATATCCCTCCTATCCTTGTTGGGATACAACAAATAAGCAATTAGAATGTTTAGTATTTTAATTTTTATCAAACATCAACCGAAATAATCTTATCCCTAACACTTATGGGAAAAAGTGGAATAATTGATATGAAAAATGTGAAAACTCTGGCAGTGATTATTTTAGTCACTTAGAGGAGATTTCTTTCTCTTTATAAAACTCCTACTTATCCTTCAAACATGTTTGAATTGTTTAACTTCTAAGGTTTTATTCCACATTTAAATTACCAACACAAATACAAGCACAAGCAAAATGAACTGCAATATTTTAATTATACCCCGGATTCCTTAAACTTTAAGTCCACTACACTTCCCTAAGCCCCATCATGGATGGCATTTAAATGCCATGTTTTTTAGTTTAAAATATTTTCCTTTTCATTCATTTGAAAACAAATATTTTCGTAATTGTTTTCAATTAAATGTCGCCAGTTAGAGACTCCATTTTGGCTGGGAACGTATGTATGTATGTATGTATGTATGTCTTGTGACATGTAAATTTTTCTATTTTGCAAACAAACGATAAATAACTTGGAAAGCGATAATTATCGGTTCATTGCTGTCACACTGCCTCATTTGTGAGTATAATCCCTTTGGCATCTGTAACTGAAATTAAAATGAAATTTAATTTAAAATACCAAATAATGAGACAAGAAACTTAATTCCATTCATTACTTAGCCGCACTGGCTGAGAGCACTAGAGAGAGCAGACCTTTAGTAATTAATTAAATGAAGTTTAATACACAGAGAAAGAGACTAAAAGACAAGGGCAGTCGCTATTATTTTACAATTCTTTTGTAAGCTTTTCTTATATGTACTACGTATTGTTGCAATTGCAAAAGAAATAAAAGAAAGAAAACAGGGAACTGGTCTGTTATAGCGAATGCTGCATAAGTAGTGTGGCAATAGTTGGTAATGCTTTTAAAACGAAATAAAAGGAAAATAAAGGCAGTAAATACACTGGGAGAAATGAAGAAGTCCAGTGCAGTTGTGATGGTACAGCAGAAAGTTAAGATTTTAAAATTTTATCATCAAATACTCAATATTTTGTTCAATCTGGAATATATATTTATTTTAATCCTGCATACATACTTATATTACCATGTATAAAACACTTGGTAAAGCAAAAACAATGTGAAAAACATAACTCAACCATTAACTGAACTTAAAACTAATTCAACACAGTAAACATAAAAGGCAAATAGACATCTTATCTACCCCTTCAGTAATTACCAGAAGGCGTCGTAGTATAATCTTTTTATTGTCTCTACACCTAGTAATGAATACTCAATGTACTCTAGTTCAGTAAGCTATGATCTAATATTCGACTAGAATTTCTTTCTAAGTTGTTGGTCAAGCCTTCCTAGCACTCTCAAATTACACCTCATCTTCATCATTATCAATATTCTCTCTAGGTTCTTAGGCTATTTCTGAAGGAAGATTAAAATCTCTTAACTTAATAGGTAATTACAATCCTTTAGCGCAGACAAGAACCTAGCGTCTCACACCACCCGTATTGTGTGGGTTAATTTTATACATGAGTGGCGGGATTTAGAGTTTATAGCCGACTTGGAACGGCAGAACTGAGAAACTTTTATAGCAATTTTATTTCCTATCAGTTTTATCCCAGAGGACTGCTGAGAAGTTGACGAATTTTTTTTCCTAAATTTCGTTTGTTCTAGATGTTTGGGATGAGGTTTGAACCACGGATTCTCATCTATTAAACAACTAATCTTCAAATCTTTTCACACTATAATTTCATATCATAAGTTTACGTCCCCTTAACTCCTATTGAATTGAGAAAGTCTCGCCTCACTTTATTTTTTCTTTAGCCAAGTATACCCATCTAGATCCCACTTGAAATGTCGCAGAAAGATATTGTAAAATGCGCAGCATAGGAATTCTCCTCCTGACATAAACTGAGATGCAACAAATTCTGAATGTATTCCTTTTTGAACAGCTAATTCAGTTTGTCCGGATAGTTCCATGTCAATCCCTAGCCATGCCGGGTAGGAGCAATGTAATGGAATGACGGTCTGATTGTCAGATAGAATTCGTATTCTCTGCATTAAAAAATGCCTAAGTCAAATAGAGCACATTTTAAGATAACGCCAACTTCGGCTTGATAAAAAGTTCCTGCTGGCTTCTGAAAAATGTATCCTAAGTCGAAAGATATCAACTCATGTACTACAACTTGAATTGGACTCATCCGTAAAATACAGAATTGTATACTCTTAATAGAAGAGAATAGTATCCCACGTACTTTTATTACTCAGCTGCAAAGAATTTTCCAATACTATAAAATCTATTCAGCCTGTCAGTTAAAGAAGGAACTGGCAGTCACTTGAACTGTCAGATGACCTTCACTACCCACATCTAGCACCACTTTAGGACAGTTCCTCTTTGGCTTGACCATCACGGCATACATTCAATGAAATGTTTTTGGGTTAAGTACGTAAGATTATTCTGAAAGCCGTCTGCATTTTATTAGGGTATGTACTCGTAAAACACTATTTGAAATTTTTTTCTACTATTTACAGATATGTCTACTAAATTTTCCGTAAGATCATCTCACCCGGTTGGTGGATATTCGTACATTTAGGGAGTTTCTTTCTTTTCAAGTTTATTTTTAAAGCTAACCGGGTGCCACCGATATATTGAACGATATATTAATATTTGAAATATTTTGTTTGGATAGTCTTGGTAGTCTTTGCCCTCTTTCAGGCACTCTCATCAAAATTTTGTCCTTTTTTGTTGTGGGCCACTCTTGCTTTGACAACCCTGAGTTTGTTTCCTCCATCCTGATGCCATGGGGCTTTTTCATTACGAAATAAAGGCACACATGAGGTCAGCCAAAAATGTTCGAAAATGATTTCGATTTTGTGTATTGAAAATGGTGGTTAACATCTTGAAGTGCAATTTTGCATCAGGTTGGTAAATATATCAAAGCCATGGCGCCAAGCAGCGATCTTTATTTGATGAGATAAGATTTGGGCTAAATGGTCTTTAGGGATCGAATACGTTTAATTTTCTTTAAGGTCAACATTCAACAAAAAACAAACAACTCCGTATGTTCATTATTTCTTGTGACCGATGAAGAGCTCTTCCATTGCAATAAGTTTTGCTTGAAAATAGGATATCCGAATTTAATGTGTATCAAGCTCGATAGCACGTTTCAAGAACATGTACAAACTAAATGTAGTAAGTAAACTATTGGTCGGAAAGTTTTACTAGCCCTCTGCAAATAGCATTCGTTTTGACTGATTCTGAATTGGCTTTATGTCTAAGGAGAATATCATCCTGAAAAAAATTAACGACATCTATGAGTTCTCAATGAGAAAAATAATTTTTATTGAAAAATTTAATTCAACTTACTGAAGAAGAAAAACCTCATGAAAAACCCATTTTTAATGTATTTAAGCAGCACAGGAACTATTTTTGCATTTTTAATACGAGTATGACTTTGAGAGGCAACAAACCAAACTGGCATTAAAAATGAAAATAAAAAATTCAACACAAGTCTTGTTGCAATTATGAAATTTTTGCATTACTTGATAATTATTTAACAACACTTGATTAACTTTTACAATTAAAAACCTACAGCAAGGCAAAGTAGTCTATGCCACTTGCTGGTGCTGCTGCTGCTGCTGGTGCTGGTGTGGCTTCCATAAAAAGCAAAAAAAAAACATTGCAATTCCAAGAATATAATGACGTTCACGATGATGGCTTATAAAAGTTCAAATACGAACGTAGAGTAAAGTATGAAGGGAATACAGCAAAGCTAAAGGAGCGGAGCGGGCACTTTGTTAGCATGAATATCTTTATCATGAGTACGGAGAGCTCAGAGTGAAAGAGAAGCATAAGAAGAGATAACCGCAACTACATTTTAACGCATGCAATTTAAAAGCCAACGCTACTCTTAAGTAGTAAAGTAAATGATAAAATGATAATAATGATGATGATGATGATGAAGATGATGATGATGAGTATCACCACCATTGAAATCATGGTATTAATTTCATTATCTTGTATTTGTACTTAAAAGTACTTGTAACTGGTTTCTGTCTATCCAAGCGAATAGTTGTTCGCCAAGAGAATATTTCAAAGGTCGGTCTAGGTCACATCATCAGCACCATTACGAGCACCGCCACCACCAGCAGCAACAGCAGCATTATTACCATAGAAACGCGCGTATTGTTAGCAAATTTCAAATGCAATTCATATTTGAAATTGTAGCGCAATTGTACTCAAGGAAAGCACAAGCACAAGCAATAAACCAAGCAACTAATGCAGCCATGGTATGGGTCGGGTCTTTGCAAAGAATGAAAGCTTTTCTTAAACCGCTTAAAAGGTAGACGAAGAATAAAACCGCCTGTAAATTACGAGTCTATTCGAAATACGCTAACGAAGCCACTCACATCAGTGGCCTTTTGTTTCATTGCCGGAGTTGTAAAGATTTTCTAAAGGCGTCGTCTGTCTGCTGCTGTGGCAAGCAGCTGAGAAAAGCGCGTGCAACAAACGTTAATTGAGTTTAGGGCAACGTTAACGATGTTGCCTAAAAAGAAAATGCGTTACTTTAAGCTGTTAAGTCTTCGCATCCATTAAAATCCATTATTAGTTCGTTAATTAGAAAGAAAGTTCGTGTTAAATAGAGCCGGAAATGTAGATTTTAATTACAAAATTAAATTTTTTTTAAATTATAAAACAAACAAAAAATATTCAAAATGATGAGTCAAGTTTCTTACGTACATATGTCTTAGTAATTAAGTGATTAATTCTGAACCGAACTCCGTAATACACTTCACCTCATTGGGCTAACAGGCAAGATGAGTTTCATGTATTATTACGCAGTTTTCGCTTCTGACTTACTTACTAAAGATTTATGAGAATCTATTCTTGTATGGCCATATGCAAATAGGCAACATTGCTCATAGCATTGTATGACTGATGACTGAAATTTTAAGGAAACTTTCGAATGTTTTCCTACAAATATGTAACGTTACCCTACTATTCTAGGATATGTTTTAAACATGTACTTGGAATTCTTCTGGTGCCTAGTTGAAAATGGAATTTCTCGAGAAGTTTAGTTGGAAATATTTGCTACAGAAATAGAAAACGCCTCTATGCCGATTAAAATGCACTTAGTCCATATCCCTAGCATACAGTTAAGTTCGTAAGGTTAGGTTAGGTTAGGTTAGAGAACGTGTACTTGTCAATTAAAACAAGTACAGTACTCGGAGGTCGAATTGACCCATTGTACAACGTCCTAGTTACAGTTTAAAGTCGACTCCGAATGACAGATTTTTTGAGAAACTTCTTCATGGCAATTTTTATTTTCTCTCAGAGTTTTTGCCAGAAATCTGCTGAGAGGAAGTCGCCGAAGAAATACTATTTTTTTGTATTTTACTTTGATGTCTGGCCTGGGGCTCGAAACCTGGCTTTACGTCTAATAAGCCGACACACTACCTACTAGACTACGGCGACTTCATAAGTTCATAAAATTCCACAATTTTTGTTCATAGGCACTGTACAGTTCCGGTTCTCTTTTCAACAAAAACACAACCACTTTCATGGATTTATAAAAATTAATTTAAAAAAGAAAGCACGCTCCAGACTTATTCTGAAATACACTCTGCGCTATTGAATTAAACACTAAAGCAACACACAATCGATACTCATGGCATCCTAAAGAGTTCATTAAATGTTTAATTCAAAATCTTGTTGTAGTGCCGTTAAAAACACTCCAACTTTGAACTTCTCTTCAAGAAATCAATGGTTGTCATCAAAGGTTAAAGCAATTTCTGAGCCAAACAACCTAGAAATTTTGCTTACTTAAAAAGCCACTAAAGAAACAGAAAAAAAAGGAAAATATTTTGTATGCTTTCGATTAAGGCTGGCTCTCGAGAAGAACCAAAATTTTAAAACCAAAATTTTAACCAAACTTTAAAAGGACTAACAAAGAAGGTTACCGTTTTACAGCGAAAAACAACAACATGACAAATGTGAAAAGAATTGGTAGATCTGACAGAGCAGTAAATACGGGATCTGTAAGGAGCACAGTCATTACAGCTCTCCAATGGGAGAGAATAATAATGGTAGATAATCTAACTGGGTTTGTGGCAAATGTTCAGCGAAACCTACGCAGAGATTCTTTTCCAACTTACGTGGAAGTTTTACACGTTTTAGCCGATTGGCAAAACAACAGACCTATCAAATACGTTTCAAATATTAATGCTTTTTATGTAATCAAGACAAAAACGGCGCAATTATGACTCTACTCAAGTTAGTTGGCCTTACAAATGGCGAAAATATAGCCCATAAGCATCAAAGAGATGCAGTTGGACAACTAGCAAACCCTACCTTCTATTTGCAGAATGCTGTGCCTTAGCATTCCAGAGAAAATTTTAACACTTCACGTTCTGCTATACGACGCTGAGGGTATATGTTTGATGGTGCTGATTTGAATTCACTTTGAATGCAAGAAAAGGTTAATGCAGTGGGTCTCAAAACTAATTTCTCTTATGAAGTGCGCACAGTCAGCAGCTTTAAGTGTCAATCTCAGTTTAGAATTAGCATTGGAAATTTTCTGGCTGAACTGTATCACAAGTGAGAAGATAATGAGGCTTGCCAAAGCTGCTGTCATTGAAAAATCAAACGATCGAAAAAGTACAGAGCAGTCTCGACGTAATATTTTAGTAACGTATTTCACAACTCAGAAGTCGCCGTAGTCTAGCAGGTAGTGTGAGGCCACGGTTCAAACCCAAGGTCAGATATCTCCATCAAAACGAAATATGAAAAAATATTTCTTCGGCGACTTCCTCTCAGACAAAAAACTCAAACTCAGTCAAAAACTCTGGGAGTAAACAAAATACTCTCGTAGCAGATTAACTATTTTTCATTTGTTTGAGCAAAAGTACTACACCTCTCCTCTTGATATTTCCTTGCTTTGTTCCAGTTGCAATAATTAACTTCCTCCGGTTAAGCCATTATCTAGTCTCGTATATCCAAGAATGATAATGTTGCCATATTTTTCTCTCTAAAAATGTTGTGGTGAAAAACCTTGATCCAGTGAGTCGTACTCTTTCTGAAGAGGTGTCATTGTCCGGCCTTCTTCTAACTTTGTTGCAGAATGTTATTCTCTCTTGGACGGTCAGGGAAAAATAGCATTTCTTTGTGAATTATTTGAGGATCGACTGAAACCGTTTGAATATTTGAAATTCGAAAATCATCCGGAATTGTTTATACTTTTTTCCATTCTCTACCAGATTCAAACCATTAGACAGCACTAGTATAGCATAAGTCTGCGTTAAGCCCCTCCTCTTTTTCTAATTATTCTTTGTAGCCTGTAAGGTCAACTATTCATACATTTCCCCGTGCCGTAACATGACAATTCTTGGATTTTACACTCTGCAGGGGATATTTCGTTTTTGTAAAAATAGAATTCCAATGCAATAACGCTTTACACTTAACGGATTTTACAATCTTGATTAATTTATAAAAAAAAACTCATGTTTTTGTTTTACTTCTTGTTGTTATTGTTATTGTATTTTGTCCTTAAATGTCTGTATTTGTTCTAACTAACTTTAGTAGCTGAATATTGTTGTTGTAATTGTTCATTTAGTTGTCGCATTGTATTGTCGTGTTAGGGAATGCATTTGATTTTTTCTAATTGACAAAATGTCAAGTAAATAATTACGACTCAATTAGTGTAAAACTGTCTACAATTCAGAAAACTAGTAAATGAATACAACAACAACAACAACAACAGCAACTACTATTTCCTACTACCCCTGGTAATTACTTTGATGAAAAGGCTGCTACAATAGCAACTAAACAACGGCTTAAAACCAAAAATTGCTTTATTTAGCGAGGCAATTGGCAAATTGTAGCCTCAAAAAAAAAAAAAAAAAGAAAAAAAAGACTAGACAAGCAGGGAAATGCTGAAACCAAAAATGAGAAGAAAAAAGTTTGAGTTTCAACAGAAATAAATTAATCACAACAAATCAAATTGAATTTTCAACAACAACAGCAGCAACAACATTAGCTACAGCAATATTAAGTGGAGGAAACAAAGTCTATGGAAAGTATAAAGAAATGAACAACAACTACAGTTACAGCTAGAATAGCTAAAATCGCTAGAAAATGCATTTAAAATACAGACGTCAACTTCTAATAGCTAACTGGCTATGCATAGACACACAGACTAACAAATAAACGAAGTTAAAGGATGTTGCAGCATTTTTAAATGCATTTGTTTTAGTTGCTGCAACAACAAAAGAAAAAAGAAAAACAACAACAAAAACAAAAACATGTAAAAACATCATCAGCATCATTGAATATTTGTTGATGATGATTGCATGCTATGTTGGTGGTAAATTTAGTCTAGAAACTGTTCAATATTTTGCCTTCCATTCTCTCTTTGGCTTTGCCATTCTATTTAACATCGATGACATCTGTAATAATGAAGTGATTGTTGTTGTTGTTGTTCCTCAATGAATGATTGAAAAGTACTACAAATGTCAACATATTGACAAACCATTTCCAATTCAACAACAGACATCCATCCATTTAGTCATCCATCATCATCATCCTCATCATAGTTGTTGTCGTCGTCGTCGTCGAACACAAGCAAACCACATCCAACCATCATTGTAAGACTCATACAACTTGCATTAGCAGGCAGTAAAAGTTTTTAACGTTTGTCAATAGTAGTTGGTTGTTGCTGTTGTTGTTATTTATTTGAAACGATTGAAATAAATGCAATTTCACCCAATAAACACAAACACACATCATCAATAATAAAAAAAAAATATCTACGAAAATATTCCTAAAGAAAGACGAAAAAAATCAGATAAAAATCAAAGAAAAATTTACAGTTTTCGTAAAAAAAAAACGAAACAAACAACAACTGACACTATGCTGCTCTCAGTAGCCTGACCATAGTCCCAGTTGTCATTTGTAACAGCCATCAACAACTCCATCATCAACGTCATCAACGCCATCAACAGTAGCATAAACAAACTCTCTCATCGTCATTATCGACTTCATCGTCACCAACATCATCATCATCGTTACTTTGTGAATATTTATTGTACAACAAATTGCGCAAATCAAATTGTCTGACACAGAGCGAGAGAAAGAGAGAGAGAGAGACACATTCACTCAATTCATGTAAAATCCAATGTATTTGATTATCGCTTTACATTAGAACAAGAAAATAAAAAAATAGAAAAATTCTTTATTTTATTAGAAATTTTTTTCATTTTCTACAGCATCATGCTAAGGGATAGGGGGAGATATGCTGAGCTTGAGTTAAATGTGAGAATTAAAGGAAGACAGATCATCTAAAACATATGCTTTAGCAACATAAAATATGTTATCATGTTATTAGCGTTGTTTCGAAGACAATTCAATCCATTTCCTATTGCCGCAGGCCAGATCCTCACCAGGATAAAATTTTCGAACACTTTAAGGACTGAGAACAGAGGTTTGCTAGCTCGAAATATGTAAATTGGCCCACCAAATCGGAATTTAAACAAAAGCTAAAAATTCAGCGCTGATAAGTTTCTCAAGACCCCATAGTCTAACAGATAATGAGCCTTACGGTTCAAACCCCAGCACAGACAACTCGAACAAAACGAAATATGAAGTCGAAAGTCTGTGTTTCCTTAAAAGAAAGAAAACTAGATGCCACAAATACTTAGGCTAGCGTACGAAAGTACTTTAGAATTCCGGGCATCAGTTATTTCTGGTCCTATTACATACAAAATTACATTCAGTCAGGATTACGACCTAGTTTCTCACACCACTTATGTTGTGTGTGTTAATTTTATACATGAGTGGTGGGCCCTGCAGTTTAAAGTCGACTCCAAACGACAGATCCTATTTTCGTATTTTAAAGAATTTAGGAATTTAGGCCTGAAAATAACACCAACAACTAACATCATAGAACATACATAACATACATAATTGGTCATTACAACCCTTCAGTCAGGATTACGACCTAGTTTCTCACACCACTTATGTTGTGTGTGTTAATTTTATACATGAGTGGCGGGACCTACAGTTTAAAGTCGACTCCGAACGACAGATTTTTGAGAAACTTTTCATGGCAATTTTATATACTCTCAAAGTTTTTTCCAGAAATCTGCTGAGAGGAAGTCGCCGAAGAAATACTTTTTTTATTTTATTTTGATGTCTGGCCTGGGGCTCGAACCCTGGCTTTTCGTCTAATAAGCCAACACACTACCTACTAGACCACGGCGACTTCTAATCATAGAAACCCAAGTTTAATTCGGTTTTTGCGAAAAACTAAAATTCAATAAGCGCTACTACAGAGAACATTATCGTCCAAAACATTGCCTATAGTCTACTATGATGCTTGAAGTTAATCTTGTAATTTCTATGATGTCAGGAATAAAAACAAATCTTCAATTGAATATTTGTAGAGGGGCTAAGGTCTCTTAATTTTATTAGAATTTGAAATAATATTGGGGTGCTGGAATTTGCTAAACAAAACCACGTTATCTTAACAATCGTTCCGTCAGTTAATAACTTCTCTTTATTACAGAACACTTTATAAACGACTGGGTTTATATCTTGCTGTTAAAAGACGGGATTCAATCCTCATGTTGTACGGACAAATGTGAAATGAAAATAACCTTTAGTGAAGGCGTTAGTATGACTTTGAGCGATGGCCTGCGGTACTTTGACTATGAGTGTTAGATTACTTTGTAGATTTCTCTTTGTTAAGAAATAAACCAAATATTTTATAGACTTTTACAAGGCCTTTACAGCTAATAGAGTACCAAAAAGAAACCAAATATTCGAATATAAGTTGATATCTTAGTACTGTACCGCTATATAAAGAGCAGACACTTCTTCAATTAAAATATGTAATTCAATAGTATACCACTTTATATTATAATAAAAATTAAGCCTGATCTGAATATCCTTTTAGAGATTTTGCGGTAAACATCAACTTCAAACAACATCAATGAAAAAGAAACCATTAAAGTACAGGCTGAGCCAATATATCAGCCAATTAAAGAGTACATGTAAGGCAAATACAATAAGAGTAACTGCACCTTTGAGGTTGCTAGCCTAGGATCACACAAATATTGGGCTAAGCAATATCACAGTGATTCCTCCAACTCCACACTTGAAAACACACCAAAATTTTCGAAAAGTTGATAATATTGTGAGTCGACTTCAATTTAAATAAAGCTCTCGAGTTTATATTACATATCCTGCAGCTAGCTTTCATAATAAGGTTTAATACAGCGCCTTGCTATCCTAATCGATCCTGTGCTATAAATATTGCTTGTATTTAGACGCTCATTTTTCTTTAAATCTAATTCCCGTAAGGGCAGCAGAGAGCATTTGTCCCTCAATTGTTTTTAATATTTGTTTCGTATGTTCCAGTTTCATTACACATCTACATATACATACATACATACATACGTAACATACATAATTGATCATTACAACCCTTCAGTCAGGATTACGATCTACTTTCTCATACCACTTATGTTGTGCGTGTTAATTTTATACATGTGACGCGGGACCTACAGTTTGAAGTCGACTCCGAACGACAGATTTTTGCGAAAACTTTTCATGCCATGTTTATTTGCGCTCAGATTTTTTGCCAGAAATCTGCAGAGAGGAAGTCGCTGAAGAAATACTTTTTGTATTTTTGATTTGATGTCTGGCCTGGGGCTCGAACCCTGGATTTACGTCTATACATATACATACATTAATGACAATACAACGCTTATGTTAGAATTTTAATCCTCTTGCCTCATATTTTCTCTGTTACGTGTTCAAATTGGGCTTTTGGGATCTAAAGTTTAACGCCTACTCCGAACGATCGCATGGAGATTTTGAAAGGCAGAGTTACTGCCAAAAGAATGCAAAGTGGCAGTTGCCTGAAGATTTTTTTGATCTAGATGTCAAAGCTCTCGTCTAGAAAATCAACAAACTAAACTCTAGTCTTGGTACTTGCAGACATATACACATACACACTTGGCACATGCAGGCATACACACATAATTGGTGATTACAACTCTTTAGTTAGGATTACGACCTATCTCCTCACAGCAACTTATGTTGTGTGTGTTAATTTTATACATGAGTGACGGGACCTACAGTTTAAAGTCCAGATTTTTGAGAAACTTTTCATGGCAATTTTATTTACTCACAGAGTTTTTGCCAGAAATCTGCTGAGAGGAAGTCGCCGTAGAAAAAATTTCATATTTCGTTTTGTTAGATTTGTCTGACTTGGGATTTGTTGCATGGCCTCTCGTTTAATAAGCCAACGTATTAGACTACGGCGACTTCAACTTGGAATACTTTCAGAAAAATACAATCTTTGGCAGCAAAGAGTTCTCTAACCTTATTTAATCCCATATTCTAAATACGAAAATAACTTTAATAAATGTATTTAACCCTGGACGGTTACCGTTCGTCGAATCGACGAAGCTCATTTACTCTTTATCATATAACTGTTTATGTTTGACCAAATTTCGCTCTTTTTTTCAACAACGTTAGTTGATAATGAAAGCTTGCAGTCAGTAGACGAAAATCGATTCAACGAAGAGTAACCTTAATGTACAAAAATGAAGAGTAACCGTCCAGGGTTAATACTTCTATTTTCGAATTTTATTTTGTTAAGATAGGGAAATAGATTGCGCAAAGGCAGTGTTTATGGGCGTTTGAAATTTAATTAAATTGTGAGAGACTTTTGCAAGACCTCTAAAGAAGGACTTTTCTCCATAAATTCAGCACATTAAGGAAATCTGCTCTGGGGAAAGTATTGCACTTTCTTTAAATGTATTTTACCGTGTATCTATTTCATCGTGGATATCTAATTAACTTCATTTATTTGGTTTTTATTTGTATTAAACATTAAATGTCCCAATTATAAATAATAATTCCAATTAAAATTTATTTCATTTTCATTATTATCTTCTATTTTTTAATTTTTTTTTATGATACGAAAAAGAGTTGAAATTTTTGTCATGTGTGGGTCTCTTTGCATGCGTTGAATAAAAAAAAAGAATTGTTAACCATGACACACAGATTTTTAATTTTAATTATAAAAATTATATGCGAATAAAATAATTTAATAACTTTTTGTTTTTGATTGTTTTTTTAAATTTTTTTGTTAATGCTGTATGAACGTTTTTGGTTTAATAAACAATATTCGTAAGCAATTAAGAAAAACACAAAATTAATTAAAAACAGCATTTGCGGTAACTGTACCATGCAACAATTTCCAATTTCCAATTTTTTTTCTTCTTTACATTCGCATGCAGTTATTTAATACTTTCTGAGTTTATTTTTTGTTAATAAATTTATAAAAAAAATTAAATAAAAAAATTAAAAAAATCTGTAAAGTTATTAATCATTCAGCTAATAAGTCTGCTGTTTATAATTAAGAGCAGCATCAAAGCAATTTTGAAACAAAATTAATTGAAAAAAAAAATTAATTGTGGCTGTGATATATTTATAAATACTGACATGGATTTACAACAATAAGGGTTGTCTATAGAGATTGGATGATCATGTTAGTTAAACATCTTGTTGTTGTTAAAGTACTTGGCTACAAATCCGAAACCTTTAATTTCAAAAGTTAAGAATTTCAAAAGTAATAAAAATACTAAAATACAAAGCAGCTTGACCACGGTAGACGTGAGACCACTGTTCAAACCCCAGATCGGACCTCTCCAGGAAATATGAAAAAATATTTCTACGGCGACTTCCTTTCATCAGATTTCTGGCAAAGACACTAAGGGCCATTATTACAACTTGTTGTTAAAGTTGGGTTTAGTAAAAGGTAACTTTAGCTAAAGTGAACTTTAAAGTCACCTTTAACTTCTTTTCATTATTACAACCTAATGATAAAATAAAGTTAATTTCTTCAAAAATATGGCAATGCCGGGGCAATGTCGGTAACACTGATCAGTTAAATAAGTTTTTTTTTTAAACGCGGTGGCAACAACGGGCTTCTTTTTTTTTGTTGTGTTTACCCATTTTGTTTATATTTGAAGTTGCCATAAGGCAAGTTAAAACATAAAATTAACTTTAAAAGTTAACGGTAGGATGATCTTCCCTTTAGCTTAACGCTCACTTCTACCTTATTGTCCACTTATAATAATGAAAGACAATTTATCTGCCTGATAAAACCCTCCCTTCAGTTAACAGCAAATTGTAATAAGAGTAAAACAAAAAAAATAGCCACGAAAATTTTCTCAATAAAATCTGTTGTTCGGAGTCGACTTTAAACTGGAGGTCCCGCCACTCATGTATAAACTTACGAAGCTAGGTCGTAATTCTTCTCTTCGAACAGAGACTTCCTAACTTTGACAGTTAATAACAACCGTCTTGTTGAAGCTACGCCTGTCATATTAGTTGCCACTTATTGAGTCTGTTTCGCTAAATAAACCTGGACGACCATAGACAACGGCGTGAGTCAGCTGAATAGGCTCTGAAGCAATGGAATTAATTTTTTATCGAAAAGTAATGTTTATAAAAAGGATAAATGGGTAACAAATTGATCCATAAGAACCAAGAACATACCGAAAAAGTCTCTGTTAGGCTAGGTGGCGTCTTCGGTTCATATTTCTTTGAGAACGACATGTTCCAGCTAATCAATGTAAACGTCGAGCGCTATAGGTCGGTGATTTAAAACTTCTTTTGCTCTGAAGGATATGAAGTATCACATAGTTTATGTCACATTAGATATTCTGCACGACCGATCTGAGAGCAGGGTCATTTCACACGCACGTAATATGAACTGAGATTGCTATGCATGCACTGCACGAAAACAAAATCGCACGTTAAGCAATCCAATACGCCCATATTGATAAGGCCTGATACATACTTTTGTCGGCTGACATCGTTATCTTATTTCTTTCTTTTTTTTGTCAACCACTTTTAAAAATGTGGTCAATTAATCTACAAAAACAATAACAAAAGCAAAAAAAAAAATGTAATCCCACCGATAGCCAACAAAACTCATCTAAAAAAAAATGATAAAAAAAAGCAGTCCTCGGAAAGATGGCAACTGAAGTCATAATTGTATCGTATGCAGTTGGCTAAAATGATGAGATTGATGTTGCTGACAACGTTGCTGACGTTGATTTTGTTTCAGGCTGTTACAATTATTATTTTTTTTGTTGTTGTTTTGTTGTTGATGGTTTTAAGCTGCCGCTGTTGGCCTTGTATTACAAGGTGGTCTTTTTCATTTGAGTTGCAACTGTTGTTACCGTGCTTTGAGACATTTTAAATGTTGCTGTTGCATCCATATTTTTTCCCCTCATAATTTTTGTATTTTTTTTCCTCTCTCTTCGTTTAAGCTGTTTTTTATGATTTTTTTTCACGTAATTTTCTGTTTCTTTCCCTGTGAGTGGAAGGTCAAAATGTTTAGAGTTTTTCTTCTTTTTTTGGGTTTTTGTTGTTGTTGTTGTTGTGAATTTTCAAAGCTTTGAAGCAATTAGTTTAAATATGCAAAAACCTCAAGAGCAGCAACAACAACAACAACAACACTAAGCAACATAAGCTAATAAAACTTGTGGCTTTTACCACAAAATTTTTATTTTTTTGTGTTTTTTTTTAGGAATTTTTTAGTAACCACAGGTTAAAAGGGGTTAAATTAGATAAAAATCTGTTTGTATTCTAAAAGACAATACAAGCAGGCACTTCAACTTTAACTAGAAGCAGACAAACAAATTTGATTCAATTATTCTACAGTTTCTGGGGTGGAAAATTTTGTGAAAACAAAAACAAAAAAAGAGTGAAACTAAGCTCATTAAACGAAATTTATTTCTACAGAAATCTGGGCCAAAAGGCGAATTTAATAAAATTTAAGCTGAAAAATGTTTGGGAGACATTTATGGACTGGGTAATCCATACAAAACAGGAAATTAAGAAATCTGCAAATGTTCCTTATTCATTTCAGAATTATGTATGGATCTTGACATCCTTAGAAAATGTTGTATTTATTTGATCGTCACTAGTCTATCAACAGAACTATTAATCTTTAATCTCGATAAAGTCGCCGCAGTCTAGTAGGTAGTGTGTAGGCTTATTAGACGCAAAGCCAGGGTTCGAGCCCCAGGCCAGACATCAAGACAAAATACAAAAAGTATTTCTTCGGCGACTTCCTCTCAGCAGATTTCTGGCAAAAAAATCTGAGAGTAAATAAAATTGCCATGAAAAAGTTTCTCAAAAATCTGTCGTTCGGAGTCGACTTTAAACTGTAGGTCCCATCACTCATGTATAAAGATTAACACACACAACATAAGTGGTGTGAGAAACTAGGACGTTGTACAATGGGTCAACTCGACCTCCGAGTACTGTACTTGTCTTAATTGACAAGTCCTCTAACCTAACCTAACCTAGCCTAATCTCGATGTCTAGGTGGGTTACTTCAGAAAACCTACCAGCTATTCTCTAACTCCCCAAGAAAACATGGAACTCCGCTTCCCACGTATAATAAGGGCGTCTAAGGTATCTAATAAGATCCTCTAAAATTAAATACGCATTGTTAGCTGCAGTACAATGGAAATTGTACAATATCTCCAGCAATCCCAGTAATACGTAGTTCGGTAGTGTTCATGCATTTCGATTTACTCTCGTAAACTTTCTCAAATCTCAAGGATTAAAAAATTGTGTTGTTGTCTACATTCGATTTGATTTATACTTGAATTCCCACACGATAACCGAGAGATACTTACATAATTGGTCATTAAAACCCTTTAGTCAGGCTTACGACCTTGTTTCTCACACCACATATGTTGTGTGCCTTAGTTTTTATACATGAGTGGCTGGAAGTTTGAAGACGATTCCGAACGACAGATTTTTAAGAAACTTTTTATGGCAATTTTATTTATTATTTATTCGCCGAAGAAATATTTTTTTCATATTTCGTTTTGATGTCTGACTTGTTATACGAATCCGGTCTTTACGTCTAATAAGCCAACACACTACCTACTAGACTACGTCGACTTCTAACATAATTTTGCTGGTTTCTTCTAATCGATAAAGCAGGTTTCCGATCCTGTATACAACGACTAACAGCTATTTTCGATGCGCCCAATGTCAGCGTTGTATACAGCGTTTGGCCGTAAAATGACTAAAAAACATGGACCTAGGAGGTCCACCAAACACATTTTAAACGTTACGCTCACACCGTATTACTTCCCGGTGAGGTCAGTCTATTGATTGCTTTAATTGTGGCAATACCAGTAAATAAAATCTAATCATTGCATATCAAGAGCAGCATAGGACAGGAATTCATTCTCAAAGACTGTTCTGTTGTGGAGACGGTTTTAACGACAAATCAACTGGACTATGACCTGATATATTAGATCAATAGAATAAGAAACTGTTTGGCACGAGCCTGGTCTTCAACAAATTTATCGATCAGAATATTTATTATTTATGAATCTCATACTCAGCTATATGGATGTAGGGCACAAACATGGTACCATCATTAAATGCCTGTCGAAAATCTCATTTTACTTCTTGGAAACGACCCCATGAAATCTGACTTAAGAAGAAGTCAAAACTAGATGACTATTGAAACAGAAATAAAAATAAATAAATAGAACTGGTGTGAACGCTCACGCCAAAAAAATGCTGAAGGAATGGAAGTCGTAGGTTAATAAACATGTAAAAAGACTGTCACGAACATGGAAATGTCAACTATTGAAGTAGGTACTGAAAGAACACATTACGCAGACGACTGTAACTTTTGAAAAAATCTTGTTATGGCTCTGTGTTCTACGTAGGAGGGCCACACAAAGTTATTTAACCTTTCTTAACTCCGGTTTTTTGTATTTTTCAGGCATCCTATCCCATTCTGTCGTATCTCGTAACGTTACGTCTCCTTCTCAGCCTGTATTTAGTAGCATTCCTTACAATCTTGCGTGCTTTTCTGCAATTACACTGAATGGGGATCTTGAAGTCTAGGCGATCCAGATATTTTATTGAATTTCAGAAAATTTATTGACCACAATTTCCATCGTATGCTTTCCTGGACCTAGGTGCATTGGCTCCATCAATTGTGAGTTACACTAATAATCTCTCGTTTGCATATGGCTGCACACCTTTCCAGCGTTTTGCACAATTATTACGATATCATTGGTAATCTCACGATGGATGTCCTTTCTGGTATTGCAAATTCATACACACTACAATTCTACAATAATAGTCCTTCAGAAACTCCTTTACAGTACGTGACAGAACGTCTAAAGTACGTGTTTTGAATCACATCACATCTTTAAATAAACACAGCAGACCCCATCAATACTTTATTGATAATCTAGGCTTATTTCCTAACTTTCAATCAATCCTTAATCTCCTGCAGTTGTCTAAAGTACAAATCTCTTCATAAATTAAGAATGAGATGAACATTAAGGAAAAAAGTGTAGGCAACAACCATTTTTTAGTTTGTTTGTTTGTTTTTGTTTCAACATCTCCAACAACATTTGTTACAATTATTTCCTTTTTGTTTAAAAAATACAAACAAAAAACGAAAAAAATCCTCCAGCGCCTGTTGTATTCCCCCGTAGACAGAGTGAATACCGAAACAAAAAAGCCACCAAAGACTCCCATCTGATTTAGTTGCTCTGAAAGTGTAAGCATGTGTGCGCGTGTGATATTGCCACCGCATATATGTGCCTGTGTGTGTGTGAGAGAGCGTGCGTATGTTGTTTTTTGCGAGTGTTGCGCCACAAGCTGTCTATCATTTGAAAATCTTATTTTGGTGGAGTAGTAGGTTGGCATTGTTGCCGTTGTTGTTATTGTTATTGCTGCCACATTTCCTTTTTTTCCACAGATTTTTTTTCTTCCTTCTTTTTTTTTTTTGATTTTTGATTTTCAGTCTTTTACTTCCACCAACCATTTATCCATGCATCCATCTGGATGCTGTTGTTGCTGGTCGGTTTTTGTGGCTGCTGCTACAAAATGTTCGACTGCCACATTTTAACACTCGTCAAATTCTCGCATGTAACTTGTCAGCAACGAGTGACACTCGCGCCAAACATGCTGCTGCTGTTGCTGCTGCTTCTGCTCCTCTTACTGGCAAACACGGCTGCATTTGCTTCTGCCTTTGTGGCTGTGGTCGCAGCAATACAATTGCCATCAGGGATCAGGGGGAGACATGTGGAGACAGTCATAGTCATACAGGCTGACTGACCAAGCTGTCCATAATGGTTTTTGTGTTTTTCTGTGTGTTATTGTTGCTGTTCTTTATTGTATGAATTTTTTTTTATGCGTTTGTGTTGGTTTTATTATGTTTTTTTTCTTTTTCCTCAGGTTCAACAATATTCCAGAGCAAGAAAAAAATTGTGAAACGCCGGGTTTTTTTCTTCTGCTTCTTATGGGTGTAACAGGGTTTCAATATTTTTTGTTTTTTTTTTGTGCTGCGTTTTTTTTTGTGTCTTTGAGTTCATGCCACAAGTTTTCTAACCGAGTGGTCATCATTCATAACACTGGATACTTTGTTTGGGTGTTTGTTTGTCTCTTTTTTATGTATGTTTTCTTTTGTTGTTGGTGGGTTTTATGTTCCTGGGTTTTTTCTTCTGCTTCTCTCTTTCAACGTATTTTTTTTCATATTTAGTTGGTAGAAGATCATGGCTTTTGCCTTGATTTAGTCATTTCAAGAGTTCATTACTTTAAAGAGTCACTCTTTTTTTCTGTGGTTACTTTATTAGCCGGGCCCAAATGTTTTAATTATTAAACAAAAACAAAGACAAAGACAACAGAAAAAAAGGTTTAAAAAAAGCAAAAACTTGTTTAGTACAAATCGTATAAAGTTTAGTGTGTGACTTGTTCACCTTAAGCCACTTAAGAACTTTAAAATGAAATTGTCGGCGGGAATATTTTTAATTCTGGCAGTGATTTTTGAATATTTTTCTTAAGCGTTGATAAATAATAGTGTCCAGGATTAATAATATTCCATTACAAGCTGAATTTAATATGCTTAGTAGTTGCATATTAGATTGGATTTGGTTTTACAACCACTAAATCAATTCCCAGAAAATTTCTTTAAGATAGAGTATGTTAGAGCAGCAGTATATACATGTGCACCAAGTATTGCCCAAAGAAGGAAGGAGAATAAATAATTATTAATAATAATAATAGAAATTGAAGTAGCCGTAGTATATTACGTAATGTGTAGGTAGATTACAGGGCCAGAACCCGAGATTCAAACCCTTGCTCTGGTATCTTGAACAAAAACGAAATGTTAAAAAACATTTCTTCAATGACTTCCTCTCGGCAGTCTTCTGGTATAAACTGTGAGAATAAATTAAATTTCCACAAAAAGTTTCTAAAATCTGTCGTTCGGAGTAGACTTTATACTACAAGCCCTACCACTCATTGCTAAACACACACACAACATAGCTGGTGTAAAAACTATGTTGTAATCTTGACTCAAGGGTTGTAATGGCCATTTAAGTGAGTCATAATAATCATAAGGAACTTCAAAGTGGGCCACATCATATAATTTGGTTTATATGGATAAATCGATTGTGGTATTCACATCAAATGAAGCTCAGCAAAGAATTGTCACTATTGTACCCATGTTACAATTGTGGTACCACAATGGGCCCTATGTGGCCTAACTGTGTCCATCCGATTCTCTTAGATGAACGGCCACCTCTCCTACCTGCCTACCTACCTACCCGAAACTATGTCCTCAAAAGAAGCTACACAGGCGTAACCAACTAGGCCTACGAGTTATTGAAATCAATGATAACCGATAAGCTGCCAAAACCAATAGTTTGTGAGAAAGGGAAGCTGGAGATGATGGTGTATTATTTATAGTGCCTGACCAAAAACCCAAGCAATACAGATTCGAAATTGAAAGACGGCGAAACAAAAATTTGGAGTGCTTTTAGAATTTTAAAAATTATGAGAATTCAACACCCCTGCAAACATGCCGACAAGCGATGCTTATAGGAACGATAGCGATTAGCAGAAAAGTCACATCATTCAGATCATCAAATAAAATGCTTTTCAGGAAAGTCGCCGGGGTCTTATCTGACTCAGCACAGTGACAGAGGAACTGTAGTCTCATAATATTCGTCATCAATACAGTTACTACAGAGGCGAAACGTAAAATTGTCATTCTAATCTTTTTTACATGCAGTCACAGCACAAGATATGATCATTAAACGGTCCAATGTGTTGTATCAAAGCCTATGTCTTCATTTCAAGTAAGGCAATTTATGTAAATTCATAAACTGTTGGCTGCGTACAATGATTGCAACCTTTTAGCCAGGCTTACAACCTAACATGTCGCACTACCCATGTTGAGTGTTCTAATTTTATTCATGCTTGGTGGGATCTACGGTTGAACTATCTACTTCGAACAATAGGTTTGAAAGACTTTTCATTGGCAATTTTATTTTACTTTGGGTGTTTTTACCAGAAGAATGCTGAGAGAAAGTTAAGTTACGATGTCTGAGCTCGGGTGTGAACTACAGGCTCTCGTCTCATATCACCTATTACACTATAGTGACTTCAGTTGTTTTTTCAGTTACAGTTAATACGTAAACATTGATCAGAATTAATTTCGCACAGATAATTACATGTAAGATCCTAAAGTTTTACTACGTGGCACTTTTTATAGGCCAATATATTCATGCCATTTGCCTATTAACACCTGGACTGGTTTACAGATGTACAAAGGGCAGATGCATCCTCGGCTACCGTCCCCAATATAGCGAATATTTTTTGATTTACATTTCAATTGAGTACAATTGAGCTCTTTGTGTGACAGTGGCGAGTGGTCACTATGTATCGGAGTAGAGAAAAGGCAGCAGACTATATTTTTGGAAGAAAAATCTTTTTCTGCTGTTAGATAGGTGTCGTAGCGTTAACACTCATAAAGACGAGACTTGAACTGATCTTGTCATTTGAGTAGCCATAAAATTATGATAGGATATGAAGGACAATGTTGCAGGACTTCCAACAGTGTTTTCTAAATACCCAAAGTATTTCTAGTGAAACCATATTAAAAACAAAACTTTAAATTTATTCATTTAATAATATTCAACTCTAGCGATTAGACAGCCGAGGCTTGATGGTATTATGCTGGAATTGATAACGCCATAGTATTAGCGTGGTTTTGGACCGCGCTTCAAATAATCCATCCTAAGTTATGAAACGAAATTTGCAGACAGACAATCCATCCAGTAGAATTGACAAGACACCTGAGTTCCAGGAGGACCGAAACACACATTAAAGCATTCAATAAAAAAGGCATACAACATCTTGAATAGATATTCCTGCAAAAACTCTAAAGATATGGCAAAAGACTGAAGTAAACTACAAAATATGGTTGACACCGTATGTCAGAGCGTTGTCTACAACATGGATAGTTTAAGCGAACTATCAATAGTAGACATCGGTATTCTTAACCACATTATCAGAAGCTCCGAATGGTTCAGAGATTAGGGAAAATGTAAAAATGTGGTATCAGAATGGGCCTTATGTGGCCTGAGTGCGCTTATTTCAACCCTTTGTGTAGACGGCCACCTCTTCCTACCTACCTACCTATGCCTAAAGCGAATTGATGGACAAAAAACGGAATAAGAAGAGTAGAAATAGGAATGGTTGATCATCACCACTCTTTTCTACTCCTCTTCTTTGCTTTAAAGAGTATGGGGCTGACACAAAGCATTCTTCCTTACATTTTTCGTTTTCTGCCAAATTTTCGAAATTGGATTGCTCAAGCACACCGTCTTTCAAGAATACATAAAATTCCTAAGGTCCCTTACACATACATATATAATTGGTCATTACGACCCTTTAGTCCGGAGTACGACCTAGCTTCTCACACCACTGATGTTGTGTTTTAATTTTATACATGAGTGGTGGGACCTACAGTGTAAAGTAAGTAGCCTTCGAACGACAGATTTTTGAGAAAAATTTTTCGCGGCAGTTTTATTTGCTCTCAGAGTTTTTGCCAGAAATCCTCTGAGAGCCGAAGAAATATTTCTTCATATTTAGTTTCGTTGGAGATGTCTGACCTGGGGTTTGAACCATAGCCTTACGTCTAATAAGCCAACACACTACCTACTAAAAGGCAAAATCAACTAAAATCCCTTTAGAGCAGTCAAATTGCTGAACTTTAGTAAACAAGATGCAACAGCAAAGCGTTGCATGATTGAACGCATGTCTGAATGCGTGGTATGTCCTGGCAAAGACATGCACGGGAGCTGTGTTATTGAATAGAACTCCAATGCTAATTTTTAACCCACTATTAGACTCTGATTTTGTGTCACCTATTTGTTGACTGCAATTCAGAATACCGCAGCTCTATAGGAAGTTATTATCAGAATAATAAAACAAAGGAATGCTTGATTTATGCCAAGTATGAAAAAGCATGGCTTAGGTTTTAGGGCTTGTAATGTCAAGCAACTCATTATTCTCTTAAGATCATAATGAACTACTTTCCATGGATTATACAAATTAGTTCACCATGCAATTCCCTTGAAATTAATTTGTTATACGAGTACATACATATATTAACTGCAACATAAATTCCAAATTTTTTTTGCCAGCAATTTAAACAATTTAATTTCAATGAACGTTCTCATAGGGGGTTACGAATAGCGCTCCTTATTAAAGACAATGAAAAAAGGTTGTGTTTTTTTTTCTATGAAAATTTAAAAAATATTTGCTGTTGTTGCTACAAATTGTTGCATGTTGTAAGTAACATAAAACAAGCAAAGACAAATTGATTAATTGCATAATGTTCATACATGACACAGAGACAACGCAAACGTCAAAGACAAAACTCCAATCAAAATGACAATATTTCACATGTGATGGTGTTGCTGCCGCTGCTGTTCTGTCTCTTGGCTACTAGACCAGCGCATGAATAAACGAACGTTGTGTTCAAAACCTTTACATTAACTTCAATGGGAGCAAAACCAAGAAAATTGTGTTAAAAGTTTGGCTTAAAAAAGCCAAAGTAAACCATGAAAGAAGGAAAAACAAAAAAAAAAACGAAACAAAAGCCTGGCTTGTAGTGACAACCAGAGCAACAGTAAAAAAGAGCAGCTACAAAAGTCAACTTCACCAAGAAGGTCTTAAAAGTCATTGTTTTACAATATTGTGTATGTTGTTGTTGTTGTTGTTATAGAAGAAAATGTTGTTGTTGTTGCTGTTGTTGCTATTGTTAGTTAACAGTGTCTCTATCAACACCAGCAAGTGTCAGTTTTGGGCCTAAGCTGTCTATTTAAATTACTGCTCATACATCTTGTTTTCAAGTCATTCACACTCCAACCAGCCGGCCAACCAGTCAGCCAGTCTGTCAGTCATACAGTTGCAGTCACTACAGTTCAGTTCAGTTTCAGTTTCAATCTTAAAGTCTGAGCCTTTAAAACGCAAAATGTTTTGACAGACAAAATCGCAACAAATAGTTTTGAAAAGTCAACCACGAACAACAACACAGTCAAAGCGTAAATAGTTCAACTGTATTGGACAAAAACACAAAAAACAAAAGATTTTTCCAAGCCGCTGAGGCGGTGAAATAATGACACATTAAAGGAAAATTTATGCTTGAAGCGTTTTTAACAACTTCATTCATTTCGAAAACGCAAAGAAATATTTATTAAATCCATAAATCTGTTCCCCTTTTGACTGACGGACTGACTGACTGGTTTATATCTGAGAATTACCCGAGACAACACACACACACAACACACAACACAGTGGAATTCATAAATATGCTCTGGGATGTAATAATTTAACTCGTGAAATTGTTGAAATTCTTTCTTAGCCAAGCATATTTACAGTCGAAATGGTATTTTCCATGAAGCATTTGTCTTAAATTTTTAGGGCAATGTACACTTAATTTTTTTCTTTTTTAATTTATGTGTCTCAGGTGGTTTTCTTATCAAGCGTTGTTGGCTGAGGGCTAAAAAAATTCGCTCTTGCGGCAGATACCGAATAGTCAAATAAAACAACTTAAATGGATTCAATGTAAAAAGAAATGCGTACGTATTAAAGCCGAGTATTTGAGAAAAGCTTTGACAGGAGTTTTTGAAATGTCAAACAAATAACAGTAATCCTAGACAACAGTACATAACAATAACAATGGTAAAAACTCTGAGTAAATTAAAAATTGCCATGAAAAGTTTCTCAAAAAATTTGTCGTTCGGAGTTGACTGTAATTCCGGCGACTCACATATAAAATTTAGACACACAACACAAGTGGTGTGAGAAGCTAGATTGTAGTCCTGGCTGAAAGGTTGTAATGCCCAATTAGGGATGTATGTACGTAATCCTAGACAATATGTATTGCACGTGCGATTTAATTTTTTTCCTTTCTTTTTGCATTTTGCTAGGTCAGGTTCTATTGAGCTTATCAGAACCTGAGGGTTCCTAACCCCACTATTAAAATCGAGATTGCCATTCTGTTCAATTTATATGTAATGTAACTGGTGATTTTTGTTCTGAAAGGACTCCATACCTTGATGGCGTGAACTGAATGTTCTCCAGTTGATTGGGTTTTTATCTTCTGTCGTTGTCGTCGCCATATTTAAGAAAAGCTTGGACTAAAGGTGACATGGTGTAGTGGTTAAAATTCTACAAATCCAACTGCAACTTTGATTCGAATACAGCTACTGAATATTAGAACCTGAGAGGTTATAACCCTACTATTACAGTCGAGATTGCCATTCTGTTCAATTCCAATTGATAGAAGCTGATGATTTTTGTTCTGAAATGACTCCATACCTTGATGCCGTGAACTGAATTTTCTCCAGTTGAGTGGATTTACATCTTCTGTCGTCGACATATTTAACAAAAGCTTGGATTAAAGGTGGCGTAGTGTAGTGATTAAAGTTCTCCTACAAATCCAACTGCAACTTGGATTCGAATACAGCTACAGACAAATAATTTCTTAATAATGGCTCATAGAGTTAAAAAAGTAGTCGGAGGCCTTATAACCACTTTAAATAATACATCTAGAAACCATTGATTTCTAAACATATTATCTGATAACATAAATAAAGGTCAACATTGCTTACCCTCTTGGCTAAGAGAAGAATATCTAATAAGCAAAGTTCCTTACCACTCAATAAAACAAACCCTTACAAGGTCCCAGATATAACATTATTATCCCTGAAGTTGAAAGTAAAACAAGGAAACACAATGACGCGAAGAGAAGACAGAGGTGCTTGGTATCAGTCATAAAGGACTGGTTTAAGATATGGTTGTTGCTAAATGTACTTCTATTTATTAAGGTTTAGAACCTTTTTTTCTAGGATAACATCAGCGGCTCGGGTCACTCCGGTGAAATTTCGAAATATGAGGAACTGCTCATTAGCATAGTTTTTTGGTTTAGAGCCCCTTTGTGGGATTAACTTGGTAGAAATTAGGATGAGTGTATGCAAAGGGTTGCTTATTGGTAGTGTCGAGGGCCAAAAGATTAGCAGGGACTTTCTTTTATGAAGAAAGCTATTTAAATTACAGAAGGCGTATATTGCTACGATATTAATAGATTTACTATCGGGCATCGGGTATATACCAATAAGCAGCGCCACCTAGATGAGACGAAGTGCCCGTTCAAACTGAAGGAAGATAAAACCACAAAGAAGTTTTTGTGCAACTGTATTGGGCTGATTAGGACTGGACTATAGGTTAGGTTAGGTTAGATGACGTGTACTTGTCAATTAAGACAAGTACAGTACCCGGAGGTCGAATTGACCCATTGTACAACGTCCTAGTTTCTCACACCAATTATGTTGTGTGTGTTAATTTTATACATGAGTGGTGGGACCTACAGTTTAAAGTCGATTCCGAACGACAGATTTTGAGAAACTTTTTCACGGCAATTTTATTTACTCTCAGAGTTTTTGCCAGAAATCTGCTGAGAGGAAGTCGCCGAAGAAATACTTTTTATATTTTGTCTTGATGTCTGGCCTGGGGCTGGAACCCTGGCTTTACGTCTAATAAGCCAACACACTACTTACTAGACTACGGCGCCTTCTAAGGACTGGACTATAAGTATCAGCCGATATCAATTTGATCTGGACGGAAAATTACTTGACTTTATTTGGAGAATGGAGAAATTGCCTTTTAAAGTTAGCATTCGCGCCACTTCTTCCTGTTTGTGATACAATTGAATAGGACTGAAGCCACCGTAGTCTAGTAGATAGTGTTTTGGCCACGGTTCAAATACCGGGTCAGATATCTCCAACAACACGATATTTATATATTCCTTATGCGAATTCCTCTCAGCAGATTTCTGGCATAAACTCTGAGACAAAATAAAATTGCCATGAAAATGTTTCTCAAAAAATCTGTCGTTTGGAGACGACTTTAAACTGTAAGTCCCACCTCTCATGTATAAAATTAACACACACAACATAAGTGGTGTGAGAAGCTAGGTCGTAATCCTGACTGAAGGGGTATAAGCACCAATTATATATGTATGTAAACGGTTGTGTTTAACTGGGTATTATCTGCTGATACCAGCGGATATCACTTATAATTCTCTTGTGTAGTGATGACACGATTTCTCATTTGTGATTAAAGTACGATGAAAAAGGCTTTTTAAGTTAAAGTATCTGACGTTGGGCAAACTACTTGAAGTTAAAATAGATTCGTTCAATGTCACATTTCATAGCTTGAGTAGATATAAGCTTGAAGCTCATGAACATAATATTTTGGTGAGCCTCTATGTAGATATTAAGAATTCATTTAGTAACATCAAACGGTTAAAAAATTCTGATTACAATTCTGAATGACAACCATGGTATCTAAGTTTTCTTGCTTATAAGCAGACACAAAAGCCTCATGCTGCTATATCTTTTGAGTTATTCGGCGGGTCAGGTTCAGGGGGAACTGTTTAAAGAACCATTATTTTATCCTCATCGTTGTTATTCTTGAAAAACTAACGCTCCATTTCATCTGCTAATCAATTTGCCCCAAAGTAATGTCTAAGCGACCAGTTCACCGCGTTCGCATCCTTAACTACTCTTTCTCTTATGAACTCATTTGCAGCCTCATTACGTTATACATCGCTATGCATGGGAACTCAATACAAACCTACCCGCAAAAGTATGATATCTCGAGCTAACATAGCTCCCAGTTAGTATATTTCAGGCTTCGATACAAATCCTGAAACTTTAACACTTCGATAGGCAGAGCTTTAGAACAGCAAGCGGTATTTATGCCTGTAAAGACATACTTCCCTGTACCTCTATTTGTTTGAAATTAAGGGGAAGATCTTTGGCCGCGAAACGCTAGAACTATAGAAGATTTTTTAGCAACAAATATTGCCTAGATTGTGAGCTTAAATGATGGAGGTTTTTGGATGCAAACAGCTTTTACATCCAATCAAATACACACATTTCTCATTACACCGAAATTTCGTCTGCTTTAGTTATCGATTTATATACGATCTTTACAATTTCTGTAGCCTGGTGTAGCAGGCGAGTAATTATTTTTAACTTCATTCCTGTTTAGTTTTCACTGACAGTTCAACATAAAAAATTTCCAAAATTTTTCTGCGAATTTATTTTCCCAAAAACTATCAGAACGTGTTACAACAAAAACTACAACAAATAAAAAAAAGCGAATTTTTTAAAACAAAAATTTTCATGTGAAAGATTGTTGCTGCAACAGTATTATTTCAGATGTTGCTGGTGCTGTTGCGCATTGCTGCTGCTGTTCTGTTTATTTGTTTGGGCAAAAAAGCAATTATTAGCAGCAGCTGTTGCTGTCAAAAGTAGATGAAAGAAATGAGAAAAAAAGCGAATAAAAAAATCGACCAACAAATGGATCGAAAGACGGACTGACAAACGCACACACACTCACACACACACACGCACATTGCTTGCTGTTGCTTACATTTATTCAAGCAAATGGTGGGGCTTGGTTTGGTTTCGAATTGAATGCGTGGCAAAGGAGTGAGCGAACAACATGTGTGCAAAACTTTGCTTATGTGCGTATAATTGCCCATTTGGCGGTGTGTTTCTCAGTCTGTCAGTCCGTCTAGTTTTTCTATCCTCTGTAGTATGTGACTACCATATCGTATATGAATGGTTGTGTGTGTTTGTATGTATGTCGGTGTCTGTGTTAATATGTCTGTATTAAGTATGCCGCCAATGTTGCAAGATAAACTGTAATTCATCATTTTAAACGCTCCCGCAATGTTTCAGAACAATTTTTTTGTTTTATTTTGTATTCTGTTTGTTTTCGTGGCCTCTGTCTAAGTTTTTCTTTTTTTTTTGTTTTTCCTCTGTTCTGATCCCAAAAAAACTGCGGAGTTTTAATGCAAAAAAATTTCATTTGCAATTTCAGTTTCTTTAAGAAAAATGAAAAGAAGCAAACGAGAGAGAGAGAGAGGGAGAGGGAAAAAATTCTTGTCTAGTGTTTTAATTTTGTTACACATTGTTTTTTGTGAGATTGTTGTTGTTGTTTTTGTGGCTTCTGTTATTTGTAGTTGAGTTTAATTTCATTTTATTTGTTGTTGTTGTTGTTGTTTTTATAACTTTTTGCAACTCTAGTCCATATGCCAGACACATCAAACAGTGGGAAAAATTTGCGGGCAATTGAAGAAGTACAATTGAAATCGGTTGTATGACTTAAAAGGGTCTGCATGGGTCATGTGATACCCCACATTATCACATCTGATTATAATAACATACATACATGCATAATTGGTCAATATAACACTTTAGTCAGGTTTACAAGCTAATTTTATACATGAAAAGCGGAACCAACAGTTTAAAGTCGACTCCGAACGAAAAGATTTTTGAGAAACTTTTCTTGGCAATTTCATTCGCTCTCAGAGTTTCTGCCAGAAATCTGCTGAAAGGAAGTCGCCGAAGAAATGTTTTTCATATTTCGCTTTGTTTGACATGTCTGACCGGAGGTTTGAACTGTGCCCTCACGTCTAATAAGCCAATACACTACCCTCGAGACTACGCAAGTTCATTTGAAATTTAGAATCTTCAGTCAACTTTGGTTTATATATTGGGTCTTTCATCAAGCGTTTCCTATTTTTAGATTTTAATAAAACAAAGTGTGCATAAAATATCATCGAAATTTTTTATTCGTTCGAAAAACCTGTTGATGCCGTTATATGTCCACTAAATATACACCAAAGCATCCTGGGTAGAGCGCTTCCGAAATGAGCAATTTTTCGTGATTTTAGAGCATGAATCAATCTGAATTTGGCCGATGGCATGAGTCATGTTGGCTTTGGATAACGCTATGCTTTGTGCCTTATTCGCAAGCATCTGCGATTTAAGAAACCCCTAGAAGAGAAAGTCTAACGAGGTCAAATTGCAAGATCTAGGTGTTCAGTTCACATCATTTATACGTGGGATTATCATACCCACAAACTGCTCGTGTAAAATGTCTAATGTGGCATGAGCGGTATGACCCGTAGCGTTGTCCTGTTGATAGGCCAAAATAAGTTGGTAATCATTATCCTATAGAGCTAGCCGTGATGGCCTGGTCAATGTCGATCTTAGAGATATATGGACTCATGACGCCACCAACCAAAAATCCACATCAAACAGTGACTTTTTCGGAATGTGTTAGACGTTGTGGGATTTCTTTGGGATCTTTGGTTTAGTATCGTGATAATTTTTTTGCCGACGTACCTATTCATCTAGAAGTGGACGATATCGCAGAAAACGATTTTTTTGGCGTAAATTAGAGAATTAGAAACAGAACACCCATTTTGATAAAACAAAGTTCTTATTTACATATGTGCATGTATTGTTCAATGGCTTATCCACCCATGAAGAGGTTGCACAATAAGCTGAATAAATGACAACTGATTTGACACATGGAGCTTCAACAAGATGGCCATAATCAACTACCAAAGTTCGGAAGTCGGAAGAAAGAAAACCGAGGGCCAAGCAGATTAAGGTTTCTGACGAAAAAGTGTGGGAACTGCAACCAATAATATGAAATCAACGAATCATTTCTGGATTAGGGTACGTCCACTATGACAAGACATCATTGTTTTGTTGTCCAACGTCTGATAGAGTCATATCAACTAAAAGTACGATTTGTTAGCCGTCTTGACATGCATATCAAATGCTATTTAAAAACGGTGCAATTTGGAATAATCGCTTCTGGAATATCGTTGGCTGAAGGTCTACTACTGCAGTATCAAGGGTTCACTTGTGGAAAACTCTTACTAAAAATCACAATCCTATTGGATCGCTTGACATCTTCGGACACTACCATTCTTACATCGGAGGCAATGAAAGTGCATATTTGAAAGTGTTTCAGTTGCTGGCTCTTGAAGTAAACTGTACTGAGGCCAATGCCTGAAGCCAACTATGGCTTGGCATTCTTGATTAATTGCAACTTCATGGTTTATCATGCATAAGTTCTTCTGTAAGGAAACTTTTACGAAGAGAAGGAAAATGTGCAGCAGTATATGATGTGCTCTTAGATGCCATAAAAGAAAGTAGTTGTGGATCTTGAAAGCGTTGAATATCTTGGTTTGGAAAGTCTGTTCAGATATCTTACTAGTGCCACGCGATTCTTAATCAGACAAGTAAGAAGAAAAATTTGAGGTTCATGGATATACTATACAAGGGATGTGGTTGAGGGAAATAAACAAAAAAAATCGGTAGCTTCAATATACAGAATGAAATGGATTTACTATACTAGGCTATCACAAAGGATTTCTCTCATCTTTTTGTTGTTTGTTGTTTTATTTCAGTTTCGTTAACCAAGGCTTTTCAGCTAAGCAAGTGATTGTTCAATAGCAGCAGGTTCTAGAATAGTAGGGTTGCCACAATTGTTGTCTAAGAGCATTGCTCTCAACAATTTATTCGGTTGTTGTATTGGGTAAAAGTAGCTGAACTTCGATAATTGAAACATTGACATTCTTAGGACTTCAGGAGGAGTCTGGTTTGAAAGTTATCTTGGCCAAACGGTGTCAGGTCCGCTATTTAGTTCTTAAACAACAGCCAACAAAGCCTGGTGGGGAATTTAGTTTCAAGAAAGATTATAGAACAGGAAATAATTTTAATTTTAAAGGGAATTAAAACAAAAATTTAAAATCCTAAAAAACTACAAATCTCAACATTTCCTGATTTTTTAAGTGATACTGGTCCTCTAATTCCTTCTACTCTTTATTTTATAACGCCCACTGTGCTTTTGATTTGCCAAAACTGACCACGTCTTTTGCACCAGATCGCATACGAACGCACGTATGTTTTTTTTAAGTTAAAATACGCGTCGGTAATACACGCACCCGGCGGCATCTTCATTCATTTCTTATTAAACTGTGTGGTGTGGTGTGGTATGGTGTGCTGTATGGTGGTGGTAAAGCGTCTGCAACTGTTTTAAGGCGCTTGTCGTTTTGTATTTTTCAAAATAAAAATTAAATTGAAATTAAAAAAAGATGAAGAATTCAAAAGAAAAATAAAAAGAAAAAGAAAACAAGCAAAGACACACAGGAATACTTGTGGCAAGTGAAGAAGTAACTGAGTGGGTACTTTTGAAGTCTTTTTCTTCCACTTACCGACCGATGCGGCTAATGTTTCTTAACCGCCCGCTTTTAGTTGCTTAGACTGCTTGTGCTAAATGAAGCTGCCAGCCTAAGCAGGAAAATAATGTTGCTGATCATCATCATGTGATGCTGATGATGATTATGAAGACAATGACAGGCAGCCAGCAGGCCATACAAAAAGAAAAAAAAAAGAAGTTTGATGATCTTAAGACAGCTGAACAGCCACCAGTTGCACTCCAACTGATGTTTCGGTTGTGATCGACTTTTGTCTTAATATTGTAGCGGCTAATACTAGATTTTATGTGTTATTTGTGGGGCATACAAATAAAAACTTATTTAATATTCTGTTCAGCATGTTGTTTATCACTCATTGATTTGAAATTCTAGAGAAGTTCGTGGCGATTTAAGTGTTTAATTTGGCAGGCAGTTATTCTTTTTCATGTTCAGATTAATTCCTCTGCTTTAGTAGCGAAGCCTATTTTAAAGCGTTTTTCATATATTTTTTTATAATCCACTTACCTTAGTATGTTTAAAGAGTGTCTTGATGTTGTTGCTGTACTGTACTGCACTGCAGAATTACATGAAATTATTTTTGTACAAAATATTGGAGGCGAATCACGCACTTTACTCCATGTAGGTCTGAAATAAAGAAAAAAAAATTCAATGAAAATCGGAAATATAAAAGACAAGATTATTTTAAATAAAAAAAAAACATTTCAATTTAAAATTCGAATACAACTAGAATCCTATCACTTATGAAAATATATATACGGAAAAGCAAACAAGTTTCCTTATGAACATTTGACCTGCTACAGAACTTAATATTGGAGGGTTCACTAGAAAGCCATCGAATGCAACTGAACTCCATAATATTAATAACTTTCGTAGCTGGATATATAAACGGTCAATGGAGACACCTATCACACCATGATAACCGATTTTTTTGTACCCGCTCTTCATGGTATTGATGTGAACAATGTTTGGTTTCAAGAGGTGTGTGCAACTAGCCACACATCTCATGCCACAATCGATTTATTGCGTCAAACATTTGATGGTCGTTTCATTAGTCGAAAGATGCCGTTGCATTATTTTCTGTGGAGCGCCATTTAAGAAAAGTGTTAAACCGACAAACCAGACACAATTGAGCATTTGAAGGCCAACATTCGTAATGCCGCTGCCGAGATATACACGATCCCATACACTTGAAAAAGTGCACGAAAATTGGTCCGATCGAATGAGATACTGTAAGGCCAGCCGCGGCAGCTATATGAATGAAATAAAATTCCATTTCTAATCGAAACAATTGTACTTCACAACAAAAAAAAAATAAATTTTTCAAAATTTCAAGCCGTTTTTGTTTGATTGCATTTTTTAATTTAAACTTTTAAATGACCCAAACCTTTAGTTGATTTAGACGACATTGGATTTAATTTGGGATTTTGTTGCTTGTCTAGGGAGGATGATGGTTTTTGTAGAAGATTGGGAGGTGGAATGGGAATATCACACTATATTGGAATTGTAGTCCAAAGAAACACCAATAAAGCCCAATTATTGTATGTGTTTTGAATCCAAGAAAGTTTCAAGTTGCCACCACCGCCCACCCTCCAAATACAATGTAATTTACTTATTATTAAATAGTAATTAACTAAATGGGAATTACTTTGTTATTTGTCCATACGACAATATAATGAAGTAAAACAAACGATTGTAGCTGACAAAACTCACACACACTCTTGTTGATCGTTCTTACATAGAAGAGATGTGTGAAGATAAAATCAAATAAATCTTCAATGTTAATATTAACAGAGTAATGTCAAGTGTTTAACAGAATACACAATATGCTAAACATAATATATGATCATGATACTTAACATTACCCAAATATCATTAGAAATTAGTCGATGGCATATATTTCTACAAGTACAAAAAAAATTATTCTCCAAACGTTGCAGTGCAGTGTTACGTAGATTCGATAAAACTATTTTACAATGCTTTTGAAGACTGAAAATAATTACTAGGTCTCTAGAGAGCATGATGGATAATTGCTTGATGGAAGATTGGAATGTGGTGGAAGCATCAAGCTTTAAGAGATTGGTATTACAAAGGGGGTTCCCTAATGTAATCCAAATAGATGTATATAACACATGGCTTTGGAATTCGTGAAAGTTTCACCCCTCAAAAATCTATGGACTATTCGAGTAGCCTTCTACATACATTATTGCTCATTACAACCCTTCAGTCAGGATTACGACCAAGCTTCTCACAGCATTTACGTTGTGTGTGCTAATTCTATACATGCGTGGCGAGAGCTACAGTTTAAAGTCGTCTACGAACGACAGATTCTTGAGAACTTTTTCATGGGGATTTTTGTTTTATTGTCAGAGTTTTTGCCAAAAATCTGTTGAGAGGCCGAAGAAATATTTTTTCATATTTCGCTTAGATGGAGATGTCTGACTTGGGGTTTGAAATGTGGCTTCCCTTCTAGGCTACACATTCATTAAAATGACCATTAATTTCCCTCAGCTACTTTTCTTTAGTCCGTTCTTTTCATTAGCTTTGTTTCAATATCTTTAATCAGGCTTTTCCAACAAGGCAACTATCTACTGCAACAGGTTCTAGAATGGCCAAACATCGTTACAGCCGAAACAACACTCTTTATGCAAATATATTTAATTTTTCGTATGGGTGTAGTGATGGGGGGAACCATGCTGTCTGACGGTATCTTTGACGGATCAGGGCCTTGCCACAGTTTACTTCGTAAGACTCGTAATTACGAAATTACGACGAAAATCTTTTCACATTCAAGTCTTTAAATCCTTTAGTAGTTACTTAAAGAAATTCCTATCAAATTGAAAGAAAAATGGTCCATTTAATCAAAACTAATCCATATGTTCGTAGCTAAGCTTGGAGCAGTGTGAATTGCAGTCGAACTGCTCTTCAGTATTATCTACAACATAGATTTCATTTAGTAAAGATCACAGAACTCGCCCCATTGTACTAAAACTGAAGCACAAAATCCAAGGTGGGCTGTTTATTAGTAGATTGGCAGCAGCATGAGGTCAAATCAGACACAAGTTTCCTTTGTATCTTCTACACGTGAATACTTTTATTATTAGAAGTGAAACACGACAATCAGGCAGTGACTACAGGTGAAAATATTTGCATTATGTGAGGCATATTGCGGCCCAATAGCATTACCATTACACTACGTAGAGACGAGGTGCCTTAGTACTGCAGCCATAAGATCTGTTGCACTGCCACAAAAAGTTTCTAAAAAAAATCTGCCGTTTGGATTCGACTTTAAACTGTCATGGATAAAATTAATGCACACAGCATAAGTGGTGTGAGAAACTAGGTCGTAACCCTGACTGTAGGGTTGTAATGATAAATTATGTATATATGTACGTACCCCCTCCGACTTTATTGGGTATCCCTGCATTGTCTTTCAAGCCTATTGCCCTGAAAAGCTTTAGAATGCTGGTCGGTGTCAACAAGAGCAATTCTGAGCACAGAATTTGATATGCTCCCAGGTATTTCTTCCTGGGATGCATTTATGCCCCACAAGTTCCAAGAATGTGTCCTGATGATTCATTTTCATCGTCACAGAATCTACATGTTGGATAGCCTGCTGCATGACTTAGCATATCAAATTAGCAGTGAACAGTTTTTTTTATAAAGTTGCATTACTATGAGCGATTTGGAGTCAATCAATTTCTTAATTAATTTTTTCCAAAAATCAAACAAAAACTAAACTTGGCTTAGCAGTCATACTTAGGCAATGTTTGATTACAGAAATTGGACCCTATTCGGCCACAGGATATTATTTAATACATCCCTTAAGAATTGTATTAATAAGAGCGACTTAAATTTTATTGTCTATGTGTCTATGTATGTTACATGCTCGGTCCATATTAAGCCGGCATCTTGCTATATTCTACCAATTATTTGAAACCAGTTTACTGCCATGATTTCTCTTTTCTTTTGTACTTTATGCTCTTGATTATATTCAATTGCTTGAGTTTTATTTTCTGATATGTTATTTTGTTGCTGTTGTTATTTTGTGGCAAATTTAAAATAAATATTTTATGATGCAAAATAGTTGCGCATAAGTTAGTTCAACATCATAAATCATATTACCATGGGTCCAAGGAGTTTATTCGCCTAGTGCAGACATACAAAAAAAAAATACTCATTACGCCCACCGACTGACATTAATTGCCGACATTAAACACGCATTTTTCCCTTCCTTGCTCTCTCTCTCTCGAGCCCGCTCTCTTCTCCACCAATGTTTAGATGATTGCTTGCTAGCTGACTGTTTGCAAAGCAACCTGGTTATAATTTTTTTGTTGTTTTTGCTTAAATGTAAAATTATATTTTATGCTGTTTTCAATTCTCTAGCGTAGTGTTCTTATTCGCATAAATGTTTAGATAAACTTTAACTGCACTATGGGTTGTATTTGTATGAGAATAATTTAAAAATAAATCTGAATTTAAAATAAAATTTGACAATGTTAGGAGATCAATTTTATAATTTTCTCTTGGAGAAATATTTATTATTTAAAAAAAAACCATCCCATAGTGCACTTCATTACTTTAAAATTCCCTTTCTACATGGAATTACTTTTCACTACACTGCTACACTCATAATACTATGCTTTACCACGGCACTCACCAAAGCTAAATTTGATTTTTTTTCCCGTTTTTTTGAACGTCAACATCCCACTATTAGAGACTCTTCCTTCCACCAACCCATCGCCTATTACTCCATCGGTGTTTTCGTCTATAATATACGTTTTGGGCCAGGTTAATTGTTTAGTTAATGTGTGTGCGCATATAAAAATGAAAAAAAGGTGCTCTTTCAAAATTATATTCCTTTACATGTTCCCTAACCCTTAGAGCCCCAACTACCACGTATGTGTACGTACGTACATACGTATACATTTTATACCCACTGGAGTAGCATGCAACATATATTTTGTTTAAGTGTAGCATACATACAAGAAACCGAAACAGACCGCATGCAGAAATTACGAGTTGCCATAAAAACGCATTTTTAATTTCGCATATTGAAAATGAAAAAATGAATGAATGAACGAATGAACGAAAACGTAAACCACATGCTCTTGTCAGTAGGCATCAGACTCAGAGGCTCATTTGGCACAAGCAAACAAGCGAAATATCCGCTGTTTTACTATCTAAGCGAACAAGTAAAAGCAAAAAAGTAACATTCAAACGAATTAAAAAGTGCACGTGTAACGTACTTAAAATTAAAATATTAACTAATGGAACAGAGGCGGAACAGATATCTTTTAGAAAAGTTCCAAAAAAAAAACCGGTTTCACATAGTCGATTAATCGTTTGAAAGTGAATAAAACATTTTTTCATATTTTCCAATTTGTAACAACCGGGTTTGGTTTCAATCGCTTGAAGTCGAAAAAACACCTGGTAGTAAGATTTAATTTAATCTACTGGCACGCCTCTTGTAGATTTAGTGGAAGGCATTCAGAAGCACTTGGAAGTCAAGCACGTGTTGTTGACATCGAAATTATATTTGCTTACAAGGCCTACAACATCTCAGAAAGGAGGTATTAGATCCAATGCCATCCGGATAAATTACAGAGGTCGTATACACACGATCTGCAAAAACAAACATAGGAGACGAAATAATAAATTTCGGCCGAACCAGTGATTTCACACACGAAAGTATTATTTCACAAGTAATGTAAAGTTGAAGCCGCCTTAGTCTAGTAGGTAGTGTGTTGACTTATTAGACGTAAAGCCAGGGTTCGAGCCCCAGGCCAGACATCAAAACAAAATACAAAAATTATTTCTTCGGCAACTTCCTCTCAGCAGATTTCTGGCAAAAACTCTGAGATTAAATAAACTTGCCATGAAGAGTTTCTCAAAAATCTGTCGTTCAGAGTCGACGTTAAAGTGTAAGTCCCGCCACTCACGTATAAAATTAACGCACACAACATGAGTGGATTACGACCTAGTTTCTCACACCACTTATGTTGTGTGTGTTCACTTTATCTATGAGTGGCGGAACCTGCAGTTTAAAGTTGATTCTCAACGACAGATTTTTCAGAAACTTTTCATGGCAATTGCCAGAGTATCTGCCGAGAGTAAGTCGCCTAAGAAATATTTATTTCGTTTTGTTGAAGATGTCCGCCTGGGGTTTGAACCGTGGCCGCACGTCTAATAAGACGCCTACTAGACTACGGCGACACATACCTAATACCATTCATGAAAAAGAAGAAACTTTCTCAAACCAAGCATTTTTGACGCCTAGGTGAGGTAATATTATGAGAAATGGACTCAAAATATGTCAGAATAATACTGAATAGTAAATTGAAGTGTAAGGTTCACATAGAAGGCCTTTCAAGCAGAGGGTCAAGCAAGTAGTAATGCAATGCATACGTTTTTCAGGGAAATATTGGGGTTTATTACAGGCCATTGCGTTATGGAATGGCGCGCGGAAACTCTGCAGATCCCATCAAACTACTTTTGCCGCGAGTGTGGGGCTGCTGAAGAGGAAGAAACTGTTACCCACTTTCTCTTGCGAGGTGCAGATTTAGGTTATTTAGCTCTGCATGCCTTGTCAGATTAACTGAGTTATCATTCATTGACATTAAGGCTATAGCTTCGCTTACTAAACTTTCAGGCGGATTCCCATCATAGAGTAGTCGTGCTTTTAATGTGGAAACCTTGCGTTGACCAACTTCTTTACTGAGTTTGTTGGAAGTTGAACAGTACACGGACTGAGCTTAACTGTGGCCTTACAACGAGCAGCTAGGCGTACTCAAGTATGCTTTGGTAATCAAAACTACCACTACCGCAAAGATCAGTTCTATTAGGGCCTATGGAGCTTTTGTATGTGGAGAGTGGAGAGATACAGGAGCAATGAAATTCTGTCCTTCTGCGACGCTAACTTCTCTATTCGATTTACTAAGTTACTTACTTAATTGGTCAAGACAACACTTTAGTCAGGATAACGACCTAGTTTCTCACATCACTGCCGTTGTGTGTATCCATTTCATTTGCGAGTGATGGGACCTACAATTTAATACCGGCTGTGAACCACAGATTTGAATTGAGAAACTTTTATTAGCAATTATACTTACATTCAGAGTTTATGCTAGAAGTCTGCCCATCCGAGCATTCGAGTCATATGAGATTAACTCGAAAAAAGTACGGCATGCCAGGGAAGGTTGGACAACTAAGCAGGGGAAATAGTGTAAAATTGTGTGGAACCCAGATCATGTGGTAATTCACTGATTTGAGCAGACAGATAAGCTAACAAAGATAATTAGAAAGGAAAGAGACTTTCATTATGCATCAGACCATTTAGAAATGATCTCAGTACAGTAGCTTAAAACCGAGTAACCGAATACAATTTTTTAAGCGAATAAAAAATATGCAGGCCTTTATAAAAAGTATTCGGATATTTTTAAATCTAATAAATAATTGTTGATTTTCTAAACCGCATAACAATTTAAAAACCGGTTTTGAATAACCGATTAACCGAATAAAAATTTTGTAAAAAAAAACTTTTTACAAAATTGTGTATCTTCTTAATGAAATGGAATTAATTGATTTTTTAAAATCTGACGACATTTCTAAACCGGTTAACCGAATAAAAAAGTTAACCTAACAAAAATTATTTTGAAAAAAATGCCATATTTTCTTCTTAAAATAGAATTCCAAAATTTTAAAATATTTTTTGAACATTTATTTGGACCGTAAACAATAAGCCCCTTTACTTACAATTTTATTTGTAGTTCAACAATCTCCCACTTCTCCCACGCCCTCTGCATTGACAGTTTTGAACCACTACACTTCATTGCAGAAAACTTTATGAGAACTCCTAGCCAAGCAGAATACACAGCAAACACTGTGATATTGGTCAAAATGTAAAATAAAAACTTTTTGAAAAACAAAAACAACAAAAATGATGAGTAAAAACCAAAAAATTGAAACTACTTTTCAGGAGAAACAAACAAAGAGCGCGACGGACATACTCGTACAAATGCAATACAATGTGTGTGTATTCAATGGGCTTAAAATTTAAAATTCTAGCCGTAAATTATGTTAAACAAACAAGCTGAACTGTAATTTTTATGGCAGTCATTCAGCTCATTTGAGTCTACAACTACGAACGACGGACTTGAAGCATCACTCTTCAGCACAAAATATTCAAAACTGAAAACATCATCGACTTTTATGCCAAAAACGAAAGGAAAAAAATGACTTGTATTTGAATGTTCTAGAGTTAGTGAATATTACTAAACTATGAAGTTTAAATGGGCTTTGGCACGTAACGAAAAAGGGCGTATGTGCCAAAATCAAAGAAAAAAAAATTTTCTTTAAATTTATAATTTCTTAGTCTTTATACAGAAAGTCGTAAACTATATCATGATAAACAAATAAATGTATGTTAAAATCATATTCGAGTATAAAACCGATTTTACTGAGAATACTACCCCTATACCTAGAATAAAAAACTGTACATAACTATAGCACTTAGTAGGCGTTTCTAAACTTTGGACACCGATTTTAAATAATTAAATAAAAATACTGGCATATCAGTAGAACATCTCAAAGCAGTAGATATTAGTTTCAGTAGTGCTTTCCATCAAAATTTGGAATGTCACAACGAAGCCAGAATAATTTTTACAAGAAAAGAAGGCATAAGCCAATGGGATTACGATCTAACTTTTCATTTTTCTTACATTGGCCTCCTCAATGCTTCATCAATGACCAAGGTTTCCGCACCAAGTAACAAATAAAAGCCCATAGTATTCGTATCATTGCTTCATAGCAAAGTAGTTTAATGCCAGCTGGTTCTACAACGAATAGTTACACACTTAGACCAGTTCTCGAGAGTACGTAGAAATTCTAAATCGATGCCCAAGACCTGTTTATCGAATTTAAAAGTTAGCTAATGACAGCTAGTCTATAATCAAATCCTTGAAGTTGCATGAAAGTTGCTGGCACCCCAAATGAGAAGTTTCCCAGTGCCATATATTTTTTGCAAGATAGTAAAACACCTCACCGAAGTTTTCAAGTCCATTGTATCCTTCAGCAAAAGGTTGCGAGGTTACAGAGGCAATATTTCTTTACGCTATCATGAGGCGAAGAAACCCACCGCCAGTCGACAACATCAAATTCTTAATTCATCCCCTTAAACACGACAAATCCTCGGGCCCTAATAGTCAGTCCGCTGGGTTGATAGCACCAATGTGATAGCACTATTTGCTGAATATGGCTTGAAGAAATTTTGTGCAACACTTGAAAAGCCATTTCCTTATCGCCTATAAGATTCATACGAACATGGATTGAAGAAATTTTGTGCAACGTTTGAAAAGCTATTTCCTTAGTAATGTTCTTTCCATGTAAGGTTATTAGGAATAAGTTCAAAGAAACTATTTAAACCGTACGAGATTTTAGACAAGATGACCTCTTTTTATTATTACTATTTTTGTCGTGGAGAGGTGCCAGAGTCGCTGGATTTCTTAAATAAATAAAAATTTAAATAAATAAAGATTTAAAATAAATTGCCCGCAAAAAAGTGGTTGACTGTTAGCCAATATGTGGACTTGGTAGAAAACTAGGAATACTTAATTGGGAAGACAAAGGCGGAAACAGTGTTGTCATAGAAAATTTTGCGTAACTAGCGAAATCTAGTTGAAAGTTAAGCATTATAAAAGCAAAGTAAACTATTCCGATTGCAAATTTTCAGTTATTTGATGAATGTTATCGAATAAAATTTGGTTTCTAAACTCGAAAAAAATCTCAAGTAATTTATTCATTACGAATGTAAGACCTTCTAATACTAGCTCCAATCATTTGTCTTTAATTACTGTCAAGCTTGTATTTACTATTACTTTGAATAGTTGTTGTTGTTGTTGCCATGTTTAGTTAAGTTTAGTTGATTAACTCCAAAATGAGAGAGAATGTACAAATGAACGATCTTTTATATTTCATTTCTTTTATTACTTCTGCTCCATATTTTTCTTTTTTCCTCCTCCATAATATGAAAATATATTTCTATTGAAAGCTTTTCATTCATAAGAAAAATGTTTCTTGTTTTCGTTTCATTTCTTTTTCTGTTTTTCTTTCGATTCATAAACGCCTTGGGTTGTAAGCGTTGCCAAATGTGCTCGTAAAACATTTGCGCGCTATTAAAGCTGACATTTTATTTTTGACATTTTCCCATAAAATACGCTGTGGTCTATTGTTATTTTGTGTATATATACATACAGTGAGCGCCAAAAAAAACTGTACACTAAGAATAAAATTCTATCAATCACCAAAATCAACTTTTACCACTTAAGGAGAGTGCCCGAAAAAATTTGAAAATATTTCGAAATTTTTTGTAATCGTTTTTGTTTCAATTTTAAAAATATACAATGAAACAATTTTAAAATAAAAATAACGGTAATTTTTTAATGTTCAATTTCTTTTGATGCTCACTATATATGTGTGTCTATTGTAAAATAAATCTGCATTCATAAAAATTTTGAACTACTTTTTCAAAGTGTTTGAAACTGTACTAATTGTTGTGGTGATAAAAAATATTTTTCTTTCAGTGTATTTTTTTTCTGTTTTGAGTGAGTGTGCCAGTTTTTATAGCCATTCACCTACAATAAAAACAAAAAATTCTATTCGATTCGACCACCTACTTTATGTCAATAATTTATGGCTGCTACGGTTGTCTCTCGCTCGTATTGGATTGTAACTCATTTGAGTAGCCATTTGCTCCGCTTTAAAGATTGCCAATAATTTTTTTGTAGCTTGTCAATACTTTTGAGTGATGTGTGCAAGAGTAGTACGGACATAAAAATTTGTTTTTACTCTGCTGTACTACTACAAGAAAGTAAGTTGTAGACCTAAATCGTAGGATTCAAAGTTACCTTTGAGAAATTCTAAGATCTTCTGTCAAATTGCTGCCTAAAAAGGTGTAATAAGTGTGTGTGGGTTACAAGATATACCTACCAAAATACATCATTAATTAATTGCTCAATTTGTTATTGCTAGTATCAACGGAGCTGTGGTCCTTCTATCTTATATCGCCATATATTTACGAACAAAATCAGACAGCAAGCCATGTAGCTTCTCTAGGATTGCATGAGGATTTTCTGAGCCCTAGAGGCATGGGAAATTTGAAGTTGTTGAGTACGATGCCGAATTTAAGTTCTGGCTTGTCAGCGACACTCTCAATTACAGAACCAACGTTTTCAAGACACAGAGGAGTACGTTGATGCATGTTAGGTTTACTGTCCATAAGCAATCCCGTTTCTTTTTAACCACTCTTCGAATTGTTGCCATATTATGTGCTCAATTTCTAAGTTTGTGGGACGGCCTCAGCATAACTTTGTGCACAAAGTTTTTACATTTAAAATGCGTTGCTTTTTCGTAAAGCCCTTCATTTTTATTAAACCGAATTAGCATATATGACAGCTGTCATATTATAGAGTTGCCACCTACAAAAAAATCGGCACAAAACTTAAAAAGTGCACTCTTACTTACACACCGTTTTGTATGAATAAAACTGAAATCACATTCTAGTAGGTAGCTTATTAGGTTCAAACCCCAGGTCAGACATCTCCGACAAAACGAAGTATGAATACATATTCCTACGGCGACTGGCAAAAACTCTGAGAGTAAATCAAATTGCCATGAAAAAGTTTCTCGAAGAATCTGTTTTTCGGCGTTGACTTTAAACTGTAGGGCCCCTCCAATCAAGTATAAAAGTAACACACACACACACACACAACATAATTGGCGTGAGAAGCTTGGTTGTAATCCTGACTGAAAGGGTTGGAAGGACCAATTATGCCTGTATGTATGAATAATATTGAAAACATAATACACAGCCGCGAAACAAATTCCGTATGTCTACTGCACACAAGGCAATCATTTAAAAGTTTGTACAACATATTGAGGGTGGTCTTAGATTGTGGTCCATACCTTAAGCAGATGCTGAGATATTCAATGCCTATCTTCAACTGGATTTCTGCAGCCAAGTGCAAAGAATCTAACACTGTACAATAGCTGATTGATGCAGTTGTGAAAGCTAGTACAACATGCAGTTCCAAGACATAAGGTGCTCAAATAAGCTCGAATGTAAAGTAAAGTGTCGTAGGCATTGGCAAAAATCATGATGACAACAAACGGTCTAATGCCTGGCAATTATGAGTTTCTACAGTGTGATCAAAAAAATGTTTCTGATCTTTAATGACAACGGTAAGCAAGCTTGATGAAAATAAGTCAATCAAAAACTGCTGAAATTTACATTTTTGACGACCCTGCAGCAACTGAGAAAAAGTGGCTGGGAAGTTTCAATGCATCCAACTTATTGCTTGGACACTGTGCCTTCAGGCTATCATTTGTTTTGATCTCTGCAGAACTCTCCTAATGGAGAAAATTTAAACACTGTAAAGGCCTGTGAAACACAATCAGTTGTCGCTTGTCGGACACTGATAGCTTGGCTAATATATGGACCATAAAAATGGCCAAGTGTTATCGTTCAAAACGGCTTAAGGGTGTCAAATATAAAAAAATTAAAAATCATCCTTTAAATCTACAGAGTTTTCTATTTATATACTTACATAATTGGTCATTACAATCCTTTAGTAAGGATTACGACCTAGTTTCTCATATCACTCATGTTGTGTGTGTTAATTTTAGACATGAGTGGTGGGACCTTCAGTTTAAAGTCGACTTCGAATGACAGATTTTTTTAAAAACTTTTCATGGCTATTTTATTTAATCTCAGGGTTTTTGGCAGAAGGCTGCTGAGAGGAAGAAGCTGCTGAAGAAATATTTTTTCATATTCAATTCTGTTGGAGGTATCTGAACTGGGTTTTGAAGCATGGCCTTACACATTACTTACTAGACTATGGCGACTTATGTGTATATACAGACCTCTAAATTGATTAATTTTTTGCATTTCATTGCGTTAAAAAATATGATTCCTTCGGGCAGCAAAATTTCTATGGGAAATCATTACAAACCATTTAATTTTTTAGTTCAGGTGTTTATGATAATTTATGTCTTTCGGCCCAGCCAATCACCATAGCTGAAGAAATTGCATTTAAGGCCAACATTTAATTCCAAGTTATAACTTTTTCCCTTTTTTAATTAGAACTTGAAGAAATATTAGAAAGTCTTTAATTTAGTTGTGGTTTTTTCTTTCTTTTTTTTTGTTCTTTGTGCTTAACCGGAAAGCGATTTCATTAGCTTTAATGGCACATATATTCTTAACCATAATGTGGCATAAACTTTAGTTTTATTAAGTATTTTGCCAATAACTGACACATACATTAACTCAAAACCATTGAAATAATATGGCCAATACAAGCTCTATTGAATATAGAAATTAAATCTCAGGGAACGTTTTCATTTCTCCTCTTCAGCTATGGTGAATGGATGGGCCCCTAAGACATAAATTAGCACAGCCAACAGAACTAATAAAGGTGGAAAGAAAATGATCATAATTTTATGCATTTTCGCCTCTTTTCTTTTTAATTTGTTTTTTTAAGTGAACATAAGATCAACCGCCATTTATTAAATATATTGGAGTTAATTAAGCAAGCGATAGCAATAATCTGCAGAAGAAGGCATTGGTTGGTCATGGCCATGGCCATTAGTATGGCTTGGCTAATAAAATAAATTATAAAAATACGTTTAGATTTTTATCTTAAAGAGTATTAACGAAATAAAATAAAATAAAATCTAAAATGAAATATAAAATGCCAATAAAATATAATAAAAAGATGGAATAAAATTAAAATATGGCAGCAGTTTTAAACAAATCTGTTCATTTCCTTTTAATAATGATATGCAAAAATGCCACTTCTTTCTTACATTTTATGAAGCAATTCAAGCATATCTAAACATACATATTCGCATATCGACAGAATTAAATAAAATTCGTATTTAATTTTAATTGTTTTTCCTTTTTTTTATCTTATCATTACAGATCGTAAATTAAATTAAACAGCATTTAAACACCTCAGTTTTTACGAAAAGGAAACCAAGGTAAACATTTTCATTTGATTACAAAGAAAAAATTTTAAATTTGACTTCAAAAATTCTAAACCATGCACATGCATGTGTACACACACACCAAGTCATAAAAATTATGCCAAAATTACAAATTACTTACAAAGTCAAGCCACAGCACAATATCATTACGTTTGTGCCTTAACAAAGCTTAGAAGACGAATTGAAAACCAGCCGCAATTTCCCAAAGGAGACGACAAATTTTTATGGGAATTTATTTAAAAAATGCATTAACGTTCGAGCTTACAGTGCAAAAAACAACAACAACGATATTCCATACCAAAAAAAAAAAGAAAAAAAGCCATCAACAACAAAATGACAACAGACTCACTAATGTACAGACTTAATGCTGCAGCAACAGCATGTGGCAACTTTGACAAGGTTTTCAAATAAAAACAAGATATACGAGCGTCCGTACATAAATGTGCTACATATACTCAAACAGAACAGAGCAGTTTATACTGTAATTGGCTGAAATACCCTACAGTAGGGGTGGTTGGAAAAAATTAAATTTTTGCAACAGCTTTTGAAACACATCTTACTTGGGCACATCCTTTGAGGTCACTTTGTTACATACTCCGCCACATAATTATAGCTCCTGGTTGGCATGAAGTCGCCGTAGTCTAGAGGTAGTGTTTTGGCTTATTAAGCGTGAGGCCTCGGTTCAAAGTCCAGGTCAGGTATCACCAACAAAACGAATGTGAAAATATATTTCTTCGGCGACTTCCTCTCAGCAGATTGATGGCAAAAATTCTGAGTGTTTAATAAAGTTGCCATGAAATGTTTCTCAAAAATCTGTCGTTCGGAGTCGACTTTAAACTGTAGGTCCCGCCACTCATGTATAAAATTAACACATACAACATAAGTGGTGTGAGAAGCTGGGCCGTAATCCTGACTGTAATCCTGTTGTAATGGCCAATTACATATGTCTCCCGACCAACCCAAGCTTCTTTTTTCAAATCGCCTTTGGCTAAATATATTTGGTCACTTTATTCTGGATACCCAAGCTTTCCTCTTCTTAGATTCCTAAGCACCGGATAATGGCATAGAAAATGTTCTGTGGTTTCCTATTCTCCATCATTTTCAGATCTGTCTCTCAGGTTTAGTTATCCATCTTTCACTTGCAAATGAATGGAGTCTTTGTAAGACCCATAATTGTCTGCCTCTCTGCATGTTAACAGCAATCTCATGCCTAAATTAAATTACAATTTCCTTGGTGCCTGCTTTAGCAAGTGTATCGGCCTTGTTGTTACCTTCGATGTCCAGCAATCCAACTTAGAGTAACCGCTCGCTATCTCATCCAGATACATCTGGCATTCTTGGACAATCTTAGTAGTGATGTACTCATTTTCTAGGGGTCTAATGGCCGCATTATTGGCGGTAAATATAAGATATATTCTGATCAAGAAATCACACGGCGTCAATAGCCATCATCTTTTCAGTTTGAAAAGTGCTACAACAATCTGGTAATGCAAGGAATGTTCCAATGTTCAGTTGGGCTGAAAAGATTCATCATCCATCAGTGAAAATTTGAATCAACTTTCCTAAGGAGTGTAAACCATTATCATTAAAGGATATGTCCGGTATCTGCGCCGAAAACTGGGATCGAAAATGTGTTAAGTTATCGTGCAATTGATAAGTATATTCAGATCAACCATAACCAAGAGTTTGGCATGACCATAGCTTGTGTACTGCTGTGCTTTTGTGCCCACTTTTTTCGTCAGCATGTCTGGTGATAGCCAGTTAAGGATAGCAAACAATGTTGTGGACGATATAGGCACCATTCCCATAATCCTATTTTAAAGTACTAAAAAATTAAGTATTTTTTACCAAACCCAACACCAATTGTAGAAGAAGAAAATCCTTTTCTTTTAAAAGCATTTCGAATGAAAATCACCAAAGAATTCTTTATTGAAAAATGAACTTTTCTAGAAAAGTTCTTGAGGAAATAAAGTACTTTTCTGAAGAGGATTTAAAAAAATAGCTTTCAGAAAAGTTCTTGAGGACTAAAGTACTTTTCTAAAAAGGATTATAAGGAACTAATTTTTTGAACTACTCACGCAGTGTATTCCAGCTATGAGGTGTAGTCCAGTTATTGGAAAAAGTACTTTTTTAGAAAAGTTCTTGAGGACTAAAGTACTTTTCTAAAAAGGATTATAAGGAACTAATTTTTTGAACTACTCACGCAGTGTATTCCAGCTATGAGGTGTAGTCCATTTATTTGAAAAAGTACTTTTTTAGAAAAGTTCTTGAAGAAAAAAGTACTTCTTTGAAAAGGATTTTAAGAAGCTAATTTTTTTTTAACTATTTACGCTGTGCATTGGAGAGGTGGGGGTACTAGATAAACATTTAGTCATGACAACAATCTAGCTTTTCACAGCACCCATAATGTGTGTGTTAATTTTATCCATGAGTGTCGGGCGCTACAGTTTAAAGTCAATGACGATCAACAGATTCGAGCGGAGTTTTTGCCAGAAAACAGTCGAGACGAAGTCGTCGAAAGAAATATTTTTTTCTTCGTGTTATGTTTTGTTCGAGATGTTTGAGTTGGTGTTTGGACCGCGGACTCTCGTCTAATAAGACAGTACACTACCTACTGGAATACGGCAAGGGATTCAACCAGTTGGTGTTAAATTTCTTTTTTTTTATTTTCCGCAATAATACACAAATTTATGCTTACAAGACTGCAGTTTCTAGTGGAAATCAAAACCAGATTTTCACAAATAAACCAAAGAAATTCGGATACAAATTTTCACATTTTCAACAAAAAATCCCCAAATTGAAGTTTCTGAAATCACAGCCAGGCAGCGAAACTACAATCTCCTTACTCGTACACTCTTACTGTACCCATTGGGGTAACTGGTCATCTTAACTAAGCGATTTTTTTAAACTTATTGAAAAATTAAATTTTTTTCATGAATTAAGAACTGAAAAAGCACTTTTTGAATATAAAAATCAGAGAACTTTGAAAAAAGTGAAATTTTTAAAGAATTTAATTTTCATTGTACATTCACAAAATTACCTTTTTAAAGTACTTAGCAAAGTAATTTTTTAAATGCACTTAGAATAATAAAACTTATTTTTAAATTCTGAAACAATAATGTTTTAAAAGTGCTAACTAAAACACAAAAACGAGAAAATTTTCAAATAAAAATTTTAAGTACATTGTTAAAAGTACCTTAAAAAGTACTTTAGAAAAATACTAATTAAAATTATCGACAAATAACATCATGAACGAACTGTTAATTGATTTTTTTAACGTTTCCAACGTTTCCTTTTTATATCTTCTGGCGTAAATAGTAAATAAAACGTTCATGTGTTAATTTATTTTCAATTTTTATTGAAAGTAATCGAAAATAATGATGCACATATGTACCTCGGGTTAAAAAGTTGTTAATGGCAACAAAAAAAGCCTTAAAAGCATGTTTGTTTTTTGATGAATTTAAATTTAATTTGAATTTAAATTTGAAGCATAAGTTACAGAAGCGTGAAGAACAGGTCGAATATTGGCATTTCAATCCAAATTAAATTTCGAAAAAAAGATTTTGAGAAAGTTTTGTTGAACCCGTGTTTGAACGTAGCAGTGAATATACATTGCACATCAAGGAACAACATACATACATACAGACATAACATACATAATTGATCATTAGAACCCTTTAATCAGGATCATGACCTAGATCCTCTTGACATTTATGATGTGTGTGTTAATTTTATACATGAGTGGCGGGACCCACAGTTTAAACTCAATTCCGAACGACAGATTTTTTCACATTCATTTTGTTGGTGATATCTGACCTGGAGTTTGAACCGAGGCCTCATGTCTAATAAGCCAACACACTACCTAGTAGACTACGGCGACTTCGAACGGACGGAGAAGCATATCTTGGATAATACGATAATAATGTCACATGACGACGCGGTAATCTAGTAGTTGTGGTGTTGGCTTGTTAGACGAGAGTCTGCGATTTAAACCCCAGCTTAGACATCTCGAAAAAATTACATTTCTTTCCGCGACTTGCTCTCAGCAGTCTTCAGGCAAAAAACTGTGAGACGAAAATAAAAAGCTTCTCAAATCAATTGAAACGAAATATGAAAAAATATTTCTTCGGCAACTTCCTCTCAACAGATTTGTGGCATGAAAATTTTCCCAAAAATCTGTTGTTCGGAGCCGACACCACTAATGCATAAAATTAATACATACAACATAAGTGGTGTGAGCAAATAGATTGTAATCCTGACTAAATGGTTGCAATATTCTATTTAGTAAGCAGATAATATTTCTTCCCCCCAATTCTATGCTAAAGTATGACAAATTGGTTAAATTTGCTTGCTGTCCCTCGTTATGGCATATGAATTCCTTAAAATTATATGTTTTCATTACAGAATGTAGGGTGTTACCCTTTTTAAAACATCACCATGAAAACAGCTGAAGAACTTGAACTTTTAGTTGTTTGCCTGCTTGTGTTGCACATGCGCATGCCACAATGTTTGTGGCATACACACATTGTGACATTTCATTGTAAAATTTTGTCATAATTTTACAATTCTTATGTTTATTGAATTTTCATGTTACTATAGATGGATTGACAATAACAACACCAGCAACAACAACAACCACAACATAACTTTAAAGCTGTTTATTCGCAATACAAAAAACACATTTCAAGTGATTTCCCCACAACCAAAGAAGAAGAAAAATAAGGAAAAAGATAAAACCACATCCATAAATATAACACATACAATAGCAAATTTAAAAGATATGGAGGCTATGAAGGCCTGTGTATCTCAATCTAAAAGCCTATCTGTGTGCCTATAAGTCTAGCAAAGTAAAGAAGCTCTTTAGCTGGCACACCAAGGGATGGTAGTTACGTTGCTATGTATATGCTGGTTTGATTGGCTGTGTTCTTTTTCAATGATGCAGAGAGAAGAGGGAAAAAAAGTTTAAATTTGCTGTATGTTGTTGATATGTCATTATGAGAACCATAAAATGCATAAATTGAAATTAAATTTTAATAAATTTTAATTGAAAACATAAAAACAAATATACGCACACATGCATACACACACATGCATTCATTAATTTTTAATTCACATATACAAACAAACAGTAAAATTTTTTTAAAAAAAGACACTCACTCAACAACACAATTGTTGAGAAGATTAAAAAAGAGAAGAAAAAAATTTTGAATTTTTTTTCCATTTCTGTTTTGTTTTGCTTTTACAATTCTGCGTTATTTGGTTGCACACACACTCATATAAAAATATTCATTAAAATCGAATGGAGGAGAAGCTACAGTCGATTAAGTTCGACTATTTAATTCTGTACAAGCATGGGAAAAATTTTTATTTGAAGTTAAAACCAAATGCTGAACGATTTTTCTTCAAATTTCACCACCAGTCGCTTCGATTAGATTAAATTCTGAAAGTAAGCAATAAACCATCAGTCTAAGGTGGTTCTCCACACTCTTGGAGGGCACATACAAAGCGGTCTATTTCTTCTTTCCTTCATTGCCCGTATGATCCACCCTGTCCTGTATGTGTCGCTATTAACCAAAGGCTAGTTATCCAACCATTATCGTAGTTGCCGTAGTCTAATTGGTAGTGTGTTGGCTTGTTAGACGTAAGGCCCGAGGTCAGACATCTCGAACATAACGAAATATGAAAAAATATTTCTTTGGCGACTACCTCTCAGCAGATTTCTGGCAAAAACTCTGAGAGTAAATAAAATTGCCTGACTGAAGGGTTGTAATGTAACCAATTACGTACGTACGTACGTTATCCAACACTCAACAAGTGACTGTGCGCCCAGTGCTCTTCAATCTCGTTGTGGGATGTATTTAGGAATAAAAATAAATTCGATTTGTGAATCCATTGTTGCACAAGGATGAAGGAGGATAATAGTTGGCATTTCTTATCTGCCACTATATTGAAATTCTGACTATTAGGTAGCTGGATCGGAATCAGCCGAATTGTCATGAGAATTTTGGAAAATTCTAGGTTAGGTTAGGTTAGGTTAGAGGACGTGTACTTGTCACTTAAGACAAGTACAGTACCCGGAGGAATACCACTCATGTTGTGTGTGTTAATTTTATACATGAGTGGTGGGACAGTTTAAAATCGACTCCGAACGACAGATTTTTGAGAAACTTTTCATGGAATTTTATTTACTCTCAGAGTTTTTGCTAGAAATCTGCTGAGAGGAAGTCGCCGAAGAAATACTTTTTGTATTTTGTCTTGATGTCTGGCCTGGGGCTCGAACCCTGGCTTTGCGTCTAATAAGCCAACACACTACCCACTAGACTACGACGACTTCAAATTGAAAATTCTATGTTTAATATAACTTTGAAGTCAGGGCTACAAAATAACGACTTTATATAAAATTCTGGGCCAAAGAAAGAGCTAATACATAACCTCACTTTATGGCCTATGTAGTACCTGTTGTATTCCAGCAAGAATAGATTCCAGTAGAAGCATTGAAGCTTGCGAAATGCGTGTTTCTTGGTAATTTCCAATTCCAATTGGCAATTTCTTGTGACCATTTAAGGCACATGCATGATTTTTCCCCCAAGCTGCTTGGCACCCTCTTAACGGCATGACCAACTGTTGAACTGTGTAGAAGTGTATTTTTTACCAAACCGAATAAATTTTCACAAAATGTATTTTGCTATGAAATAAGAAATTTTAGCTACGCTTCTGGTTGTTAGATACCTACTGCAGAAGCAGCAAAAGTGTCATAATATCAGTAGTGAAAGCATTTGTGGCAAAAAGCGTGTTCTGCTAGATTATGCAGTTAACAAACTTCTTAAGAGAATGTTCTGAAGTACTAAGTAGTGCCAACTACCCGCCTGTAATTTAAGATGGCTTTAGATCTACTGGTTCGAAATGGAAAGCTAATAATATTCTATTTTGTGAAGCTCTTGTACGACCCAATATAAAGGAAGGCATTGTTTCTAACTGTGACAGATGGCAACCCTATTGTTCTAGAACTTGTTACAGTAAAAGCTTACATACATACATACACAATTGGTCATTACAACCTTTCGGACAGGATTACAATCTAGCTTCTCACATCACTTCTGTTGTGTGTATTGATTTGTATGCATGAGTGGCGGTACATATAGTTTAAAGTCGACTTCAAATCACACATTTCTTGAACAGCTTTTCTTGGCTATTTTGTATTTACTCCCAGATTTTTGTCAAACATATGCTGAGAAAAAAATTATATTTTTTCATATTTCGTTTTATAGAAGACGTTTGACCTAGGGTTTGAACCGTGGCCTCACGTCTAATAAGCCAACACACTACCCACTAGCCGACTTCAGTAAAAGCTTTGCTGTTATAAACCTGATTAATAAAAGAGAAATTAAGGGTAGATATTGTCTAGGGTGAACTAAGCGAGACCTTAAGAATTTAAACCTGTTATGTCTTGAAATAAATAAAAAAAAATCTTTAGGTGTCAACTCTCAGCAGTCATCTGGCAAATGATCTGAGAGTAACTGGTTATCATGAAGAAAGTTGACAAATCTGTCGTTCAGAGTCGACGTTGAAACGTAAGGTCCGCCACTCGTGGATAATATTAACAAACACAGTAAGTGTAATATCAGAAGCTTTTTAAACCGAATTCATCTTTGAATCATTCTAAATTCGTATCGATATGTTCTTATAAGCTTAACTTAAATATTTTGCATTCAACTTTGAAGAGAAATATTCGAGTGTTGCCCTATGATGTTACAAACACAACAATCAACTTAGTCTACTACCACGCACCTACGCTGGTGTTTATACTGTTAAAATTAAATTATTTTTGCTTAATTGACCATCAAAGGTAAAAAACAAACAAAGCAATACAAAACAAAAAAAATACTTCAAAACAAATATTCACTAATTTGTTCAAGTTGCGACAGAACAAAATAAAAACAAGACAAAAAAGAAATCAATGGTGGAAAGCAAATAGGCCAACAAACAAATTATGTCCACGTAGTAGTATTAAAAACAAATTCATTTTAATTTTTTTAGGAGCACAATGTTGTCAAAGCAAAAAAAAAATATCAAAGGAAACCATTGAAACCGCCAGAAAAAGGCAAAAGAAGCTTAAATATGTTGATATGAGCATAATAACACCTCACAAACACAAACGCAGAGAGAGCTTTCGATTTAATTTACTCATCAATAGCTTGTTTTCATCTTCAAAGGATGGTTCGAGGAGATTGCTACTTTATTGAGAATCTTAAACTTTTTCAAACAACTCTTTGTGAGTACCGGAAGAATAGCAAAGGGAGAGTCATATTCGCTGAATATATTTTTCAAAAAAAAAAAAAAAAAAAAAAATGGTTCCTACGCGCTACTGCATTTAATCTCAACATAGTACTTTCGAGAGGTTGATCTGGCTGAGTGTATCAGAGGCAAAATAATTTCGTTTAAGTAAACCTTCTAAAGCCAAACTGCAGAACAATTCTAACAATCTAAGTAAATTGGTAAATTGAGTAACTGAATAGAATTGTATTACAAACAGAGCATGGGACGATGGTTCTGCATTCAGCAGAGACAATACTTTACGCAAAAAAATTGGATACTCTGCTAATTAAAATATAATTGTACCCCAACAAAAAAAAATCTAAAAATAATTATATTTGTTGGCGAGAAGGTTACCGAACCTTAAGAGATTCATAATTATATTTGCTTATCACTTATATAACGCTTCAGAGCATATCATTAACCAAATCGTATCATGTGAGCAAATAATTTCCTCTATTGCATCTTGTTTGCTGATGAGAATGCCATCTAAGTCATCAGACTAAGCATTTACAAAGCGATCCTCTTATTCTAAGCACAGATAACCGCTCGCAACTGCTCCAACTAGAACTGCATTCGCTTAAGTTTTGATGCCAAAACTGCGATCAGAGGATACCAAGTGAAGTTGTGTGAGTCAGCTTTAAGTGTGACAGCTTAGAATTACAGTGAGTTCACCAGGTTGAAACAATCAGAAGTTTTACACTTTCTGACCCTCCAAGGTCGTCCTTAATGGTTTAAAACCAGCATCTCTTAGGTCCACTTTCGTTAATCAAATACAATGCAGACTGTCGATTACTTACATATGTTTACTTTTGTGTAAATTAAAGCGCCTGTGTATCTGAGATCCACTATAGATATCTGAGACACTAGGAGAAGGTATTTGCCGTCATGCATAGCGTAGTACTGATGCCAACTGTGAAAATGTGATGTTGAGATGTGGTAACGGGTGTGAGATAATGAATTTTATACATTGATCTCTCAGTAGATTTCTGACAAAAACTCTGAGAGTAAATAAAATTGCCATGAGAAGTTTCTTAAAAATCTGTCGCTCGGAGTCGACGTTAAATTGTAGGTACCGCCATTCTTGTATAAAATTCACACACACAACATAAGTGATGTGAGAAGCTAGGCCGTTGTCCCGACTAAAGGGTTGTAACGACCAATTATGTACTTATGTATGTAATACTCAGTTTACTCTTTCAAATATTCTTGCCAGTTTTTCGTTTGTATACCGAATCGGTACGAAAAGACACTTATGGTGGATGAATTGTCATTTCACCACAATTTTTCATTTCTTCTTACGTTTTTAATACTTTTTGCAATGCAATCGTGAAACGAAAGACCATGATTTGCAGTTTTTTCAGACGTCGTATTATTTTGGTACTTGGGTAGGCAGGGACTGGTCAGAAATAAAGTGGCTAACACTTCGGGTTATAATTAGAGAATCTAAGACCTTACAAAACGCCGCAAACAGAGTTAAAGATGTGGTTTAAAATTTCATATGGCATGGTATGGACCAGCGACATAGTAGATAAAACTACTAAGTTACTCTTAGACGAACTTTTTATGGGGAAGACTATTCACAAGACTATACAATTAGCAACCTTCTCGCAAAAATTCTGAGAGTATTTAAAATTGCCATGAGCAAGTCCTTCAAAAATCTGTGGTTCGGAATTGAGTTTAAACTGTAGGTCCCGCCACTCATGTATAAAATGAACACACACAACATACGTGGTGTGCGAAGCTCGATCGTAATCCTGACTGAAGGGTAGTAATGCTCAATTATATATTATATTACATATGTATGTATGTGTGTAAGGCTTGTAACTATGACATCAAAATGATACACTTGTTACATCATTATCCAACCCTTGGGCGCTTGAGCTCCATGGATGATATTGCTCATCTAATAGGAGTCCATTGAAAACAATTAAGAAAACATGTACACGATTCGAATTCCTGTAAGAATTTTACGTGACTGATATTTATTATTACAGAATACGGAACAACAAACATAACAAAGCAGAGGACAGTCCATTTGGATGATATTCTACTGCCTTTAATCAGTTTTTCTAGTCAATTCTTTCCATGAGCGATATTGATATTACTCATCTAAGAGGAGTGCATTGAAAACAATTAAGGGAAAATGGATACGATTCGAATTTCTGTATGAATTTTAAGCGGCTGATATTTTTTTATTAGAGAATACGCAAGAGGCCGATACGACGTGATTAGGTATACGCCAAAAAGGCGTATGACAGTCCATTTGGATGACATTCTACTGCCTTGGATTATACAATAATTTTACAGCTCTCTGCTATTTATCGGAAATACCATTGTCTGGTACCATTTGCTTATCGAAAGACTTGTAGTTAACTGCTACACTAAGGTGCTATCATTCCCTAGCAAGCTATTGGCCGTCTAGGTTTTTTAGTCTTAAATTATAATGCATTTTTGTTTTAATATTATTGTGTTCACATTTAAATAATTCATTATCTTTATTAAACCTAATTTAAATAAATTTTTTTTATGGTCATTAAAAACAACAGCTTTTGCAAAACCAAAGTAAAAAAAAATTAAAAAATTACAATTTAATCTGGAGCATGTTTTTCACTCGAACAACTAGTGAACCCCGTAATAAAATTTGAAATTAATTTTTCCCCATTTTAAATAATAATTTTCTTTTTTTTTAATTTTAATTTTAATAACTTTAAGCATTGTTGTCACACTATTTAAATATTTTATTATGCTGACCTTTTGTTTAAATTTTTTTCCATTTTTTTATATTTTTTTTTTGTTTATAAAAATCGAATAGCGCACCAAAAATGCCGTTAAATTATTGAAACCGCAACTTATTTTGCACTTTAAAAAAAATTCTTTTTTTTGTTCGTTTTTTTTTTTTGTAATATTTCTCCATTATTTTGTTAAACAATCAGGCAATTTTATAGTTTTTTTTGTTTAAATATATTTTTATTTATTTATTTATAATAAGCCTTTTATTATTATGGTCAGATAGAAAAACAAAAACAAAATAATATTAAATGTTGCAAATGCAGCACAAATACTCTCTTTAACCACAAGTAACATAATGGCTGAATTAAACAAAATATTGTGAAGAATAAAAAGTAGAAAAAAACAGCAGAAAATAAAATACAATTTTTATATCCGATATTTTATATTAATAATTTTATTTTTAGTTGTTATAGTTGCAGCTAGTTGCTATTACTATTGTTGTTGTTCATACTTTTTGTTAAGCACGATTTTTATTATGGATTTAAAAAATAAAAAAAAAATATTAATTTTATAATGTTGCTTATTTAAATGCATGCAAAACACTCTAAAGGAAAATTAAAACCTACGATCAGTCATGTGAGTTCCATGGTGATACCCTACGCCATATTGATATTGTACAGAGGCTTGTCTTCAAAACTCCGAAACTATTTGAACCGTTTATTTAAATATTCACCGTGGAAAAAGTAATCTTTAGCATGAACTTATTTTTTCTACTATTTCTGCAACCAGAGGAGTCACTCTAACCTTGCTGCTCCGTTAGCCTAGTAGGTAGTGTGTGCTAATCTGCTAGTGTCAGGGTTTGTTGTTTAAACTTATATCAGAGACTCTGGTCTTTTGTAATTTCCTAAATTTTGGCATTATCGCAGAAAACATAATGATGGGCCAAGGTTATCAGTGAGTAGCTAGGTTGTGACAAGCTAGGTAGAAATCCTGACTAAAAGATTGGAATGACGAATTAAGTAAGTAAATAAAACTACAATCCTGGACCTTGTCAATATCATCATGTACGAAAAGTAATATCATTTAAGTGACGAACCGCTTTTGGATTTGCTGCAGCAGTTGATACTTTAGAAGTAGTTTTCAACCGCTATTTCGGTCCGTTAAAGCATTAACAACTTGACGAAAGTTGGTTTGATACAAGACTACGAGATTAACCACAAAAAAGTCTAACGATGTCAAATTGTATGGCCTTAGTGGCCAACTACATACATATATACATAATCCGTCATTACAAGCCTTTAGTCAGGATTCCAACCTAGCCTCTCACACCACTTATGTTGTGTGTGTTGATTTTATACATGAGTGCTGGGACCTACAGTTTAAAGTCGACTTCGAATGACAGATTTTTGAGAAACATTTTCTTGGGAATTTTAATTACTCTCATAATTTTTAGCAGAAATCTGCTGTTGAAGATATCTGACCTGGGGTTTGAACAGTGGCCTCACGTCTGATATTAGCTACTACGTCCGCAAAACGCGATATTGCTACTTTATGGGAAGTTCTCACCAAATAAAGCAAAAATTGCTCATGCTGTGCGGCTCATGGCTCTGTCTTTTTCATACAATATATTCTCCAGTTCACAAGTCTTAATTAAAGGCCTTAAAAGCCGGCTGTCAAATTTTAGTATAGCTTTTAAATAACGAGTAGCTTTTATCCAGAGTTATTTTCGAAAAAAGCGCACCATAATCTACATCAAATAGTCACTTTTTACGAAGACAATGACATTTCTCCGAATGCCATATGAGATTAATTTGCTAATTGCTAGAGCAATAGAGTGTGAAATTGGCTTCATCGCTCAAGAAATTTTTATTCGAAAAATTAATATTGGAAACCTCTTGCTCTACCAACATATGGTTATATTTATGGCGTTATGTTGTTGTATGGTAAGGACTTTATGCGAATAGAAAGGCAAAATATGTCATAATGAGCCGTAATATGAACCCAATTGCTGCGCCATGCAATTGAGAAATTTGGATGAACCGCCACACTTTCAAAAGCGATATCTTCCATCGGAAAAAAGTGCCCATGTGCTCATCATCACTTTTGGAGGCAGCTTTAACTAAATTTACGCGGATTTGTTACCGATCCCTGTATAGCATAAAGGGGTCAGCCCTTACATAAGTTTGCTATTATAAAAGAGTCCAGTACAATGTAAATCTATTACGAGAGTTTTTGTTAAAATATGTGATTCAAGAAGTTTTAATATATTCAGTCTATTCGACAAACAGTATTTTCCTCCTTAGAAGGAGATGTAAAATGTAAAATGAAGAAAATTCTTTGTTACTTAAAAGCTGAGAGCCAAATGAATGCCCAGGCAAAAATTATAAAAAATGAAACTTGTTTCTTATGTCATGAAGCGAACTTATTAAATAGGTTTGATCGATAATATTTCATTAAATTTTTAGGTTTAAGTCATTATTTCATCAGTCGTACGGCAGAGTTAATCTTTTGTGAACAAAATATAGCGAGTTTGCTCTATTTTAACACATAATTTAAGGAGCTGCAACCTAAACTTTGAATTCAGAACACACGTCGTTAGTCCACATATAGATGGGATTAAAATAAAATATGGATTCAAAGTTGATCACCATATTGTAACGCTTGCGATATATTACAGCCATTATAGACCAGTCATTACAGGCATTACAAACCCCAACTCGAATGCAAAGTACCTGCTCTATTTCCCTAAATTTGCATATTGTATAGAACTGTAGAGAATTTTATGCTTAAATATGCATTCATTGAATATTTCGATTTAAAATTTTAAAGCGTTTTTATTATAATACTACACGAACAATTTAAAAATTATTTACGCTTGAAACTGAGATAGAAATAATGCAAAAATTAAATGATGCATGATGATTAAAAAAGCGAGTAGTAAATTGCATTAAAGTTACAATGCATTGAGAGGCAGTAAGTTAAAGTTTATTGTATACTTGTTTACTTGTTCTCGGTTGTATTTATTAATATTAGCTCTGTCAACTTCCTTTAGAAAGTGGAAGCTAGGACGTAATCATGAAACCAAATCTGTAAATCGGCAAACCACTTCGTAAATGTTAGGAAGAAATATTTACTTCTAGAAGTGAACAGATTGAGATGCCGAAACAGTGACGTAAATTATGTGTGATTGTCACAATACTACTCTATTAGTAAAGAAATCCCTGAACTAATCGCAGTAACAACACTGTAGGCATCCCTCAATATTAGTGCCAAGCTTTTAATGAACACCGTAAATGGTGACCGCTTACCGAAACAGTGTAAAGTGAAGTACAAGTTTTTGAAAGTTTTTCTAAACAAGACAAGAACGTACCACAAAAAAGACTTAAATTAGGACGCCTTGAAAAGACTCACCTTATATGCCAGACAAACTTAGCTATCTAGGACAACATCCAAAATATACGTACATAAATAGCTTCTGCTGTCTAGGCAGTCTAATTAATTGCAAACAGCAATCTCAATAACACCAAAAACGGTATCCAAATCATTTAAGTTTAGAACATTAAACGCATGTGTGGCATTTAACATAAATAGTGTCGAATACTATCTCGTAAAAACTGTTGATATTCCTCAACAAATGCCCCAAGTGCACAGTTAAATGCAGGATATCTGGTCTGACACCTACACGGCAACATAGAACTGGACTTTTATCAACAGTTTGAAACAAATTTAATATAGAAAATCCAGTTTGATTGGCCACACTATCGGAAGGAAGCCCGATAGTTTCACAATCATATTCACATAATTGGCCATTGCAACCCCTTCAGTCAGGATTACGGTCTAGCTTCTCACACCACTTATGTTGTGTGTGTAAATTTTATACAAGAGCGGCGTTACCTACGGTTTAAAGTCGACCCCGAACGAAAGATTTCACTTTGTTTTTCTCGTATCTGCACCATTTCTCATCGACCGTACAATTTGCTTCTGAATCGCAAATTCGTAAATTCTGTCGATTAAATATTTCACCGATAACTCATGTTTGCGGACGAATGTCTAGCTTCCTAACAATGCTATGCTACTTATGATTTCATCAATTTTTTAGTGATGAGTCGACCGGAGCATAGTACATGCATACGTAATTGGTGATTACAATCCTTCAGTTAGGATTACGAACTTCTGAAAATGCATTTTGGGCGGAGCAAAATTGTCCGCGGCATTCTGTTGTGGAGACTACATGCTGTCAAGATGGAGAAAAACCAAATCTGGTTATAATAACCGTTTCTTCCGTTCAAGGTGACGAACGCACCACTAACAGATCATGACAAGGGAGCTTACCTAACACTGGGTAACACAATGGCCCATATGGGTCATCTTGTGAACTTGCCTACCCGCTAACATAACCTAACCTAACTGTAAATTTCTTTGACCTCCACGATCTGCTAACTACTGAACTGCTTAACAGATCCAATCGCTATTAGCTACGAACTGTGTTCCATTATTGCAAATGTCGTAACTGGTAAGTGACATCGTATCGTACCATACGTCGCCTTAACTGATTGTAATTCTATTATTTGTTTCAATCTTTTACCTGGTTTTTGTTTATAAATGTATGAAAAAAACCAGCCAGATATTGAAACAGTTGCTGGCAATAAATTTTTATTTATTTAATGACGAAGTATAACAATACAAAAAAAAACGGAGAAAAAAATGATAAAAAATTAAAATGAAATCCATTTGAATAGTTGTTGTCCCACATACAAATAATCGTATTGGGGGATATAAATTATTTTAATTAGTTTTTAATTTTGTGAATTTTATGTACGAGTATGTATTCATGAATACACTCACCTAACCATGTATGCACGCATATTATTTAAATCCAATATAATTTTAATGCAGCGAGAAATATTTAAAATTTTTTCATAATTTATTGCAATTATGGGACAAGAGTTAATAATAATTTATTACCAGCGAGAGAGACTATTTAAAGATCACACATCAAACACAAACGAAACAGATTTAATAACAAATAAATTATTCATCATAATAAATATTGAAATTATTATTCATGATTATTAATCGATTCATTCTTAACGTGGTTAAAAATGTTATATAAAAAAATGAAAGAAATTTAAAAAAAATCATTGAAAGACCCGCGAGCACAGGATTAAAATATAATAATAGAACCCTAGGTATTGGATAAGCCCCACCTGAGATTTAATTTTGGAATTAGTATGACACTTAGCCTAGCCTAGTAGCAGCGAAACAGTAGTTGTTTAACCTACTGTGGCATGTTTTAGAATGATAGGGTTACCAAATGTTGTTACCTAGAAACAACTCTTTCTTTGTTATGCTGGTTGTAATGGTGAAAAACTTTGCTCATGTAGTACAACTCTGTAGCAAGAAGTGGTTGTCCCTGGACTTAACAGGGTCATTAAAGTCATTAAGCTTTCTGAGAGTTCAAGGTCCATGAAACCTTCCAACTACATTTGTAGAGCTATGGAAATCTCCCATCTTATGAGATTCAAAATCAATATGAAAAATTTTCGTTCTTCTTTTGAATTAAAGCGTGAATAGTTGTAGTCAAAAATTACTACATCATACCACCGCCTAAGAAATATTTTACCAGCGAGCCATGAATGCAAAAAAAATCTGAGCTTTCCAAATCTGGAAAGGGCCGCTGTGGCCCCACTAGAAGAAGTCAAATGCACGATCACCGTGGTCAATTCAAATTACCTGCACTTGAGATGATCATGTTTTCCATTCTTTCGTGTAGAATATCCAATATGGCCTGGGATGTAGTGCTGTCCTGTTGAAGCCACATGATGGTGTTCAGATTCTCCAATTCAGGCCAATAGAAGTTGGCAATTATCGTCCTATTAGGTTAGGTTATGTCGGAGTGGTAACTCTGATATCACAAAGCTCACTTGAGCACGCATAGCGGCCCGTTGTGATGCCACGGGTGAACGCAGTCCCTGTACTAACCGAGTTCCACCAAAATCAGGGAAAAGGAAGAAGTTGGTCAGCGCCAGGGCTGCACATCGTCATATTGTTCTCGTCGTTGTTGACCTGGCCAATGTCGTCTCGTTGGCACTGCCATGCCAAAATCCATGCGAAGCAGTGACTTTTTCAGAATGAATTGGAAGCTATGGGAGATTATATGGATTGGTTTGTTCACGTATCCACTCATTCAGAAAAGGGCCTCTCGCTGAAGATGAATTTTTATGGAAATAAAATGCTTTGTCTTGTTAAAATACCTGGTGTTCTACTTTCAGTACTGCCCTCGTATAATACACCCAATATAGTGGCATAAATAATTTATACCTACAAAATTTATTCGACTATGAAATCGATAACACAAGTGTGTTGTAAAAATAAAATTTAAATAAAAATAATAAATCTGATCATTAATAAATTATGCAATCAAATTGTTTTACGCAACTAAATTTTCTCTCATTTTTTCTACCATCGCCCAAATTATAATTCCCTGTACTTAAGGGAAAACTACCACTAATGGGTTTTATTTTAATGTGATAAGAAGGAAAAAAACCCATTTTAGGATTTCATTTCATTATTCATTTCATGAATAAATTAAATTTTGTGCAAAAATAAAAATGCAGTTTACAATGTAAACAGGAACAGCATTTTTTAAGCTACACAGAGGAGCATAAGTGACTGTATGATGGGCTACAGTAGACTTTAGGGTTACAAAAATATTATTTTTTAAAATTCAACCTCAAAACAGGGTAGACTACTATATGTTCCTCTATATAAGGTTCTTGCCGTGGTATCAACTTAACAGCTCATGTCTTCTCATGCTTTACTGCAGCGATTCAGCGATTAGTTTATAAATCTTACGTACAGTCTTTCTCTGATATATCCCAAGTTTCATGTTCTTGTGCAAGTACCTATGTTTTAGCGCCATGTTATAAAATAGGCGATTTAAGCTCCTTATAGAGGTGAAGTTTTCTTTGTCAAGAGAGGTTGTTGTTTATGAACTGGACGCTTACACCAAAATGATAAGATAAAAATGTTTTTTCGCCGAACTGTTGTTAATCGTTTTAGTTGCCGAGGTAAACCAACTGCTTTACAACCCCCAAATCTATTTTTTTGGAGCCTAGGAGATGATCTGATGACTGCACGAATTAGTGCATTATGTTGGAAAGATAGTTTATAGAAGAAAGGAAAGAGGGGATTGTGTGCGATAATTTTTTTGAACGACCAGTGTAGAGAATTGCGTCTTAGTAATAATTCTCACTTAGTTTTTTCTATTATGCGTAATCACATATAATGTCCGACAAACAATCAGACAATCACAAACACCCAGAGTCTCTGGTGGGAATGGAGCCTCTGGTGGGAATGGTACCCACGGCGTCGGTACTCGAAGTTTAGCGCACTACCATCTAGGCCATCGGCCGCACTACCATCTAGGCCATCAAAAATCAAATGTTGTCCAATTCTTGTAGGCTCTTTACGCATGGTAATCACTAACTTTGTCTTGGATTCTTTAAGAATATCCGACAAGAGACTTCTGAAAGCAGTAACTTACGCCTGGAAAGATTAACTTACTTCTGGAGGGATTACAAGCTAGCTTCTCACACCACTTATGTATGTTGCGTATGTTAATTTTATATATGAGTGGCGGGACCTAGAGTTTTTTGCGAAACATTCCATGGCAATTTTATTTACTTTCAGAGTTTTTGCCAACAATCTGCTGAGAAAAAATTGCCGAAAAAACATTTTTTCATATTTCGTTTTTTGGAGATGTCTGACCTAGGATTTGAAGTGTGGCCTTACGTCTAATAAGCCTATAAACTGCCTACTACACTATTACTTCACCATGGCGACTTGCACCATATATGCCCTTGCATATTTATTGCCAATTAATTCTCTCTCTGCTAGCAACATAGATGTCGTAGCTCAATGACATTTGAATCCATTTGGAATCTAATCCTATAATAAATATTTTCTCCTGCAATTTATTTTAATCTAAAGCTAGAGAATATTGAATATTAAATATTCACAAATTTAACCACAGCATTTTAAATTAACATTTTGTAACCATAATCAGCATATTTAAAATAATATACATACATATGTATGTATGCCTGGTAAGGTAAATTATGCATTAATAATATGCGTGTATACATATCATATACATACGTTTATATTTCCTAATATTCTATTATATTGTACCATTGATAATGTTTTTAGATCAATTTAGATTAATATTGTTTTTAATAATTTAAAATAATTTTAATTAATTGCTTTCATGGAACAATAAATATTTTGTTTTTGCTTTTTTTTTCTGTGCTTTCCACAGGAAAACTAAAAATAATTTTCTACGTTGAAATTAATAAAAAAATGGGGTTAAAATTTGAAAATAATTATTTAATGTCAAAAATTTAATTTAATTATTAGAGAAACAATTTCAATCTATTTGCTAAAAACAATAATAACAATTACAATAACAATAATAATAATAAAAATATTTAAATTTTTGTTGCATTTAAAACGTATAAATATCCGATATGCTTCGCACATCACTTCAATTAAATTCAACCTCAAGTTAATGATATTTAATACATGATTTTATATTGTTAAAAAAAATAAGTAAAAAGACATTAACTTGATTCCGTCCCCACAAATCTTGTTTAGATCAGGTCAACATCTTAAGAATAAAAACAAGACAGTCAGTGAAACGGAGGTTATCATAGAAATCATTCAGCACTTATTTGACAGCTTGTCGTAGATGTTATAAACACTCTCCTTGTATATGAGAAAATCAAGTTATTGTTCTTCATAATTGTTTGAATTTTTATACTTAAAAGATTTTTTAATTCCTTTCCAAACAATCTTTCCAAGAAGCCTTCTCACTGCCTAAATGAATATCCTTAAAAGCTAAGACAATATGAAGATTAGATGCATAACACCATCTCTTCAAAAAGGTTTGGAACGAACGAACAAAATTGTTCAACAATTGTGTGGTATTTTTAGGCAACAATAAATGGCAACTCTATCAGCCTAGCATTTCCTACAGTAAACTTATCAACTGCTCAGCTAGAAGAACAAAATAAGATGGCGCAGATACTTCAGTGCAGACTTATGTTCTTTAAAGGAACAAACATTTATAAAGAAAGAAGAAAGTTTATTGTAGTTAACCAAACTATATAACTAAGTTGCAAAGGAAGTCATAAGAAGTATTCCGAAAAATATTACCAAGCAAAGTAATTCTAGTAGGCTCAGTAGAACTCTCATATTTGGCCGACTATAAGTAGTTTTTAGGGCTTTTTCTTGTCACTATTATTGTTGTGAGGAGGTTCCCTACGATCTATCGTACTCCCCTCAAACTTTATAAGGTATCCCTATAATGTCTCCACCAAGACTATTGCACTCACAAATTTCAGGATAATACTCGGCGTTCAATTAACAATTGCCTGCCTAGCACTTAATATACATCCAAGTGTTCTTCCTGCAATGCATTAATGGCCCACAGATTCTAAGAATTTGTTCTGATGATACATTGTCATCGCCACAGAACCTACATGTAAGGCTTGAGACTGAGCCCATTCCGAATATGTGTTCTCTGGGCCTACAGTGCCCTGTCAAAAGACCACAGGTTATGGATAGTCTGGATAGTGTGATACAAGACTCAGACCTCCTCTTATTACAATTCTCGAACAAAAATTTTGATTGCCTTCAGCGTACTTGATTGGAAAAGAGATTTTGCCTTCGCTTATCTTTGCTTCCTTTGAGCATTCCTATCCAAACATTCGCCCCCATTCAACGGAAATGTTTTGGTCCCATAAAAGGCGTGGAAGCTCTCTGCTCTCTCATATGCATGCTCAATGACGAGAATTGCCACATGATATGCGAACTGGAACTCTGGATAAGGTTATTTTCCCTACCTATTCAATTCAACTTCTTCAGACAGTCCTATACTATCTTCCTATACTATCTTAAACTGAAAGGCGACCTGACTGTCAGATAGCATTGCTATGTCCTGTCTTTCCAACCTCTTATCTAAGCTGACTTGAGCTCCTCTTACTTTGCCATAAATTGGAAAATACTCGTGAGTTTCCCGATCTTTTAAAAAAGAGTATGTAGCCTTACAGATTATGGGCTTTCTTGACCGCGTACAGGAATTGACGAGAAGTCAACGTAGTCTAGTAGGTAGTGTGTTGGCTTAATAGAAGTGAGGTCACGGTTCAAACTGCAGGTCAGTCATCTCCTCCAAAAAGGAATATTAAAAAATATTTTTTCGGCGACTTCCCCTCAGCAGATTTCTAGCAAAAACTCTGTGAATAAATAAAATTGCCATGAAAAGTTTCTAAAAAATCTGTTGTTCGGAATCGACCTTAAACTGTAGGTCCCTCCACTCATGTATAAAATTAACACACACAACATAAGTGGGGTGAGAAATTAGGTAATAATCCTGACTGAAGGGTTGTAATGACCAATTATGTTATGTTACAACACAGACGCCCATAAAGAGTATTCACTTCATGGGTAGGGGTCGTCCCTTAAAAAACCATATACGATGATCTTAATAAGTTTGATGAATTGTTTCTCTAGGGGGAACCATGCCGACTTCAAGCAAACAAACAAATAAACATTCACTTAAAAATATATACAGAAGTGAATGGTAGGATTATTAGCAAGAAAAAAATACGAATTTAAGTATCAAAAACGATAACCAAAACATGCAGTGCCAATTATAGTCAGTCAAGTTCGACTTAATGGGCTGCTAAAACTATATCTCCGAACCTATATTATAAACTTTGCATTACGATTCTGTATTCTTATTGATATTCTCAAGATTTCATATAAGATTTGGGGTTCTCAGGCTGTCTAATTCTGTTTAGTTTTCCTAGTGAACTCCCTAAACTTGGTATACGTGGATTAAGTGGTAAACGATGGGCAGACATATATATTATTTGCTTTATAATAGAAAAATTTCAAGTTGATAACCCAACAGTGTATTGCCAACAAACAAGTTTGCTACAGTTTACCAAACACAATACAATAATCACTCTCTCGCCACCTCTGGTGGTGTACTATAGTTGTGGTGTAGTGCATAATTAATTATTTAAGCCAATATTTGCATATAATTTTTAAACAGATAAAAATGAAAGAAGACACAAAACAACAACAAAATAGAAAGAGTAATAAAAATGAAAACAAATAATTCAACACAGTAAAATGCAAATTCTATGAAACCTTGCTGAACTGTGGAAAATATTTCAATTTTAAATTGTTTTGACCGTAATTTCTATGGCAAATAAACGTTAGAATTCATTCTATCTAACACAGAATGAAATGCAAATAATAAAAGCATTTAAAATATTATTATTTATGCATATATTTACACAAGGATTATGCACAAATATTTTATTATATACAATATTTATTAATACTGTATGCATACCTACATACATACATATATAATCACATACATATGCATATTCATATCGTATCAAATAAAAATCTATTATAAATTCAATACAGGCAACAAAAAATAGTTATGAACCCCTTTAAATACTTTTGTATGCATTCGTTGGTATTTATAAGCCTTGAACTATTTGCATACCCAGTAAACCAATTTATTGGAAAAATATTGGAAAAATCAAAAAAATCTAGGGATCGTTGAAATATTTTTGGGAAATTTAAAGTTTGTCCACTGGACATAAGCAGTAAATTCTATGAAAATAGTTCGTAACTAGAATGAGATTAAGAATACATATGTAATTGGGCGTTACAACCCTTTAGTCAGGATTACAACCTAGCTTCTCACACCACCAATGTTGTGTGTGTTAATTTTATACATGAATGGCTAGACCTGCAATTTAAAGTCGATTCCGAACGACAGATTTTTTTCGAGAAACTTTCCATGGCAATTCCTTATTTACTCTCAGAGTTTTTGCCAGAAATATGCTGAGAGAAAGTCGCCGAAGACATATTTCATATTTTGTTATGTTCGAGATGTCTGTCTTGTGGTTTGAAATGTGGCCTCAGGTCTAATAAGCCAACACACTAACTACTACGGCTACAGAGCTTAATAATACATGGAGCAATTTGAAGGTTCACTTATAAGATAGAAAGTATTTTGTGGTATACAGATGGAGTCCATGAAGAAACCTGTGGGTGTATTTCAAGTGAAACTATATGCAATCGAAAGATGTACTCAATTCATCTAGCACAGAGAATAGAAAGGATAATAGACCGTTATCTCAGCATTCGACTGATATGAAGTTAAGTTATTAGTATGGAACTATTATGATCGCCTACTAGATACCAAGTAATATGGGAATAAGCAAGCATCGTAGCATATATCCCATGCCGCTAATTAAATCCGTATCTTACCGTCGAGTGGGAAGAGATGTTTATAAGCGTTTATTCGGTGCAAGGAAAGATAGAAAGAGACGGAGACTATCACAAACCCAAATAAGTTTGATACACTCAAAACTTTTGTACGCCAATTAAAATTAGAAAGTTTTGGGACAGGCTTTAAAATATCTAGAAGCGGCCTGAGATTCACATACGACTCTAGGAACACTTATTTAGGAAAGGAATCGCCTCCAGTCCGATATATAATTTTGTAGTGAAAATAATGATTCTTCGGAACACAAACTAGAAACTTTATCAAGTACCACGCACGTAGTTATCTTTACTTATACCGAACAACATCTTGAAATTCCTCAGGGCAATAGGATTGAGAGAATTAGTTGATTTTACTTCTATAGGCATTATCTGGCTCCACGGGTTCATCAAAACAACGAAATGATTGAATCGTGATTTGAGACTAGTGATGTGCAATAAGATTATTCTTTTTATTATCGTACAGAGTTACCAAAGGACTATGTCCAATCGATGTAGTATATTTAGCATGCTTAGATTGAATCTGCCATTCTGTGCAAATAATTTTTGTATTCTACAACGATCGATCAGGCTATTTTTGGAGAATCTTCCAACTTAAATTATCTGCCAATTGTTTAGATGTCTCAAAACCTTCTATCATCTGTTTCAGCTTGCGTAGAAGTTTGCATACTTATCTCAAATTAACCTCTTAGAAGCGGAATGTTCGAATGGCGGCCTTTATCTGTTTCTGTGTCTTCTAGCCCAGTTGAATTCAACACATTCTTTCGATGGCATAGAGTTTTATTTTTGTTTTATCAGAGCCCACGAATATTTCATTCTAGGACTGTATCTCTGCTAGTCTTTAAGCCTTCCGTATACAACAGAATATAGTTCGTCACTCTTACTGCTCAGCGCAGGCACTACCATCAAAAGTTTTTATTAATAGAAAATAGTTCCTGGCAAATATAGTCGCGGTAGACTAGAAGGCAGTGTGTCAGCTTATTAGACGTAAGGCTATGGTTCAAACCCCAGGACAAACATCTCCAACAAACGAAATATGAAAAAAAATTCTTCGGCAACAACCTCTCAGCAGATTTCTGGCAAAAACACTGAGATTAAATAAAATTGCCATGAAAAGTTTTTTAAAAATCTGTCGTTCGGAGTCGGCTTTAAACTGTGGGTCCCGCCACGCATGTTTAAAATTAAACACACACAACATAAGTGGTGTGAGAAGCTAGGTCGTAATACTGACTGAAGGGTTGTAATGCCCATTTATTTATGTATGTGTCTTGGAAAACATATGTTTAGTTTTGGAGACGAATACAATAAAGGCTAGGCTAAGATGAAGATTGGAAATGCCATGAGCTGCTTAAAAGTCATAACAACAGATTAATTTCTCAATATTGGCCATATTTAATTAGAATTTTTTAGAGGGCACTATACCAATCGAACATTAACGCCAATGATATTTAGCTGGTCGAAATTCCCATACGAATGTATGAGCCTTGATAACCAAAATGTTATTTAAGCAACTTCTATGTTGCTCTATTGTTTCGGATTTAAATTTCGATAATCGAATTCGATCAAAGCGTAATAAAAAAATCTCATAGTATTTGTAGAGGATGAGCAGTATTAAAGTCTGCTACTTAAACGTTTTTAAGTTTTTTTTTTTTGCCAACAGAACCACAAAATTATTCTGAATTTCTCTAAAAAGTTCACTTCAAAAAAACGAAAGAATATTAAAAATAAATTAAAAAAATAATAATAAAATTCGGCAGGCACATTTCATTACGAGAGAGAGAGATATTCAATGAACATTATGCCAAAAGAATTACCAGATTTTTGTAATTATTTTATCAAATTTTTTACTTCATTTCTACTTTTTTTGTGTTTGTTTGTTTTTGTTGCATGCAATCATGGGAAATGAAATTTAATCAGAAAGGGATTTAAATAAATATGGGCACGAATCCATGATAATAAAATTGAATAAATTTTTTCACACCATCATGGGCAATGAAACCACTTGAAAGTAACAGACATTCAAAGACGACTATAGAACACCGTACAATACAAATTAGCTACGGGGATATTAGGTTATGCTATAAACACCAATGTTTAGCAGCAACCTTGCAAAAACAGAATACATGCGTGCACTTGGAAATGATTAATACTTTAAAGACGTCGCGTAAACATGTGTCAATGCGACTGCTGGGCATTTTGCTCTCAGCAATACGCAGATTAGTGCCTTTAATACAATAAAATGCATGAAATAGGGGAATTTACAACACACAATATTAATAAACGCGTAAATCAATTTTAGTGGCACCATTGATAAATACATAATCTACTGATTGTTTTTAATTATTTTACTTATACTTTGAAGCTGCCGCCTTTAAAACGACTAAAACCCATTCTGTGTTGGCTAAGCCAATGCTTGAAGAATTATTGCACAACACTTAATGCCTCAAATATGTTTACAGCATTACGTTTACGTTTATGAAAACTGAAATTCATTTAAATTTTTATAGAAGCCGAGTTCAAAACGGTTCAAAACACAGAGTTTTATGGGCGCAAATAATTTTTTTAAATGATGAAAATGTCACTTAGCTGGCGCTCAGGCATCGTGAGAAAAATGTGACTTCCAAATGAAGGTTGAGGTTGGAACACTGCCAAAGTAGACACAATAAGTAGACATACTACACAATTCCCTACTTCCCTACCTAATCTAAGCCTAGACTTAATTTTAATTTTTCTTTATCGCCCTTACAAATCCCTGATTAATTATTTGAAGGCAGCCAAAGTATATATTTTGTTTTTTTTTTTGGCACACTCATGGTGTAATGGATACCCAGGATATGCATCCTACATTACCTTGAATTGGATCTACGAAAATAAATTATGTGCAATAGTAAAGAGAGAGAGAGAGCATTTTTTAGACGTTGGATTAGAAAGCAAAAATGTTGTGCCATAAAAGGCTTTTGCAGGAAGAGCGTTCGATATGCGTATAGTCTAGTTGAAGTAAGAATTTATTCCGTAATGCAGTGTGCTTTTAATGCTCACGAATTGATGTACTAAAACTCTGAGTAAATAAAATTGCCATGAAAAGTTTCTCAAAAATTTATCGTTCGGAGTCGACTTTAAACTGTAGGTTCCGCCACTCATGTATACAACATAAGTGGTGTGAGAAACTAGGTCGCAATCCAGACTGAATGGTTGTAATGACCAATTATGTATGTATGATAGAAACACCAAACATTGCCTAGCAGGTTTAAGCCACATATATTTCCTATAAAATGGATACAAAAGTACGTGTTAAATTTCAAAAAAAATTACACATTTCCTCATTTGTGGTATTTTTGTTCTGGAAATCTTTAAATTCTTCTGGTATTTTTGTTGAAATAAAAAGAAATTAAATATATTATATGCCACTGATTGTATAACATAATATAGCAATAGTTTATGTCTGTATTAAAAACGCTTTTTCTCTTATCATTTTACGCTTGTACAATATTTTTTGCCCCCCCAGGGCTATAAATCTTAACCGTTTAAGTACTTTTAAGCTTTAAAACATGTTTTAACTTGTAGTTGTTGTTTATTGCAATGCACTTAAGCCTACAATAAACTGGCATAAATTAACATTTTCATTAAGAATCTCTGAATTTTATTCTGTTCGTTTTTTTTGTCTCTTTTTGTTTGTGCTTGGTTGCTCTCGCATATTTTTCATGCCTTTAAATCAATTGGTAAAAATATGTATGTTGTTGGTATTAAAAAACAAAAAAAAATAATTTTAATTTAAATTTGTTTTTTAAATTTTTAATAACTTAGTTTATGTGTCATAATAATAATGGGCGTAACTTTAAAGCGTCGTTAATGTGTGTCTAAACGTGGACACAAAAAAAAAAGAAAAAAACAATGTAACACCCGTCACTAATGCTTAAAAACGAAAAGCCGAAAATCAGTTAAAAAAATACATATTTTTTCTCTTTGTTTTTGTTGTTTTAATAATTATATTCATGCAACAATATTTATTCACTGATTTGTTATTGTTGTTGTTGTTGTTATTTTTAATAACTTAATTAAGATACAATTTTACACGAAATGTTATTTGCGGCCGTAGAAAAAAGAAAAAACTTAGCTTTGTTGCAGTGATTGGCCTTTAATTTTTCGTTCTTTTTTTGTATTTCATTGGAATTTTTTTCTCTTTTTTTCTGCTTCTTGAACCAAAAATAATTTTATAAATTATTTACGCCCTCCCACCACTGCTTTCTTGTTGTTGTTGTTGTTGTTGAATAAATAAGTTTCGGAATTCTGCGGAATATTATTTAAATGTTAATAACTTTATTAACGTTATTTACGTTATTAACGTTATTTACGTTATTTACGTTATTAATATGGATGACACTACCAATGCATGCATGTAAGGAAGGAAGATAATTGCGAGGGTTGGCACAAAATTTTATAAAAAAATTTCGATTTCAATAAAATGGATTTTGTTTTCTATACGCCTCGATTCGATAATACGACATTTGGAAAGAGGAAGTCGTCTAGGACAAGGTCCTGAATCCACTTGCATAAGTCAATAGCTGTCCTATTAGTTCCAGGAATACAATTCAGATTCCTTCCATGCAGCTGATAAGGCCCAGAACCTTTCAGTGGAGTGACAGAGAGAGTATACCTCGTGAAAGGAAAAAAGAAAAGAGACATTCCCCTAAGGTTAAAAGTGTTCGACTCTGTAATTACAATGAGAAGCAGTTTGAGTTATATATCAGACTGTTGAGGATAACTGATTTCTGTTATCGTTCATCTGAAGCTTTACAGGGATACCCTATGTAGGTTGAGGGCAGTACAATAAATCATCTGGTCGCTGGACCCCAATACCTCTACACATGAACTTTATAGCATCGTGTTTCCTTTTTTCTTTTTTTTACGAAAATCAATCGATGCACAGAAAACATCGATGTATTTTGCGATAAATCGATATAACATTGAGGCACCTTTGCGATTCATTGCATCATCATTGCACTATTACATAGCAATCTAGGGAACGCAATACATTTCCCAGTTGTTTGTTATTTTCGCAACAGTTTTTGTTAACTTTATACATGTCACCTTAATGGTATTCTGGCAGATGAGGCCATCCCTGATGTGATCATACTGCTCAATGTTCAATTATACAGAAACATGACAACTCGCAGCCCAATCTAATGGAACCGAAAGCTTGCATTATACGACTTTTGGTAAAATAAGCTTGTATAGATTTTCCAATACTGCAACTGCTCCTGTTGGTAGCAGTGATGCTCATGCAGTGGTCGGCGAAGCATCAAAAGGAATACAGTGGAGTACGAGCATTAAATCGACAACTACTATGGAGATGATAACTGCCTTATGGCACGGCCGAAACACAGCCGAAAACATCAGCATGAAACAGCCAGGATTTGATGCAAAAGGCCTTAGGCATCGCTTGTACAATTTATACAAATTGTAGCAAGCTCAACACAAACTTCTTGCACTTAATTACATGCATATCATCAGTATGGATTCATTCTGCTACATTGGTAGCAAAATATGTAAAGATGATGACTCTTAAACTCTCACTGACACCTGTCTGAATTAGAAGAAAAGGCTTCCAGGCTCTGCTATAGGTCGTCAGCATTTAATCAATAATCTTTAAACCAGTGACTCTCTATGGACACCCAACAAGGGACACACACACTTTATATATAATTGATCTTTACATTCTCACACCACTTACGTTGTGTGTGCTAATTTTATACATGAGTGAAGAGACCTACAGTTTCAAGTCGACTCCGAACGACAAATTTTTGAGAAACTCTTCATGGCAATTTTATTTACTCTCAGAGTTTTTCCCAGAAATCTGCTGAGAGGCAGTTGCCGAAAAAATATTTTTTCATATTTCGCTTTGTAGGAGGTGTTTACCCTGGGGTTTGAACCGCAACAAGGGACACATCATGTCCAAAAATGCAAAGGAATACAGCCGCATTTACTACATACTGCGCATCTCTCGCCGAACACAATATGAGCAATAATCAATAAAGCAACATAATCTGATATTAAGAACTACCAATGGGTCATGAAGCGGTCATATTCTCAGAGGACTCAATGCGAAAGCCGTACTGCAATGGTTTACACAAGTCCAACGGAAACCGAGTAGGCCGCGTATTATACTCTTCTGGGTCTTAGAGTATCGTATGTCTCCAGGTCGACCACGGCGTCTGATGATTTCGCGATCACACTATCCTTGTCAAATTATGGAGACTTGTCGTAACGGCATGGTCTATCCAGCTCCATTTTCTACATTCAAATTGCTTCAGTATTGGTTGTATCGTTGCTTAAGCTTCTGAGTTTCGTGTTCCTGATAATGTTCGATCAGATGTCGTGAGGCACTTGTTCCTGTAGTTTTTGTTTGATTGCTTTCGATACTAGTCAGACTTCACTTCCCTAGAAGGGTGCAATGCTTAGGACATTTGTTAAACTTTCCATACTAATTGCAGTTGTGCGAATGTCGCTCTGGAATCTCTTAAACTTGCTGTTTACTTCTGTTGCTAAGCCGCCTTTTTTATCACTACACAGCCTACAGAAACATGTTCTACGCAATTGAATGACGTGATAGCATGATATAGAGTAGTCGTGATAAGTTCTCTGAAGAAACTCTTCTCATAATATCAAGCAGTACGATGGTAAATAATGGAGGTGAAAAAGGAGGGCACTCTCGTTCTGTTTCAGGATTGGTATGAATTGGTTGACCAATGCTCCCATTGTAAAGAACTGAAACTTCTGCGCTTCTCAGAAATAGTTCTGCTGAATCAAATTATTTTCTAGAATGCTTTTCTGTTTAAAGTTTTACGCATGGTGATCTTCCTAATGGTATCGAAAGTTTTCTTGAAATCATAAAAAAAACGGAAAAAGAAGGCTAAGCCCTAGTCATCTGGGTTAGTTTTCGAAATTGCCTTAGTCTAGTAGACAATGTGGTGGCTTATTAGACATGAGGCCGCGTTTCAAATCCCAGACATTCAGACATCTCCAGCAAAACAAAATAATATTTCTGCGGGGACTTCCTCTCAGCAGAGGAATAAAGTCGGAATCGTCTTTAAACTGTAGGAGCCACCAGACCTACAGATTGGAAGCCAAATTTTATGCAATATTTTTTGAAGTAATTGAAAAACATCCGCTTTAAAGTAACAAGTTTTAGGCCGAGCTTCAGCTGACTTCAGATGAGTTTCAGCAGACTTTAGATACTATTCAGAAGACTTCTGGCAAAACTCAGAGAGAAAATAAACAAATTGCTACGAAAAGTTTTACAAAAAAAATGTCTCGTCGGAGTTGACTTTAAACTTGTAGGTCCCACCATTCATATATAAAAATGAACACACATAACATAAGTGGTGTGAGAAGCTAGGTTGTAATCCTGACTGAAGGGTTGAAAAGACCAATTATGCATGTATGTTTGTATGGTTATATTTTTTCTTGGTGGTTGTAAACTAAAGTCTGGCTACATATCTCGTTGCTAAATTTTTGTGCAACCGAATTTTCCTCGTCTAACTTAGGTGTATATGGCTCTAATGTCTGTTCTGACACAAACCAAATGGCTGAAAAAAGCAGAGTAGCTCATTGCGTTAAGAAGCCAATAACTTATTGATCGACCTTCATAGTTGTGTGATAATATCATCAACGATTTGTACAATTTGTACAGTTTTTAGAAAAGTTTTGATCAAATTGAACCCTTGCCAGGACCTATTCAATCTTTTCATATACCACACCAAACAAAAATGGTGCTTCGCGCAATCAAAACGATCATTTCAAACCCAACAACTTCTTTTTCTTTCATTCCTTTGGTATTTTTAATGCGTTTCCTTCCCTATTTAAAAATTTCCAATATTTTTGCAGGTCTCATGCAATTGATATGCAACATGAGGCATACGATAATGGTAAAGCAATTCTTTTTGCAACAAATTAGGAGAGAAAGAAAAATGGGTGTGGCTTACAGATCATTCAGGCGTATAAAGTATTAAAAAATGTTAATAGAAGCCATTGCTGTTGTTTTTGTTTTTGTATTTCTATTGCAACGGAAATTATGTTGAAGGTGTCACTGTTGACACCATTTGACAAGTCATACATTGCATGGAACGAACGGTTTACAATGCTTGTCTTATAGGAACAGGCAGGCAGGCATAAATTTCCATTATTTTATCTCGATTTTTTTTTTGCTTTTATTCAGACAAAAATAATGACAACAACAAAGGAAAATTGATTAAATTGTATGCCGGGAACGGGAAGGCAGCCAGGCTAAGGCATAGAGTGCGCTGTTTTGTATTTTCTTGGCAACATTTTTTTCTTTCCTTCCATGTACTCTTATGTATGCATATACATATGTCTGTATGATGTTTAATAATGTATAAATTTGTTGTTGATTATAAATTTCATTAAAATAAAGTTGTCGTCTTACAAAATGTTACAAATAATTTTGACAAACACATACCAAATGACAAACAAATTTACACAAATTTACACAAATTGTTATACAAAATGCCACAGAATGCAAAAAAACAACAACAAATGACAGACAATCTTATCAGAAAAAAAGAAGGAAAAAACTATGTTCGAGCTTGTCGGCTACAAATAATTGCAAAAATATCTGAAATTTTATCGAAACAGTGTAGACTTCTTAATCTTGAAAGGTTTTTCTTTGTGTTTTAACAGTTTCCATATGACGCAGGCTCTACTGTTTGTTGATTTGAAAAATTTATTACAAATATTTTATTGCCATTGTTTTGGAATTCAAAGAGTTGAGATAATTTTTTAGCTAATATTTCACAAATAATTTTATTTGATTTGTTTAAAAGAGATTTATTTTTAAAGAATTTATACAATTTTAAACATTTTCTGTCATGTTTATTTGTATGTTTTTTATTTCTTCAAAATTTATTTTATTTTTTTAAATTAAACAGTAGATGAGAATGGCTAAGAAAAACTTCACCTAACTGGCACAAGTTGTTAAGGAAAGGATTTTTTGTATAGAATTAGTTTCAAATAAACTGATGAATTAATTTGTCTCTGATAATATTAGACTTATAACTGAGGTAAATACTCAACCTATCACATTCAGCAAATTATATTCTCCAGAACCATCTATTACGATATGTTATGATACAGCGCGGATAATATCACAGCCCTGCATGGGTTTTGCAACTAAGATGGCTTCGTGTTCCGAACTGAAGACGAATTTGGGTTCAAAAACTTTCCATCACGTTGGGTTTTCGAGAAAAAGGGGGTTGAAACCCCTAAAAATAGCGTTTTTGGCCATTTTTTTGAAAAATTGTAGTTCAAACACTAACGTACTAGAACCATTGCTATTGTCAGAAATTGACAATTGATCCTTGCTCTTTAAAATGAGCTCAAAGCCAAATTGATTGCATGCACTCATAAGTAGGGAGTGGGTTTATGTCAAGCGGTGCAAGAGAAAAAGAAACACTTTACGGGGGTCCTTAAAAATTAATCAGATTTACTTAAAAATTGTTACTCAGGGGTTTTTGGGGTCGCTGATTACAGATCTTCATTCAGATTAAAAAATTGAAAATGGCGGATCCATTATGGTGGTCAAGTAAATCTGATTAATTTTTATAAACCTCGACCGCCATATTGGATCCGCCATTTTGATTCGTATTCAGCGCGCAAAATGCCTTCAGACACATGGCCATCCATCTTATTTGCACAAAAAAGTCCAAATTTGCAGAGCTGTGTAATGGTACTAATATTATAGTCGTAAAGACCATACGATCAATTGTACTGCCCTCAAACATCATTGGACACCCGGGTTCGAATGATTCATTCTCATTGTCACAAAATCTATATGTTGCGCTCGAGAAAATCCCCATTCTGAATAAATGCGCACTGAGTCTACAATAGCTCTGAAATATCAGCCTCAGGTCTTCTTATTGTAGTTTTCCACAAAAAAAGTTTCAATTCTTTCAAAACCATTTGATTTGAGCAGTCTGGCTGTTATGATGAGCATATATTTCTGCTGCAACTATACAGAAGTGGTGCTGCCCTTCTTGGAATCTCCGCAGCTTGCTCATTGTCGAGAATTCTTAACATAACTTGGTATCCAGCAGAGGTTAACCTAGTTTACCTTACCTAGTCGATTCAGCTATTCCAGACATTCCGATACTATCGTCGTTTTAATCTCATAAGAGCTTGATACTCGAAGGAGGGCTTAACAGTTAGATTGTATTGCTTTTCTACTTCCTATTCTAGTTGAATTGATTACATATTTCGATAGCATAGGCATGGCTACGTAATATTTCATTCTGAGACCCTTCTTGTCTCACTTACATACCACAAACTATTCCCTCTTTTGAAAGAACATGAGAAAAATAACAAGAAAACCAAAGACAGGAAAACAAACAATGTTAGCATATCATGCTACAAGAATAGCTCGTGGAAGTCGTTAGCATATCAAGCTAATTGAAAAAGCAGACTTAATAGCTGCCGCTCTTTAGTCCATATGGTAACAATGAGTGGCGTTGCAGAAATAGTCGCAATAGAGCGGCTTCCAGGTAACTGCTATTAGTTAGCAGGATATTTCAAATACCCAGATCAACTGACTTAGAATATGTGCGAAACGCATGTGCAAAGTCTACTGACGTGCACAATAGTCAAACGTGTCCAGTATTGAAAAACATCAAGTGAAAACTAAAAACATTTATCAACAAGAGCCTCAGAGACCATTATAATCATTAGCATCAAGGACCACTACAATTTAATCATAAGGGATCCTCTAATGAAACAAATTATATCCAGAAAATGTAGGTGGATTGTGCATGGAATTTTTAATCCAAAACTATTATAAACCTTCACGATATGGTGTTAGTTGGTTAAAGATTGAATATGATAAAGACTGTAAAAGCCATAGGCATCTCAATTTTGAACGATCACTTAAATATAACACGATTTCCGAAAGTATAAACATGATTTACACACAATCAACAACAAATTAAATTGAGAGACATCTCCACAGGAGTGTTTGGCGTTATTAATACGCAATATGGTCGAGAGTTTGCATCGGGAAGAATTGTGGATCTCCCAATACACTACAGACGAAAGAATACGGTACCAAATGACTCAAAGTTTAGTTCGTCAATTAGATCAGGTCAAGGTGACCATTGTATTGAAATTCATGGGGTGTAATTCATATTAACTGCCTTTAAGAAGCTAAAACAATCAACACAATGTTTGTCTTATTTACATACTTATGCAATTGGTCATTGCAACCCTTTAGTTGGAGATTACGACCTAGATTCTTACACCAACCATGTTGTGAGTGCTAATTTCATACATGAGTGGCGGGACCTGCAGTTTAAAATCGAATCCGAGACAGATTTTTAAGATATTTTGCATGGTAATTTTTTATTTATTCTCAGAGATTTTGCCAGAAGAATGCTGAGATGAAGTTGCTGAAGGAAATATTTACTTTATATTTCGTTTTGTTCGAGATGTCTAGGCCAGGGATTCAACCTCGGAGTTTCGTTTAATAAGCTACTCCCTGACTATCTTCTGCGTCTTACGGAAATGAAAGAATGTTTCCATAGCAAAAACTTATAAAATGGGCCACGAATTCTTCTTCTATTTACTTTACTCTCCGAATTTAAGCACGAGTAGCTAGTTCTTGTGGCTAATTTATGTTCAAGAAATTGGAAATATTGTGTTTATTATTTTCCTTCACAAAATCATCATTCAAACGACTTGACTGATTTTAAATAATTAAAGATTAAAAACTAATTGCATTAAATATTTATGCCTCAATGAAATTGTTATGAATTACTTACAATAAACATACTTGCACTTCAACACTTAGACCATAAGTTGTTGTATTGCCTTGCCAAGAACGCCCAAGAAGGCCTAAAGACGTAATTGAAATATTTTAAATTTTATTATGAATAGACTTGGCATGTTTCTTTTTAAAGTGGTTTTTTATTTAAGAATTACTAGACCAGAATAAGTTGCTTCACGAGTACTTAGGGGAAGTAAGAAAAAAAACAACAATAAAAACAACAAAATGTATTGGAAATATAAACCGAGACCACAAAATACAGGGGCGTGTTAGAAAATTAAGGGAAAAAAAGAAAACTTATGGCATTAAAACTGACAGTATGTGACACGTTTAATGTTATTGATTTCGTACGTTTATTTGGACTGTAACTCACATTAACGCAAGTGATACTTTCCCATTGAGAATACATATTACTTTCTTAAACTTGTGTAAGTGTGTGTGTTTGATTTTTTAAAAACAAAAAAAAATACGACTATTTTGTTTAGAACCCAGTGCAATAATTAACTGAGTATTCAATTTCAAAATCCCCCAAACAACGAATGCATACACATGCTCTCTACAATATGTTTTACTCTTTTACTGTAAAGGATATAACGGTTGTTATTTTAATACTACTCGTACTTGCAGATAATAAATGCGTACGTGTTTGTATCATACACAAACACTTGCAAGCACACACATTTTCAGGCTTGAGTTGGAAAGCATAGAAGATTTACGAAAAATTTACTCAAGGTGTCTAGACAGTTTAGAGAAAATAATCGTTACACTTATTTGCACACACACACTCGCACACAACACTCTTTAACTGCATTGTTTTGTTGCACTTGGCATAATGCATACCAGAGTGTTAAATGTTGAGAATGGAATAGAATTCAGACACAAGCAGATTATGGTTAAATTACAATAACAAAAACAAACATACGTACATACATATGTAAACGAGTAAAAAAATAAAACAAGAGAAAAATGTGAGTTGAATGTTTGGTTGGTTGATTCCTTGGTTAATATGGGTGCAACATTGTTTCCTATGACAGAAAAAAAAGGGGGAGAGTTATTTCAGCAACATATTTTGGTGGTGATTCCAAAAGGTGTTTGAAAACAAATTAATTTGTGAGGTGCCTTTAAAGGAAAAAGGATAGGATTTCATATTTTGAAAAATAATAATTTTAGAAGGTGTTTAGACAGACTTTCGCATAAACTCAAGTAAAACCTACCACAGATACTTAAGTATGACTCATTGAAAGATAAATATTGACAGATAAGGCAGGAACCGTAAATAAATACATACATACATACATACATAATTAGTCATTACAACATTTCAGTCAAGATTACAACCTAGCGTCTCGCACCACCTATTTGTATAAATTTTATCCTACGATTAAAAGTCGACGCCGAACGATAAATTTTTGAGAAACTTCTTATGGCATTTTTTTTTTGTTTTACGCTCAGAGTTTTGGTCAGAAATTTGGTGAGAGGCATTCGCCGAAAATATATTTTTTTGGTATTTCGTTTTGCTGAAGATGTCTGATGTTTGAACCGTGGCCTCACGTCTAATAAGCCAAAACACTACTACTAACAAACTGCGTCATTTAATTTGTGTTTAACAACCATTGATAACAGACTAACGCCTGATTTGAAAATGCAGAAAAGTGAATGCGGTTGAGCTTATTAACCATAATTATTGTGGAAAAACTCCATCAATTAACCAGTTGCACTAGCAAATTTAGTTGGTTACTGTGTTGTTTACTAGGCGTGCTAGCATAAACGTTGCAATACGTTCGAGAGAAGGTTCCAATAGAGACACGCGCTACACCTGAAACCATTAAAACAATTTCGCAATATGATGTGAAGTGTTTGGCGTTGTTTGACCACAATATGATCAGTTTCCAAACAAGTCCCAAAGCTCAAGATTGGAGTCTTTCTTATAATCTGCCATTTTCCGTTGAAATAAGCGCCCTTCATGAACTAGCATCGAAATCGAAATGACGTTTGATAGGAACTTTAAGCCGCCTGTCTGTACGTTCTTAGGGAATACTCTTCTACTGATCAGCAAGTTTTATTGACATGGAATGTGACCTCCTCCTGACAGACACTACAGTTTTTCGAGAGTCTAACTGAAATCTAAGCCCTCACAATGCACACATCACAAGCAATTTCCTCATGGTATAGTATAACTTCGCTGTTTTATTTTAAGAAAACCACTAGAAACTATTGTTCTCAGTTATATTGACATGCTTTTCATTTTTCATTATTCTTATAATTTTCATTGAATTAATCAATGACGACATTCGATTGCGTTCGTTCACAAATGTGACCAAAAATTAAAGAAAAATTTTTTTCCGCTTGATAAATAACATTAAACCTTCAGTTTATCAGTGAAGGAATTGTGAATTCTCTAAATGTTAGACTCACCTAATTTAGCATATTTCAGAGAAATGAAGACAGTTCTCTAGAAATTCGAATAAGTATGAATTCCCAGCAAAGTTTCCGCCAGAAAGTGGGGTTTTCAAAGTTGCTCATGGTCTATTGAGACAAATGCTTACATTTTTAATTGAATTTCTTTAATTGTTGACAGTAGAGATTTAAATTAAATGGTTGACCAAGTTATAAAAGCTTATAATGCATAATGCCTTTCAAATTTCATCAGGTTTTGCCAACTCCATTGAAGTTACTTATTTGCTTAAGTGGTGATAACAACCCTGTAGGCAAGACTACATCCTAGCTTATCGCATGATTCATGTTTAGTGTGTTAATTTGATCCTCTAGTTGTGGGATTTACTGTTTAATGTGGCCTCCATACGACTGGTTTGATAAACTTTTCATGGCAATTTTATTTCGTTCTCAGATTTTTTGCAAGAAGACTTCTGAGAGGAAGTCGCCGAAAGAAATATTTTTGTGAACTAGAGCTTGAACCGTGGACTCTCGTGTTATAAGCTAATACACCGCCTAATAGACTGTGGTGACTTCACTTTGTTTTTTTCGTGCCTGTTCCATTTCTCACCGTGCTGTTCGCATTTCTTGTTATCTTGCTTCAAAAAAGAATAGCAAATTCGAAAATTGGGTTCATTCACTATTAATTCACGTTTGCGGACGAATGCCTAGCTTCCTAACAATGCTACGCTACTTATGATTTCATCAATTTTTTTGTGATGAGTCGACCGGAGCATAGTACATGCATACGTAATTGGTGATTACAAACTTTCAGTTAGGATTACGATCTAGTTTCTCGCACCACTTATGTTGTGTGGGTTAATTTTATACATGACTGGCGGCGGGGCCTACAGCTTAAAGTCGACTCTAAACGACAGATTTTTTTTTTTTGAGAGACTTCTCATGGCAATTTTAATTATTCTCAGAGCTTCTACCACATATCTGCTGAGGGGAAGTCGCCAAAGAAATATTTTTTAATATTTTTGTTTTGATATCTGACCTGGGGTTTGAACCGAAACACTGCCTACTAGACTACGGCGACTATATGATCGAAAAGGCTCGAAAATACAGTTTTTGCTTCCCAAAAAGTGCAAATTTTTTTCAGCGTTATGAGACACTAGCTTCCCTTATTATAAGTCATGTGCGAAAAACCTTTCTTTTACCGAATGGGGAAACACTTTCAACTCAACATTTAAACTCCCTTAAAGTGTTTCAGCTTCTCTGTTAGGTACATACATATGTGTGGCTGCATGTATTTCTGAATTCTTTTAAAAAAATATTTGAAACATGAAAATTATTTATAAAACGCTGCCATTATGTTCAACTCTTAATAAAAAAAAATTTTGCCATTTATAAGGAAAGATTTTTTCTAAATTGTTTTTTATTTCATATAATTTACTCCTCCGTATTCTTATATTTTTTTTTCTGGCAATTTTCTAGTGCCCCACTTACAAGTTTCCTTTTCATATTCAAATTTTAATGCCAAAAAAAGAAGAAAAAAAACAAAAAACCAAAAAGATGGAAAAAATCAAAAAACTTTAAAAAACTATTTCATTTACTGCAAAAAGGAACGTTAAAAAAAAAATAATAAAAAACCAAGTAAAACATTGAATTGAAACAGTTTTTTATAATGATTTCGTAAACATGCTGAAGCATATTTTCCTTTTAGCAGCATATTTTTTTACGCCCTCAACTCAGCTCTTTAAAGCACTTTTCATACTAATTTAACACTTGTAGTTCATTTTTGTGAAAAGAAAAACCAAAAACAACAAAGAGGAAAAATAACAAAAAAAAATTTTCCTTTTACCAATTTGATAAAGGGGGTGGTGGTGGTGGTCCTTAAAGTACGTGCAGCACTTGCTTTCATTTAATTTTTCTCGTGCAATTTTAATGAGAGAGGGTTTTAATGAATTTCCTTTTGAATTTTTATTTTAAATGGATCAGTAAATAAGCCTTTTTGGGTGTGATAATTTATAAATTTTTAATTTTATCATTATAATTATAAATGGAATAATAAAACAAAAAAAGGAATGGGAAATTATTTTAAATAAACTGAAAACGTTAGTGATACCCTGCTTATATGGAATCTGATTAAAATATTAAATGATCTCAAGATAACGACAAGATCCCAGGGAATAGTACCATTTTTGCAAAAGAAAACTGTCACCAAACTGTTATGTACATTGTATGGCAAGTTGTGCCGTCTTATTACAACCAAATGTCGTTGATATCGGTTTATCAACAAACAAAAATCAATCTCTATACTCTACACACAATTCATTGATAAAAATGTTATACTTTGGCAAATTTCGAAAGAACAGTCGCTCAATCAGTACAAATAGCGAACCAAATACAATTCTTCAATTCTTCTGCAAACTAATCTTTATAAAACGTAAGCCAAGATCGCTGCCTAAAATTTTCTACGTATTTGAGAGTAACTACGAATTTACATTTCGGCATATTCTTTAAGATTTCGCACTACAGCAGCAATATCCTCTTCCCTACACACACACATTTTTTTAATCTTTTGAATGGTTTTGAATCGAGAATAGTAAGCTTTGTGCGAAAACAATCAAATGCTTGCCCACTAGGCAAGTAGTCTAGTAGGTAGTGTATTGGCTTATAAGACGTGATGCCAGGCTTCAAACCCCTAGTCAGACATCTCGAACGAAACGAAATATGAAGAAAATATTTCTTCGGCGACTGCCTTTCAGCAGATTTGTGTCAAAAACTCTGAGAATAAAATAAAAATGCCATGAAAAGTTTCTCAAAAAATCTGTCATTCGGAATCGACTTTGAACTGGTGGGTCAAACCACTTATGTATAAAATTAACACACACAACATAAGTGATGTATTAATGGCCAATTAAATAAGTATGTAAGAAAGTAAATTGATCGAAGCTTTGTATATGAACAAAGCCACAGTTTCGAAGTCTTGTTCTGGCGTTAAATACTTCATGGCGGCTTGCTAAGCCTTACTGAACATAAAAGTCAACATAGTTTGATATTCTTAGCCGACAAATCCTAGGTATCGATAGCAATAGTTCTCATACAGCTAAAGAAAAAGATCTCCGATATTTATACAAGAGGATATTTCAAGATGATAAAACATGCGAAAGATAGGTGAAAGGACATGACGCCTATTCATGCAGTGCAGTGGAATACAGGAATGATATTTATTGAATAGAAGTAGTGTGCCACAAACTTATTTCTTAAGCTTTGTTTAAGTCATGTAAAACCTTTGGCACATTTTTCTCGAGACTTACTCTGAATTTCTTTTTTCTATGGCAGGTAATCATATATAATGGCGGACAAACAATCAGACAATCACAAACACTCAGAGACGATGGTGAGAATCGAACTCACGAGCAAAGCACTTTAAGTTCAGCACACTACGAATTGTAGACCATCGAGTGGCATCCGATGAAATTAGAAGTTTTACAGCGTCAAGCCTGCGATACGTTATAATTCACACGAAGTATCATTCTCATGAAAACATTAAAAAAAGAGTTAAACTTGCTTGGCCAAATACACGTGCTTCTGAAAAAAGATTTCTTTTTAAACACAAATAACACGCATTGGCAAGTAAAACTTTTTAAGCATCACAATCAAACTAATATTATAATGGAAGTGACATCATAGATTAATTCTTCGGCTATTTCGAATTTGGAATTTGAATCAATAAAGCTCTTCAAAACAAAAGTACAAGTAATACGTTGGCACAATACTTCCCTACCACTTAAAGACGATCAATTTTATTATGCCTTAATTCATGAGACCGAAGTGCCTGTAGTCTAGTAGGTTGACTTCTTCGACGAGAGCCCGTTGTTCAAACCCCAGTTCACTAATTATTAACTAAACAAAATATGACACAAAATTTTTCTTTGGCAGTCTTCAAGCAAAAACTCTGAAGGCAAATAAAACTGCCATGAAAAGTTTCTCGAAAAATCTGTCATTCGAAATTGACTTTAAACTGTAGGTCACCCCACTTATGGGATAAAATTAATACACACAATATGTCGTAATCCTGCATAAATTTTAGTAAGAAGTTAATCCGTCAGGCGACAACGACGTCGATTTGCACACAGTCAGGATTACGACCTAGCTTCCCACACCACTTATGTTGTGTGTATTAATTTTATACATGAGTGGCAGGACCTACCTCGACTCCAAGCGACAGAATTTTGAGAAACTTTTCATGACAATTTTATTTTTTCTCGCCAAAGAAGTATTTTTTTCGTTTTCGTTTTATTGAAGATGTCTGACCTGGGCTTTGAACTGTGGCCTCACTTCTAATAAGCGATATCACTACCTACTAGATCACAACGTCTTCAATCGGGTCTTAATAACAAATTTTGTTTCTTATATATTTTAATAACATACCTGAGGCAGTAGGCAGTTTCATGTTACAGACGCTGGTAAATAATATCTTTGGTCTGCACGTACTTATCTCCATAGAGCAGTAGTCCTTATAAAGTGTTTTACTTGAAGGATATTTGCTACGTTTAACGCTTGAAGCAAATGCTTTTGTTAAGCTGAGATTTTGTTCCATGATCAGCTATCACATACACAATGTGATGTTGTTTTTTTTTTTTGTAGTCCTTGAGGAGCGAGAAGGCATTGCTGATTTGCCTGTCGCGGAAAATCCTGGAAAATTAATAGAAATTTAATTGGAAATTATTAATGTAAGAAAACTTTTTAGTTTTTTAATTAAGTAGGACTATGGTTAGCAAAAGAGTTTCTCTGTTGGGTATGCTAAGCTATAAGACACGAAATATTATTTTTTTATTTCTTAACCTCCTGTAGTTTCCATTCTTCCATTCAATAAATGATTGCTTAGTATGCACAGAGAAGGAAATATTTTTTTTTAAATTATTTTTTCAAAATAAAAACCACCCCTTTTCAACATATTTTTTGTGGAACAAACAAACGTACTCTCCTTTCAAAATTTAAACACTTTAAAATAAAAGCAAAAAAATTTCATAAAAATTTAAAGCGAAAAAATCCAAAAAAAATTCAAAAAAAAATCAACAGAAAGAATATGGAATACAAACAATTTTTGACAGCATTTATACATCAGCAAGCATGTCTGATAAATTTGGAATATCAAAGCAAACAAAAAAAGGAACATTTTTTTCAAACCAAAACCAAAAGCGTTGAAATTGACACCTTAAGACACAGAAAAAAACAAAAAAAAAACGAAAAGAATTTTGAAAACCAAACCTTTTTTCTTATAGCCACAGTGCAGCATTCAAAAGATTTCAAAATATTTTGTTCAAGCCACGCACACACCATTTACTTTTAAAACAAAGCAGTTTTGATAACCAAATTTTATCTTATTTTTTTAAGTAAAATTTTTAAAGCCGTCTTTCGTGTCTTCAATGTAAGCTAAATCTGTGCAATGAAACATTTTCTTTATACAACAAGATTGAATATGAACTGAACTGAAATATGGAAATAAAAAATGGATTTTATTTGAATATTATTACACCAATTGTGTGTGGAGTTTTTGTTTAAATTTGTTAAAAAAAAAAAAATTTTTCACTCTTGACACTTTATACAACCGAAAAATTCATTGTGATTTTGCGATTTTTTTTGCGAATTTTTTGTTGTTTTTTCTTTTAATTTTTAACACTTGAAATGATATGATTTCTGTTTTTTTCTTTCTCTTTTTAGGTATGTACTCATTCATTCGTATTTTGGTTAAAAAATCAACGTGTTCGCATATGTGTTTGCATATCAGTATGTGTCACACACATTCATAATGATTATGTGAGTATATAATCAGTTGTACATAAGTATGCCGGAGTATATTAAAATAACATCAACACTTTAGCCAACATTGCCATCATCACCAGCCACCACCATCACTGGTTATATGGTACCATCAGTTTCGTCGCCTGTATTTTTTTATTTTTTTTTGTTCTGGTGCTCATAATTTTAATAATAATCGTCCTCATCATCACCATCATCATCATTTCGGCAGACATTTAAACACCAGCAATAGACTGAATGAGAGACGACTTAAATGAAATAAAAAAATAAAGAAATCAAAGGTTCTTTCAAATGTACTTTTAACCCTTTTGGGGAAGGTCCAAAGAAACACTTTGCCGTTGGTTTGGCAAAAATCTATGAAATGTATATAAAGTCCACCGTAGAGTCTAAGAAAATGTACATTATACGTTATACATTATATTATCACATTATATGTTATTAACTTGCTTAACTGCAAGTCCTTAAACATTTAGGTTGTTTCGAATTATCAAAGATTAGAAGGCTTTATTCCCTCTCCAAAATATTTAACATAAAGTCCCTGATTTATCAGAGAATATAAAACCAATAACGCCACACCACTACACCCAATACAATGTCATTCTAGGACCTGCTTTTGTAAAAGAATTACCTCCTTTGAGTTCAGCCAAAACTATGTCATCAACAACTCAAGGGTTTTTGAACAACTAAGAGCTCCTAGTCTTCGCTTACAAGACTGTCTTAGAATTATAAAGTTTTATCTGCGCGAGCCTCAGCATTAAAGGTTTTTAGCATTGTATCGGCATCCTTCTCGGCATACAACATCAATGACCACCGCCACGGCATTGAAGAAATTTTAGTTTGAGCCACCCCTAACGGAGATATACCTTAAGGCGCCGATATCCTCTTATGGCGCGTCCAAACTAATTGCATGGAAGCTGATCGTGTTTTCGATTTTGGCAACAAAGGATTATTTTCAAGAGCGAACCTTGCACACATTAAGTGTATAAGCTCCGGAGCCATAATTGATCACGTCTGCTCATGCATTCATCAATGCAAGCGGTTGTTCATTTAGACCAACGCTAGCCTTGCAAGGATTAGCTTACATTTCAAGGACTTTCTCTACACACATACACTCATAATTTGTCATGACAACCCTTTAGCCAGAATTACTACCCAGCTTCTAACAGCACTTATTCTGTCCATGTTAATTTTACATATGAGTGGCGGGTCCTACAGTTTAAAGTCCTATCCGAAGACCGATTTTTGTGAGAAACTTTTCATGGCAATTTTATACGAGTATACTCTCAGAGTTTTTGCCAGGAATCTGCTGAGAGGAAGTCGCCGCAGAAATATTTTTTCATATATTCGTTTTGATGCCTGACGTGGAACCTCACGTCTAATAAGCTAAGACTCTACCTACTAGACTACGGCTACTATAAGGAATTTCTCTATTCTCCAACAATTAGTAGAAGACAAATGGTGTATAGATTCAGGAGTGAGTAAGCCGGGATAAAAAGGAAAGCTCTCCATGGAACTGTGGTCCGTACAATTGATCTAAAATGCAGAATGGTTTCAAAGAAACCGCCAGCTACCGAAACTATTACGGGATACTAGATGTGCCTTTCAAACCATGCAGCATCACAACAACTTAAGAGCCTGGGTTAGAGAAAATAACTACCATGAAAACTTTCAATAGAGTCAGTTCCACCAAATTCCAATTGGAGTGTGCCTTAATGATCTAATTAAGAAGTTTGGAATGTCTATACATCAGGGGAGCAATTTTCGGACTCCTGAAAGTTTGTAGAAATGCTCAGAGGATTTCTGCATTTTGCTCAAATTGGCATAATTTTCCGAAGAGGTAGGGGGATGGTTGTTGACTTGAGTTTTTGTCTGAACCGACCAGTCTTTATCATCTTTGATCCAGCAAGCGGAATCGATCGCTTCAAGAGATATATAGGAGACCATCTCCGCGGCCTCCAAAACTCTAAGATATCATTCATTGGCCCATTGGCCGCAAAATGGTAGAAGGAGAATCGTTAGGAGAAGCATGTCTTGGCGCTAAGAGAAGAGTGTTGAGCTGCTCACGCAGACAGAGCGTAAGTTGCCACTTTGGAAACTGCAGAGCTTGCGGCCTTATCAATAATAGAGCGAATTTTGAGAACAAAGGACAAGCTTACTCAGATAGGTTCTTATCTGTTGAGGGCTTTATGTTCGCCTGCAGAGGTGGGCACAAAACTTGTGCGTTTGGTTTTTCATGGAATTTTTTGAATAAGCGTTCATATAAAAAGGGTCGGTAGTCAAAGCAGTCTTCCTTTACCGAAAGTTAGGGAAGTACAAACGGTTAACTTTATAGCAGTTAGGCCATGAAATACTTTGCGCCAGTCTTTATGGAGATAGTTTCTTAGAGTTAGATCACGATTATTCCGAAGTCAGCCTTATTCGAAGCTACACTATCAAATAAATAGCGACGGACAGGAATATACTTCTAGGCCTGTCAATAAGAAGATTTTCACGTATCGTAATTAAGGAGTATGCACCGCAAATATGGATTGCAGCTTGAATGTGCCAATTTGTCCTACAGTTGGCATTTCATCTGTGAGCCTTAAATTACACCACCAAATAAATACCGACGGACAGTATATTTTGTCCGTCAAGGCCTGTCAACAAGAAGTTGTTCACGTATTCAGTTTAACATCGCGATTAGGGGGTAGATTAGTTAGCATCTTTTAGTATGCACCGCCCATATGGCTCGTAGTTTAAATGTGACACAATTTGTATTGCATCTGTGGGAAATTATTTCAGATGATGAGTGAATCATGATAATCTTTATTCTCCTATACTTTTTAAGGGGTTAGGTTAGGTCAGGTCGAGGTGGTAGCTTTGATTACCAAAGCACGCCTAGCGGTCCATTGTGAGCCATAGATAAGCGCAGTCCCCGTACCGACCGAATTGCATCAAACTCATGCAAAAAGCTGGTCAGCACAAGGGCGGCACATTAAAAGCACGACCACCTAAAAGTTCAATAAGCGAAGCTATATCCTTGATATCAATGGAGTTGTCATCCATACAAATAACTTTTAAGGGGTTAATATAAACAATTTTTTGTTTGTTTGTTTTGGTGTGAAAATCGAGTGCATGAACGTGTTTCATATGCAAAAAAAATTCAAACCATTCGCCACCAATTCAATTCATATATCGTTTCACGGCTGCAAAAAAAAAGAGTGTGTGTTTGTTTCTGAATAATATTTGCCTGTCATACTTTGGCAATGCTTTTAATTATAATTTCATTTTTGTTTTTCATATTCCCTTTTGAAATAAACAAAAAAACACGTAACGCATCAAATTTGAACACTGAAAGACATGTAAGACTTTCGGTATGATGGCCACAAATGTCTGAAATAAATTCCTTTTCTTTATAGATACGTTTCAAAAACAAACAGAAATCGAAAAAGAAAACCAAACGTATAGGAAGAATACGAGAATGATATTTTAAATGAGCACAAGCACAAGTACAAGTAGAACAAATAAGGCACAGGAAATGTAAGCAATTGGTGTGGAAGAAGAGGCGGCCACAATAGCATTTGACAGGATTCTTAAAACGAAAAAAAAAACACAAACAAACTGCACACACCGAGAGGTACACTTTAATGCCAGCATTATACCTGGCCATGATGCCGACCACTGCACTGTAGAAAGGTGACAAAAGTTGGTTTACAAATTAAAATAATTTCAAGCGAGTCTCCATATGTATGTACATATGAAACAACATATGCCCCATATGTCTGTCTGTCTGTTTATTTGTCCTTCTTTTTTTTTCTTTTGGGTGAAAGCTTCTTTTCTGCCATATTTATGGTTTGTTTGAAACACCAACCATCCAACCATCCATCCATAATGGAAAGCGGGAAGAAGAGCGGTGAGCTGTGCTTTGAACTCATGTCTTGTGTGTGTAAATTAATCTATAAACCGCGTGAATTTTGATATCTTTTTTTTTGTGCGATTTTGAAGATTGAAATATTGTGTGGTTTTTATCAAAAGGATCCTTTTACTTTGTTTTCAACAACAAGTTTTACATCTCTCCTCCACCTCCTCTTCTTCTTCCCTTTAGTCATTAATAATGCATCTGTATCGTTATTTTCTTTAGAATTTAAATTTCAAAAAAAAAATTAACGATGACTTGTAATAACAAAATCTGTGTGAATAATATTTTATTATGGCCCGGCCAATATACATTTCCATTAAGAAGCAACAAAAACAAAAACCAAGAGAAAAGAAATCATCCTGTTTATGACAATGATAAAGTTTTTGTTGATATGAGCCATTTATCTGCCCGAGCATCGTATAAGAAAACCGAATCAAGAAAATCAAGATCTTTTAAGTAATGCTGCTGCATGAAGCCTTAAAAATGTCAATGAGCTAATAAACGAAGGAAAGATACTTAAAAATAATAAATAAAATGCAATGAAATGCAGATCTTTAGAGTTTGCAAATGCAATATTACAACAAGATATTGATTTACAAGAACATTTTGTGGCTTACAACTGCCATTAAAAATATGAGAGCCACCACAAGCATTGACAGTGAAAGGAAGTAACTGGGAATGTGTTTATGAAAGATGTGTAATGGGAAAACCATCAGCTGTACTGGGCTTTTTTCCTGTAAAAATGACACTTTTTCAAGAGATCTATTGCCGAGCTCTCTTGTTCGACAATACCATCAATCGGACCCATCATATAGAGATCAACAGAAATTTCCCGGCGTTGAAATTGTAAAACCGATAGTCTCCCGGCTGAACGTTTTAAATTTCGTGGGCACTGTGTGGTTCAAAGAAACTATGACAGATGCCTAAAATCTCAGCATTCTGTATACAATAAAGAGGTAGGCCTAGTGTATGTTCCTACTATCATGTTCCCACAGCTCTAACATACATAATTGGACATTAAATCCCTTCAGTCAGGATTACGGCCTAGCTTCTCACACCACACATGTTGTGTCCGTTAATTTTATACGTGAGTGGCGGGACCTCACGTCGTTTAACGTCGACTCCGAACGACAGATTTTTGAGAAACTTTTTCTTGGCAGGTTTATTTATTCTCAGAGTTTTTGCCAGAAATCTGCTGAGAAGAAATAGCCGAAGAAATATTTTTTTTTACATTTCGTTTTGATGCCTGACCTGGGATACGAATCCGGGCTTTACGTCCAATAAGCCGACACACTACCTATTAGACTACGCGGACTTCCCACAGCAAAAATTAAGACAAATTATCCGATGAGCCGTTTATCGGTTTAAATTTAAACCCTCGATTATTTCAAATCCAGCAATACATATGTCATTCTATTCTGTCACAAAATTCCGTATATTATCTCCACTGAACGCAATGATTTACGTTTGATCTCGTTCGGATTTATTGGAAATTTATTTCTAAACATAACCGTCATCCTAGCACTTAGCTCGTGTGAAGTTAACCCTAAAAGAGTAAAAGTCTGTCTGGACAAGCTGAATCAGTTAGGCAGAGGAAATAGAGTTACACTCCGTTGAATCCCAGATCTTACGGAAATGTACGCAGATGAGGTTGTGATGAGAAACTAGGTTGTAATCCTAACTGAAGGGTTGTAATGACCAATTATGTATGTATGAGGTTGTGATGAGGTCAAAACCCTTATGTGAAGCGGGGAGAGATGATGGGAAAGTTATACTCGACGTAAAAGAAGATGAAGGCCGCTACAATGAGAAACACTGGCCTATAGACCGGCCACTAACAGAGACTTCAGTCCAATTTGTACAGTTTGCGACAAGGAAAATGTAGAATTAGAATACAGTCTGGCAATGAGCAGTATCCTGAACTTTGCCAAGCAATAGGATTGACAGAGACATTATTAACAATGCAAAAAATATTGGAAAACACAATCATAAGTCGACAGTTTTGCTATTAATTTTGACAATTTCCAAAGCATCTCTGACAAGAACGTTTTTAGTGCAGCATCCATATAGTGTTTATTCGCCCATCCTCACTCGTGACGTATGCTTATGGCGGCTTATAACTTTCAATTTTTTTTTAATAAAAATTGGCAAATTTGCAATAATAAGAGAAGTTGTTGAGGATATAGGATTCCTATTCAAATCCTGAGTATTTAATGCCTGGCGAGTTATTACATACTCTGTCCTGTGAACCCTTTTCTGCTGTTCCAAATGATTCTTAAGTGCTGTAACAAACGAGGGACATCAATAATTCAAGGAATTTTTAATTTTACAGCTCTTCAGGAAGAGACCAATCCTGCTCTTGTTCGCAGACATTTGTATTTGACAGCGGTTGGTGGCAAACTATCGCATGATATGAGGAAAATGTGGTGAAATTCGTACCTAAATTGCAGAAAATATGTGAATTATTATATGGATTACAGACTTATCCGTCATATTTTCCAAATTTGAAGCTGAAATTTTATGGTCTTAACACAACTTACTTTATTAAGCGAGACAAAGAGTTTAAAAAAGTTTGAACACAACGTATAGAGCTCAAAGGAACCCTTCATCCTGAATTCAGTATTGAATTCAGGCAGTTTTTGATTTATTATCACACCCTCATATACACATGTATAGTATGTGTAGAGTAACCCACTTTGCAACTTAAGCTTTAAAAGTCTATTACGACTCAAGTACCAATTATTAAAACTCCTCCTCCAACATTGCATGTGTCACGTGCTTGTAAAATTCAAGCAAATGCCTGTTGTTTTTCGTACGTGATTTTATATTTTCTTTACTCCGTCTCTCGCTGCCTGTGACCATGGTTTCAGATTTATATTCCATAAATAAAACAAAGTAATGAAACATTTATTTGTACTTGAAACATGAGTATGTGATAACGTTTCAGTAATATGTAGCAGCAAAAAACAAAAAAAAGAAACTTAAAATAAGCCATTCTACACCCAAATGATAAAAATTATCAACATCAACGATTGTAATCCGTTTTTTTTTTAACTGGAAATTTCTCAAAGAAAGCCACAACTTGATTTCTAAAATACGACTGCAAATCCATTTATATTTGTATGCTTAAGCAAGAAAACTTATATAAAAAATATTTGCATATTAGGCAAATAACTCAAGCTATTCTAAAGAGGATCTGATTTAAAGACAATTTTTAAAAGATTAGTTTGAATCGTGTGTCGTTTATGAGAAACTTTAAACGTTTAAGTTAGAAAGATTAAAAATGTTGATGAGTTTAAACCATCCACTACGGCAACTCAATTTTTCTAGCCTGCATACAAATACAGCCAGTCGCCGTAGTCTAGTAGATAGTGTGTTGGCTTATTAGACGTAAAGTCAGGGTTCGAGCTCCAGGCTAGACATCAAAACAAAATACAACAAGTATTTCTTCGGCGACTTCCTCTCAGCAGATTTCTGGCAAAAACTCTGAGAGTAATTAAAATTGCCATGAAAAGTTTCTCAAAAATCTGTCGTTCGGAGTCGACTTTAAACTGTAGGTCCCTCCACTATGTATAAAATTAACACACACAACATAAGTGGTGTGAGAAACTAGGTCGTAATCCTGACTGAAGGGTTGTAATGACCAATTGTGTATGTATGTATGTTAGTTTTCTTTAAAAGGTTATACTGCGTTATACACAAACAAGTATTAACTAAAACTATACTGCTTCCAACAGGAAAAAGTCTCTGTAGTCTAGTAGATAGTGTGTTGGATTATTAGACGTGAGGCCATGGTTCAAACCCCAGGTCAGATATCTCCAACACAACGAAGTATAAAAAAATATTTCTTGGGCGACTTCCTCTCAGCAGTCTTCTGGCAAAAACTCTTTGACTGAAATAAGGCTGCCAAGAAAGAGTCTCAAAAATCTGTAGTCCGAAGCCGACTTTAAACTGTAGGACTCACCACCCATGTATAAGATTAACACACACAACATGGGTGTTGCGAAATGCTGATCGTAATCCAGGCTAAAGAGTTGCAATGACAAATTAAGTAAGTAAGTAAGTAGTTTGCTTATCAACTTACCTCCTGGTATTCATTAGCTTAAGTTCGAATGAAGTTCCTATGCATTATCTCACTAACTGTTAATGTTTCCCAACCAGTCTGAATTACTCGATTGTAGAGCTCTAAAATGAGTCAACACTAGCAGGACTTAAAGGGAAAAAACTGTTCACGAACCTCACTTGCTTTTAATGAAGTAAACTTCCATTCTCAACCATTTTTTACGGTCTTTAGCGGTATGGCTTTTCGAATTACCTCCAGCATTCATTAACTTTGGATGATAAACAAACCACACAGTCATATATATGTATGTGAGCTGTTGATAGAGCACAAACCGTTATTACAGGTCTCACATAAATGAACATTAGCGAAGCTACACACAGTTACTAAAGTATACATACGGTTAAAAAATTTTTGAAATTGAACTGAATTGTGGCCCTGCACAGGCCCACAAATGTATGCATCCGATTTACAAATTTCACAACTTTATGAACCAATGCAAAAGACCGTTTTAAAATCAAGGAAAGACAATTATAAAGATTTTCAACGTAAACGGATTAGTTAAACAATTTCTGAAATTTGTTATCCGTATGTATACTTTTGTGGCTGAGTGTACCTCTTCTTAAATACAACAATTAACCCCATTCTGAACAACAAAATTAATTACAAGAAATTCTAGTTGATACAGAACATCAGATTAGATCGTATAGTATTCATATACTCCTCCATTATGAGAAGGTATTGCCGATCAATCTTCATTATAAGCGAAGCAAATAGTCCATGCCCGAAACAATCAAACAGCTTGCCATTGTCAGCGCCTAGATTACACTTAATGCCCATATGGCCTCAAAAAGTCTCGCTTAATGACAATGTTTAGGAGGCTCGTCTTCACTGAGATTCTAAAGGCTGCTGTATTGCCTCTCCTAACATTACGACCTATTTCAAATAAAAACGTGTAGATCTCTATAAATTATACCATTATAAATGTTTTGGGTGAGTATTTCCAGGAAAAATCACATGATCTACTAGTACGGAGATATGGTGATTAATTAGATATTTTCCCATTCTGCTAGACATAAAAGGCAATGAAGGCCTTAGGAGCCCTTAGGACAAGCAGATTGTCCGAAGTATTGGTGTATGATTAAGTAATTTTAAAGATGCACTCCATACTGTCTAGGAGGTAGAAAGCTAGGAATCCTATCATTCTAAAGAAAGTTTAGTTTTAGCCTGCCTGTCGAAGTTTATTTTGCAACACGCAAGATATTGCCCTCGCCTGGAGGACAAAAGCCGATTATAAAGATACCAAAATCATCAGCAAAAAAGGTCCAAATTCGTCAACAGAAAATTGTACCCTTTTCCAACAATCTGGTAAAGTCAATAGTGTAGGGCATTGGCACAATTAACTTTTGTACAAAACAATCAGTTCAGTTATTAATAAGATGCTCTAGGAGTGGTTGTAATTGTATTCCTAGTAGACATCCCCTATTTTTTTTTTAGAACTCAAAACTGCGACAAAGAACAGATTAAGTCAGGCTAGTTGGTTTTACAGAAAGGAGTTACAGACTTGGGCTTCTGCACCTTTGCCTGGACTTAAAAACAATGGCCATTATATGCGAGACATATTTTTGATACAAAATCTTTATTTACAAAGTAATGACCCAGATCACGATAGTGGTTTTAACCCAAAATCTCTACGATGTTTGACTAGAGAGCCCACAGAAAGCATTTATAATTTAACGACATCGCTTTCATTATCTTGCATCTACGTAATATTCTTCTTGTTCTTCTCTCGTTAGCTATAAAAGAGAGACTTATTATTTTGGCTTTGTCTAGGCCATAACGACTTAGAGAAACTAGTCGTGGTTAACTACTCCTCTTTTCAATCTTCACTAAGAGATTTCTACCAGAAGGATACAAATGTCGTTCATCAACACAATACTGTACAAAAGTAATTCAAGTCCATGTAGCTACTTCGGCCATATCATTGACAAGAAAAATTTGATGTCCTGATGTCCAACATGTGCTCTTCCCATATCAATTCTCGAATAGGCGATCCAACGATCTACTGCAGTTGTATAAAGTCTTTGTATTTTGAATGAAAGACTTCAAAGTCTTAATAATTGCTAGACTATCTACAGGGATATCGATTTCCATTGGTCCAAAGCCATTACAACCCTTCAGTCGGTATTACAACCCCATTTTTCACACCACCTATGTTGTGTGTGTTAATTTTATCCATGAGTGTCGGGGCCTACAGTTTGACGTCGACTATGAACCAAATTTTTAAGAAATTTTTCACGGCAATTTTACTTTCAGAGTTTTTGTCAGAAGACTGCTGAGGGACCGTTTTTCACACCACCTATGTTGTGTGTGTTAATTTTATCCATGAGTGTCGGGGCCTACAGTTTAACGTCGACTACGAACAACAAATTTTTAAGAAATTTTTCACGGCAATTTTACTTTCAGAGTTTCTGCCAGAAAACTACTGAGAGGAAGTCGCCGAAGAAATATTTCCTTTTATTCGAGATATCTGAGCTGGGGTTTGCGTCTAATGAGGCAAGACACTACCTACTAGACTACGGCGACTTCAACAGAACATATCTTTCAATCCAAGAAGAAGATCGTAACATTTCGATTTTGCAGAAATACAAGGCGCATCAAAATGAGCGTGGAATAGTATGTCACTCAATAAGTTAAAATTGATTTCATGTGAATGCATCTGATTCCCTCCATTTCATATTTCGATCAAAAGATTGACAAATTCCAGCTAACTAGATGAGCACACAATTGAAAAGAGATATTACATTTGTCTACGATACTGAAGGACATTTTAATCCTGAATTCTTTAATGTAAACACCTCCGCAGATTAAAATCGAAACTGAAAATAGATTTCAAAATTTCAAAACTGGTTCACATAAGACATGCCTTGTCGGAAAGCAAACATGTGTTGGGTTATAGGAATAGCAGAAGAAGAGGAGAAAGAAGAATTTAAAAGCAGTTGAATCCTTAAAAGAAACAATAAAACAATGACAGAAGACATCATATTAAAATGTTGAAAAACAATGTGTTTAATGTCACATATTGTCGGAGAACATGTAACTTTAAATTGTTAAAACATGAGAAGTCACAAAAGGTTCAAATACGAGTCCAACAACCAGCAACCAACAACTGTTTAGTTTGTTTTCAAACGACGACGACGACGACAGACAATGGCAATAGGACGGACGTAAGGACAGACAGATGGATAGACAGACGTTTGGTTATCATATGCTTACAAACATAGAAATGGTGGTTAAAGGAGGCCAAATAGATGAAAAGGACAGACGAATGGATTGGATTTCTAGAGTACAAATGCATATAAAATAAATGGTTGAGTAAAAAAATAATAGAAAAATCTCTTTCTGTCTCTCTCTGCCTCTGCACACACACACATAAATGTGGCAGCATTTACAGCATTTGTAGCATTTGTGGCATGTACGTAAAATAAGTCTTTGTTTCATACTTCCCAGCTAAGAAGGAAAAAAGAAATTCAAAATGCAAAGTCAGGAAATCGTTTGAATATAAAACAACAACAAAAGCAGGCAAAGAAAAAAAGTGGGTGGTCTTCACTGCATCATAGTGATAGAGGTGGTGGTGGTGGCTGCTGCTCCTGCATGTGCCTTGTCTTGGGTATATTGTGTGGCAGCTTTAACAACTCTGAACCGATAAAACAAATAAAACATAAAACGTGTTATGAATTTATCCTACAAAACTAAACTAATTTTTTTTATTATTATTATTTCTGTTATAATAATTGTTATTGTTTTTTTATAGTTTTTCTCTTGTTTTTCTCTCGTTTTTTTTTTTTTTTTTTTTTTTTGAACATCGATTTCGATTGCATGGCTGGCACAAAATATTTAACTCGTGCACATGTTGATTTTCATTTCTATTGTCGCATTTGTATGTGCCACACAAAAGCTAATTTGTGGCTAAGGTTACAAATGACTGCAACAATTAAAGTTGTTGTTGTTGATATTTGCAACACGATTAAAATAATGATTAAAATGCAACAACAACAACAACAATAAAAAAAAGAAGTGGAGCAATTACAAAATAAACATTTTAATTAATTAAATTAAGAAAGAAAGAAGAAAAAAAATAATAATGACTGAATTAGATTTACCAATTGATTCAGATTAATTGCCAAACTTAACTAACTTAACTTAAGAAATCACAACAAATTTTTGGGCAAATTTACTTCGTATCCGCCAAATACAATTTTTTTTTTAAATACTTTAAAAAAACTACTGAATATTTTCTCAAATTTCTTTTTTTATTTGAAAGTATAATCCTTCCGGTTAATAATGGAAAATAATTTCATTCAAATGGCTGCCTCGGCTGGCCATGCAGTAGCCTACACCAGAAGATGCCGATTTTGGCAAACAAAATCATCTTGGCGGGTATGTAAACAAGCAAAATTGTCGCATTTGGGGCACAGAAACCCCGAACGTATACATTGAAAAGCCGACGCACCCAAAACGAGTCACTGTTTGGTGCGGATTTTGGTCCAGAGGCATAATTGGGCCATTTTTCTTCGAAAATGAGCGAGGAGTGGCCGTTACAGTCAATGGCGATCGTTATCGGGCCATGTTGAACGAATTTTTGTTCACAAAAATTGAAGAGGAGGATATTGGCAACACTTCGTTTCAACAGGACGGAGCTACGTGCCACACAGCCGAAGCTACACTCGATGTTTTGCGCCCTGTTTTTGAAGATCGCCTTATCAGCCGCAGAGCTGATGTCGTTTGGCCACCTCGGAGCTGCGATTTGACACCGTTTGACTATTATTTGTGGGGTGCCGTCAAAGATAAGTGTTACGCCGACAAGCCAGAGACAATTAATGCTTTAAAGGACAATATTCGTGAAGCCACTGATGAAATACAGCTGCACACAATCGATAATGTGCTTAAACATTGGACCGATCGTGTAGGCTACTGCATGGCCAGCCGAGGCAGCCATTTGAATGAAATTATTTTCCATTATTAACCGGAAGGATTGTACTTTCAAATAAAAAAAGAAATTTGAGAAAATATTCAGTAGTTTTTTTTAAAGTATTTTCAAAAAAAAAAGTTATTTGGAGGACCCTTTATATTTGTAGCCTTTTAATTCTCAGCGAAATTCTATGAATTCGATACCTATTTTAAAATATGAAGTCAAACATACGTAGACACACGCATCCATACACAATTGATAATTACAACCCTTCAGTCAAGATTACGACTTTGCTTTCACACTACCTATGTTGGGTGTGTTAATTTTATACATGAGTGGCGGAACCTACAGTTTAAAGTCAAATCTTAAAGACAAAATTTTGAGAAACTTTTCATGGCAATTCTATTTACTCGCAGAGATTTTCGAAGCAAACTACTGAGAAGAAGTCGCCGAAGAAATACACATTTTCATACTTCGTTTTGTTGAAGATGTCTGACCTGAGGTTTGAATCGTGGCTTTACGTCTAAAAATCCAACACACTAACCACTAGACTACGGCGAAGAAGTCAAATAGCTTCTTTAAATAGTCATCAAATGCTGATTCCGTCTCTTAATTGTCAAATCAATCATATCAACTGAATCCATAGGAACTATAGGTAGGCATAACAAAAATTCGATGCCATGACCTTTGGGCACGAATCCAAGTAAATTACTTTTATTCTCTCTTTACATCTCAGATGAGAAGTAGTGAACGCAAGTTCCATCCATTAGTATGGATGGCCGCAATAGCAAGATTTTTGTTCTATTATAAGTAAACGTGGTACCCATCTTGTGCACAGCTTTCTTAAGCCACAGCATTTCAGCTATCCCACACAACTTCAGGGATCACCAATACAATTTTGTGGATTTCCTTAAATTTCTTCAGTTGGTTAGACATTTTGGTATTCGCCTTGGCAGCAGTCTCGTTTAAATTCTATTCAATATTTTCCACAAATTAATGGAAATGCTGCTTTCGTTATGTTACTAAGAGAGTTCTAGAAAACAAAAATAAAAGGCTGGCAAAAATTGCAAAAAGGACAAAATTCCTGGTTCAAATGACGTAAAAATCATGAGTTGGTAACTTAAATTTCTCTACTCAATTAATTTTACAAAATATTTTCTAATAAGGAATCATAAGATAAGGGGCAGACGAATATGGACAGATCAAGCGGGATATCTTGAATGCATTTTACGCCCAAGCCAATCGCTATTTCATAGACTGAGTTTTGAGCTTAAGACAGCTCTGTTAACGAGGGGTTTGTTTCTGGGATAGTAGATTTTAAAATCTGTCTTCAAACATAGGAAATAATCCTACAGTAGCTGCAAACACTGAGGTGACAATAGCATTCCATTCGGTGAGAACTATCAAATTAAAGTTTTGAATTATACATACATAAGTACATGCATACATTTTTCTCCATTATTATCAATGTTGAGTATGTGTTAACTTTATTCCTTAATAGCGAGACCTTCAGCTCAACGTCGTATCCGAACGACGAATTTGAGCAGATTTTTCGGAATTTTTTCTTCAAGATATCCCCGTATGCTCCCGTGTATTAAATCAACACAGTACACACTAGTCTACGGCGATATGAATTACATGAAGAAGATAAATTTTTTTTACAAATTCATTGAGATCGTAGAGCTTGTGGAGAGCCTTCAAACCCATTATATATAAGATAGGTTCTATAAGATTGTCATTAGTTTCGGAATAGTGGTAACAGGTATCAGAAGTTGATATTAATGCGTGCAAGATTAAATTGCTTTTAATATCATCTAGACCTGGAGCTAAGAGCGACATATTGTTGTAGTCAGCACTACAACCCATTTCTCACATCAACCATGTTGTGTGTGTTAATTTTATCTTTAAGAAACTTTTCATGGCAATTTTATTTATTCTCAGAAGTTTTGCCAGAAGACAGCCCAGCTGAGAGAAAGTACCCGAAAGGAGATGTCTGGGTAGGAATTTCATTCACGAGCTCTCGTTAAACAAGCCTGCTAGGCTAGAGATGGCAAAAAATCAAATTTTTTAAACCAAACTATTTATGAAATGGTTTTAAAACAAATTTTTCTAAAACTTAACCAAACATGGCTAGAAATGAAAACAGGCTTAAAATTGTTGCAACAACGCGTGTAATTTAATTTATTTGCGTCTTTTTTTACTAACTTCTCTGTACTAATCATCATGAGGAACAATAATGCAATAAAATTGTAAATAAAATATTAACCAACAAGACTGACTGCCATAAAATGCCACAAATTGAGAGAGAGATTTTATAAATTTGATTTTTTTTTGTTCAATTCCTACAGTTTTATAAGCTATCATTCAACATCAACTTTGCAACAAAATCAGGGGGATTTTTTTTCAATACTTTGCTGCTGTTGCTGTTAAGTTGCTGTTACAACTTTACAAGTTTATTGCATTGCGTTGTAGTTTAGTAAACGTTTCGTTTTTGTTAAAGACAAGTGATGCTTAACAAATGATATAATCATGCGAATTTGCAACAACATCAATAACAAAAACATCGATGACAACAACTATAGTGATGATGACAACGATAATGTTTCATAAGAAAATACAAAAAAACGCAACAACAATTTACAACTCACCATACAAATGATGACTGAGAATAGAATCCATTTAACCTTTTTTAGTTTTGCATTCGCATTTACATTTGCATTTCAATTTTTATCGTTTTGACATTCAGACAATGAAAGTTACTTCTTCTGTTAAATGCTGCTTAACATTATCTCATCTACACTCTCACTCAACCTGCCTGCTGCCTGACTGCCACATGATGATGATGATGTAGTAGCAGAATGAATGAAATCTTTTAAAAATCTTGCATTTATCGAAGGGGAAAAGAAAACATTTCTATTTCTTTAAAATTTATCATAGTATTCCGAAGTATCTTTATTTCACATATTTTCCGTAGAGTTTTCAAATAGGGGAGCTCCCTATTACTAATACTTGTAGAGAAAATTAGGGTTTAAATGCAAAAAAAATAAGAAAAAATAAATGAAAAATAGAAAATGAATACCATTTGAAGCATTTAATTGAAAGCAGCATTTAATTAAATATTGCAGACAATAAATGAATTATTCATTATAAACGTTGACATGTTGTTGTCATGGCAAGCAATGCCATTGTAATTGAAACAATATTTGAAATTTGTATTTGAATTTTTATAATAAAATCTTAAAAAGAGGGAACGATACTCATGACCACCAATGTTATTAGATTAACATATCATCGGTTGAAGTATGGGGCAGCCATTGGTGTACTACAGAAATGCACTTTAGTTATAGAAAATAGGTCTTTTTATATGTATCGTAAAAGTAAGCCCCTTCTACTACTCTACTTTTCTACGGTGAGCCATTGAAAAGTTCAAATTTAAAAATGCACTCATTCACATGGCTGCCGTGGCTGGATTCAGAGTACCTCATTCGATCGGACCAATTTTCACGCACTTTTTCGAGTGTATGAGGTCGTATCTCGACAATGGCATCACGAATCTTCAAATGCTCAATTGTCTCTGGCTTGTCGGCATAACAATTTTCTTTAACGGTGCCCCACAGGAAATAATTCAACGGCGTCAAATCGCATCCTCTTGGCGGCGAATTGACACCACCATTTCGGCTGATTAAACGGCCATCACACGTTTGACGCAATAATTCGATTGTGGCATGAGATGTGTTGGAACCAAACATCGTTCACATGAATACCATGAAGAGCGTGTACAATAGGTGCCTCCATCCACCATATGGTCCAACGATCCACAAGCCGCACCAAACAGTCACTCGTAATGGGTGCATTGGCTTCTGTAAGACCACGTGTGGGTTTTCTGGACCCCAAATATGGCAATTTTGCTTATTAACGCACCCACCAAGATGAAAATGAGCTTCATGATTTTTTTGGGCAAAATCGACATCATCGTGCAGTTTCTCGTTGACCCATCTAGCGGATGTGACAGAATAGAATGACATAAGTATTCCCAGATTCGAAGTAACCGGTGGTTCAAATTTAAACCGATAGATGGACCACCCTATAGAAACAAAGCAGTCAGCTTAGTCCGAAATGATCGTAAGGCCACGGTTCATACCACAGGCAAGACATCTCCAACAAAATGAAATGTGAAAAAATATTTCTTTGGCGACTGCATCTCAGCAGATTTCTGGCAAAAACTCTACGAGTAAATAAAATTGCTATGAAAAATTTTTCAGAAATCTGTCATTCGGAGTCGACTTTAAACTGTAGGTTCGACCACTTATGGGATAAAAAATTATGCATGCACAACACAAGTGGTGTGAGAAGCTAGGTTGTAAGCCCGACTAAAAGGTTGTAAGGACCAATTATAAGCGTATATATTTTCCATAGTGAAAGGTATTCTAATACAATACAGAATATGTTCCCCCACAATCTTTAAGAATTTCTGGAAGTGCACATACTTCTAATCTGAAGGTTCCTCCCACTTTTTCTGTACGTTTCTGAGATATCTCGACATTCATTGACGTCCATGATGATGTCTGCATTGTTCTAGATGACTCAGAACTACAAATACAATACAATACAATATGTACTCTGATGTAGTTAAAGTCGTTGCAGCACATCTATGTTTTATCGAAAACATTTGGAACAATCCCTAACGCCTAAATTCGATTTGTTTTCTTACACAATCCAGGTTCTTTATGAAGACTTGATGAAGCGTCTTAAAGCTTTTACAACAACTGAAATTTTGTGGGAAACAAATTGATCAAAACACAAGGTTTTAGTAGAATTCAAGGCATACCCTAAAGGTTCAACATTTACGTCCTAGAAATTTGGTTGAAGTCATTACTTCAGTATGGAAATAACAGTGATAGATCGATGCTGTGATTTTTATTGACCAGCAGTGGTCTTCAGCCTTTGCTGAAGCTAGGTAGGAAGGTTGGAAAGGCTTTGATACTAAGGCTCACTTGAGCACATATAGCAGTCTGTTTTGATGCAACATGTAAGCGTAATTCCTGTGCTAACTGAATTCCACCAAACTCATCGAAAAAGTTGGTTCGCGCTGGGGTTGCAGCCTTACTGAAGTTAGTGAACTACGTATTATCCTGCCATTTAACTGGAAATAGATAGGCACAATTTCTCAAATTTCTGGACTCAATTTCTTTGAAGCTCAAAAAGTTTACCAATCCAAATACGTCCAAGTAATTGGCTTTAAAAGCTGCAATTATGTCGGTGCATTTACTGTTTCTACAATGTATAATACGATTCAATTTAGGACATTCGGAATATGCTGAACAACCCTCCCCTACCTACCTACCTACCTACGTCCCTGACTTAATTGCACTTGTGCGTGAATTTCTTTTGAAAAAAAATGTGCTTTCTTTACTCTTGTTATTATTGTTATTGTTGTTATTGCTTTTGTTATTAGTATTGTTGTTGCTGTACGCCTTCAATGCGTTATGTTAAGTGCCTAAAAACTGAATGACTCTCGAATGGTACGTATGTACGTACAAAGACCAACAACAACAACAACAAAAGGTAACAAAAGGTACTCTGTTAGCCTTAATGAAATGAAAAACACATTGCACCAGCAGTTGTTGTTGTTCTACTACATTGTTCAGTGTTGCAACACACACTGCAGTTGCATTATTGTTATTGTTATTACGTGTTGCAATTGTTAGGCTGTGTGATCAACAACAGCATGTTTATAAAAGAAGTTTAAGTAGATGAGTTTTTGTTTTTGTTGTTGTTACTGTTTATTGCTGTTGATTGACATTTGACGACTTTTGATGGGCACGCTTAAGTTCTGTAACCAATAACAACAGCAACATTGACAGCAGCAACAACAACAGCAATAACACAATAATATTAATCAAGCAAAACAAAACAAAAAAAACAAAACCTGACTAAAATGTCTCAACAGCAAAATGCCATTAAAGAGTTGCTTACAAAAGAGAAAAAAAAACAACAAAAATAATCAAACGAGGGAAAAATAATACGTTACAATAACAGCAACAAGAAAAACAACAAACAACTGTTTTACTTAATTTAGCATTTTTTCCCGACTTTTTAGTTTTTTTCCTTGGTTAATAAGAGGGAACAGGCAGAGAGAGTGTGTATGTTGCAACTGCTTAATATGCGTGTTTGTCTGTAATTTCAACCAACAAACAAACAAATTTGCTGCACGCATCTACTTTTTCTTTCAAGTATTTTTTTGTTATTGTTGTTGTTCCATTAAATATGCATTAATCAGCAATAAATGCATTGAAATATTGAAATACGGCAATACAACAGCACAACATCAATATTATGACGAAAATGCTTTCAAAATAAGCAAAAAAAGAAAAACAAATCGAAAGTTTTGTAATGAAATTGCTGAACAAATTATCGTTGCTTTACAAAGGCAAATTTATTTGGAATATTTGAAGAGCACTAAAGAAGAAGAAAAATTAACACAAATCATCCATAATTTCTCAAAATTCGTCAAATGAAACCAATATACCAGTTGGTGGTGTTGTTAGCAGCTTTAGATCGAGCAACATGGGTATTTCTGTAGCATAAAACATAAAGTATTGCCCTTCTGATGACTAGAAATTGTTAGCCCAATTCAACAGTATCGCCCCGATCAAATCTATGTTAAAAACAATCAAGTCCATTAAAGAAGTCCAACATGCAGTGAAATAATGGCTGACAGGTTACATTACTCCCTAGATTAATAACCCAAATATTCCTGTCTTTACGTTCTACCAATATTCCGAAAGAAGTAGGTGATCGAATCCAATTTTGATGGATCTTAGTCCCACATGTTTAGTAAAACGGTGGAATAATGATATCAGAAAGGAGAGTCGCAATTTTCGGATTATACAGTGAGCGCCATAAGTGAGTCAACACTTTTGTTCTTAAGTATAAAACAGTTTTGTCCTTAAGTATAAAAAATGTCCTTTATCATGAATTGTTGTTTTTGTTTTAACATTTTATAAGTAATAAATGAACGTTTTTATTTTTGGAAATTTTTTCGATTATTCTCATTTACTTTTCCCGCTATCCTATTCCTCATTTGAGTCTATGGGCTTGCTTTTCAATTTGACTACCCATCCTGCGATTTAATGACAGAGAACAATCACTCCGTTTCTAATGTAGAACCTAACAATATTGCTAGGAGACACGCTGTAAAACAATCAGAGAATACCTAGTTTAACTGAGATAACAAGAAGACCTAGCATGTCTGAGATGGTGAGCTCTGCACTGACTCTGTCGAGTTCATCAACAATACAATTTTTGACAATATACAACTAAGTCCTCGATCTGATATTGAAGTTATCTTTGATGATCCTAAACTTCCCTATGAAATCCCCGGCATTCATCGCCAAAGGAGAACGTTAAGATGACAAACGTTGCGTTGACTGCTGGCTCACTGTCCAAGTAAATTAAGAGATTTACAGGGAAAACCTGACCAACCAAACAAGTAGCAGAACTTTTGGAAAACACTGTAGTGATTTGGCAGTTTACTCGAAATTTTAATATCCGAACCTTTATACTAGAATTTCCCGTAGTTTAGTTGGTAGTTATTGGAAGCGACACCGTTGTTCAAAATCCTGCTCAGACGTCTCGAACAAAACGAATTCTGACAAAAATATTTCTAAGAGTAAATAAAACTGCCATGAAAAGTTTCCAAAAATCTGTCTTTCGAAGTCGCAGTTAAACTGTAGGTCCTGCCACTCATGTATAACATACTCAAGTGACACACGCATCATCGATAATGTGAGAAGCTAGTTTGCCATGTTGACTAAAGTGTTGTAATGATCAATTCACTAGGACCCAGACACGTCCTTGTCATTTCAAAGTTGCAGTTGCCCACATTCCAGATTGGACCTCAGTCCTCTGCTTCAGTACAATGTCAGATATATGCCAGTTGAGTATAGCAAATGATTCCTTAGTTGAAAGGACATATAGTGCTCTGGCTTAACTAAAAAAACCGTGACCAAGGCACACACGCACAAAAGTTATGAATAGTATACAACGTTTTCTGTAGGAGCTGTAATAACCGATGTAAGGAAGCAGACCATTAAACACATTTGTAGTCATTATGCGGTACCAGACGACTCAAAACAAAATATTTTTGAGCTAACACAACATATTTGGGTAGATGTGGTTTGAATGAAATTCATATCTTCATAGAATTGACAGAATAACTGTGTCAAATAGGCACAGTGGTATTAAAGAGGAAACTCCAATAGGTTTTATGCTTAAGCCAGCAACTTAGTAATGGCAGACCAGATCAGTTAATAAAAAGGAAGTAAAATAACGAAAAACTGAGTATTAAGTCCAGTCAGACAAAACCGAAGAAATGTTGGTGTCTGTACGAATATTTCAGGACTTGTTATCGTAGATATACTAACGTAAAACAAGAAATAGAGATTCTGGCGATTGTACTGGGAGGTCTACCAGTATGTGTTGTGCGGTTTTATTTACAATTCCTAATCCATTCTTTCAGGAACATTGAGCAGTCACAACATTGTGCTGCCATCCCATTATTTCTTTAATTTGTTTCATTTTCATAGTTTAAGTCTTTTCAACTTTACTGATGACTGACCCTCTATATCAAGTCCTGGAATAATAGAGTTGCCATCTTTCGTTGGATGATGAAAATTCTATTCATAAAGTGTTTGCTCAAACATGTGTAGAAGGTCATATTTCAAACTTCTCTTTGAATTTTGACTAAAACTATTTTTGTGTAACCATTGGATTTGGAGCGTTCAAAATAGTGATTCCGTCACATGGTACTTATGACAATTGGATTCACAGTACACATGATGTACATTGGATATGAAAATTACCGGTGTGCTAAGGCATAGTGTTTGCCACTAGGACCATAATCACTAGACTAATGCAAGAAAACTGATCATAAGTTAGTTTCAAACTCTTACAAATTAATTTTTACATTGAAGATAACAGCTCTCATCTGCTTCAAGCATTACCCGAATAAAAAGGGAACTTCTGAACGAAATAAAATAAAGGCAACTTTGTATGCTTTGTTAGGGAAAAACAACAGCAAGAGTTCTGGGGAGCAATAAGAACTTCTCATTGCAATACATTATGTGTACAATTATGTTGATTGCATTTTTAACCCAATCCATATTGATGAGGCAATATGAAAGCCATAAAAACATGAAAACATTTTTTACGCACAATATCCAACAGAACACTTTGAAATAAAGTGCGTTGAAGTGCAACAAAAGAAGTTAAAAAACTGTACAGCAAACCTTATTTTCATTTTCAATTCTTTTTTTTTCTGAAATATTTGCTTTTATTGTTAAAATGCTAAATGGATTCCTGTAAATTGCATGTTGCGTACTCGTTCGATTATTATCAACCACATAATCAACATCGTCATCGTCATCGCCATTGCCATCGTCATTGTCGTTATCGTCGAGAACATCCTATAACTTGTTGATATGCCAGTGACAACAATTGTTGCTTAAAAACAACATTTAACAGACTCCTTTCGTTTTATTTCGCTAAGTGTTGTTACGTCTCACCTACTTACTGACTGACTGACTGACTGACTGACTGACTGACTAAATGCTGAACTGTTAGACTGTTTGTCTGAACATTTGTTTGAATATATGTTTCGACCGCATTTGGTTTTTTTTTGTATTGTTAGTGGCTGCTTTGTTGCCTGCAAATGGCTTTCATTTGTTAGCGATTAGCTATTTCCGCAGCTGCTATTTTTTCTTTCTCTTTCTGTTTTTTTTTAAATTTTTTTTGCAAAATTCTACTTGAACTGTTTGTTTTTTTTTTCTTCTTTTTTTTAATAGAATTTCATTTTCCATTAACCAGAACCGGGTATGAGAAGTGTTGCTGACATTATTTTGTATTTAATTCTTTAAATGAATGGCAAACGCACAGGGAAGTGTAAATGACAGTGGTTCCCAATTGTTGAAATAAAAGAATTGTGTTCTGCATTCCATTTACCATTCTGTGATTCATCTCTAGATGTGACAGCCTAAAATTGAATAAGTTTTGGAAGGCTCACCGTTTCTTTTGAAGTCGTCGTGGTCTAGTAGGCTGTGCGTTGGCTTATTAGACGTAAGGCCACAGTTCAAACCCCAGCTCGGACATCTCGAACTAAACGAAATATAAAAAAATATTTCTTCGGCGACGGCCATGAAAAGTCGATTTTTAACTGTAGGTTCCGCAATTAATGTACAGTAAGGCCCCGCTTAATGCGGGGGATACGTTCAAATAAGATCCAGCGCTACATGAAACAGTCGCCGTAGTCTTATAGATAGACATCAAAGGCCAGACATCAAAGACAAAATACAAAAAATATTTTTTCGGCGACTTCCTCTCAGCAAATTTCTGGCAAAAACTCTGACAGTAAATAAAATTGCCATGAAAAGTTTCTCAAAAATCTGTCGTTCGGAGTCGACTTTAAAACTGTTGGTCATGCCACTCATGTATAAAAATTAACGCACAAATATAAGAGGTGTGAGGAACTAGGTCGTAATCCTGACTGAAGGTTTGTTATCAAAACATACGTACAGTGGGCGTCAAAAAAGAAAGCGGAACGAAACAGCGTTAAACGAGGCAACTTAACACGTACATATGTATACACCTAGTAACGTTGATGACAACTAATAAATCGACTGTGACGCAGGAAAGATGTGTTCGTACTATGATTGCGACTTCGGAAAATACAGCTGGAATCTTTATTCTGGTCAGTCTAACAAAAGATCGTTGAAACAGATACATAGTATACATCGTCCCTATATAGTGCACCGCTTTTGGTTGGTGCATGGCCGTTTCATTTGCTCACATATACAACAAGTATCAATACAGTGTGCGATTTAGGGAAATCCCATTATTACCGCGTAATACTGAAACAACGTTAAGCGGAGCAGCGTTAAGCGGGGTCTTACTGTATAAAAGGAACGCACACAACATAAGTGGTGTGTGAAGCTAGGTCGTAATCCTGACTGAAGGATTGTAGTGACCAAATTATGTATGTAACGTGGCTTTTATTAGAGATCATGATCAGAGAGATATAAACTTTAAGAATTTCGAGATCTAATCCGCTCAAGTTTACATTGTCCTACTGGTTATGCAAAAGATTACATCAGTATTGTGTTAGTTTAGTTTTGAAAATCTTTATATCATTACACCGTTTAAGAATCTCTGCTTTTAGGAAATGCTAGCTTTTAAATAATGACAGTAAAATGACTAAAAGTTGTATTTCTATTCGTATTTGACGTTCATTTTTTGTAAAAGAAAATAACAAAGAGAGACAGAGATAGATACATAGAGAGAGAGAGAAAGAGAGAAAGAGAGAGAACGACAGAGAGTTTATTTATTGAATAATGCCAATTAAATTTGTGCTTATTGAACTGTCTATTAAAATACAATGTATTGTTGATTGTATTCGACTAAAAAAGAAAATGCAATCAGAAAATTCTTGACTTGACTTGCCTTGGTTTTTAGCTTGACTTGACTCTTTTTATTCTGCACTTCAGCACTTCAATGCATTTCTCTTTAACAATTAAAATGCAGCAGAGAAGAAGGAAAAAATTAATCGAATTATTGTTATTTGGACAGCAAACATGATGGTTTAATGGATAACAAGAACAAAGAATATTTCATGGAACGAAAAGCATTTAAAACTTAATTAATGGCTGAACTGTCTTTACAAATTAGCAGTGATTTCCTCAACGACACCATAATTTAAAAAATTATTAAGGCAACGTTTTTTTTTTTGTCATAAAAAGTGTTTATTAGAGAAACTTTGAACAAACTTTGAAGGAAATTTCATCTCGAAACTTGTATTAAAAAAAGCAATGTCGGTTGCACCTGAAACCACGCGTCTACAAGCAATAAGACTCTTCTTGTTATATTTTAATAGAATTTTTAGAATAAATTGATCGACTTAAATAAAGAAATATAAGGGACTTTATAAAGGCCTATAAAATCTAATTTACTAACCTGGACTATTGCTGCACCTGCACAAGATCATTTGCAATGGTTTTGTTTGAGAATTGCGATGAGCAGCATATTTTCCTCATTTAATTTTTCAATTTCATTAATCAAGTTTGTTCTGCTCAGTAGGTCAGCAGCATATTGTGGCAAGTTCGAGAACGACAGGATTGTAAACTGTTGTTGCTTTAATACAAAGCACTCTGCAAACTGTATTGCATTGTTGTATTAAGTACTGTAGAGATGAGTATTTTTGCCCGTTAATTGTAACGCATTTCGCAAAAGCCTGACCTTCCAATGATATTGGCACTGATGTTATTCCCTCTAGGGGTCACGTAGCATTTGGATGAATTTTTTGAAGGAAGAATGGAGGCATCACTTGGGATGATAAGCATCTCTTCTTCATTTAAATTGTTTATTTTTTGAACTTAATTAACCAAGTTTTTCCAGCTCAGTAGGTTACCGGCCTACTGTGGCAAGTTCTAGAACGACAGGATTGTAAACTGTTATTGCTTAAATACAAAGAACTCTGCAAACTGTATTGTATTGTATTGTTATGTTAAGAGCAGTGACGAGTAGTTTGCCCGTTAATCGTTACGCTTTTATCAAAAGGTGACACAGCCTGACCTTCCAATGATGTTGGTTACTGATAATATTCCCAGGGTAAGGTAGCATTTGGATGACTTTTTTGAAGTAAAAATGAAGACATCACTTGCGATGACATGCGTCTCTTCTTCTGCATTTAAATTGTTTAATTTTAGAACTTCATTAACCAAGTTTTTCCAGCTCAGTAGGTTACCAGCCTACTGTGGCAAGTTCTAGAACGATAGGATTGTAAACTGTTGTTGCTTTAATACAAAGCACTCTGTCAACTGTATTGTATTGTTATGTTAAGAGATGAGTATTTTTGATTTTTAATTACTACGCTTTTCTCAAGAGAGGCGTTACTGATGTTATTCCCTCTGGGAAGGAAAAATCGTGACTTCATGTTTTTTTTTAAATTTAAAACTTCCATCATGAAAAATTTCTTGTATTCTGGGCATAAAATGTTGAGATTAGCAGTAGCATGCTTCGGAATATTACACACAATAGAAATTGGAATGGAATTGAGTGCCCCGGTGGCCAAGTTGGTAGTTTTCACCAGAGACTCTAGGTATTTGTGATTGTTTGTCTGAAAATAGAAAAAAACAAAGTGCGAATTATTACTAACAAAGAAATTTTTGAAAAGTGGCAAAGGACCAGTGTATGGTCATTAAAAAAATTGTCGTACACAACCTCCTCGACCTAGTTTTTCACACCACTTGTGTTGTGTGCGTGAATTTGTATATATGTATGAGTGGTGGGACCTATAGTTTAAAGTCGGCTCCGAATCTTCACCGGATTTCCGATCAGCATTGTGCTGGAGCGAATACTATAGGCAGACCTCTTTAAGTTTGAAGGTACGGTTGTTAGGTCGCAGTACGAGGACACCTCTTGATGATAATAATAATTTAAAATTTAAATTTAAAATCTGCGGGAAATTTATTTCTTAACACTAGAAAGACGGACAGGGGTCATTTTACCCATTTACAAATCTAACTGCTAATATTTCTTTTATGAATTATACTACAGATTTCTTACTTCGTGACTTTTAATAATATTCCATAAAATTTAATTTAAAAGTAATTTTTTTTTATTTAGGTATTCCAAATTGCAATTTTTAAAACAACTACCTAAAAAGACGGAGAGGGGTCATCTGACCCTTCACTAATCTATTTATTTTATCAATTACTTTTCCAAATTTTTATTTCATGAAATTATGAAAATGCCGTTAGTTTTTGTTTAAGTTTTCTCTAGTATGCCATTATGTAATTTCAGCTAATGCGCACATTGCGTTTACTTATTTTTATCAGTTTGTCAAAAAATTATTTATGACTAGATCTGTTCGGAACAGAGATATTGAAGCGTATTTGGATTTTATGGCTTTACAAGAACTGGACAAATTCATCTCAGTTTTTTACGCTAGGGGTGCTTGTGGATTCAATAATATATGATTTAAATGATTTATGGAACAAAAAGTGGGAAGTTGCTTTTCCTTCACAAACTATGTATGTCTAGAGGCCGATTCAAAGAAATAATGAAATATATTCGTTATCACGTGCGAGAAGAAAAATCTACTACACTAAAAACAGATACAAACATCCATAATTGGTCATTACAACGCTTGAGTCAAGATTACAACCTAGTTTCTCACACAAAACAGAGGAAGTTCACCTTAATTTCGTATGTTTGGCGCAGTTTTATTGAAAATTGCAAATTTTGTTATAGACCAGGTGAAAACATTGCTGTTGACGAACAACTCTTTAATATAAAAGCGAGATGCAAATTTACACAATACATGGCGAATAAACCCGACAAATTTGGTATAAAATTTTGGCTTTGCGTAGATGTCAAATCGAAATATCTGCTCAACGGCTTCCTGTACTTGGGAAAAGATAATCGTCCACATAATATTACGCTTGGAGAGATATTGTAATGCGTGTAATGTAACCTTTCGTACACAAAGGGAGAAATGTGATGACTGACAATTTTTTTAAATTCTTGTTGGGGCAGTCAATAAAGCAAGACGGGATGTTCCATCATATTTGAAAAAATTGAAATTAAATTTGCATGCCCATGAAGTTCTAAAAACCGAAAATAATAAGCGCCTTCTGACAGTTTACCAAGCAAGGAGACAAAAAAATGTTTTATTGCTGAGTACTTTACTCGAAGGGGTTGAAATAGATAAAAGTAATAGCTAACGCAAACCCAATACCGTAACTGTTTATAATTCAACTAAATTTGGTGTTGATGTTGTTGACGAAATGGCTAGAAAATATAGCAGTCAAGCTCAGGACGATGGTTTTTTCAACATCTTGGACTAGAAGAGAATTTATTTTACAAGGTGCGTTTCAACTGAGTCACATTGACTAACAACCACAAGCTTCAAATATTCAATCCATAAAAAGACGATATTGTCATACAACTGGCTGCAAAAACAAAACAAATAAAATGTGTGAAATATGCCTATGCGGAACCTGTAAAACAACATTTTGTATGCTCTGGATGCGTGTAAAAGACAGATTTCAAAAAAAATCGTATCACTATTGACCTGTTTCACGATCTCAATATATCCTCGATCTCGCATAAATACAATGAAAGCAACAACAACAAGTACTGTTAGTGCTTTGAATGTACGTATTTTTATATTATATATATATAATCAATCAATCATATAAACTTGTTTTTTTTCAAATACGTGTTATTAAATGTTTATTTTTTTGTTATAAACTAAGAATACAAAATGTACAATTCAATTTTTTATATTTTAAATAAATAAGCAATTTTAAAATTAAATTTTGAAATTCAAATGTAGATTTTTGCTACTAACACTTAAAGGGAGTCAAATGACCCCTACCCGTAAGGTATATTAATTCTCCCGTCTTTCTAGTGTTAAGAGAGTCCTGTCATTTGATTATAGAATCACGCCTATTAACACCTTTTGCGTAGGAAAGCCAGAAACTTTGAATGTTTCAGTGTTTGTGTTCCCATTTGCTTGCACTCAGCATGACAATCACTTGCCCTAATTTCACATTGAATGACTCCAATGATATGAAGTTATCCTTTTTCCATAACAACACATTTGTTTAAAACTATTACATGGTAATATTGTATTATTCAAGCATTGTTAACAATCTAAACATGTTCGTTAACAACAATAAAAAAGAATTCTATTAAAATGTACCTGCTATTTACGAATGCATTCTAAAAATTTTCGTTTTCTTTTTCATTCAAATTGTTTTCCTTTTAAAACAAAGTTAACAAAGCCGAATTCACAACAACAACAAAAAAACCTGTCAACATTTTAATATATTCCGTCAAGTTTTTCACTCCTTTTTTTGCTCTCATTTTATCTTCTCAAACAGAAGAAGAAGAGAAGCGACTTAATTTTAATGCCAACCAAAGGAGAATAAAAGAATATCCCGCCTTTAATGACTTTTTTCCCATGATCATGACAAATGTTTTTCACTCGTTTCATTTGGTTTTTTTTATTTTTTATTCCTTTCAACTGCAATCATTCATTATTTTTCAGGCAAAATTCTTTGTCATTTTGGGGAATTAATTTTCGTTGCCGAAGAGAGAGCTGAAGTAGAATTTTTGTTTATAAAAATTCTTTTTCTTTTTATTGTAGTTATAGTTGTTGTAGTTGTTGTTTTTTCCAAATTTTTTCATTAGTTTATAAATCAAACCTGACACTCTCTTGAAGGGTATTGTGGTTGCAACAGCAACAACAATAATAAAGTGCCACATTTACAGAAAAAAACAAAAAAAAAACAAACAAATTTCAACAACTTCCGTTGAATATTTTAAAACACAAAAGCGTAGAAATAAAAAGACTGATTCGCGCCCCTCATTTTTAAGAAGATGAAGTTTTCTTAAAACAAAACTTTTGTTTTTTCGTTTTTTATTGCTTTTGTTGCCGTTCTGTTGTCAATGCAATTTCGCCGAAATGTTGTTGTTAATTTTTGCATCAACACAATCCAATTAAGTTCTCAAAAAAACAAACAACAACAACAACACCAGAAACACATACAAATTAGTCCGAAGACAGAAGGGTAGTTAATGGGAAGAGCTTTTGCAGCGACTTAGCAGTTGCACTATGGATGAACTAAGTAGACTTGGGAATTTCTTCTGAAGGTGTCAAAATGAATACGACATCCCGTTATGGTCATTACCATCGTAAAAACCACAACACTGCTTTTGTTTTGACATGGAAGAAGCCACTGACATCGATTTACAGCCTTAAAATGGAGTTGTGTAAACAAGAACGACTTCAAATACCGTTTTCTGATCGTTCTAGATCCAATATTATTTGCTAACCCGTAGGGATCAGTACCACCTATTGCTGTAAAAAATAAAAATATTGGTGGACTATGTTCTGTGGGCTATGTTGAGGTTCCCATATGCTCTATTATCCTCGCTGTTCTATGCTGACTGTGCCAAAAATACTTTACCTCAACTAATTTCATAATTATATACACCATCTAGGTTAGGTTAGGTTGAAGTGATAGCTTCAATTACCAAAGCTTAGTTGAGCACACATATCGGCCCGTTGTGATGCCACAGATAAACGCAGCCCTTGTACTGACCGAGTTTCATTAGACTAGGGCAGAAGTTGGTGAGCGCAAGGGCTGCACATTAAAAGACCGACTACCCTACGCTAGAAAACTAGTGTGAAAATTAATAAACGAAGCTATATCCTTGACGTCAAGGAATGATAGCTCCGTTAAGCTGACAAGGATTGGACAGTCAACTAACTGTATCTGCACCTCGCAAGAGATTGTCATAACATGACAAAGAAAGTGGATAACAGTTTAGTCTACATCAGCATATCTACACCCACGGCAGAAGTCGGAGCTGCAGTCTTTCTGCGTGTCTTCCCATAACACAATGACCACCATGACCACCTACATCGGACCAAAAATACTCCACGACAATGCTTAGAAAGAAGTCGAAAGCAGGCTTGTTTTATTGTATGGCTTTCTTGAAAACTGTGCATAATTCCAAGGTCAATACTCTTTATATGTCCCATTAATCGAATAAAAAAAGGTTTGGTTTCGATCACAATTATTTATCATTTCCATTTTGAAAAATTAAGTGTCTTCATATCTCTTCATATAATCCATTCAAAACTCTCTGAATCTCCAAAGGATATTATATGGACAGCGAATATCATTGGAGCACTACCTAGCGCCTCCTCTTGGTTTTACACCACCGCACTCTATTCAACAACTTAACAAATTATTATAGAATGCGTTGTCTCCTAAATTACGGTGGACCGTACTTAGTAAAAGTCACTGAAGTATAGCAGGTAGTGTATTGGCTTATTAGACGACAGCATGTGGTTGAAACCCTAGCTGAAACACTTCGAATGAAGAAAGTATACATTTCGACGACTTTCTCTCAAGAATTCTGGCAAGAACTCTGAGATTAAATAAAATTATAGCGAAAAGTTTCTCAAAAATTTGTTTTTCTGCCCCGCCACTCATGGATAAAATTAACACTCACAACAGGAGTGGTGCTTGAAGCTAGGTTGTAATCCTGACTAAAGTAAGTTGTAGTCGAGCCTAATCTGTCTACGACAGCTGCCAAGAGTCCAGTTTGGGGCCAGAATTTATCAACTACGGACTCATACAGCCATCAACTCAACTCTCGGCTTTAATAAAATATCAGAGGGGTGTCATTGTAGTGTATTTCTCGTTATGTGTGCCAGTTTAGCAGTCAGCGGGCAGAAGGAAAACTTATTATTAAGTCGAGTCAGAGAAAACCAAAAGAATGTTGGACTTTGTGTGCTTTTAATAGACTGTTGTTATCGTAAATATTCTAACGTAAAACACGAAATGAAGATTCTGGTCTGTTCGTATAACTGGATCTATCAGTATGTGTTATCTGACGGCTGTGTCTTCGGTTTTATTCATATTTATATTCATTGTTTCCTAAAGAAACATGGAGCAGTCATAAGGCATTTTCTCCCTGGAATTAGATAAGGACTTGGTTAAGAATTTGAAAGAACACTTTGACATTGACATTGGCATTGGCTAGATACGTACACGATCATACATACTGAGACACCACAGCCTGGCAAATATATTTCAAAACATTGACGTGTGAAATTATAGTGAGTTTGGCTGGCTCTCAGTATATGTATACTGCTCCTATGGTTGAGTCCTTCAGAGTCTATATATTTAGTCTCCTATTCATATTAGAATAATTTTCTTGTTAAAATTTTTGGAATTTTGAAAATGAAATGGGGCCGGAATTAGCTGATTATCGCTAGCAATGTCTAATCCGCTTCAAGTCCTAGTATTCAATAGTGAACGTATTATTTAAATGATTTACATTTTCATGATATTTTAATGTTCAATTCAATGAACAAATTCATCAATCTCATACTTTCTTTTGTTTCAGGTAAGCTGAAATGAATCCTCGCTGCAATTGCTGTAAGTCTCATATCATAGTACCTTAACTGGGTTACCTAATGTAGGGTGCATAACCGCCTCAAAAGTATAAATTTCATCGTGTATAATTTGTTTTAAAAAAAACTTAAAAGTCGTAAAACAATTGAATTTGTCAGATGAAACCAGCACTCAACACCAGTAGGAAAATATTTTTTTCATCCTTTTTTGCGTTTTAATGAAGGCGCTGAGTTCGTTATGCAAACAGAATATCGTTATCGTTAAAAACTATTAAATAAAAAAAGTTTTCACAAAAAGGTTGTAAAATTTTCTTTGAGAACTTTAAGTAAATTGGGGTGTTTACTTGAAGCTTAGCATATAATGAATGCATGAATAAGTAACTATCAGTTACTCGTTTAAACTTGTATTATGTCGTCTTATATTTAGAGATCAGAGGTCTCATTTCTAAATTCTTTGCTGTTCATATTCCATCACTCTTCTTGAGAGCATAATATGGCTTCGCCAAACTGCACAGTTTAGTGCGCCTTACAAAATTGCCCAGGCCTTGTTCTTGGAGAATCGTACTCCTCCACATGAGACAAACTGCACAGTTTACTGCGTCTTACAAAATTGCCCAGGCCTTGTTCTTGGAGAATCGTACTCCTCCACATGAGACAAACTGCACAGTTTACTGCACCTTACAAAATTGCCCAGACCTTGTTCGTGGAAAATCGTACTCCTCCACATGAGGCAAACTGAACAGCTTACTGTGGCTCACAAAACTGACCAGGCCTTTATCTTTTGAGAATAAAGTCGATTGACTGCCATTTTCAATTACTTCCAGTGTGATTTCCTTTTTAGTTAAGTCCCACATACCCGTACTAGTCATTTGCCTCTCCTCCATTTTAGTTCCTTCCTTTAGGTCGATAAGTATTTTTTCCAGTCTTCACTTCTCGCTAACTCTCCAATGGTACCTATTTTCTTAGTCAAAGGCAGTCTTGTCTATTGCCGGAGTGATATGGAAGGCTGTATAAGTTCAAAAAAGCGCTCCTTCATCTTTTTGGTGGCAGAACGTTTGAAGATCTGGGTATGATGGCGAATGTGTCATTAAGGGAACGGCCAAATCCACCACTAACGGATCAGGACAAGGGGTCTTACCTCACACTGGTCGCCGTAGTCTAGTAGGTAGTGTGTTGGCTTATTAGCCAGAGTTCGAGACCCAGGCCAGACATCAAGACAAAATACAAAAAGTATTTCTTTCTCTCAGAAGATTTCTGGTAAAAACTCTGGGAGTAAATAAAATTGCCATGAAAAAGTTTCTCAATAATCTGTCGTTCGGAGTCGACTTTAAACTGTAGGTCCCACCACTCATGTATAAAATTAACACACACAGCATAAGTGGTGTGAGAAACTAGGACGTTGTACAATGGATCAATTCGACCTCCGGGTACTGTACTTGTCTTAATTGACAAGTACACGTCCTCTAACCTAACCTAACCTAACCTACCTCACACTGGGTAACATAATGGGCCATATGGCCACCAAGTAAACTCGCCAAATGCCAAATTCCCCTTGAAGTATTGATTTGATGTATTGGCAGTAAGGGTTTAGAACTTTTCCCTTTAAGTTCTACTCATTTTCAAGAAGAGGTGTTGCCTGATATTTTTCTAAAATTTTTTGTTCACATCATCCTTTCTGTGGTGTGGTATGTATGGTAAGGGTCATGGGGCTTCCTATATGAATTTTTCGAGAGGCTTAAAGCATTTTAATTTTACAAATTGATCGTGATGATTTATTCGCTTTCATTATGATTTAAACCAGTAATCTTCTGGCCTTTATCAGAGCCATTTAACGACAAATGCTACTAAATGCTCCAGCACTATAAAGTCTTACTCTCTGTATCACACAAACTTAAACGGCATAATTATCAGACGAACTTTGCACTTTTTTTGTACAAAATATCCCCATGCATTGAGATCAGTTGCGGACAAAATAAAAATTTCAATTGTTTTGTTGCCAACTTCGTAAACTTTTAATTACCTACAGTTGTTTCTATCATGGAACAAAAACATTTATTTTTTTAATTCCAGGCCTATTTATTGAGTGATTTATAATTAAAAGTGCATAAGAAAACAAAAACGTGCATTAATTCCCATAAAACTTAAGAGGCTCTTAAAGTGATAACAAATCATTATACACTTGCCACTTGGTAATAGAAAACTGCAACTGCCACCATAAAGAACAGAATATTTAACAAAAAAAAAAGTTCCCTTCATTTCGAGCAATTGTTTTAAGGCCAAAACCATTACATCTCCTACCAAACGAATGACTCACTCACTGTAAGTAACAACATCATGTTGTCTATGTGGATAGGCAAACAAAAACTGAACGGAATTTTAATGAAAAAATGTTGAAGAAAAACAAAAAACAAGAAAAAAACAGGAATGAAAAACGAATTTTTAATTGTTGGTTTCAAATTACCAACCTGTGATGATGCAAATGAATGCCACACTACAGTCATCGGGGGACAAAGCTTGATTGTGGGTAGGGGATAACTACTAAGGGGGGGAAATTACAAATGCAAATTGGTTGTTAAAAATTTAACTTTGGCAAGTTGATCATCAAAAAAACAAAAAAAAGTGGCACAAAATGTGTTACAGAAAGCAAAAGAGAAGGGAACACTGTGAGGAGGAACTCAAAAGGGTACCGTAGCTGTAGTAGACATTAGTAGTTGTAGTAAAATGTCATTAAATTCGAAACCCTTTCTGTTTAATATTCTATAGACACCCTCCTCTGCTCTCTCTCTTTGATTCTTTCACTGAAAGATTGCCTAAAACGAAACTATTTTTTGTACTTATTTTTTCGTTTTTGTTTTGTTTGAGGCCTCTCGCTTTATTTAAAGCAAATGGCCTACATAGGCTAGCATTAATAATAAGAACAAAGAACGGACAAGAGCAAAGAAAATTATCACACTCTACAACAATATCATGTACACCTTAATAATGTTTTATTACTATGGCTGTTGCTATTGTTGTTGTATCTGTTTTTTTTTTGCTCATTCCGTTACTAGCCATTAATGAATTTAATTGTTTGTTTTATATTACAAAAGCATTCGAAAATTTCATACCATTCTCATTCAACCATCCAACCATCCATCCAACCATCCATCCATGCATCCACTCATTCATTCATTCAATTCCTTCATATTTTAATTTCGTTATACATTTGGCCCATTTTTTATTACTTTCTATCATATTGTTGTTGTTGTTGTTGTTGTTGTTGTGTTTGTTGTCAGTGCTCAATTATATCTTAACTGCCTTGTAAACTGATATAAGTTTTGATGTCTTGTTTTATGGCTCATATTATCGTCAGGTTAATGATAATCATTGTGTCTTCAACATCAACATCATCATTATCATCACAATTACCATTAACATCAGCACTTTTACAGCCTTTATTATGATGATCATTAAATTGAAAAATTTTCAGTTTGTTAGTTGGTTTCGTTTTCCTATTCCCTTCCTTTTGCTTTAGCAAGAAAAAAATTAAAAACTAAATTAAATGCCCAACCAAAGCAAAAGAAACAAAAGAAAAAAGGAGAAGAAATTATAAGTTTAAGTAGCCACTACTGTTTGTAGCCACAAGATGTTTTATGGCCAAATAAATTGGCTACAAATCTATTTAGATTGCAATGAAACACAATTGTTACACTCACAGTTACTATTAAATAAAATTGAGAATTTTACACTCAAAGAAAAATGTATGCAATTGAAGGCTTATTTCGAAATTTAAAACAAGTTTTAAAAAAATTCAGTTTTTGCTTGAGTGTTTAAATTTATTCAAGGCATCCACCATAGTCCCAGAACACTGCACACAACACCACTAATAACGTACATGAAAGGAAGACCAGGCACATCCTCAACTGTTAAAAAAATTTACGATCCTCAATGAGAGCAATCCAGAACACTTCGTACGACAAGTACGAAACAGAAACATTGTTTCTAGATTACAAGGGATGGCAACCCTATCATTCTAAAAGTTCATCTAGACTCTAGAGTAAGCTAATCACCTGTTTAGCCGGAAAAACTCAACCAAATCGACAGATAATAATAAAACGAGGCAGATGCTTTGTCCTTCAAAGATACCAGAGATATAATAAGAAAACCCAGCTATGACTTTTCGAAATAGGTTTTCCTTATAGCTCCACCGGTACATACATACATACATACATACATAATTGATCATTACATCAGGATTACGACCTAGTTTCTTACAGCACCTACAGTTTAAAGTCGACACTGAACAACAGATTTTTAGAAAAACATTTCATAGCAATTTTATTTACTCTCAGAATTTTTGCCAGAAATCTTCAGAGAGGAGGTCGCCGAAGAAATATTTTGTCGTATTTCGTTTAGTTTGAGAAGCCTGGCCTGGGGTTTGAACCGAGGCCATACGTCTAATAAGCCAACACACTACCTACTAGACGACGGCGACTTCAGGTACATAGGTGCATATAATTTACTTGGCCGCTCAGAAAGAGCGACACTGTTTTGATACATCAATCGTAATCACAAAGCATTGCGAGAGTTCAATTAGAACGTCAACGTCAAATTGAATTCTCTGATGATGCTATACGGGTCGATGTACGAAGACATTTTGACGTCGGCTAAAATGAGCCGCACAATTTCTTAGAAAGAACATTGGCTTCTCACACCAATTATATTGTGTGTGTTAATTTTATGCATGAGTGGCGGCACCTACAGTTTAAAGTTGACTTCGAACGACAGATTTTTTGAGAAACTTTTCATGGCAATTTTTATTCACTCTCAGTTTTAGTCAGAAATCGTTCGTTTTGTTGAAGATGTCTGACCTGGGGCTTGAAACGTGACCTCACACCGAATAAACCAAGACACTACCTATTAGACTACGGCGTCTTCAAATAGGAAAATAACATCAGCAGAAAACACAGCTAGATTTTCCTTATAGTTACACAACCAGGAGGTATAGACGTGCATAGGGTTCAAGTGGTCACACAGAAAGAGAGACACTGTTTTGATAAATACATAACTCGTAACCCCAATTAGACAACGTCAAATTGATGCCTCTGATGATGTTATTCGCGTTGATGCACGATACCTCCACAACGCTCTACATAAATCCCCAAGCGTAGACACTTTGACAGCGTTAGTTGCCCCACTATTACGTAGAAAGAATGACTGCGTGCCCAGCATTTGCATCACCACACCTACGGCTATGCTCATTAACCGTCGCCGATGCTCAAGTCTCTGGTTAAGACAACCACCAATACAGACATTTAGTCTGGATTCAAACCTAGCTTATGGCAACACCCATGGCAACCTACAGTTTAGAGTCTACTCCGCACGAAAATTTTTTTATGCCTATTATCGTATTTGGGTCATGCCTACCTGCAGGTCCCACAAGAGTAAAACTCGAAGTTGCTTCTCTTAATAAATCTCAATTAAGCCGGTTTTAAATACTGTTTTCGACTAATCCAACTCGCATTTTATAGTTTTTATCACCAATCGCGTTTCACTTCTGCGTTATAAGCTAGACGTACCAATAGACGTTTCAATTTGTTAGCCAGAAGCAATTTATTTTTCTCCAGCCTTGACGTTGAGAAGCATCAAAAACATTCTCGATTTCTAGAAACCTCGCATATAAGGTACATTTATACACTGTCAACTGTTCAATTAAGCTACGTACTGTGCTTACGTGATCGATACATCTACCGTTGAGACAAAGAGTCCATCAGTGTATTCAATATATGTGCGTAGTGCACACGAATTGAATTGTAATTGAAACCTTCCAATCGCTTAAACCTCTTAGGCGGTCCAAAATTTTCCCTGAGAAGCTGTCGTGGCTGTGTGCTTCTCTGAATGTTATGACGCAAATAGCCTTCTTAATTCCGTGCTGAAGAAGTTATATCTGTGTTGGACACAGCAGTTCACAGCATCTTCCTCATAGAGGACGTTCAAAATCCTTTCAGAGTTTAGTTTTTTAAAAAGAACTTCAAGCTGATATGCTTCTGTTGAAGGCGCCATAGTCTAGTAGGTATCTGGCTTATTAGACCTAAGGCCACGGTTCAAACCCCAGGTCAGACGCCAAAACGAAAATATTGAAAAAAAATTTCTCCGGCGACTTCCTCTTAGCAGATTTCTCGCAAAAACTCTCAGAGTAAATAAAATTGCCATGAAAAGCTTCTCAAAAATCTGACATCCGTACTGTATGTCCCGCCACTCATGTATAAAATTAACACATAGAACATAAGTGGTGTGCAAGTTCGTAATCCGAACTGAAGGGTTGTAATGACCTGTTCAGTCTGTTGACAGTTTACTGTTGTCCCCAACAACAGGGTGTTTGGCACCAACCTTCGATCCAGTTATAGAGATAAAAAATCTGAACAGATAAAGACAAGAGACTTAAGATGTTCAATTAACTCTTGCAGTCGCTAACCAATCACTTGATAGGTCTGTATGATTGAAGATTAAAGAAGGCCACAGAAAAACGATCGGACGCTATAAGATGAAATAGTAATGACCAGACTAGAGCAAAAGGGAATTAACTTCAGCAACCTCCTAATGGACCAAATACAATATCCAAAAATGATCTCTTGTATCACATAATTACCGTCAAAGTTGCCAAGGACTACAATAAAGGACATTTTCAGTCGAAATACTGAAATTAAAGTCCCTCTATTAAGAGAATACATTTCATTTAAAAGCGCTTATGGAATAATTATTAAATTTCCTTCGAATATATTACATAACACCACACACACACACACGCAGAAACATCGTGACACAACTGGTCAACTGAAATTATTTCAACCATAATTTGATAGAATGAGTGCAACGGTTACGATTAATGCCCATGTTAAACCGCCAGCCAAGACAGTGATACTACGAATGACAAAATGTCACATTGTGTGTGTGTCTTATCTAAAGGGGAAAATATATGGTAGGCATGACAATGAGGACAACAACTGCAAGAACAACTACAGAATGAAAGGATAAGAAACCTCAAGGAAACCAAGAAGAAAAAAACACACAAAGTAAAGCAGAGAAACTGATTATAATCCAACAAAATTTTCAGCAGCAGTTATAAGGATGAGTTCATGTGCTTACAGACACACACTTATACATGCACTTGCACACACACTTAAACTCACACCCATTATTCATACAAAATCCTCAAGCAGGATGATGGCAAAATGGATAGATGGATGGATAGATGGATGGCTGACTGGCTGGCTGGTTGACTGGTATGGATGGATGACTATTATGGCATAACATCACTGGCATGCATGTTTGACACATGCTCACATGAAGATATGAATTTCAGTAGCGAATATGAATGAATGAATGGATAAATGAATGGCTGGGTGGACAGCCTGGCTGCCTGGCTGGCTGTTTGAATGAAAACATGAATGAAACAGTGTATGAATGAATGAACGAACGAATGTGTATACGAATGTATAAATGAACGACTGATACTTGGTTTTAAAATGTTTGCCTATATGTGTGCATGTGTATGTTTCTTGAATATGGTGGTGGTGATGCTACTGACTTTTTCGTCTGAGTGCATAATTTGCTGTTGAGACAATTTTTTTTCTTCCGTTTTGTTTCTGTAAGAATAGCACCAAGAATTTTGAGATGTGGTGGCATATTCATTTTATCACAAGACATGTCATGTGTAAATTCATTCGTTTTTTTAAATACAGTACGAGGATGGGTCAAGAAGTCCGCCCCTCAAGTGAAACAACAATACTGTTTTCATTAACCGGCATCTGTCAGTTGACTTCTGTCAAAATTTGAACAAAATACGTCATTTAGTTTGTCTTTGACAGTTAATGGCAGCAGAATACTGCAAGATTTGAACAGAAACAAGGAGAAAGTGAAATTTGTGTGCTCGTTAAGCATTCAGTGACCATTTCGTATTGGCATTGCCATCAGAACTCTTCGCCATCAATGGTAAAAGAGTGGTTGAATGAATTTTTAACACAGAATGCCGAATATCTTGTATAACAACATACAAATCATTACAGAATTGCAGACAGAGGTTGCATGGAACACAAAGGGCAATTTTTGCTTTTCGTCAGATGGAAACAGAACCTACTTTAGAGAAAAAAACCATCAAATCCGGTTTGAGACAACATACTAATCATTACAGGTTTGCAGACGGAGGTTGAATTGGAACATAGAGGCAAAAGTTGCAACGGATGCACAGATTGATTAAGTGCACAAACACTATGAATTAAAAGTTGTTCTGAATTGAAAAAAATCCTAAGAAGTCTAAATGTGACGGTCTTTGCATTTGGTCTGATGGATACAGAAGCTCTCTTTGAAGAGAAAGTATCATCAAACCTGGTTTGAGACAAATACTAATCATACTAGTCATACAAACACAGAGGCAAAGGTTGCAACGGACACCCATATGGAATGAGTGCACGAACCCTATGAATTAAAAGTTATTCTGAAGTGAATAAAATTCAAAGAAATCTAAGTATGATTGTAAAGGCGATTTTTGCTTTTCGTCTGATTGAGGCAGAACCTCTTATATTTTAAGAGGAGCTTTGGAGAAAGAGAATCATCAAACCCGGTTTGACATAAAATCAACAAGTGCTCTTAGAACTCCATCCTTAACTAGCTGCCATCGGACATGTTGGCAAAACAAGTGGCTACGAACACGACTGATCATCTATGGTCGAACTTGGAATAATAGTCATGCCAGAATCTTGAGTACATATGACCTGGATAGACTTGTTGACTACATATGTACATACGTAACACATAATTGGTCATTATAACCCTTCAGTCAGGATTACGACCTAGCTTCTCAGAGCACTTACGTTGTAAGTGTTAATTTCATATATGAGTGCCGGGACCTGCAGTTTAAAGTCGATTCCGAGCGATAGATTTCTGAGTAACTTTTCATGGCAATTCTTAGCTTTTGTCAGAAATCTGCTGAGAAGATATTTTTTTCAAATTTCATTTTGTTGGAGATGTCTGACTTGGTTTGAACTGAGGCCTAACGTCTAATAAGCGAACACTCTATCTACTGCTATGTACTACCGCGACTTACACCTGGTAACTACACAATAGCTATACCCACTATACGATACCGAAACCCATTTCGATCAAGATATTTCAATTGAAATACCGGGTTGATCAGGGTTTACACCTACCAGAATTAATCACAAAAGCATTCACTACCGAATCCAGATGACACGACAAAGTCTAATGTGAAATCCTTTCGGATCAGATGAATCTTAGATTGTCGATTGCTTTACCTCGTTATCGTAGTACAATTTAGGCTGAAGTAATGCCTGACTGTTGCTATGTGAATCCGGTAGCAGAGCATATCAAACGGAGTTTACTTGCAGTAAAACAGTCATTTGATCGCTGGATAGTATGCCAGATCTCTCTGGAGAAGATAACATGACATTCGACAGCTAACCTCATATAAGTTTCTGGACACAGAGACATTAGGGATACCAACAAAGCTAATGCATTTACAAAGGCTGGTACAACGGAAAATTCTATTGAATTCACTTGGGCATTCCTCTATAAACTCACACATGCATACACACATAATTGGTCATTACAACCATTTAGTCAGGATTAGGACTTAGTTTCTCACATCACCTTTGTTGTGTGTGTTACAGTTTAAAGTGGACTCCGAACGCCAGATTTTTTTGAGAAACTTTCCATGGCATTTTTATTTACTATCAGAGTTTTTGCCAGAAATCTGCTGAGAGGAAATTGCCAAAGAAGTATTTTTTTATTTCATTTTGTTGGGCAAATCTGACCTGGGGTTTGAACCGTAGACTACGGCAATTCAAATTTACTCACACAACTTCACTCCATTGCAGAGGAATGGCAGGATAATGAACCAATTGTAGAGAGGCCATACAGATTTGAATCAAGATGGCTTTATTTAGAAAAAATTTGCGTTAGACAAAGTCCATCTCAAGAAGCTCACATCATACGGAACCTAGGCCTTTGGGAGCACACGCCCGGCGGCTGGGAGTGCCTCATAACAAGTTTTTCTGTAACAAGGCTGCAATGACGAGGAAGAAAAGAGGAGAGCACAGAGCATCTTCTCTACTTTTATCCGGTACTTGAAAATTTCAGAGGACATATTCTTGGAACAGAGTGTATTGGCAAAACATTTCCAGCCAAAGGCAATTTGGACAGACCAACCGCACCTTCATAAAACTATCGGGATGAATGATAGATGCCAGCCAGGTGTCATAATTGTGTGATGGAATAGAAAATATCGATGTTACGACGATAGTACAGTACAGCTAGGCGTTTAGCAATTTAATCTAACCTAACCTTACCTAATCACCTCATATGATTATCATCTCATTATACTTCTTGGATATACAGCAGGAAACTGCACCACAATTACACGTCTTAATTTATTATCCCAAAAAAAGATCACAATTCAAGCTGTAGTGGATCTACAAAATTCGACCTGTTTTACGCAAGCACAGTTCATGAGACCTGTAGTCAGTTTGTCAAACCCAAAGCCATTAAGATGATAGACAATCAGTAGGAGAATCAACCGTATGAGCCTGCAACATCATAATAAGGGTATTACGATTAACAAGACAAAGAAACAACAACAACAACAACAACAATATGATACTGGATAAAGGTAAACGAGCTTTACAGCTGTACAGTTGGGTATTATGGGAAAAGAAAATTTATAAGTCTATGGGAGGCACTTGCAACAATGTTTCAGACTGTTTAAGCTCATGTTAAATGTCTGGCAAGTAAAACCAAATAAAAGGAAAAACCATGTTATGTGGTGAGCAGCAAGACTCTATAAGGGGGTGGATGTGTTAATGGGAATGGAATTTTCTACACTCTGCTCTCTTATGAAGCCTGGCAATTTTTATTATTTACCCAAAGGAGTCTGGAGAGTTTAACATGCTTGCATGTGTTATGCTGCTGGTCCTTAATGTAGATGCTGATGTTTGCTGTCGTTGCAAGCTGTAAAATTATGTTGTTGCAGTAGCATAAGCATAAGGATAAGCCTGGCAGTCTGTGGCTGTTGTAGAATACAAAACATCAACAACAACAACAACAACAACAACAACGACATTAAGAACAAGAACAGCAAGTGGAAAAATTTTGAAGCACATGATGGCAAGGAACTGCAACAAACGGTAGCAGTAGTAGCAAGCAGTAGCTGCTATGAAATAATGCAAGTAAAAAAATTGTCCTTGTTTTTGTTGTTTTTTGCTTCCATTTTGTAGTTTTTCTTTTCTTCATTCTTTTCGTTGCATTTCTTTTTTGTTTCTCTGCGTTTTTCTTCTCCTTCTTTTTTTGGGAGGAAGGCTGTGAAATAAAATATTTTTTAACTTTGTTAAGGCGTACAAAAAAAAAAAGGATTTAAAAAAGAAATTCAATTTTTGTTGTTTTATTTTTTGTTTCTTTTTCGTCTTCTCCATGTTTATATTTTTGTTTTTGTTTTTATACATGTTGTTATTATTTTTATTTTGTTTTTTTCTGCTTGTTTTAGTTGTTGTTTTCTCATAACGTTCAGCCAAACGTTATGATGGCGTCTCATTGAAAGTGCATTGACTGCAATTGCTAGGCGCTGCTGCATTTCTAGGAACAACAACAAAATTTTGTTGTTGTTTTTTATTCTATTTTTGGTTTTGTTTTTATTTTTTAGTAGCAGTAGATTTTAACGGAAAATTATTTCTATAAACAACTGAATGAAAGAAGCCTGTCAAAAGAAACAATTGTTGACCTGGTAGAAAATTTAAGAATATCGAATAACATACGCAGTTGTCGCCTCAAGTCAGCGTAATCTAGTATGTAGTGTGTTGGCTTATTAGACGTGAAGCCATGGTTAAAAACCGAAGTCAGACATCAAAAGGAAATATGAAAAATATTTCTTCGGCAATTTCCTGTCATCAGATTTCTGGCAAAAACTCTGAGAGTAAATAAAATTACCATCAAAAGCTTCTCAAAAATCTGTTGTTCGAAGTTGACTTCAAACTGTAGGTCCCGCCACTCCTGTAAAAAATAACACGCACACAATATAAGTGGTGTGAGTGGTGTGACTTTAAATTTTTAATTGAAATTTTTATTAAATCCTATGCCTCAATGTTGGAGCAACGGGTTACAACAAAATCCTTAGTTCCTGCACAAATAGGATATTATCAAATCGTAGATCTTACAGAAGGGAGGTTAAAAGTAGCCAATTTTTTTTCAATAAAGCCCTCTTCAGTAAAGCTCACAGCAATAATTGATAATTCCATGGGCCCTGTTCGAAGTCGTATAAAAATTTAAAGCCGACTGTTATTACTTTTCATTCCGCAAAGGAACATAAACTTTCCTCCCTTGGCTACAGCGACAAGTAGGCAGTGTGTTGTTGGCTTATTAGACGTATGGCCAAGGTTCAAACCCCAGGTCAGACATCTCCAACAAAACCGAAATATGGAAAGATATTTCCTCGGCCAATTCCCCTCAGCAGATTTCTGGCAAAAACTCTGAGATGTAATAAAATAGCCATGAAATTTTTTTTCAAGAAATCTGTCATTCGGACACGACTTTAAACTGTAGGTCCCGCCACTCATGTATAAAATTACCTCACACAACATAAGTCATGTGAAAGGCTAGGTCGTAAACCTAACTGAAGGGGTCTTATGACCAATTATATATGTATGTAACTGTCCTCCCTTATTTTCATTTCAGAATGACAGCATTGCCACCTATCGCTGCCTAGAAATAACATCTTTGGAAAAATTTTCTCGATTTTTATATTAGATACAGTGGTGAGAAACGTTTGTACAATGACTCTTATTTGCCATTTGGCTGACCTCTCAATGAAGTTTATTGTTAATGGTACCCTGTCTGGTAAGCCAGGAGATTCTTGAGTGGCATATTGGAAGGGGACAACTGCATTTTCTTTTTTATTATTATACGTTTGGAAGCGATCTCATAGCATTTTTTTCGTATTTTGTTTTTTTTGTTCACGTTCTTTTTACGTTTTTCCAATTAAGCAAGAAGCTTAGTTTTCGATTCCTACTCTTGCTTAAGGGATTGTGTTGCCATGCATTACACAGAGCGACGGGAGTGGAGTTAAAATGCTCTCTTAAAAATCGTTTTTTACGTTTTGCTGGCAATTTGTTCAACAATGATTGGCTAAACACATATAGTCCAACCGATATGGCATTAATTTTAAATTAAAATTACAAATATTTTCAAGCCAATAATAACAAAAAAATTTAATTTTTTGAAAGCCGTCCGATTACAATACACGCTTAGTTAAGTGCGTGTGTGAGCTTTCGACACCAAAACATGGAGAACCTTTTAATTATTTTTCACTTTACTTTTTTAATTTTTCTAAAGAAAAATGTTTTTTTACAGTATTTTTTTGGAATACATCACACAGTGTTTTAACATACTTACATATATACACGACAGACATAAGGAATAATTTTTGGTTAGACTTACCTAAAAAGAGAAAGAAACACAAATTAGTTTAAAATATTCCACAAACTATTAGATTATTTATAATAAAATATGGTTTTAAAAAAATGTTCTCTTAACAGAACAAAATTTGCCCATCTGAACCAGCCCACTTGTTTAGGCGCTAATTTTAGGACATGTACTAGGACTATGAGTACCATATGATACTCAAAGGATGGTTTCAAGACCTCTTAATATAATCAGTAATATAGTCACATAGATCAGTGGCCATTTGGGAACATATAAGAAATAGTACACCTACTCGACTACATGCAAGTGGTAGTCCAGAGGGTCCTCTTTCGAACCGTGGTAGTGGGATAGTTGAAATAATTTTGGGATTCGAGCAATTGAATTTCTAAAAAATCGATTTTGGGCCCACTCCATTCCCCACCAACCATCCTTTAGATTTCAACACTTTTATTCATAAATAATAATGATCATAATGAGAATTAAATTTTATGTCAATAGACTGCAATAATTGCCAAGTAGAAGACTAATCTACTTATTGCCGCTGTTAAACAGTTAACAGTGCTCTGTTAACAGCACATTTTGACCTATTGAAGGCGAAAAGTGGCGCTGCTGAAAGTGTGGGCTTACGTCTTCGGTTTTTAATTTCGAATTTATCTTCACACACATCGGAAAAACACAAAAGTTGTTAACCAAAAATTTAATAAACGTCTAGAAATGTCGATGTTCCCGTGTGATATTTGCGACTATCGTTCAAAAGCTAACTTTTGTTTTGGGAGTGTCTTAAGATGCAATTTTCTTTAGGCAACTTTTCAATAATTTGTTCTGAAGTCTAAACCGTTGGTGTAAAGACCAAATCCTCTGTCAGAATATCTTTATTGTCTTGATCAAGAAGTCAATATAAACTTAGAAGATATGAACGCTTAAGGGCTAACATTTTTCGAACTCTAAAGATACCCGGTTTTGGGATACCTCAAAGAAACAAAACATCTGAAATTATTAACTCTTTATACGCATATTAGGAAAGGCTTTAAGCCAGACCTTGGGACTAGGTGTTCAATTGCGCCACATCGTCATAAATGCACACCTTCATGGCTACATATTGTCTTGGCAATCAAATCTCAAATTTTTTATTTCCCAACAATTTCTCGCCATTGTGCAGGGGATTTAAAACTTAGCTTCCAACCTGTTACATACTTAATTGGTCATTGCAACCCTGTAGTCACGATTCCAAACTGGGTTGTGTGTGTTAATTTTATAAATGCATGAGTATCGGAACTAGAGTTTTAGGGCCATTATTACAACTTGCCGTTAAAGTTGGGTTTAGTTAAAGGTAACTTTAGCTAAAGTGAACTTTAAAATCACCTTTAACTTCTTTTCGTTATTACAACCTAATGATAAAATAAAGTTAACTTTTATAAAAATGTGGCAGTGCCGGAGTGGTAATTTTATTTACTCTCAAGAGTTCTTGCCAGAAATCAGCTGAGAGGAAGTCGCCGAAGAAATGTTTTTTTTCATATTTCGGTTAGTTGGAGATGAATCGAGGTTGGACTAATCAGCCAACACACTACCTACTAGACTACGGCGACTGTCAATATGTTATCTCTTCTAAAAATTATCTCGAAAAAGACAATGTCACATACTTTAGTATAGCATATCCATGATCACCTCTGGCTAACAATTTCCTACCAGGCCTTATGAAAATTTTTAAAAATTCAAATATGAATAACAACAAAAACAAACAGTCCGTATACAATATTATTATTGTTGCATGAAACTTATGATTTGAAAAAGAAGAGAACCAGAGAGAACAAAACCAAAAACAAGTAAAAAAAGAACAAATCTAAAGGAGTTGGCAACTTTTTCTGACTCAATTTTTGTATTTGGCCGGGAACTCCAAAAAAGAAAAAATGTAAAAAATTTGTTTTGGTTGTTGTTTTTGCCACTGATTATTTCGTAAATTAATACTGATGCTGGGAATGCCGAGTAATAAGGGGGGGCTATTGCAACAATAATCATATTGTTGATGAGCGAGATGTTGACGAGTACAGTGGCAATGCTTATGGGCTTAAAATTAATTGTGAAAAACAAAAACAACAACAACTATGGCGAAACTAAAAAAATTGGAACGTTCCTAATAGACAAAAAGCAAAAACAAAAACAACAAAATTTTATTTCCTTAAACTTAAACATAAAAACAAACTTTATTGTTATTGTTGTAGTAAAAATGTTTTGTTTTCGACTTAACTTCCTTCCAACAATTTTGAACAACCTGCACCTTTAAGCCTTTCTGTTTACATAAATGGCTTAAAATGCATAGACAGACCGATAGACAGACGTCTATCTCTCAGTCCAACTAACGAACTTATGCACACAGTTATTTTGCCTTAGAATTTAAGCTGGGGGTTTTGATTGAAGGGGACGCAAAATGCAAAGGAGTCTGTGTCTGTGTATTTCAATTTCCATTCCTTTGTTTTTCTAAATTTGTTTACAATTCTTTTCTTGTAGTCACTCCTTCTGTTTTCTTTTTCTTTTTTGGTTTCACATGTGTCTGACTGATTTCCTTAGCAGGTTTATTTATGTTTTTTTATTTCCAGGTTTTCTCTATTTCCCTCGACAATTGTTCCAATTTAAATTATTTTTACATACTCGTACGTCTTCTTCTATTGTTCTTTAAATCCCTCAAGTGTCTGCAGTGTTTTTTGGACACTGCTTTTCATAGTTAAATGGCAAGTTTTGTTTTTATTTTTACGAATTCTAACTTAATTGGCCCTTTAGTTAGGATTACGACTTAGCTTCTAACACCACTCATGTTGTGCGTGTTAATTTTAAACCATGTGCGGCGGTACAATTTAAAGTCGATTCCGAATGACAGATTTTTGAGAAGAAAAATTGTCAAAAGGAATATGTTTTCGTATTTCGTTTTGTTCCACATAGAGGACGTGTACCTGTCAATCAAGACAAGTACAGTACCCGGAGGTCGGATTGACCCAGTGTACCTTTGTTCCACATATCCGAGCAGGGATTTGAACCAACATATCCAACATAACCAACACATTATCCACTTTATCCACATGGCTTCTATAAAAAAAATTTCAATTGGCAATCGTTCCTAACATCCTTCTTACTTTACTAAGTCTTCAGTAAGAAAATCATAAACATTTAATAGGTAATGGACCAGAGTGAAATTAAGTGCGAAAACTAATCCACTCGATTGTATGAATTTGGTCAATGTGTTGTTCGAACAACATGGCAGTCTCACATATGAAAGCAAACTAAAGCAGTCTGTTTTCCTTATCCTAGGCAATACAACGGTTTTCGGTTATGTTCGGTTACTAATTGCCGGTAAATGGCTTTAAAATATAATACCTCCGGTAATATTAATTGCATCAGGCAGCACTATACTGGGAACACTATCTAGTGGGACTTGATTCCTAGAAAAAATTGTAACAAGTTATGCATCCGGGACTAGGAGATAACGAAAAACTGTGGAAAAGTGTGTCAATTGAACTTTCATGGGTGAACATATCTCTCTACCAACCTATCTATTTTCCCAGAATGCAATATCCTGTAATGAGTTCAACAATTATGCTGAGCATACTGCTTTGGAGTTCTGTGAGCCAGTAGCCGAAGTCATACTCTTGTCGTTAACGCATTATTAAATCCGAGAATTCAGGTCCTCAGTAGATATGGCTATCAGAATTAACATGTTTTTTACAGAAATATTGTCTTCCTTAATAATGTCCTGAGTTCGCCTGAAAAGCCCTGCCATGATCATGCAGCCTTAACGAATGGGGGACACCTGCCGCTTTGTCTAGTTTCGAATCGTCCGTTAAAATTTGTGTAGAGACATGCACGAGTTGTGTTACACCCCATTTCCGTTCCCCTATTTCTGGAATGAATTTTTTTAGTTTTCTTAAGAAGTTCATCAGAATTCTTGAGTGAACGATGTTCGATGTAGAGGTGGAGGTCAATGCCAGTCTAGTCTTACGTCTTCTGCAACTTTCCCAGGTGGTCCATAAGGCGTAAGGCAGCAATTTATAGGTTTAATACTGTTGTGAAAATAGCTCAGTAGGATTTGCTAAAGTAATGTTCAGAACATATTGTGTTTGTCCCTAAAAAAGATTTTCAGAACAATGTGAGAAGGTTAGGAGGTTAGGTTAGGTTAGAGGACAAGTACAGTACCCGGAGGTCGAGTTGACCCATTGTACAATGTCCTAGTTTCTCACACCACTAATGTTGTGTGTGTTAATTTTTTATACATGAGTGGTGGGAACTACAGTTTAAAGTCGACTCCGAGCGACAGATTTTTGAGAAACTTTTTCATGGCAATTTTATTTACTCTCAGAGTTTTTGCCAGAAATCTGCTGAAAAATGCTTTTTGTATTTTGTCTTGATGTCTGGTCTGGGGCTCGAACCCTGGCTTTTACGTCTAATAAGCCAACACACTACCTACTAGACTACGGCGAGAAGGTCAAGTAAGACAGGAATTAGAAATTAAACTTCTATTCTGAAAATTAGCCTGAGAACTGAAGAACCCAATGCAATTATTGTTAAATTTGTATGTCATTCGTACTGGGTAACACAATGGGTCATATGGCCACCAAGTGAACTTGCCTATGGACGGCAAGCTACCCGCCTAACCTAAATTTGTACGTGAGTGGGCGAAAAAACCGCAATCCGTCGTCCTCTAAAAAATCGCTGCCTGTGAAATTTGATTGTACTGGAAAGGAACTTGCTTAACCAATCCAATCCTTCCCAAGAGATGACACTACCTTACGCTCCAATGATGTTATTTGGTTGATTAAAAGTATATCGCAAGGTTTCAGAATATAAATCTAAGTTGGAATAGAGTTCTTCAAGTTCTTTATTATAAAGAAAACCCTTTCCATCTGCTGCTGGGTATTCTTTTAACGCAAATACATTCCATCTCACATGTGTTTTTCCTTCTTGTCTTCCTTCTATTTGCACAGTGACAGAAGAAGTTCATGCTGTTTGTATTCGTATTTAAAATGTCCTTTAATTTTAAAAATTCTTTTTGTTCTCTTACAATTGTTCTGCAGTTGCATCATCTGTTAACAGTTTTTGTATCAACTCACTAAACGAGAGTTTTCTCTTTTCCTGCTCTCCTCCACTGTTTCTGTCCATTGGATATACAAGTAGTCTAAGACTCGAGGTGGTGCTTATCTTAAAGATACACACATATATATATATATATATATATATATTCTCTTTCATTTCAAGTGTAAAAAAAGAAAACTTCAACACAGAAAGTGTTGCCATTTCAACAAATGCTTGCTCGTTCATATATCAGCATATCAAATGCTTTCAAATGTTTTTTTTTCTTTCAAAGTTTTACTTCTTTTATTTGCTATTTCAAATGCAAGTAGAGATCGTTTATTAAAAACAAAAGAAAATAAAAGAACTGACGACGAAAGATTTTTATTTATTTTCTAATTTTTTTTTCAACAGAATTTGTTGGAAATAAGAAATAACCACGAGCAACACGAACGTTTTTCATTTCATTTATTTAAGGCTGGCAGTCAGGCAACCTATATTTCTGGTAGACAGTTTCAGTTTAAAGTGAATATGAAAAGTATTTATTTGCCATTAGAAATACACAAAAAAACGATGTACAGCACAAAGGAAATAAAATTTTAATGTTTATTTATGTCCACTATGCGTAGGAAAATTGGAAAATACATCAGATTTTATATACGAGGGAGGTCTGCAAATTAGTCGAACTGTTCGGAAGGCCTCAATCGAATTAATATTCAAATCCAGTTAGATTCTATCCTCAAGAAGTTATTTGTCTGCTTATAGTACCATAAGATATTTGGTGATGGAAATATTTTCAGACCTTTACCCGACAGTCAGGCCATTATAAGAGACCGCATATGGACTTTTTAAAAGGCATTTATCTTAGAAGTTTAACTACTAAGCCAATGTAAGCATTTTCTGGCATATGTACGCTGTAATCTAATTTAATGAAGGTAGACTTCCTGCAGTACACCAATAAACTGCTCGACTAAAAAAACTGTACAAAAGCAATGAATGTAATTCAAGGAGAATGTGTGTCATTCATTCCCTTTTTAATCCCAGGCTTTGTATGTCAGGGAATGTGACCATCACCTTTAATATAAGTATCAGCAAATCCTGTTCACCCAGCCTATAAACCTATGTATAGCTGATTGCACCTCCTACAGCGCTACCCATGTGGTGGTCATATGAACCATTGTCTACTCTTCCTCGGAGCAGAGTACATACTGTTGCTTTGAATATTCCCCTGCTATAGAGTTGCCCATTACAGGAATAGTTACAGAGCAAGGTACGCTCTCCTATTTTTAAAACCGGGAAATTTTTGGCAATGGACAGTGGACTTCCAATCTTCACAATAATCCTGTTGAAGTCAAAGAGAGTTCAGTGAAAATTCATTCATCCTCTCATTTAGAAACGAGGTTTGTATTTCACTCTTTTATATCAAAATTTCAAGGGAATGTGTGAAGGATATAAAGACAGGATTGTCCACGTAAAGCGCATATATTTACGTACAACTCATGTCACAGAGGAAGTTAATTGAATTCGCTTTCTCAGCAATACTCTTCATACAACCGATGGAGATTCCGATTCTATAGTACATGAGGCTATGGGAGAATGTATCAGTCTGAGCCACAAATCGAATAGAGAATAATTGAATCACTAGAAGGATACTCCCTGACGAATTATCCGACTGGATGTTTTATGTATTGATCAAACGGATATATTGCCTGTGGGAACTTGTTGCCACACGGATGGCTTTAAGTATGGAGATTGAATGGGACTAGGCCTCCATATAGATGAACAAGAAACGCAACTATGCCTCAAGGTACCGGACTTGTAAGTGCGATTAGGGAGCCAGTAATAGTGTGATAAACTTTATATTTAGGGATTTGTATACCTTAACTGATAATCAAATAGCAACTAAGGCAGTAGGTCCCAGGGTTATGGGATCATGAAGAGTCCTGAATGTAAGATGGCGATTAACAATCACTTACTCTATGGGCGCTAAGGGATTCCTCGAAAATGAGGAAGCGAATAATTTGTCTAATAAAGCCAAAGTATTGCATGACAAAATCTTAGACAATCCAGTGCCTTTTATTGCATTAAAAACAATGCTACAAAAATGGATGGACTTTTGTGGCACACAGATACAGAAGAAGCAGAATTGCAATGAGACTTTGAGGCGATTTAGATTATAGGAAAACTATGAGTATATTGGAACTAAATAAACAGTGATCAACGTCGATACAGGTACACGATGGAACACTTTTTATATTTTACATCATTGACTAACATTCGAAAGCTTGGGCAAGACGCTGTATTATATGGTACTCATCTCAGAGGAGTTGGCTGTTAGAAGCTAAGAAAATTTGTACAAAATATAGGCTTCCTAGAGAAAGTAGAGAAAGCCTACTTGATGCCTCCCTGAAGATTACTTTGTGATCATTGCATTGAATATCAAAAGCATTGATTGCCATGACAAGAATCCATGTGTGTTATGATGAGTTTGTTAGGTACTCATCAGTGTAGAAGTAGAAAAAGGAACACGCTAAAATTTTTTTGGACACGTATGGACAGAAAGAGGACCGACGCACTGCTGTCCTTAACTCAAATGGCCATTCATCGCACAATGGCGATTCTTATGGCCTTTTAGCAGGCATGGCGAAGAATACCTTCCGCAGAAGCTGTGGGTTTGAAGATGAGAGGAAGAGACTGTCTTTCACATTTTGCCATAAAGAGACATCCTTCTGACATCCTTGACCGAAATCTCTAATATAAAGATCGCTGCAATAGCAAGATTTATTTTGAACTCGGAATGGTCTACTTTAGGGAAAGTTTGATCCCTGGATTGAATAGATTGTGGTATTACAAGGGACCTAAATCAGGAATAAGTGAAACGTGTTCTTTTAAGAAGGGTCCTCCGCCTCACCCACAGAGGAAACATATTTTGAGGTCACGAAAATATGTGTTCGATGAACCTTTTCTAGCCTGGAGGCAGCAGAATTATTTTTTTTTTTCTCTTAATGGGACAAAATAACTGTGCATAGTAATGATTTTCAAAAATAGTTTCTGAAGTTGTTACAAAAAATATGAAAAAAAACAAAATACCGTCTAGATATGGTACAACATAATGTAGGGTGGGGGGGCATGTAAAGTTTCCTTATAAATATTCATTTAATTTGTTTGTTTTTTTGTTTTTATTTTTTTAATATTTAAATTGTTTTTAATTATTTATTTTCATTTTCATTTTTTTCTGTTTAATTTACATGGAATTTTGGTTACACAAACAACCAAAAAAAAAGAAAAATCCGAAATCCAGTAGTAGTAGGCTGGTTAATGGACATTTTTTTGTTGACTCTACCACCGCTGAGGCCATTTGGCTTTTTCAAACAGCCGGTTATAACTTAATAAACTTAATGAATTGCTTAGAGACAGTCAGTGGTCGATCGATGTAATAAGAACCACAAATGTGTGGGTTTTTTTTTGGATTTTTTTTCGCTCCTCAAATTTATGACAAACTGACAAACAACATCATCAAAATCGATTGATCAAATCTTAAAAGCAGAGCTATGTGGAACTCTTTAAGAGTGTATGTGTGTGTTTAAGAGATTTTCATCATGAGATTTTTTTCTATGGATTTCATATCGTAGCATTTGTTTTACTAAACGCCACTTTGACGGTTGGTTGATGGGTTGGTGCAAACGTCAAAAAAATTTTTTTCTTTTATTCCGTCTAATGGCTGTTTGGACGACGGTAAAGCTTAAAGTAGCTTAAAAACAAATATTTATAGTCAATATATCATTTAATCGTGAGTATATGTTAAATACTCACGTGTGTGCATTTGTTAAATAAATATCTTTGAGACATTGATTGACATCAATTGTTGAAAGTTGCCTATTAACGTGTTTCTGTTGCTCTTATTAGCCATAAAGCTACAGTTAATAAGTGGTTTGGCCACCACAACTTTTTCTCTAAATTACTATTGTTTCTCGGTAGATCTACTATGTGTGTCTGTCTGTCTGTCTGTTCAATTATGTCCGTCCTCCCATCTAATTTGTGTCTTTCTATTGTATTTTATTATGGTAAATAAATCGATAATTATTTTATCGTTTTGTACGTTTATTTTTATTGTATTTGTTTTCAATTTCCTTCGACATCATCATCCATCAAGGTGTGTAGACGACTACTACTACTACCGGCTCCCATATAACCGAAAAAAAAAAATTAATTACAGGCCAAATCAATCGTCATCAGAATTTGATACAAAAGACACCCATAATACGAATTAATTATGGACGTATAAAGTTTTTTCTTTAGTTTTTTTTTCTTTTTTTTTTGTGGTCTTGCCTCTGAGGTTAATTAATTTAATGGCTTTTGGGAATTTGTGTCGTTTTTTTGTGTGTCAATTTCCCCTCAACCTCAATTTTTGATAAATCAGTTGGCTAAACGTGTTTGTACAGGCCCAAAACGTATTGTGTCCATTCAATTAGGTAGTAATTATGGAAACATGTTTATTTGACATTGAAATCGAAAACCCCAGTTTATCTGTTTTCGTAATTTTGGTTGGCTTCTTTTTTTGTTTTTTTTTTTTTTTTTTTTGCTGAAAAAGGAAATTTCGGAAATAAACGAAATTAAATGATAATCTCTCTACGTTATTCAACCCAAATGGGGTTGAATTTAGCTTAGAAAATTGGAGAACACTGGTTAAAGGAATTTCAACAATGGCAGGTTAGGACACCTTGAATTTGGCAGACGCCTCAATGGGCGTCAGAAAACTGGCCGAGCAAGCCAACATTAACTTTTTGTTCTTTTCCCAGAAGCCATTTATCAATACTAGCACTGATATAATACGATTTTATTCATAGCTACACAAAAATGGCAGGTTTAGTGAGTACGTGATAACTCGTAGTTGGCACCCTAGAAGGGAACACAATCTACGAGTTATCTCGTAGTCGGCAGTCAACGTGTTAATTGGGTCATTTAAGATTCCATTGTAACTCGAGAGTTTTAACCACATTGGGCTAGTTAGCTGCTGTTAATAAATTCTAGATGTCCATGAAACCTTTTGTTTACATGTCCAAGCACTTTACTATAGCAGAGAAGCTGTGGTCTCGACAGATTTTTGAATAATTTTTTTATGCCAATTTTATTTACTCTCAGAGTTTTTGCCAGAGGAGTGCTGAGAGGAAATCGTGGAAGAAATATATTTTTTTCATATTTTGTTTTGTTATGGATGTTTAACCTGGGATTTGAACCGTGGTCTTCAGTCTAATAACCCAATACACTAGACTACGGCGTAACATACATACATAATCGGTCATTACAATTCCTTCAGCCAGGATTACGACCTAGCTTCTTACACCACTTATGTTGTGTGTGTTAATTTTATATATGAGTGGCGGGACCTACAGTTTAAAGTCGACTCCGAACGACAGATTTTTGAGAAACTTTTCACGACAATTTTATTCACTCTCAGAGCTTTTGCCAGAAACCTGCTGAGAGGAAGTCGCCGAAGAAATACTTTTTGTATTTTTGTTTTGATGCCTGGCCTGCGGCTCGAACCCTGGCTTTACGTCTAATAAGCCAACACGCTACCTACTAGACTTACGGCGTAAGTAAGTAAAAAACATATATTTCTGCATTTTTGGGACGTCCATACTAAGGTGGAGATCAGTAGGCTATCCCATCACGAGAGACGACACTAGAGTGGAATCGACACTAGGATTTGAACCATTGTCTCACATCTAATAAGCCAATACACTAGACTACGGCGTAAGTTAGTAAAAAAACATAAACTTCTGTAATTTTAGGCAATGGGACGTGTATACTAAGGTGGAGATCATCACGAGAGACGACACTAGTATGGAATCCACAAGAACAAAGCCCATAGACATATTACAGTGGTTATTTCACATGGTTCACTACCTATTAGACTACGGCGATAATAATAATCAAAATTCCTAAAAGTTATCGATAAAGTTGCTCTAGCTAGAGGAGGTTAGAACAAAATCCATAGCTTCTTAAGATATTCGGAAAGCTTAACAATGCTGAACGAAAATTGTAAACATATGGCGAAACTGCAGTAAAGATTTGTGCGATTTCCTACTACGCCTTGCCTACCAATGCATTTTAAACTGTTTTATTTATTTATTAATTATAATACGATTACAAATTATACTCTAATTATATACTCTAATTATATATAATATGTAGTGTCACAGACCAGAGTCTCTGGTGGGAATCGAACCCACGACCCTCACGCTAATAGTCTAGCACACTACCCTCTACACTACCAGGGCACCTTAAACTGTTAAAATTCCTTTAGATTGTATGTTTACTATGCTTGCGCTGTAAATAGTAAATCTTCTTAACCCCCAAATGATAGATTTAAAGCCTTAAAAAAAAATTTACGTCCCCATAACTGACACATACCAGCCACACAACTGTTCTTAAGAAAACAACTACACAAACAACTGTTTTAATACCCTTTAAATTATAGTTTCTTCTAGGTGGTCTTTAACCAAAAAAAAAAGAAGGAAAAAGAAACAAAATTTTTTTTAAGAAAATCACTTGAAACAACAACTCTTTGATTCAGTAACAAACAGCCTGTTGATGGCTGACTACTTGACACATTTTCAATTATTTGTAGATGAAAATGAGAAAAAATATTATTTTTTGTTGTTGTTATAATTTCAATATTTGTGGTATCCAACCACTTCTAGAGAATTGTATGTGTGTGTGAGTTCCCACTTTACCTTTCCCAGTGATCGATTTAAATGAAATCATCCAGCTCTAGACAAACAAAAAAAAAAAAGTTACAAAAAAAGAAGGAATAAATAAAGAATGAATGAAAGATGATAAAAAGATGTTTGAGTGTGTGTGCATTTGAAATCATTTAAAAAGAAATTTGAAGTGCTTCAAATTGTTGCAAGTACTTTCTAGAAGACGTATTTTTCTTATTTTTTTTCTTAATTTTTTTTTATTTAAATTATGTACTGAGAAAACACTTGATATTTATTTTGGAATTTATATCTTTTTTCTAAGATTAAAGATTTTGTTGTTGTTGTTGTTATTGTTATTGTTTTTCTTCTTCTTCGTTTATTTAGAAATTGAATACAAATGAGTTGATGACTGTAAACAAATGAAAATTTAAATTTTTATACAAAAATAACAAAAAAATTTAATGAGATCAGTATCGTATTATTATCTAAACAGTAGATTAACCTTAAAAAAGAAGTAAAGATTCTTCAAAAAAAAAACAACATCAAAATGAAAACAAAGTCATAAAAATGATCTGAGAAGCAATAAATGATTGACAAAATTATTAAAAAACAAACAAATAAACGAACAGTATTAGGGGCCTGACAAAATCCATATGTAATATGAGATGTAGAAGCAAGTTTCCGATTAAATACATAACAAATCACTACAACCTGTCAATCAAGATAACGACCTAGCTTCTCACACTATTTATATTGTATGTGTTAATCTTATGCATAAGTGGCGGGACCTACAGTTTAAAGTCTGCTTCGAACCATAGATTTTTTGAGAAACTTTTCCATGGCAATTTTACTTTGCTCCCGTAGATTTTCCTAGAGCACTTCTGGGAGGAAGTAGCAGCAAAAAATATTTTTCCTCATATTTCGTTTTTGTTGGAGATGTCTGATCTGAAGTTTGAAAAATGACCTCACGTCTAATAAGCCGACACATTACACACACCAGATATCAGCAATGAATCGTTTTGTCGCTAATCATAAGCACTCGTGAAATTTTGAGTATGAGTGAGACCACAGTATTGAAATTCAACTACTCTGATTCATTCGTACTCATACTCACAATGAGTTTCCGTACAACATACATAACATATGTACATAAATGGCCATTACTACCCTTCAGTCAGGATTACGGCCTAGCTTCTCACACTACACCAGAGTTTTTGCCAGAAACCTGCTGAGAGGAAGTCGCCGAAGAAATATTTTTTCATATTTCGTTTTGATGTCTGACCTGGGGTTTGAACCGTGGCCATGCGTCTAATAAGCCACTATCTACTAGACTACGGCGACTTCAAGAGTATGCGTGATTGTGAGTATGCGTACAATGTTGACATCAAACTCATACCATTCGAAATATGTTTGATTCACAAGCCTACTCATTCAGATTCATAACTTTAGAAAAATACTTATAAATGATTCGAGGGACTCGTATTATTCATCAAAATTTACAGTCTTAGTTGTTGTTTCATTTACAAAAAAAGAAGAAAGAAAAAAACAAAAACAACAAGCAAAGCAATCATAAAACCATCTAGTGAGTATTGTAGTATTTGTACGCGAAACATACTTATTTTGTGATTCTTATAAATGTTGAGTAATGGAGTCATGCCATCATGCGTATTGTTAAGTATGAGTACGATGAATACTTCAAACTTTGAATATGAGTAGTATGAGTATGATATTAAAATAAGTATTAATGCGTATAAGTATCAAAAATTATGAGTATGATTCGAATCTACTCATCTTGAGAATGAGTATTCTGATCTCTAACACATTCACTTAATGAGGAGTTTGTCAAAAAGGTTTGGTTTTGTTGAGGGCGATAGACAGCAAAGCTATCGATCTCAGGTTCCTTAAAAAATGAAAAGGAATATAAAACAGTGTCTCCGGCCTACCAAATTTATTAAATTTCTTTGTTAGCTCGGCTAATTTCATGACCGTTCTCGTAGTTATGGCAATAATTCTATGTACGTCGCTAGCCCCAAAGATATATTGGGCAATATTTACAGGATAATCTTAAAAAGCTTCTTCACACAACGGCTGTATTTTTCACAGTTTGCTAACAGCATGGCGATCTACATATATACAATTATAGTGAGATCCCTGCCACAGAAGTGTCATATTTGGTAGTATTCTGAACAAGTTTTTGAAAATCTTGGTTTGTCTATTCACGATTATGGCTGTAACCCAGGGAACATTATGGTTAAGATCAACAAAAATAAGTTAAAAATTGTATGACTAAAAAGTCACTCGTCAAACAAGTGAAAACTTATTAACAGCAATGCTTCGTTGCTTGGGTAAAAGTCGTGGCTCACTATATCCCAGTAAACATTATGGTTTAAATCAAAAGAATCTTATAACTATTTGACTGAAAATACGCAAGAAAAGTGAAAAGCGTAGGCTTGATTAAAAATGGTGGCTAGAGAGTAATCCTGTTAGACTGCATGGTGGTGACACTATACAGAGTGCAGAGTGGATCTGTGTGGGTATTTTTATATATTTTGCTAGAACTATTAACCACACTTACGAACTTATTAAACTTAAATCACAAGTCATCTTTCTCTTTTGTAATCAGTATCTGTTTTATTTCTTTGCAGCTTAAAAAATCATGATGTTCTTTAATTGACTTAAAAGGTGAGTTCAATAATTAAATGGTTTAATAAGAGAGAACGTTTTATTTCATTTTATTTTCAACAACTAGGTGTTTAACTATTTGAATTTGTAATTAAAACATGAAAAAACGAAATGATTTTGTTTATAAAATTCCCAGAAATATACGTTTAAATTAGTCTCCCTTAAAGATTTTATTCACGATAACCTTTAACGCAACCTACCTAATAATAAAAATAGACAAAAACGTTTTGGTTTTATTTCTTAAAGGCACAACAAGCCTTTGGTGTAGCATGTATTCATGAGTAGCACAGTCTAAAAACCAAATAAAAAAAGGAGAAAAAATTTCAATATTTTATGGATTCCCTATAATCACATCAACACCTCTCGTGTAATAAAAGAGAGAGAGAAAAAAACGAAAAGAATAAATAAAACACTTCATAAACTGAATTTCATCCTTAACAAATAAAAGCCAACAAAAGCTGGCTGCAACAAAAAAAGGAACTTACAATCGATGATTTGTTTTGTTTTTTTTTTCTGAATATTTTTTGTTGTTGTGGAATTGGAAATTTTAATTGCAAAACAATAAATTTTTTTACAATCATAAACAACAACAGCAACAAGAAAATATAACTACAACAATAACAACAACAGGCAAAAACCAATAGGAATTGTAAAATGATTAACTCGTAGCCCTCGCATAAGAAAAAGAAAAGGTCCCTGAGGACCTCTAAAACAACCAGAGAACAGAATAAACAACAAATTCTTCTTCTTGCTCATTTTCATGTTGCCATTCGTATTATTCCTTGGCGTGGCATTAGAACTATCGGTAGAGCAGGCAGGCAGGCAGGTTAAGGAACTATTTTATGCTCAAGCAACAAAAACAATTCATTTTTTGGTTTTTTCGTTTAAAAATGATTTTTTTGTTTTTCTGTTTTTATGTGGCCCAAGAAAACCAATCAACATTATAATTTCCATTACAGTCATGCTGGAGCAGCAAATCTTCTTCTCAATTTTTTTGGTTTTTTTTTTGGTTTCTCATTTTAATTTCTCTGTCGATTAAGTTGTTGTTTCTTTCTCTCTGGCCTAAGCCAAGTACGCAATCAATTGTTATTGTTCCTCACATGGAACAATAACAATTTTGCGTTGTAACGTGGCTGAATTTAAAAGGCAATTGAAAAGGATGTCTTAAACGAAATCTAAGAAAAAGTTTTTCTAGGAATTATTTTCGAATACCAGCTGATCGCTTACTTACAGGCGTTGGCCCATGGTGCGTCCATGGTAATTTCCAAAGCAGACTGAATAAATAACAAATAATTTGTCAGATGTGGGTTCGACAGGATGACCGTTATTGATTGTGAAAGGTCGGCAGTTAATGTTGGAAGACCCTGCACTAATAAACTGCATCGGGCCATGAACTAAGTATGATGGTGTAGTGATTTTAATCAAATTTATTTTGCTTTTAAATCTGTTAACTCTTGGGATTTTGGAAGGTTACATGGTGTAAGAGTCAGAATGGTTAACTGGCAACCCAAGCATTCTACATTTAAATACATACATACATAACATAATTGGTCATTACAACCCTTAAGTCAGGATTACGACCTAGTTTCTCACACCACTTATGTTGTGTGTGTTAATTTTATACATAAGTGGCGGGATCTACAGTCCAAAGTCGACTCCGAACGACAGATTTTTTGAGAAACTTTTCATGGCAATTTTTTGCCAGAAATCTACTGAGAGGAAGTCGCCGAAAAATACTTTTTGTATTTTTGTTTTGTTGTCTGGCCTGGGATTTGAACCCTGGCTTTTCGTCTAATAAGCTAACACACTTCCTACTAGACTACGCCGACTTCATATCACCTGTATAGTAAAAATGTACTAATGTTCAGAGTTATTCAGAAGACAGTCAACCAAGGTACCCACTAGACATCCATTTTTCCAATATGCGCGAATTTCTCAAACGCCACCAAATTGTCAATAGCAGCCGGCACTGCTTCCCCTAGACATCTATTTTTTCCAATATGCGTGAATTTCTCAACCGCCACCGAATTGTTAATAACAGTCGGCACTGTCTCCCCCTAGACATCTATTTTTCCAATATGCGTGAATTTCTCAAACACCACAGAATTGTCAATAGCAGTCGACACTGTCTATGCATTATAAACATCGGCCATTTTTTGTAATGTCAACCTTTTTCTAAAACAACTCCATCGTCTGCAGTACATTCTATAGGACTGCCCTACGGTATTACTTCGCAAAGAAGGTATGGGCCATGCTAACGCAGTTTTGGCTTTATTTCGGTGTTGATGACTTCAATAACTAACATGTCCTGCAAGGAACTTAATTAGGTTATAGTTAATCTCCCCACACCTTCTATTACAACAGGTCATGAATGTGATTGTACTCGTGAAAGTTTCCTGCATTGTTTTGTATATAGAAACTATCCCGGTACTATAACTGATAACGGAACCCACATCATAATTTCTCTTGCTTGACAATAACATTTGAATGAATGAAGTCCGCGATTACAATCAAATTCATCCTGTAATATGCCTACAAGACTATGTCTTCTTCACAAAGAGTTTGTACATACAAGTCTCAATGCATGGTTAAGCATTAAGGATGGTATTTAAGGCCCCATTATACAAAATCTTATCTCATATTTAAAGTCAAAAAAGGGTTTTTCCAATTCCTGATGCTCTACCAAACCAAGAAAATCATCTGATGAGGTTAAATTCAAGTTATTTATCGCATAATTCGTTGCTATAACGTTGTATAAGTTTTACTGTACATTTTTGATTAGAAATCATTTCTGGCTAGCCAAGTTCCAGCTTAAAATTATTTCGTCTCAAGTCAGGTCCTAAGTACCGGAAAATTCATGAAAAATATTCAGTGATCTTGCCGTCTTTCTCGCTTTTGGGCTCATGTGCTATGAGCTTCGTAACAAGGTCTCGAACTACATTTAACGCCATATTTGTCCGGTCTCTATACATGGCATAGAGTTTTCATTTCTTTGCACAGTGTGAAAGAAATTCACATTTTTTGTTGTATTAGCTTTTCCAAGAGCAACAGCTATGTTGTTACATTATATGTCGCCATCCGCAGTAATCCACTTAAGGGTAATCGTCTCTTCCACAAACAGTCAGTATTCTCAAAGAATGAGCGACATGGTAAACACACTTTCTAAGGATCAATTCAGTTGAAATGTATTGATAAATACCCGTTTAATAAATCTTGGTCTTGAATCTGTTCCGCAATTGCCTTTATAGTTTTTATTATCAGAACCTTCTCTCCTTAGTGTTTTTCTTAGAGGAAAAGCTGAAATTTTTTTACGTTGTTACATTTTAAAAACGTTTAAAATATAAGCTCGTAGATTGCAAATAAAATAAAAATAAATGTTTATTTGTTTTAATTAAAATTCTTTATTATTCGCACAAATCTGTGTGCCAACTGTTCACAACTTTATGTAAACAACAACAATTGCTTTGTTTGTTATTCCTCTGATTATACCCTTTGCATAAACAATAATAATTACTAGACAATTGTTCGACTGATCTTTGTAACGGAGATCTTGAAGTCGCCGTAGTCTAGTAGGTAGTGTGTTGGCTTATTAGACATAAAGCCAGGTTTCGAACCCCAGGCCAGACATCAAGACAAAATACAAAAAGTTTTTTTTCGGCGACTTCCTCTCAGCAGATTTCTGGCAAAAACTCTGAGAGTAAATAAAATTGCCATGAAAAGTTTCTCAAAAATCTGTCGTTCGGAGTCGGAGTGGTCCCACCACTCATGTATAAAATTAACACACACAACATAAGTGGTGTGAGAAATTATGACGTTGTACAATGGGTCAATTCGACTTCCGGGTACTGTACTTGTCTTAATTGACCAGTACACGTCCTCTAACCTAACCTAACCTAACCTAACGGAGATCTTCAAACCACGATTACTCTATTCATACACAGCGCGTCTTCTTACAAGACTGACTGAACTTCACTAACTTTATTATACCAACCGATTGTCTTAAATAATATTTATCCACTAAATTAGGCTTGTATCGTACAATGCCCCACAATGTTAGGAAAATAAACTCCGGATTATGAAGTGTTTTCCAACATAATTTTCCCTATCATACTATTGTCCTACAATTATCCAAGTACATGGCTTCGAATTGGTTCTCACGTGTAGCAGCCTGTTACATTTGGGGGCGTTGGTAGACGCATTGTATTTCACCCTGTGCGAAGAGCATCGTGGGATTAGGTCCAGGCGGACAGGTACCCACGTAAAATCAATTGTCGTTGCCCTGTAATTCCATAATATCTCCTAAAAATAGGTTTCTAATGGACTCCATTAAACATTTTAAAGATTTCAAAAGAAGGCTGGACGTTGTATTTAAGGTCCTTGCCTACCAAATTCAAATAACAACTGAAGGCAACGTAATTGTAAATGCAAAATAACACACTTTTAAATGAATTTTAAATTTCACCACTTATCACTGAGCCTATAAGAAACCATTCAACATATTGTTTAACACCCTGCAACACCAATTTCCAGAGCAACACTCATTAATACTGGCACACACATATGATGAGAATTGGGCAGCAAGAAGATGCGAAATAAAATCGGGTGGTGTGTTTACGTTCCTTAAATTTTCAGAGAAAATGTGCAAATAAAAGTTTCAAAAAATTACACCGGTTTTATAGAGACAGAACCATAAACTTTCAAAAAACTCTACAAAAAAAAACTTTGAACTGAAAACAGTACAGAAATAATAACAATAAACAGACAGCATTGGCAACTAATAAACCTTGTGTAAGGAGACAGACAGACATAGGCACAGCGAGAGAACACATGTGAATGTACATTCTGTTCTGGTACAATCTTGACTGTTGCTGGCATACAAACTTTACTGTGAGACTGACTCCCTTAGAACTTTTTATTGCAACACATTTTAACTGGTGGCCATTACCTGCCATAAAACTGGTTGCCCCATCTTGTGGTACTAACAGTGGAACTTCAGAAAAAAAAAAAAAGAAAAATTCTCCAAAAAACACTTGATTTGCGTTCAAAAAAAAAAAAGAAAAAGAAAACATGATGTTTGAAATTAAAAAGCATGCTGCACTCGTTGTATGAGTATGCAAGCATTTTATGCAGCAAAAACATAAGACTGTGAGCATATGAGACTGGTGCTGGTGCTGGTACTGTTGCTGTTGCTGGTGTTGGTGTTCGTGTTGGCCATTTGGTCAGGTGATAATTACTTTGAAGCGTTCAAAATTAAGTTTATTGTATTGTAAATGTAATTGGTTACGGTGTAATACGAATAACCTCATGAAAATTGCTTAACATAACACACACACACATTCACAATCAAATAAAACAATAACAACAATCATTTTTTTGTGTATTTAAATGCTAGAATATGCTCCAACAAAACTCATAATTATTGCTATAAAACCATAAAAAAACGTAAAAAAAAATTAAAAGTAATAATTCTCTAAAAAAAACATGAGTAAAAAATCAAGTGTACAATACATGAAGTAAAAATATGAAATCATATTTCGTTATGGATATTTGGCAGAAAAATGGCGAAAATTCATTTTTCAAACTACTGAAATAAAACATCTCATACTCTACTCGTATATGGATTGCCGCCATTCATGTGTACATACATACATACAGATATATTTACACTAAAAATCTATGGTAAAAAATTAGAGTGCAACTAATTGAGATTTTAGCACGCGGAATGGCAACACAAGTTTACAACGAATCAAATTAAGTATGGTCAACGTCAACGACTATTTGGTAGCCTAAATCCCACTGAATATATGAACAGTGGTGGCCTTATAATTAGAAACGATATTTCTGGAACAGAGTTCTCTGAAGTGTCGAATCGAAGTTTAATTTGTCCCAATCTGATGGAAAAACGTATGTAAGACGTCCTCCCAACGAACACTTTGATCCCAGGTACACAGTGAAAACTGTAAAACAAATTAACAAACATGCATGTTGTTAAGTCGTTTCTAATTATAAGGCCACCACTGTATGTGTACATATGTATTTGGTCTTGTAAATTGTAAATTTAAACGGATAGTAGCCAATTTCGGTTTTTTTGTTTAAGAACTTTAGTCTGTCAGTTATGAAACTTAATTATTTGTGTTAAATTCTTTGCCAATTTCGCTATGCCGATCATCATTTATTGCAAGGTTCAAACCTAACTTATTTTTTTATCAATTTGTTTGACCACAGTTTGGTCCCAATAAGCTCTAACAAGAATGCATTTTGGTTTGCAAAGTTGTTGTTGTCAGACATTAATATGTTTTCATTTGTTTTTATTGCCCTACACTTAAATGTTAGAACTGAGAATACAAATTATAGCAGAAAGAAAAGAGGAAGTAGTGTGCAGCCAGTGTTATGCTTTCGTCGTCACGCATTCCTTAAAAAAATGTTTTGTACTTAAAAAAAATAAATAAAACACAAATTAAAGTAAATCTAGCAAGCCCAGCCATAGTCTACTTGGTCGATTATAAAGCTAGAAGTGTCAACGCCTCGAAAACATATAAAACTTCGAAAAAAAATCAGTACGACAAAATTCTTTACCAGATTTAGCATAAAGCACACAAAACCTTGACATTAAAGCCATCACCAAAGACGAGATGGTTCTCGCTATTAGCAACATACCCAAGCAGTACGTCTTGTCGAAGATAGCAACCTATCCTCTGATCATGGAGTCCTTACAAAATATCGCCTGGATTTTGTCAATGCATGGCGTGATATCATCACACACATCTGGCCACATATCACACAAGCGTGGACATCATACAAAGACTTAAAACATCACTTTAATGATCATTTCAGAGCGGAGGCAGAGTATAATATTTGAAAGGATTGGTAAAACCTGCAGATATTTTCCAAGCCATCGAAAGATGTCCTCAATTAGTACAGAGGTCACGATATATAATGATCGCAGTGCTATCTCACAGTTAGACCACCATACGATTACTCAACTGCCATGAGGCTGACTATTTAGGAAAATCAGTCAGTTTGACAAGGGAAATTAAGTTACGCTCTCTTGAAATCCTAATTATATGAAAATTCACGACAACAAACAGACAATTAAGTCTGTGACATGTTGAGCTTTTACTCTGCTCAAGACGCCAAATTCTTTTTGCAGACTAGGAAATCGAATTAGGAAGAGCATAATCGGCGAAAAGGACAATTCTTGTCAAATCAATCGAGTTTGAAACAATCTAAACTTTTGCTATATATTTACAGCGAAAAATGGTTTGAATCATGCATCAGACTATCCAGGAACACCCTGAGTAAATGGACTTCTTTTTAGGCAAACAATATCTGCTCAGCATAGAAATCATTTCAATTCAATCACAATGTGGAGATTCTGTGATGAGGAAAGCAATCCAAAGAAAACATGCTTGGAACCTGTATTTCATAAGGAAATGCTTGACTTCTTATCAGGTACTATGCCGAGATTTATCATTACAACAAACTGCGAAATCAAACAGTTTTTTTAAAGTCCCCCAGGACAACAGCATTGAGTTTGTCAAAAAAGGGATGATTGACGGCAGTAAAGGATGTATGGATTGAAGTACATTCGATCGTCTGGTTGCGGTGCCTTAAACCATCGAGAAATCATTTCGCAATGAATATAGTAGATTTAGATCAAACCGATCATGTCAGGACTAAATATATACTTTAGTTATGATAATCGTGATAATCGATAATCTGCAGAGCACAACTATTCCAATTTCTTCCAAACTTTTAAACGAAGGCAATATGATACGCTTGAAGTCGCCGCAGTCTAGTAGGTAGTGTAGTGTCTAATTCGACGAGAGCCCGTGGTTCAAATCCGAGCTCAAACAAAACAACATCTCAAACAAAACAAAATAAGAAAAATTTCTTCTTTCGGCGACTGCATCTCAGCAATCGACTGTCAAAAACTCTGACAGTAAATAAAATATCCATGAAATGTTTCACAAATCTACCTTTCAGAGTAGACTTTAAATTCCAGGTCCCTCCACTCATGGATAAAATTAAAGCACAGATCAAGGGCGGATTGCAATGGCAAGTAAAGAATATGAAAGTAAAAGTAAAGAATGTGAAACGCTTGATATTCCTTACAAAGATTCTATACTGAAACCTGCCTTTTAAGGTGTGCTTTAAATGTCAAAAAAGCAGGGCCTTTGATGTCAACTGAGGCGAGAGAGAAAGTTGTTCTCTTCAACAAACAAGCAGCCGGGTATATCACAAGGCATAATATTAAGTGCTCTTTAAAAGTCAAGACATCAGGGCCTTTAAAGCTTCTTAATTTTAAGAATTTTAAATCAACATTTTCGTTTTTTTTTTGTGTTTTTCTGGGATACCAAGCTGAAGTTTTCGGGTTTGTGATCAAGCGCTTTATCCTTTACACTGTGCCACCAGAGCTGCAATGTCTAATGAGAATAAATAATAGATGCCTACCATCCTAAGTGGCATACAAGCTATCAAACCTTGCGTTGTTTCAATTTTTGCCGAACCGTAATATGTGTGACTAATCCCAAAGGCACAGAACTCCATTATATCCAAGGTAATCGAAAACATTTACCCGGTGGGAACATAGAACTACTCACATACATACATACATAACATAATTGGTCATTACAAACCTTCAGACAGGATTACGACCTAGCTTCCCACACCACTTATGTTGTATGCGTTAATTTTATACATGAGTGGTGGGACCTACAGTTTAAAGTCGACTCCGAACGACAGATTTTTGAGAAACTTTTCATGACAATTTTATTTTACTCGCAGAGTTTTTGCCAGAAATCTGCTGAGAGGAAAGCGCCGAAGAAATTTTTTTTTCAGATTTCGTTTAGTTGAAGATGGGATTTTAACCGTGACCTTAAGTCTAATAAGCCAACAATCTATCTACTAGACTACGGCGTCTTCAGATCTACTCACACAATCTCCCAAATCCCGTTATGATTGTGAGGCTGTGTGAGGGCTTCCATATTTTATTCGAACGAATATTTTCATTCGAATTACTTCAAGAAAAGACTTGCGTTTGTTACTTAAAAGTTTGTTGAAATAATTGGCGTTTCTAAATGAAACTTTTTTAATTTTCTCTCATTTTATTAAAATTACGGTAATTTAAACAAAAACATTAAAATTCAATTAATTTTCCCTTGATTTTTGACAACAAAAAGGTGTGAAGCCGTGTAATTTACACTCATTATACAGATTCAGTGTTTTCAATAAACTTACATACATACGTACGTATATGGGTTAAAATCAACAACTATTTAACGGTAAAATATATAATAATCATAAAAAAACAGAAAAATAAAAACAAGAACAAGAACAATAATTGAAAAATTTAAAAGAAAAAAAAAAGAAAAATAAAATGAGGAAAAAAGTGATGAAGAAAAGAAGAGAAAAGAAGCGAAGAAAAATAATTGAAAACACGAAATCAATACGAAAATGAGTTGCTGAATTGCATTCCCATTTAACAACTTCGATGTATGCTAACCGGACCAGCAATAATGATGAGCGAATAAAAACCCCGACGAAAATGATCAGAAAATGAAAGAAAAAGGTTCTCATAATGATGCCTATGGATGGTTTGAATGGATGATGGTTTGAATGGAATGCTTGATGCAACAACGAGGCGTAAAAAAGAATTGATCAATAATCATGCGTAATATGGGTTATGACTTCTAAAAAGATTCACTCACCTCTTTTGCCAGGAAACGCAATGTTTTTTTTGTTATTATTTTGAAAAAAAAAAATGTTATTTTTAATGTAAAAAGAATTCAATCTGTTTCTGTTTTAATTTTAAAAAAATTTGTTCTGATTTTTATTGTGATGCTCATCGTTATTATTCAACAAAATGGAATTGCACACGATTTCTGTGTAACGCTTGTTTATTGAAGAAACTGCGGGAAAAATTTATTTTTTATTTAACCAGGCAATAGCAAAAGATTTCTTTTAAATGAGATGAAATTTAATTCTTTTTTTCATACTTTCATAACTGCTCGTATTTTCTTTTCTTTAAAACTGTTTATTTTTTTTCTTTCTTTCATAAGCTTTTCTCACATTCCAAGTGAATTTTATGCCTGAAATAATGAAATGATGGAAGTGTTTATACATACAAATGTGGGAAACAAATTAAAAATGATAAGCATGATAAAATGCATTACAACCAAGCAATAAACGGGCCATACTACGGCGGCCATACGATCTATTGTACTACCCTCAATCTGTATGGGCCATACCCCTGCCTAGCATTTGATATGCACCCAGATGTTGCCTCTGGGATGTCACAAGTTCCAAATATGTATTCTTAAGAACATCATAATTACAAAATCTACACTTTGGAGTTAAATGATAGCCATTGATTGAAGTCGCCGTAGTCTAGTAGGTAGACATGAGCTCACGGTTCAAAACCCAAGTCAGATATTTCCAACAAAACGAATGAAAAAATATTTCTTCAACGACTTCCCCTCAGTGGATTTGTGGCAAAAACTTTGAGAGTAAATAAAAATTTCCACGAAAAGTCTCTCATAAAAATTTTGTCGTTCGGAATCGACTTTAAATTTTAGGTCCCGCCAAGTATGAATAAAATTAACACACAACACAAGTGGTGTGAGAAGCTAGGTTTTAATCCTAACTCTATGATCTCCATTCCAAACAAATATTTTTTGAGTTTATAGATCTCTATCAATACATCGGTTAGTAACCTAACTAAAAAATTTACTGCTATTGTAATTTCCCAACAAAAGTTGAGATTGCCTGTGAAACATATTAGAATTGAAAAGTGTCTCCGCCCCTCTCTCTCTATCTCTTTTCATTCGACTTTCTCTTCCTCTCCTCACAAGCTCACCATTCTATTCATTGCCATGAATTCTCACATGACCAGTAACTCATCAGAGAGTAACCTTATATCCCTTAGCTAGTTGATTCAGCCTCGCCAAACAGTTGCTTTCCACTGATCACATTTTTCGATGGCATTGACTTACGTTTGGAAAATATACCCATGGGTTCTGAATATTTTACTCTGGTACCAAAAACTCCCAAAATCTATTCTCGTCTCTGGTCTCACTTTTAAAAGAGAGATTACTCCATTCACATTTGTTACAAAGTCTCGTATCCAAAATCATCCACTGGTTCTGTTCAGCGGACAATTATGGCGGAAACTGTCAGCCACTCGACTTAACATAACACGAGATTCCCTGAAGAATCTGATATTATACTTGTCTTTCCTTATGTTATCCATTATGTCTCCAAAATTCTACTCCTCGTTACCATGAGCTGAGCAACCAGCGCCTCTTAAGGTCGGAGTCTCATTGCTGTGATTACACCAACTGTGTAATGATGTTCTGTCAATCCAAGTATTGGCCACAGAGCCGCTAGTGATCTGAGAAGTTTCGGTGATGTCAACTTACACAGGAGTAGAATGTTTTTCAATTTCGGAAAATTTCTTTTTGTGGTAAACGGTGAGATGTGTAACCAAATGCACACTTTATAGCATGGAAAGTGCAGTGAGTCACCTGTATCACTTTCGTATCCGTAAATTTATCCGCCTATATTCATAATCATATGTGTAACAATATTTCATCCGGATACTAAGTAGCGCAGAGAATTAGATTTCCATTCAAACAAAGAGTATACTAATTATGTACAGTGAGCGCCATAAGTGAGTCAACACTTTTGTTTGTTTGTTTTAAGTATAAAACAGTTTTGTTCTTAAGTATAAAAAAAGTTCATTTATCATGAATTGTTGTTTTTGTTTTAACATTTTATAAGTAATAAATAAACGTTTTTATTTTTGGAAATTTATTCGACTATTCTCACTTACTTTTCTGGCTATCCTAAGAAAATGAATTATTTCAGTGGTGTTTACTCACTTTTGTCGCTCAGAGTATGTTCCCATTGATCACGAAAGGAACATAACGTTCATAAAAGCGGTATTCTCGCTTCTAGACTCTGGGATTTCTTGTTATGTTGTTTCCATATTTTAAAACATGGCCAATAAATTGATATGTATATCCTCTTTTTGCTTTGGCCATTACTTGTAGACTAGGTTATTGTGAAAGCCTACAGATGAACACCACTGTAGACCAGAACATTCGCAAGATCTTACGAAAACATTGCTTCTTATGCAAGTCTCGAGGAGTAGAGTTGACTGCTTCGCAACCATAAACGTCAACTTCAAAGGACAGAATGGAAATACTTTTCATAGCAAAATTATTTCGTCTCAGAATTGTTGCCAGAAGATTAATAAGAGGAAGTCTTCCAAAGGCTGGAAATATCTCACAATGTTTCTGCTGAAGTTTTAATGTCGAGGAAGAAAAAGAGACCACAGAAGATTTTCTCTGTTTTTGTGTGACACTTAAGAACTTTACAGAAATAATTCTTAGGCATCCAGAATTTGTTGACAGAACTTATCTATCCAAAGTTAATTTGGATAAATTCTGTAACGTCATAAAACTATCGGATTGGATAAGAACTGCTTGCCAGGGGTGATATATGTATGACAGAATAGGTTCAGAACCAATGTAGCTATGTTCTTCATGGCAGCTGCCAATTTGTCGTAAGCTAACCGTAATCCTTGTGAAGAAAAATATTCAATCTCAGTTTAACTAAGATTTCTTAGATGCATAAGGCTAACATATGCAGAAACTAATACAATGAAACCATCAGACATCAATTAGCACGTCTAAGACAGTACGTTTCTTATGAATGCATAAAAACTTTCTTATGAAATTCGGATGGTAACAGTGGGTTGGAGCTATTATCCCATTCTGCTATATATTCTGAAAGCATAATTTATTTTCTGAGTCAGGAGGCATGTTAGCGGACGAGATCATTACAATTCCATACCTTGTTTAAGCTTCTGTTATCTTTCCTTCTCTAGCTTTTCAAATGTAAATAGAACTTGTGCCTTTAACTGCTAATTCGGACCAGTATTTTACAGGCGATGACGGTAATGGTCGATGACATTTAAAAGCAAAAACTTGATAAGAGTTTTAGATTGTCATTCGCAAGCTTTGAGTGCTGTTCACTGAGTTCAATCACAATATCAAGGTTTTCATATATTTTCTTGCTTTGTTTCACAGCCTTGAATCAGGAATATTCGTAATGATCTCATGTCTATTGCCTTTAATGCTTAACAAAGTATTGAGTTAGTCAGGCGTAACTACGTTTTGTTATTAATGTTATCAACTGGCACAACCTATCACGTACATCTACAGATGTGGTGGTTACTTGTCATAATTTACAAATGGAACAACAAATAAATCTCAACTACAAATTGCAGAAACATACACATGTGATCAGTTCGCAAAGATTAAAAACCAAATGTTTGCCATGGTTTTTAGTAATTTTTTCTTTTTGAAATGAATTTTTAAAACAAAAATTAATAAAAAAAAATTGTACGTGATTTGGTGATTTGTAAACATTTAAAGTGAGGTTAAATAGGGTGATTTTTTTTGGAAGGTTTACAAATTATTTGTAAGCGAAATTAATTTAAAATTAAGGAAGAATATTCAGTATCAGTGAAACCAACAATATCCCAGACTATGGAAATGTCATTCGCGATTACTCCTTAGAGTGATTAGCCACCTCGCTGCTGTACTATTAGTCACATGGTTTTGTGATTTGCGGGCGCTTGTCTGTTGCTTTTAGAAGTCAATAGTGGCCAGATTAATGCCACGTGGTATAGAGAATTTCTATTCTGACTTCCTTTTTGTCTCAAAGCAAGCTAAGAATTAATAATTTACAAGCTTTGCCCTCGCATTAGCCACCCAATGGCTGCTTAAATAAAAGAACACCTTCAAAAAGGCAGCCTTTATTAAACAGGGCAATTGATTTCATTTAATTTCGTTATTACTTTGTTCCTATTGCTTCACAGTTCATTGATGATTCGTGACATGTTTTAAATTCATCAAACAGCTGCTTGCTAATGTTTCCCTCTTTTGTTTGCTTAAAATTTGCTCAATCCACAACAGATAACATCAACCAGCGTACAGAATCAGATGTTATGACCAGAGGAGTGTCTGCGTATGAAAGCGGAATAAATTCAGGGGATCTTCAATCAGTTTGCAACAGCAAATATTAAATACATTACGAACTATTTAGGCACTGAACAATCTGATATTGCACCTTAGTTTCGCTGCTTTTCATGATATGAGACACTTTGCCTCCTCACGATAGGACTCATGGCTTGGGCATTAAATTTTTAAGGCTGACTTTTCCGCTAAAAGCAACCAATCTATTGGCTACCTTAGCTAGCACATGAGTCACTACATTAGGGAAGGATAATTACCGCATAGGCGAGATATGTCTGAGATTTTATTTACAGATAAAAGGCATTATTTCATTCGGATAGGTGACCAGACTTGATCAAAAAGTTTCAGAGCAATTCGAAACTTATGAATTATAGAAATTTTCTGAGGATTCACAGTTTACGAGCTCATAACATAACTTGTCATCAAGCGATATCACACTAGTTTCGAAGACAGTCTAACACGCTATTCTATCAACCGATTTAATTCGTATCTTTATTACTGACCGCATCTGTCAGTAATCCTGTCTCTGTGAATTCTTTCCCAGATGGGGGCAACGAGTGTCATTCATACGTCGTTGATTACTGAATGATATCAAAGCATACTTAGCAACCTCTGGTTATTGATATCAACAGAAAAAATCAAGCACGAAGATCGAGCGAAGTCCCAAACAAAACGATATCGAGATATCGAACTTCTTCATGCGTTTGAAAGACAAATTCATGTCATTATGTATGGAATATAACATCGTTGAAATGTTCGCTACGGCTTCTTTAGGTGGAGCACATCTGAAATAACTATGGCGCATAAATCAAGTGCCAGATGGTTACCGTGCCATTTGGCTTTGAGTCCAGCTATAGTTTGTGGCTTAAGAAAATCCCACACAAGAAAAGTCCCATGATTTCAGTGGCCAATTCACATCACCTCCAAGTGAGATGGCCATGCTCTCAAATTGCACGCATAAAATATTCAATGTGGCATGAGGTCTGCGGTACGTAACGTAGTCCTGTTGAAACCACATGTCGTTGATGTTTAGATCATCAAAGTCAAGTGAAAAGGAGTTGTAATCATCGACCTACAGCGCTATCCGCTGACAGTGATAGCCAGACCAACGTCGTTCTTAAGTAAACAGGGACCAAAGACGTCGCCGTGGTCTAGTAGGTAGTGTGTTGGCTTATTAGACGTTAGGCCTCGGTTCAAACTCCAGGTCAGGCATTTCCAACTGAACGAAATATGAAAAAATATTTATTCGGCGACTTCCTCTCAGCAGATTTCTGGCAAAAATTCTGCGAGTAAATAAAATTGCTATGTAAAGTTTCTCAAAAATCTGTCGTTCGGAATCGACTTTGAATTGTAGGTCCCGCCACTCATGTATAAAAATTAACGCACACAACATAAGTGGTGTGAGAAACTAGGTCGTAATCCTGTCTAAAGGGTTGTCATGACCAATTATGTATGTACGTAATGACGTCGCCAGCCCAAACAGTGACTTTTTCGGAATGCATTGGGCGTCCTTGGATCTCATGTGCATTAGTATCGCCCCAAATTTAACAATTTTTTTGCTTACGTACCCATTCGTCCAGAAATGGTCCTCATCGCTGATAAAACCTTTTTATTATTTGCAGACTTAGCTGACTGACAGGCAAAGCAGACTGAATAAATCAAAGTAGCTTGACAGATGTAGATTAAACAAGATGGCTGTTCTATGAAGTGTCAAAGTTCGAAAGGCCCTGTTAAAAGACCCGCTAAAAAGCACTGCTCTGTCAAGTGAAACAATGAAGATTATTTTTTTATACTTTTCCGTTGCTTTAAGGAGCAGATTTACCCTTGTAGATTATTGGTCTACCGTAGCAAACCCTAGAACGATAGGGTTACCAACTGTCATAGTTCTACTCAGATCTTATGCTGGCTTGAAACAACGCCCTCTGTGCATACATGGTACATAATAATGTTTTAATAGCTGTAGTCATCAGAAACTTTACTCATTGAGTCTTGCTTTTGAAGTTATGCTCACTGGCAGTCTGAGGTCTACTGGAAAACAAACATACAGGGTGGAATGACTTAAAAAAAAACATTCGAAAGGCATGATTTAAATTATACGTCATCTGCTGTATTAAATCTGAGAATGCTGAACTTTTAAGTCAAGTTTTTAACACTCTTTGACAGCAAATTACTATTGCGTTGTCACAACTCTGCATCAATAGAATTCTGATGATTTCATTACATTTCCTTAATGATCTTCTAACAAACAAAAAAAAAAACTGGCAATTATTGGTAATTATTTAATCATCTCCATTTCAAATTGACCAAAAAATCATAATAAAACTCTTGGGCACTTGTGGCCAAATAAACAAAATTTCTTGGCAAAATGCCCAACGCCGTTATGGATCCTGCAAACTAAATGATGGTCACTCCTTTCCCTTGCTGTGCTCTTTATCTGCAGAGGTTCATAAATATCAATTACAAATTATAGTCGTGTGTTGTGATGTTCCAAAATTTATTGTTTAATTATTATGGGTCAAATCACGATCCATCATTTAAACAATTAACAACGTTTTCTGCCTCTATGCTTGCTATATCCTCTGCTTGATTTTTGAGTTTGTTAAACAAAATTCTTTAAAATTATTGTGTTTTTTGTTGTTTCATAAATGCTACCAACAAACCGACAATTATTGCAAAAGTGCAGCAACAACAAACAGCCACAACAACAGACGGAAATTCCGGACAAATTCTCACATGATTTGCTAAACATTTTAACAAATACTCGCAAGAAATACTCTCGAAAATGTTGCACAACAACAACAACAGAAATAAAACCAATGTTGCAACATTTGATTGTACATGACAACACATACAACGTGGTATGAGTAGAGTAATGGTGCATCATGCAATAATTATAACAATTTTTATGACTTTTTTAACTGAAATGCAGCAAAAAAAACTACTGTATGCCTGCCTGCCTGCCTGCCAATTGCACAGCCAAGGCAGTTGCAGAGTTTCATTCCAAAGTAGCTCTTCAAAATTTTTGTTAACTTCAGTAGCTGCATGTTGCAACTCTAAGAATGTATGTGATGTTGTATGTGTGTCGTTTAAAAAAAAACAAATCTTCTAAAGGACGTTTTTAAAAAGCTGACTCACGACTTTCAAGTTTTCAGACCCCATGCACAGCAGTCAGAGAGCATCACAAGTACCGCTGTATGTGTGTGGGTTAACATGATAATTAAAAATGGTTAAAATTTCTGTTTTTTTTATATAGTTTTTGTTCTAAATAGAAGTGTTAAAAATAATAGCAACGAAATCGCTTAACAGTGAGTGATATGATGAGATAGGCTCAACAGCTTATCATTTCACTGCGTTACATTCGCCTTATTTGTTAGATCAGTAAAATACCATAGTTTTCTAGCACAGAAGTGTTTAAAATTATAGCAATAGTATCATTTAAAATATATAAAATCAAGGATTATAATTGTCTTCAGTTAAGCATGAAATGAGGACTCGCTCCATCACAGTGTATAACTTTTTTCCAAGATTCCATGGAACGGAGGGGTGATTAAAAACTTGAATACAAACCCGAGCAAACCATGCTCAAGTACGGAAAAGGCTTTCCTAATTAAAAAAAAAATGAATTTAAAGGACTTCAATCCCTCTCGAATATAAATTTTAAAATACTTGACGCCACACAGAGGATAACAGCAAGAAAAACTGTTTAAGAGCGGTTGGTAATATCTCCTGTCTTTGTGCCCGTGCAACCCCGCATAGTGCAGAAGTGACCCCTAAACCTAGCAATAAACTAAAATTATTGACCAGAACTAAAGCGGATAATTTTTTAATAATTCGATACTCAATAAAAGAAGGCATTTATGAAACGACTTAATATCCTCATATAGCTCACCAGGCTTTTGCAAAGCAAAGTAGCGAGATAGGTCCAGATGTAGGCCCTGAAGTAGTTGACAACTCAACCTAATTTGCATTGAAAAATCATCTTTAGCTATGAGCCCTTTTCTGGATGAATGGGTACGAGAACAAACAAAATTGTTGAATTTGGAACGATACCAACCCTCATAATCTCCCAGAGCATACAATGCATCCTGAAAATGTCACTGTTTAGTATAAATTTTGAGATGACGGCTACATTGGTTCATATTTCTTTAAGAACTACGTTAACCAGACCATCACTGTCAACGGCTAGCACTATTGGTCGACAATTACGAATATCTTTTGGTCAGAATTTAATGTCCTGGACACCAGTGATATGTGGCTTCTACAGGACATCACCACGTGGCACGCTGCTCATGCCACACATTAAGCATTAAGCGATTTTAGAATATGGTCATCTCACATCGAGGTGAAAGAACTATCCACCGAGATCGTGTGATTTGGCCCTGTTGGACAATGGGTTTTCTTAACTCGCAGCCGAATAAGTTGGTCATTACAATCCTTCAGGCCGGATTACGATCTAGTTCTTTATACGACTTATGTCGTGTGTGTTAATTTAGTTCATAAGTGATGGAACCTACAGTTTAAAGTCGACTCCGAACTTGACAGATTTTTTTTGAGAAACTTTTCATTTCCTCTTCGAGCTTTTGCCAGAAATCTGCTGAGAGGAAGTCGCTGAAGAAATATTTTTTCATTGTTCGTTTTGTTGGATTTTGAACCGAGGCCTCATATCTAATAAGCCAACGTAGTACCTACTAGCTTACAGCAACAGCATTCTCTCTTAAGCCAACATAATTCAAATTCAGTTTGATTTATGCACCACAGTCTTGGAAATTTGGAATGCGAAGCTGTGGCAGTTATTTTACACCCAGATTGACATCAATAAGTCTCTCAAACTAGTCAAAAATTTCATTGAAACATTATCGAAGCACCTTAATTTCTAATACCGCAAGCCATGGCGAAAGGATTTGCGTTTTTCTTCTAAAATTGTTGTGTTAGGAGAACAATAATTACCCATGACTGATACCCAAGTCATATGGGAATTCACGGTATCAAGCAAACAATATTTATCTTTAACTAGATTACCGAAGATCTCTGAAGTAATTGTATTGCTTAAGTACAGGAAAAAATAATCCTTGTTTTGAACTCTACTGTAATAGCGGACAAGTTACCTTTTTATAAAGCTATCAGCCACTTCTAAACATTAAAACAAAAGCAAACAAGAAATTGGAACTTCTTTTATCTTAACACAGCCTCCAGATGAAAAAAAAAAACGAATTAAAAACTCCAACTGAGAGATTGTGAATCACTTTTTTAGTTTATACTTCTTGTGGTTGTTGCTGCAGTTGTTATTGTTGTTGACTTTTCAGCTAAAAGAATGACAAGCGAAAAGGTCTTCTCAGAAGTCATTGACAATAATCAGTCGACACCATTTCAAATTGTTGGTGGTTGAAATAAACCAAACAGTAACGGATAAAAACCGCAAAAAAGAAAGAAAATTTAAAATGAAAAATGAACTTAAAGTGGACCACCAATCGAGCATTTTTCTTTGGCTTTATTTAAACCCTTTATCTGAGAAATTTAATCATTCCGCCATATGTTATCCTGACACTTCAAATGCATACAACAGACCAATGCGCATTGCGCTTCAATTTAAATTATTTGCCAAGAGTTCCAACTCTTTTTTCTTTTTTAATTTAATTTTTCATTTTCGTTTTTTTTGGTCGATTTTAATTCCGTTCGTTTTATTTTTTTTTTATTTTTTGTCATTCCTAATCTCGTATCGATAAGATACAAAAGAAAAAACACATCGTGTGAGCAGGTACGAGTAGAGAGTATCAGTGGTTGGATAAATAAATGGTTGGCTGCTTGGTTGCTCTGAAGTGAAGTGCTATGGATGAATGATACTTTCACTTTGATAAACTTGTTATCATTAAAACTTAAAAACAAGAACAACAACAACAATTACAACGACAACACATAACAGTTAGCATGTGTCACTAACTACTTAATGACACCACATGCTTCTATGCTTTGTTCTCTCATCTCTATCGTTATCCGTACGTATGTATTTGAAAAAATCCATCTAAAAGACAGTCTTTCTTTATGACCCCCTCTCTCTCTACCATGCAGCAATACAACTACAATCCATTGAGGCATTTAGTCAGCTGCTATTGATAATGTTTTCTTTCCGTCTCTCTCCCTCTTTCTTTGTCATTTTACTAATGACATTAGAACCTTTGAAGATAAACAATTGTGACACTCACAGTCAAATATCCAGACAGAGTTCGTTGATAGAGGTCGTCAGCAGAGGCTTTCCTAATTAAGCAGTGAGAGAAACATGAAATTAAGGAACGAATGTCTTATTTTAGCTATGGATTGTGGATTTGTTTGACCTGCAATGAATTAATCAGCTACTCAAAGGAGTTGAATGTTAATTGGGTTCTCGGCTAAGCACATAAATCGTAATGTAAAGAGCTTTCAAAGGGATGGGGTTTGTTTGTGATGTTAAAGTGCAAGACGTGATGGATTTCTCAGCATAGTTTTTACATGAAACTGAAGACTTTATTAAGGGGCTCAGGTATACAGGACTAAGAACTATCGTAGAATGTCAAAAAGTTGTTACGCCAGGAATGAAGCAGTACGCAGTTATATATTTAGTCAAAGCCTTACATGCCATACACATACATACATACATAATTGGTCATTACAACACTTCAGCCCGGATTACAACCTAGTTTCTCACAGCACATATGTTGAGGGTGTTAATTTTATACATGAGTGGTGCGACCTACAATTTATAGTCGACTCCGAACGACAGATTTTTTGAGAAACTGCCAATTTTAATTTTCTCTCAAAGTTGTTGCCGGAAATCTGCTGAGAGGAAGTTGCCGAAGAAATTTTTTTCTTAATTCACATTTTATTAAAAATGTCTCGGCTTTAAACCGCGGTCTCACATCTAATAAGCCAATATACTACCTACTAGATTACGGCGACTTCTTATAGAAGAAAAACCTCAAGTATATTTGAGGAGTATCCTTTCAGAACTCTCTGCCTAAACCAGTTAGTCTCTGTACATGTTAATAACCGCCAAGCATGTAAAGAAGAGTTCGAAACAATGTAACACGTTTTACATCATTGCTTAGCTCTCGTAGGTCAGAAGAAGATTGTAAAAAAATATGAAATTTTCTATAGGAATTGTGGTTGGTATTGGTCGAGGTAAGCATACAACAAACCTACTTGATAACTTAAGTGTATGCCGAAAGGGTTGGTCTTCCCTCCTTCAATCTACCATTGTTAGTAGTTTGAAGGCAGTTTCATTAGGCCTAATCATAGGCAAACGAAATTATTTTTTTGAAGTTCTCGAAAGCTGTAATTCCATGGTGCATCTTTAGCTTTAATGTTACCGCAGATCAGCATATTTATTAATAGTAGTTTGGTTAGGTTGCATGGATTATTAGCAAATTTGGGAATTCACTTTAAGGCCCTAATGGCCATAGTTACTCGAACCACTTATGTTGTTTGTATTTATTTTATGTATGGAGGGATCCGCACATTGATATTCAGTAATATTCAAATGAGAAATATGAGAAGCTTTTTCATTGCATTAAGTTACTCTCCTAGACTACGCCAAAATAAACGTTTTTTTCGTTTTACTATTTTCAAGATGTTAGAGCTGATGCTCGAACTCACTAGCTCTTGTCTACTAAGCCAATATACTTCCCAATAAAACAAGGCGACCACCATAAAGACGGCTGCAGTACCAAGATCGTAACGATTTTTATCAGCATGTCTTACATTTCCTCCTCTAACATAGAAGAACTGAGATCTGACGACTTTTCTTCGTTCTGGCATCAAATTTCGAAAATCACAAAGACGCGGGAGTAGACAAAAACTGGAATGGAATTTAAAGGCTGGAGCATCAAATAGAAGTAAATGTAGTAATGGGAACATATATTCACCGTTTACCCTTAGATTACTTCCCAAACAGTGAAATTTAGACTTGATTTCAGGCGAGATAAAGAAGATCTCAAACTCTTATTCACAAAGCAAAAATGAGAAAATTTACCAATTTCTCGAGAAAACCAACAATTCGGACGATTTCGGTATATAAGAAGAATTTGCGTTACATCTATCACGAATGTTATGAGCATCAATACCACCCCGAACGAGCTCTTTAGAGGTTAAGATGAAATATTTTGAACTGTCCAAGTGCCTTGGATTTTCACAACGGAGCAAGAATAGTTACTTCTACTTATCGCCACACTAGGGCGAAAATACTTGTCAATTCATTAGACAACCGTTGCAATGTGTCTTGTGGTTTACATACGTAATTAGTCATTACAACCCTTCAATCAGGATTACGACTTAGCTTCTCATACCACCTATCTTGTGTGTGTGTTAATTTTATATATGAGTGGCGGGAGCTACAGTTTAATGTCGACTCCAAGCGACAGAGTTTTGAGAAATTTTTAATGGCAATTTTATTTAATCTCAGAATTTTTGCCAGTAGACTGCAGACAGGCAGTCGCCGAAGAAATATTTTTCTTCATATTTCATTTCGTCGCAGATGTCTGACTTGGGGTTTGAACAGTGTTCTCAGATCTAATAAGCCAATACACTTCCTACTAGACTACGGCTTATGGTTTACTGTGCTAAAAGAACTCTTTCCCGAAAATCGATTTGCAGATACATACATATGTATTCTCCGTTCGTTGTTCTATCGATTGCACACTACATAACAGACAGAAGACGTTCTTTTGCTGCAATATTCGTACGTGGTACTCTATTTGCTCAGAATAAATTTATTCTTCCATTACAGTGTAAAACATTCAACGCCCTTAAATTCTATGCTCTATTTTCATATTCGGGCAAACTATTTCTCTGCTTCCACCAGAGTGCGCTACATACACAAGTAAGAATCAGTGAAAGATAAATTTCTAAAAATTTCCTACCAAAATTTGACTGAATTCTAGGCCAGCTCTGACTTTAAGCTGTTGGTTCTTATTTAATAATTTCATACAGTAAGTGTGTAAATGTGCAGTAGAATATGTGGAATAAAGGGTAGTAAAGATAGTGCTGCTGTCAGCAATGTTTGTCAATATGTCATTACAATAACAAAAACAACAGCAACAACAACAAATATAAGTAAGAAGCAAACAAACAAAGAAAAAAAACGCTTAAAAGAAAATCTATGAAGTGTTAAAATTAAAACAGAAAAGGGGTAAGAAAGCAAATGTTAAAGAAAAAAAGGAAAAACGGGGAAACAGAGAGAGAGAGAGAGAGAGGGAGAGAGTAGGTAAATATTAAATAGAGTGTAACAATAAACCGAAACCAGCAACAACAACAACGGCAAGAAAAAAAACAAATAGTTTTTCAATAAGATAAAGTATCTGTTCATATGCGACAATACGTTGTGCCTCTTAAATAGACTGTTGGTCGGTCCAACAGTTGGTCGGTAGGTCGGTTTAGATGCATGGTTTTCAAAAGTTTAAACCTGTCATCATGTGAATTATTTAACTGCTTAACCGAGTGTATCGGTTTGCTATCGTTGTATCATCATCTATCGTTTGTTCGTATCATTATTATCGTTTGTCATCTCAAATAAAACGAAACGAAATGAAAGAAAAATAATTTCGGTAGAATCTCTTTTAGTTTCTATTGGCTTGACAAAGCAGCAATAGCAGCAGCAGCAGCAGGTTGGTTTGCTTGTATGTTTATTGCCATTTACAACTCATTCTGACGTATCAGATTGTCACCTTAAGTGGCGTTGTGTCCATTATTGTATGGATTTCAAACTATTTTACTCTTAAAACTCTGACCATAAAAACTTCACAATTCGATATAAAAAAAAGAGAAAAAAATGAAAAAAAAACTATCGAAAGGTAAGATCGATTTTCCTATTCTCTAACGTTTACCAAACGTACATACATAGTATGTATGTATGTATGTACGTGTTAGTAGAGAGTGAAAAAAGGAACACTGGGCTAACACTTTGGCCAGTCAGTTTATTATTTAAGTCAAGCGATTGTTGTTGTTGTTGCTTATTTACAGCTGTGTTGACAGAAAAAGGGTTTTCCTTTTTGCCGTACTAATGAGCAAAATTTACGAGCGTTTCTCACCTGTCATTATTGTATTTTTCTTTTTTTTTTTTAAAGAAAAACAAAAAAAACCTCCACACAAATGACAAAGGCAAAACGGGTGAGAAGTTTCTTTGTTTTTCTTTCTTTGGGGAATTTTTGAAAGTTTATACTGTCTTGCTGGCTATAAAAATAGCCCGGGACAGATTTCTACCAAATTAAGTGATAGATTTTTATGCAGTGATAAGCGTTTGTCGATTTATTTTTATTAAGAAACGTTTCGTTTCGTTTTTTTTTTCATTTTTTAAAATCAATTTGAATTCAAATATTAAAGATGGAAAGACTTTCCAATACTAATAATTAACAATAAATAATTGGAGAAATTTTTTATAAAAAAAAAAGAAAAATTTCAGGTTAAAGATGACCATAAGACACCCTAAAAATGGATTTTATTGTTGATTTAAATTTTTTTTTTTTGAGACCAGTAGGTGACCCATATTCATGCAGTACATTGTACAGGAAAGATAGTTTATATGAGAAAGGAAAGAGGCAGTAGAGTGCTACAATTTTTTAATGACCAGTGTATATACCCTTCGTCACTTAGTTTTTCAAGAATTGCTTATAATTCTCACTTTCTTTTTCGTATGGTGGTTAATCACATATAGCATCAGACAAATACCCAGATTCTCTAGTAGAAATCGATTCCACTACCTCGTCAATTGAAGTTTAGCACACCACCAACTAGGCCATCGGGGTATCCAATGTGGATTGCATATCAAAAACTACTTTTTTTCGATTTCATTCAAGGTGTCTTCATGTTTTCACTTGGGCCTTGAGTATCCCCTTTTCAAGAAAGATGCGGCATCAGAAGAATTGTTTTTCATGAACGGTTTCTCTAGGTTTCTCGGGATATTTGATTTTTCTAAGTATTATAGAAGTCGCCGTAGTCTAGTAGGTAGTGTGTTGGCTTTCTAGACGTAAAGCCAGGGTTCGAGCTCCAGGCCAGACATTTTCAGCAAAAAGAAAGATGAAAAAATATTTCTTCGATGACTTCCTCTCAGCATATTTCTGACAAAAACTCTGGGAGTAAATAAAAAATTGCCATGAAAAGTTTCTCAAAAATTTGTTGTTCGAAGTCGACTTTAAACTCCAGGTTCCGCCACTCATGTATAAGAAATTAACACACACACAACATAAGTGGTGTTAGAAACTAGGTCGTAATCCTGACTGAAGGATTGTAATGACCAATTATGTATGTATGTATGTAAGTATTATGGTATACCAGTACGTAGAAGTTTAAATTGATTGCTCCGCAACTGATCTATGGCTTTACATTCTGGGTCACTAATTTCCCAAGTTCAGTGGAATGGCTGCTGAATTTTATATTCTTCTGCGGATATGTTTTCAAACCTGCCTCATAAAGAATTTCATGTTACTTTTAACTACAGATGAGGTAGTAGTGACATGAATATTCTGCCATGGATTCGATTGTCAGAGTCTCTTTCGTGGAAACGAAATCAGTAAGTGGAAAATAACGCTACGCTATTGGCGTAGAAAGGAACTGTCAAGGAAACATAATATTGCCATGGGCAATTCATACAGTGAGAGACGAGTGCTAGAAATCGTAGGTTCAAAACAGGATTTAGAAAGTAAAATATCTGCTACAGGATAATTAAATGATCAAAAAATATAACTAGTTTAGATCGACGCAAGGTGCAGACCTGATCTCCACCCTTAGTGTACCAATTGCACCTCTTCTGTACCAATTCATAAGACAATTTTCTAGAAATCCAAAATTATTTGAGATATACCACCATAAGGCCCCTTGGCCTAACATTTATATAGGGTCTTCCAGCAGGGACTACCGAAATTTATAGCTACATCTGCCAAATCAGTTGTAAATTTTTCCAAACCACCGTGGACGACCACAGACAATGACGTGTGTTTACTGGAGCAATTGACATCCGACACTAATTTTCATCAAAAACCGTATCTTCAGCGATGAGACCCATTTCTGGATAAATGGGTAAATGGGTCTCATCAGCTGCCAATCCACATGAGATTCAAGAGCCTCAAATGCATTCCGAAAAAATCACTGTTTGGTGTGTATTTTGCGCTGGCGGTATCGTTTGTCCATATTTCTTTGAGAATGACATTGGTGAGGCCGTAACTATTAACGGTGAGCACTAGAGATGATTATTATCAACTTCTTTTGAACTGAATTGCATGATCTGGACACCAATGACATAAGATTTCAAAAGGATGACGCTATGTACCACAGAACTCATGTCACAATGAATTTTCCTAACGAACGATTTGAGGGCATAGTCATCTCACAAGGAGAAAATGTGAACTTACTTGTGAGGGTTCTAGGAGCAGATGTATGCCAGTAACCCTCAAACCACAACGATCCTCAAAGCCATCACAATAAATGCAACTCAGAGAAGACTTGCTGGACATCTAAACAATAATTTATTCCACAAATAACGGCATCAATAGGCATTACAATCGAATAAAAAATGATCTCTCATATACACTTTATTTTTTAAATTTAAAGAAGAAGGCGCTTATTGAAAGACCCCATTATTTATTAAGCTATGAAAACTTTCGTTTGAATGTGAAATAGTAGGTCTGGATCTAGTAAACATCCTATAATCAGCACCTAAAAAAATGGATACTGCTAAACAGTTAATAGTGCTCTGTTAACGTTAATTTCTGCACTGTTAATAACAAATTTTTCTTTTATAAGCTTGAGTTTTTAAACACACATTGACAGCTCTAGGTTCCTAAAAAAGGAATAATAAAGGAACGAACATACATACTAAACGGAGAGTTCATTAAGGAATTTTGATTTAGTTGAGATCAGTAGCTGGAAGATAGATAGGGCAGTAGATGTAAAGAAATTCAGGAGCCCATACTGTATTTAAGTCCGGTGGCAAAATATCGTAGGTAAGTAAAGACAAGGATGTTTTAGTAAACTCCTAGATTTTGCAAAAGTAGAACACAGTCGATATAAACACGACTTCAGGGGTGAAGAGATTGGGTTAAGTGACGGAGGAACTAGTCATAAAGGAAGCCAGAGATAGCTTTAGTTTGTTTAAATAAATTGGCCGACAATATCGCCTGATTCTAGCGCTTAGCAAACAATAAGGCACAGAACTGTTTTCTTACCCAACTAGTCGGACTTAGAGTCAGAAATCCAGGGCATTCCTTCAGAATTTAATGACCACGAAAGCACAATGACAAGAGGAATAGATTTGAGTGTTCTTAACTCTACAGAGCTTAATTGAGGGATTGGTAGAAAGCTGATCAGTGCAGGTTGCAATGCTGCGTATAAGACATGGTACAAAGAAGTATATGCTACGACAATGAAAGTGTATTCATTTGATGCACTTTAATGATGGCAAGCGATGATTAGTTGTAGTCTAGTAGGTAGTGTTTTGGGTTATTAGACGTGAGGCCACGGTTCAAACCCCAAGTCAGACATCTCGAACGAAACGAAATATGAAGAAAATATTTCTTCGGCGACTGCCTTTCAGCAGATTTGTGGCAAAAGCTCTGAGAGGAAATAAAATTGCCAGCTTCTCAAAAAATCTGTTGTTTGGGGTCGATTTTAAATTGTAGGTCCCCCCACTTATGAATAAAATTAACACACACAACATAAGTGATGTGAGAAACTAGGTCGTAATCCTGGTTCAAGCGTTGTAATGATCAATTATGCTATGTATGTATGTATGTATGCTATGATTACTCCACAGTACATGCCAAGAGTAAGTTGCCATTTTTTAGAAGGTAGATGAGAGCATTCCATTCAAATCTGAGCTCTGATGTCTTACAAAAGAAAAAAAAATACTTCCAACAGTATTCTTGCTTACGTTCTGAGAGTAACTAATTGCCATGAAAACCTTACCAAATCTATCATTATGAAGCGATTGTAAACTGTATATCTCGCCACTCCTGGATAAAATCTATTCACTCGAAATGGATGATGTGAGAAGCTAGACTGCAGCCTTAAGTAAAGGGCTGTAATGGCGAACAACTTGCGTACATTTTTGTGCCAAGAGGCCAAAGGCCAAGATACTATTAAATAAAGTTTTTCCGCAACAGCTTTTCCGTCATAAGAGCTTATCATATAAATTATTACAGTCACTAACCGATATTGCTCAACAAAATCCCTCCTTCCTTGTAATCTTAAAAAACTGTCATAAAATTTCAAAATTTATGTTGAAAATATTTTAATTCTGACATAATTTAAGAGAACCCAGGGCTATGTTTATAAAAATTCAACCTGTTGGTGGAGGGAGTGTACGAAAGCACTCATGAAATATAATGAAATTATTAAAATCACCCGATAATTAAATAAATCATAATGCCTGAACTAATATGGGAAATAAGAAAAAAAAAACAACAACAGACCCGACTTAAAATCACATGACATATAAACATAAATTCAAACTGACATTTAAATAATTTTGACGTTATATTAGACAATAACAACAACCAAATAACAAATAAATAAAAAAATGAAAAAACAAATCCGAAAAAACATGCAGAGACCAACAAAAGCCAACAGCCAATTGAATGACTGCAACATGACAACACCAAAAACCGACAGTCACTTAGTGGCGGGCATATGAATTCAAAAAAAAAAATTATTTTAAAATAAACACCCCGCAACTGAAAACGAAAGCGTTTCCCCATAAAATAACAACTAGACGGACAGATAGTCAGGCAGTTACCAACAAAAACAAATAAAAAATAAAAAGGAAAACCAACAAACGAACGAACAAACGACCTTTTCGCGATCCCTAGGCAAAATTAAGCAGAAATTGAAAACGAAAACAAAATATTCGGTTTTGTTTGGCAGCAATCTCAGCGTCCGTATCACAGCATTGTAGCAGCAGTATTGCCGTTTTCGATGTGTTAATATTGAAAATGACAGTTCAAAAATCACCAACAAAAAACAAAAATAAAGAAATAACTGTTATAATAATGCAAATATACCGTTATTACCAGTTATTTGTATTTGCATTTTGGAAAACAAATCATAGAAATCTAAACTAACAAAAATCCATACCCTCCCTCCTCCTTCACTTCCTTATTTTCTTCACTACGATGTTTGTCTTAAAAAAGAAAAAAAAAAGAAGAAAAACTGGCACAAGGAGCTCTTCAAGTGAAACTTATTTTGTCTGTCTGTCTATCTGTCTGTCCACGTTTACGTTTAACACGCCAATTCAAAAGAAAAATGAAATTTATTCCGTTTTTTTTTTCTTCTTATTTTTTTGTACATTTTTTTCCCCGCCTGCCTTTAAAAGGAAAGTTGTTGTGTTTATAATTGTTGTTGTTGTTATTGTTATTGTGCGGTAAATAAACACTATATAAATATCACACCTGAGGGCATAATGGCAACCCACAACAACAGCAACAACAATACATCAATTACAAATAAATCCCAGTTACGTCATGACTGTTACAATAGACGACAGACAACCAACCAACCAACCCGGCCAGCCACCACCAACGTTGGAAAACTTACAGAACAAAGCGTATGAAAAAAAAAACACAAAATAACAACAAATAATACACGAAATAAAAATCGAAAACAATCAAAACCGTTTATAAAAATTTCCAACTTTTGATTTCGATTTGTGGCCTAAATGGCGGAGAGGGCATTTTCATTTTTATTTTTTTTTCCTACATTCACACACAACACCATCAGGTCTGTAACGGACCATAAATGCGAGATCTTCGTCATTGAATGGGAATTCGATTACACTCAAAAATGAAATATTGGTAAAAAAAGCTTTTTATGCAAGAGATTTACGTCTTAGTTGTTAAGAAGAATAAATTTGACTTTAAAGGTTAAAGGTCAAGTTGTGGAATATAAAAAAATGAACAAGGATTTTGCACATACTTATACCCACAACGGTTTATAGTCCAGTAGTTAAGCGACTTCCCGACGAATCTCTTGAAATATAAACACATGGACCTCTAAAGAAATTTAAACTCATTTACAATCAATTTTTTTTTACAACGGGCCAAATCGACCTCCGGGTACTGTACTTGTCTAAATTGACAAGTGTACGTCCTCTAACCTACAACCAATTTGGCATGGCGGCAAAGATTTATAGAAGACTTGTTTGAGCCAAACTTTGTATTGATGAGGTTCTCAACCACATAAATTATAGACGACCTTGTTAAACCGACCCTTTCAAGGTTAAATATATTCAAATATTTATAGACTTAAGGACAGTTTATGGACCGTAGTCGTACTAATTAATCCCAATCCTAGGCTACCGGATATGTGCAAAACAGTTAAACTTTAAATACATTTTAAAGACATAAGCCAGACTCCAGCCTGAAGTCGCCGTAGTCTAGTAGGTAGTGTGTTGCCTTATTAGGCGTAAAGCCAGGGTTCAAACCGCAGGCCAGATATCAATCAAAATACAAAAAGTATTTCTTCGGCGACTTCCTCTCAGCAGATTTCTGGCAAGAACCCTGAGAGTAAATAAAATTGCCATGAAAAGCCTCTCAAAAATTTGTCGTTCAGATTCGTATTTAAACTATAGGTACCGCCACTCGTGTGTAAAATTAACGCACACAACATAAGTGGTGTGAGAAGCTAGGTCGTACTCCTGACTAAAGGGTTGTAATGACCAATTATGTAAAATTATGTTATGTAAGCCAGACTCCAGAGTGCAAAATGACAATGAAAAATCAGAAAATTGTCTGCCTAACTGAAGGTTAATTCTGTACAAATAAATAATGTGACCTATTGTTCAGCGCATCCGCGCATCTTAGTAGCATTATATTGTCCAAATAGTTTTTAATTGACATTTCTGATGTACTCTAATTAACAAATCAACACCTTTTTCAAATGTAAATAAATGCCACTTGGTAGTCAGGCTATTAAATGGAAAGAAAATAACCTAAGAATTCAATACTGATAGCTTGGACAATACTAAGCAGTAAGGGAATACTAAACTCAGGCAGTGTAGTCGTAAATTAAATGTCGGATATTTAGAATATGCATCCTGTATAGAGTACTACATGTCATAAATGTTACATGGCTATTACAATCCCTTAAGGTATATACATATAGACGACAGACGGCAGATAAATGAAAGCTGCGAAGTTTAGAGTACACACGTTTATATGAAAACGATTATATTGAAGGCAGAACAGAAAAAGCCAAGACAACAATTTGCAGTTTCTGCCCAAATTAAACTATTTTCTATTTTTGTGAGCAGCTAAAGGCAAATTAGTGATGACAATACAAAATAAAATCATAATAAAAAAACAGCTGAAAATACTTACATTATTGAAGAGAAAGACAAATTCTAAAATTAAGAAATAAAAAGCAGTCCATGTATTCATAATAAATAAAACAGAATTATAGAGTCAATTTTGTATCTAAATTCATTTTATAAATGTTTGAATTGTGCGGTTTTTTCATAAGTGAGTTTATTTTTGCGTACAAAAAACCTGATAGTGACAGCACAGTAAAATATATTTAAATTCAATTGTTTTGATTTTGTGTCAGTCGTTTTTTTCTGATCTGCTTTCAAAAAATTTAAGCATTCGGAATACGGCAGAAAATACAGTTGTCTGTCGTCTATGTGTTTATACCTTTAGTCAGAATTACAACCTAGCTTTTCACACCACCCAGGTTGTGTGTGTTAATATTATCCATGAATAGCAGGACCTTGAGTTTAAAGTTTTGGAAAATCTTTTCATAGCAATTTTATTTACACTCTGCAGTTTTTTGGTAAAAACCCTGAAAGAAACTTGCCGGAAGTTATATTTTTTTAATTTTTGGTATTGCTCACGATGTCTAAGCTGGGGCTTGTCTGAAATATTTATTTTTACTGAAATATCTGTGAAGAAAAATACGCCGTGGCAGGTGAACACACTGCCTAATAATGCCTATGATAGTAGAGATTTGAAATCCAACTATTGCTGAGACATGATATCTCTGATTATCAGCCGAAGGATCACCGTAATTACCAAGTAAATGGCTTTGGCCCCACTCTGAAGGAAGGATTTTCTAAATAGTGCATAGGGACCTAATTTAACATATGTTAAGAACGTCCTATCATAAAGACTACATGTTAAACATGACTCTATCACGAGACGTGACTCTAATCAAATACTAGCACAGGCTATGGGCCAATATGTGGTAGGACAAAAGGAGGAAGGAATCGTAGCAAATCTTTACAAGCCGTTATGACATTAATAACTTAGCACTGGTCTGGAGAATAGAATTTCTAATGAATTTCCTACACGTTTGTAGGCGTGCACTCATTACAGAGTAGATGGTTATAAACTCAAGTTGAACGTGGTAAACTACAGGACTAAATCTAAGCTTAAGAAGCTTTAACCTTTATGAGAGGCTTTATGGCTCAATAAAATCTACCACTTATAATGTGAATGGGGACTTTGGTGTACATAAATGGATAACGAGATCTATGCTAACGAGACTAGTTTGATGTGGCAGCATATGTGACGCGTTTGTGATTTCAGTTACCAGCAACATTTTACTACTCAAAGTTTTTCGAGTGTTGGAAATACACACAAATGTCGACCAACACATTTCTTCAGCTCCTTCTCTTTCTTAATGCGAAGTATTATTGTGTTATATTTGTTGTCTGAATAGCTATTTTTGTCTGTTTTGTCCTTCAAATCAAATTCAGAAAATCGAAAAAGAAAAAACCACACAATAAAAGATACAACGCGCCCGCAAAAGGTTTCCCCTTTTCGATGAAGACAAAAATCTTTGGAAAAAATTCATGCACAACGAATTGTGTCTTCGCAACCGCAGCATAGAGCAACAAAATATCGAAAAAAAATTTTTTTTGATTGTTGCAGAGCAACAACAGCAACAACAACAACAAATAATAGCAACAGATATAATATAAAATCATTAGACAATTATTTTGGTGTTGCTGTTGTTGTTGCCGTTGCTGCAGACGATTGCTTATGTACATGTTACTGCATGAAGTTGAAATAGAGTTTCAGCAAGTTGCTGCCTCTCTAAACTCTTCTCTTCCATTGTCTGTCACTCTATTGCTGTTGCAGCAGGCGAAGGAAATTTTTCTCAACTCAATTTAAGGCAATCAAATTGCAATGAAATGCTATCGATGTCTGCCGATACGATGAAAAATTGCATGAATTTGAAAATTTGTTGAATGACGCAATGAATTATAGAGGAGATGCAAGCAATTCAGCCTCGTACTATGCAGAAAGCATTAAAGAGAGAAAGAGGGAGAGAGAAACTGAAATAAAGATCTTTATAAGGCTGAGCAAGAAGCAAACAATTTAAGGAATTAGAACGTGGCAAAAAAATAGTAAAAAGAGGACATAGGAGATACAAACATTCTACACCCTACCACTACGTTTTAACCTTTCAATTAAATTTTTAAAGAAAGTTTATCACGAACATAACGCAAGGAAACCCCCCTTTTCTCTTATCATTAAGGACGCTTCTGCTACCAAGTACAAGTTGGCTTTTTGAATGAGATTTGGTTTGGTTTAAAGCCGTCTGTTTTTTTTTTTTGTTTTTTTGTAGTTTAAGCAGGCACTTTAAAATTCATCTGACTGCCTGCTCTCTGCCTGCTTACATTTAAAATAATTTTCTTTAATAGTTTTACTGAAAATTTGCACGATTTTCATGTTATTTTTCAATCATTAAACATTTTGGACCACAAACAAAACAAAACAAAAAAAGAACGAATCAAAATGCTCTTAAGACTGCTACAGAGTTTTCAAGCAAAATGAAAAACTTTAAATCGAAATAAAGACAAACAAACGGTACAAACAGACAGACAGACAGACAGACAGAGAGACAAGTACGTAATGGAGTATGTGTCATGATAGGAAAATTGCTTTGGTGAATAGGGAAAACACACATTAAAAACAGTCTGTAAAAGAATGAAAACTTTCTAGTTTGACTCAAGGGATGTGAAGTCATACCAAAAATTTAAGACAATTAACAGGTAAAGAAAAGTGGACCATCAGTGTGAAAGAAGTATCAGGTGGGCTATCTATCGATTTAAATTTAAACCATCGGTTACTTTGAATCTGGCAATCTTATGTCATTCTATTCTGTTACAAAATATCACAGTATATTATGAGCAACGCTGGGATTTATTGGACCAACGACTAACTGTACGATGATGTAAATTTTGCCGAAAAAATTATCTTTTCGGATGAAGCTTATTTTCTTAGTGGGTACGTTATTAAGCAAAATTGCCGTATTTGGTGCTCAGGAAGCCCACACGTGGTCTTACAGAAGGAAATGCCCCATTACGAGTGACTGTTTGGTACCGCTTGTTAAGCGGAGACATAATTGGCCCATATTTCTTTAAAAATGAGGACGGCACAATCATTGCGGTCAATGGAGACACCTTTCGCACCATGATAACTGATTATTTTGTACCCGCTCTTCTTGGTATTTATGCGAACGATGTTTAGTTTCAATAGGATGGCGGAACTTGCCACACATCTCATCCCACAATCGATTTCTTACGTCAAACATTTGACGGCCGTTTAATTAGCCGAAATGGTGATGTCAATTGGTCGCCAAGAAGCTGTTATTTGACACCGTTGGACTATTTTCTGTGGGGCACAGTTAAAGAAAATTGTCATGCGGACAAACCAGAAACAATTGAGCAACACAGCTCGTTTTACTAAAAATAGAGCACCTCAATATGATCTCTGGATCCAAGCTTTGAACTTTCGGAATTGCTTTGAAAAACTTTTCATACTAGAATGTATTCGCTCAATCGCATGGCATGCCCTTGCCAATGTAATCTCTGGTGTCTACTGCATTATATGTCGCCATGGAATTCATTAACATCAGGATTCCGAAAGAATCATTCTCTCAAATTCCCTAAAAAAACGGGCTTCATTTGCTTGTGCGTATAATATCACTGGCATTACAAGAGTCCTATAGAACGCATGTTTTCTTGTTTCTTAGGTGCACGTTGAGTGCCGTAGTATAATAAGTATTTTGTTGGTTTATTAGACGTGAGTTAAACCCTCTTAGGCGACTTCCTCTCAACAGATTTCTGGCAAAAACTGTGAGAGTAAATAAAGTTGCCACGGAAAGTTTCTTAAAAATCTGCCGTTCGGAGAAGACTTTTAACTGTGGGTCCCGCCGCTTATAAATAAAATTAACACACTTATTGTTGTGTGAGAAGCTAGGTCGTAATCCTAACTGGAGTGTTGTGTTGTATATATGCATTGTATGTATGCATTGTGTGTATACATTGTATGTATGCATTGTGTGTATGCAAGTATGTATGCATTGTATGTATACATTGTATGTTTACATTGTATATATAAACTGTATGTATACATTGTATGTATGCATTGTATGTATGTATTGTATGTATGCATTGTATGTAAGCAATGTATGTATACATGTATGCATTGTATGTATACATGTATGCATTGTATGTATACATGTATGCATTGTATGTATATTTGTATGCATTGTATGTATACATGTATGCATTGTATGTATACATGTATGCATTGTATGTATACATGTATGTATTGTATGTATACATGTATCCATTGTATGTATACATGTATCCATTGTATGTATACATGTATCCATTGTATGTATACATGTATGCATTGTATGTATACATTGTATGTATACATGTATGCATTGTATGTATACATGTATCCATTGTATGTATACATATTTACTGAAGGGTTGTAATGACCAATTATGTATTTACGTCCTGCATCATTAGTTGCTATTAGGTATTGTGTTGGTTTATTAGACAAAAGCCCGTGTTTCAAACCCTAGCTCAATATCTCGAATAAAACAAAAAATGAAAATATACTTCGTCCTCTCAGCAGTCTTTTGCCAGAAGTTCTGAGGATAAGCTGTGGGTTCCACCATTTCCTTCGATACCCCTTCATTTACATACTGTCAACTTATTTAAAGGACTATAGTAAGCCTATGGAATTTAGATTAGCTATGATACAGCTAAGTTTGCTGGTAAAAATGTTTTAACTTGGAATGTGAATTCAATATGGCTATTCATTCTCAGCTCTGTTAACAGCGCCCTCTATAAACCATTTAGTTACGTTTGGTTAAAGAATTTAAGTATTTGAACACAATAAATTTTTGTTAAAAGTCATCATCAAAGCAGTGATTGCTTGCGGTTATAGCGACGATTACAAAAGCATTTGACTTTAAAACAATTTAAACAAAAAAAGATTAAAAAATAAATAAAAATAAATAATAAAAATTAAATAAAAATCAAATAAAAATAGAAAATAAATATAAAAAATCAAAAAATTATTTTAAATTGTTTTGTAAGGTTAGAAACACAACAACTACTTGTCGTTGTTAAACGTTAAATTTTCGCTTCATTTGGTTTTTTCGATTCTCGTTTTTTTTTTGCAAAATTTTTTTCTTTTTTGCCAAATTTGTTGAAATTCGCGGGTTCTGCTCTTTTTTTTTTGTTTTTTTTTTGCGGGTTGAAATCTTTTTTAAGCAAATTGTGAAACATTTTTAAAGGAACGACAAAATGTTTTGTTGTTGTTGTTGTTGTTCGTATTTTTATTGTATTTTTATTGGGCACGGATCATTTTTACTAACAACAACAACAACAAAAAAACTTAGAAAAAAAAGGAACGAAATACAAGAAGATTTTAAACTTTAAGGCATGTGGGTCTATGCGGGCACCTTAGCAGTTTAAAGTTGTTTACCCCTCTTGGCAGAATTTTGTTTTTTTTTTTGGGGTCTTTTTTTTGTTGGAAAACCAATAGATTTTTAACATTAAATGCGAATTGTTTAATCATGTTGTTGTAATTTTAAATGTTTTTTCCCCATTTTTTTTATTTTAAAATTTTTTGTAAAAAAAACGTTCTTGTTGTAGATCAGTGATCATGATTTAAGATTAACTCTCGTTTAACAATTTTAAGATAATTTTGTGCTGTTGTTAGCCTGTATTTTTGTTGTATTTTATTTTAGCCATGTTTGTTGTAATTTAACAGATGTATGTTCTTATTTTATTTGTTATTTTTGTTTATTTTTTTCTTTCTTAATTTTTTATTGGTTGTCTTTGAATTTTTTTTTTTTTTTGCCTTAAAGCCATTGAGAGTTTAACAATTAGAAAAATTTGCAGTTACAGGCAATTGTATATGGACAGACGACAGACAGACGGATAGTCAGAGAGACGAACTTGCATAAAAAAGTTTAGTACGTGAGTCACGTTATATACGGCAAAACATTATGTTAAATTACATCAAATGCTGGACAATAACAATAAAAACAAACATCTAAGAAGACTTTTTACAAAAACATCTTAGAAAAAACGATCAACTGATAGCATTGAAAATAAACGAGGTATGGACGAGAAGTTTTATAATTTTTAAAATCAAACAACAGGCAGAGTGAGAATCAAAGACAAGTGAAGGAAGGCACCAGATTGCCTATATCTGTCATGGACCAATTATTCTTGAATCCATCAAAAGCAGAGTTCGCAGTTACCACTGCTGCAATAAAACGTTTGACATTGGTTTCTGTAATACTTGTAACAGACCGCCAACATCAACTAATTTCCGAGGAATTACGACAAACAGTTTCAGTATGACTATTCATCAATCATTAACAATAAATTCTTATGTAGCATACAGACAAGGTAGAAAATGGCTTCAAGGGAGCAAGTATTTAGAAAACAACCATACACTTAGCTAATGTTACTGGCTCCAAGAAGATTTAGTGGCTATTATAGGCGTTTACCCCTAACGAGGACCATTTTCCCTAAAAATTTCAAACACTTCAGAAACTGAGTCTCCCAAACGTACACGATATCTTTACAGGCGATTTGCTTAACGTGGCCTGTTTTCGATCTGTATCTGTTTCTTGCCTTCTATAAGTACGATTGGACCACACTGGGAGTCTTAAAATTAAGATAGGCATATAGGGAAATAAGTCCCAGAATTCTTAAATAAAACACAGATTTTTAGTTAAGAAATCATTTCATCTTTCAACATAATCGCAGTTTCCTTTGGGCTCTCTACACTTTGTCCAATTTTTTGCTTGCAGATATGCTTTGTGGGTTAGTCTCACCGTTGGAACCATTTCCGCAGGTTTAAAAAGAAAAAATCATCACTTGAAAGTAATTCTAAAGACTAGGACAGTTGTAGAAGCAATTCGTATATAATTTATGGACTTTAGTGCGCACCTTCGTAGGCAAATTTTTTCTTTTTTAACCGTCATTAACTGAAGTCGCCGAAGTCTAGTAGGTAGTGTGTTGGCTTATTAGACGTGAGACCACAGTTCAAACCCCAGGTCAGCATCACAACGAAATATGAAAAAATATTACTTCGGCGGTTTCCCTTCAGCAGATTTCTGGCAAAAACTCTGAGAGTGAATAAAATTGCCATGAAAAGTTTCTCAAAAATCTGTGGTGTGAGAAACTAGGTCGTAATTCTGACTAAAGGGTTGTAATGACAAATTATGTGTGTTATGTTATGTATGTAACTGTCATTAAATCGACCCCATCGGTTGTCATAATATATAGTACTCCATGAGCTTTTGTACCCTTTTGAAGGTAGTCAATGTGGACTTAATCGCGAGCATTCCAAAATAAATTGTTTGCCATGACCTCATTGGCCTTCTTTGGCTACTCCTTGCCGTGAGAAACCCACTATTTTGACTGATTTTGGATATCTGGTGTATTGGGCGGACTCCCGTATTGTCTGGGAGCCAGACACTCGTTTACATTGCAGTCTCACAACACCAGTCACTAGTGAAAAGTTAGCAAACGACTGTAGTTCTGATCGACTGTAGCAAATGCGGCTCTCATCTTGTGGTAAGCTTTCTCATATAGAAGTGATCATTCACTGAGTCCTATAAGATGAATATGGCTTTCACAATTTCTTGAACTGATCACTGACCAACACCATATCGTGAATATTTTTTTCGTACGAAACAGAATTACTCATAGACATTTATTTATTTATTTATTAATTACAATACAATTACAAATTATATCCTAATTATATACGAGCGAAGAAACTTGACTATGTGCTCGGTGTAGTGTCACAGACCAGAGTCTCTGGTGGGAATCGAACCCACGACCCTCACGCTAATAGTCTAGCACACTACCCACTAGACTACCAGGGCACCCTCATAGACATTTATTATGTGGAAAAATCTATTCACACGGGATACATTTCACAGGCTAGGAATACCCATCATCATATGATTTCTTTTGAAGTTATAAGTCGAAGAAGAAAGAAATGATTATCCTTTCCTTTTTTCGAGCTGGAAACCAACAATCATTCTAAAGCATATGAGAGTACCGGAAAACCCCATTCTTTAAGGCTCAAAACGAACTGTTTGAAATGAGACTGAAAAACAGTGTTCTGCACATGAAGCAGCCTAAATGGCTTGGGCCAGACGGCAGTTTGTAGTGACGTGCATCAGGAATTTTATCTCACTGAACTCATAAAAACAATGGGCGTAATAAGCTGGACTAAAATGTAAACCTCCAAACACCGGTTCAAACACCCGGTCAGACATCTCCAACAAAACGAAATATGAAAAAATATTTCCTCGGCGACTTCCTCTCAGCAAATTTCTGGCAAAAACCCCGAGAGTAAATAAAAATTGTCATGAAAAGTTACTCAAAAATCTGTCGTTCGGAGTACTCATGTATAAAATTAATGCACACAACATAAGTGGTGGGAGAAGCTGGTTCGTGGTGCCCCAAAATCATTGCACGGATCACACGAATTTCAGATTTTTCATTTCTCCCTCAAATCGCTCCATGCATAGCCTGCTACTAATGGCTGCGAAGTCTTATGACAAGACAAGTGTTATCTTTTCAATTAAGAGGCAAGAAATTAAAAAAGTAACACCCGATCCGGCATAATGTGGGATCATTTTTTTAGCACAATGTGTAGAAGGTACCGAATGTAGCCCTTTGGTTAAAAATACTTAAAAACTTTAACAATAGCAAGATATTGAAACTAAGAAGGTGATCTTTACCAAAATATTGCAGCTTATTTCGGTACAAAATTACATTAAAAAGAATGATGGCCAGCAGCACAAAACAATTGCTAGGATTAGCGCCGATGCCGCGCTTAATAGATAACAGTGGCGTTGGCTTGCTAATGTCTCTTCTTGGTCAAATGGGAGTTCGTTTTATTATACACATTGTGGTCAAACGTATGCGAATAATAAGTATTGCTTGCTAGCATCTCCGCCTGAAACTAGCCTCGTAAATGTGTAGTCTTTGTTGCAGCTTTTCATTTTGGTCTACAAATTTCAATGCTTCTTCCCATATAATTTCATTAAATCCTCAAGAATTTTCACACTTTGAAATTCTTTTATTTTTTTTTTCTATTTTACTTTTTCCAATGGAATGAAAAAAGAAAAAGAAAAAACTTTTCTCAACCACTTGTTTTTTATCTTTTCTTGGCCATTTTCCATTTTGTTACTCTTTCGTTTTATGGGCATTGGTGAAAAGGCTTTATTTCCGTATTTGTTTTTCTCGATATATTTTCGTTCACACAACAGTAGTTGTTGTTATTGTTGCTATTACTGTTACTGTTGTATTGTTGTTATTGTTCTTGTTGTTGCAATTTATCATGATTTTGCTAATTTTCTCAGAAGGAAAAAAAATTGAAGGATGAAGCAGAAGGCGCTGTGGATAACTAAAAAAAAATTTTTTTCGTAATTTACTTCAAGCTTCTATTATGGACCAGTGCGACGTTTAGTCAGCCAGTCAGTGTATCCTTTTTGGCATTCAGTCCTTTTAACCCCATTTACTTAAAGTGCTTGTGTTTCTTTAAGTGCTTTTTCATTTAGTTACACTTTCTGTTTTGGCACACTCTATGCCGCTGTAGCATTTACAATCTGCTTCTCTCTTCCTCTGGATATGTGTCTGTTAAAACACAAACTGCAGCTAACACTTGTAGGGTTTATTGTTAATAATCTACCTCACCTCTCTCCCTCCCTGTTGTAGCCCCTTGAAGTTTTATCATCTCCTTGTTCTTTAAGTTGCAGTGCCCGGCTCTTCGTCTCAACTACATGACACTTCACATCGATTACCAGTAGCAGCTCTGGCACGAGAAACAGCAGCAGGAGCAGTAAAAACTTTGTCGAAAGCAAGACTAAAAAAGGATTTCGATTCTTTCAATTGCTAGTGCTTTTGCTCTCGTTCTCTGTTGAGAGAGAGAGCAGAGAGACAATCAAAAAAAAAAGAAAAGAAGGGAAAGAAGGGAGGAAAAAGTTTCCATTTTTTAAAAGCCTGTTAATTAAGAGTTTTTAAGAAAATGTTTTGTGAGTTCAAAAGGACAATTTGAAAAGGAAATTGTTTTAATTGAAATAATAAAATGAAATTTACAATAGTTTTTGATCAAATACAAAAAACAAAAACATACAACAGCAACAACAGCAACAACAGCACAACAAAAAAAACTTAAAGAAAATTTAAAAGGAGCAACTCTAAAGGAAAATGCCAAAAGACTATTAGCAAGGCAAATTGGCAATTGAAAGCCAGCCAGAGTGAAAGCAAGAAAAACTATTTTTCCTCTCCCTTTTTACTCTCTTTTTTTGTTTAAAAGCCTTAAATTTTTAAGTAGATTTTGCTTCTTTGTTACACAAACTCTCAATATGCTGCTGCATAGACAACATGCATCAGTTGCAGCATTGCTGGCTGTCATTGCTGCATTCCCATTGAAAAATGTTCGTATTTTTGCGTTACGAGACAAAACTTTTGCTTTTAAAGTTTAGTTCTGCTTTTAAGCAAATTTTTTTTTAATTATTTTAAAAGCCTGTGCAAATGAAAACTTGTAAATGAACTTTTAAAAGCATTTTCTTACACTGGAGTCTACAAATAAGACAATCTACCAATTATTCTTAAGACCAACATTACTACATAGACACTTTGGCAAGTGTAAGGAAAACTGCGTAAGAAATCAATTTTAATTGGAAAAATATTGAATTTAAATAAAGAAAAAGAAATTTTCAAAATAAAATTCATTTGGAAAATGTTAAAAAAAATTTTTTTTCTGTGTAGACCGTCGATATAGAGCGCCTTTTTACTACAATGTATTCCTTGCAAGAATTAACTGGCATGGAGGATTTAGAGTTACGCTCGAGAAGCCATATATTCCATTAGCGTTAAAGGCCCTTCAAGAACGAGTCCTTAATTTTAAACCTAGTCTTAGTTTTGTTTTTAAGGCTACAAACATTAAAAAAGTTTGATGTGAAAGGCAAGCTGAGCGGCATCACGGGTTAGTATCTTTTTGAAAACGAGGTTGGCTAGTCCATCATTGTTCACGGCGAGAAAGATTGATTGATTGACAGATTGATTGATAGTGTGATTGATAGATAGATTGATTGAATGACAGATTGATTGATTGATTGACAGATTGATTGATACATTGATTGACAAATTAATTGATAGATTGATTGACAGATTGATTGATAGTTCGATTGATAGATTGTTTGATAAATTGATTCATAGATTGATTGATATATTGAGTGATAGGTTAATTGATAGATTGATTGATAGATTGACTGATAAATTGATTGATATATTCATTAATAGGTTGATTGATAGATTGATTGATAGATTGAGTGATAAATTGATTGATAGATTGATTAATAGATAGATTCATAGATTGATTAATAGATATATTGATGGATAGAATGATCGATTGATAGACTGATTGATTGACAGATTAATTGATGGGTTGATTGGTAGATTGATTGATAGATTGATAGATTGATTGATAGATTGACTGATAGATTGATTGATAGATTCATTGATGGATTGATTGATAGATTGATTACTGGACTGAATTAGACGATCTTGAAACGTAGTTTCAACAGAACGGCTCTATGTACCACATGCCACATTGAATATTCGGCATAAGCGGTTTGAGGGCGTCGTCATCCGATAGCCGATAGACGCCGTGGTCGTGAGATTAGATCCCGTTAGAATGTGTTTGGTTTTATCCCGCCGCAGGCCTTAAAGCCAAAATAACTAAATTCAGACGAATATTTGAACGTAATGTCATCAATAGGTCACTCACTCACACTTTGTTTTATTTAAATTTAAATGTACGAAGCGCCATAGAAACTCTGCACCATTATTTGCAATGGCAAAAGAGTGTATACACAAAGAAGCGTAATGTTCTGGACTTTATATTGTCTTTTAGTCGAAAACAATTCAATTAAATCACGATTGAAAGTGTGAAAGTTTGTGGAAGTCATAGGCATCACACATGACCGTATGGCTTGTATTTGGCGTGATCGGTTCAGAATTTATTAGCAAACTTATGATAACTATGAAGAAGAGCTTGGCGTTCTTCAACTGCAATATGAATTTTTAAACATTGGAGACCAAACAGTTCACAAAACAACAATGGATGAGGCAAAACATCGATGCCCTGGAACATGTTAGTAATTAACAACTGTGTACCAGCCCTATTGAAAAAGAAAACTGGTAGAATTTGTCACAAAAAGATTTTTTTCTTACAACAGGACAATGTATGTAAGGCTACGTATTGCCTTCCTCGCCTGATTCCTTAATTTTACACTTGAATGACTATTTCTTGCTTCCAAATTTGGAAAGAAATTGCACTCCAACTGTGAAATAATCTCATAAGCAAATCTATTTTGATGAACTCGCCAAGTCTTAGTCTTTTAGACTCGTTGACTCGTATAAAGTCGCCATAGTCTAGTAGGTAATGTGTTGGCTTATTAGAAATGAGGTCACGTTCAAACCCCATGTCAGACGTTTCCTGCAAAATGAAATATGAAAGAATATTTCTTCGGCAAGACTGCCTCTCAGCTGATTTCTGGCACAAGCTCAAAACTGTAGGCCCCGCCGCTCTTGTAGAAAATTAATACACACAACACAAGTGGTGCGAGAAGCTAAGTCGTAACCCTGACTGAAGTGCTTCCTATATCCAAGTAGGAATAAGAGAATATAGGATGAAGATACATAGAATAACGTATAGGAAGGCATATGAATAGTCACCAATCTGAGCAATTTGCAACCTCGCTAGGGTTCTAAGGCCTCACGTTTAGGCCTCTTCTTTGTTTGAGGACCATTACTAGGCGTTTCTAGGTATGGATCGAGTGCTTAAGTGCCGTTTTAATTCATTATTCTACATTTTTCCGTGAATTTAACGTATGATTGACATGATTTCTCATGCAATGCCATTACAATATCGTTTTAAAAAATCCTTTCATTCCACTTAGACAAAATTAAATAAAAAATTGTTCGTAAACAATTAACAAAAATTGCATATGATCTTAAAAACAAAAATTAAATAAAGTTTTGCGAACAAATAAAAACGAAACACGTTTTCAACTCGTACATGAAGTTAAAAAATCTCAATTAAATTAAACAAAAATATGGCAAAAAAAAGGAAAATAATAATAAAAAAGTATAATTAATTGCAACATAAACTATTAAGAGTTGGCATTCATATTTTATATTTTTGTTTTTTTAATTCAGATCTGAAGCCTGATTCAAGTCTGAATACGAATATGGGTATGTGTATGGGAGTGTGTATGTGTCTCGTGTCTATGGTAATGAAATATACAGAAATACCTGCGCCATTAAGAAATTATTTGCAATGAAATGAAAATTTTTATGACTTCAAGTACAAAAATTAAAAAAAAAGAGAGCAGAACAGAACATAACAGAACGGAATAGTCTTAACGAGGTGTGTTTGTTAATGATAGTGTGTACATACGACGAGGTCGTTGGTTAAGGGTGACCAGATGGGACGAATAAATGTTTAAAAAAAAGTGAAATTCTTTTTTGGATTCCATCTTTAAAAGTTTGAAATACATGAACTTATAACTGACACTGAAAATGCTTCCCGGTTTTGCGGACATTTACTGCGTTGGCTTATTAGACGAGAGGTCACGGTTCAAACCCCACAAAAGATACCTTCAACAAAACGAAATATTAACACATATTCCTTTGGCGACTGCCTTTCATCAGATATCTGGCAAAAACTCTGAGAGTAAATAAAATTGTCATGAAAAATTTCTCAGGAATTTGTCGATCGTTGTCAGCATTAAACTATAGGTCCCGCCATTCATGTATAAAATTAACACGTAGAGCATGGATGGTTTGAGAAGATATGTTGCAATCCTTACTAAGTTGTAGTGACCAATTATGAATGTAACTTCAATTAGATTCAAGCACAAAACAGTCTCTCTACAGCTATTCTATGAAAAACCTGTTCTATGGAAATCTCCTGCACAAAGAGGAGCAGATTGAAATTATACATGAAATAGACTCTTCTCTACGCCTGGGAATTTCGAAGTGTGACACCATACGACACAAGAGCCATCTTTCGTTAACCTCTGACTATGAAGAATTTGTTGGCTTATTAATCATGAGGCCACTGTTCAAACCCCAGGTCAGACGTTTAAAACATAATGAAATACAATAAGACACGTTCCAACAAGTTCCAGCGCTAAACGAAACAGCGTTAGTACTGTGATTGCGATTTCTGAAAATACAGTTGGAATCTTTATTCTGGACAAACTAACATAAGATCGTTTAAAAAGATACATAGTACACACCGTCGCTATATAGTGCACCGATTTTGGTTGGTGCATGGCCGTTACATTTGCACACATATACAACAAGTATTAATACAGCGTGCGATTTAGGGGAATCCCAATAATACCCCGTAATACTGAAACAGCGTTAAGCGAAGCAGCGTTAAGCGGGGTCTTACTGCATAAAAAAATATTTCTTCGGCGACTGCCTCTCAGTAGATTTTTGGCAAAAAAAACTCTGAGAATAAATAAAATTGCCATGAAAAGTTTCTCAAAAATGTGTCGTTCGTAGTCGACTTTAACACGACATAAGTGGTGTGAGGAGCTAGGTCGTAATCCTAACTGAAGGGTTGCAATACCAATTATATATGTATGTATGTTATGGCCCTTTATTTCTTATAGGACACCTAAAACATACTCCGTGAAGTCGCCGTAGTCTAATAGGTAGACTACGTCCTAATAGGTAGGACGTAAAGCCCGGGTTCGTATCCCATGTCAGGCATCAAAACGAAATATGAAAAAAATATTTCTTCGGCGATTTCCTCTCGGCAGGTTTCTGGCAAAACAACTCTGAGAATAAATAAAATTGCCGTGAAAATGTTTCTCAAACATCTGTCGTTCGGAGCTGAATACATGAGTGTAGTTCTCTCCACTCACGTAAAAAATTAACGCACGCACGACATAAGTGGTGTGAGGAGCTAGGTCGTAATCCTGACTGAAGGGTTGTAATGGCCAATTATGTATGTATGTATGTAAAACATACTCCATAATATGTATAAAGTTGCCACTTTCATAAGGTTGCCAAACCTGACATTAAGTTGCCACTTTTTATAGCTACTTTCACTATCAAACCTTGCTGAAGTACTTCCTCCATCGACATATAAGTTGAACTAATTTTACAATCATACCCGCAGTGGAATAGTCTCAGAAAAAGGCAGCTAGCTTACAAGCTTTCAGTATTGACTGGCATCTGGCAACTTCTTTTTTTTTGTAACCACAACCTTAACAGCCAGCATATGGAAAGAAAAAAACGTAATCATGTTCAAAACTTGTTGCCACATTTAAAATTTCAACAAGTCAACAAATATGAACGAACAACCAATGCCACATAAAATTAATGATAACGACATGGAAAATCTGAAACGGCAAAAAAAACAACAAGGAGGGGAAACTAAAGCTCAAAAACTTAAACGCCATAAACTAGAACATCACCTAATAAATCTCAAGTTTTCGCTGTTGTAATTAATGGCACACAGTTAAATTTGTATTAAAAAAAAAAACTTTAAGATTGAATGAAAAAAACAAAATAATTTTTGCATATAAAAAAAACAAAAACAAAAATTGAAAACCATGCGAAAACAACTGAAAATCAATTTAAAAAAATAACCCCAATACGGACATAATCAGCCGGTAACCACCAATAACAGCAATAACAGCAACAGCAACATGATTATCACTGTTTAAATCAGTGGATTATTAAGGTTTTAAAACTTTGTTTAAGCCATTCATTACAACAATATTACAATAATGTTTCTGCTGTTGAGGTTGTTCTTGTTGCTGTTGTTATTAAATTAAAGCCACAGAAGAAAAGAATCGTAATACAGAACTGAACCGGACTGCACTGAACTGAACTGCACTGAACACAAACTACAGAATACAGAACATAAAATCGCACTTGTAATCAGTTTTGATTAATTTAAACAGACATTCTTCTTCTTCTTCTGCTTTGAGCTGGTAATTTACAGGGTGTTTAAATAAAATAAAATAAAATATTATTTGGGTTGAGGGTAATAATTCGTTCACACAGTTTTTTCAGCTCATTTGGTGTGTGTGTAATAATAATAACAACAACAATAATAATAATAAAAGTGGAATAAAGAAAACAAAAAAAATTTAACAATTTTTTTCTGTTGTTGTTATAATTTAATATGTTGCTATAGATGTTGCTGTTGATGTTGCTGTTTTTGCTGTTTAATATTTAATGACCAAAAACTGTGAAAATAAAAACAGCAACTATCACAACAACAGCAAATTAAAGCGCATAAAAATTATATTTAAACCATAATTCAACATGATTTGCAGCACAGGCATTATTAACCGCAACAACAACCAATAACAGCATCAGCAAATTTATTTTTACAAAAAAATAAAAAAAAAACACAAAATAAAGAATAACCGTCACTTTGAACATCGGCAATATCTTAACCGTTAAAGAGAGGCTTAAAGGTATGCATTCTTATAAAGAAATGCAAGTTCAAATGCAACCGACAACCAGTTGCGTTGCCAGTTGTCAAGATAGCACAGATGGAAGCTGACAGTCAGTATTTTTAATAATTAAAAGATAAAAAAGGATTTGCGACCGTATCGATCATTTGGTGTCTTTTCTTTTTGTTTAAGGACCTATTGAAGATCCTATTAACACAAGTTCAACACCATGCTTCAATTCAAAGCCTATTTGTTATCATTATTATATTAAAACTTAATTGAATTGAAAATCTATTCAATTTGCCCGCCCTTGTAATTTATTCAACGAAATATTCAAAGGCGACTAAGAGCGTAAGAGCAGAGTATCACAGACACAGATCTGATGGGTCCGCCATCTAACGTTTTTTTTTAACTAGTGCTTATTTCGTGAATGGTAACACTTAGCTCATGTCTGATTTGACAGATAATTGGTTTAATCCTTCCGCTGAACGAATATGGTTGTATATACGCTTGAACAACGCTGGGAAATATTGCGCCATTACTTTGAAAATCATGGTAATGTTTCAGAATGTGTGCGAAAATTGCGTACGGATTTTGGAAGGAGAGAAGCACCGTCAGCTCCGTATGTTCGTTATCTTGTGAAAAAAAGTGAATGAAACTGGCATCCTCATCGATAAACCAAAGCGTGAAAAGCCAAAAACAGTGCGTACACCCGAGAATATTGCTACTGTGGCAAAAAGTGTGCGTGGAGCGCCATCAACATCAATTCACCGTCGTTCTCAACAATTTAACATTTCGGAGATATCATTGAGACGAATTTTGCATAAAGACCTTGGTATGACGCTATACAAAGTCCAATTGGTTCAGGAGTTGAAGCCAATTGACCATCAAATGCGTTTTCGCTTCGCTAAGTGGGCCTGCGATCGACTTACAGAAGATGCCGATTTTGGCAAAAAAAAAAATCATCTTTTCAGATGAAGCACATTTTGATCTTGGCGGGTATGTAAACAAGCAAAATTGTCGCATTTGGGGCACAGAAAACCCGCACGCATACATTGAAAAGCCGACGCACCCAAAACGAGTCACTGTTTGGTGAGGATTTTGGTCCAGAGACATAATTGGGCCATTTTTCTTCGAAAATGAGCAAGCAGTGGCAGTTACAGTCCATGGCGATCGTTATCGGGCCATGTTGAACGAATTTTTGTTCACAAAAATTGAAGAGGACGATATTGGCAACATTTGGTTTCAACACACACGTGTCACATAGCCGAAGCTACACTCGATGTTTTGCGCCCTGTTTTTGAAGATCTCGTTATCAGCCGCAGAGCTGATGTCGTTTGGCCACCTCGGAGCTGCGATTTGACACCGTTGGAATATTATTTGTGGGGTGCCGTCAAAGATAAGTGTTACGCTGACAAACCAGAATCAATTGACGCTTTAAAGGACAATATTCGTGAAGCCATTGGTGAAATACAACTGCACACAATCGATAATGTGCTTACAAATTGGACCGATCGTGTAGGCTACTGCATGGCCAGCCGAGGCAGCCATTTGAATGAAATTATTTTCCATTATTAACCGGAAGGATTGTACTTTCAAATAAAAAAAGAAATTTGAGAAAATATTCAGTAGTTTTTTTTTAAAGCATTTTCAAAAAAAAAACTTATTTGGCGGATCCTTTATAAGTATTTTTCTAAATTTATGAATCTGAATGAGTAGGTTTGTGAATCAAACATATTTCGAATGTTATGAGTTTTATGTCAACGTTGTACTCATACTCATTGCAACCTGTACTTATAAATCAATGTTGTAGTGAGTACAAATGAATCAGAGTAGTTGAATTTCAATACTGTTAACTGACTCATACGCAAAATTTCATGAGTACTTATGAGAAGCGAAAAAACGATTTATTGCTGGTGTCTGGTGTACACATGTCAGTATACAATTTTTTTTTAATATGATCAATACACTCAGTGAATGACTCCGTACTCATGCAGTGATTTGTTTCGATGTTCGAAAACTAGGTTGTGGGATTGCAGAAGTGAGAAAATACAATTTATGAAGTTGAATGAGTTCATTCAGTAATGCGGTACAGGGTAGACTGACTCATTGACCACTAAAGGATGTGCTCAATCACGAGAACATGTATTACATAATATAACAGGAGATATTAAGGCATACGAGGTGTGTTCAAAAAATAAATTTAAATTTCGTGAGTTACGTATGTTCGATTTTTGCATTTTTTTTCTGTTATGTTGGTACATATGTCTGTTAACATATGTTGACAATATCAGCCATTTTGGATTGTCAGGTTAGTCGTATTTTGGTGTGCTCTTCGATTTTTTACTATTCGAAAAAAAATGGATCAAAGAAATTGTATTAAGTTTTGTGTAAAAAAAATAAATTAAATGTGCAACGACATTTGAAGTATTGACTGTGGCGTTTGGCGAGTCTACTATGAGCAGAACACAAGTTCAATTGTGGTATAACCGGTTTAAGGAAGGCCGAGAAAATGTCAATGACGATGCTCATCCTGGTCGCCCGAGCACGTCAACAATCGATGAAAACATTGAAGCAGTGAAAAAAAATTATTTTCGATAATCGTCGAATCACTATTTGAGAGGTTGCTGATGATGTTGGCATATCGTTCGGCTCATGCCAAACAATTTTTACGGATGTTTTAAGCATAAAACGTGCGGCAGCGAAGATTGTTCCAAAATTGCGAAATGGACATCGCTGAGGAGATGTTGACGGCGTTCAAAGACGATCCAGATTTGCTCAAAAAGGTCATAACTGGTGATGAATCATGGGTGTATGGCTATGACATTGAAACCAAAGTCCAATCATCCCAACTAAAGCGTCCAGAAGAGCCAAGACCGTAAAAAGCACGTTAAATTCGGTCAAATGTGAAAGTTTTGCTTTCTTCGATTGCAATGGCGTGGTGCATCATGAATTCTTGCCACAAGGTCGTACGGCCAATAAGGAATGAAGTAATGCGCCGAATGCGCGAAGCAATTCGTCAAAAATGCACAGAATTTTGGAAAAACCAATCATAGATTTTGCACCATGATAACGCAACAGCTCACACATCGATGCTTGTGCGTGAGTTTTTGGCCAAAAACAAAACCGTAATCATGCCTCAACCACCGCATTCACCGGACTTGGCACCCGCTGAATTTTTCCGATGAAAGTAAAGAGTTTTGCTATGATTGAGGAGATAAAAGACAATTCGAAACAGGAGCTGTTGGCGATACCAAAAAGCGCGTTTCAAAGGTGTTTCGAGGATTGGAAAAAAAACGCTGGCTTAAGTGTATTATATCTGAGGGGGGTTTACTTTGAAGGGGACAACATAGTTACTGATAAATCAATAAATACTTTTAAAAAAATTTAAAATAACGGTAATTTTTTGATCACACCTCGTAAGTCTGTTTATTACACAGAGTATATAAAAAACACGAAAACACTCGAAACATAAGCTACAAGAATCAATATATGAAGCTTTTTCGACAACTTTTGTACCTATTCTAGAAGCTTTAAATCAGATTACGAGGCAAAGGGCCATATACTATGTATGAGACAGACAGACGCTTATAATTATTTTTAGCTGTGACGCCATCTCAAAGACGTATATAGAATGAAGCCCTTTTTTCTGTTGCTCATCCATCACCCAAAGGTTAATATGGGAAAGACACTCGAATCATTTATAAGTATTTTTCTAAATTTATGAATTTGAATGAGTAGGGATATGAATCAAACATACACTCAGCCACAAAAGTATACATACGGTTAACAAATTTCAGAAATTTTTTAACCAATCCGTTAATCCGACAATCTTTTTAATTGATTAAGATAAGATAAGATTTACATTCTCGGTTGAATATAATGGTAAATGACAAAAAAATCAGTGTTAAAAAACCAACACATTTTTCTAGTTATGCTAGTTCAAATAGTTTTAATTGATTTTTTTATAACAACAAGAATACATACCTTTAAACATCTGCTAATTTTTATAGTGTCTTAATGCTGGCAAATTTTTATTATGGATTCTTTTAGTATGGTTTTGGTTTTGTTTTTGTTTTTGCTTTTGTTAAACTTAAATTGGTAGTAAATATTTTAACTTTTAACATGAATCAAGTTGTTGACGGGCTGGCTGACTGCAATGGTTGTTGGTTTGTGGTAAACATACGGCAATAGAAAGGTTGGTTAAGTTTGCTAAAAAGAAACAACAACAAAAAATTTAGAAAAAATAGTTCATAGATGGTAAAGATGTAAAGAAGATAAACTAGAAAAATAGATGAAAAATAAAATACGAAAAGTTGTACTTAAAGAAATATTTTGTTTGAAAAATATATATAAGTACGGATGTGGTGTTATAAGTTATTATTAAAATGATTATAGAGAACCACACAGCAGCTGTCAGTTATAAAGACAACACAAACACAAACAACAACATGATTGTTGTAATAGCATGAAATAATAACATCATTTTAGAGCAGCATTAAATCAAAAAAAAAAAACAAGAAAAAATTATCGAAGCTGATGAAATTATCAAATCAATACCTCTTGTCTTCTCAAACAATTCGCATGAATTTTGAAATGAAATAATAAAAAAAACAACTGAAATGAGAAAATAAAATCTGGTAAAAACAAATATTTAAACAAAAAAAAGGCAAATCATTTGTTAAATAATCAACGCCTCGATTCATTTAGTCATTCAGCCATTCATCCATCCAGCCATTCGTTCATTCATTCATTCATAATCACAAATTAAGATTTATTTTTTTTGGATTCTTTTCATTGGTTTTTTTTTTTTGTTAAGAGATCGATAATTGTGTTTAAGCCTTAATTACCCTGAGTTTAAGTGTGAAAATGTTTTGATTCAAACGTAATCAAGTCTAATGACACCTCAAATATTATTATTGTGGTCTTGATTAGTTACCATTTGTTATAATCATCAGCTTAATTGTTGTTGTTGCCCTTTTTCAGTCAATCAATCTAAAGCCAATGATTTTTTTTCTTGGTACATTCATAAGTGTTACATTATAACCATTATGTTGATATAACCAGGTAAAAAAAGATACTTAAATAATGATTTCAATCAGCTTTAAAGGTTAAAAAGCAATGAAGAATACCTGAAACCATTTAACAATAAAAAGAAAAAATTACTACAACAACAAAAAAATAAAATTGTAATGCGAACAATGCAATGCCGCCATTATCTGATAATCAGTGGATGACGTGTCATGACCACAGGTTGACAGGTAATAAATACAAAAACATTTCAATTATTGCAGGACACGAATGTGAATACGAATGAAAAGGGAAGAAGAAGTTTGCCTTTTAAGGGAGAATATAATACAAATAATTTTTTCCATTCAATAGCGGAAACAAAAACCTTATTCCGATCACTCTTAAGATAGCCTTTGTGAATAAGTTCCACTGGCACAAAGAAGATGTCAAAATTGTATGTCAACTAAAATCAATTGAAAGCAATCTTTTACACACAATACTACCACATACATAATTGGTCATTACAACCTTTTAGTCAAGATTACAACCTAGCTTCTCACACCACTGATGTTGTGTGTGGTGGGACATACAGTTTAAAGCCGATTTTTAACGTCAGATTTTTTGACAAACTTTTCATTTCAATTTTATTTACTCTCAGAGTTTTTGCCAGAAATCTGCTGAGAAGAAGTCGCCGAAGAAATATTTTTTTGTATTTCGTTTTGAACCGAGACCTCACATCTAATAAGCCAACACGCATCCAACTAGACTACGGCGACTGCAAAATCTACACTTTGGAGTTAATATGATCCCCATTCATTGAAGTCGCAGTAGTCTAGTAGGCAGTGTGGTGGCTTATGAGACGTGAGGTCATGGTTCACATCCCAGGTTAGAAATATCGAATGGAAGAAATATGAAAAACAATTCTTCGGCCACTTGCTCACAGCAGATTTCCGGCAAAAACTACCTACTCGACCACGGTAACTACAAACAATACTACTGCTTTTCAAAAAATAATTTACGTTACCCATCCTGTATTATGGGATTTAATTTTATGTCTTAAGCAAGCAGTTCAGAATTAAGCTCGAACCTTAATACGTCTTACAAAAGCGGTACGCAATTGGAATCACACTATTCCACAGAACGGAAGCATGAAAATGATGGCTATAGAGTACCCAAATCAATAATTTTGAGCAGGAACAAAACATGGGAATCCTCCCCGAAAATGATCGTATTCCCGGTGATTAAATTCTCAAGGCTCGTTGCATGTTGGGCCTTTACAACCACGGCCTCCAAGCAAGCTACGTCGAATCAAATTACTTTGAAAAAAAATGGTCACCATAAACCGTAGTCTAGTGGGTAGTGTTTTGGTTTATTAGACGTGAGGCCTCAGTTCAAACTCCAGGTCAGACACCTCCAACTAAACGAAATACGAAAAAATATTTCTTCTGCAAATTCCTCTCAGCAGATTTCTGGCAAAAACTCTGCGAGTAAATAAAATTGCCATGAAACGTTGCTCAAAAATCTGTCGTTCGGAGTCGACTTTAGACTGGAGTTTCCACCAATCATGTATAAAATTAGACTGCATAAGTGGTGTGAGAAACTAGTGCTGACTAAAGGGTTGTAATGACTAATTATGAATGTAAACTGAGCGGCACAAAGGAAACGAGTGGGCGAACCCCGCCTCAGTGTTTCACTAAGCCCTCTCTATCTGTTGGCCTTGGTATCCCGGGAAAAATGTTAAAATGTTTCAACACAAAGAAATATTCGAATGACACTTGAATTAAAATTATTTTTAAGCTTCGACGGTAGGAAAGTGGATTTCTTTTGAAATCTCCCACAAAAATGACACTTTTAATGCACTTTCGGAGTACTATGCCTACAAAAACCCCTTGTGCAGAATGACTTTTTACGTTACAATAATCTTCTGACACTGTTGTGAGAAAGAGCTTACGATGGAGCTCTTAATTACCAACTGCCGCAGTGCAAGAGGCCATATTAGGTCCACCTTCCTTACGTTACATTAACCGTCTTGAAAACCTTTGGATTCCGCAAAGTATATCTTACTTACACAGTATGTTACTGCTGTTTTTGCGCATTCCCATGTAAGACAGTCATTCACTAGTGTAGTACGGCATCAACTGTTCCTTGGTCGACTATGACTTTGACTTGAACCGTGAGTATTCCATTCTAGTGACATGCCTGTAGTAATATTTGGTATTCTCCTTATAGTAAAACCGATCCATTATTTTCTCTACGTTCAGAATGCTCCTGTTTAGGTTCCAAATCGGTTAGGTTATTGAGATATGTATATGCTGCTGATGCTATTATTCAAGAATATCAAGTATATTGCTACGACACTTTTTCGGAACTTGTCTAGTATTCTCGTGATTGTGAATAAAGAAATCCAGTTTTTTCAACAGAAAACATTTTTAACTTGCGTTGAATTTTGATCTTTGTGAGCTTCTCCACACTTGTTGCAATAACAGAAATGCCGCTATCACTTGGTCAAGCCTGCTATTTGCGTTTCTGTTCCGCGTTTATAGTGCTTAAATATCAGCAGAAGCAATGCGCGTACGTTCTCTGTGATAAGGTGGCTTGCAGGCCTACTTTTGATTTTCTTTATATTTAGCTCAAGTCCGAGACAACGAGCTAATCTTTGCGATTTGCTTGCAAGGGCCTCTTTTATACACGCCTAAAGATTGAAAATATTTTCCAGTGACTTCTGGAGAAGCTATAGTGATGAAGTGAAGAAACAGGCTATCTTCCCCGTCATTATCCAACACTAGGAGGTCTGGAATTAAAAATTTTTGGACACCCAGAATTTATCAACAGAACCTGTGTATCCTACATACATTCATACCCTTTAGGTAGGATTAGGGGCCTAGCTTCTCACAGTGCTTATGCTGTGTGTGTTAATTTTATACATGAGTGGCGGAACCTAGAGCTTAAAGTCGACTCCGAATGACAGATTTTTGAGAAACTCTCACAGTTTTTTGCCAGAAATCTATTGAGAGGCAACCGCTGAAGAAAAATTTGTTCATGTTTCGGTTTGTTGAAGATGTTTCTGCTGGGGATTGAACCGTGGCCTCAGGTCAATCTACTAGACCACAGCTGTGTATCCTAACCTTCATGAAATTCCAAGAATGATTGGATATACAAGCCGGTAATGATGAAGACAAAGGGTTAATAGTATGACAACAACGGAACCTTATAGGATACTGCTGTCAATTTAACCTAACGTGGGTAATGGCTGTAATAGCAGATTTCTTACGTGCTTTCAACAATTTAAATTGAATTTGAATGATGCCAACATCTTGAGGTAATGAGTGCTTCAAGTCTTTTGAAGAAGTTTAGATTCTTAAACGGTCTAACAAGTAGAATGGATGGGAAATTTCAATCAAGAACATAGTAAAACAAATGCAAAGTTCTGAACACTACAGAGATGTGCTACTTCTGATGCCCCTCTACTTACATTGGCTGAATATAATTTGAATTTTTTAGGTCGAATCTGCTGGAAAACTAAACAAAAAAATTCGTTTCACTTGCATCATACAAACGTGTAAGATTAGAGCGCGTAGTCCAATGATAATTCCCATGCTCTTCATAAAAAAAAAAAACAAAGAAATAAAACTCGAAATGTAGGCCATTTAAATAATACAAATGATTTCAAGCATAATTTCCACTTTCTTTAACAAATAAATCAAAAAAAAAAACGCATTACAAGCAAAATTCTAAAGAAATGGAAATTTTTATTATTTTTTTCTCTCCCGTTTTTAAACAATCAATCACACCAGAAAAGAAAAATTTTGAAATCTGAATCACGATTGCAACAGCAACAAAAGAAGAAGAAGAAAAAAAAAGAAACAATAAAAAAGAGTATTAAACAGCAGAAAACAAATCAATTCAAAGAGCAATTCATAGCCACAGCCATACAATATACATACAACAACAGACATCATCAATCCAAATGCATTTGAATGAAACTCAATAAAAAAAATGCATGAATTACTATAACAAAATGATCATCATCATCGTCGTCGTGATTATCACGATCATTATTTAGATCTGAAGAGAAAGCCCCTGCAACCATAACTAATGATGTGTTATACTCTACATGAATAGCAGTCGGGGTCAATATATTCTCAACTTTCGATCACACATTCAATAAATTCAACATCATCTTGTGCTTACGAACTCGAATTCGTATTCGGGTTCGAGTTTTATTACGAAGCTGGTTGCGTTTACGCTTCTTTAAAAAAAAAGTGGGTAATTGTGACGGCTGCATTGTATTGTTTTGGAATACAATAATGATGAGGCTGTGATCGGGTGCAACTAACTGGTGAATAAAAAAGAAATTTGAAAAACTTTTAAACTCTTGCACGGCCGGTTAATTTTACTTTGTATCATTTTGTTTTGTTTCTTTTTTCATGGTTTATTTGTTGCATTTTTTTTTATCTTGTTGTTGGTACTTTTCGGTTTTTTTTATCATATTTTATAGGCTGATAATTTAGTGTTACGAAATAAATTGTTGCTCAACCATAAGATTTTGGCACGTAATTTTGTCCGAAGCATTTTTAGGAAATGATACGTGCGGTTGCATACTCTCTAACTAAACATTTTTGTCAAAAAAGTACTTTAATTTGAAGATACATTTTTGCAGATTTCCCCTCTAATATTATTAATTCCAAAAAGTATTTTTTTTTCTTTTTATGTACAGATATTAATGGTAACTGTCCAAAGCAAAGCTTTATTAAAATTTATCCAACACTATCTTATTTAATGAAAAGTACCAGAAGTACCAAGAGCATCTCTTTTTTCTTTTATTATCTCGTCAACTTTATTGTATATCGAAACAAGGTACTTAAATGGGGTACATTTTAGTACTCGTATTTTCAACAATCTCCAATTCTAGGCTAAAAAGCAATATTGAAATTAAGTTGCTTACAAAATAGTACCAAAAATACATCAAGTTTTAAATCATTTTATATGAAATATTTTAAGATTTGTCTGCAGCATCGTAAACATTTTTATATTTCCAATAGTACCAAATGTCTGTTTTGACTAGATTGTTTTGCAAAAAGTACAAAAGGTATCAAAAACATCCCTACTCTTATATAAATAGTATTTTTTTACGATAAAAATGGTACTTTGTGTTAAGAAATGTACAAATCTATCGATCGTTTCTGCAAAATTGAAAGAGTACTATAAATGTATATAAAACACAAAGTGTACATTTTAAAGGTACTTAATTTTATTTAAGGAATTATTTTTAATTTAAAAAACAATTTGAAGATAACGATTAGAGATTAACACTATTAATGTAGAAATATAGTTATTTTAATGCCGTTTGTAGTCAAAAACTGAACACATGGACGTAAAGTACTTTTTTTAGTACTAAAACGTACTACAAAATGTACAAATGAAGATATCAATTAGGCTTAAGAAACCGGATTTGAAATTAATATATCTATGTTCACTAATCCTAAAATAAAAAAAAACCATAAAGTACTATTTAAAGTATCAAAATGTAGTAAAAATTCCACTTTGTAATTCCACTTGTTGAATAATAGAAAAATTGTACTTGAAACCTATTTTTCTAGAATTTATTTCTCTAGAACGAATAAAACAAAATAATAAATAAATAAAATATTAAAAAGTACCTAAAAGTACCTTTTAAAGTACCAAAATCTGAAGAAGTAATAAAGAAGATTAGCTATTTTTTTTATATGAAACTGAAAGCTTTATCATATATTTTGCACCTTTTTAAAAGATCTTACCCTCTCTTTAAAAGTTTTACCCGTATTGTCAAAAGAACAATTGATTTTAACAAGTGAATTTTCTTTTAAGTCAATAGGATGTGCGCGACCTGACATTGACATAATAAAATACAATTTATCTCCTGGACGCCCACTCAGCCTAAATGCGCAACAAGAAAGGGCTTGTCAATCTCCACTCTTGTGATTTGACCACGCAAATGTTTTCGATTCACGTTGTTATCATTGATTCTCCTTATCAACAGTCTCTGTCTATGTCAGAATTTTATTACAATTCAAGCATATCTTACTTGGAGTCTAGCAAAGATCTCAGCAAGTAGTTGTACTTCCTAGCTAGAATTTCTCAGCTTTCCTATAATTTTGTTTTCAAATAATCTTTTTCTAAGTGCCCTTGAAAAAATCTTTCATGTAATCAAGCCCCGGGTTATGACAAAAAAGCCTGCAGCAGTAAAACTTTTTCACGCTCATATGACTTGGGGTCATTGTTATGACAGCCGTACACATACATACATATATAATTGGTCATTACAACCCTTGAGTCAGGATTACGACCTAATTTCCCACACCACTCGTGTTGCGTGTGTTAATTTGTATACGTGAGTGGCGGGACCTACAGTTTAAAGTCGACTCCGAACGACAGATTTTTTGAGAAACTTTTTATGGCAGGTTCATTTACTCTCACAGTTTTTGCCAGAAATCTACTGAGAGGAAGTCGCAGAAGAAATATTTTTTGTATTTTGTTTTGATGTATGAGCCATATTTCTTTCAGAAATACATGAAGTCAGTCTGTGTGATAGCGTTTGTCGTTCGAATTAATAGTTGTTGCAGTTATGGCAAGTGCCTTATCTAAGTTTTTACCATTCCCGATATCAGTAAATCACATGAATATAATCACTAAATAGCTCGCTACCTACTCTAGAAATATCCGGTATTGTTAAAGTGTACACATTTTCTCAAGGAATCGTGTGGCAGCTGTGCTATCCGTAAACCTGTGTCTATCTCTTTTCAGCATAAACTGATACTAGATTTGTTCCAAGCCTCAATAATTCCATTATTTCAATTTGTATTGTGTTACTACAATAATTAGGTAGTTTTAGGCACAATCTAAAATTCTTACGATGGGATTTTGATTCGTCAGTTCTCTGGATGGTATATAGGATCGTAAGCGGGTTCGAACTCAAACTCGAGCTCAGACATCTTGTACGAAAAGAAATATGAATTTTGGCGAATTCTTTTCAGCAGCTTTTTGCCAAAATAAGTGAAAATAAATAAAATTGCCATGAAAAATTTCTCTAATGTATCGTTGGGATAAAATTAATACATTGGTGGTGGGAAGAGCTAGATCGTAATCCTGACTAAAAACTTATAACGACCACTGAAGTAAGTAATTTTAAATTTCTGGTACTATTGAACCCAAGGCTCTTCTTAATTTTAGTTAAATTTTCGACTCTATGCCACGCCTCTTTTATGGGCTAAAAAATTAACATTTTTTCAAACAGTGTATACAGTATACACGGTTAATAAATTTCTCAGTTAACCTTAACCATAAGCATACATACAATGAAACTGATTCGTTCAGTTTAAAAATAACCACAGCTAAAGCTGTGTTGATTTCTTCTGTTTTCCGTTATAATTTTAGCCCAGTTTATTGCCATAAATTTTATGTACATTCTACTTGAAATAATAACTTGTTTTCTTTCATGCATTAAAAATTGAAATGAAAAAAAAAAATATAACGAAAAAAAAACTTATAAAAATTCAGCGTTTATGGTTCATTATAATTTTTAAAATATTTATAAATTTCTTAACACATATCGTCATATGAAATATGAATTATGCTAAACAGCAGTTTTATAATCATTTCATTTATTTTTTATTTATCATAAACTGCTCTATAAGCCATTTTCATTTACCATAATTAAATAAGAAAAAAATCTTTATTAGGTATTTGGCCTGATTAAACCCTTTTGCATTGCAGCCAACGCTATGTACATATGTATGTATAGTAGACCTTAATTCATACAGACCATTAATTCGTACAAATCAATTGAGCTTGAAACAATCATTCATTCCACATTTTATTCATTTCAGTTTATCTGTATCTGTCTGTGTCTATGCGTTTATGCCATTACCAACCCATTGATTGGGTTGTGAGCTGCTCTGAGAGCTCTCCACCAATATTGCCTACTTTTTGTATTTCTTTTCTTTTTCTCGAAATAATGAACAAATCAATCAACCTGATTATGATAAATGACCTGAGCTTAACCATTTTATAGCCATTGTTTTTAAATAAATTTTTTCTTTTGTTTTTTTTTTTAATAAAAAAATTAAAATTTTTTCCAATCCAATGAAAAGGATTTAAAATAAAAGCCAACAGATAGTGAAAGGGTTTTTGAAAAGTAAAAAAAAACCGCTGACAATGAAAAAAAGAGAATGAAATCAACTTTAAAAATTTACTTTTTTACCGTTTAAATATTTATAACGGTATTGTTGTAACAGGGCTAACTTTCATTGTAACGGTCTACTGTTCTATTTTTTTTTTATTTTTTTTTAATATTTTTTTTATTTTTTTAAATAAACTCTACTTTACTTTACCATCCCCTGTTGTAGTTGATTTACATCAAATTTTAATCAAAATTCATGGCATTTAAAGAGAGAGCATGACCTGGTATTTTTCCAATAATTCAGAACCTTTTTCCGAAACATATCACCAGCACGAACATGCAATGAAGTGGCATTATGTAGTGATGAAAAAAAGCTGGTCTACAAACCTAAGCCTTCCTGAATACAATAAAAAAAAACAAAAATGTTCATTATGATTTGATGAAGTTTTAAAAATTTAGGGCCTCAACCACCAGAGAGGATTATCTCGGGGGAATATATCGCAACTGCACCTCTTCCAGTCGCTGTAGTCTAGTAGGTAGTGTTTTAGCTTACCAGACATTAGGCCCAGGTCAGAGATTACGATCAAAACGAAAGATGAAAAAATATTTCTTCGGCGACTTTCTCTCAGCAGATTTCTGGCAAAAACTCTGAGAGTTAAAAAAAATTGCCATGAGAAGTTTCTCAAAAAAATCTGTAGTTCGGTGTCGACTTTAAACTGCAGGTCCCACCGCTCATGTAAAAAATTAACGCACACTACATAAGTGGTGTGGGAAGCCAGGTCACAATCCTGACTGAAGGGTTGTAATAACCAATTCTGCAATTCTTGGGGAAGAGCAGCATTCAATGAGTAAACTTTTACATCATTCAATACAATACAACAATCCAATCTATTTTCACAGAAGCCGTTGTTTCTAGGCATCCCTATAATTCTGGGACCTGCTACCGTTCGCAATTTGTCTGCATAGCAGGAAAAACGAATGGATAATGTGAGCCAGCACAAACTAAGACCCGTATCTTTCACCTCTAATGTGGAGCTTGGTTGTGGATTAACTCTTGATGAAACACTGCATGCGACTGGCAGTGACTGGTATGTAGATGATATAGTTCTAATGGCTAAACAAAAATTTGAAAAGATTTTGTAATTCGACGGTGCACGTTGTCAATAACGTTAACGATAATCGGACAGGACCACAATTATATAATTTGCGAGAAGGATAAAATCCTAAATGAAAGAGTATTTTACTACAGGGTGAGATAACTTGAGTTAAAATGTCTATTAATACCACTGGATTTTAAATTGACATTGAAGGCTCACAAAAAGAGCACTTCAGAAAAAGCTAAACATGCCACCATGACTTCGGGTAAAGCCTAGGGCTATAAGCCATGGATTATGGACTGTATGTTTATCATGATGATCAAATAGCGGTATACAAGGCCCTTATTTGTGTACACCTATCAAATCAAAAAAAAAAAACTCAAATGCAAATGGACAAGATCCGGCTCAAGATAATTTAATACTACAGGGGCACTGGAAGCTCTGTTAGAGGATCTGTTAAAGTCCAGGCAAGCTTTGTCAGCGCAATTCGTGTCTAAATAAATCGAGTGGCTAACAGCTTTTTTCGCCATAATCAAATGGATAGTATGTTGGCTTACCAGATGAGTGCTCATGTGTTTAAACCTTAACTCTGACATCTTGACATATGAAAAAAATATTTCTTTCGGCGATTTCTTCTCCAGTGTACGGGCAAAAAGCTGCGAGTAAATATTATTGCCATGAAAAAAGGTTCTTAAATGTGTCGTTCGGATTTGACGTGTAAACTTTAGGTTCCCCCATTTATAGACAGTTTTTCCGTATCTGTACATTGGACAGAATCAGTAGTTTCCATGATTCTGGGAAATTTTTCGCAACGAGACTTAGTAGCAAAAATCAATGGAATTACATAGAGACTGTATATTCGTTTAAAAAAGTGACACACTAAGCGCTTCGCAACAAGATTAAGTAACAAAAATGAATGGAGTAATCTGGATGCTGCATACTCTTTTAAAAGAGGAACTATTTAGTGGTATACAAATGGGTCAGAACCGGATTTTGAAATAGGAGCGTTTTGTCCCAGAGTAAAATATTCTGAATTCTCACGAGTAGCATTCAGTCGAAAATCTATGACATCGAAGGATGTATTCAATTCAACTTCTAGAAAAAGTACAAGGAGGCGACATACCAATATTATCTGTCAATCAGGCCAGATTCCATCCATTCCAGCACTCAACTCTTACGACATTAAATCAAAAATATTATGGGACTATCTGGGGATGCTGAATATGCGAGATAGGAGAAGTAGGAGTACCGTTTCCTGAATCCCAGGTCATGGGTGCAATTCGTAAGAATGAGCAAGCAGATGAGCTTGCAAGAATGTGAACAATCACGTCGCTGATGGGACTGAAACCTTTCTAAGGAGAGGGAAGAGATGTTTGGAAGAGTGAAAGAGAAAATTGAGAATAACTAAACTTTTGTTTGATAATTACAAAAGAAGAAGTTTTGGGTTCTGTATCAGACTGTCCCAGAATAACCAGCAGCTAACAACCGGTTTTTGCTCAAAACGTGGATCTTTTCAAGCCCAATACATATTGATTCTGTGAAGATAAGAATGAATCATCCGATTATATACTTGGAACCTCTTCGGTATTAATAAAATCCAGAAGAAAACACCTGCATTTATATCAAGTGCTGGGAAAGATATATCATGGGAATGCGCTATATGGGCTGAAGATAAGGATAATACCCCGTAAGAAGTGTTGTATAATGCTCTGGATTTACTCAAAAGTTTCATAAAAAATTGTGATTCAATTATAAATTTAAACTGAAATAGAAAGGGCTTTAGAAGAGCCGAGACAAATTCAAATAATTTCACATTGAAAATTGAAAAACTTCCAAAGTAAAGAAGATCTAAGAAAATATAATAAAACATCCAAAAAAGGGATATGAGCACTTATTCATGCCATGTATGCCACATGGTGGCATAACTTGAAAATTTTGCAAATCCTTTCACAACTAATTTTAGAATATTTTCCTTCTTTTCTTGTATTTTTTTTTTTTTTGTTTTTTGTGGATATAGTGAAAAATTATTATTTCGCTTACGATAATCGTTATAAATTTTAAAGTGAGTGGTAAAATGCTATTGCTAGTCTGTTCCTTTTGTTTGTTTATATGCTTCTACTTGTAACCATTTAAATATGGACAGACGGACCACCCTGTCTGCCAGATTTCGTTATTGTTGGCTTAAAATAAACAAATAATTTAACGAAAAAAGAAGGAAGAAAATCAAAAAAATAAAAATAAACAAGAAAATATGAAATAAACAACTATTACAGCAACAATAAGAATAATAATAATAACAACAACAGCAACAACAATGGAATAAAAACGTTTCTATTTAAAAATGTTTTAAATTGCCACCATATACCAACCACACCAACCACCTCCCCCCCACCCGTGATAGTGGGAGGGGGCACTCTTTAAGTGCCACATTAACGTGGGCTTTGCAGCAACAATAAAAACCCAAAGAAGAAAAAAAAATTAAATTCACTCACTCACTTCACTCATATTTGTAAAACGAAACAATAAAAGTCGTACACAAAAAACAACTGCAAAATAATTTTAATATTACAACAACACAAACAACAACAACAACATACATAAATTTGTTGATTTTTCCTCTTTTTTTTTGTTTCGTTTCGTTTTTGTCTTTTGGTGGAAAACAAAAAACGAGAAAAAATCACAACAGAAAAAAAGGTACAAAATTGTCTTGTGATATAAAAAAGTCGTGATCAAAACCGTGCGCCAGCCACTTCAATGGAGTGCAAGAAATAGAAAAAAATAAAATGAAAATAAAATAAAATTTATAGAAAAAGAAAAGGGAGAAAAAAAATTATTATTAAACATTGAAACGTATGAAAAGGTTGGCTAAAGCACCCAAAAAACAAAAAGAAAAAAACATCAACAAATAACCACCTTTGAGCTCAGTTTACCACTTGAAAGCCAAAGATTTTCTCTTTGGCAATATTTGGTACTCTTTTTAAGCTACAAATTCAAAGTAAATATTTTCAATTGAAGGACTACTTTGAATTTGATAGACTTAAGTCTCTTGCTGAACTGTCTCCCATTACAGAAAGAAATCAAGCACCCAAGGCTTTCCAAAGTAAAGGCACTTAGGTTAGGTCGAAATGGTAGCTTTGATTCCCAAAACACACTTGAGCATGCATAGCAGCCCGTTGTGTTGCAACAGCTAAGCACAGTCCCTATACTGACTGAGTTCCACCAAACTCATCGTTTAAGTTAGGCTGCACATTAAGAGCGCGACCATCCTACGCTAGAAACCAGGCTGAAAGTGCAATAGTAACGTCGGAAAAGTGAGGATATTTTTTTGGGTTCTCGCAGAGCAGGCCAGTTGTAAAGATTTCTCCAAAATTCAGAAATTTATCTGATCCATCGGGCAATAATCTGCCTAAGTTCAGGCTATTTTTGTTATTATTATCCCTTTAAGTTTTGTAAAACAACACTTCGTGGCATAAAAATTCCCAGCTTCTAAATTGGTTTCCGTTTTTTTTTTTGTTTTTTTTTTTTTTGTTGAGTTTTGTAAGTTTCAAGTTGTTTTAAGCTCAGCTTGTGCTTGGCCTGAGGAAATATGATAGCCAACTGCCGTTATCTAGAAAAAATCGTTTTTGTGACTGTATGGTCGTTTTAATGGGAGTAGTGGTGAGAAAATTTGCTTACTGAATTCCATTTTCCCAAGAAGTAGTGCTCTTCGACCTTTCCACTTGAGGGTCAGGCCACTTCTCTATGGATTATTCGGAGGAAGAAAGAAGTCTTTTAATTTTTAAAATTCAAAACACTCGTGATGATAAATTGTTTGGAGATGTTTAGGCGTAAACATTAGAGTAACCTTTCGAATGATAAAAGTCCTTCATCTTTAAAAAACAACTGCCTCCTTGAATACTCACTAGTGTTACTTAAAGTTCCAGTCGCTTCTCGCTGTTGAATATACAGTTTGTCATCAGATTTCGAAATCAGATCTCTGATTTCGTCAAGACAGGAATATTTTATTGCTATGTCTCATCAAATCTTGAAAGGTAAGGCCCAACTGACATTGCCTTGTAGACTGAACTCAAAGTCACTTACATAGAGGACCATACTTCCGACCGAAATTAGTAATCTTAAGATGCCTTAATTACAAGTCTTCTAGGAACGAAAGGAATTAGTGATTCAACTGTATCGACTGCTATATGGTACCTTCCTCCCTTTACAAGGACATATTATTTGAAATTGACTACCAAATGGTCCCAAGTGATTAATGACTTCAATAACTATATCATCTTACAGAAATCATTACTTGAGCACACCAGACTCGCAGCCATTCTATCATGGCAACAGATGGAAATGGTAGTTCAGCGATGCATATTGTTATACGGGTTCTTTTCTTATGGCAATATACTCCAGTATATTAAAACTGGAAAGTTTTTAAATGTCTTCCGATAAATTTTCTTTTTTTTTTCGTATAATCCACGCACAGATCCGAATCTGATGCAATTGCGTATATCCAACCAGAAGCCAAAGTGACCATTTGTTCTTCATATTAAATTCGAACATTATAGTAAGCAATGTTTTCATCGCATTACTTAACCTTCCTTACCTACAGCGATGGTCTTCAGCGTAAACAGAAGAGAATACCAATCCTTCCTACAAAGGAATTCAGGAATCCCGCGTTCGTAAGGACTCTGCTGATTTTGACTTTATTTTCCCGATAACTGCAGTTCCCTTTGAACAGGAAGCCAACATGGAACCTGTTCGATGTTAAAACATTTCAGATGGGAACGCATGGGTGCTTAGCTTATTAAGTACCAGGCAGGAGGTTGTCCGTACTGGCATCTTTCACCATCTTGAGGTTCGTCGGAATAATAAGGTTGAGGGGAGCATTATACGTAACCCAATACAGGTAGAAAGGCAGTACTTTATTTAGTCCCAGTAATCAACTAACACTTCCAAAAATTCAGAACTAAACTTTGATAACCAATTTTAGCCCAAAAATACTTTGACCAAAGGACCACACGTAAAAAATCTTCGCCATGAGGCTTTGACTTAAGTTTACATAGACCAGAATAACTATTGTAGTTTGGCATCTTGGCATGATCTATTTATGCCAAACTCGCCCATGTTGTAGGGTGTCCCGTGTTGTTGATTTATGCTCTGCCATTATTTTTCAATGTTTTTCAACATTTTCCAGAGATTTTCTTGAAATTCAGCAAAAAAAGGAAAAAAAAAGAAAAATAAACACTTGCAGTTGAGAGCAAGGGAGGGCAGCTAATCACAATAACGAAAGGGAGGGTAGTAGAGTTGAAGCCATGATAGTTTATAATAGAGACTCACTATGTTCCTTGATAGAAAAAAAATCAGAAAAAAAACTCCCGCTGTTGTCTACTTTTTGAAAGAGTGCAGCCTACACCTACTTATTGCCACCAAAGTATTGTTCATATGAAAAAAAAAAATTTTTTTATTTTTTTGTTGTTGTTTAATATTTAGTACCCAGAGTAAGTTGTATGTTGGTAAATTGTAATGTTCATGTGGTAGTTGTTGTTGTTGTTGTAATCTTTTTACCTTTCAAAGTTTAGTTTTACGTATGGGAAACACATGCTGCAACAATTGTTGTTAAAATATCCACAACAGCAGTTTGAATGTAATTTTAAACATCACTTGTTATTGCTATTGTTGCTTATGCTATTGCTATTGCTATTGCTATTATTATTTTTAGATGTTGTTGTTGCTGTTGTTGTTATTGGTATTGTTGGCGGTGGTGTTTCTCGTTGTAATGCCTTAATAGAGTCATTATAATTTTAAGCGTTATGATAGTTATACGCCGCTTCTTTTGGCCGCACCATCGCCATCATAACAATCATGCACATCATCATCATCATAAGCGGCAGCAAAAACAGTGCTGCACTACTATCATGTACTTCTTGCTGCTTGGCAAAGCAACCAGACAGTCAGCCAAAGCCACAGTCACAGAAGAGGGCCACAGTAGACAGAGTCAAACAGCTTCGCCACCAACAGTCTTTCGATATTTTTTTTCTGTTTTTCATTTCATGTGACTATAAACGGGAGGGAAGGGGGGTAAATTATAAACTGAATCAGGAAAAAATATGGAAAAATATTGCAATTGTAACCAAGAAAAAATAGTGAATTTCTCAAACAACATGGTGGTCATGTTGTTACCACTGCACAAAAACGTCTGATACCGCTGCTGCTGACTCCTGTAAAGCATTCTTCTTCTATTGTTGCCGAGTTGAGTATGAAGTTTTTCCTTTTTTTTGCCGTCATCATCAACGTTTATTTGGCTATGGATTGCAGGTTATCATAATTCCTTCCATTTCGTTGAGTTTTCTTTTCTTTTTTGCCCTACAACTTTAGTTTCTTCTTTGGGGTCTTTGGCTGTAAACCTTTTAAACTATGATGGGATAACTTTAGTTTTCTTATTTGTTGCTGTTGTTGTTGTTGTTGTACTTGACTCCAGTTAGGGGTCTATTTAAATTGCTACCTTGAGTCTCACTTTTTTCAATTTTTTTTTTGTTTTTTTTTTACAAAGCGGCATTCAATTCACTGCTTCTCTTGGGTTCTATTCCTTTCCAAGTGTAATTCTGTTGCAATTCGAAAGTGCAATTCACTTGTATAGCCCTAGCCCCAGCCCCCCCCCTTCTCCATTGCCGGGGAATTGTTGGCTTTATAATGTTTAATTTTACTTTCAATTTGTTGTAAAATATTTATTTACAATTCCATTGGGAGTTTATTAAACGTTAGAGGGAAAAGAGCGCACAATTACTGGCTCCCTACAGGTACAACGTTTTTCAAATGGTTTTTCTCTATCAAATGGACACAAAAAGTATTACAAAAGAAGAAGAAAAAGAAACGAAAAAGAAATCTTAATATGGAAAACGTGAACAAGTAAAATCATGTGATAATTTTCGGAAAAATAATAAATACAGGACTACTGGTATGGAAATTATTTTAAATCATTGGCTGAGACAAGAAAAAAAACTACAAAAAAAAAATAAAAATAAAATTTACAAGAGGTTTACAGTTACAATATTTGAAAATTATCCTGCAACAAATATGGCGTTAAGATGCAAAACATAATTTAACTGATTACTGCACTTAATTGAAAATAATAAAAAAAGAAAGCCCAACATTTCTTTTGTTTTTCCTTCAGACCCTTTTGCAGCCTTCTCTATACTACAGTTCTGAATTCTCTCTTTCTCGACTACATTTATGAACTCATTATTGACAGTTCCATGTGACCAGCAATATTGCAGTTTGCAGTAATGTCTTCCACAACTAATGCTCTGTCGCTGTATAGCTTGTCGTATGGAATACCTTCCTAAGCAGTTAATAATTTAATGATTGATGAGTTTGAAGCAATTTTAGTCACACCACGATAACTGGGCCCGATTAATAATTCCCCCAGTTTTAAACAGTCCTTAAATAAACAGTTGAAAGCACCTTTACCGCATAACACCACCCCAAATATGGTAAAAATTTCAATACAGACATATTGCTTCTACCATTGCGAGGAGGCAATAGAATCGCAAAACCTTTGAAGTAGAACCCTGACGTTCACTTACCATTATAAGTGTAGTGTCGTAATATAAAAATGAAACAAACACGAGCAGCTGCAAATGCCTACTGAGTAAACTTTATTTGTAAATTTCAAAAGTATAATTATTCAAGTTAAAGAATTAACGAATCAATGTAGCATTGATTTCTTATATGAAGTTATTCTTCATATTCGTAGTATTAGGGTGGCGTATAAATATCAATACTCTATAATAAGTTTTAAGCCAAAGTCTTACTTACTTAACTGGCCATTACAAACCTTTAGTCAGGATTACAACCACCCAATTGTGTGTGTTAATTTTATCCATTTGGAGCAAGACCTACCTATCTGAACGACAAATTCTTAGAATAACTTTTCATGGCAATTTTATTTACTCAGAATTTTTAAACTCAGAAATCTGTTGAGAGGAAGACGCCCTAGAAATATTTTTTTCATATTTCGTTTTGTTCGAGATATCTGACTTGCGGTTTGAACCGTGGCCTCACGTCTAATAAGCCAACATACTCCTTTTAGGCGACTTCACCGTCGCATGTATACTCTGAACTGTTTAACCGAAAAGCTGATATTCAATTTGTGTTGTAGTGGGTAGTGTGCTAGACTATTAGCGTGAGGGTCGTGGATTCGATACCGACCAGAGACTCTGGTATGATATCTTGAAATCCACGATATTCCTTTCCAACCGTACCGATAACCTACTTCAGTTCACATTAAAAATCATCAGAGCTTCAGGTATATTCAAAAATAGTCAAGCTCTTGTTCAAGTTGAATGGCCCGCTAACTGAAGTAGTCTCACTTTGGGTTATATTAGCCATTACACTCGGTTCTTATGTTATTATTGTCTTGTACCTTGGTCTTCAACAGACAATCGATTTATAATGCAATCTGTTCAATGAAAAGCTTAAAACTCGCCTGTAATCTATGCTTCAGGACTTTGACTGTAATAACTTCAATCACACTAGGACGATTAAGCCCGCATGACAAGTCCACGTAAAACTCCCTTACTAAACTTAAAAAAAGGCTACCATCACAATACTTTTAAAATAGCAGCAGTTAATCATCGATATTATCTCAAGCCTACCATTCATTTATTACCAGAGTTTTATAGGAAAAATTACTTTTAACAAATTTGTCAGATACTTCATCCCTTGAAATGCCGGAATATTTGGGTTTATATTCTGTACTTCCAGATATTAATCTCCATTATTTTTCTCATCTCTGTCAGTTACATAAACCATATATGTACACAAAAACGTAGCATTAAACGCCAGTTAGTTTACTTTGAATCGTAAGTAAATACAATCTAACCGACTAAAGCCAAACGATATTAATTTGCTGTTTGATCAGTATTTTGCTGGTCTTTGACGTTATGTTTTCAGGCTTTTACAGGGCTTCTTTGACTATCTGAGTCCCAAATCTTCTCGGGCACTTGCATCACTTACATTGCACCTCACAGGAGAGAAATAGTATTTGTCTGGTATATTTTAATCATCAATCTCATTGTATCAGATAAGCAAATAAATTGTCTGCTGCTTCCTAGTCTGATAAAGAGGCTGCCATCTACATCATCAGACAAGATGTTGAACTCACACAGTTGTATGAAGATGCGTTTAATCAAATTACAGTCAACGGTTTGCAACCACACCAATTTGAAAAACAACCGCTGTAATCGCCTCTCGCATCTCCTAGAGGTTTCTGGATCAATTCGGAGTGCAATAGATTTGATTTACCCCGGGTGCATCAAGTAAGACAATCATAGAACCTGAGATTTTTGTTTACCACTTTATTTCTAATGAAAGTAATAAATAGAGTGAGTCAAATCATGACTTGCATAAAATAGCGTGATCTTAATAGACAAAATATCTTGCTCCAGCTCCAATGAGATACACTGGCAAATGCCTTGCATTAATACCCCAAAAATTGTATTTGAGGTATTTTTTAAAAAAAAATTGGGAATTCTCTCGTGTTCAATAATTGAAAAGAGATTCAATTGAAATTGAGATTCAAAACTACCCGAAAAATACATTTTTTTTTTTGCTTTTAAGAAATCATTTGAAAATCTCATAAAATAATTGAAATTCCTTTCTTAATCTCTTTACAGTTCTTTATTTTTATGTTACAATCTACGAAAGTTAACACGTTTTTTTGGTAAATACCTGGAAACAATTTGATTTTACAACAACTGCCCCTCCGTAATAGAGTTGAGAGAGAGAAGAACGAAAAAAAACGAAAAACAAAAACAATGTTTCCCCGCCCACCAGGACCCATAACGGATGACATATTTCTGGGTGCCACAACCACAGTGCGAACAGTATTTCCGAACTCACGCTTAGAATCGTTAACAAATTACAATCACAATCAACCGCAACAACAGCAACAGCAATCATCACTGCAGCAACATCACAATAGCGATCAACAACTGCAGCATAATTATGCTCAGCCAACGGCAACACCTGCATACAATGGCAATGCACAATTGCTATCACCGTACGATCCAACGGTAACGTCTGATTTCATGGCCACTGCCAATTTGAATAGCAACAACGATGCAATTGCTGACAGTGCCAGCAGCAGCAGCAGTAGTAGCATAAGCAATAGTTTTTTACCTGCCAACAATGATGACGATGACTTTTGGTTGAATGCCATCGAAGAGGACACCTTCGAGTCACCGCTTGCATTCGATAACAGCGAAAATGGTCTCTGGAATGGACGTTTTGTGCCACCACCACCAAGGCCACCCTTTCTAGATGAGAGCGTAGCAGCCGACGGTCTGACAACCTGTGATCTATGCACATGGGCATGGCAGCGTAATGCCTACTCTTTGGATGGTTCGATAGGTAAGTGGGCGTTAATCTTACTACACCCCATTATACACTAAAAATAATTTAAAAATTTGTGTTTACTAGCTGGTTGGCATTTCTAATTTTTCTCTTTTCCAAATCCAGTATTGAAACAGATAATGTAGAGAGAGAAAGAACAACTCAAATCCAAAATCCATTTTCACTTTTCAATTTGCGTTTTACACAAGGAAAATATTTTTCTATTAAAGCTTTTGGAAGACGAAAAAATAAAGAAAGAAAACAATTTTCATGTAAAAAGCAAAAGAAAATTTATAGCGAATGAATTTTATAGGCGGCTTTTTGCTTTATCGTTACTTGCCATCGATCGAAAAATAATTTATCGCCGCAATCATTGATGGCGATTTATCATACTTTTGCCTCGGCTTCAGCTATAGAAACTTAAAGCGAGAAATTAAAGACAGTGGTTTGTCGCGGTACAAATATTAGTTGGAGTGAACAGTTTTTTTAAGATGAGGAAACACTGAGGCATGACTCCATTTTCTTATTAATTGGAGCGTGTTTTAAGCTTTTTTGTTTTCTGTTTTTTTTCTGACTGCCTTGACCACAAGTATCATGCTTTCCTAAATTTATGCAACCAACCTCTCTAAGCCAACTCAAATCGTATTCAAGGGGGATAACTAGAAATACCACATTTTAGCTTATAGGGCCTTCTGTAATTACCATAAACATAAAATTGTCATGAGATACTACTTATAATGGCTACCGCGTCACTTCAACCATAATAACTCAAAACCATTTCAAGCCATTATTCGACCCTACGATGTACCTATGCGCCCTTGGTTCCAATACATGATTCCCCGGAGATATCTTGTTAGAACCACTCGCAAAACACTCTACAACAATGATTTTTAAGGGCAAAAGAGCTACAAAAGAAGTAAAGGACAACTGATCCCCTCTCTTTCATACCAGCAATGGCGGTGCATGATCATAAAATGTCATACCAATGCTAGGTAAGCACAGCCATCACTCTAAATACGTCCCTCATAATGTGACCAGGATAGTTAACTAAAGCGCCTGATGTTATATTTGGGCCATGTATGCCTCAAGATCATGTAGTACCCAAGATCATTAAACCAAGAATTTGGCTTTCAGAAGTAATAGGCGACTATACTCCTCTTAATCGATCCTATAGGTGAGGCCATACCACCCGTGTTCTGTTCGCTGATAGCTTAACGAATTGCACGAGGTACTGAATTACTGATTTTGCTTAAAAAGACTTGCTCTCGGCAGATTTCTGGTAAAAATTCTGAGAGTAAATAAAATTGCCACGAAAATTTTTTCAAAAATTTGTCGATCGGAGTCGACTTTAAACTGTAGGTCCCGCCACTCATGTATAAAATTAGCACAAAAAATATATAAGTTGTTTGAGAAACTAGGTCGTAATGCTGATTAAAGGGTTGTAATAACCAATTATGTGTGTATGTATGTTAAGAGGAAAAGGAGTTCTGTGTTGTAAACGCTTTTTAGAATATCAGTCGTCGTTGCGTTAAAAATAAGATCGTATATCTGATCCAGTCGTTTCACAGCGATTTTATTAAAGACCTTGAGTTGTGACAAGTAATTTTTGAGGATAGCCACTTTTTGAATAAGCAAAAAGCCGAACATATTGTCCAACAGAAGAGCTTGTGGGCTGTAGAAATCTGATGTATAAGGGCTTGTGGACCACAGAAACCTAATTTATAAGGGCTTGTGGATCACAGAAACCCGCCTTATAAGGGTTTGTGGACTAAAGAAACCTGATTTCTAAGGGCTTGTGGACCACAGAGACCCACTTTATAAGGGCAAGCCCGCTTTAGCGAAACAACTGTGATACAATTGGAATGACGGATCTTTTTAAAATTCCTTCAATGTCAACCCTATATCTTATATATGGCTAAAACAGGCGAAAGTGTAGCACAATTAAGTCCTGAATACTTAAACAGCCCCTACCTTAAGTAACAGATTACAAAAGAATTTTCAAATCAAATTTATTCCTTCTAACGCACTGTCTTCCTGTTGCTGACACTGTTTCACTAGTAAAAATAGTGTCCAATTTTTTTTTTCTAGTTAAAGGCAACTCTCCACAGAAATAGAGTGTGATGGCTAAGGCTGGCATAGTAAATTCAATAAAAAAATAAGAAAAACTGGTCAAATGCAAAAACAACGAAGCAAAAAAAAAAGAAAATATCCTCTAAAGAATGATGGTCAGTGAGAGAGTGTATGTGTGTGTGTGTATGTTAAAGGCCAGTTGTTTACCACTTTTTACGTGTATGAGTACATGCAACTTGTGCCGTTTGTCTTGCAACCAGTAAATTTAATTTCAACTTCATTTTTTTCTTTTGGTTTTCATATATGTGAACACACCGGGAAAGGATGTCTGCAACGAAATACAGAAAAATAATTGAAAAATCTGTCGCTTATCTTTGCAATCAAAAATAATAAATTGATCAAATAAATGAAGGAATTGTTTTTTTTGGTGTTGTTTTCCAACAACAACAACAACAACAACAACAACAGCAACAAACAAAGAAAAAAGGAAAAAAAGATATTGTTTGCTTGCAACATGAGAGTATTTTTGTTTTAGAAAAAGCCGGAAGAGTAGCCTTTAAATATCGCGCAATCTTTTCTAGAAGGCATTGGATTCTCAAAAACAAAATCTAAAATTTTCTTACGAAAGACTCAAAATCTTTTTCATATATATCGTAGTCAATGTATCTGGCAATAAACACGGGTAAATCCGGTTAGAATTCAGATGACCACGGTAAAACAGGATTTTTTTTATAACTCCACCCAATGCAAAAGGGCAATACAATTGGACTGAAGACATTTTTTATATGCAACGATCGTCTTAGGATCCGCTGCCATATCATCTTAGGATCCGCTCCAGTAGAAAAATAGCCTGATTAGATGGAAAATCTTAAGTAATGGATATGAAATTAAGCAAAGAAGAATATGCAAAACCAAAAAATAGATAAACAGAAATGAATAAAGAAAATCTTTCAACACACTTCAACACCAGACCATTTGGCTAACATTCAAACCAAGGGGATGATACAAACAAATGATCTGAACGAACTTTTGCAGAAGTAGGGATTTTAGCGTAGACACAGAAGTTCGCTCAACGTCATAACTTTGCTGCAAAGAACAATACTTGGATAGTAAAGACTACTCTGTAAGGTTTTAACAAGCTAATGTAATCCTCGATATTAATAACAAAAGAGTCCTTTTAAATACAGAATACAAGTCTTACGCATGGACCCACGCTACTTCGTCAACTTTTTAGTATTTCAACTGTTTGCAAGAAGGGAACTCATTAACGATTGCTTCAAACTCAAAGAATTATATGAATTATATGAGCACCTTTGCAACATCCTATCAGAAATGTGCGACATGATCTTGAGAAGCCAAATGGATAAAGTGCTCCCTCATATGAATTCCGGTAGAACCTATAGACGTAGAAAAACTTCCAGACATAATCGGGCTGAGAAATATGTGTTTCTGGGTGACGCTAATTCGATTTTTACTGACTGACAGAAGACAAAAAGAGATACAGCATCGGGTCTATATTCTGTTGAACTTAGTGCAACATTTCTCTTGATATTGGACATGATCATTTTAAAAATGGTGCACAGGGGGCTTTCGCATAGTCTGTGACATCGTTGTGCTGATAGAACTTGTTTTTCTTCCCTTAGCATATATAGTACATAAGTACAATACGGTTCTCTCAAACCGTAACAGCTAAGCACGTAAACCAGCTTGTGTTTGTCCGATAAATAGAACTGTTTTCTGGGCGAAGGTTTACAACACTGAAAGGTATTCGAATTGTATTAAAGAATTGAATCTTGAAGGTTTAGTTATCGATATTTACGAAGACAGTACATCGATAAATGTTTTTATTCGTATGTTGTTACTGGTCTATTGATCTCAATCTCGAGCATTCAAGTGAATTTACGACTAAGGAGTCATTTCTTGGTATTGCTGTTGCGTAAGGGTGAAATACATCGCCAGTTAGTGGCTTTGTTGAAATGAAAAAGCATTGAGGAACATGGTAGCCAAGTTAACTAAGATCTCCACTTGCACAACATTCCAAATCCTCTGGCCTTTTCTGTCAATGCTCTTCATCTGTTTATATCTTAGGACTCTATACGGCATAATTTCGAAACACATTTATATCAGAACGCGTGTATGTCCAAATGTATGTATTATCGACAGTATGGATATTATAGGAGCTGTCAAGAATGACAGGAATGGGTACAAGACTTTCTTTGTGATACCTCGACGCATATATACCGCCTGTATCAGAGATACATACATATATGCATATGTTGTTCAACGTTAACATCACTCTTTAGAACACCCTTTTAGATATATTAACGGTTCTTTTCCTTACTATGTACATACTCTCATCACTTTTTTATTCTTGATCTTTCTCATATTCATTGCTCTAACATAAAACTTTTTTTGCCTAAAAATCACTCTAGTTTCGACAGTTAAACAGTGAACATACAAAAAATTAAAACAAATATTGTGACCCTTTTTTATTAAACAAAAAACAAGAACAAAAACAAAAGTAAAAACTGTGAATAAAAAGAATATAATAGAAACATAAATTGAATTTAAACACAATCAAATTAAAACAAAACAATTTTGTAAATAACATAACACAAGAACTACATATTGAATTTAATAAAATAGACAAATTAAAATTACAAAAACAACAAAACCAAAAACATTTTATTTCAAAACAAAATTAAAAAGAACAACAAAAAACGAACCAGCACAACACATCATCATTAAACATCTTTTTGGTCACTTCGAACCGTATGCAGTGAAATTTACAAAAACAAAAAATTACTAAAAAATTGAAAAAATATTAAAACACAAAAATAAGCAACGGTTAAAAACAGTTAAATTTTTTGAGAAAAAATAGAATCCACAGGCAAAGTGGAAAAACAAAAAAGAACAAAAATAACAGCAAAAGACACAAGCAAGAAGAGACCCAAATTAGAGAGCAACGGCTTTAACAAAGACACAACAACGATAAGTAAGTACTGAAAATAATAAAAATAAGACAATAAAGAGAAACACAAACTCTTTATTACAAGTATACGCTCTTATAAAATTTTTTGTCGCGGTTGAATAAAAGAAGAAAACGAAATAGAAAAACGAAAAAGGGTTACCACCCATACTTCTTTTAGTAATTTACTGGGGAAACAAAATATACCCAAATTAATAACCAATCGGGAAATTAATTATTATTTTTGGTAATTCTTGCTGTGAAATCGCTAGCAGGGACTTTTTTGTTTTAAATTTGATTCTTAATTTGATCGTTTTAAATTTTAATTCATCGGTAAACAATGGCACTCGATAAATTTGTAAATTGTACAAATGACCTTTTGGATTTTGAAATAGAGTATACACAAAGTGCGGCCGAAAACAACATTCACTCTCTTGAGGTACTTCGGGTCGAACTTGATTCTCTATGGACACAAGTCAAAAGAACGTATGGAGAGTGTAGGGACACAAAAAAAGATTCCAAAGAAAAACCCATCGATAAAGATAAGCTTCGTGATCGTTACAAAAAAGGTTTTTCTGCCTACAAAACGTGTTTAGGGTCAATTAATGCAGAAATTCAAGCCCTATCGAATCCAAAGAAGGAAGAACGGATATCTGATGTTGAAAGTCAACCAAAGGAAAATCATGACATCTCATTTGTACGGTTACCACCTTGCGACACAGACACATTTTATGGAGATTTTGTGACATGGCCTACTTTCCGCGATCTTTTTACAGCATTATACATAAATAATTCTAGACTTAGTAAAATTGAGAAACTTTTTCATCTGATACAAAAGACTGGAGGAGATGCTAGGAAAATAGTTTCAAATGCCCCATTGACAAATCAAGGCTTCGACATAGCCTGGAAAAACCTTGTAGCCCAATACGAAAATAATCGGATCCAAGTAAATGAACAATTAAAAATTTTATTTGACCTTCCGAACGTAGCTGAAGACTCAGGCTCATCGATTCAAAAACTTCAGCGAACAGTTAATGGATGCATTCAAGCGTTAAATGCTTTAGGTATAGAAACCGCCACATGGGACCCATTCCTGGTATACATTTGCTCAACAAAGCTCCCTCGGACTCTTTTAAAAGAATTTGAAAATTCACTTAAGGAAATTACAAAAGTTCCGACTTGGGAAGAATTCAATAATTTCTTGACGCACAATTCTAAGACTCTAGAATCCATAGCGGCCATCACACAATCGAACTCAAAATTAGAACAATCCAGAAGGGATAATTTAAAGTTTAAGTCAAAACGAGTTCACACTTTTCATATAAACACAACCCAAAATGAAACTGGGTCGAAAAATATAAAACCTTTAAACACAAATAGGGCACAGAAAAATGACTCAAATTACAAATGCCAACATTGTAAGGAGTCTCACCAATTGTGGTCTTGCCCCAAGTTCTTAGAGAAGAACGTTAACGACAGAATTCACATTGTAAAGGTCACAAATTCATGTTACAACTGCCTCTCTATTGACCACAGTGTTAAGGACTGTAAAAGTAAATTCAGTTGTAGATTATGTAGACAAAGACATAACACTTTGTTACATAAGGGATCAGAATCCCATACTTTAGTTCCGAATTGTGACGCGACCCAATCTAGTAGGAGCATCGCAGCACAAAACACCAATATACAGTCCACATCAGCATCAAACTTTTCGATACCAAATATCACTTCCTTGACACTGCAAGAGAGCAAACATGTCCATCAATCTCCCAATGAGAAAGAGACCTTGTTATTTACTGCAATTGTACTGATCGAAACTAGAGGCGAAAAGTACCAGGCAAGAGCAATCATCGACCCTGGCTCACAATCAACTTTTATGTCAGAAAAGTTGAAAAATCGTTTAAATTTGCCCACCAAACGAAATTTAGTTCATGTTACAGGCTTGAGTCAAACAGTTTCAGAGACTTCAACCAAAGCATGTTTATTCAATCTTTGCTCCAAGGTGGATTCACAATTTAAATTAGAAGTCTGGGCGCCAGTCCTGAAGACTCTTCCATCTAATTTACCACCACAGACTTTAGATTTGCAACATTTCAATGAGACTGCTAAATTAGAACTTGCAGATCCTCAATTCAATCAAAGCAGACCTATCGACTTGCTTATAGGCCTCGACTTGGGCCACTCAATATATTGCATGGACACACCGATGCGGTCTATTGGATCCCTTTTGGCACAAAAAACAGTATTTGGCTGGATTGTGGGGGGACCAATATCAACAACGACACAACCTAGTACAACAGTGTCATTACTCAACACTACGTCCCTTGACCGAATCCTCACACGCTTTTGGGAGGTGGAGGAAACCCCAAAACGGGTTTTGAGGTCAGATGAGGACACATTTTGCGAGAACAATTTCATGTCGACAACACGAAGAAACGACACAGGAAGGTATATCGTTACCCTACCCTTTAAAAATAGCGAAGAAATAGGAACTTCGAGAAACATAGCAATGGCACAGTACTTTAGAATGGAACGCATACTTAGCCAGAAACCCGAACTCAAAAAACAATACGACCAAGTAATTGTTGAGTACCTCGAGTTAGGACATATGAGGAAAATTTCTCCCCTGGAAATCAACACAAACCCAAATTATTACCTGCCACATCATGCAGTAATAAAACCCGAAAGGCTAACAACGAAACTTAGAGTAGTTTTCAACGCTTCGAGCCCGTCTTCAAACAAGAAGAGTTTGAATGACATATTGTATCCAGGACCCATACTTCAACAGGACTTGGTGCTTCTGATATTGAAGTGGAGATTCTTCCGTTTTGTGTACAACGCAGATATCACAAAAATGTATCGACAGATACTCATTGATCCGAATCAAACCAAATATCAAAGGATATTATTTAGGCAATCAGAAAAGGACCCAATTGAGGATTACGAACTCCTGACAGTGACTTTTGGAGTCAATTGCGCACCGTTTCTGGCCATTAGAACCCTTCTTCAACTAGCTGAAGATGTAACATCAACTCACCCTCTCGCATCAAAAACTCTACAACAAAACATGTATGTGGATGATGTTTTAGCAGGTGGTCACACATTAAATGACGCCATCAAATCAAGAAAAGAACTTACAACAGTTCTAAAATCTGCTGGATTTGACCTGATGAAATGGACATCAAATGACCCACGAGTTATACAAGACTTACCAAATGAGACCCTACTACCTCTCGATTGGTTAAATTTGTCAGAAAGCACTGGAACAAAAACTCTTGGGATCAAATGGAACATTTCGTCAGACGCATTTACATTTACAGCACCAGATGTCAAATTAAAAGAAAACTACACGAAAAGAGAAGTTTTATCGACAATTGCCAAATTCTTTGACCCTTGTGGATGGATAGCTCCAATAATAGTTGAAGCAAAACTGATTATGCAACAGATTTGGTTGGATAAAGTCGACTGGGATGACATATTAAAACCCTTGACTTGTCTACAGTGGCAAAAATTCATAAAAAACTGCCCGGCAATAAACATATTGAAAATTCCCCGTTGGATCCAATTTAGCCCGAATTGTAATGTGGAAATTCACGGTTTCAGTGACGCTTCAGAAAAAGCCTATTCTGCGACTCTTTATGTTCGAATACAAGCAGAAAACTCAGTATTCACATTTCTTCTGGCTTCAAAGACCCGTGTAGCTCCCATTAAGCAAATATCTTTGCCCCGCTTAGAACTATGTGGATCCGTATTATTAGCAAATCTTGCATGTGGACTTATACCAAATCTTCAAATTCAAAATATCAAGGCATATTATTGGACCGACTCAACAATCGTGCTGTCCTCGTTAAAGAAACCCCCTTGCTCATGGAACACTTTCGTTGGAAATCGTGTTTCTGAAATCCTGGATAAGGTTGGAAATCAAAATTGGCAACATATCGACTCAAAGGATAACCCAGCAGATGTAGCCAGCCGAGGATGTACTCCACAAGAACTGGAAAACCACAACTTATGGTGGTTTGGACCCTCCTGGTTAAAATTGCCTAAAAATCAATGGCCGATACCAACACAAACAGGTGACACAATTCTAGAAGCAAAAACTGTAAAAGCATTTACAACCACAACATGCGAAGACCCATTAAATCGATTTTCAGACCTATCACGAGCTTATCGAGTACTCGCTTATGTCATACGATTATGGAGAAATACTGGAAACAACCGAACCCATCTTCGCGTATCTTCAGCAGAAATCACCCGAGAAGAAATAGATTTCGTCAAACATCGACTCATCATATGGACGCAACAAAATCATTTTCCAGATGAGTACAAACATTTAAAACTCAAGCAGAAAATATCCTCAACCAGCAGTCTTTTGACCTTAAATCCTTTCATGGATCACCATGGCATTATTAGAGCCAATGGGCGACTAGCGCAATCACCTGCATTAACGTACAATGAACGCTACCCAATATTGCTACCTCATAATTCGAAGCTATCACAGCTACTAGCGGAATTTACACATAAAATTACCCTTCATGGAGAAAACCAACTAATGGTTCGAGTCCTACGCACAGAATATTGGATATTCAGATTGAAACCCTTGGTCAAAAGCGTAATTTACAACTGTAAAACGTGTGTTTTGTACAAAAAACAGACGCAAAATCAAATCATGGCTTCATTACCACCAGAACGTACAACATTATCAAGACCCTTTGCTACAACTGGATTAGACTACGCAGGACCTTTTGACATCAAAAATTTTACAGGCCGAGCTTGTCTTATTACAAAAGGGTATATTTGTATATTTGTATGCTTCGCCACAAAAGCTGTACATCTTGAAGCAGCAAGTGATTTATCGACCCAATCGTTCTTAGCAGCATTTTCCCGCTTCATAGGAAGACGTGGATGTCCCGCACTCATTTACTCAGACAATGGAGGAAATTTCGTCGGAACAGCAGAACTACTAAGAAAAGACCGTCTAGAATTCATAAAAACTCTTCAAAATCAAGTGATCCATCATTTTAGTCATCAAAATCTTAATTGGAAGTTTATTCCCCCAGGAGCCCCACACATGGGCGGCCTTTGGGAAGCCGGTGTAAAATCATTCAAAACACACCTAAAAAAGATGATACCGAACATGAAATTCACATTTGAAGAGCTATCTACAATTCTTGCTCGTATAGAATCGTGCCTAAATTCTAGACCCTTAAGTCCTGCTAGCGATGACCCAAATGACCTTAATCCATTGACCCCTGGACACTTCCTTATTGGTAGTGCATTATTGACCCCAGCTGAACCAGATGTAAGCAACGAAAATCTGAATCTCATCAACCGCTGGAAACGCCTAAGGGTCATCTTCCACTCATTTTGCCAAAGATGGAAGTCCGAATACTTGATTGAACTTCAACGCAGATATAAATGGAAGATTCAGAGGGACAACGTTAAAGTCAACGATCTGGTAGTCATCAAAAACAACAACTTGCCACCCAATGAATGGCAAATGGGTCGAATCATCAAAACCCATCTTGGATCTGATCAGAACTGTAGAGTTGTAGACATCAAAACAAAAAATGGAGTCATCACCAGACCAATTACAAAAATTGTGGTTTTGTTTGCAAATTAGTATAACCCCCTAATCATTTACATACACTAATATTGCTCTAATTTTATACTTACAGGTATGGCATTCCAACAATCTCAACACCCCAAACATTGGCAATTTTCTTGCAGTATACGTTAACGTACATCATGATGCCATATCTGTCAACAACTTCATGAGGCTTTGCAACTTACCGACCCACAACCCACAAATAGGACCTGTTCAAAATTTGTGGTAAATTTCACCAAGTCATGGGGGCCGGAATGTTCAACGTTAACATCACTCTTTAGAACACCCTTTTAGATATATTAACGGTTCTTTTCCTTACTATGTACATACTCTCATCATTTTTTTATTCTTGATCTTTCTCATATTCATTGCTCTAACATAAAACTTTTTTTGCCTAAAAATCACTCTAGTTTCGACAGTTAAACAGTGAACATACAAAAAATTAAAACAAATATTGTGACCCTTTTTTATTAAACAAAAAACAAGAACAAAAACAAAAGTAAAAACTGTGAATAAAAAGAATATAATAGAAACATAAATTGAATTTAAACACAATCAAATTAAAACAAAACAATTTTGTAAATAACATAACACAAGAACTACATATTGAATTTAATAAAATAGACAAATTAAAATTACAAAAACAACAAAACCAAAAACATTTTATTTCAAAACAAAATTAAAAAGAACAACAAAAAACGAACCAGCACAACACATCATCATTAAACATATGTAATTGGTCATTACACCACTTCAATCAGGATTACGACTTAGGTTCCCACACCACTTATGATGTGTGTGTTAATTTTATACATGTGTGGCAGGACCTACAGTTTAAAGTCGAATCCGTACAACAGATTTTAAGAAACTCTTCATGGCAACTTTTCGAGTTTTTGCCAGAAATCTGTTGAGTGAAAGTCGTCGAAGAAAAATGTTTTCACATTTCGTTTTGTTGGAGATGTCTGAGTTGAGGCTTGAACCGTGGCCTTACGTCTAATAAGCCAGCACGCTACCTACAAGTCTAGGGCGACTACAAGATGTTTTAAAGCTAGGTCACTGAATAATCTGGTGCCTAGACTACGGCAACTAAAAGATGTCTCAAAGCTACTTAGGTCACTGAAAAATCTGTTGCCTATTTTCAGTTGACTCTACCATAAACTTTTTGGATTGCAAATATGCTGGCTTAAATATGCTTTTTTCGGAACAATAATTTTGGCTGTCTCTTCCATGATTTCAAGCGTCTCAAGAATATGTCATTGAAAAGTCTGGTAAATTTTATCAGGAATGGCGATTAGCTCTTACGAAGTTTGTTTGGATTCCTTATAGCAGCTTAAGGAGGGCATTTTTCTTATGTTAAGCTTTTTAGGTCATTTATGTAATTGTTTGTTGAACTGTGTAACGTAATAAGTCACAGCTAATCTCAAGCAATTCATTCAACCTACCCTAACCTAATATCCCAACAGCAGTTAAACAAGTTTTCTGATTATTTAGTATGATGAGTATAGCCAGAATAGCCGGTATGTTTATGATTGGCCATCTCTGCTAATAAATAAATTAATCTGCACTTGTGATAATTCCACTTTTAACAAATTGTCTTCGATTTGCTTGTATTTTTTTCATTTTTTTTTTTTTTTGTTTTTGCTTGTTGTCGAATTTAGGAACAGCACATGACATCCTTCTACAGCAATTGGTATTCAGTTCCAAGGTTATGTATTGCACATGCATACTCGTACATGTGCATGTGTAGTTCACTATGGTTTTTAATGTCCTACAGCATGTTAACATAAATTAATTTATGGTAGACATACATTTTCACTCACTCTCTCCTCTAGTTGTTTTTGTTTTGTTGTTGTTGTTTTAACTTTAAATCAAAGTAGGCGGAAAATCTAAACAATTTTAATTTCTGCAATTTTTCTTATTACACAGCAATAAGAGGCCGATCGACCTCCTCTTGCTCTGTTGCTATGAGTATCTGTAAATAGAGAAGAGCCCTCTGAAGATACATGACTTATGCAAGAGTGGCAATGGCGGTTGTTGCATGTTGTAAGACAACAACAACAAAAGAATTTAAAACAAAATGAACATTTAAGGCAGACTGAAAAAATAATTTTTCTTTTTAATTTGTTGTGTTTTTGGTGTGTACTTCACTCTTTACATTGTAAATTTGCAACAAGTCAAACACAACGTACATACTCGTACGTAATGTTGCAACACTACCATTTTGAAGCCAAAGGTAGCCGAAGCAAGAAGCCGTGTATGCATGTCTATTGGCAATTATGAAATATTAAATGAATTTCGCTTGATATCGTACAACCCTATTAAAGGCGAAAAATTCTCTTTTGTTGTTGTTGTTGTTGTTGCTTGTTTTCATGTTTTTCTCGTTTTAAACAGACAAACAATTGCTTTGGGATTACAAATTAAAAACCAAAAAAAAAGGGGGGAAAAAGGCGAAAATGTAATAAAAATTTTAAATATTTTTTCGCACGTTTCAGTTTTTTTATTGTTATCGTACCGCTATTGTTAGAAAACGTTTAAAAATTTGCAATAAAAACCCCCCAAGAAAAAAAAGAAAAAAGAAGACAAATCAACTGCCATCAATTTGTCTTCATGAATGTGTGATAAAAATTTGAAATATTTTTAACAACGATTTATTGTTTTCATAACGAAATTCAAACAATTTTTACAGAAAATGCTGCAGTAATGCCAGAAACCGAGTGTGATAGAATTGAAAACATTTTTCTGTGAAACTAATTAAAAAGCTGGTCAAAGTAATAGAAATGTTTACAGAGAATCACACATTTTTTAATCACACAGTTTAATAAAAAGCTGCTGGTGGTTCTCACATTAAAAATTGCTAATGTAATGCCACTCTCGAGAAAAGGAATAGCAAAGCTAGATTAGTTTTGATGGACAAAATCGAATAATTACCCATCGCTTCATGCATACCATACTGGTGGTTCTTACATGAAAGATTGGTGATATAATGCCTCTCTCGAGAAAAGGCATAGCCAAGCTAGATTAGTTTTGATGTACATAATCGAATAAATACCCATTTCTTCAAGCAAGCCATCAATCAATCTACCATCCCTACTACAACAGATTTTGCTCAAACGAGATAAAATAACTTGTTCCCGAAAATCGTGTATTCTTACATAGCAACCGTCTCTCTCGCAGAGCACATACGTTTGTACCGAATTGGCACACTGCATTACCGACAGAATTCGTTCTTTAGCTGGACTATCCGTATGTGGAACTCCCTAACTGCATAGGTGTTTCCTGCCCCTTGAATACAAAAATATTCAAATGTAATTTGCACAAACACTCCTCCCTTTGTTCTTCTTCCCATTACCTCTTGTACTAATTCCAACACAATGCACTGCATGAGTAGGGATCATCCCCAGAGTGTTGGTCTTATAAGAAAAAGACACCATCAATCTAACTGATCCTGCTTTGATTCTCGCCTGGCATGTGTTTAACCATCAATCATATCAATATCATCAATCATCATCTATCACGCCTGAACCAATCACCATCAATCGCGCATGAACCAATCTCAAGCTCTGAGGAGCCCCATAAATTTAGTTTACTTTCATTAAAGAAAATTATTAAGCCTCTGTGCAATACAACTTATCATGAAGCCATAAAGGAATCTAGGGACTCTAGGAGATCAGCCTCCGAGCTCATCTAGAAAAATTCTATTGAGAGGCCTCTTCTACTCCTAAACAACGAAGGGCAGTAGTCTTATTACCCTTAACATCATGAAAAGTTCTGCAGCTGAAATTAAATAGAAAACCCTTCATTTTATCCTCGACACTATTTCTGTTTTCAAGCCGTAAATACAATCTTTTAACCATAGAGCACAGAATACAATTTCTTCGATTTAGAGAGAGTTTAACGTTGAAACATCGTTAAGAATCTGAACTTGCTTCATGCTTTAAAGATTGTACTTAAAAATTATTTTCCCACACAATGATTACGGTGATTGAAGACGCCGTAGTCCGTCGGCGCTATAAGACGAGCGTCAATCTCCAAACGAAATATGAAAAAACTTTTCTTTATGGCCACATTCTTTCAGCATTCTTCTTGCAAAAACTGTAAGAGTGAAATAAAATTGCCATTAAGCTGTAGGTTCCGCCACTCATCGTTAAAATGAACACACACAACATGGGTGGTGTGAGAAGCTAGTCTGCATTCCTGGCTAAAGGTTCACCAATTAAGTAAGAAAGAAATCTAAACCAGAAATCTGTTGACAAAACAGGTTACAGAAAAAATTTCTGGGAATCTCGTTCAGCAAGTAATTCTCCACTTCCACACGTTCTCCGTTTTTCTCTTTTGTACGTTTGCATATATCCCATACCCTGGTGACTTGTAGGTTAATATGTGTATATCTACTACATCCGTAGTATGTACTTAATCTAGTTCCATAACTTTCATGGTCACCATACAAAAGCTTGATTTTCTTTTATTCTTTTATGTTGCTTTGAGGAACACAGATCACTCCCTGATCTTACTATTATTTCTTAGCATTGTTTCAGTTCCATTAATCAATCGCCAGTTAAACAGATAATTAATTTGTAGCAAGTTCTAGAATGAAAGGATTGCCATCTGCCATAACCTACTAACAACATCACCGTACAAATATAATGAGTCTGTTGTGTAGTGTATAGGGCGTATTTGTAAGAAACTTTCACAGAAGTTAGCACTGCCTGCCTTCCTACAAAGGAATTCGTTGTTGAAGTTTAAGGTATTTTTCCGAAGTCAAACATAGATTTCTTGGTAACCACTTTACCAATAAACTATAGCACACAGAATATCATCATTAGGTGTTCGCAGTATGCTGTTAATCTGTCCTCATTTACGTCGCAAAATTTAAGTTTTAATATTTAAAAAATGCAAACATGAGGGTATGTCTGAACTGCATTGACTTTTTAGTCGCTGTGTTCCACAATTCAGATAGGTGAACTTCAGGCAGGAATATACTCATTTTTTTATTGGCATACATCTGTTCACTTTTGTTTATTTTGCTGCGTGTGCCAATATAGCATCCGAAAGGAGGAGAAGTATGCTTCCGAGACAGCAAAATGATGAGAAGCTTGCCGTGTTGCAAGAGAACTAGACTTTAACGGCCATTAGGCGATTAGCACTGCCAAATAAGACAGATCGCGATTTCGTTCTTCTGCATAAAGTCTTTTGCAGGATATACCGTTTTGTAAGGTTTTCATTTAAAGTGTTACAAGGTGGGTGTCATTTATTTTTGCTGTGGTCATTAACAACCCTTCAGTCAGGATTACGACCTAGCTTCTCATACCATTTATGTTGTGTATGGTAATTGTATACAAACTCCTCCACTAATTACTCCTCTTCGCAAAATCAAAGTCCACAATTATCACACGTTTATAATAACATAAGTCATCCAAAAATTTCCAAAATAATTACTGATTCACGTAAAAAATTTCTTTGAAATTTAAACCCAAATAACTTAAAGTTTACAATGAGGCAGTTGATCCAACAAAAAAAAAATTGAAAAAAAAGACTGACTAATCGCATCACATTTGGCCACACGAAAAGATCAAACGAACGCCTTTTTCCAGAAAATCACAGAAATATTCACAATTTAATGAAGACATTAAAATAGTCGCCATACCACGACCGTTGAGAAGCCACAACAAAAAAAAAAAAAGAAACGGGAACTGAAACGCTAGCAAAGTGGTGTTTTATTAGTTCAGAATTATAATTCAGAAACAAACACATACCAAGGTAAATATGTGTGTTTGTATGTATGTATGCGTGTGGTAAGTAATATTTTTTAGAACGAGAGAGAGTGAATGGAGGAGCAAAGCGATCCATATCAGCCATCTCTAATCAACAAAAGTGGCATGTAGAATTTTCTGTATTTTTGTTCAACACGATAAAAGCAAATTATCAACAATAAGCATAACAACAACAGCAACAACCAGCAGCTACAACATACATACAACAATAACAACAACAAAAAAATCAAAATATACATTTAAATGTGTATGACTAAAATGTCTGTCTGTCTATCCATCCATCTGTGGTACGTACGTACGTACGTACGTACGTCTAGTGTTGGTTTTTTAAGACTCCATCCGCATTCAAACATGGAAACGTAGAAACATGGAACATGTGTTAGAAGCGAAAAAAAAATTATTGCGCAGAAAGGGAGAGCAAGAGGTGGAAGAACCTACGGGTTATAATTTCACATCAACGCATTAGAAATGCTTTAGAAACGAATGGAATAACGAAAAGACCCAATAGGAACATGATAGGAATTTATCAGGGTTCCAAAATAAGCGAATGAGTGAATTGTTGCCGTACATTGCAGATAAGTTTGTTAAGCTCCAGCAACCCTTAGAATTCTTTTGTAGTAAGTCTTGGAATAATAGGGTTGCCAAGTCTCGTTGTCTTAAAAGAAAGCATGAATACTCCAAATATATTATTAGGTTTTTGTATTGTGGATAGTGATGGCAATATTTGCTCCCATTGTCACTATATTGACTACCACTCTTTCTCAAGAAGTAACTCCGCATGGCCTTTGTTCGATGTTCGTTGCTAATGTTATCCTGTCTGCAGTGTCCTGGTAGAATGTTAATTATTAATTTCTTTTCAAATTCTTAAATCCACAACAAAAGATTGTTATCTGCTTTGTTCAAGATAATCAAAGAAATTTATGAACAAAACCTCGTGATTCAAATGAACTTCAGGTGAAGTTTAGACTTGAACCATCTTGGGTTCAGATCTGCTTTTGTTTATAAAAACTGTCTGTTCGAAAATGTATTCGGCGACTCAGAGCGTTATTAGAACCCTAGAGTAGTAGAACAATTCTCGGGCCTAACAGAGAGCAACACCCAACCGTTTTAGTATATTTTTTGTTGATGTTATCCTCCCTAGAGAGTAAGATTGTTAACCTACCCGAACCTGTCCGGAGTCGAACGTTGGTTGTTCGAATTAATAATCAGAGGACCAGAGGTCAGATTTCTGGATATATTATGAGAAGGGCGACTGAAAGTCTCTTAATTTTTAAATTTCAAATACCATGATGAACATTTTTTCGACTTTTCTTTCGATTCAAGTCAAAATTAGTGCCAAGTTATTTTAACCATACACCAGACCACAGCTTTTGATACTTTAAGAGCCTGATTAATTAATTGTGCACAGTGTGACTCGTTTGAAGTCACCGTAGTCTATTAGGTGGTGTGTTGGCTTATTAGACATGAGGCCTCTGTTCAAACCCCAGGTCAGACATCTGCACCAAAACGGAATATGAAAAAAAATATTTCTTCAGCGACTTCCTCTCAGCAGATTCCTGGCAAAAACTCTGAGAGTAAATAGAATTGACATGAAAAAGTTTCTCAAAAAATCTATCGTTCGGAGACGACTTTAAACTGTAGGTCCCGTCCCACCACCCATGTGTAAAAGTAACACACACATGCAATATAAGCGATATGAGAAGCTAGGTTGTCATCCTGACTGAATGATTAGAATGACCAATTATGTATATATGTATGTGTATGTGACTCGGTTTTTCATAACTTTCCACATGGGTTCTCTGATTTTTTTACCCGTATCAGTTGGATTTCATTCAAGCGATGTTCGGTCGTTTTTTTTATATCAAATCCAATTGATTTGAGTGGTGGTTTGTATGGCTCAATATGCAATAATTCCTGGAAAATTGTTACCTGCGCTAAAAGCTTGTATTTTCAGCATTTCGTTTTCGTTTTTTTTTTCACTTTTTCTCTCTTTTTATTATACCCGGGGTGCTACTTCATCCTGCTATTATCTGAAGGGGTCTATGCTTTTAGTTGATTGTGTGTGTTTCATGAGCTTAGGTCCGTTTGTGACTCTTGTGTGTGTGTGTGTGTGTGTGTGCATGAGATATTAATAAAGTTATTATGTGGTACCCTTTTTTCTGTTTTTTTTCTGATTCGGTTTGGCAAAATGTTTTAACATTGCAGTTAATGTTGTTGCTGCAATTCCGTACAAACTTTATTCGGCATTTTGTGGTAGTAGAGGGTACTACCAGTGTTCCAAACAATAGCACATCATAAACGAATCGTTTTGAAGCTGTACGATATCTACTGAAGGAATTTATTTTAACGCATCTGTTAAATGGTTTCACACTATTAGAAACCTAGAGCAAGAGAACAATTCTCTGCCCTAACAGAGAGGAACGCTCGACTATTCTAGTTAGTTTGTTGTTGGTGTTATCTCTCCCTGGCGTGTATTGTTTAGAGGGTACTGAATTTAACTTTTATTATTCGAAAATCATGATGAAAAGGTTATCGCCTTTACCCGAATTCGAAACTTGGTTCTTCGAATTAATAGTCAAGTGATATAACCACTACACCACCAGACTTTCAGACAAAATGTTCTGCAGTTTACAACATGATCGCTCTGAATGCGAGCATAGAATTGAAGCATTTCCCGAGGTATTTATGGATTACAGCTCACCTATATTACAACACGATCACTCTGAATTCGAGCATAGAATTGAAGCATTTGCCGAGGTATTTATGAATTAGAGCTCACCAATATTAGCCTTTAAAAACGATATCTATGTACTCTCCAGACCTGCTGATTTTTACGTCAAATTGGCTGCTTAATTTGTGTTTTATTTGCCGATCTCTGTAATATCTGAAAGGCTTTAGGCCCTGTATACAATTATACACAGCCAGTGTAGCAGGTTGCATAGAAAAATAGAACTTTTTAGTGCTTTAGAATAGAAGGAATACAGGGAGTCTTTTATATTCCTCTGATACAATTCAAACGTCAAGTAAATCTTGCCATAAGACTGTATAAAAATTTACAAAGGCTTGTGACGAACTCCAAACATAGGGAGGCCGAATCCCGTACTAAACTTTTTAATCTGCTTAGAGCAACAAACAAAATCTCTATTCGTGTGGAAGTATGTCGGTGGATAGAGCAAATACTTCGCAGGCCAACTTATTGTACGGAAGATCGCTTTAAGCGGAGCTATAAGCAGAGTCATGGAATACATATGTACATATATAATTGATTATCAGAATCCTTCATGACACTTTAAAGCCGACTCCGAAAGACAAATTTTTGAGAAACTTTTTCATGGTAATTTTATTTACTCTCAGAGTTTTTCCCAGAAAACGGCTGAGAGGCAGTCGCCGAAGAAATATTTCTTCATATTTGGTTTTACTGGGGATGTCTGACCTGGAGTTTGAGCCGTGGCCTCACGTCTAATAAGCCTACTAGACTACGGCGACTGTTCATGCGATAACGTCGGGTCAATTTTTTGCAAAAGAGTGCGGTATAAGAGTCATTTGGGGTCTCCTATGCTTCAATGGCAGTTAAAGATAACAACAAACGAATAAGATGTAAAATTTAGTGATGACTGATGAAAACAGCACAATGATACAAGGTACTGTTTCACTTCAGCTCATGACATTTCGAACATTGGCTTGATGAGGAGGAAAAGGAAATCATGCATAACCTCACTTACTTAATTTCACAGCCCTACAAATTTGGACTTTTTTTGTGCAAATAAGATGGCTCCAGGTGTTTGCGAAGGCATTTTGCGCGCTGAGGTCAGGTTTTCGAGAAAAAGGGTCAGATTTAAAAAATTCAAAATGGCGGATCCAATATGGCAATCGAGGTTTATAAAAATTAACCAAACTATATTGCATTCGCGATTTTGAATTTTTTAAATCTGAATGAAGATCTGTAATCAGACCCCAAAAACCCCTGAGCAACAATTTTCAAGTAAATCTGATTAATTTTTAAGGACCTCCGTAATGTGTTTATTTTTCTCTTGCACCTCCTACTTTAAGGGTGCATGCACACAATTTGGCTTTGGGCTGATTTTAAAGAGCAAAGATCAATTGTCAATTTCTGACAATGGCGATGGTTCTAGGACGTCAGTGTTTAGCTCTACAAATTTTCAAAAATGGCCAAAAACGCTATTTTTAGGGATTTCAACCCAGTTTTTCTCGAAAACCTGACGTGATGGAAAGTTTTCAGATTCGTGTTTAGCACGCAAAATGCCTTCGGAAACACCTGGAGCTATCTTATTTGCAAAGCACATGCAGGGCTGTGTAATTAATTAACCCCTCTGTTAGGACTATGACGTAGCTTCTCCCAACACGCATGTTGTGTGTATTAAGTGGCAGGACTTGCAGCCTAAAGTGGACTCCGAAAGATAATCATAATCGTAGTCTTAGGGATTGCAGACCAAGATACCAAGAACATCATTTTTGTCGTTAACTCGATAGTATTGACAGAATCAACAGCTTTCCCAGAGAAACGTCTAAATTTTGTAATCTTGTACGTAAGTTATCATCTACAAGCCCCGCGAATTAAAGATCCTGAGTTAGAAAATATTCAGGTGAAGGTACCCAAAAGAGTGAATCAATAAATTTAGGATCAATAGGGAAATAACCCTACATTAAGAGTCATGTATGAAAAGAATGCTCTATTAATTTCAAAATCAATTCAGTGCCTTTCTGTAAGAAATAGTTTACAAATACCATGAAGTAGCATGCAAAACCAGCACACAATGTTCCACTATTTTTTCTTATAATTATTATTATAGTTCTTGTTCTTGTTGTCCAATTCCATATAAATTGAGCAATAATAACTACAAACACTAATAAGTATGTAAAGAAATGGCGCTTTTACCATAACATATCCGTCATTTCTTTAGAACATATTTTTTTCTCTCGTCGCAATAATTATACTCGTATGTTAAAACAACAATAACAACAACAACTAATAAAATTCACTTTTGATTTGACTTGACGTTCTTGCTTATGAAAGGCCCCCGCCTTTTACAATTTCTAACACGATTTTTATTTCATTTCATTTTTTTAATGACGATTTCAAATGAATTCCACCAACCGGTTCCCTTTATTTTTTTTTGTTTGCAAATTTTCGAGATGCCAGATGTTACAAAAATGTATTGACTGATGGAGATATGATGCAAATGCCGTGTATTGTAAACACATGTTCTGAATAGCATGTTTCTACGATCACTAATCATAGAAATGCAAAAAGTACCATTGAGTTGAGTAAAAACTGCCCAGAAGAAACCTAAAAATGGAAATTTTTTTAAGAAAATGTGTAAAGTTCCTGGATTCCATTTTCTTGGTCCTTAACTTAAGTATTAAAGAAATGAAGAAAAGGTACGAATTCAATTTTGTAAAAAATAAATTATGATGCTGGTCTCTGTCCTCAAGCAGAATAGCATGTTTCTACGATCACTAATCATAGAAATGCAAAAAGTACCATTGATTTGAGTAAAAACTGCCCAGAAGAAACCTAAAAATGGAAATTTTTTTAAGAAAATGTGTAAAGTTCCTGGATTCCATTTTCTTGGTCCTTAACTTAAGTATTAAAGAAATGAAGAAAAGGTACGAATTCAATTTTGTAAAAAATAAATTATGATGCTGGTCTCTGTCCTCAAGCAGCATTGCTTAATAAGGAGAGGTATGCATGGCATCTAGGCGCCTCTTTGTGATATTTCTTCAAAAGCTTTGACACATTACAGTGCGGAGAAGAAGGAAGAAACTGTCTTTTCCTTAATATGTCACTGTCTTCCAGGAACTGGGAACCCCTTTCTGATCATCCATAGAAGAACGGTCTGAAGGTAGGATAAAGGACCACAAGTTCTAGAAGTCTCTTCCTCATAGCGTACGTCAGAGTCTTTGTAATTAAATAGAATGTGGTAGCAAAATTGAAGTCGCCGTAGTCTAGTAGGTAGTGTGTAGGTTTATTAGTAGCTAAGCCACGGTTCCAACCGTAGGTCAGACATCTCCAACAAAATGCAAAAAATTTAAAATAATTTCTTCGGCGACTTCCTCTCAGTAGATTTCAGGCAAAAACTCTGAGATGTATAAAATTGCTATGAAAAGTTTCTCAAAAATCTGTCGTTCTTTGTCGACTTTGAACTGTAGGTTCCGCCACTCTTGTATAAAATTACCGCACTCAACATAAATGGTGTGATAAGCTAGTCCGTAATCCGGACTGAAGGGTTGTAATGGTAGCAAAATGGTTCTAATAGATTGGAATAAGTGAGAATTTCAAGAATATTTCAAAACCAGCTAACCTTAACTGTTCAAAATTCAGCACTCATTCTGTGCACCAATATATTAAGAACGCATAAGGAGTAAGGCCTTGATCCATGATTCAGATTCAAGGATCACCAAATAAAGAATTCAATGAGAACTGAATATGAAATAAAACGGCTCTGTGTAGCATCTTTCACGGGATTGCTCGCCTCTTGAAGGGCGCATCATAAGAATGCTGAGCATGTTCATTTTCCCAGGCAAGTTGATTCATTCACTGGAAAGAAAAAATCACTGATGCTTGCCTTACATACGATTTTGAAAATCCAGCAAACTAAAGTCTTCGCCAAAACTTGGTAAGCTTGATATTTCGCCATTTATTAGGGGTATTGTTAGGACGTAAGGAAACCAGAGGCCTCAGTAAATAAATAAATAAAATAAAAACAGAATGCAAATGACTCTCACTTAAATGCCTTTCTCTGAACAAAGTTATCGCCAGTGCTTTGTTTTTTCTCTCACAAAAAAGCTCCAGCTTGGCGGCGGAAGTGGGAGTTTAAAAGAAAAATTCGGAAGACATAAGCCCTCCGCACTAATACATGGTCAATCGGAATTATTTGCAGTTGATACTAGACACCTAGAAACTGTGAGTAAATTTTGTGATTTTCGAAGCTTCATATCAATAGAAGGACCCTGTGAGAACTTTGACAGTAATTTCGAAATAGATTCAGCAATCCAATATCCTTTCCTTCCTACTAAATCCTTAATACCATACGTTTGCTTGCCATGGCAATAAGCAGAGATTTCTGTCCAAGCAACAACGAATAACGCTTATGGCCCGAAATCATGAGACCCAAAGGGAGATAAATTAATCAAAGCCAATCAGAAGATAGTTCAATGGGACTGAACACCAAAGGAGAACCCAGAAAGTATTATAGGATAAGGACAACAACGAAATAATTGAACCGCTTTTAATTCATGGAGCCTTTATGCATCTCCCAAGAAGTCGCCGTAGTCTAGTAGGTAGTGTGTTGGCTTATTAGACGCAAAAGCCTGGGTTCGAGCCCCAGGCCAGGCATCAAAAACAAAATACAAAAAGTATTTTTTCGGCGACTTCCTCTCAGTAGATTTCTGGCAATAACTCTGAGAGTAAATAAAAATTGCCATGAAAAGTTTCTCAATAAATAAAAATCTGTCGTTCGGAGTCGACTTTAAACTGTAGGTCCCACCACTCATGTATAAAATTAACACACAGAACATAAGTGGTGTGAGAAACTAGGACGTTGTACAATGGGTCAATTCGACCTCCGGGTACTGTACTTGTCTTAATTGACAAGTGCACGTCCTCTAACCTAACCTAACCTAACCTATGCGTCTCCCAAACACAATGACAGTACATACGACGGCTTGGCCCCAATAACTTTCAACTACGTTCGCCTGTGTTACACTAACCATCTGTAGCTGTAATATCGCTGCAATTGTTCACTTTTGTACTATTTTGTATATAAAAAAATCTGGCAACCCTTGAACATTTAATGACTTTATTAGTGCGAAAATTTCGCAATGATTGTTCGACACTATTAAACCATTAGAGAAGAGCGTCGTCCAACCAATTGCCATTTGATTTTATTTCCTTTTCTTTTAAACATAAATTCGCACGCTACAATCATAATATTACTGTCCGTATTGTTGTTCGTGTTGTTGCTATTATTATTGCAACAAATGTAGATGCAACACAAAACACACACACACACACACATGCAAAAATATAATCCACAGTTGTTGGTGTCAACTAATTGGCAACGACACCATAAAGCAACCAACGTGGCTGTGCTTGATGATGAAAACGATGACGTCGTCCGTCGACGTCGTTGATGATGTTTTGCTTTATTGCTGCAGTTGTCCAATTGCTGTTGTTGTAAGGTCTGCGGAAAAAAGGGTGCAAAGAATGGAGGAAAATGTTTAAATGTTATGTGGCGTCTCAATTTAACTCTCTTCCGCTCTCCTTCACACATTTTCGTTGTCGTAATCGCTCCTTTTCATGTTGAAACATTTTTTTAGTTTTTATTGAGAAGGACGTCCTGCTGCTACTGTCAGTTTATTTTTAATGTTTTTAGAAAACAACTTAGTTTGTATAACTGTGTGTATGTGTGTGTGTGTGTGTATGTGTGTGTGTGTGTGGATGTGTTTGAATGAGTTTGTGTGAGTTGCTGTCATAGTTTTCGTATGTAAAAATTTTCATTTCATATTTGGGTTAGACGTGGCGGCAGGTTTGACAAACGAAATTAAAGCGAAACAAGGCGTTGTTTGATTCTCTGCTTTTTTTCTTTTTTTGTTTTTGACTTCAAAATTCGTTTTAATTTTAACAAAATACCCAGTATTTATTAGTCTGCCCTTGTTTTTTTTTGTTTTTGCCGTTTTGGGTGAGAGCCTAATGCCATTCGCTTCAAATGTAAAACAACAGAAGTGCTAATGTAAACAGTCATGGCCAAAAAACATGGCTAACGATAAATAGTGGTAAAGCACTACAACATTATTGAATAAATGTATCCTAAATAATCATTTTTAAGGTTGTACTGTTAAAAAGCGCTCGATTTTGGTATGACAGGTCGACTTAAAAGTGATTGAAATCGGGTTCTCGAGAAAGTTTGTTTATAAATTTGACCAAAGCTTACGGAATTTATATGTGCACCTTTGAGGGTGTTTGGCATTGATCAAAACAAATTATAATTTGAAGTTGCCAAGGTCCGAACTGTATGTAGAATGCCTCAAAACTTCCATGTGAAACTCTTTCAAACGCCGGCGGATCATCATAGACGTATTTGATGGACCATATCAGATCAGAATCAGTTGTTTGACCAGGTTTTAGAACAAAATTCTTTCAAATCCCACCAGACATACTATGTTACTTTACATTTCAATTGGACAAGTGTAGCAAATTCTAGCATGACAGAGTTGCCATCTGTCATTGCCTAAAAACAACATCAACTATGAAAATGTATTGGGTTTCTGAATTAGATGTGTCATGTATTATGCGTTCATTATTGATAATACAGTCTTAGATGGAGTTAGGAGGCTTCCTGGATGAACTATTTGGAAGGCAATAAAGCCTCATTTATTTTTAAATTCGAAAATCAGGATGAAAATTGTTTTGTTTCTGCTTCCACAGACACCGCTCACAATTCTTTATTGTGAGTGAGTTATAGAAGCACAGAAGACTCTTAAAATTTTGTAATTGAAAAACAATGACGAAAAGCATTCCTTACGGAACAACAAGATTTTGTAAAAGAAATAATGAGAAATCTTGGTATTTATCTGACAATATATGGTATGGTTAAACAATGGAGAGACCCATTGTAAACTTATTGGAACAGAGCGTTGCTATTCCCCTTATTAAGAAAAAATATGGTGTTGTTTACAGATCTCTAACTGGCCTCAGCCCTTTTAAATATTTAACACAATCTACCATTGATAGTGGAGGCGCCCAATGAGAAAGGCTTACCGAACCCTTGGTGACCATCAAGAAGCTTTAGTTTGTATTCATGCACTTTAATAGCTACATCGCCTTCCATCTGGTTAGAGTGTGTTGTATACAAAACGAAAAATTTAGGTTCGATGCACAAGAAGACAAAAATTTCTGTCATATTTTCATCGAAAGCTTTTCAAATTTTTAAATTTAGTGGCGGCGATCCTCCTATAAATAATGGATCCAGAAAGTTCCCTCAACGAGCAGAATGAACGAGCATCAGAAGAGTCAGTTAACATCATCTCTAAGGAAGAATATATTTCAGAGTTTCTTAACATTACATCCAATACGTATTCACGAAGAATCCTATTACTAGAAAACAACAGAAGACCTTAGCATCCGTCCTCAACACAAGCATGCTATATGCACCTTAAAGGACTACTTATTCTTGCGAAAAAAAATTAAATGAATGTAATCCCTGCTTCTGGAAGATAGATGATCAAAAATGACTACGTTACTTAGCTATTTTGGATCGTTCGTATGAAATCGCTTGCTTTCGACAACAAACCCTTAGTCAGGGCTCACACCATGTTGTGTGAGTTAACTTTATCCATTAGTGACAGGATCTACTACATAACATACATAATTGGCCATTACAACCCTTCAGTCAGAATTACGGCCTAGCTTTTCACACCACTCATGTTGTGTGTGTCAGTTTTGTACGTAAGTGCCTGCCTACAGTTTAAAGTCGATTCCGATTTTTAAGAAACTCTTCAAGACAATTTTTTATTTGCTCTCAGAGTTTTTGCCAGAAATCTGCTGAGAGGAAGTCGCCGAAGAAATATTTTTTTTTTCATATTTCGTTTTGAGGTTTGAACCGTGGCCTTACGTCTAATAAGCCAATACACTATCTACTGCTTCATGTAAACTCTGAACAACAGATTTTTGAAAACCTTTTCATGGTAATTTTAGTGTTTACCAGAAGTCTAGTGAGAGGAAGTCTCCGAACGAAACATATTTTCGTCTCTGAGCCACAGGCTCTAGTTTAATAACTACGGCGACTTCTTAAATTACTAGCGCTGCCTTTTAAATTCTTATTTGCATTCTCATTATAACGCTTAAAAAATTTTAAGTTTTTGTTTAAGCTTTCCTTTGATTTCATGCCTTCACTGTATGTACGTTCTTTTTGGTATCAATTCAAATGGTTCTTTAACGTTCGAAATTTTCATTTTGTGTTTCTAATTTGTTGTAGTGGTTGTTGTTGTTGTTGTTGTTGTTGTTTTAGTTGAATATAACTAATGTCTTAATTTAGTTGGAAACATGTCAAGTGTTGTTATTGTTCTCTCACACACAAAAACTAATAATGAGAGAGAAAAAAATATATGAAAACAACAACAACAACAACAACAAATTTGAACCCAAAAAAAACAAAAACCATTTTTAGTATTTTAGGCTTGAATGATTTCCTTTATGTTTTTATAATTGTTATGATTGTTGTTGTTATGGCGTTGTTGTTGTAGTCGTTATAGTTTGGCTAGTTGGTGGAACTGTATAAATGTTTAGTTTTCATTTGTTAGTGTTATTCATAGTCATGCGTCAAGCAATTGTTGTTGTTGTTGTTGTTGTTGTAGTTTTTCATTAGTAGTTTAAAAAAACACCTACCGAACGAGCTTAGCATGTTGTTTTTAAAGGAAAGGCAATCAAAAAAAAAGAAAACAACAAAAAAAGGTGAAAGAAATTAACAGCAGGACGGTCAAACCATTCCATTTGTATGATACTCTACAGCAGGAGTATGAATTTAGTAATCACATCATACGGACACCAAAATTCAACGCATCCACTAACCAAACACGGACGGATTTAAATAATACGAGGCAAATAATATTCAAAAAAGCCGTTCAATCCTCATAAAGAATACAAAGTAAAATGTGAACCTAAAATAATCAAACTTGACGCTTTAATAAATCGGGTGATCCGAATAACGATAAGTTTTAAGGTGAAAGGTTTTCGCAAAATTTCTATGGGAACCGAAGAGGTGAGGCACACATTTGTACAAAATTTCAGTCCTAGCGTAACAAACTCAAATTCGAAATAAATAGTTTTGCAAAGAGCTAAGGCACATACAAATGTATACCGCAGGTAGGTTTCAATTACCACGGACGTCAATTGATGAGCGCTGTGGCCATATGATTCACTGTGCTGCTGTAAAGATATATGGTAGAGTGTCCCTGTAAAGTCTCGCAAAATCCTGTTGCCCTCAAGAACTTCGGGATGCTGTCTGTAAGGACAACTCCCTACCTAGTACTCTATATCTACTTGATGTAGATGCCATTCGACATGTAAGCCAGCAAGTATGTTTGTTGTGCACTTACTATTACGGATACGAACTAAACACTCTATGCGACGTCTGTAGGGTAATTTTTTTTACAATTTTCTTAGCTTTTTCCAGTCCATTCCTCTGAAATAAGTCTAGTCTGTACAAGTACAGAGTCTTTCCAAACTAATAGGTAGATATAGAGCTTTCGATGCTACTTTGTACTTCCTGCCTAAGTTGAATTGAGTACATGGCATAAACTTCTGGTAGAAAGATACCCGAAAGTACTCCATATTTCATTCTAATATATTCGAATTTTTCAGAATATTTCACCCAGATATTGGAGCAGAAATTCACCCTCACTGCAGCACCAATATCTGTGCTTGAGCTATCCGTATAGCACAGAAGGTCCCTCTTCTAAAAAATCCTACCATTTGCTCCATTAAATCCTACCATTTTCTCCATTAACTCCTATTACTAAGTATAGTACAGGGAATAGCAAGGGAGACAGCTGTCCGCTATTCGATTTGTCACGATCCCTCCTGATGAATCTCCTGGCTGGTATTAGGGATCTCTGTGATGTCTCAAATTTAATGTTGGAAACTATGTTGGGTTCCATGACAATCACTGGTTATTTCTACAGAGTAAACTCTGTCCAATTAGTGTTTTATCTGCCGTTCCTATCTAACCAAACCTCACTTTTGAATTATTTCGCAAGGATGTGATTGCGTGATGATGAGGGGACAGCAAGGGAGATAGCTGTCCGCTATTCGATTTGTCACTATTCCCCCTGACGAATCTCCTGGCTGGTATTAGGGATCTCTGTGATGTCTCAAATTTAATGTTGGAAACTATGTTGGGTTCCATGAAAATCACTGGTTATTTTTGGGGAGTCTAATTAGTGTTTAATCTGTCATTCCTATCTAACCTAACCTTACTTTTGAATTATTTCGATGTGATTACGTGATGATTAATTCGGATTGATTGGTTTTATAGAAAGTTTTCAATAAAAAATTACACACATACATACATAATTGGACTTAACAACCCATCAGTCAGGATTACGACCTAGCTTCTCACACCACTTATGTTGTGTGTTTTAATTTTTTATACATGAGTGGCAAAACCTACAGTATAGAGTCGACTCTGAACGAAAAATTTTTTGAGAAGCTTCTTCATGCCAATTGTATTTACACTCACAATTTTTGCCGGAAATCTGCTGAAAGGCAGTCACCGGCGAAATATTTTTTAATATTTCGTTTTGTTGGAGATGTTTGAAGTGGCATTTCAACCCAGGCCTCATGTCTAATAAGCCAATACACTACCGATTAGATTACGGCGATTTGCCGTAGCCTCTTTAATATCGAAATCAATCGACCAATGAACTTTTGTTAGGAACATGCTCGAAATCAGGTATCAATTTTAAACACAAATTATGGGATTTGGTGGTTACGAACTTGGGATACCCATATGCCATCGATTTAATTTTCAAAATTGCCAACAAAGCAGTTTATTTCCGGATAATGATTCTGTGCAAATTTTCATGAAAAAAACTGATTTTATGACTGGTTTTTGCACGTGGTTCCTATCAACGATAGTATGAACGTAATATGACCCTCTAGCCATATATAGTGCCATAGATTAATACGACCGTATGAGAACACTAATACACTTATAACAATCATAATAAGAGCACAAATATATTTTTTTTTATGTGAGCAATAATAATGAATGAGAGTATGTGTGTATGTGTATGTATTTATATATATGTGTTGGTGTTGGTATTAGTAATTCATTTGAGTTTACCTTTTAATGATTTCTGAGGAACTGCAAAATATTTGTATTTGTTTACGAACCACAATACCATGAATAATCTGAAGAAAGAGAATAAAAGGAGAAGCAATAGAAGTGTGTATACGAATCATTTATTATTATAATTAAAGCTTAATTACGATTATTATTATACACACACACATACAAACATACACTTATTCAAATTGTGTATACATACAACTATATAAACAAGTTCACTATGTTCACTATATTTATAGATTTAGGTATATGTAGATATGTATGTATGTATGTGTGTGTATAGCATATATGTAAATAGAAATTCTTATTAAAATAATAATTGTTTTAATTAAGTTTTATTTGAAGAAAATTCATATTTATGGCAAGTTATGTTACGTACGGATTATTTTATTGACAGTTGGCAACGCATAAGTGCGAAGAATGTGAGAGTGTGGCAAAGTTGATTGAGAATATTGAGGAAATGTTGTGTATTTGTGTTTGTATTCATAAGATTTAATTAAATTGCAATTGCAATTGGAAATTTATTTTATTTTATTTTATTAGTATGTATTCGTCTATCGAATGTTTATTAAATGTTTTCTCAAATAGAAATTAGAAATATTTATTAAATTATTATTACAAATTGAATGGAATTAAATTAAATTTATTTGACGAGAACACACATCCATAAAACTATAAATGAATCTTAATGAACTGTATACTATGGAAGCAATAAGGCAGTTTAATTAAGAGGTCAGAACGTATAAGGAACTAATTACTTGAATAATTTGTGTTCAATTGTTGCTCAATTTCTTCTTAAAAGAAATTTTTTTTTTTACATTGAAAACCTTACTTTTGGGGTACTTTATGGTGCGCCATCTTTTTTTGAACACTCTGGCCTAATGTTCGTAAAAGATCATGGACAAATCAAGATCGAGTTTTACAGGCGCTCCGAATTGACATCAAGAAAGTTAATACTCAGTACCATGTGGGTTTGGATTGGGTATCGTTCATTATGAGTTCATAAAGGATTTATACTGGTCTCCACTACGACAATTAACGATGTTAACCCTTTCCACTCCAATGTCGAGTGTCACTCAACATATAAGAAAAAATCAATTTTATTTACAAAATACGAAAAAACCCATAAAAGTTAAAAAACTCAATTTTAGCGTAGAGCTGGTGGAATAAAGAGGTTAAAGCATGCCATGCAATTAAAACGGCCTCTGAACTAAGTTTCTACGTGTACACATCCATTATGCAATGATTGTGAGGATAGCAAGTTGAGCAAGCTATTCCTCAGCTCAGAATAAATACTTTTGCAGTTTAAATCCGATAAAAGGTATGCCTATATACACAAGTAAAAAGATATTTGATAGGAATATCCCTGCTCTTGCAAGATCATTTGCGACACAACTGCCAGGTATGTCCCTACGACCTGCAAACCATTTGGCACCGCTGCGAGAAAAGATCATGAAAAACACGACAAATGCAAACCAATTTAGAGTTGGTAACAGTAGGCACAGAAGGTTTTAGTTTCCGATTAGTGATAATGAATTTGTTTCCTAGTGGTTTAGATCCAGATATCATTAACCCGTGTTAGGTAACAGGAGGACTTAAGCACTGCTGCGACCAGATAAATATGCCAAACTGGTTGCAGTTATTATTATGGATGCACTCCTCCGTTTACGATAAAATTTCTCGCATTTTGCGAAGACAAAATAAATACTGACTTTATTCTAGAAAAAGAACAAGAAAAGCAAACAATAACAAAACAACAAAGATATTTCATGAAAAGGTAAAAACAAATTTTAAATTCCAATAACAAAACTACAAATCAAGATCACATATAAAAAAAAACAAAATTACAATAACAAATCAACAGTGAGGTTCTAGAAGTTGCCAAATAGAAAATAAATTTACGATAGACGTGGTATAAGGTAAAGTTTCCCGTTACAAGTAACAAAAGTGGTTGAAGTCGTAGAAGTCTAGTAGATAGTATGGGCTTATTAGACTTGAGGCCGTGGTTCAAACCCCAGGTCATGTATCTCCAGCAAAAGAATATATGAATAAAATTTCTTCGGCGACTACCGCTTAGCAGATTTAAATAAATAAAATTGCAATGAAAATTTTTCTCAAAAAATCTGTCGATCGGAATCCACTATAACTGTAGATCCCGCCACTGATGTATAAAATTAACACACACAGTATAAGTAGTGTGAGAAGCTAGGTCATAACCCTGACTGAAGAGCTGTAATGACCAATTATGTACGTACGTATGTAGTAGCAAAAGGCGTAACGTACAAACACAGTTGTATTATATACTTAAAGTTTGATCTGTACAGGAAAAGGATCGTATAAAAGAATTAACACCCTGGTGTTGTTATTTAGATCATGTGGTTAAATAATGTAATATGAGCAGATGGAGGTTAACAATTTCATTCATTTAATATCTGAAGGAAAACATCGTTTTTAAAGAAGTTAAAAAAGCATGACAATAAAAATAATTTTAACACTTTCAATGAGTCACAATAAAAATGAAGCAAAATGTAATAAGAAAAGAAATATTTCCAAAACATTTAACTAAAACCGGACTCATAAAACTCTATAATTTATGACAACTTAAGCAAAATTAAGATCTCACTTCTTGTATTTTATTGTAAATATTTCAACTTTTTCTTTACAAAACAAAAAAAATCATATTTAAGCTGCCATAATTTAAGGCAGAAATAAATGCTAAAAGACGTTATTGTCTGAGAGTGTATATTTGTCAACTTAAGCAATAAAAATCGGTTTAACATCTGCTCTCCACAACAGTGAAGTCATAAACACACACAGAGGGATTTAATTTAAGCAGCTTTAAAAAACATATATGTACACCAGGCAGGTACAATTTAGAGAACGAAAGAAAAAAATATGAAAATTTCATTTCAACACAATAAATATTGGAACGGATCTTGTGATTGCAAAAAAAAAAAAAGAAAAAAATGCAGAAAAAGATGCAAATAATGAATGAAAAGAAAGAAAAACGATTAAAATAATGTTAAAATCGATAATAAAATCAACAATAAAATTAATCCAAAGGTGTAAGTTATGAAGCAATAAAATTAAAAATAATTAAAACACAAACATTTTTTAAAAGATATTAAAAATAAAATAAACGGGTTATCCATCTCTCGGTTTCAAAACTAAAATCAAAGGGATTATTGAATACCAATGACATTTAAATGACTGCCTTTAGAATAGTTGTAGTAGTGAATGCTTTTCAGATAGTTATCGATCAAATATGAGCTTCATTAAGATGGTATCTCAGCAATAACTTAAAAAATGTTTGTTGCGAAGTTAGTTCAGCGTTAGCATTAGCATAGTCCCGTAAAAAAACTTGACAAATTTTGGTTGCCAAGTTATTTCAACGTTGGCATTAGCATAGTCCTACAAAAAAGTCTGATGGCATCGAATCATATAATCTAGGTGGCGAATTCTGAGAGCTACGCATGTAACAAAACACAAAATAAGTTGAGTAGCGTGGCTCTTGGCATCTTTTTAATACATTTACATACCGACCATTTAATAATCGGCAAATGCCAGGCAAACAAAGTCGGTTTTCAGAGGCAATACCAGTCACTTTCGAAAAATTATGACCTACTGACACCAATACATACATAAGCAATTGATTATTATAAGCCTTTAGTCAAGATTACAACCTAGCTTCTCTCACCACTTATGTTGTGTGTGTTAAATTTTATATATGAGTGGGGGACCTACAGTTTAAAGTCGACTCCGAACGACAGATGTTTTGGGAAACTTTTCATAGCAATTTTTTATTTACTCTCAGAGTTTTTGCCTGAAATCTGCTGAGAGGACGTCGCTGAAGAAATAGTTTTTCACATTTTCGTTCTGAACTGGGGTTTGAACCGTGGCCTTACGTCTTATAAGCCAACACAATACCTACTAGACTACGGCGACCTACACCAGAAGATGCCGATATTGCCAAAAAAAATCATCTTTTCAGATGAAGCTCATTTTGATCTTGGCGGGTATGTAAACAACCAAAATTGTAGCGCTTGGAGCACAGAAAACCCGCACTCATACATTGAAAAGCCGACGCACCCAAAACGAGTCACTGTTTGGTTCGGACTTTGGTCCAGAGGCATAATTGGGCCATTTTTCTTCGAAAATGAGCAAGGAGTGGCCGTTACAGTCAATGGCGATCGTTATCGGGCCATGTTGAACGAATTTTTGTTCACAAAAATTGAAGAGGATGATATTGGCAACATTTGGTTTCAACAGGACGGCGCTACGTGCCACACAGCCGAAGCTACACTCGATATTTTGCGCCCTGTTTTTGAAGATCGCATTATCAGCCGCAGAGCTGATGTCCTTTGGCCACCTCGGAGCTGCGATTTGACACCGTTGGACTATTATTTGTGGGGTGCCGTCAAAGATAAGTGTTACGCCGACAAGCCAGAGACAATTGACGCTTTAAAGGACAATATTCGTGAAGCCAATGGTGAAATACAGCTGCACACAATCGATAATGTGCTTAAAAATTGGACCGATCGTGTAGGCTACTGCATGGCCAGCCGAGGCAGCCGTTTGAATGAAATTATTTTCCATTATTAACCGGAAGGATTGTACGTTCAAATAAAAAAAGAAATTTGAGAAAATATTCAGTCGTTTTTTTAAAGCATTTTCAAAAAAAAAAAGTTATTTGGCGGACCCTTTACATGAGTGGCGGGAACTACAGTTTTAAGTCAACTCTGAACGACAGCAATTTTATTCACTCTCTGAGCGTTCGCTAGAAATCTGCTGGGAGCAGGTCGCCGAAGAAATATTTCCTTCCATATTTAGTTTTGTTGGAGATATCTGACCTAGGGTTTGAAACGTGGCCTCACATCCAATAAGCCAACACACTGCCTAATAGACTACAGGGACTTCTAATGACATCGTCAAACCCTTATCCGAACGAAGCAGACCCTGTTTCCCATTGAAAAGCCTTTTCTCCGTCTTTCAAATTAATAGTTGACATGTGAGTGCTAATCTAATAACAAAATATAGGGAAATTAGCCGTAAGATAGGCTCAATTGCTGAGAACACAATGGAATCCAAGAATATCTTTATTGGAAGTGGTATCTTTGGTAGTGCATACATTGATATAATGGACAGGCCTGATCACATCTGTAACTCTTACAATTTTTGTAAATTTATTTTCAAACTTTGCTATTCCTTACGCAGTAGGTCGATTATGCCAACCGTAATCAGCCTGTTAACCCACAAAAGTAATCACTTTTGTAGAAAATTTTAACCAATTTTAAAGCGTTCTTCAGTTCAAAATCTTTTCAATAAAAAATAATGAAATTTCCATCCTACAGCTTTGCCAAATAGCGCCTTTGAAACCACTATATGGCTCACCCGACATGTAATTAATTTTCATATGCATCCTGCTATAAGAAGCATAATTCAATAGAAACTTTTTCTTTTAAAAAAATTTCATTTTGCATACGAATTTATTGAAATTGATTTCTGAATTCCATTTATTTAGAGTAACTTTTGCTTTGCTTTGATTTCTTCGTTCTATTTTTGGAATAACAATTTCCAATAAAGATTTGTTTACAATGAATCAGTTTTAAAAGAATAAAAAACTTTTGCTTACAATGGAATATAAATAAATGTGTGTGTGCATGCATTGTGTTAAATCGTTTAAAAAATTTCTTTGATTTTTAATTTAAACAAAAAGAAAATTAATAATCCAATGCCCTTATCAAATATTAAAAGGGAGCAAATGTTGTGGAAATGAAAAAATCAAGTGCCCAATAGGAAAATTAAAAAATAAAATTCTTAGAAAGCGAAGCATAGGTTAAGAAAGTATTATAATAACCACGTAATACATCCCTTGTCGGTTTTTCCCCAAGTAGAAAAATTTATACTAAATTTGTGGAGACTGAAAATAAAAGTGAAGCTCACACACTAACAGCTCAAAACTTATTTCTTGAGTGTACAATAAGCCTGGAGAGAATGAAAATAGAGGTTGATCATCACAATAAAAACAAGATCACTAGAAGACAATTGTTAAATTTTAACGAATATAACACGAAAGTAATCATTCGCCACCTAATCTCACTCAATGTTCAAAATAATAAAATTACTTTAAAGTAGAGTAATAGGATTATCCCCTAAGAAGGGATTAAATATTTAGTGGCCTCGTATATCTTCAATGAAAATCTCACTCAAATAGCGAAATGGAATGGAATTCACAGAGCATGAGATAAAAGGACGAACGAAGATACCTTGGCGACGAATAATTTTAGTTGAAACTGAAAAATTCTGTAACAAACTACACATCCCAGATGACGGAAACAGGACAGGAATTTGCTGAATATATAAGAAAGGAACCTTTTTGATCAGTAGATCACACAATGCATTAGAGATAGAATTCATTCTTAAGTACACCTAAGTCTTTAAAGTCGCCGTAGTCTAGTAGGTAGTGTGTTGGCTTATTCGACGTAAAGCCAGGGTTCGAGCTCCAGACCAGATATCAAGGCAAAATACAAAAAGTATTTCTTCGGCGGCTTCCTCTCAGCAGATTTCTGGCAAAAACTCTGAGAGTAAATAAAATTGCCATGAAAAAAGTTTCTCAAAAAAAATCTGTCGTTCGGAGTCGACTTTAAACTGTAGGTCCCACACACAACATAAGTGATGTGAGAAACTGGAACGTTGTACAATGGGTCAATTCGACCTCCGGGTACTGTACTTTTCTTAATTGACAAGTACACGTTCTCCAACATAACCTAACTTAACCTAAGACTTAAGTCTTCCCTGTCACTTCTAATATAAAAAGCTTCCTTCACCCCACAACCTATTTTCTAGTTCCAACATAATACTTTACATGAGTACGCTTCATCTCCTAGGGTTGAGGTATGTAACTCTTCTGCCAATTGTTTACAAGCTTTTTATCTCACATCATTCGCAAAAAAATTATTTTCCTTGATTACAAAAAATCCGGATTTAAAGTTTACATCTCCTGTATTTACCACATAATCTTCAACTTCGAATTTTAATTGAACAATCGATTGAATGCCTTTGTCCAAGCCTTTGACCACATATACCATCAGGACCTTTGCCAAGCAATGTAAAGAAAACACTTCTTCATAAAATAGTCGAACTAATAAGGCCATGATGCCAAAATTTAAAAGGCTAACTCAAGAACAAGTCTTAGAAAGCAAGGATTTTATCCTAAACGAAGGAGTACATCCATAATAATAACTACAACCAGTGTGACATATTTATCTAGTCGCAGAAGTGCTTATGTCGTCCTATTGCCTAACAAGGGTTAATGATATGTGGATCTGGTTAACAGGGAATCGGAAACTAAACCTTTCCAACTCTAAATTGATTTGCATTTGTCGTTATTTTCATGACGTTCTTTTGCAGCAGTTGCATATGGTTTGCTGGTACAGCTATTGCAAGGTACATACCCGACAGTTGTGCCGCAGATGTTCTTGTTAAATCAGAAATATTCCTACCAAATATCTCTTCACTTGTTCCGTTGTTGTAAATTAAATTTTGTTTCTCCCTGATCTTTGTTGTTTTGTGTAGTGCTAATTCGTCCTATTGCCAAACAAGGTTAAAGATATGTGGATCTGGTCCACCGGGAAACAAAATCATTATCACGAATCTGAAACTAAACCTTTCCAACTCGAAATTGGTTTTCATTTGCCGTGATTTTCACGATCTTTTCTCGCTGCAGTGGCATATGGTTTGCTGCTCATAGGGACATACCTGACAGTTGGTTGTGCCGTAGATGATCTTGCCATAGCAGGCTTATTCCAATCAAATATCTTCTCATTTGTGTATAGAAGACTACCTCTTACCAGCTTTAAGCTGGACACTGACAAATCCATGACTGAGAAAATATTTTGCTCAACCGACTATTTAATCCGAATGGTAGAAATATATTTGCCACTGTACCTATCCTCACAATCACTGGGTACATGTAGGAACTTAGTTCAGAGGTTGTAGAATGATGGAACGAGAAGAAATTATAACCTACTTTATACGTCTTTAGCTCAATGCAGACTTTTCACATTTGCCTTAACCTATTTCGATAATTAAATGGATCTATCGATTCTTGATATCAAGTAAATTGTTAAATTCATTAATCTTTCAAGCCGGCTTTCATCTTAATATGGCCATGGCAATTAGCTTTAAGACCACTTTGTGTACTTAGGTTAGGTTAGGTTAGAGGACATGTACTTGTCAATTAAGACAAGTACAGTATCCGGAGGTCGAATTGACCCATTGTACAACGTCCTAGTTTCTCACGCCACTTATGTTGTGTGTGTTAATTTTTATACCTGAGTGGTGGGACCTACAGAAACTTTTTCATGGCAATTTTATTTATCCTCAGAGTTTTTGTTGTGTACTTAAATGAGCTTTGATTTCTGAAAAGCTGAAACCCTTTATGTTCTTCAAGTCTAGTAGTGTCTGTGATTTCACAACTAACAGCGTACGCTGCCGGAACATCTAGGAGGATAATAACCTTCGTTGCTTACAAGGTTAATTCCCCTAGAGATGAACTATAGGTCCTTCCACAGTGTAGACTTTTGGATGATCACTTAAAACTCTCAAGTATAACGAATCAAAACAGTTGCTACAAGGATGAAATAAGCCATCTGAGACTTTTTATATTCCAGGAAGACAATGAAACAGAATTCTTTACCAAATACATAATTGGCCATTACAACCCTTCAGTCAGGATTACGACCTAGCTTCTCACACCATTCATGTTGTGTGCGTTAATTTTATACGTCGACTCCGAACGATAGATTTTTGAGAAAGTTTTTCATGGCAGGTTCATTTACTCTCAGGGTTTTTGCCAGAAATCTGTTGAGAGGAAGTCGCCGAAGAAATATTTTTTTTTTTTCATATTTCGTTTTGATGTCTGACCTGGGATACGAACCCGTGCTTTACGTCTAATAAGCCAACACACTACCTACTAGAATACGGCAACTACTTTACCAAATAAGTAGGACTATTATACCAAAACCAAGGCTTTTTTCAAGTACTTACAAAATTGAAAATTTTTGAAGATAAAGAATTATAACGTCTGTGCTTGTTTATGGGACCTATGTTCCTATTGGCCTTCTGCGTTTTGTCTTTCAAAATTATTTCCATTCAAAATGCATATTTTCTTTTATTAAATTTTTGCTATTATACCCTCCATTAAATGTGTGTGGTCTCCTCTTCTGGTATTCTTTCTAAAAGGGAAACAATTTCCAAGCTGAGTGACGGGCAAATGGACAGACAGCATAACTGCATATTTTAGTTGAGAAAGAAAAAAGCAAAAAAAAAAGAAAAGCGCTCTGGCATATAAAACATTTAGTTCAACTATGCCTGATAGTACAAGAGTTTTATACTGGTTTAGTTTACATTTTTAACACAGAGCACACAAAAACACAAAAACACAATTTAAATGCAACACAATTTTTTTTTTTTACATCATGTTGCATATACTACGATGTACTAGTCGTATACCACAAGTGAGTATAGAAAGGAAATGCACAAGAGAATATGATGTGGATGATGATGATGATGATGATGATGACCGAACGATGATGTCTGAACGATATTTTAAATACAAGAAGAAGAAAAAAAGAAAAAATATTTAATATTCATAACTTTTTTTATGAATTCTTTTTTCTTTTTCTTTTTTTGCTTGGAAATAAAATTTATTATGGCCCAATAAGTACTAAAAAAAATATTTAATTTTTAGCACTTCTTTTGTTTTTAAAGCATATTTTTTTTATTTGGTGTTAAAAAGCAAAAATATGCACAGAAAAAATGAGAACAAAACAAAACTATTTTAGGCGGATTTTATGATTTCTAGTTTTTTCTTTCTTTCATTCTAGTTTTGTTAAACAACATAATAAAATTGCCAATCTGTCATACACCATAATTATTAGCTATACAGTCCCCCCTATCTCTCGCTTTTCCATCCACTACTTCTTACTTCTAATGTTGTTGCTGACCATTAAGAGAATTAATGTTACTCTTATAATAGCCGCCTCAGGTCTTTTATTGTTGCACTTTTTCTATGTTAAATTTTGTTGTTGTTCTAATGCCTCTAGAATACAACAAACAACATGGAATAGTATGCAATAGAAATATGTAGTAAATAAGTGTGAAGAAAAAAAATAAAAAATTTAATTTAGAAAATTAGTCCATTGCATGTCATTGAGAATAGAGTCATAAAGTGTTTGTATTTGTATGTATGTATGTATTGTATTGTATTGTGTTGTGTTTTATTGTAGCAATAACTGCAATTAAATTAATTTTATAAATAAATAAATTTCAACAACAACCAACAACAACAAGAAAAACAATTACAACTAAAACATTAGCATTAGTAACCTCTACATGACCAATAAATGTTTTGTATAACAATTCTTAAACAAAATAGAAATACAGAGGACCCTATGGCCGGTTCTTAAAAACACATTTCAAGAACACGCTCCAACAAAATCCATAAACACAGAAAGGCTTTATTCTCCCTCCAAGTAATCCATAGAATAGCACCTGGCTACCCTGAGTACATAAAACCAGTAGTTAGCATTACAAAAAGCTTAAGCAGCTCTACATCTTGAGAAAGAGTAGCACTTAATAATCAAGATTCAATCTAAAATGGCAACAAACAGCATTGTGTCTAAAAACGAACACATGGCAACTCTGTCAGTCTAGAACATGTTATAGTAGAATTGTTTAACTGGGAAAGCTTGATTAATGAAACTGAATTAACTCTTTCAATCGTCCAAGAAGATGTAAACAAGGCGTGTGTGTCCGTGTTTTTTATTTCTATGATAAGGCAACACTGCATCTATTATTGGGTAAGTTAGCCATTTGCATTCAGTATCTCTAAACCTTAAGCTCAAAATATATTCTACTGTTGTGTCTTCTTCCGCGATGCGATGCACGAAACTCCTATAGCAGACATTCCCCCTTCGTAATTTAAGTTGAAACCACTTTATCCCTGTCTATGGTCTAATGACGATTACGATTATTTTTTCTTTCGCAGGGAATGTTTTTTTCGCCTACAAATTTTTCATTGTCTGTTAGAATAGCTTCGTCAGTTTTTTCCGTTGCAGCAAAATTTCAGTTGAAACCACTTTATCCCTTTCTATGTCAGGGATAATTTATAGGTCCACTTACGATTTTGGATATTTTACCACCTTTTTTTCTCAGCGACTGATTTTTCGTCATGGTGCTTAGTTCGCCCACACGTGTTAAAGACTTTTATCAACTGTTAGAATAGCTTCGACAGTTTTTGACAAAATTATGTTTTTCAGAAGTTCTGATCCTAGGCTGTTTCTTCTAAAAATGAGGAACCTGTTCGTATTTTTAGCATTCTTTCCTAATATACACTGTGTTATTTCAGTTTAAATATGTATTTCCAGTACAGACCTCTGGTAAAGAAAGAGCGCAACAACGGTTGCAAAAGAAGATGGGGTTAGATTGGCCTTATTTTGTAAGGACCCTAGAGCAACATATTCGAAATGGCAGCACGTGCTTTACTTAGGCGCGGACAAAAAAAATGGTGGAATTTGGGCACTGATTTATATGGTAATTGTCTTCTCGTCGTAAATTGCTTAATAAACTAAACATTCCATTAAGTTCTCTACAATGGTGTCGACAGTAGCAATTAAGCTTTTACAAGTTGATTTGAACTTTGAAGCCATAAAATAATCGTATCGTCAGTCAGTCTGGCAGTCAGTCATTTAGTGTTTAATAATTGCCAAATTAGAGTTTTCAATTATTTCTCGAAGTAGTACGAGGAACAATAAAAATGAATTTTAAAATTTTATTTTTTTTTAATTAAAATAATGACTCAAAAGCATTATTTAAAGATAAACTATTAACTGTGGTCAGCAGGATGTTCTAAAACAGTCATTGATCTAAGAAATCTAATTAAAAGAAATTATTATTTTAATGAGTGTAGTTTTGATTGATATTTTGGAAATTAGAACACAGACCATAAAATGCGTACCAAGTTTGTTCGCAATAGATTAAAAACATCTTCATTTCTGTGTGTGGCAATGATGTTCAACCAGGTATGGGACCTTGTGCCAGCTTTAGTAGATAAATGATGGTTTTTCCAAACAGAATATACTAGAGCACGGACCCAAAACCGTTACGCAATAACTCACAAGAAAGGTAAACATATGGATTCAAAATGCTTCCATTTCGTGGAGAGACTTAGAGTATGAAAATCGATAACTTTGTACAAGAGTTCCAATATCTTCTAGACAATACTGAAAATGTTGGCAACCCTATCAGAAAGAGGATCCATGAGAATGAAAACAAAAATATGTTCGAAAAATTTGGTTACTCAGAGTCAAATGATTTTGATATGCATGCCAGAAAGGACCTCGCTGGAGTCACTCTATTTTTTACTTTAACAGGAGTTTCCTGAAAAGAAAATATTATGATGTCACCATTATTTGCTGCCACTCCACAAAACATCTGCGCTACGATGCTAGCAAAGAGGGATAGAAAAAGTTTGAGAACACTTTAGGGAACACGTTCAGCTATAGATAGGGGCTACATTAAAACTTGCACAATTTCCTGTGAGTAAGAGAAGTCAGAGCCGTAGTCTAGCAGGTAGTGTGATGGCTTATTAGACGTGAGGCCTCGGTTCAAATCCCACGTCAAATGAAAATATGAAAAAATATTTCATCGGCGACTTCCTCTCAGCAGATTTCTGGCAAAATCTCTGAGAGTAAATAAAAACTGTCATCAAAAGTTTCTCAAAAATCTTTCGTTCGGAGTCGATTTTAAACTGTAGGTCCCGGCACTCATGTATAAAATTAACACACAACATCAGTGGTGTGAGAAGCTAGGTCGTAATCCTGACTAAAGGGTTGTAATGACCAATTATGTGTGTAAGTATGTAAGAGAATTCAATGGAGCACTTGAGCACCATCTCTGTACACACTGGGTGAGGACTTGAGCACCATCTCTGTACGACAGGGGCAAAGGCAATAAAAACTTTTATAAGTATACACACTGGGTGGACATAACTTGCTGACACTCCTATATATAAGAGGAGGCGGTATTTTCTTTGTCATATTAAGTCTATGATTGAAAGCGGGGATGTACAAGGGTATTGAGCTTGTATCGAACGTCTTTATATTACATGGACGAGTAAAAGCAACTGCTTTCCTTGAGAGAATCGTGTTCTAAGCAGACAAAAGAAAACCACCACTTATGTCCACAGACGATAGTAACAGACGTCTGAGAAATTGCCAAAGAAAATGGGAAAATAGAAAAAAAGATAGTGGTAGCTGTAAATTAATGTCAAGTGGACAAGTAAAAGTTACGGAGACATCCAGAAAACAATCAAAGGAAATGACATCCATGATTGATGAGGTCCCAGCAATAGAAAATACAACAGAAATGATGCCACTATACAGCAGTTATTCTTGGCACGGATAAACACAATAACGGTTAAAAATGCCGTGAAAGTTTAGCACGGATATTAACCACCGACACTGAATATCAGTGACTATATTCGTGTAATTAGTTTGCAGTCAACACTGAACGATCGATTTTTTGAGAAACTTTTCATGGTAATTTTTATATACTCTCAGAATTTTTGCCAGAAATCTGCTGAGAGGAAGTCGTCGAAGAAATATTTGCCTTCATATTTCCTTTTGTTGGAGAACTATCTAATAGGCTACGGCAAATTAAGTGTTTAAGCCGGGCCAATAATATCATAATAGAAAAAACAAATTATGATTGAGTTTCTGTGCCCATTCTATGACACCGTGAATGAGTTAAAAGAGAAGGGAGCACCATGATCAGAAGCTCTTAATATAGATGTAATTAATCATCTGAAGCGTTTCAGTCTTCTAAGACTTTTCGTTTGAGAAAATAGAAATTCTTATGAGAATGATCAGGGCACATCTAGGGTTTTCCATATTGTTAAATAAGATTTAATGATAATGATGCAGTGTAGCTTTAAGAGGACACACACATGTAATAAATATTTGACAAGAAAACAAAAACATCAGAGTCTCATCAACCCGAAATAATCTCCCATGAATGTTTGTCGCATGTGTATTAATTTCAGAACAATCGTTTATAGAAGAGATTTTTTTGAAATAGACAAACCATCAAGCAAACGTCCATAGACATAAACAATTTAATTATTAAATCGATGAAATTTATATAAACATTTCAATATTTTTTTAATAAAACAAAACTTATTTCTTTATTCTTTTTTCTCCATTTATTTCAAATTTGTTTATAAACAAAGAAAAAAAATCATGAGATGAGAACAAAATGATTGAAAAATTGTGGTGTTTACTTTGAAAGCAGGCCAGATAATATTTTCGATTTTTTTAATCAAAAAAAGAGATATTCTGGCACAAAAACCGCAAAATATACAATTAAACTCAGAAAAAAAACATGGAAAAGAAAAATTGAAAGAAAATAAACAAGAAAAAAGTATTTCTGTGAAATAAAACAATTGTTTGTTATGCAAAATCAACAGAATTGTAAAATAAATATTTTATTAAATGAATAATAATGACAATGAGATCCAAATGAATCATCATTCGATAAAAAAAGGGAGACAAAAAAATATTTTAAAATACAATATTAAGGCTGATTTTCAATTAAGGAAGTTGCTAGCGAATTTTTTTAAATATTTCACAGAAAATCAATTTTACTTGTCCGTTTTATTAGTTTTTAACAGGTTTTATTTCGATTTTTAGGTTATATTTTGGACTTCTGTGGCTTAACTATATCGCTGTTAATAGCTGCATAGAGAGGAAAGAGCCTCATTTAAAAAGAAAAAAACGGTGTAGTTTCGCTTCTCGTTTTAATTTCTAATAACATGATCCCTAGCGTAGCAGACACCTTGTTGGCTTATTAGACGAGAGCCAGTGATTCAACCTCTAGCTCAAGCATATTGAGCCAAACGAAATATTAAGAAAAAATAATTCTTTAATCGACTTCCTCTCAGCAACATTCTGGCAAAAACTCAGTGAATATATAAAATTTTCATGAAAAGCACAACAAATTTGTTGTTCAGAGTCGAGTCTAAACTGCATGGAGTGAAAAGCTAGGGGGGTATAAGAATCTGTGTTGTAATTCTAGATAATAAGTAAGTGAGTAAGTAAAGTAAGCAAATTCCATACGCAACTTCGCAGACTATGTTAAATGTATTGATTTATTTATAGACGTGTTCGTATATTTATACCCAAAAAAGTTTCCAAATATCTCTACAACTTGCCATCAAAGAAGGTTTGGTTGCCCCCTGTGCTTTTCTTGAATGCCTTCTTTCGCCTCAATACTGGTGGTTCTATTCTAAAACTGCATGGGCGTTTTCATTTATTAGTTTTCTATCTTTGTTATCATTATAGCATTGAAGTCGCCACAGTCTAGTAGGTAGTGTGTTGGCTTATTAAACCCCAGGTCAAACATTTGCAGCAAAACGAAATAAGAAAAAATATTTCTTCGGCAGTTTTCTGGCAAAACTCTGAGAGTAAATAAAAAACTGCCATGAAAAGTATCTCAAAAAAATCTGTCATTCGGAGTCGACTTTGAACTATAGGACCCGCCATGTTTAAAATTAACACACACAACATATGTAAGTGGTATCAGAAGCTAGGTCGTAATACTGACACAAGAGTTGTAATGGCATCAAAGAAATGACCCTAAAATTAGTTCCATTCTACACTTGTGAGCCCATACAGAAACACCCATTTTATTATCCTTAAGAGTGGTAACTTTTTTTTTAGTTTCTCACATCATTCTCTACCAAATCTAACAATCTGCAAAAACAGGTCTTCTAACAACTTGGGCTCTACTCAGGTTCAAACTATAGAATCAAATAAATTTATCTTGATGAAGATGCGGAGTTAAAAGATCTTTGCAAGTCCGCCAAAATCAATGAACTTCTCTCTGAATCCATTCATATTATATTTGCAATAGAAAGGATTGCATCAGTTATTAACTTTGCCCTCCAGAAGCATGTCTGGTAAAATAAAATTGAAGAAAATGTATTCTATAATCGCATACACACATAATTGGTCATTACAATCCTTCAGTCAGGATTACGACATACTTTGTCACATCACTTAAGCATGAGTGGCGGAACCTACAATAAAAAGTCCATTCTGAACGCCAAAATTTTGAGAAACTTTTCATGCGAATTTTGTTTTCTCTCAGAGTTTTTGCCATAAATCTGCTGAGAGGAAGCCACCGAGGAAATATTTTTTTCATATTTCGTTCAGTTGAAGATGGCCTCAAGTCGAATAAGCCATCACACTACATACTATACTGCGACGACATCATAATCGCATACAGGCGAATAGAAATCTCTTCATGATGAATCTGACTTTGATGTAAACTTCAGTTGCTTAAACGAGTGTTCAATTTTTTGTTTTTAATTTTTATAAAACAATTTGAATTTGAATACAATGCTTCACTGACTCATAGATTTCCATTCTGTATCAAAAGAAAGCGATCAAAAGCTGAAATCAATGAAAGTCATATTGTCTGAATGGTTTTCAAAGCAATACAAAGTAAATTTCATTTTAAAATAAAAAATAATTAATTAGCGAACGTATAAATATACAAAAGAATTAAACAATTTCTTTAAAAAAAAAACGTCTAATAAAACAATAAAAAATTATTCAAATTAAAAAGCAAACAAATAGAAAATGAAATACTCCTTCCACCTCGTCGTACTTCTTGTATCTATTTAGGCAACCATAAATACAATGGCAATAAAAAAATCTTTTAAGTTCTTTGATTTCAGCCGCGTAGAGAATTGAATTGAATTGAATATTCAAAATCAAAATTGAATCATGATTATTATACCATAATTTTTTATATTTTTTATGTAAATTTCCAAAAAGCAAAAAAAACACTCCAAGAGATTAAAAAATATTTTGTAATGGAATGTATCGTCTAAATGGTGTGTATTAAAATCCTATAAAAAATTAATTGAGTTTTACAGTCTATTTCTTTAACTTTATGCTGCGCGTTTGATGGTATTAATCATCATTTCAAATAATTTTAATGACTTTTTTATCACGGATTGGTTCTTCTGTTTGTGGAAAAAATTTGGAAGAAAAAAACAAATTTTTATTGAAAATGAATGTCTTTATAGAATGAATATTAAATTTTAATCAGTTACAGTGTGGCAAGCTTATTAGTGAAACCAGCTCTATAAAATAAAACTGACTGACTATGTAAACGTATAACTGACTGACAAAGTTTAAACGTGTTAAATTAGAATCTTAAATTTGAATAGATTGTACAGTGGGTTACTAGATGGTATTCATTGGCATCTGATCCAAAAAGTGTCGTCTCGTCCGACGACATCTGTTTGATAACGTACTCTCAAAGACCCATAAAATAAACTTGAGAGACTGTATGAGAATAAGTGAAGGGTTGAGCTGAAAAGACGTGACACTTAGACTCCCAGAGTTATTGGAATATAAGGAGACGTCAATTAAATATAGTCCTACCGAAGAAGTATACTGTGCTCCCTCCAAAACTCAAGGTTTTAAATTTGAGACATCAAATGGAAGTCTCTACAATTTTCGCCAGTCACACACAGTACACACTCTCTTCTTCACGCATATCACCGCAGCAGCAACCATAACAAACTACATTCAAATGCTATGCGCGTCGTTTTATGAGATATTGCCCGGTAAGTAATGCTAAATAGCTTCCATTCATACTCATCAGAGAATCTGTGCGTCTTTTGTGAAGATGGGTCCACAATTGTCTAGCTATTTGGTAGCTCCCCTTAGCAGCCTATATTAAATTTTTCAAAGACATAGTCATTGAGAATTGAAGCAATAAACCCCACAGCATTTACGTACTTCGGAGCATTATTGCAACAGGCCATGGTGCGGATGCGGACATAGCATATCGGGACATCAAAATCTGCAATGTGCACATATCTACTTCTACAGCAAAGTATACAACTCGTTACAAATATCGTAGTGTCTCGAAATAAAAATATTCAATTTGAGTGAAAAAATTGTTCTTCGAAAGTAGCTTTCAATAGAGCGTTCGGCGATGTTTCGTTTTCATCGATGAGACATGAATTCACCACTTTAAAATAAGTGTTCCGTACGCCTTCAAAATCACAAAGTCTTTCCCTTGCAAAATACTAGAAATATCTAAATCACCCTGGGAAATTAGCAGATTCAGTAAAAATACTAGCGAGACTTTCCTCTTGAATCTATCTGTGAAAACTTTATTAGCAGAACCTGTAGAAACTCGACCTCTGCTACATTCTTCCCTTCTAGGAAGCTTTAGCAGACTCAAGAAAATCCTGTCATGGCTATGTTCAATTCCACCAGAACCGGCGTAAAGCCCCTAAAACAATGTTACAATCACTGGAAGCACAGTGCTCTCAGCCTATGGATGAATAGGTACTATGGACAGTAAAAGCAGAAATGTGTTGTGGGCAACATTGGGAAAGAAGCATTGAAAGCATCAGTGACTTCTAAACACGCGATTATTTTCAGCAAAGTGGTGATAAGAATTTTATTAAGTGTCTCCCACCATACAATAAATCAATGGATAGCACCGCAAGGTTGATCACTCAAAGCAATAAGTGAATGAACTGTGAGTGCACAATGTCGTTCAGAGCAGCACTGAGCAAAAAGTCTTGCCATTATCCACTCTTTCCAGTTTACTCAAGTAATACGGTGTTCAGATATGCACCTTTATTAAGTAAATCACAATAAACGCTCAATATTTCATATAAAGTTTTGATTAATTATTGCGCAATAAATACACAAATTGTTATAATATTGAGTAGAACTTGAATTGCAGCACTGCAATAAGTATGTATGTTCGATGAGCATATTACAATTATCCGAACACTTTCTGTTGATATTTGACAACTCAAATGTCACAAACGACAAACAAAGCAGAAAAACAATGTTGTTAGCCAGCTGTTTTGTTTACCAGCTGTCAAATGAATATTGAATAAGCAGCTGAACTTCGTATATTTTTATGTCTGGACACTTAAAATATTGTACTCAATAAACCGAATATTGACTCAGTGCATATCTGAACATAGTATAAGACTTTTACTAGGAGCCTTCCACCACGCAGACAGCCATGGGTAGAACTACAAGGTTGAACAACAAAAGCAGAGTTGGGGCAATAACTGAATGAGATGTGAATGGCTTTGAGGACAGCACTGGGAAAGACGTCCTGCCTTAATCCACACTTTCCAGTTTAGTAAAGCAAGGCTTTTTTCAAGGAGTCTTCCATGCCATGTCATGGGTAGAACTGCAAGTTTGAACATCCAAACTTCATTTGGTGTTTAGGCCCGCGTTTTCGGCCGATTATGCTGCTTCCCATGAGGTTTTAAGTCCATAGCGTACGTAGACGCTTGTGTGACGTAAAAAGTTGAATAAGGAATAATTGGGCACAGTAGCCCAGTAGCCCGAAGTTATGTAGCCCAGTAGGTAATGTGTTGCCTTGCTAGACGAGAACTCTTGATTTAAACTTGAGTTCTGATATCTAGAAAAAGGAAAACCGAAACTTTTTATCATTTATATATGATATGTTCGAAACAAAACTTCTTGATGTAGAAAACTGTTTAAACTAGTTGAACATCTGTTTACAAAGGCAAAGTTTTCTTAATGCATTTTTGTAAAAACTTCATCAAAATTTTAAATTCGATTTTAAATTTTTCATTTTAATTAGTTTTCCAACAAGATTTCATTTTTATTTCTAAAGAAACATGAAAAATTATTTTCAAGGTTTTTTTTATTTAGTATTTCAAGAAAAACTCTTCAATTTTATTTTTTAATTTTTGTTTACTTTTTAGATTTTTCCAATATTTTGCTACTGTCATGCTCTCATATTTTTTCCATTAATTTTTCACTTCATTTTCATCTTTTATGGAAGACAAAAAAAAATACAGAAAAATTGGAAAAGAACATTAAAATTAAAGTAATTAAAAGTTTTTTCCTTTTCATTTTTTTCTTATTTTTTGCTTTTCCTTTCATAAATTCTTGGCATTTGTATTGATTTTTCCTTTTGCTCTCTCTTGTTTGAATGTTGTTCTTCGTTTTCTCCAAGTTTTGTGGAAAACTGTCAGTAAAAGTTTTTCTTTCGGCACAAGGAAAAACACAAAATTTTCAATAAAAAATAGAAGCAAAAATCCTTTTCAATATTTGCTGTTCATGTTGGTGTTGTGCTAATGCTGCTGCTGCTAGTGCTAGTGCTATTGCTATTGCTTTAACCCTTTAAAAGCCTTATTATTTTTGGAATATTTATCTTGTCACCCAGTTTTAAGCACAATAATTAATTATTTTTCTTTTTATTCTCCCCATTTTATTCATTTTTCTTTCTTTTCTTTGTTCTTTTCTTTTTAGGTAAATACGCTTATTTGACAAAAAAAAACGAAAAAAACGAAAAAAAAGAATTTATTTTGGCAATGGAATACCCCCTAGAGTACAATGAGGCTGCTGCGGGTAATTAAAATTAATGGCATTTGAAAATATTTGATAAAAGCGCCTACAAAGCTGGAAGTTTTTCTTTGTTTTTGAAAACATATTTTAATTTAATTGAAAAAGAAAAAATATATGTATGTGTACTGTGGACTCGCATATATTTTTTAAAACGTACCTGAACAGAAAGAAAGAAAAATTATTTCGAACAGGATTTAAAAAGTTTCTAAGACCGTGAAAAAAATTCTTAATTGAGAGTTGTTGGCTGATGTCTCAAAGCTAAAAAACAAATTTAAAACTTCTGCTTCATTAATCACATTTTTCGAGTTAAGCAGTTAACTGGGCTACTACATAGGAGTTTCTAGAATAGTAGGGTTGCCAAGTTTCGCAGCTGCATCGCAGGGCTTACATATATTCCTTTCTTTAACGACTGCCTGGCACAAGTGAAATACAATTTTTGCAGCATTTCAGTTCTTTTTGACATATCCACGTAAATCTATATTACCTCTCGCCCAAATTGAGTTCTCCATTTTTCGATTTCAAAACTAAACTTAAATATAAAAAAGGAGATTTGAAATAACACTCTTAAATTGGTTGCAGTAATCGATCCTAAACTTCTGAGGCAGTTTTCGAATACCTTCTTGACATTCCGTTCATATTCCGGTGATAACTTGATGAATGTTGGCTTTTAAATAATCCAACATTGGGAAAATATAAGCTCAGATACGGTTCTTGGCGCAGCCCACGTATCAAACTAGCAGCGGTAAATTGCAAGACTTAAGTAGCCAAGTAACATCGCCAAAACGAGAAATTACTTCTTCCGGAAACTTATCACGTAATATAGCCTAAATCGGTTGTGTGGCGTAGCTCATGGCACCATCCATTTTACAATGCACAATTGCAAGCCAAAAAAAAATAAATAAATTATCATAAGGCCATAGAGATTGAAGTCGTCGTGGTCTAGTAGATAGTGTGTTGGCTTATTAGAGGTGAGGCCTCGGTTCAAACCCCAGATCAGGCATCTCCAACTAAACGAAATATGAGAAAATATTTCTTCGGCGACTTCCTCTCAGCAGATTTCTGGCAAAAACTCTGAGAGTAAATAAAATTGCCATGAAAAGTTTCTCAAAAATCTATCATTCTGAGTCGACTTTGAACTGTCCCACCACGCATATATAAAAATTAAAGCACACAACATAAGTGGTATGAGGAGCTAGGTCGTAATGTTGACTAAAGGGTTATAATGACCAATTATGTAATGTGTGTAATGCCATAGAGGTTGGAATGGAGGTTAGAGGTTCAGCCAGGATCATTTTTGAAAAGAAGCAATATTTTCGTCACATTACGGTAATAAATAGTTCTGACCAAAGCTGAAGGCTTCCATTTGTTGGCAATTCTGTGCACAGTGAGACGATTAAGGCGACTATAATCATCCGGCAATGCTCAAAACGTGGCCCAATTTTATTCATCACTTCTGTAGTTGGTTTAAACTACTTTAACGCTTTATACAGTAATTAAACGATCGACAGTGGTGGCCTTATAATTAGAAACGATGTTTCTGGAACAGAGTTGTCTGGAGTGACGAGTCTAAGTTTAATTTGTCCCAATCTGATGGAAAAACGTATGTAAGACGTCCTCCAAACAAAGCCTTTGATTCCAGGTACACAGTGAAAACTGTAAAACAAATTAACAAACTTACATGTTGCTACGTCGTTTCTAATTATAAGGCCACCACTGTATATGCTCTCATTAAACAAATAACATTTCAGATGAAAAATATTTAACAGCTAGTAGATCTACCAGATTGAAGGGATTTAAAACCACAAAATAGATGACGCATTACAAAGATCATTACAAAGGCCTCGACAAATCGTCTCTAGTTTAGTTTGTTTATTGCCCTACTGTGGATTTCACTCCAGTGTTGCTACGAGTGCAATGGATATTTTGTGTCTTCGAATATGTTACAGTAGAGGCTATGTCGTCATGACATAGATTTGCATCTTACTACTCAATTGCTGTTTGATTTCGATGTGACCTCTTGATCTGATGTTTGAGTTGAATACCTTGATTTTCGTTTCGTTTATAATGATTTCGTCACACATTCGCGTATTTACTTTGCAGGCTTGAGGCGGTTTCTCATGTCGATCATCATCTCTATGTTGCAAAGGTTGTCCATGTCCTCTAAAGTGCTATCAATTTTTCTACCTCCTCTGGTTAAGGATCCTTTGAAGTTCTAGTGGCTGAGTATATAGAATGCTCTTAAGAGGTGAACGATTTGCAAAATTCATGTCGTGTTGGTTGCTCTCTGCAACAAAATCACGCTCGCAGTTAAGTTCTTTCAAATTTTAAGTTTTAAAAAGTATTCGAAATGAATTGTTAATTCGTTTAACACATGCCTCTTGCCTCAATCAAATTTAATCAAAAAAAAAACTGAAGCAGTAATTAATTAAAAATACTTGTTATTTAAACAATAAAAAAAAGGACGTTAGTAATTAAAAAATGGTTGTTACTGTATTTTATTTGCTGCATTTGGGCCAATGTGACAATTACAATATACAGCAGGTTGCACGACAGCATAAGTGCAGTATAAGTATGTGCAACAAGAGGCAAGTAACAGACAGATTACGTTCTTATTATTTGTTTAATTTTGTTTTATTACATTTTTTTTATTGTTGTTGCCTTTGTTTGAACAAATAATAATTATTAATTGCTTTTTTATTTCGTTATTGTTTGCCCAAAACAAACACACTTGCTGAGATAAAGAAAAATAGTCTTTAAGAAACGCAGGTTATTGGAGTAAAGGTCGTGTTTAGTGTTTAGCACGGTGTTTGCCAACAACTAAGGGGCAGGGGCAAGTTGTATGATGTCTTGGCATCATAAATTTTATGATCACGATAAAAATCGTACATATGTATGTATGTATTCATTTGAATGTTTTATGACATGTTCTGTTCTGTTCTGTTTACTTATCAGCTGTAGAGTATATGCCCCCTTTCTTTATTTATGGTTTCTTATTTTATTTTATTTTATTTCGTTTTATTGTTAAAACAAACAAATATTCGGACAATTTACTTTAAATTTTTAAGTGGCTTTCTCATTTCTATTCAAAACAAATGATAATAAAAAAGAAAACGTCCAACAGAAAAAATATACCTTCTGTTTCACTCGTCTAAAATTACACTATGCGACAGAATAAATAAATTTAAATACACCCAGCTAATGACATAGTGTAAGTTGTGAGTTTTGTTGAGTAGAACTCAAAAATATTTTTTTATATTTCTTGAACACTCCAAACTGGTTTTATTTGACAAAAACTGTTTTTTCTTTTTTTTACTTTACGCACAAATTTATTGATTACACAAACATTTCTGAACCGATGTACAAAATTTAAACCTTATTAGAACGAAGGGGGATGGGCCTTTAAAACGATATACATATATGTATTATTTGACTTAATATGCTATGCAGTTTGATGAGGTAAACTTGACAAATGCGAATTTTTTTCATATTTTTTCAAGTTTGTCCGTTCATAGTAGCAAACTTTAATTTAAAAATATGAAATAAGTGATGACATTCTGAAAGTGCAATATCTTGTGAAAAGATTGATACTTCGTTTGATCAAATCGGACAAAAATTACGGTAGTTAAGTAATAAGAGTCCAACAGTCGAGTTATATTTTTTATATACGTTTGTCACCTTATCAAATGAAAAGATTGACACATCGTTTGATCAAATCGGATAAAAATAAAAGTACTGCCGTGATGTGAAACGGAATCAGCGCAATGCCTTTTAAGCGAGTGCCCTGCAGTTCAGGGCAAATGTCAGCGGTTTTTAGGTGACAGAACGTTTGAAGATCTGGGCATGGTGGCGACCGTGCCACTAAGAGAGCTCGGGGTGGTTTACACACACCACTAACGGATCACGACAAAAGGGCTTACCTCACGCTGAGTGATGAAAAGGTGATGAACTTGTCTGTGAACGTGCAAGCTACCCGCTAACCTAACCTCCCTCCGTCCCAATGAATCAAATCCGCCTTAACAGGATTGATTTCAAGACCCCTGAAGACAGTTTCTTGAAGTCAGACTGCATAAGCTTGCTAGTAGTTTGTAGAAATTTTCCCGTGATATTTATCACGTTATTCTCTAAGACCATAGCATGAACCTATTCACAGGCGAGTTTGTTTAGCAATTAAACGTTTTGGAGCTGTCCATTTGCCGACAAGATCAGTCGAATTGACCAGACTACACTCGTTTTTTGTGGCGAGTTCCTCATAAACAGGGATAAGTTAACCACAATTCCAGCCAAAGAAGATAATATTACGGCAATGAATATTGGCAATTCGAGGAAATATTAAGATAAGTATACCAGAATTAGAGCATATGGACGGATCATCAAATAAATATTTTCCTTTACTTTTGCAAAATTTCTGCGGCATTTCTTTGAAGTTTTAAACAAAAAAAAGTTTAAAGAAAAACCTGTTATTTCAATGACATGGGCATATCTTATCTTTTAAAGGGTTTGGGGTTTTTTTTATTCAAAACATCGAAAACTTATTGAACCGCCTTCGTATTGTTTTTGAATTTTAAAGTGTCAATATTAAAACAAAACAAAAAAAGCTGTTAACACAACTTGGAATAAAACTTAATTAGAGAGACGAAAATATAAAATAAATTTCCTCAGCTTATAATTCAAAAAAAATAAGAATCTTTATTAAGCATTACAAATCCCTACAAAGATTCAATATACCGAACGCCAACGCTCTCCTAATAAGTTGAGCTTCTTATTTTCGTTATCATACGAAATTAAGATATTTCCCTAGATATTTTTTTGTTTGGTTTTCTCTTGACGTTGAAAAAAAATTAAAATTTTTCTAACCAAACTGATTAATAAATAATTTTTTTTGTTAAGTTTTTCTTTCTCTTTTTTCTTCTTTTTTTTTGTAATTAAAAATGTAAAATAGTTTTTAAAAGGAACGAACAAAGAGAATGGAAGAGTGATTATTTAAAACGAATTTATCATCGGACTCGTATGATTAAGACATTAACTAATGCGACGGTTAGGTTACACTATAAAGAGTCTGCCATCCATATACCTGATATTAGAGAACATGTTTCATTGCCATGCAATTCATTTGTTTTCATTTATTTTTTCGAGAATTGTAGACACCACCACCACCACCACCATTACTATCATGACAGGGTTTTCTTTAGAAATTGATTTGCATATGAAAGTGATAAAAAATGTTAAAATTTATGACTCAATTAACAACCACACTACATACCATACATATGGTTTGTTACGTTATGTTGTGTTAACTCATATGTTTTAACCATTTAAGCCTATTTTGCATAACAATAGTGAAATAACAAATTAAGGAAAAATTCTTTAATGCCTTGTAATTATTTTTAATAATTCTGTTGTTATTGTGGTTGTTCTTTTTTTATTTCAATAAACATTTTTCTTCATGGCTGAGTGTTTTTAGTTCTATTGGGGAAAATTATGACAAAAAATAAAGGGTTATCCCCTAGTTGGGTTTAAAAAAAGTGAAAATAAACTCGCATATAAAACTTTGATTAAGCTTTTCTTTCCATTCTCTCTGCCTTTGGATTAATTGAAGCAGTCGAATACTTTGGCGGTAGTTTTTGGCCACTTTTTCGTACATTTAAGACGATATCTTGGCAATAACTTGACATATATGGCTGCTCAAATGTTTCCGCATTAGGATATAGCACCGTGAAGTCGGTCTTATACGTAATAACATATAAAAGCCTTACGGCATTACATTGGTGTTAAAGATTTCATAGCCGTAGGACATTATAGTCGCCGTAGTCCGTGTTGGCTTATTAGACGTCAGGCCATGGTTCAAACCGTGAAAAAATATTTCTTCGGCGACTTTCTCTCAGTAGATTTCTGGCAAATACTCTGAGAGTAAATAAAAAAAATTGCCTTAAAAAGTTACTCAAAGAATCTGTCGTTTGGAGTCGACTTTAAGCTGCAGGTTCTGCCACTCATGTATAACATTAACATACGCAACATAAGTGGTGTGATAAACTAGGCCTATAGCCTGACTGAAATGTTGTATGTATGTAAGTATATAAAGATCTCATGATCACATGAAATAAATTCTTTCCGGAAATTTCTTATGCAATGAAATCAAAATCGGTCATGGTATCGTGTTACTGCAATCATATACCTTGATGGATAGGTCTTCTTACATGGTAAGATGTAAGAATTCAATCCAAAATATAATTTAAAGACGGTAAAACAGGGTGGTGGTAGCATCATGGTATGGGTGTCATTCTCTTATTATGGTGTGGGTCCTCTATATCGTATCCAGAATGTAATGAAATCGGCTGATTACACCGAAATTTTGAAAAATACCATGCTGCCGTATGCCTAAGAAAATATGCCACTCAAATGGGTCTTCCAGTAGGATAATGACCGAAAGCATACGGCAGAGTACACAAAGAAATGGTTACCATTACATGCTTAACCCATAAGTATCTCTAAAGAAGGTTTTGATTTTAAGAACAGAAATGGAAAATATTTGAAGAAAAAACCCGAGTTTATTATTTAAAATAAGTCTCAGAATGTAGAAGAATCTCTATATATACACTGGCGAGCAAAAGCAAGTGAATGCTCCGAATATTTTCATCTGGAGTCTATAATCTGTATATGAAAGACCTAAAATATCTTTGCTATTCCTGTTGAATTGACGAATTTGAGGATACTATGCGGTCCATCAGCTCAACACAGGACTTAGTCATCCCGAACAAAACGAAAAATATGAAAAAGAATATTTCATTCGGCCACTTCTTCCTCTGGTTAAAGATCGATATTAAATAATAGGTTCCGAATTCTTTATTCATGAATAAAGTTAATAAACAGATCGTAAAGGGTGTGAGAAACTAGATTGTAATCCCTACTAAAGGATTGCAATTTCCTTCTTAGCACCTGATAAACATTCAGAAATTTTATTCTGAGATACATTAAAGCCGCATAGGTTTCAAGTATATATTCTGGAGATTAATTCTCCTCTTCTTGGAATCTACATTCGACTTGAAGCTGTCGATAATCTGAACAAATATTCCATTAGTTTTCAATACTGTCAATACAGTAGCATGATGCATGACTCGATTCTCTTTCCACTGAAATTCCTCAACAAAAGTTTAGATTGCGTTTGGCTTGAGAAGAGTCTCCGCCTCTCTTCATCTTGCATTAGTCGAGTACACTCTTTGAATCTATTTTTGCTACTCAACAAAAAGCTTCTCTTCATAAAATCATCTACCTGCCCGTTGCCGTATCAGCTGGCCCAGACAGTCGCATACTTATCTCAAATCAAGCTTATAGGTACTGAGTGCTCGGAAGACGTCCTTATACTACTGCTATGTTCCGTTTTATGTAGTTCATGTTCAACTTGATTTGAGCAAATCTTTCGGGCTTCGGAAATATTCCTCGAGTTTTCAAATATGTTCCGAATATTTGCTTCTTGGACCGAGCTCCTCTTCTTTTCATTCTTATGGTTATACGAGATAAAAGATTCTTACTGATATATACAAGCAACAGAATAATAAGATTGGTATGTTCCTTTGCCTATAAATTACGTGTTCTTTGGAAATATGTTGGGTTGTGGTATTCGATGAAGTGATAGTAGCACCATGCTCATTACGCCCTACACTTTGTCTCTGTAGAGGGTCCTAATTGATTGGAACCTTAAAATTTTTTTAGGATTCAAAAACCAAGATGAACTTCTTTATTTTTCTCTTAGAAGCACTTGAGACTACTACTGCACTCGATCTATGTTTTCAATTACGTACTTGCTTACTGAATTGATCATTACATTTTTTTAGCCAGGTTTACAACCTAGCTCCTCCTATTATATATATATGACTGACAAGACGTGCAACTTAAAGTCCAATACGAACGGCAGACTTGAAAAATTTAGAGTTTTTGCCAAAAGACTGCTTTGATGAAGTCGCCAGAAGAAATATTTTTTCACATTTCGTTTCGTTCGAGATGTCTGAGCAGGGGATTGAACCACGGACCCTCATCTAATAAGCCAACATGCTACCCACTACAATTGAAAACAATTGGTCCAATAAAACCTGATATCTTTATAAAGCAAACTGTTTTACAGACTTCAGTAGACGCCTAAACTAATTCTCAAAAATCGTTACATGGCAACACAAAAATTTTTCTGACTATGCCAGGCTAAAAAGAGCGTAATATAGTTTCAAATGCGCTCCGTTATCTCTAGTTTTCATACAAAAACTAATTATTCATACAAGTGCCTGTGCTTGTAGCATAACATCTGGACGGTGTAGATCGACAATGATTTCGTGACTTCCCCTTAGTTTGTTTTTTTTTTTTGTATGTTTGTTTGTATGTTTGTTATTTAATTTTGTCGTTTATAGATGTTTAAGCTTTGTAAAAATTATTTAAAACACAATTAATCAGCATAAATGTCTCTGTTAATGTGGGAATTATAAATGGACACAGAAATAAAATTAAAACCAAAGAAGCGGTAACGTAACAGAAGCGGACAACAAACACGGCAAACAAAATAGGTAAAGAACTACTGACAACGGTCCTACCTACTACCGCTGATTAAAGAATAACCGCATCATACCAAACATTATTGAAACCATTAGCAGGGCCGCCATCAGCAACGCCATTAGTGTGATTTACGTTTCATAAATGTGTTGCCACTTCTTTGTTTTAAGACAAACAGTACAACCACCACCACCACCACTGCTACTACTACTACTGCTACTACAGCTAGAGCCCTGTAACTTGGCCTGAAACTTTTTTGGAAACCATTTTTGATTTCGTTTTTTTGTGCTTTGTTTTATCTTTTAATTTATTTGTTCTTCTGACTTTGTTTTATTCTTTTTCTTTAAAAGAAAAGAAAATTAATTATGGTTTTAATTAATTTATACAATCTACACAGCAACAACAACAACAATAACAGAAATGTAGAACAAAAAATACAACAACAACAACGAAAATAAGTTGTAATACACCGTTTTGGGCACAGTGTAACAAACAAACATATTTGTTGACTGTTGGACTAAGGAAATAAATTTAAATTTATTAGTTTCAGTTTCAGTTTCAGTTTTTCAGTTATTAAGTTGTTTTCTCTTAAAAACATTATTAGAAATGACAAATGGTCTCAAACAAATACAACAACAACAACATAGAGTGTAGAGTTCCATTAAAACCCTAAACATACAGAGAATTGCTAATTACTAAGAGAATTGCTCAAGCGATGAACGAAACTCAATTGCTGTGTAACTTTTAAGGCCAATCTTTTAGATCAGATACTGTAAGCCATTCGATAGAATTTTGAAATTAATCTAAAACAATAATTATTAAAAGAATTTAAATATTAAAGGGAAATACACCATTTCCAGCAGCATCTACTTAAGCGGCTCAGTATTAAAATATACCTCAGGTTTGTAGTCTATCTATTAAACCGACTTAAAGGTCAAAGATCACATATAAATCCCATCATACTGATCCGATCTATATTATGAGGACAACACAGCACAAGCATATTATTCATAATACATATAAGGTGGGAAATTTAAGAGTTTAAATTTAAAAATGCAAGAAACCAAAAACGGTTTGAAATTTTGCCAAATTTATTTTTTTTTTTGTTGTGAAGTAAAGGGTGATTTTTTTATCTATTATCTTTTTGACAGCACTGGTTTAAACAGCTCACGCACGTTTCGTGTTTTGTTTTTCTTTGTCAAACATCTTCAGTTTGGTCTATAATTTAACCATGAATCGTCTTACAAACGAACAACGCTTGCAAATCTTTGGATTTTATTATCAAAATGCGTGCTCTGTTAAGAAAGTTCATCGCGCGCTTCTTCCATTTTATGGTCAGTTTAATCGACCCACTGAAGCAGCTATTCGGGCTATTGTGACCAAATTTCACACCAAATTTACATTGTTGGACATTAAACCACCAACACTCTTACATAGAGTGCGAACTGAAGAAAATATCGCAGCTGTATCGGCCAGTGTTAATGATGACCATCAATTATCGATTCATCGCCGTTCGCAGCAATTGGGCCTCTGTTACACAACAACGTGGAAAATTTTGCGGAAGGATTTAGGTGTGAAGCCTTTCAAAATACAGCTGGTGCAAGAATTGAAGCCGAACGACCTACCGCAACGCAGAATTTTTGGTGAATGGGCTCTTGGAAAGTTGGCCGAAGATCCACTCCTTTATCGAACAATTGTGTTCAGCAACGAAGCTCATTTTTGGCTCAATGGATACGTAAATAAGCAAAATTGTCGATTTTGGAGTGAAGATCAGCCAGAAACATTGCAAAAGCTACCAATGCATCCAGAAAAAGTCACAGTTTGGTGCGGTTTATGGACTGGTGGCATCATTGGACCGTACTTCTTCAAAGATGCTGCGAATCGTAACGTAACTGTGAATAGTGAGCGCTATCGTGATATGATATCCAACTTTTTTTTGCCCAAAATGCAAGTGCTTGACTTGCATGACATGTGGTTTCTACAAGACGGTGCCACATGCCACACAGCACGCGTAACAATGGACTTACTAAGAGGCGAGTTCGGTGAACATTTTATTTCACGTTCGGGACCGGTCAATTGGCCGCCTAGATCATGCGATTTAACGCCTTTAGACTATTTTTTGTGGAGCTATGTTAAAGCTCATGTCTATACGGATAAGCCCGCTTCAATTGACGCATTGGAAGACAACAGTGAAGCATTTATTCGTGAGATACCGGCCGAAATGTTGGAAAGAGTATGCCAAAATTGGACTAAGCGGATGGACCATTTGAGGCGCAGTCGCGGTCAACATTTGCATGAAATAATCTTCAAACATTAAATTATATAGATCGTACTATCGATTCAAATAAAGATTTCATACTGTCATATACATACATATCACATGGATACCGGGACATAAGGATATTCCCGGGACTGCAGAGCAGATAAACTGGCCAGAAGGGGCACGACCATTCTCTACATTGTGATCTCTTTGGGCACCTGCAAGCTTATAATTGACAATGCAGATCTTGTCAACAGTAGATGGGCAGCTTCGGACAAGACTGTGGTATCACAATGGGCCCCCTGTATACAGCCTAAGTGTGTCCGCTCATGACTCCATTGAGGGGACAGCCACTTCTACCTACCTACCTATGGTAGAGTCTAACCGTCTTCTGAACAACATAAATTATTTTTAATTGTTTTTTATTTTAAGATTCATTAAGAAGATTCCATTTACGAAATTGATTTTCTTGTTTGTTTTGTACTGTTATTTTTCAATTGTAATCCGATTCGTTAAAAATTAATTGAAATCCGGAAATGATGTAAAAATTTAATTGAATACTCCGGCTTCGTTTAATTCTTAATTCTGTCATTGTGTTGTAACAATATTAAAATGCTTTTAAAATGTTATTGTTACAGACAAAGTATTTAACAGTTTATATACGGGGTATATATACGTGTGTGGGTTGAAAACACTATGTACAACCGTTTGTACATCTGTCTGTCTGGGTGTTTGTATCTACGTCTCTATCTATTTGCTGTGTATCTATCTCGTTTTGTACGAGTATGTATGTGTATGTTTAAATTTTACCTGTGAATTAAGGCATGTTTTTAAATACAATATTATGATCATGAATTGTAACATTAACATGCCACCAGGCAATAGTTGTATGAGACAGTCAGTAGCAATAGCATTAACAAACGACAAAAACCATTACAAAATAAATACAATCATGCGTCTGTCTATCTGGCTGGCTGTATGCTAGTCTGTTTGTCTCTTTGTCTGTCTGTTTGTTTATATTCAATTGAAATCATGGTTACGTCGCTAGTTATTGCTGTGTAGTTATACAGTAAGTAAGTAAATGTTCATTAAAGAAGTAAATTAAGTAATTAAGATAATTAATGATGTTTTTTGTTGTTTGTGCATATAATGTCTACTCTTATAGGCTATACAGCAATAAGAATAAATATAAATAGTATAGTTGTGCTTTCATTGTATAAACAACAAATGTACTCTGCGTGGTACACAATTCTTCTACAAAAGAAATCTGAAACATATATTTATACTCACGTCACTATCATAGAAAGTGGTAGTGTATTGGTTTTACAGTACTATTTGTAACACTTTCAAAAACAAACCCCTTAACGATTATGTTACAATCATTTTCAAAGCCAATTCAAAAGCCTCACTTCAAATATGGCAAACAAAATTTTACAAAATCGGCCCATAAGTCTATGGTTTTAGGTCACAAAGTCACATAATGATGGAAACATGCATAATGTGAAATAATTTTACCTCGACTAAAAGCCTATACCTTCCCAGGGTCGAATACAGCAGATTGTTGCGAATTTTTCTACAGAAAATAATTTATCCAGAAGCCTCCTAACTTGCCAGATAGGATAACATTAATAAAGGGTGTTTTTTATAGAGGTATAGAACTTTAAGTTGGCATTATTTTTCAAGATGGCGACCGATTTAACAGCTGTCAAGTGATTTATTCTCAGTTTGGTTTGGCAATTCATCATAAATAGACTCACGCCTGAACAACGCTTACAAATAGTGCAATTTTATTTCGAAAATAATGGTTCTTTGCGGAAAACGTATCGCGCACTACGTCCATTTTATCGTCGACAAAATCGTCCATCAGAGCAGTTAATTCGATTAACCATGGAACGTTTTCGCACCACGTTTCCTCTTATTGATAACTCGCATCCCCAGAGACGCTGTACGGTGCGTACAGAAGAAGCTATTGCTGCTTGAGGAAGACCCGAATGAGTCCATCCGCCATCGAGCACAGGAATTGGATCTGTGTCCATCCACTTTATGGAAGATTTTGCGGAATCATCTTGGTTTGCGTGCTTACAAAATCCAACTCGTACAAGATTTGAAGCCAAACGATCATCAAGTAAGGCGTAGATTCGTCGAATGGGCCCAAAACGAGATTACCGTTGTTCCCGATTTTCATAAGCGAATTTTGTTTAGCGATGAAGCGCACTTCTGGTTGAATCGCTACGTCAACAAACAAAACTGCCGCATTTGGAGTGAAGGTAAGCCTCAAGTGTATGTGGAAACACCGTTACATCCAGAAAAACTGACTCTTTGGTGCGCTTTATGGGCTGGTGGAATCATTGGTCCGTACTTTTTCAAAAACGATGGTGGCCAGAACGTTACAGTCAATGGTGATCGGTATAGAGCCATGATTACTAACTTTTTCATTCCTGAATTGAATAACCATGATGTCCAGGAGATGTGGTTTCAACAAGACGGCGCACATGTCACACAGCTCGTGCCACAATAGATTTATTGAAAGACACGTTTGGTGACCGCCTAATTTCACGTTTTGGACCTGTGAATTGGCCTCCAAGATCTTGTGATTTAACACCGCTAGACTACTTTCTGTGGGGCTATGTAAAGTCATTGGTCTATGCGGTAAAGCCACAAACGCTTGACCATTTGGAAGACAACATTCGCCGTATTATTGCCGACATACGGCCACAAATGTTGGAAAAAGTCATCGAAAATTGGACGTCCAGATTGGACTACATCCGCGCCAGCCGTGGCGGTCATATGCCAGAAATCATATTTAAAATGTAATGCCACAAGATTATCTTTCGGATAAATAAAATTCATGTCAATCGAATAATCCATCGTTGTTTTATTGCAACTTAAAGTTCTATACCTCTGTAAAAAAACACCCTTTACAAGAGTCATAGACACCACCTCTAAGAAAAGGATAAGATTCAATGATAGCATGGTTCTTCACCGCTATTCCCAAAGCATCTTCATGGAGAAAATTGTGTCTATAGAATGACAGTCGGCAGCCTTTTCCCTGTAAAGGCTATTACAGTAAACCCAACGCCTGAAAAAAAAAACTTAAATAAGATCGAACAAATCGAAAGTCGCCATAGTCTAGAAGGCATTAGACGAGAAGCCATGGTTCAAACCCTAGCTAAGCCATTTCGAATTAAACGAAATATGAAAAATATTTCTTCTGGCGAGTTCTTCACCGCAGCCTTTAGACAAGAGAGACGGAAACTGTCAGGAAAAGTTTCTCAAATTTGTCATTTGAAATTTGATATTAAACTCTAGACCCTGCCACTCAATGTGGGCCAAAGTATAATTATGACTACAGGGTTGTAATGACCAATTAAGTAAGATGAACAGGTTGTGGATGCTAACTCGAGGACTCTCTTAGAACCGTTAAGTTGATCTTTTCAGCATTATGAGCTGAGAGAACTGGCTTAATGACAATGTAAAGCCACAGGAGTTTTAAAATATTCACAGTTAGAGAAGCCAAACAATTGTAATCCAATAGCTAATGTAAGTTTTAACCCAGAAAGCTTTTAAAGCGCATGAAATCAATCAGTGATGTTACGTTACAATGGAATTTGAAAATCCTGAAATCGTATAAAAAGCATTTCGTGGCTATTACTTATCATTTGCTTATACTTTTCTAATTTCGTTGTATAGATCTTCCACTGCGGCCTCAATCTATATGGCAATATCTCCTCTCTATAATAACTCCTTTAAATCCAAACATTGGATAATATCAATAAAGAAAATTGCTTGTCCAGGTGCTTAAATTTATTGTAATTTAATGGCACATATGTATATAGGTTCTAAGTATGAATTCCGATGATGACTGCAATATAACATATTGGAACGACCTCCATGCTAAGCAAGCATTCTTTTACCCCATATTGATCTTTTGAAATGACTGCTATTAAGTTCCAATTATTTTCTCAGCCTCTACCTATTTTCCCTTGCACTAAGTATACCCTTCCAAACGTTTCTTCACACTCCACAGAAAGGTTTTGGCCTCACTAGAGGCGTGTAAGCTGCTGTCCTCATTGTCGTGAATTCTTACAAGACCTGGAATTCAGCAGAGGATAATCCTATTTCTCTTACTTAAGTGATACAGCTTGGCTAGATAGATAACTTGTGTTTGATTTTTATGCCAAAAAGAAATATTGCGAGGTATTGCAAGCATAACAAGCTCTAATAAAGCAAAAGGCAAACAATTTTTCAACACAGTTATTTCAAAATTAGATACACAAGAAGGGGGCTTTATCTTCTTCTAAACAATCATTTAAGAACCGGTGGCGATACCAAGATAATAATCCAGAAAAATCGTTGTTTCAAAGCATTAATCGATGTCAACCCTGTCTGTTAAGGACCCGTGGTAGTAGATGAATCCCCTGGAACATTTTAGTTAATGAAGCTAAAGAAAAACAAAGAAATAATGGGAAGTCGGGCGACATGCTTTATGTTTCTTTAAGGAATTCAAATAATTTTAGTTTAAAGGCTGGCAAAAATCACAAAATTCTAGAATGGAAAATCGAGTAAATTTCATATTCAATGGTTGAGCAGGGTTTTCTTAAGCAATTAGCACATTAAACAAGTTATCAAATATGGTCTCTTGGTTGATGTAATTTGGCTTTAAAAAGATTTAGAAACCGCTCGGTCAAGATTTTACAAAATTATTTGTTAGACAACCTAATAAACATAAATTTTTATGGAATCTAATAAGACTTAAGCTGCACTAAACTATCGCACCAAAAACAATATCTTTTCTCCCTCCCATAATTCATTTTACTACTTCCAACACAATGCAGTGCATAAGTAGGGGCCATCCCCCTAAGTGTAGACCATTTCAAAAAGTACTAAACTATTGTACCAATAATAATACATAGCATAATTGGCCATTACAACCATTCAGTTAGGATTACGGCCTAGCTTCTCACACCACTCATGTTGTGTGTGTTAATTTTACACATGCGTGGCGGGATCTACAGTTTAAAGTCGACTCCGAACGATAGATTTTTGAGAAACTTTTAATGGCAATTTTTTTCATTTACTCTCAGAGTTTTTGCCAGAAATCTGCTGAGATGAAGTCGCCGAAGAAATATTTTCCACATTTCGTTTTGATGTCTGACCTAGGGTTTGAACCGTGGCCTTGCGTCTAATAAGCCAACACACTACCTACTAGACTACGGCGATAGTCCCTAACCCAATAATAATATCTTCCCATTGTTAAACTTCAGTAGTTCTAACACAATACACTGCCTGAGTAGGAGCCATCCCCTGAATACTAAAAAGAAATCTTGTGTTAAAGAGCATCATAAGTCGGTGTGGGCCAACTGTTACTTTCTTTACTTATTTAATGTAAATTTCTTCATGTAAATTAAATGTAATGTGATATACAAACGTACTATGGTATATGTTAATGTAAAATGTTCAAAAGTACTTACCAAGAAGGTAACCGAGAATAATAATTATTGTCAGCCATTAAAAGAATATAAAAAAACTGTTCCAGAATGTTTAACACACCAGAACAACACAACACAACACAACACAACAGGTACTCTCGGTACTGTAAAGAAGAGAAGAAAAAAAATTTTGAAATTTTATTTGCATTTGAATAAATTTTAAATAAATCATTATGAAAATATAACACTAGCAACAGCAACAATAACAACAACAACAACAACAATTTTATTTACCAGTTACCAAGGTGACACTTGCTTTTTACCTTACAAATGGTTGTCTTGTAATGGGTTTTAACGCTTAAGAAACTGGTAACGTTTGCCAAATAAGGCTTGTGATTAATTATTTTGAATTTTTAATACATTTTTCTTTTATTTTACAATATAATATATTTTTTAAATTATTAAGATTAATAAATTCAGATAAAATTACAAAATTATTTTAAAGAGAAAAATTTGTGTAATTAATTCCGTGTCCGTTGTCTCATATCGAAGGCCTCAAGGCTGACTTGTAATACAGCCAAAGGCCTTTGATAAAATAAATCAATTTTAAATATGAAACTATCGCGAATGGAAAGCTTATTAATGGCCAACATTAATAATTTTATGGCGATTTAAATAAATAGATTTATACTGTCATATTTACAAAGGAAGTTTCAGGTTGATTTCGGTATTGGTTAACAAATTTAAAGAAACCAAACATAAGTAAATTATTATAGCAAATCCAGACGATATTAAAAAATCAATATCTTAGCCTCAGTACTCTCTAACAACACCAAAATCTAGCATCAATAACAGACTGGCATCTAAACTTTTAAATAAAAAAAATTTGAACACGCTGAATGTTTCAAAGTGTGGTGCGGAATTAAATTTGCCGTAAAATAGTAGATCGTAGTATAGTAGGTATTATGTTGGTTTATTAGAAGTGAGGCCTCGGTCCAAATCCCAGGTCAGACATCTCCAACAAAACGCGAAATATGATAAAATATTTCGGCGGCGACTTCTTCTCAGCAGATTTCTGGCAAAAACTCTGAGAGTAAAAATTAAAATTGCCATGAAAAAATTTCTAAAAAAATCTTTCGTTCGGAGTCGACTTTAAATTATAACTCTCGCCACTCATGTATAAAATTAACAAACACAACATAAGTGGCGTAAGAAACTAGGCCGTGATCCTGACTAAAGTCTTATAATGACAAAGTAGAACAAAGCAATACATTATAAATTTTTTTAACATTCTCATGAAATTTGCCTGAAGACTTCTGAGAGTCAATTTTGTTAATGCTAATTGATTTTCTATTTGGTTTCTTCAAGAGCAGCAGACAACTATTACGGCAATGAGATTGTACTCGATAAATTGCTGGCCTAAGCAACTCCATGGCTATGCTAGATTTCTATAGAATGACAGACACTAATCCTGTCATCTTAGAACCTCCTACCGTACATCAAACACACACTTATCCTTCAAAAGCTATTCATTGAAACTAACACACATAATTGGTCATTACAACCAGGATTACGGCCTACCTTCCCACACAACTTATATATTTTTTGTGTTAATTTTATACATGCATGGCGGGATCTACAGTTTAAAGTCGACCCCGAACGACAGATTTCTAACAAAATTTTCATGGCAATTTTATTTACTCTCAGATTTCCTGTCAAAGATCTGTTGAGAGGCAGTCGCCGTTTTGCCGGAGATGGCTGACTTGTGGTTTGAACTGTGGCTTCACGTCCAGTAAACCAACACACTATCTACTAGACTACAGCGATTGAAACTAATACAAGACAAAACTAAAGCAAGAATAAAAATTGCTGAACAGCAACATATTCGGCTATGGAGCGGTGTTTTGTGAAATATGTTCATCAACGACAGGACAAAAACTTTTCAGATGACGCAACATTGCCTAACAAAATGCGCAGGACATTACGAATATCACTTGTGGCATCTTCCACTTTCAGCGATCCTACAAAAGGATGGATTTTACAATTTTTGTACGCTGTTTTCCGAACTAGTCTTAGGCATTCAAAATTTTAACACACATTATTCTAAAAGCAATGGCAGCGTTCTCGTTTGAGCCCCCGTTTGCGAATAACGTTGTCTTAAGCTAGCAAAATTGACGGACATGCTCAATTTCACCATTGCAAAGAATTCGTGTGCCTTTGACTTCAGACGTCAAATTTTAGTCTTTGCAACATTTCAAACCTGTTGCTTCCATTGTCATCGTGCCACCACGTAAATTTGTTGCAAAGTTTGAAAAGATCTTAGATAAGAGACCATTATCATCCCCATTACTGAGATAGTTAAGGTAGCTTGGCCTATTATATCTTAGGAATATTGTACAAAGTTATATTAAACATCAATGGCGACAAGGCGCTTACTTGCCCAAATTCTATTTCTATCAGTCTCCTCAGCAGCTTGCCTTGTCTAACCCTTGAAAAATATTTTATGTTTTCAACTCTTGAGGAGATTAATAACTTAGATTGGAATTCATTGAATGTAATCGTCCCACATCAAGATCGAAGGCTCTTTCTTAGTCAATAAACCCTAGATATAGTGTTGAATGCTATTCTAGAGATTTTTTGGGTCTGAACCCAGACTGCTCCTATCCAAGTAGAGGTGTAGCCCTATTGCAGATTGTCTTGAAATGACCTCAGCAGACTAACATCGAATCAGTTGCTAGGACTTGTAAGGCCGCACTCTTCCGGATTGCTGTCCTCCACTATACACTCGTAATGCAATTCAATCTGAAAGGTTTAACAGATATTCTAACCAGACCTGAATAATTATTACTCTTGTAATTGCTGATTATAGTTGTGATCTCCTCAGGGATGGAACATACAAACATGATGGCTGAGTCATTTTCGTGTGACTCGTCATTAACCCTTTCATGCCCGAATTTTTTGGGGCAGAGCTAAAAATTTTTTAAGGACATGTGTTTGTTAGTCATGGCCTAAATATGAAGTGATATTAAATTCAGAGTCCTACGTATTCTGGTTTTACACGTTTTTAAGCAAGCTTGTTTGCAAAACAAAAATCTTTTAAAAAAAAATAAAAATTACGGAATTTATGAACAAAAAAGTACAATGTCGCCTATAGGCAACATCGGGCATGAAAGGGTTAAAAGCCTTTAGCCTGGATTACAACCTAGCTTCAAACATTGCTTATGTTTTGTGGGTTAATTTTATCTATGAGCGGCAGGATCTACAGTTTAATGTCAACTTCGAACGGCATATTTGAGAAACTTATCATAGCAATTTTATTTTACTCTTGTGGCAAAAAAACTGCCGAGATGAAGTCGCCAAAATAAATATTTTTTTCCGATATCTTAGCCGAGTATTAAACCAAGGGTTGTCATCTAATAAGTCAAGACACTACCTACTAGACTTCGACATTTGATCATTTATTTCTTATTATAAGTATAAGGGGCAACCTCACGATTCCTCGCAAGACTACCATATACTCTAAATAATGTATTGCAATGTGTTGTAGCCTCCAAAAGAATCTCTACAAATGGCCAATACGATTACATACCTTTAGAAGCCTGCTTTGTAAATCAAAATATCATTCCCAAAATGATCAAAAACTTTTGCTTGCAAAAAAAAAAAAATCATTTTTAATGTTGCAATTTGTGCACAACACAATTGAATTGGCCATAATTGGTGCAATATGAGACAAAGGGTAAAAAAAAACACAAAATTGAATCTGTTACAACAATTACACAAAAATTAGTTGCCCCCAATGGAAAATCATATTTGTAGCAACTAAATGAATAACGGTTTCAAAAGCGTCCTCATCATCATCAACGCCATCACAACAGCAGCACCACTATCGTCAGCTTTAAAGACATTTAAGTTGTCTTGTCATTTATTGGCAGCATTGGGACAATATGGTTTTGGTAGCACACAAGAAAAAAAATTAGTTTTTTTTTAATAAAAACGAAAAAAAAAGTGGTTGTCAGTACGTGCAACACATGCATGCTACTAATGAGAGACCAATTTGTTTGGATCATTAGTAAGCCATTGAACATTGGCATTTTCTTAACACAAAAATAACAGCAAAGGCAGGCAAAAGTAACAACAGCAGCAACATTATAAATATTATATATGTATTGTACAACAAGATTTTGTTTTTGTATTTTTTTTTCCAAAAAATCAAAAATAAAGCAAAAATCCCCGGGTTTATTGCAATTCAATTGTGTTTTTGGAAAGTTACAATAGCAGCAACAACAGCAGTAGCAACAATAACTACAACAATACCAAGACATTAATTTGTCAATGATCTGACCAATTTTGGAAGAATTTTTGTGTGTGTGTGTGTAACCACAACAACCATCAACTCGCAATTTTGTTGCATAAACCGTTCGTACAATGGCTGGCTTGGTGGTTGGCTGTATGGCTGGATTGCCAGAGAGCTTTGCGATGGATGAATGGATAACGGCATATAAGTTTTACTGGTACATGTAGATCTAAAAGAATTTCAATTCAATTTTATTTTCTCTTTTTTTTCTCCGAGAATTCTTCCCTCTGCTACCCTTTCCCACAACCGCTAATTACTTCAAAAGCCGACAAGCGGCAAACGTCTGACAACAAACAAAAAAAGAGTATGAAAGAAATGAAGAGAAGCGAATAACCAAACTCGCTAAACTATAAACAAATAATTGAAATATTTTCATTTGTTTAAAACAACAAAAACAAAAGCAACAAAAATGTTTTTCTTGTTTAATATCATGCCTCATGGCCGCTGTGGGTCTCATCAAACTGCCGTTGAGCATGAGAGATGAGTTTGAAAGGCAATACAATGCAATGCAATGCAACAAAATTCCTTTTAAACGCCAGCGCCATAATATTTTACGGTTTTAATTTCAATTCATTTCAGTTTTTCTTCTGCGTTTTATTTTTTTCTCTCTTTCATAATTGTTTATGGGTTTCTGTTATGATTGTTGTTGCCGTTATTGTTGTAGTTATCATATCCAAGGAAAATACCATAAAATTTTCTCATTATAAACGCATACGTATTCATATGGTTGGTTGGTATGATATTTTGTTTCCCCCTGTTATTTTACTTTTCATGAGGCAAAGGCATCCAGCCAGCAAACCAGCAGTCAACAGACGCAGTCGAGGAATTCAGAATCCAAAATATTTACGAAAAAATGAAAGAAAACTCACACCAATGTGACAATTAATTGTAAAACAAATGCATGAAACATATATGTTAACAGCATATGGATTTATTTGTTTAAAATCCGAAAAAAAAACGAATACACTGAGAGAATTCTGGCTCTAGTCCTTACATATTACTTCAGTTTCTTTAAGAAGCATTTTCTGCCTTGTTTCAGTTTCATTAGTTATGTTCTGCCAGCTAAAGTGATTCATCTAGGATGATAGAATTGCCAACTGTCTTTGCCTCAGGACAACACTGTCTGTGTAAATATATTTGAGATATTGTTGCATACATGTACAGTGATTGGAAGACTTCAGGATGTCTTAAAGGGTGGGCAATTTAAAAGTTCAAATTTAAAAATGCAACAAAACAAAAACCGTTTGAAATTTTGCCAAATTTATTTTTTTGTTGTGAAGTAGAATTGTTCCGATTAGAAATGGAATATTATTTCATTCATATGGCTGCCGCGGCTGGCCTCACAGTACCTCATTCGATCGGACAAATTTTCATGCACTTTTTCGAATGTATGTGATCAATTGAAGTCGCCGTAGTCTAGTAGGTAGTGTGTTGGCTTATTAGACGTAAAACCAGGGCTCAAACTCGAGGCCAGACATCAAAACAAAATACAAAAAATATTTCTTCGGCGACTTCCTCTCAGCAAATTCCTGGCAAAAACTCTGAATGTAAACGAAATTGCAATGAAAAGTTTCTCAAAAATCTGTTGTCCGGAGTCGACTTTAAATAGTAGGTCCCGCCACTCATGTATAAAATTAACACACACAATATAATTGGTGTGAGAAACTAGGTCGTAATCCTGACTGAAGGGTTGTAATCACCAATTATTTATTATGTATGTATGTATGTGATCGTATCTCAACAACGGCATCACGATTATTGACCTTCAAATGCTGAATTGTCTCTGGTTTGTCGGCAAAACCCTTTTTCTTAACGGCGCCCCACAAAAAACAGTCCAAAATAGTAGTTTTTGTCGGCTAATTAAAAGCCATCAAACGTTTGACGCAATAAATCGATTGTGGCATGCGATGTGTGGCAAGTTGCAGCATCCTGTTGAAACCTAACATCGTTCACATCAATACCATGAAGAGCGCGTACAAAAAAATTGGTTATCATGGTGCGATAGGTGTCTTCATTGACCGTAATGGTTGCGCCGTCCTCATTTTCAAAGAAATATCGGCCAACCATGATGCCTCCGCTCCACAAGCCATGCGTAACAGTCTCTCGTATGGATGCATTGGCTTCTGTAAGACTACATGTGGGTTTTTTGACCCCAAATATGGCAATTTTGCTTACTCCCTACGATGAAAATGAGCTACAACGGAAAAAATGATTTTGTTTTCAGAAAATCGATATCGTTGTGCAGTTTCAGTTGGCCCATCTAGCGAAGCGAAAATGAAGCGAATGGTCCTACAGCTTCAACAGCGGAAATGTTCAATTCTTGAAAACAATGGCGAGTTGATGCTGTTGGATTCCCACGCACACTCGCAACCACAGCTTTGATATTTTCGGGTGCATGCACTGTACATACACTCTCACGTCTTTTCGCATCGACAATGAAACCAGTTTCACGGACTTTTGCAATAAACTTGCATATACCTGGCACTGTTGGTCATTCTCTGCGACGAAATTTTGTACGTCATTTTCGTGCAATTGTTAATAAATTTAATAATAAATAGTTTTGTTAATAAATTTCCAATAAATACCAACGTTGGTCAAGCCTAAATCGATTCGAATACGTTCATAACAGAATAGAATGACATAAGTATTGCCAGATTCGAAATAAACGGTGGTTCAAATTTAAACCAATAGATGGGCCACCGTACATTTCAAATACAATTCTTGCTATCACTTTTCGAGCATCTTTGTTCGTTGATCATTTACAATAATCAGCTACTTTTCTCCCACAGTGTAATACAAATAACGAACTAAACTTCACAGTTCCATTCGACAGCCAAAGCAAATAGAGAAAAACAGAAGAAAACTAAAACACCTCAAGATTTCTAAATGGACCTGTAAATGCTGGCGTATAAGCAAATAATGCAAGAAGAAAAAAAAAATAAAAATTTTAAACAAAAAAAAAAAATAAAAAATAAACGCAGAATAGGAATCAGCAGGCGTTTCATAGCCAGACAGAGTGAGATACTCAAGGCGGCCAATAATAAAAATGTAGACAAAGACAAGCACGGCAATCGAATAAGTAGACAGACAGTTCGACAAACATTACATTTCATTAAAATGAAACGAAATGAACATGAAATCAAATGATTTTTATTCCAACAACTTCATTAACAAACGCAAGCCGAGTTGAACGGCAACTATAAACAGCAGCAGCAACAACAACAACAACAACAATAAATGAAATAAATTTCAAACAATGAAAAACAAAGAAAACAACAACAAAAAACAACGTCTAAATTGAAACTGGCTTAATGGCTAATTAGTCTAATTAGGAGACTTATTATAACAAACAACATTCCCATGCAATAAACACCAGCAGCAAAAGCACCAGCTTAGACAGACAGACATCATAGCACTTGTATGCAACAATACAATACTCGTACTTGCTACACCACACAGTGGACTTGCAGCATTAAAGCCAGACAGTAGAGAACAGGTTCAAAAATAAAATTCTTATTTTCACAAAATGTTCAACTAATAAACAGTTTTCTTTATTAAACCGGCATTTTTAACATACATATGCCGCCTGCTTGCCTTGCTTCTTGCCACAAAATGTGGCCATGTGTTGGTTCTAAGCAGTAGTTGTTGTGGGAATGTTGCTTAAAGTGAAGGGGCAAGTTTGTATTTGTGGCAACAATTTTATTACTATCACTACCGCCACCACTACCACCACCACCACCACCACTATCACAACGTCATCAATCTAAATGCAAACTTGCAACTGCTTTTCTGTTGCCGGTTGTTGTTTAGCAATTAGGCTACCGGTTGTAAAGTGACTTGGCTATTGCGTGAAAATATTTCCACTCACCTGCGTACATACATACACTCATACGCTTTGTGTGACGACCAGGTGCATAATTTTGTTACTCATTTGTAAATGAATATTAATGATTAAGAGACCAATGTGTGCGTAAGAGGCCACAGATTGTTGCAGCATATTGTACGCGTGTTACATTTTCCTAATGTCACAGATATTTTACCATTTTCTTATTCTTTTTATTTTTCTTTTTTTTTTATTCAATGAATGTAAAGTGATTGAATTTTTTATTAATCACTGTGAGATTCAATTAAAAAAATGTGGCAGGCAAAAAACCAGTGACCAGTAGAGCAGTATGTATGGAGATATTGAAATATTAACACGCTTGGACACTTGTTATTAATTTGAAAAATTTATTTCAGAAATTAAAAAGTTGTTTTAGGACCAAGCGTATGACTTTAGTTTTATTTGGTATCACATAACGGAACATTTAGTTCTAAGGAACTTGGCTATTGCCGCTTAATTACTATAAACCCTTACATTCTTAGATTATAAACAGTAGAGTTTATCACATAACAAGGAACCAAACAACCTTCTATTCGACTGACAGAACGGACATCAAAGAACTTCTTCTACTGCCGACTTATTGAATATACTCTCAGAAAATTATTTTATTCATGCAATGGTTTCATGAGAGTAAGAAGAACCATACCGCAAAATATCCGACAGAAGTGTCCTGGATTGTCCCCCAAATACCCAATTGTTGTGGCATAATTGCAGTATAGCCAGGTATGTTGTATATACACATATATATATATATATACATGTATATAAACACATGTATATATACATGTATATAAACACATGTATATATACATGTATATAAACACATGTATATATACATGTATATAAACACATGTATGCACATGTATATAAACACATGTATATAAACACATGTATATAAACAAATGTATATACACATGTAAAGGGTGTTTTTTATAGAGGTATAGAACTTTAAGTTGGCATTACTTTTCAAGATGGCGACCGATTTAACAGCTGTCAAGTGATTTATTCTCAGTTTGGTTTGGCAATTCATCATGAATAGACTCACGCCTGAACAACGCTTGCAAATAGTGCAATTTTATTTCGAAAATAATGGTTCTGTGCGGAAAACGTATCGCGCACTACGTCCATTTTATTGTCGACAAAATCGTTCATCAGAGCAGTTAATTCGATTAACCATGGAACGTTTTCGCACCACGTTTACTCTTATTGATAACTCGCATCCCCAGAGACGCTGTACGGTGCGTACAGAAGAAGCTATTGCTGCTGTAGAGCGTAGCATTGAGGAAGACCCGAATGAGTCCATCCGCCATCGAACACAGGAATTGGATCTGTGTCCATCCACTTTATGGAATATTTTGCGGAAGGATCTTGGTTTGCGTGTTTACAAAATCCAACTCGTGCAAGAATTGAAGCCAAACGATCATCAAGTAAGGCGTAGATTCGTCGTATGGGCCCAAAACGAGATTACCGTTGTTCCCGATTTTCATAAGCGAATTTTGTTTAGCGATGAAGCGCACTTCTGGTTGAATGGCTACGTCAACAAACAAAACTGCCGCATTTGGAGTGAAGGTAATCCTAAAGTGTATGTAGAAACACCGTTACATCCAGAAAAACTGACTGTTTGGTGCGCTTTATGGGCTGGTGGAATCATTGGTCCGTACTTTTTCAAAAACGATGGTGGCCAGAACGTTACAGTCAATGGTGATCAGTATAGAGCCATGATTACTAACTTTTACATTCCTGAATTGAATAACCATGATGTCCAGGAGATGTGGTTTCAACAAGACGGCGCAACATGTCACACAGCTCGTGCCACTATAGATTTATTGAAAGACACGTTTGGTGACCGCCTAATTTCACGTTTTGGATCTGTGAATTGGCCTCCAAGATCTTGTGATTTAACACCGCTAGACTACTTTCTGTGGGGCTATGTAAAGTCATTGGTCTATGCGGTAAAGCCACAAACGCTTGACCATTCGGAAGACAACATTCGCCGTATTATTGCTGATATACGGCCACAAATGTTGGAAAAAGTCATCGAAAATTGGACGTCCAGATTGGACTACATCCGCGCCAGCCGTGGCGGTCATATGCCAGAAGTCATATTTAAAATGTAATGCCACAAGATTATCTTTCGGATAAATAAAATTCATGTCAATCGAATAATCCATCGTTGTTTTATTGCAACTTAAAGTTCTATACCTCTATAAAAAACAGCTTTTATATATACATGTATATTATTTATATATACCTTTTTATATATACATATGTATAAATTGTATATATACATGTATATATTATTTATATATGTCTTTCTATATATACATATGTATATATTGTATATATACATGTATATATTATTTATATATACCTTTGTATATATACATATGTATATATTGTATATATACATATATGCTTGTATATATACATGTTTATACACACTTCGCTTCCGACGACAGCTGTTTGAGAAACTTCTCATAACATTTTTTTTACTCTCAGAGTTTTTGCCAGAAATCTGCAGAGAGGAAGTCACAGAAGAAATATTTTGTCATATTTCGTTTTATTCGACCTGGGGTTTGAACCGAGATCTCACGTGTAGTAAGTCAACACACTACCTACTAAGCTACGGCGACTACAAACATACATATATTCATGAAATCTACTTAGAATCCTTGCTTGAATACGCGACACGAAAGTTTATTATTATAATTACTATCGTTAAGAGGTGCCTTCGAACTGTGACTATATGATCCATACGATTCTATTAAGCTTTTTAGGTTATCCCTATAATTTTTTATTCAAGCCTATTGCCCTGACAAATTTCAGGATGCTGCTCGGTGTCATCAATAACACCCCGCCTAGCAGGTAGTATACCACAGAACATCTTTTCTGTCATTGTCCGACGCTTAGGAACCTAAGAAGAAGAATTATTGAACTCCCAGAATTTAGGGACAAAACGTGTCTAGTTAAAGGTGATATGAGAAAAATCCACGCCTTCATAAGACTCCCGGTATGTTTTAGAAATGCCAACCAGTAGCCATAATTATGACGGAATAGGTAATATCGGTATTAAAGCGGAACCTTATAAATCCCGACCATTGAAGCGCCTGCCAGTTTAATCTAACCTAACCTAGCACTTGGTATGCATCCAGGTGTTTTTCTCGGGAATGCATTAATGCCTCATATGCTCCAAGATTGTCTTCCGATGATTCATTCCAATCGTTACAGAATCTGCATGTTGGACTCGAGACAACCTCCATTCTGCATAAGATTAAACTGAGTCTATACTTGACTTACATGTCAAAAGGCCGGTTACCAACCGCAGATTATTCCTGGATGTCTAATGCATGAGTCAGATTTAGTTTTATTGTAATTTCCCAGTAAAAGTTAAATGGGTAGAATTCAACCTTTCGACCCAAGACAGCTGTGAATAAAGTGTCTGCCAGTATCACCTAACCTAAGGGTATTGCACCCCTAAGGGTTTCACTTTCCATTTGTAGAGCAAGCGCAGAAATTGGAACGGCATAGGGAACTTGATTAATGAAACTCAAATAAAGTGATGAAGTGACAAGAAATAGGAACTATGTTCCCCTTATGCAAGAAACGAAAGCAATAAAAAAGTCCTAAAAGACTTATAAGAATTATAAAAGAACCTATTTTGGAAACAGGCTTACAAAGTCATTGAAGGAAAAGCTGTTTGCCTATTATGGTGACATTAACTAGGGCACCATGCCTTGTGATTAGCGTTGACAATATCGTTCTTGTTTGTCTGTGAAAGGCCTAAATTAGACATTTGTTTTCTATTGATGGTGCGGAACTTAACATTTACAGCAGTACAACAGATTAAGACCTTTTGTAATCGTAAGACTTGAGATTACTGTCTAGAAACAACACTTGGTGTAGTAATCGAAATAATATTTTTCACCTAGACCCATTGGTTCATAGAGACCACCTAATCTGATGTATATTGAATTCCAAAAGACTTGAGATTGCTTTCCAGGAACAATACTTGGCTCATAGCTAATCTGATGTATATTGACTTGCAATAGTGGAATGGGAACAGTAGAACTATAAATGTCTCAGATGTGATTGAGTTTAAGGACTTATCACCTCGAAACACCAGTTTCGTCTCCCACAATCATTGCAATACGATTATTCAAATGGAAATTGAAAATTAAGAAAAATTTAAACTTTAAACTTAAGGATCAGAATACTTAATAAATTCTTACACGTGTTCGATGCTATCCAAGTGGTCACATTAATAAAGTTTTAAAAAATTGTTTCTCTTAAAATGAATTTTCCTTTTTTAAACCTTTAAACTTTCTTTGCCAACATTAAAGGATTACAACCCGTATACATGCAGAGTGTATTTATTGCATATAAACTTGTCAAATAAGGTTTCTTCTCCTCTTGTCCGCTATGTCCGTTTCTTAAAAAAAATTCCCTTTTCTTTTGTTGTTGGTGGGTTATTAAATGAAGCGCCATTTGGGAATTCGTAATAATTTTTTCGTTTTAACAATAAAAACAACAACAACAATAACAACGATTTTATCTTTCGGTTTTTATTTAATTTAAGCACTTCATTGGACCCGGTGATTGTGTGTGTGTGTGTGTGTGTTGTTTTTTTATTATTTTGACTTTTTGATTCACGCAAAAATTGTCACTTAAATTTTTCAAATTCTGTGGGTATGAGATACATGGCGCCCTTGGGGGTCCAAAGCAACAAAAAAAACAAAAAAAGCGCAATAAAATGGGTATAAAAAAGAAATGGACTCAACACACACACACACACACACACGCATACGTACATATGCACAAATACTTTGTAAGAGTGAAAGAAAAATTTAAGGACAGATACCGTTGCCACACAATACAACGCAACAAAGAAGAAGAAGAAGAAGAAAGAAATAAATTCTTGGCTGTTGCATGTTTTAAGATTTCAAAAGAAATTCCATGTTGCAAGCAATGGACGCGTATGTGTGAGGATGTGGCGTTTGTTGTTGTTGTTGTTGATTTTTTTTAAGCAACTTTATCTGCTCTGTATACAAAAAAAAGAGGAAAAGAAAAGAGAAAAAAAACACATGAAAATGAACAGGGAAAAGCAATAAAAACAACAACATTAAAATCATTGGCATCTTCATATAAATTTCATTGTGCCACAATTGTTTAAAATTTAATGAAAAAAAATGAACAACTTTTTCTTCAACGAATTACAGAACCATACACATACATACACTTGCATACGTAAGTAATCCTCTTGATTAAGTGAGCTACAGTAGGTCGAAACTGTAATTAATTGAGAATATCTCAATACCTTCTCAAACAATGCGTCCAGGAAGACGTTACATAAACAGCAAATAGCATACGAAGAGTATGCAGCGGCCACTCCTGAAAGAAATTAGAATTCCAAATTTCCTCAATAAAACAACCTTATCGTAGAGGGTGCTATTTCTACCCCGCAATAGAAGGCAACCCTATCATTCTAGAACCTGCCAAAGCAGGTCAATGATTTGTTTAGTTGGAAGAGCAAGCAGCGACCACTCCTGAAAGAAGTTAGAATTCCAAATTTCCTCAATAAAACAACCTTATCGTAGAGGGTGCTATTTCTACCCCGCAATAGAAGGCAACCCTATCATTCTAGAACCTGCCAAAGCAGATCAATGATTTGTTTAGTTGGAAGAGCAAGCAGCGGACACTCCTGAAAGAAGTTAGAATTCCAAATTTCCTCAATACAACAACCTTATCGTAGGGGGTTCTATTTCTACCCCACAATAGAAGGCAACCCTATCATTCTAGAAACTGCCAAAGCAGATCAATGATCTGTTTAGTTGGAAGAGCAAGCAGCGGCTAATCCTGAAAGAAATTTGGATTCCAAATTTCCTCAATACAACAACCTTATCGTAGAGGGTGCTATTTCTACCCCGCAATAGAAGGCAACCCTATCATTCTAGAACTTGCCAAAGCAGATCAATGATCTGTTTAGCAATGAAGTTATAAGAAAATCATGGAGGTAGCAGTCCTGTGTTGCTTAAAGGAAGAATTGTGAGCACAACATAGTCTGACCTTTTTTTTTGATTGCGCGAAATGTATGGTCAGCTTAATCCGCATCTCGATAGGATGAAGGGGTAGCTTTGATTACCAAAGCTTACTTAATCACATACAGCGGCCCGTTGTGACACGCAGTCCCTGTACTAACCGAAAGTTGGTCTGCGTAGGGACTGCACCGCATGTACAATGTGGAATTGTCAAGGATCGCAGACCTTTTCGCCTTCCCTTGTAAAAGTTTTCGTGATGGGGTGATTGGAGACAAACAATCTGGTTAGAAGTTGCAAACGTAAGTAGTGTTAATGTCTCTCCAATCACAGATTATTTCCTTATCATCAACATACTAAGTTAATGCGTGGATATGCTATGCATACCGAGAGATCACTATAAACAAAGCTTTGCCGATATTATTGTTTTGCGAAATTTGGCCCCGAAGTTTTTATTCAAACAAATCTTAGACTCTATCAGATTATTAAGCAATCTCGGAGTACCATGCGGTAAAATTCAATTCTCTTTTTCAGAATTCTGTTCGCCTGACTGCCATTTAAAGGTCAAGAGAAGTATGACAAAGTAATATAACTATACGTATTACTTTTTGCTGTCACTGTATGTATTTGTTTATAAAAGGAATTGGTATTTTTCGATGCTATTTGCACTACTATAGGATCAGAAACTATTCGTTTCGTAAGATTTTATGCCTTCGCCTGGAATGTATTTGTCTGGTCCGCATAAATAACTCATTCGCGTTTTTATTAGTTTTTCCCCCGGTTGTTTTTTATTGTTTTTACAAGTTTATTTAAATTATTTTTTATTTATTTCTGACGTCTTTTCTTAATAAATTATTTTGAAGGCTGTCGAAACTCATTGTTTTTTCTCTCTTCTCCGGCAAGTCGTAAGTCACTTGTGCTGGGCAAATGTCACTTAAATAAGCAATACATACATATATGCCTGGTACTATAACCCTCGCCGCTGGTGGGTTAACGCATGTGTGTTTATTGTTTAATAAAAAAAAAATTAAGGGCCAGGGGAATTTTTATTGTCTTTTGTGTAAATTTTTTTGCCTGTTATTTGTAAATTTATTTTTCTTAAAAATAAACACACTCGCACTCACTATTCAATTTGTCATTTTGCCACAATGTACCGGTGTCATCGCATCGCATCGCTTCGCAGTACCAGTGCATTGCACACTGCACTGCATTGCATTGCTGGGCATCTCTTTACCCAAGCATTTATTCATTTTGTACGTGGTTTATTCATAGTTGGTGGTTTCAGTTTTTTTTTGCTTTTTTTGCTTACAGAAACGGAAAAAAATTGAGAAAAACTTTTTTGGTCTTAATGGCAGATGAGCCCTCGTCTTAAGGTCATTTAAGTGAAATTAACAATTCCTCTTAAGAAATCAAGAAGAAAAACAAAAAACATGTTGCTTTGCTGCTTAGTGGCTGGATTTAAAGCCGCTCTTTTTAACTGCCTTTTTTCCCCCGGCTGGTAGCAGGCTTAAACGCTTTGTTGTTTTTTGTTTTTTCTATCAAGTCAGCTGCAAATTTTAAAGATGCATTGACCTAAAACTCACAAAACAAAACGAAAAAAAAGGAACAGCTACTGCTAAAACCACGTAAATGACTTTTGACCAAATTCAGTGAAAACATCAGTTTTGTTTTGTTTTTGTTTTTGTCTTCTGCATCATCTCAGTCTCTCCGTATATCTCTTAAGTATTGTCATTTATTGTCTTCTTTAGTGTCCAAAGCAATGGAAGACCAAATTGGTCAAAAATGTTTAGCAATAATATTGAGTTAAATGAAGAACGCGAGGAATTTGCCATTATCATTGGCTAAGGGTTAAGTCCCTTCCTTTATCGTTATCTTTATGGTCCATAATAATGGTGAGCAAAGATGAGATGAGGTAAGGAAAAGAAACATAAAGGAATTGCCACATTTACAACAAGTCTATAAAGCAGTTAAATTGTGTTGCTAAAGCAAAGGGTACAATGAATAGAATTAGTCAAAGTAAGGTTGTGGCTCTCTCTTTACACATTTCCAAGTCACTTATTGATGATCAAAAATTTATTGCTTTTGGTGTTGGCAATCACCACTTCCTCATACGATCTATACAAGTCGCTCAAAAGCAAATGCTGGCATTGAAGAGGTAGGATAATATAAAGGTGTCCTGTAGGCTCCCTAATAAATGCAATATACTCCAGACTGAGATGTTTGCTGTGACCAAGACAGAAGAGTTGTTTTGGGAACAAATTTTTGCAGGTTATAGGCAGCCATGCAGATATGATGTGGGTAGTTTTAAAAGCACTGACTTGGCTTCATATCAGTTTCTTCTGTCTCTTAGAAGGTCATCTTAGAGTTTTTGGAAAGATATACAAATACGAGGCCGCCGTTGTCTATTAGGTAGTGTGTTGACTTATTGGATGTGATTCCACGATTAAATTCCCAGGTCAGACATCTTGAGCTAAACGAAATATGAAAAATTATGTCTACGGCGACTTCCTCTCAGCAGATTTCTGGCAAAAATTTTGCGAGTAAAATAAAATTGCCATGCAAAAGTTTCTCAAAAACAATATGTCGTTCGAAGTCGACTTTATACTGTAGGTCCCGGCACTCATGTATAAAATTAACACACACAACATAAGTGGTGTGAGAAGCTAGTTCGTAACCCTGACTGAATGGTTGTAATGACAAATTGTGAATGTATGTATGTATAGCGTGGTACTGTACTAAGTTCCATAATATTGTAGCGTAAGAGAGAACGAGATTGCAGAAAAGTTAGCAAAGGACGGAAGAGCAATGTGCGCAGCCTTGGCGGAGTGCTCAATCAGGCCTCCTCTAAGAGACTTTTATCGGCAGATCGATCAGGAAATTAGGCATGAAGCGAACGCTTCTTCCATGTTATTATGGCCCAGGTTTGATTGTTCAAGAAAAGAGTAGACAGTGAACTTGAGTCGGGAATTTATTACGATCTTGAAAAGCTTTTTAAGAAGACATTGTAGGAACGATAGTGGACCTGAGTCGGAAATCTATTACAATCCTGAAAAACTTGTATGGGGCATTGTCTTCTGAGGACGAGAATACACTTGTGTGACATATCACTCCTACTTTCTGCAGGTTTTGCGGTAAAGTGGCAAAGCCTAAGTGCCATTAAAATAGTAATTTTCTTTCTTAGAGGCTCACAACAGATATCACGACTTGCTTAAGTACATAACTGATCATGTCGCTAGCGCATGTTTGAAGATTTGCACGTTTCTGCATAGGTCTTCTTGTTATCCTGATTCTGTCTGAGAATCTAAAATGTTTTCATCATGGTCAGCTAGAGCACCTGTTGGTCATTTTTTCATCACCCCTTCTCAGAACATTAAGGAGCATAGGTCTGAACCAGAGCATCTCGCCCATATTCATCATCTGACGATAATCGAGTTGCTTTCTACAGAACGTTTATTGTTCAGGTTGTTGTATTGCGTGCTGTGGTGAGAAACTTTGCTTATTGAGTCCTACTCTTTCTCATGATAAAGCGTTGCTCTGATCCTCTCATAACGTTAGTTTTTTTTTTTTTATTTTCTCAATGTTTGTGGGTTTCTGAATGAATTATTTGTAAGGAGAATAGAGTCCCTTATGTTGCCTTTAATTCGAAATAAACGCATTGAAAAAGTATTTGTTGTCCGCTGTATTCAAACCAGGAATGCTTGAGTTTTTAATCAAATATTTCAACCACTATACCATACCCTAGCTGCTAAACTTTCGCTTTTCTTTTATAGCCATTTTGCCAGGAATTCAACCTAACTTTTTACACCAACCATGTTGTTTGTTTTGTAGCCATAACTGGTGGGACCTATTGTTTAATATCTACTACGAATGATAGGTTTAAGGAACTTTTCATTGCAAATTTATTTACCCGCAGAGTTGTTGCCAGAAGACTGCTGAGAGGAACTTGCTGAAAGATATATTTTGTTTCATACATAGCTTTGTTCGAGATGTCCGAGCTAAGGTTTGAACCACGGGCTCCTGTTATAAGACATCCCAGAAATCTGAGCTAGGGTTTGAACCATGACTTTCGCCTAATGATCCACGCACTACCTACTAAACTACGGTTACTTCTTTTACATCAATTATACGAATCTCAGAGATCTATAGTTTTTGTGCAAGCGAGGAATTCGCCGACTCTCTCAATCAGTACTGAACCCTAGGGGTCGCTAGAGTGAAGTTGCTTAGGATGCTCGGCTTTCTTTTTTAATTTATAACAGAATCTAAAATTATGCCTACAAAGAACCCACTCCCCTTTTAGGCAAGCGGTTTAGTGTCATTTTCTTTAAACCAAGTTTATATCAGACCCTGGCGCTTGCCCGAAAGATGGTCTTACTGCCATGCAAATGCATGTTTTATGAAAACCATAAAAAAGATAACTTTAAAGAGTTTTACTTCTTTTGTTCTCCTTTCATTGAGGACAGCTACTACCAGGATTAATAGCTTGTCTTCCTGTATAGTTCTCATTCTAATAAGCCTTGATGGCCTCAAGTTAAATTTAGACTGATTTTAACTTATGGAAAATTAAATTAAAATCATTTAATTTGTATTGAAACCGGCAGCATAAAAACTAATAAAAACAAAACGTTTGTTAAAGTTTCCTTTTTTACAATGTTGCCAAGGACGGAAAAGTTTTGCCATAACCAAAGAGAAAATGAAACTCGAGGCTAAAACTATGGTAGAAGACAGACACAAGAAATTATTAAAACAAACAAAGTTTCAATCATCAAATCATCTAGGCACTCTCTCTTTCCCTCTCTCTGTGTGTAAAGCCATCCATTCATGTAACAACTCCCTAAAGCTACAAATTTTCGTTTCCATTCAGCCATCAGTCAATCATGAGCGAGTACACAACACCCAACAAGCCAGTCCCAATAGCCAAAGAACAATCGCGAAACTTGTACGACAAAGTCATGGCTTTTTATGTTTGTTTTCGTGTTTGATTTTCATTGTGGTTTTCCTTGTTCTTGTTGAAAATGTTCCCGTACGAAATGGAAAATTGTTTCTAATCAATCATCATTGAACAGCGATTTGTTGTTCAATAGCAATAGATGTTGTTGTTGTTGCTAATGTTGTTGCTGATGTTAATGTTTAAGGCCATTGTGATGTTCAATCCATTGTTTTATTTGCATTACTTTTTTCTCTCTTTTATTTGCTCTTGCTGTGGTGGTTCTTGTTCCTGTGCTCCAGAATTAATGTTCGAACGTTTAAAGGGAATTTGTAGCATAAATTAATCAAAAAACAAAAACAAAAAAAACTTTTCAAAGCTAAAATTATGAGTTCAAATACATACTAATCGTTGTTAAGACTTAATACCTAAAGGTGACCAGTTGTTTTCTATTTTCATTTCTTCAAACAATATTTCCCAGCATTTGCCAAGCTGTTGTATTTTGCTGGCCACTTTATAAATTTAATTCAAAAGAGGATTTCAAGGAAATAACAGCAACAAGTATGACAACAGAGAGAGAGTTACGGCTATGTATGTACGTGAAGTGAACAATAATAAACAAAACGTTAAAATAACATGACAGCTTTGCAATGTTTTGACATTTTACGCCGAATTTGTCAAAGAACAGCAAGAAAGACAAATACAAACACACAAAGTATAGGGCACATACTGACTGACTGACAAAACAAGGAAGAACAACTGAAAGAAGACTCACCTCATATGCAAATACATTATGAGCTGCTCTATAGTTAGTCGTTAAAGGCTATATAAGAGAAATGTCACTCATTTAACAGTTAATAAGAGGAGGGGGCCAGTAGGAATATCAGAACAAAATATATTTCATGAAAAACATTATTTTTCCAATGGTTTGGCTTTAATAATCTATATAAAACGTTGTACTGGTAGAATTGTACCATCAGAATATGCATCAATGCATCCCATCTCCGCTAAATATCTCTTTTTTATTTTTTTATTTCCTAGCTTTTCCAACTAAACGGTGATTGGTTTATTGTAGCAGGTTCTAGAATGATAGGGTTGCCAGCTATCGTTGCCTAGAAACAAAGTCCTCATTTGTTAAAGATCTGGGGGGTTTCCTGCATGAATTGTTTGCAGATGATTGGTGTCTATAATTTTTTAAATTTCGAAAATCATGATGAAAATTGTTTCACTTTCCTCCAAATTCGAATCTGGTGAATACATAAAGCAGTTCCATGTATTCTTCGCATACGAAAGAGCACAAAAAAGCTTATGGATCCAATTTTCATCTACTAATCGCCGCTGAATCGCAATAAAATCAAGATTTTTTAAGGTGAATGACTACTTGTAATGACAATGAGTGTCTTAAGACGAAGACATGAGACATTGCGCCAGTACAAAACAACAGATGGCAATCCTATCATTCTAAAATCAAAGTGCTGAAAGTCAAACCCATACGACCTATAAAACAACACTTACAAAACATTTTCTGTCCCTGAGGTATTTTTTGGCCTTAAGAGATTATAAAAATTACTCGTCTAAGAGGAGTGCATTGGAGGAAATTGAGGAAAAACGTAAACGACACAGATGCTCTATTAAATTATGTGGTTGGTTGCTCTCATAGGTGAACGCACAAAGAACATAATGTGAGAGTTAATAACGGTCTGAAAGTGCAAAACAACAGATGGCAACACTTTCATCCTAGGGCTTGCTAGAGTAGTTAAACCAACGTGCTGAAATTTAAACTCTAGGCTGCGATGTGAGATAAGAAATGATACAATCCGTTTAAATTATGGTCTCCTCCTACCTAATTGTGAGATAACAAGATTTGCGAATGCTGCCTGTAACTGAATGGTATCTTCAAACGAGTTATCTATCGACACTGTTTCCTACAGCAGTCTATTAAAAAGTCATTAAAAGAGCTTTCTTGTCCCATACGATTTAACGTATGTACACTGAAGGAGCATCTGGATATATGGACATGTAACGCTGCCGATTTAAATACTAGAACACTTAGACATTAACGAAAATGTAATGGAGCCTAACAGTGTAGATGAGCACCCGACATTGTGGAATTATTCAAAACATTTGCTACCTCATGAAGACATATTTCGAACGTAACTTATGAAGGCGCGTAATAGACTTCTTAGTATTTAGGAATTGGTCTGAGATTGAATGCGCAGATGTTCTGGCAAGCGCTCGAGTAACTTTTACTGGAAATCTTATCCTCATAATTATCATAAGAACCCGAAAGCCTGAAAGACTGAGTCAAAGCCCAGAGTTCAATTTTAGCTTGTTTTTTAAACTACCATAATATAATTGTCGGATGACAGATAATACACCTAACAACAGTCTCTACAGCCAACAGCACAATTTATTTTCAATTTCCATTGTTTCTAGGAAACAAGACATGGCAACCCTATCACCTAGAACTTGTTAGGATAGTTAAATCAACTGCTTAGGTGCGTAAACTTTAATTAAACTTTAAATTGAACAAAATAAAGAACAAAATTGGAAAACGAATGCAGAGATTTTATGGCACTCCTATGCCTCTTAAAGGAATTAAAATTTTGTAACAATTTGTTTGCATTTTTTATACAATATTTACTAACGTAGCGTACTTTTAACAATTCGTATCCCCTTATATTGTTTGCTTAATTCCTCTTCTAACGATAGTTACTGACAAAGAACAGCCGTAGAAAAAATCCCATTGATGATGGCAATGATGTCGATGAACATGATAAAATTTCCGTTGTATTGAAAATACAATAACAACAATAGCAACAATAACAATAACAACAACAATTAAGTTTTGAATCAGTTGAGAAAGAGAATTGCAACAACATGTTTCATCGTTTAAAGTCAAACTCTTGTAATTTTTGATGAAAACTGTTGATGTGGTAATAATCAAGCTTAAGTTGCCAACAATTTTCAAGGCAATAACAATAGCAATAACAACCGCAGCAAATGAACAAAATATTACACTATGTAGTAGAAAACAAGAAAAAAAAAACAAGCCAATAATACTAGGGTTTACAACACAAGCAAGACATTAGACAGCCAAATAAACAGGCACAGTGACTTGCCTGCCCGCCTGCATAACCGCCTGCTTGCCATCGAGCCTATCATGATAAATGGCTAAAATACCAACATTTGGCGAATATGAAATGTTACCAATTGTGTGTAATCAGAGAACATAAATCTTTAAAACAATCGTTAATATTTTCTTTTCTTTTTCCAATTTTATTTCAACGATTCTTTGCGATACTCTAGACAAACAAATAATAGAGTTTGTGTGGTAAAAAAAGAAAAAACTTTTTTTGAATTTTTTTTATTCTTGTTTTTGTAATTTTCATAGATTGTCTTGGTCTTGTGCGGCAGGAAATTGAATTGAACTCCTCATATTCTTAGGAAATAGAAAAGTTTTTTTGTTCAAAAGCAAAATATTTTTTTGGAAATTTTCATTTTATTTTCATTTTCTGAACATAAAAACTAAATCTTGAGAATGTTCTTGAATGAAAGTGTGTTCTGGTGCAGAGAATGTTTAATTTAATTTAAAACGACGATTAATGTCGTTTAGCATTAGGAAGTGCTAATAAAATGTAACGTTTTAGCTTAAAACGATATTATTGATCAAGAGCCAGGGAGTGCTTTCTCCTATCTTTACTAATTCTTTAACTTAAAAGTGTAGTTTTTACGATAACATTAAAAGTAATTGCTAATAAAGGTACAGTTTTACACTGGCTAGTTAAGCTGCGTCATAAACCCAAGATTCTTTATGTCTTCTCCTACAATATTGTATTCTCTCGCATGGCTGCAATAATAAAATTGGTTTTAATGGGTGCTAACTTTAAAGCCATATCATTAAATAGTATGAGAATATCTAAAATTTGCAGTTACGGAACACATTACATATTTAACTCCAAGACATTGTTCGCAGTCATAAAGTCCGTCTTCAGCTTTGGCATTCTTGTCTGATAAGAGGGGGAGCAGCACGCCATATCGCATTTCAATATTATAAACAAAGTTGAAAGATATGTAAAGCAACCCGGTGTCCCTCTGTGAGATTCTCCCAAGGCAACAGATTCATTACAGCGTCTGGAGGCTGTCCTAAGCGCTATGCTCAAACGTCATGCTCCTTATGTTCCATGTCTGCCTAAAACGTCCGCCTAATGCGTTGCGAATGTTGTTTGAACTGCAGTTACTGCAACGTTCTGTATTTATTCGAGTCTATGCTGGGTCCGAGCAAAACCCATCTGATAGGCACGTATCGGTAAAAAAGACTTTCAAAATTGAATCTGCAATCAAAAACCTTCTTCAATACAGAACATTTTTCGGTATATCTGTCACCCGCGAATGTTAAGTGTTCCGCTATTTCGAGTTCACCCTACCAGATTGGCTATCTGCTAGTTTAACTTGCTGCCAGAATCAGAAAACCGGACAGGGAACAATCCTGTAGGATGTAAAAAATGAGTTTGGCAAGTGGTCCAGTAATCCACATACGAACACAAGACATAGGATCCATCTACCATTGCGTTGCGTCTCTCACCTTTGCTGCCATACTCCATAATTTACATCTTATAAAACCGATAAAGCTCGCGTGGATATCTATCCGATACTCTTAACGCAGATCGGCCTGAACCTTTATTATTTTCTTCATAAAGTTGGTTTCCGCACACGGCCATATAGGTGCTGCAGATCCAGACGCCATAGTCTAGCAAGAAGTGTGTTGGCTTATTAGACATGAGTCCACGGTTCAAACCCCAGAGCAGGCATCATCAGCAAAACGGAATGTGAAAAAATATTTCTTTGGAGACTGTCCCTCATTAGATTTCTAGCAAAAACTCTGAGAGTAAATAAAAAATTGCCATGAAAAGTTTCTCAAAAATCTGTGGTTCGGAATCGACTTTAAACTGTAGGACCCGCCACTCATGCATAAAATTGACACAAACAACATAAGTGGTGTGAGAAACTAGGTCGTAATCCTGACTGAAGGGTTGTAATAACGAATTATGTACTTTTGTATGTAGATCCAGCAGAATGAGACTTTATATTCCCTGATTCAGCTTGCCCAGACACTCCCATGCTATTCACGAGTTAACCTTATACAGAGCTTGCTTAGATATCAGCCTTATTGTTAGATAGTCGAGCTACTTCCTACCCAAATTGAAATGAGCACATATTTCGAGAACATAGACTTCCGCTCGAATGATACCATCGATGTTCCTCTTGGTTTTGCACTCCCATTCTACTATCTGACCTCGATAGTGGCCAAAGTTTCTTCCTCGATGTTTTCAAGATGTCTGAGCTGAAGTTTTATTTCGTTTATCTTGTCTACATAGTAAGGCAACACACTTCCCACAAAGAAAAATGTGTTCAACCTATTTTTGGGCCTTTTTCAATGGCTTAACAAACAAATCAAATTCCCTGTGACTGTTAAGTGCGGTGAGAGTTCAAAATTTTCCAAATCACTTAAACTGCCGCGGTATAAATCATCCCTTGCGTCTATAAATGCTCAATGGCCTCAATGGATGAGAAACAATGAAACGAAAGAGAGAGTGCAACATCTCGAACATCTCATTGACTGCAATCAAGTGTAAAATTACTCGTTTCGTATTGCAACGTAACGATGGCGATAAAATAAAAAATACTGCTTCAGTTCAAACAATTGACATTTTCTTACCACCAGCACCATAATTCTTTTTGCTGTTCCGATCTTTAAAAAGTCTGTCCGGTAACACGTAACTGTGAGTGTTTGTTTCCGTAAACGATGCCGTCGCAACAAGGATGCTTCAATGCACTTTCAAAGAGAGGGAGAGAAAATCCTTTATAGTTTATAGTCTTTCTTTCTTTCTTTTCCTTACTTTTTCGTTTTGCAAGAGAGCAGTTAAATGTGACTTACAAATAAACCACTTGGCAATGCCACATGTCATTGCATTTACTCACACGACTAACAGCACATTCACTAGCTTTTAACAGCAATTGCAACAGCAGTTGCAGCAACACTTTTGGACATTTAAGATGTTTTTGTTTTCCTCTTTCTTTCTTGCATTCCTTCTTAAACAGTTAAATCCAATGAAGCGACAGCAGTAAGTACAAGAATTGTTCTGAGTAGAGTGCAACCAACTATGCGACTGGCATCGCTTTGAGAGTGGCATTGCCTCATTAAATTGCAAAAGGTAAAGCGTTGCTGTAGGTAAAATGAATTATTGCCTCGATGTTACAATTGCTATTGTCACTATCAATGATTGCTAAAAGGTAGACAAACATCTCTTTACCGCACTTGCAGCAATTACAATCAACAAACGAAATACTCTGCTGCTGCTGCACGTGTATCTTGAGTAACACGGCTGCTGCTGCTGCTTAAGGGTTCTCCAGGTTTAGATGACTTACAAAATGGTTATTTATTGCATGTGTTTTTATTACTTGTGTTCTTAAAACTGCAATCCTTTTTCATTGCATTTCATTTCATTTTATTTCATTTCGATAACGAAATGACTTACACAGTAGTTGTCGTGGCACTTTAGAAGATTTTCCTTTTCGATTTTAATAAATTATACGGCAGCAGCAGCAGGCACTATTAAAAAGATAATGGCAAGCGATATACGACGAAAAAGAGTTATTGACAGAGCAAAAGGAAAGGTTACAAATAGAGAAAGTAAAACGCTAAAACGATTTAAGAATAGTCAATGACTTTTAAAATGAAATGCTTTATTAATATGCATGCAGCTCTAGCTAAGCCAACTAAAGTTTCATAGATTCAAGACGCATTTTGTGACTCGGAAGAGAAAGAGAGGCTAATAAAATTTTTTCCAGCATCTTGCGGAAAGAAGTCCCTTTTTTTGAATTATTTCAGCTCTAGCTAAGCCAACTATGAAACTGTAGTTGGCGTCTTGAATATGCCACAAGCCATGATTTGATTTCCACAATTTAGAAAATTTTATTGTTAGTGCCACCTTTAAACGGCAATTTCTTCCTTCCCCCTCCAAATAGATCATTCAGAAACCTACCTCTTGCTAATAAGTAGGAATTAATAAGCAATGGTACACTTCACAGTAAGCATTGCAAATCTATTAACCTACAACGTACATTTTCACGGAGAGAATTTTCCCTAGGCAATGCCACTTGGCAACCCTATCATTCTAAGACTTACAACACAAGAAGAAACTACAGTGATTATAGTACTTCTTACTAAATAAGAAAAGGGAGATGCTTTGTGTCAGCTTTATGTTCCTTAAAGGAACTGAAGCAACAATATAAATGAGAGGAGATGGCAACCCTATCATTCTAAGACCTGTTACAGTAGAAAAAACTACAGTTATTATAGTACTTAAAACTGAATAGGAAGAGGGAGATTTGTGTCGGCCCTGAAGGAATAATAAAAAATGAGATAAACAGATGGTAGACACTACATACCGGCTGTGCTCTGTAAAGTGTTGGTAGATTCTTCTCCGAGTCCCAACTCAGCTAATAGACATATCTACAGCGTTTTGAATGCTACATAGGCTTTCAATGTTGTATGAGTTGGATTTTATAAGAATGGAGTTGCAAATCCAATATCAAAATACTCTTTAAATAGCCGTAAGACAGTCTCAATTGCTGCGAACGCTGTAGAACTGGCGTATTAAACTTCCACTAACAGATGCAATATTTTCTATAACAATGAACATTACCGTCTCAGCAGTATTCCAGCAAAAACTTTGGGAATAAAATAAAATTTTCAGTTGCTCGGTGTCGACATTAAGCAAGCAAGTTAAGTGTCAAGATGATTAAGAAATTATGCCAGTTAGGGATTATAGTGGTACGGTGTTATGGGCACAACTGTTGCTTGGTTATGAAATGGAATTAAAGGCTTCGAAATGTGACCAATAAAACATGTTACGAAATTAAATTTTAAATATTTGTTTTTCACTTCTATGTGGGAGCATATGACTTCCACAAAACAGAAGTCCAGTAGTCTTTAATAAACACAATAGGGCTGGTGTAAGAAGCTAAATCGTTATCCTGTAGACGCCATAGTTTATAATAACGATTTAATAACGACATTACCTATTCCATCATAATTATGGCTACTGGTTGGCAACTCTAAAACATACCGGAAGTCTTATGAAGGCGTGGATTTTTCTCATATCACCTTTGGCTTGACACGTTTTGTTACTAAATTCTGAGAGTCCAATAATTCTTCTTCTTAAGTTCTCAAGCGCCGGACAACGACAGCAAAGATGTTGTGATAGGCAGGGTGTTATTGATGACACCGAGCAACATCCTGAAATTGGTCAGGGCAATAGGCTTGAATGAAATATTATAGGGATAACCTAAAAAGCTTAATAGGATCGTATAGATCATATAGTCACAGTTCGGATTGACCGCTTAGCGATAGTAATTATAATAATAAACTTTCGTATCACCTCCCTAAGCAAGAATTCCAAGTACATTTCATGAATATATATTCTCTGTATGTATATAGTAGCCGCAGTCTATTAGATAGTGTGTTGGTTTATTAGACGTGTGGCCGCGAATCAAACCCCAGCCCAGACATCTCCAACAAAACGAAATATGAAAAAATATTTCTTCACCGACTTCCTTTCAGTATTCTCCTTGCAAAAATACTGAGAGTAAATAAAATTGCCATGAAACGTGTCTCAAAAATCAGTCGTTCAGAGTCGCCTTTAAACTGTGGGTCCTATCACTCATGGATAAAATTAATACATACAACATGAAAGGCATGGGAAGCTAGTTCGTAATATTTCGTGATTAAATGGTTGTAATAACCAATTAAGTAAATAAGTAAGGGAGCAATGAGATCTAGAAATAAATGTTTACATTATAAAACGCCAAGTCAATAAAGGTACTCAGGGGGGGTATGTGCGTCGCTGAATAATTTATCTGGAGAGACATGTATAGGACTAATGAGAGATGATACACGATAGAAGTGTGAGTTTCAGCTCTTATCTATCTTATTCGGTTGAATGTTGTTATTTTTTGCGTCTTTCCATTTAAGATTATGCTGTCCTAGATCTTAGAGTATCGAACGTCTCCAGCTGTTCCTTTGCCGGCCACGATTTCTTGAACTTTGCCACTATGCCACTCAAGTGCCATTCTTGTTGTACTCTTCAGTATTCTTTCTGAATTTTAAATATATTGCGACGGAAAACCAAAAGGTTAGACCTCTAAACAAAACATCTGTCCTGTAGTATTAATTCAAAAAATTCGTATACATTCGTTTCTTGAACCCAGTGTAGATATTTTTTATTAAAAATTTTTTTTATAATTCTCACATAATTTATAAAATCTTTTATATTAACGCACTCATAACTTTATTGTGTTAAACGCCATGAAAAGAAGAAAAAGAAAAAACTTGAAACAAAATTATGCTGGGCATTATAACAAACTGAGTGAATGATAGTGACTGGACAGAAAAAGAAAACTGGCCCAGAGTAATTTGTTTTTGGTAATTATAGAGTAATCACGGGATAATGAGTTCAGGTTGTTTCATTACGAATAATTCTTTGTCTTCTTTAGTGTTTGCTTTGTTAATCACAAAGTAAATAAAAGAAAAATAGGGGAAAAAACACACAAAAATAAAATTGTAAATTATTTTTACATGTTTAAATTTAAATTTAAATACAACGATAACAACAACAGAAATATTTTAAATAATTGTTTAAATAATTATATGCCATAATAATAATTTATAAAAACCCCACCAAAAACCAAAAAAAAATCACTTTTACGGACACCAACTAACCACCACTGCAGCAGCAGCAGCAGTTCTGGCAACATTTATTCACATGTGACCACAACAAAGAGGGAAGAAAGCTCACCAGCACCACCACTACGGCCACCACCTGTTGCACAGCAAAATTTATGTAAAAATTTGTTCCACAGAAATACGGTAAAAATTGAATTGTCATGTTTCGTAAGAGTATTCTCTGTTCTCTGTTTTCAGTTTCAGTTTTTTAGCCCAAAAATCATAAACTGAATATGTAAATGAGTATCAAAGGTAACCGAAGGAAAGAAGGAAAAAAACAGAAAACCTACCAAAAGCTGCTCTAAAGTTCTCCTTATTGAGACCATTTGTAATAAAAAAAACAACAACAAAAACACTAAAAAATCATAAAAAAGTCTAAAAAAACAGACTAAAAACCCTCTTAAAAGATTATTAATAAACAATATGAATATAAAATAAAATAAATGGAAGTTGTTGTTGTTGCTATTCTTGCTCTAATAGACAATGTTTGCATGGCTTTGTTAAAGTCCAAGTTACCCAAAATTTATATAAAATACTTGCACACTAGAGAGCTGCATTGAAATTGTAGTGAATTGGTTTGGAGACTCTGGTTAGTTTTTGAATGGCAGTGGCAGCACAAAAAGGTTTTTTATTTTTACAGCAGCAAAAATAATATTTTATAGCAGTGCTTGAACAATAATAAAAAGAAATATAATAAATTATAAATGATTGGACAGACACACTTTTAAAATACTTATACACCGACTGTTAGCAAGATTTGTAATGCACTGAGAAAAATGTTGCTTAAAGCTGTTTAAAGAGTTTAATTATTCGGATCTAGAGGACACGTATTAGATTGGTTGGTAACAGCAATTCAAATAATGCAAATAATGTCCAAATAATGCACATAGAAAACTCCCTGACCCCCTTTGCTTCCTCTAAGACAGATGATAGGTTTCAATCAAAAGTTTCAAAAGTTATTCGCCACTACAATCAATACAGATTCACGAGGGCATTGTTTCTAAATGAGCTCAGATCTGGAGCTGATGTTATTTTATTACCTCTACTATAGGCCCCATCCCTTGAAGTCGCCGTAGACTAATAGGTATTGGCCACGGTTCAAACCCCATGTCAGACAACTCCAACAAAATCAAATATGAAAAAATATTCTTCGGCGACTTCCTCCCACCAGATTTCTGGCAAAAATTTTGAGAGTAAATAAAATTGCCATGACAAGTTTCTGAAAAATTTGTCGTTCGGGGTCGACTTTAAACTGTAGATCCCGCCACTCATGTATAAAATTAACACACACAACATAAGTGGTGTGATAAGCTAGATCGTAATGGTCAATTATGTATGTATGTATGTTATGTGCATGCATCAGTCATGATATTTTTCAAATTGAGTCCTTTAGCTTCCGATCTTCTATGATATGTTCTTTGTAAATGTTATCCTCTTTGGGAGGCAAGAGACTTTCGAACTAATAGGAATCAATCTCCCTAATTTTTAAAATTAAATTCTAAACAAACAGCCAGTCCTTTCACTTGAACGTAAATGAAGCAGTAAAAACCACGTACAAAATGCACCTAAGGATTTCGGTCACAGGGTATGACCCCTTCTCATCATAGCGCTACCAGATGTGCCGTGTTACAGCACTTATATGTTTTGTTTGATATCCAGCATATAATCAGTTTAGATGTCATGTAGACACCATCCGAGGCCTATAAAGCTGCTTGGATATAGGAAGTCATACAAATAACTCTGCCCTAATATCTAAGTTCACAGCCCCCTGTAGGTTGGTCTACATACCCCTTAATTGTGTGCTTTAACCTCAACTTAGAGCAAATCTTCAAGTGGGAAACTTTTCAAGACAAGAACTCCGACTTGGAGAACACCGCGGTTAATTCTTTTGGCTTTTAAATGAAGACAAAGGTACACTACCCCGATGTTCACAATGTCTGTAGGTGACACCCTAATGACAGCTTTATATAACCTGTCAGCAACTAATCAGGATCAGGACAATAGGTATTACATATAAGTACGCTCATGGATCAAAAGGTTTAAAATATATTTGGGAAGAAAATAAAGTTTAAGGAAGAATACTGCTGGATAGTAAATGTAACATTCGTAAGCATGTAGAGAAGAAGACAAGGATTTAAAGAGAATTGAGACTCCTTCTAGATAGAGGGCTATGCCCTCTTAAATATTATGCACTGCAGGATTCAAAGAGGACTAAGTCTCTTTCTAGACACAGGGCTAAGCCCTCTTAAAAATAACAATCTAGTAAATGAACAACCATAAAAACAATGTGAATTCAGAATATTATACAGTGTGGTTCATAATTGCTCGATTGCAGGTGTAAGTAAGAATGCCTGCCATATTCCTTTTGCAACATTACAAGCAATCTGACTATGAGAAGTAAAGTGCAGAACACAACATTTCCGAAATATTTCGAATCCTTAATCTCTGTTGAAGAAGCAGGAAAGCAAATTTCGTGTATTGGCAGATCACAATCCCGGTAACCACTTGGACCGAGAAGAAATTCATGGGGTCACTATATCCATTAAAAATATTTCATGAAAGGACTGCCTAGCTTGTGATGTGTTGAGTACTGCAGAGTGTGGCTTGCCAACGATAAATTTCTCATGTCATACATTTCCAAATGCCCTAATTGAATCTGGTGTATAACCCGGAAGCGAAATTTAAAATATTCTATAACACAATCTGTCCGTGATCTATCTGGCCTTAATTTATTGGAATATATTGGGTAGAAAGTAGAAAGATCATCAGATCTTGGAGATCAATTTATACTAACTACTTAAGATCTCGTATACTATTGCCTGGAAGTACTTCACACATCGCCGCATTCTAGTAGGTAGTAAGTTGGCTTATTCACACTGTATATCGCCGTATTCTAGTAGGTAGTAAGTTGACTTATTAGACACGAGACCACGGTTCAAACTCCAGGTCAAAAATCTGTCGTTTGGTGTGTAGGTCCCGCCATTCATGGATGAAATGAACACACACAACATAAGTGGTGTGAGAAGCTTGGTTGTAATCCTGACTGAATGGTTGTAATGATCAATTGTGTGTGTATGGAAAGTGTTTTAGTGACTTGCTACGGCCAATATATTCTCCAAAACCATTCTTTTTCATTTAAGTTTTTCCCATGATTTATAAACGTTTGTTCTTTCGTTTTTTCAGTGTTTTAAATTTAGTTTGTATGTAAGATATACAAATTTATTTGAATTTTCAGTAACAATAATAGCTAAAGACAGAGAGAGAAAAAAATCCTTTTTTATTTCCTTTAACAAGTTACTATTTTCTACCTTTTATTATTATAAAGTACTTGGGGATTGTATTTGTTAAGCTGCAACTAAAGCAAGTAGAAATAATTTATGAGAATCGATTTCAGTTGCAGTTCTAAAACCATTTTGAAAGGAATACGAGCAACACCAAAAAAATAGCAAAAAAAGGAATACGAGTAGTAAGGAAAACAAATAATTTTTGTAGTGATTTACTACAGGCCATACTGTTCATATTCCATATGCTTCGACTACATTTTACTACAACTATTGCTACCTATAAATCCATTATATCGTATATGTACATCGATAGGTATGTAACTACTACCATTATAGAACACTGTTCTGTTCCTTTTTTTTCGTATAAAGAATGTTGCAAACATTTTACTTTTTGAAATTGTTTTTGATTTTAAGATTTGAAAGCAAAAAACAAAAAAAAATTAAAGAAACTGACAAAAATCTTTTGTTTCCAATTATTTGTTTTAGTTGTTGTTGCTGTTGCTGTAACTACAGACATTCAATTTTTAGTATCTGCATTTCAATTTCAATTTTCATTTCAATTTACATTTAAATTTTCAAATGTTTTCTTAAGGTACGAAAAATAAACACACATTCACATATGTATTCTGCTTAAAGATATTGGATTCAGAACAATAGAAGCGAAGAAAAAGAAGAAAATAAACGAGAGGTGTCTTAAGAGACATCCAGCTTGTACGATGTACATAAAGTTTGTAACGTTTTATTTTTGGCTTTCCTAGTTCGATACATAACATAACAGGTAGAAAGTTACACATGTTGTAACGGCCTCTTCGTTTATATTTTCTAAAATGCTTTTAATTCAGGAATTGTTTATGGCTCATGTTCGAAAGGCACACAGGCGTATTGAAAGTATTCTAGCATTTTGTTCTCTTCTTCTTGAAGTCCATGTAGTCTAGTAGGTAGTGTGTTGGCTTATTAGACGTAAAGTCAGGGTTCGAGCTCCAGGCTAGACATCAAAACAAAATACAAAAATTATTTCTTCAGCGACTTCCTCTCAGCAGATTTCTGGCAAAAACTCTGAGAGTAAATAAAATTGCCATGAAAAGTTTCTCAAAAATCTGTCGTTCGGAGTCGACTTTAAACTGTATGTCCCACCACTCATGTATAAAATTAACACACACAACATAAGTGGTGTGAGAAACTAGGTCGTAGTCCTGACAGAAGGGTTGTAATGACCAATTATGTATGTCTCTTCTTCATATGCCCTGAATTGACTAGGCGCCTCACACGAAGGTTTACACCGGCTTATCACGATAGTACACCTATAAACCTCCTTTAAAACACAGTAAAACATATGAATTTCTTCTCATATTTTAATTATTTTAATGCAGAACTGTGTCTACAGAAAGTTTAGTCGGTTTTTAACGACCCGAAAAATATTTGTTTAAATAAACATGAGTTTTTAAAAGTCCTCTCACAAGATACAAAAACTGGCTATAGATCTTACGACCAAAACTAAGTCCAGAGTTTTAAGCCTTAACATTACAGAGATATAATCCCCTCTATTCCAGTAAACCGTATTTCACATTCAATCCTACCCTAGATATCGGCCTTCCTACCTCCTTTTCCTTAATGAATTTTCCATTCAAATCACTCTCAGATCTGAACCCTCTAAAACCGTACAAATCGGTTTAAGATCTACATGGTCAGGTCGAAGTGGATGTCACGAGTAGAAGATCGTTTCTTTATCACAGCCTAGAAATTTAGCTTCAGGCTGGTAGAGGTCTGCTTAGCAGACTCTAGAAAACTACAATACTGCGAACTTCTTAAGGTATCACCCAGTTTACAGCAGAGATATTTGGATTTTTAAAAAATAGGCAAACAGCCCCGAAAGCTTTGAACGCTATTTATACCATATTCATCCCTATTAGAAGCTGCCGGACATCTTTAATAAGATAACAAGACATTCTAATGTACCTAATGCCAGAAAAAATGGTCACAGAGGACCCATTAAGAGAACATAGTTGCTGAAAGGCTAGCTAATACACGCACTAAGATGGCAGATATGGGCCTCATAACAATATCAATTAAAACTAAACGCGTGCAAGCAAGATGCAACGGCCAATCTATCTGTTCCACAACGTATCAAACCAAATCGCTCTATAATTACAGGAGATCAGTTGCTTTAATTACATTTCACAGGTACCGCTTGCGTATGGTAACTGTAGTGATTACTAGTGATTACGAAGAGATCTCTAGCATTACGACTACTGTAGGTGGGGCTGTAATATCAAGAGGGAGAACTTGGTTATCGCGCATTACCTCTCAGCGTCATTGTTCAGCGTTCTCAGTAAATTTCCCAATTTATTAGGTTAACTTGTTCGACCTGGCACCTCACAATGGTTTGAGCGTGACAAAGTCTGTTGAATAGCCCGCACATTTCTTTCAACCTAGAATCTGTGGACGATAGGATATTCTATGAACCTCACAATGATTTGAACGTGAGAAAGTTTGTTGAATAGCCTGTACACTTCTTCCATTTTATAACACATTTCGTTGTGAGAAATGATTGCAGGTCTCGCATAGGTCCGAGCTGAGGTTGTCGCTGATGTAGTTGTATTAACTCATTGCCAAAGTATTTGTTTGTCTGATTTGGGTGATGTTAGCAAGCAATGGGTATTTCTGGTTGGTTAGTCAATGATTTGTGCAGCCCCTGCGCTGACCAACTTCCTTCTCTTCCCTGATTTTGGTGGAACTTGGTCAATACAGAGACTGCGTTCACTCGTGGCATCACAACAGGCCGCTATGCGTGATCAAGTGAGCTCTTTGATTTCAGAGCTACCACTTCGATCTAACCTAACCTAGTCAATCCAGCTACGTGGATGTTATAGTACAAACAGTAGTAATCGATACTACAAGTATGCATTACTCCGTTAACATGAACACCATTATAGGCCGTAGCCTAGTAGGTAGTGTGTCGGCTTATTAGACGTAAGGCCATGGTTCAAACCCCTTTTTAGACATCTTGAATAAAAACAAAATAGGAAGAAATAAATATTTTTTCAGGGACTTCCTTTCATCAGATTTCTGGCAATAACTCTGAGAACAAATAAAATTGACATTAAAAGTTCCTAAAAAAAATCTGTCGTTCGGAGTCGACTTTAAACTATAGGTCCCGCCACTCATGTATAAAATTACCACGCTTAACATATGAAAGTGGTGTGAGAAACTAGGTTTTAATCCTGACTGCAGAGTCATAATGACCAATTATGTATGTATGTATGTAGCATTAGAGGTACCATTATGGTAAATAAGCTAAGTAGTGCAGCTATAATAACTGTTTAGAAAGTAGAAGAATAAGGATGGCGGTCACAAATGATCATTTTTAAGAATGAAGTTATCTCACCGCCAACTGACAATGGCTGCCTTCCAAAATGTTAGTTGCTTTGTATCGTGTTTCATAATGCCGCTGTACAAAATGTGTACAATGTATTCTCTTTTTGAAAACGTCGTCAATGTGTATATCTAACGCAGTCAAAAAACAATCAGGCATCGGATTTATAGTTGATGCATTGTTTGGTTACTCTGCATACATACATAGTTTATATACAGTAGTAGAACTGCATACAAACTCTGTATTAATACATTTTAGAAGGCAGCCAATATGCGATTGGTATTATTAATTACAAATAACTGAAGTGTCGCTTGCACATCTCAATTTTTAAGACCTCTGCCACAACTTACTTTAAGATACTTTATTGCCAGAGATTGATTACAATTTTAGTTGTTTATTCTCGTGTAATTAGTATTATTTCAAGACGGTGTTGTTACATAAATATAAACTATTTTTTCTAACATGAATTTTTCTTTATTTTTATTTCTCATTACAGAGACATCTGGAGAGCTGGGCTGGGCATTCACTTTGATTGTAGTTTCAATTATATCGGCTCTTATAGGTGCTATTGTTATGGTCATAGTTCTAAGGTGTAGAAGGTAAGTACTTTCAATGATTAATTGAAATTTTTTTTTTCATTTTGGCTTTAAACCATAACTCTGAATAAGTCAATGTGGAATTATTTAATCAATAAATATGCAAACAATTAAAAAATGTATACTTTAAATGGCGCCTAAATAATATCTATTGTTGACCATGTTTCTGTTTTTTTTTTGCTTTGCTTTTACCTAAGCATACACCTTTAATTGACTGTGTTCAAAACCATTGAAATTTATTTGAAAACAAAAACATTTTAGCTGCCCGTTTGTTCGTTGTTGTTGTTGTTGTTGTTCGTATAGAAAAATAAATCCAGATTTTTAATTCATTAAGTGAATTAAACCATTAAATTGTTTATTAATGTATTTACTTTCAATTTACATAAATGCATACAGAAAACAATTGAAACCCTTCTTTGGCTCTGGCACACAGCCTGTCATACATTAAGTCCATAACGACAAAAAAAAACCCGTGTGTAAATATTTACTAATCAATCGTTTGAACAGAAAAAGGGATTTAACAGTTGCCGCCGAACATGTTCACGGTAATATGATGGCAAACAAAAACAAAACAACACGTCAACAACAATAAAGGGCTATTAACTAAATAAACAACAATAATGTTGCAGCAACAATGTTTATAAAACAGTTTCGGTACATGAAATAAAGAAAAACACATCACAAATAGCCAGCAGCATATGCTGCATTAAACAAACGTACACACTTTCCCTGTCTCAGCGAAAATAAAACGTTAAAAATAAATCACGAACATTTCTTTTCAAGAATGGATGCGTTATTAAATGATGAGACACTCGGGCATGTTACAAGTACGGAATTGTCGAAATTCGTCTACAATTCGACGACGAAAATAAAGCCGACTGTGCTGTAAGAAATCCAAAATTCGCACAAATAAGATAGGACGTACCCTATGATTAGCCCCAGAGGATATTACTAGAATTATCCTGAATTGAATGTTGCAAAATCAAAGACGTGGTGAAAGCCTGTGCATGTTCTGGAGAAGACAGGTAGAGAAAGAAATTAGACTGGCTGGCCTCCTGTATGGATAAAAATCAAACTATCGAAAAAAATTTGTAATGGTGCTTTGGTCCGAATATAGAGCGTAGATCTAGTTGTCAACTGGTACAATAGAAATTTAACGATTAAGAGAGATTTTAAGTGAGCCTGGCAACACGAATATATTCACAAAATAATTACGTTGAAATTTAATTGCCATGAAATTGCCATGAAAAAGTTCCTCAAAAAATCTGTCGTTCGGACTCGACTTTAAACTGTAGGTCCCGCCACTCATTTATAAAGCCAACATACATAACATAAGTGGTATAAGAAGCTATGTAGATCGTAATTCTAACTGAAGAGGTGTAATGACAAATTGTGTATGTTATGTGTGTATGTATGTATATTTTGAAGATTCACATCCTCTGCAATACAAAATTCTTTACAGATCCAATTCCCAATGCAAAAATATTACCCAAGTATTAGAATAACTCCACTCGGCACATCTCAGTAAAGAGGACAGCTCTATCGATCTGGAGTTAAACCGCATTAGTTTATTCTAAGAAACATTTATTTCTTCTTAACTTTAGTCGAACATGGAGAAAAATGAAGATTTCCTTGCATAGCACAAAATATGTGGCAAAATTCACATTTATTATCCCCACAACCCAGCCACTCTAGTCGTATATTCGGCCTTAGGGGGTTCCATACATTCCCCCATCTTTGGTTTCCTCCGAATTAGAAACAATAACGGTGGTAGTAAGCAGTTCTGTTTTACGCCTACGATAGCATCGAGATGTTCTGGCATTTTGCTTTTTTGGTCATTCTGTACACTGAAATCTTTCTGCAGAAAGAGCAGGTTCATGCCCATTAAATGGAATCAGAAGATTTTTTACATGCTGCAAACAGGATTATAAAACGGAGACTGCACTTCAATGTCTTTTCCAATATTATCTTAAGGATATTAATCTCATCGATACACAATATCTCGCTTATGATGCCTGTCTCTACTTACTTACTAACTTAATTAGTCATTAATTAGGATTACCTTGTCATACCACACATGCTGTATGTTTTAATTATATCCATGAATGGTGGGTTCGCTCTCTCTCAGAGTTTTGTACGTGATATTGAGCTGGGCTTTGAACCTGAGGCTCTCGTCTAATAAGTCAACAAACTACCTGCTAGACGCCTGTCTCTTCATAGTTTAAATTACCAGCGGTAAAGCAATGACTGCTAGTCTTTAAGTAGCAGTTAATTACAAAAACATGGCTACACATTTAAGTGGTTATCGAAACTGATGCGCCCAATAAAAGAGGCAACTCCTACCCCTCTCCTCAAATACCACAAATAAAGCAGTTTTGTTTTTCGATTTGATTGAATAACTATTTACCATGGCAATTAAAATTCCTTTTGATGAAAACATTTTGCACATCAGCAGCTTCTTTTCCAATTTAAATATTTTCTCGCTCTTCTTCCTTTTTTTTGTGTTTTTTGTGTGCTCGTAATTTGCCAATAACGAACGAACTAATTTGCAACGAAAACACACACACGCACACACACACAAAAACCACAATTTGTAATTTCTTAACCGCAAATGTTGAAACCAGGCATAAAACTAATTTAGACACGCGATTGACGATTGTCAATAATTAGCGATAAAAACAACAAGAAACGATGTGTGTCTGTGTGTAATGGGTATGGAATTGCAATGAAAATTAAATTCAAATTAAATTTAAACAACAACAAAAATTTACTCTTTTTATTCAGTTTCTTTAAGTTTTTCCTGGAAAGAAAAAGGAAAAAATGAACTGAAAATCTCTTAAGAAAAAGAGTTTAAAGTGCCGTTAAAATCATGCATAAAAGTGGGCCCAATTACCCTGTCGTCTATTGTAGCAGAAAAAAAAAACGATAAAAAAAGAATGAAACACAAGCAGAAACATGGTCCACAATAGTGAAAACTTTAATTTGAAGCAATTTGTTTCGTTGCCTGTAAAATCTAAAAGAAAAAAAAATAATTTTTATGGGAACGGAAATGAAAATTTACGAGAGTTTGTTTCTAAGTTTTCCATCCAAATAATTGAAAAATAGTTTTTAAGAGTGTATAATTTTAAGACATCTTAACAAAGTAATTTTCAATTGGAAATAAATTTAAATTTAATTTGTATTTCTCTCTCTCCCTCCCTCTCTCTACTCCTCTCTTTTGCAGAATTAAATCAACCAATGCTAATGGTAAGTTAAAGACTTTTATAAAATTTTTTTTTAATTTTTAGTTGATATCTGCAAGCGTTTTGCTTGAAAATTTGCTTGGCCATATCTTAAATATTTGTTTAAACAGACAAACAGACAGACAGACAGACACACACACAATCTATTCAAAATGTTTAAAATGGGAAAAGACATTATCTTAAATGTGTTTCGTTTTATTCTTGTCTTGTTTTGTTTTTTCCTTTCTGCAAATAATAAACTCAAAATGAATTTGTGTAAAAAGTATTATTTTTTTAAGCAGTAGCGTACACAAAAAAATATTTTAGGGGGGCTTCATTAAATAAAAACCAAGCTACTCAGATTCGAAATCAGAAGAGTACATGCAATAAGGGAAACATCATATTTAAAATTTTTCTAGAAGCCCTTTGATTTCCATCCAGGGAAGATAAAATCAGTATGAGACACTTAGTAAAGCCAGCCTGCACCGCCTCTTGGCATAGATTCCGTCTCTCTACACCTAATACAATAAACCACACGTTTTCCCAGAGTATATTGATACAGATGGCAACCCTATCATTCTAGAATTTGCTATATTATACCAATTAACTGATTAACTGAAAATTCTAAAATGAAAACTTCAACCGGGTACGAAAATGGCGATAACAGCTCCTAAGGGATGAAAGAAATAATAAAAAATTACGTATTTTTGTAAGCATTTTTGTACTGAATCACTATGTTTCAAACGTATTCTGTAACGTTCAGTAAAGTGAAATTAAGTTGTAATTTTTAATTCTTAGTTCCTGGTATTGATGGATATCATTTGCATTCCAGAAACAAATTTTTAAATGTCTCTTGTAGCACTGTATTCCCAACAGACTCTGCATCAAACTGGTTTTATTATTCGTATTAGCTTGGAGATGAATACACAGGGTTGATAAGATAAGGTTAGCTCATCAAACAAAGGAATAGAAATTCACAAACAAACAGTTCACTTGGCTACAAAACTCGCTGGTGTTTCTTTGTAGTACTTGAATAGAGTAGAGTTCCTTCACAAACTACTACCACACATTTTCTGCCTAATTTTTGAATATATTTTATTCTTAACCCATTCGCGGCCAAGCCTATACTATATAAAGTCATTCCCATTGCCATTTATATTTTGAGTGTTATTGTTTACCAAATACTATCATGAAGATAAGGTATCAGAAGTGATTTAGTTGCTATAAAATATTGTTATAAATACACGATGACGTTGATTCTTGCCTGAAAGATCATTCCCTATAAGAAATAAAGTACTATTTAAAAAAAATTATTTGTAGTATTTTTCAAGTTTTTTACATATTTATATTATGTTTGTGGCAAAAAAATTTGCTAATTCAAAAGCCTGCGTGTTATAATATATTTAAAGTAGGACGAGTATACTCGTCTTGGCTGTTGCGGGATATCCTGTCAAAGACGAGTATACTCGTCCTTGGCAGAGAATGGTTTTAGCAGGTAAGAAAAATAACACACAAAGTCGAAGTAACGACTGATAAAAAAATATCATCATATAGACATTAACTCCCACCCACTCTAGTATAGTGGCATTAACTCTCCTACCCACTCATAAATTTCTGTAGAAATTGCATGGAAAACGTGGTGGGGAGAAATCGGTGCACATTTATTGTGCAAGCGTCCAGCATTGACAGGAATAGGCTGAAATTTTTTCGCGCACCTTTCTTTTGCACTTGAAACCGAGGGCTCTAGGGGGCTAACTTCTAGGAAAAACAATTCTGACATAAACTCTGAAAGAAAACCCCAAGGCATGAAAGAGTTTTCCAAAAATATCGATCGAATTTAACAACGGATCCCGACATTCCTGGAAGAAAATTAACGCACACAACATAGGTAGTGTGAGAAGCCATACCATAAGCCTGACTAAGGCATTGTAATGTCCTATGTCGTAAATTTATCCCTGAAGTTCCCTGGCAAAAAAATCAAGTCATATAGACGTACCTGAAAGTATGAAGATTACATACATAATTGGTCTTTACAACCCTTCAGTCAGGATTACGACCTAGTTTCATATACCACTTATGTTGTTAGTGTTAATTTTATACATGAGTGGCGGGACCTACAATTTAAAGTCTACTCCGAATGACAGATTTTTTGAGATACTTTTCATGGCAATTTTATTTACTCTCAGAGTTTTTCCCAGAAATCTGCTGAGAGGAAGTCGCCGAAAAAATACTTTTTGTATTTTGTTTTGATGTCTGGCCTGGGATGAAGATTACTTACAGTTTTTTAAATGCTGGCATTGACACAATCTGTATGATCTCTAGCTAGTTCCACATTTTTGCTCTCAATTATAGTATAATGTAATGACATTATAAGGATCTGTCATCTATGGGATCAATATATTGTATATGATTTCTGGGATTACATACAAAAAATTATTTTTACACAATGAGAAGATTATCCTTTAAGTAAATCAAAGTGGTGTATTCGAAAATAAAAGAAATACTGTTCATGAGTAAATATTTGTAACTTTTCTGACTATCGATAAAAGTGATGTTTTCAATAATTTCTAATACAACAAAGTACAGTCTAGTTACTAGACTCTAGTACCACCTATTTACCACGCCACTGATTTCGCAAATGAAAAAAAGAAAAAAAAACGTCGACACACAACTGATACACAATCATAAATGTTGTCACCTATTTGAACATGATCACTGACTTAGCTAAAGTTTCACTGCTGCATGTAGTAAGTATTTTCAGATCAGGGTTGCATGCATACATTAATGCAACCAACAATAGAAAGAGACAAAAACAGAGAGAAAGAGAGCGGGTAAAAAAACTTATGGCAATTTACAATCTTAAGTTGTGTAGTTGTTGTCTGTCTGTTAAGATTCTTATTAAATATGACCAAAACGGCGGGAAAAAAAAGAAAAACGCTCGACCATGATCTGGCTACCGCTTAGAGACACTGTTGCTAATGCGTAAAATTTTTTATTTTATTCCCTGGCGTACAATATATTGTATTATGCAAATACATGGTAAATACAGCAGCCTAAAGGTAAAATACAATAATTTATCCAATAACAACCACCACCATATAAACACATTTATCAGTTGCACACAAAGTTTTATTTTGAAATTCGCCAAAAAGAAAAAAATTTGCCAAGCGATTGTAAAGCGTCAAAATGTTTCTGCTTAAATAGTCGTAGACTTTGGCTAAAATACCATAAAGTTTGGATATTTTTTTGTGTTATTTTGTAAGCATATCAACCAGACTTACATGGAAAGCTGAAACAGGCCAACCAACACCAACCAGTAGCTTTTGAAATATTCAATTATTTACTAATGTGTGGCATAACCACCAAGTAACTCTAAAGGTGACATATTCAACTTGTGATTTGCTATGCTTGCTATACAGAGTATTTGAATATAAAAAATAAATAATTTTTATTGTCAAATTATTTAAAGATTTATTTCTGTCGTAATACCCTACCAAAATCGAATACATATTCTAAGTTATTTTCTAAGTTTAAAAGGCAAGATTTAGTAATAAGTTCACAAGCTTATATACAAACTTAAACGAACAAAATTTTTGTTTGATCATTACTAACCCCGGTTCATCACAGCAGCAGTTCTCACTTGACTCCTTGCACAGTATTAGGTTGGCAAGTATTCTACATACATACATTTGTGCATAATTGGTCATTTCAACCCTTCAGTCAGGATTACGACCTAGCTTCTCACGCCACTTATATTGTGTGCGTTAATTTTATCCATGAGTGGTGGGATCTACAGTTTAAAGCCGACTCCGAACGACAGATTTTTCAGAAACTTTTCATGGCAATTTTATTTACTCCCAGAGTTTTTGCCAGAAATCTGCTGAGAGGTAGTCGCCGCAGAAATATTTTTTCATATTTTCGTTTTTATATTTGGCCTGGGGTTTGAACCCTGGCTTTACGTCTAATAAGCCAACACACTACCTACTAGATTACGGCGACGGCAAGTATTCTATGAAATCCAAAATTATCTTTTAAAGTTTAGCTACGCAAGATATTGTCTTGCGCTCTTCGAGGAAATAAATTGTCTTTTACATCCTACTGCCTTCGTAGTGGGAATTTAAGCCTTTCTCTGGATACGCCATACTTTATTTACTAATTTGGTCTTTACAACCCTTTAGCAGCATTACAACTTCGCTTCTCATACCACCCATGTTGTGTGTATAAGTTTTATCAACGCGTGGTGAGACCTACAGTTTAAAGTCGACTGATTTTTTATAGAAACTTTTTATGGGAATTTCATTTACTCCCAGAGTTTTGCCAGAAGACTACTAAGAAGAAGTCGTTAAAGAAATATTTTGTTTTTCATATTTTGTATATAAGCAGGGATATGAACCACGGGCTCTCATCTAATGAGCGAACACACTACCTACTAGACTACGGCGGCATAAGATACGTCATATACATACATACATACATACATAATTGGTTATTACAACCCTTCAGTCAGGATTACGACCTAGTTTCTCACCCCACTTATGTTGTGTGTTAATTTTTATACATGAGTGGCGGGACCTACAGTTTAAAGTCGACTCCGAACAACAGATATTTGAGAAGCTTTTCATGGCAATTTTATTGACTTTCAGAATTTTTGTCAGAAATCTGCTGACAGGAAGTCGCCGAAGAAATACTTTTTGTATTTTGTTTTGATGTCTGGCCTGGGGTTTGAACCCTGGCTTTACGTTAAATAAGCCAAGACACTACCTACCAGACTACGGCGACTTCAAAGATACGTCATATCACCTTCGGAAATGTTGTGTTGTTAGCTTTCTGATTTTCGGCTAGGACTGTGATAATATAGAAAGGAATGAAAACTTTGTTAAATTAAAGCTGACTTGAGCATACATAGCGGCCTTTTAAAGTACCACATAAAGCGATGCCCCATATCTAACTGAAAAGTCCATATTAACCGAAATCAATAACCCAGGGCGAGGGTTTCATATTTCGTTGTAACTTCCTTACAGCCAAGATAAAAACCAGCCTAAACATTTGAATGAATCCAGATTGACACAAATATTGCCGATAAAAGCAGTCGTTACAGATACGAACCATTTTAGACCTGAAAGTTTCTTCTTCTTCCAAAAAAGATTCGATTGTCGTATGCCTGTAGGAGATCAGAAGATCTATTACTCAGGATTAATTCTCCAATTCTGGTTAGTTTCACTAGTGGAGAAACACCTGTACAGACTTCCCAGCTTGGAATTCTAATGTAAAATCCATTATCAGTTTAGTTTCAAACGAGGTATAGACAATTTCTCTCTGACCCTAAGCATTTTCAGAAAGAACAGAGGAGTCCTTAAAGGGTGCCAGCTTTACAGGACGCATTAAGACATGTGTAAGATGCGATCTAATAAGCAGTCGAGATGGAAGCCAATAAGTACGACATTGCAGTTGCTACTGCTACCGTTGCTAACTTACTTAATTATTTAGTTCATTGGACATTATAACCCTTTAGTCAGGATTACAACCTAGCTTCACACATCACTCATTTCGTGTGTGTTAAATTTACCCACGAGTTGTGAGTCCTACAGTTTTCTATCGATTTCGAACGAGAGATTTGAGAAACTATTTCACACTAAAACTTTTTGTTAGAAGAGTCTGAGAGGAAGTTGCCGAAAGGAAAATATGATATGACTGAGCCAGTGGTTGAACCAAGCCAACATACTACGTACTAAACTACTCCCGTGGGTAAGATTTACCATAAAATAGTGGAGAGCCGTTACCTAACCTTCCTATGATATTAATGTTATTCTCTGTGCTGAGAAGATTACTTTGAGGGGCTTTATAGGCTTAATATTTTGATTTTAAAAAATCTTTACCTCCTTAAATATTTCAACATGGAAGTCTGGAGTTCATAGCCAAGAACTATTAACACTACATATGGCAGATCTTTTCTCTCAGATCTCGGTTACATGGCTGATAAGCCCAGGGCCTTCTGAAGCTATTGTGTGAGGCCTAATGGCCTCAAAGTGTTAATAATAATCCCCACAGTGAGTTAATAATGATCCTACCACAACCAAATACACAATGTAGCCGTTTATTACTATACTTTGTATAATTTATTTTAAAAAGTGTATCTCGTATATGGTCTTGAAATACCAAATGTATCATGTTTTTATTTTTATTGCTTTTTTATTCAAATGCATTTCAGTTTTTCCCCTCATTTTTATTATTGCGCTGTAAAGAGTCTAAATGCTTAAGCATTTGAAATTAATTGATGCTTTAAAGGCGATAAACTGCTTTTTTTTGCGGGCTGTTTAAAATCTATTCAATTTGCATTTTAAAAATAGAGACAAAACTCTTGGAAAAAAAAATTGAATTTTTTTTAAAAATTTTTTTTTAATTTTTTGCTTTATTGTTAACAAGCTTATTTTACGTTAAAGTGGCAACAGCCACCAGAAACTGCCAAACAACAAAAAAAAATTAAAGCAAACACATGTGGGTTGTTTCAACAACAGAATCCAAAGGAACAAAAACAAAAAATTAGTACCAGCAGCACAATTTCAATATGCTTTTTGGTTCACACATTTATAGACAAACATTGCAGCATACGACACTCTAAATGGCTGAAACAGTGTATGACTGTATGTCTGTCCACATGTCCGTCTATTCGTCTCTCTACATATCTGTATGTAACAAAAGAGTTTTATTTTAATTTTAACAGGAAATTATTTAAAAAAAAAAAAGTTTTTTTTCGTAGATTTTATTTCATTTATACAGTCACTTAGTTTGAAAACAGCAGCACCAGCACCAGCAGCAGCAGTAACAGTAATAGCAATGGCAACAGCATCACCATCACCAGAAACAATTTTTTGACTAATTTTACACTTGTTGGCAAGTGCAGTATGTGGCATTTTACACTCTGTTATATGCAACTATGTGTTACATCTTATACAGCATCCAACCAACCATGGATCCATGCATTCATTCATTCATTCATCCATCTATCCTCCATCCTCCATGCTTATGCTTTTGTGCCTTTTATGCTCATTTACTAAACCAAGTTACGCTGTATGGTGTACAAGTATGTACATACGTATGTGGCAATAACTAACTAACAGTGCAATACCTAGATACTTGCAACATAAATAAAAATCTAAAAAACAAGGGGGATAGAGCAGACCACAAATCAACGAAAAAAAGCAACAAAAAGAAATGTTGCAATTCATAAGTTAAATGAAGCTTAAACTTTAACTACACATGACGTTCGTTGTGGCTGACTGACTGGATGGGCTGGCTGATGATGGCACATTCACACACTAAACAAAATTCTCTAAGCAAAACAGAATAAAAAAACATTTTTAATAAGAAAACCCTTAAAAACTTAAAATAATTACAAAAAAGAAAAACATGAGATATGCAGCATACAGCAGCCAGCATTCAGCTCAGCTCACCTTCATTATGTTGCAAAAACTTACTTACAACAATGACTGGCAGAATATTTTATGATTTACACTCATAATCTCGCAGCATATAATGATTGTCTCTATAGTAGAAGAATTATTAATAATAAAAAGGAATCCCCCCTTTAAGCCTAATTAAGTGAAAGTCATAAAAATTTTATGTCTATATAAAGGGTTATCCATTAAGCGGTTTCGAAACTAAAAATAAATAAAACATTGGAAAGCTTAAACCATGCCTATATGTACGAAATACTACATTGCCAAACGAGTGCCCTTTAATTGCTCGCAGCAGGCGATCTTTTTGAAACAATTTACGAACACCTTCTCCCTTACTTCGGGGCGTTACTTTGCGACAACTTGAAGAAATTGATTTTCAAATGCTCTAACAATAGGGAATTATCCGCGTAGAAAAGGTGTTTGACATAGCTGCTCAAAAAAATCTAGACGATCGGTATCACCAAACGTAAAATTACTCTTTCTAGAAACCTGTCATGGCCACCATTTTCCAATTATCCCTCTTGGGAGCATATGTTAGGTTAGGTCGGAGTGGAGCTCTGATATCACAAAGCTCACTTGAGCACGCATAGCGGCCCGTTGTAATGCCACGGGTGAACGCAGTCCCTGTACTAACCCAGTTCCACCAAAATTAGGGAAAAGGAAGAAGTTGGTCAGCGCAAGAGCTGCACTGGGAGCATATGACTTCCACAAAGCATTTTCCATTCCATCTTCCATTCCAGTTGGCTGATGTTGTTGCCAAAAGTTCCGGCTGATTGTTATTCTGCGTGGTTCCGTTTTGGTTCCCTTAATCTATTGTTGTTCCAGCTAAGAAGGTGATTGATTTACTGTAGTAGGTCCTTTAATAATGGTCTTGCCATCTATAGTACCCTAGAGACAACGCCCTCCAAATATGAGCTGTAGTGGTGGGGAACCTTGCTAACCATTGATTTCTACTTTTTTCTTAGGTGGCCGCATCCCCTTTCATATAATCCAGGACAAAAAAATCGGCCGAATTGACAATATCAGCACTTCCAAGATCATTTCCAAAAAAATACGTACCAAGAAAAACTGCAGTCTATAAAACGTACCAAACAGGCAGTTTTTCTGATTGTGAAGACTTTTCCATTTCAGGGTTCATTTCAGGGTCCTCCAAGCATCGTATGCGACAATTTTCTTTGCTAACGTAACCACCAATTGAGAAATGAACTTCATCGCTGAAGAAAATTTCGTTCGGAAATCAACATTGAAAGCCAGTTGCTGTAGCATCCAATCAACACACCTGAGGCGTTGTGAATGGTCAACCATCTTCAATAGTTAGTGGAGTTGGAAGTGCAGATAGAAATACAAAATACATGACAACAAGCCACAAGATTAAGTGTCAGAAACACCGTGGAATCTACAAACTCGGATTATCTGCCACTCTTTCTCTAACAAAAGCGATATTTTCGGCAGAGCATAGATTGTGATGATTTACAGGCCAAACCTAATCTGTAGCTCCTCTAGTCTCTTAAAATATCTTTAAAATCTTGACAATTCCTTGAAGAGTTGATCAATTATAACAGCCTGCGTAGTCTAGTAGGTTGTGTGTCAGCTTATTAGAGGAGGGCCCCTGTCTCTGACATCTCGAACATAACGAAATATAAAAAAAAAATATTTCTGTAGGCAACTTCCTCTCAGCACTCTCCTGGTAAAAACTCTGAGAGTAAAAAAAAATTGTCATGAAAAGTTTCTCAGAAATCTGTTGTTCAGAGTCGACATTATTTTATACGTCCTGGGACTCATGGATAAAATACACATGAGTAGTGTGAGAAATTTGATTGTAATCCTGACTAAAAGAAAATAAACACTCCTTAGTGCTCAAAACGTATTCATGTTTGCATCAACATTTTTGCAGGTAGTTTCAAATGTTTTTAAGCGTTGTTTGATTGGCAAACCTTTCACTTTCGTCTAAAAGCATTAAAAAACTGACAGCCTTGCCATACCAGTGGCTTTGCCACCTCTAAAGTGATAACCCGATTTAATATAATTGCAACAAGAAAAAAATAATTGCCACTATTAATGACTCTACCATGCAAGGCAAGTGTTTATAATTCAGCGGCATATGTGTCTGCCAGCTACAAATCATCCTGGTGGAAACCATCATCTATTTTACTTTTTGTTGGAATAATTTTATAATAAAAAAATCTTAATAATAATGTATATTTTCATTAATTAAGTTTCTCCAACTTAATTGGCAATTGTTCTAGCAAATATGCCCTCTGCAAAAATGCAGCGAATTATTGTATCGAGTGTAGTAGTGAGGAGTTCTTTCACAATAAGGGTCCAACAACTACTACCTTTTCTATCCTCTTCGATAGCCAAGCAATCAGATATTTTTAGAGCACAAATTACAGTTCTAATCTGGTTGTTAAATGCTCTTCCTTAATCGACTTGGTCGGCAGTTTTGCGTCACAGGTCACAGGGATGTAAAAGTGTAGCTGATGAATTTTGCGTCACACTTCAACCGAATACTTGTGCTGCTCTTGCGCGGACCAACTTCTTCGATGAATTTAATGAAATTCAGTTAGTACAGGGACTGCGCTAACCTGTGAAGTCACAACAGGCCGCTATGCATGCTCAAGTGTACTTTGGTAATAAAAACCACAACTTCTACCTAACCTACCTAACTGAATACAGTTATATTTAGGTATAGACAGTCAATTAGGAAAAGATATTTATTGACTCCAGATGAATCCTGGACTGAAAAAGAAACATGCTTTATTGCAGCACTCTATTGGCCTAACTTATATAGGAAGCGTACCAATCCATTATTTGAATTAAATGTCAGGGACATCTCTGTCACTGTATCTGTTATGATAAGCCATTGCCTATGAGCTAGGAATGCAGAAACACTTCCCATACCTGCAAATGCTTGATTTGTAAAGTACGTTCTTGTCCATGAAGGCCGAGGATTTCTCAAGGAAATTTCATATAATTGAAAGGTAATTCTTATGTGAGTTCCGGAACACAGGAATATCGTAAGAAAGTGCATTGCTGATGAGTTGTAAAGGGCCTGTACGGAGCTAGAAGTCTCCGGCATGTTACAGGACGTTGGTATTCCGATTACATGTACATGAATACATACATACATGCATAATTGGTAATAACAACCCTTCAGTCAGGATTACGTCCTAGCTTCTCGCACCACTCATGTTATGTGTGTTAATTTTATACATGAGTGGCGGGACCTGCAGTTGAAAGTCGACTCCGGACAACAGATTTTTGAGAAACTTTTCATGGCAATTTCATTTACTTTCAGAGTTTTTGCCAGAAATCTAATGAGATGTTTGGTCCCACTAAAAACCAACAAACCATTTACAAGACTATGATGAATTCAATTCCGATTGCCTCAGTTAAATTGAATATTGTCTACTCGTTTTAAGAAAAAGCGCAGTCTTGCTGGCAGCAAGAGAGTACGTGCAATATTTCTAAACACGTGCATGAATAAGAAGACGACAGACTTATTTGTCTCCTTATTTGTCTCCTTAAAACGCATGGCCATTCATTGCACAATTGCGATACTCACAGGCCTTTATCCCTTTTTCAGGCATGCCAAAAAACTCGGCATTCCTTCAAGGGAATTCTACAGGAGCTGTGGGTCTGTAAAGGAGTAGCAGACTGTTTTCCACCTCATGTGTCAGTGTCCTGCGATCGTCATAAAATAATAGAGGTTCCTGACCTCTCATTTTAGACGTCCTTGACCGAACTCTCAAATATAAAGATTGCTGCAATAGCAGGATTTAACGTGGAGTCGGATTGGTTTGCTCCAGAAAATTTTTGAGATTGAATATTCATTGTGGTATCACAATAATGGCCTAAGTGGCCCCTCTTTCTTCTGCGAGGGCCCGCCACCTTACCTAGTCTAACCCAAACTAACTACAAATAACTTCCACAGAAATTGGAGATCGGTTGAGGAGATCACTTTGCGTGCCAATATGCATCTCTGACTCGACGCAGATCTGTCTCATTTTGGCCATTCTTTTCTTGATTGTCTATAGAGCTGTCCTTACTAAGATTCTGAATTCATCCTTTATCTAAGAGAGTCGTGCTTTAATTGCGAAGCTCTAATGGTTTTGGTCAAGACGAGTTAATTTGGAGTTTTCAGTTGGCTTTAGACCAACTCATCATGTAGTACAATAACGAAACGTTATGGGTGCTTAAGTGATTTGATATACACTCAGCGCAAAAAGTAAGTAAACACCACTGAAATAATTCATTTTCTTAGAATAGCGAGAAAAGTAAATGAGAATAGTCGAATAAATTTCCAAAAATAAAAACGTTTTTTTATTACTTATAAAATGTTAAAACAAAAACAACAATTCATGATATACTTAAGAACAAAAGTGTTGACTCACTTATGGCGCTCACTGGATTAGGCCTTCTTGCTACATTCTGCTGTTTTTAAAATTAAAAATAGTACTGAAAGTACGAAGAATGACAATGCTTAAGGAGACAAAAGCTATGTATGTCCTGAAGGCACTCATTGCTATACAAAAATGTACTTACAGTGGAGGCGTTCAGGGATTAAGAAAAACATTTTAGATTTGAAGACAGCAAAAACTTTTTTAAAAGTTGAATATTACTTAAAATAGGGAGCGTTTATCCATATGCAATGAAAAATCTCTGCTTTTAAGCTGTTACACAGTTTAAGAATTAATTTCAACCTAAAAACTCTTTCTGCATTTTCTTTTCGCAACTTTTTTTAGAAAGAATCTTAAGAGAAACTTTTTAAGTATCATTTATCAAATCTCTTTCTTTTAGTTATATTGAAATAACCAACAAACCTAACAACAACAAAAAGAATTTCAACTTCTTTTGCTTTTTATCCTTTTTTTTTTTTTTGTTGTTGTCGAGTCAGATAAAAAAGAAAGAAATTCCAACGCATTTCTCAAAAACACACACACATACACACAATAACAGCAAAAACAACAGCAAATCAGGAAAACTTTCTATTCAAAACAACAACAACAAAAATTGAAATGAAATGAAATAAACGGGGAAAAAAAAGTTTTAAAGAAAAGCAAAAAACGAAAAAGATTTTGTCATGTCATCTCACGCAAAAATTGTTAAACTTCCTTGATTATCTCTTTTGGGGTGCAGACGATGTTTAACCTTTTTAGCTTGACTTGCCAAAGTGTTTAGCGATTTTCGGTTTTCTGTTGCTTTTTTCTGTTCTTTTTTTGTTGTTGTTTTGCTGCAGCGTTTAACCAAAGATCAATTAGCACTTAATGATGTCCAAAAAGAAACAATTTGCAGGAAAATACAACAACAACAAGTACATTTACAATAACAAACAAAAACAAAATCTGAAGTTGTAAGTGATCAAAAAGCTTTTGATGTAATTTTTGGAGGCAGCGATTTAAAAACAAAAAAAAAATCTTGTGTACAAACGTTTACCACGAAATAAGAGATCTTTTTTGTAAGCTAAGGTTGCAACAACAATCAAACAAACCAACAATGTTACCAACAACTATTACCGCTACAAATCGTTAAATTGTCAAGGCAGTGTTACAAACAAACCCAGAAACTTAAAACAGCCTCAGAAAAAAAAACAAAAACAAACAAAACACACTCCCGAGATATTTTACGTTTCCAAAAGGTAATTCCAAAAACAAACAAACAAACAAACGAACAAACTGTTCCTAAACCCAAAAAAAAAACAAACAAACAAACAAAGTTTGGCTTTAACAAGTCAAAAGATGTAGGCGAAAAAGTGGCGCCTCCAATATGTTTAATGAAATTCCCCCCACTCACTCGCTAAACGCGAAAACTAAAAACTGAAAACCACCACTGTAAAGCAAACAATCCATTCATTACTACGTTGCCACCATCAAAAAGGAGTTGTTTTAGACAAATGGCACAAGAAAATCTGTTTTTTTTTCGTTTTCCTTTTTGTTTTTGTTAAACATTGTTAGGAAACTGCATGCAAACAATAACAACAACAACTACCACCACCACCTCCACCACTAACGCCAACAACATGGCTAAAAACAAATTACAACATTTTGATTTGGGGTCAAACATTGAAGGTGCGTTTCAAAGGTCTTTCAGTCAAATTCGCTTACGCTCTCTGCACTGATCTCAAGTGAAAATTAGCCAAAGTGTGACGGCGCTCTGACACATTCGTATGGCGCAACTAAGATCCGTAATTTAACGGTTATTTTATGCAAAATGTTAAACTGTTGGTTGTTGTTGTTGTTGTTGTTGTTGTTGTTGTTGTTCTGCTCCTTAAAGTATTTTGAATGACAGGCAATGTTTAATTACACACACACATATTCGCACACACACCTATTCTTTATTGTCTAAAATAGCCATAAAAGTTAGGGCTTAAGTTAGCTTTAATGCACATACATACATACGAGGTTTGTTCAAAAAGTGTAGTGATTTTTTTATTTTCTGCGTAAAATATTTGGTGATTAAATGCCGTTTCGTTATAGAAGACTTGTGCGAAAGCCTTAACCAAACCTTAAAGACTCACTACGTTACGTTCTTTATCACTGCAATCGAAAGCAATCATCGTTCAGCTATAAAACCACCACCCTCCGCGTATTCTGGCGTCCACTAATAACACCTCTAAGGAGCCTGATTTAATTACCATTAAGCCCAAAAAGAGCTCTGATTCCTGCCTAGAACAAAGCTGGCTAGAGGATTATGAATTTATTTCTTACATATCTACATACATAATTGGTCATTACAACCCTTGAGTCAGGATTACGGAATATATTGTCGCACCACTCATGTTGTGTGTTTTAATTTTATACATGAGTGGCGGGACTTACAGTTTAGAGTCGACTCCGAACGACAGATTTTTTGAGAAACATTTTCATGGCGACACTCAATTGATCTGGTAAAACAAACGCCCAGTTCATCCAGAAAAAAAAATACTGACACTGATAATATTAAGGTCATCGTTATCGTCTACGCTACGTTATCTTCTACGCTACGTTATCTTCTACGCTACGTTAACAGTTTCCAACTATTTCTATCTGGAACAAATGCTTTAATAATTCTCCAAGTTATTATGTGGAAAGAAGCCTTCTTCTCTACCTGGCTTCTCCAAAGCCAGGCTGAATTTCAAATTCTTTGGCTTTCCTTTGGATTATGGATTACGACCTAGTTTCTCACACCATTTATATTGTGTGTGTTAATTTTATACATGAGTGGTGGGACTTACAGTTTAAAGTTGACTCCTAACGACAGATTTTTTTTTCATGGCAATTTTTTATTTACTCTCAGAGTTTTTGCCAGAATTCTTGGGGGATCTTTGCCTTACGGAAAGGTTAAGTATGCTTTAGAGTGCATGGTACACAGTAGTTGATAAATAACTGAGAGGAATCATGCAAGAGTGTACTCTTTACAGACGATTTAAAGACGATAATTTTTAATGTGTGAAGAAACAAGTGAGGATAGCCATCTAGTCTCTAATCGACCAAAAAAGAGGGGCTGCTTAAATTCAGTCTGTTACGGATGTTAGCACTGGAGGCGTATGAAGTCACAAGGACACTCCGCAAGAGCTGTCTTAAAAGATTGACCCAACTTTGATCATTGGACTCTAGGAAGCATTAGATGAAACAAGTTTTGTGAGTTGTGATTGAAAGTAACTCAAAACATATTTGAATCTCGGTTGGTAATACCCTCTCGGGGATGCGCAGATTATTTAACCCATCATTTGAATATCTTGTTATATAGAGTTCCAGCAGAACAAGCTGATATTAGGTCACATCAATTTCAGTTTCCAATTTCGAAAGATACTCTTCTAAATAAAATCCTAAACGATTAAGCCATGTTTTACTCGACTACTTTAATTACCACGCCTAAATTACACTATGCGACAAAATAAAAAAAATTAAATACACCCAGCTAAAGACATAGCGCATGTTAAGAGTTTTGTTTAGTAGAACTCAAAAATATTTTCTTTATATTTCTTTAACCCTCTTATTTTATTTGACAAAAACTGTTTTTTTTTTTTTGACTTTACGCACAAATTTATTGATTACACAAACATTTCTGAACCCATGTCCAAAATTTAAGCCTTATTAGAAAGGAGGGGGATGAGCCTTTAAAAAGATATACTTATATATACTATTTGACTTAATATGCTATGGAGTTTGATGAGGTAAACTTGACAAATGCTAATTTTTTTCATATTCTTCAAGTTTGTTCGTTCACAGTAGCAAACTTTAATAAAAATGAAATAAGTGATGACATTCTGAAAGTGCATTATCTTGTCAAGAGATTGACACTTCGTTTGATCAAATAGGACAAAAATTACCATAGTTATTATATAAAGAGTCTAATAGTCGAGTTATATTTTTCACGTTTAAGCGACCATCAGAAGTTGAACAACACAAATATTAGCCGACTTCTGGTAGTCGTGCAAACGTGAAATTGACACATTTTGCGATAAACAATCAAGATCCATCAAAACTTTTGAAAATTTTTGAACTGAAAGTTCATTTGATAAGATGACATATATAAAAAATATAACACGACTGTTATACTATTTAAATAATTACTACGGTAATTTTTATCCGATTTGATCAAACGATGTGTCAATCTTTTCACAAGATAATGCACTTTCAGAATGTTATCACTTATTTCATATTTTTTAATTAAATTTTCCAATTAGGAATGGCCAAACTTGAAAAAAATAAGAAAAATATTATTTTCCAAGTTTACCCCATCAAATCTCATATCTAAATTTGAACAAAATGTTTATGTATACCATTTTAAAGGCTCCGTCCGCTTTTCAAAATACTTTGGATTTCAAAATACTTTGAGTTTTGAAAATAGGTTGAAAAATATTTGGTTAATCAATAATTTTGTGTAAAAATATCAAAAATACCGCTTTTGTCAAATAAAGCAAGTTTGGAGGGTTCGAGAAGTATAAAAAAATATTTTTTAGTTCTACTAAACAAACCTCACAACCTACACTATGTCATTAGCTGGGTGTATTTTGTCTGTAGCACCGTGTTATTAATTTCTTTTCCGATTCCTCACAAATTTGGGAATTTTGTACGATTATTTTATTTAATTCTGTGCAATACTACCCTTGTAATGCCTTCAAACAAATATTTTAATTCACCTTTAAAACACACACACATGCAGGCAGGTACACACATAACCCATTATTTAGTAAATTTTTTTTATAGAGGATTACGGCTTTATTAACAATATCATGTGGAAAAACTAATTCCATTTGATTTTTGTAAACAATATTTCGCTTATTTTTTTTAACAACCAATTCAATACGGAAAAAATTGTTTAAACCACCAACAAATTTTTTTGGAATTTTCCCCATTTTTTGTTTGTTTTTGTTTCTATAAAGGAAATGCACATAAAACCTGCCAGCAATGACAATCGAGAAAAACAAAACAAAAAAGAGAGGGGGGCGGGGGGGAGTGAAAGAAACAAACTGTGGCATCATCAACTGCAAAAATAGCAACAATCGCTATGGTAAAGGCAATAACAATGATGGCTTAAAAATTTTTACGATATGTTTTTCATTGTTAAAGCAATTGCAGTAACAACTAAATACCAACAACAACACCAACGGCAACAACACAAGCAATAAGAAAAATAGAAATAAAAATGCCATACAAAAAATGAAATCGAAAAATAGAAAAAGAAATGAAAAAAAATTAAAATGAAAAATGGAAACAAAAAAAACCTTAAAACGTATTAGCAAACGGCAACAATTTAATTAAATTGCCCATGGAGGATGCGGTTGTAAACATTTTCCATGCACTTTGCACAACAACAATTTCTTTTTTTTTTTTTTTTGTAATTTCATATACTCACTCCCATAATAGACAGACGGACAACCACACAGACGAACAGGCATAATCATCAAACAAACATAGTTTTACTTACAATGGCAAATGAATGGCAATAAAAGGGAGACAACCGAATGGATAGGTAATATTTGGCAAAATATGACTACGAAAATACTCTACGTTTTATACAAATTGTGTTGAAATTCACAGAATATCTGGTACATGTTTCTCTTATGGAACAAACTGTTGTTCCAAAGCATATTCACCATCTGGTTTTCAGTTTCTGTAATTGGCCTTCTGCAGCAGAATGAAACAGTTCTAGAACAATAGGGTTGTTATCTATGACTATATAGAGACAACGATTACTTGACAAATGTATTTTTGTAAATTGAGTCCAACTCTTTTTTGACCTGCTTGTCCTTCCTACAATGTTCGTTGTTGATGATTAGGAGCCTTCACCGATAGATTATTTGATGGGAATTCCAGCCTCTCAATTTCAGAAAAATCCATATAACTACGCTAAAATGTACAAGTCTTGTACTTTGTTTTCCAAGTAAAAAATCTTTCTTGTGAAAGAATTTCTCTCTTGGCTTCTGCTCGAGATTGTGGAACTATTTTGTACAGAGTAATACAACCAAATTACTTACACAGGACCATGCGAGGCTATGATGACATTTAGGACTTAAATACAATGGATGTGGGACATCAGTAGTGTCATAAAAAGAAGATTGACTACCAGGATATAGATAACCTACTCATAAAAGACATTCAGGAGACAAAGTGCAGAACAGTTGCAGTGTTTAATAAATTCTCTGCTTCCATAGAAGCAGTCTACTGGTTTGTTGCATACAGTTTTGAGCCTTATAACCCTTTAGTCACGGTTACAACTTAGCTTATCATGTCAGCCGTGTTGCATACGTCAATTCAATTCGTGATTGCAGATGCTTACGGTTTGGTATCGATTCAGACGAACAGTTTGGGAAACTTTTTCATGGCAGTTGGTTACTTTTTAAGTTTTTAAATGAAAACTGCCAGAATTTTTTTTTTAAAACATTAGAGGTGAGATCTAAACTCCAAGCTCAGAAACCACATTAGAGAGCTCTTTCAATAGTTATTTTATACGAAGAATTATTAACTACCGTAAGGGCTAGAAGGTAATTACTATTAACTTCTAATCGTACTCTGGGGCATTGTAAGAGTATAACCTTGAGAATGAAAGAACAAAAACTAAGTAAATGGTCTAGATATAAAAGATCTTTACCCAATAACTTTCGACGCGGCAATATCTGTCGATTTTAATGAATTTTTATTCATTGACATACGTAAGATTACGCAGCACCAAACAAACAGTTTATAAATTTCTTAAAAACTTTAGGATATCTGGTTCTGCATAATATTGCAGACATTGATTAAATTTTAAACAAAGGCACTAATTTGAATAATAAGTATAGTGGGTAAAGTGCTTAACTAAAAAACCAGATTAGGCCCTTCACCCCTTCAAAGAAGATAACATCAGCAACCTACATCATAAGAATTTTGGGAGCGCCACCTATTTAGAAAGAGTAGGAATCGACGAGGAAAGCCAAATATATTAACGTATAATTTTCCGCAAACAGCCTTGCTTCTAGGTAACGCCAGATGCGGTAAGTCTATCACCCTAAAACCAACTGCAGTAGATCAATTGACTACTTATGTACATAAAATTAAGCAAATTAAAACGCACCAAATAGGTAATACAAATATTGGAGAGATGCTTTGAGACAGTTTTATGTTTTCTAAACAAACGCAAAAAATTTAAAAAAAACAATAAGCTTTTATGTTTTATGTGAAAATGTTTTGCAATTATTTTCATAAAATCCTGTAAAATATATGGCTTTTGCATACAGTAGAAATTTCATATTAATTATTAATATGACACAAATTTCCTCTTTTATACAATTAAAAGCCTACTAAGAGCGCTTTACATATTTAAAATAAAATTTTTTAAGTGATATACTGCTACAAATAAAATACAATTAATTTAAAAACAAACAAAATATACTTTATGTTAATAAAAGCAATCGTTAAGACAATTTTGTACAGAGAAAAGTACCCCTCATCTCTACCAAACATAATTTGTCAACACACAATGATGGTTGACACTAAACTCTAACCAAAAACATAATTTTACTTCCGTATCAGCTGCATAATATGGCGATCACTACTCAATTACAACAACATCACTACTTACAACAACTTTACAATCGTTTGTTCTCTCACGCATTTAATAAGTTATGCCCTCTGTATTGAAATAGAACAACTTTACCATCCCTTATATGTTCTTTGTTTCTTTCTTGCATACTTTATGTTCTCATACTCTGTCTGACACCAATCACAATTGAACTCCAATAACAATAATCAACACATAAACACGTATATAAATAGTAGTAGCTTTTACAGAATTCCACTAACAAAATATGTGTACGCTCCTTACATTTTCCTATATGTTAACTCACCCATACATATGCACTTAACTGCTCTCATATTAACGAACGCACTTTTTTCTTTTTTTTTTCTTTTTTCTTTTGCGGACGCTTCAATTGCGCTTTTATAGGCTTTTTTTGCTAAACTTTATACACTTTTTTTAATTATTTCCACTTAAATTTTCACAAATTTTTTTTCATAATTACATTATTTACACTCTGATCTTCATTTATTTACAAATTTTAACACCGTACACTTAAGATTTCGTTAGATATTTTTAATTAAAAAAATTAACACTATTAGTGAACCGCACTTGTAAGATAACCGAAAAAACTGATTTATTTAGGCAGATTAGAGAATGACATTGCGGGAGAAAAAGAGTTGCCAAATTACATTCCTTGGATTGTAAAAAAGGGAAGATTTAAGGGAATTTTTACATTTTACATAAATTATTAGGTATTGCATGAATAATGTTTTGATCACTTTTTGAAGCCTGTAACTAATATATATTTTATATTTTGCGTGAATCCGCTTTATTATTGAAAATCTGACCTGGGGTTTGAACCGTGGCCTCACGCCTTATAAGCCAACAGACTAGTCTATGGTGATTACTTGTAGCCTTTTCTTACTTAACATAATTGGCCATTACAACCCTTTAGTCAGGCTTACGACCTAGCTTTACGCACTACTCATGTTGTGTGTGTTAATTTTATCCATTAATGGCCTACAGTTTAAAGTCAACTCCGAACGACAGATTTATGAGAAACTTTTCATGTCAATTTAATTTACTCTCAGAGTTTTTGCTAGAAGTTTAATAGAAGAATTCTCCAAAAAAAAACATTTTTACACTTCGTTTTATTGACGTATAAGCTGAGGTTTGAACCGCGGCCTTTGGTCTAATAATCCAGCACACTACCTCCTAAACTACGGTGTCTTTTTGCAGCACAGTTAATGTAAATGTCTTGTACTCAGCAGACACCGACGACATTGACAATATTGCACGAAATAACCTCAAATTTCTTGAAAAGCTTAGGTTATGTGGTTAATGCAAAGAATATTATGCTATAGATAATAATAATAAGATAATAATAATAATAAGAGAATACTAATAATAATCAGATAGCAGTTTAGATAATCTCTGCCCGTTTACCGAGAGCTGTACCATACGTGGGTTTGGCATTTGCCACGCTTTAAGAATTTAAAAACAAATTAAGCCTCTTTCACAGAAACAACATCAACAACCTACATCACATGAATGTTAGTAGCGCTACCCCTTGAGCAAGTGTAGGACTCGACGAGCAAAGCCCAATATATTAACGCATGCATTTTCGCAGACATCTTTGTTTCTAGGTAATGATAGCTAAGACAAGTCTATCATCATAGAATCTACTGCAGTAGATCATTTAACTACATACTTGACAGTATTCTAATTGAAACTCACTAAATAAGTAATAAAAATATTGACTCGCTCTGAAGGAAGGCAAAAAAAAATAAAAAAAAATTATGATCTGCAGTGTTTTATGTCAAATTCGGTTTTTTAGCAGCAAAGATAAAATCTGTTGTAATTGATTATTTTCTGAAAATGTGATGTAGTATATAGCTTTAGTACACAGTAAAGATTCATACTAATTACATATTAATATGGCACAAAATCACTAATTTTTAGCATTAAAAGCCTATTTACATACAGTGTTTTACACATTTAAAATAAAATTTTATAATTAATTTAAAAGCAAAGAAAAAATCGTTTAAATTTAAAAAAACAATCGTTAGGACATTTTTGTGCAGAGAAAAGTGCCTCTACAAAACAACTTATCAACCACAATAATTGTTGACATTAAATTCTAAACAAAAACAACACAACAAAACAAAATTTTACTCCCGTATCACCTTCATAATATGGCGATCACTACTCAATTACAACAACTTTGCAATCGTTTGCTTTCTGATGCATTTAATACGTTATGCCCTCTATATTGAAATAGAACAACTTCACCATCCTTTTATATTCTTTGTTATAGAATAACGTATGCTCTCATACTCTTTCTGACACCAACAACAATTGAACTCCAATAACAATAATAAACACATACATGAGTATGCGTAAATATTACTAGCTTTTACAGAATTATGAATTCATTTGTTTAACTCTTTGGAAGTTAATACTCACCCATACATATACACTTAACTGCTCTCATATTAACGAACGCACTTTTTTTCTTTTTTTCTTTTGCGGACGCTTCAATTGCGCCTTTATAGGCTTTTTTTTGCTAAACTTTACACACTTTTTTTAATTATTTCCACTTAAATTTTCACAAATTTTTTTTCATTATTACATTATTTACACTTTGATCTTTATTTATTTACAAATTTTAACACCGTACACTTAAGCTTTCGTTAGATATTTTGAATTGAAAAAATTAACACTATTAGTAGACCGCACTTGTAAAATAACCGAAAAATACTGATTTATTTAGGCAGGTTAGAGATGACATTACAAGAAAAAAAGAGTTGCCAAATTAAATTCTTTAGGTTGTACAAAGGGGACATTTAAGAGAATATTGAAAATTTAATTTTAAAGTTTGCATTTTAATCAAACGATTTAAACTTCTTTAAAAATAAGACTATTATTTTGTAATAAGACATTATAAGACAATGTTAAGGCGGATTAACTAAAAGTTTAAAATTCAAAACACTATTAAAGCAATACATAATAATATATTTTAATCTTTGTTTAATTTTTTAAAAATTCCCTTAAATATCCCCTTTCTTATAAGCTAAAGAATTTAATTTGACAACTCTTTTCATCTTTCAATATCTAAATAAAGCCGAAAGTCCATACCATCCGTTTCATGCTCCCTTGTGTTTCATGCCACCTTTCGTTTCATGCGTATACCAAAAAAGTAGAGCCAGTGTAGTTGTTTGTGACAAGTTACAGAAGAAAACTCATAGAATGCATAGACCCATAGAGTGCATCAAGTAGGTTTACTTCCTACTTTTCTATGCGACTCATGCATTGCTGGAAAAAGGCAGCAGTTTTTTAAACTTATGGATGTCAAATTATATTCAGTATATTTTCGGCAATTTTACAAGTGCAGTTTACTATCAGCGTTAAATTTTTCAATTAAAAATATCTAATGAAGGCTTAAGTGCACGGTGCTAAAATTTATAAATAAATAAAGTTCAAAGTGTAAATAATGTAATTAAGAAAAAAAATTGTGAAAACTTAAGCGGAAATAATTAAAAACAGTGTGTAAAAGTTTAACAAAAAAAAGCTATTCCTAAAAAGGCGCAATTGAAGCGTCCATAAAAAAGAATGCGTTCTTTCATATAAGAGCAATTAAGTATATGTGTATGTATGGGTGAGCATTAATTTGTAATGAGTCAAGTGCGATTACATTTTGTAGTTGTTATATACAAAATAAACTTTATTAAAAAAAATTGTAACAAAAAAACTAAAAAAATATTTTAAATCTAAAAAGCATTGAAATTTTCATCACATTTCTAAAAACTTTTCAATTTCATAAATTACTTCAAAACTTTAACGAAAACTCTTCTATAAAAAATTCTTCGTAATAAATCCAAAAAAAAATATTTTTCTTTTAAATCAAAAATTTTCTTCAACATATAAATCGAAATTCAATAAAAAAATTTAAAAACCAAAAAAAATTGTAAAAACTGTAACGGAATGTCTGATCCCTGTGCCAGAGCTTACCGCATTCCCGGTGGTGGCTGCCCTTGTGGTCCCTGTGGCCCCTGCGGTCCTTGCCCTGATAACTGTTGTTCCAGCCCAGGTTGCCCGAGCATGTGTCCGAAGAGATATTTACCATCATCATACCAAGCTTGTAAGTGGCCGTGCGTTTGTAGGGCTCACTGCTACGAGACAAAACCAAAGCCCTGCTGTTAAAGCGTTAAAAGAAATGCAAATATTTTAAATCTTAGCTGGAATACACATATTTTATGCAAGAGAACTAAAGTTCAGATTAAAAAAAAAAAATAATTTAATTCTAATCTGTTAAAATAAAAGTGCTGAAACAATAATGATTTTGAAGAGTTTTTTTTTTCTATTGTAGGTAGACATACTTAAAAATGAAATAATGAAATGAAATAAACTTTTCTTTCAAAATCCTTCCATCAGGCATAGATTCTGTTGTAATGTGATAGCGGTTTGATAAGGTGTTCCTCACCTTAGAAATTAAAAATAAATATTTATCGATAAAAATTGGTCACTACAACGCTTTACTCAGGATTACGATCTAGCTCCTCATACCAACTATGTTCCGCGTATTACTTTTATTCATGAGTGTAGAACTCTACAGTTTGAACATCGACTCCGAACGACAGATTTGGGTACCTTTGCATGGAAATTTTATTTACTCTCAATGTTTGCCAAAAGGCTGCTGAGAGGAAATCGTTTTATTCGATATATGTATAGGATAGGATATATCAATTATATTCAATTATTTTCATGAGATATTTATCAATTACAATTACCGTTTAATATTTATTTAAATATCAGTGATATTGCAATTCAATTACTTCCATAAAATAATTATCGATGACAATTACCGTTAACTTATTATGAAGAAATGGAAATTGCAATTTTAAAAATATTTTAAAAATTTTCAATATTCTATTATTGGTATTATTATTTCCGTATTATTGATCTCTGTAAGACAAGTGACTTAGGACTATCGAAAATATTGTAAAACCATTTGAGTATGTACTTGAGTGCTTTTCAGATAAATTTTCAATTTTCTGAAATCGTTTGTAGTACATGACGCAGAGGATTAACTAATGTATACACAATTACTCACGTATTTGCTCACATACTAAATAGCAATCTCCTTTTCCATTGGTCCATTACAACCCTTTAGTTAGGATTACGACCTAGTTTCTTACACCACTTATGCTGTGTGTGTTAATTTTATTTATGAGTGGCGGAATATACAGTTTAAAGTCGACTGCGAACGACAGATTTTTGAGACAATTTTCATGGCATTTTTTAATTTACTATCAGAGTTTTTTACCAGAAATTTGCTGAGAGGAAGTCGCCGTAGAAATTTTTTTCATATTTCGTTTTGTTGGAAATATCTCACCTGGGGTTTTAACCGTGACCTCGCGTCTAATAAGCCAACACATTACACTTATTTTGGTCTCATATTGATTAAGAGACCTTATTCTAATCACATACGCTTTAATTGCATAGTTTCTGTAGAAGCACTTGTTTTATTGATTTTCAATAGATTTTTATACGAATTTTTTTAACTAAAAAATAAACATCTTTTGTAACAGACGCGATAATTAATAATAATTAATTAATAATAATTAATTAATAATTAATAATAATTGTTTTAAAAAGGTTTGATGTAACATAGAGCAAGAGAGTATCAGAGGTGTCTAGCTTAGGGATTTAAGGCAATTAAAGAGGATTTAAACGAACGTGAATATTTTTATTATTATTTTAAATTTTTAAGCTGCTTTTAAATCGTTCTTCCCACGCACACTTACTAATGTACATGGTTTCAAACGCTATATGTTGACGAAGAATTAAAATTCGTCCGAAATTTAATAAAAAACAAAAACAAATTGCAAATTTACTTGAAAATGAAATTTTTATATTTTTTAAATCTACAATGCCTAGGCATTAACTTTCAAATTATTTTAAAAATTCTAAAAAAAATTTAAAAAATCATTTCAGTTTCAAAATTTTCTTCTGAACCATAGTATCAAAATTCTCCATTAAAAAAAAAAAATAAAAAAAATTAAAAAAGTTTTCTTTTAAAAATTTTCTTTAAATAAAAATTATCCAAAACAATATATTTAAAATTCAAAAGCTATTTGCAGTAAATTTAAAAGCAAAAGTCCAATATGTCTGATCCCTGCGCTAGAGCTTACCGCATTCCATGTGGAGGTTGCGGTCCCTGTTGCGGTCCGTGTGGAGGTTGCGGTCCCTGTTGCGGTCCTTGTGGCCCTTGCGATTCTTGCGGTCCTACCAGAGGTTGCGGTTGTAATCCTTGTCCAGTCGGTCCCTGTTGTGGTCCATGCGGCCCTTGCGGCCCTTGTGGTCCTTGTGGTCCTTGTGGTCCATGCGGTCCTTGTGGTCCTTATCCGGCATGCTTTGATAGCTGTTGTTACGGCAATTGTACACGTTGCTCTTGCGGACCATGTGGACCTTTTTAATAGCCATGTGCGTGTGGGACTGAATACTAAAATTCAAGACATAAGTTGTGCTATTAAAGAAGATGATTAAAAGAAAATTAAAATGCAAATAATTCAACCATTTCTGACAATAAATTTAAAAAGACCAATAGAACAAAAGTTATTACTCCAAAAAAGATCTAAAAATTGTTTTATTCTGTTAGCTTTGAATTAGAGGACCTTTTGCAGAAAAGGGATAAAAAGTTCGATTGATTTTCATTTCGTATTGACAATGGGATCCTCCGCAATAAAATGGAAATCTCTTTGGGTGATTATAAATGGCAAAAATTGCAATGCCAATTGTCATCTGAGTCGATTATGACAGGCAACAAAACTTTAGGTGCGTTGTTATCTGTAATACCTTTTTGGGCAACAATCAAGTCAACTAAGATTCGGTTGCCATATATAATTGATTTGAAGACCAAATTTAAAAATAATTTTTTAAACATTTTGGAAAGTGAAAACGCACAATTCTCCTCCTCTGCCTCCTGGTTGGAACGCAATTTATAGTAAACTTATCGATACTATACTTTAAACATAAATCGAGAAAGTACTTATCGATACAACATTTGATCATTTTGATAATTTAATTATTTAAATTTTAATTTAAATTTTTATGTTTGCATTCGTAGTGTTATATCGATAAATTATTTGTATGCCAATAGTCATCGTTATATTTTAATTTAAATTTTAAATTATTTTTTCTTTTTGATGTTGATTGATTGATATCGATAACACATGTTGCGATATAGTTTCTTTAAAGTGGTATAGCAGGGTTTTGTAAATTTAATAATTTTAATAAGTTTCAATAGATATCGATAACGATGTCGATAACACACGGCTAGCTTACTGTTTTAACTATTATTTCTTTTTAATTTAATATTTTTCGATTTTTTATTGTTATCGATAACAGTTACTGTAGTAATTATTAATATAAAAAATTTAAAAGTTCCGATTTTAGGATTTTCCATAATTTATTTTGAATGTTTGATGTTAAAACTGTAATCGATAACAATTCGAGAATATTTTCTTTTTAATATATTTATCGGTATCAATTATAGCGGTATTTTCGATACCAATAATAATCGCAATATTTCGATAACTATTATTATAATTATCGTTATATTTTACTAAATTTTGAAAATTTAGAAAAGTTTTTACCTCTATAAAACTTTATTATCGATAACAAGTTATTATTTGCTGGAAACTCGTATGCCTTTATTTGCCAAAACTGCTTTCAACTTAAGTGTAGTGCCACACAAAACCATGCCACCACCATTACTGCAGTGTATATGAGTTTAAATTTGAATTTTCCTGCATATATTCAGGCCACACCAGACTACAAACTAAGCCACACTCTATGCTTCATGCGGCTCTATCACACTATCACATCCGTATCGTCGTTGTTAAGCCATTAGTATGAGGCCAACACAAAATTTCCACGATTGAGTTGCACGTTTGTTTATTACTACACTCCTTCCTTCGAATGTAATGCTGATGCTGATGCTGCTGCTGCATCACTGCACCGCTCCTATTAATAGTTATCCGTCCGTCCGTCCGTCTGCCCGTCTATTTACAGTGATTGCAAGTATTTCATCCTGTATATGAATATTGTTTGTTTGTTTACTTGCTTGTTGTTGTAGTTGTAGTTGATGTGAGGCTTGATTTAGTTGGTTTTGCATTTTGTTGCATAAAGAGCCGGCTTTTTTAGTTTTTAATAAAAATTGTTTTCCATTGCCAAGGAGCTCCTCCATATAGGATGACGATAATGATGATGTTGAGGATGATGATGATGATGATGACGAAGTTGATGGTTTTGCTGTATAGGTGAGTGTGTTGCAAAACAAATAAGCAATTGGAAAACAAATGAAAAACAATTTTAAATCTCCAGCTAAAGTTGGGGTTGAGCAGGAAAAGTAATGAAACTAATATGGAATGGAAGATGGCAGTGCTGGTAAGAGTTTAGAGAGATGATGGTATTGCTTAATGAAAGCATTCGAACTACTCGTCATTGTAGTTGCATTCATTTGCCTGCTGCCTGCCTGCTTTTGGATTACTTAACAGTTCATAATTTGTTTACTTCACCGTTTTCCCCACTCTCACTCTTTCTCTATCTGTCGAGTGGCCTGAATGCATGCTGGATTTGATATTCGGAACCCTTTATGAATTGCAGCAACGAAAGAAAGAAATGCTTGCTCGAAAACGACTGGTGGATTATTTTCAGATTTGTTGTCTTCCAATTTGAAATTTTTCTGGTTTTTTTTCTCAAGTTTTTTTGTTCGCTATTGCTGCTGCTGTTGTTGTTGTTGTAAATTGGGAATTTGACGTTAATCAAATTAAACGGTTCATTCGAATGTGGTGGCTTAAATAGGAAACTTAAAAAGGAGCCACTCTATAGCAGTAAAGCAGCATTAGAAATAAATTCGGTAGCAACGTTTCGTTTTTTTTTTCGTTTTTTTTTTCTGCGATTTCTCTTGAATGAATGAATGATTTTCAAGTAGAGATTAATAGGATTTTTTCTTTATTTCCTTTTATGTTTCTTAAATTAAGTGATCAATGAATTATGTAAAATCAGAAAAACAACAGCAATTGCAACAAAGCAAAGTTGAAGAAAAAAATAAAAAAGAAAAGACAATTTGTTGTGACTTTTTATAGCGTGGCATTAGAGCGGATTGTCAATTAATGTCAACGGTGATGGAAGATAAAGAAAATTTTTTAAAACCACCAGGTACATTGTTTTCTCTGTCATATTATCGCTTAATTGGATTCAATTCATTTGTTTTTCGAAATTTTAATCTTGTTCGCTGGCATAAATACATGATATTTTAATAATTTGTAAAGTAACAGGTATTTCCTTGATATCTTATCCTCGTATTTTGCGAGAACTTAGTCCCAATAAGAGACAATTTTCCTTCGAAGAAATATTAACATTTCTTTAAACGTTATGGAATGATGTGAACAGGAAATACGAATAAGCTTGTCATTACCGATGTTATCGCAAAAAGGATTCCTCCAAAAATAAAACACCTTCAAAGCATATATATGTGCTTAGCATGCAATTTGAAATATTTAAGCCTTTTCTTCAACCGATTAAGCAAATTCATGAACCCTGATTATCTCCTTTTTCTATTGCTAAAGAAAGGAAACTGGAAAATGAACTCTAGAATGAATCTGGAAATAAGTCATTCCTCCGCAGAGGGGACAATGACAATGACTGACAATGATATCTGACCTGATCTGCAGCGGAAAAATGAGATATTAAACCCGATTGTATAGGGAACAAATACCTCAGACAAACTGTGGATATATACACAACAATTTTATCATTAAACCAAACGAAAGTACATTGCACCTGAGAGCATATGCCCATAGACTGGGCATATGTGCTTGAACTGTAAGGCTGAGGAGTATAGAAGTATAGAAGTCCTGCAATTGGCAATCTGAGATGAAAAATTCTTGAGCACCCAGAATTTCTCGACAAAGCACGTCTTCATAAAACTATCGACATTGTTAGGAAACGCCAGGCAACAGCTACATTGAAAGGAGAGAATAGGTACGATCAGTATTATAACTAGTCCTTATAGGACTTATGACTTCTCGAGGAAATACAGGGCGTCCATGTTAAATAACTCCATACAGATCTATACGGATAGTTCTGAACTGGTTCAAAGTTGAAGGGTATTGTTTTCATTCGATAGGGCCACTATGCACTATGTATGTTTAAATCGATGATACCATGACTAGTAGAAAGGAAAGAAATGAAATTGTAGTATCACAATCGACCACACATTTTCCAAATGTGTTTATACAGGGTGTCTGCTTCCCAGCCTACATACAAGAACAGGAAGAGGTGTTTAAGAAGCCACTCACTTTAAAAAAATGGGGAATACTATGTTTAATGTGAATGTCACTTCGAAAAATTAGAACTACTTTCCACGCTTTGCAAGATGATGAAGAGCAGGAAACATTTTTTTCAACTTTAGAGACAGTAGTCGTATGTACATAGTTACGTCACCAAGTTCATAAGGAAACTAGCTATTCTTAATATAGATTACAACGTAGGGCAGGTGTGAGTGTTTTATTGCTTTACAAGTTGCCTATAAATTAAGGCAAGATTTTTGAAGGTTTAAACCAAAAAAGGATAATTTTTCAAAGTTTTTTGAAAGTGTCCATATTTTATTAATGAATGGCAATATTTTTGGTCATTAAACCAAGATATTTTATTATTTGGATTGACGTGGCTTGGCTTGGCTGCTGTGGCACCATACCCTTTATTCTGGTTACACAATTTTTCGTTTTTCTTTAACAACAAAAAAAATTATTTTTCATGTGGCTTTTTAACATGTTAACAAATATGGTCAAGAAAAGAAAACGAAACGCAAAAAAGAAAAAAAAAACTCAATTTTAATTGTAATAAAATGGTACAAATTCCGTATTTGTAAAATTCATATGGGAATTACTCATAGAATAACACGGCTCGAGTATATTATTCGCATGGACATAATCAAGGCAAGACAACATTCATGCACGCCATTGCTAAAGACCGGCTATAATATGAGCGCTGAAAGCCCAACTGGCTCGCTGGCTCACTGAGTGCTGGGCATGAAAGGTGACAACGTTTATGGTTTTACACCTTTTTCTTACTGGGCCATAAAACTTTTTAGCATTTAACCAACTGACAGACATTTAATTTACGCTCGTACGTTTTTTTACAATTGAACAGGACAGGCTAACGAAATACGAATTTGAACACAAACCAGGTGATTAAATAACATAAGATTTATGAGTTACAAATACAATGACAGCAAAAGACACACACACACACACACAATTAAATTTTATTGTTTAAGAAAATTTTTTACAAAAAAAATTAAATTTCTACCATTTTAGGTCGACCACAGCCATGGTGGTGCCGTAACAATCGCAATGCTGGCGGCACAAACGGTCGAAATTCGTTGTCAGCCAAACACTCAGCCGATAGTATACGAAGGCCTACCAGCAATTCAGGCGTTTGGACTTGGCTGGGCGGCAGCAGACGTTCATCGGAGGGACCCGATCAAATTGGTCCGCCTTCATCGTCACCGGCTGAAAATCATTATACCCATATGGATGATGCCTACAGTCCAGTAGGTGTTAGTGAGGCTTTATATGCGGAATTGGATCGTGAATCGGTGAGATCCAATAATCCCTCATATCAGAATACCGGTTACAGTCAGTGTGGTGATGTAAGTCAGCACAGAAGAACTTCAATTCATACTCCAATTTATTTCTCTTTTTTTCCATTTTCCAGAAATACAATTTTCAACATCAGGAACAAGATATACCCATGGTGGTGTCCTCAGCCCCCAGCAGTGCTTATTATTCGGATCTATCGGTTACCGCTGTGCCTAGCGGTTCTGCCAATAATGAGCGTGCCTATGAAATTGTTGGTCTAACGGTGATGAATCAACCATTACCCAATTGGGAAGGCGGCAGTGGCGTTGGCGGTGCTGTTAATAGCGGTGGTGTTGTGGTGGGCAGCAGCAGTAGTAGTAGTAGTAGTATTACTGCCACAGCGCCCCATTTAGTGCCCAATGCTGAGGGTATGGCCTCACAGCGTAGAATACCACGTTTAGCTGCCATTAATGAAACCAGTACAACAACAGTACCCTCAGATTACGTATGAAAAGAGTATAAATTTTAAAAATTAAATAACGTTACGTAAAAAATTATATTTAAAAATTTAGTCTGTACGATAATACATCCATTGTCGAAATGGATTATGGAAAATGTTTGAAGAGATATTAAGCCCAAAATCAGCTTCTTCCGATTGCCGATTATTGTTAAAGGATTCCTCCGTAAATAAAATGCCTTCAAAGCATACATATTTGCCCAGCGTGCAATTTGAAACATTTAAGCATTTTCTTCAACCCGATTGAGCAAAGTTATGAACCCAAACGATCTTTTTCTAATAAGGAAACTGGAAAATGAACTCTTGAAATACATCACCACAAAAATTGAGAACTACTCTTTTACCCCAGACAGAAACCACAATTTACTTTGCTTAGATCGTTCGATCGATTTGAATTCTTTTACAATTGAAGAGGTTCCCGCACGATTTATAGCACACCCTTTAAATTTATACGGTATCCCCATAATGACTTATCTAAGCCTATCGCCCTGGCAAATTTCAGTATGCTTTCCGGTGTTAACCTGACCTGTCTATCACTTGATAAACCCCCAGGTTCAGCTTTCTGGAATGCATTAATACCCCACAGATTCCAAGAATATGTTCGGATCATTCATTCTTATGTACTTTGTGTTTGTCCTAAAGGGGTAAAGAAACAGGATATGTTGTCTTTGAAGTTCAAAGCTATTCACACTAGGTTTTGATTGAGTCAATTAAATTGGAAATTTATTAACTACATATGGTGTTTACACATCAATTTATTTGTCCTTTCTGCCTAATTCTTCTTAATTTTTTTTTGCTAATTCTCACTGAATACACTTTGAACAAGGTATCGCTATTTGTAATTTTTGTAATTTTATTTTGTATTTAGTTGGACAATTAAGTACTAATTGCGTAATTAATTACTTAAGCTTTTGAATGATAAATTAAAAATATATAAATTGCTGTATGTACGAACATTAGAGTTCGTTCCAAACAAATAATAGAAAAATTTAATTTTAAAACTTTATTTTTCTTTTAATTATTAAAAAATTTATTTCATAATTATTTTGTTAAATATCATGCAAACATGGTTGAAATTGCTTAAAAATCTATGTATTTAAAACTATTTCCATAATTCATTTCATAATCAATAAAATAAAAAACGAAAAACAAAAATCATGAGCTTACTTTTAAAATTAGAAAAGTTTGATTTAAAAGAATAAAAAATAAAAAAAAACAAAATATTTGTAAAGGTTTTGAACAATCTTTTAGAAAGAAACACGATTTTTTTTGTAGAGAAAATATGTGCAACATATTAAAAAAATAGAAATTAAAAAGAAAAATGTTTTTAAAAGAAATAAACTTTAAATATAAAAATAAATATTAAATATAAGTTTTAAAAATAAAACGATTTTTTTAAAAAATCGTTAGTGATATTTAGAATTTAAATCTTATTAAAAACAAATATACAAAAGAATTCAACAAAAAAAAAAATAATGGCAAATTTAAAGGTATGCATTGGAAAATCTTCTATATTCTATTATTATTATTATTATAAATATTATTATAAATATTATTATTATTATTAATTATTATTAAAAAAATTAAAAACAAATTCTTTATATATATATATTTACGATTTAAAAATTATATATTTAAACAATTTTACTTAATAAGTAGTTGTGAAATAAAGCAAAGCAGAGTAAAAAGGCAAGAAATTTAGAATTTTAAATAAAAAAAAAACTTATTAAAAACAAATTTAATAAAAAAAAACAAAATAAAAATATTTTATAATTTAGTTTGGAAATAACAAAACAAAAACAGTACTTAAGTACATTTAAATGCAATTTTAATACACCGAAAATGAATTTAAATTCTTGGCCAGTTAAATATAAGATGGGGGAAAAAGAATTTTTTTTTTAAATCCATAACATATGATTTCCTGTACTCGAATCCACTTGTGAAAACATAAAAATCTGTACTTTAACCAAAAATTGTATTTAATCATACATACATATGACTGGACCATACAGTGGTCGACAAAAGTCTTCACATATTTTACATATGCGTTAAGAAATTTGATAATGCAGTTTTATTTGAACGCTTAAATTTACTGTGTTAAAATTCTATATAAAGGTCATATCTAAATCAGGTTTCCTTTTCCGTTTCCGCATTTTCTCCAAATTCCCTATGTTAACTTAAGGTCTCAACAAACTTTGTCCAAGATTCATATGCATACACACAGTATTCGAAGAAATAACAGGAGCACACCAAAATTTACAAATTTTCTATTAAACTCTGCAACACGTGATGGTTTTTAGAGTTCTCCAGAACCTACTTCAATTCCTCACTCCTATTGGTCCCATGTCATGGTCGATGTTTACAATTAGGCGCTTCCGTATGTGTCCCCTATAGCTTAAAACTTGTGGGAAGTAGTCAAGAACAAACTTCTGTTCCATAATGGTTCATAATTTTTGTAAGTCTTAGTGCTTTGGTATAATAAATGAGTTTTTAGGGCATTAACTGAATGTAATAGTTGCAATAGGTGGCACCATTTTGGCCTTTATCTCACCCATTGTATTAATATTGTAATGGACAGGACATAACCTCATCTTTCAATGACACAATCTTCTGCTTGAAAATTCACTGATTATCCCCACGGCAATATTGGATGTGTGAACTGCGATATTGTGTTCATTTTTCTTTAACGCTTAAACCCTATAATAAGTCAGGACAAAATCAAACGTACTAGAACAAAATTTTAAGCTTCTAATTGCGTTTTATCTCTTGGATAGATGATACAGTTTCCACATAAAACTGCATTACCAAATCTTTATATTAAATTGAAATAAAAAAAATTGTAGTGTGTTCAGACTTTTATCGTCCATACATTATATTACAATAGAAAAAAACATTAATTATTGTTATCATTACTTTAAAATTAAACGGAAACATTTTGGATATCATTTTGAAATATTTTAGTGTTGTAAGTAGTTGAAAACAAAAAAATATATTTCTCAAGAAATAAAACATGAAAAACATTATTTATTTGAAAATCATATTAAAATATTAGAAAATGAAACAAAACAAAATAAAAAATTATTCATATTTACAATGTAAAAAAAATGCAATTACAATAAAAGAACAAAAACACAAAAAGGAAATCATTTTCAGCCACATATTGTTAATGAAGTTTTGAATATTCAATAAACGCAAAACGATAAGCGATAAAAACAGAAAAAAATAAAGTTTTCGTATAAGAAAATAAGAAATATTTAAAATTAAATAAATTATTTATACACATTTAAGGAAATATAAACAAACAAGCAAAAATAAAAATAAACCCCCCTCAACAAAAGAAAGAATGAATAAAAAAGAAAACAAATAAATAAATACTTATTTACAAAAAGAACAAATCAAGTTGAATTTATAATTTAATAAACTTTATTCTTTACTAAGACTTTTTCAATAAAATCCCATTTGCAATCATTTCACATTCCTATTGTTATCGCTCAAAACATCCTGCATTAAAGCTTCAGTTATTACAGTTGCTTGCTCAACTTCTGTAGCGTTTTTAGCATCTTCTTGACGATCAACCTCCACCGGCCTGCCTCTCTTTATTAAAATCGTTTTTTGTCTCATATGAACTTTCCTATGGGTTCTTAATGCGGCAGGCTGAACAAATCTACGTCCACACAGTTCACATTCATGAGGCTTTTCACCGGTGTGTGTCATTTCATGATATTTTCTAGTATCGGCTTTGCCAAAGCTGCGTTCACAAAAACGACACTTGAAATCTTTGGCTCTTTCATGTATATTCTTGACATGTATTTTAAGATTGCCCGCACTGTTAAAAATCTTGGTGCAAAAACGGCAAGGCCAAGTCCTTTCTAGTGTATGATAGTTAATATGAATCTTAAGTTCATTACGTGTGGTCTTACGCATGCCACAATGAGGACAAATAAAGTTCTTAATGCCAGCATGACGCATTTTGTGCACTCTCAGTTTTCCTTTAGTTGAATAACGCTTAAAGCATCCCTTCTCCTCGCATACATAGGGCAATTGATTTCTGTCAATATGTGTATAGCGGTGATCGCTTAGCACTGTGGCTGATTTAAAAACTTTACCACAGATTTCACACATATGCGTCTTAAGTTTAGGACCTATATTATGAAATTTACGTTTGTGTATATTAAGAGCACATTTGTTTTTGTATACACGCCCACAATTGTCCTCCTCGCATTTGTGCGTATGCTCCTGTATCGTACAATGTTTCTTTTTGTGTTTGTTAAAGAAATGCCAACGATTGAAGGATCTTCTGCAACCCTCCTGGGGGCAGATATAGGGTGGCGAGCCATCATGTCGCTTTTTATGTGTCAGTAACAGTTCTGTTGAAATAAAGGCTGCATCACAACGATCGCACTGATGAAGATGGTTTTCCTCTGACTGGCTTTCTTGTGACGAATCTCTGCTATCCAGTTCGGAGAGTGTCTATATAAAAACAGCAACGTAGGAATTAGAAAACATAAATTTGGTCATTTTGAAATAAAAAATATTAAGTTCTAGCTTTCTGGTTAATTACTTAAAATCCTTGTTAAAGTATGTGGGTGGATTTGTGGACATGTATTGTCATGAAGACAAGGAAGAATTTCTCCCGGAGATCAATGGAATCATTATGATGGTCCTAAAGGTGAAGGAAAAGAAATGAATGATATAGTAAAGAAAGGGAAAAAGGAGAGAGCGGGAAAGGAACAAAAAAGTAAAGAAAGAACGAATCAACTACCAGAAATGGATTGAGCACCGCTTAGTCAAGCCAATCCCATTCCAAACTTAAGGAGAACTCGAATATCGGCTGCCGATACAGTTCAAACCATCAAATAATCTCGCAACATGTCCTACAACACTCCTCGAGAAAAATGGGATACCCAACTCTTCACCTAAAACATATTCGCAGAAAGCATTGCTAACATACACACTATCACACTAATGAAACTGATACAAAACAAAGAAACAATCAGATGAAACTAAAAACAATAAATATATACATCTAAATCTCCATTTAAATTATAAAACCTAATGATATATATATATACGTTCTCAAGGAACGTAATAGATTTAGCATATGAAAGAGTTATTCGTATCTTACCTTCTCTTCTACTACCAAGTAGTTCAATTTGGTCAAATTATGTTCTTCTTTATTACTCTCAGAATTATCTTCAAATGATCTTAAATCTTTAGCTTTTCTTAATAGATTGTTTGGTGTGTTGCATGCTTCAATCTTTTTACATTCAATTTCTCCATCAGTGTTAAGTTCAGCTCCGTCAATTGTCACGGACACTATTTTCTGGAGCAACTGCTGTATATGTGGTTGATTTTCTTTTTTACAGTTTTCTAGTTTTTTCTTAGGTTGCCTGCCGCGTTTCTTTTTCTTTGTAAAATCTTCCAATACATCTTCAGCATTAACATTCTTATCTTCTTCGGTGGTGACCTCTTTTAAATGGTCGCTGCTACTCTTGCCAGTTTCCTCTTCGCTATTTATCAATTCATTGTATTTCTCCAAAGATTTACAACACATTTGCTGGAACTCATAAAACCTTTGCACCTGTTCGTAGCATTCCATGCATACATTTATAGGATATTCATCCATTACTTCCACCGGCAGTGTGGAGCACAGCATTAACTTTTTCGCCAGATCTTCTGTTTCGAAGATATTAAATATTTTCTTTTCTTTCAACACAAACAAACAGCAACGGCATAAAAAGGTTTTAAAATTCATTTTTTCTTCTTTTTAATATTAAAAATAAATGTTTTAAATTCCAATTAGTTATTTTTCTCTCTAAAACTATTTCGTTGTTTTTCGCGGTTTGTTTATAATTCAACAGCTGATGCCGTTTGTTTACAATTTTTTTGTTTTTACTACTATTACATGCAACACTGTGCTTTAATGTTCATAGATAATAATTTATCTACCAGCTGTTAGTGTTTTATTGGATTGCAATTTTGCTTTTGTTTATATACAAATTTATTGTTTATAAAAATAATCTCGAATTAAAATATTTTTTTAATTAGAAATTTAAGTGTAATAATGGATCAGTCCGTGCATTATGTGGAGCTTTGTAAGAATCCTATACGTTTTGATGCTGTAAGCCAATTGACGAATGTGTTCTTTGATGATTCCAATAAGCAGGTAAGTGGTCTTGAAATATGAGACGCCCATTAATACTGTTATCAAGGCCCAGAAATTGATTATTGTACAGTTATAGTGGTGGGAAAGCTTTTTTAAACGATTTTTATGTTGTGAAAACCAATTTTAATCTGTTTAGCAAAAATGTAACGCATAAGGTGACCATGAGTGTGGACATTTTTGAATTAGGCTGGACCAACCTAGAACGAAATTAGATAGGACTAGGAGCACACATCCTTTCTACAGCACAACTGAGTTGAAGATTCAAGATCCAAGATAGTGAGTTAGCCTCTGCTAGGATTTATGATATTGACATTTCCATCTCCGATGTCAGCTGGCACCTGAGATGCCTCTGTTTCCTTCACTGATATTATTTTATTTCTTTAGTTCCTTCTTTAGATGACTGTTCCTAGTTTCTGTAATTTCTCTCTTTTCCAATTGTATTTTATTTTTAAGGTAATTTTCTTTATACCTATATTTATAAAGGTAACCGCGATAGACCGCATCTGGTGACGGAAAGTGGGTATTTCACATACCTTCCAAACCTAACCTAACTTAACACATGACCCCTGTGGCGTAACTATCCAGCAGTAACTAGCAACCCGATTAGTTCAAATAAACACTCTGTTTTCATGGTTAGTCAATGTTTTTATTTTTTCCGTGTAGCCTGATGGAATTAGTCCTGGTGACCTCCATTAAATTATGGAAGTGATATTGCAAAGACCGGTTTTTATTCACTTGTTTTTATTACTTTTTCGCTAGTCCCTTTCAGAAGCATAGAGCTGTCACGAGACATCTCCTACATTTGATTCGGTTTCCGGCAGATAATTCTAAATCAGCATGGGGCTCTCGGGAAGCCCATCTTAAGTGAAAATTCATGACAATAAAAGAGCTAACTGCAGTGCAATAGAAAAATGAAATTGGAAGAGTAAACTTGGAGAAAGAGAAAATAGGGAAGATTTATAAGGACACATACTCTAAACCAGAATTGATTATACTGAACTATGTACTTGTGCGATTTTTCTCTCTTTTAGATCTTTGCTGTCCGTTCAGGTGGCGCTACTGGAGTAGTTGTCAAAGGACCTACTGAGGATAAGGTCATCTCATTTTGCATGAGCGATCGTGGTGCTATACGTTCAATAAAATTTTCCCCAGATAATCAAATTTTAGCCGTTCAACGACGTGAAAATTCTGTCGAATTCATATGCTTCCAAGGTGATCAACCAGTATTGCAGGATATTATAGTACATCAGGTTAAAGCTTTAATTTATGGCTTTGTTTGGGTACACAACCGAGAGTTAGCCTTGATCACGAATTCAGGCGTTGAAATATTTACCGTAGTAACGGAAAAGAATCAAGTGAAATCGGTTAAAGCCATGAATATGAGCATTAAATGGTTTGCTTGGTGCTCAGAGTCTAATATAGCTGTGCTGTGTACAGCCGATAGTAATAGCTCTCTAATACCAGTATTGATAAAGCAAAAAACCATAACCAAGTTACCGAAATTGGAATGTAAGTAGATTTCCATATGGAATAAGGCATTTTCATACTGATTGTTTTAATTTAGTGGGTAGTGCGAATCGTGAAATCCAAGAGAGTAAAGTAACTTTGGGTCAAATTTATGGCGTGATGGCGGTGTTGATATTACAAGCCAGTACTAGTGGCATGATTGAAGTAGAAGTTTATTTATTAAATGGTCCTGGTTTGGCGCCTCGTAAATGTCACATACTACGTTTAGGTTTAGTGGGACGTTTCGCCATTAATGCTGTGGATAATTTAATTGTAGTGCATCACCAAGCTTCTGCTACTTCATTGCTGTTTGATATCTCCCTAAGTGGGGAAGTTGTAAATGATATTACCTATCATTCTCCCATAACAGCGGGTAGATCTATAAGACCGTTTGCCTTAAAATTACCCAGTTTATTACCAGATGGACAAATATTACAGTGCGAATTGTGTAAGTTTGATAAATATTTATTCGTTTAGTTAAGAAAATAAAAATGTAAACATTTTAGACTCCACTAACTGGGTGCTTTTCCAGCCAAATATTGTTATTGATGCTAAACTGGGCTGCATGTGGTATTTACACTTGGATATTGAATCCTTATGTACCTTAATATCGGATCGCATAAGATTAACCGAATTTCTGCTACAGCGTAACAATGGTAAACAGGCATTACTGAAGGTCCTCAGGCAATTAGTTGATGATCAATATAATGGAGCATTTCTACCCGTACTGGAGACTATTTTCAATAAAATTAATAAAGTTTATGCGTAAGTTTATTTTCTTAGTTACGCTTAAAGAATTAAAAATTAAACTAATATTCTGAATAGATCATGGGTCCAACTAGAATTACAACATCAAACAGCCCAACCTTCAAATGTTAAAACCACACCGAAATTGCCAGCACCGCCTAAGGTCTTAATTGAACAGATCGATATGCATAGCCAAGTGTTCCAAGCGATTGTGGAAAAACCTCAATGCCAAACAGTTCTTCTGCTGTACCTGCAATCGTTGTCCAAACACAATATTTCAGCTCAAGAAGACCTCAGTAAAATGATTATCAATGAGTTGATACTCAACAAAAGCTTTGATACTCTACGACGTTTGGCTGAGTATTCATTGCTGTTGGAGTCGAAAGCTATTGCCTGCTATTTACTCTCACATTCCAATGAAGATCCTGCCGTCTCACAAGTTGCCTTAGATATGTTAACAAAAATTAAAGCTCATGAAATTATTATTGAAGTTCTATTGGGGCAGGGCAAAGTAGTGGACGCTCTACGTTTAGCCATTAATACCAGTGAACCGGGTCGCATATCGGCTAGAAAATTTTTAGAAGCTGCTCAAAAAACCCAAAATAATATGACATTTCACAGTGTCTATAAATACTTTCAAATGTGCAATTTAAAACAGCATGGCTCCATGGACTTTTTGAAAAGTATGTAATTTCTGCACAAAGAAAATGTTCAATTATTATTAATTTTTTTTTATTTTCCCCCTTGTCTCTTTTCAGCTGAACAATGTTCAGAATTTGTACAATATTATAATAATCTATTTAAAGCAGAGTAGCAGCCAAGAGGTTTATAAAACCATATTGTAGCTATAAGGCAATCAAAGAAATTTTAATATTTAAAAAAATAGGAAATTTAACAGTTGTATTGTTAGTTTTCCAGGTGCTTTTTTTTAAATAATAATAATAAATTGCAGTATTCTTTAGAAATTTAAAATACAAGTAATTATCGTCTTGAAATCTGATACCCGCAGTTTTTGTTGAAAGATAACGTAAAACATTTAGAAACAAAGATCTGTTGTTTCGAATTACAGCAGCCAGCGATAACTCTTTTATAAAAACAATCTCTTTAAAGTAAGAGAAATTTACAGTCAAAGGTCTTTAACTGGAAGAAAACAAAGGAATTTATTTAATGGGGAATGTGAAAGTGAAAATAAACCGAAAACCAAAAGGATCAACTACACGTACATCCGTCAGCCAGCACAATTCCATGTTAAAACTGAGCAGAGGCGGAATATCAACTCCAGATAGAGAGTTGAAATCTTCAAAGAAAATTTCTCCTCGAGGTATTAAATTTTTTTCTACTTAGAGTCGGATAACCATTAAGCTGATGCTCTATTGTTTCCAACCCCTCATCTCCACATACTCTACTGAGATGTATATCATAATATCACGCTGCACTGAGTCAGGCTTTTCAATGCCAGCATGGACTTCTTTTACCCCCATCCTAGATTCTTTTACTACAAAAGAATTCGAACTATTCTTTCAACTCCTTGATGTGTTCATAGTATGATAGATTGGAGCGTCGGCGAATAATTACTTTATTATTGGAATGTAAACCTAATATTACAAGACCGCAATACTGTTCAAAGACTTCTGTGGAGTACTTACAGTCACGAAACTTGAATCAGAAGAAATGCCTTTATACTGCGAACATCTCTGCCTGGAAAAGTTGTAGTCGCCCAGTCTATAATAAGGTTGGAAGCCCCTCACTGTTCTAGTCAAGAATAATAATCCTTAAACCAAAGTATGATCACGGAAACTTCAGGTAAGTCCAATTGATAAATCGCCCAAACAGAGGAATAAAAAAATTATACATTCATACATGCAACATTGTAGAGCATCGTTGAGCAAGTTCTTCTCACAAGAATCTTAGTGATTAGGTATACCTGAGAATTGAGCTTCTAGTCGTGCGTGTTCATTTGGACACTTCTGGTGTGAGATGACTAGTTACCAATTAATTTTATGAGCTACTGGGAGGTACCTTTCGTCTATGCCTTAGCGAAGTGTCCATCGACTTTATCCATATTATGAAACGCTTAGAGTTGATATAATCTTTTTCCTTTCTTTTTATCTTTTGGTAGTTCATCACCTGTGATCTTGATATGATCTCAATTGGCACTCTAGTACTGATCCTTAGTGACTAAAACTAACTTTATTGACAAGATTTCTAGCTACTCTTCTATTACTCACTCTCTCTAACATGTATTAACGTTAAGGCTTTGCGGTTTTGCATTTCATTAACTAGTTTTTCTCAAAAAGGGAGGGTATCAATTCATTTGCATTTTCCACTGCTAACATTGGTTGATATTCTTCGAATCAAAATAATTCGGGCACAACGTATATCTGAGCTTAATGTTGATGACCATTCGTGTTGCAAATGCTGTCAGGAATTGGTTCAAGTTATATTAACTGAGAAACTAGGTCGTAATCCTGACTGAAGGGTTGTAATGTATGTAATTATGTATGTATGTGCATTAATTTTTTCATTGCGATTTATTTTTTTTACTTATATTTAAGACAATTGGGAATGTATTTTCCCACCTTCTTTGCTTTTTATCCATCGACCTTTTGCTGATATCCGCACTTATTGTTCTACTAAGATGGGCGATAGAGAGGTTGAAAGAGTTCAAAAGAGAGCAAAGGTACCCTATTGCTTCTAGTTAACTACCTCTATTGACGCTCAGTTTCCTCTCATACAAGCCACGCAGTGCAATAATTTTGCAATGAATTTAAAGGCATTTTGGTGTGATGAAAAAACAGTGCAGCAGTTTGTTTAATTAAATAAAATATAGTGTCTATACATTATGTTATGTTTATTTATAATGACGTTAACTAAACTAATATAATATAATAGACTAATTTCAATTTCAACAGAATGCATAATAACTTAAACAAAATACATATAAAAATAAATAAATTGATTTGTTCTCTTTTTTCTTTTTAATTTATACCTGAAGTCAGTGTAGCAAAGCATAGTTAATTACAAAATTTATAGTCTTAATAAACAATACTGGTTAAACGATACAAATAAACTCACAAAACAAAACGTAAGTCGTTAAACAATTAATTAAACATTTTTCCAATAATACAATGAGCAACTGATTGGGATGGGAAAGAGGATATTCATTCATACAATACATATAACAAGTGCTTTTCTCTAAAAAAAAAAAAATAGTACAGAAACTGTTCAATTACGTTATATATGTTGCCACATTTATAAGCTCTGCTATCCTATATTATTAGTCTATATGTAGAGAGAGTTTGTGTAATTTAAAATTTTCTAGGAGGTGATTTTAAGTGCAAGACACCCAATTCCCTATTTGTTCTGTGACTTGAGGCAGAGGACGACTTATCCGAATAGTTAATAACATTATGACTAGGTTTAGCTAATTGCAAAGGTTTATCAAATAACCGTATATCGATTTCGTTAAGGCAGTAGGGACATTCTAAATAATTCTCATTTTCCGAATCGTCGCTGTCATCGTCGTCATCATCAAGTAAAGTGGAGGGATTTTCTTTATTTCGTTTGGTTAAATACTCCGTTGAACACTGCTCATGCATAGCATGGCCACAGGAACCAATAACTAAAATGGCTGATTGATTATACAAACGTTGATTGCACACCACACAGCGCATCATGGTAACCCACAGGCCTCTAGTGGCTTGCCTATGGTATTTATGGAATTCGTCCGCCAATTCTTTTTCCAAAATTTTTTGTGTCAATTCTATGGTTTGAGTTTCTTGTTTCGATTGGTTTAGCATGCTCAACAGCAATTCCTTAATATCACCAAAACTGCCCGAAACATTGTGTGTGTTCATGATGAGCTGTACTAAATTGGTTAGATCCACATGCTGAGAGGCCTCGTGTAGCATAGATTTTGTTATTGACTTGAGTTCTTCTAAGGGTAAAATGAATTTCAATAAATCCAGCCATAAACACTCACGTTCTTTGGTTGTAAGACATGAGTTGGACGAGGTAGAAGAGCGTGTACATAAAGCCGCTACCGATTTGGCACATTCGGCCCTTTCTTCACTTTTGGCACTTTTCAAGATATCCATGCTAATGTTAAAGGCTAACTGATAGTCGCCCAATTTTTCGGCTAAGAATATGGCAGCCTTAAGGAGATTATATTTTTGCACCAGCTTCAAAGAGACTTCGTTATAGTATGTTTCATTATTATTTAAAAACTCTTCCACTTCTTGTGGTTCAAATTTACACAGAAGCTCTAGAAGTTGTTCCTTCAAATTCAAAGACAAATTTTCATTTCTTTGTTGTAATTGCTTGAGGAACACAAATAAAATTTGTTCATCATCCTGGACCAAAGCTATTAAGTCTTCGATTTTAGAGTGATAATATAAGTCCACAATGCGTGTTGTTTCTTTGGCATCTATGGTCAATAAACGTTTGATATGTTGGCTTAGCTGTTTATAGATCTTACGTTTCTCATCTTTGTTATGGCGTTCCATATAAACAAACATTGTTTCATGCCTTAAAGGATTATTTAAATAACACTCCAAAATCGTATCATAACGTTGTAGTTTCTCCAATAAATATTCCTCTACATAGTTACACTTGGCCCTTTTGGCCAATTGTAATTGTTCTTCATCGTTGGTTATAGGGTCGAGACAGTTATTTACCAATAATTCATGCCAGGCATTTTCACGTTCGGTATGTAAGCGTGATGATTCGTTTTCTATAGTTTCCTTGGATAAATAATTGAGTACTTTCTCTAAAAGCTGGTTGTCAGCTGGCAAGCAAGCTTGAGAAATTTGCTGGGCTATAAAATTTAGTAAACAGCCGATTTCGGACCACTTTTTTTTAAGAAAAATAAACAAAATTTCAATTAACTTTCCTTAAATTCGTACAATATTTTACTTACGGTATTATTTTCTGGCGTCATTATTTCCAATAAAATGTTAATTATTCTCTTACGATGCTGGAAACCCAATTCACAGTTGAATTCTTTTTCTTGGAAAGCTAACGATATCACATTTAAGGTTTCACGGCAATCGAATTTCAATAAAGCCCTTAAATAAGGATAGGGCAGTTCATCTGCCTCATTTGTAGTGGAATGTAAGGAAGTCAAACATCTGAGTACATCATGCTTAACATTCTGTTTCAATTCTTCAGGTATTTCACCTTGAGGATAGCCTCGTCCTGCCAAGCAGCTGGATATATAAACCAATAAACAATTGCCTAAATCTGGGTGTTCATAGTCTAATAACGGTATGAGTTCGGTAAGGGAAATTGTAAAGTCATGCAAGGCATTGGCATTTAGAAATATTTGTGCTTTGTAAAGTTTATATTTTTTGGCAGCCTTAAGCACTTGATTTAAATCTAAACAAGTCCAGTCCATTTTTAATATAATTTCCTCCAATTGGGAAGGCGATATTTTAAGCCAGTATTCAACCAGAGCCTGGGATATTATGGGATTAACACGGTGTATATCATCGTTTTCTATATGGTTTGTTATGTGATGCAAAAAGAGTTCCTTATTCTGCAAACGTTCCCATAATTGGGTCCATAGCAACTCAAGTTCGCCTACAGTTATAAGACATTTAATTATGGCACCTAAACAATAATCTGGAGCTCTAGCCGAGGCTGCTATATATTCCTTAAAAAGCATTATGATACGCTCTTTGGCTTGCTGTTTTCGTTTGGGTCGTTCGCCAGCCGCTTTATACCCATCTAAAGCTAAATCACAAGCCTCTTGCCATCTTTGGTTTTTAACCTTTCAAACAGAAGTAAAAAAACGTTTTAAAAAATCTTTCCATTACTACCACTACTACTTACCAAATATGTTATTCTCTCCATCCAAGTTCGCACACCAATAGAATGCATAGTCCTTGAGCCCAAAATATACAATTGCACACCTCTGCAGGCTAAAGAATTATAACAGGCATGGGTGCCTGCTAAAGCCAAAGCAGGAGAGACATTTCCTCCTGTAGCCAAGCCTTTAAACTGTGCTGAACCATACACCATGCCGGCATTAGCTAAATCTATGCATTCCAACTCTTTGCTGCTGCGTACATCCAACAGGTGTAAGATTTCAGAAGTATCCAAACAACCCACACATTTGGGACCCAGCCAATGAGCTGACAATAAATTTGTTTGCATTGTTATATGGCGCAGCAGCAGCAATGTAATACGTCCATGCGATATAAACAATTGATGGAAAAATAACTGATTGCCTCTGCCCACCACCAAAACAGGATCAACTGATCTAGTGGTATCAGCTGCCTGAATCAGAACCATTTGCCAGGCTAAAACCGGCAAACAATCAGGCGGTCCTTGGAGCAAATGATATTTAATAACCTTCAAACGTGGTCGTATGGTCACAATGAAATATTTCGATAAAGTAGCCAAAGCCACTATGCAATATTGATCCAAATCATGATGCTCTCTAGTTTGACTTAATAAAGGCTCCACTGCACAAACTTCACCACGGGCACCCGAAAATAAACATCTTGTTGAGCAGCCTCTGACACCAAGTTTGCGTGTAAAGTTGAGAGACCATACTGAACCACCCGAATCGGCTGCCAAGGCCATGGCTGCTCTCGAAGTCCACTTAATATGCAATACCCCCGTATTAGGTGTTACAACATCGAATAATTGACGCATAACATCGCCCGATTGGGTATCCAGCATTATAACTAAACCACGAGCAAAGCCAGCCAATAAACGATTGCACTCTGGATTATAGGACATTGAGGACACCGCACCTTGACCATTTTTGTCTTGATGGGCCCATCTTAAAGTCTGTGTTACATCAAAGTTGAGTATATGGCCATGAGAAGTGCCCACAGCAAAGTAGTGGCTACACACACTGCAGGATGAAGCCAGGCCAGCATTAATGCGATCCGCTGCGGAAGAAAGTTGTGTGGAAATGCCTTGCAGCATAGAATAACGCATAATACTGCCACCACCGCCCGAGCCGGACATACGTACGCTGCTCTCATCCGCTATGGAGGGTGTAGGCGTGGGTGGCGGTATGCCTAGTTCCGATGCAATATCTGAATCTGCTTCAAATTCACTCAAAACAGTTTCCAAAGAAGGTAATGCTCCTGTGGGCGGTATAGAGTATTCCACATCATCCAACTAAAATTAACAAAAAATTCATCGTTGAACAACAACAACAAAGACTACAAATGCATCGCAATCACTCACTTCCTCCATATCGAGCAGTGATTCAGCCAACAGACTGTCTGTGGAACCACGATCAGAACCCAGCAGAGAATTCAATGAGGGAGCCTTCAATTCATTCATATTTCCTTAAATTTCTTACAAAAACACACGTTAACTTGTATAGAGAAATGGATTAATTAAGAAATTAATAATTAAATGCCGCTTTAATCCGCCCCTCTGGAAAATATTTTTTTGTGGCGAACTTTTCTTATTTAATAGTTTATTTTTATAAATTGCTCTCTCCCTTTCGTAAATTTCACATATTTAGAATATACTTAAAACTAAAATTATTAAATTTTTTATAAATTCTTCTTTAAATTAAACAAAATTGCACTTTTTATCGGAGGAAAATCTTTTATTTATTCTTTTTTTGCACAACAAATTAATCAAATAAGAAAATATACAGAGATGTCAAACACCGACAAAAAATGGGATGCCAGACTGGTAATTTTTTGAAATTGTAAAATAGTAGTAGTTAGAGACGTTAAAATATGTTTGGTAAAGTAAAATATGTAAACCACGGTGAGGTAAACTATGGCGAAAGTTTTAGAAAATTGTGATTATAATAGAATGCGGTGAGGAAACGAAGTCACGTCAACGTCGTTCCTTCTTTTGAGCCATTCACAGGTAACTCTAACCTTCGCTCTGTATGCAAGATCAGATTTGTTGGCAGAATGAAAGTACATGCAGTATTGCTAGTGTCTCTAGTTGGATACGACAAACACTAATTTGTGCCGTTCCATAAATAGCCTGGCCATCCAAGGCAGGGTAGTTCTCGCCAGGCCATTGCTGCATTATTGGACATGCAGATAAATTCGGCAATTACTGTAGAAGCATTAGATCTGAGATGATGGATTATACTTTTGTTTACCTCATGTGGATCACAGTGAGCATATCCTCCGGACTAAGTGGCTCCTTAACCTTCTTTTAAGTAATTTACTTCAATTCATAATTTATATTTCATTTGTATATTTAATATCAATTTGAATTTAACGTATGTTATTCTAAATTGGTAACACTCATTTGTGTGTGCAGTTAAAAGACATTCAGTTTAAATTGACAACATGAAATACATGACATCAATTTTAATGAGTACTCGTTATTCGATCTCAACAAGTTTGTTTTTTCTCTTTCTTTTGTAGTTTATAAATAAATATTAAACTTGTTGTAAACAAATAACTGTAAACATTGAAAAGCTGTTAAAAAATTGTTTTTGTTAATCAGTCATTAAATTCTTGACACGTATACGTTCGTTAATGAAGTAAGTGAAGTATTTAGCAAAAGAAAAGATCCAATATATTTCGAAACTCGAAAAAAGTGAAATTTTTAACCCAGTTCAAGTTATATGTACTTATATGTAAGACACCTGAATTAGTCGCAAGTCTTGTTAAAGTAATTACTGCACAAAATAGAGAAATGTTTATATAAAGAAACGGCGTTTAACCCTCAGATGCGCAAGTACTTTTAACATTCTTTTCAATATGCGAATTTACTGCAGTATTGTTGTCGAATAAAACAAAATGGCTGTAGAAATTATTATAACGCGAATCTAAAGAAATCAATCTTTTAATTGAGGATCATTAAATTTACTAGTAAATTCAAAAAAACTTAAACAGAAAACGTCAGAAACAATTTTTTGATTCGATCTAATCATGATGGCGCACAGTGGAATGGTTTCATACATTTTTCTGCAAAATATATCCAGGCCTAGGGACATCTAGGTATAGGTTCGTCTATTATCTTTTCAAAATTGTGGGAGCAGCTGGCTGGTATTACTTTTCTGGGTAGAGAACATTACTTTCATTATTATTAAGTGAACTACTGCCATTAATTGAATTTTTACGCAAATGAATGTGGATTAATTTTCTTCTAATAGTAGGGATTTGCCAAGCACAGTATATGCTTTAAACCCGTAGCACAATTTAAACTGTGAACTCACTTGTAACTTCGAAAATAGCATTTAAAAATAAAACTTTAGTAATTATAGGTTAATCGCTCAAAGGTGCATTATTTTTATGTCGCCAAAAAACGACGTAGTGGTTAATTAATTTATATTTAACGTATATGTACTCTAACATAAAAAATACGCTTAGATTTCACTCGTTTTCGATTATACAAACATACAACAATAACTTCTAGAAAAAAGTACTCGCATAACCATATAATTTCTTTCAGCACTAGTTTTATCTGCCAAATTTTGTTATCAATTCCAATAGATTAGAATACAACAAAAATGGAAACGAAAATTAAAGAACAATTAATAGAATCAAAAGAATCAAAAGTGGCAAAAAAGCAAACCAAAAAATTTCTGTTGTTTGGTTTAATTGGTTTGGTAACAATCCTGCTACTGGTAGCCTACACCACAATAACAAACACTACCATGGCACGTTGCATATTCTGTGATATTATAGATGGTAAATCGCCCAATACAAAAATCGAAGTAGAAACCGATGAATATGTGATATTTAAGGATATAAGACCAGCATCAACATACCACTACTTGTGTGTAACTAAACGGCATATAGAGAGCCTAAAGGCTTTGACCAAAAAAGATATACCCTTAGGTAACACTTGGAGCATTAAAAGATTGTAATTGTTAGAATACATGTAAATTAAACCTTTTTTTAGTTGATCGCATGGAAAAAGGGTTGAAGGGTTTCTTTAAAACTCAAGGCATTGATACAGATGATGCTAGATTTGGTTTTCATGTGCCACCATTCATTAGTGTTAAACATTTGCATATGCATGGCATTGCGCCTAGATCCGCTATGTCTTGGTTCCAGTCATTGATTTTTAAACCTTTTTCGATTTGGTTTAAGACGGTAAGTTGTTGAGACATATAGTTATTGTTTTTACGAAACTAATTAATATTTTGTATATTTTTTAGGTGGAAGATGCAAGAAGCTATTTAGAAAATAAATCCTAAACTTCTAACTTCCAGTTGGTGTTCAAATTTAAAAGTAATTTTCATATTTAAGAAAAAAGAAATTAAATTTATCGATATTAGGTACAAATTTATAGTTTATTTAAATCACAGCAATATGTTTTCCATACTAACGTATATTATATATTGGCCTTTACAATAATTAAATAATAAAAGCAATTTACATAAAAGTTAATTCAAACAAATTCCACAATTCTCACAATGTTTACTGTAAGCAAATGACGTCACATATCGTTAAAGACATATGGCACTTGTTTAGAATGAAGGCATAAAATAAAGTAAATAAAAAATACCGCTATATTAAACAGCTGCTGAAAAATGTTAAAAAATCAATATGGCAACTCCTTCGTAGTTTGTTAATGGCGCTCTTTTTAGGTTATGTTTTTTTCAGTATTTTTTCAGTTTGAATAAGATTTCATTTTGTGCGGTGTGAAAATTACGAAAAATTGGTTTGTTTAATTGTGTGAGTGTGCTTTTTGTGAAAAATACAAAAATTCGTTTGTTTAAATAAAAAAATATAGTGTTTTGTGTAAATATATGTTAATATTTCGGGAATAAGTAAGGAATGCCTACAGTTCGAGTCAAGTGGTGAGTATCTTAGGCTAAGAAAAGAAGCCGCTACCAAAGCAATAGTTAAAATGGTTTGTTTAAAATGTAGGCTTTCCACAGGAGCTCTGGTAAAGTTTTCAATTAAATCCTTGTATACTTACCAGTTCACAGCTTTTTGTTTCTCGTACTTTAGCTTGAAGAATATGTTGAACTTTTTGGGCGTTTTTGATGTAGAAACTTCGGCCATCTTTATAGCAGACTGCAAAAACTAAAGCCTGAAAGAAACCACAGGCGTTCCTAATAGAGATAGCTACTAGAGCCATTATATACGTACAATATTGGCCATTATAACCCTTTAATCATAAGCAGGATCATATCTCAAAAATCTAATTGAAGAGTAAAGCCGTTGCCCCATTGGGATTCATACCAAGGGCACATTTTTTAATTATCAACACAGTAAGAGTTACCGTTGATTAAAGAAACTGTCCAGACATTTTTCAGTAATGTTTTTATATGTTAGTGTCACCATTAATGTTCATACTGTACTCTTAACGGTTTTCCAGATCGACTACCAGTATTGGAAGCTCAATAATGTCCGAGGCAGAGTATTTTTAAAAACAGTCTAACTGTCAGGGATTCTGATTCATCAAATACACTCACGTGAATACTCACAACACCTGACATTTTGGGGTCAGGGTGAAAACGGCTTTTGCGTTGTAAGACTGTTGATCACAGGTTTGGTATGCTGAGAAACTGAACGATATTACCATTCAGAAGGCCACTAATTTTAGTCCAGTGAAAATCCACTTAGCCCTTCTTTTTGTTTGTCATCTTATTTCCATTGTGTCCCTCAATTCAAAGCAATTTCATTCCTGGTGACTGGGTAATAAAATCCACATATTTGGCCCCATGACTGTGCCTTATTAAGAGTGTGTAAAAAAGTTGTTTGATTTATGGATCTTAAAAGATTTCTTGGCAAAAAGAGTAGTTTGATATATTGATCCTAAATGAGTTCCTGGAAAAAAATCATATGCATCATATTTGTGTGTCATAAACCCCACAAATGCACATAGAAGTAGTTTATTTGGAACGGGTTTTTGTATTTTCAACAATTTTATTTTTTCGATGTCGATGATAGCCTATACCACAAAATATTATTTTGTGGCCTATACCACCAATTAAATTGATCATATTTGAGAGATGTAAAGAACCTTATTACCGGTAAAAGAAAACATAGTGAGACCAATCTACGATTAAAAATAAATTAAGTTCTTTGCTGTGTTAGGGGAATTGGTATTGAATTGTTAGCTATAAACTGCTTCTCTTATAAAAAAATCCTGGAAAAATACTCTGGAAACTTAGTTTGAGGGTTGTTTTCTGAGAGTAGCTTAGTAGAATTACCTTCAAAATGGAAATGCCATATAAAACGCTACATATGTATGTACAGGAGCAAAATGGGATCCTTATGATTAAGATAAATACAATAAATTTCAAATTTTTTCGAGCTTTTAAAATGGTCATTATCCTGACAGAAGGATTATATCTAAATAATGAATAATTTAAAAGTCTTACTAGCGGTTTTATTTGAATTTTTCAAACAATTTGAATAACCATGTATTAGCATTTAAGTAACCACATATCTAAACGTTACCTGAAACACTAATCATACCTGACAAACATCAGTTGTTATCAAATTCTAATATTATATATAAAAACAACTGATTCATATTATAATATACAATGAATCTATTAAAACTAAATAAAAATGTAAATAAGAATCCTGCTTTTGACAGTGAAATTAATAAGCATAAGCCACCACAATGCATAATTGTATATTCTGTGATATTGTACAACGAAATTCGCCAAAAATCGAGGTAGAAACGGATGAATATGTGATATTTAAAGATATTAATCCAGCCGCAGCTTACCATTACTTGTGTATACCCAAACGACATATAGACAGTTTATTGGATATGAACAAAAATGATATACCATTAAGTAAGCCTAATTTTAGTAACCAGCAAGCATAAACTAAATAATCGTAAACCATATTTGCTTATTTAGTCAACAGCATGGAGGAAGGCTTAGTGGAATTCTTTAAATCAAAGAATGTTGATATTGACAAATCAGTCTTTGGCTTCCATGTACCACCGTTAATAAGTGTTGATCATTTACATATGCATGGTGTTGGGCCAATTTCTAGTATATACGCGGGGTGGAGCTATAAATACGACACTACAACAAACTGGTTTAAGACTGTAAGTTGCTTGTTCTGTCGTTATGCTGCATCATATAACATAATAATACGTTTTATGTAATCTTTTTTTAGCCAGAGGATGCTAGAAACTATTTAAAATACAAATCTTAAGGATTACATACATACATCATGATTTTAATACTGTAACGGATATAATAATTTATTTAGAAATAAATTAATATTTTAAATTAATGATTGTGCTTATTATTCTAAAATCGTTTCATCTTGTTACCGCACGTCTGACCTGGATATGCAATCAGAAAGAGAGGTGAGACCGAATCTCGTAAGCTTTCTTTCCGTATTTCTGTATTGAATACCGAAGTGCAAAAGGTCTGCTCTAATGTTAAATTTAACCCAGAGGCAGCGGAAGAATATTCATCATTTGAGCCTTTCGTTGCTGGCATCGATAAACAACTCCATTGCGAATGCATTGTATTGCAAGGTTTCTCTGGAATTTACAACATAAAGTCGATAAAAATGTGTTGTCCAACCCTATAACTCGAAGACCAAACGATAGAGAACAGATGCATAATCTTTTATGGTGAGCTAGCTGTCTTTTAATTCTACAAACTGGTTAAATTATCCGCTTTAAGAACCGAGGTGTCGGTCTTCTACCTATTTATGCTGGTGTAGAGATTTTGGTCATTTTGTAACCAAGTTTAGATAGAAAGTTACGTAGTTACTGGAGGCAACCTGGTTAGTAACGAGTACGAGAGGTATTTTTCTCTTTTCGAATGCAGTCTTATCTAAGATAAGTTGAAGGCACTCACAATGATTATTCGTCATTGTGTATAGGGAAGTATGTAGAGAGCCTATAGCTAAGTATGTTTAAAAAATACAATAGAAGCAGTCTTGCTGTAGAGGAGAATGAGAATACTGTTCATCTTCTCTCATATTGATCGACTGGTAGATCCGTTGGAGTGCATAATTGCTATTGCTCTGAGATAATAGACACAACCCTCCACTAATAGTTAGTTCCATAGGGTCATCATAGTGGTATTACTGCTTGGAATAAAAGGAGGAAGTATAGCTAGATGATGCCTAGTCTTTTTTGTGAAAATTAGTTCTCCATAAGATTGAATTACTTTGCCGTGTCTTATTGCAAAAAGTTCTATTAACGATTACTTTCGTATCACACTGTTAGTATAGCAGACTTCTTTTTTGTGCCTATGTCTGAAAGTTTTTGGATTATTAGCCTGTTTCGGCCCACTGTAGGCAACCTAATCTAGCCTTTTTTGGTACAATTGTCTTCCTACAAGGTTTTTATTTTATTTCGAATTGCTTCGTAAGTGTTACAAAGAATTTGTTAATACTTTCGACCGTCATTAACTGAATACTCTTCGATTCTATTTTTAAAAGGTATTCTGTGAAAACCCACCGTTCTTAATAACGGCTTTAGAGAAAATGTGTTTTTTTTGTCGTTTTTCCAACCAACACTTGTTGCTTGCCTCCTAAAGCTGACTGGAGTAAAGGAAATTGAATGTCACACTGTTTATGACAATTTGACAGTTGACTTTATTAACAACCCCTATTTGAAAACACATGTGACAATGTTATCCTGACAATCCAGTTGCTTTTATTAACTAATTGCGTTAACAACAACAACAACTCGAATAATGTGGCAAAATAAACAAATAAATTTAAAATTTTTAATAAATTTATTTTTAATTGTGCTACAATTAATCGCGGGAACAAAAGGACTACAAGAAAAGGGTACCGATGACAAGCCATTGGCAAAAGCAGCAACATTTCATTTTCCCGAATATGCCTACAAGGAGACCAGTAAAAATGTAGGTCACTTCATAAGGAAAAGGAATATACGATATTGATTTTTTATGTTTTTATGATTAATCGAACCCAAATTTAAATGTTACTTTTAATTAAATTTAAGGAGCTAACATACCATGATTTCGAGGTTACCTGCGAGCATCATGTAGCCTGTGAAAATCTAGAGGGTGTCAAGCGTAAAGCTTGTGTTCGACGTTGCATATCGTATTCATGTTACCAGGATATCTATGCATTCGACGAAGTGCGTACATATTTATTAATTTATTTCAACTTATTTCGTATTAACGTAATGGAATTAATGTTTCAGCTCGAAGAAGGTGAAATAGATGTGCGCCTTAATTCCTTTAAGGGTTGTGTCATTCAACGCACCGGCAATACAAATCGACGTGCCACCTAGCATAGGGCATTTCGTTTACAATTCGATGAATTTCTACATGATTTACATTGGAAATTTTCAAATCTACTTAAACATTTTACATAGGAAGCAGTATTAATTGTTATTATTTCCTGTATTATGATTTTAATGTAAAAAGTCTTGTTTGGCCCACTTACAGAACCAACTTTAGAAAAGTATTATTAATAATTTAAACAAAAAAAAAAAAAAAAAAAACAGTAGCAATCGGTGGTAAACAAATACAAAATGAAACGAAACGAAAAGTATTCATGTGTTAAGTGTGAAAAATAATGAACATTGTGGTAGTCAAAATATAAATAAAATTTAAAATTTTATAATAAAATTTATATCTTTAACAATCATTAAGTCTCTTAAGACTTTAAGAATGATTACGAGTGCAATCTTAAAGCATTTATACGCTTCTTCAAGTAAGAAGATACAGTTTGAAATAATAATAAAAGATTTATAAACCAATAATACGCGATATATAAAAATATACGTCTTTTTATTCAGTGTATACTGTAAATAATGTAGAATTTTTATTTTTATATATATAGTTGTTGTAATGGAACTTGTTATGATTTTGTTGCTCTAAAAGATATGTTTGTTTAATTTGTTCTGGCGGTTTACTTGTACTTCGATTCGAAAAAATTTTTTTCGAAACGCACTGTATAAAACAATTTTTTTTTTCATAAAAGATTTGCAATAGGACTTACGCCTAGTTTTAGAAAAACGGCGTTAATAAATGTCACAAATTGATGCCGAATATTTTTTCACACGATCCAATTGTTGACATTAAAGTTAGGTTAGGTTAGAGGACGTGTATACATATGTCATTGGGACAAGTGCAATACCTAGAGGTCAAAATGTCTCATTGTAATTTCGTCCTAGAAGAGAGAGAGTGAGAGGATATTGAAGGAGATAGGAAAATTGGAAAAAGAGAGGAGGTAGGAAAGGGAGTATATAAGAAACGGAGGAAAAAGGATGTACCAAAAGACAAATCAAAAAATCTACGCAGAGCCCTAATATCGTCTCTCGACAAAGAGTCCAAGCCTTCGAAGAAGCCCCTGCCCAGGATCCTTAACCTACTAAGGTCTGGACAATTGCAGAGGAGGTGTTCGATAATCTCTAACTTGCAATAAGGTTTGTTTCGCGGATGCTTTTAATAGTGTTTACCATTCTGTTTGATCTTCATAGATTTCAAAAAGGCTTTGGACACGTTTGGACATTCTAAAATTTGAAATGTCTAGGCACATATAGAAAAGAGCGCTTTACTCAAACAAAAATTGCAGCATCCGCCACGAAGGAAGTTCCAGTCTTCCAATTGTTATTAAGACTGGAATCAGGCAAGATTGGACCGTTTCTTCGTTGCTATTGTACTGAACGGAATATTAAAATACCTCGTCTATGAATCATTTGGTCCTCTTTACTTTTTAGACATCTGTGTCTGCACCACATTGATGGTATCCACTTCCAGTTAGATGGAATCGGCGGTATTGTGCGGGTATAAGAAAGGGGAACGTGGCTATTAAGAATTTAATGGCTTACAAACTTACAAACGGATACTTGTTGACGAATTTTGAGGGTATTTTGACTGTGCACGATCTCTAACCACAGTTTTTGGCAACGAACAAACCAAACTCCTAAGAAAGTAGAGGTAAATTAGGCATACGTTGAGAAAATTCAATGAAAAACGTTACGATTATAAAATGGAACCGGAAGAGAAGTAGGAGACAGTTTACATCTAGCGTCGATAGATGGGGAAGGAGGCTACACACACGACAAGAGCTGTCATCAATTCAATACATAAACTTTGAATAGATTTCAATTGAAAGAATTTTCAGTGACCTTACAGAATCCAAAGGAAATAATTAAAGCTTGACTAGTAATGTACCTGCTCAGCATAATTCATCTACTATGATCATTTTTGGTAATGCGAAAAAGAATTTTCAATTCTAGAAGCAAACAATTGTGCTTCTAGAATTGAAAAAAGCGTTCCCACACATGTATTTTCTTCGAGAGGGATTAATTTTATGGCAACAAAATAGATATTAATAAACAGTTAAAGATAATGTAGGCGATTATTACTTTGTAATCAAATTTTTATTGTCAATGTTATTGACTATTGACATTAAGACTTGTCTAATGTTTTACTAAAACCAAATCTTTTATATATTTTTATTTTTTTTATTGTTGTTTGGTCACAGCTATTAATTTTCTTTTTAATTTTGCAGATTTCAAAACCGAATAAAATAATAATGCAACGAATATTCAGTAGTGCGGATTGTACCAGGTAAATACTAAACCTTGCATAAAAGACAAAATTATTTGAGATTTCGTGTACTTTTCTATAAATGCAGGCCATATTAAATAAACGATGTAATATACATTTGTACAATATATGAAATACATATATGTATGTAGCATATTTGCTTCAAAACTGGCACATCATTTTTCGAATATTTATTTACTTAATTGGTCATTACAACTATTTAGTCAGGATTACGACCTAGCTTCTTATACCACCCACTTGTTTGTTTGTGTTAGTTTTATCCATAAGTAGCGTGATATACAGTTGAACGTCGACACCTTTCATGTCAGAGTTTTTCCAGCAAATTGCTCAAAGTAACCGAAGAAATATGTTTTCATATTTTATTTTGTTAGAGATGTCTGAGCTGAAGTTTGAACCACGGGTTCACGTTTAATAAGTCAAACAAATATCTATTAAACTACGGCCACTTCATTTTTCCAGTAATTGCCTCTAAATGGGATGTCCTTACAAATTTTGGTGGGATATTCAGTATTTATTTGCATGTTAATGATTTGCATAAGGAATATACTAAGTAAGAGAGTATTCAATTTATATCTAAGTGATGAATAATATAAGAAAGCCAAATATAATCGCAAGCAAAGCGTTCACAACAGAGTCTATAAAAACTTGTAGATGAAATTCTACTATTTAGGCTGAATGTGATACTGTTGCGAACGACGTAGTGTTTCTGACCGAAATCGTTGAGATTGGGCCAGAATAAACCAACTTTGAATAAAAAAATCTTGAGAGATAGAATTTAGCGTCTTTTTACGAATAGTAAAAAATCCTCTTAGACAGCCAAAAGTTAATTACAACAAATTTAATATTCATATCTACATATGTATGTATATTCATAAACACAGCTCTCTGCTATAACCTACCATATTTTCCTAGTTCCAACACAATGCACTGCATGGCGCCATCCACAACCATTCAAATGGGCAGAATGATTGGGCATTTTATGTTTTACTTATATATACATATGTACGTTCCCAATATTGCAGTTTGATCAATTGAAACAAATCATATTTGTATGCTAATGAAATGACCCGGAAATAGAAGAGATCTCTGTTGGAAATTTCAAGCATGTTTAACAAGTGTATAGAAGTGGAAGTGCAGCATATGCATCTTATTACGATCCAACGTATGTCTGTGTTCGTAAATCTATCATCAGGTAACGATACCTATAGATGCCGCCAAGAAGTAAGGGAAACTAGATAGCATCGCCTTAACGACTGTCCAGTTTTAAAGTAACTTAAGGCAGAAATGTTAAGAACATCACATCTTTTATGATCTCGAGTGTATGGATGTCTTAATAGTTATTGCAAAAGTATTGCTTGGTGCCGTGCTAGTTGTTCAATACATTACAGGATGACGATTTGATCTTTTTAATGGGTAGAATTCAGTGATTTGGGTTTTTTCGTTTGCTAATGTCTGAGTAGTTTTCATTAGTTTCATTGCTCTCTCTACATATGCGGAACCATTACTGTTTTCCTTAAACAAAAAAAAAAAACGAATACAACAAAAATGTTTTATTTATACACAGCTTAATATTATTAATTAATATTATAAATTTATTAAAACAAAAGACATGGAAAAAAATTTAAAAAAGAAATTAAAATAAATTTTTAATAATAAAATAATAAGTACCTACACATAATTAAATTATTATTTTCACAACAAATTATGGCTGGGTGTGTGTGTGTGTGTGTACGTGTGTGCGTGTTATAATATTAAGCTTAATTCAATTCTTACTTTTTTTGTTTCTTTTCATTTTAAAACAACTTTACCTTTTTGGCTTAAACCAAAAATGCTTTATAAGTAGGCGTTACAAATGACTTTTAAAAATATTTCAATTGAAATTTATAGTATCTCTACTTTAAATCTTTTGTTTCATTTGAATTCTTAAAAACAACATGGAATAATTCCTTTTTTTTTAATTAGAATATAAAAAACGGTTCAGTTTGATTCGGGTTTTTCATGCAGCCATGGTCGAAAGATCGGTAACGTTGAGGGATAATGTGTATCGGGTTTAAGCACCGATTCTGGCCAAGTATTTGTTATATCATTCGCTGCCGATCGTAGAGGATAGGTGGCTAAAACAATCGGCAGTTGTAGTTTAATTTCCTTTTCCAATGATTTCGGTTCAATAACAAAAAACACATCATAAGAGATTTTTATTAAATGACAGCCATGGAGATTTGTTGGTGGCAATGGCGGCACATAGAGGCTATCATTTTGCCATTCATCTTTGCCGCCAGGCCGTATTTTACCCCGTACTAAAACAGCCAGGGCACGTTTTTCTGTTTGCACCACTTTGCCGCGAGCCAAATATTCAATTGTCTGAAAATAATTGTCAACATTATGGTTTAGGCATTCAAAACTTACTCCATTAAGGGAATTACCTCGGTTAGTGATGCTTTGGTACGTTTAATTGTGGCATTACTGTGATTCGATATAAAAGCTGTTACTAATACACTTTCACCGGGTACATAGCCACCACGATCTAAGGCCACACGACACTTAACCATGCCGCCTCCAACACAGGCCACACCCATTTTGTGTTCCACTTCACAGGTAAAGGGTTGCTGAAATTTACACAAAATTTTGCAAATACATTAACATTTCTTATGTCTATTTCCACAGTCTAACTCACCGCCAGTATGGGCTTTTCCATATTCAAATCGATGGGATTCATGACAATAAATACTTGATGATTTTTATGTATCAGACCATTTGGTTCCTTTAAGGCTGCCTTACAATAATATTGTATCCAGCCATAGCGTCCTAAAAATGTTGAAGGCAAACCCTGTGGTAAACCTAATTTAAAGGGGAAACTATGTATGCCGGGTGATAATACAGTTGGTCCCTGATCCACATCACCCAGTAGACGCATACGAAAATCTATATAATTTTCTTTATCATAAGTACCACGTTCTTGGCGACCTGTGCCCGCTCTTACCACACCTTCACCCACCACATGAAAATGCAAACCCAAGGCGGGTGTGTCGTCTTGCAGCTCCAATAAAACACGTCCCGACAAAAATTGTCCCGGGAAATACAGTAGTGAGGTATTATCAAAGATAATTAAAAATTTTAATAATTTACGGGGCATTTTTCTCTTTTCAAACTTTTGGCTGTTTGTGTCTCATGTGTAATGTATGCTAAAAATATGTATATTCAGTTTAAGGTCATGTTTCCACTCATGCGATACATTGATCTGTAAATAGTGAAAGCGAGTATAATTGTAATATTATTAAAGTTGACCTAAATATTTTGGGTTAATTAAACTTGATTTTCAAAATGATTGTTTAATCGTTTGTTACATTTTCTTTCAACTTGTTGAACAAGTTTAATTGATTATTTTATAATTAAATAGGTATTTATAGGCTAATAACAATCTTAGTTTTGAGAATATTTTATTCTTCGCTACAACACCAAAGCTGATGTTGGGTGTACTTATATCGTGTTTTGGCTAATGCCTGTATAACTTTAAATACTGAGGGCATTGTATGGATATTGTTTGTGTGCATAAGTTTTAGATTAAATCCACAGAGTATTGTATGGATATTGCTCGTGCATAAGTTTTAGATTGCATTTTGAATTTTGTTTCTGGATTGGATTGAAGATGCAAAAAAATGCGAAAAAAATGAACACGGGCCATATATCCCTAAAAGAACTAAAGGGATAATAATAATAGCTTCGGATTTTAGATTTTAGCCGGTAAGCCTGCTAAACTTATCAAACACACAGAAGAACTTGACCGACAGTCCTGCATTGGCGATCGAATTGGATTGAAACCTGATAGCATAACTCATTTTAGTTTTATCAAATGTTCTGTTGTAATACCGTTGCTCTTATTTTACCATGTAATACTCAGCCATACTGTAATTTTATGAAAACACAAACCATTACTGGCTAGACAAGTTTTTGCGATCAATTTGATTTGTCTTTCGATCACTAAGTGCCGGACAATGCTAGAAAAGGTATTCAGTTATCCCTTCCTCTTTTTTCTCGTCATTACAGTTTCTCTTGAAGTCCTTATAGGGTATTTTTAGCCTCAGGGGGCGTATGCCTTGAGGTCCTTAAGATGGATTATAGGTACTAAAAATAGTGTCTTCTGTATTATACCGTTAATGTTTTAGATTTGTCCGGTTTCTCTAAAAGTGCTTTGATTTTCCCCATTTTCTTCCCGAAGATGTGAATTCCTCGTGAGATCACATTTATTCCTCTCAAAATGTGTTCGAATTTGTTCCAATAGTTGTACCAGCTATATTGTTACCTATGTTGTCTGAAATCCGTGTGTGTGAGACCACATTTTTGCCACTCAAAACAGATTCGAATTCTTTCGAATAGTTGTGCGAGCTGTATTGTTACCGTCACCTATGCTGTCTATGTTAATTGAGTTCAGGAACTCACGTGAAGGTGAATTTCACGTTATTTACTATACAGACACATTCCGTAATGGCCGCTTTGCTTACAGTAAATGTAATTATATCCCTATCCATATTTCACTATGCTAAAGACAATAATCAGGTAGTTTAAGGGACAATCTGAGTCAACTTGAACGATGTGTTGTCTGGTGGATGTATTTTCAGAATAGCTTCTTTCTAGTAATTGTATTATAAAACCAGCAGTGAAAGTGATTTCAGGCATCATGAATTCATTCATCGCAAATCTCAGATTTAAGCCTGACCAAAGCTTTACAATTAAGTTTGTGTTAGATGCCTATTCTCATATGCCCCATGCAGGGTATTATTTGGCCAATAATTACCATATTTTTTTGTCTTTCTTTGTGTTTATTTTTCTAATTTACTTATGCACATTTAAGAACGCCTCTACACAACTCCTCATTTCCATCCAAACATTGGATTTGTGTGCCACTCTAAGAGCGTTTAGCACAAGAAACTTGTTCAGAATCAGTCGATTTTATTTGGAATTTTAAAAGGCAACAACATTTTTAAGTTAATGTTACTGTGGTTGTTGCATGTACATACATGCATATGTATGTATATATGTGTGTATGTCTTTTAAACTTTGTTAAGTAACTTAAATGCTCTTTTTTCTGTTTTTTGTTACTCTTTCTGTTCGAAATACAATAAGAAAAGAAATGATAAAACATTGTACAAAAGACACACATATGTACACGATATACAAATAACAAAAAAATGTTCGTGCATGGATGTGGGCTTAAAAATCAAGGTCAAAAACTCACATCATCATCACCATCAGCGTCTCAGCATCATTAAAACAACTTACGTTTCAACACACCATCAGGCATTTTGTGTTTGCCTGAGTGTGTATATTGTAGCAAAAGAGCCCGGCTTTAATGTTATTTACCTCTGGAGTTTTTTTTTTTATTTCATTTTAATTTTTTTGTTTCTTTGCATTCAGATGATTCAGTCATCGTGTGGCTATGTAAAGATCAGTTTATCTTACACTTTTTTTCTAACCATGAGTTAACAAACGTTTTTGTTTTTTTTAGTTTTTTGTTTACGGTTTAGGGCATTTTAGCGTTTGCAATGTTATGCAAAAATAATTGCAAGCCACTATTATAGTTCTACGCAGGGCTGGGCCAATTTTCTATGGAGCGTAGAATGCATTTCAAAATTTGTTATAAGGAAATAGCTTATAATTGTTTGCATTGAAAGATTTTTATGGTTAAATTTCATTTAATTGTGCGAAGATTAATATTCGCCAAATAAAGAATATAGTTAAGCCATAAGAATTCCCCTTATTTGTGTAAATGTTGCTGTTTAGCCATATGAAATTAAATTTTTTAGTAACCATCAAATAATTTTTATTTAATTTGCACGTTGCATCAAACATGAACCCACGTTTACTAAAAGAAGAAATATTTTCAATTCCCGTAATGTGTTTACGGACACAGTTTCTTATTATTCAAGTTTATATTAGATTTAATTGATAGTCTCATTAAGAAGACCTTACTTGGATTCTATCAAAGTGATTGTTGTAGTATCATAGCGCCTTTCCTACGATATGCCTATAACTCCAAGCTAGCTTTTCCCATTCATTCTGTATATTTTATGGAAGTAATTCTTTCTTCCAAAACCATGAAGTAAAGAAAGTATTATTATCATCGAAAAATCAGATTAATCAACGGCTGAAATATCTAATCAATAGAGGAAGAAACTCATTCGCACAGGTAAAACGAATCTGGTCTTCACCAAACATATCGGAAATGACTAAACTGAGATTATTCAATTTCAGCGTAAAATCAACTCTGTTATAAGGATGCATATGTACGTAAACACATTCCACGTTTTAATTAACAAACGCTAGAAAATAACTCTAGCCAACTATTGCCCCTCGATTTAAGTTGAAATAAAGAAATGCAAACGAAACTGAATTGGACACATGCTAAGAAAAGCAGAAGAAGAAGGCTGATGAGTGGAACCATCTTGGGGGCATGCACACAAATGAAAACTCCAACTACTAGTGCAAGAGCTGCTGAATATACGACTGAAATAAAACGAAATTAAACCGCGCGTAGAATTTTTGGAAAAATCTTGGTATGGCCTTATCTTCTCGAAAGAGTAAAAGAACAAAATATAAAGATTTTATCCAAATAACCTTTGGCTGAACAAGCATGGTCGACAAAGTTTGGATGCCCAACAATCTTTTATTTCAGAGAAGTTCAATAGTCTCTTTTCCTTTTTCGTAATTACAGTTTCTGAAAAAGTACTTAAACAGCAGTTTCCGCTTTTGAACTTGTCTGTATGCCTAGGCGCTAGTGTACCCTTGTTACCTCTATTAGGTGCTTAAGAAGAATTCAAGGTATATTTAATAAAATCGTATTCTCCGTATCTATATAAAGGCCCGGCTTTTTCTGGTTTCTCTACAAAGGAATTAATTTACCCGTTTTTCCTTGCGAATGAGTTGCAGTCTCACATACCGAATTTTTATTTGATCAGTCCTCAGGAAAGACATGCTAATCACTCGTATGATTTTGTTCAGGTAAATAATTGTAACTTTTTTCACAAATGCATCAGCTACATTATTATCTTCTATATCTTCGCCTTTATTCCGCCGGATATTCTAGCGATAATCCCTACTGGCGCTTTTCTATCAGTAAATATGTGTTCATATCCATATTCAATATACCTTGGCGTTGAAATTGTTTCGTGGCTGTTAGTATAGCCATTATTTACATTTGTATTGTTCCTTAATAATCGTATAGTTTGAAGTGATAATCAAAGATTCTATTGATCCGAAAAGAGACTACGTATTACTTTGTCGTGCGATCTTAATTCATCAGCGAATATTTCGCTGATGCTCACTTCTTATAAAACTAAAATCGGGTTTAGCTATCGTGTAGTGCGTGCATAGGGAGATGGAAATCAACAGTGCTAGTTTCAAATGACTCAGAAATTGAAGGCCTATTTACTGAATCCTTTAAAGTACTTTCGCTGTCCTGAGCGGAGTAAAATGGCGTATTTTTAAAGATTATGCGGAATTCTGACCACCAGTGAATACTAGAATCGGAACGCTTAAAAATTCTTAAGAAACCTGTGAATCGAAAATTAATTTCATTTTCACATCATGTATTCCGAGCCAAGGCTAGACTGTTAAATTAAATTAAAATTACCAAACTGGTAAGCCTTATCCAGGGAGATTTTTATACTCGTTAACATGGTCGTTTAGGGCAATTATATTACCATCAAGGTTAATTCATTTACGACTAAAGCGGTTGCTATAAGATGTGTTCAGAAATTTACAAACTACCAGAGATTATTATTTTGATTTGACTTTTGAAAATGTTCAACGTGTATGTCCAAGATTAGAGGCCAAATTGGTTGTTTATTATAATTTCTTGTAGTTCTTCTAGGTTACAAAGGATGTACAGGTTTCTCTATTTTAGCAGGAAGTTGGAGCCTTTGTTTACTTAAAATTATAACACTCAGGTTAAATATATATGTCCCCTATTGCCTTTATTGGTTTCGACAAAGAAATCACCATAAATTTTTATAAAATGAAATTGAGGTGCGTTTTTCACTATTTTTCATTTGGTGGCAGCTTATAAGTTGAATGCATGAGACATTTCATGCCTGTGATCCAACATTACCCTAATCCATACCTGTCGTAAAACAAAGATTGTATGTGGGCCATTGCTTCCTTCAGACGGATCAATCAAAAAGTTTGAAGTTGAGGAGCCACACATGGTAATATCTTTGCATATAATATATAGTTTGTTGCTCCCTAATGGGTTAAATAAAATGGTGTATGTGTAATTAAACGTTTATAATGTTCAATTTATTTACGTTTCTTCTTTTTTTTTGTTTTTTGTTCGTTTCTTATGGTTATATTTTTAAAATATTGCCTGGAGTTTGTTTTAAATTATTTGAAATGGAATAAATCTCACATAACGTAAGCATTCATAATTTTATTTTCCCATGCTTATTATTATACACGTTCGCCTATTCTCTTCGCCAGTTCGACGTTTACCAAGACGATTGACACTATGGGTTAATAACTGGTCTTACTATTTCTGGTAATTGAGTGTTTTCTTTTTTGTTCTTTGCATTTAATTATTGCTTTTGTTTTGCTGTATAATACTTTTATTAAATATTTGCACGAGCTTTGTTAATTTCTAGGAGAAATTGAAGCATTAAACATGGATAAAACAAGACCATCATACATATTTAGTTATATATTCATATATAGACGTGCTTAATTTAACTTAAGTAAAAATCGAAATAAGGATCATCGCATCACGATTTCCGTTTTAAGTAATTCAATGTTGTAAGGAGGCCTAATTTATGCTGGCTAATCTAATTAGCAGATACACATGAATTCACAATTTCGAAAGAATATAATTGTGGAAGTTATCAATCAAAATATAAGTAATCACCAAATCCCTAACGCCAAACATTCTGAGTTAGGCTACATAAAGTTGTAGCTAACCATCGGATCACTCGTTATAACTCTAAGTGATGAATTAGAACAAGAGCAGATCCATAAGTAATAGTAGAGCAATCTGCATTCAGTGGTCTTGCACACAGCAATCTGGAATTAAAGTCTGAGAATATTATGGGCCTTTCGCTTTCAGCTGCTGTCGGACTTACAGTGGTTGTAAGTAAATAAGGAAGGCTGCAGCAGACATAGTTGCATGTTATCGCTTTTATTGCTATTTTATATCATGCTGGGCAGTCTTCCGACAAGATAAAGCGAACAAGACTTCGGTCTTCTTACGCTCAAATTTCCATACATGCAAAAAAAAAACGTCGACGCATAGCTGATTTGAGATTTCCTTAATGCATATGCTGTCCGATAGTTCGTTTTAAAATACAATGGGTTTAATACCTATGTTAAGTTATTTAGAAGACAAACATTCTTAACGAGATATGGAGTTCTTCCTCTCCACTCTACACAAGACAAAAAATTCGAATCTTCAACAGTATGAATGTGAATCATCACTACTACTCAACCATTTGTCTATGGATGTCTGCACATAATTTTGTCAATTTTCTAGTCTGTATGCATTAGTTATGATGAGTTACGGGCTATTACTAATCAAACTTCTTTAAAGATATGCGCCAGAGGCGATGGATAGAACATATCCAAAGAAAAACAAGAATTTTCCATTATTTTCTGGCTATTTATGTACAGCGAGTGTCAATTCAATCTTATATAGTCATGCTTCAACTATTTTAGCCATTGAGATTGTGGCAATGCAGCCCTTAAAACCTACAATTCTAGCTCAGTTTGGTGATTGGAGTTGAAGTATTACATCGTAAAAAATATTCTATTGTATTGGTGCAAGTACCAAGCATTTCGGGATGTCGGCAGACATTACATATTTCCTCTCCCCAACGTCTATTAAATATTTTATAATAATTGTGCTTAATTTCCGTCAGGTGTGGTGGAATGCTTTAAGTTTGGGATATTAGAGGTGTATCAAGTGTGACTACTGCACAGAATTCTTTAAAGCCAAACCGCTTTCGCCTTCTCTTAAGCCTCTTGGAATGTCCAATACCTTCGTTATCGTGTCCACAGTAAATCATCCTTTTCGAAAATCCTATTACAGTTGCGAAGGAGCTTTTCTTGTTTCGGTATATAACAGGAGTATATAATCCTCTTAAATATTTTTCCTATCGTGTCAAGTAGACAGATGGGAAGGTACAATGATGGTTCACATAGAGGTTTGACGAATTTTGGGATAAGCAACAATTTCTGCTCCTTCCTTTATCTGCTACAGTATTAGCCGCTTCCAACTCTTTACTTATAATCATGTAGGATTGTCCCTTTGTCCATAGCATGTGTGAAAGGTAAGAAACAGTATTTAAGGGGTATGGTATCGGAACCAAAGCTCGGAATTTAGCCGTTAGTACATTTTTACTATGATATAAGATTTTCCACAAATTTCTCGTATAGGGTATCAGACAGCCGGCTTTGAACAACTGCAACTTTCTTTACTTGTTTAATTGTTTTTAACCATCTTTGTAAACGTACTCTTGCCATATTTATTAATTATGAAACAATTTGTTTAAAGATTTTAATCAATTCCATCAGGTATTAATCACTGTTATTATGATGACATAATTTTTTTAATTTAATTTGCAACCCAGACAATAATTATGGCTTCAATGACTTTCATTCACATAAGATTTCATTGATATTTTTCTCTTTATTGTTGTTATAACAAATTATACAAATAATGGTTGGCTAAAAGGCGGTCATTATCGGCTCAAGTGAGAGAGAGAGTGAGAGGAAACTGAGCTCATTTAAGCCACAATAAAACAAGGTTCTCTTGAAGTTAATTATGGTTTTCATTTCTGTTTGTTTACAAAGTAAATAATTTTCACATACACTTGTGGACATACAATTAAGTCATCTATGCAACATTTTTCATTTTTGTAAAAATTAAAAATTTAAGAAAAGTGGAAACAAAAACAACTCTTATTTATTAATTTCATATGCTTAATAATTAATTAACAACAAAAACTTATATAGTTTTTCATTGTAAAAAATGTTTTGGTACTTAGTTGATATCAGACTTCAAATTTAAGTGGACACATAATTAAGTCATTTGAAACAAAATATTGAAAATTCAATTTAATTGGTTTAATTTTTACCCAAACTATTTTGAACCTTTAATATTTTGTGGGGAAACCTTTTTGGCGTATTATTTCAGTACATCTTTGTGGTATTGAGTTGATTAAGTTGCGACACTGCTCAGCACTAATGTTATCCCATTCTGCCTGGAAAAGCTGCCAAAGTGCTTTTTGATGCTGGGTTTTTTGGCTGCAACTGCTCGTTTTACGATCCCCCAAAGATTTTCAATAGGGTTCAGATTGGGACTTTGAGTTGGCCAATCAAGAATGCTTATTTTTTCCTCAGCAAACCAAGGTTTAACTACCCAAGATGTTTGCTTCGGGTAGTTATCATGCTGAAAAATCCGCGCTAGTGGTAATTCGTCGTCATAATCTTTAGTCAAATTGTTCCGTAGGATATTCTTATACATTTCCCCAGTCATTTTCCCATCGATTCTTACCAGTGGACCAACGCCGGATGAGGTAAAACAACCCCAAACCATTACTGACTAACCTCCATGCTTTACGGTTTGTTTGGTGTACTTTGGGTATAATTGTGTATTGACAGAACGTCTTACATAGGGTCTGCCATCATTTCCAAAGATATTAAACTTGGGCTCATCACTCCATACGACTAATTTCCAAAATTTTGTCGTCTTTATGGAGGTGGGTTTTGGCAAACCGCAAGCGTTGCTGAATATTTTTTTTTGACACATTAGGTTTTGTTCTGGCAAAACGTCCATGGATATTATTTTCAGTCAAGCGTTTTCTTACGGTCCTTGCCGATATTTTAACAGCGTGTTCCAACTCAATACACTATATAATGTAAGTAGATATGAGGAATGGGTCAGCTTTACTCATGCTGGCTAAAAAAAATAAGCGTTCTGGATTGGCCAACTCAAAGTCCCGATCTGAACCCTATTGAAAATCTTTGGGGGATCGTAAAACGAGCAATTGCAGCCAAAAAACCCAGCATCAAAAAGCACTTTGGCAGCTTTTCCAGGCAGAATGGGATAACATTAGTCCTGAGCAGTGTCGCAGCTTAATCAACTCAATACCACAAAGATGTACTGAAATAATACGCCAAAAAGGCTTCCCCACAAAATATTAAAGGTTCCAAATAGTTTGGGTGAAAAATAAAGCAATTAAATTGAATTTTCAATATTTTTTTATCAGATGACTTAATTATGTGTCCACTTAAATTTTAAGTCTGATATGAACTAAGTACCAAAACATTTTTTACAATGAAAAACTATATAAGTTTTTGTTGTTAATTAATTATTAAGCATATGAAATTAATAAATATAAGTTGTTTTTGTTTCCACTTTTCTTAAATTTTTTAATTTTTACAAAAATGAAAAATGTTGTATAGATGACTTAATTGTGTGTCCACAAGTGTATGTTCTGTAATCTCCTACGGTGTGTATGTTCTTAAAAGATTTTTATATGAAAAATGTTTCAAAACGTTTTCAATAGCAATTTTTTAAAAATTTATTTTAAGTCTGTAGAATATTTAAAAAAATTAAAGTTGATCTTGAAGCAGGGATTCATGCTTTGTTAGTTCACTTGTACGACCTCTCTTATGAAGGTCGTCGTTGTAATGCGAATTACTAAAAAGTATGAGGAAAATAATCCCGAAAGTTAACACCCAACATGTTCGTCACTTTCCACATGGGATGTGTTAATGTAAAAGCCTTGCTGACTAGCTCTGCTATTCGCAGTACTTCGTTGGCTGTTTTAATTAACTCCACCGCATTCCAGTTCTTTTCAAAAAGTAGCATCACCTCTATCTCTTTCGACCTGATCAAATCCATTCCCATTCCATGTTTGCCAAATCTCAGGCTATTGAAAATCAAATCCATTTCCATTCGCTGTTTGCCAAATCTCTGGCTATTGAATACAACATGATCGTCAATTTCGTTTTCTTTTGCATACTTGGAGACATCTTGGTGTGATTTCGCACCTGAAGTGGTATAGATTACTTCTAAAACGACCACGTATGCCCTGTCAGAAACTGGAACCGCCATGTATGACATTTCAATAGCTTACATTAATCCATCTTTCAATATCTGGAATTAGTTTGTATGACCATTGCACTGATTTCCCAAATAAGACTAACCAAGTCTGTCTCTTTAATGAGCATTTTAGAAATGATCGTGACTCAATATAGATCGCGATGATTTTTGATAACTATTATGACGTTCTTAGCACAAACACAACCTCTGCTACAAGCTGGGCTAACTAATCATGCGTAGCCATGATAAGCAATTTTCATTTGCTTATTCGTCCTTGAAAGGAACGAAAATTAATTAAAAGTTCAAGTCGGCAAATTAAAAACTCAATTGGGAGTTTGAAGCCCTGGTACACTGTGGCTCAAAAGACACTGCTTGTGTGCTAGACAAACCAGTCAAGCTATCGATGGTGATTCTGGGAAAATATTTTCAGCAAATATTTATTTATTCAAATAATTTTTCTTAGGGCCCTATTTGAGTTTTTTGTTTAACATTTTTCTGAAACTTGGCTTTATTTCTTGTGTATTTTTATGTTTTTTTATTATTTTTATTGTTTAGGAAGTTGTTTATGCCAAATGTATTACACACTTCACTGCCGACGTAATATTTATTTGTTTTTTTAATTTTTGTCCGTTTTTTTTCTCTAATTTGGCTGTTGTTATTGGCATTACAATATTTGTTGTTTGAGCCACTTCCATATTGGCTACACAAACCAGCAACAATAAATGACGTTTTTTTTTTGTATGTTTTCTTTGCGCTTTGAAATATACAATTTTGGCTCACGTAATTCACATTCAACTGGTTATACAGGGTCTTTCCTACGTTTGTTTTTTGCTTACTCTCGCATACGAAAGTTGTTGCCATAGCTGCAGTAGTGGTGGTAGTCGTAGAGCTTGGTGATCGTGATTGATGTACCAGCTGAAGATAGCGGAAGGGGAGGGGGATACCATAAATGTTTTATAGTCTGGGTGTTTGAAAATATTTTTTAAAAATACACACGAATTGTAAGCGTTGTACCATGTAACATACGTTTTGCCAAATGCTTCGTTGCATTTTAAGTACCTTAACTTCCCGACAACAATAACTATACATGTGTATATATATACGTACATATATATATATTGTACATCATCATTAACATTTTAAATATCATTATGATGATCATCATAATCACAATGATCGTACATACTTTGTTGGCCTTATAAAAATGCATTAAAAATTATCTTAAAACATTGAAAAACTCAAATTTAATTCCACACACTCTCTTGTAAATTCATTTTTAAATTATTCCGCTTTTTTGAACATTAAATTATGCGGGGGAGTTCCTTCTTTGTTCCCCCTATTTTTATACAATTTTTGTTTTCTTTGTTGTTTCTATCTTCATTCTATTAAATGAAACATTTAAAATTCAATTTCGTTTTCTTCTTTTGTTTTCTAACCATTGTGTTATATTCCAAAGAAATAAATTTAATTTTATAATATTTTTTTTAATTAAAATGGCATATATTTCTGCGAAACACACACTCACTTTTTTATTAGTAAAAAAAATACAGAAAATTAACAAACAACAAAAATCCACCAACAAAAAACTTGACAAACGCGTATTTTATTCGTAATCGTTTTTAGTTTTATAGCGTTATTACCACAACTCAACGTTTACACGTTCATTTTATGACTGAACTCATATTGGAGTTGTCTAAACTCAGCTTAATTAAGCTGATTCGATTTGAGCCTTGCTAGTAGAGCGTTAATAATTTACAAGTGAGAGTTTAAGCCAACTGAAGAGAGTTTAAAAGCTTTATAGGGTTTACAAATGTTGAGTATTTAAAATATATTTGTGGGATTTGATACAGAGTTTGTTATTGTTATTATTATTTCTTTATTTTTTTAAGGAATTTACGGTTTCTGTTTTTTTTTGCCATGTTTCAATTTAACTTTTTGGATAAGCGGTTTCTAGCTAGAATGATAGGTCTTGGCTCATTAGGTACCACTCTCTCCAAGGAGGTGACTTTGCGTAAACTTCCTGCGTTTTTTATTCTTGATGCCTAAGCGCTTTTTCCGTGTTTAAACTCTCTCTCTAAGTCGCCGTAGTCTAGTAGGTAGTGTGTTGGCTTATTAGAAGCGAGGCCACGATTCAAAGCTCAGGTCGGACATCTCCAGCAACACGAAATACGAAAAAATATTTCTCCTCTCATTTTCCTATTTCTGACAAAACCTCTAAGAGGAAATAAGGAATTGCCATGGAAAGTTTCTCAAAAATCTGTAGGTCCTGCCGCTTATGTATAAGATTAAAACACACAACATAAGTGGTCCTGACTGAAGGATTGTAATAACCAACTATGTGTGTATTTGTGTATGTTAGTAAACTCAAGTATTCTAATCATTTGTTAATAGCCGAATATTTTGATTAGTTTGAAAGTAATAGTAAGCGGTGCTACACAATGTGGTAGGGTAAGACATCTTTTGATCCTAACGAAGGGATAGGGCGTGCCTAGATGTATTATTATTACTTCTCCGTGGGATAGGGTGCGACGAGATGTATAATTATTATTATTTAAAGGGGAAATTAAATCTCTCAGTTCTTTAAAATTTAAACCAGGAATGCTTAAGTTTTATAGTCATGTTATTTGAACGCTACACCACTCCACTTCTCTTTTTCGTACTCAGCTTAAGTATTGTTAAAGAAATTGTTGCATATTTTTATTTGGAATCGAATTTATTTGATTGAAAACAACCAACAGTGGAAATCCAAAACATGTCAAATAACGTACACAAATTTTTTCCCCCAAACCATTTTTTTGATCGGGGGTCTAAATGCCGGGTTAGGTAAATTTTAAGTAAACCTTTGGTGCGCTATAATTAAAACACCAGTGTACGAAAGGGCATTATATTGACAATTTAATTAGTTCAGTCAAAACAACATTTCAGTTTTCTATTCAACGTTCTGAACACAGAATAAAGAACGCACGAAAGAAGCAACTTACACGTTTCATTTATATCTGCTTTTTTATAGCAGGTTTGTTTAGGACTACTCCTACTTACTCAGTTCTGGTGATATTTTGTGGTAAGATATTGACTTAATGGCCAAGAGTTTAGCTCGAATCTCATCCTTGTGGTTGAACACTATGGTATGTGGGCCTGAGGTCACACCTCTAAACCTGCAGATTGAAGATCTTTCGGATATATAGTCTATCCCATACAGCAACAGCACAGGGCTTTGGAACTTAAATAATAGGGATCGTATACTGAAACAAATTGGATATAAAAATGTATGCGAATCGGCCATACTATCAGCAGGAATTACAAGAATGTCGTCAAAGTATATATTGCAGCAAACGAACTATTGGCTTGGAGAATGTTAGAGGAAATAAATGTGTCTGATTTATTCTTTTTTGCTATTCAGTTTTTTAGTGTAAACTTTTTCCGTATAAGTATAAGAAGAGGATTCGTGACAGGTGGTAATGCTAAAAATGCTTTGTAAAGTTTGTCTTTTAATCAAGAAATTATCAAAAATGTTGGTGTATGAGAAATATGTTTCTACCAAGAAATAATATTCAGTAACGATGTTCATTTGTACCTCAATGGGTACGTCAACAATATAAAAAGTGCATTCACAGACAGTATAGAAACTGCAAATACATTTTGAAAGATGTAGTGAAAATTGCGGCGTTACCGTCAATAGGAAAGCTATCGTACGATAATAATTTTTTATAAGATGAAAGAATTGAATTTTTTTTGACATTTTACTTGCACAATACTGTGCCACATGCCACCCGTATATTAACCTATATTAACCTATTGGAGGAGAGTTTGGTAGGCAATTAATTTTGTGTTTTGGATCAACCCATTGGCCATGAATCAATGTCATGCAATTTGTCTTCATAAGACTATTTTTTGTATAGATAGGCGAAAGTCTTAACTGAAGAGATGCAATTTGACGACCATAAACGAATATGGCTAATTTCAATAATTAAATTAAAATTATAAACTATAAATTAAAATTGTTTTATGAGTTAAAAGTACAAAACTATTCATTTTCGTTGATGTATAATTCACTAATAAGTTGCTAAAAAATTTTTTCCTCACCAATTATCATTTGAATCCTTTTTGAATTGGTATAGAAGATGTTCATAAAAATTGTGACTTCACTGTAAAATAATTTATTTTTCAGGTAGTAATCAAAATAAACTCAAACAGCTAGTGGGCTCGTTGTTAGACAAACTCAAAAAGTCTGAGTTAGCTAACTTCGAGTAACCTAACCTAACCTAACAATTAAAGTTTCTGCTCAATTTGTCAGTTTTTAAAGATAATTTCCATTTATTTATAATTTAATTGTTTTTTATCTTTTCTTTTCTAATATAGTATTACTTTTAAAGAAATACACACAAAAAATATGTATTTTTTTTTACTATTTTTCAATAAAATTAAAATAAAACTTTGCCACTTTAATAGTTTAGTTAGTAAATTATTTTTTGTTTACATTATTGTAGATAATAGATAAGAGAGATGAGATATATATAGATAGACCAAATTCACAACTATAAAGTGCAATTACTTTAAGATTTTTCTTTGTTAACATTAAATATAATGAAAAAAGTGCTAAAGCCGCAGTAAATATTGGACATATAATGGCAAAGAGCAAAAAAAAATCGAGTAAATAGTCGATATTATCAAAATAATAGATTTTTATAAGTATGTAATGTTTAACCTGATAATTTAATAATATCTTGTATGCTTGTATTTGTTAATTTAGTAACATTATTAACTTTTACTTTTTTTTTGTATCGTTGGTTGATTGGTTATTCTAGTTTCTTCTCCTCTTCTTTTGTTTTGCTGTTGTCTTGCTTTGGATTGGCAGTTTTGCTTCTTTATTTCTATTTGGAAATCTCTTGATTGTGAACTGGAATTCACTTATTAAGATTATGTTTTTGGGAGTGTTGAGTTTTTTTTCTTCTTCTGAGTTTTCTTTATTTATTGTTTGTTTTATTTCTTATAATCGTGTGGTAGTTGTTCTTCTTAAGCTTTAACAGTTTCACTTTAATAATTAATTATTAACACTTTATAAATTAAATTAAGTTTTTAATGGTGTGTAGTTGTTTTTATTTTTCACTTTTCTTACTTGGTTGAAATAATTTATTTAGTTTTTGAGTTTGTAATGAGTTAAATTTTGTTTTATTTTGGTTTGTATTCATGTTGTTTTATAACTTTTCGCTTGGCGTAGTTCTAAATCCTAAGCTAATTCTAAACGTTTCATTTCCTTAAACAATTCCTTGCCCATTTGTGCTGGACTCCTGGTGACAATGACATTGGCCTTTTCCAAAGCCTTAATCTTATCGCCGGCACCACCTTTACCTCCCGAGATAATAGCACCAGCATGACCCATTCTTCTGCCGGGTGGAGCAGAGATACCAGCAATAAAGGAAACTACAGGTTTGGCTTTCATGCCCTGTAAAAGTAAAAGAAATTAAACATAATACTCCAATCACGCACAGCTTTATAGCTTTCATTTCACTTACAGTGTTATGTTGTGTCAAATATTCAGCAGCTTGTTCTTCGGCTACGCCACCAATTTCACCAATCAATATAATGCCCTTAGTATCGGGATCCTTAAGGAAGATTTCGAGACAATCAATGAAATCAGTACCGTTGAAGGGATCACCACCAATGCCAACACACAAGGTTTGTCCCAAACCAACTTCGGTGGTTTGATTGACAGCTTCGTAGGTCAAGGTACCTGATCTTGACACTACACCAATCTTGCCACGCTTGTGAATGTGTCCGGGCATAATGCCAATTTTGCACTACAAAAACAACAACAAAGAGATCAATTAAATTTGCGACATCTTAGTTTGTTATAGTATATTTTGTAAATCTATTGAATAGAAAACAAGGGAATTATAAACAAACATAACAAGTCGTAGAAGAAGACAAAAGAAAAAATACTGTGTAGTGAAAATTTGTTTCAGCTCTCTATGCCAAACAAAATGAGGAATGCTCTTAACCAAAATGCAAAAATAAACAACTGTAAACACAATTTTATTCCATTTCATATAATAATAGTGTTGTTGTTGCTATGATAACAATACTTTTCATCATCTGTTTCGATTTTTACAGTGTTATGTTTATAGTTCAAGGTTTTCAATTTTTATTTTCGACTTTATTTCCTACCATAAAGGCCATTAAATAAAAATGTCTGTTTAAAAAATGGACTTCAAACAGCTAGCCGAAGAAAAATTTTTGCTGCAGCATAATGAGGAGATGTTGATCAGATATACAGCTTACAGTTATGATATAGGAAACGCGTCGTTTTTATTAGCTTTTGTAGTAGAGTTTAGTATCGATGAAATTAAATTAACGTCATTGAAAAATTTGAACCCAACTGATTGTTCCCAGCTATGAGTTTATTATGATTCGAAATGATATAAGTTGCGATATAACTTTATGCCCGTTGTTTTATGAGTATAAATTAGTATGGGGTTGAAAAAGTTCATTTCGGTAATATTCCTTCCTCTAGCTTCCTGGATATTGTATATTCCTATTGGATTGGAGAACAAATAGTAGAATACCACCTTCATTCATAAAGGTATAACGGGCTATAAACACAATAAGTGCAAGTCATTGGAACATAGTGGAACTTAGAGATTTCTTCACACTCCATCAAATTTTGTGTAACCTAAACTCAACGGTTAATAGGCCTGATCCAAACCTGAATGTGTTCTGAAATTGGGGCAGAAATCTATTACGGCTTTGAGAGGTTTTCTAGCGGGATATTGCGTCTTAAGGGCAAGAACCAGTATGTAGGATAGGAGCACACTGCCTTTCTGCAGAGATTGTAGTAACATGCTTGAGACGGTCTCTGCTTACAGAGGTGAAGAGTTAACTTTCTAGGCCGGTTTCTTTGATGGCCATTATGGTTTAGTCTAAGCTAAGATTACTGATATTAAGAGCTTCTTCCCTTCTACTTCCCATTATTTTATGTTGGTGTATTAAGGTACGATACAAGCATTTTTAAATATGCACATTAATGTTTCGTTCATATTTGCACAAGTTTTTGTTTCATTCAAGTATTCTGTTTTAAAAATATTGTGCATCGTTAACAGTGTGATTAAAAAAATCAAATAAACGAGATATAACTTTCAAAACGTCTGTGTTTTATGGCATTTTATATTATAAGTGACTCTTAAAAGCAAATTAAGTCTACATTAACAAACTATTTAAAAGCACATGACTTCAATTAAAAAGTGTTGAACTTTTAAAAGATTTATAAATTTGTAATCAATTTTAAATTATTTTCTTTATATGCACCAACATTTTAATGAAAATGAATACAAGAAATTCAAAAGAAAATAAAATAAGTCTTTTATGTCATTATTTGCCGTGTCAAAAGAAAAAAAATATAAATGAAATTTGTACTTTAAATTACGTAGGTATTAAAACAAAATTAATTTCCATGGTTTTTATATATTTATCACTGATATTGTGAGAGTCACAACCGCATTCTCAGTTTTTCTATTTACTTTTCATCAGTTGCTGATAATGAAAAAAATAAAAACAAATCAAAATTTTTGTTTTTGTAATTAATACATATGCTTTTGGATTTGTTTATTTTCTTTAATGCCGTATAAAGACGCCTAGTGATTGTTGTCGTTTTTCATGGATCAAAGTTCGTAACTGATAATGAAGCGTACTTTGTTTTCTGTATCATTTTATTTTACTTTATTGGCTTCTTTCTTTTGTTTTTGGTTTGTCTGTCATTTGCAAATTTGCCATCAGTGAAGAGAATTTCGTTTAAAACATACGATTTATGTTTTCGAAATGTGTAAAATTATGTTGTATTTTTATAATTTATTATAATTTCTTCAGCTATGCAAATTATTTAACTAATGTGGCTAAAATGACCCATATTGTTGGTTTCTAAATGCCGGTTGGCTGCGTAAACAAACTACATATTTTTAATGACGTCAACATTTTTTTCTGCTGAAAAAACTCAGCTGACTCAGTGAGTCATTTGTTTGAAAATCAGGTTTTTTGCCTTAAATAAACATTAAATTTTTGGCAAATTTATAAGTTATATTAAATTTTACGAACAATAGCAGATGATATTATATAAATTCTTTATCTAAATTTCAGTATTTTTCAAATAATAATTCTAAAAGGTTCTAATTGATTTCATAATAAATAACTTAAACAAACAAGTAAAAGAAATTTCAACTTTTAGTAGATTTTTATCATTTTTAAGTTGTTGAGAGTATTTATTTGAATCATAAGATATTTTAAAAATGTTTTTCTATTCTTTTCAATTTCTTCTGACATATTTTATATGCATATATGTGTTATATATGCTTTTTCGAGCGGAAAATATTTCTTAAAAACAGTTTAAATGTATAGATTTTGAACTCTGGGTCTTTTTTTTCAACGAAAAATAACATTTTTCCGCTTTAAAACTGCCTAACTAGGTGCTCTTCTTAATAGATGGAATAATGAATAGCAAAACATCAGTTCTAGCGATTTATTGGACTTTTACTTAAAAATTGCTTACATCATGTCAAGGTAGGCACACGGTCCCTAATACACTTAGAGAAACATGACAAGGCTTAATCAAAACCTAATCAATGTTGATTAGAAAATCCTTCAAAACACTTTTTTTTTGTGATAATTCAAACAGAAAATGGTGAAGAATGAGACTTCACGCTGTCTGCTATTTTCTGATACTTTTCAGATTTCATTAATTATCAGTGTCAACGACATTGCCTCTACGACAAAGCTAAGTTATTCTTCCGTATAGTAAATCTAATCGACAGTAAAGTTGAGAGAAAATTTGAAACTAATTTCTTTAATATGAAGCTAAACAAATCATAAGACACAATTAAAATAGTAATTGAGTATCCCAATACTTATAAAGACTGAATTCAGGTTGAGAAACTTGCTTAAGAATAATAAACACCATATTCAGATGAGTACCCAAACTAAACTCGTCACTATCCATATTTTCATTCCTAACATTGGAACAAGTTCTCTTCAGTTTCAGCAATTTCAAAGCAAACATAGAATTGTATCACAATTTCAAATAGAACTTACTCTTTCGGGTGCAATAATACCGGGGCAGTTGGGACCGACTAAACGGGATTTGTTTTGGCTCAATAAGGCGTTTTTAACGCGCACCATATCGTGTTGGGGTACACCTTCAGTGATGCAGACAATCAAAGGGATTTCAGCATCCAAGGCTTCCTCAATGGCAGCAGCAGCACCAGGTGGTGGTACATAAATAACGGTAGCATGAGGATCTGTAGCCTTCTTGGCTTCAGCCACCTAAAAAAAAAGAAAATAATTTGAATTTTTTGAACTATTCTATATATTCAAATAAACTAGTGACTTACACTGGCAAAGACAGGCAAACCCAAATGGGTAGTGCCACCCTTTTTGGGTGAGATGCCACCAACCAATTTGGTGCCATATTCCAAAGCCTGTTGGCTGTGGAAAGTGCCCTGTTTGCCGGTGAAACCTTGGCAAATGACACGTGAGTTTTCGGTCAACATTAAATTGGCACGTGTCTGGTTGTATTGGGAGCTGTGGCGTACGGCCGATACCAAACCATCTGGAAAGCAAAAATAAAAAACAACAATTCCTCAATTAAAAATAATTAAATCTGTTTTACATTGATGGTCGTGGTATTTAAAAATAAACAAACATACACGCACTAACACTCATGCAAGCGTTTATTTAAATTTTTAATTTATTCTAGACAGACAGTTGCAAGATTAAAAAAATAAAATCAGGGTCACTGACAGTTCACTTTTCTTTTTTCACATTCATCATGGTCCTCTCTTTATGAAGGTCTTTCGCCAGTAACTTTTTTCTCGCACACAATTTGTTGCTGAATTTATTTCTTTAATGAAATACTTTTGATTAATTTTTGTTTCTTAAATTTCTTTTTCTTCTATAACCACATAACACCGGTAAATTTATCCAAAAATAATAATTTTTCACATTCGTTATATAATTTTTCTTCATTCCATCCAATAAATCGTATTGAATTTCTTTTAATGTGCTGGGCGGCTGGCTTTTTTCTTACTTACCGCGTACTTTAAGCAAAACTCTCGAGCTGGCGGCCATCGTTTGTTTAGCAATAAACTTTAATTAAATAAAATTATTACTTAACGTCAAAAATGCAAAATAATTATGCAAAAATAAATCTCTTTCTTTCTGACAAACGTTGGAAATTTGTCTTCTTTCGATCGTTCGTACGCGAAACAACACTCTGCTGAGAGCAATTCGTTTGAATAGTGATGGTAGAAAGAGATTTTTTTATAGTATTGGCGATGGCAATAGTAATCGCCAAATTGACAAGTATTTTAGCGATTACACTGTGTGGTGGTGGTTAATTGTGCAGTGTTGTATTTAAATAGTAGTTGTTTTGGTATTCAATATGGAAAATAATTAAAAGATATTTTTTATTAATTTTCTTAAAAATTTAAAATTCTATTAAAAATAAATTTAAAAAATTTAAAAGTGCTCATTTTTATTAATTCTCACGTAATCATTTTAAGGTTTCAATACTTTAAAAAGAATTTTTAAACGTTTCGCTTTTAAAAATTAACAAAGTAGTGAATGAGATTTCTTTTTGAGGCAAAATGAATGAATTTTCACCATTTAATTTTTTTATGAGATAGTTTATTCGAGAGTTCCAATTTAATTTTTTTGTAGCATTATAGCCGTTGTTTTAGTAGTACTTTCTTCCAGCGCTAAAATTGTGTCTGACTTGTTTCCGCTCGCTAAAACTTTACGTATCACCACATAAAATAGCCTATTGGTGTAAAATCCCAGTGCTCTTGACACTGTGCTCTGCCTGACTTCGCTTGATTTGTATGTCAAGCGGTGTGCAGCGCGTAGTGCCATACGTCTGAGGGAATCGGGCTGCAGGAAACAGTGTTCGATAGGTCACTCCAGAGTTCTGAATGTCGTTTTTCCTGACGGAAGATATGCGCTTACAGAAAAAGCCACTGATTATATTGCGCCTGAGGCTATGTTCCTGCCTGGAGTAAGGATACTTATACCGGATAGGGCACAATGGAATGGTGGGGTACTCCAGGGGCAGAGTAGTATACCCATCTTCACAGATGGGTCTAAGTTAGGTGGACGTACAGGTGCTGGAGTTTTCTGTAGGGAACTCGGTCTTGAACTCCACTTCAAGTTGAATGATGACTGCAGCGTTCTTCAGGTGGAGATTTTCGCAATCTTGAGGGCTGTTGGAGCCATAGCTGGTGGCCCGGCATGTTCGTGAGTGCAAGGAGTCTTTGAGGACTTTTGGCCCGGGCCGTATCCGTCTATGCTGGGTTCTGGGACAGCGGAATACTGGGCAATGAGACGGCGGATGCCCCCCCTAGGCTAGGTTCGCTTTCAGGGGGCGATTTGATAGTTGGTCCTGACCCCCCAGTCTGCCACCTCTATGGCCTCATCTATGGATGGGTCATGGAGAAAGAGCAAAGGCGTTGGGGGAACGGATCGGGTTGTTTTGTTTCTAGGTGTCTATGGCCTGCTGCAAACAGTAAGAGAACAGGTTGGTTGCTGGGCTTGGATAAGGCCAGCTTAAGGTTGTTTGTCGGTTTTATCACGGGGCACTGAGAGATTACGTCGCTGACAGGGATCTGGAACAGATCCCAGCCGGACTATTGCAGGGCGTGTTGCGATGAGGATGAGTTGGAGACTATCGAACACCTCCTCTGTAACTGCCCAGCCCTTGGTAGGGCTTTCTTTGGGAACTTGAATTCAGTGTCGAGAGCCGACATCAAGGCTCTCCACAGTCTCATTAGTGGCTTAGGCTAGTTGAGAGGTGCTAGGACTTCATCGGTGTAGTCGCGCTTTCCCACCATTTTGTTGTGCCTGGTCTGTGTGATTCCTCCGCTTCCCACTCCCCCCTTTCCCATATACCCTCCTTTCATCCTATCGCCTATACTATCCTTCTCTCCTTTAGGACGTTGTACAATGGGTCAATCCGACCTCCGGGTACTGTACTTGTCTTGACTGACAGGTACACGTCCTCTAACCTAACCTAACCTAAAATCCCAGGATCTTGACAGTCAATAGTCTGTTCGTGTAATTAATTGCTAACTAAACTCGGTTCGCGATACGCGAGCTATGTGGCCACACATCATATATCAACTAAATCAAGTTTCTCCAATTTCTACAAGAAATAATTCATTATATTGTTTAAATAAAAAAATAGATCGCCTAGCTTTCCTAAACCTCGCTTCAATTTTTGCAGCAGCTATATTATGTGTAGTTTTATTTCAAGATCCTTAAGTAAAATCTTTTAAGCGGCCGAATAATACAGGTCACTTTCCTGTCAATGACAAAGGATAAACATGGGACACTTTGTCATAACGACACAGTATGAAAAATTGGCAGAATACTCTGGGTATCCCATAAATGAGAAAGGCCATTAGATTGTGCAAAAAGTTAAATAAAACAAACAAGACTTTTATATAGTTTGCGGGATGTATGACCTACATATATGGAAGGCAGAGTTGCAGTTCGTTAGGAATAACGAACGTCTTCAGATATTTTTTGTCAACCTTGTCTTCTTGAGATTGGAGAATTACGCTTTAACGCACATTTTGTAAACGAATTGACTTCCTCTTGATAGTATGTCGATCCACTCCGATTGTGTACATTTTATATAGTTCAGTAGCGGTTTCCCATTCCTGGATATGACACTCGTGTTGGGAATAAAGACTCGCATGTAATTTTTTCTCTCTCACACAAGTTACGCTCATAATGTCATTCAGAACGATGTTAAACAATTGACGTTACAGAGGGCATTGTGAAATCTGCGCACAGATTATTGTGTTACTGGTACACTGATTGTCGACTGGGAATTAAGTCACCGAAGACAGAGCTAGAAGATACGAAAGCCTTATATTCGCTACCTCAAGCATTAGCGGATCAGCTCTCACTCTGTCTAATATTGTCACATATCTTGGGATCATTTTAGTCAGCAAACTAAACTGGAATATTAACACACAATATAGACCTCTTAAATGGCAACAACTGATTTTCGCAACTGGAAAACATGGACTTAAGTAAGGGTATCAACTTTTGAAATAGGACCGGGTTTCCGATTTTCAAATCAAACCAAATCTATTCTAAGGATATCGCGGTTTGGTTATTGATTTAGTAGAAAAGGAATCATCAAGCGAATCATCAATGTAAGCGTATTATAATGATGGCGCCGACAGCTGATCTTAGTTTTACATCATTGCTTACTATTTGGCTACCAACAAACGCAATGGGACTACGCGCCACAAAAGCGTGGAAGTATTTCAAAATCTTGGATACCGTTACCCAGATAAACAGCTCCCTATTGACTATACGATACTTTAACCCGTTTTCGATCCTAGTTTTATAATTTAAATACTGTATAGATCTGACTGTACACCTCCCAAAGAACTTCATCCAACTATTGATTACTCTATAAAATCGGATGTGGAAATTTTTCTTTTCTTGAATTTTAGATTGTCCCTTGACCTAGTAGTTTTATTCAGGCTGAACTAATGGCAATTAAGACTGTCGCTGTATAAATCCGGTATCAAATGATATTGAGTGGAGCGCCATAAGTGAGTCAACACTTTTGTTCTTAAGTATAAAACAGTTTTGTCCTTAAGTATAAAAAAGTTCCTTTATCATGAATTGTTGTTTTTGTTTTAACATTTTATAAGTAATAAATAAACGTTTTTATTTTTGGAAATTCATTCGACTATTCTCATTTACTTTTCTCGCTATCCTAAGAAAATAAATTATTTCAGGGGTGTTTACTCACTTTTGGCGCTCAGTGTATATTCGTATTTACTGATACTAAAGTGTCCCTTAGACCCCTAGCAAATGTGTATCCTTCATCCAAGATTTACAGGAATGGCAATTGCGTCTGGAGGATATAGTGATGCATTCGATGGTTACCTTTCAATAGCATTCATGGGAAACATTCCCAGGAGATATAATGGTAGATTTGTAAGCAGTTTCCAAATCGATTAGAACTTGATATCGAGTTTAAAAAATATTAATTTTACGAAATCGAGTCGATTAAGAGGTAATCGAATAGTAGTTCAATCAGAAATCTCTCCTTTAACAATGACTTGTTGTTAAAGTTGAAATTTATTCAGTAGAACTAAATAAATAACTTGACTCCTTCATTGTTAGAAATTAATTCAAATGAAAATAAAATAATTCATGAGAAATATTAAAAGAAAAACTAAATAAAAAATTCTTAATTTTGTAAATTTTTATTTTTTTATCTACAATTTCTTTTTGCAAAAAAAGGCGAAAAGTCAATATTTTTATTTCAGCAAATAAACATGAAAATAAAAATCTTTTTAATTAATGAAAAACTTACAAATTCACAAGAATTTTTAATTAAAACAAATCGAACTACAACCAGAGAATTTAAAAAGAAAACGCATCGTATCATCATCATCGCCATCATCATTATTGACTTCGTCATTATTATTGTGATCGCTATTGTGTATGACAAACAATTGTCGTGTTTTTTCTACTCTTCTAAAAAAAGTGCAAATGATCGGTGAAGAAATTTTCTATTAGCAACAACAATGTGAAAGAAAAATGATTAAAAACAAAACAAATCAACTCGGTACCATCACCCACACAATTTTAAGCCTTTAATTGTGGTTGTTGCTAAAAGAAGGGGAAAAAATTAAAAGAACATTTAAACATAAAACCAAAAACAAGCAAAATGATATGTGTGTGAAACAATACATTTTCTTCATATAAAAAAAAATAATTTCCCTTTTAAGTGCTGCCAGATGTGTTGGCATGTTATCAATTTTCTTGAGTTATACGATTATCTCAAATAACCCACTAATCTCCGGACCGCCATTTGTATATAGTGGGTCCCATCTGTTCGGTAAAGAATTTTCAAAAATCGATTTTTTCAAAATTCATTTTATCAAATCCCAAAATTATTCCAGCTATCCCACTAACACGGTTCGAAAGAGGGTCTTCTGGACTACCATTGGCGTACAGTCGGTTAGATGTACTATGTCCCATATGTTCCAAAATGATCACTGAACTTTTAGAGAATTTTCAAGCATAAAATTGATATAATCAAAGCCAATTTTCACAATACCATATCACTTTATATGTAACTACATTGCTGGTTATATTAAGCAGCCTTAGAACCTTACTTTGAATGTGGTTTGTTATTCATATATCTAGTATATGTCCTAAAATTAGCTCCTAAGCAAGTGAGCTCGTTCAGATGGATACGGTTAAACAACTAACAGTGCTCTGTTAAGGGAAAATTTTGTTCTGTTGAGTAAATTTTGCTCTGTTAACGCGAAATGTGTCGCTATTAACATTATTGGTTTGAGTCTTGGATTTTAAAATTCGAATTTATCTTTACACACATACATACAATTGTGATAGTCTTAAAAGAATTGGCTTCTTCAATCTCGTTAAGTGCTGGCAGTAGAGATCAGAACCATTAGTTTGACAAGGTTTTAGAAACTCGTAAAAATTTCCTTCTCTCTGTCAAACTTGGTTATACCACCGCCTGAGAAGCTTCATCTTGCTTTGTGTATGATGTTATTCGTATATTATTGTCTTACGTGATCTAATTTTCTTTGCCCATAATCATTCACTTCAGAAATGGTTCGTTCGTTTTCCTTTCGCTTTAGCAATGAATCAGCGAGTTTCGTTGTATACCCATATTTCTTGAGTTGAGCTGGTTGAAGTAAAGCTTAATGCAGTGAACTGTTGGCTCAATCTGCTGGAATACGGGGATGTTATGGACACCATCGGACGACCACATGGTTTCTTATAATTTTTTCTATAGGAGGCTTGATTTAAGATTTTCAACTAGGGACTTCTGGTCTGATGATCTGGAGTAGGTTTTTGGCTAAATATTAAGGGGTCTACACGAACCCGTTTTACCGTATTTCTTAGATTAGAGGGCGTGTACTTGTCAATAAAGACAAGTACAGTACCCGGAGGTCGAATTGACCCATTGTACTACCGTATTCCTTAGACGTTGTTGACTCTTCCCAGGTTAATGTGTATCTTTTAACAAAATTTGCTTAAAATATCAGGTTTCAAACAAGGTGTAGTCTGTCTAATGCAATTAATATTACCAAAGAAATAAGAGGTTGGAGAGAGACTTTACGGGATCTCTTCAAGCATCAATGTGGCAACTTTCTTTTGCCAAATTGAAATCCATGGTAAATAAAATTGCATGTTCAGTACACTGTTAAGCAAAACAAATAAAAAAAACGAGAGTGATAAATGTGTTGGTATGTTATTAGTACAACACCCTACAACATAAACTGCATATTAATTAATAAAAAATTTGTTAAATAAATAAATAATGTTGATTTGTTTAAGATTGTCAGTATAGTTGCTCTACATGGCTGTTATTTTCTTTTGGTGAAATGGAGTAGTGTAAAGAGTTTGAAGTGCTTCGTGTTGTTAGGGTCACCTTTAGTTCTCTGCAGACTTTCTTTTCTTATGTTGTTTTCTTGAATTTATTAAGCGGGTCGTTTTAGATCGTTAGTCAGTTGGTTAGTTCATGTATGTTGCGTTGCGTTAAAAGTGACAAATCGTTGGCAAGGCGTTGAGTGAGTGCATATATATGTATTTATGGATGTAAAAATTGTGTGTATTGCTGATAAATTCATATTCATTTGTTTTTTGGTTGCTTGTTTTTTTTTGTGCTCTTGTGATACATATTTTTAATGGTTTGATTTTTTTTCTTCTAATGGCTACATACCTACATACATATGTATACCAAAGCATAGTATGAGTATCCACTCATGCATGATGATATTATTTTGTGCTCTTATAGCAGTTGTTATTTTTATTTTGATCTCGTGCTCAGTTGTATTGTACTGTTGATATTGTTTTAATTGTTTTTGTAAATTTTTTTCATTTACTATAACCCCACTCATCTCATGATTATTAATATTGTTTGTTTTTGGTTTGGTTAAATGAATTGTGTTTTTCTTCTTGCTATTATTCATAATTAAAGTTAATTATGATGATGTCTTTGATCATTATCACACTGATGATAGTGTTGATATATGTACTCTATTTTCTTTTTTTATAATATGTATTTTTGTTGTATTTGTTTGTTTGTTGCTATTTTTTTTGTTTTATTCTTGGCTCTCATTTGATCTTGTTTTTCTTTTTTTCTTGTGTGTTTTTCTAAGATGTTTGCTTGTTTTAGAATTTTTTTGTGGCTCTTTTGCTGTTTAGTTGTCTCGTGAATTTAATAACGTTGGTTCGTTATCGTGTTTCCTTGCGCTCTTAATAAAATAATCGATATAATCGATAATAGTAACGAGTTTTATTGTATTTAAATTAAAGTTTAAAACATTTACAGTGATTTTTAAGCGATTCAAGTGCAAAATTTGATTTTTATTTGAAAATTAAAATTATTTTAAAAAGTTAATCGAGTCTCTGATTAATTAAAGTGTTTCTTTTTTATTAAAATTTTCTTTGGAAACCATTTCAAAATTTCCCAACAACAGGAACATAAGTATTCATTCGAAGTAAGTTCTTTTTGTGATCATAAATTTATCATTTTATAATTAAAAAAAAATCAAATTAAATTTGGTTCATAAAATATGAATTTATTCGTAAGTGACAAAACAATTGAACATTTTCTGGTTATGGGGGTGTAATACGAAGAAATAGATTCCTCTGCTCGTGCAGCTAAATCTGAAAATAGTATTTGTTGATGTTTGATTTAACTAAGTTCACATTACGAATTTTTTTCTCAGACCAATCGATCACACAGTGAGACACAAACCACAACAATTAATCGAGCTGAATATTTTGTTGTCATTAAAAATATGCATATTTAATCAGCACATTAGTGAGAGGATGATCGTGTACCAAGCCAGATGGAGAAATCTATCACATTGAATTTGATTTGTTTGCCTAGGATTTCAAAAGTTTCTGATTGCCCCATATTTGCATAAATAAATATGTGTATTTACACATATTATGCCCTGGTAGTCTAGTGGCTAGTGTGCTAGACTATTAGCGTAAGGGTCGTGGGTTAGATTCCCACCAGAGATTAATAAATAAATAAATAATAAATATGTAGATATAAACTGAAGTAAAGAAGATTCTAATCAGGATATGTAAAACTTTAAATTTTATGCAAAAATAATGGAGTTTCTTTATTCAATCTTATTTATTATACCCATAAAAGTGAACAAAAAAACGTTTTATTTGACGTTTTTCTAGAAAGATCTGTAGCATGCCGTTCCCTCTAATAGGTTTCTAGATTTGATTTGATTTTTTGTCTTAAAAATATTTCAATTATGCATTTAATTGACTTGGCTAGCTGCTCGACCTTTTCTCTCCTTATCTAATTGTAAAGAAATTTCAAAATAATTGTCATTTTATAAATAGATGTGCACGTTATTACGAATATTTTCTTTGCTAAATATCGTATAATAAATAAATAAATTAATTAATAAAAATCATCAAACAAACGAGGCATGACATTACCGTTCACGTTGAAAGATTTATCAAAACGAAAAATTTCAAAAAAATTATTTTTTGTTGTGTTTTTTAAATTTTTTTTAATTGAATTATTTTGAATTGAATTCTTTGCAAGAATTGAAAAGAAAGTTATATATTTTAGGCATTATAACCCTTTAGCTTGGATAACGGCTTGGCATCTTACACCATCCATGTTGTGCATGTTAATTTTATCCGTAATTGGCGGTCACTTCGATTCCGAACGTTAGGTTCGATTACCTTCTTTATGCCCTTTGCCTTAGGACTGCGGAGAGTGTGCTTTTGAATTATTTTTTTTTTAAAGACCAACACTCAGGACATGTCTAATATTCATGCTGTGCATTGTGTTAGGATAGATACAGCAGAAAGCAAAGAAACGTTCGTAGTTTAACACACTATCAACTAGACTATCGGGGCACCCCAAATGTCAGATTTGATGAATTTGGAACTCTTGAATCCTCGTTTAGTAGAGCAATTAAATATGTCTGAATATCTAATTGATAATGTTTTTAACTCCGTATACCACGGTAAATAGGCCCTGCATTGTAAACATAAGTAAAGTCACACAGATAATTATACGTACCCCCCCCCCCCACACCACTAAAAATCATTTTTTTAAAGTAATGAACTTCTAATCTAAAATTTCTTTACATTAACGTCTGTAACGACACATTTACTTAAATAAAGAAAAAAGATTCCCAAAATCTATGAATTTGTGACTGCAGTTTGCTTAAAACCAATATGGCACCACAGAAAACTATACGTACGAAGTATATTTCGTATAAAATTTCTCCAAGGGTAGCCCGGTATATAAAAGGTATTGTGGATAAAAATCCTAGGACTACAGCCGTAGAAATACGAAATACCTCGGAAAGTTATTGTGCATTCCGAAACAGTTCGAAGTGTTTTGAGAAAGAACGGTCTCTGCAGCCGAGTGCCGAGAAAAAAGTCACGATTGGAATTTGCCCAATAATATATGGACAAGTCAACTGATTTTTGGGCGAATGTAATATTTAGTGATGAGAACAAATATAATTTGTTCGGCTGTGACGGAAAACAAAAAATTTGGCACAAAAATCAGTTGACGTCCATATATTATCATTTTAAAAAAAATGATTTTTAGGGGGGGTACTTATAATTATCTGTGTGACTGTATATTTTTATGTTTATTAATATACATATTGCAATTGCCATTTGTTTTTCAAAATTTAATGAGGAAAATTATTTATTTTTGAAATGCGTGATTAATATTTTGGAAATACATAAATCAGCTGTGGAAACTACAACCATAATGGCATATTGACGTCTGCATCTCGAATAGGACTAATTAGTGGACATATAAGAAAACAAAGCAGTTGAACTCAACAACACGCGCAGAATGAACAGCTTAAGCAGAAAGAAAAAGAACACAGTTAACACAGATAAATACATGATCGAAAATTTTTTTAAAGCTTTCGGGAATTGGAAATTTCGAAGAAACGTAGACAGATAAATTTGAAAGATCACTTCTTTCATGACCAGATTATTGATCTACTATATCATATTCTAGGATATTAGAGTTGCCACCTGCAGAAAGCTAGAAAGAAAAATGTGAAAAGTTTTGCGTTCTTATCAGGAACTTTGTTCTATGACTTCTATCCCTGACCTTTCTTTAATGTTCGTTGTTACTGTTGTCTGCTCTGTGAAGGTCAGTTGTCATGTTATTTCTTGATTCTTTGCACTTTACTGCCAATATTTAATTTTTTTTTGAAGTGGCCGTACTCTAGTAGGTAGTGTGTTGGCTTATTAGACGTAAAGCCAGGGTACGAGCCCCAGGTCAGACATCAAGACAAAATACAAAAAGTATTTCTTCGGCGACTTCTCAGCAGATTTCTGGCAAAAACTCTGAGAGTAAATCAAAATTGCCATGAAAAAGTTTCTCAAAAAATCTGTCGTTCGGAGTCGACTTTAAACTGTAGGTCCTACCACTCATGTATAAAATTAACACACACAACATAAGTGGTGTGAGAAACTAGGACGTTGTACAATGGGTCAATTCGACCTCCTGGTACTGTACTTGTCTTAATTGACAATTACACGTCCTCTTCAACACGTTCATCATCATCATTGTAGTTAAGCACTTTTATCACTAAACCACCGCCTTCTTCCCTCTTATTAATTACTATTTTTTATAACCATTGAAGACGCCGTAGCATAGTGTGTTGGCTTATTAGACGTGAGGCCGCAGTTCAAACCCCAGGTCTTCAACAAAACAAAATAAAAAAATCTATGGGTTCGGCGACTTCCTCTCAGCAGATTTCTGGAAAAAACTCTTAGAGGAAATAAAATTGACATGAAAAGTTTCTTAAAAATCTGTAGTTTGGAGTCGACTTTAAAATGTAGGTCCTGCCAATCATGTATAAAATTAACACACACAACATAAGTGGTTTCAGAAGCTAGGTCGTAATCCTGACTAAAGTGTTGTAATAACCAATTATGTATGAATCTGTGCCCACTATGTTGCATCCCTCTAAAAATCTGTTCCATAGTAGATAATCCCATTTCTCTTATCTACAATATATCGGTTTCTGATGTATTTAGTTACGGCGCAAAATGTGTCGAAAAAGCACAGGAATTACCGTATCGAGGAGCGTATGACTAATATTTTTTGGTTAACAAAATAATTATTTTATTACTTATACGTCTCTTTGCCATTTTTTGCATTGCAGTTAAAAAAATATCGTAAAAAGGACAATATTATTTGAATTCTTAGACTAGTTTTACTAGCTCCCCCCTTCGTAATTGCAAATTGAATAATTTTTTAATTATTTTAGTGGAATTTTTATTTCACCACAGAATTATAAAAATTTATAAGAAAAGAAAATTAAAAAAAAAAACAAACGAAATATACATCTATTTGTTGGCCTTTTGTCTGTGAAATCTGCACTATTGAGCGTAGCAACTCAAGCGTAATAATTTTTGGCACTAAAAGTTCTTCATAAAAAAAAAAAAACGAGAATATATGTATTTCTAAAACGTAGAGAAACAAATGAAATTTATGATGATTTTTATTTAATTTTTATTTTTCTTCTCTAGTTTTCAACAACTTTTTAGTGTTTCTAACAAGTAAATCACAGAAAATCTACAAAAAATACAAAAAAAAAGATTTTATTTATTGATCATATATCTACATACATACATTTAGCGTGTCAATATAATTGCCTTAAATTTGCAAAATAATCAATAAAATGTATTCGTTTTTATGTTTTTGGCAATCAAAATGTTTAAATTAAGGTAATAATTACGAATTACAAACGAGTCACTTAAAATATTTCATTCTACTGAATTCGAATCCGAATTGTAGGTGAAGAAATTTCCATCATGGTTTCCTAATTTTTGAAATTAAAAGATTTCAAACTCACTTTAATTAATTCTTCCAGAAAGTGCTTTGAACGTGACATCAGTAAAAAACAGAAAAATCATCTCTTGGGAAAGAGAGGCACCTAATGAGCAAAGTTCATTGCCTTTACATACAGGTGTTAGGGTCAATAAAAATCAGTAAAGCTATTGATTTGTAAGCAAGCCTTAGACTGTGCTTGCCGCTCGTACTGAATGCTGGCGAAGCTATGTGTCAGCCTTTCAAATAGTTCCAATGAAATGTCATAAGAGTTCATTCTGAACTTTGATATGCTGTTGAAACGTTAAACATATGAAGTCAAGAGCTGAATATCATGTAAGCCTTTATAAACCGATATTTCTATTATATTTTGCTTAGAATGTTCTGACAAGATTCCATATGGTAAAGAATATAAAGAATCATGTTCCGAATATTCGAATCAAAAGGCAAAGGTCCAAAACTATTTCCGGAAATTTTGGAATAAGCACTGTGATTACTTGCATGAACTGGTGCAACAATTGTCGATTGGAAATTAACTCCGCAGATTTCTGGCAAAAACTCTGAGAGTAAAATAAAATTGCCGTGAAAAATTTCTCAAATATCGATTGTTCGGAGTCGACTTTAAACTCTAGGTCCCGCCATTCATGTATAAAATTAACACATGCAACATAAGTGTTGTGAGTAGCTAAGTCGTAATCCTGCCTTCAGGGTTGTAATGACTAATTATTTAGGTATGTATGTACATACATATGTTAGACTATTCTCAATGAGACACAAAGTTACTAAATCTCCTATCCCTAGCATCAACAAAGTAGATCACGCCCTATCCAATACATAAATATGTACGTACGACACACGAAAACCTCTAAGCGATTTAATTTGAAAAGTAGACAAACATTATGTCCAAGAAGATCCTAAGGCTCAAATATTATAGAAAGTCAAGAATTGATAGCAAATGATTTTTTTTTGATAATTACAAGCCTTTAGTTAAGATTACAACTTATTTTTTAACACCACCCAAGTTGTGTGTGTTAATTTAATCCATGAGTGGCGTAACCCACAATTTAACGCGTCGACCCAGAACGATAATTTTGAAAAGTTTTTATGGAAGTTTTATTTGACCCTCAGAGTTTTTACCAGAAGACTACTGAGAGGTCGGCGAAAGAACGCTTTGTTCGAGATGATGAAGCTGGGTTTTGAACCATGGTCACTTGCTGGTCTATGGACTATGCTGGACTATGCTGAGTTCATGATAACAAATGAGTTTTTACCAGAAGACTGCTAAGAGGTCGGCGAAAGAAATATTTTTGTTTTATTCGAGATGTCAAAACTGGGTTTTGTACCATGCACTCTTATCTAACAAGCCAAGACACTACATACTAGACTGCTGCAACGTCATAAAAACAAATGTAGGTATATAAAATTCAATGGCTGGGTTTTCAACCATTGGCTTTCATCTAATAAGCCAAAACACTAACCGCAAGTCTACGGCGGCGACTCTATGATAAGAAATGATGGTGATTTGTTGTGGCACTTTGTTTCATCGGAAACATAAATACTATAAATCAGCCTGCAGCAGCTTTGCAAACATATCTCTCAAGCAATATATTCATCCCATTTTGAGCCCACTGTACCTCAGGAAGTTCTTTTATCGAAGTTGTATGTTCAATGCGATAAATTAACTTAGGAGTCCTGTATCTACATATGTGGAATAGCTTTGCAAGTAAAATTGTATGATTTTTTTTTGTTATTGTAAATGGTTAGGTTAGGTTAGGTTAGAGGACGTGTACTTGTCAATTAAGACAAGTACAGTACCCGGAGGTCGAATTGACCCATTGTACAACGTCCTAGTTTCTCACACCACTTATGTTGTGTGTTTTTATACATGAGTGGTGGGACCTACAGTTTAAAGGCGACTCCGAACGACAGATTTTTGAGAAACTTTTTTTCATGGCAATTTTATTTACTCCCAGAGTTTTTTGCCAGAAATCTGCTGAGAGGAAGTCGCCGAAGAAATACTTTTTGTATTTTATTTTGATGTCTCAACTGGGGCTCGAACCCTGGCTTTTCGTCTAATAAGCCAACACACTAACTACTAGACCACGGCGACTTCATAAGCCTTTATAAACCGATATTTCTGTTCTATTTTGCTTCGAATGTTCTGACAAGATTCAATATATAGCCAATGGTAAAGAATAGAACGAATCAAGTTCCGAATATTCGAATCAAAAGGCAAAGGTCGAAAACTATTTCCGGAAATTTTGGAATTCGCACTGTGATTACTTGCGTGAACTGGTGCAACGATTGTCGACTGGAAATTAATTCCGCAGATTTCTGGCAAAAACTCTGAGAGTAAATTAAAATTTGCTATGAAAAATTTCTTAAATATCGATTGTTCGTAGTCGACTTTAAACGCTAGGTCCCGCCATTCATGTACAAAATTAACACACACAACATAATTTCTCACACCACTTAGCTAGGTCGTAAACCTGCCTTCAGGGTTGTAATGACTAATTATTATGTACTATGTATGTATGTAAGACAGAGATAGTAGTATTCTCAATGAGATACAGTCACTAAATTTTCTATCCCTAGCGTCAACAAAGTAGATCTCGCTCTATCCAATACATAAATATGTACGTATAGTTTAAAAACCTCTAAGCGATTTAATTTGACAAGTTGACAAACATTATCTCCAAGAAGTTCCTAAGGCTCAAATATTATACAAAGTCAAGAGTTGATAGCAAATGATTTTTTTTTAATAATTACAAGCTTTTAGTTAGGATTACAACTTATCTCTTCACACCGCCCAAGTTGTGTGTTAATTTAATCCATGAGTGGCGTAACCCACAATTTAACATCGACTCAGAACGATAGTTTTGAAAAGTTTTAATTGAAGTTTTATTTGACCCTCAGAGTTTTTAATAGAAGACTACTGAGAGGTCGTCGAAAGACCGCTTTGTTCGAGATGTTGAAGCTGGGTTTTGAACCTTGGACATCACTCATCTAAAAAGCTAAGACACTACATGCTAGACTATGGTCACTTCATGATAACAAATGAGTTTTTACCAGAAGACGGCTGAGAGGTTGGCGAAAGAAATATTTGTTTTCACACTTTATTTTATTCGAGATGTCAAAGCTGGGTTTTGAACCATGCACTCTTATCTAACAGGCGAAGACACTACATACTAGACTCTGCTGCAACGTCATAATAACAAATGTAGGTACATATATAAAATTCAATGGCTGGGTTTTGAACCATTGGCTTTCATCTAATAAGCCAAAACACTAACCGCAAGTCTACGGCGGCGACTCTATGATAAGAAATGTTGGTGATTTTTTGTGGCACTTTGTTTCATCGAAAACATAAATACTATAAATCAGCCTGCAACAGCTTTGCAAACATATCTCTCAAGCAATATATTCATCCCATTTTGAGCCCACTGTACCTCAGGAAGTTCTTTTATCGAAGTTGTATGTTCAATGCGATAAATTAACTTAGGGGTCCTGTATCTATAAGGAATGGCTTGGCAAATAAAATTTTATTTGATGTTTTTTTATGTTGTAAATACTTATTCGGTTACCATGTGGAAATTTGTCTTCAGAGCATGAATTTACCTCCTGGTTAAATAGACCACGTTTTCCAATTGCCGTTGGATTTAAAAGGGAGTACTGTGCGAACTTTAGCTAGGCATGTTTCATTATTCACTTAGTGAAGGAAAAAATTATTATATTTAAACAGCTTGATTTTTTTTTAATATAGCTTATCATCATGGCTTCAATTACTCCGGTTTTTTTTTTGACAACCTCGAATTATTGTTTCTTTTTTGCTTGGTACTATGTGCTCTGGTTAAGCTGTGTGCTGTGGCTTTGCTCCACATGTTGCCATTAATCAATATTGGCTTTTTAACATCGCATTTATTGTCAACAAATTCGATAACCAGGAACAACAACAGCAATAATAAACAAAATGATAATAAACCAAAAAGTATCAATAACCAGAAGCGCTTACTTGAAAGAAAATGAATTTATTTTGCAAAGTTGTATAAAACGACTTAAAAAATACCCTATGGAAAGTGATCCAACGATTTGGTATGAGCAAGACTGTGATTCAGGGCATTTTCAAAGCACTTAATAGAGTAAAGCACGGCATTGATTTATGGAAACTTATTGCTTTTGGCATCGGTAGTCCCGTGTCTCGGTTTATATTGATTTTTTCACATGGTAGAGCCCATTTTTTTTTGTAGGTTTAAACCGTTTTATAAAGAGAAAAGAAAACAAACAAAAGTACAGGAAATAAAGATAAACTCCCACCTATTGGGAGGAATTAAATGCAGATCATTTAATATTTTTATTTGTTAAACAAAAATTATAAATAAAAACTAAATATGAATAAATATACGAAATACGATAATAAACAATAAATGAATAAATAAATAAACAAATAAACAAATAATACAATTAATCATGCGTCATTTATTCAATATTTTTTTCAATTTTTTTATTTTTTGGTTTTTCATTTAAATTTTATCGTCTTTATAAAATAATTTATTTTGCGTTAAATGACATATTTTTACGTTTTTTTTTATTTATTAATTCAAATATTTCTCTATAATTTTATGAATTTTATTAACGAATAAATTAAAAATAACCCCATGAACGTAGACGTAGTTGTTAAAATAATATAAGAAAATTTGAACAATTTTAAAAATAATGTGGGTTTTTTTTTATGACTTATCAGTTTGGCGTCGAAGTATTTTCATAAACCTCGGTATCTTTTTCAAGTACTTAAAATTCTCTCAAGTTTTTTAACAAAGTCTCTTCAATCGTTTTTACTTGATGCCAACTTCATAATATCGTTACAGTTCTTACCTGCCCTCTAAGCTTTGATGTCTAGTTGCCTTCATTTAGTAATGCCTTCATCGACCTCTTAACCTGCACAATATCAGTGGTATGAGAAACTAAGTCGTAATCCTGTAGTTCGGAATCGACTGTAAACTATAGGTCTCGTCACTCATGGCTAAAATTAACCTGCACAATATGAGTGGTGTGAGAAACTAGGTCGTAATCCTGACTAAAACGTTGTAATGACCAATTAAGTAAATGAGACATTCCATAATGGAATTAAATCTAGTGTATGATAATTTATGCTGCCTCATAAATATGCACTATGAATATGGTGTCAGAAAATCCATATAGGATCACTCAATAATGTGTGTTAAAATAGATTTTAAAATCTATCTCCCCAGACGCAAACAAAATCAGTTAACAGAGCTATGTTATGTTACTAACATAACTCTGTAAAACACTTAATTTAAGGCTGGGAAAGGAAAACAGGAAAATGAATTAAATTTCTGTGCAAAATAAGAAAAAAAAAAGAAAAAGTTGATCAAATAAGTCCTATAGTTAATCACTGTTACATGATATTGCGAAATAAGAACTACAATAAACAGATAATCACACTCCTTTTTGCGTGTGTGTGCGTCTCTTCTTCTTGTCCTGTTATCCCACAAAATGACATACAGTGGATTTTAAAATCTGAAATCTCGGAAAATTTCAAAATCTACTATGAAAACTAGCTCTGTTAAGGGTTCTGGCGATTGATTTAGTTAAAGGGACGTAGAATGCTTTAAAAACAATTTACTTTGTCCGCCCATGTTGTCCTGTTTTCCCACAATATTGATTGTTTTTATCGGATTGCAATAGCTTTCGGAAATGTGTCATTATCTGTTTATTGTAGTTCTTATTTCGCAATATTTTGTAACAGTGCTTAACTATAGGACTTATTTTATCAACTTTTCCTTTTTTTCTTATTTTACCTAGGAATTTAATTAATTTTCCTATTTTCCTTTCCCAGCCTTAAATTAAGTGTTTTACTGAGTTATGTTAGTAACATAACAGAGCTCTGTTAACTGACTTGTTTTGCGATTTTAAAATCTATCTTCACACACATCACTCAATATATACATATATTGATATTAACTACTGTCTATATAAGAGAGGTTCCTCACCACTATAAACAATATTGCATCTGCCGAGAACTTGAAAAGCCTTGATTAATGAAACTGATTATAAGAAGGTAGGGGAGATGCTTTGTAACATTGTCATGTTTCTTAAAGGAATCTAATGTCGAAAAAATTGGAGTAAAACGCTTAAAAAATATCCACATTATTACTAAATACTTACTTACTGACTTAAAGTTGCCCAAAATACAAATTTATTCATTCATTCATTTCATTCATATTTATAATGACAGCCATATTTACGATATTTTTATATCTCCAACCATATTGTTTGTTGGGTTTGCTGGTTTATTACTGTTGTTGTTTTGTAAATACATATTGCTTTTACATTTTTTTTGTATACAAATTGTATTATTTTCTGTATGTATGGCTATGTAAACCAGACCAGATGATTTATTAAGTTATTTTTTATAATTAAAAAGAAGATTATTAATATTTTTTGTTGTTGTTTTAGGTAGTAATTGGTGCATTTAATATTTAATGTATATCACACATCATTTTTTACGTTGCTTTTCATTGTTTGTGAATTTCTTTACCATTTTTTCGTATTGTTTTTTCTAAATTGTTTTAAAAAAGAATTCAAATTTAAAAAAAAATCGAAATAAATTTTTAGTAAAAATTAAAACATTCCTGGCAAGAAAATATTTTCTGTGTCTCTGCCTGCTGCAAATCATTTCCGTTAATTAATAGTAAAATACTGTGTGTAGATAAATATTTTTTTAATATTTTTAAATTAAAAAAGCATTAAAACCTTAAGTTTTATTTGTTAATTTAAATAATAAAATGTGAATAGAAAGTGATAAAATCAGAAGCAATCGATTTACGTTGAAAATAATTACAGTACAACTGCTGTTATTATTACAGTTGATGCACACTTTGGCACTTTACTTACATGTACACATGGAGATTTATTACATACACGATTTTTATTATTCTCTCCCTCTTAATCACTCACTCTCTCTCTCTCTTTAGTCGTACACTTTACGACACCGGTTCCTCGGGTCATTGCTGATAAACAAACAATGAGCCATAAAAGAGAACAACAACAACATTAAATATGTATGTTTATTACAATAATAACAAAACACAACAAAAATAAAGTGAAGGTGTCCCAGAGAAATAAATTCAATAAATTGGTAAAGAACAGCGCACACATTCATATTTATAGAGATTTATATGATGAATTCGCCACAGTAATAATTTTTGTTTTGTTTACATCGTAAACAAATAAAGGAAAAAAGAAAACAAACGAGACTAATGAATTGAGGCGTGAATTTACGTTTTTGTAATAAAAAATTATACTAATTATCAAATATTAAATATCTTCGATTATTTATTTTTTCTTTTAAGAATAATTCTAGAAATTTTATGTAATTTATACTCAAAAATTTCAACATTAACAGTGGCATATTGGCTATTCTTTTACCTGATTTGTGAAATAAAATGCGTGCTTTGACATGTTAGAGTGGAAGATGTGTGTGGAGATAGATTTTAAAATCTATCTCCCCAGACGCAAACCAAGTCAGTTAACAGAACTCTGTTAAGTTACTAACAGAACTCTATTAAGCAATTAATTTGAGGCGGGGAAAGAAAAATAGGAAAAACTAATTAAATTCCTGGGTAAAATAAGATAAAAAAGCAAAAATTTATAAAAATAAGTCCTATAGTTAATCTCACTGTTTCAAAATATTGCGTAATAACAACTACAATAAACAGATAATTACACATTTTCGAAAGCTAATGTAATCCGGGTGGACAAAGTGAATTGTTTTTAAAGCATTTAACATTCCTTTAACTAACTCAATCGCCAGCATCCTTAACAGAGCGAATTTAAAGATAAATAATTGATAGGAATGTAAGTTAGGGCTATCTCTTCAGAAAGAGTAGGAGTACTTAACCATAAAGTTTCACAACACTACACGCAATATAACTATCCAACACATTTTGTTTCTAGACAGGACTAATGGACTTGCTATTTCCCCTCTGTTTGCACTTTCATTTATTTTTAATTATTCTTACCTCTCAAATGAAATTCATTTAATTTATATGGTTAAGATGAAAAAGAAGAAAGAAAACGCTTAATTGGCCATACTATTGATGATTAAAAGATGAGTTAATAATACACCAGCAATAATAATAAAAACACCATTTGTTACCACTACATAAACAAATCAATTAAAAATTTGCCGGGTTTCTTGAAATTCTCTCTCAAAGTCTCAAAACGTTTTTAGCTGTTAAAACAACATACACTGAGTGTAACAGTAATTGAGTGAGTAAAAGATTTTGTTTAGCGATATGAAAGTCATAGCTGCCCTCTCTCTCTCTCTCTTTACGGTGGCCGTTAGTTATTTCTTGTATTGTCTTGTTTTGTATTGTTTTGGGCATAATTCGCCGTAATAATAATTTTGTCATAATATTGTGTTAATGCTATAGCTGTTGTTGTTATTATTATTTGATCGATTTCGCCTTTTATTTTGTTTTATTTTTCTTATGATCTTTTATTTATTATGGGGTTTTTGAGCTGATCTGAACACAATATTTAAATTTTTGAAAATATTAAAGCGTTTATTTTCAATTTTTACGTGGACCGGGTCACACAAAAGCAAGCGTTTGCTTAAGTTAAAAATAAAATAAAAAAATTTAAACAGAAAATATTCAGAAAACCAACTGAGAATAAAATTAAGAAGAATAAATTAAAACAACAAAAATGTGTTGAATTTATAATGAGATTTCCAAGCGTATTTTCGAATATATTTTCAAATTCAGTACAAAACAATATAAAATTGAATTTTTGTTGGTTCTTTTTATATGTTTTTTAAAAATATCAACCAAAAGTAACAAAAATAATAAAAATAAAGAAAAGTTTAGTGAACAGATATATTTAGAAAGAAATTGTAACGATTTACTTAAAAAAAAATCGTTTTGAAAATAAATTACCACAAAAGTGGAAAAATCAAATTGAAAATCAATTAAAAAATTTATTTTTAAAACAAATATTTTTGTTTTCTAAAGTGTGTGTAAATATTGAATGAGCCCCATGAGTGGTTTTCGTCAACAACTGAAGGTAAATTTGATGTCTTTTTCGATATTTTCTTTCTGTATAAAACGGAGGAAAAAATAAAAAAACATAACAAATCTGTCTTGAAGAGATCTTATCCGTAATTTGTTATCGTTTTATTTATTTTATTTTTGTTGTGTTTTTTATATTTTTAGTTTAAAGATGTTGTTTTAAATGACGTGTAATTTGAAAATTCCGACAAATTGCCGAAAACTAAAAAAGGGGAAAATATTTTCAAACTAAAACATAAACAAATGGCTCGAAAGTTAAAATAAATGAAAATAAAACATTTTAAAGAAATAAATATAAAATATACATATTTGGCAATAATAACTACCAATGGCATCATTAAAATACTCGGGATTTTCGCAATTGTTCTACAGAAAGTTGTTCAATATCTGTCGTATTAAGCTACTTTGCCGTTCAAACAGCTGAACAAATTTTATTATTGCATTATATACTGTGTTCAATTCTGTTTATAAAAATAATACAATACACACACAAGATCTTTCAATGTTTTCAATGTTTTTTATACAAATTTGTCTCGTTTGTCGGATATAAAATAGGGAGTTACTGTTGTTTGCACTTATATTGTGAAATTGAGAAATTACACATAAACTCCATCTGTGGGATAATCCCACGTATGGATCGTAGGTATTAGATGTGACGACCATAGCTATGGTTAAGGTGAAGTTCAAATCCGGAAGTAGAAGAAAATAAGAAGACTTTGACTGCCTTTCAACGAACATCATTAAGTTCCGGCAGCGTCATCTCTAAAGTAAAAATAAAGATCCTCATCACTACACCCCTATCCATTTACAAAGTTTCTTGGCAACGACAGTTGGCAACCCTATCATCTTAGAATCTACTGCAGTGGATCAATCTCTAAAACAAGGCAACCAAGACAAACGGAAACCGATTAAAAAATGAAAGAGAGTGTCAGTAATAATAAGCAATCTATTTATTAAATATGCCAGAGAATATCTAAAGTCTCCTCTACGGACGATTAGATCATATTTCTACTCTACTAGCCGACCGATACTATTCCCAGTACTGCAAATTATTGACTTCTTTGTTTTTTTAAGCAAACGAAATAGTAAAACGGAAGATGCTTTGTGGCAAGTCCTATATGTGCCTTAATATATCGAAGATGAATAATACGAGAGTATTGTAAAGGTTGCTCTATACGTAGAGCGAAGTTTTCATTTCGCAAATACGTGAATTTCGCTTGTTTACAAGCTTTGTTTGACAAAAAAAAACATTTTTTCATCAACACCATCCGTTGTCTATTTTTTTTTTATCGAAATTAGTTGTTGACATTGCCGATGAGCGTTTGTTTTCAATTCCTACACTAACCGTCCTTACTTGTGAGGCTTAAGAGTAAAAAGATTTGCCATTTGAAGGTTATATTTTATAGATGCATTTGCTGTGAAAGCCGCGCAATTCCCAAATGTTTACCTGCTTCATTGCTTTTCCTTTAGCAATTCACAAGGCTAGGAATATATGTATATGGCTAGGAATATATGTATATGAAAATTGTAATGAGCATACACTTAGAAAACTCCCGATGATATTAGCAGAATGGGAATTGGTTTGAACTACCATGGCCAGTGGAGAACGAATGTTAGGGATAATTGGAACAAATTGTTGCGGCCCTATTTCTTTGTGGAAAATGCGGGAAATAAAAACAATAACAATTTATTTACCTTATTGGCTTATTAGATGTGAGGCCATAGTTCAAACCCCAGGTCAGACATATCCAACAAAACGAAATATGAAAAAATATTTCTACGGCGTCTTCCTCTGAGCAGATTTCTGGCAAAACCTCAAAAAACTGTCGTTCGGAGCCGACGTTAAACTGTAGGTCCTGCCACTCATGCATAAAATTCGTACACACAACGTAAGTGGTGTGAGCAGCTGGGACGTAATCTTGTCTGAAGGATTCTAAAGGCCAATTATGTCAGATCCATCTGCTCAATTTCGTAGTGAATTTTAAATGTTTTCATTAATTCTGTTCTCTCTACCATACATATGAGACCAGTCAACGATGCTTGAATTTAAACGACCCAGTATTATAAATACAGTGCACGCGCGCTAATGTGAACACCGCATAATATGAACACCGCTTAATGTGAACACAATGTTTTTGCTTCAGTGACTACTCTAAAAGATGAAAAAATGTAAAAAGCCCTATAATTTTAACAGAATTTTTTTTTTAATTTGAAACGTTAAAATTCTGTGTTTATTAGTTGCGGGAATCCCCGTTTTAGGTGTACATACATATATATATGTATGTGTTAATACATCTGCTTGCATATTTATTCTTCAATTGCTATTTAGATACTGTGAAGAAAGTTTGTGAAGATTAAATTATAAAATGTGTTCTAAAAAAATAAAAAAATTCATAAATAATGATTTTTGTTTAAAAGATTGTATAATTCTGTTTTAAAATTTTCGGTATTCGGAAATGTGAATAATTCGCAAAAGTGAACAACGCCAGTTTTAATTAGTTCACATTAGCGAGCGTGCACTGTAAAAAAAAAATTTGTTTTTTTTTTTAAGTGTGCTTGAATTATAGGAACTAGAACGCAAATATTATATAAAGTACTTTATAGCGCCACGTGTGGTAAAAATTGTTTTATGGAATGTTTTTTGTTTCTGTGGATAGTTTGTAGTTTTTCGGTTTCGATTTTTTGCTGGAAACGGTCTATATATCTCAATTCGTTCCCGTGAAATTGCCTAGAGTACTACTTTGTGGTATGATGAATCTACTATATTGAACCCTCTAATGCAAGAGCTGTTTTAGCGTGTTGACCAAGCGGGTTTCTTATGCTATTCACAGAGCATTATTGACTGTTTCAATGAATTTCTCTATCGTGACGTAGTGTTTCTCGGTCAATAGTATCATCTCCAGTGTATTGTATCTGGTCGTCTTTGGACTCTTATTTCCATTTGTCATATAGCGTACGTTGAAACTTTACACGTTCATCAGTTTCGCCTTCATTTGTTTAGATCTAGACGAAATGTTTTGCCCCAAAGCGAAATAGATAACTACTGTAATCAATTAGGAATTGGGTGAGATTGTATTTTATTTCCCCATTACTTATATTAATTCAGGTTTTAACATCTGGTAGTAGTTTGTAAATCATATCGAAAGGTACGATTGTTTTTCCATTTTCGTTGTTATTTTCTTCTACGGACTTGCGGTATAAGCTTTCCTTTGTTGCCATATCATTGGAGATAATTCCTGCTGCAGCACAAACCGCTTCTTAGGATATGATGCCATATCAACTACAGTTTCGGTCGTAAAAGAGCCGACTATCTGTAGACTCTCAGATTAACACGCTAGTCACCACACTAAAAGCTGTATGGAATACGGTTATCGCACATGTTGGATCTCCTTTGAAAGCAGGAAAACCAAGAATAACATATAAAAGAGGGTATTTTTCGTATTGAATCTGCACAAAACATGGCGTACAAACTACATCTGAAGGAAGATAACATAAACGATTTTTACTTGGAGTGTTGGATCGTCTCTGCTATGCGGTTGCACAACTTTGAACCGAAAAAAAAATCTCATCATTAAGGAACAGTAACAAACGTTCCTATTCTTCGATTCTTTGCAAAAAATTTTAAATTAAAAATTAAAAAAAATTAAAAAAATTTTCTAACGAATTTTTAAAAATTTGAAAATTGTTCTACACTCGTGGTGTTACATTTCTTTATAAGCCTTTCACAATAGAAGTCATGTTAGCTATATTTCCCAAATGGAATCTCTAATGAATCGCTGTGGCAACAGTTAAATTGCTGCTCAAAGATTCGTAATCGAAAGTAGACTTACGAGTATATTGACGACTATAGTCGTCGACATTCGGTAGATGATTGCTACAGCATCTCTTTGAATGGAAGAACCCTTAAGGACAGTATCGATAATGGGACTGAATGAATGCATCGGAATACATTGTGTGGCAAAAGAAATCGAAACAACTTACGAAACTTAAATCTTAAATTTCTTGCGACAGACAGGAATAGAGAAATGGTCCATAGGGTCTCCGATTGGCTGCGCTAAACCTACTAACAACCTGTATAATCTAACTCAAGATAACTTCGTTCATATTTTTGTTTTTGTTGTACTGTGAAATGGTTTGGAAATGACAAATTTCTCTCCTCCCGCTTCACTGATGAATGACTGTTTGCATATGAGAATTTTTAGGTGTCTGGTAAAAATTTTCTTTGTGTGTATTTTTAGCCAATTTGAATGCGATAAATAATTTTTATATTTTTATTCATAAATCTTAATCGTATATTTTCCAAAATTTTCTTTATAATATTGTTGTTGCTCAGGTTTTTCTTTTTCTTTTTTTTTTATTATTTATTTGTTTATAATAATAAAATATTTCTTTTTTTTTTTGTTATTTTAACATGAATTTCCCTAGAATGATTGTTTTTTTTTTCTTAAATTTTTCTACTCACTGTTCATAAACACCCAGGCCAACAACTGCGTATGACGTTAAAGACAATGATGATGATGATGATGATGTTGATGATGATTATAAAATAATTTTTATGAACAATATTTTTAAAATTTCTTTACGATTTATTTGTCTGGTTCAGAATTATCTCAACCAGTGTGGATACACGTTGTTTCACACGTTAAATGTTTATTTTGCAGCGCGGTTTTTATGGTTATATTGTCAACCAAAAAAACGAATAAAAAAATCGAATAAATTCCATTTAATTAATAAATTGAATACGATTTAGTGTTTTTTTATTATAAAATTTCAATTTGATTCGAATTTTTTTAATTGCATTTGAAAATGATTTTTTTTGTTTGTTAAATTAATGAATGAAAGCAAAATGGTGTTTGTTTTCTAGATTTTTTTATATTTATTTTGACAGCTTAAATTTGTTACGCTTTTTAAAAAATTCCTGGTTAATTTGTTTTTTTTATTATATTTTATTTTTAGGAATACATACAACTATATTAATTTAAAATACATCAAATTCGCTTATGGCCTTATATTAATATAGATTGCGTTTTAAAAAGTTAGAAATTTTTTTTAAAAATAAAATTGGATGTCCGCAAAAGTATGTGTGTGAAGATAAATTCAAATTTAACTAGAAAAGACAAAAACCAAAAAATTTAACAGAGCCAATGTTAAAGATAACATAGGAATGTTAAAAAAACATTCGAAAAATATTCAAGGAAGAAATCACCCAAAATTTACCTAAAATGGGACTTGCTGCATATATCCCACTATATACAAATTGTAGCCTAAGGTGTCCCTAATAAAACCCAATTAGCGATATAGCCCAAATAAGTTTGGAACTTGAGATATCGGGCTTCAAATATTCCCTAAGTTAACAGTGTCTGGGTAGGATGATGGATGATGGGTATTGTGGAAAAATGGGACATGCTGCAGATATCCCACTATATACATATAAATTGTAGCCCAAGGTGTCCCTAATAAAACCCAATAAGTGGTATAGTTGTATATACAGGCTCTGTTAACTTTAATATTAGCTCTGTTAATTTTGTTTGGTTTTTGTCTTTGCTAGTTAAATTGGAATTTATCTTCACACACATCGCAAAAGTTCAGTTACAAATTTGACTAAAAATGGAATTTCTTTTTCTTTTATTTGAGACGAACTTTACTAAGCCAAATATGTGGCATTGTTGTGGTCGATAATACATATTTTGTCATATTCGATTGGAAGTCTTTGTTCTATTGCTATATAGCTTCGAGGTTATTTGAGCGATCAACTGATCCAATTGAGTTTTACTGGCCTCTATGAAATTTCGATTTACATCATTAGCAGAGTCGCTGTAGTTTAATAGGTGGTGTGCCTAGCTTATTAGACGTGAGGTCAGGGTTCAAACTCCAGGTCAGGCAAGAAATATTTCTTCGGCTACTTCCTCTAGGCAGATTTCTGGCAAAAACTCTGAGAGTAAACAAAATCGCCTTGAAAGGTTTCTCAAAAAAATCTGTCGATCGGAATCAACTTTAAACTGTAGGTGCCGCCACTCATGTATAAAATTAACCCACACAGCATAAGGGGTGTGAGAAGCTAAATGGTAATCCTAACTAAAAGGTTGTAATGGTCAATTATGTATAGATGTACCTGGAATGTTCAAAATCCAAACTATAAGGATTTGTTAAAACTTATCAGGCATGTGCTGCTTGGCGTTGTCATTATGGAACACATCAGTTTTCCTCATGATTAATTCTGGTCGTTTTAATTGCACTGATAGTCTCAATCTCTGTAATTATTGACAGTTGTGATCAGATTCAGTCGTTTGATCAGTTTGTAGCAGTTTCTTGGTGTTATTCCTTACTTTATGACATTCGTAACTTTGCCTTGGTGTGCACGTAAACTCCATCGCATATATGTAGTTATCGTACATGATTCACTTTTCAGTGTCCGTAATCATTCGTTTTACAAATGCGTTGCTCTAGGTAAATTTGATTTTTTCCGTGTTAATTCAATTGGTACTCAAAACAACGATCGTCTTTGTGCATCCAGTTATTCAAATGGTTGACAACTGTTTGGTGATGACTAACTAGTACAGTAGCACTGTCCACGTTACCTATGCCCCGGTTTTTTCCATTTTTTTTTCATGATTTCATCTCATCGATTCTATTAGTGATGGGTTTTCAGATCGAAAACGGGGGGACCATTTGGCTACTGTTTTTTTTTTTTTTTCTAAGTACAGTAACGTTTCCGAAAGCTTCTCGAATATCTTTTCAGTACCATTTCACGCATTCTTATCTTTTCTATAATCGAAAAGCCAAAACACAACATTTCGTTGAGGATGCGTATTTTCATTCGTTTTTGAACGTAGCAAAGAATAAAATAACTTTGATAGTGCCTTCTAGCAAAGTGCAGCCTAAAATGGCATCTTTAAAACAAACTAAGACTGATTATTTGTTTATTAATTACAACACAATTATAAATTATATCTAATTATTCCTCTTGTAGGAATCGACCCTCACGCTTGTATTAAATAGACTACCAGGGAACCCAAGCTAGAGAGAGTTGTTTTATGCAATTAATATTACTAGAGATATTACATTTTAAAGCAATTTTTAACTCAAACTTTGCGAATACCAATGTAGTCAGCTTGTTGAAATATTTTTTTTTAATAAAATTTTAAATTAAAAAAAAATTATTTAAAATTAAAAAATATAAAATTTTATTTATTCTTAAACAAAATCAATTATTTAATTCAAATATATTTAAATAAAAAAAAATCACAATAATTAAAAATAAATAAAATTAGCGCAACTCGTTTGTGTGACATATATTATTAAAAAATAATTTATGACTTAAATTGCTATTAAAATATTAAAAAGTTGTCTTTTTAAATGTGATCAACGTTAATAGCTTTTTTTTGGACGAAATGTTTAATGCAATTAAAAATATTTATAAGAATTTCTAGTACAATTTAACATTTTATGACTCAGGTTTAAAATTTGAATATTGAAAATAAAAAAATATAAAAAGAAATAAACTGAGGCTAATAATCTTTGAAATTAAATTAAAGGCGCCGGTGCCATACATATGAACAGATAAATTGAAGCATTTGTATTTTATCTTGCATTATTCCTTTTCTTTCTCTTCTCCTTCTCTCTGGTTTCAATGAGGGAATAACATCACTAACGCACATCGTAGGTATGTCGGGCCTCCTCTTTCGAAATAATAGAACCCAATGAGAACAAAATTCCTTCACTAATATGCTATTTTGAAATCATATTAAGATCACCCAAAATGAAAAGAAGGAAAACTAATGAAGTCGCCCTAATCTGTATATAAAATTGAGATGATCGAAGAGAAGTAGGCTGGCGAATCCCGCCAAGCACTTGATGAATTGTACCATAAAGAAATTTAAACATTTACCTACTAGAGCTGGATAATCATAGAGAAAGTGAATGATTGTCTTGCTCTCAGAAGTATTTTACAGTTTCTGAGGTGAATGTAAATAAATCCTTTTTTTCCATGAGCCGTGGTCACCGCTATGAGTTTGGAAATAAAGGGCAGGAAACCTTACTTCTCTCAGAACACTTGAAATAGCACAGCAGATTATAGAACTCAGAACTGTTCTCCGTTTTCACACGTAAAACCCTACAGTTTTAGTCCTTCGCAGCTTCCATGGAACAGCAAATGTCAGACAATGGGAAAACAGATTCGTGCAAATTCACAGAGTTTTGATTTCCAACGATGGCCCTATGTACTTAGACCTAGATTAAGTAAACTTAAGAGCTTTCTTCTTTTGGCGGAGAATTAAAGTAGAGTTGCTGTTAGATAACTCCAGGGCACTAATAGCATCTTGTCTACCTGAAAAATTGCAAAAACTTAAACTTGCAAAATTATAGAGGGTTATGGTTAAATTTTGGATACATCTGTGAAGACTATATCACCAGAATACTAGCTCCTCACCAATTCTCTTCAATTCAGAGAAATCTTTGGGGTAACTCATTAAAATCCACGAATGACTGAGCGAATGGCTAGTAATATTTACTAATGTTCTTAAAAATAACACGGTGCGACAGTAAAAGTACACCCGAGTAACTACATAGTCTAAGGACCGTTATTACAACTTGCCGTTAAACTTGGGTTTAGTTAAAGCAGAGAATATGGATATAAAGAATACGCATCATGTAGAAGTAAAATTTCTTATGGCGGGTCGTAACATTACGACCCGCTCTCACCAAAATATTTTTAAAAATCATTCCTTAATGAGAGGGAGGAAGACAGAAGGAAAATGAACACAAACAAAGAGCGTAACAATGTGTTGCTCTCATCGTACGTATGTACATGTGTATGTATTCTTGTGTTTTTTTGATTTAGTTGTCGATCAGACTGCGACAAGAATACATTTGCTGCGGATGCTTTATCATTTTATTTCAGAATAACACTCGAAGAATATTTTGTGTTAAAATTTTCTATGTCATTAGCTGGGCGTATTTAATTTTTTATTTTGTCCCATAGTATATTTTTTTTAAATGCTTTGGAATGCTCATTTTTTTCTTTTAATAAAAAATGGTTTTTTATTCTTTTTATTTTTATTTATCTAAAAACATGGCCTAATTTTTAAGCCAAGATGGATAGCTTTATGTTCTTTTAATAATAAAATCGATTTTATATTTTATTTTTATTTATCCAAAATTATTAAGCCAAAGATAGACAGCTTTACATATGTATGTTGATGAAATAAAAATAAAAATAGAGTATATTACTAACACTTTTATATGGCTGTAAATAAATAAATTCTCTCAACTTATTTTCTCTCTCTTACTCACCAATCCATAACCATAGGCATGTGTTAACCTAGAGGAGTTACTTATTAACCCAATGATATATATATGTGATCGAAAAAATATAGAAAAATTGTACTGCACTAAGGCACTAAGACACCGTATTTAACTTGGCAAGTATTCTTCCAAAAATCGAAATCATTTCTCATTGATATTAGTGAATACTACTGTGATATTTCTTTGGGTGTATCATTGAAGTCTGAAAAAAGCGACATGAACCTTCTTCTTTAAAAACTGACAAGATTTTTACGCTCTTTTTAACGAACATTCTTGATGTTCGTGTCCTATGTGTGTAAAAAGCCGAAGACGTTCTTCCCCTGAGGGACATTGGTGCCGACGTCTGTTTTTAACACCAGAAAAATAAATAAAAAGTGGTCAAACAACAAAAACGCACGATGAGAACAACGCATTGTTACGCTCTTGGTTTCTGTATCATTCCCTTCTACCTTTCCCTCCGCGTCATGAAATATTTTTGAAAAATATTCCAAAATACTTAAACTTGGGTTTAGTTAAAGCAGAGAATATGGATATAAAGAATACGCATCATGTAGAAGTAAAATTTCTTATGGCGGGTCGTAACATTACGACCCGCTCTCACCAAAATATTTTTAAAAATCATTCCTTAATGAGAGGGAGGAAGACAGAAGGAAAATGAACACAAACAAAGAGCGTAACAATGTGTTGCTCTCATCGTACGTATGTACATGTGTATGTATTCTTGTGTTTTTTTGATTTAGTTGTCGATCAGACTGCGACAAGAATACATTTGCTGCGGATGCTTTATCATTTTATTTCAGAATAACACTCGAAGAATATTTTGTGTTAAAATTTTCTATGTCATTAGCTGGGCGTATTTAATTTTTTATTTTGTCCCATAGTATATTTTTTTTAAATGCTTTGGAATGCTCATTTTTTTCTTTTAATAAAAAATGGTTTTTTATTCTTTTTATTTTTATTTATCTAAAAACATGGCCTAATTTTTAAGCCAAGATGGATAGCTTTATGTTCTTTTAATAATAAAATCGATTTTATATTTTATTTTTATTTATCCAAAATTATTAAGCCAAAGATAGACAGCTTTACATATGTATGTTGATGAAATAAAAATAAAAATAGAGTATATTACTAACACTTTTATATGGCTGTAAATAAATAAATTCTCTCAACTTATTTTCTCTCTCTTACTCACCAATCCATAACCATAGGCATGTGTTAACCTAGAGGAGTTACTTATTAACCCAATGATATATATATGTGATCGAAAAAATATAGAAAAATTGTACTGCACTAAGGCACTAAGACACCGTATTTAACTTGGCAAGTATTCTTCCAAAAATCGAAATCATTTCTCATTGATATTAGTGAATACTACTGTGATATTTCTTTGGGTGTATCATTGAAGTCTGAAAAAAGCGACATGAACCTTCTTCTTTAAAAACTGACAAGATTTTTACGCTCTTTTTAACGAACATTCTTGATGTTCGTGTCCTATGTGTGTAAAAAGCCGAAGACGTTCTTCCCCTGAGGGACATTGGTGCCGACGTCTGTTTTTAACACCAGAAAAATAAATAAAAAGTGGTCAAACAACAAAAACGCACGATGAGAACAACGCATTGTTACGCTCTTGGTTTCTGTATCATTCCCTTCTACCTTTCCCTCCGCGTCATGAAATATTTTTGAAAAATATTCCAAAATATGTTAAAATGCACATTTTTTATACTTTATTTCCTTTGGTTAAAGGTACCTTTAGCTAAAGGGAACTGTAAAGTTACCTTCAACATATTTTCGTTGTTACAACTTACAGATAAAATAAAGTTAACTTTTTCAAAAATATGGCAGTGTCGGAGCAATGTCGATAATACTGCTCAAATTAAACAAGTTTTATTTAAACGCAGTGGCAACGACGGGCTTGTTTTATTTGTTGTATTTGCTCACTTTGTTTATATATGAAGTTGCCGTATTGAAAATATTATATAATAATAACATAAACTTAACTTTAAAAGTTACCAGTAGGATCATCTTCCCTTTAGCTTAACGCTCATTTCTACCTTATCGTCCACTTATAATAATAAAAAACAATTTATCTGCCTGTGAAAATCGTCCCTTTAATTAACGACAATTAATTAACCCTAAGTTGTTTAATAGGTCGAGTAGAACTCAAAAGTCGCCGTGGTGTAGTAGGTAGTGTGTTGGCTTACTATTCGTAAAGCCCGGGTTCGTATCCCAGGTCAGACATCAAAAATGAAATATGAAAAAAAAAATATTTCTTCGGCGACTTCCTCTCAGCAGATTTCTGGCAAAAACTCTGAGAGTAAAATAAACTGCCATGAAAAAGTTTCTCAAAATTCTGTCGTTCGGAGTCGACGTTAAACTGTAGGTCCCGCCACTCACGTATAAAATTAACGCACACAACATGAGTGGTGTGAGAAGCTAGGCCGTAATCCTGACTGAAGGGTTGTAATGGCCAATTATGTATGTATGTATGTATGTAGAACTCAAAAATATTTTTTTTTTTATGTTTCTCGAACCCTCCAAACGTTTTTTCTTTGACAAAAACTATTTTTTTGATCTTTTCACAAAAAATTATTGATCCAAAGTTTTTCAGAAAGGGAGGAGATTAGCAATTAAAGCAGTATACAGTATACAGATTTTATTCAAACTTATATATTTATGAGTTTTGATGGGGTAAATATGGATACATTTTTTTTCTTATTTTATCAAGTTTGGCCATTCTTAATTGTAAAATTTAATTAAAAACTATAAAACAAGTGGTGACATTCTTAAAGTACATTCTCTTTTGAGGAGATTGACACTTCGTTTGATAAAATCGGACAAAAATTACAGTACATAGTTATTATTTAAAGAGTACAACAGCTGAGTCGTATTTTTTGTATATGTATGCTGTCTTGTCAAATGAACTTTAAGTTAAAAATTTTCATAATTTTTGATGTAGTCACTCGGGTGTATTTAATTTTTTGTATTTTGTCGCATAGTGTAATCATAACATTGTTGCAGAAAACAAAAATTTAAACATCTTAATCGTCAATTTGTTTAATTTTTAAAAAACTGTGTAAAATTTCATATTAAATTACAATTTTTGTTAAATAAGAAGCAGCAGCATTAACAATAAAAATCTGACCTTAAACATGGCTTGGCCCGAGTATGTTATTTGAATAATTAATTAAGTTTGTAAATCAGTTTAATTTGATTTATATGATAAAAAAAAATGTAAAAAGATATGAGAAACAGTAAAATTAACATAAAAATATCATTTAAATGCAGCAGAGCCAAAAATTCGTTTGGCGTCGCCAAGATTAAAGTTTTTGTATGACAATTACAAAGAATAAAACGCATTACAAGGCTTATTCAACATTACTTCCCTGTTTGAGCATATCATGTACGAATTTGAAATTTTATGGGAACATGTTAATACTCGTGTTATTAATTACGAATACAGGTTGAAGTGTGAGAAATATTTAGTTTTTGATTTAAATGGCAAGCTTTGAAAAAACTGTCTACAATACATGTACTTGAGTGACAATTTTTGTTAACTTGCTAATTATGGAAGTGGTGGCAGTATTTTAAAATTCTCTTTAATTTACAAAACATGATAAATTTTGTTTGCTTAATTTTTTTCGTTTGTAATATGTAGTGCGTGAGTGTTTTAATCTGTTCCATTTAGCCACGTACACACAGTTGTTTTTTGTGCTTCCCAAAGTCTTTTGTCCGCATTTAAAAACGAAAAAAAAGAACAGAGACGTGACCAAATTTGGTAATTGTTTATTAAAAAAATAAATTGTTTGTAAAAAAACAAATTGTTTAATGAATTTTGTTTGTTTGTCTGCCTTTTTTGATCTTTGTTGGGGTTTCCCTTGAGTAATTTTTTAAGATCACCATGGTCTATTTAAAATAAAAAAATGATCAGATTTCAAAAATTTAATATAAATACATGACACTGTGTTTTTTCTTTCTTATTGCAAATGAATTTAAATATTAAAAATATAAGCCTTTTATCTAAAAAACAATTATTAATGCATGATCATCATTAGGAATATACTCAGCTTTCGTTTACGGATCTTCCTGTTTCGAAATACATACATATTTATCTTGAGTTTTTCAAACGAATATAGGCAAGGTATTTCAAATTATTTCGAACCATCAAACAGTTTTGCTAAGTATATGTCATAATAGTCTCCAATCTCTGTTTAAATCGATGGCATATTTGTATCCTTAATCATAAGTAAGATTTTGTTTTAAAGCCTTTGGCTCTGGTCATTTGTTAGGATCTTTATTAGGTTCATTGGGCTAAATACTAGCTGTTCGATCTTCAAATACTATGTAGGGAATGAAATGCAACCTACGAGCCTCTGTCTTTGCAACCTCTACTGCTGATATATAAGAATACGTCCTCAAAATGCATTGATTTGGTTTTCCTTATATAGAACTTTTGGCCAATTTTTATTGACATTTAATGAAAAGCACTGAAGATTATGTTCTATAATGTCCAAACGTCGTGTGGAAATATTGATGTCATAAAGGACCTTATTCATGTTCAAGGGAATAATTTTTTTTAACCTTCATATCGCATTTTGTATTTGGCATAAGGTGTACTGTTTTCAAGGTAATAATTTTGTTACTCAACGCCTCCCATAACGACGGTCCCGATATGGTGTAGTAAACTCATATTGAACTGAAGTCCGTATATTAGTTATAGAGAGGATGAACATATACGATAATAGAAGCCGCAGACAGAGCTGCAAGACAGTCAAGTCCATGTAGTACTTGGTCACCAGTTGCACTGGAATATTTACCCATACTACACACATTCTCGGTGGAAGAACAGAATCTGATGACACTGCTATTGAAGGTGCTGATCTAGTTACTTGATATGATTGAATTTGAATTTTTACTATGTCGCCGGTGATCGCTGTGCAAAATGCTGGCTTGGGTCCTAATGCTACCTTTATTATATTAAGAGCCATTTTAATAACATGCTTTTAACTAAAGGCAGGATTTTAACGGGCAGATAATTTGTTGTTCATTTTTATAAGTGAACAATAAGGTAGATGTGAGCGTTAAGCTAAAGGGAAGATCATCCAACCTGTAACTTAAAGTTAAGGTTATGCTTAAACTTGTCATATTATATATTATTTTCAATATGGCAAACATAACATAAACAAAATGAGCAAACATAACGAAAAAGAAGCTCGTTGTTGTCATTACGATTTAAAAAAACTTGTTTAATTTGACAAAAGTTTTCGATATTGCTCCGGTACTGCTATATTTTTCCAAAAGTGCACTTTATTTTAACATTAAGTTGTAATAACGAAAAAAAGTTAAAGGTGACTTTAAAGTTCACTTTAACTAAAGTTACCTTTTACTAAACCCCACTTTAACGGCAAGTTGTAATAATGGCCCTGAATTAGGGGTAGTGAAGGTGCACCACTAACGTTTTCAATTTTATTTATTAGTTTAGTAGGTGAAAGAGCGCAAAATACAATATTTTCTGGAATAAATGCATAAAAATGTACATTTTGCCTTATAGCGTTGTTAAAATGAGTGAGTTGATCGAAAACTACACAAATTTTTTTTTGTGATCGAAAAAAGTTAAGATACACTTTTATTCAATCTCTTTATTTAAGTACTTTTTATTATTTTCATTTATATCTTTTCTACTGAAATATAACAACAACAAAAACAATTTTTACAATTATTAGACCGTGGCAAACATTTCATTTGCCTCATTAAAAGTTCATTTCTTCTCGTTTTTCTTTCATTTTTAATTTTTGTTTATATTCAATAAACTTGAATTTTTATAAACAAAATAATATTAATTTATTTTTCTTTGTTTGTATATACAATATAATATTTTAAATAAACACAGAAAAAAAAATAAATTTGAATACAAATAAAAAATCTGCTGTTTTAAGGCATAATTACTTAAGTCAACTTAAGTGAAAATTAAGGTGACCTTACTAACTCATGCGCATGTTAGGTATGTTTAATGTGGACTCTGCACGACAGATTTGCATCATTATTCATGGCTAGCTTTTACCAGAACACTGCTGAGAAGAGGTCGCTGAAAGATGTTTATATTTTGGTAGGATATTAGAATTGACAAGTTTAGTAAGCAAACACACTACCTACTACACTACGGCGACCATATTTAAAAGAATGTTTTTTACAATTTCCCAGGAAGATATAGTTCAACCTGTTCTTTGATGGATAAAAAATACTTTAACTCGGTTAGGTTCTTTACTAAATCAGACTTAATTCATTTAAGCCCTCAACACCCCTTAATGTTATTTTTATAGACAGAAGTAAGGACCGATAAAAATCATTTGGCACTATATTAACTAAAACCATAAAAGAACATTTAAAAGTGCAATAATAATCACAAAAGCTACAAGCTAATCAAGCCCGCTCTATAAAACCCTACATTATTATTACTCTTGCTGAAGTTGAGCAAAGGTGTCATAGAACTGTCATCATATGATTTCTTGTACTGTCTTCAATTTATGCATATTGTGGTTTCCTATAACCCACCACTAACGGATCATGACAAGGAGGCTTAACTTACACTGGATAACACAATGAGCCATATGGGCCACCCAGTGTGATTGCTTGTAAACGGCAAACTACCAGCTAACCTAAATTTTTTCTTTTGTCTGTTGCGGTTTCATTAATCAAGTTTTCTCAACTGAGCGGGTTATTAGTTTACAGTCAGTCGTTCGTCTTAGGATGGTAAGTTTCTCATCTGACAAGTAACAAGCAACATGCTTCTGAAGGAGTACCAGTTGAGATGGGTATAATCAACATGGAGTTATGGTCTATAATATATGACTACACGCTCAAAACTATGCGAAATGCCCGCGAAATTAGTTTAAATGACACAGATAGCAAAATAAAGGTTCAGCGCATTGACTGCAGTAATAGTTCTGACTCGAGCATCATGTCAATATTTACTCTCTCACGAAGGGATATTACTATGTAAAGAGTCACCTCTAATACGTCGCCGTGGTCTAGTAGGTAGTGTGTTGGCTTATTAGGCGTGAGGCCTCTGGCATTTCCAACTGAACGAAATATGAAAAAATATTTCTTCGGCGACTTCCTCTCAGCAAATTTTTGGCAAAAACTCTGAGAGTAAATAAAATTGCCATGAAAAGGTTCTCAAAAATCTGTCGTTCGGAGTTGACTTTAAACTGTAGGTCCCGCCACTCATGTATAAAAATTAACGCACTCGACATAAGTGGTTTTAGAAACTAGGACGTAACCCTGGCTAAAGGGTTGTAATGACCAATTATGTTATGTATGAATACGTCCAACACAACTAAGTTTCCGTTGTTATGCTACACTTCTACACGGTTGTAAATCTTGGATTTAAGCTAGAAATGATATAACTTCGCCATAGTCTAGTAGGTAATGTGTTGGCTGATTATATATGAGGCCTCGGTTCAAACCCCAGGTCCGGCATCTGCAAACTGAACGAAATATGAAAAAATATTCCTTTGGCGACTTCCTCTCAGCAGATTTCTCGCAAAAACTCTGAGAGTCAATAAAATTGCCATGAAAAGTTTCTCAAAAATTGTCATTCGGAGTCGACTTTAGGCCCCGCTATTCACGTATAACATTAACACACACACACTAGGAAGCTAGTTCGTAATCCTGACTGAAGGGATGTAATTACCAATATACAATGTATGTAAGATTCAGTAATAATGCTGGTAGTAACTGATAAGATCCCAGGTTTTCCATTCTGAAATGCATTGACGACGCTTAGGTTCCAAGTAAATGTGCTGGTGATTCATTCTCCTCATCACAGAATCTGCTTAAGGGACTTGAAGTGATTACTATTGTGAGCAATGTTCCTTGATTATACAATTCGCGGTCAGAGAACCGAATACTATACTCAAAGTATTCCTTATAGTATTGTCTAATAAGAGATTTAAATCTTTTTCCACTTCTATCAATCCCTCTCTCTGCCTCTATCTTCCCTCTTAACACAAGGGAAATAAATCCCCCGTTAATGATCGTGCTTGGGCATAACGTGTTATTATTAATCTACAGAATCTAGTGATATTAACTTTGGTCGAGAAAGCGAAATAAACAATATGTTGAGAAGGTTAAAACGTATTTAGTTTTTTTTTGCATATTTTTTGTGGTTTTTGTGTGTTCGCAGTATTCTTTTGGCAAACAAAGTTTGTTTATTGTTTTATGTTGGTGTGTATACAATACATATATTCGATATTAATTTAATTATAAAAATAACTTTAGCACATATTTAGCGATTAGTTTTATAAAATTTTCATTTTTTTTCTTCCCTCTATTAATTTTTACTTTTTTTTTTACTAAAAAAATTTAATTATAAACAAAACAATAAAAATAGAAAATAAATAGAGACCCAGACAGACCCAGTCTAAGACTGAGGCATTAAAATGATTTTGTTTTTAATATGATTACTGGTTCTATAAATATCACAATAAAATCTTTTCTTTTCTTCTTTTTTTTAATAAAACACATGCATACGCTATACTGTAAACATAACAGTGGTTCCACTGTAGTTATTCACTCATTGTGACTGCATTTTTTGTATGCATGTGCACGTTGTGTGCAATGTTTGCATGTGTATTCACTATTCTGTTGAAAATTTTATTAGAAAACCATTAAAAATTTTGATGAATTTGACAAAAGCAAAATGCAAGGCAAGAAAAAACAAATAAATTCAAAAATAAACTGTGACACTAAAAAATATTTATGAAAATATGTGTCTAAACATAAACATGCATTATTTTAAAACATTATTTGTTATGGAATTTAAAACTAAAAGAAATTCTCAGAAAAATGCAATTTAAACTTTGTGAGGCGAGGGTAGTAATTATTTTTATTAAGGTAAACATACCACCCGTTAGCTACAATATAATGCAATGCATGATATTGTCCTTGGCAATCATTTGAAGTAAAGTTCTACTTGAGTTCATTTTAAAGCCGTATGTCCTCTGTATTATTCTGTGACAGCTTTTTTATTCTTTAATATTTAGATACATGTATAGTGTGCCTGGTGGCAGTTTCTATTATTAAGTAGAGGAATGGACAAGCTTTAAGCAGGGACCTCCAAACCTAAATATTTCCTATTGCTGAGGTGTCTGTTGGCTAGTGTATTACCGAGTATAAAACGTTCCTAAAAGCCTTGGATGGTGTTTACACGACATTCTTCCTGATAAGAGGATACAAAGGTTAGGTTAGGTTAGAGGACGTGTACTTGTCAATTAAGACGAGTACAGTACCCGGAGGTACTGTGTGTTAATTTTATACATGAGCGACAGATTTTTGAGAAACGTTTTTGCCAGAAATCTGCCGAAAGGAAGTTGCCGAAAAATACTTTTTCTATTTTGTCTTTAATGTCTGGCCTGGGGCTCGAACTCTGACTTTACGTTTAATAAGCCAACACTCTACCTACTAGACTACGGCGACTTCAAAGGAGGATACTAAACATCTCTCCATGTCACCGTAGTCTAGTAGGTACTGTTTTGGCTTATTAGACGTAAGGCCACGGTTTAAACCCCGGGTAAGAAATCTCCAACAAAACGAAATATGAAAAAATATTTTTTCGGCGGCTTTCTGTTAGAAGATTTCTGACAAAAAACTGAGAGTAAAATAAAATTACCATGAAAAGTTTCTCATAAATCTGTCGTTCGGAGTCGGATTTATATTGTGGTCCCAACACTCATGTATAAAATTAACGCACACAACATAAGTGGTGTGGTAAGCTAGTTCGTAATCCTGACTGAAGAGTTATTATGGCCAATTATGTATGTAAAAATCTCGCCATGCGATTTTGGTGCAAATCTTGCCTGGATGTATGATTGTTAGAGCAATAAACGTAGTGTACGTACGTTGCCGTTGATAGGCTAACTAAGCCAAGCACTATGTCTGTTGCCAACTATGCAGGAAATAAGATAGACCTTATCGCTTATGGGCTAGCTAGATCAGGAACTAATTTGCCAATTTCCCATACTGAAAGCGTAAATGATGCCCCTTTTAAATCCTACACTACCGAATTTATCACAGAGTAAAAGGAAGAGGAAACTAACATAATATTAAAACATTATAACGCGTCAGATTTGAGAGATCATTTAACCGGCATTTACATACCCAGCGCATAATAGTTGAAAAATTAAGGGAGATGATTTGTGACAGCTCTAAGTTATGTTAGGTAAAGTGTCGGATTTCCCTTGAAAAGGTCATAAGCCATCATTTTGGGCCCATATTTGGGATACCACAATCAACATTCTACCCGGAGGTCAAACATTCCTTGGAGGAAACCAACCTGAGTTCAAAATAAATTCTGCTATTGTACGAGGATACTGAAACAAGACATTATTTTCCTCTTCATTTGCTCCTGATGAAAGTCATTTGCCGGGATGCCTACAAAAAGGACAGTCGCCTATGAGAATCTCAAAATAGCTATGACCTCTCTTTGGAACACATTTTAGAGGTCAGGTAGCCTATCTTGAGATAACAGTATGAACCCCAAGGATGCCATTGGGAACCTCCGGATCTTTAGATCAGAAGTTTCTTCTTGAAATTCTATGATATTTGAACAATTTTTTTTCTTTTTAAGAACTTTACTTTGTCCGCCCATGTCGTCCTGTTTTCCCACAAAAGGATTTTAAAATCTGAAATCTCGGACAATTTTTAGAATCTACTATGAAAACTCAATCTGTTAAGGATTCTAGCGATTGATTTAGTTAAAGGGAAGTAAAATGCTTTAAATACAATTTACTTTGTCCGCCCATGTTGTCCTGTTTTCCCACAATATTAATTTGTTTATCGGATTACAATAGCTTTCGGAAATGTGTGATTATCTGTTTATTGTAGTTCTTATTTCGCAATATTTTATAACAGTGATTAACTACAGCACTTATTTGATCAACTTTTTATTTTTTTTTTATTTTACCCAGGAATTTAATTAATTTTCCTGTTTTCCTTTCCCAGCCTTAAATTAAGTGTTTTACAGAGTTATGTTAGTAACATACAGAGCTCTGTTAACTGATTTGGTTTGCGTCTGGGGAGATAAATTTTAAAATCTATCTTTACACACATGGTTTTAGCTGGACAAAGCAGCGTCACGTTTTCAAAACGACAGTAATTGTTAAAATTTGTCCTAAAAATTAATCGCTACAAGAGTTGAGACGCAGTAGATGCTCTTGCCAATAAACCGACTTCTTGAAGCCGTTAAAAAGAAACACCACGAAACCGTTGGGAAGTATTCTGGAATTTTACAAAACCTATTAAATGCATAATGCCATCGTAGGGTAAAAATTTGAAGGAAATTTAATTTAATTTAAAAATAAATCCGTTTTCAAAAGATCCACTAAATCATAACTTTCTTTGGAGGTACCGTGCCACTTTTATGTACTCGTCCTAGAATTCGGCTCGCCCTAATATTTTTTAAATGTCTATTTTTAATTTTTCTATGCACAAGTCTATACATTTATCGTTAATTAACAAAAGAATATTTTTATGCTTTTTTTTTGTTTAAAAAATTATTATTTTTTGAAATGCTTATAAAATATACTGTGTTTCTATTTAGTACTTCTTTTTTTATTAAATCAATTTGTGTTTATTTCAGTAAAATTAAAATTTGTTTATTTTTTATTTTTCGTATCTAAAGAGAAAATCAAAAAAAAAAATAAATGAAAAATTTATTACAGTTTATTTATTTATTTAATTTTTTTTTACCAATTTTATTAATAAATTTCCTTTTTTTATCGCTTTATTTTTTAGATGCTGGGCACAGCATTGCTTGGGAAACGCACGCCAAAAGTGAGTATTTCGGATAAAAAAAAAGAAAAACAAATTAATTATTTGATTAATTAATTAAAAATAATAACAATAAAAGATTATTAGATTAATTATCAGGCTGTCTGTATATCACATCCGGGTTAGATTAGCAACTCTACTGTCTATGAGTAATATTTTAAAACGTATTGGTCATATTTAGTAGGATTACAATTTGAGGCAAAGAATGACATTTGTGTGAAGATAAATATGAATTTTACTAGCAAAGACGAAAACATTTACAAAGCCAATGTTAAAGTTCACACAGCAATGTTAAGTGTTTAACAAAATATACAAAAAAGGTTCACGGATGAAATCATCCATATATACGATATCGGAGAATGGTATTTAAATTTCATTCCTTAATAATTATATCTTACATGTTCCCGATTGCAAAACCTTCTTTGGTAATCTGCAAATTCTTTTGAAAATTTCAAAACTTAGAAAAAAAAATTTATTTATTTTAAAATGTCTATTGAGGATAATCGATGTTGTGGAACAATGTAAAATTCACTCTGTTAACAGTATTTGGGTACGATGAAAGACTTTGTGGAGAAATGGGTTCTGCTGCAGTTATTCCACTATATATCCCTGGTGTCAATGATTCTAAACAGGTTTCCTTAAGGTCGGGCATTACTTGGAATCGGATATACAAGCGACAAGATTAATTGTTTTTTTCAATTGAGCAACAAAAGTTCTCTATAAATCGGACTTAATCAGATAAAAATGAAATGGGGAAATGGTCTCAGTGGGCTGTATAGTCATGGTATCAAGGATTCCAAAATAGGTTTCTTTACGGTCGGACTTTACTTGGGACTGGAGATATAGGCAATGACTCTAATTCTGTTCTTTATATAACCAAAAAAAAACGATTCTATATAAATCGGGCAAACTTGTCGCTTTGTAGTCTTTTTGTCGATAACTTGCCTTTGTTGTGGTTGGCGTCCATTGCTTGTGTCGATGGCTTGCATTTTTTTGGTTCATGACTTGCATTATTTTGGTCGATGACTTGAATTTTTTTGGTCGATGAATTGCATAATTTTGGTCCATGAATTGCATTTTTTTGTTTTTGGTTCACGAATTGAACTTTTTGATCGATGACTTGTAGTTTTTCGTCGATGGTTTGGATTTTTTTGGTGATGACTTGAATTTTTGTAGGTCATGACTTGCATTTGTTAAGATGATGGCTTGCATTTTTTGCATCCATGAGCCCATTGGTATAAACCTCAAGGGTCCCATTATAAAGAGGCGAAGAAAATCATTGAGACTCTGTATATACTTATAGAAGATATCTTAGGAGTGGTGATTTTTAAAGCGGTTCACCAAACGTTAAAAATTAATTAGAAGCAAATACTTTTTTCAAAATATTTCAGTACAATTTAATCCCTATTTGTGTCGTAAGATAGGTTATCTTTCAGTTGTAAAGAGTTTTTAAAGAAATTCACCACACTTTAAAAATTAAATAGCAAATATTTCAAAAATATTAGATATTACCTCAAATTTAATACATTTACGAACTAATTTGTTTACTAATTTGCTAAAAATTTATTTATAAATATAATTTTAATTAAAAATTTTCAAACTCAATTAATTTTTATAGTTTTTTCTTTTACATTTTAATTGATATTTTGATGTATATTTTCAATTTTTCTTTCCTTTTTCTTTTATAATTTACAGTCTGTTAAAAAGAAACCATTTACAGATGTCGAATTAGCAGGTGAGTGATTTGATAATTTCTATTTTAAAGTTTATATTTTTTTTAAATACAAAAATTAATCACTTGTTTAATATCTTAACAAAATATTGTTGGCACACAAAGTATTGAACAAAATAATTAAAAAATTTTATTGTGTTGAAAGAATTTTCTTTGTTTTTATTTGATTTTACCTTAAAGTTAAAATAAATATTGCCATAATGCCAAACGTATGTGGGCTGCGATGTGTGTGACTGTTTTAGGGAAGCCAAATCAATCTTTTCTGCATATTAAGGCTTAAGGGTAAACGAAATAAATTTTTTAATTAAATATAAACAAATAAGAAAACTTGTTGTTGTTGAAGTCTAAGGAGGGAATTAAAAATTTAACTTTTCATTATATTTTCTTTCTATTGCATATATGTACACATTAATATGTACACATGTAATACATCTGCCTCAAAAACTGATAATCATCATGTGATGACGTCTTCGTATATGATGAATTTAATAAATTGCGCTTGCCCCTCTGCTATAGAATAATCGCTGGTGAATAATCGAACATGTTATTACAAAATTCGCAAATTATATATAATTTATGAGAAAATTATTTCTATCACAGAAATATCGACAAGAAATGAGAAAAGTTTTGCAAAATAAACTTTCACTTGTTTTGATTGAAATCAATCTGAAAAATTCTACATGCACGTAAGAACATCACAAGAAAAAATTACTTTTAACATTACTGAAATGTATGTTCCTATGTAAATACTTACATACATATATGAATATATGCATATGAGTATGCCTACGAACGTGCTTCCGTTATTTGTAAATTTAAGTTTCTATGAAAACAAAAGCAAACGCGCACTGCTTTAATAAGATTTCTCATATTATAAATAACAACTGCAATTATTTGTTAGAAAAAAAAGAAAAAAATATTTTCATAACATTCTAATATAATTAAGATAATTATCTAAAGAAAAATTGTATTTTTAAAAAACTTAACAATAGTATTTGTATGAAAATGAATACACCACTTATTAAAAAATTGAAGTAAAACAAAAATGTAATTTCTAAAGCCTTGTTTAAAGCTGTGTTTAATATAAAATTTTAAGTGTGGTGAGTTTTCGAAGTAATTCACCAAACCCTGAAAATTGCTTTAAATTAAAGATTTTACAAATATTTATAAAAATAATAAATAGAAAAAATTGTCTCTAAGGAAAGATATTTTTTTTCCTAACAGAACAGAAATTAATATAAAAACTTCTTTCACAAGAACATTTGCTCAAGCATAAACTTTAGTAAAGAAAATTTGATTTTTATAGGCTTTAATTTAAAGCCTTTATTTCGAAAATATAATATTTCAAGTGTGGTGAGTTTTTCAAAGAAATTCACCACACTCTGAAAAGTGCTTTAAATTAAACATTTTACAAATATTTATAAAAATAAGAAATAGAAAAAATTTTCTCTAAGGAAAGATAATTTTTTTTCCTAACAGAACAGAAATTAATATAAAAACTTCTTTCACAAGAACATTTGCTCAAGCATAAACTTTCGTAAAGAAAATTTGATTTTTATAAGCTTTAATTTAAAGCCTTTATTTCGAAAATATAATATCTCAGTGGGGTGAGTTTTTCAAAGAAATTCACCACACTCTGAAAAGTGCAATTAAGGCTTTTACACAAGTTTATATAAATAGTAAACAAAAGGATTTTTCCGCTTAGAAAACATTAAAATTTTTTCTGAGAAAGCATAATTAAAAAATAATCGTTTAACAAAACATGACTGTTAATCTACAGTTTAAAGACGACTCTGAACGACAGAATAGTTTCTCAAATTCATGGCAATATTTTTTACTTTCGGATTTTTGGCCGGAAATCTGCTGAGAGGCAGTTGGCGAAATTTTTTTTTCATATATCGTTGTGATTTCTGACCTGGTTTTAAACCGTCTAATAAGCCAACGCACAACTTACTAGACTACGGCGACATTTACACGGAGACAGTTATTTCTAAGCAAATGCAGTCGGTAAACCTCTCTCTCTTTAGATCATCAGACATCATACATATATAATTGTTCATTACAACCCTTCAGTCAGTATTACGACCTATTTTCTCACACCAGTTATGTTGTGTATGTTAATTTTATACATGAGTGGTGGGACCTACAGTTTAAAGTCGACTCTGAACGACAGATTATTTGAGAAACTTTTCATGGCAATTTTATTTTACTCTCAAAGTTTTTGCCAGAAATCTGCTGAGAGGAAGTCGCCGAAAAAATACTATTTGTAAAGGGTGTTTTTTATAGAGGTATAGAACTTTAAGTAGCAATAAAACAACGATGGATTATTCGATTGAAATGATTAATGACATTTTAAATATAATTTCTGGCATATGACCGCCACGGCTGGCGCGGATGTAGTCCAATCTGGACGTCCAATTTTCGATGACTTTTTCCAACATTTGTGTTGTTTGCGCACCAAACAGTCAGTTTTTCTGGATGTAACGGTGTTTCCACATACACTTGAGGATTACCTTCACTCCAAACGCGGCAGTTTTGTTTGTTGACGTAGCCATTCAACCAGAAGTGCGCTTCATCGCTAAACAAAATTCGCTTATGAAAATCGGGAACAACGGTAATCTCGTTTTGGGTCCTTTCGACGAATCTACGCCTTACTTGATGATCGTTTGGCTTCAAATCTTGCACGAGTTGGATTTTGTAAGCACGCAAACCAAGATCCTTCCGCAAAATTTCCATAAAGTGGATGGACGCAGATCCAATTCCTGTGCTCGATGGCGGATGGACTCATTCGGGTCTTCCTCAAAGCTACGCTCTACAGCAACAATAGCTTCTTCTGTACGCACCGTACAGCGTCTCTGGGGATGCGAGTTATCAATAAGAGTAAACGTGGTGCGAAAACGTTCCATGGTTAATCGAATTAACTGCTCTGATGGACGATTTTGTCGACGATAAAATGGACGTAGTGCGCGATACGTTTTCCGCACAGAACCATTATTTTCGAAATAAAATTGCACTATTTGCAAGCGTTGTTCAGGCGTGAGTCTATTCATGATGAATTGCCAAACCAAACTGAGAATAAATCACTTGACAGCTGTTAAATCGGTCGCCATCTTGAAAAGTAATGCCAACTTAAAGTTCTATACCTCTTTAAAAAAACACCCTTTATTTTTTTTGATGTCTGGCCTGGGGCTCGAACTCTGGCTTTTCATCTAATAAGCCAACACGCTACCTACTAGACCACGGCGACTTCCAAAAAAACAAAAAATATAAGAAACGCTAAAATAAAAAAAAATTAAAATTTTTTAATTCTGAATAGTTTTTTAAAGATATTCACCACTCTCTATAAATTGAGTTAAATAGTTTTTCAAAAAATTTTTCCCAATATATTCGAGAAAGGTATTATATTTGTTAATATAATAGTTAAGAATTTTTGTAACGATATTTCTATTAATTATGTTTTTGAGCTGTAGGATTATGTTAAGGATAATCCAAAAATTCGTTGAATACTGAATAGAAAATTTTAGTAAAAAAAAAGAGAATATATCCTTTATTGATTATTCATTTTTAATGATTTTTAATACATCTGAAAAACTGTGTGGTTTTATCAAAAAATATTAAAACTTTTAAAATTTTAAACACTGCAAATTTGTTTAACATAAAAAACGCATACTTTAGCTTGTAATTCAAACAGAAATATCATTTTAAATATTTAATCAAATTATTATTGAAACAAAATATTTAAAAAATCATTACATTGTATTCAAAATTTCAACATTGTATCTCGCATTTCTTCTTAAGTGCAAAACTGTGTTATGTCAACGCGCTTTCTTTTTAAATGCAAAAGAAATCTTTATTAATACTTTGAATGAGAAACAGACGAATATAATTTAAAAATGCGTTTTTAATTTAAGAAGAAAATATTTTTTTTTTTTGAATTTTTTCTTGTTTGTTTTTAATGTTTGCAATAAATCGCGATGATGCATTTAAGAAAAAGGCGACACATAAATTCTTAAAATATATTTTAAATATTCAAACAGCCATAATATAGTTTATAGGAAGGCATAATGCAATTTTTATGCACCGAAGAATGTATGCCATAAAAAAATGCGTTCTTGCATTCATGCATTACGTTGTTCACTTATGTATAGAGACACGACATCCCTACAAAAGTTTTTTTTTTTTGCTACGGAAAACTAAAATCTAAATTTAATTTTAAATTTGACGCATTACGACAAGTGAAAATTAGACACAACAAAAAATTATTTAAAATATTTTTATGCCTGCAATCAATCAGGCAGCCAGCTAGGAATTATAAATATAAAAATACTTTTGTGATAGACTATGACAACTTAAGCACTATTCAAAATCAAAAATCGCTTCTATGCAAACATTATTTTTAAATATTTAATATAAAATGTATAAGAAAAATGTAAAAATAGAAAATTTCTTTTGAGTATGTTTAAATTATTTCGTTATAAATCAAATGTTAGTGTTTGCACGGTGTGGTGAATTTCTCAAAAACTCAGCACACCTTAAATTCCACTTCAATTTCATTGTGCTAAAGTTTAGATCTATGATAAAGGATTATCAATTTTTCGGTTTCAAAAGTACGGTTAAATAAAACCCACATTAATCTTTGATCTCGATTATTTTTTTTGCACATTTCTGAAGTAACTCAGGGATAACTTGACGAATATTAGTTTTCAAGTCACTTAGAAAAAGTCAACCGATGTCAAATTGTACGTTTTTGGAGCCCAATTCACGTAGCCCTAACGTTAACTTGCACTTTCAAATCCAATAAACCTCAAAATCATTGGTATGTCGACGTATGTAGCCACGAATCTTCAATTGCTGTCCAAAAAAACGTATTTTTTAATGAATGTTAATGGTTCTTTCAATATTATTGTCAGAATACCACCAAAGGATATTTCCAAACTATAATGCTCATCAAATATTCAGTTTTTCGGAATGCAATTTTTTTCCACAATCATTTCTATAGTGTAAACAGAATAGCCCTTTTTACGAATGAGCGTGTAAAACTTAGTTCAACGTATATCGTAATGAGCCGTAAGTTAGCTTCAATTGCTAAGAATGTCGTGAAATTGACAAATTCGGATTATCACCACAATTTCTTTAACTAAAGTCGCCGTAGTCTAGTAGGTAGTGTGTTGTGCCAGGTTTTAAACACCAGGTCAGACATCAAAACGAAAATTAGAAAACAATATTTCTTCGGTGACTTGCTCTCAGCAGATTTCTGGAAAAAACTAAGAGTAAATCAAATTGCCATGTAAAGCTTCTCAAAAATCTCACGCCACCCATGTATAAAATTAACACACACAACATAAGTTGCGTGAGAAACTAGGTCCATAATCCATAAACCAATTATGTATGTATGTAAATATTTCTTTAACAGAAGCGATATTTTCTTCCTTACATTGCGGTCTTAACCACAACCATAAGGCTTCCATTATTTTCTTTCTTTATAATCCTACTAATTCCTTTCACTGTAGTTCGCTTATAAGGGCGATAATTACCTTGTAATGGTAGAAAAATGTCCACACTTGACTCACCATTTTTATAGTAAATTTTGACCTTTTCTTTCTTTTATTATGTTTAATTTTTCATTAATATTGATAAAATACAAGCAAAATTTAATAAATAATTATTAAACTTAAATAATAATTCAAAATATTGCTTCCTTATAAAATTTTCCCTTAGGATTCACATTTTAAGAAGTGTGGTGAGTTTTTGTAGAAATTCACCACACTTTAAAAATCACTTCGATTATATTGTATTTCAAAAATTAAACAATATTTAACAATTATTATATGAAATAAAGAAAATAAACCCTAATTTTATATTCAAATATCAAATTTATGACACTGAATTAATATTCTTTTTTGTTGAGTAACAAAATAACTTTTTTAAGCATATTTTAGGGATATTTATATATTTCTTTTTGTTAATAAATACGTTTTTGTTTTATTTTGTTTCCAAATAATAAAAGAAAAATTAATTTTTACCATTTCACTTTCAACTAATAATGCGAGTGTTTATAATAAAACAAGAGCGTTAATGTTTTCCAATTATAAACATTAACGCTCTTGTTTTATTATAAACACTCACGTTTTAAATTTATTTTAGATATACATTATATTTGTTATTTAATTATAGATTTCAGCAGATAAAAATATTTGTTTTTTTAAACACACCCACTTATCGAAAGTGCAGACGTTATTTAATGTTTAAAAAATGATTCAATAGAATAAAATAAATAGAATAATAGAATAGAAATAAAATCAATCACGTGCTTATTGTATATATTATTATTGTATTGTTATAGTTGTTTTTTTTTAATTTTATTTAAGAGGATTTAATTCTTTGGATATAAATTGTTTTTTAATTCTTAAAAAAAAAATTAAAATAATTTTTATGGGGGTCGATGATTTATAACTAAAAGAAGCCATACAAAAATAATTTTTTTTAGATCTTTCATAAAATCTTCATTATATAAATAGCAGGTCCTCGTATTAAACATACATAGTATGTACTTATGTATTAATTTCTTGCGTGTCACTTTCATTGTGATTAAATTAAAAACAAAAACAAAAATAACCTGATTATTAAATGTTTAAAGTGGGGCATGATTAAGTTTATTAAATTAAATAAATAATAAAGATAAAAGATAAAATAAATATACATTCTATATACCGAAATAATATTTTTTATTGCAAAAAAAGGAAAGAAATAAATTTATAAATAATATCTTTAATTTAATTAATTTATTATGGTATTTTTGTTTGCTGTTTTTGATTAAGGTGTTCCTAAAAATGGGCCAGCCTTTAAAATTTTATTAAATTTATCAAAACAAAGTCTGTTTTTATTTAATTATTTCAATTATTGTTATCGCAATTGTTTAAAATTGGAAACTTTTTCTTTTTTATAATTTTTTATTTCAAATTTTTTCCAAATTTAATTTGATGATGATTTCAAATTCATCATCATATAAATATCTTATGATCGAAGCCTTATAATCAAGTTATCATACAAAATTTAATAAGATCAACTCCACGTTCCACAAGATACTATGTAGGCTGCGGATGGTAAATAGGCTGCTGGAGGTATCTACCGATTAGCCAAGCAATTATGTTTTCATCTTGACAGTTGATGAGTTCTCTGATGAGCATTCCTTCTCTGCTGAGCATTCCTTGTGTCTGTTATTATAAGAAGACGAGGATGAAGAGAAGTTTGTAAAACACAAAGCTTGTTCTCTCTCTGATATATGCTTTCGGGATTAAATTTCTTTCGAAAATCTGAAACAGAAAAGTATTTTTGGTTTAGTAAGAAGCACAGATTGGTTTTACAGTAGAAACTCTGTTTGTTTGACGTCTTGTGGTATCATAATTGAACTGGATTCAATGAGTAAATCGACTGCCACGCTTAACTAATCTAAGTTCATATTCCAAAAACCGGGACCAAGAATATATATATGGATTAAAGGAATTTCAGTAGATACCTTCCAATTTTTATTTAAAAATTGCACTCAAAACAGATTTCATTGCAGTTAGGCTTTCAGAGAAGTTAGAAGGTTGTTTTTTTTTACTCACAATCTATGTTGCTGCATAGTTATTGGCTTTTATGACATCTAGAAACACACTACAGTAGTCTGGGACCAGATCTAATCGTAGAATAGGATAGAAGGCGATGGCAGGTTTGTTGAAGTCAAAACTCACTTGAGCGACACATACCGAGCCGTTGTAATACTCGTATCACATAAAGCTTTCCCATGAAAATAGATATATGTATAGTGTCTCAGATGACCAGGTTAGACAGGCAATGAAACATTATTCCTTCTCAGCTGAGAAAAGAAGAGGCATATGGCTTTTCATGGATTGTTATTCGATAGAAGCTGGACTGTTGCAGCAAGTTCATCGGTAATACAATTAGCAGCAATGTCTCTGTACCCAGGAATTTCATATGAAGATCAAAGGAATTGCGGCAGAAACCCTGCAATTTAGATTTGAGTACAGCTAACTTTCAAAGAATGTAGAAACGTTAAACAGAGGCAATTTCTCATGTATTATCCATGTCGCAGCCTAGTTTATGGGACATTATTGAAATACGCTGCAGAAGCCTGGGAGTCAAAGAGATATCTTAAGATTAATTCCTTTAGTTTAAACTTTGTAGCCTTCATTATGCTCAATTTTTAAACGATCTATGTAGACTTCTACTGTATTCACGCAGTTTACCATGTTAAAGAATCAGAAGGGGTGCAGTCATTTTGACTTGGAGCCTGATGATCCCTAGGTAAGATAGAGTACCACCCAGAGATAATAATACTATTACATTTACAGAATAGAGGAAACCAATTAAGCATTACGAAGAAAGGATGGTCTAAAAAACCTTTTCTTATTTTTAGCACTTCTGTTTATATAAAATCTATCAATGCTTACAAACATAATCAGATACTGGTATTAATGTGAACCAATTAATTTAATTTTTTTTGTATATAGATTTTAAAGTTTAAACAATTCTTCATTTTCTATTTACGTATACAATTCAAATTCTAGACATGACGTACTTTACTATCTATTTTTGGCTATCTTGTGCTAAAAAAAATACTGGCGAGAGCATTCAATCACAAAGATGTCAAAGAGATTTATTTTTTTCTATGTTCATAATCTTATTTCTCTCTCTTAACGTCAGCTATCAAGATCCATTTGCCGCTAGAAAATGGGAGATACATATTGCCAAAGACATCATCTGATGAAATGTTTTAAAATTCTTAGTACCTTGGCCACCCTATGCACTTAGTGAATTTTTCATACTTATCAGGCCCACTTTTTTGGCTTTTTATCAGATTTTTTTTAATCCGATTTATGAACGGTGGATTTGGTATAAAAACCATGTTTTTCAACTCTATTATCGCCAATGAGTAGTTTCTTTAGTTTTTTCTTTTCTTTCGTTTTACTCCTCCACTCTCCCTCTGTTTTTTTATATTTTGACACGTTATGTTAACAGTTTCTGTTAACATAACATTTACTGTAGAAAAAACATCACTTTAACTCCTTATAAAGGGTCCGCCAAATAACTTTTATTTATTTGTAAATGCTTTAAAAAAAACCACTGAATATTTTCTCAAATTTCTTTTTTTTTTTGTTTGAAAGTACAATCCTTCCGGATAATAATGGAAAATAATTTCATTCAAATGGCTGCCTCGGCTGGCCATGCAGTAGCCTACACCAGAAGATGCCGATTTTGGCAAAAAAAAAAAATCATCTTTTCCAGATGAAGCTCATTTTGATCTTATTGGGTATGTAAACAAGCAAAATTGACGCATTTGGGGCACAGAAAACCCGCACGCATACTATGAAAAGCCAACGCACCCAAAACGAGTCACTGTTTGGTGCGGAATTTGGGCCAGAGGCATAATTGGGCCATTTTTCTTCGAAAATGAGCAAGGAGTGACTGTTACAGTCAATGGCGATCGTTATCGGGCCATGTTGAACGAATTTTTGTTCTCAAAAATTGAAGAGGAGGATATTGGCAACATTTTTTTTCAACAGGACGGCGCTACATGCCACACAGCCGAAGCTACACTCGATGTTTTGCGCCCTGTTTTTGAAGATCGCATTATCAGCCACAGAGCTGATGTCGTTTGGCCACCTCGGAGCTGAGATTTGACACCGTTGGACTATTATTTGTGGGGTGCCGTCACAGATAAATGTTACGCCGACAAGCCAGAGACAATTGACGCTTTAAAGGACAATATTCGTGAAGCCATTGGTGAAATACAGCTGCACACAATCGATAATGTGCATAAAAATTGGACCGATCGTGTGTAGGACTGCATGGACAGCCGAGGCAGCCATTTGAATGTAATTATTTTCCATTATTAACCGGAAGGATTGTACTTTCAAATAAAAAAAGAAATTTGAGAAAATATTCAGTGGTTTTTTTTTTAAAGCATTTTCAAAAAAAAAAGTTATTTAGCGGACCCTTTACATTTAATATACGAGGTACTTTAGCAGGTATTAAAAAACATTGCTACTGAATTATTGCTGACATACCACACAACTTACAAGCATTTTTAACATTGAGATTTGCATCAATCCTTGTAGATTCTGTGCTTCCAAGGAATATATCCAAGCGTGGTACTTTTTTGAGTGGGCTCTTCTGAAGTAAGTGTGAAGTGTAAACCCTTCCTAACCCTTTTTAGATTAGTAATATACTTTCGATTAGCAATGTACTTTGCTTATGATTTGGCTTTACATTTAAAATCTGTTTGTTACTCCTCCATATATTGTTTTATATATTGAAGGGATTTTTATTCATTGAAATTATTGCATTTATTTAATAAATTACACTTTCTGAAGGGTATCCTCACATGATTAATAAAAACCCTGTTATCTGGCAGCTTTGACCACGCATCATATGGTGGCGAATATATGAAACAACCTTTAGTTCTGAGGAAAAAACCTTTCCCCTGTAGAGGAAATTCCATCATAAGACTTTAAATGAAAAGGGAAATCAACCATAATATTAATAATAACAACAACAACTAACAGCACAATAACAATATTTATCTTATCGCAAACAACGAAATTTATAAACAAAACTGAGCAATAAAATTAAAATCAAAAAAAAGAAATAAATTTATTAGGTTTTCTGTTGCTGTTGCTGTCGTTGTTGTTTTTTTTTGTTGTAATTTCTCATTTGATTTATCCACCAGCACAATTAAAATTATTACTCATATTTTAATTTTGCCATTACTTTTATAAAAATTTCTTTGGGTTTTGTTTTACTTTTTAACAAATTTTAATTTAAAAACGATAAATTTGCTTTTCCATGGCGCTTAAGCGACAAGACAGAAAAAAAAGGGAAAAAAACAACAATGTTTGGAATTGATAACAAACCAGAGCATGCTAGACAGGCAAAAATGAAAAAAAGAAAAAATAGGGGAAAAATGGTTAATAAAAAAGGAACACAACAGTTAGTGTGTTAACTTGGCTATAACGCATATAACGTGTTTGTGTTTATAGTACGAGTACAACATTTTTCTTCTTCTATTTTTGTTTTTTTAGTACGCTTAAGACATCTTTTACGCGTTCTGTTACAGCCTTTAACGTTTTAATAACTGTCACTCACGTTAAAAAAAGAAAAAAAGAAAAGATACATCAACCGGGCATTTACTCGCTGACAAAAATTTATCTTTTTTATTTTTTTTAATTTGTTTTTATTAATTTAAGACTTTAGTAAAATAAAAAACAAAGATTAACGCGATAAACAAAAAAAAAATAATAAGAATTTTATCACTAAGATAAAAAAAGTGAAAAATTTAGTGACTGCGTAAGTGAGTGACTGTATAAAAAGTGATTGAAAGTGCAATAAAAGTCAACGGAATTTGTTTTCTAAATGTCTAGAACTCAACCTTACTAAACATTTTTATATAATCAAGGTGTTGTTATTATAAGTACGGGAAAAATAGTGAAAAAATAATAAAAGAAATTAAAAAGAAATAAAAAGTTATTTTATTTTAATAAAAAAGAAATAAAGACAATAAAAGTAAACAAATAAAAAGTAAAAAAATAAAGACTAAAAAATTATAAAAATTTAAAAACATAATCTTTTTAAAATAAAATAAATGTTAAATAAAAATAAATAATAAATAAAAAGAAGACTTTATTTTAAATTTTTTAAGTAAAAAAAAATAATAAAAAAGAAAAAATATTGAGAAATAAAAATATAATAAAAAATAAAAAAAAACTAATAACTTAAAAAATCCTTAAAAATAAAGAAAATAAAAGTAAACAAATAAAAAGTAAAAAAAAAATAAGGACTAAAAAATTACAGAAATTTAAAAACAATCTTTTTAAAATAAAATAAATGTTAAATAAAAATAAATAATAAAAAAAATAAAAATAACATTTTATTTTATATTTTTTAAGTAAAAAAATAATAAAAAAGAAAAAAATATTGAGAAATAAAAATATATTAAAAAATAAAAAAACTAATAACAAAAAATTCTTAAAAACCTGTTCTTTAAATATAATAAGCTCACCAAAAATTTATTAAAAATTTTTTTTGATTGTTTTTTAAATAGTTTTCGCTGTAAATAATAATAACCGCAGGCGTATTGTTTAATTCTGAATTAAAAAAAACAATATTTTTTTTCCATAAGTTTGATAAGATTTTCAAAAAAAAATTGTTAATCAACAACAGCAATCAATATAAATTTGTGGGTTTAACCATTAAGAATTGATATCATCAGCAACTATTTGGAAAATATGAGCAATGATGACATTTGTAAGTATCGACATACACACGCGTTATTTTTTATTTTTGTTATTTTTTTATTACAAAATTTTCTAAGAAAATATTTTTAATATTTTTCATAATTTTTTTTAATAATTTTGTTCTTAATTCAATCCAATCCAAAAAGTTTATTAAGGATTTACAATATAAACTTCTCGAATATTTGATGAGAAAGAAAAAAAAGAAAAGTAAAGTCAAATATCCCATAACAATAATGCCTCAAACTAATCCAATGTCCCATTGAGGAGTATCATCCTAAACATATCGCCCTAGCCAGTCAAAGCCTCGTTTATCACTATTGAATCCTCAAGTTTAGGTGGATTAGGACTTTCTTTCTGAAAAAAGAAAAAGTCCCTCTTAGGTCTTATGATAAATCAATCAATATTTAACCCAGGGATCAAATATTCCCTAGGGGAATAAATCTCGTGTTCACAATAAACTTGCGTTTGTAGCAGTCTTTTTTATTCATGAGGGCAGTCAAGGATGTCGGAAAGTTTGAGGTCCGTCTTTTTATGACAAGAGCAGGGCATGAAGTGAAAAATCGTCTCCTCTACCTCAGACCCCCAACTCTTGAGTAAGTCAGGCATGCCGACAGACTTTTTCCGGAAAAAATTACAAAAAAGGACAGTGTTCTAGGTGAATTACTATTGTACCTTGGATTGCTATCCGGTTCTTACAATAGAAGTGTCCAATAGAGTCTAGCAATATTGCCCACAAACTCTTGCTGCAAACAAGATTGAGCGTTCCTGTTAAACGTGTGGATTATATCTTTGTGGATTATATCTTTTGTCGTAGATTGAAAGCTCCGTGCCGGTCCTCGCTAGCTTCTCAGCAATGCAATTTCTGACGGTATATCTATGTTTTGCAGCCCATGTAAGAGTTGCCTTTGAATTATCCGAAATTTCCCGGAAAATCCTCTACATTCATGGGCGATGACGGAAGTTAAAGCTATGTTCATTAAGGCCTTCATCATAGGCTGGCTTTCCGATTAAATCAAAAGATTTCCAGGGAAAATTTCGCTACGCAGCAAACATTGCGTCGCATTCAAAATGACCTCCATTTGGAAAACACTAAAGTGGTCAGGCAGCCTATAAGAAAGTTTATTATCAAAATACTTTATAAATATAGCACAATCCAATTTGTTGCGTAATTCTCATGCGTATAATACTTTAGATCTACCATTTTCTAGCCATTTGTGCTGACGTACATGTAGACAAGGATAGTGCTCTTCACCATAACTTACCGGAATCATAGATATTTCTATTTCACCTGTTAATCTGGTGTCATTCCTCGTTAAGACTCCTATGAAAGCTTCTTTCTCCCTCATATTCATACTTAAGACTAGTTTCGTTCCTATAGTTCATTCTTACACCGTTAGTGCGTGAATCGAACATTTCCTTAATAATTCAAAAGAAGACGCCTGTTAGCGATTCCATAGACCTCCCTCATGTTGTTATTCCAGAAGCTGAAACTAATTTTGTTAATTCGCAACTATGTTGCCAGTAATATCACAATGAACAGCTATCCAGCAGAATCTAATTCGATAATCCCACATTAAGTCGCTTAGCACTCTCTTATACTGGCAGATTATATGCGAAGTTGACGTAGTCCTATCGCTAATCTGTTAACTGGTCAATTGAGAACCCGTGGCTCAAGCTTCTCAACATCAAATCCCTCAGACATATCGAATAAAATGAAAAAATATTTCCTTCCGCAACTGCCTCTCAGTAGTCTCCTGGCAAAAAATCTGAGAGTTAAAAAAAGTTGCCATGAAAAATTGCTCGAATCTATCGTTCGGAGTCGACGTTGAACTTTGATCTCAAAGCCTTCAGTGTTGCCTGATTATCTAAATAAAGTGTGATCCTCTCTCAACTAGTCTCTTGAACTCAACAGTCAATAGCACATTTCGCTAGCAGATTATTTGATTTCCTGACATTGGTTCTATAGATGATCGTATCTGTTTCTGCGTCATTCTCCATTTTGTACCCGTCAGCGTGAATAGCCCAGCCATCGAACATAGAATTTCCTATCCAGTATTACCGAGTGTATAATCCATTATTCCGACAGTCGATATAACTTGTTCGCGCTAGATAAGTTCCTTCTGCAGTATTGAGTGGGCTATCATGTATGAAAGGTTTTGGAATTTTGAAAGCTCGTGGTGCCCTAGCTGTAAACGCTTCTTTTAATGTGGATTCTTACGTTATTTTTATGCATCTGAGAGACGTTACATTCGGATTTATGTAAGAAATTACAGACGATAGCTCATCACCTCTGTCGTTATCCAGCTGATGGTAGAAGATTTCTGAGTTCTTTGTGGAATTAAGGCTTTAAACTTTATATCGAGAGGCAAGATTTATTCTCTTCTGTCTTTTATAATGCTTGATTTTCTGCATTTTTTCTTTAATTCTCTCTATCCTGGTTAAAAAAAAATCTCCATTAGAGTCACTTTCTTTGAATTATGTGGGTGCCTCTGGCCTGGTTGTTTTTATTGCTGTTTTTTTTTATGAACCTCGAGTATGATGAAAACAATATTTATTTTTTATTATCTTTATGACAAAAAATCATCACATGTCGCTCGGTTTTATGACATCTAAACGCGTCATAAAAATGAAAAGCGAACGCGTTACTGTCTATGGAAATCGATGTTATTAAAGCAACAAGAAAAAACACAGGCACAGTGTACAGTAAACAGGCTTTGAATATGAATTTTACAAACATAAAGCGTATATGGAATAATAAATAGATAAGGAAAGAATGTTGGATAAAAACATAATAAAATATGAAAAAAAAAATAAAAAAATTAACAAAAAACTAGAACAGTCGGTTTAAGTTAATAAAATGGTTTGTTTAAAAAAACATAAAATTGTGATTGTATTGTTATTATTATTATTATTATTAAATCTACCTAAAAATATGCTTTTCATTTTATTTGTTATTATTTAAATAAATTGTCATGTCTTTTATTCTTTGTTAATAATAATTTAAATGAACATTTTTTTCTTTCTTTTATTAAAAAACATATTTAAAAGCCTTTGCCATGCTTTTCTGTTATTAAAGAAGGGCATGTAGAAAATTAAGTCACGTGCCTTGAACTTAAAATGCTTGCTTGTTTGCTACTAGTGCTGGCTCAGCACGCGCTTTGTGCCTAAAGTCCCCCCATTTGGTTTACAGCCTTCCTTAGCCAGCTGGGCTGCTGTAAACAAGATTTGCCTGTTGTTGTTGTATTGTGCTGTGTTGTGTTGTGTGCCAACATAAATTCTAAAAAAAAACAGTTTTTCTCTCACTTTCACTCTCTTTTCCCGTTGTCTCTGTCTCTCTTGTCAATGCATATTTAAGTCGTAAATTTATGCTTTAGCACGGTATCATGAATCAAGTATTAAATGTAGATTCTCTTAAACAGTAGGTAACAAAAGTATTTCAATCTACATATTCTTCAAAATTTTAAATTTTTTAAAAGACAAAAACTAATCGTTTTTGGATGTTCTTTTTTGTTTGAAATTTTTCATTTAAACGTTCGATTAATTTTGTTACATACTGTTTTGTAAGTAAATATGATATTTTGTGTGGTTTTGTTTTCTCTGATTATAAATAGTGGGAGTTGGTTTTTATTGTTTTCGGTTTTTTTATTTTTATTTGTTATGCGTACAATTAAGTGTCCCCTAAATATTGACTATAAGCAGTATGCTGGCAGACAAATTTTTGAAAGAACAGGAAGGGTTGTATAGACTTTAACCAGTTAAACAGTTATAACTACGAGTCGTTTTACTTGAAAGTGATAATGTGATAAAAATGATTAAAAATTTATTTATTATTTATTTATTAATTTAGTTAACTACGTTCTATAATTAAAATTTTTTTCAAATATATAAAAGGTTTTAAAGCAATATTTCAAATAAATTTTGATATCACTCTTTAGGTACTAATTGTGTATATTGTTTAATAAGTATCATTTCTAAAGCTTTCTACTTTTGAAATGTACTTTTTGTGCACCACTTCACAGTGCTTAAAAACAGAAAAAAGTATTGAAGCTTTGGTGATGTAAAAAATGGGCATAAAGGTTTTAGTACTTTTTTTTTGGTACTTTTTCGATATTTTTTAATAAGTATTTTTAACATTTCGAAAGTATTTTTCCTTTAATTAGACACTCGATTTAATACTGTTTATATAATAGAAGCATGTATAGAAACTTTGTGGATGTTAAAAGAGTTTCTGAAAGTTTTGTTACTTTTTTGGTACTTTTTTAATTTTTTTTTTTTTAATATTTTCAACATTTCGAAAAAATTGTTTACTTTAATTGGATAATTTTTGGTAGTTTTAAAGTATAAAATTTTTATTTTTAATATTAAAGAAGTTCTAGAAAAATTAAAGTCATTATGGTACAATTTTGGTACCTTTTTAAATCGTTTTTTATTTAATCATAACATTTTTAAAGCCTTAAACTTTTTTAACCATAAAAACATATCTTTAATTATTATTAAATAAAAAAGTACATTCTCTGAAGCCTTAGAGTTCAAAGGATAGTGTAATATGTAAAACAATTTTGGTACTTTTTTAGGTACTTGTTTTGTTTCTTTAGAGAAAGTATTTTGATAAGTATCATTTCTTAAGTTTTAAACTTCTGTGACATTTTAAAACTTCTCATGTTAAGGAAGGGGAATTTTTCGAACTTTTTTTTGTGATACTAAAACTATTGCAGTTTTAAAATCATTGTAGAAAATGTTTAAAATAATTTTAATGCTTTACATAAGCTTTTTATCATAAGAACTCTATCTGGAATTTTTTCTGCGTTTTCTGTCTTCATTTCTTTTTTTCATCCTTTTCTTTTGACATAAAACCACCCATAATAGCACCATAACTGTACTGCTTATAGAACACTCTGCATTAAATTTCGTAACACAATATGTTTCAAAATTGATAAAACTTGAGAAAATAAACTAAAATGATGGTGTTAGCAAAAGCAATCTTGTAACAAGGCTTATTTAAATTTCATTAATTAGCTTTTTCTTACTTGCTTACTTGCCAACTCAGATTTTTTGATTAATTAGCACAGTTTTTAATTGCTACCCACCCATAAACGAGATGAATACGATGATACCAGTGATTTCAAGTGACTTACATTGTGGCAAAATGGTAATTAAAAGCACAAATTATTCTATGTTTTTAATTTCTTTAAGATGTTTAGAGTTTAAAAAGGGAAAAAATTCGGTTGTAATAAAAATTAAACGTTATACCGAGATTTTATTTGAAAATTTAAATGGATTTAAAAAAAAAGTTTTAATTTTTTCAAATTTTGTTGTTCTTTAATTGCGATTTATCTGCACTTTTTTTTTTTTTTTGGTGGTCTTTAATAAATTTTCCAAAGAAATTACGTACTAATTTTTAAGGCTGAATATGAAATATGAATTCCCATTTAATTAAAAAGAATTGGAAAAGCATGCAAAATGTTATTATTGTACATGTAGTTGAGAAAAAAGGAGTTGTTCCTATTATTTCTTTGAAAACTTAATATTTAAATGTTGTTTTGCAAAGAAACAGTCCTTGTTTACATCAGGCGACTAGAAAAATAAGCTGTCGTAATAAATAACAATTTATGCTACAATTAGTCACAAAAAAGAACATCAAACTCTGCGTTATAAATTTAAACTTGAGCTTAATAAATTATCAAAATAACCGTCATTTTTTATGTGTAGTGAGGGGTTAAAAATAAAATAAAAAATTTTAAATTCCTTCTCCACATTTTTCACAGCAAGAGAAATGCTTATTTAACGCCAAGTTGCCTTTAAAATTTGGTGCTTCAATTACTCTTTAATTAATTGCCTCAAAAAAAAATTAAATAAAATCCCCGCCTATTACTTATTTTGTAGCCCCATGGCGTATACTTGATGTTTAATATGACATATCACTCATACGCTCTCATACGCCTATCTTTACTTGTAAACACATTTGTTTTGCGGCCACAAATAATTTATGCAGGTTATACTCTGTTCTACTCACTCTGGGAGACACCTATTGCTTTACGTCTACTTCTAATATCAAATGCACAGTAACAAAATTCTCTGAGTTTTATTTTGTATACAAAACAAGAAAGAAAAACAAAACAAAAAAAAACAACGTGATTCGGTTACATTTCTGTAAATTTCTCACTTTTTCTTAAGCACCCTTTAGGGTTAAAAAAGGTCAAAAAGTGAATTGCATAAACTAAGGCAGACAAACTCATACCCAATACAAAAGCACACACACCCATACGACTAGAGATTAAAAACTTTCTTTTAACTTGAAACATGTGAGAGTTATAGCAGACTTTCTAAGGGGGTTTGTGTAATATGATTGTCTTTGTTTATGTTTATGTGAAAGCAAAAACCAAAACAATGAAAGAGAACAAAAAGACGCGAAAGAGAGCAAGTTTAGTTTGCAAAGCGTTCACAGAAAATTAAATATAAGAAGAGCATAACCAATTGGAAATACAAAAACACAACAGACACACACAAGGTCATTGGAAGTGTAAATTGTGTTTCGTAAGGAGGCTTGGCATTTACATGCATTGTATTTAACTGTGTTTCTTAAGTGTTTTTGTTATTGCACTGTCGTGTTTTTTCTTGCTTTTAATATCTATCAGCTCTAATGAATGAACTCACTCACTCACACACATTGAAAACGAATAAAATAAAAATGAGAAATTGTTAACATTGCTTTTGTATTTTATATAACGGTTGAAAACACTGTTGCCATGTTTTAAGAATTTCTAATATTTGATGATGATATTACAATTGTTCAGTTTTGTACAGTTTATAATTAAAATGGAAACTTTTTTAAAATCAAAAAATATTTTTATTAATAACAATAAAAAAATAAAATTTTTTGCGAAATTGTTAAATTTTAGTTTAAATTTTAAGGCTTATCTACAATACTAATCTAATGATCTTAGTTGTATGAGCTCTTCTAACTTAAAATTGAAGACATGCTGTTCAAAAATTCTTGTAACAACATTGCATTCTTTGCAAAAGCTTTGTTTTATTTCAAATGCAAAAAACCTCATAAACTACTGGACGAATAAAATATGAAAAATATACTTAACGTTGAACTTAGCTAAACATCTCCTTGCCATTCTTATAGCAGGGCTTTATATAAAGCTTCTTTTACGATTTCCATACGCAAACCGCCTTCCTTTTTGGATTTAAAAAGTATAGTTAAGTTTGGTGTTTGGGTGGTCTTAGCCTGGGCCCAAGATTTGTCAAATTTCCAATTCATTAACGTTCTGCCTCAATTCTTTATCAACGTTATGGGTACTTCAGCACACGACATTTTCAGTCTGACTATCACTCCGGAGGACATATTCCCAAATAGACTTGGCTTTGGGAATTGAAATGAATTCGAATTTTCCTTTGAAACAAATTTCTTTTTTATTTACTTTGTCTAATTCTTCGTTAGGAGATACAAAAATTAAATTAAAATTATATTTGAGGTTTTAATCGATTTGTTTTTTCTTGGTCTGACTGTACATATGCAATTTTATTACCAATTCATCGTTTTCATTCTCCAAATAACAACTGCTCTGTTGAGTGTTTTTACTTAAATTTTTTAAATATCAACTACTTACTGTACGTATGTTATTTTGCTTTCGTTTTTTGGAACATTTTTTGTACATATAAAATTAATACAAAATATTAAATTAAATAAATATAAATATAAATAATAAATATAATAATAATATAAATAAAAAATATAAATAAATTAATACAAATAAAGACATTTTTATAACATAAAGCGCAAAGGACATATGGTTTTAAAAATTTCTTAAGTAAAACTAAATAAATTTTCTTTTATATACCCTGATTTCATAAAGTTGTATTCGTAATAATATTTTTCTATGTTTTCCTAAATATTTAATAAATAAATGAGTATTTTACTTATAGTTGGCCACCTTATGGCAATTGCTTTTCCAATTTGCTGCGTTACGAATTTGTAAATCAAAACAATAAATGAAGAATCACGTGCATGAAAAGTGTTTTTGCAAAATAATAACACATTCACTTACACACCAATGAGCGCATATTCCAGTTGGTGGAAAACAAAACAAGTAAAGACAAATTTTCAAACAGAGAGTGAGAGAGAGAAAACGAAGTCGTTAGAAATTTATAATTTACAGCGTTGTCAATGCACTAGTTTTAGCAGGGTTTTTAGTGTTTTTTTCAGCTATTTGATTTCAGTAAAAATTGTTAAACAAATCCGTTTGTTTATTTTGGTGTATATAATATAAATGAAGTATGAAATAATTATAGCGCGATATTTTAAATGGAATTAGCCTAAAATGGACTGATCGCATGATGGTTTTCTTACAACACTTTATCGAAACCATTTTGCAGTAGTTATTGGTGATAACATTTTGAGCACCAAGCGCTGTTTTTGATAATTTCTGTTAATCAATATGAAAAAGTAAAAAAATCCTTCACATTACGTGTGCTATTTTGAGCTTTTTCCACAAATGTATGTAATATTGTGCTCCTCCTTAAAAATATGCTTGTTTTTCTCGTAATCAATGCTTACACTTATAATTTATAAAGGGTTTTTTTTATAGAGGTATAGAACTTTAAGTTGCAATAAAACAACGATGGATTATTCGATTGACATGAATTTTATTTATCCGAAAGATAATCTTGTGGCATTACATTTTAAATATGATTTCTGGCAAATGACCGCCACGGCTGGCGCGGATGTAGTCCAATCTGGACGTCCAATTTTCGATGACTTTTTCCAACATTTGTGGCTGTATATCGGCAATAATACGGCGAATGTTGTCTTCCAAATGGTCAAGCGTTTGTGGCTTTACCGCATAGACCAATGACTTTACATAGCCCCACAGAAAGTAGTCTAGCGGTGTTAAATCACAAGATCTTGGAGGCCAATTCACAGGTCCAAAACGTGAAATTAGGCGGTCACCAAACGTTTCTTTCAATAAATCTATTGTGGCACGAGCTGTGTGACATGTTGCGCCGTCTTGTTGAAACCACATCTCCTGGACATCATGGTTATTCAATTCAGGAATGAAAAAGTTAGTAATCATCGCTCTATACCGATCACCATTGACTGTAACGTTCTGGCCACCATCGTTTTTTGAAAAAGTACGGACCAATGATCCCACCAGCTCATAAAGCGCACCAAACAGTCAGTTTTTCTGGATGTAACGGTGTTTCCACATACACTTGAGGATTACCTTCACTCCAAATGCGGCAGTTTTGTTTGTTGACGTAGCCATTCAACCAGAAGTGAGCTTCATCGCTAAACAAAATTCGCTTATGAAAAGCGGGAACAACGGTTATCTCGTTTTGGGCCCATTCGACGAATCTACGCCTTACTTGATGATCGTTTGGCTTCAAATCTTGCACGAGTTGGATTTTGTAAGCACGCAAACCAAGATCCTTCCGCAAAATCTTCCATAAAGTGGATGGAAACGGATCCAATTCCTGTGCTCGATGGCGGATGGACTCATTCGGGTCTTCCTCAATGCTACGCTCTACAGCAGCAATAGCTTCTTCTGTACGCACCGTACAGCGTCTCTGGGGATGCGAGTTATCAATAAGAGTAAACGTGGTGCGAAAACGTTCCATGGTTAACTGCTCTGATGGACGATTTTGTCGACGATAAAATGGACGTAGTGCGCGATACGTTTTCCGCACAGAACCATTATTTTCGAAATAAAATTGCACTATTTGCAAGCGTTGTTCAGGCGTGAGTCTATTCATGATGAATTGCCAAACCAAACTGAGAATAAATCACTTGACAGCTGTTAAATCGCTCGCCATCTTGAAAAGTAATGCCAACTTAAAGTTCTATACCTCTATAAAAAACACCCTTTATAAGCAAACAAACTGAACAACTGTTGTATTGCCAGAGTTTTTCTGAGAAACGCAACGTTCTTATTTTAATTTTGTCAAACAAAGAAAGAAAATAAGATCGTCAAAAAACTTGTTTTCCAAATGTTCTTAGAAAATTGATATGCGTTTTTGCACTGGCAATTGCAACGATATTTACAATATAAACAAATAATATGACACTAGTGTTATCAGATTTGTTCATGTAATCGTGTATTGTGATATCTCTCATCGTTATTACATTACGAAGAATATGAGTTTTATTGCTCAAACAATCAATACGACACTTTCAACATAAAAACTATTAGAAACGATCAAAAGTGTATACGAGAAATACATATTTTCCCACGACAGCAAAAAATGCAACAAATATATGAAACGCTCATAATTAGACAAAACAAGTAAAATAAGCCGCTTACAGTCTGCTGCTACCACAAGGAGTCTTTAATTTAAGTTAACAAAGAAGAGAACGTACACTATTAACAGTGTTGTTGTAATGCAATAACCTTGTCGTTTAATAGGAAAAAAAGGGTATCAGATTTTTCTATGAAAAAGTACACGTTTTTCCCTTATTTGAGTGCTTTTCCTAGGAATTAAAGGTTCGTAACACTTTCAATTCATATAAGCAGCACAGAAAGAGAGCAAAGAGAAAACCGTTAACAACACGAGAGAACTGAGCAAACAGACAAAAACGTTTTTATTTTGCAGAATAACATGTCGGTTTTTGGATTGTTGGAATAGAAATACAAGGAATAAAACAAAAATTATAACAAAACAATAAAATATTACCAACAGCGGTAAAAAGAAAATGGCAACAACAAGGCTATGGAAATAATGTAAAGAAAAAGAAAAAAACAACAATAATAATGGGCCAATAACAAAAGAAGTGAATGAAATTTATTTTTTTTATTTGTTTTTGTTTTGTTTTTTTAGACTGACATGGAAACACTCAATCAGTTTATTCAGTCTTACCAAAGCAACGCGTGTGTTAACATCGATTACTTCTCTCTCTATAAACCTAAACCTCTCAATTACAAACAAAATTTATTGTTCAATTTCAATTTTAAATCAAATTCTTTTACTATTTTCAACACAACAACTAAATCGCATAAGAAAACAAATTCTTTTTCAAATCCAGTTTTATTTTGCATTTGAACGGTTATTTCAAAGAAAAAGTTATAAAAACTTAATCAAAACGTAAAAATAAAAGAAAATAAAAAAAAAACAAAGTTCATAAGAAAAGCCGTTATAAAACTACTGTTATAAAAGAAAAAGTGTTTTTTCCTGTTAAACCATTTTTATGGGTAATTTTTGTTTGTTTTTTTTTCTGTTAAAAAATAAATAAAATTTTATTTGAAAACTTTTTAATATTTTTCTTAAAAGAAAAAGTTTTTCATACTCTTTTCGTTTTTTTTTTTTACTAAACCGTTACTTTTTTATATGCTCTGCTACAATAATACGGGTGAATTTAACTAAGAGTATATGCCAGTGCGTATGTGTGCGAGTTTTTATTGTGTCCTTGTAGTATTTGTTGCATTAAGAATTTCTAGTTGCTTTGTTATTGTTGCTGTTATTTGTTGTTCTTAGTGTTGATTTCGTCATATTTAACCTCATTGGAAAACGTTGACCCATAAAATTTTTTTACAACAACAACGGTAATAAGAATAATAATTTCAGCAATATTTGTATGGCTATACACGCAAATAAATTATTTGATTTTATTTTCTTTCTTTTTTTTTTGTAAATGATGTTGTTTTTCAATCCAACAACAAACAAAACTACAATCATCATCATGTCCATTTGTGTGTATAGAAATGAATGAAGAATGAATGCTTAAACGAGCGGCACTTACATGTGAATGTGTGTGTGAGAGAGCTTCCTTCGGCCATTCATACTATGCATACATATGCATACATATCTCCACAGGGGAGCATCTTTTATAAGTGCATGCATGCATTCCATCAGCATTTCATTCATTCATCTGAGAAACACAAAATGCAACAAAAACAATTACAACCACAACATCTTTAGAAAAAAATAAAATAAAATAAAACCCCAGTGATGAGAGTCTGTTTGTCATTTACAATGAAAAACGTGCCTTTAAAATTGTAATTTTTTTTGTTCAAGTGTTTGGAATGTGCAGTGAAAGAACTTTGAAAAATGAAGAGAACGAACTAAAGGATTTATAAACCCTTTGTATGCTTAGTTGGTCATTTTAAAGTCTTTATGGCTTCACAAAGACAGGCTGGCAGATCTGAGCTTTTATGGAGATTAAGTATCACGATGTAGACCAGAATACTACTGAGCGTTTTGCCTGTTAAGACCGAAAAGGATAAAATCCGCCATACGTTGTATTCTTGACTTTTCCAAATACTTGTTTTCTTATGTATTTTGTTCCATTCGGTACTTATCCGTTGCCATGTAAAGCATTAAATAACTTTGTACGTTGAACAGTTTGACAGCTATCAACTGCTTAGTTTTAGCTATTTTCTATGTGGACGAAAACCTGCATGGTCACCACTATTTATATATGTAAAAATGAATGTTTGTTTGTATGTAATTAATAGAATCGTAAACTATGCATTTGATCATGTTATGATCTTCAGCAAAGTAGTTGCGCATGAGCCGGCGAAGTTTTATAAGTTAGCATGACCAATTTAGGACAGGTGGCGCCACTGAAAATTACTCAAAATGAATTAAATCGTAAATTGTGCATTTGATCATGATATGAACTTTTGCAAAGTTGTTGCGCATAAGTCGACGGCGGTTTCTAAGTTAGTGCGATTAATTTCCGATAGATAGCGCCACTGAAAATTATTCAAAATTAATTGAATCGTAAACTATGCATTTGATCATGTGTTGATCGGACAAATATCAGACATTTTAGGATTCATCATTTATGATTTTAATAACATTTAGTATAATTCATTCCCGTAAAATGTCAATCACAACTTTGAAACATTTTTGTTGAAAATTTTTTAAAAATGCTGTTGGGTTCAATTGGATTGGGTACATTGTGAGATTCTAATAAATTTAAACGCATTTTTCATGCCATATCCGTACAATCATGCCTCCAAACCGACAAGCAGTTGCAAAATCTTCGAGCCGCTGAGACTCGATCGAATGCATACTACTCATTCCCGTTCCGCTGAATCATCTGGACAACGGAAAACAAAATCCATAAACTGATTCAAAATTAATTGGATATTTGTGTAATGTCTTTCCTTCAAATTTATTTTTGTTGGTGGCACAGTAACACGCGCAGGGTCCAGCTAGTTGTTAATAATAATGACTATAGCTTTGCATATTGTACTGAGAAGGATTATCCCTTTAATCTACCATTATTTCCGGGATTTGACTTATCGCTCGACTGGTACTTGAGTAACCTCTATCGCTGTGTATGATAGTCGGCAAAGTATTTGTCTCAGACATCTATTCTCAAGATTTTTGTATCTTTCTTAAGGTGTACTGTATGACATTCCACGACTTGCAGCCGTATAGAAGTTCATACCGCTGTCGCATATGCTACAGTGTGCACAGATTGCTACACTTTTATTGTCAGCTAACCAAACGTTTGGCTTGCCAAATCCTTTGTTATAACACTGTCGATTTAGCAGAAGTATTGTATGTCATCAATCTGTTCCTTACTTACTTACTTAAGTCGTTAAGTTAGTCTTTGCAACCTAGCGTTTCACACCAACCATGTTTGGTGTGTTAACCTTTACCATAAACTGTGAAACGTACCGGTTTTACCGAACGACAGATTTTGAAAGATTTGAGAAACTTTTCCCGGTAATTTTTACTTACATTCTAAGTTTTTTCAGAAGACTGCTGTTAGGAAGTCACCGGAGAGATATTTCTTCATATTTCGTTTTGTTCGAGATGTCTGAGCTGTGGCTTGAATCATAAGGGCTTGCATCCAATAAGGAAACACTATCTATTGGACTACGTTGACTACAAGTTAACATACCACACTCCTAGTTAGGAAAACGAAACAATATCTCTCTCTCTCTCTCTTCTTCTCTCTCGTACATCCAAACAAAACTTAAAACCTATTTCCAATCACAGTATCAGCACTTTTTCTCTCATATTTTTAAAAAATCGCTTTCAAAAAATATTTCCTCGCCATTGTTAATGGTTTTAATTAACCTCTAAGCCTTTTTCGTTTTTTTTCTGCTTGTGGGAAGCACAAATCTTTTGTCTCCGATTATTATTTTCTACGAGAACGTGTGTGTTGTTGGTAGTTTTTCTATTTGTTTTTCTATTTAATTTTTTGCCTGACTAGACTCTTCTTCATTCAGGGTCACTTTTAAGTGTATTACCAATAACAACTAACCAACCAACCAACCAACCATTTGTCCTCAACTGTCTGGCTGGCGATAAATTTTATTCCTCTAAGGGATTAATTTATAGACAAAAAGGCTGGACGGACACCTTAAAGGCTAAACTTGATTTCTCAATCGTTAACATTGTGTTATAAAACTGTTAAACGAAGAAAACCTTGCAAAATAAAAAAAAAGTACAATTGGCAAGAAAGAAAATTAAATCCAAAAGGAATAAACTGTACAATACTATATTAATTTTAAAATAATAAATAAAAAATCATTAAAAATTAAAAAAAGAAATACATATGTTTCTTTCCTAATGAAATAAGTGAATGAAAAATGTTTCATCGTTATGCATGGTGCACTGCATTGGTTGTAGGATGTAAAAAAAACACATTATTTGTGCTGAATGCCGCTGAGGTATGCGTTCAAAAAATACGACCCAATGACATCTGCATTATCACACCAAGCAATCACTTTTTTAAAACTCTCTCCACAATCACTTCTCACTCACCAATGCCCATAAGCGACAATTTTGCTTGTTAACGTAACCACTGAGAGAGGAATGAGCCTCAAAATTCTGTTCCAAAAATGAGCATTGAAAGCCTGTAGCTTCAGTATCCAATCATTTTATAGTCAGACGGCATTGTGTACAGTCAAACCGCTTTAAATGTTGCATGAGCTCGACCACGGACGAAAGACCAACTCCAAATGCAATTTATTACCGCCTATTGAGCTGTAAGATAGGCGCAATTGCTGAGAATGCAATGGAATCGATAAATTCGGATTGTCAATTACACTTTCTCTAACAAAAGCGATATTTTCAGTAGTGCCTACACTGTGATTTCTTAACGCTAGTTCTAGTCTCTTTAGATTTCTTGACAATTTGATTACGATGACAATAATCATCCCCCTGAAAAGTGACCACGTTTGAATCACCAGTTTTGTAGTGTAATTTTAACTTTTTTTAACCGTATATCGTATAAATAAATAATAGTTCACAAGAAATATGTTTAACAGCTAACAACCTTGTAAGATCGGTAATTTTTAAGCCACTAAATTGATAACCTATTACAAGAATGCCTTCTGTGGAGTGGGAGCGGATATTTGAAAAGTTATGCTCAAAAAAAGGAAGACATATAGAGGAAAAGAGTTTTCTCAATCAATCTAAACTTTTGTTGGAAAATTACAATAAGAGGGGGGTTTCTGAGTCATGGATCAGACTATCCACGAATAACGTGTGGGCACTGTAAGCTCAAGGTACACTTATTAAAATAGGTGTTTTTATACTGAACCTTTTTAGAATCTGTAGAAAATTAAAGCATTCCCAGAACAAACCACCTGGGTACATGTCAGTGTTAGGCAGGGAATTGTCATTGTTAACATCGACCAGCATCCTGAAATTTGCTAGGACAATAGGCTTAGAGGAGACATTTCAGAGATACCCTATATATGAAGTTAGAAGAGTGGCCAATGGGTCGTATAATCGCAGAACTAAGGTACCGCTTCAGGATAATAATAATAAAAATAAGAATGCCAGCAGCAGAGCCTACGACGACGTGTATATCTGCCTGGCACTAATATATTCTATGTATAAGATATGTAATGTAGAGATGGGAATATTTAGTTATCAATATTTGCAAATACAAACTAAATGACGAAACTTGTTCACATTTTGTCTGTGACCAAAGGACAGATGCCTATTAACAGGAGGAAAATCCTCTTACAGTTAAAATACTTTGAATTCGAAAATCCTAAGACTTATTGTCCTTAAAAATAAAATATCCTTAAAATTTTTAAAAACTTCTAAGATTTTTTTCCAATCAACACTCATTGGGCATAAGGAAAGAGGGGGAGTAGTGTTTGTGGATATTAGATTTGAATCTCTTTTTATAAGTGACAGGAAAGATCTCTGCAGGAAGAGGAGTTTCTTTAATGCTGTGTGCGATACACTTTCCAATCAACATCAAACGGATGTCTCTGCGAGAAAGACGTGGGTTATGTAAGAATATATGATTTTCGGAAGAGAATTATTTTATTTCACTGGAGCAAAATCTCTTGTAGTAGCTATAAGAACAGTGAAACACAAGCAACATTTTGCCTCAGACATATGTTATGTTATGCTTTAATTACAAAATTAATAAAACACAATTAATTTTAATTAATTACTAAAAATACACACACATATACATACAGTTTGTCAAAAAAATCTTTGCACATAGAGGAAAATAAAAAAACTTCGGAAAATTCATTGATTTCTAATATAAATAACCAACTTTTTCATTTTTTTCAAACAGGATTTTATAAACATATGTCTTGTTAATATAATAAATAAAAAATTTTTATAACAATGAAAATATTCTAATGTAAAATATTAAAAAAACAAAACCAATTCAATTTTACTGCTGTCAAAAAAATGTTTGCACACTTGATAAAATATTAAGACTTATGCAATTTTTTTTTTAAATTATAGTGCTAATATTTTGTGTGTCCACCTTGAGCATCAATCACCGATTGTAGACACCTTCTCATGAATTGAATAAGCTTCCCATTCTCCTTTTCCCATTCTTCTTTGATGAACTTTATCAATTCGATTTTATTTGTGGACGATCTTTTTCCTACCTTTTGCTTTAGATGAACCCACAAATTTTCGATAGGGTTAATATCAGGACTTTGGACAGGAGTATCAATATCTTTGGATTAAGTAGTAAAGTAACCTGGACTTACATAAATAAGATTTATGTTTAGAATCATTATCTTGATAGTACTTGTAATTAAATTTATTCGGATTAACCGGGTCAATAAAACCAAATTTCTTAATGCTGGCGGTCAGTTCATTTTTTAAAATATCAAGATATACTTCCTTAGTCATTATTTCATCCAAAATCCTGATTACACCAACTACCTTGCTGGATATACAGCCCCATACCATTACATACAGTTTTCCAAACTTTACTGTAGGAATAAGATTTTAATTTTCTAGTGCTGTCAGAGGCTTACGCCAAACTCTTTGCGGTCCGTCATGATAATAAAGCATTATTTTCGTCTCATCTGAGAAAATAACAGCGTCCCAGTACTCCGGAGGAAGTGAAATGTATTCGGTGGCACATTTTAATCTCTTTTCGACATTTTGTGCTGACAGCAGGGGTTTTTTCCTAGCCACTCTTGAAGAATATTTGTGTTTTTGAAGATCATTTCTGATGGTTTCTTGGGAAACCCGTAACCCAAAGTCTTTTTGCACTTGAAGAGCTAATCATCTCGTACTGGATTGTGGGCTACCATACACGATTCTAATAATTTTTCTTTCAACTCGCTGCGTCACCTTTTTTGGCCTGCCTATAAATCCTTTTATGTCTAGTCCTCCTGCTTTTTCAGCACGGGATATAATATTATATACAGTCCTGATGTTCAAGGAGAACATATCGGCGATTTTCTTGGCAGATTTGCCTTTGGAGTAGTTGAAATAGACCAATTGTATAATATTTTTGGAAACTCGTTATCCTGGCACTTTTTGTATTCAAATATAAGGACGCTTGTTACATAAAAAACGATCACTTCATTAATAAAACGTTGTTTACCACTTTCACATTCCATCTCATTTGTAAAAACCCAAAATGCACAACATTTTTGGGAAATAACGGCATTTTTTTTGCCATTTTTTATTATCTTCATTCAATATCCAAAGATTTCTTTGACACCCTTTATACTGTGTAAAGTTCTTTTATTGTTGTTATTATTGTAATGTGTGTGACTATTAGAAAACTATTGACGCCTTATGGTCGTAAACAAGTACAGTTATAGAATCTGTGCAAAAATAAAAAAGTATGTAAAGATTTTGTTGTTGGAATTCTTGAATGAAGATCACATTTTACATTTTTTTGATCTGTGCAAGGATTTTTTTGACAAACTGTATATGTATGTATATGTATGTATGCGTACATACAATAGATAGCCAATAAATATTTAAATTCACAATATTATGAATTTGACTCGTCATTTTGAAAAAATAATCGGAACTCATGTGGTTAAAATAATTTTTTATTGTTTTTGTTTTTCTTTTTTTTTATGGAAAATTCTTTTTTCCTTTATTATTTTTTTATTTAATCTTTATTGTACTTGTTTCTATTGTGGTTGTTTGCGTCTATTTTTAAACAAATTGCCCATATTTAATGGTTAATGGTGTGAAAATTGCAAACAAATCTATTCAAATAATTCAAAAATATCGACTTCTTTTTTCTGTTTTCCGTTTTTTATGTTTATTTTGTTATATTGGAAACACATACACAGTCATAAAGACAATTAAAAAAAAAACAGAGAAAGAAAACAAGAACAAACTTTGCCTCACACCATTACTCATTTATTACTCACTTAGTCTCTAGCTCCCTGTGTGTCCCTCTCTCTCTCTCTGGGTATATACAGACATACTATATGGATATACAAATACACATGTACACGTATGTATGTACATATATGTATGAGTGTACAAGAGCAATGTCTCTAATTTAAAAAATATTGAGCAAGACAAGCAAAATAACCGAAGAAGGAAAAATAAAGAGAAAATAAATGTTTCAAGTGTTTGTTGTGTATACCACATGTATTACTACATGCATGCATAAGTGAAGAATAAAAAAAAATAAAAAAATTAAATAAACAAAAAGAAAACATTAAATAATAAATAAATAAGCAAATGAATGTATAATCAAAAACTATATAAAAGAAGACATTTTGAAATTTCCCATGAATTTTCACTTTCTTTTTGGTTAACATAAGAAAAAAAAGTTTGAAAAAAAACAAAACAAATCAAAAAATTTCAAAAATTTTAAATCAATTAAAAAGCAAATCAAACACAGCGCAATTTACGATACCCGTATAACTTATTTCCTTCATTCTGCTCTGAAAGCAATCTGCAAATATTTATTTATTGAATCTCTTCAATCCATCCATCAATCAATTATAAAAATAGCACAAGCAAAAAAGACACAGAAATGGATCACAAATCAATTGCCAGTCAAGTGCGGGGTAAGATCGTTAAAATTTGAAAAAAATTGTTTAAATTTTAGAATAAAAATTTATTTTATTTAGTTTGAATGCCTTGGAATTAATTTTACTGTTCAATAAAACTTAAATTAACGTAAAAGTGTATCTCATTTTGGTAAAAACGGTTTATTCGTTTTTTGCCTTTTAAAAGCAAAGTCAAATAAAACATAAACTTATGATTTCCATGTATGATTTTTATGTACGGAACACGCACATGCCATTTAATCTTAAAAATAACTTGACGAACCTGGCTAGACATGACCTTTAATGTAGCTTGATATTGGTGGCCAATTGATGTTAGTTTGTTTGTAAAATTCTCACATAATAAAGCCATACTCGGTCATGTTATGTGGCTTTTGGCATCATTTTGTTGACGCGACATACCGTGCATTCTGTTATCATATGGCCACAAATCTCGAGAGCGGTTTTCTAGGTTTATTTTTAAAAATATACGACCTAGAACATAATGCGCATCAAGCAATCATATTTTCCGGATAATTTTCCACAATCCCTACAGGGTTTTCGAACGTTATGCTTGCTGGTGTAACTAATAATAACCTCAGGCGGCTCGCGGCAGTTTATAATCTTCACTTGCTGACTATCAATGTAATTTTCGAAAAAATACAGCCCAATGCCACGTCCAGACCATAAGGAACACTAAGCAGTGGCTTTTCTGCAATAAAATCGAGCTTTATGAGCCTCCCATGTGTGACAATTTTTTTGTTGATGAATATTAAAATTAACCCTGGTGTTAGGTTAAAAAAACTTTCGAATCTTAGGTAAAGGGCCATTTTGGTCCACTTTGTATTTATCATAAATAGATGTATAAGAAGAAGAAATACATTGCGACGAACTAAATGCAATGGAGAGCAAATCCTTCACATCACATTGGAGCTTCAACGGAGAATATTATATCATTACCGCCAGGTCCAATACGTTTCGCGGTGTCCAGCTGCCGCGATGTTTTGTCAACTTTTTTTTATTATTTTTTCCTCCCAGAATAGAAAAAATAATCTTTGAAAATACGAATACGTAATATGGTAGAATTAAGCAATTGTCTTTGCAAAAGCAAAATTGTTATTGCAAAAGCAAAGTTGTGTTTGCAAAAGCAAAATTTGTTTTTGCAAAAGCAAAATTGTTTTTGCAAATGCAAAATTGTTTTTGCAAAAGAAAAATTGTTTTTGCAAAAGAAAAATTGTTTTTGCAAAAGAAAATTGTGTTTGCAAAAGCAAAATTGTGTTTGCAAAAGCAAAATTGTGTTTGCAAAAGCAAAATTTGTTTTTGCAAAAGCAAAATTGTTTTTGCAAATGCAAAATTGTTTTTGCAAAAGAAAAATTGTTTTTGCAAAAGAAAAATTGTTTTTGCAAAAGAAAAATTGTTTTTGCAAAAGCAAAATTGTGTTTATTTTTTTTTTCGTGTTTATGTCAAATAATATAAAAATATTGTGTATCGTGCTATTTAAACGAAATTCAACAAAATTTTAAAGCCTATTTTCAGTCTCCCTAACTTGTCGCAATAAGCCTTTAATGCTTCACTGAATTGACCCCTTTTTTTGTTATAATACACTACTATACGCCGTAAACTATGCGACAAATTTCAACAATTATAAACTTTTATTTGCTCCGAAAACGAAAAGTTTTCTTCAACAGATGAATCACGTTGATAATGATGGCACACAAAACACATGTTCTGTACTCTTCGTTACTTTTGAAAAAATAAACATCCTCACCTATATACACATGTATACGTATATGTATAAAACAATTTGCCTTGCCGGTTGGTTCTCTAGTTCTGCCTTATACTCATTACATGAATAGGAATGAAAATAAAATTAAAAGAAAACTTTATATTGCTTTAACAACAACAACAACAACACACACACACATATATATATAACAGCATCAACGACAACAATTAATAGAATAACTTATTACCACTACAACGCTACAGTTTGAATTTATAAAGAAAAAGTTTTTGTTTTAAGTAAGTGTGTTATTAGCAAAGAGAGACAGAGAGAGAGAGAGTGAGAGTAAGTAAAAGTGTTGTATGTGTTAAAGAGCATATGGGCATAATTTTTGATCTTTAACATTTTGTTGTTTATTTACTGATTTATTTATTTGATGTTGCAATTAAAAGTTTTCGTCGTCCTCTCGCTCTCTCTTTCTTTCACGATTACGGGGGCTTCAACTTGAATAGAAACAAACTTTTTTTAACAGGTTTTTCTAAATTTAAAAACTTTCTGGTTTATAATGATTATTCGTTTCAAATAAATTGTTTGAGGGGTTTACACTTGAGTGTTTGAAAAAGTTCGATTAGAAATTTTCGGTAGATGGCTTTAAAATGCAATATCTCTGGTAATATAATGATGGTATTTGGCAACACTACACCTTATTTTAAAGTCGATTTTTCATGCTTCACTTTGCCGGAAGACTTGTTAAATCGCTCTTTCTGCGAAGTTTTCCCCACCAGAATGCGTCACGGAATATGATAAAAAGTTTGTAATTTTTAGCGAAATGGTCTGAAACGTTTTCGATCTGATAATTTTGATGCCAGAAACACACATCGCTCTGGTCGATCAAACAATAAAACAGACGATGAAATCATGGAAAAAAATTGTGAAAGGCAGGTACATAAACAACGTCGACATTGTTAGGAGCCTAGGCATTCATCACCATACAATTATCAACCGTTTGAAGAAAGTTGGATGACTTAGGTTAATTGGCGAATTAGCCCCCACAGGACAGAGATTTGGTCTATTGTGATACCACAAAAAAGTCTCTTCGTCTTCGTCCAGATAATCGTCTCATTCGACGGAATGCCAAGTCTATCGGTGTGCTTTCCAAAAAAAAACAGTGGCCTCTGAAAATGGATGGATGTTTGTTTGTGATAATCATATCAGTCCAGCAGAGCTCAGCAATATTGCCCAAGTTGAATCTACTTGCACAACGACCAGAGGTTAAGCAAATGATTACAGACTATAAACTCAGGATTAGGTAGGACAGAAACATTCTTAAAAATATCATTGCAAAGCTTAGTGGGTGGCAAAACCAATATTGATACCAAGGAATCTAATGCAGTGTGTCTAATGGAATTTGAAAGGAATTGTTCATTATGAGCTTGTTCTATCTGCTCATAAGATTTATTCGAATTCTGATTGTCAACAATTAACGAGAGTGAGACAAGTAATTCCATTAAAATGGCCAGAATTGATTAACAAAAACGATATTGAGTTCCATTGTTACAACATATCTTTGATGAGCAGTCAGAAACTGAAACAAATTGGCTAGAAAGTTTTGATGCATCCACCATATAGCCCGCAAGTTGCACTTTTAGATTATCATTTGTCTCGCTAACTATTGAGCTATCTTCGTGACCAGAAATTTAAATTCTGTACATGCCTGCAAAAAGCAATTGAAATAGGTTTGCGGTCAGAAAACCAAGAGTTTTTATACATTGATGGCATCATTGCGTCTCACCAAAAATGGCAAATATTGTCGTATATTGTCGGTATACAATTGCTTTAATAAAATTCGTTTGAAATATAAAAAGGCACGCGTTCAATTTTTTCCAAACACCTAATATTTGTTAGTTTCCATGACTCATCAAACGAAAGCAAATTGTACTAATTTTCTATCTTGACAAGAAAGTTTATTTTTTTAATTACAAAAACCAATTAATAAGTTTGTTGTTTACAAAGTGTCAATGGATATAGAAATTTGAATCATAAATTAGAAATTTCAGTAACGAACTGCGCAGTTGATACCCTATACTCTCTATACCATAATGTCGAAATATGAACCCAAATGATTCTGCAGCTGAACAGAGTGCATTTCATATTTTAATTTGTTCTCATAAATGCGGCAGTACCCTGTTTTGTTTAGCATGTATTCAATTGAATTAAAACTGTTATAAAATTAAAAGATAACTGTTGTAATATGTATACACAACACAAGGGAGAGAGAGAGATCGGAATAGAGAATATGTCTTCTTTTTAGTAGTGGTATTCAATGGAAATAATTACACTTTAAAAACGAAATATATAACACAATTTAAACTATGTTATCCTATATTATTTGCTCGTATTTCTTCAGGATTACAACAATAATTTTGTATTCCTATTGTTGTTGTTAAGTATTGCATGTCGTGAACAGGCATTTAATTGCGTCTTAGCAAAACCATCATGAACACCAAAGAATGGCTTCGTTTTATTCACTTCTACTCTTCGTTGTTGTTGTTGTTGTTGTTATTAAAACATAACCTTACCAGTGTAATGAATTACTCTTCTGTTCAACTTACATCATAACATGAATTGTTTACTTACTCATACTCACTCTTAGTTGAGTATTATTGAGAGTCTGTGCTCTCTTTTTTTCGTTTCCGTTACTGCTCTTGTTGTTGTTACTATTTTGTAAATGAAAAGCTTGTTTCTGCTGCTTGCTAACGTTATTGTTTTTGTTATTTTGAAAATGAAAAACTTGGTTCAATGAGCTGCTTCCTGCTCGTTTTGTTTTCTTTTTTCTCATCACATTCTGGTTTCATTTATTTTCACAAAGAGACTTGAACATACTCCCACATAGAAACATCTCTCACAGGATGGAAATATAAAAATACGGAGAAACAAACGCAAAGGCAAACTGTAACAGAATATTTATAAAGAAAGAAAATAATTTCAAATTGTGTTTAGAATGCGTAATGAAAGCGACCAGCTTTAAAGTTAAAAACAAATAAAATGAGCCAATAAGGTGACAACTAAGAAAGTATAGCCTAAACGCGCTAATGGTGAACTGCCTAAACTATTAAAGTTTTGGTACGTTAATACAATGTAAATATCTACTACAAACAACATCGAGAAAAATATTTAATAGTAGCTAGAGATAATATATATCCTATCGGTCTCTAATTGTCACTTACAAACTATTAGCCATTACAACCCTTTAGTCAGGCTTATGACCTAGCTTCTTACACCATCCATGTGTTCTATATCAATTTTAGCCATGAATGGCGGAAACTACAGTTTAAAGTCGTCTCGGAACAACAGATTTTTGAGTAACTTTTCATTGCAATTTCATTTTATTCTCAGGGTTTTTTTTCGTGATGTCTGAGATGGGGTTTGAATTACGAGCTTGTATCTAATAAGACAACATACTACCTACTAACCCACTGCGACTTACATACAGACTATTGCATAGCGTCGTGGGCATACCTTTAAAAACGAAGGTGTTCCAGATCAAAACAAAAAAAATCGATAACAATATAATAAAAAAATAAGATAAACAAAACACGAAATACAAAACTACAAAGAAAGAGCACGAAATGTAGAAATGATAAGAACTACAATACCAAATCAACAGTAAGATTCTAGAAGTTGACAGACCAAAAATAAATTAAATATAAATAGAGCGAAAGTTGACATTCTAACAGTCAGTGGTAGTAAAAAGCATGCCGTATAACATCTACTGTGACCTCTATAATCTCTATAATTGTATTGAAAAAGTTAAGGTGCTATGTTATGAATGTTTTCTTAAATCTGAATAAAGAAAGTATGATGGTTTTATAACCTTTTTTGTTATTTGTTTTCCTTATTTAAACTTAAATTTTTTTTCAGTTGGTCACATTGTTTTTATTTAAATTAAAAATTGTGATCCTCTTTTATTCCTTTGTTTCTTGTTTCTTCTTTCTTGTTTCTTCTTTCTGTATTATAACTGTTTCTCTACTGTTGCCAATGTTTGTTTTTAATTCAATGCATGTTATGTGTTGTGCTTTCTTGTGTATGTGAATGCCTTCACGATTGCATGAGCATTCATTCAAATTTATTGCTTCATACACTTGCACACACATACACACACATGTCACACTCTCTCTCAATCTCCCTCTCTTAAAAAATTCTGTAATTTTACGACAACAGTAATTAAAAAAAAAACTGAAACACACAAATATAACGGTAAATAAAAACAAAAGTTTGTCTCCATAAGCATATAAAAATTCATTGTAATCTTTAGTGGAATAAGCTTTTACCGTTATGTATGTATGCATGTTTGTAGCACTGTTCAAGGATATTTTTACGTAAAGTTTGATAAGAGCGAAGGCGCGAGAGAGAGAGGGAGGGAGGGAGAGCATAACAAATACTTTCTTCATGGCAGCATTTTGATATACTTACACAGCTTATACACTTACAAAGCTGCAAGCATTTTTAAGTTTTTGTCATTTTCTGTGCGTTTTTTTTTGTTGCTTTTTATTTTTCTCTTCTATTTTCTGTTTACTGGTGGTAACTGCGTTTGACATTCTCAATGGTTATGTTTTTATGATTGCTGGTGTTGTTTTTGTTGCAGTTGTTTGTATAGAGTATGCAAAAACCACAACAGATTATTGGTCAAACGGTTTGAAAAGGTTTACCGCTTGTTTCACGCGAGGGTAGAGAAAATTTGTATGAAAAGAACTCAAACATATTTGAGAAATTTAGTGTTGTATGTATGCAAATCTCGTTTTTGTAAGACAATTGACATTGTATGACTATATCTTGAGGGATTTAAAAATTAGGTTTGTTGTTGGCGACAGGTGTGCACGTTGCCTCCGACGCCTGCCGTCTTGATTCCAGTCAATTGTTGTCCTCTTTGTGGCCATCATAGAACATATCTGGCCTATCTCCATATCCCAATTGGAGGCTGGCTAGTTTGTAGTAGAAAATATACTGGATTTGCCGCATATACATCAGTGGACAAAGATCTGGATTGTGCTGAGGTCATAATGAACTACTTTCTACAATACACGGATCCCAGCCGTGATTTTTCTGTATATTTATTCTGAGACCAAATCATGCCGATTCAGCCTGCCCTTCGCTCTGTTTTGATCGGAGATAATTCAAGTTGAGCAATAACAAGTCATTTTGTTTTATCCTTGGCCTTGGTGTAACTTTAATAACCGCACTGAAAAGCAAAGGCAATGAGGGGGAGATTTGATGTAATTTGACATTCATGAGGTCGCTTAGCATTAATCAAGTCAATGGTAGTAGTAGTAGAAGACTGTGTTTTTCGTCTTTATTTCTTGTCCAAACACTATTTAAGTCTGGTAAATAGCGTGTTGGCTTATTAAGACGCATACCATGGTTCAAACCTTATCTTAGACATATCGAACAAACGAAATCTCATTAGAAGATACTAAACATCTCACGTTAAGTCGCCGTAGTCTTGTAGGAAGTGCGTTCGTTGGCTTATTAGACATGAGGCCACTATTCAAACCACAGTTCAGACATCTCCAACAAAACGAAATAATATTTCTTCGGTGACTTCCTCTCAGCAATCTTCTGGCAAAAACTAAATTGTAATGAAAAGTTTCTCAAAAAACTGTCGTTCGTAGTTTGCTACTCCTGGATAAAATTAACATACATAACATGGATGGTGTGACTACATAGCTAAGTTGTGATCCTGACTAAAAGATTCTAATGACCAATTAAATATGTATGTGAGTACATATGTAAGTGGAGCTACAAGTATATCAGGCCTGTTAATATTGAATCAAAATTTCAAAGTGATTTTGAAGTCAGTTTTATGAAATCCCATTAAATTTTTGAAGTATCGTTCCATATTTTTTTACGCTTAACATAAATAATTTAAAAATTTACTTATTGTTTCCTATTTTATGATTCTTAATCTCTTTATTTGCACATTTCAATGTAAAATTTGTCGAGCAAAGTAATTTAATTTTGTTTATATTTTAATAAAATTTTTTTCTTTTTTTTTATAATAAGAAAGGCAGGTAAAATTATTGTTGCTTTTTTTCTATATTTCTCTTAATCTTATCAGGCAATAAATTAAAGGAAAATATTGCAAAAAAAAAATATTTTATAGCCTCTATTAATTTAGATTACAATGCTTATCAATTGAAGAACACGCTTCTACTTTTTTTTACGAATCATAGTTCAAATAAAATAAAAAGAGTATTAGAGTGTAAAACATCCACACTTGAGATAAAAATTAAACAATTTATAGTTAAGATATGCAAATATATAATGAAAATGAAATCATGACACGTGTTTCTCAAGAATTTAGATTAAAACATATTATCACAAACAACAAAACAATGAATGATTGGAAATGGTGTACTACACACAAAGAGCATTTCATGATTAAAATTTTAAAATAAAATAAATTGTTTACTTTGACTTGTTGTTATTTCCTTATTTAAATGACAATTTTATTTAAATTTAATAACACACATTAGCACACAATTTCATTGCATAATACGTTTGCTGCAAAAGGATTCACAATTTTAATACCTCACAGGGTTTATACAGTTGTGTTCATAAAAATAGGAGTGAGCCCATTGAAAAACAAAAACTTAAAATTTAACAAATAAAAGACATGGTTTAATTCAATTTTTTGGTGTAATGTAATGTTGATTCAATACTAAATTATTTAAGTTATTCATTAATTAAATAAAGCTTTCAACAAGTAAGTAACAGGAAGTTTAAAAATAATAGGAGTATTTCAGTTTTCATAAAAATTTACTATTAAGAAAGTTAAAAATAATCAGAAACTTTAAATACGATTAGTATTTGGTAGAATAGCCTTTACTTTTTATTACAGCAGCACATCTACGAGGCATGGAGTCAACTATATCCTGACATTGTTTTATTGGAATTTTATTCCACCCATCTTGCACTACAGACCACAACTCAGTTGCTTTTGACGGTTTTCTCTCGGCAACATATTTTTTAACATCCCTCATAGATGTTCTATGGGATTAAGGTCAGGAGACTGATCTGGCCACGCCATAACCTTTACCCCATTAACCCGAAACCACTCATTTGCTAATTTACTGGTGTGTTTCGGGTCATTGTCTTGTTGGAGTAACCATTTTAGAGGTGTGGAATATGGTAACATCACTTCTCTCAAAATGCTGACATAGACGTTCCTATCTATTATGTCTATAATTCTATGTATTGGGCTTAAACCATTATATGAAAAGCTTCCCCATATCATTAGTTTTGCACCACCATGTTTATCTGTCTTTTGTGTATAATGAGCTTTATATTTGGTGTTGGGCGGATGTCTAACATGCTGTCTAGACACAGTGCCACCACTGTGTCCACAATAAGTTCTCCATTTTTCTTTCGGATATTTGATATGTTCTTGGGCAAACTTTAAGCGTGCTGCTGCCTGTTTTGTATGTCAACAATGGCACCTTTTGTGAACTTCTTGCGAATAAATTGTTGTCCATCAGACGCCTACGAATAGTAGGGACACTTACGGCAAGATTCAGATCCTTTTGAATTTTATTTGAAGACGCTGAAGGATTTATTTTGCTGTATCGCACAATTCGGCGGTCATCGACAGTAGATGTTTTGGCCTTGTGCCCACGCGTTTCGGACTTTTTTTAATATTTTAATGTATTTGTGATCATTTGATCGGAGTAACTTAAGATTTCCTTAGTTTCTTTGTAAGTTTTGCCTTTATTTCGAAAATTTTTAATTAGTTTTCTCTTTTCTTCAGTACAGTGCTTTTCTCGTCCCACTATTACAAAAATTATGTCAATCACTGTAGAAAAAGTTTTAACTACATTTTTCCGTACTTATTTTTCACTTTTTTCTTTAAATTATGTGCTGTTATATTTTTATTGATCAACTGAATTCAGGGGCAAACACAGAAATGAATCAATTTCATCATAAATATTAAAGTTATTACGAGATTCTTTTTTGTATTTTATTTCTTACATATCGTTGCAACTACCATTAAAATATATCATGTTTTGCAAATTGGTAGAATAAAAAATTTTAACTTTGAAAATATTACATGGTAGCGCTCCTATTATTTTGAACACAGCTGTATGTACGATGGATTTTTGCTGCCAACTGTAAACGCTAATATTTCACTTTTTTCGCTCTGGCAACTAAATGTTATTGTTTATATATTTATTGTTTTTATTGTTTTTATTTCTTGTAGACTTTTTTTCACGTTGTGTTATTGTAATACGATCTCTGTTTGTCTTGTAATCTCATGACTTCGTTGTTGTTTTGCTTATGGTATGTACATATTTTTCTTGTCCTTTTTATAAAATGCAACATTTGATGTTTATTTCGATTTCACAACAATAAATATCCATACTCTGGGTTGTTATTATTATTTTTTTGTAAAAACATAAAACATTTTGACGTCATTTTAGTCATCACTTTTATTGAGTACCATGTATAATAATCTCCTTCATGATCAGGCAAATCTTTCTTGGCTTCTGTTAAATAAAATATTTCATCTTGGACCATCCTGTAGTCTCCTCAAAAGAGCATTCTGTACAGATCGTAACAAAATCCCAGCCAAGCTCTTATCTGTTTCTGTCGATTCATTAAAGATATGTGTGGTTTGGCATTGTCATAAAGGAACCCAGTACGTTTTTTGTTGAGCATTACTGGCCCTGTTAACTGCATTGCTTACTTCAGTCTTGTCAGTCTTGCTTACAGTAGAAGACCAAATGAATCGTTTTTAAACGAGCATAATTCTCTGCCAATCCCACCTGGCTGGCTTAGCCAACATCTGTGAAGCTCCACTTTACTTCCAGTCCTTGACCTTTTGAGTACATTACTGTCCTAAGTGATTCACTTTTCACTTTGGATTCGATTTCATTTCCACTTTAGCAGTGAATCGCAATTGGAAATTCGGTTCCTTTAATTTCGTAATTCAGAATTCGTGTATCATGCAAACAGCGAGCTTATTTGTGCATCCAGTCTGATGAAGCCAGTCCCCAAAGAAATATTTTTTCCTATTTCGTTTTGTTCGAGATGTCTAAGCTGGAGTTTGAACCAGGATCTCCTACAAGACTAGAATTAGCTTAGAATGCCACCTTTCAAATAAGTCATAGTGTTACCTGATTTTTTTTAACATTTCTTATCTGATTGACTCAGTTAAGCTGGGTATTTTCTGTCCGTTTTATAGGGAACTCAATTTCGTTGGCAGTAGATGGGTACGAGCAAATATTTCTAGGCACTGCTGTAATTATCTGGATAAGTAGACGATTGATGGACTTCTTTTCTTAAATCGCATGGTCCTCATTCTTTCACATGACTTATGCAGAAGTTGTGATGAGGATGAGGATGACACACAGACTATTTTTCTCTTTCTTTGATGTGCTTGTCATCCGGTTCTTTATTTCTTATTTTGTATCATCTCTGACTAACCTAAAGTAACCTAACCTAACCTATCATCTCTGACTGAGCGTTCCAAAATAAAGCTTTCTGTTGCAGCAAGCTTAGTTGGATTATCTATGAAGGATGTTTGATTTTCTGATTGGATATTAATTGTGGTATCACAGTGGGCTTAAACTCTGACCTAATTGAGAACCTATACTTCAATAATGGTTCGGCACCTAACCTCAGAACACACAATAATTTAGAATTAAAAAAAAATATTTTTTAACGCTTCAAAAATTACAACAGAGAGGAATAATAAGAAAATGATGAATTTTCTTCTAATTTTCCACTTCTAATCGAAATAAAAGTAGGAAACCAAATGGACAAAGCAAGCAAATAAAAGCAACGTGAATTAGTTTATAATTTATTTCGTATTCGTTCTTGTTTTTGTTCCTGTTTCTACTTATTCTGTTTCATTATTGTGATTATTTCTTGAACTTTTCCTGTAGCAACAGCAGATCAGATGACTCTGACTGTGGGTTAGTTACCCAGAGCAACTTTTGCAACAACAAAAAGAAATGAAAAATAAAACTAAGAAAATAAAATAAATAACGAATTAAACAAAACGAAATGAAATGAAATGAAATGAAATCAGTTTTCTTTTCTTTCTTTTTTTCTTCATTGTGTTACTTCTACGCACAGGAAATGATGGTTGGAAAATAACGAGAGAAAAAAACGTAACGAACGTAGCAGACGATAAGCAAAGTTAAGCAGCAACTGTAATGGGATTACTGAGTGGTTGTGTATGAGGAAGGTATGCCAACAGGTGAACAGGTAGACAAGGAAAAGTGCAAACAAATCTTGTTTTGCAAATTTCAAAAGTAATGACATAATGATAAGGTTTTCTGTCTCTCGCTCTCTCTCTCTCTCTCTCTCTTTTTTTCCTAAAGAATTAAATTCGAAACTCAATCAAAGGAAGCAAACACCAGTGGCTGATGCTGATATAAATTTAGTTTCTTCTTAGTATTAAAACGGAAAGAAATATTCAATTGAAATGCTAACCGTAATTCGTTTAAAATTAAAATTAAAATCATCTTAACACTGCAGACAACGCAACAATTCCAAATGCAAGGGGAAAAAGAGGATGAAATTTAAAGTTTGAATTAAATTTCCCATTCTCTCTTTCTCTCTTTGTAATCAGAAGAATCCTACCTTCATATGTAATTTGTAAAGCCTTGGTAAGCTAGTATAAGTGAAAAATATTATACGACTTTAAAGAAGCCAGATCAACACACAAAAGCCACAGAACTGAAATACTTAAGTACTGGAGTTGGGGTTTAGGCATCGTCAAGCCAAACGGTTCCTAATATTGAACAGGAATAACAGAAATAAGCTGTTATCTCCAGAGTGGAAAAGACTTAAGCATCCTAAGGTCAAACTTTACGGGCCATTGTACAAAATTGATCTCTCTAATGCCAACGTCTGTTGATTTTGTGCAACAGGCACATGTCATGCCCTCGGCAGGCATAGGTTGAAGAGTACAAATCCTCGAGTAGAGCTTAAATTAAAAAAAACCTTTAGTTTGGTTGTAGTAGGCTTTGTACAATAGACCCTACTTGACCGCAATGATTTCTAATGACAATGAGTGTAAAGACTTGAAGACATCTGGTCTGCTGATTTAAAAATGGAATTTATGGGATTTGAATTCCAATCAGAAATAATAAATAAAGGTTTAGATTCCATTGTTTATCCACCTTCTTTGATCATTAGATCAATAGACCAAGGTTAGGATTAGTCTCTTACCTCACAACTCTATCCATGAACCTTTTTGTCAACTTATTATAAGTAACAGCCTGGACTAAAGTAAAAATGCACGCCTCTACTATTGACAATGGAGGTTCACTAGATAATCAAATCAATATTTCAAAAACAAAATTTTTATTTTATTTCACAAATCGATCGTCCTTTTCATATCGTTTAAAATGAACAAGGCAGAAATCTACTGTCACCATTGTATTTCCTTTTTAGCAGCCTTTGATTAAATGCAAGCAAAAGTATTTTAATAAAGAAAATCATTTTATTTGAAATTGTTCATAAAAAAATAAAATAAAGAAAATTTCCTTTAAATATCCTTTTAGGCAGGTTTAAGAAATCATTTTTTATAGCACAATTTAAGGCGTAAAGTTGCAAATCGACAAAAAAATACAATTCGGTATGAAAATCGGAAAAAAAAGAACTAAAAAAATTACTCCCACAAAGTACTTGAATTGTTAACAAAAAAATAGGAAAAAAGACATTTTATTGCAGCTACTAAGACGAAAGTAATTTATTTTTTATTTTCTGTCAGTTTTTTCCTCTCTATTTATTGTAGTATACTTTAAGGCTTAAGAGCCACAGTTATATCATTGATAAGCCGAAGCTTAAAATGATACGTTTTTTTTTTTCTTTGGCTTCCTCTCTCTCACACACTTTGTTATGGTAGGCAGGATGCTTTCAATATAAAGGGTGTTTTTTATAGAGGTATAGAACTTTAAGTTGGCATTACTTTTCAAGATGGCGACCGATTTAACAGTTGTCAAGTGATTTATTCTCAGTTTGGTTTGGCAATTCATCATGAATAGACTCACGCCTGAACAACGCTTGCAAATTGTGCAATTTTATTTCGAAAATAATGGCTCTGTGCGGAAAACGTATCGCGCACTACGTCCATTTTATCGTCGACAAAATCGTCCATCAGAGCAGTTAATTCGATTAACCATGGAACGTTTTCGCACCACGTTTACTCTTATTGATAACTTGCATCCCCAGAGACGCTGTACGGTGCGTACAGAAGAAGCTATTGCTGCTGTAGAGCGTAGCACTGAGGAAGACCCGAATGAGTCCATCCGCCATCGAGCACAGGAATTGGATCTGTGTCCATCCACTATGTGGAAGGATGGATTCCGCACTATATGCGGAAGGATCTTGGTTTGCGTGCTTTCAAAATCCAACTCGTGCAAGAATTGAAGCCAAACGATCATCAAGTAAGGCGTAGATTGGTCGAATGGGCCCAAAACGAGATTACCGTTGTTCCCGATTTTCATAAGCGAATTTTGTTTAGCGATGAAGCGCACTTCTGGTTGAATGGCTACGTCAACAAACAAAACTGCCGCATTTGGAGTGAAGGTAATCCTCAAGTGTATGTGGAAACACCGTTACATCCAGAAGAACTGACTGTTTGGTGCGCTTTATGGGCTGGTGGAATCATTGGTACGTACTTTTTCAAAAACGATGGTGGCCAGAACGTTACAGTCAATGGTGATCGGTATAGAGCCATGATTACTAACTTTTTCATTCCTGAATTGAATAACCATGATGTCCAGGAGATGTGGTTTCAAAAAGACGGCGCAACATGTCAAACAGCTCGTGCCAAGATCTTGTGATTTAACACCGCTAGACTACTTTCTGTGGGGCTATGTAAAGTCATTGGTCTATGCGGTAAAGCCACAAACGCTTGACCATTTGGAAGCCAACATTCGCCGTATTATTGCCGATATACGGCCACAAATGTTGGAAAAAGTCATCGAAAATTGGACGTCCAGATTGGACTACATCCGCGCCAGCCGTGGCGGTCATATGCCAGAAATTAAAATGTAATGCCACAAGATTATCTTTCGGATAAATAAAATTCATGTCAATCGAATAATCCATCGTCGTTTTATTGCAACTTAAAGTTCTATACCTCTATAAAAAAAACACCCTTTATAAGTATGTACATTCATACATAATCATAGTATGTATACATTTGTATTTAATTTTTTTTTTTTGTAATGCTGGACTTAAACACTTTTAAATATTCAGGGGATTATATAAATATGGGGAAATACTAGAAAATGACTGTAAAGGACCATGGTATTTCATCATGTTTGAATACAGCAGTCGAACAAATTTATATCAAAAAATTACAAAAAAGACAAACGATAAATTATCGTTTAGTTGGTTGCATAAATATTTAAAACTGAAGCAGGTCTGTGATCACCATAATACTGATTATATTTTTAAAAATATTTCCTGGTGCTTTCACTTTACTCGTCTTTATGTTGGCGTTGTAATGTTGAATAATAAATTTGTTAATGTTTTAATCAATGAAAAGAATTCCTTTAAATGTATTGAAAATTAATTACATTTTTATGAAAATTTATTATTTATTGTTATTTTTTAATTAGTAATTTTCACACATATGTATGTGGTTAAACACAAAAGCTACAGCTTCAAAAAAAAGAATAAAAATATTTAGTCAGCATAAAAGCTATTCATTCCTGTATTTTATTGAATTGTTTGTCTTTTCATATTTCGTTTTCTCTTTTACAGATTTACGCACAGCATTTGATTTATTAGACAGAAATCGTGATGGCCGTGTTACAGCAAATGAATTACAATTTATGCTTAAAAATTTAGGCATAAATGTCAGAGATGATGTCATAAATGATCTAATACGAGAGGCCAGTCATTCGGGTAAGTAGAAAATTTCTTCCTTGCATAAAATTTCTTTAAGGGTTTTAATAACTTGAATCATTTAATTATTTTTGAACAAACATATACTATCTCTCTTTAAAATGTTTGCGTGGTTATAATACATCCATAACTACTTGTATCATATGGCGGGGATATACATTGAAAGCAAGAGTGTACATATGTATGTTTATTTGCATGTTTACATTGATATTTTTTTGATAGGAATTGTGTTTACTTTCAATATAAAAATTCTCACCCAGTGTTAGTGCACTCACATAATAAAACTCACACTCAAACACTTTAACACAACTGCTGCATTTTTGTTTACAAACATCAATGAGTTTATGTATGTATGTGGCAACACATAAAATAAACACACAATAACTTTCTCTCTAGTTCATACACTTTACTACTACACTCTTAACTCTCTACCTCTCTGCGACTTTCTCTCTTCCATTAAAAGAAAAAGAAAAGAAAACTCTTATGTTTTATTTTATTAGGGTTTGTTTACCACTAGAGTAGAGTAGCAGAGTAGAGTATGTGTGAACAAATCTGACTTAATGGCTGGTTTATGTGTATGCAAGTGGGCGTTAAAAATACTTAAAGCGGTTTTTTATGGGTTAGGTGTGTGCGCGTAAGAATCGGAAATCGATTTTTTTTAAATTGAAATACAGCTACCACAGAGCACCCTCTGGACTACCGTTGACATATAGTCTGTCTGGTGTACTCTTTCTTATATGGTGAAAAATGGCCACTGATCTTCTAGAGAATTTTCATATATTTCTTGGGCCAAAAATCGTTTTTTTTTTAATTGAAAATCTCGACTCACAAAATTAGTACAGCTATCATCGATTCAATCGATTTTTTAAAATTAAAATTTAAATTTAAAATTTTTGTCCTTTTTTTTGAAGAGTCTTTAATCTAAAAATAAAATTAAAAACTAACCAGAAAAACCAGTTTTAAAATTGAAATGAAAAGAGAGAAAGAAATAGAGAGAAAAGAAGTAACCTTTAACAGTGGATTGTTTTTCAAATTGAATTTTTCTAAACGCTTTATGGATGGGTGTTGTAAACATAACATAACGGTTAAAAACCAATTTCAGAGTAAATTGAAAATGACCCTTTGTTGTTCGTTTTTTTTTTTCTTTTTTGCAAAAACTATTTTATTTATTTTCTCTTTTGTTTTTTTTTTTATTATTTTTTTCTTTTTCTTTAACTTTATTTTGTGCCAACTAAGAAAAATTCTTTTAAATTTCTTTCTTTTTTTTTCATTTCATTTCGAAGCCATTTGCCTTAATAAACGTTAAGCACACTGCTGTTGGAAATAGTTGTAATGGTAACTCTCAGCCAACAATCCATAGGAAAAATATCGTAAAATAAGAACCATAACGTTTTATTATACATTTTATAAAAAGCCCTTTAATAATACACATGTACACTCACATATACACACAGAATGACAGAGTGAGAGAGAGGAGTAGTGAATAACAGAAAATTCCAGCAGATAATAAAAAATCAAATAAAACCGTATCGACTTCTAAATAGTTTTTTTACACCATTTCTCTAGTAAATTAAATAGTATCTAAGGAAATATTTTACACCATTTCCAATAGGAAAAATTGTTTTTTTTTTTTTAAATTATTTTGTGCTTTAAAATTTTTTCACTATTTTCCTAAGTAATGGATTTTTCATGTTTCCGTTTTCAAAATAAAAATTAAATAAAGCACATATGAAGCCATGCTTTAAAGAGAATTGTGCATTAGTCGTTTCGCTTATCATAATCAGTGACTGAAATTTTCAAACGAGACAAAGCTTTTTCGATGAATATTCGATTGCTGTTGCCATTAATTACACACATACATATATACATAATTGGTCATTACAACGCTTCAGTCAGGATTACGACCTAGTTTCTCACACCACTTATATTGTGTGTGTTAATTTTATACATGAGTGGCGGGACCTACAGCCTAAATTCGACTCCGAACGACAGATTTTTGAGAAATTTTTCATGTCAATTTTATTTACTCTCAGAGTTTTTGCCAGAAATCTGCTGACAGGAAGACACCGAAGAAATACTTTTTGTATTTTATTTTGATGTCTGGCCTGGGGCTCGAACCCTGGCTTTTCGTTTAATAAGCCAACATACTACCTACTAGACCGGCTTCACATTAATTACACAGATTTGTTTAATTTGAAAGATATGTCATGTTAAACATACGGTACACCTGTGTGCCATATGTGGCAAAACAATCGCCTCTAAACTGATTGTAACACTCGATCGTCTTGAGTTTTCCACTACTTTTCGCACATTTCAGGCGATATGTCAGGTATAACCTAACGAACGTTGGTTTTTATATACTCCAACATTAGCGAATCAAAACATGAAAACATCTTCTGTGTCTAGTGTCACCATTATGTGGAAATGATATGCCGTCCAGTGGGTTGTCAGAATTCCATACTAGTCCTTATTGAACGATAAATGCGGCCTTATGGGACCACCAGAGTATAATGCTTTTTCGGATGCAATGCCTTGTTCACAATCACTCCTGGGTTCTTCGTGGTTCCCGGGTTCCGTAGTGAAGAATTTTTTTTTTTTTTTTTTTTTTTTTTTTTTCGAAAAATATGGATTGGAAACGGCATTGTGTGTGGTCAGTCGAGTTTAATTGTTGCTTAACCTGAAGTTTATATGTATGGTGGTGCAAATCCAAATGCACAATATGCCGTAATGGAACATACTTGATTGCTGAAAGCACTTTCACGAATAAAAACAATAATTTTCGGCAGTGCTTACATTTCGATGATACACAGATCTGACCACAACTGTAAAGTTTACGGTCTGTTCAAATTTCTTTATAATCTTACCAATTACTTGTACAGTATTTAAGACCCCCATTGTTTTATAATGTCTAGTATTGTGGACATGTATGTATGTGGCACAAAGAAATCACACTTTCCACAACTCAAATAGAACAAACTGGTGCACTGTACTGGTGTACATAATTTTCTATAATTAAGATTATATTGGGTGGCGTCATCAACTGTGAAATTTCCATTGTACACCAAGTTTAATGCGAAAAAAAGCACTGATGAACGCCTTTAAGAAGGGTCATCTCGGCCAAACCATCTAGGCCCTCTATAGCTTAATTACTTAACATTCGGTTGGTTTTTACTCCAAATTATAATCGAATCGAGTTTCGTTCTTTCTCTTTCACAATATCTTACTTAAATACATTATCCCAATACCTTTCCGTAAAGCACTACCCAGAGAGTGATCAAGCCACTGCAGCCATTTCACTTTAATGTACTATCTACTTAGAGAAGAGTCACCGTAAAACTTATTTAGCTCAGCATTCGTTCAAAGTGCCTGTACTAGCCGAATATTGGAAACGTCCATACACTCTATGATGCATTTTTTCTTGAAAACTCCCATAACAGCTACATCAGCTTCCGTGTCATACATCTGCACGAACAATATTACAGTCTTGTATGGAGTGATTATGGTCTTTGAAAGAGAATCTCGTATTTAGTTTTTTTTTCAGTTCAAAAAATTTTATTTTTCAAAAATTAACGTCTAATGATTGACAATTTTTAGCGTTTTCCAATTATTTCTGAATATCTCTAGAAATAAATGAAACGATCAAATATTTAACAGTCCACAGCAATACAATAGAAATAAATTTTATTGCAAGTCATCAAAACGACCGTCAGTCAGTCATTCATTCACTCACAGAAATGATTGCATAGTTCTCCACACAAAGGATGTCACTTGACGCATACCATCTGCTGTGCAATACGATACGAACAATCCAACTGGTGTTGTTGTTGCTGTAACTCATTTACGTGTCAACGACAGAGAAGTGTCAATGCTTAACACATACATACATACATACATATGTGTGCATAATCCTTCCTTCATACCACACTACACCATATACTGCAGTCTACACAGTGTATGTATGCATAGCCTTTACCTTTAAATCAATCGATGGTTTAACATGGAATATCGAAGTGTTTCTTCTAGGTGTTTGCACGTGTGTGTGTGTTGAAATATTTACATTGCAGCCATTCGTTTCTAACGGTTAGAGCACCGAATGGAAATTTTCTTCTTTAAACCCATTTGGAACAAATTTTGTGTACAGAATAAAATAAAATGTCTATTTTGGTTGAGATTTCTTTTGGGTTCTCTACACAATTCGCTTTAAAATGTATGTGTATGCCATGTCTCTAGCTCTCCCTTTCTCTCTCTCTCTCTCTCTTGTATCGTACAAGCAATAAAGGCACGATTAAAAGGAACGACATACTCCAGAGAACGTCTGTGTGTCTGCGTCTCTGTCAGTCTGCTTTAAAAGCCCAGGCAACATTTAAACACAGTTTCAATGTGTAACTAAACTTATTCTTAGGACTATGTTGTAGGATGATAGTTGAAACTCTTTTACAAGTAAAAAAATTATTTTCAGAAAGTATAGCGATCAGAGAAGAACCCCGTAATTGAAGAAATTCGATCACTATTTGGGGTTTGATATTCCACTACCTAGGTGAAGGCACGACTATGTCACCAAAGTGGTAAAGCCTGTGTCTGTCAAGTGTGGGTCAATCACAAAGAATGTGCTCCCAGTTCTCAGCATCACTATCACAAAAACGACAAACATTGATCTGCAGAGACCCATAAAGTACGACGTTAAGAGGCCTTAATCGGCTCTACTCAAGCGTAGTCAGCTTACCGAAATACCTCTATGAAAGGTTAGGACTCTATTGGAACTCTTTCCACAGTTCTTAAACATTTCATTCCTGAGGCTTTTTGTAAGTCCATAAAACAAGTCATGGCCAATCAGAGGCAATTTTTTTAGTCTTTTCGCTCGATTGTCAACCATTTCATTGTCCTCATATCTTCCAGATCTAGGAACTCAATCCATTATTACAATTATAACGTTCCTAAATGTGCAGAGAAAATCTAGGATGAAGTGCCTACCATTTTTGAGGGAATCGTAGTCGATCATTATCGCGAGTGATAGGATATCGTACATCGTTCGTATATATTTTCATTGCCACTGTGAGTGCAATAGGGACGTTTCGTTGTAATTTACCCAAAAATATTTCTCAATTTTTGTTGTAAAGGGTGTTTTTTATAGAGGTATAGAACTTTAAGTTGACATTACTTTTCAAGATGGCGACCGATTTAACAGCTGTCAAGTGATTTATTCTCAGTTTGGTTTGGCAATTCATCATGAATAGACTCACGCCTGAACAACGCTTGCAAATAGTGCAATTTTATTTCGAAAATAATGGTTCTGTGCGGAAAACGTATCGCGCACTACGTCCATTTCATCGTCGACAAAATCGTCCATCAGAGCAGTTAATTCGATTAACCATGGAACGTTTTCGCACCACGTTTACTCTTATTGATAACTCGCATCCCCAGAGACGCTGTACGGTGCGTACAGAAGAAGCTATTGCTGCTGTAGAGCGTATCATTGAGGAAGACCCGAATGAGTCCATCCGCCATCGAGCACAGGAATTGGATCTGTGTCCATCCACTTTATGGAAGATTTTGCGGAAGGATCTTGGTTTGCGTGCTTACAAAATCCAACTCGTGCAAGAATTGAAGCCAAACGATCATCAAGTAAGGCTTAGATTCGTCGAATGGGCCCAAAACGAGATTACCGTTGTTCCCGATTTTCATAAGCGAATTTTGTTTAGCGATGAAGCGCACTTCTGGTTGAATGGCTACGTCAACAAACAAAACTGCCGCATTTGGAGTGAAGGTAATCCTCAAGTGTATGTGTTACACCGTTACACCGTTACATCCAGAAAAACTGACTGCTTGGTGCGCTTTATGGGCTGGTGGAATCATTGGTCCGTACTTTTTCAAAAACGATGGTGGCCAGAACGTTACAGTCAATGGTGATCGGTATAGAGCCATGATTACTAACTTTTTCATTCCTGAATTGAATAACCATGATGTCCAGGAGATGTGGTTTCAACAAGACGGCGCAACATGTCACACAGCTCGTGCCACAATAGATTTACTGAAAGACACATTTGGTCACCGCCTAATTTCACGTTTTGGACCTGTGAATTGGCCTCCAAGATCTTGTGATTTAACACCGCTAGACTACTTTCTGTGGGGCTATGTAAAGTCATTGGTCTATGCGGTAAAGCCACAAACGCTTGACCATTTGGAAGACAACATTCGCCGTATTATTGCCGACATACGGCCACAAATGTTGGAAAAAGTCATCGAAAATTGGACGTCCAGATTGGACTACATCCGCGCCAGCCGTGTCGGTCATATGCCAGAAATCATATTTAAAATGTAATGCCACAAGATTATCTTTCGGATAAATAAAATTCATGTCAATCGAATAATCCATCGTTGTTTTATTGCAACATAAAGTTCTATACCTCTATAAAAAACACCCTTTACAAACGAACATCCTTAAGGTGGTAGTTATAGTGTCAAACTGTACCAAAGAGCCTTGTACATGCAAATAATGCCTTTGTGGTAAAATTTAAACATAGTTGCATTCAAAGCATGGCATCTGAGATTGTCGCTTCTTACTGTGATGAATGGCAGTAATGCGATTTTGAATGATTTAACGGAAACCCTTCCAAATCTATATGTTAGATTTAGCCGTGAGTGCAAAAGTCCAGGTTGTTCAGCTTGCAAAGAAGTGCATCTATCACAAGCGTCTACAAAAAAGTAATGATTTTAGTAATGTAATGATCACTTCAGATACAATAGCAAAGTAATATTCTCAGAGATTTGTAGCTTCTAAAAGTTTTAAAAGAAAATAATTTTTTTTTTGTTTTGCTTTAAAAATGTTTGTTGGGTTAACTTCATATTTTAATAGCCAAGCTAAAGTGCTTATCTATACGAGGTGGCTGGCTATAGTTGATATTTAATCGTTGATAAAAAACACCAATACAAAAGCAAAAAGGAAAACGAAAATATCTATGCGTGTGTATGTATATAGAAAATCATACGTAAATTTTGTATAGAGAACACGAGAACACCTAGAAACACGTTGTAATATCTTTTAATAACAGTATATTGTATAAAATACGAGTGACTGGCTGTAAGAAGCCACGTAAGGTGGATAAAGGTGGTCTACCAACGTTCGAAAGATAAACAAGCACACCAGCCAGGCGCAATAAAAAATTAACATGTTGACAGCCTTTCTAATTGGCTTTAAATTATTAATAAAAAAAAAAAGAAATAAAAACAATAATGTTTCGTTTCTAATAGAAACAATTTATTGTAATTGCAAAACTTGTAATTGTTTAATAATAATAACAACAACATAAGATAATAAGAACAGAGAACAACAATAAGGAAATGAAAGCAAATCCAATAAAATAAGGAATGATAAATCGTTATTATTACTTGTACATTTGCAATAACAACAATGAAATGTTCAATTATAAAATAAAATTTTAATTAAAAATAAAATTTCTTTTTTGGAATTTTTATATTTTTGAGGGAAAACGAAACTATTTTTTTAAAAGAGCTGGGATTTCTTGTCAAGTATAATTTAAGGCACGAAATTTAAAGATTTGATTTAACAACAATTTATGTAAATAAATTAATTTTTATCGCACTAATTTATACAAAAAAATCGACAAATTGCGCTAAAAATAAATTCATAAAATATTCATAATTTTGAACTGCTCAAAGCAGTCTTGTGAACAATAAAAAAATGCAAATAAGTCTATAAATTCTATTCTTAAGATTCTTATTTATTGTGATTTTTATTCTTTGGTCATTTTCCTTACTTGTTTCCTTTTTTGTTTCATGAAAACGTCACTAACACAGTATTTTTATTGCGTTTTATTAGAATTTTATTTGAAAATATTGTATTGTGGCGTGCTAAGGGATATACGAATCTTTACAGTAATATTAAGTAAACAGTTGTTATATCATACATTATATTCATAAATTTTAAAGAAATTCTAACAATTTCACCAGCAACAATTATTAAGTTTTTTTCTTTTTTATTTCAATTATTAATTCAATTTTTACTCAAGTTTTTAAATAACTTACTTAAATAAATAATCGCACATTACAACCCTTTAGTCAGGATTACAACCTAGCTTCTCACAACGAATAACAGTTTTTTGAGAAGCTTTTCATGGCAATTTTATTTACTCTCAGAGTTTTTGTCAGAAGACTACTGAGTGGAAGACGCTGAAACCCTATATTTTCATTCTTAATTGTGTTCAAGATGTCTGAGTTGTGGTTTGAACCACGGACAGGCATCTAATAACGCATTATCTACTAGACCACGGCGACTCCATTTTAAACATTCATGTTCAGAAAATTAAAAAGGTGGCCATGGACTGCTTAAAAATGTGAATCTAATTGTTCAGCAAACTCACATCTCACTAGGTTCCCTGTGCCAAGTCTCATCTTCCATTATGGGTAAAAAAAACATCGGATTTCATCATACTGTATCCTGTTCATCAACTATAACTATTTTGTTATCATTCTTGAAAAAGAACGTCTTCATAATTACTCTGACCATCAAATCATACCAAACAATACGTCTTACAAGTTGACTTCTGTTTGTTAACGTACCCAATAGCATCCTTGTTGAAGATCATTTTCCAATTTTTTTTTTTATAGAAAAACATTTTTCACACAACTCAAGTTTTGTTTAAAACTGAAATGACAAGCTTTAATAAGCATTTTTAGCTTTAATTGCCACCTGTCAAGAAACTTTTTTTTATGCCGAACAAATTTACAACAAAAAAAAAAACGCTATTTGATAAAAAGTTTGCCTTCGCCACCTGTATTTAACCCTGTTAAGAAATTTCTAAAATGATTTGTTATTTCAGACTTAAATTCCTGTACAAACAGCTTCCATACACGCACGTTTCTAAAATTAGCTTTTGATATGGAATTGGTAGTAAACAATGTTACTTTTTCGCGTTTTAATTGTTGTAATAATTGCCATAGTTTGTGTTTTTTATAACAACGTTCATATTTTTTAATGTTAGTTTATTGATCTATATTTTCGTATTCAAAAAAAAAAAAAGGAAAGGAAATCATAACAATAATCAAGAACTTTCTAAAGAAGTCTTTAACGCTTTCATTGTGTTTTTACTACATGCATTATATGTTATTCTTCTCTCTCACTTTCTCTTTACACTTTCGTTAACGAGAGCTCTTCTATTGTTTACACTTTAAGTATTACAGTGTTCAACAATTTACCCATGGGCTATGAGTAAAGAAGTACGTTCACTCGCTTTGTTATTATAATACACATGTAATATCTTTTGTTGACACCACCTATACCCAAAAGAAAAACTTTAATCTTTTTACTGTTACAACATACATACAGTTGTGTTCATAAAATTAGGAGTGAGCCCATTGAAAAACAAAAACTTAAATTTTAACAAAGAAAAAACATGGTTTAATTCAATTTTTTGATGTAATGTAATGTTGATTCAATACTAAATTATTTAAGTTATTCATTAATTAAATAAAGCTTTCAACAAGTAACAGGAAGTTTAAAAAAAATATCTTAAAAAGTGCTGTTCAAAATAATAGGAGTATTTCAGTTTTTATAAAAATTTACTATTAAAAAAGTGAAAAATGCTTATGACTATAATCAGAAACTTTAAATACGATTAGTATTTGGTAGAATAGCCTTTACTTTTTATTACAGCAGCACATCTACGAGGCATGGAGTCAACTAAATCCTGACATTGTTTTAGTGGAATTTTATTCCACCCATCTTGCACTACAGACCACAACTCAGTTGCATTTGACGGTTTTCTCTCGGCAACATATTTTTTTAAATCCCTCATAGATGTTCTATGGAATTAAGGTCAGGAGACTGAGCTGGCCACGCCATAACCTTTACCCCATTAACCCGAAACGACTCATTTGCTAATTTACTGGTGTTTTTCGGGTCATTGTCTTGTTGGAATATCCATTTTAGAGGTGTGGAATATGGTAACATCACTTCTCTCAAAATGGTGACATAGACGTTCCTATCCATTATGTCTCTAATTCGATGTATTGGGCCTAAACCATTATATGAAAAGCTTCCCCATATCATTAGTTTTGCACCACCATGTTTAACTGTCTTTTGTGTATACTGAGCTTTATATTTGGTGTTGGGCGGACGTCTAACATGCTGTCTAGACCCAGTGCCTCCAAATAAAGCAATTTTGCTTTCGTCGGTCCACAATAAGTTCTCCATTTTTCTTTCGGATATTTGATATGTTCTTGGGCAAACTTTAAGCGTGCTGCTGCCTGTTTTGTATGCCAACAATGGCACTTTTGTGAACTTCTTGCGAATAAATTGTTGTCCATCAGACGCCTACGAATAGTAGGGACACTTACGGGGCAAGATTCAGATCCTTTTGAATTTTATTTGAAGACGCTGAAGGATTTATTTTGCTGTATCGCACAATTCGGCGGCCATCGACAGTCAATGTATTTGTGATCATTTGATCGGACTAACTTAAGATTTCTTTAGTTTCTTTGTAAGTTTTGCCTTTATTTTGAAAATTTTTAAATAGTTTTCTCTTTTCTTCAGTACAGTGCTTTTCTCGTCCCACTATTACAAAAATTTATGTGAATCACTGTAGAAAAAGTTTTAACTACATTATTCCATACTTATTTTTCACTTTTTTCTTTAAATTATGTGCTGTTATATTTTTATTTTTAAAGGAACACTCACTCCTATTTTTTTGATCAGCTGAATTCAGGGGCAAACACAGAAATGAATCAATTTCATCGTAAATATTAAAGTTATTACGAGATTCTTTTTTGTATTTTATTTCTTACATATCGTTCTAACTACCATTAAAATATATCATGTTTTGCAAATTGGTAGAATAAAAAATTTTAACTTTGAAAATATTACATGGTAGCACTCCTATTATTTTGAACACAGCTGTACATATGTATGTATGTAGATTAGTATTAAGCAATTAACGGATGTGATTACGTTAGTGAGCAAACACTAATGAAATATGAGAAAAGTTTATCGAATTTAAAGTTATCGGTTTGACTTACAATTTATATAAAAAAATATATATTTTCGATTAAATTCTTAATAATTTCAACCTTCATTTCTTTCAGCATGAATAGGAATGAAAATAAAAGAAAACTTTTTATTGCACACACACAACAGCATCAACGACAACAATTAATAGAATAAATTATTACCACTACAATGTAACAGTTTGAATTTATAAAGAAAAAGTTTTTGTATTAAGTAAGTGTGTTATTAGCAAAACACAGACAAAGAAAGCGAGAAAGCGAGAGAGAGAGTAAGAGTGTTGTATGTGTGAAAGAACATATGGGGTTAAGCTTTGATCTTTAATATTTTGTTGTTTATTTACTGGTTGGTTTATTTGATGTTGCAATTAAAAGTTTTGTCTACTAAATAGAAAAATTAAGGGTACATAAAAACAGTGGGTTCAACTTAATGGAAACGAAATTAATATTTGTTTCTTTTAAACAAAAAAATCAAATAAATGCTTTGATTATAAAGGATGATTTCCTTTTTTACTTTTGTAAACTTACTAGACTATAATGATTACATGCAGAATTAATCCTTTTTAACTGGATTACGACCTAATTTCTCACACCACTTTTGTTGTCGATTCCGAACGGCAGATTTTTGGGAAACTTTTCATGGCAATTTTAATTTCTCTCAGAGTTTTTGCAAGAAATCTGCTGAGACGAAGTCACTGAAGAAATATTTTGTTCATATTTTCGTTTTGATGTCTGACCGCCGAATAAGCCAGCACACTACCTACTAGACTACGGCGACTTCGAAATTATTTACGCGACAATAATACTAATCGTACGATATATCACGAATGTAGCAGAGAACAGATAGTATCATTACTCCATATGTAATGAGAGAAAATAAGGATGAAAATTTGGTACTTGTACGCCATTCGTCCCGTTTTTTAAATTTTTAAAAGATTTAAACACTTCATTAGAACAGGGTTGCATTTTTATGTAAACAAATAAAATACACAGAAAACATCACTGAGTAACTAAAACAAAGAAGGTACAAAGAAAAAAAAAATATTTTGTTTTGGTTCTTACGAATCTTGAAATGCAAAAAACAATATATTTTTTATGATATTTATCCTCATTTTTGAAATACGGATAGAATTGTGTGATCCTTTCTCTCTGACATCTTATCGTGTAATGAACTTTTTGAGTCCAATGGAAACACTTTACAGTTCGTCTTTATATCTTTAATTATTTCTATAAAAAACACGCATTAATTCGCCCTCATACTTACTTACAATTAAGCAACGAAAATCAACGCAATTAAACAAGATTCTTGCCTTCAAAGAAATTGTAGGTGAGAAAAATTATATTTTTTTCCAAATAATTGCACACACAATAAATTATAAAAATAACAGAAAAACACAAAAAACAAACAAGAAATCAATAAAGTGTGCGTGTTAAATTGAACATGAAAAAAAGGAAAAAAAATGCAGAGGGAAAATTGATGATGAGAGAATATTGGCGGAATAACTGCAAACAATTGCCAAGAGGAAGGGTTTATTACATAAACAATCCAAAAAAAAAATATGAAAACAAAAACTACACAACTACAACAATAGCTATATAATAGTAAAACCAATTAAACCTCAGTGCAAACATTTATTGTTTTGTTAGTGTTGTTGTAATCAAAGTTGTGTGTTATCGGTAGTCATATGGAAATTTATCAAGTGTATGCTGCTTGCTTGCTTGCGTTCATGTCTATTTGTTGATATTTATTGAGCTCTCTTTGTAAATTTGTAAACAAAGCCTCAGCACACAGCCATACTCACAACCACTCTTACACTCACACACACTCTAAATCAAACAGCACTGTTTTGTTATACGCGCCAGTGTTGTTATTATTTTAGTATCCTTTTGGTATAAACCAGCAAACGTGCCATTCAAAGGCTTGTTTAACATGTTAAATGTAAATTTTATTACCATTTACTGTTATTTACTTTTGGGGGTAACTGAGTGTGTTTTATAGTTGTATTGTATTGCAATTGTTATGGCATTTTTAAAATAGAAATCAAATAAAGAGAGAAAATGTAATGCATACGCATTCCCACATGGACATGTATTGCAAGTGTTGCACATTTAGCATACGTTTATCGTTATTCAAAGAGTGTGTTTATTAATAAAGATGGTAAATATGAGCTTAAAAATATGAATTCTAGGGTGAATTTTAAAAATATGTGAATATTAAATTCGAATACTAGTTTTAATTGTAAAGTAATAAAATGTTGTCCTTAGTTCGTCTTAATTACTTCCAAGGTACATACAATGTAAATAGTGAAGTAAAACCTTAAATATTATTTTCTTTTTAACATTTTTTTTCTGTAATTAATTCTAATCATTCGCCTAGGGAATTGACATTTGTGTTGGCTTATCACAAGTTCAACAGCTTTTTCTTATGTTTGAGACTAGCTTTATTAAAAAATTATCTATGTGTCGTTTTAATCGATAACATTTCGCCTTTTTAGATGTTAAGTGATTATTTCCACCCGTAAAACCTGTGGGTTTTCTGATCCAATTGCGTTCTGCAATTCGAATAAATGATAATATGAAGATGCAAGATCTGAGCTATATGGTAAATGCATTACTACTTCCCAGCCAATTCTGTCTCCGTTTTTGCCTTGTCATCAAAAACGTGTGTCGACCAATGTCCGGCTGTCATGGAACACCACACCCTTTCTGTTGGTCAATTCTAGCCGACTTAGTTGAATTGTTTGAATTGTAATCGGCGTAGTCTAGTGGGTAGTGTGTTGGCACGGTTCAGACCCTATCTCCAATAAAACGAAATATGAACAAATATTTCTCCGACGATTTTTTCTCATCAGATTTCTGTCAAAAACTCTGAGAGTAAATAAAATTGCCATTCTCAAAAATCTGTAGTTCGCGGTCGACTTAAAACTGTAGGTCCCGCCACTCATGTATAAAATTAACAGACACAATATAAGTGGTGTAAGAAATTAGTTTTTAATCCTGACTGAAGGGCTGTAAGGGCCAAGTATGTTATGTATGTTTGTTTCAATCCCATTAGTGGCTGACAATAGAGATCATAACCAATAGTTGAATCTGATTGCAGAAACTTATACTTTGCTTCCAAATTCACTAGGCACACACCATTTCTTAATGTCAATTCTGACCATATCGCCGTCTGTTAAGCTTCGTACATATTGGTGTACAAGATCTACTTTTTATCGCCCGTAATCATTCGGTGTAAAAATGGTTCGAGTTCGTTTCGTGAATTCGTTTCCTATAATTTTTCACTGTTAACTTATGTGGCGGCCAAACCTTGAGCTTCTCAGTAGGTTCGTCTTTCATCAGTGGTTTCATCGCCCCTAACCATTCGCTGTAAAAATAGTTCGAGTTCGTTTCGTAAACTCGTTTCATTTAATTTTTCTCTGTTAACTCATATGGCAGCCAAATCGTGTGCTTCTCAATAGGTTTAGCTTTCATCAAATGGCTCATGGCTGTTGTGCAATAAATGCTTATAACATACAATATGTTTTTTTTTTAATTATTTTACCAACTTTTTTAATGATTGGTCGTTCAAATCAATCAATTTTTTATCAGATCGGTAAAGGTGCAAAGCATTTTTCTACCTTCTTCTTTTCTAGTTACAGCAATGACTTCCTTAACTTCGTAAAAACTTTGAGTAGCGTACATGTTCTTACCTTTTCTAGGATATCAAAGCAAAATATGAGGCTAATGTTCCGAATTTTTGCAAATTTTTAAACGTAAAATAGTGTGTCTCAGTATAATAAGGTTTTAACGAAAGTACAGCTTAAATGTCACCTTTTAAGCAAGCTATAGTATTGCCTAATACGATTAGTGTTGTCAGAAATACAACGTTTTACAGCCTTCTACCGATAACTTGTTTTCGCCCTTACTTTATAATAATATTAATCATACGCCCTGGGAATAAAATTTTTTATTTAAAAACTCTTTCAATAGAAGTTTAAAATAATTTATGACCTGTGTTTAAGGAAATGCTATTACTTGTTGTAAGTTTTTTCTTACAAGACTAGAACATATAATTTTGCTTATTTTTCATTTACAAACTAATAATTAAAATCGTTAAAAGCTAAACATTGTTAAGAAGTTAAGCTTCCTGCCTGCTAACCTTAAGACGTTCGTGACTGCAACCAATATTTTATTCATTTTAAAACTCAAAAGAAAAGAAAACGAAACTTTTTTTAACTTCTAATTTCAGTTTAAATCATTTCAATTGTGTTGTGTTCGAACAAGAAAAATGTTTCATTCTCATGTTCGCACACTAGCCGACTGGTTATGCAACCGCAATAATGACGTTGGAAATAACGGAGCAGAAAAGAAAATCGTTTTGAATTATTTTCTAAAGCTCACCAGCAGTATGGAAAACATAAGAACGCACGATTAAACATTTACTACCATACAACTACTCATACAAACAAAATTTGCCAACAGTTTTCTTAATTCATTTACGGTCTAAATGGGGTTTTGTTGCAATAACAAACAGGGCTACCAGATTTATTTTGATTTTAACTCCAATTTTAATTAATTGTATTAAAAATCGCTGAAATCCTTACGTAAACAAATCGAAAATTAGAATACCAAACGAGTTTTGAAATTTCCATGTTCTGACAACCCTGGTTGCTGGTATGCAAATTCAACGCTCATTCTCTTTTTTAAGTTACTGTTGTTCTCTCTCTCTATCTGTGTCTCTAGTTTTAAATACAAGTAAGAAATCTTGCAGCAAGCCAACAATGCTTGTTAAAGTTAAAATTGCATTCCATTTATTGGGTGACTAAACCTCGTACATAAATGGCGTTTGTTTAAAAGAGTGAATTCTTCAATTTTTTTTTTTTTTTTTTTTTTTTTTTTTTTTCTTTTGTAAGTATCGAACAGAAATTCATTAAGTTTTACATAAAATTAATACATAACGAGTTCGCCGTTTAGTAGTTTTAATACCAACGGTCTGGCAAGACTATCAATTGTTAAATACTTTTCATCTGAAGTGTTATTTACGAATATTAAAGGAAACATGGAAGCCGCCATAGTCTAGTAGGTAGTGTGTTGGCTTATTAGACATAAAGCCAGGATTCGAAGCCCAGGCTAGTCATGAAAACAAAAATACAAAAAGTATTAGTTCGGCGACTTCCTCTCAGCAGATATCTGGCAAAAACTCTGAGAGTAAATAAAAATTGCCATGAAAAGTTTCTCAAAAATATGTCGTTCGAAGTCGATTTTAAACAGTAGGTCTCGCCAGTCATGTATAAAATTTAACAAACACAACATAAGTGGTGTGAGAAACTAGGTCGTAATCCTGACTAAAAGGTTGTAATGACCAATTATGTATGTATGTATGTAAAGGAAACATCGCGTAAAAATCGTCAAAAACTGTCTACAAAAGTAGTTGTTTCAATGTGGAAACTTTTCGTGATAGCCATAATCGACCTATTGTGCAATTGACTAGAAGACTAGACAGATCTGTGATCATTTCAATGTACGCAATGCGATGCAATTGGGACCGTCTTCTAGCTCTTTATGGCGTATTTTGCATAGGGTTTTGCAACTCCTTCCATTTGAACTTCAACTTCAACGTAACAATTAAATCCAGCTAACCATTTTCAATGACGTAGAATACTGATTAGGTGTTGGAGAAAAGACTTTCAATGCTGGTTCTTCCGAAAATTATGGAAAAGACAGCATCATGAAAAAAAGAATGTTTTCGTTTGTATCATAGTCTGAAGGTGTTAAGCTATATTACTTCGAAGACGAGACTAGAAGTAACTCTACCGTGTATTCAGAGCGCCAGGTCGTATTGATCATTACAACTCTTTAGTTAGGATTACGACCTAGATTCTCACACCATCGTGTTAATTTTATTCATAGGCCAATTTTATTTGCTCTCAGAGTTTTTCCCAAAAGATTGTTGAGAGTAAATAACCGAAGAAATATTTTTTAATATTTTGTATCGGGCCCGTGTTTAGCAAGGCAGGCAACACACGAACATCAGTTACATTGCCAGCTTACAACTGGCAACGGAATTGCCGTATTTTCTTTTTTTTAATTCAAATCTCAAGCATTTTAAAAAAATTACTCGTTATATATACATCTTGAAGATTATGCCCGTATATCTCTTAAAAGAGTTAAGAACTTAAAAAAAAACGATTTTTCCCTAAAATTCATACTTTTCCAGTTCTGGATATGAAGTTCTCTGTTATTTTTGCATTGTTATACGGGGTCACTTCACTTTACTTTAGTTGTTGTTGTTGCCATTATACAATGCTTGCTTGCATTCATTGTTATATATTATAACACTGATTTCTGTTCTTGTGGGCTTACTTATGCATTTGTATGTGCGTATGTGTATGTGTATTTTAAATTTTAAGCAAATGATTTTATTATGGTTTTTCTTGTCTGTTGTTAATGGATGATTATGTAAATTTTTTCACTCATTTCACAAACACTTATTACAACACATTTACATACATACTCACACAGACAAATTAAATAAGAGTACACATAACGGTATGGCAAAAGAGAAGATTTCTTAACGATTGTGTTATACAGCGTGTTAAACAAAAACTAAGCAATTAACCTTTAGCCTTTAGGTGTTATACAAACAAACACATTTACTCACACATACATTCACACATGCATAGAAAGACAAAGGAATAATTTGCAAGCAAGCAAGCAGGAGCAGTGTGACCATATGCAATTAAAAATAAAAATACAAAATTTATTGAAATAACAAACGATTGCATTAAAATTTATTCTGAATAGAAAAATTCGTAATAAAATAGATGCGAAATGAAGGAGAAACTTAATTTTAGATTTATTTACAGCGTTTTAAAAAAATGGAGAACATTGTGATACTGCATGACATTCTCGATCATTTCGTTTTAATACTGTTTGTTAGTAAATGTAGGCAGAGATATAACAAATTCAGTTACAGAATTGCTAAAAAGGTCCTTTTGATGCTATTAAAGCAGAAAAAACTGCTTTTCATTTGAAGAGTTATAATAACTGTTATTAATTTCGTTTTGTCTGCTGCCTGTCTGTCTCTCTTTCCATTCTGTAGTTATATGTAGTTTTCAAATATAATTACGTTAAGTGAGTTATTATTTGTTGTTTTTCAATTATCAATAAAATTCTCATCACTTAAGCTATTTAAAATGAAAGTTTTCCAAATAAAAACGTTCTTTTTTCTGGTCTACATATAACTAAACAGTTCGTTTAATAGCAGTAGTATTTTTTTATAATTTGTTAAAATATACACTGGTGGCCAAAACTAAAGCAACTGACATTACACTTTGATATTTTAGCTAATATGTTCCGCTAAAAAGGTTAAAACTGGATGTTTTTTGGTTTTTATGTTTACACATTATTCAGACTAAACGTAAATGCAAAAAAAATTATAATCAATTTGCTTGAAATATTGCTTTTCTTTCAAAATAACGAAATAACCATAAAATTCTAGTGGTCAAAACTAAAGCAACTTTCGTACTTCTGTAGCAAAATTTAAAAACTAAATTAATAGTCAATAGCGTAACCCTTATTTTTAATGACGGCAGCACATCTACGGGGCATTGAATCAATTAGCCTCTTAATTTGAACTTTAGAAATGCTGTTCCATGCGTTCTGGATACGATTAAAAATGGGGTGTTTATTTGTCCCTAAATCTCTTTTTATTTTGCGGTCAACTATGCTCCAAAGGTTTTAAATAGGGTTAAGGTCTATCGATTAACCTAGCCACCCGAGAACACTTACTTTTGATTGACTCAACCATCCCTTAACAAATTTTGAAGCATGATTTGGGTTATTGTCATGTTGGAAAATCCAAACCAGTGGCATGTTCTCTTTATGATTTAGGGACAAATAAACACCCCATTTTTAATCGTATCCAGAACGCATGGAACAGCATTTCTAAAGATCAAATTAGTAGGCTAATTGATTCAACACCCCGTAGATGTGCTGCCGTCATTATAAATAAGGGTTACGCTATTGACTATTAAATTAATTTTTAAGTTTTGTTACAGAAGTACGAAAGTTGCTTTAGTTTTGACCACTAGAATTTTATGGTTATTTCGTTATTTTGAAAGAAAAGCAATATTTCAAGCAAATTGATTATAATTTTTTTTGCATTTACGTTTAGTCTGAATAATGTGTAAACATAAAAACCAAAAAACATCCAGTTTTAACCTTTTTAGCGGAACATATTAGCTAAAATATCAAAAAGTAATGTCAGTTGCTTTAGTTTTGGCCACCAGTGTATATTTGTATACAGGCCATGGAGTAGATCAATATTTTTGAAAGAAACAACTATTCCTTAAATTTCTACGTCTATTCTATCATGTACAGTTGCGTTGTCTTGTTGAATTCTTCAGCATTTTCGTCAAGTTATGTGATCTTCTAGAAGTCCGAAATACGTTGTCGTATTCATTCTGATAGTACTGATTTAAACAGAAATTCTGAAGTTATAAGAAAATGCTCGCCACACCATAACGCAGGACATACAACACTTGATTGATCCAGATCATGCCAATAAGAATTGTAGCAGTTTCGATCATCTAAATTATACTTTTTTCGTCGGAAAACATAATTTTTTCCAATAATCGATCCATGTGGGTTTGGACAAATCTCTCTTATAATATATGCTACCTATGATAGCTTGGACTTCCTTATTTTCCAATTTAATCGAGGGGCCATAGAATCATCATGAGCCATAGATTTCCTTAGTTGCTGTAGTCTAGCAGATAGTGTGTGTTTGTGAGGTTATTAGACAAGAGCGCTTGATTCAAACCCCATTTCAAACAGAATGAAATATGAAAAAATGTTTCTTTCGGTGACTTCTTCAAAATCTCTAAGAGTAAAATAAAATTCTCAAATCTGTCGTTCGGATTCGACATTAAACCGTAGGTCCCGCCACTCATAACATAAAATTAATACACACAGCATGGGTGGTGTGAGAAGCTAGATTGCGATCCGAACTAGAGCGTGGTAATAACAAATTAAGTAAGTAAGATAGAACTTCAAGTGGCCAGAAGATTAAGGGGCTAGTGTACTTTCTAAGCATCTTTTTTCGACTTTTGTTTTTTAAAGACAAATTTATTTGAAACAAATGCATTTTTTTTTATTGGTTAAAGAGGGCATTTGATGGTTTATAAAAAATAATTTAAATTCCTTTTTTTTATTAATCGACATGGCAAACGATATTGCTCTCATGACAATTGGCTCTTACTGTTGATTTTTTTCCTTTTGGAATTTCATTTCATTGGTGCTTTATTACCATAGTTTTTGCAAAATTTTTGGAGATTTCTTCTCCTTCTTTCAGAACGCATTGTTATCCAATTTTCTGTTAGAATATCCTTTTTGCTTTAGACTATCATATAAGTTCATTTTGTGTGTCATTTAATCGCTTTTCTGAGCCCATTTCTAAATAGTTTACTATAATTTTTAACTAATTTGTTATTTTTTAAATAATATTTTCAATTTAAACGGAAAGGTTAACAAAAAGCAGATACTCGGTTACAAATCAGTGCAAATTTCTTGTTAAAGTTAGGTTAGACTAATAATTGTGATTGTTTTGTTTACTAAGCTTGATAATAAAAACAAAAAAAAATTAAAATAATAACAGTTACAACAATAAATTAAAAGAAACAAGTTAAGGACAAGAAATGAAGTGCTTTCAAACGATTGTCTATGACTGTATCTTGAATGGGCTCCCATTAATTCTGCTTTCCAAAGATTTACACAAAATCATAACAAAAGTAAACTATGAAGAGAAGGATAGGCAACTACAGCAATAAAAGTAAAATAATAATAATTTCATTATTGTATTGAAGGAGAGAAGAGGAGTAAGAGAGATATGGAAAGAGAGTAATGGTAAGCAACAATAGGAAATATCTACAATAATGATGATTACTTTTTTATAAAGGCTCTCCTCATCTAAAACAAATATATTTCTCTTTCTCTCTCTCTCTCACTCTCTCTCTCTTTCAAAACATTTGAGAGTTTTAGCGGTAAAAACTTTATTTACGTTCAACAACAACATTAGATTTAATAGGTAATAAATTCAAGAAGAAGAAGACGTATAACAAGACTCAAATACCGTTATGCTTGGAAAAGCAAATGAAAAACTCATTTTGATTTTATGATTTATTACAAAAAACACAATCTCGTTAATAAAAAAAAATGGAAGAAGAGATGACGAATAATATTTGTAATTTAAAAAGAATGTCAAAACAAACAAAACAATAAAGAAAACTTAAGGGGAACCTTTAAAATTAAGTTGTAAAATATTTTTTGTTTATACGATTATTTTTTGTTATTCCGAAGAGAGGCATACATTTTGTTTACATTTTGAATTCTCTTCGAAAATAAAATAACGGTTTAAACACACATAAAGCTGCGATTATGTTGACCTTCTCTGCATTAATTGCAGGTATCGATCTCTTTGAGAGAGTTTTCAATTCTTTTTACGCATATTTCACTCGGATCTCGGCGAAAACTTGACGAATGTTGGTTTTTAAAGCCTCCAACGTTGGACTGTTGTCAAACTTACTTAATTGAGCATTACAAGCTTTTAGTCAGGATTACAACCTAGCTTGTCACAACACCCATGTTGTGTATGTCAATTTTATACATGAGTGGTAGGATCTACAGTTTAAAGTCGACTCCGAACGACTGATTTTTGAGAAACTTTTCATGGCAATTTTATTTAGTCTTATAGCTTTTGCAAGAAGACTGCTGAGAGCAAAACGGCGAAAGAAATATTTTTTTCATATTTCTCTTTGTTAAAGATGTCTGAAATGGGGTTTGCTCTACAAGCTAACACAATTAAGCTAACACACGACTTATTACACTGCACGTATTATCAACGTAATTTAATTCGCATATTTTTGGTGGCAAACTTACTTCGTTAAAACGAATTTTTTATTTTCTAGAAACTTATCATACAATTAGGACAAAATCGATTGTTTTGTTTGGCTTGTGACACCGTCTTGTTAAAACCACATACCGTCCATATCACAATCTTCAATACAGGCAAAAAAATTGATTATCATATAACAGTGACGAAAAAACCTATTCTGTGATCATTTTCGAAAATATTATAAAAATACCTTCAGGCTATAATGCCACCTCAAAATAGTCAGTTTTTCTAAATGCAATGGCTTTTCCACAATCACTTTCGATTCTACCAAATGGGAAATAAGTATCAGAGCCGAAAAAATTTTGTTTTGAAAAATCCGCATTTAAAACCTGCTGCTTTAAGACCCAATCGCCGCAACTACGGCATAATAGACGGTCAGCCTGCTTTAATTGTTGCATGAGATGGACTTTATATGGTTGAAGGTGCAAGCCCTTATGCAAAATATGCCATAATAAGTCGTAAGATGGGCAAAATGGGTGGGAATGCCATGGAAGCAATAAATACGTATTATGCATCAAAAATTTTTGGTAACTGCAGCGATATTTGTGGCGTTGCGGTGATGTACAGCCCTCAGCACATCTGCAAAACTTCATATTTCTTTATAATTTTAACAATTCCTTGCGTAGTAGGGAGGAGAGGTATAGGAAAACACTCATTTACTCAAATATTTTCATACATATGGCCGTCCGTCCGAAATCGCTCGTCTTAAGCGCCTGTTCCACGATCAAATTCAACTTGCAAACACTTTCTGATGAGAGAGTGTTTTGCTATTACACTATCCATCCAAATATCATAAAATTTTTCATATTCATCAGGTCAAGTTTGCAAACACGAATTGTGCCATATTACACGAGATAAATGATCGCCATCAGAAAGAGTTGGCAGACGAAATTCTATCGCTTTACACAAGCAAAGAAATTGTTTTTTTTTTTCAAATTTTCTTGTTAGAAGAAATGAGGGGAAGATATTGTGTAATGTGAATAAAATCCTCCTTTAATAGGATTTTCCTATTCTCTTTTGCTGACAACTATACTCAGCTAATGGTTTACTGCATAACCATTTCGTTTGGCAGATTAATGTGCATTTCCACATTTATTTTACATTTAAATTCCTAAGCCTTTAAATTCCTTTTAAAGATTTATTGTTTTCAATTTTTAGTAATCGGCAAACGGACGAGGGCTATCAAGACAAATCTAAACTATTTTAGCCAAAAAAAAGAACCAAAAAAACATGGAAACCAATTAAAGCCAAGAGAGAGAAAAAAAATATAAAATCAAACGGAAGTTGTTGGTCGATAACAGGCAAGTCAAAAAATAAGAAAGAAAAAAATAGAGAGAAAGAAAAAACGAACTCAACAACTGTAAATTGCTGACTTTTATCCTTGACCTTGAATGTTCGTTCACAGACAATGTTTTTTTTTTTGTTTCTTTTTGGCAAAAAACTTAAAGTAGAAAAAACTGAAAAACACAGATTTTTTTGGTAAATTATCTTTTGGCCGTTTCTTTAGTCTTGCATAGCCACAGCCAACTGCATAGACAGAAATCGATTAAATTTTAACATAAATTTGGCTAATTTCCCTACAGTATCATTAGCTTTATTGGCCTTTATAAGGCAACAGTAAGAACAACGTTTTTAAGACAAGAATTTTTTTTTTGTTTTTCCAAAGCTTAATAAACATGCAATAAACGTTTGGCGCAAGAGAATTTAATAGAAATAAACAAGAAAAAATTATTAAAAATTATTCATGCTTCCCGGTCAGGGCTATACATATTAACAAGGCTGGCAAAAACTAAGGCAGACAGTTGAATTGTTTTGTAAAGCGTGACCTTAATTATTCAATTTAAAAAAAAGGATATATAGACTAGCGAACGCGTTCAAATTATTGAACTCGTTATCAAAATTCCTACTGAGTGGAAAGTTTGTTTAGGAATTGGTTGTCAAGTGATTTTAAGAAAAGGCTGCCAGATGACACTTGGTAAACAATTAATCCTTCATTTTGGAACAGTGTTCATCGGCCGCCAACATCACATGATTTGTCAGCACTACACTACTTTGCGGACACGTGAAATCGCCTGCGTTCCGCAACAAGCCAGTCACAGTTTCTGACATGGAAGTATGACGAGTTATCTACAGCGTAGCCACAGGCATTATTTACATGAAATAATCTTTAAAAAGTATATGTCCGACGTTTATTTATCGGCTTTAATAAATATTTCATTCACTTTTGTAAATTACTATGCCAACACTGTTTGTAATTGGATTTTTCTCTTTCAAAAAAGCATTTCTTGAGCAATTGAGTGTTGTTTCATATAAATTTTGGATCGTTTCAAACAACAACCATAAATCAGGCAGTCGCCTCAATGTGTATAGCTTACTTCGGTTCTATAAGAACTTGATTCTAAATTCACTAAATTCTGGGTGCCCAAGAATTCTTCTTCTTAGATTCTCAAATACCGGACAATGACAGAGAGGTTGTTTTGTGTCTCCTGTTATTCCTCACCTTTGCAGATTCTGTGGAAGTCGTTGTAAGGAATTTCCACTTTCCGGCTGTGTACGCCAATCGCCAGTCTTGTTATAACTCTTACGAGGTTTCTTAGATGGAAATGTGATAGGTTTAATGCAAATTCTGTTCTCCATATATCCATATCGGCGCAGATCTGTCTGGCGTCTCTACAAGTGTTTTTATTATCCCATCGTACATTTGCCAATGTATGAAGTTTTTGTGACACCATTTGCTTCTCTGTAGCGGAATACCAATCTCATGTGGAAATTCAATCGAATTTTTCATTGTGCCTGCTTTTGCAAGTGCGTAGGCTTTATTGTTAACCGAACCATCGAATGTTTCGATATATTCTCCAGGAACACCGGGCATTTTTGGACAATCTTAGATTTCGTGTACACTTTCTCTAGGGATCTATTGAATGCTTTACTGTCAGCAAATAAGCGTATATCACCATACGATATAAACTGATACCCGATTCGCACAGCGAAAATTTTTAAAACTGTTATTCATTGATGCAAGGGATGATCAAAAATTCAGCTGTTCTGAAAAGATGATCCGGATCCATCAGTGATAGAAGAATGGATGATGGATGAGAGATGTAAACCATTATTATAAAAGAATCTATTCGGTATCTTCGTTAGAAAACCCGGTTCGAAGGTGGGTTCGGGTATCGTGTAGTTTATAGGTGTATCCAAACCAGCCATACTGATTTTGGCATGCCCATAGCTTCTGTGCTTACATGTTCTTATACATGAGCTCACATGCTCAGGCTTATTGCCATGTTCTTAATCACTTGTTTCTTTTGTTTCTCTTCTCTCTGGTGGTAGCCACTTAAAAATAATAAACAATGCTTTAGATGGTGTAGTAGTTCTAGAGTTTTGTAGTCTGTTATAATGATCGCCACCGTTTTCATAGTACGTTCAAATCTGGTTTGATGGTACCTTTCCGTTACAGACAACAGGCAAACAGCAGCCCTGTTTAATGGAGTTGGTTTGATTACAAAAAAAATCAAATTAAAAACATTGTTTTCTTAATTTTTTCAATATCTTTCAATTTATTTATTTTTTTCTGTTTGCGTTCAAATATTTGCAATATTTATTTATTTAATGTCTCTATAAAACTTTATGTAAAGTAAACTTTTGCTAAATTGAATAGAATTTATTGTTTAATTCTTCTTTTCTTATTCTTCTATTTTGCTTTTATTGTAAATCCTTTTTGTAATATACCCAAACAAAAAAAAACACACAATTATAAGGCTTTAAGCCAGCTTTTGTTATGAAGATTTAACGAAAAATAAAATCTTATTCAACCAGATTATTATCAATGACATTATTTTTATTCTTTCTTATTATTTTTCCTCTTTTCCCATAGTTTTAATGCCATTGTTTATATTCCGTACTATAAAACTCAAGCGGCATTTATTTTGTTTTGATTTCATTTCTCTCTTTTTCTTTCTATTTGTTTTTTTATTTACAAGGCTATTATATCATTATTTAAGCAACAACAAGGATTAAAAAAATAACAATGATACAAAAGAAAACAAAAAGTAACTGCTTTACTGATAATTCTCCCTTTCTCTCTCATGTAAAATCTATGTAATCACTCACTTGAATTTTAGTAGTCAAATAAATACGCATTAGTTATGCACTACATTACTACCACTAAAGAGGGGAAACATTATTGCCGCTATATTTGTTATTTGAAAAAAAACATTTTTTTGTGTTGTAAGGTATTGGTACAGTCGAACATGAGTTACTGTTATTTCTCTTTTTGTTTTGTGATTTGATATATGTATGAATGTCACCACAAGTAAAATTTCTCATCACTGCTGCTACTGATGCAACAAACAACGGGAAAAGCAATAACAACTACTGACAATGTCAAATGTTGTGTTTTTGTTTATTTTTTGTTTTGTTTTGCAAATTGCTGCTTTTGTAAGTGTCTTTGCCTTTCTCTTTTAATGTTTCCATTTTCTGTTTTATTTTCTTTTTTTTACTCTTTTAATTGACCTTGATTTTGAATTTCTGGCGTCTATAAAACATACATACACACGCATACAAATGTAGTGTGAGTGCAATGAGTGAAAATAAAATAGGATGAGTGTATGGTGTTGTGTTTGGAAGTAGTGGTGAGACAAAGAAATACTTGCATTAAAAATAAGAGAAAAACAAAATAAACAATATTTTAAAGGCGACAATAAAGTGTTAAAGAAACGATTACCTTGATTTTTCAGAATTATCAACAACGGCTTAAAATGTTTGGGAAATGCTTAAGGGGAATGTATACCAAGTAAAATAACTATATGAAGAGTAGATTAAAAATATTTATTCCTTGAAAAGCATTAAGAGAAATTTTAAATTTTGTGTTTTAATACACAGTCAAAGAAATAAGTCTACATACACCCCCACCCCCACTTTTTTGTTATTTTATTTCATTACAAAGAAAATTAACAAAATTTGCAAAAAAAAAATTAGTTGAATAGGAAAACAACAATAAAAATAAAAATCTTTAAAAATGCATGGGAGAAAAAGACGCAGCAGATAAAAACTTTATTAACTTTGTTTTACATAATAAGTCCACCATGACATCAAGTACAGCTCGTAGTCGAAGAGTCAATTGATATCAACAAATTCTTCTTAATTGGTAGTAGGTCGTATTTTATTTCAGTTCAATGCTTCAAGACTCTCAACTCGTTATATTACACTTTCCAAAAATATTTTCCAAAACATCTGAAATATGTTCGTTTAAAAGTTAAGTTCTAGGGGCTGAGTAAATGTATTAAGCGCATAATAACAAAGCCAATGCCCAACAATGTACGCAGTATGCATTAAGTCTTTATATTATTTAAAAATCGATTGATATTTCAACTTCAAACTTTCAACCAATGTCTTCAAATTTTATTATAATATCCTCTTAGATTGTTAGCAACCCATATTACCCTTCAAGCCATAGGTCCCCCAGCCGTAGCGTTGCCATTCCAAAGGTTTGTTGTTGATATCACTTTTTTTGAATGAAATTTTGGTTCAGTCATCATCTCCAAATACTCCTCTCGGGCAGTAAATACAACATTTTTCCAAAAGTCAATATTATTTTAACGTTTTTACAAGAATTATTGTTCTTGACACCGCGTTAACCTTAAGACTTTTTTCAATATAATTCACCAATTTAAATATATGTTGTATGATCTTGATTGAACTTTTTAAGAATATTACTACATAACGTGTAGAAAATGTCTCAGGGCTTGCAGGTTATGGCTAGTTTTTAATTCTATCGATGTTATCGTCATTTCTTATTATTGTTAGGCCAATAGAGTGACTTAATCTTTTAATTTATACGATTTTTGGTTACAAAAATGTTTTCATTTCGAAGTTTTACCACACGTTTTCAGAATGAAAGCTGAACCTCTTTTATATTTTCAATTTTCTAAGACTAAAATTAAAAACATATGAATTTTCTGCATTTAAACAATCGTACTGCTTATTAAATATAAACAAACAGAAAAAATAACGGTAGTGTATATGTTTTTGTTCTTCTATTTTTATTTTACTTAAGGGCTGCCATGCCATAGATTATGTCTATCGACAATAAGTTCTAAAATTTCCATAATATTTGCTTTTAGTTCAAAGAAAATTTTGCAATAAATGTTCTAAGTATTGATATATGTTTTCCAATAACATCACTATTTTTTAAAACTTTAAAATGTTTTGCTGCATGAAGACTTCTTCCCTCAACTGTACATACAATGTTAAGGTAGAAAAGTATATGAATTCTCCTTACGACATTGCAATTTTCGTAATGTTAACGTTTAACCTTTGTGTCAGTATGTTTACAAGTATTCTTCCTTAGTTTTCACAATTTTTATTACAATAATTTCATGTAACATAAGCAATTTTATTACAAAAAAAACGCCATAAAAAGCTAACTTTTATAACCCTTTACACAATTAAAACAACAAAATTCAATTCAATTCAATTGATTATTTAAAAAGAATATTTTAACTTATAACGGTTTCTTTTTTTCTCTCTCCCATTCTCTTTTTTCTTTGTATTTTTCTTTTTGTTTGTGTGTTTTCAATAATCCACCAGGTAATGGTTTAATAAACGAAGCGGAATTTTTACAATGGGTTGGTCGTATACAAGCCTTACGCGATGAACAAAGTCAACAACAGCAACAAGAACAACAACAAGATAATGCCAGCAAACCTGATGATTTGGATGATGTCACCGAGGATTTAATTGCTGCATTTAGGTATGTACACACTACCACCAATAACAATAACATCAAGACAATTATACAAACAAATGGACAGCAATAATAAAACAAAGAGAAAAGAAAAAATGAGAGCATAAGAATTGAGTAGCAGTGTAGTAGTGAAGCAATAAAATCTTGTTTTTGTTTTTTGTCTAAAGTAGAGATGGGTTGTTGCCGTAATATATTCAATACTTTTTTCTTTGTTTAAGATTATTTAATAAAGAGAATTTTTTATATAAAAAATTCTTATGTTAACAAAAGCCATAGAAATTAATGTTTTACATCCATGTACGACATTCGAGAGCGTATATTATTATATTGTGTTTTTGTGTTATTCATACGCACTGTTGTCCAATGTAGACAATACCGGTGAAATACCAAATACATTTCAAATCAACCTCACTATAGCCAAAAACAAGAACAGAAACAACCACAAGAGTATAGTTACAGCAATGATAAAACAAAATTTCTATTGACAACCGGTACTTTAGAGAAAGAACACTGAGGAAAAAGTAAGTTTAGATTGTTTTAAAAAGTTTTAGAAAATTTCAAACACAAATTTAGAAATTGAAATAAAAGCAACGGAATTGTTAACGTTTAAAAGAATTTTATACCATTGTTAGGGGAATTCAATCACTAGCTTTCTAGGACAAGCGATTAAAGACAATTGAATATCCAGTTTATTAAATAGTGCTCTGTTTTTCCTAAAAAATATTCAATGCCTGGCATTTTCAGTCGTAAAAAATGCACTAACTCGTGTCATTTAGTTATTTCTAAAAATGAATGCTGCTTGTCCTTCAAGCGAAATCCATAAAAGAAGTTCTCTTTGTGTCTTAACTTATTCAAAGGTTTCTAAACTCTTCAAAAAAATTTCTTTACATGTATAACAAAATACTGACATATTAATTCCATGATTTTAACGGTCTATGTGGTACTGTCATTGCAAACACATATTTCTGCGAATGATATTTCAAACCACATTTATATACTTTCATACGAAAGCATATGCACCCAATTTCAATGGAATGTATTGCATAATTTATTTAATTTTCTGTTTAAATGAAATTTAAAAGGAATTTTATTTTAATTTTTATCCACTGCTACTGACCGCTTAAAATGTAACGCAATGAAACACAAACTCTATGCTTGTGTAATCATTTGTGTAATTTGAGTGTTAAACAACTGGAATTAATGGAAAAATTATTTTCAAAACAGATGAAATGCTTTTAATTTTAAAAATTACACAAATAAACATAAAAATTAATCTTCTGGCCATTACAGAGTATTTGATCGTGATGGGAATGGTTTTATTACCCGTGATGAATTACAAACCGCCATGGAAATGATTGGTGAACCTCTGAACGAAACCCAACTGTCACAGCTTTTAGCCATAGCGGATTTAGATCATGATGGTAAAATAAATTATGAAGGTATGTAACTAAAAAGAATTAAAAAAGTTACTCAAAAGCTTTAACCTTAATAAAACAATTACATTATTTATAATAAATTTTTATTATGTATACTTTTAAACAATAAAATACTTGTATATTTGTAAACTTTTTGATGATTGTCCCCAATTACGGCAATAATTCAAATTTAACTCTAATTGGTCTCTTGGCAATCATAAACAGTTTCAAAAACAATTAAAGGGTTAAGCTAAACATAAGCGCTGAACAGAAATTAAATTAATTGCAACAAAAAGCAGAAAGAAAAACAAATAAAAACTCTCACCCTCTCATCATTTTAATATGAGCATGAGGGTATTAGCAAGCGACATCTCTAGTAATTTTATTTACTACGAAATGTAAACAAATGGTATAAACAACTGTAATAACACAAAAGTATGAGAGCGTGAGTGGAAGGCGATATCTCTACTACTTTCATTTACAATGAACCGTTAAACAAGCACTATAGTAAACGAAATAGTTCTCACCATTAAAACGCACTGTAATAACACTAGAATTTTAAGAAATACTAAGAGTACTAACTGTAATAACATATGAGTGAGAGTGCGCGAATGTAAGACAAAGAAATGTAAACAAATATAACAAACAAAATAGTACCATTAAAACAAACTTTAATAACACAAAACTTTGAACCGTAATAACAAAGGATATGAGAGTGTGAGTGTGTGACATCACTCATACTCTTATTTACTGAGAAATGTAATCAAATACGATAATAACAAGCAAAATAATTCTCGCCATGAAACCAAACAAACACTGTAACAGCGTAAGAATTTGATTAGAAACTCTTACAGGCGAAAGTAAAGTAAAATAAATATTTGTTTACATTGTGTTGTTTGTGCGTTATTACATATGTATGAAATGGCAATAAGTGCGTAAGAAGAAAAGTAAATTACACACGTTTTAAACATATAAATCAATTTAATGTTGCCATTCGAGATTTGCAACGTGATGTAAAAACTTTGGCAGAGTGGACTCTATATTGATACTATTATCATCCTACTGTAATGTTAATAATTTAATTTCATGTACAGTTTAGGGAAAAAGTGATGCAATTTATATTTGCTACTGTTATATGTTTGCACTTTTCTCGTGGAGTTTTGAAGTTTTAACTGTTGTTTCTGTATAAAGTTAATTTTGTGTTTTATAAATAAAATTAATTTTTTACAATAGTGAAAGATATCTAAAAAGGAGTTTGTATGTACGCAGTTTGTGTATCGCTTGTGAATATTTTTTTGTTTGCAAATTCGAAGCTGTCACAATTAAAGTTAATAGAAATCAGCGTAAATCCGAAATATATAGTGTAGGGTGTTTTTGAGAAAAGTGTAACAGAAACGAATGGCTTTAGAGTAAGTGGATTTAAGAAAATGAGGTTAATAAACGTATCAAGCAACAGCTTGTTAAAGAAAGAAAACTGCTATTATATCGTTATTGTTTTTGCACTCGTTGTATTGTACCGTTAAACTGAGACAGATACAATGAAAACAAATACAATATTCAAGTGAAAATATGTTGTCGTTCTATAGGCATTGTGTAAATATTATTAAAAAATTCTTGCATTAATACAATGCTTAATAACCCAGCAAACACATGACGAATTAATTCACATGCAAACTCTCTCTCTCTAAATTAAATTAAAATACTTAAAAATGAAAAACATATTTTTTGTGTGTGTTAAATTAAACAAAATTTAATTTTTAATTTATTTTTATGTTTAATTTCTTGTGTTTGCTGGTTTATTTGTAATTAATACTCATAATAGAGAATTTGTGTAAGCAAGAGAAACAAAGGCAAATGTTTACAACGTAATTAGGAAAAAAACAAAATTACAATAAAAAGTATGTGTTTGTATGAGTGAAACGAGTAACAGACAGCTTTATTTATTATGTCTAGTAAAAATATAAAAATACTCACGTTTTTAATTTAATAATTAAAATTTAAAACAAAATAATTTTTTTTAAATAAGTAAATTTAAAAATAATTAATTTTAAAATAATTAATTAATATTTTAAAAAATAATCAACAATCCCGTTTTTCAAAATTGTTTTATTATAAAAAAAGATAAAATTTTATAAAATGCCGGGCAATGGAATTATAAACTTACTTTAGAACTATTATGCAATATTTACAATAAATTCTGTTATATTCTTTTGCATTCCAGAGTTCACAAGACTTTTACTCTAAGGAGCGCAATAAAGATGGAGAGAGTGTTGGCCGTGTGTTAAGAACCTCATTACAACAAATTCTTCTTACTTAAATTTAATTAAAAAAAACAAAAGCTAAAAACACAAAATTAATTATACTCAAAGAAAGAAAAAACAAAAACAACAAATCTATAAAATATATATTTTTACTAAATAATTCATATTAAAAATATTATTAAAATTATAATCAAAATTTATATTTAAAAAGAAAAACAAAAAGTGGGCTTTAATTTAAAGGAAGCCATTAATTTTTGGGAAATTTTTAAAACTTTAAATTTAGAGATTAAAAATAAACAAAAATAAAAAACACCACCTTATAAAAGGCATATATATATAAAGTAATTAAAAATTAAAATTTTGTTACAATATTATTAATACATATGGATTAAATATATAAAAATATAAAAAATATTTTTGTTAAGCTTATAGGAGAAGAAATGAAGAAATAAAACTAATAAACACAAACAAAACAAAACAAAAGAGAAAAAAATATTTAAAAAATTAGTTTCGTAAGTTTTTATTAAAAAAAAAATATTCAAATATTTATAATTAAATATTGTATCTTAAAGGAAAAGTAAATCAATGTTAACAATAATTTATACATAAAAAACAACATACATACATACTTAATTTGTTCTTTATTATAATTTTTTTTTATTTGACACTGTTTCTGTTTTTAATTTTAAGTTTTAAATTATAATGTAAAACAAAGAACAAAACGAAAAAAATAAAATAAAATTATTTTTGAAAACAAAAACACAAAAATAAAAATAAAAAATTATTCATTAAATAAATAATAATTATTAATATAATATTAATTAATAATACAGAATAATAATTAAAAATAATTTTTTTCGGATAAGTCTGAAAGTGAGAGTGATATTGTGTTAAGGGTGCTGCAATAATTACAACAAATAATAATAACGATAATAAAAAGAAATATTAACGATCGAACCTACTATTTAAATACAAAACAATAATAATAAAACAAGTCTTACCATAAACATTTACAAAAAACAAAACACCTAAAATGACAAAAAAAAAACATAAAATGTATGTGAATGCACATATACCACTGTATGTCTATGCAAATAAACATTAATAGCAACAATTACCACTAGCTATTCAATACAACTACAGTATATACAATACAATACATACATAGTAAATCTTTAAATGTTTACATATTTTGTTGTTACTTTTTTATTTATTTTTTATTTTTTTGCTTAACTCTCTTCGATGTTATAGAGAAAAACAACAAAACAAACCACGAATATATACTACTTACTACTCGTACTATTACAAACAAAAATACAAGCATAACAATTATTAAACCGAACTAAAACAACAAAGCAAAACAAACCAACAAAACATTATTATTTAAATAAAAATAAACAAATTATACTTAAAAAAAAAAACTAAAAAAAAATTATTGCTGTTTTCATTTTGTTATGTCAAGTAAGTAAATGCAACCGAAATTAGTAAAATAACGGCAGAACTTTTTAATAAAAGGCGTTTAAAAACAGTCGAAAAATTCAATTGAAAAATAACGGTTTATGTTTTTAAATTGAAAAAGGAAATATCTATCTAAGACTATAAATAAAGGCCAGACATTTTGAAAAATTTCTTCAAGTCTTTATGGGGTAATTAATTCCATACAATTCTTCTTACATTGTTCGTTAAAAAAAAACATTTTCACAACCGATTTCTTTTGAAAAGAATTTTTGACCAACGAGAAATCATTTATCACAGTAAATATAATAGGGAATACCTAACGTCCTATCAATGAAGTTCTCAGGTAGTCAGGGAAGTCATCATTAAGAAAGTTAAATGGCTGACGGCTAACAAGTTCATAAGATCAAGTATTCATAGGATCAAGTGTTAAGAGGTTAGTCCCACACACACACAATGTAGCTTTCCTAACCGTTAAAACTGGCTTGATCTTAGTTCGCGCTATTTCATCATTTTGCTTCACATTGTTGCAAGTGATCCGCTTTTCGTCACCGCTTAAGGAACGAAATACATACATAGTTTTGTTGTGAGAGGTAGACTTACTTTGTACACGGATTTGTATTCAGTTTAATTGAAGGCTTCAATATGCAAAGTTAATTAATATAAAAGAGAATAAAATAATACAAGCAAACAAATATAATAATACTGTCCTTTCACATCTGCTTGCAAAAAAGGTACACATTGGAATTTATGATTATTTATAAATGTTTACGTTTTAATCGAACGTGGTATACTTTATATCGGATCTAAATTTATAATCAGGAAAAATTAATAAAAGAAACCATGAACTTGGGTGATTATTTTCCCTCTTTGGTGATTTCATTTTCAGAAGTTGAAATTGTTTTATTTCCTGGCAACATTGTTTCTGAATATAAACTTTTCTCTAAACCACGTTTTAAATGTTAACTAGACAGCCCGTAAGATACGCTAGCCAGTGTATTTGGTGCAGAATTATACTATCAAATATAATATTCAAAAAACTATACCCTAGCTGGATACACACTTTATATTTAAAACTTTATCATTTCCATCATGGAAAATTATTATTTGATTGCATTCATTCATGCTACTGTTTTCTATAAAAAATATTTTTCTAGTTCTCCTTTAAATTTAATTCAAAACAATACACAAAAAAACGTTATAACATATAAATTTATTTTGAATTCTTTATATTTTCTGATAAATTTTATTAAAAAAAAGTTAAAAAAAATTAATTAAAAATGCCTCCAGACGGGGAAAATGTGTCACAAACTGAGAGCGAAGAAGAGAAATTGGAAAAAATTGAACATTTTTCAAAACCAAAACCTAAACCATTACGTACCAGAGGTGGTGGTGAGGTGAGTAAACATTAGTTTATTATAAACCAAATGCTGCCTAGTTTTTGTTTCAAATTATATTTTCATACTTACGAGCTTTTGTATATAATCAACGTATGCACTTTTGACATTTCTTATTGTGCTATCGCATGTGATTTGACGATTGCCGAATTTTGTCTTTTTGTTATAAAATTATACAGAAAAGTCGTGTGTGTTGCGCAAAAGTAAAAAATATTGTAGAATTTGTTAAAATTTGTAGCAAATCGGTTTTTAAATTAAAAAACATCAACATAATCTTTAATTTATTTTCCCAATTGTTTTATTTTTAACCGAAAAAGTGCATATTCCGTACATTCGAAAGTTTTCAAATAAAGTGAAAACATTGTAAGCGACTGTTTAAAAAAGTGAATAAAAGTGTTTTAATTAATTTTCCGGCTGTATTTATTTAAAAAAACATCAAAGTGGATACCGTAAAGATTGAAGATTTGGTAGACTCCGATCCCGATATCGAGTTTATCGAAAAGGACAGCGGCATGTCTTCACTGGGTGGCAGCAAAGACGAAACTCCGGAAAGGAAAACCACAACTGTGGCCACAGTAAGATGAAATTTCTTTTTCAGTCTCTTTTAAAGATACTGACTGCAGCATTGACAATAGAAAAAAATCAATAAAATTATTTGTACATCGTTTTCTATGTATTAAAATTTGTTCTTTTTCTTTTTCAGACCACTGACAAGGATAATAAAAATGAGGAAAATTATGATGATGTAAGTGAAGCATTAATTATTATAATCTTTTTAAAATTTTCATTGATGGAATTTTTTAAGGTTTCATTTATTTTATCAGAGTAGAAACATAACCTCATTTTATGTATTAGGCAATCTTTTAATATTTTCATACATATTTACATACTTCATTGTTGTTATCATTTTGTTGCTATTTTCGTTAGATATACAAATGATAGACATTCAACATTTTTATTTCTTTCTGTGATTATAAAAGCTATATATAAAGTTAATTCCAAAGGAGGAATTTAACCGGTTTTAGTATTTTCCCCCATATGGTATATTTACGCAGTAGGCAGAATAAAGTCTGGATAATTTTATTATTCCTTTCAGTTTCGTTTATTTCTAAATTGAGTAGTTAGATTTCTAAAAGATTTAGAATGTCATTCAATTCATGATGAACAAGGAGTATTTACAATAAGCAATGCAACCATGGTAATCCTTATCGACTCTATACCTATAATTCAAAATTTGTGTGCATTTTATAAACGAAAGATATATTCATAATAAAATTCAATTCAGTTGGAATATGCAACGTTTTGTTCAATAACTTGTTTCCATGTAATTTCATTGTGCATCTCACGAAAATCTTCGTTTTCCCTGGAACACTAGATTACATTTGCAACAAATTTTGAACTTGCAAATCATTTATTATGGCGAATACCTAGCATTCTTTCTCTTAACTAAGTTGTCGGAAAATCAGTTATCATTAAGAAAATCCAATTGTTAATAGTATATTGTTATTATTATTGTGCACTTGTCTTGATGACATGGAGGTCGAACTGCCCTATTGTGTTCGTTCTAAAAAGAGATAATAAAATGATGAAAGGACACAGAAAGAAGATAAAATAGAAGGGGTATTAATTGGAGATGAAAGTGGATAAGATTACCGCATCACCTAAGACAGCGCAGGAAAACACTACTGCGTTGATGTCCTAGCATCTCTTAACCAGCTTAAGGTCATTATAAATCTCAGAAGAGCCCTACTAAGGGTTGAACAGCCGTTTTGTGTTTCAACGTGAAACGGAATCGAACTTTTTTCTGACCCAGTCTTATTAGAATTTTCCAAACAGTTTCTTGTGCAATGTTTAACTCGTGTTAACAATACTTACGTGACGTGAAGGTGGAACACGAAAATTTTCGTTAATTTATAAACATTTTCGACAACCAATCCTCCAGGCATGGTGTATTCGAAGCATAATTGATTAAATGAAAGTTTATACTGATTTACGGTTACAGTATTCTGGAAATAAAAGATTTCCTTTTACACCTCTATACCCTGCTTGCCGTCCTTTTTTAAAATTAGTTCAGTAACATATGGTTATTAATTGAATAATTCCCAATTTAACGTCGCTTATTAGTTATTTTGTCTTTCCTTCATTTAATTGGATATTTATACTGTAATTTTTATTGGAATTGTTTGTATATTATTAAGTTCGATATGCTGGCACGCTGGAAAACAGAATGTGTACGTTTACTTTATTAAAATGTTGCTATTCCAATGTAAATGAAACAGTAGTGAAGCGGCTTGACGTATCAAAAAGCTAAATCAATAGTCGTGCGTGTAAAATGAACTTGCAAGTTTGTTTTTGAACCGTAAAGAATGAGGAAACTTTTGATCCATTTATTCCATATTTCATAAACTGTTGATAGCTTAGTTGTTTAATTAACTCTTTCAGACATTTTGTCCAATATATTGGACATTTGACTTATAACAATAATACATATTTTTTACATTTAATACTGTTATTAAAAGAGTGTTTTCTACAATATGTACATATGGTTTAGATTTCCAATTTATCATTATTTGTTGTTAAATTAAGTCCAGTTGCTGTAAGTGCTTTTCCGTCGTCGGGTTCATTAATATTCAGTGCTCCATAAATGTGATAAAGCCATACATACTTTAACACCCAAAAATAAAAAATAGTAACTCTTTATTGGATATTTTATAAATTACTTATTTTAGTATATGTCCATATATTGGACAAATTTACTGTGCGGGTGTAATTTTGTTAATTTCAAAAAGTGAATTTTGTGAATTGAGTCATGACTTTAAAGTGAAAAGTTAGTGAAGAGAAAATTTTGAAAAACTTGTTAAAAAAAAACTTCTGATACACTGCTCGCCACTTAAATATCATACTCCCTAAACTTTAAACAATCTTTTTTTTTTCTCAAAGGCTAATTATATGGCAACGCTTTTAACTTCGTTTTGTCATATTTCTTTTTATCTCTTCTTAAAGAAAAAAATTTCTCTAATGAGATGTACAGTTATATAATTTTTTGGTAATTTATTTTGTTACTTACCGATTATTGTAAAAAAGTGCACTATTGGAATAGAACATATTAGTAAAATTTAAGTTTTCATTCAGTATTTGTGAGTGGTCATCAGTTCAGTTAACAAGTGAAAGATAATAATATAATTTTTGTCCAATGAGTCAACATATCGAAAAAACATGAAGTGCCGTACACATGGCGTGTCATCTAACGCAGACGAGCGACTTATTTTGAGAGAAGCTTCCAATTTACACAACACAATAGCGGTAAAAAGACAAAAATCAGAAGTGAAGGCAAGTCTAACGAACATGTGCCTCATTAAAAGAATGCAAATTAAGAAAAAAAAACGTCTCTCAATTCATTCTGAAAAGATAAAAGCTTTTGCCGCGCTCAGATGTCATGGACCACGGATTGGCAACGTGTAGTTTCCTCATGTGAAAAAAATTTAAATTTGGAAGATCCTGACGGTTACAGTTATTAATTTCACGATCTTCGAAAGGAACCGCATCATATGGATCGTCTACATATTATTACGGACATGTGATCTTCATTTTTTAAAAACGGCGGTTAATGCTACATCCTATATTGGGTGCAAATAATTAATGATGAATAAGGAGTATTCTAAAATAAGCAATGAAACCATGGTAGTCCTGTATTTTGTAAGTAAAAGATATATTCAATAACTTGTTTGAACAATATATTATATTTGAACAATATATTACTTTTGCAACAAATTTTGATCTTGCAAAACATTTACTATAGTCAATATACCTAGCATTCTCTCAATGAGAATCGCCATTAAGAAAATTTAATTGTTAATAGTGTAGAATCACGTTAAATAGCCAAACGTGAAACATAACTGTCCTAGGTGTCAACACTGGCTTGGTCTCAATTTGCGCTCTTCCGTTGTTTTTGCTTGTTGCAAGCTACGCACTTTTTATCACCGCTTAGGCCAAGATTAAGTTAGCTTTCAGGTCGTGTACTTATCTTAAAGACCCGGATGTCGAACTGACTCATTGTATGCGTCTTTAAGATAGATAAAAAAGATGAAATGAGGCAGAAAAAAGAAAAAAAATGAATGGAGAAAGCAGTGGAGAGCATAGAAAAATATTACCGCCTTGATGTCCTAACATCTCTTAACCATTTTAAGCTCATTATAAATCCCAGAAGAGCGCTATAAAGGTCTAGACAGTTACAGTCGTTTAAGAAGTGAAACAATTCTGTTGTGGCTAATGAGGATTACTTTTGCAACAAATTTTCATCTTTCAAATCAGGTCGTGCAGCGGTATCGAACTTTTTTGAACCCAGTCTTATTAGAATTTTCCAAACAGTTTCTTGTGCAATGTTTAACTCATGCTAACAATACTTACGTGACGTAAAGGTGGAAAACGAAAATTTTCGTTAATTTATAAACATTTTCGACAACCAATCCTCCAGGCATGGTGTATTCGAAGCATAATTGATTAAATGAAAGTTTATACTGATTTACGGTTACAGTATTCTGGGAATAAAATATTTTCTTTTACACCTGTATACCCTGCTTGCCGTCCTTTTTTAAAATTAGTTCAGTAACATATGGTTATTAATTGAATAATTCCCAATTTCACTTCGCTTATTAGTTATTTCGTCTTTCCTTCATTTAATTGGATATTTATACTGTAGTTCTTATTGGAATTGTTTGTATATTATTAAGTTCGATATACTGGCACGCTGGAAAACAGAATGTGTACGTTTATTTTATTAAAATGTTGCTATTCCACTGTAATTGAAACAGTAGAGAAGCAGGCTTGACGTATCAAAAAGCTAAATAAATAGTCTTCCGAGTAAAGTGAACTTGCAAGTTTGTTTTTGAACCGTAAAGAATGAGGAAACTTTTGATCTATTTATTCCATTTTTCATAAACTGTTGATAGCTTAGTTGTTTAATTAACTCTTTCAGATATTTTGTCCAATATATTGGACATTTGACTTTTTATTTTTGAAGTGATATAATGTTGACCATAATAATTATTTTTACCGTTAATACCGTTATTAAAAGAGTGTTTTCTACAATAAGTAAAAAATGGTTTCTATTTCTATTTACATTTTGTTAAATTAAGTGATTTTTGTAAGTGCTTTTGCGTCGTCGGGCTCATTAACATTCAGTGCTCCTTAAATGTGCTAAATACATACTGTAAATCCTAAAAAAAAACGTTGTAACTGTTAGTTGGATATTTTACCTACAAATAATTTTATAACAAATAGTTATCAGACCTATTTTAGTGCATGTCCAAGTGTATGTGTAATATTGGACAAAGTTACTGTGCACGTGTAATTTTTGGAACTCTCAAAAAGTGAATTTTGTCAAGAATTTAAAGTGACAAGTTAGTGAAGAGAAAATTTTGAAAAACTTTTAAACAACTTCTGATACACTGCTCTATTATTTATAATATTTTATTTTATTTATTATTTTAAATATTTTATAAATTACTTACAAATAATTTTATAACATATAGTTATCAGACTTATATTAGTGTATGCCCATATATTGGACAAAGTTATTGTGCATGTGTAATTTTTGGAAATTTAAACGGTGAATTTAGTGAAATGAAGAGGAAATTTTGAAAGTCCTACAAAAAATCTCTATTATAAGCGATACAGAAAAAGATGATGAAGTGCTTCGCCAATTTCCTGAACTAGTGGTATACGAGAATCGTCATGATAGAAGTTTTAAACGAGACTGAGGTGCAAAACCTTACCGTTTCAAAAAATTCCTTCAAAGATTCAAATGGCATTCAAATTCAATTTACGCCAACAAACAATACACAGCGTAAGATTTAGCCATTCTAGGGAGAAAAAATTAAAATTGGAAAAAAATTATGCTAGACTTATGAATTTTGGTACAAGGTGTTACTAGGCCAATATGCACAAGTGCTAAAAAAGGGGCGACATTGGACCACTGCCACGCCCACCCCCCATACAACTACAAAGATTTATTTCTGATATTCGCGTTGGATAATCAAAAAGTAAAAAAAGTAGTGAGTAGGTATGATAAGGTTTAAAATAAATAATAAAGAGGTAGAAGTAACAATTTATTTTTGTTTTAATTTTTTTATTTTATTTTTTTTTTAATTCTTATTAATTTTTAAATATGTAAGAATATATTTCATATGTACATACATATAAATTAAAGTAAGAATAAAATGTTCAAATTCATGGTTTTCTTCTGATATTTCTGGAAATTTCAATAAATGTAGTACTTCAGGAGTCAATGCTGCTTTTTTATATACGGGAGGTCTTCGCAAACTGTTTATATATGGATCAGATGTTATTAAAAGTCTGTTTATTAAATCTCTATTAGTGTCAGTTACGGCAAGTCTCGGCAAACGTTCGTATAAAACTAATTGGTGTTGAACCGTTATAAAGAAAAAAATTATCGATTATAGATTTTTTTTCTTAAGTTACCAAAAAAAAATTAATTGTTTAAATGAAATAGAACGAAAATAATATTCGAGGTTCTAAAAGTAAATTCTTGTGATATTAACATCAAATAAGTTGTGCTTAAAACAAAAAAAAATTGTTAAAAAATTCCATGTAAATATTTGTTGTTTTTAATTCAATCAAAAATATACAAGATTAAAGTACCGTTGTAATGTTATTGTTGACAAATAAGCCAAAGTTTTTGCATTTTCTTATTTTGTAACAACACGTGCTCTTTCATATTGGATAAAAATATTTACTCAAATTAAAACTCACAAAAAGAAAAAACGACTTTTGTCCAGCTGATTAGCAATATACTGTGGAAGAAAAGGCTCATGCGCAATCATGAACTTGTTGTTTGTTATGCCTAATAGTAGTAAAGTTTTAGAAAAGCCATTACAACGTTTCCAAAAATATTTTGAATAGCATATCCGAATGTACCGGCTGGGCCATCTATCAGTTTAACCGTAGATCGAGCCTTAAAAAAAAAAACTTCATAATTCTAGCTAATGTATCACTTTTGATACTTACTTGTCACGATTATTGATAGAATTTGTTAATAAATCTAAATATTCTTATTTATTTTAATTCGTTTTAATAAAACTATTTTATATTATTATATTATTTTATATTATTATATAAATTTTATGAAATTTTCACCAAAATTTTTGACATAACGTCGTACTTTGCATACGATTTTTACGTAAAAATCAAACATTTTAAGCTTGGTTTTATTTTTTTCTAAATGGTAATAATTTGACATTTAGCACCCTTGCTTTGTGGCGATTTATAAGTTTCCAATTGTTTAGATGGGGCAGCTTCTTGTCACTATCATCAGTAACGCTCTCAATTGAAGGCTGGCTGAAACCTGATGGTACAAACCATTGTTATATTTTGTTAAAAAAAAATTTGTTGCCTACGTCATGTGAGGCAAAAAAGTTTCCCGTTGCAATAGAACATCGATTACGTTAATAACAATGCTCTTTCTTTGATTTCTCTCTGGTTTCCCGGATGCAGGTTTCCCTAAATACGGCTGTAAGGAGTTGCTACGCACGTAGCATGTACTTGAATCTAAAACTGCCAATTCGATTTCGGTGGACCACGAAATTTATAATGAAAATAAAATTCAATTAGTTAATCATCTACAGCTATAAAATTTTTGGCATTATTAAAAGCTGAAGGACTTTCAGCTCATTTTTCGAAAATGCATAATACGTGTAAATTTATCATCATTTCCGAGTAGCACATTGTCAAAGCGAATGATAATATCTATCAAATAAATCATAGGACGAATTACTGTTTTTCTAACGTTTGTCTGCCGCGTGAGATAAATATAAAAAGAGCAGTAAGAAAGACTCAACAACATTTCAAGAAAAAGCTGCTAGCAATCTGTGTGAAAATAGGTATTATTTCAATATTTCTCTGTTCCAAGTAGTACCATCTTTAGCCATAAACCATGCTATGTTTGTTGCTGCCAATACTTTCGTCAGTTCATAAGACGAGCTTCTGTTTTCTTCATCTTCAGTAGCAGGAATATTACATACATAATAATGTCTGACCTGAGATTAGAAACTTGGGGGGTTAACTCGATTCGATTTTTTTTTTGCTTGGTCCTCCACTACTGCATTTGGCCTTGACATGATTTTTATAGTCTGCCCAAACCCTATAAAAGTTAAAATGCTTAATAATCCTGCGATAGATTGCACTCAAATATTTAAATCTATCTCAGCTTACTTCTTTCCAACTTTTAACATTTCGCTGCGGTGGACCAACTGATTCCAAATCGGTTCTTAGTTTTTGCCACAGGTTACTAGATTTGTTTCTTGCATCCGGCACTTTTAGATGTCCCTTGGCCAAATCCGGATGCGTCACCATAAAGTCCACAATAGTTTCGTATTGCTTTTGGTTGGTATATGAAATTCTTTTTGACTCTGCTTTGAGATTGTTTCAAAAAATTTTTTTTATTTTTATTTTGCAATGTATTTGTATTAATTTACTTACATTTTAAATTTATTATTAGTTGTCACCAACACAATTGCTAACAAAGAATTTTCGAATATTTACTACGCTTTTTATGTTCGTTTTCGTAATACAGAGTTGAGTTGTTTTTTGTTCGTACGAAAAGAAAAAAAATTGGTCACACTTTCGAAAATTTTCCGTACTTTCGTACTACAGAGTGCAATTTGTTCCAATACGTACATTTTACTTTTTGAATCGAAATACGGAGTAACCCCCTTAGTCTGACGTTTAATAAGCTAACACGCTATATACTAGACTACGAGTACTTCAATCAATATCAAGAAAAGAAAATTCAACCTTATCACTTTCACCCAACACTTTAACTTTCAATTCCTTCTCAAATATCATAGATAATGTATTATTTACGATAAAACTTCACAAAATCTCTGAAAACTTAAAAAACTACATACACAAGAGACTAAAGAATCCTTAGGAAAGTGTTATATTTAAAAAATGATACGTAAGCCAGAATTATGAAATTTGTGAATTTTTTTAAATCCTGTTTAAAATTTTCTTTTTTATTATTTATTTCACGAATTAAAAAATTTCAGGTATTTAACTTTTTCTGAATTAAATTTATATACTCTCTAAAATTGAAAAGTATAACTTTTGATACAAAGCTCGGTCTACGGTTAAATTTGAACCAACGGTTATTTCGAAACTAACAGTACTTATGTTATTCTGTCACAAAGTTCCATATATTATCTCCAGTGAACATAATGAATCGATTTACGCTTGAGCAACGTTGGGATTTATTGGAAATTTTGGATAACGAGAGAGCTACACAATGATGTCGATTTTGCAACAAAAAAATTTATATTTTCGGATGAAGCACCTTTTCATCGTGGTGGATACGGTAATAAGCAAAATTGCCATATTTGACGCTCAAAAAACCCACACGTGGTCTTATAGAAGTCAGTGCACCCATTACGAGTGACTGTTTGGTGCGGCTTGTGGGGCAGAGGCAATCATTGGCCCATATTTCTTTGAATATGTTATATGTTATTTACAAAATATGGCCTGTCCGAAAAAAGGGAGACCCCAAGATATGCGCCAACAACAGGGGTATAAGCCTTCTCCCTATCGCATATAAAGTGCTTACGTGCGTATTGTGTGAACGACTGAAGCCATTCGTCAAAACACTGATTGGACCTCATCAGTGCGGCTTCTGACTTGGCAAGTCCACCATTGACCAGATCTTCACAACTACGTCAAATTCTGGAGAAGACTCATGAAAAACAAGTGGACACACACCATATTTTTGTCGAATATAGAGCAGTCTTCGATAGCCCCATAAGGAATCGTGTTCTTGCCGCAATGTCTGAGCTCGGTATACTAACGAAGCTGATAAGGCTGTGCAGAATGATGTTGAGCAACTTCTGCAGCTGCGTCAAGATAGGAATGGACCTCTCCGAACATTTCGATATTGCGCTAGGTTTCAGGCAAAGCGATTCCTTATCCTGCGACCTTTCCAGCTTCGTAATGGAGAGTATTCTGCGGAACTACATCACAGTATCACTATCTTAAAAAAGTGTCCAGTTGCATGTGTACGCTGACGACATCGACATCATTGGTTGTATCAAGCGAGATGTTACTGCTGCCTTTAGTACTACTGAACGGGAGTCTATTGAGATGGTCTATGGTAGTAAATAAGGGCAAAGCGAAGTATATGTTGTCGACAAGTAGGAACATGCGGCGTATTGGATCCCAGATTACGGCCGATAACTATACGTTCGATATAGTCAGTGAATATGTTTACCTCGGCACCGCCGTTAGCATCAGAAATGATGTTAGTCTGGAGAACAAGTGTAGGATCCCTTCCCAACAGGTGCTACTATGGTCTCAATAGGCAATTGGATAGCAGAGACCTCTCTCGCACGAGAAAAATAATTCTCTACAAGACGCTCATCCTCCCCGTGCTTCTTTATGGCGCAGACATGGACACTATTAAGCACTGATGCAGCAGCCTTGAGAGTATTCGAGAGAAAAGTCGTACGTAAGACCCAGTGTGCGTTGGCGATAATTTCCGCATTCTATCCAGCAATGAGCTGTTTAAGCTCCTCAACGATGTGGACTTTGTGAAGCGTATTAACATCCAGCGGTTGCGCTAGCTCGGCCATCGGTCGAATGGATGAGGATGTTCCGGCGAGACGGGTATTTGATGCGGGGATTTGCAGAGGACGACCTTGGTTGCATTGGAAGGACCTAGTCGAGTAAGCCCTGTCATCGATTGCTGTGCCAATTGGCGAAGGCGCGCAATAAGCAGAGGTGCCTGGAAGGATGTGCTAAAGCAGGCTGAAATCCTTACTTACATATAGACTGAATCAGTAGCATCTAATTAGCTTACAATAAAATTTTTAGAATGTTATCTGACTATTTCGATTGAATGCCTGAAAGGGTTTAAAATAATTCTTATATTATATATTTGTTTACGATCTTAACGTTTATTATCATACTTTTATTTTTTATGCTCTTATAAATACATTGTATTCTAAACTAATTTAATCTTTGTTATTATGTAGTCAGCATCGCATGCAACCTGCAACGTATCTACTGGATATATACAGCAGTTGTACCGCCTGTACCCTCCTACAGCGCATTAGCATAGTGGGCGCCTATACAAAAGGGGACCTTTCTCGCTACGGTGGACAAGGTACAGAGGTTGCCATGTTTGGACATCACGGATGCTCTAAAGTCCACGCCGCAAGCTGGCCTCAAGATCATCTTGTCTACAACCATGGGACATCTTCCTTCGAAACGTGGCTGATAGAACTGCACTTAGGCTAGGTTTAAGTTTTTAGGTATATTTACGCCATATACGATGGACCACGCTTCAATGCTGCATGCAGGAGAGCTGAATCACCGCTGTTTTAGGTATGACTAAAATCAGAATCGGTACAACACCCTTTATGTGAGTGCCCGCACCTCAAAGCGTTGGGATTCCACGCATGGACTCTTCACCGTATATGACAATACAACACCCGCATCTTCTGGGCCGTGGCCATTGTGGCATAGAGGGAAACGAAAAAGCGGACGAATTGGCACGGGAGGCGTTGCATAGGCTCTATTCACCCCGCCCCTTCTGGATTCCGAGCCAGTTTGGCGTAGAGGAAAACCAAAAAGGCGGACAAATTGGCACGAAAGGGATTAGAGGGGATATATGCACTTCTACAGAAATATTTTCCAAATTAAAAAAAACAGCATGGAATTCAATAAACCGTGGGTGGTTCGACATACCTGGTTGCCTGGAGTGCCCTGCACTTCAGCACAGACGTCATCGGTTTTTGGGCGACAGAACATTTGAAAATCTGGGGGGTTACTCCATCTTGCGATGCGAAAGCAAGTTCGATGCGTAAGTTAAATGCGTTAAGAGTACAATTTGGTACTCTGTATCGCTTACGCAAAATTAGTTGAAAATTATGCCAGATTTGCGCAAGGGAATACGTAAGTAAAATACGAAAGCGCAATAAAGAGTACCAATTATTCGATTACGTACCATTTTCTTTTCGCATCGCAATAGAGAGTAGCCCCCCCTGGGCATGGTGGCGAACGTGCCAACAATTGAACTGGGGGAGCTCGTGGTGGTTCAATCCACTAACGAATCATGGCTAGGAGGCTTACCTCACAATATAATATATATAATATATTATTATTATCGATTATTATTATTGTTATCGATTATTATTATCGTTTATTATTATATATTATTATTATCGATTATTATTATTATCGATTATTATTGTTATCGATTATTATTATTATTGTTATCGATTACTATTATTATTGTTATCGATTATTATTATTATTGTTATCGATTATTATTATCGTTTATTATTATATATTATTATTATCGATTATTATTATATATTATTATCGATTATTATTATTATCGATTATTATTATTATTGATTATTATTGTTATCGATTATTATTGTTATCGATTATTATTGTTATCGATTATTATTATTATCGATTATTATTATTGTTATCGATTATTATTGTATTGTTATCGATTATTATTATTGTTATCGACTATTATTATTATCGATTATTATTATTGTTATCGATTATTATTATTATCGATTATTATTATTATTATCGATTATTATTATTATCGATTATTATTATTATCGATTATTATTATTATTATCGATTATTATTATTATTATCGATTATTATTATTATTATCGATTATTATTATTATTATCGATTATTATTATTATTATCGATTATTATTATTATCGATTATTATTATTATCGATTATTATTGTTATCGATTATTATTATTGTTATCGATTATTATTATTATTGTTATCGATTATTATTATTATCGATTATTATTATTGTTATCGATTATTATTATTATCGATTATTATTATTATTATCGATTATTATTATTATTATCGATTATTATTATTATCGATTATTATTATTATCGATTATTATTATTATTATCGATTATTATTATTATTATCGATTATTATTATTGTTATCGATTATTATTATTATCGATTATTATTATTATTATTATCGATTATTATTATTATTATTATCGATTATTATTATATATTATTGTTATTATCGATTATTATTATTATTATCGATTATTGTTATCGATTATTATTATTATCGATTATTGTTATTATCGATTATTGTTATCGATTATTATTATTATTATCGATTATTATTATTATTATCGATTATTATTATTATTATCGATTATTATTGTTATTATCGATTATTATTATTATCGATTATTATTATTATTATTATCGATTATTATTATTATTATCGATTATTATTATTATTATCGATTATTATTATTATTGTCGATTATTATTATTATTATTATTATTGTCGATTATTATTATTATTATTATTATTGTCGATTATTATTATTATTATTATCGATTATTATTATTATTATTGTTATTATTGATTATTATTATTATTATCGATTATTCTTATTATTATATAATATAATATATTATTTTATATTATAATATAATATAAAATAATATAATATAACGGCAAGCTGCCCGCTAAACTAACCTAACCTAGCAATGTTGTATTTCTATTTTACACATTTTACTTGATATAGATTAGTACCTTTGAATGCCCCGCATATTTACATATATAATTACAATTTTCATTGAAACCTATTATACTGATATAGATTATATAATGCAGTACCACTAATATTCGTATCCTTCTTTTTTTTCCAACATTCTTATACACAGGAACCTGATGAGACCATTGGCGAACGCATTATGGGTCTAGCAGAAATGTTCCCAGAGCCAGTCCGTAATTTCACCACATTTGTTGTGGATGGCAGCATCAACACAGTTAAGGGCCTATACAAATTCACCTGTAACGCCTCGTGGATATTTTTTACTAGTTCTGTAATATTATTCGCACCTGTAGTCTTCGAAACGGAACGCGCTCAGATGGAGGAAATGCAAAAATCACAACAGAAACAGGTACTCTTAGGACCAGGTTCTGCAATGTCAGCTGTAGGTGCACCACCAGAATTGCCATTATTACGATAAATAATTCACCATGTAAATTGAACTTTACACCATCTTCACTATAATAGATAATAAATAAAACAAAAGAAATTATTAATTATTTAATAATAATAAAATAATAATTTAAAAAAAGAAAAGAAATTATAATAATAAAACTTATGTAATATATGGTTTAGAGCTACTATATACATACATATAGAAAAAAACCTACCAAATAAAAATCTAAATAACAATATTTTTTTTACATACACAAATCAAATGTTAAAGCGTGCAATTTTGGTAATAAATTATCATCATTATTATTAATGACGGTTAAATAAAGTGAACAAATTCCAAAACGTACATACATATGTGCGTATATACATAATATATTCTGATATTTGTTTACTTTATTAAACTTGGCCTATTTATTGAACGCCTTAATAAAACTCCAATTGTTTTCAAATTTAAAATACAAAATATAAATACATATATAGTAGGATGTAATTAGATTTACATTTTAAAAAATAAGTAGACGTTCATTGCCAAAACGCCTATAATTAATTAATTAGATTGTTAAATATAAAATAAAAACTATAATATACGATAATAATATAAAGCAAAACAATACGAAATTCAAAAATATTTTAAAATTCTTATTTAAATAATGCATACAATGGCACACAAACGTATAATTGGACTCTAGGTATGGAGATTATTAAAATGCCGATTTTTTCACTTCAATGGAAATATTTCTAAAAAAAATTCGATGCAGATATGTGGATAATCAAAAAAGCTTTAATACAATGTATAATACTTAGCATGTTTTATTTAAAAATATCTTTAGAACAGAAAAGAAAGAAAAGAAAATTAACAAATTTCACGCCAGTGGCATAATTGGACAGTTCAATGCAAGGCATAGTTTTATTACGTAGAAGCAATACCTTTTGCTTTATTACTACTTCCAGACTTCGACGCATCGAGTTCACGAGATTGTCGTAAAATTCCAGGGTTCTATTGTTCCGTTCTCGTCTTATTCATTGTTTCAACTGCTCCTGTGCTGGTACTGGATTTATTGGGCTTACGGGCGAGTTCTTCTTAGATCTGGGTACTGTGCCGATGTTTGGAGTAATTTTGGACAATTGCGGATAAGCGACAGCATCGCAACGTGTGAAGTGTGCTTCGGATCGTTGTCCTGGTGGAACGTAAATGTGTCTAACATGTTTAACTTATCGGCGCTTTGCTTCACAAATATTAGAAACGATACATTTTACCCTCAATATAATGAATATACCCTACTGCTGCACACGATTATTATTATTATTGTTATCGATTATTATTATTATTGTTATCGATTATTACTATTATTGTTACCGATTATTATTATTATTGTTATCGATTATTATTATTGTTATCGATTATTATTATTATTGTTATCGATTATTATTATTATTGTTATCGATTATTATTATTATTGTTATCGATTATTATTATTATTGTTATCGATTATTATTATTATTGTTATCGATTATTATTATTGTTATCGATTATTATTATTGTTATCGATTATTATTATTATTATTGTTATCGATTATTATCATTATTGTTATCGATTATTATTATCCATTATTATTATGGATTATTATCGATTATTATTATGGATTATTATCGATTATTATTATCGATTATTATTATTATCGATTATTATTATTATCGACTATTATTATCGATTATTATTATCGATTATTATTATTATCGACTATTATCGATTATTATTATCGATTATTATTATTATCGATTATTATTATTATCGATTATTATTATTATCGATTATTATTATTATAGATTATTATTATTATAGATTATTATTATTATCGATTATTATTATTATTATCGACTATTATTATTATCGATTATTATTATTATCGATTATTATTATTATTATTATCGGTTATTATTATTATTATCGATTATTATTATTGTTATCGATTATTTTTATCGATTATTATTATTATCGATTATTATTATTATTATCGATTATTATTATTATTATCGATTATTATTATTATTATCGATTATTATTATTATTATCGATTATTATATATATAATGAATACACTCTCCTTCTGTACTGGAAACACATCCTCACACCGGTACCGACACCCCTATTCTTGAAAATAGCCTGAGTATTGTTCGACAAAAACTCTGAATTTGGCTTACGCTAAATGTAATCCTTTCCATCTGATCCATGTAGGTTAAAGTAATGAATACCTACCTATGTAGGAACTATGCAGGTACTCCTTATATATGAGAGTAAATTAAAACTACATAGATTAGATGGAAAACATTACGTTTAGCATAAGTCAAATAAGGAGTTTTTTCCAATACTGAGTAATTGTCTAATAATAATTTAGACTAGTCAAGCATAGGGAAGGTTCGGTACTTGTGTGCAGCAGTAGGGTGTATTCATTATATTGAGGGTAAAATGTATCGTTTCCAATATTTGGACAATATTTGTGAAGCAAAGCGCCGATAAGTTAAACATGTTAGACACATTTACGTTCTACCAGGACAACGATCCGAAGCACACTTCACACGTTGCGATGCTGTCGCTTATCCGCAATTGTCCAAAATTACTCCAAACATCGGCACAGTACCCAGATCTCAGCATTGTTGAGCATGTTTGGGAAGAACTCGCCCGTAAGCCCAATAAATCCAGTACCAGCACAGGAGCAGTTGAAACAATGAATAAGACGAGAACGGAACAATATAACCCTGGAATTTTACGACAATCTCGTGAACTCGATGCGTCGAGGTCTGGAAGCAGTATTAAAAGCAAAAGGTATTGCTTCTAAGTGCTAAAACTGTGCCTTGTATTGAACTGTCCAATTATGCGTTCGACGTGAAATTTGTTAATTTTCTTTTCTTTTTTTGTTTTAAAGACATTTTTAAATAAAAATGCTAAGTATTATACATTGATTTAAATCTGCATCAAAATTTTTTTGAAATAATAATCTCATACCTAGTGTGTTATACTGTTACGAAAATGGAAATGGTGTTACATCGTTTAACATTAAAATGAGAAACAGAAGCTACAAAAACAAAAACTATGGACTTGTTTACATGATCAACAAATAAACAAAAATATAGCATTCATCAGACTGTTTACCCTGCGGTATAAAAGCAAGACAAAGCAGGCAACGTGGTTCAGAAAGAATTCAGTCAGTCTTGTGTGAAGACGCGTTGCGTGTGAAGAAAATAATCGTGGTTTGAAGATCTCTGTTCTAAAGATCTATTGAACAATTGTTATTGTTTACGCAAGAGTGAAAAGAAGAATAACTAATAAAGCAATTGTTGTTGTTTACATCAAGTTGTGAACAGTCACACAGAATTGTGCGAACAATAAATGAATTATTTAAAACTAAATACAAATTTATTTTTATTTGCAATCTACGAACTCGTATTTTAAACGTTTTTAAAAAGGTAAAAATGTAACAATCGGTGTCAGAAGTGGGATTGCAAAAAAAAAATTTAAAATGAAACTCCGAACTAAGAGTAGAAAGGCTCGAACAAGAATTGGCTAAATTAGCGCTGCCAACAATGGGCACGAAGAATGAACTCCAAAGGCGGTTAAGGGAAGAACTTCGGCATCGTGACATTGATAGAGGAGATATTTGCGAGTTCGAAGACGAGGAGCAACGAGAATTACAGGCCCCTGCTACCCCCAGCAGTATCGACATAAATTCGGTGCTAGCCGCTATAATGAAAAAAATGCAAGAAGCGAACCAAAAGCTATTTGCTGATGTACAAAAAGATAGCAAACAAAGGATGGAAAAAATGCAAGCAGCAATTATGGCGAAAATGGAAAATGGAGGACAAAAGTTTTTGTTAAAAATTGAAAAGAAACTTGAAGCGACGACAGAGAAGCTTCAGGAAATACGTGAGTCATTCAGCATAAGGGTTACTAGTGTCGAGGAAAAAGTGTCAAATTTGGAAAAAACCGTTGACGGAAAACTAGTTATAATGGAGGGAAAGATCAACAACCTCCAGAGCCAGCGATCGGAACCAGTGCGAATTGTATCGGAAGGTACCGGCAGGGTATAACCACCTTGCTTTGATGGTAGCTCACCCCTATCCGTATTCAAATTCCGATTCGTGACAGTAGCTAGCAGAAACGGATGGGAAGATGGGGAGAAGGCGTTGGAACGAATTTTGGTGTTAAAAAACGTCGCAGACGAGATTCTAGCCAGCTGCAGAAACAACTACGATTTAATAGTGGTTTTACAGCGCAAATTCGGCGACGAGAACTGTACCGCATGGAGTTAAGGTGCTGTGATCAAAAGGCTAATGAGTCACTTCAAGCCTTTGCAATGGAGGTCGAGAGATTAGTGCAGCTTACATACCCAGGAGAAAGTCACCCGTTGATAGACAACTTTAAAACCGAGGCGTTTGTTAATGGTATACGCGACCCAGACATCAAACTAGCGGTATGTTCCACACAGAAGACAACGGGCCTGTTCGTAAATGCTTCATTGCGCTGCATGTTATGAGCATCGTGTTCATAAATGCAAACCTTGACAGCACTGCAGCTGTCACATGTTCGTAAATGCAACATTAAATCATATTATGAGCAAATAAACACAAAACACTAATCATAAAATTGGCTGATGCATTGAATGAGTGAGAGAGAGAGAATGAGAGTTTTAACAATAAGTTTCTTTTTTTTCTTTATTATAATTTTTCCATTTCTACGGTGATTGTTCGTTCGTAAATTCAAACAAATAAATCAGCAAAAAGAAGCATATGCAACATGTGATTGGCAACGTTAGCGCAAAATAATTATATTTGCAGTGCAATGTTGCATTTACGAATAGGCCCAACCTCTGCAGGGACCGTGGCCTTTCCACTAGCCCAGGAGATCGCTCGCACGATTTCTAGACCACAAATAAGCAAAGTGCAAAAAGTGCAAGTCGTGGAGGAAGAGGAATGCCTTTTAAATAAATTTAAAGAAATGATTAAGCAAGTTTTGGAGGCAAATAGACGGAAGGCCAAATTTAAATGTTTTAATTGTGGAAAGGACGGTAATTTCCAAAAAAACTGTAAAACGCCACGCAAAAGATCAAGACCCGTCTCACCAACAAGACGTTGTGCCATTCCTGCACGTAAGGCTCTGATGAACACTACGTTGAAGCGAGTAGTTCCATGCGAAGCCGCGGAAAACATGACAATAGCGATGATCATCATTTGTCGAAAGTACAGAAAACAGAGGCTGATCTTCAAACCGAACAGTCTTCGGACACTCACACGGCTGAAGAAAAGACTACAGACATAAAAGCTAGAAGAGGACACAAGAAAATTGAGGACGATGATCCCGAACTATTGCCAAAAAAAAAAAAAAAAAAAAAAAAAAAAAAAAAAACGAAGGGGCGTAAAACATGGGAAAGCTGACGCTCTCTCACGCCGACCTTGTAATTTGGAATGTAATCATTATGTAAAGGCTGCGAAGAAGGAAGCCATCATCGATATCCGGCTAACGCAGATCGATGCCAACGAAGACTGGTCCGAGGCACAAAGAAGTGACCCAATATTGGCGAAGATTATAGCAGCTAAGGAAGACGACAAACGGCCTACAAGAAATCCGCAGAAGATCCTCTTACAAAAGCATATTGGGCACAATGGGACAGTTTAAAATTGATAACCGGATGCCTATATTGACATTGGGAAAGCGCTGATGGCAAGACCTCATCCAACCTAATAGTAGTGCCTTCCTCTAAAAGGAAGGAAGTCCTAAATGAGTTCCATAATGGAGCTAGCGGAGGACACCTTGGGATGACAAAAACGCTAGAAGAACTTAACGTTTTTATTGGTTTGGATGTCAGCAAGCAGTAGCGAATTGGATAGCAAACTGTACCCAGTTATTGCAGCTAAAGACCCAGTAAGAAGTCGATGTCAACTGCAACAATATAACTAGGGCGCACCTTTCGAGCAGATAGCGATTGACGTAGCAAGCCATTTTCCTGTCAGCAATGCCGGAAACTGATGTTCTCGTCGTGCTGGATTAGTTCAGCAAATAGCCGAAAGTGTATGCCGTACTCAATCAAGAGGCGAATACAGTAGTAAATGTTTTTGTAAACAACTGGGTATGCCGCTGCGGGGTTCCAATAGAACTACATTCCGATCAAGGCAGAAATTTCGAGTCAACTGTATTCAAGGAAATGCGTCAGTTATACGGTATTAAGAAGACTCGAACGACGCCGCTTCACCCACAGTCAGACGGAATGGTAGAACGGTTTAATCGAACCCTAGAGGAATACTTGCGAAAAGTAGTGAGCGAGCAACAGAAGGACTGGGACAAACACATTCCGAGGTTTGGCGTACCGATCTGCGGTCCATGATTCAACATCTAGATCACCCGCCAAGGTTATCTTTGGGACTGAAATAAATCTGCCCTGTGACGTATACAAATCGTCAGCGATAGAATGAAAGCCAGGTATGATCATGCAAATACGAAGGGCTTCCATGAGGGACTACTGGTTCTACTCTATAACCCAAAGCGGAAGAAGGGATTATCATCCAAGCTACAATCTAGGTGGGATGGACCTTATAAAATAATTAAAAGGTTAAACGATGTAGTGTACAGCATACAGAAAGCTAACAGCCCCCGAGCTAAAATGAAGGTCGTGCAATAGAGCGACTGGCGAAATATGAGTGAAGAGGCAATGATCATATTCGAGACGAACAGGTTTAAGTGGACGGCAGTGTTACGAAAATTGAAATGGTGTTGCATCGTTTAACATTAAAATTAAAAAACAAGAACTATGGACTTGTTTTCATGATCAACAAATAAACAATAATATAGCATTCATCAGACTGTTTACCCTGCGGTATAAAAGCAAGACAAAGCAGGCAACGTGGTTCAGAAAGAATTCAGTCAGTCTTGTGTGAAGACGCGTTGCGTGTGAAGAAAATAATCGTGGTTTGAAGATCTCTGTTCTAAAGATCTATTGAACAATTGTTATTGTTTACGCAAGAGTGAAAAGAAGAATAACTAATAAAGCAATTGTTGTTGTTTACATCAAGTTGTGAACAGTCACACAGAATTGTGCGAACAATAAATGAATTATTTAAAACTAAATACAAATTTATTTTTATTTGCAATCTACGAACTCGTATTTTAAACGTTTTTAAAAAGGTAAAAATGTAACAATCGGTGTCAGAAGTGGGATTGCAAAAAAAAAAAATTTAAAATGAAACTCCGAACTAAGAGTAGAAAGGCTCAAACAAGAATTGGGTAAATTAGCGCTGCCAACAATGTGCACGAAGAATGAACTCCAAAGGCGGTTAAGGGAAGAACTTCGGCATCGTGACATTGATAGAGATATTTGCGAGTTCGAAGACGAGAAGCAACGAGAATTACAGGCCCCTGCAACCCCCAGCAGTATCGACATATATTCGGTGCTAGCCGCTATAATGGAAAAAATGCAAGAAGCGAACCAAGAGCTATTTGCTGATGTACAAAAAGATAGCAAACAAAGGATGAAAAAAATGCAAGCAGCAATTATGGCGAAAATGGAAAATGGAGGACAAAAGTTATGTTAAAAATTTAAAAGAAACTTGAAGCGACGACAGAGAAGCTTCAGGAAATACGTGAGTCATTCAGCATAAGGGTTACTAGTGTCGAGGAAAGTGTCAAATTTGGAAAAAACCGTTGACGGAAAACCAGTTATAATGGGAGAAAAGGTCAACAACCTCCAAAGCCAGCGATCGGAATCAGTGCGAATTATATCGGAAGGTACCGGCACACCACCTTGTTTTGATGGTAGCTCACCCCTATCCGTATTCAAATTCCGATTCGTGACAGTAGCTAGCAGAAACGGATGGGACGATGGGGAAAAAGCTTTGGAACTAATTTTGGTGTTAAAACGCGTCGCAGCGAGATTCAAGCCAGCTGCAGAAACAACTACAACGACTTAATGGTGGCGTTACAGCGTAAATTCGGCGACAAGCACAAACGAGAACTATACCGCATGAAGTTAAGGTGCCGTGCGCAAAAGGCTAATGAATCACTTCAAGCCTTTGCAATGGAGGTCGAGAGATTAGTACAGCTTACATACCCAGGAGAAAACCACCCGTTGATAGACAACTTTAAAGCCGAGGCGTTTGTTAATAGTATACGCGACCCAGACATCAAACTAGCGGTATTTTCCGACAACCTTTACAGAGACCGTGGCCTTTCCACTAGCCCAGGAGATCGCTCGCACGATTTCTAGACCACAAATAAGCAAAGTGCAAAAAGTGCAAGTCGTGGAGGAAGAGGAATGCCTTTTAAATAAATTTAAAGAAATGATTAAGCAAGTTTTGGAGGCAAATAGACGGAAGGCCAAATTTAAATGTTTTAATTGTAGAAAGGACGGTAATTTCCAAAGAAACTGTAAAACGCCACGCAAAACATCAAGACCCGTCTCACCAACAAGACGTTGTGCCATTCCTGCACGTAAGGCTCTGATGAACACTACGTTGAAACGAGTAGTTCCATGCGAAGCCGCGGAAAACATGACAATAGCGATGATAATCATTTGTCGAAAGTACAGAAAACAGAGGCTGATCTTCAAACCGAACAGTCTTCGGACACTCACACGGCTGAAGAAAAGACTACAGACATAAAAGCTAGAAGAGGACGCAAGAAAATTGAGGATGATGATCCCGAACTACTGCCAACAAAAAAACGAAGGAGCATAAAATATGAAAAGGCTGACGCTCTCTCTCGCCGACCTTGTAATTTGGAACATAATCATTATGTGAAGGCTTCGAAGAAGGAAGCCATCATCGATATCCGGCTGACGCAGATCGATGCTAACAAAGACTGGTCCGATGCACAAAGAAGTGACACAATATTGGCGAAGATTATAGCAACTAAGGAAGAGGACAAACGGCCTACCAGAAATGAGACATCCGCAGAAGGTCCTCTTACAAAAGCATATTGGGCACAATGGGACAGTTTAACATTGATAGACGGATGCCTATATCAGCACTGGGAAAGGACTGATGGCAAGACCTCATCCTAGAGGAATACTTGCGAAAAGTAGTGAGCGAGCAACAGAAGGACTGGGACAAACACATTCCGAGGTTTGGCGTACCGATCTGCGGTCCATGATTCAACATCTAGATCACCCGCCAAGGTTATCTTTGGGACTGAAATAAAACTGCCTCGTGACTTAGAGTTTGGTGTTAAGCCCGCCACAGATAGGGATGAAACATACACTGGAAAAGAAGAAAGCCTGAATGAACTTCATGAATTTGTGCGCGCACGTATACAAATGGTCAGCGATAGAATAAAAGCCAGGTATGATCGTGCAGCAAATACGAAGGGCTTCCATGAGGGACAACTGGTTCTACTCTACAACCCAAAGCGGAAGAAGGGATTTTCCCCCAAGCTACAAACTAGCTGCAATGGACCTTATAAAATAATAATAAATAAATAAATATAAATAATAAATGTCATGTACAGGATACAGAAATCTAACAGCCCCCGAGCAAAAATGAAGGTCGTACACATAGAGCGACTGGCGAAATATGGGTGAAGAGATAATGAGCCTATTCGGGACGAACAGGCTTAAGTGGGCGGCAGTGTTACGAAAATGAAAATGATGCTACATCGTTTAACATTAAAATGATTAACAAAAGCTACAAAAACAAGAACTATGGACTTGTTTTCACGATCAACAAATAAACAAGAATATAGCATTCATCAGACTGTTTACCCTGCGATATAAAAGGCAAGACAAAGCAGGAAACGGGGTTCAGAAAGAATTCAGTCAGTCTTGTGTCAAGAGGCGTTGCGTTTGAAGAAAATAATCGTGGTTTGAAGATCTCCGTTTTAAAAATCTATTGAACAATTGTTATTGTTTACGTAAGAGTAAAACGAATAACCAATAAAGCAATTATTGTTGTTTACATCAAGTTGTGAGCAGTGGCACACAGTGCTACAAATCCTTTAGAGATTGCATATTAAAGCACGACTATCCTATGCTAGATACTAGCCTGAAGGCTTAATAAAAAAATCTATACCCTTGATAAAGAATGGATAGCCAAATAACCTAAATCTGCACCTCGCAAGAGATGGACACTGACAAAGAAAGTGGATAACAGTTTCCTCCTCTTCAGCAGACCCACACCTACGGCAGAAGTCATGTAGTAGATGGGAGCTGCAGACTTTCCGCTTATCACCCCATAACGCAATGACCTGTATCGGGATAACATTGCAATCACGTTTGAGTTGTTGTTTGGTACGCCTTCTATTCACCACGGGTCAATTGAGTCTGGCAGTGGAGTAATATTCCTCATTGACCCACTACCGGTTGGCCTAATTTCCAATTTAACCGAGATATGTGGCATACACAGTTCAATTATCAGGGGTTCCGGGAGAAGTGTAGCTGCTTGAACGAGATCATCGACCCTACAGTTGCTTGGAATGTCCCTGTGCCCAGGAACCCTGAGAGGCAACGGTGATACTCTCTAACTAGTTTAGAGGTGTTTGTAACGCTCGAGATACAGTTACCCGGCAGTCGGAGGGAAATGTTCAAGCTGAATTTCACAGAGTGAACACCGCTACCAATCCTATTATCGAATCTAGAACCATCAGTGTACACATCCAGAGATTCCGGGAAGATGATCATTTGAGAGACCCAATCATTCTTACTCGGAATCAGAAAATCAAAACTCCTATCCAAATAATATTCCGTAAGGAGAAAATCGATGTTAGATAGTGTTGGGAGATTAACCTTTAAGAGAGGAATGCCCAGAAGCAATGATACGCCAGCGAGTGAAGGCATTGAGTCTAGTCGCGACCGTTTATGGCCAAGAAGCCCAGTGGGTAGCAAGTTAATCATTGCGAGGCTTTTGTAGGAGTGTTACGGAGAGCACAGGTAATATGAATAGCTGGAGATCTTCTGACCTTGTCAAGAAGTCTGATATTATGTCGGCAGTCGAGAGATTTTCGGCAGAGGATTCCACATAAGCACAGTGTCCTCTGCCTTTTCTGAAGAAAGACCATTTCGAGTTTCTTCTATTAACAGGAAGGTTCGCCTTGCGTGGAGGATCGGCCATGTTAATATTAAAGGTAACATACGTATCCTGAGACCAGTCCTTGAGATAGTCAACGAAATTTGAGCTGATCAGGATAATGTGAGAAGAAATGAGATAACTTGGTTCTTCATCCCGATAAGCGATAGCCATAGCTTTTGAACCTATAGCACATGATTAAATCAGTAAACACTTGTATCATAACTAACCAACGGACAATCTAATTTCAGACTTAAGCACAGCTGAGTTCCGACTTTAGTGAATGTTGTAGAGTTAAGGTCAAAAATGGATCAAGACATGGTGTATTTTCTGATCCTTCTAGATCACTCGTAAGCCTTCGATACTGTTGATCATGACATGCTTTGCAACAAGTTGGAAAATACCTTTGATTTTTCATAGTCAGAGAAGTTAGACAGTTCATCATGGCGAAACAGTTCTGTACGAAGAGGTGTACGACAGTATGCGACAAATGGCCTACAAAATCTACAATGCCACTAGAAAACTGTTTGAAATATCCCATGCTGATTTTCTTACACAACATTATCTCTCTTAAGGACCCAAATTATCAATTTAATAAACTACAATTTTGTATAACTAACAGAGGCTTTAGGGTAAACGCCATAAGGTACCAGAAACAGGTGTCTGAAAGGCACTTTGAAAAACAATGAAATGCAGTTTAAGTCAGCAATTTCAACACACTTTTCATCTAGACAGAATTTTCCATTCGCAAGGTTAATTCAAATTCAGATTTAACTAATATACTCGTCTTTTTTATGAAACTTATATATACATATGTATATCGGGTGGGCCATCTTTCGGTTTAAATTTGAACCATCGGTTATTTCGAATCTGGCAATACTTATGTCATTCTATTCTGTCGCAAAATTTAGTATGTCTCGAACGATGTGATTTTTTGGAAATTTATTTCCAAAACAAAGATAATTGATCAGAAATTGTACGAAAATGTCGTACAAAATTTGATCGCAGAGAAGGACCAACAGTACTACCCGGTATGCGCAAGTTTATTGCTAAAGTTCATGAAATTGATTTAATTGTTAATGCGTCAAGACGTGAGCGTGCTGGTATAGCGTAAAATCCAAAATATCGAAGCTTATGCTGAGTCATCAACATCTCAAGAATCATCTTTTCGGATGAAGCTTCTTTTCTTGGTGTGTACGTTAATAAGAAAAATTTCCGGCTCAGAAAACGCACACGCGGTCTTACAGAAAGCAATGCATCCATTACGAATGACTGTTTGGTGCGGCTTGTGGAGCGGAAGCATCACTGGCCCATATTTCTTAGAAAATGAGAACGGCGCAACCATTGCGGTCAATGGAGACAGTTATCGCACCATGAAAGTCGATTTTTTGTACCCGCTGTTTAGGGTATTGATGTGAAAGATGTTTGGTTTCAACAGGATGGCGCAACATGCCACAATCAATTTATTGCGTCAAAAGTTTGATGGCCGTTTAATTAGCCGAAATGGTGATGTCTATTGGCCGACAAGAAGCGGCGATTTGAAACTGCGATTTTCTGTGGGGCGCCAACCATTACGATCAATAGAGACATCTATCGCACCATGATAATCGATTTTTTTGAGCCCGTTCTTCATGGTATTGATGTGAGCGTTGTTTGGTTTCAACAGGATGGTGCAACTTGCCACACTCGATTTATTGTGTCAATCGTTTGATAGCCGTTTAATTAGCCGAAATGGTGAAGCTGCGTTTATTTTCTATGCTGGACTATTTTCTGACTATTTCTAACGGCACCCCGTTAAAGAAAAGTGTTATGCCGATAGAGACATTTGAGCATTCGAGGGCCAACATTCGTGATGCCATTGCCGAGTTACGACCCCATACACTTGAAAAAGTGAACGAAAATTGGTCAGATCGAATGAAGTATTGCGAGGCCAACTGCGGCAGCCATATTAATAAAATTATATTCCATTTTTAACCGGAACAATTGTACTTAAAACAAATAAATTTCGCAAAATTCCAAACGGCTTTTGTGTTATTGCATGTCTAAATTTAAACATTTAAATGGCCCACCCTTTACAGGTAGTTTAATCATTATAACATTGTATAAACAGTACTTTTAAATAAAATTATATGCTTATTGTACTAGATTTAACCAATAAATAAATAAAAATAAAAAAATTAAAAAGGCACTCACCACGTTTATTAGTATCGCAGCTGCAACATATTATATGGTGGAAGTCGACGTTGGTTCCGATAATTACCGGAATCCCACGTTGGTGTGTATCTGCTACTAATTGACTGATGGACTTTTGCGGTAGAGAGACCATAGTCTTGAGCGAGTTATTTCGATGTGATCCAGAGGGTCTTCGGGTTTAGCTCGATGACCATGGTGACAGTATAATTGTCGCTGTATCTGAGGAGAAGAAAATCATTAATATTAGTTTTGACCATTAAACAAGCCCTAGGCCTACCTGTATCATGGACAAACGCAATGCGATATCTTTTGCCGTAAAGTCCACAAACTCTGTGATCGACAACCCATACTCCACAGCTAGGCGGAGAACTAAGCAGCTTTTGGGGGCTTAGAGATTAATTTAGATGACAGCATCAGCCAAGACAAGCAACCACTGTCGCATCGGCGTCCTCTTCGACCGCTAAAAGAGAGGTTTCGCCTGCGTATACATCCATTTTGTTGCAGAATTCTGCAACCAGCTCAGAGTTGGAGATTCTACTGGCCGAGGTGCATAGTGAGAAGTGGCTACTGACACTACCACATTCGTTGTCCTCGGTGGTGGAGTCCTCGGTTCGTGGAGGAACTGGACGATAGTCAGTCGCCCCAGCTGAAGGTTGCAAAGCTGCCCGATATTCTGATTTATAAATCGTGAGCTCGATTGAGCCAAATCCATAGTATATCACACCACAACGGGCATTGACCAACGGGAGAGATTGGAGATGGTGAATGCTTTTATTCAGCTCTATGATATAAAAGGAAGTCTATTGTCAATAAAATAAAATAAAACATATGCTTTATTATCGACCTGAAATGGAGTTCATATTTCGCCCTGAAATGGATGCTCTTGGCTCTTTTGTATTTCAACTACTTCTCGTGCTATCGGCTTTTGTTGAGGTTGTCTTAGATGTCGCAATATTGTTGTTAATTCCTTTAATCTTTATTAATTACCGCATCATTTCATTATTGTAGGTAGGAAGATGTATATACTAGCTACTCCAGCAACAGATCTCTTACAGGAAATTTATTTTATATTTTAATATTAAATTCTTATTTCTAAACAGTAGTTTTAAAACAAACAAAGAGATTTTTTATGAATTTTGCAACATATTCAATAGGTCGTATACAAATATTTAGTACAACATAACATTGTTTTATAAAAAAGAAAAAAAAAAGGCTTATAAAATATAAAAAGATATTCAGGACCAGTAATGTTCATATATACAGTACAAATATAGATTTTCTTAAACAGTAAAACATGAAAAATACGAACGCCAGGTTCGATTCTTTGACATAAATGTTTTCGTTTTGTAAATATAAAATATAGGTAAAAAACATATAAAAACTTATATTTAAAGGACATTATAAGAAATAATAATACCGTTAAAGAATTAATAATGGAATTAGGACAATTCATAATTGGACATGCGAGCACAGGTTTGTCTCATAATAGACGACATAATAGCCTCTGTAGAAACAATAACAATATTTTTATTTAAACGCCGATATTTATGCCATTCTTTTTTGTCATCTGCTGAGGAAACCAAATAGATTTTTTGGCCTTCCTTGGGTTCTGGAGGAGATTTGCGGTGAATCAGGCCACCAGAAGCTTCAATAATAGCTGAAAAGATTTATTTTATACCAAACAGATTAGTAGTTTTTCTTCGATGAAGAGTTAGTTTATTTTTAAATATAATTACCTTTAATTTCACTGGGATTGGGTAATATATTGGAAGTCATTAAGAATTCATAGCCTTTAAATAGTTTCTGCTTTTGTGCCATTTGCAAAGATTTCACTAACGAAAACTTATGCTTCTTTTCGAATTCAGGATCCGAGAAAAGATAATCAACTATAGGCACCTTTTTTATGGATTGCATTTCATTGATTTTTCTTAGATAGTCTGAGGTCACAATGGGTATACCTCTAGCCATGGCCAGCAGGAATTTAAATGTACGAAAAGCTTTATCCATTATCAATATTTCACTTTCTGCCGGGTTCATGGCAATATTCCAAAAACCATTTGAGTGCTTAACCAACTCCTTAAATAATTCCGGATCAACCATTGTCATGGATATGGGAATATTGCCAGCAGCATGGCTTGATGTTAAGCTTGAGCTATTCGAATCTAGGGAATGCTATTAAAAATTTAAACATGAAATTTAAGTTTATAAAATCAATAATTTTCTTTTAACTCACTGTGCTTCTTAAACGTTTCCGTTCAATCTTAGCTGGCGGTTGAACTAATGTTGGTTCCGCTACACGTTTACGCTCTGTTAAGGTCTTTGTCACACTTCCATTTAAAGAAGTATTGTAAGATAAAGAAGTTTCACTACCGTTATGAGTTGATTTACTCATGGAACTACTAGAAGTTAAACTATGCTGAGATTCACTATTCCTAGAGCGTGAGCGACAACGTCTTATGCGCACAACTGCAAGTAATCGAGTATGTTTTATAAGTTTCTTTGTAAGTCTGTATTGTTAACACTTACATGGCTGTGTAGATACACTGTCCATATCATCTCCCGATTCTTTTTCGTTGTGCGAGGCTTTTGCTTTACTTTTATTTATGTGATCTGCACTGGAAGAAGTGGAAGCCTTATTTTCATTTACTGATTTTGAACGTGTCATTCTCCTGACTGGCAGGGGTTTTTCAGGTTCCTCAGATCTAATAGAACCGTTGGATGCTGTTTCAGATTTCTTTGTTTGCTTTTCTTCACATTTTTTTGCTCTACGTCCTCTCTTCCTTTTTGAATTTGCTGCATGTGTATCAAGAGATTTATTATTGTCTTCTATTGTTCTTTCATGCTTGGAATTATTTGAACTTGTTTCTATTGAATTCTTTTTTGAATCTTCTGCTGAACTTAATCTTCCTTTTTCCGTACGTTTGTTTTGCTTAGAATCTTTGGACTTTTTATTTTCTGCATTTAGTACAACTTCCGATTTATTACGCTTACGCGTCGCTCTAACCTGCTTGTCAGAATCGTTGTTTTTAACAGTATGTTCTTTTACATCCTTTTTAACATTCATTTTCTCTTCTCGTTCTCGTTCCCTATCTCTAGCCATATGCCTTTCGTCACGACTGGGCTTGCTAGGTTTAGAGGTGTTAGATTGTTGGGTCTCTAGTTCTTTTCCAAAGGGTATATTAAATTTATGTTTCTTTTGCGTCTCCTTAGCTAACCTTTGATCCTCATTTTCTTTCTTATTTATCTCTTCTTTGTCACTTTTCAAATGAGGCAACAGTTTATCAAAGTCTTTAAAATCTTTAGGAACGTTAATAAGTTTTACCAAATCAGTTTGGCCATCATTAGTCTCCTCTTCATCGGTATCATCGCCAAAAAGATCTTTATGTTTGGCAGCCAAAATATTATTTTTTAGGTCATCTTCTTTGTCCACCCGCAAATGTTCTTTAATTAATAGTGGTGTGCACATGAGTAAATCCAAGTCATTGTCTGACGTTATACTGGCTGCCGAAGAAGTTTTTCTTGGAACTAGAAACTCTTTGTCAGGAACTTTGAATGTATCTCTTGCTGCTTTAGTACAAACCTGCTTATGAGGTGTTTTCTCAAATTCAGCAAAGAAAGCGGCAGGATTTTTTTCCATAGATTTACCATCCAAAAGAGTAGAATTAAAACATTTGTTTGGAACAGTATTGTTGCTGGTGCTAGTGGAAGTTGTTGTAGGTTTTGAGGGAAGTAGGAATGCTTGGGTTAAAAGATCGTCCTCATCATCTGGGTCTAAGTTTAATACTAATTTTGGGTTGTTCTTATATTCCGTAGGTTTATCGGAAGTCGAGGGAGCAGGAGCGGGAATAGTTAAACTATGGAGTTTGGCAGCACTAGAACTACTTGAGCGTGAAGAATTTGATAATGCAGATCTGGTTGAGGGAGCTGTGGTGAAAATATTTTGTATAAGAACATATTTTCTATCAGAATACATATATACATAAACGATTTATAATTATCTTACCCTCGTTTGTGGCAAACAGCTGTGTGGGTGGAAAATCTGTAACTGGATCCAAAGTAACCGGACACCTATTCTCTTTATCACTTAACGTTAAAATCTCTTCATTTTCCTTCTCCAAACAAGGTTTATCAACAACTTTTAATGTTTTCTTGTCAATCGGTTTAGATTTTTCTAAAGAAAACACCTGTGTAGGCAACAAATCTTCTTCATCCTCTTCTAATACATTCGGTGGCATCTTTTTAATCTGTTCATTGGCACATGGTTGTTTATTTTGTTCGATATCATCAAAATCAAAAATATCTGGAGTAGAACAATCTGGTCTTAGACTTGTAGTTTCTTGATCACCTTTGTCTGCGGACCACTTTATAGCCGAAATCTCTTTATCACTTTCAAGCTCAGTTTGATCCTTAGAGGTATCTTTTACTGACACGGAGCTTGTGTTTAAAACTATTGCTTTATGTTTAATTAAAGGTATTATTTGGGAATGTAAACTACCCGTTTCTTCACCAAAGCCCTCATTATAGTCCTGAGTACAGATGCGGAATTGTGATCCATCTATTTCTTTTGCACTGTCTTCTGCTTCCAATTCCGAAGTGTTTTCTTCGATAACTGTTTGCTCTTGAGGTTTTATACCTTCCGAAAGGAGTCGTGGTCTTTGGCTGCTAAGTACTGGCATAGCCTCTTGGGTTTCTGGTATACAAAATTCGTCGTCATCATCGTCTAGGTTACCAAAATTAAATTTTATTTTGCTAGCATTTGCTTCGGGTAGGCTTTCGGCTATCGAATAATCTGAGCCATTAAGTGATATACGAGGTTTACAATACTGTGTATCAGGTATGGTAAAACTATCACTACGACGATTGCTGGCGTCGGAAGAGACATTCAAAGAATTTCTTGACTTATCGCCATCAAATTCAGATCTAACTATGCTTGTGTTGGGTGTTCCTGCTGATTTACGACTTGGTATAGAAGGCACTATGAAATTGTTGTTATCCTTACGCTTACTGTCATTTTCTAGCTGTGATGTCGACTCAGGACTAGAGGTAATATTCGAAGTATTTTTGTTGACTTCTAAGAAACCGCTGCTATCGCGTGACTAAAAATTATTAACTCAGACTTATTAGACGACATAACAAATAATTTCTTTTAAAGTAAAAAATGTCGATGATTGCAATTTTTTCGCACACTGACTGAATTTTTGAATACCGTTAGAATGTATAGCGTGACAACTAGGGATGCCAAACGAATTTGATTTTTAAAAATCCCGGGATTCTCGATTTCGAAATCCTGATCCCAAAATCCCGGGATTTTTCGGGACAATTCGGGATCGGAAAATCCCGAAATATCCCAAGATTTCGGTATTTTCTCTTAATAAAAAAAGCTTAAAACAATTGTTTCATTAAAAATTTCATTAATTTTTTTCTTTATCACAATACACATGTTATAAAATAAAAAAACGTTATAAAAAGTAACAAAAATAAAAATAATTCATCTGTGTCTCCATACATACGTAAGTACGTGTATAAACATATTAGTGAAGAAACAAATATCTATACTTTTAAGAACACTACTTAGTGTCTGAAATATATATATTAATTATAATCATTGTTTTAAGTAATTTTTTAAAAACATTCTAATATTTCATCGAATAGCCTTAATTTTGATGCAAACAAAAACATCTTTCGCTGAAAAACATTTCTCGCAATCTACACTTGTGGGCAAAATGGTTTCAAGATAGCTATATGCCGAATATACCTATTCACCTCTAACAACTCGTTATTCAATCAAATCTATTTCTTTAGAAAGTTGACTGTCTAAACAATCAGCTATATTAACAGATTTTATTGGACTTCCAGGCTAACGTTTAACTTTTTAACAATGGAAGTTAAAAAACTACATGGGTGTTATTTAATGTAATATTAAATAAAGAAATAATGCCGTAGACTAAATTTTTTCTTACTTTATAAAGTGTATATGTGTGAATTTGCAATCCCGAAAATTCCCGGGACAAGTTTTAAAAAAATCCCTGGATTCGGGATTTGTGAATTCCGAAAATCCCGGGATTTTGTAATTCGGGATTTCCCGATTGGCATCCCTAGTGACAACGATATCAATTGTTTTAAAACATTTCGCGCATTTGAGGCAGTGATTTTGTACTAAAAAATGCTCTAGTACAATCAGGGAGAAATACTCCACATGTTGCAGTCAATGCACGCCGTTAAAAGCACACAATTTGGAGACGAAAAGTTACCCGTAAACTAATTGGAACCAAATAGAAATTCGATAAAAAAAATCAATCACGCCCGAAGACTGTATACTCTAAAAAGGTACAACGTACGGACAATAGCAGGCCAATTATGTTTAATAAGTGTGATGCTAGCAACTCGGTTGGTCTCTTACGTAAAAATGCCTGACAAATTTTAGTGCAGAATTTTGCCTATAAGACCGAGAGTTTCTATGAGATACATAAATGGCAACTTAACACAGACACGGTGCATAATCTTAGTAGGATTATTATAATTATGATATATGAAGCCATATTGGATTTCGTTTTATGGAATTTAAATAACTATATTTACACTAAAAGATAAAAATAACTCACCATTTCTGGTTGTAGATAGTAAAATTTGATCTCCTGTTGGCCAACTTTTATGACATCACCATTTTTTAGGCGTACCTTTTCCAAACTCTTTATTAAGCGATTGTTAAGCAAAGTACCTTGGGAACTGAATAAATCGTAAATGTATATATTATCACTGTGACCAACATCTATAACGCAATGTTTTCGATTAACCTCATCCTGTTAACAAACAAAAATTAATTAAAAACTACAACTTTGTTCAAAGTGTTAGCTTACCTTATTCTCTAAATGTATAAAATATTTATTATCAAAATTTTTGTTCACATCTGTTTCTTTGCCCAACAAATACAATTGCCCCGGTTCCAAAGGCAAGCGTCGGCTATTAATTTCCAGAAACATTGTTGTTGGATATGGCACCTTAAAAAGCAACAAAAAAATATTTAGTTTAGAAAATAAACAAAACTTTTACAATAATTACATTTTCGATCATTTTATTTGCAGTTGTTCATTGATTGTTAATTATTTATATTGTTTTTATTTTATATTGTGGTTTTTATGCTCCTCTTAAATTTATTGAATTTTTTTTCACAAAAAATTGCGCGATACTATGAAAATATTTGTTGGTAGTTGGTAATGCAATGTCAGAAAATAAAATAGTGATGTCAAGTTATTAGTAGAAGTAAACAATTTGAATTGGCAACTAAATACAATAAGAGGATTAATAAAATAAGGATTTATTTCTTTTATAAAAAATTTTATAAAATTAGTTATTTTTTCAGACGATACTGCACAAGAAATTAAAACATTTTGAAAATAAAGGAAAAATATAAATTTTAAACTACCCTCAGTTTAAATATTTAAAGGTTATCGAACGAATTTTATGGCTTTCAGAGACAATTCCTCTAATTGGCTCATTTTAAATACATATTTGAGTCGTCATTTATTTTTTCTACTTAAATTTCTTTGTAGTTGGCAATACAATATATATAGTTTTAACAATCTGAGTGGATCTGGCAGCCTAAGATGGTAAATGCTATCAATTCAATGTGAATTAAAGTTTCCCAAATAAAAGGAATATTTTCAGATTGTTTACATCCCATAATTCAAGTGCTTAATAAGCTATTAAAAAAGATTTATAAGCATGTCCCCTCTTGCTCCATTACGTGATCCACAAATAGATTATAAAATAAAACGTTATTATAACTGTGTATTAGCCCAAACCATATCCAGTTCAGGTAAATTCTTATTCGCCGGCAACAGAGATGGCGATATATTTGTGCAGAGGTATGAAGAATTAATTGTAAATATAAATTAAAATCTTTAACTAATCGATGATATTTTAGACTACAGGATTTAGAGAACCCTGAGGAACCGTTGGAACCCATCAAAATTTATACCCAAAGCGCAGATGTGGAAATTAATTGTTTGTGTTTTCATCGTGACTTTTTAATAGTCGGATCGATTGGTGTCGTTTATGGTCTGAAATGGCTGGAGGAAAAAGCTGACCTAGTTAACAAAAAAGCTTGGGAAATAAAAATACCCATTGAATCAGATGCAATTGAGGTGCCCGATGTTAATTATATGTGGCTGAGACCAGAAACGGATCTTCTCTATGTCGGCTGTGGAGACAATGTTGTTTATGAACTAAGCTTGGAGGATGGCCGTATAGTTAGGGATTTCAGAGGTCATGATGACTATATCCATAGTGTATGTGGTTATAGTACCAATAAACTTTATTCCGCCTCGGAAGATGGCTCATTACGTTTTTGGGTATCTAATGAAAAGCAAAGTGTTGGGTGCATAGAACCATATAAAAAGGAAAAACTAAATCGTCCCGAAATGGGGAAATGGCTGGGTGCTGTAGCCGTTAATGAAGATTGGCTGATATGTGGTGGTGGTCCTAAATTATCTCTCTGGCACTTGCGGACTATGGAATGTACAAATGAATTTCCATTCCCTGGCAAAGTACATGTGTGTGATTTTGTTGAGGATATGATTTTCGCTGGTGGAGAACATACAAATGCTCAATTCTATGCCATGAATGGAAGTCTAAGAGCCGACATTAAGACTGAAAATACAGCAGTTTATTCCGCAGTATGGCAAATGGAACCTCAACGTTTTATGTCTATAGCTGGTTTTAGCAATTATTTGTCTATATTGAATGATTTTAGATTTTTGGACAGTAAAATCGAGCTGTATACATTGAAAGATAAGAGCGAGAATGATAATGATAAAAAAAATACATAGAATTTTAAAAATAAAAATTTCTTTAAAGTAAGATAAATTTTCTGTTTTCGAAGTTAAAAGGATATTACTTATTAGATCTCTAACTCATTGAGTTAGTCATAAAAAATGCGTATATTTAATAAAGAACGAATATCCAAGACATGAACACCTCAAAATTTTACAAACTATCTCTGGGTTATTTTTAAAATAATAGTCGGAAAACGGCTTGTACTTCCATCCAATAAAATACTTAATAATACAGATAAGCGGTGGATTTTAAATTAGGCAAGAAAAGGTTCAATATTAGCGCCGCAAATACCGACATTACCTATTCCTATTTGGCATCGCTCGGTCCACAGAGGTGTGAGTCATTCATTCCGATTGCTTTATAAAGACGTGAATGTTGTTCAAATCCACTTTGGCACGGTCTATAAATAAAATCTGGATCTCACTAGGTTTCCAAGTGCCTGACAATGACAGAGAAAATGATTTGTGGTTTTCTCTTCTTCCGAGTTATTAAAACTTCTGTTGAAGACATTGTTAGGCATTCCGAGCCATCGAGCTTCCAGTGTCCGGTGTTCCGTTATAACTGCTGTAAGGTTCCTAATACATATAAACTTTAGAAAAGTTAGACGCAAATTTGATTCCACATTTATCCATATCGGGCCAGATCTGACTGGTCTCTGCAAATAGGTTCATTATTCCATTTATCTTTAGCAAATAAATGAAGTGTCTGTGGGCCCATTTTTTTGTCCCTCTATGGTGTAATAACAATCTCATGTCTGAGTTCAACGTATCAGCCTTTGAAGGTGCGTTGTCTTTGCTGCCAATTTTAGCGTCTTTGTGTTCAGAATGATAACTATCGAATACACTCGGCATTCTTGGAGAATATTGAATACGGCATACACCCTCTCAAGGGATCTAATACCAATTGATATACTCTCATATTATTTCCGCACTGCGGCGTTATTTATATCCGATATCTTCATTGTAAAACCATGATAGAAAGTGGCTTCAGTTATCGTGTAGTCGATAGGTATAATAAGTGTACCTAAGATTTTGATATGACCGTAGATGCTATTCTTGATTTCTGCTTTGGTAGAAGTAGATTAGGTTAGGTTTAAGGACGTGTTCTTGTCATTGGGACAAGTACAATACCCAGTGGTCAAAGTGACGCATTGTAAATACGTACTAGAAGAGATAGTGAAAGAGATAGGGAAATTAGAAAAGACGACGAGGTTGGAAACTGATATAAGAGACGGGGGAAAAAATATGAACCACAAACAAACAAGAGAGGGGGCGACTACAACCTTGATGCCCTAGCACTTCTCAACCAGCTCAACCTATTTATGAATCTATGGAGAGCCCGACAATGAGTTCAAATCTTCAAAGAAGAACCTGTCCAGGGTCCTCAACGTCAACATACTAAGGGCTGGACCGTTGCAGAGGAGGTGTTCGATAATTTCCAACTCCGGCTGGGATCTGTTCCAGATCCTTGTCAGCGATCTAATCTCAATAACTAAACGTAGACTGGCCTTCTAATTGTTAAAAAAACAATTGAAAAACAAAAAAATTAAGTGAGGTTGAACAACTACCAATGACTGTAATCTTATGTGGGGCACATTAAAAACATATGCCACATAAGATTAGTTTTTTCGTAAATATATACTATGACTTAAAATTTTTCGAAAAATTTACATATATTTAAAAAGTCTTAGAAACAAATTAACCCAGATTAAATCAGTAAGAAAAAACCTATAAAAATGCAAAAGGGATTGTATTTCAATTTTAATTTTAATTTTTGCAAAATATACGATATTTTTTTAAACCTTTGATTTATTTTAAATTAAGGCCATTAGAAAATTAAAAAGTTATTTACAATCATTAATACTCGGCTAAAAAGCAAAAAAAAATAATATTAATTAGAAAAATATCGATCGATTTATTGATTTAGCTTGAACAGCAAAACAGGCAAAACGATAAAATAAAAATTTAAAGAGGATAGAAAAAACAAAACCAAACATAGATATAAAAAGTCACCCATTCATATCATTATTCATTGTTATTATTGACTGGTGGAATAGTAAATTTGAATATAAAGAATTGATCGCATAATTATGGATTTGTAGCAAAAATGAATGGTGCATAGCATAATCTCCAAGCCAACGTATTTATGAATGAATTAACAATATTTGTTAACTATTGCTTTCTGTCTATGCACTAAGATGCTGGGCATAGATATCACTTCCAAAAAATCAATGAGGTAAGCAATCTTAGTATGGTTGAGCAAAATGTTAAAAAATAGTTGCCGATGTCATCGAATGGTCTGTTCGGAATGATCAGTAATTAATTATTTGAACGAGTTTAAACAAAGTAATTAATAAGCTAATGTTTTGAAAAAACAAATAAATAAAAATAACATGATACTAATGAAAAAAATTAATTCTAACAATGTCAAAGACAATAAAGAGTACAAATTCATTTTTTGGATAAAATAATAAAGCCTTTCCAAATATTGTGTAATAAAGTTTCATAGTAAAAAAAATTTTTTTTTCATATAATCTTCCATAGAAATCGTACACGTGTATAGGAAGAGGAGGCAATTCTGGTATCCTCGGTTTTCTTACCATGTCTAGAGTTTATTGACATTAGGCTGTTTTATAGAACCACAAGAACTACAGTATGATTCGAGCGAACTGTATTATTAAATTATTGAACTTCATCTCATATGTGTATCTCAGTGATGGGTTTCGATCTCAAGCCGTTTAAGGCATATAATTTTTAGTCATATAGCATCAAATCATAAGTTTAGAAAACTTTTAAAATTTTTATGCAGTATATGTATAAATGATTTCCTAATGTGATTGGAGGTACTGTTTAAGTATCTTTCCACAAGTTTTCACTAAGGCTTTCGGATTCATTGTAATATTCCCATAACTATCTCTTCCAACAAGACCCTGAGGGTAACAAGACTGGAAACATTAGCCGGCATTTTTCTTAATTTCCTTAACAAAGATGTGTTTTACGAAGCTTGGGCTAAGTAGTAAAAACGCATCATGATTCCAAAGCTCTGGATGTTATAGGCCAACTTCTTGAGGAAGCAATACACCAGATGCAGACGAAAAATTAATATGGCTCCCGAAAAAATATGTTTGTTGCAATCTAGTCTCTTATGAATAGAGCCAACCTTGGATCCTTAATGTTGTTGCAGAGTTTGAATCTAATTCCGAGCTTTAACTTTTTGCTTTTTAAGGTATCTACGGATATGTCGGTAAGTAGGTACACATCTAAGACATCAAGTAGGTCTGTTGTGCCCGCACCAACCTGACTTTCCTTTTCTTCTCCCTGTCCACTACTCGGAGATAAGTTATGCCTGGTATAATGTTGGACCTTGAGCTTACCAAACATTATCCTCACAATTCTTCTTTTCATGCCATTATTCTACTGTAGTCGATGTGACGTTTCCTTTCATTGTTATGGACTGGTTTTTAATGCACTAAAAATATCGTAGCCTAATAGGTAGTATTTTATTGGTTCAAACCTCCGCTCAGACATCACAAACAAAACCCAATACGAAAAAACTAAAACAAGACAACTTCCTGTCAGCAACCGTCTGGCAAAAACTCAGAGGTTAAATTAAATTGCCATGAAAAGTTTTACAAATCTACCGTTTGGAAGGTCTCGTTACTCATGTATAAGATTAATACACACAATACGGGTGGTGTGAGAAGCTAGGTTGTAGTCTCGTCTAAAGGGTTGTAATGAACAATTGAGTAAAGTAATTAAGTAAAAAGAAATTGATTTATCCAAATATATTTGACATTATATTCTGTCACTTATTCTGGCTGTTCGCTTCATCATTTCCGATCACTTTTTGCATTGCTTAGAATAATTGTTAATCCTTTTTTACATTTCAGGACAATGGATCCCGTATTTCTGCCTTAGTTGAAAATTGAATATCAGCCAAAATATTCAGATCCCTATATCGATGGCTTAATATAGAAAAGGCCTAACTCAATTTTTTTTTCAAAATAGAGTTTTTTGTTTATTTTGGTAGACAAATGTCAGATGCACAAAAAAAATAAAATTTTTTTAAATGAGAGATTAAATGTGTTGCTGTTTCTTATTAAAAATTGTATTAAAATTTTTGTTGTATTTAAAATTTTACGAATTTTATTAAGTTTTTTCCTTCTCCTGTAAAGAAACCAAAAATCCAAATATGTATCATGCATTCCATAACTGCTCGTACCTCTGCTTGAAGACTTTCTCTATAGAAAGAGCAGATTATGAATGCACAGTAATGGATAATCTAAAAAAAATCACTTTAAATATTGCATCATCCTTAATATTTTGTTTGAATAATTACCAGTTCTACTGTATATTTTTTATTATTTCATTATGATTTTAACTGTTTTAAGTTTTTATTTAGCGAGTGTATATTTTTGTTCTATGCCTGTTTTTTTTACTCCTTTTTTTAATATTTTTATGAGGAATTAGAAGAATACTGATTACTTTCGAGGTAAACATGATATTCAGATATTAGATGTTGCATCTAGAAATTGCTCTCAGTTCCTTAAACTAGTTTAAAAGATGCTATAAAATCGATTTAAAAATAACAAATAGAACACAAATATAAATAAAAATTTTATTTTGACAATGCAAACTCTCCAAAAACATTACTTTTTGTTTAATTCGCTTTCAATATTTTTGAATTGTAATTAATTTTTTTTTTCAATTAAAGAAAAAAAAAACAAATTTATTAATCAGGTTTTTTGACAATGTGTGCTTATGTAGCCTACTTTTGTTTTGGTTTTTTTCTTAATTGTGTTAATAACAGTTTTAAAAACCACACCTAAAAAATATTTTTTTTAAATTTTCGATTTACAATCCGCTTGACAATATTTTTAATTTATTATATTATTGCCAAAAAAATCTGTATTTGTATCATTAAAAAAATGTAAATTCCAAACGTAATAAGTCTTTTCAGGTTAAACAATTTTTTTCTAGCTGAAAAAAATACATTCCGGTTTAATGAAATATTGCGGTTTTAGACTTAAAAACAATTTTTTGACCACCAACCGTGTTAATGAGCACTTGTACCCGATTAGCGGCATTTTTAAAAGGGGCTTCATTTAAGCTTGTCTTTCCTTTAAGGAGTTTTAAAGTTTTTCGTGATAAGCAAAGGATTTTCTAGATCAAAGATCCTTATGAGCGTAAGATTTGTTTCAACGAAGGTATGCGTGTTTTTAGTTGATCAATCAATAGGTGTGCCTTCTTATGGACGTTTTTTACCTCATTTGACTCACATGACTTTACTTCCGTCATCTCTTCAGAACTATTAAAGAAATTTAAAAACCTTGATAGCTAATATTTTGGGGGACTTCCTACTAATAAGTGAAAGTATTCTAATTGTCATGAGAGTTCGAAGTATTAGTATTCCTAAATTCACTTTTATCTCATTTACGGTCGAAAACTGCTTTCCTTTTGTATAAATTTTAGCTGCAAAGATTTCCCACAAGTTTCCGATGAAATTCCAAACGGGACTGCATACTAGGACATTGAAATAGAACAATATTTTTGAATCAGCACCATTCCTTAATATTATGAGTAACACATACAGTCCTGTTATCTTGCTGATATATTCTAGAGGCTCGAAAATGTTTCCAAGTTCATTTTGGCGGTAATAAAGTAAACAGGACATTTGAAGTGTAAGATAATTCTCGAAGGAAGAGGTCGCACTTAGGACAGCATTTAGGCCCATTGTGATACCAGAATTAACTCTACCCGGGTGTCAACCATTCCGAGTCCAAAAGACATCTGTCTATTGCAGCAATATTTATATTAGAGAGCTCGGTCAACGATGTCAGAAAATTAGAGGTCAGGAACCTCCGTCTCTTCGTGACAAGAGCAGTGCACTGACATGTGACGGGAAAGACAGCTTTTTCCTTCTCCTCAGGCTTACAGCTTCTGCAGAAGTTATTAGTTGGAATGCCGGGTTTTTTTGGCATGCCTACCAAAAGGAAAATGGCTCGTAAGGACAGCCTTCATTCCTGCTGACAAAGCGATTGAGCCTCCTCGTAAATCGAGTGGACATTATCCTATGCCCTGTAACATGCCGGACATTTCTCTGTTAGAATATCACTTTTTTTAGAATATCCATTAGGGTCTAATCATTTACTCGCTTTCTTGAGCCCATTCTCTAACAGTTCACTTTAATATGTTTTTTTTTTATCAAAAATTTTCAATTTAAATGAAAAAAGTTAGTGTCTGAACATCGTACTGCACAAATTATTGAACTTTTTTGCTATTGCGGTCAAACGAATGTCTTACGAAACACGGCAACATATTTAATCATCCAGGCATATTTATTATTAAAATAATTTTGAGAATAATAATTGTTATTGTTTTATGTATTAATTAAAACAACAAAGGAAAGTAAGGAAAGAAAACAAACTAAAAACAAAGTCTTAAATGCGGTCAAGCGATTGTCTATGACTGCATAAATTTAAAATGTTTGCCTTATTTTGCTTTTACCTACGTTTATCCATACGTAAGGTGTTAATAGTGGTACGAGGATGACACAATTAGTGCAATTGGTCTTCAACAAAATGGTGATTTAAACAAAGAAATTTGGCTTGTATAATTTATTTGCTTTTATTCATTAAACGTACTTGTACTCTTTACCCAATTTAAAGAAAGAAAAAATAAAAATATTTTTTATTCACCTTAACGTGGGAATTTTTTTATTGCAAGAATAAAAAAGAACAACAACAAAATTATGCTGTCTCCGTTTTGACTGTCAATCGGGTCTTTGATCTTTTGGCTATTGTGAGCAAAAACTTTGAATCAGTTGCTCATATTGTGTGCTTTAAAGCTTCAGATTTATTTGCTATTTGATCGAAAATAATAAATTATTTAAAGAAACGATTTGTTTTTTTTTTTGTTGGTTTTTGGCAAATTTGCCTTATAATTTTAATTTATTGTTTAATTGTTTCACTACGATCTCAAATCGTTTAATTGTTTTTATTGTGCATACAATATATTATTTTCATTTGATTTTATTTTTAATTTTTTTTTGGGTAGGTCTCTCCCTCCATTAGTATTGTATAAAATGTTGTTGTTGAGTCGACCTTGAAGATGTTGTTTTAAGTCAACAATTTTGTGTCTCTGGCTTGGTATCAGCGAAAAAAAATATATATTTTTTGTTTTTAAAGAATATCATCTGAAAAGTTATTGCCTGTTTAAAACTATACCGGTTTTTGGTCATGTCTTTCAAATTAATAAAAAAAAATCGCTTTTAAACTCTTTATTTTTTCTGGTTTTAGTTTTAGCGAATTAAATTACCGATTCGAATCTATGAAATTAAACGTTCGCCAATAGAAAGAAATCAAAAAAAAAGATTGAAAATTAAAAAGAAACAAAAGTTAAAACAACTTGAACATGTTTAAAATTTAAAACATACATAATTATTTAAATTAAGATCGATTCTTGTCAAATTGGTAATTAGCATAAGATGTTTGTGTCAATATGATACAAAAAAGTTGCCATAAACAGGAAGTGGTTTTTCAGATTATTTTAACAGCATAAAAAATAGTTTAATTATGTAAAATTTATTTTTTTTTTAATTTAATTTAAAAGTAAACGGTAGAAAATCATATTGTTAATAGACATTTGTACGCCATTAAAACATGCTTTTTTTAGTGGGTGAATTGACAAATGCAAAAGAAATGTTCAAGCACTATGACTATGGTACGCTGGGCGAAGACATTAAATTTTAGGAAAAAATTAATAGTAAACGATAACACGCAGATATTTTACATCAAAGAGCTATTTCCTACAAATCAAAGAATTCAGTGAGACATGCATTAACATTTGGTCCAATTTATCATACCAGAAGGTTGCTGTTGCTGAATGTACTTATAATGAATACATGGTAGTGGAATCTTTTGAAGTATTTGGAATAGTATTCAGCCTGTTTGAGCTTGCAATACTAATATAAACCTTTTATTTTCTTTTAGTTTTCAGTTGAGTTAGTAGTTATGCTGAGGGTATTACAGTATGAAACAGAGAGACTTGCCATCAAAATTCAATACCATTGCCACGGTATCCTTGCCGCTAAAGGACAGTAAAGAAGAGTAAGGTTTATGGCGATATTAACACAAGCTCTATGTTTAACTTTATTATATAAAGAGATTACTTCCAATTTTTACTTTCAAGACATAAGAACAAGATGTGAATGCAGTCGAAGAATGGTGGAGATTTATTTGGAAGTCCATCGGCATTGAAGGCTACCATCGTAGCATTGACGTAATTTTGCTCTTTCGAAAACAGAAATGCAACACCATGGCGTTCAAGACTACCATCAAATTTTCACTCATCTCCATATGGAAGATATACCTAAACAAGAAGCCCAGTGTGAAACAGTGGTCAATTTCGCCAATAGAATCGTTGGAATGGAGCACTTTAAAATACCATTAGTTGTATCACGGTGACTGGGTAAAAGACCAAAATTGAAGAAAATTTCGAGAAATATTTATGGGAGGTCGCCGTGGTCTAGTAGGTAGTGTGTTGGCTTATTAGACGAAAAGCCAGCGTTCGAGCCCCAGGCCAGACATCAAAATAAAATACAAAAAGTATTTTTTCGGCGACTTCCTCTCAGCAGATTTCTGGCAAAAACTCTGAGAGTAAATAAAATTGCCATGAAAAGTTTCTCAAAAATCTGTCGTTCGGAGTCGACTTTAAACTGTAGGTCCCGCCACTCATGTATAAAATTAGCACACACAACATGAGTGGTGTGAGAAACTAGGTCGTAATCCTGACTGAAGGGTTGTAATGACCAATTATGTATGTATGTATGTAGTTCCATTAACTTTTAATTCGTGGAAGTTGCTCTCTGTTTGAATCTTCTTAATGACTTCAGGCATGGTAATTTGGACGGTGAACAGTTTGCGCTTTCGTAATAACTAATCTGGGACCTGAAATACTCAATTTGGGTGAGACTCAACTTTAAGTAGAGAACTCCCTTAGGCAGAATTTAAGAGCGACGGACAAGGACTGTTCTTCAAGGAAATTTGATTTCAAGTAAAGAAAAATTACATTTCTAAAGCATTTTTTACTATGTTTAATTAAAATTTTGAACATCTTTATAAGCTATTAACTAAGCTTCAAAGAACTTCACTTAAAAAGTATAAAATCACAATCACATGAAATGTAGATTGTAAATACCAAGGCTTTATGCGAAATTAAAAATTTAAAAGTGATCCGCTACTTTGGAAGGTTGATTTTCTAAATTTATTAAAGTATAAATCTTATCTCATTATGGCTTTATTTTTAATTAAATGAATTAAAACAAAACATAATTAGAATTGAAATCAACAGAGTTTCTACGGTATTACCGAATTAAACTGAACTGAATTACAGTTGAAAGGTTCGCATTTAAAATTTTTTTTTGATGAATTGAACAGAAGATCTTCCGGTTGGCATGCTGACAGAAGCCATTAGAAGAAATTAACACGCACATATTTTTCAAATATCTATTTTCGTTAACAAAAACAGAAAAAATAAATAAAAAAAATAAAATAAAAGGGAATTAAAACTAAATGAGCGGAGAAACCGCATTTAAATAAATTTCAAATATACATATATTTAAGAACTTTGTTTTGTTGGTTTAAAAAACGAGAAGATACGGAACTAATGAGATTTAAAATATAGGTTTCTTAGTACTATTAAATAAATAAATCTAAATGTTAATAATTCATTTGTATATGAATTTACATTTTATTTCAATAACTTTTAAATAGCTTCACTTCTAAACCGGAAATGTTCAAATTCCCAAAAAAAAAATAGAAAAACGGAAGAAAATCTTTGAAAACAAACGAAACGAAAACGCAAAACAAATTATGAATAATTTTATTTTTTCAATTTCCGAAATTAAAGTTGACGTGACTAGTAGTCATTTGTAGCGTTTTGTAGGTGACCTGATCTGTTATAATTCGTTTTATTTTTTTCCTTAAGCAATTTCATATAAATTGCGGTATAAGACAAGATTAATGCCATACTTATAAAGCAGCGTTGGTTGACAACTTTATTATCATTTTATTAGCATGTCGTATGAAATTCTTTAAGAAATACTAACACGAATATTGCCCTTACTTGGTAGTCATGGCTGTAGCTATTTCTATTTTTGTTTTACTTTATAAGGTTAAACTTGAAAATTATTTTGGTATTCGCATTATAAATAAATAATAAAAATATTTTAATAAATAAATGCGCACACTTCATTTTGGTTTTAAAAGGAAATACTAATTTAAAATAAAGACCACAAACAAAAGTGAAAATATTAAAACTAACGAGAGGTGCCTGTGTTACATTCAGCCGAAAGCTCTCTTTGTTTACTATTTGTGTGAATCGTACATATCAACCTCTGCGAAACTAAGAATATTTGTTTTTATTTTATTTTTTATTTTTTATTAATTACAATATAATTACAAATTATATTCTAATTATATTATCTAATTATATTATTATATATAATTATATTAATTACAATATAATTACAAATTATATTCTAATTATATACGAGCGGAGTAACTTGACCATATGCTCGGTGTAGTGTCACAGACCAGAGTCTCTGGTGGGAATCGAACTCCCGACCCTCACGCTAATAGTCTAGCACACTACCCACTAGACTACCAAACTCTTTGCTTTATTTCTATCACACATTTTATATTTTTCACAATATTATTCGCATGTGTTCTGCACTTACAAACGATTGAAAAGACAAATTTAAAGGCAAGAGCGAGAAGGGTGCACCGATGGCCTAGTTGGTATTGTTCTAAATTTCAAGCGTCGAGGCCGAGGATTCGATTCTTACTAGAGACTCTGGGTATTTGCCTGATTTTGTGTCTGACATTATATGTGACAACTCACAATATAAAAATTAAAGTGAGAATTATTACAAAAAAGATATTCACAAAAAGGGACGCAGGCATATATAGAAATAAAAAAGATAAATAAAAATTATCAAACACTACCCCTCCTTTCCTTTCTCCTATAAAACTATCTTGTCCGTAAGTCAACACAAGGTACTGAATTAATAGGAGTCATCTCCTGAGTGTTGGTTTCGAAAGATAAAGAAAGAAAGAAAAAGGCAAGCCAGCCTACATAAAATGTTAAGTGTTACGATCCTGATGTGTTAAGTCCAATTTTGTTTTAACCAATGCTGTTATGGTAGTGGAGATGTCTAATGAGTACTAAGTTCTGGAAGCGAAATTGTCTAAAGTGTAGATGGGACACTAACCATCATAAATAAATAAATAAAATAAGTTCTTTTTGGATTTATATTATGATACTTTGAAAAATCATTTGAAGCCGTTTAAACAGGGTTTGTCGAAAAAAAAATTCTTTTTAAAGATCTAACATACAAGCTATGATCATTTCAAAATTTTAGGTGTAGTTGATCTGGATATACATACCTATTGATTACACGATACCTATATTCTTTTTCACTCCTAATTTTACATCCAACGATAGATCCAATTATGGCAATTGGTTACACCTTCCAGAGAACGTACTCCTAGTATTCACAGATGGATCAAGAACACACGACAAAGTTGGATGTTGAATTTTTTCAGAATTTTTTCAGTTGAATTTTGTATTGTCCATACGAGAATTACATTATTCAGGCTGAAATAATAGCTACAAAGATTGTATTTGTGCAAAACTTTCAGAGTATATAGTTTTATACACATATTCCGATAGTAAAGCGGCAACTAGATTTCAAGAGAATAACGGCTGTCTATGGAAGAGATAGCGAAACATTCCAGTTACCCTAAAACGGGTTCTTGGATACGGGGATGTTGATGATAACAACAAAGTCGACGTGCTAACTAAGGTTGACACAGCGGAAGATGGGATAATTACACTTACAGAGCGGCTAGACAGAGCTGGCTCAATATGGATAAACCAACCTGATCACGTTCCATCTTAAGAACCTTACAGTAGTTGTAACGAGACATTGGCCTTTGGGGACACAGACCTGGAGACTGTGTATATTTCACAACCGTAGAAGTTGTAGCGATAAGGAAGGAGAAGAGATCACAGACATCTTCTCTATCATTGTCCGGAAATTGGGAAAAACAACTTTTGGGAACCCACAATTTATTGATAGAAAGTGTTTAACCAAATGGAAAGGAAAAGGAAAGGAACCTTCATAAAACTGTCGGAATGGCTGACAGTGTCAACATCATTCTTCAATGCTTCATTGGAGGCAAAAAAATGGAGCTCTTTTGCCTGTTTTGTTACAAAAAGCGAGGCTCAAGTCAGTCGTTTAGGAAGTAAAAAGTTTAGGAAGTCAGTACACAATTTACAATTATAGGAAGTTCAATGACTAGTCGTCATACATTAAAATCTAATATTTTTACAAATAAAATGCTAATTGAACTTGATTAAATAATCTTGGGATTGAAAATGATGTGCTACTGCAAAAATTAAATTATAAAGAAGCTCATCAGACAGACTGTTTATAATGTCTCCTTGTAAATAAACTCACACTTCCATTAATCTTCGTTAATTAAAAATGTTTTGTATTATTTTTGAAATTTTTTTTCTTCTTTTTATTCATCTGAACTTTTTTGGCTTAGCACCACAGAGTCTGTTGAAAACTTGTGGCGTATTTGTTGGCTTCCATGGGATATTATTACATAATGGAAATTGTGTGGAACTGGTTTAAGAAACAAAAACTGGTCGTTTTGACCTCCATGCGATCATTATCACGTGCGTAAAAAAAAGAAGTTTTTTTTCTTCTTTTTGTATTTAAATTTGTTGATTTTTTTCTTTTGTTGTGTTTAGCACTGTAATCAAGTCCTTTACGGAAAATATTCAAAAATTGTGGGAATAATTACAGAGAATGATTGAAATTGTTCAGTTAATTTTGTTTTAAAAAGTATTATTTAAATATTTCCGGTATAAATTATGAAATTAATATGATTTCCTTTAAAAACTCAGAATTCTTTCTCGTTTTTTTTTTATTTTTGAAAGGACAGAAGGGCAGTATTTAAATTTTATTGACCTTTATTGTCGGCAGGTCAGTGATTAATGAAAAGATTTATTTTGTCAGTCTGCAAGAATACATTGTTTTAAAAAGAAAAACAAAAAAGTAGGCAAACTATAAAATGTTCATTGTCAATAAAATGCTGAATACTTTTTAATATTACATATATACGAAATTTACCTTCAAAATAATCCTCTTGAAGGATGATTATATTGTTAGAATTGAATGTTATTTATTTTAGCTCTTTAACCTTGAAAAAGAATCAACGTTTATATTTATTCGATCGTGTAAACAAATACGCAATTTGAGAATACTCAGTGGATTCAAAACCGAACTTTTCCGTTTTTACCCCAATAATAGTATTCTGTTCTAGAGAGTATTTTCACAGTTTAAAGTATATTTTATATAATATATATAAATAGTATATATATAATAAGTATATAATTATTGACTGATAAAAACGGTAACAATTTTATTAAAAAATTTGCATCAAATATATATAAATATAAGTATTTACTAAAATCAAAACCAATATTTTTTCTCCATTTTTTTTTAATAAAATCGACCAATACTCAAGGAATGGCTGTTGGTACTTATTAGATGCATTATTTGTAGATTATTTAAATGTATAACAACTATCGTTATCATTGAACTTTGTTGACATTTCTGGTCAACAAGCTTTGGCAAGTCATCGTGCAAGGAAAAGAGAAAAATAAATAAATCCTAGTGAGCAAGTAATTCGTAAAGTTATTGATCATTTTCGTACACATGTTACTGCTCTCGATTTGAATTTACCAACAAGACTAAGAAGAAATGCGCGTACCGAAGAGAATATTGCTGCTGTATCGAGAAGTTTTGAAGTACATGCCAAAAAGACGATTTGACGAGATGCGCCTTTTACTAACCATTGTCTCTCTTGTTCTACTTTGTCCTTGGAAAATTTCATGTAAATATCTTACTTAAGAACTTACATACATACATACATAATTGGTCATAACAACCCTTCAGTCAGGATTACGACCTAGCTTCTCCCACCATTTATGTTTTGTGCGGGACCTAGATTCGATTCCGAACGACAAATTTTTGAGAAACTTTTCATGGCAATTTTATTTACTTTCAGAGTGTTTGCCAGAAATCTGCTGAGAGGAAGTCGCCGAAGAAATATTTTTTCATATTTTCGTTCTGATGTTTGACTTGGGGTTTGAACCGTGGCTTTACGTCTAATAAGCCAACACACTACGTACTAGACTACGGCGACTTACATACATCCACACAAAATTTGGTCATTACACCCCTTCAGTCAGGATTACGACCGAGCTGTGTGTGTAAATTTAATACATGAATAGTCGATTCCGAACGATAGGTTATAGAGAAACTTTTCATTGCAATTTTATTTAGCCTCAAAGTTTTTGCCAGAAATCTGCAGGGAGAAAATATTTTTCATACTTCGTTTTGTTGTTGTGCTCTCGTCTAATAAGCCAACGTACTATTTACTAGACTATGGAGCCTTAATTTTTTTTATAGAGTTACGTATAAAACTTTGTGCTGGTGCTGTGGGCGATTGCTTCCTCAAGTTTGTTAAATTGCTGGCAGTATAGTTTCGGATCAACCTTTAGGTTGTAAAGAAGTAATTCATTTTTGATAATTACAGCCATTACCACCAGACATATTCTGACACTTATGTGCTTATTGACATTACAGATTGCGTTTGTGGATCTTTTTTATTACCAGGCACTGTCTGTGAGAATTGTGTTCATTTTATTGCGATTAAATAGCGATTCACAGAGGGTAATACGGGTAAACTATGGTCTGGCGTTATCTCGTGTTGGTCCTGTGCAACGAACTCCTTTTCTCATTCTAATGAAATATTGGCTGCACAATCCACAGCTCATGGACAAACGAAACGTTGTCTGAATATGAGATTAATATTTTATTGAATCGGAGTTAGTATCTGAATGCTAATGTGCAAAAAGACAATACTGAGCAAGGCAACGATATATGAAAAAATATTTCTTCGGTGACTTCCTCTGAGCAGATTTGAGCAGAAATAGCCGTGAAAAGTTTCTCAAAAATCTGTAGTACGGAGTCGACTTTAAACTGTAGTTCCCGTCACTAATGCAAAAAACTTGGGTGGTGTGAAAACATATGTTGCAATCTTTACTGAAGGGTTGTAATGACCAATTATGTATGTGATATCACTCACACAAAGTGAATCTTAGTTATCGTAGATAGAGAAAAAAATATAAGATTCAATATACCGTAATGCGCTAAAATTGACTGTAGAAATTTGCACCACTCATTTAGATGACACAGCATCTAGAGGCTTTGCAATAGTGGACGTGTCACCTCCCATAAATGTGTAAGAAAGTACTACTGTTAGGATCTTAAGCAAGTAGCGCTACAGAACAAGTTTGCTCAAAAATTTGAATACAAAACCAACAGAATTGGAATAATGGGTGTAGCACATGAAAACAAACTCAATACTTATTATCACATACCCAAGAAAATAATATCTGATGTTCAATGCTATTGATTTTAGTTTAATTTAAAGAAACTATAATCAGACAGCGAAGCACAGCGGGGGGTTTCTTTAATTAAAAAGTGTAGATTTAATTTGAAAATGGTTAATTGTTTAACACTTATTTAATAAATAAATAAAAAAGAAAATACTAATTATTTGATTAAATCAAAAAACAAGTTCGTTGATATTTCGAAACAAAAGTTATTAATTAAAGTAACGACAGTTAGAACGGCAAAATAAATGAAAGAGAAATAAATAAAAACTGATAATGACACTCTCCATCCAACACAATCAGTTATAGCGGGTATATGAATTATTTTTTTGTTTGTTAAATAAAAATTAAAAAACATTTCAAAAGAAAAGATCTACTCATAATCTATAAAATAATTTTTTAAATGTTGTTTCTATTAATTAATAAACAAAACAGAAAAATCAATTTTAGAAAAAAAAACCCAAAAACATAACAGAGTGACCATTAGAAATACTCTTTGTATAGTTAGTCTTTTAATTCTTTCTTTCTAAATGTCAAATAATTCTTTTAATTGAATTTATTCCTCTTTGTGGAGAATATTATTTTTGTTCTCTAATTTGCATATACAATTAATTACTAACCTGTTATCCAAAAAGATATCTTTGCTGGTTGTTTTTAAGAATTACGTTTTTAAATTTTGAAATCCTGAAAGAGACCTTGGTTGTCTGAAATAACGGTAAAAAATAGAAGAAAGGAACATTAAATTATAAAAATAATAAAAAAACGATTCAAATAAAATCAAAACAGAAAGAAAATAATCTTTAAACTACAAAAGATCTTATCTTGAAAAGAATTAAACAATCTTGTTTAAATCACCTATATAAATGAAATTAATCGAAACTGATTACATATCGAAACGTTATGCGATTCTTAGAAATGAACATTTACTCGGAAGGTGATATTTTTGTTTACGTTTTTGGTAACGCGTTTTCTTTAATTAGTTTCCAGAGCAAAAAGTAATATTAATTCGAAAATAACTGAAATATTTGAGAATCGTTGCGTTACTTATAAATACCATGGCTATCCATCTCACAATTGCTCTTCTCACAGGCACTTCCGCTGGAGCTGTGAGACTGAGAAGGAGTTTATCTTTAACCAAATATGTCAGTGACCTGCTACTGCCATGATGATGCGAAACTTCGGCATTCATGTACTCCAATTTACAGTACACTTTGTCACGATATAGTAGCCCACTCCTTTTGTGGGATTCTAAAGAGTTCTAACCGAAGGCATGTCGACAAATCTTTGTGCGATCATTCCGCACAGTGTGGACTATTGTTGGCTATCGTTTAAAGTCTTACATTTTCTCTATTAGATGTTCAGTTACCCATTTATAGAGCAGTACTGATATCACATTCGATTTATAAAGTTAAATTTTGGTCCAGAAAGAAATTTAAGTCGAATTCCAAACTTTATTTAGCCGTGCATAATGTCGTATTAATTCTGGTCAGAAGATCCTGTCTCTACGGACACCATTATTGAGTACTCTGCACTTGAAATCACCACAGGATGCTCTGATTAAAGACTGCAGATTCTTAGAAATACCCTTGGACATGACCGATTTCCAATTGTTTTCATGAAATATGATATTGAACGCCAGCAAAAAGTTCAATAATTTCCTCAACTATGAAGCGAAGGGTGTGTAAGTCAAATCACGAACGTTTTGAATGAAAAAATGTTTGCTGCTTTTGCAGCGGTTGAGCAAATGAGCACATGGAGTACTTTGAACAAACAATTTTATTGAATGAATTACAATTAATGAACCGTTGGTGAAGTTTATTTTTGAAGGGAACCATTTTGAACGATGATGAATGGCTTAACTACGAGTACATCAAGGGAAAATAGAACTTTGTCAAATATTAACTGTAATTTGAAGAGTGGAATTCTAAGCGATTTATCTGTTACAATCAGGCGAAATAACCAGCACTAATCTTTACTGTTTACAACTCCTACATTTAAACGAAAAAATCGAAGAAGAAAAAAATTTAGGTGTTGGCTGTGGGCAATCTGATTAACATTTGTTTCGGTATCTACAAAATTCTCTTGATGGTTAAAAATTAGTCAAATGATGAACTGGTTTACAAGTTTTTCCGCATCGATAGAAATAGGAAGCCTCCCAAAAATAGCGAAACGTCAAATAGTGGTAAAAATAATTTTGCTTTTAAAGAATATTAATATATTCGTCTAGTAGCTAGTGAGTTGGCTTAGTAGACGTGAGGTAACGGTTTGAACCCCAGGTCAGACATCTCCAACAAAACGAAATATGAAAAAATATTTCTTCGGCGGCTGCCTCTCAACAGATTTCCAGCACAAACTCTGAGAGTAAATAAAATTACCATGAAAAAGTTTCTCAAAAAAATTTGTCGTTCGGAGTCGACTTTAAACTGTAGGTCCTGCCATTCATGTATAAAATTAAAGCACGCAACATAAGAGGTGTGAGAAGCTAGGTTCTAATCCTGGCTGAAGGGTTTTAGTGACCAATTATGTATATGTGTATGTTAAGTTAAAAAATCTATTTTGAAAACTACAGACATTTAGTATTTGGAATTTGTTGTGTATTATCGTTCGTTACTGACTGCATTATCGGTAATAATTCGTTGTTCAAACGACTTCTCTCTATGTAATTCAGCTTTGAGGTTCAATTTCCCTATTATCTTTTCCAGTTGCCCAAGATCATAGATATGTATGGTATATTAAGCCAAGGTCAGGTTTTAAATAAAATATCTTTTCCGCTTAATATTTGTTACTTAATATTCAGAAGAATTGCATTGAAATATATTTTAATGAACGTAATTAAGAATGCTTTTCAGAATAATATTTAAAATAATAGAATATAAATTTATTAATTAAAAAAATCCTAAACGTGAACCTGCTTTAGAAAACGGAATAATCTGGTTAAACCCGGAATTATGGATCACTTTAATTTTGAAAAGATTGTATAACTCGTTTCTCAAACATGTGATATTATGAAACTAGCTACAATCGCTCACGTATATGTATGGATAAGCCAATAATCCTAATACAAGTATTTCAATTCAATAATGCAGCTATTTTTTAAAATTATTAAATGACGCTAAAATAGCTCTACAACTTTTACTTTTTCCGATATTACTTTTACTTAAAATTCATACTCAAATGGAGATGTTTTAAGTCTCAAGACATATTGTTTTCGATTTCAAAGCAATAGATTTTAAATAAATTTATAAATTATCTTTAAAATTTTATTAAAAATATTAATTTTTTATTTTATAGAACCTGAATACAGAATTGAGTATGACAGTGAATTAAAACAAGAAATAAAAAAATAATTAAAAACGTGTCTACCTACATAATGATGATGGTGATCATAATTATCATTATTATTATTATTCCCCACTTAGCAATAGCGACACTTTCATCAACAGGCTTTATGGTGCCAATGCTCATGATAGTCATCTTCGAAAGAACACCACAAAAAAAAAAACAAAAACAAAAGCAAAACCAACACAAAAAATCATCATAAAGCATGATCACTGTTTTTATTAAATATTTTGCTTTTATATATGGTTTGTTGCTCGCTATGATGAAAAACAAAATAAAAAACCGAACAAGTTTTATTTTTAGTTTTAAAGAATGTTTTTTTTATGGTTTTTAAATTATTTTTATTTATTTGTTTTATTTTTTATTTCAATTTTTTGATATGCGTATTATTTGCATAAAATAAGCTTTTTAAATTTTTTTATTGCCTTTTTAAAGCAATTTATCGTTAAAACTGTACAAAAACGTTGAAAATCAATAATAACAAATCAAAGCATGGAACATAAAATTAATGATGAAAATAAAATATGTTGAGTTATTGCAAATTATGAATATTTTTCCAAAAACCAGCACAAAGCAAAGAAAAACTAAAACCATAGCATGGAACAGAAGGGAAAATGGGGCGACGTTGTGACTAAGAACACAGTTCTTGCAGTTGATATTAAATTTATAGATTTAAATACGTCCTTTACTTCTTTAAATTAAAAAAAAATATTTTTTTTTGTTGTTATAGCACTCTTCACTATATTTACAACTCATTTATTTTCAGTTTGGCAACTTCTAGAATTCATATCTGTCTTGTGTTTTTACTTCGTTGTTTTGTCTCTGTCGGTTTTCTTGTATGTTCTTCATGATTGTACAATAAATATTCAGTGCGTATGCTGATGTATTTCTGAAGTACAGTCTTGTGTGTAGTAGGCATTGTCTGTTAAAGCTCAGTTTAATTTTTATTTTATAATACCATCAATAAAGTAGAAAATTAATCAAAGTGTGTGTGAGATATAATCGACATTTTTTATTCATTTGAAAGACGTATTGATGATCTTTCAAATGTCCGCAACAATTTCTTGCGTGGAGCGCATGTGGAGTGGCCCATTTTCCATTACTCTGGCGCAAATATGAAGATGCATTTATTTCAAAAACCTAAAAGGGGGGTCAAATCTGGGTGGTCTATTTAATCACCATATTACCATTCCCTTAAATCAATATAATACATAATGTGGCGTGAGCTGAATGGCTCGTAACGCTTTTCTGTTGAAACCACATGTTGCTGGTGTACAGATCATCCAATTCAGCCCAAAACATCGATCTGTCGTGCTCGCCATTAACAGAGACAGCCTGTCCAACATCCTCCTCAAAAATATGGACTAATGACGCCGCGAAGCAAAAATCCACACCAATTACTTATTTTTTCCGGATGTATTGGATGCTCTTGGGTCTCATGTAAATTGGTATCGCGCCTAATTCGAGAATTTTGTTTGTTCACGTACACATTCATTTAGAAATAAGCCTGTTCGCTAAGTTGCTTTTTCGTTAAATATTAGTCAGGTTAAACTGCTACACAGCCTATTCTGCGCACACTCGTCGTTGTCTATGGTCGTCCATGGTGATCTAGCATAACATACTGAATAAAAGACAACTAATTTGACAGACGCAGCTTCACCATAAGTGGCGGGGTTTGCAATTAAAATTTAAATAAAAGACAGGTTTTATAAGTTTTTGGAGTCGCCATAGTCTAGTAGTCAGACATCAAAACGAAAATATGAAGAAATATACACTCAGCCACAAAAGTATACATACGGATAACAAATTTCAGAAAGTTTTTAACTAATCCGTTTTCGTTGCAAATATTTATAGTTGTCCGACATCTTTCTTCGATTTTAAGACGGTCTTTTGCTTTGCTTCAGAAATTTGTGAAATTTGTAAATCGGATGCATACCTTTGTGGGCCTGTGCAGGGCCACAATTCAGTTCAATTTCAGAAATTGTTTAACCAATGCAAAAGACCGTCTTAACATCAAGGAAACTATAAAGATTTTCAACGAAAACGGATTAGTTAAAAAATTACTGAATTTTTTAACCGTATGTATACTTTATTAACTGTGTGTATCTTCGTCGACTTCCTCTCAGCAGATTTCTGGCAAAAATTCTGAGAGTAAATAAAATTGCCATGAAAAGTTTCTCAAAAATCTGTCGTTCGGAGTCGACTTTAAACTGTAGGTCCCAGCACTCATGTAAAAAATTAACATACACAACATAAGTGATGTGAGAAGCTAGGACGAAATCCTGACTGAAGGGTTGTAATGACCAATTATGTTATGTATGCATGTGTTGGATTATTAGATAACCCACGACTCAGACATCTAGAACAAAACGAAAAATAATAAAAAAAAAGAACATTTCAAGTATGAGTGTTTTCAATTTTACTGTCTTGTATTACATACGAATACTGTACGAATATGACTCTATTGCTTAAGTTGTTCTGCTTGTGAAAAATCGGTACCATTTCGTCCAATATTCCCCAGTTTTATTAAAATAAAAAAAATTATCCATTAGAATGACAATAGTTTGACCGGCGTAAGAATATTCTGCAAATCGTTCGTACAATCACTCACTCAAGCCTAAATCTATAGAAATTATTGATGAATGCTCATCAATTTTAAATCTGTCATTAAGCATCTACACCCCATTGACCACGACATCCTGTTTAATTTTAGAAACTTAATTTTTTTTTTGCTATTTTTCTTTTGTTTTCTAAAAACCAAAGAAGCAAAAACTTTACAAATTATTAAGTATTGCATAATTTTTATAGTTCTGGTTTTATGACGTCAAATGTGGCCATAAATAAGACAATAAAACATTAATTTTATAATTAAACCAGTCTTTACATGTATCACCATAACTTTTTTTTGCCTTTTTTTTGTTAATAAATTCTTTTATAACATAAATTTACTCAAAAATAGTATGAATTTTAAAAATGTTTTTTTTTTCAAAAAAGAGTGGCTCGTTTTCAATATGTTAATAAATACAAACTTATGCTTTTTATTGAATAGGTTTTATTTAATTAATTAACTAGGCCTTAAATTTATGTTTTTTTGAAGCTTTTGAATAAATTGTATTAAAAATTTATTTTTTGTTTTTTTGCTAAATGAAGGAAAATAATTTATTTTTAATTCGTTTTTCGTGATTTTTAATATCAGATTTCGTGAGCCTCTTTAATTATGGTTTAAAACACATTTTTTGCAAAAAAGAATAATTTTTTTCTTCGAATTAATTTTTAATAAAAATCAAATTAATCATGTCATTAGACACATTACAAACAGCCGCTTAATTAAAATGGTATTAATGGTTCTTTAAATATTTTAAATTTATGAAATTATTAACGATTAATCTCCCGTAAATAAGGATTTATTCAAATTAACATCGGAAATATAGTGCATAAGACTTTGTACTACGGTGATTAATATTCAGCTGATCCGTACAACTATTGCTATCAATTTGTTTATAAAAGTTTATACAAGTAACCAGTACTTTGGCTTGGGAGGACTTCATAGTTGAGTTCACAACCTGGCCATAAAGCCCATTGCTCATCAGGCAGAGAACGAAAAATAGACTTTATTATTTAAGTAATCCACATATTACAAATACCATGTCATTTCAAACATCTCATTTTACTCTCTCTTTAAGCAGAATATATGGTGGAAATTAATAACCTGACCTGAAGTGCGCTCTAGTAGGAGTGGATAGACAGAAAAATAATGGAAACGTAAAATTACTTAATCTTGGACAAGTGGAATTTGGCACTATTAATTTGAGCTATAAAAATGGGCCACAAGATTGGATTTAGTTCCAAACGCATGGAAATTTCGGGAGATGACACAAGCAGCAGCTGTCATAAGAGGGAAGTAGCACTAAATATACACAATTTTCTGTAGAGTAAACAGAGATTGACTATTGTTTTATTTGATCGGAGGAAAAGAAGTCTCCGACATACTTTCTGTAGGGATACTAAGGACTAAGTACCTGATAAACGCTTTTTGCTGTTGACGGTCTTAAGGTCTTAAGGTATATTCAATTATTGGCACAGATCTGCCATCAGAAGAGTAGTGTCGAGTGTGATAGCAAAGTGAGAGCAAGGTATAGAAACTACTTGAGATATCGTAAAATTTTATTTGATTGAAAGAACTATTAATACAATTATGTGCGGAATACAACATCTTTTAAGTCTCGGCTACTGCTTTGGGTGGAGCACATGCGAAATGGCTAATATTCCACGACCACGGCACATAAATTAGGCTGTATTTAACCGATAGCATGAGTTGCGTTCGCTTTGAGAATGGTTGTGGTTTGTGGCATAACTTAACTCGTAGCTGCGAAGTAATAAAACTACACACGCAAAAGTCTAACATGGTCAAATAGCATAATCTTGATTGCCAGTTCACATCACCTCCACGTTAGTGTGGAAAATTCAATGTATAGCACGTTGTGCCGTCCTGTTGAAACCACATGTCGTTAGAGACCAGGTTATCCAATTCATGTTAACAAAAGTAGGTATTAATCGAACAATAGTGCTCGCCATATAGTGGTGGGGTGGCTAATGTCGTACTGAAGGACCGATGAAGAAGCCAGACTAAAACCTTTTCAGGATGCATTGGAAGCTGTTGTAGATTGGTATCGCCGCAGATACGACAATTTTTATGATTAAATTTCTTATACAAAAACCTCAGTGAAAACCAATGCGCTCATGCTAGTTAACGTCAGGACAGTTCTTGAGTTCTTTTAAAATAAGTTTTTTTTTATTTTTTGTTTTAACACAACAATAGTTGTTTATTGATTTGCTGAAGGCTATCGGAAAGAATAAACAACAACATCAAATATTCTAAACAACTCCCCAAAATGGTAATGAACTTTTTGAGATTTTTCGCAAATAAATTGTATCTGCAATCTTAATTACTCGTATACTTGATAATTGCACAATATTTATTGAATTATGAGTTGGCAATATTTCTTAGCATATTATGATATTTAATTAATAAAGTTTTAAAAATTAATTTTTGCAGTTTTGATAATGAATTTTATAAGCAAAATTATTTTGGCTGTAAACAGCATAAGACCAACAGTTAGATAATCAGGTCAAAATGATGGCCAATAGCAGAGAATATCAATGACATAAAGATCATTATGGATCAAAGAAATACAACAAAGATAAATATCAAGATGAGTTAAATAATTTCTGAATTTTTGCTTGTCAGGTCATGGCATTGGGGCTGACGTGAAAAATATCGAATTCTGAATTTGTCTTTTTTTGTTTAAATCATTGACCAGTATTCACGTAAAGGTTTACGACCTACAGTGTAACAATATCATAATGGTTTAGGCTTCTTTTTATGGGTTTTGCTAATTAACATTTAAACAAGATTCTGGGCTTGTCAAACAACTGACATGACATGATATGATATGTTATGGAAATTAAGACCTATTAACATCACAATATGAATTGAAGAGCCGAATGGCGGCAATGTTGATGCTTAAATATTTTGTCTATCATTTGATTGTCTTTGATCTTGAAAATTTTAAATAACACCCTTTGCCCCTCAGCGTTTGCTGCCCTTACTACTATCGGACTGAATTTGTGTTTAACACAATAATAACTTGTCAAATTTTTGTGATAATTTATTATAAAACCTGATTATTAATTTAACGCACTTGATGTCCATGGCATATTCGTTCGGAATCGAAATCTTCATACAGATTTTTATGAAATGAAATTTTTTTTTTTTATAAAAAAAAATCAAAATTAATATTTAAAACAACATAATACGAAACGACTTGTATGTCTAACATTTTACAACAACTATAAAATCGAACAGTGTTATATCTAAAGTGAATAACATCATTTAAATGCATCAAAATTCCATCATTAGCATTACGATCATTGTTAGCCACATTGGCAGCTACAATATAATCAGGGGGAATAACTTTTCAATATGTAAAGCCGGTAACGAATTTCAAACATACTTCGTTAAAAAAAGAATAAATAAAGTCTTATTGTTCTTTGAATCCTATAGTAGCCATTTAGTATATTTATTTATTTGAGCTCCATACCTCCATATTTTTCTCAGAGTTTTAGCCAGAAATCTTCTGAGATAAAGTCGTCGAAGAAATATTTTTTCATATTTTCGTTTTGATGTCTGACCTGGGGTTTGAACCGTGGCCTCTCGTTTAATAAGCCAACATACTACATACTAGCCTACGGCAACTACTTATATGTTAGTAGATTTCATGGGTATGAAGTTCAGAATGGTCGCCTTATAGCATCTAGCTGCAATCATTGATTACATGTATTGCGATCTCTCTGCACATTAATAAAAATCGGAGCCGTGAATGTGTTCCTAATTTCTTTTCCGTGAATGCCTGAATTTCCTGTTTGGAGGTTAGCTTTACTCTATGCCCAGCCAGTCGTTCTAGATGACGTGGTGATCTATGAGGAACTAGCTGCACAGATATTTATTCCCATTTTGTAATAGGATAGCCCTATATATCGACACCTGGACGGAATGAGATTCACTAAAGAGAAGCAATAAAAACAGATGCTTTTATAATTTAAAGCGTAACCGAAAAGGTGACGTAGACTATTTTCAAACGGGGAAGATAGGTTCAACTGTGTGTTTGGTGGGATCGGCGAAATACACAAACTCTATATTCTAACTTATACTGTCAGTGGAAGGATGTTTGAAGAATGAATTGGCCTAAAAGCACCTATGTAGCTTCAGACAATAGTAGAAGAACTCCGTTATATTATCAGGATAACTAAACACTTTCCCGATAGTGAGTTTACAGAAACTCTGAAAACTGAATTGTAGTACAGACTTAGCTTCTCACACCACTTTCGTTGTATGTGTTAATTTTATACATGCGTGGCGGTACCTACCGTTTAAAGTCGACCCCGAACGACAGATTTTTGAGAAACTTTTCATAGCAATTTTATTTACTCACAGAGTTTATGCCTATGTTTCCAAAGCTTTAAAATCATTATTTTGTGTCATAATTTCTGAATGACCGGTTAGTGTACCCTACAAATAATAATCGAAAACTATGAAAACATATATATTTTTTGCATATTTTTTACGAGTATGAAAATAATATTTACATATGCATTAAAATGTTAATGAAACATAAACTATCTATTGTTTAAACATGTGTTTTTATTATCGTATTTTTATGCATTCTTGTTGTTATATTCGTAACAAGCAACAACAACAATAATTAAAAAAAATATAAAAAATTTATGCGTTTAATATCTTTTATTAAATAAGCTTTGTACGAAAACATAACGTAAATTCATTAAAAGGAGCCACAACAACTTTTATAATGTATTGGTAACATTTAAAAACAAAAACAAAAAAAATCATAATATGACACCTTTTAATTGATAGTAACTTCTCAACCTTTAAAATTTTTAATTTTTTTGATTGACAGTCGGTTTCTTTCTTGGCTACTGGAAAACGTGCGGATTAAAATTTGTAAATAAAAGGAAATAAAACAAAAATTAATTTTTTTCCAATTTAGCATGTTAATGGTTTTAACCATCGGCAAGAGTTATAAAGCATTAAGATTTATGGTGATCATAAACACTTTGCAAATGGTAAGGAACTTGATTCAAAGGAAAATTCAAAGCTCTAATACAGTCATCGTAGTCTATTAGGCAGTGTGTTGACTTATTAGCCGTGAGGTCATGGTGCAAACGCAAGGTCAGACATCTCCAAGAAAATGAAATATGAAAAAATATTTCTACGGCGACTTCCTGTCAGCAGATTTCTAGCAAAAGCTCTGAGGATAAAAAGTATTGCCATGAAAAAGTTTCTCTGAAATCTGTCGTTTGGAGAAAAAAATAAATAAAAAAAATATGTATGTACATATGTACCTAGTAATAAACTATCTGGTGAATAAGCTTGTACAGGAACGGTCCTGAAAATACGGTGATTTGCCATGGTGCCTGTGATGTCGAATATCACTGATAAGTTGTCCCACCGGAAATGAAAACAGAGGGGGCTGACCATTAAAACCCAATCTTAGATGGGTAATAAGTCAACGATAGAACGAGAAGTTTTGATTATTTCTATACGGCACAGCAATTGTTAGGGTTTTTAAGGTCCTTGAGTAAAATATAATTAGTAGCAGCTATTCAAAGTATCTAGGGTTTTACACGAAGGAGGCTCACTGCGTGAGCATGGTAAACCAAGGTTGTGTCCTTCTGCCAATTTTGTCAGTCCAAAGTTTTAAACTGGGACTTTGCAATACGCAAACGGTTTCGATTTGTTGCTGATAGAGAGAGAGAGACTTTCTGAGGAAGCATATACAGTCGGTTTGTGAGAATTTATTTAATCAACAGGCCCCTTCTGACTATTGGCAATTTTGTTGCTGAAAGTCTACCCACTTTGGAACATCAAGTTAGCATTTCGATTTGCACTGGGGCCACATTCGATGATATTGGCATCAGACTAGACATCTTTGTGTCTGGCGAAACAATAAATTGATTTAGACTACTAAAATGAAAATATATAGCGCGTACATTAAGTCCATCTTATTAAAAGGGTGCGAAACGTGGTGGGTGACTAAAGCGATTGCCTAGGATTATCTGCCACAGATAAAAAGATGTTTACTTACTTGGGCAATCGAAGACGAAAATAGCATTGGCTTGACGACATGTTGCAGAACGAAACTGACGATAGGAAAGTTTTCTTGTACTATTTACCATACTGTCTTATCTTTTAAACTTTTTAACTTCGATTAAAATTTATATGTTAACGACGAAGTATTTTAGTTACGGATACGTAAGTTTAGAAAAATTTTCAGAGAAATTTTCTAGTCATTAGAAATGTATTGGAATTGTGTTTATTTACTATAATCATGAATGAAAAACATTGTTAAATTAATTAATTTACTTTACCATTTAAATGGACACGTAATAAAAAAACCAGAAAAACAGCATCTAATGAAGCTGAAGTGTAGGAGGAAAGGTTTACTGGGCGTGTGAGTATTACGAATGAAATGTGATCAATGTGAGAAAAAAAAAAAAATTTAATGCATTTACGCTTTCGGTTTCGATTAACGATGACCGATGACAAATATGAATCTAAAGTAAAATTCTCTCATTCATATTCTCACTCATAACTGAAGTGGCGTTGGAGCTCACATGTCTATTTAGTTTCGTACGACGATTGTCGATTAAAGTTGTATAAATACCGGCCAACTGGAGGACGGACAGACTGACATACAACCATTCGATTATTAGTATCATTATAATTTGTTTATTACGTTTTTATATTCAAGTATTTTTTTATCTTCTTATTCTTCTGAAATTTTTTTGTGTTTATTTTTCTGTTTTTTTTTTACTGTAAAGGTCACTTGTCCGCATGTGTTAATTGATTAAAAATTTGTTTAAACCAGAATTTGTTGTAGTAAATTGCCAACATTGTCATTGTTGTTGTTGTGTGTTGTTGATGCAGTTGTACTTGTTTGCAAAAATACTCATATAAAAAAATTTTTATAAATAAATATTCAAATTATTACCATTATTATTATATTTTATTCTTATTTGTTTTGATTTTTGATTTTTTTTCTTAATTTCAATAGCATTTAAACAATGTTTGTGGTCAGTGAACAATGCAGCAAAAGAAGAAGAAAAAAAATTCTGCTTCTTAGTTTAGCGTTGGGAATTAAATTAAAATGATTCGTTTTTAATTATTATTGACTACACATATTATATTTGAAAATATTATTATTTTTTGTATATGTGTGTACATATGTATGTAGACTTGGTTGGTGGTTGGCGGTTTTGTAAACCATGCAGCAAGTGTTAGTTTTTAATGCAAATACTCGTTCGTATTGTGATTATTCATAAATTTTATATGAAAGAGATCTTGATAAATGGGTTCGCCGTTTAAACACAGTTTATGTGAGAATACTAGAGAGGAGTTAAAGTTTTGTTTTTCTTGTTTCTGGTTGTATGAATATTTTTAGATTCACATTTTTGTTTGATTATCTCTTTTGATTGAAATATATTTTAGTTTCAAAGACTTATTTTCATTGTTAATTGACAAGAAATTTTGTGGTTTGAGAAGGTCTATTGGTTGGTCGGTCTTCAGTTTGTATTTGGCCTTCCAAACAATTATTATCTCACATGAGATGTTTGATAGATTTTCAAAACCATTTATAAATAAATAAATAAAAAAAATCTTAATTTATTTGTGAAGAGAATATAAATTTTAATAATTTAAGTTTCTTACTCATAAATTGTAAATTTTTTAAATTCTGTTGGCAAACCTGCAGTTTCTATAAATAGTCGTCTTATGTTCCCCCAAGTCAACTTGTCATATTTTTTAATGTCAAAATAAAAATATTATTTTCTTTCATAATATCTACCATTTCTTTATCCACGAATGATTTTTTCGAGAATTATTTTTAAACGTTATTCTCTTTATTTCAATATTCAATGTAAAACTCCTTTGGGTCCAATGATTTTGATAATATGGTGACAAAGACCAACGTGTTATCTTGTTTGATCAATAATTGTTTGGAGTTTGATTTCAGTCATAATTCATTACCTTTTGAGTAAATTAAATTATAATTCTCACCATACTGTAATAATATTCTTGCAATATTCACAATTAATCTGTGGTGGAACACAAACATACATATGTACATACATCGGTCATTAAAACCCTTCAGTCAGGATTACGACCTTTCTTCTCACACCTTTAATGCAATGTGTTTAATTTTATACATGAGTGGCGGGACCTACAGTTTAAAGTTTGAGAAACTTTTCATGGTAATCTTTTATTTAATCTTAGAAATCTGTTGAGAGTAAGTCGCTGAAGAAATACTTTTTCATATTGCATTGAACGTCTAATATCTACTAGATTACAGCGACTGCTGTTGAAACACAGTTTGCTGAAAATTATCATACAAACTAAATGAGATGCCATGGATTTCTCTAATGGAAATTTAATCTACTTCAGTTATTGAAGTGCTGTAGTGTCTCTAGTGTCATTGGTATTATTTTTAATTGTATGAATTAGCTGCTAATATTCATAAGACATTTTTAATCTGAGTAGACTTACCGTTAGCGTTGATGGTGTCTTCAGGTAGAAATTCGTTGACCGCAGGGAACCCCTTAAAAAATAAAGAAATTCTTTGCAGTAAAAAAGTTTTATTGAAAATCAGAAATTATTGTATTCAAATATTATGAATCTATAAAATATCCGTAGTTTTGATTAATGTGTAACAGTTTAAAATCCATTTTAATTGAATACCTAATTTGCCTAATGAACTATTAAAATTTTGCTTATAATCAATCACTGTGAAAGTTCTATAGTTTTGCTAAAAATTAAATCAACTGATTGTTTGTTTGTTTGTTTGTTTGATTGTGATTGTTTATTATCAACACAGTTTTGCAAACAAAGAATATAAAAGTTAATCAGACTGTGCATGGTCCAGGCAGTAATTTTCTGGTTATCAAGAATGTCTGTAGCGTGGTATTGTGGTGATATAATACAAAACCTTTTCTGCTGATGAGTTCTAATTGCTATTTTGGACATATTCTTTCAAATATTCAAGTGAAGAATGCTGAAGATTAGCCTCAATATAATCTTATGTACCGCCAATTCAGGGTTATAGGTCTTTGAAGATCATTGGTTTTTAAATATTCTGCAATTTAATCAATTTTATTTTGTTGTGATACAATAATCATCTTCTTCGAGTATTACGCACAGGGACTCTACTATCTGTTGGCAACTTGCATAGCACTGTTACTCCATTAGTCGCAAAATATCTGTAGCTATTTAAGAGCTTCGCTATGCAGAGTGTGGTGAGAAAAAAAATATTTCCAGAATAGAATACACAGACCACTACTGGTTCTAGAGTTCAATCACAACAATATCATTGTAATCTTTTGAAATATTTTCGAAGTTTTTTTTTTTAATTTTATAAATTAAAAAAGTAGCACATAACGTAAATCAATATAATTTTTTACACGAGTTATCAACAAAAAGGGAAAACTCTACACCAAATGTAACCTGAAATCGCAACGCTCCAAGACATGATTGTTTAACCCAATCAACGTAGTTAAGGATGATATACATATACCATATAGATGGCAACACCATTTAGTCACAAGTATCTGTACATGTTATTTGCTATATATGTATAACAAACACAATATAATCGTAAATACAATAGATACACTGCGTTTCACTTGAATAGCACACCGTACAAATTGAAATTCTCCCCCCTATATCTTTGTAAAAAATAAAGATAGCGGGTTGATTTTGGATTGCAATTGTAGTGTTATTTATAGCTTTTATTATAAAATAAAAAAATATTTCGATATATCAAGTTGTTTTCAAAATATAACATAAAAAAGAAAAATACTCAAAAACTAACAATCAAATTCCGTTTCACTAGAATAGCACATATTTTAATAAATGTAGGAAAATTACTTTTTATAAAGGTTTTTAATTTTTTTCTTATTTTTTATTTATTTTTATATAAAAACTAAGGTTTAACTATCGATTTCTAGTAGTGTGTTGGGCCTCCCTTGTTCAGAATAACCTCGTATATCCTATTAGGCATTGACTCGTACAAATTTTTCAAATAGTCGACAGAAATTGAAGTCCATGTCCGTTGAATGGCCTCAATCAGTTCTGCTTCGGTTGAAAATTGTTTTTTAGACCCGTAAACTTTTCTGGCCAGCCATCCCCAAACATTCTCTATTATGTTTAGGTCCGGCGAGTATGGTGGCCAATTCAAAAAGTTGAAATTTTTGGACTCTATGCGCGATTTGACCACACGGCATTATGTATTAGGGCGTAGTCTTGCTGAAAAGTCGACGGCTATTCTAGTGAAACGGAATTTGATTGTTATTTTTTGAGTATTTTTCTTTTTTATGTTATATTTTGAAAACAACTTGATATATCGAAATATTTTTTTATTTTATAATAAAAGCTATAAATAACACTACAATTGCAATCCAAAATCAATCCGCTATCTTTATTTTTTACAGAGATATAGGGGGGAGAATTTCAATTTGTACGGTGTGCTATTCAAGTGAAACGCAGTGTATGTAAGAGACAAAGTACGTTGCGGGTGCCCTGGTAGTCTAGTGGGTAGTGTGCTAGACTGTTAGCCTAAGGGTTGTGGGTTCGATTGTCGCCACAGACTCTGGGCTGTTACACTATACCTAGCAGTATGGAGTTACTCACATACATAATTAGTCATTACAAGCCTTCAGCCAGGACAACGACCTATCTTCTCACACCACTTATGTTGTGTGCCTTAAGTGTATACATAAGTGGCGCGACCTATAGTTTGACGACAAATTTTTGAAAAACTTTTGATGGCAATTTTTATTTACACTCAGAGCTTTTGCAAGAAATCTGTTGAGAGGAAGTCACCGAAGAAATATTTTTCAGATTTTCGTTTTAATAGGGATACCAGACCTGGGGTTTGAACCGTGGCCTCATGTCCAATAAGCCAACACACTAACTACTAGACTACGTTGCTCAGCTCGTATTAATTAAATATAATTTGTAATTGTATTGTAACTGATAAGTAAATAAATAAATAAAATACGCTGCAAAACCTTATTTAAACATTTTCAAACTTTTCTCATGACCGCCTATTATAGCTCAATATTTATTCGTCTTATACCATAAAAGTTATTTTTGTTAGATTTTGTTTTCGTCATATTTGAAGCACGCTTCTATTGTTCAAAGTGTTAATTTGACCGTAATAAAACATTAGACTTCAATTATAACCCCAATGCTTTATTTGTTCATTTATTTTTTGTTTTTAATTGTTTTCATTCTTTATTCGGTTATTAACTGTGAATTCGATGAAATTTTTATTTTTCGAAAAGAAATAAATTTTAGAATAAAATAATCATAAATAATATTAATAAATCTGATACAGTTTAGTTTGTCACTTCTATTGTTGTTGTTGTTTTTTTCATTTCATTTGTTTAATAATTGTTGTTGTTTGTTTCTTTTTTATTGTGTAATCAAATTTATTAACTCGTTTCTAAATGCTTTTTTAATTTTTTAAACTTTATTTTCAACCAAAAATAGTAATTACCAGTTAAATTTTAGTATTTAGCAGTTAGAATAATTTTACTTTCAATAAAAGAATAAAAGGAATTTTTTTATTTGTTTTAATTGGCAATTTGATTATCTGCAAGATGTGTTCAAGGAACAGGTTATTAATCTCGAAATTTTAATAAAAAAAAAGCAAATACAAGTCATAAAAATAATGATTTAGAATACTTGTATTAACAAATGCTAATTGCTATTTATTACGTGAATTGTTATTGCCAGGATAAATTAATAATCTTCCATATAAGAAGAGTGCGAATTTTTTATATTTAAATACCCCTATTTTAGTTTGCACAGGATATAGTTCATAAACATTAAGTCTGGCGATCTTACGGTAATTTGAACTCAGAAACATTGGCCACAAAATATTCGAGAAAGAATTACGGATCGTATTGTACTATATTCGACTACAGTTCACATGGATCTTAAAGTGGTTTCCGATGGAGATTCGAAATTATATCTCCTGCTCGCGGTTAAGAGATTTTAGGTGAGCCTTGCGTTGACTCTGCGAAATTTAAAAGATGGAAGGATGGTTGATATAGAAGGGAAATCTTTAGTTCTAATACAATGATCTCCGTATCTCTGGGTATCTAATAAAGTGATTTGAAGTTGAGCTTAAAACAATTTCACTGTGATAACAAAGCGGTATCAGAGGTGAACATTTAATTATGTTCTGGGATAGCCAAGCTGCATTAAGATCCCTCTCTTCTTCATTTCAATGGTTACTGCTTTGATTGTTTTTAGCAACTCAGCACGGGGAAAATTATGGTGGTCTAATAGAATAGCTAGAGAAGCATCCGTAGCGGACTTTATTATTCCAAAGTCGTAGTGTTGGATTAACAGAACACAAATCAGGTCAAGGGTGGACCATTGGGAAAATTTACACAGTGTGGAACATAAAGTACGGCCTTTCTAGAATTATGGAATAGTAGATGTCTGACGTCTTCTGGATCAGACAGAGTAAAGGCTTCAGCTCATTTGGTTCAAATCTATTGAGATCTGCCGGTAGTGGACTTTATTGTTCAAAAATCGTATTGCTACATTAACTGGACACAAAAAAGGTCATGGGAAAATTCACTCAAGGTGAAGCATTGTCCGCGCCAGGCGAAGTCTTAGGTACGGTCTTTCTAGAAGTGTTTTACGTCTTCTGGATGAGACATAGTGAAGACTCTGTATGAAACTTTAGTTCATTTTGCCCAATTCTGTTAGGGGTGTGGGTAGAATCAGATCTGTCTTTATCGGAAATTTACTGGTCTTTATACGTAGAATGTGGAAGATGCTATTTAAACAGAGTTTTCGTCTTGTTTGTATATATAGGGGGACATTTTTAAAGGAATAACATCTCTGGATAGTAGTATGGTTTGCTGGTAATTTCCTGAGTTTCATTATTCGTAACCAAAGTAGGACACAAAATATCTTTTAAGCTAACATTACATTGCCATTGGGCAACCTACTGTGAAAGATGAAAATAATTCATATTTTTATGAAACTTGCTCGTTTGATAAAGATATTCAATTATTTTAATGTGAAATGGAATTCATATTTTAAACTATCCATCCTCTGACACCTCAACACGAAATAAAGCACTAATGAAAAACGTAATACTAAGTTAAAGTACTTATTTTTTGAAGCTTTAAAACCTACATTCAGTATACAAACGTTAAATAAAGTCTAGTGGGTAGTGTGCTAGACTATTAGCGTGATAGGTTCCCCCCAGAGACTCCCGCCTGTTACACTACACCGACTATAAAAACTAAGTTACTTAGCTCGGAAAAATTATAATAAAATTTGTGATTGTATTCTATTTAATAAATAAATAAAAAAAAATTGCAAAATTCAAAAAATTTTCTTAGCTTTTATGTACTGGAGAGGTTTCTGCTAAGAAGAATCGAAACAAACTTTCGCAACACAAGTGATGACAGTATTTTAAAAATATCAAGTTTCCTGAAAAGCATTTATTTCAAAAATCTATGGAATTCTAATAAACTGCTTTAAAACAGATGAAGTTTAAAAATTGAAAAGAAAACTGAATTGTATTTTATGCCAAATTATGAAAAAAGCTTCGATTTAATTGGTGTCATTAGCCGCCGTATTCTAGGTCAGATCTTCAACAAAACGAAATAAGAAAAAATATATATTGGGTGACATCTTCTCAGTAGATTTCTGGCAAAAGCTCTGAGAGTAAATTAATTTGCCAAGAAAAAAAATTTTTCAAGAACCTGTTTTCGGATTCGACTTTAAACTGTAGGTCTTGTCACTCCTGTATAAGAATAACATAACACACACAACATAAGTGGTGTGAGAAGCCAGATTGTAATCCTGACTGAAGGGTTGTAATGATCAATTAAGTATGTATGTGTGTTGAAACCAATAAATTTAAAAATTTTATAGAAACCTTAAGAGAAGTTTTGAAATAAACAAAATAATATGGTGGATTGCGTTAATATTTCATATTTTTGAAGAAAATCCAGTTTCAATTTTTAATTATTATCGTTTTGTTTTTATTTGATTACCGTAAGAAAGAAATCTTTAAAATTTTTGTATTTCTTAAATACAATATTTTATGGCTTCGTGGTATTTTATTTTCCTTGTCGAAAAAGAAACAAGTTTGTGTCTTAAATCTTTTGTTTTACGTTCAACATACTCGTACATGAGCAGAAGATGGAAAAAAAATTACTGCCAAAATATTATTTATAAAAACAAACCTTCTAAATGATAAAGAAACAAAAAAAAAAAAAAAACAAGTTATAAAAAATGATGTAATGTATGTACATACATATGTATATACAATATATTGTATAAAATCATTTTAAATACACACAATACGAGTATTTATGTGCAGATGACTTTTTCTGTACAAACAAAATATTTTATTTTATAAAAAATAAATAAAACTTTAACTTAATATATGTAAATGAAAACAAAATTTTAGAATATTTTATATATCTGTTGTTGTTGTTGTAGTTATTGTAGACAAACTACATTTTTTTTTTGCTTTTTTCAACGATTTTCATTTGAAACAAAAGATATTTTATCGATTATGTAATACACATTAGAAAAGAGACAATAAAAGATTATGAAATCGTTTTAAAATCAAGAAATTAACAAAAAAAAAATAAACTTAAAAACCCCTACTAAACAAACAAAACAAAATTAAATTCAAAGATTAAGATTTTAATTAAACTAAAGAGCAAAATTAAATTGAAATAAATTTGTATGTATAAATAGCAATTGTATGTATTACAAGTAAACCCCCCCCCCCCACTGATGTTGACAATGCTTAATTGTTTAATTATTTCTTTTAAATTCCATTATTTTTAAGCTTTTTTATGTACTTACTTAAGGCAAGAAATCAATAAGCATTGGTTGCTACTGCAATTTAATGAATGAATAAATGAATGAATGTATGAATGAAAGAACAGATGAATTGAAAAAAAAAACTTTTCTACAAATATGGTAAATAATCATTTAGATGTTCCATGTTGCATGGATTTGAATTGTTTGTCATTGGAGTTGTGATGACAAGTAGCAATCCTACTCATTGCTAAAGTTAGTTCATTTAAAAAACAGCACAAGTGGAGTTTCTGACAGTAGAGTTTGGAGAAGAATTACTTAGAAGTGAATGTGAATCAAAGAATGAATGAATCAATGAAAACAAGACTTTTGAAAGTAGCTCTGACTGGCTACAATTTTTGAAGTTTGATAAGAATTTTGTAAGAAGTATGAAAGAATCTTGAGCAGTTAAAGCTAGAATGTTTTTAGTACGCTACTGTTATTTTTTCCTTTGGATCTTGTAAGGACATGGACCATAGTCTGCTTCTGTATCTGTCACTTCCAACTATAAATTAATCGACCTTTTCTTCTGTTTTCCAGCGGGACCCATTCTATATCCATGTATGTTATGTCATCATCCGGCTTTGTCAACGCATGCTAAATCTGTCTACGTTATCCTCTGAGAATTTCGGTTTTTATTGTATATGGCATTATTCTTTGGTAGAGACTGTGATTAGAAATTGCAGGCACCCAAAATATTCCCAAAATTATTGGTAAGCATCAGCTCGTAAATGTCTGGATTGCCGTTATATCACAGACGAACAAGAGTAAGGATTTTAAATAAGAATTCAATGTTTTCTGGCTGCAATCAACCTGACTTTTACCCAAAATTCTATCATTTCCTACAGTTTGGTTAACAGTTTGGAGAATATTTTTATCTGTGAGTTCGTTAACGCCATCATTAAGCTTTTCACTGATGTTTCGAAGTGGAGTGGAACTGTAGACAGTTGAATTTTTTGGGAGTCGATTAAGCCTTGCTCAATCCATATGCCTACTGGATCACTGCAACGTCTTCCAGGCAAAGGTGCCGGTAATACGGACTTCTGTAAGGATTATTAAGGATAAGGGGATACTAGGCAGCCGTCAGAGAACAGCGTTCTAATGCGAACTCTATAACAGTTTACAGCCGTGGCAGATAATTATCGTATAGATATCAGGTCATAGTGGTCTTCCTGGTAACTGTAGAGAAGATAAACTAGTCAGATAAACAGACGTATAACTTTTTGGTGAGTTCATTGGTAACCTCTTTAAAGATCTGGCAGCTTATAGTTGACAATGCAGTTATGACATCTATCAACGACGGCTGAACAGAGTAGCGCTGCAAATCTAACCAGACAGAAGGTGTACGAAGACTGTCATCAGATTCTAAAGGAATACCCTCAGTAAGCATGGTTGCCGAAGTCATTACTAGAAATTGTATTATGAGCAGTCAATCGTTGCGCATTAGCCTTGAATAAATGGTAAATAGAACTGCCAAAATGGAAGAGGAGGAAATTGTTTTTATCTATACCCCATGCCTAGCACTATGTCGAAAGAAAAAAGGCATCATGGTGCTTACTAATAAATGATTTGAACAGACTGTCAGTGGTGGGCGTTTCATCAAGGTCCATTGTGGGAAACAATAAAAGATTGATATCAATAAATTGGTTAACAGACAGTTGTAATAAATAACGTGTTCTAGGCGAGAGCTCTGCGTCCAAACCTCAACTCTGACATATAAAAAAAATTTTTTTTAAATATTTCTTCTGACGAGAGGGTGCCTACTGACAAAGTGTTTAAGAATTGATAAATAACGTGTACTAGGCGAGAGCTCTGCGTTCAAACCTCAACTCTGACATATTAAAAAAATTTTTTTTTTAAATATTTCTTTCGACGAGAGGGTGCCTTCTGACAAAGTGTTTAAGAAAACCTTACCGCCATTGAAGGATCTACTAGAAAAGTGCAAGGCTCTTTCTATAGACCTTCAATAATTATTGAACAAAATGTTGCTGATGTTTAAAAATTAAAAATTTTACTATTTTCTTTGACTTGACTGTATTGATTGCCTACGTATTTAATGTGTCTCTATTTGTTTTAAGATGCTGGTAGCAAACACAATAATTATGATAAGAATTTGTATGAAACATTGTCAATATGTCAGTATCAGTTTTAGCAGCAGCAGCAGCAGCTTCGAAACATCCACTACATTCAGCTCCCACTACAAAATAACCACCTGTCTTAAGACGCTTAAGATAAAGTTTAGGTCGTGCTTTAACTTGGGGTATTATTTGAACTTCATCATCCACCAACAGTCGTCTCATCATACTCATGGTAATAATAAGAATATTTAAGCTTTTTTTTTTGATAATCGCAAATACATAATTTATGTCATAATTTTGAGTATAAAAGACTTTTAAATAAACGAGTATTTAACGATTAATAAAATATTAAATTTGTTTTTTTTTCTTCGAATTTTTAGTTTGTTTTATTTTTATTTTGTAAGAACTGGACACGGCTTTTGAAATATATAAATTCGGCATTTATGCCTCTACTTCCACAAAATTCGAGAAAAAACAACTTCTAATTACGAATGCAATTAAATGGTCTGCTGCAGAAAGTGTGTGCAAGAAGAAAATTTTAGGTTTTTGTAAGCGTAAGAATTCAAGTCTATAGCAAAGTACAAAAAAGAGCACAGAACACAGGCTTGCTTCCAATAGTGTCAGAGAGATACAAAATAGACAGGATGATGATATCAATTGGTTGAAGAAAAGTAACGAGTACTCAATTATAACGATTGGCTAGATTTTATATGACCTAGTCAAGGATAAGGAACAGTTATTAGTCTAAATTCTGGAAAAAAGCAGATAGATATGAAGCTGCTTTTGTAACATGAATTATCTTCATAGATATATCAGCAAAGTGTCTACAACATCATTTGATAACAGAATACTACACAGAATTATAGGGAAGTAAACTTTTATTGGTCATAATAAAAAGTATAACTACTACTAGGCAAAATTATTAATCAGAGAACATGCTGTTTATAGGAGATAGTTACACCGTTTTAAGCTTGAAATCTGCTAGTTTCTCAATAGAGATAAAGTGGTTGGGAATCATGAAAAAATGAAGATATTTTTATTAAAGGTATTAAAAATCATTACTAAGATTAATACAAGATCGTTTATAGGTCTGAATAAGAGGTCCTTCTAATCTAAATACCAGGATAGACAAATTTCCATAAGGTCTCTTGCGAATGTAACATTAAGTAAACGGATTTCTCGAAGTCCCTGGATGAACTGGAAAATATCAGCAAACTGCTTTGCGAATTAGCTAGAACGAGGATCAGATTCAACAACACCTTCTGCAAACCGCCCATAGGGTTACCACTGATCACAATATGGCTGTAAATTAGTAGTAAAATCTACTCTACTCTGCGTAGAAGAAAACCTAGAAGCTTAACGTTAACAGACCAATAGAATAAGTCACAGCAGATTAACATGAGAAAATTAATTGGTATCTGTACAGCCTGTCGAAAAGTTTCATTAATTTATTTTGCTTATAATTCTTTCGCGTACAACCTTTTAGGCATGTGTCTGCAGCCAAGTAAGTTACTGGGTTTGCGAGCAAACCAGCCAGACTGTGTCAAATAATCCAAATTCAAAGGTCATCTTGAAAAATGCACAATTTATTTGGCAACATGTTAAATCCAATGTTTTAGAGCAGCCAGGGTATCCAAAAAAAAAAAGAGTTAATTTTTTGTTGTTGTTGTTTAAAAAAAAAAAAAAAACACAAGTCGTCGTCTGTTTGTTTAAATAAAATTTTATTTAAAAAAATACGAAAAAAATGATTTTCTGGTGATTTTTGTTGTTTGATAAGCCTACCTTAACATTAAACTACAAAATTTAATATTTTTAAATGCAATATGTTGGCCATCTATCTTGTAGGAGCGAACAACCAACCGGTGCAACCAGTATAATCTTCTCCTTTAACTGCTATGATGGATGCTGCAGTCTGCTGTTGTTGAGGCAGTCGCAGACGCAGTCGTTTAAATTTAAATTCAATACTTTTCTTAATATGATATTTTCGGTTTTTTTTTTTTTTTGTTGGTAGATATCATTGTAGTCAAAAGCTTTTATTTCTCTGCATATGCTTGTAATTTTTAGTTTGTTTTTTTTTTGTTGTTTTTTGTTTTTGGTCAACCAAAATTACCAGAGGCGTTACATGTTCAGCAAACGTTTTATGGCCATCTCATATATGTATGTTGGTGTTATTGTTGTTTTTGGTTGTTATTCAGAATTAAATACAATGTTTTTGTTTCTTTTATTTTTATTTTTGGCTTATTTCATAATTTAACACTAACACATACACACAGTTATTGACACTTAAAACTTGAAACCCATACAACCATTTGCTGATGATATTCGCAATACTATTTAGCTGCTAATTTCGTTTTTATGTGCTGCGCAACATTGCAAATGTTTTGTTTTTCGGTTTTAAAAAAAAAAAAATTTTAAATTAAAATTTTTATGTTTCTATACAACTTCTTTAAATACCAATTGTGGTGTAGTCGTACATGTATTATTAATTATAGAAATTATTATTCATCTTTTTGAATGAAATAAATGTTTTATTTTCATTATTAACAAAAAATTCAAATTTAAATGTTAACAAATATCACAATTGATATTCATTTGAACCTTGTAGCCACACCGTTATTATTACTGTTACCCAGATCTTCCTGCTTATATGAATGAAAAGGCGCCCTTTTCCCAAAAATCTAATTTGCAATAATAATCGACGTCACCTCCACGTTTTATGGTATTTATGTATTTATAGCACACGTTTAGCGTAGTAGAACAGAGCATTGACCCTGACTAAGTTGAAAACATTTAGATTGCTTTGACCCAAATCGATGGAGTCTATAAAAATAAATTCTTCTATTTTTATTTATATTAATGCCGTCATTTATAAACAAATATTTTTAAAACAAATCATATTTTTATGAGTTTGTTATAAGGAAATAAAAATTTTAAATATTTCTACATTTCTATATCACACATCAGTATTAATGCCGAGGAGATATACAATTTGTGTTTAGTTTCGGTTGTAAAAACTCCATATTATTCGGTAATTTGCAATTATATCAAAACATACGATAAAATTTCATGGTTTTTAGCTGAAACTCATTCATAAAATTGTATGAATGGAAGAATGCTGTTTGCGTCACAGCTTAAACAAAAATCATCCACAGTTGCGAAATTTCTTCTGTCGCAATAGTATTTCGTTCAACATTGCGTACATCTAAGTAACTGTATGACTGTAACAGAAACGTAGTCGGTTCGGTGGTTAAATTTCTATAGGAGGTTTTTTTGTGTGTTCTATCAAGCTCCATTTTGTGTTTGTATAGGGTAGGCCATCTAAATTTGAACCATCTATTACTTCGAATCTATCAATACTTATGACATTCTATTCTGTCACAAAATTCAGTATATTATCTTCACTGAAAGTACTGAATCGATTTACGATTGAACAGCTTTGGGCCGGCGAGAAACTGCACGATAATGTCGATTTTGCAAAAAAAAATCCACTTTTCGGATGAAGCTCATTTCCATTTACGTGGGTACGTTAATAAGCAAAATTGCCATATTTGGGGCTCAAGCCAAACACACATGGTCTTACAGAAGTCAATGTACCCATTACGAGTGACTGTTTGGTGCGGCTTGTATAGCGGAGGCATCATTGGTCCACATTTCTTCTATGCCACCATGATAATCGCTTTTTTTGTACCCGCTCTTCATGGTATTAATGTGAACGACGTTCGGTTTCAACAGCATAGTGCAGCAGTGCAACTTGCCACACATCTCATGCCACAGTCGATGTATTGCGTCAAACGTTTGATGGCCGTTTAATTAGCCGAAATGGTGATGTCAATTGGTCGCCAAAAAGCTGCGATTTGACACCGTTAGACTATTTTCTTAGGGCGCCATTAAAGAAAAGTGTTTTGCCGACGAACCAGAGACAATTGAGCACTTGAAGGCCAACATTGGTAATGCCATTAGCGCGATACGACCCCATAATTTTTTTTGTGAAAATCCCATGATGAGATTTTAAAGAGATGTGTTTGAAGGAGAAAAATCCATAATTTGTTTTGACAAAAAAAAAAAAAAAATTCGTTGCCCTAGAAAAATTTATTGAAGCTACGTAAATAAACTTTATTTTTCGTTATCCTTGGATTCCATTGTTGTGTTTTAGGTCCAAGATTAGTTTGGCGGTTTAAATGCAAACAATATATCCCACCACATATAGAAAAAATTAACACACGCAACATAGGTGGCGTGAGAAGCTAGACCGAGAGATTGCAAGATAAGGCATCTTCGTTCGTTGACTCATTTCCTTGCATTTGGCTGCAGGGAATTGTTTGTTGGTAAATACGTTGTCAATGTAATTTTTTTTTGTGAGTGATCTAATAGGTAGTGTGTTGGCTTATCAGACGTGAGGTCTCCAACAAAACGAAATATGGAAAATATTTCTTCGGCGACTTCCTCTCAGTAGATATCTGGCAAAAACTATGAGAGTAAATAAAATTGAAAAGATTTGAAAAGTTTCTCAAAAATCTGTCGCTAGGGATAGACTTTAAACTGTAGGTACCGCCACTCTTGTATAAAATTAACGCACATGGCATAAGCTAGGTCGCAATTCTGATCGAAGGGTTGTAATGACCAATTATGTATGTATGTAAGTGGAGACTACCATTTGTATTTATGAATATTTTTGTGGGAAAAGTTCATGCCATCTGTAAATAATCGATTTCGCGAGTAGAACTCAACAAACTTTGAATAAAATTGGAGTGAAAAAACAGCTCATTGCTCACAACACAATGGTTTAAAATAAATTACAGTTAAAGGTGTGGCCATATCGCCACTACGGATGCTTTCTTTACCATTAATCCAAGATCGATCATTTCAACGTGACGTTTTATTCAGTGACTAAATTTTTATAATTTTTAGGTTATGTTAGGTTAGCAAATAGCTAACAGGCGAATTCACTCAGAGGCCATATGGTCCATTGTGTTTCCCAGTGTGAGGTTTCGAACTGTGGTTTAGGGTACAATATTTAGATTTTCGGTTACCTAACACGTTTTTGCCTTTAAGTTATATTATAATATATATACTTGTGTATAGATGTTTGTATATACTTGTGTATAGATGTTTGTATATACCATATTTTGTTTGTTTTGCTCCAGCTTCATTAATCAATTTATTTCCAATTAAGCAGGCGATTGATCTAAGAGGAGAGCTGGTCAATTTGTCGAAGCCTGAAAACAACAACATTTTTTTGGGTATGTATTGGATGTAGAATGGGACAAATAAAATACAAGCTGTTTTTTATTGTTGCTGCCCATTTTAAAGTGCTTGAAACTGCCAAAAAAAAGAAAAAATCTTGTTATTCTAGTAACACCTATCGCTATCCAGTCTCTCCTATATATATAGAGAATTCGAGATACAGATAAATAATTAATAATGAATTATACTGGGAGACTCTTTAAATTTGATTACCTCACATACACACATTTGAATATTAATAGACGAGACTTTCTTAAATTATAACGACATGCGAGTGGCTAACTGTTAAGAGATAAAAAATTGCAAAATTTTTTTGTTTTGAAAGAAATTGAAATTAAAATATCGACTGGTTTTGTAATTAAAGTCGTTTAAATAAACGATATTCGATTTATTAAAACCAGATTCTAAAGATATTTCTTTTTAAATATTGCTCTAAAATGATATTTTTTCGCTTTAATTTAAATCAGTTTCAGGTAGGCGTTATAAATTAAATTCTTTTTTCTGTCTTCTATTTGGCTGTTTAATTTACATTCTAATTTGTTTAAAATCTTTAAAATCGTTAATTAAATGGCCCTCAAACGACTTGAACCACAAAGGCGTGAAGTCAACATTCAACAAAAACAAAAGAATATTCGCTTATTTATTTGCTTTTTGTTGTTGTTTTTTTTTCTGTGTTTCTTCCACTGTATTTATGTGTTTTGCTTTCAACTTATGCTGAAGATGGTGTCATAGGCTAAGATGGAACCAGATCTTCATTGAAATCTAGTTTAATTTAACGCACGTATGCGATTTATAGCTTGGCAAGCGGTCAAGTGTAACTAAAATTCGAGGAAAATAAAAAAGGTCTCCAAAATATTTGATGAAGATGAAAAAAGCCACCATAAAATAACTATGTATTGTGATGAAAAATCTCAACTGAATGGTTGACTACTACATGATGTAATGATGTGAAGAATTTTCAAAGAAACAACAACAAACAATTGAGAATAAATTTGAAATTCAAAAGTTTTTCTTTTCTTGATTTTATTTTGAAAATAAGCAAAAATTAAAACAAATTTTTTTTTTGGTTTTTTCATGATAAAATTAAATGCTTATGAAACAAAGAAACGCTAAGCCGGTTATAGTCAAATTAAGATTGTTTAGCATAATTTTTGTTAAATTTATTTCCATTCGCATATGGCAAATGTTGGTGATGGATTTAAAATTCATATCAAGATGATCTTAACATTAAAACAAGAAAAAAAATTCAAAATTAAAAAAAAATCAAAAATTCATATACACGGCCTCAGTTTCAGAAACAAATGAAAAAAATCTTAAATCTTAAATTTTAAAATTTCGGATTTTATTTCTTGTTTTCATTTCATTAGGCATTGACGTCAATAAGAAGCGCTATGCTAAAAGTAGGAAACAAATAATTAAAATACTTTAATCGATTGATCTGAAACAAATTAATTAAAACTTTAAATAATAATTGTGATGGTACATGAGGACTACACCACGATTAGTTATGGGAAACTTTATGATTTGCAATTAAAAGGTTTTTTAATTAAAATTTTTAAATTCAATTAAAGTTCAATACTATTATGAATCCCCTTGGCGTTATATCGCCACTAAAAAAGTAATTTTTAGTAAACAGCATAAATATTTTATAAGGCATAATAAAAGTAAGTCAATTTGCTTTTGCATGAAATTGAAAGATTTATTATTCTACTCCACATTCAATTCTAATGAAAATGTTTTTGCTTGTTAACTTGCTACCTTTCCTCTATAAGCCCAACCATTTTATTAAAGGAAATACTTGGTTTTTAGAGCAAAAAACATTCAGAATATGTTTTCCAATATGACCAACACTTAGGGAATCGAGCCTTATTCCTATTACGAACCTCCTCACTAGATGGAAATGCAAGATTTGTGTCTTGATTCTTTTCATAGGGATGCAATCTCGCAGCCACTTTTTTGTTCAGCCATTAAGACCATTAAGTTTCCAAATGAAATACTTAAACAAGACGTTAAGCTCGGTTCTACAAACATTATATACTTAGGATTACAGCCTAGCTTCTCACACCACCCACGTTAAATGTCTTAATTACATTCATGAATGGGCACACTTTAATATCGACTTGGAACGACATATTTGAGAAGTTTTTCATGGCAATTACTTCTCTCAAAGATTTTGCCAGAAGAGTACCGAGAGAAGGGCAGGGAAATAAATATGTATTCTTCATATGAGTTCTCCCAGCAGGTACGTCCGATCTTTGACAATTGCTAACAGTCATCTTGGTGAAGCTACATCTCACAATTCCGTTGTCACTTATTCAGTCTGTTTTGGCAAATCGCCGTGGACAACTATAATCAACGACTTGTGTTCGATGAATGTGCTCTGGAGTGTGTTTGGTATATGTTTCTTTGAGTATGACAATGGCCAGACCATAACTGTCACCGGGTAGCACTCTAATTTGATTATTACCAACTTCTTTTGGTTTAAATTGGTCTGGACACCATGCATGTGGTGTCAACTACGAGCCATACAGTTACGCCACACTGGATATTCTGCACGAGCGAGTTGGGGACATGGTCATCTCACTTGCAGCTGATGTTAACTGACGACCGAGATTGCACGATTTGTCCCCGTTAGACTTTTACTTGCGGGGGTTTCCTTAAGTCGCATGTGTTTGCAAATAAGCTACAAACCACAGCGCTTTTCAAAGCCAACATGACCCATGTCATCGATCAAATTCAGCCTGATTTATTGACCAGTGTCATGGAACGTGAATATTTCGGATGCCTTCAAACTAGCCAAGTCGGATATAGTACCATTATATATATATATCTATATATATATAAATTTAAAGATGGGAAACAGTTAATGAAAAACCCTATATTTCTTTTATTTCGAGACTTAAAAGCTGAGGTTTGAACTCACGAAGCCTTGCCTAGTAAGCCAACACACTAACTTCTAGACTACGTACACAAAAGCAGAGCGTTTTGTAACTGGTAGTGAAAGGAGTTTATAGAATGAAAAGCAAACAGACCTTGCAGGACATTACAGCTGCGCCCTTTAACACATGATATCTGAAGTAAGTAAGTAAGTTGGTTCGTTCACTAGTAGTGTAAGGTGGTTAAGAGATGTGAACAACTCAACATATTGTTCATTTGGATGAAATACTGAAATCATGAACAACAATAATTGCACGACTCGTGCAACCTTCAATAATTGCAAATATGGAGTGGGAAAGTGGAAATAAATTCTGGACTTTAGTATAGAAATCCGAATTTTTTAAAGATTTCTTTAAGCAAACTGGTTTCTGAAGATCTTAAAAGTCTCTGAGTATGTGGACTATTTTTCCAAAATTCTGATTAAAACAAAGATTTCGTTTTGAAAATACACCGAATCTTGATTGTTGCAAGCCCTTAACTAAACTAATATGATCAGAAATGTTTAAGTAAAATGTGCGTGAATGCAGAGCGTTTAGTACAGATCACATACAACTGGTAAGTCCAGACAAGATAAGCGAGTCGAGTGACGCTGTCGTTAATGGGCATGTGTGTGTTTGTTTTTGTTGTTTTTTTTTATATTTTTCGCTAGCAAACCAGCTAGCTAGCCAGCTATAAGATTTTAGCTTTTATTTTAGATGGCTTTTATAAAAAGTTTTATTGTTGTTGTTGTTTCTTTAGAAAAAAAAGCAGAAACAGAAGCAGAGGCAGCAGAAAATGAAGATGTTGCTGTGGTTGATGTTGTTGCCGATGATGATGATGATGTTGATGATGCTACTCTTTGCAAGTGTGATCTGATCTGAGCGAAAAGAAGAGAGCGTTTCAAATAAAAACAACACAAATATAAAAGAAAAAAAAAAGCAACGACAACAACAAATAAAATTTTAAAAAAGATTTTGCGCGCTTAACGTTGATCTTCTTCAATCGGTCAAAGTGTTACCCAGAGCCACAGTTGTCGCCCAAGCTTAAAACCAAAAACTTACTCGTCACATCTGCTGGGGGTATATATAGAAAATCTATAAGTTTTAAACGTTTAGTTGGTAACCCACACTCGAACTTATAAAAAGTGCAAAACCAACAGAAGAGGAACTAGACATACATATTTCTTCTCCTTTAACACATTTAAAGATTTTTCGCTTTTATTCTACCCCCCTATTTGCCAGCTTGTGATTGCTGCAGCTGTTTGTGTGTTTGAAATTTCAAATAGAATCGATCAAATTCAATTGGCCATATTGAATTTCGATACGATTTCTCGAAAGAAATATTAAAGGATTAATTTAAAAATCAAAAAAAAAAAAAAGTGAACTCGAAACGAATAAAACACAAGGATTAAATTTTCAAATTTTAAATTAATACCGCATTTTGGATTACAATTTGTGCTCAAAAATGGTAAAATAAAGAAAATTAAATTTTTTATTAAAAAAAAAATATTTAAAAAACTGTGACTGAAAATTAAAAAAAAAAAATTAAACTGAGAAACTGAATAAAAAAAAATATAAACTATTGACCAGACTAAGTGTGCTGTGTGAATATTTCATAAAAAAAAGAAAAAAAAATTAAAAATCAATATTGATTTGAGGCAAACAAAATAAACACTTGTCTTTAGCTACTACACTGTGCAAACGTATGTTGACATTTAAAAACAACAACATCATGATCATCACTACTATAAGAATGACAACAAAAACAAATATACAAATATTTTTTCTACAACAACATTTGTAAAATCATTGGAATTGCCAAAGCAGATGAAAACAAAATATAAAAATCAATCATTTAGCAATTTTCCAACTATCAATGAAAAAAATCACACGACAAAAGAAAAAAAAATAACCAAAAACTAAAGACAAAAAAATCCAAAAACCCAATTCAATGGTTACAAGCTCGTAATGAGGAAAACGTTAAACAATTTCAAGAGTGTTTAAATTAGAAAAACTATGAACAGATCTGTTAATTTAAATTTGAAAAAAAAAAACACAAAAAACACGAAAAATTCCATGTAATTTGTTTAAGTGCTATTTATCGATTAAAAGCTTACAAAATACCAAAAAAAGAAAAAAAAAATAACAGAAACAAAGAATTTCAATAAAAAATAATAATTTTTAAAAAGTTTTTACAAAATAATAATAAAATAAATACATCATCTGTGGCATACAATTTGTTTGGCTCCAAATGCCACCACAGACTTGATGTTCATGAACTCAACACAGAATTTACAATACAGATAAAATAATTATTATTTAAAAAAAAAACATAAAACAAAAAATAATACACGTATAACTATAAAAAAATATATTTTTTTTACTTTTATTTTTTTAAATAAATTGTGACACATTAAAATATTTCATACAAGTTTTTGAAGATAAAACAAAGATTCTTTAAAACGATAAAATATTTAAATTTACAACATCTGCATCAAAAGTTAAAATGAAATTCAATCTGCACTGAGAGAAATTTTTTCTTTTCTAGTCATTCGATTATAAGAATTGCCTCAATTGCCTTAAACTCTGCAAGGTCATACGAATGATTTTTCAAAAAGAATACTTTCATGTATGATTTTAATTTCTAAATATTGATACTGCAGACTCTGGGATTCGCATATTGATGTTGAAAGCTTGGCAGTCTTAATTATTTATTCCAGGAAATTCGGAATATAATTCGAAATAGAATTCCTCTTTTGCCTTGGTTTGATATAATTGCCAACATTTCCACAAAAGGCACTAAAAGGCCAAGACTAATCGTTATTTCTAAGATAGTCCTGAACATATTCTAGGATGTCTCTTTGGACTTGGTTTGAAAAAATTACGATCACTTCCAAAAAAAGCACTGAAAAGTTAAAATTTATCGATATTTAAAAGATGGACCTGAACATATCCTAGGATATGTTCTACTACAGTTCTAATTTCAACAAAAAAAATATTAATTTTAAGGATAAAATTGAGAAATTCAAAGAATAATATATTATCACAGCGGATTATCCCAAATTCGTAAGACGAGAACGGTTTTATATCAGGAATATTGGGCGAAATATATCAGAAATATCGATTGGTATTTAAAGGCATGAGAAAACGTTTACTATACTTATAAATCCTTTCTGTTTTAGATAGATTTCTACATTTAGAAAAGCCTCTTTATCCAGCAAAATATAAAATTTAAAAAAAAAATACTCCAGAATTGTAAAATTCATAGTCCTAGTTCGATAGGGCATATTCCGATATTATTAAAATTAGAACCCTTTAAAATCAGGAGTTGACAAGGAGTAGCAGCACTACATTTCTGATAAAATTGGGCCTTTCCCATACTCGATTTTCTACTTTTTCTGACACTGCAGACTACACAAAAGGGATATAAAACCCTGCGTGGATACTGGTGATATACCCAATCTACCAATTTTGCATTCCCTATTTTATCGTACTCTTTAGATTACTTTAATATCCTTCAGACATACATACATAGTACATACATAACTGGTCATCAGTCAGCATTACGACCTAGGTTCTCACAACACTTATGTTTGTATGTTGTGTTAATTTTTATACATGAGTGGTGGGACATACAGTTTAATATCGGCTCTGAAGGACAGGTTTTTGAGAAACTCCTCATGGAAATTTTTTTTATTCTCAGAGTTTTTATCAGAAGACTGCGGAGAGAAAATTATTCCACACAGACTTCACTTATTCACAGAGAAATTGATGGGAAAATGAACCCAGTTATAGAGACACCAGAAAAATTTCGCCATTTTCTATATTCACCTTTGGAACCTTATGGTGATCTTATCGAAAAACTGTTGTCTAGGCTGAAAATAATTTACGACTTTTAAAAAAAATGTAACAACAGTTACGAAAAAAAGACCACTAAAAAGTCTACTGACTTAACCTAAAGGAATAGAAGTCGCCGTAGTCTAGTAGGTAGTGTGTTGGCTTATTAGACGTAAAGACAGGGTTCGAGCCCCAGGCCAGACATCAAGACAAAATACAAAAAGGATTTTCTTCGGCGACTTCCCCTCAGCAGATTTCTGGCAAAAACTCTGAGAGAAAATAAAATTGCCATGAAAAAGTTTCTCAAAAATCTGTCGTTCGGAGCCGACCACTCATGTATAAAATTAACACACACAATATAAGTTGTGTGAGAAACTAGGACGTTGTACAATGGGTCAATTCGACCTCGGGGTACTGTACTTTGTCTTAATTGACAAGTACACGTCTTTCCAAATCAGAAATAAATTTTTTAAATCAGCGAAAGAGTTTTTGACAATTTACAACGTTCGTTTCTTAAGTCCTTTAGTTTGAAAGCAGGTAATACCGATAGACTTGAGAACTTTTTCATGTATTAGAGATTTGCCAGAAGATTTATGTACGTTTTTCAAGGTGTGAAAGGTAAAGTTTGATCTCAATGAAATTTACATGTCTAAGAAACAAGTACTGTGGATAGCGCGGCAGCTTTTATTTTTTAAATAAGAAACCATTATTTATTCCGTTCTGTGCACCTAATAACGAAATTGTGGACGCAGGAGAACTAGAAAAGTTATTTTACGTTAAATGTTACTTCATACAGAGTATAGCCTAAGAAGATTGTTTTGAGTAATAAAATTGTAGACAAAATGAAGCCTTGCCAAGACCTAACAATGAAGCAATTTCAACTCATAAGATGTGTTGGTGACATCAGGCAGACTGAGCATGAAGCTTCTGATATAAAACCGTTTCAAAACTTTCAAAAGCCCAAGTGATAATTTGAAAGAAGTTAAGTGTACTCAGGCTGAAGATCAAAATTTTTTATATTTCGTTTTCTTAATGTCTGAGCTGAGGTTTAAACCATGGTCTTGCATCTAATATTACATTCATATTCATTCCATTGACCTTCGCGTTTTGTATTAAATTATGCCTTAATTTACATACAAATTGTTTCTCATTCATTATTTTTTCTGAATAATTAATCTTAATCGATAGAAATAATTTCTTATAAGCAGCAATATATTTTAAAATTAAATTTTTTCTCAGTGCACATGTATGTACATATGTGTGCAAATGGGTATATTTACTATTTTCTTCACTTTTGACACACGTTAATGTTTTTAACGATACTTGTCAAATATAAGTGTGTGTCAAAATGTGTTATTGCTGTGTTGCTTCTTCAACGTCTACTACTATTTAGCAATTTAAGTGTAAATTTTATTAATAGAGCCATGTGAGTAGAGTTATTGGTGTGGTGCATCGCCTAAATATTTCTGCAGTCTATTTGGAAAAAAATTGTAATTTTTTTTTCTTTTAATCATTAAGTCTGACATTTAATTGACAGATTTAGGCAATTAGTCAAAAGAGATGTGTGTGAGAATGTGTCAAGATTTATGTTGCTTGCAAATACCCTGTTTACCTTAAACTTTTTTTTTTGAAGATTTAGTTCGAGAGTGTAATTTGGAATCTATATTAAATGTTATATTGAGGATTTGTATTCAAACAGGTTCTAATTCCCACCAGAGTAGATTTAAAGAAAAAAAAAAAAAATTTGTTGCTTAAGTCTTTTGTTTGCATTAAAAGAAGACTGCTTCGACTTCAATGTCAATGCATAACTGATTATGATTAATTTCGTAATCATTTTTTTTTCAAGCCGTTGGTTTTTCAATTACAATATTTATATACGTATTTGGTAATTTTGTTGTTGTTGTTAAACTCAATTCAATTGCTTTTTACAGAAACTTTTCCAGAAAGATACTGAGGATATTGTCGAAAATTGCATTGCTGATGCAGCTCACTCTACAGAGATACTTAGTTTCATTGCCAGGAAGGAGTTTTATGCAATATTACTAGATTCTGGTGAAGTTGTATGTTTAAAAAGCGGGCTGATTCGCTTCTGTTTCTTAACCGAATGGCTAATACAATTGCGATTCTTACAAGCTATTGTTATATTGGAAGGTATGGCGATAGACTTGACATTTCGGCAAATGATTTCTGCATAAGCTGTGAATCTGTGGAGTGGAAGAAAGTATATTTTACTTCATGTGTCAGTGCCCTACTATTGCCAATATAAAGATTGATTTATACGGAATTTTGGTGAATATCCTTAAGGGAAGATTTTATCCTCAGGCTGGATATTAAATGTGATATAACAATGGGTCTAAACATCGGCCTAAATGGGATCTTATTCGTACAATGAGGGCCCGCCATCTAACCAACCCCTTCTGTTGATCTCATGCCAATGATTTAAGCGTGTGGCCTGAGGATGCTGGTAAACTATAACTTCCATCTTTTGGAAAAACAAGACGTTTGCGGACATTAGTTTATTTCAATCGTTAAATGTGTGGGTTTGAAAAGTACAAGAATTGTTTGAATAAAATAAAAGATTTGATAAGCATGTCTAATCCAGCAGTAATGGAGGCCGGGGTCGAGTAAAATCAATTGAAGATAGCATATTTCTTTATAGATTTGGTGCTAAAAAAACTTAGGGCAGATCGGGCGTTTGAACAAAACTTTAAGCCAACATTACGGGGTAATGGAATAATAAATTAATATCAATAAGCATAAATGCTATAAAGCAAGAAGGCAATACAAAAACAACAACAACAAATTTCATGTATTATTGATATCATTATTTAGAGTTTTGAAGTGACCGTCGTCTAGTAGACATGAGGTCTCGGCTCAAACCCCAGGTCAGAAAAAAGTTCTCAAAAATCTGTCGTTCGAAGTCGACTTTAATCTGTGGGTCCCGGTGTTCATGTATAAAATTAGCACACACACACGAGAAGCTAGGTCGTAATTCTGACTGAAGGGTTGTAATGGCCAATTATATAGGTGCATATGTATGTATGTATGCATTTAGAGTCTTTACGAAAATTGTTATTGTTGTACCTCCGAGTCCAGCAGGCACACAAACGATGATACTGTCTCCTGCATACGTACATATATACAGTATTGATCTGTTCAAAGTTTTAGTCAGGTTACAGTGCCTTATCGCCTCCGAATAACAGATTTGGGAAACTGTTTCATGGCAATTATTAACTCCCAGAGCTTTCGTTAGAAAGCCGCCGAAAGAAATATTTTCTTCTTATGAAAGCAGTCTGAAGTTTGAACTAGGAGCTCTGCCCTAGTAAGCTACCTACAGGCTATTACCTCTCAATAATATAGGTTGAATATGATTTGCGGTAAATCATAACAAATCGCCATAAATTTTGAAAGATCTATCTTTGTTTGACAGCAGATTATGGTTTTTGCACAATGCAGTTTTAAATTTTACTTTATTTTTTCGATTTTATTTAATGCATTTTTATTGTTTCCTTGTCTCAATAACTTTTATAGCTCAAGTCATAAAATTCTTTAAGCACAAGTGCCGAAGTTTGAAGTGGACAATGGTATACATACATGTACAGTCAATAATTTTTGTTTAATTCTTTTTATATTTAATTAAACAAGAAACCCAATATGAAAATATGGATAAAAAAATTTTTTTTTTTTTAATTTTATTATGTACATAATATCAACTATTTGGATGATTAGAAAAACGTTATCAAAAAAATTCATTTAAAATAACTTCCGGGACTTAATTAAAAATTTTTATAGTTTTTGCATTTCAAAACAGAATTTCATTAGCATTAAACTAAATACAACGGAATATATATTTTTTTATTAAAATTAATACGAATTCATGAATCGCTTTCATATTTTAAATATAAATTTCTGAAAATTTCATAAGAAAATCGTTAAAAAAAACTTTACAACTTAATCAAGATGTCCTTGAACTAATTATAATGAAGGCATACGAAGCCATGGGAAAAATATTTTTTATAAATCTGAATACTTATATTTATCTTATAATAAAAGAAGTCGAACATTGCATTGAACGATGTAAAAACAGAAATAAAAATATAAAAATAATAATAAAAATAATGATTTTGATTAATAGCCAAGGTAACTCAATAATTATCAGAATTAATATCAATAAGGCGGCGATTAAATATTTTCTTTTAATTATTTCATTAGCATTTATTTGAATTTGAATATTAAATTTCAAAGAAATACAAATAAAACGTATATAATTTAATACAAGCCCAATGGTTATTATTATTTTGAAATATAAAAGAAAATTTCTAGTTTAATATCGTCATATAAAAATAATTGGCCTTTAACGGACATATTGAAAGCTGAAACTTTTCAACGTTTGCACAGTAGTTGTTTGTCTTACTTAAATTCAAGTTCAACATTTTAATTTTATTGTTGTTTTTTTTTTCAAACTCATTATTAATCAATTCATTATTTTTGCAGAGGAGCGCAATTATTTTATTGACGCTATGCGTCATTGGTATTTATGCTGAATCCAGTGAAGACTTACTTGTGGTATGCATTATAATAAGAAACATTAAATGTTGCAATTTTATTTATTATGTTTAAATTTTTTGTATTTTAATTAAATTTTTATGTTAAACACAGAGAAAAGTTCGTGCATTTGAAGGTTACAGCTATCCACCACCTGATACACCCTTCACTTATCCCCCACCTGTACGTACAACCCAGCGTCCTCCGGTAACAACACCAAAGCCAACTACTCGTGTTCCAGCAACATATTTACCTCCTACCAATAAACCACAAACACCAGCTACAACTCGTGCCACTCCTAGACCTACCACACGTGCTCCAGTGACAACACCAAGGCCAACTACTCGTGCTCCAGTGACAACACCAAAACCAACTACACGTGTTCCAGCCACTTATCTTCCTCCTACCAATAAACCACAAACACCAGCTACAACTCGTGCCACTCCTAGACCTACCACACGTGCTCCAGTGACAACACCTAGACCTACTACACGTGCTCCAGTGACAACACCTAGACCTACCACACGTGTTCCAGCCACTTATTTGCCTCCAACCAACAAGCCACAAACTCCTGCAACTACCCGTGCTACACCAAGACCTACAACTCGTACTCCAGTGACTACACGTGCTACTCCTAAACCGACAACTCGCGCTCCAGTTACTACACCAAGGCCCACTTTCGTGCCTTCAACTTACTTGCCTCCAACCAACAAGCCTCAAACTCCAGCTACTACTCGTGCGACACCAAAACCTACTACTCGCACTCCAGTTACTACTCGTGCCACGACTCGTGCTACGCCTAAACCAACCACTCGTGTTCCAGCCACATACTTACCCCCTACCAATAAACCACAAACACCAGCTACAACCAGAGCCACTCCAAAACCTACAACTCGTGTTCCAGTTACTACTCGTGCTACTCCTAAGCCAACTACTCGTACTCCTGTCACCACTCGTGCCACTCCAAGAACCACTAAACCTGCTTTCGTGCCTTCAACTTATCTACCACCAACCAACAAACCTCCAATTACAACTCGTGCCACACCTAGACCTACAACCCGTACTCCAGTAACTACTCGTGCTACTCCTAAACCAACTACACGAGCTCCAGTTACAATACCAAAACCAACCACACGTGTTCCAGCCACTTATCTTCCTCCTACCAATAAGCCACAACCTCCTGTCACTACCCGTGCCACACCTAAACCTACTCCCCGCACTCCAGTGACTACACGTGCTACTCCCAAACCAACAACACGTACTCCAATCACTACTCGGGCTACACCTAAACCAACTACACGCGCTCCAGTAACCACACCTAGACCAACAGTACGCAGCACTCCAGGACCAACATACTTGCCACCTACTAACAGACCTCAAACTCCTGCTACTACTCGCGCTACTCCAAAACCCACTACTCGTTCACCAATCACAACCCGTGCTACACCTAAGCCAACCACTCGTTCTCCCGTAACTACTCGTGCTACTCCAAGAACAACTCAACCTACTTTCGTGCCTTCAACTTACTTGCCACCAACAAACAAACCTCAAACTCCTGCTACTACTCGTGCTACACCAAAACCCACAACTCGTCCACCAATCACAACCCGTGCTACACCTAAACCAACCACTCGTTCTCCCGTAACTACTCGTGCTACTCCAAGAACCACTAAACCTACTTTCGTGCCTTCAACTTACTTGCCACCAACAAACAAACCTCAAACTCCTGCTACTACTCGTGCTACACCAAAACCTACAACTCGTCCACCAGTCACAACCCGTGCTACACCTAAACCCACTACACGCACTCCAATCACCACTCGCGCTACACCTAGACCAACTACTCGTGTTCCCGCTACATATTTGCCACCTACCAATAGACCTCAAACCCCAGCTACCACTCGCGCTACTCCAAAACCAACAACTCGTGTGCCCATCACTACCCGTGCTACACCTAAACCCACTACACGTACTCCAATCACCACTCGCGCTACACCTAGACCAACCACACGTGGTCCCCAAACAACACTCCGTACCAGCACAGTAGGTCCTACTTACTTACCACCCACTAACAAGCCACAACCCCCAGCTACTACTCGCGCTACACCTAAACCCACTACACGCGTTCCAGTAACTACTCGCGCTACACCAAAACCAACTACTCGCACTCCCATTACAACGCGTGCTACACCCAAACCAACTACTCGTGTTCCCGCCACATACTTGCCACCTACCAATAAGCCTCAAACTCCAGCAACTACACGTGCTACTCCAAGACCAACAACTCGTACTCCCGTAACAACCCGTGCCACACCACGTCCAACTACCCGTGTTCCCGCTACGTATTTGCCACCTACCAATAAGCCACAAACTCCAGCTACTACACGTGCTACACCAAGACCAACAACTCGTACTCCCGTAACAACCCGTGCCACACCACGTCCAACTACTCGTGTTCCCGCAACATATTTGCCACCTACCAATAAGCCCCAAACTCCAGCTACTACACGTGCTACTCCAAGACCAACAACTCGTACTCCCGTAACAACCCGTGCCACACCACGTCCAACTACTCGTGTTCCCGCAACATATTTGCCACCTACCAATAAGCCTCAAACTCCAGCTACTACACGTGCTACTCCAAGACCAACAACTCGTACTCCCGTAACAACCCGTGCCACACCACGTCCAACTACTCGTGTTCCCGCAACATATCTGCCACCTACCAATAAGCCTCAAACTCCAGCTACTTCAAGACCTACAACTCGTACTCCCATCACTACCCGTGCCACACCCAAACCCACTACTCGTGCTCCAATCACTACCCCTAGACCCACTACTCGTGCTCCAATCACCACCCCCAGGCCCACTACTCGTGCTCCAGTAACTACTCCCCGTGTGCCACAACCCAAGACTACTGAGAAATTCTCTGGTTACACATACCCTAAACCAGCCATTCCTTTCAATTTCTAACTCTAGATCAGCTCTAAAAGATTACTGGTGATAATTCTAATACTAATGAGACAGAAGACCATCACTGCCCACTTTTAAGGTTTTTTTTTAATTTTTTTTTTGTAATTTAGTCAAGTTGAAAGTAATATTTTAATTAATTTTAAAGAAACACAAACATACACAAACACACACACACTCATATGACAAGAGATTTTAATTAAAACAATTAAACAATGAATTAGTAGTTGTCTAGGGCTAGAGGTGTATCTAGTCAGCTTTTTTTATATAAAAAGAAGAAGAAGAAAAAAAAAAATTTAATTTTGAGAATAAATTTTCAAAACTCAAGGTGTTGTTGAGTAACGAGAATTAAATGCTTATCAATGCAAGAGAATCTATGTTTTTAAGGCATCGTGACAGCGAGTGCGTTCTAATTAAATTAAAAAATAATAAAAAAAAAATATTCTTTGCCAATATATAATTATTTATAATGTAAGAAGAAGAAGTTAAAAACGAAAAATCTTTTAGAAACCCCTTTTCTTAGAACTGCATAACAGTTTCTTCCCCTACTTCTATAGCTCCTGTAGAACCTAATTACGAAAATCTTTATTCTGTTTTTTTTTTGTACCAATTATTTATGTAATCGTATGTTTAATTAAATAATTAATTAATACAAACAAATTTTATGTTTAATTTGATGAAATTGTTCTATTTTTATTAGTTTTTTTTTTATTTAATTTTTTAAATTTGTTTAATTTAAAAAACAAAAAAAAATAATACTGAAATGAAATCTGTTTATAATACTCTGTCTATTTTGTACCATGTTTATGTACGATGATAGATTTTTTAATAAAAAATTTATTTTGTTGCAAAATTTTTATGAAAAATAAAAAATAAAAAAAAAATTTAAATTGTGTTTTATTTTACAGGGCTTTGGTATTTCAGGAACATTACCTGACTTGACAATAATGTCATAAGGTGACAGGCATTTACATTTTGCAAATGTCGCCGTTATACGTTCATTGTGCTTTATCACCCTGCCTATGCTGCAGACAAACACAAGTTAGTTGGTCGCAATGCAGCGATATTCATTCACTAGCAGTTATAACTGTTCTTTCTTTTGGTCTATTGTTTTAAAGCAGGTTTAATTTCTTCATAATGTTTCCTGTTGCCATGCACTATGTATTGTCACAATTCAAACTAAGTGCACAGAAAAAGTTACAAGGTTCATCCCATTTGTTTCACTGCATTAAATGCAGATACTGTTAATATGCAATCCATAGATGTCGCCAATCGAAATGTGAATTATTAAACAAGGTTGTGAATATTGTTGTCGTTAGACGTGCCATAGTACTGCGACCTATTGTCCTCAATCTATAATGTTTTCTTCAACTCTATTACCCTAGCAAACTTCAGTATGGTGCTCGGTGTCAACAGGGACAGTTCAGAATACATATGTATGTCTTAAGGCCTTACAATTTTCTTGCATTCATTCTCATAACCACAGAATCCCAATTCTGAACATGCCCACTTTCAGTATAGGGAGCCCTTTCAAAAGACCAGTTACTAACCTCAGATTGTTTCTGATGGCTGATTTAAATCTCTTCCTATTTTAGTTTCTTAACATAAGTTTTGATTACCACAAATCCAGTTGGTTTGAGAATATTCTTTACCTCTCTTTATCTTCCTTTTCGATGAGTATACATTTCCAAATCTCAGTTTCCATTCCACAGAAAGGTCCTGGCCCCATCCGCGATGTGAAAGTTTTTCGCCTCGCAAGTGCATCTTAACGCTAATTGCCACCAGTGCCAAATTTGTACAAGCCCCTGGTGTCAGCTTCTCTAGACAATTCCATACTGTTATAAGAATCGAGTGCAATGCTTTTAAAAGAGTATGTAACCTTTAGAATAATCCATACACTTTTGTTGCTCAGTCCTCTGCAGATAATCAAAATTTGATATTTTTTGTCCACATTCGCGAGTTAAATTTGGACGAAACCTGTTACTGACATTTAAAGTCTATGTAAAGTTCTTTAAAAATTTTTCTTCTTTCTTTTATTCCGCAAAAAATATGAGTCTAGAATAATTAATGATAATAATTTTTTATTAAAAAAGGGTGGTCGCCCAAGTAGTGTATAAAAAATACAATTTCCTTAAAAAATTAAAGCCCCTCTATTACCAGGAACAGGAAACCTTTACAGTCGTATTCATTTTTAGCAACGTTTTGCATGTAAATTACTTTTCGAATTATGGTCATTACTTAAAGCGGAAGGAAATGTTTTGTTTTAACAAAAATTTGTGTTAAATTTTCTTCTTTCAACACTTCAATAAAACTGAAAACGAATATATTTCGTATCGGTATTTAAACACGCAATTAAAATGTATTGATTTCGTTATAATTTCCTCATTTTTGAAACATGGCATTCTAAGAAAATTGTTTAAGTTTTTAACCCAATAAAGAAAAGATGAAATAAATCAAAATGAAGCACAACCATAGAAAACAGAGAAACAAAAAAAAAAAAACAAAAACCGTTTCATGGCTTATAAGAAATTATAATTTAGGGTGTCCCTGAAAAGTTGAGTTTTACGTTAATAAACTATAAAAACAAATGGAAAAAAGTAACAAAATTTCTAATTTTTCAAATTTTATACAAAGTTACTGAAAATAATTTATTTTTCAATAGACGGCTTAAAATCATGAGTATCCATAGTGCTAAACCGTCGTGCACTGTTTCGATTGCTTTAAAGCTAAAGGCTGAGTACAAACAGAATCAGATAATTTCTATAGTTGGCAACCATTTGTAGTACAGGTAACCAGTTTTAACCACAGTGTTGCAAAACTGAAATTTTGGAATAGTACAGAATTATAACTGAAAAAGTACTTTTACAAAACGCATAAGCCCCGTTTGTCACGTCGATGGAACGTAATGTAACTACGTTCGTTTGAAGAGCAATGAAAATGCTTATCGAAATTACCTTACGGTTCGGCAAGCGTTTTCATTGCTTTTCGCTTTCTATAAATGAACGTACGTTCCGTGGACGTTTGGCTAACCGGGGCTAAACCCCAATTCTACTTTAGCATTGCGTTAAACGTGTTGCTAATGCATTTATAGTTGAAAAGCGCAAGACAAAATATGTAATAATAAAAAAGTACTAAAAGCGTAGCAGGGGTACAGCGATATTTTTTAAATGAAAAAGTATTGAAAAAAGTACAAAAGTACGTGTTTCACCAATAGCACCGTGAGAAAATTGATTATTCTAGCTTTTTGACACTAGCGACGAGGGTTTTTACGATAGACGCACACAAGAATTATTTTAATTGCTAACCAGTTATCGAAGTTATCTAAATGGTGCTGTAGTTTTCACTTGAATTCAGAATCTAACCTAAAATTACAAAAAAGTTCCGAAGTTTAGTAAATCATTCCCATAAGATGGCCTTCATCCAGTTTGTTTTTGAATGAATTCTTGATAAAACTGTATGAGGCGCACATTGATTGCGAGCACTGATTGCAGATTTTTTTACATCATTCAAGCAAATCTTATGATTGTAAGTCGGTGGTAAATGCCAGTAAGTTTAAGAATAAATCTGGGGAAGACAACAGTAGCACCGTTTAGGAGAAGGAATATTTGACTCTTGGTTGAGATAATATTACGAAAACTGAATGCAAAATATCTGGGATTATTATTGGACAGTAAACGGCGACAGAAGACTCACAGACAGAGCATTTTAGGTAAGACCAGCCATGTCATAAGGACATGTAATAGACTGACAGGGAAATTCTGTAGAGCAACACAAAAATTATGCACTGAATGTGTACCTTTATGACCAGGCCAATTGCGACTTATGGGGCTATTGTTTGGGTAGGTAGAATTTAAAAATTGGCAACTTGCATTATTCAAGAAATAGAAGCTTGTGTGTGTTTATATAACCGTGGCAACAAAAATCTGTGCAATAGCGTCGTTGCAAGCTCTTTCGGATTTAAGGCCATTGCACATATTAGTAAGCACTAGTATTTGGCCGACATGTATAATTTAAGATTCACCAGAGGACAGCGTAATGTGATAAATCGAATGGTTGACAGTTCTCTTCTTAACGACGCCTGGGTTCAACTACTACACTCAATGATTTTGGAAAATGGCACGCAACGAGACTAAGTAATTAAAGTGAATTGAACAATTTTGTGGTATACCGATGGGTCGATGAAAATTATTGAGACAGAAACGGGGATGTTAACTTAATTTTTCTTTGGAAATAGACACTCAGTCCGCCAAAAATCTAATAGAAGTCGTACATTTTGACGATCATGGAGGATAAAATAATATGAAATGCGAACGCTTAAACGGAATTCACCTTATCTTATAAAAACCATAGGGACACCCTAATGCACAGTTTGTATATTTAATTACTACCTACGAATGCAATTTGTTTTCAATGGATGAATAATTAACAAAAATCATCATCGTTTTGAAGACAGATTTAAAAAGTAAATGTTGCAAGAAACAATTACTTTATTAAGCCGTAATTGGTGGCTCTCGTAGCTGAGCCATGAGATAAATATTACAATAATAATAATAATAAAAAAAAAAAAAAAAGAAAACATAAAAAATTTTAATAATTATTAAACACATGAAATTTATAAACATTTTTTTGTACTTTTCTTCTTTTTTTCAGCTTAAATTTATTTTCATAGCATTTTGTACTTAAAAAAACATACCATGTTTTAGTTTTCTTTCTGTTTCTTGCTACTTCTATTTTGTTTTAATTTTAATTTTATTTTATTTACTTTTAACATAAACAACAAGTGGTAATTAAAAAAAAAAAAACAAAAATACTTTCTATCTTTCTCTTCGTTTTAGTTTTTGTTGGTTTCATTAAGAAAATCTTGGTGTTTTTAATGGTTTTTAAACATTAATTTTGAAAATTTTACTGCAGTCTTTAAAACAAACCGCAATGAAGCAGAAGTCGTGTAAAGTCTTGATAAATTTAAAATTTGGTTAAAAATCATTTCAAAATAAATTGTGAAATTCAAACATAAAAATATTCCCCTTTTAAAAAATTTGTATCCCTTTCTTGAGTGTGTGTGTGTGTGTGTTTAGTTTAGTTGATTACTAATTTGGATTTAATCCTTTTACTTTTCAAAACCAAATTCGGGTTTTTTTAATTTTCCAAAACATGTATAATCGAAAAACAAAAACTTTAAAAAAATCGAGACTAGAGACGACGCTTAAATATAAAACGTTTAAACTGCCAATACAATTGAAAGGAACGAAAAATTATATTCAAATCCATTGTATTCTCAATGTGTGCTTTTTGATTGTAAGTAATATATAATAAAAGTGAATAATTGAAAAAGTTTTAAAAAAATTAAAAAAAAATGATAAATGTACAGAAGCTATTGAATTAAATTTCAACTCACAGAATTAATTTTTTTACAAAACAGCGATTATAAGGACATTCAGTGTACATACATTAAAACAGTTTTTTCATTGCCTATTAAGGCCTGGAAAAATAGTAAATTATACCTTTTTTGGTCAAAATTGTTATTAAAAATTAATTTTTTTTCAAAATAAATAAATGAAAAAAAAGAAAATAATAATGAGTAGTAACGAATACATACATAACATACATATTTGGTCATTACAATCCTTCATTCCGGATTACAGCCTAGCTTCTCACATCACACTACATGAGTGGTGGGACCTACAGTTTAATGTCAATTATAAACGACAGATTTTTGAGAAACTTTTCATGGCAATTATATTTAATCCCAGAGTTTTAACCAGAAATCACTGCAGTATAGCCATCAAATGAATAAATGTAAACCTTCTTAACTCGCATAACTTAATAAATGAAGTATAAACAAGGCAAAGGACAAAATACAGCAACCGAATTGGAAGATAACTTATAGCAGTAAAATTAAAGGCCATTACAAACATTCAGTTAGGATTACGACCTAGATTCTCACGCCACTTATGTTGTGTGTTTTAATTTTAAACATACATGATCTACAGTTTAATGTCAACTCTGAACGAGATACTCTCAGAGTTTTTGCCAGATATCTGTAAAGAGAAAGTCCTCGAAGAAATATTTTTCATATTTTGCTTTATTCGAGATGTTTGGGCAATAGTTTAATAAGCCAATACGCTATCAATTAGGCGACGGCGACTACAAAGAAATAATAAAAAACGAAAAATCCTATATAAAATATAATAATATTAAAAATTTCTGAAAAGTTCAGGAGCGAATCCTATTGAAATCAAACAAAATTTTAGTTTTGCAGCAATTTAAGAGCAGTATATCCATTATTACAATATTTTTTTGCGTTTTAGCACAGTTAAACGGTAATTAGATGCCTAGAGAGCGTATATACCCTCAGGATCCATGTAGGAGATAGCGAAACATTCAGTGACTTGGTAAAAATTCAAATGAATTCATGAAATCGGCAAACAAATGTTTCAGCATAATTTTCAAAAAAAAAGAGGAGATATTGAGTTCGTTTGTAGAGTAACCAGATATGGCCTGATAAAGATATATTCAAAACAAAATCTGCGTTAAATTTGACTATATTCCATCTTTGGAATCTCATAGCAGCTATAATTAAAGACTAGCCTCTGAATGCACACGCCTATAAGCTGGGAACACTACACAACGACTTCGCCAACAACTGTAATGATGAGTAAGAAGCGGTAACTACAGCACATCTTCTCTCCTTGTCCGCTCCTTACAGACGAGGGATTTTGCAGAGCGTGTGTAGCCTGCACAGTTTTATAAAATTATCGTCATGACTGGGAAATGCTAGCTAGGACTTATATGACCGAACTATCGTTATTACAAAAGGACTATATAGGACCAAGTAAACTGTGCTGAAGACGCCGTAGTCTAGTAGGTAGTATGTCGGCTTATTAGACGTAAAAGCCAGGGTTCAAACCCCAGGCCAGATATCAAAACAAATACAAAAAGTATTTCTTCGGCGACTTCCTCTCAGCAGATTTCTGGCAAAAACTCTGAGTAAATAAAATTGCCATAAAAAGTTTCTAAAAATCTGTCGTTCGGAGTCGACTTTAAGCTGTAGGTCCCGCCAGTCATTTATAAAAATTAACACACACAACATAAGTGGTGTGAGAAACTAGGTTGTAATTCTGACTGAAGGGTTGTAATGACCAATTATGTATGTATGTATGTAAGCTGTGCTGTTTAAGACGACTTTCTATTAAATCTAACCTAAGAAATAAAAAAGCAGTTGGCTAACACAATGGCCATATGGGCTTCTAAGTGAACTTGCCTGTGAACGGCAAGCTAGCCGCTGATCTAACCTAACCAACGGTATACTTTTTCCAATACTTTTTGGTTAGAGCTTTGAGCTCTTGCACCTATTCGTTCTGTACTTCGGTGCTGAAAATTGAGAAGAGTGATCAAAATCAATCACAAGTAATAATGACGGAAAAACTGCATTATCGTGATGCTAAAGCTTACATTGTGTTTATGCAATTCGAGTCCTTCGTATTAATTCTATCAAACGGGGCATAATCGTATGACATTTCTTCTTTATATAAGTGCTATATTTTACCAGCAGATATAAAATTATTCTAAATAACATCAATATGACTATTATGGCAATCTAATTATCTTAGGATCTTTTTAAAATTCAATTTTTTGTTAATTTTTTAAAATTTCTTTTAAATATTTTATTGTGTTAATTACTATTCAACTCTTTTTGCAGATGTCTGTTGTTATTGTCAAGGCCTCTGCAATAACAATATATCAGAATCAAACAACAGTCACCGCGACAACAGCAGATGATCAAGTGGTCAGTAGCAGCAACAATAATTTGTCACCATTTCAAGCGACAACGAGTGATTTCATCAATACAAATCCCCTGGCGACGAACTTGAATTCGAATTACAATCCCCAGTTGCCAAAAGATAATTTAGCGATAACGAATCACATCATACGAACAAACATTATTGTTGGAGGAGGAATAGGAGGCGGTGGAAGTGGTGACTCAACGGAGGGAATCTTAAAAGAAAATTTAAACAAATCAACAGAAAATATGCGTGCAAAATTGCAACAATTACTACAGCGTGAAAATAATGATGATGATGAAGAGAAACAACAATTACAACAAGATCTACAGCAACAACAGCAAATGCAAGAACAACTACAGCAACAACAACAACAGCAACAGCAGCAGTATCAATCGCAACATGCGATCTTAACTGGAGAAAATGCTTACTTACTAGAGCGTATAGATGGTGGTGGTGCTGGTGCCGGTGTTGGTATTGGTGGTAGTAAGCATGAGAAACCCATATATGGAACGTGGAACGCGAAAGCGAGACGACCTCCAGCACCTCTTTTAACAGCCACTGCCAGTGCTACATCAACAACAACCACGACAGCGTCAGCAATACTCCAGCCATCAGCTTCAATGCAAACTTTATTGGCTGAAGTCGATGAAAATTTCTATGGACGTCAACAGGCGGTCAATCATCATTATGAACGTTTACCCAGACGTTCTTCTACAATGACACCTGTCAGACGTGAATTAAATGATCAAATACCAAGGCCACCACGTTTGACATCACGGCAACCTTCAGTGGCCTTGAGAAGACAATTCAGTGAAACGCCTCTACCAAATGGTTTATTTAGAGATGAGTCGCGACCTAAGCCTTTTCACTATCCTTTTGATGGTCCTTTACCGGAGGAGTTTAAAAAATTACAGCCAGGAGAGAGAGTTGTAGCTAATGGTTTGGAACATGACAGCCAGGTGCATAATATACAGGATATTCTACAGAAACTTAATTTGGGACCCGCAGGCAGTAAAGTACCACCCCTAATGATGATGCCTACAGGTTTGCATATTTCGGGCTCGTTTAAAAATCTCAAGTCTAGTGGTTTAGGCAACTTCTTTAGAGGCAAACGTCATAAGAAACAAATTCAAATGCAATATCCCATGACGATACCAATGCACATGATGCCAAATCCTTACCAGTCCACCTCGGTAATGAATTTCATGCCACAGCCCTATCAACAGCGCATAGCAATGGAACAGTTTTATCCCTTTAAGCCACGATCCCCAGGGGATATCAATCTCTTGGCAATGCAACAGCAGCAGCAGCAAACATTTAAGAATCCCCATTCGAAGAGCAAGAAACAGAAGAAGAAGCAAAAGGATAAGAAAAACTCTTTAGCCAGCAGCAATTTAATGATGCATCAGTATCCTTATGTCACTGCAGCACCTGAAGTACTGTTTCCTTCAATGTATCCTCCGCTAATGTCGATCAATGTAACACAGGTGCCTCCGCTACAAATGTCAAAGCGGGTACCTTTTAAAGTTAACCTGGATATATTTCCAGTAATACCACCCTCTAAAAAATACAAATCACCGGGCGGTTATACCATGGATGAGGCTCGTATTTTACCTACTATGAGATCACCCACGGCTTTGAGGAATCCTTATATGGACTTTTTAACCACACCGATAACCCCTACCACAGCAGCAGCCTTAAATTTCTTCAATCCATACAATCCCAAGAATTCGCTTTACAATCCCATAAGATTTCCCACAGCTGGGGCGAATACAAATCCCCTGCTAAGTTTGGCTCCATCAAGTAACATGCAAATGGTATATCCTGATCAAATGCAAAAGTACCTACAACAACAGCAGCAGCAGCAGCAGCAACAGCAACAAAATCTATTTTCTAACTTCCTTAATAGTCAAGGACACCAGACACCCTTCTTACCGATCGATTGTGATCAGCCCATACCGTCGGGAGATTCAAATTCACAATCTTCACCGGGTAATTCGAAAACTAATCCCATAATGGTGCACTTAAATGTATTTCCCAAACAGAAACCTACTAACTCTGCCTCTTCTCCAATATCTACGAATCCCTTTTATAGCAACGTGCCTAACGTACAACGCAACACATTACAAGAAGAAAGTGAATCTTCGCTAAGCGCAATAGAGCCACGACATCAGGGCAGATCGTTAAATGACACTGCACATACGAAAATTGCTCGCAGTGATAGCAACGAAGATTTGCAACAGTTGCAACCGTTACAGCGTGTAGAAGATTTAGTCGATTTCGAACATCCCATAGTAGCAGAGGTACCAGATGGCACTGATGAATTACCGCAACCGGAAGCATTAACTGGTGGAAAACATTTGCTTAGTCCAGAATCATCCTCTTCGTCATTCTACTATGAAAGCCGACCGAATACTACCAGTTCCAGTAAGTTATTGAATAATAATATCGTCAATAGTAATACAAATTATAACGGGAACTCACATGATAACATGGAACAAATGGTATCGGAAGCTAGAACTGCATCGTTATTTAGATTTCCCGTTGAGGATCTGATACAATTTCAGGTGCATGACGCTATGTAGAGGGGCAAAAGGGAAAGAATGGTAGAAAACCAAGTACTGTGAAGTGTGTGTATGGATGTGTGCACGATACAGTGGCATGTAAAATTTTTTATGTGCAATGAAAATAATCATAAATTATAATTGAAGTGAAAATATAATTTTGTTGTAGAGATAGCTCTACTTTAGAGGTATGAAATGTTGAAAAAACTTTATAATTTACATGTAGTTTTTTTTTTGTTTTTTTTTTTAATTCCTATGACTATATTTTTTAGTTGCGCATGCAAACTTTTTTTAGGCTTTTCAAGTTATTCAATAAATATTCTAAAATGTTGCTTACAATTTTTGATACATATTACGAGTAAATCTAAAACATTTGTTGGACGTTATCATAATTTTATTAAATCTAAACCCAAAATCAAAATTACTTAAAAATTACTTAAATTACAATTTTTTTTTCAACAATCATGTTTAAAATAATTTATAAACATTTGCAAATTTCGTAAATTTGTTATCTGCAATTGAAATTGATTGCGGCAACTATATTGTTAGTTATGCTAATGAGACAAAAAAAATTGTTGAACAAAAATTATTTTCCGTTGACTTTGAATGAATTAAAATATGGTTGTAATAATCAAATTTGTTCTGGGGCACAGTATAGCTATTAAAATACCAAATTTAGAGAAGTATTTGTTGTTTCCTTTCTTCTTAGACATTACTGTATTAACAATATTGTACCATCAAAAATAATATAACTTAAGGTATAGTCAGATTATACAAATATTGGACGTAAGAAAAAGAAGTATGTAATTGGATAACTGTAAACATTATCAAATTGTATTTTAATATATTGTTGAACGATTCAAGTATCCCGTTTTTCAGCAAATAAAACTTTAGAAAAAGGTGGAGAAATATATATTTTTGGAAAATATTTGCGTGATATGACAGTATCGTGAGTTGAAGTTACTGCAATATAATATTATTAATATTGATTAATATTGAAATCGTATTGTTTTTAGGTGTAGAATTTGATTTCATTGCCGAAAAACATTTCTTAAATTTTATATATTACTTCCTGCAATCATATTATACGATATTATATTGTAATATCAACTAACCGTTCAAATTTATATTATTTTAACTCTTTTGTGAAAGCTATTCTAAGCGAAAACACTTAAGTTCCTGAATGTACATTCGGAGATGTATAACAATTTTATATTGGGTTTTATTTTCTACTATTTAGTTGTGACAATCAAAAAAGTCTATGGTCCATAAAGGTTCTTTACAAATTAAATGATTTTCATTTGATTTTCATACAATATATCTCATTAAATGCTAGTAGGAATAAAAGTAAATCTTTTAAAGAAAAGAGGGACAAATTTATACGAAATTAAGAAATCAACTAATTTCTATAGATTTTTATTTCTGGAATGTTTTTTCAGGTTTTATTTTAAAAAACTCTATTATTTGATCTTCATTTTATAATTTATAATTAACCTTCAGTTTACACTTATTTTATCAGTCAAATTATTCTAAATTTTAATGGAAAAGTAATTAAAATTTTTGATAATCCAGAGAAAATTTTTATGCAGCTGGCCACAGACAATTATAATATCAAAAAAATTATTTTTTTTTAAGAATAATAATTTTCAACTTTTAGGAACTTTTCTTTAAATACATCATTTTAGAAGAAACCTTTCAACATCGGTTTTAACACTAATCACGAAATGCAAAAAATTAAAATATTTTATGAGATTAGAAAAGGAGATATGGCTTAAATAATTTGTGATTATAATCACTACACAGATATTATATTTAATTGTTTTTTTATACAATTTAATTTTGAATAATTTTAAGTTAAACATTAAAAAAAATACCAAAAATATTTTTAATCCAGTATCTAACAATGCAACACGAATTAAGTTTCATTGAATATATAAAAATGTAAAAACCCTTTATCAAGAAAAAATAAAAAGAGAAAATAAACAGAAATTTATGTAACCAAAGAAAAAACTACAAAACTGCCGAAAAGCAACTGAATTTCCTTTAAATATCACTTTATATTTATAACATTTGCATTAAAATCGCTCATCTACGGTTAGAGGACGTGTACTTGTCAATTAAGACAAGTATAGTACCCGGTGGTCGAATAGACCCATTGTTTTCATCTACGGTTATTAGAGTAAAATTATATCACGTTCTTGGCTGACGAAAGTTTTTATTTTTTTCATTGTTCCAAAATTATGTTTTTATGAAGTGAATTTTTAGTTTTTTTTATAACAACAATTTATTAAATATTTTTCTTTTAATATTAATGTTATTATTCATATATAATATTAGAATTAATTATTTATTCTTTTTAGCTGTTTAAAACAATAAAATATTGAAAATAAAATATTAAAAAAAATTTTAAATACTATGAGTTTTAATATAAATCTAATTTTAATATAATCTAATCTCATAAATATTTAATATAAATATTTAACCAAACCAGATGCAAGAAAATAAATCAGAGAAACACGTTTGAATGTCTTAAGAAAATGATATCAGTGATAATCTCGATATAAGGGTATGTTCACTATCATTTACTGGCGACCAATAGATAAGTTATCGGAATAAGCAACTGCGAATACAGTAACTAGAACAAAGACCACGAAAGTTTTGAAGCACATAGGCTATGAAGATGCTAAAATCTTATGTACTTCCATTTGGATGTCACTCTTACTTACTCTTACTCTCACTATAGCTAAACCTGTTTTCAATTCTGTTTTGAAAACAAAAATATAACTGAATGATCTTATTAATGACAATGGACTGCATCTCTAAGAGGATCTCACTCAGGTATTCACACGATAAGCTCCAATGTGATATCTTTTTGGATCTAACGAAAGAAGTATAGTATAATTCAGAGTGAATTAATGGCTCTACTGATAGCTTTGAATTAAATTTTGTATTAAGGTAATTAAATACGCGAAAAGCGATAAAGCGTATTCACATCAAGCCACCAATTGAAAGTCTCTTTATCTGTTGACGTTTCTGGACGATCTTTAGTTTAATTTTTAGTCGGTCACTTTACTATCAATCAATATGTGTATCTCCATATTTAATTACATACATACATAATTGGTCATTACAACCCTTCAGTCAGGATTACGACCTAGTTTATCACACCACTTATGTTGTGTTTGTTAATTTTATGCATGAGTGGCGGAACCTACAGTTTAAAGTCGACTCCGAATGACAGATTTTTGAGAAACTTTTCATGGCAATTTTATTTACTCTCTTAGTTTTTGCCAGAAATCTGCTGAGAGGAAGTCGCGGCGGCTTCAATGGATTTCCTCTTGCTACATCTTTCCTATGTAATGAAAAAATTTTTCGGATAATATATAGTCTCTAATTGATACCATGTAGTCACCGCAGCCTAATAGGTAGTGTATTGGCTTACTAGACGTGAGGCCATGGGTCAACCCACTGGTTAGACATCTCCAATAAAACGAAATATGAAAAAATATTTCTTTGGCGGCTTCCTCTCAGCAGATTTCTGGCAAAAACCTTGACAGTAAATAAAATTGCCATGAAAAGTATCTCAAAATTCTGTCGTTCAGAATGGACTTTAAACTATAGGTGCTGTCACTCATATGTAAAATTAATATACAGAACATAAGTAGTGTGAGAGGCTATGTCGTAATACTGACTGAAGGATTGTAATGGCCAATTATGTATGTATGTAATAGATACTTTAAAAAACAGAACTAAAAATCAGTAAAAGGTAGTAGTAAACTCGCGAGAAAGATGCAATTAAACATAGCTAAGAATTATTTTTGGAAGCTGTTGTAATACTCATTGAATATTTCCGAGGTTGGCAACTGTAAACGATATTATTTTTCGTTTAATTATTTTGTTTAACTATTTGCTTACAACAACCGATTACGATAGCTACAATGTAAATATTAACCTTGACTTGTGGAAGCTGTTTAAAATTCGTCCCATATCATTAGGTAAACTCATGTTGCGGTTTCTAACAGATGAAGAAAATAAATAATTTTTAAACGTAAATCTAAAAAATACATTGGATTATACGGTCAGATGTTTTCTTTTTTTATATTGAAACATTTGATTTTAAAGTTCGTTGCATAAATGATTTAAACGTTTTCTGTAATTAACCGAAAGCATTGGCAACTTTATATAGATACGGCATGTATATGATGTTCTTTAAAAAAAAAGAAGGAGAGAAAAAAAAGCAGAGAAAAAATAATAATAATTAATAATAATTCTTTTAATGGTTATTGTTTAATACTTTTAACCATTTAATAATGAGCTGTCTTCCCAAACAGTTCGATCTTTACGCGATGACATGCTGTTAAATTGGAATAAATTAAATTAAATTATTGATACAACCTCCTCGTTAATTTTAAGAAGCCTTGTCTTATCAATATTGTAAATAATTTTTGATTAATTATAAAAATAACTTCAAATATTATGTGTACAAACTAAGTAGCAAAGATGTTAAAAATTATTTTAACCGACAAGGCTTTTCATTTGGAATGTGTTTTTAAGTTAATTTAATATTATTTTCTAATTTATTTATAAAAAAAAATGTTTAAAGGCTAGACAATTTGGGCGGTAAATTTAAGCCACATTGGAAACATTGAAATAAATTTTTTTTTTTTTTTGGTGTTGACGTCAGAGTCGTATCTCTGCTATCAAACATACCGCCTAAATATATTGAAATATTGGAAATGATGGTACCTTTAAAAGAACCTTTGTACCAAAAATGTATGTATACTATGTTAAGGCTAGAATTTGTTTTGAAAAAGGATTGAACGTAGAAATTTAACTACTGGGTACATATACAAAATCCTTTGTTTCATACCATTGCACCATCATGGTTGAAAGCTATCGGCCAAATTGATACTGGGACTGAAGGAGACAGATATAGTAATGTACATGGTACCATGGAACAACCAGACTTACGTTTGCAAAATTATATATAATTAACCAGGCTTACGCTTTCAGATTATTTGGACAGAGTTTGAAAATTCCAGTATCTAGTCCTGTCGATCGCAATTGTTCTAATCTGGGCAAATGTATGTAGATTTGTGAATCTACTTCCACAATTCTTTTAATAGGTTGTCTGACCCTCTTGCTTGAAATGTTTCTAAAAAAAATCTATCATTCGGAGTCGACATTAAACTGTAGGTTCCGCCACTCATGTATAAAATTAACACACACAGCATAAGTGGTGTGAGAAACTAGGTCGTAATCCTGACTTTCCCAGTTTTGCAATTGCATTCAGGACTTTTTACAGTGACAGTTATGACGTAGCGAAAGCTTTCTAGGATTTCTGCACTGTATGCTGGCGTGGTCTTTTTTAGCATGTCTGTAGATTCGGCTTCATTATTATATCTCTTCGTGATATGTCCGTTTGTGACAGTCGAAGTCTTCGGAAAAGTACCCACAATTTTCTTCCGTTTTTCAATGAGGCTCTATGTGTAGTTACTAATTCACAACTTTACATGACGGTTGCTGCGGCTAAGGACATTTTTTGTAATGTTGTTGCAGAACATGAGTAGAATAAATGTACGCAAATTCGGGAAATAGCTCATACGGTTATATCGTTGAGAATAGTTTTGTAATGATTAGCGTTTTGATACAAACCATCGGAACGTTCACGAATTCATCGAAATTAAATAGAAGACAAACTCGCTTTGCATCATTAACCAAAAATACAAATACATCCGGTTTTCCACACTGTATCGAATAGGTTTATCGAAGAATTAAGTTTATCGATTTGAAATGATAGAAAAATGCGATTTAAGGGCATCGGTTTTGAGAATCATTGTATGAAAGTACCCACTAACATTCATATGCCCTTGTATCCCTCTATTATAATTACTGAGTAGACTTCTTTTAAAAAGTAAAGAATATTACAAGACTGCAATAATATTGTTGAACTTTATTAAGCAAGGCATATCAATATTTCTTTAAGTTATTCCCGGCCACTTCGACATCGCACAAAGACATGGGCTTTGTTTGAAATGACATTGGTAGGGGAAGAGGTCTGCCTACTGTCTGGAGGAGGTACAGCTTAGCGTATAAAGTAACGCACGCGGAAATACTTATTCTTTCAAACAGATAGTGATTATTAGTGATTTTTAGGAAAATGCTATGAGTACAGAATAATCGTTACGTTATTTATAACGAAAAAAGGCTTATAACCGAAATGTAGTTGAGAATTAAAACTCCAGTGTCTTCATCTTATTGATAATGAACAATATAAAATTTTACGCTGCATGTTACGTTTTGCATACTATTTATTTAATTATTTAATATGCCGCACAGTGTAATTCTATCATACTTAATTTAATATTTTTGCTGTCGCCTTAAAATAGACGTTGAATATGTGTTGTTGCTTTGAAAGATATAAAGCGTTAATTGTATATTTTCTTTTAAGTCAGCATTCTAAACAAATAATAAAAGCCGGCTTAAATATAAACAAACAGCGGATAGTGGTGAGAATGGCAAGCATGAACAAAGTGTATTTTGATACAACACTACAATTGAGGATGGCGTATACGATTGGAAGATGGGCTTGTAATATTAAATTAATTTTGATGCATAAAAACAGATTATCGATTATAAAATTATGTTAGTAATACCAGTTACTACAGAATCGTAGTCTGAAAATATATTTGACGCTCGATCTCGGAATAAAAATATTTTTTTGTTTCAGTTTCTACCTGCTAACTGATAATATTCTGTTATGCTACACCAATTAACTGTATAGTAAAAGAATAATTTACAGACTAACCTAAATAAGAGAGTTGTGCGTTGTGGTGTCTAAAGTACAACGTTGACGCTGAAGTGTAAGAGCGTTAAAGTTGTATAATAATAAATAATGCTAAATTAACTTTTTAAGAAAATATAGAAATATAAATGCAATGTCAACCGCTAAAATACAACTAATTTTAAAAAAGTATCAGTTCTTCGCAGCCAACTTCACTATTTATCGCGCAGTCAAAACTAAATTTTCTAACTACAAAGCGTTGGCGTTGCGATATTTTGGGTTGTCTTATGTAATTTGTGTAGGCATGAGAATTTTTGACAGACAAACAATGCTTAGCGCTTCGATTTAGGTTTCGTTGTTACTTCGGATACTTAGAATTCACATAAATAATTGGTTATTACATTGTTCTCACGCCCTTCATGCAGTGTGTTAGTTTTATACATGAGTGGCGGGATCTACAGTTTAAAGCCGATTCCGAGCGACATATTTTTTGAGAAACTTTTATTATAATTTTATTTACTCTAAGATTTTTTGTTAGAGAAAGTCGGCGAAGAAATAATCTTTCATAATTCGTTTTGTAGGAGACGTCTCACCTTCGGTTTGAACCGAAGCCTCACGTCTAATAAGCTAACATACTACCTACTAGGCTATGGCGACTTCGCTTAGAATTTCCTTTTGCCAAATCGAAGATGGCATTCTTACCTAACAAATCTTATTTTCCACATCAATCTCAGTATACTGTCGGTCGAGATAACAAAATCGCTCTAAAATAGCATATCTGTGCATGAAATAACATTGATTCTGATCGCCATTCATTTGGCCTTTGTAGTATTTACATATATTGAGGCACATATCACGTAAACTCGACAACTCCTGTCACAGGACTATGATAAAAAAATTGCAAAAACGTAGATACAATTAGAAGTTAAACTTGTGATTGAAGAGAGAAAGCAATGGGATACCAACCGGAACACAGTGAAAGCTCTACTTAAATAGTATCGACACGGGAATTTCCTCTGTTATGGAGCATCTTGTTTTCGATTTGTATGTCGTAGCGTAAAAACAACGGCCTCTTAAAAAATGTATTGGGTTTAGTGGATAGAACTATGTTTGATGATTTAAATCATTTTTAAGAGGATCTGCCACTATCTGGACCTCCTATGAGGTTCGTTGTTGATGCTATTTCCTATAAAATTGACAGGCAAGTTCACTCGATTACACAGTGAGTGTAAGCACGCTTGTCATGACCAGTTAGTGGTGGGTTAAAACTCATTTGAAAATGACCACTTTCCTTAGTGACACGTTCATCATCATCCAAAGATTTTCAAACGTTCTGTCACCCAAAAATCGATGACGTCTGTTTTGGAGTGTAGTGCGCTGGTGAGGCAGACCGAGCTTGTCAGCGAAACTGCCAACAGTCTTGCAGTGGCCTATAAGAATTTCCGTTAGAGTGAGAACCGTTCTCTCCTATTGTTGAACTCAAGAAGCATTGGCTGTAGTGATTTATTTTTTGCGAAAGTAATGTAGGAAGAGCCCACACATATCGATTTTTATGAAGCTTTTTCAAATATAAATTCGATAGAGGGTTATTTTTTTATTCAATATTATCATCAATTGCTTTGACTTTATTCTGAATATTTTCTATGAACAATACAGAGTTTAAGCACATTACAGCACGCTGTTTTTATGATATTATAAATCACTCAGCTCATGTTTAGGTACTGGTATAATCAAATTTGAATACCAACACATTCAGTGGGATAAAACGATTTTAAGAAACTATTCGCAAACCTTTTTATCACACGTCAAATGCAAAAATGAAAAACAGACTCCACTTTGTAAATGAAATGCAATAAAGGGAATGAGGAGAAATAACCAGAGAAATACCAGTATTTTTGGTAAAGATACAATCATAAAACTCTCGCTCTTTCGCTCTCTTTCTTTATAAAAAAATTCACCACTACGCTGCGGTTAAGATACAAATACAAAACAACAGGTAACAAACATATACTATTTATACAGGTAAAACACTAGTTGAGAATATGTCGAAACGTTAAGACGGCTGGAAGTGCACGTAAAACGGTAACGGAAAAAAAAGAAGCGGAAAAAGAATTGAGAATAAGAAAAAAAAAGAATTTATAGGTATATGTTGTTGGTATATCTATAGAAAATAAGGTAAAGCCATGATGGTCAAGCACGAATCCAGTTTTTGCGATCGCTCACTTACTGCTGGTTTAAATATGTGAATTGTGTGTTGTGCAAATATTATACATAGAAAGGCAGAAAGATGATAAAGATTTAAAAAAAAAATTTAAGAAGAAATTATTAACGATTTCAGTTTAATAATTCAGTTTCAAGCAACAAAAATAAATTTAAATTTTAAAAATTAATAAAAAAAATTATTCAAATAAACCAATGTGAAGAACTGTAAAAATCAAAAGTGAAATTATGAATTTTTTTTATTAAAAATGAAATTAAAAAAAATCTTTTTTTTATAATATTAAAAGGCCCTGAGCAGAAAATGCTAATTTTGCACATACCATTGGAGAATAAAAAAAAAAACAAAAAACAACACCAAACATAATTAAACTACTTAGAGTTGTGTCTAGAGATCTTTTTCTTTTTCTTGTTTCACCATTTTTTCTTCAGTACTTTATTAACGTCATCATCAGCATCATCATCATCAGCAGCAGCCTCATCATTATCTGTTTTTAAAGCATAATCATTAATTTCCAATATGACCGCAATTTACAGTTTTTATTTCTAAATAAACAACTGTTTTTGAGTAGAAATCATAGAAGAAAAAATTATTAAAAAAAACTGTGTTTTCTAAAGTTTTCTCCACACTTCAAAATCGAACTAAAATTTACAACAATAATAAATATAATAACAATAACAAAAACAAATCAAACAAAAAATAGAAAAAATACCAACAGCATCTCTCGCATGCACATTTAGATCAAACGAATAGGAAGCAAAAGAAGATGCAAATCAGTTACAAATCGATACGAGTAGCGCTATACCATACAAGGCAGATACGGTTTTACTGATCACAGTTACTGATTGCACACGATCACTGCTTTTAGAATGCATGACGGTGTGTACCACATTTAAAAAATATTATAGAATATGTGAAAAATAAGTTGGAATTCAGTTTATAGATGGTAAAAACGAATGCAAAAAGAGCACTAAAAGAGTTTAATTTTCAGGGAATTATTTTTAGTTTTCCATGGCATTATTAAGAAAATTGTGGAAGTTTCCCAATTCTCTTAAGCACCTTTTCATTACTCTAAGGATCAAAGGATTATCATAAAATTCTCCCCCACCTTCTTTTTATTGTTTTGCTTTATTTTAGATTCACTACGCAAGTTTTTCTAGGTGACTAAGTAATTGGTGTACTGTTGCAAGTTCTAGACTAATAGAGTTGCCACCTGTCGTTGTGTAGAAACAATATTTTCTATGAAAATGTATTGGATTGTTATATTGGGTGTAGTGGTGAGGAACTCTGCTCATAGAGTTCTACACTTTCTCAAAAGGTGACAATGCCTTTCTTGAAGTGGATTGGATCAAAGATATTTCTTAGATATATTATTTGGAGGATAATGAAGTCTCTCTTTATTCAGAATTACAACCTAGGTTCTCACTGCACCCATGTTTTGTGGGTTAATTTTATACATGAATGGCAGGAGCTACAGTTTCAAAAGACGACTAGTAAAGACAGATCTTTTATAAACTTTTCCCGGCAGAAGACTGCTGAGAGGTAGTCGTCGAAAGAAATATATTTTTCATATTTCGATTTCCTCATTACTATCGATATGAGCCATTATTGACGGATGATTTAGTAATTGAAGTTTATCATCAACGAGAATAATAATAGACCATCGATTCTATTGAGATTCTAGAGAAGTAAAAGTGTTGGGGAATGTAAAGTCTAGGATTAGGTGGGCATAATTGTCCTCGAATATTTATAATACATACATAAGAGTTGGTCATTACAACTCTTCTGTAAGAATTACGACCTAGACTCTCACACCACTTATGTTGTGTGTGTTAATTTTATACATGAGTTGTGGGACCTAAAATTTAAAGCCGATTCCGAACGACAGATGTTTGAGAAACTTTTTCATAACAATTTTATTTACTCTCAAAGTTTTTGCTGAAATATACTGAGAGGAAGTAGTCGGAAGAAATATATTTCATATCTCGATTTGTTGGAGATGTCTAGCCTGGGGTTTGAACCGTGGTCTTACGTCTAATAACTACACAACACACTACCTACTAGACTTTAGTGACTTAAAGTCTACGATTTGTTATAATATTCACGCCAATAATTTTATGTACAATATAACCTGAAATAAATTAGAGTAATTTTTACTAGACTCCAGAAAGTTTTAAGTTATATTTGAGATCCTTGCAAGATTTCTTTATAAATTACCGGAGCAATAATCTTCGGCTGGAAGAATGGATCTAATCTAATGGAATGAAAAAACTCTATCGATAAAAAAACTAAATTCTAAGTGGCCTTTCAAAGGCAATCGTAAAAGCAACAAATCATACCGCCTAAATACTGATCGATCATTGTACGTTGACCATATCGAATCTGTGAGTTGTAGCGTCGAGCCGTTTCTGACCTGTTATTTAATTAAATAACGACAATGATTTTTTCATTTCAACATTTCAATTTTTATCCAGTTTTATAAACTCACAGCCACATACATTTTTTGTATTCTGCCCGAATTATATTACATTTCTAATATATGATTAACTAGCCGCCAACAACTATATACTTCCCTATTTTCATGTAGCGCATCATTTAAAAGAAAAACAATACATCTATCTATTACCACGGTACTGTTTTCTATTCTATGATGATGCTGTTGTTGCTGCTGCCAATGATGATGGTCATGATCATGATCATCATTATTAGTGAAATTTGAAATTTTTATTTTCTGCCAACTAAAATTACCCACAAAGTTATAAAGAAACCTCTTCTTTTTGTTTGTTTTTGTTGTTGTTTTCATTTGTATTTGTTTTTCTTTTTCTCCTTTGCTTATTCACTACTTATGGCTTTTGTTTGTTTATTGGTTTTCAGTTTTGGAGTAGAGAGTATTAGCCCAGTGAACCATTTTGTTTTGAAAGTGTTCACAATTTGTTAATAGTTTGCCGATAACGCATGATGTGATTAATCGAATTTTTTAACTGAATATAATGTTTTTTTTTTTTTAAATTGAAAGTCTTTAAATGATTTATGATTTGTGGGGAAATTCCCTAACCTTCTATAAACAACATGCAGCCGGATGCCGAAATATTCGCCAACACGCACTGGACCGATCTTGCTTACGACTTTTCTTTCGAATACTTCAAAAGTAGTTGCATTAGTGTGTAACAATGTCTATACTTCTGCGTGGTAGAGAAGAATACGTAGGATTAGAGATTTGTAGAGTATTAGTTTCGCGGCATGAAAAAGGTCTGTGTTACTAAATTGCCTATTGAGACTTGGACCTGTTGGCAAGAGTAATACTAAGATTGATCTCAACATCAACATGACATAATTTTCGCTGGTAGTCTAGTAGGTAGTGTGTTGGCGTATTAGACGAAACATGGTTCAATCTGTGGATCAGACGTCTCGAACAAAATGAAATACCATATCAAAAAAAAAAAAAAAACAATTCTTCCTCAGCAGATTTCTGACAAAAACTCTGAGAGTAAATAAAATTGCCATGAAAAGTTTATCAAAAATCTGTCTTTCGCAGTCGACGTTAAACTAGGTCTTGCCATAAAAAATCAACTCACATAACACGGGTGGTGTGACTATCTAGGTTGTAAGAGTGACTAAAGGGTTGTAATGACCAATTAGGTAAGAAAATAATAGCGGAACCAGGAAATATACATTTTGACACGATGCGCATCTCTACTTGCCGACGCCACACACTTTATTTCGCTTTCAGTTGCAACAAATAGTGGCTTTGAATGTACCCCTACCAGGATTTCATGCGAGGATTAGCCGGCGTTGAGGACTAGTTTGGTGAGAGCACCAAGTTGGGGAAATTCTGTGTTTGAGTGATGTGACCATCTGGGATGGGCTACTAAGATAGGTCAAAATCAGACAAACGGGTTGTTAAGACCAATTAACTATACTATGTATAGATTGCTTAGAAGAACGCTACCGTTTAAAGTAACGCCCACTGCTGTATGCTTTGAATAACTTTGAGAAAGCCCTCTCAACCATAGGCATTTCAGCTAATTCTTGCCGCCTTTCAATAAATATATTCTTTACAAAGCAAAGCAAAAGAACTACGGACATCGCTCAAAGCTGAAAATATTTAGCATCACATCAACGGAAATCTCAGATAACTTTACACTTAAATAATGTAGCAACGCCTTAGGGAATCGTTGGAAATGTCTTCAACCACAATTGACTAAGAACAGCTTGAAGAGAGAAAAGTTAACAAGGTTAGTAGAGTAGCCATATTGCCAATAAGATGGTAATACAATAATATTGAATTGAAAAGACAAATAGATTACTTTGATCAGATGATTTTATCACTATTTAATGACCGATAAAACAAAAATAAATACTCACTGGGTAGCTTACTTTAGTATGACTTTTAGAATATATTTTGTTGGTACTTCCAATGCTTGGGCGATATAGCAACATCAACAGTTTAACGAATGATTCGTCAGACTCACTGTGCAATACTTGTTTTCTTACTAATAAAACGAGTTTATTTTTTGTGTTACTTTGCAAAAATATATAAAAAAAACATTAATAAACAAAAAATATATACTTTTTTTGATTAAGGTTTCGTTGAAAAAGTTCTCTTTAATGTTTCCTTAAAAAATCTACAGCATCCGTAGAAAATTGGAGTTTTTGTTTGTGGATTTTTTCAGGTTTTAAAGCGTGTCAAATGACTTGAGAGATACTTGGCGATTTCTTTTTTCATTTCTGTTTTACATTTTAAAAGATATTTTTTAGATACAGAGAGAGAAAGGGAGAGATAGTGTATTACAGTGTACATGTATTACATATTATTGCATTTTTAATTAAATATTTTTAGAAGTTTTTTTCCTATGGACTATAACTTTTCATCTACTAATCGGTTTAGTCAAGATTACACACCACCCTCGTTGAGTGTATTAATTTCCCATAAATTACGGGACCTACATTTTAACGTCGGCTACAAACGACAGATTCGAGAAAGTTTTTATTGCAATTTCTTTTTATATTCAGACTTCTTGCCAGAAGACTGCTGGAAGGAAGGCGACAAAACAAAAATTTTTTTTCACACTTCCTTTTGTCAAGATTTCTAAGCTAGGGGTTAAACCGGCGACTCTAGTCTAATAAGACAATACATTACCTACTAGTTTCGAAATATAATTAAAAAGCTTCGCCTAAGTGCCACGCCACATTTATTGTCAGTGCAGAGAACAATACAAACTATGTTTTGCATATGCTACTTCTATATGCCACTGTCTAAAAGCTAGTTTGCAGGAGTGCAATTTACTTCTCCAAATTCAAAATTCAGAAACAGGTAACGACATATGCCACAGTAGTTAATATTTCAGTCACCAACTTAATTGCAAAGCATAGAATACCTGACATTTGCTTACGAATCCTTTCCTGATAGACAACTAAAAATCAGGCGATATTTTCGTTCGTTAATACAAAAGTGGGAAAGCTTTTTCCGGAAAGGATTTTAACACATCACGTAAGACATAAATAAGCAAATGAAATGAATAAGAAGCTATTTTGTGCCTTCAAATAGAAAACACATTAATTCAGAGGGACGAACATTTACTATGACACGATTGTTAATTAAAGTTGGAGACCTACATAATAATACGGTACTCTTTTTAGCGGAATTATTTCCATTCTTCTTCTTTATTTGAAAACTTTGAGATGAAATACAAGCAAATTTGATACTTATTAAATATCAGATTGTCAGTCTGTTTTAAACGCTTGTAGAGATTAGAACTAAATTGGCCATGGACTATGCAGAAAATTATAATAACATCCATCAGTTTTTAAGGTGAACATTTTTGAAAACTTTTTCTAGGTGAGAAATTGTTGAAAACAAGCAGAAAGAATATGGAAATTTATCTCCTGTTAGATGATGAAGCTGTGTTAAGAGCCTTGAATTCGTTCGATCAGCGACATGATTCTGTGATTATTTCAATAAATTTAAGCGGTTTTACTGCACATCTAACAGATTATATTAGAACCAAATCAAGGTCTGTTCAAGCGAAACTTTAGTTTTAAAAGAGTAGCAGATCAGAGTCCCTGAAGGGAATTAAACCTACAACCTTCAGACTGAAGGAATTTTACAGCGTAACAGAGATGCAATATCTGATATATTTTTTTTTTCAATTCATATACAAACATCTTAACCGATTTTTAGGTTAGATATTTTCTAGAAATAATTAAAAACAAATTATTATCCAAATCGGATAGACGTAAAGCCAGGGTTCGAGCCCCAGTCCAGGCATCAAGACAAAATACAAAATGTATTTCTTCGGCGACTTCCTCTCAGCAAAAACTGGCAAAACTCTGAGAGTAAATAAAATTGCCATGAAAAAGTTTCTCAAAAATCTGTCGTTCGGAGTCGACTTTAAACTGTAGGTCCCACTTCTCATGTACAAAATTAACACACACAACATAAGTGGTGTGAGAAACTAGGACGCTGTACAATGGGTCGATTCGACCTCCAGGTACTGTACTTGTCTTAATTGACTTGTCTTAACCTACCTAAGCTATTCAAATCGGATGCCCTCATTAAGATATATGAATAATTTCTTTAGAAAATTAATAAAAATAGGAATTATTTGTGAGAGTTAAGATGGTGATACCATAAGTTTGAAATTTATGTCTTTAAAAATATGCGTACATACATAATTGGTCATTACAATCCTTCAGTCAAGATTACGGCCTAGCTTCTCACACCACTTACGTTGGATGCGTTAAGTTTATAGATGATGTTTAAAATCAATTCCGCACGACAGATTTTTGAGAAAATCCTTCATGGCAATTTTATTTACTCTTCCTCTCAGCAGATATCTGGCAAAAACTCTGAGACTTAATAAAACTGCCTTGAAAAGTATCTCAAAACTCTGTCGTTCGGAGTTGACTTTAAACTGTAGGTCCCGCCACTCATGTATAAACAAACACACACAACATAAGTGGTGTGAGAAACTAGGTCGTAATCCCCAGTATACAAACAATCGTTGTCCCTAAACAGCTGACCACTAGTGTATATTCCATATTGTATATGCAAAGAGAAATATACTAAATAATCAGAAAACATTCATTTAGTTTCCCTCGTCTCGCGACCTACGTACGTTTTTACATAGAAATTTGAATAATAAAACGAAATATTTTACTTTCAAAATGTACTGATACTCGAGAATACATAGAAAATAATGTAGAACGTGTGAATGCAGATCAAGTGAATTCTGTTGTACATTTAGTGTTGTTTTTTTCCCTAGACTTTCAAAGCACGCACTTGAAGTAAGAATAGATTTAACGAAGAAAAAGGAAAGTAAGAAACGGAATTCAGATTTAGAGTGGGACATTAAAGAGAACTTTACAAGAAACTAAAATACAAGACAATACAACTTGTCAGTTGTTATAAGGTACACCGCGGTCATTTTCATCACATTTTTGTTATTAAATATACCCAATGATGAAGGATAACTTCGTCTGTTTTCCAAAAATGTGATCAATTAAAAATTTCGTGCTACTGTGCAATTAATCTTGTAATACATTTTTGTTTTTAGTTTGTTGAAATTAATTTAAATTGAAACTTTTACTGCTGCAACTATTACAAGAGTACTAAAAGTAGAGGCCCTCGCTGCTTGGGTGCCCATTTTTCCCTTCTTTTTGATGGAATCTTATGTGATGTTACTGTACTTTGTGTGGGTCCTACAAAGCATCTATCTATCATGAGATTCTAAAAAATTGTTTGACAAATTAAATCACTGTGCCTCCAGGAGCGCTCTACGACGTATAAATGTATCCTTTAACCTCATCTCACTTATGAGATGCCTTTATTAATATGTATTAAGCGAGATGATATCGCCGTAGTCTCGTAGGTAGTGTGTTGGCTTATTAGACGTGACAACATGGTTCAAACTTCGGGACAGACACGTCCAAAAAAACGAAACATAAACAAATATTTCCTCAGCGACTGCCTCTCAGCAGTCTACTGGCAAAAACTCTACGAGTAAATAAAATTTCCATGAAAAGTTTCTCAAAAAATCTGACCCGCCTCTTACGTATAAAATTAACACACACCACATAAGTGGTCATAATTCTAACTGAAGGGTTGTAATTACCAATTATGTATGTATGTTATGTAAGCGGAACGGTTAGGGCATCGCCAAGGTTCTGCTTTCTCACCTTTTCAATATAATCTAAGACATTGTATTTAAAAGAAAGGAAATTACTTGGCCATTGGAATGTAGTCTAATCGATCTCAATTACGCAAATGAAAGTTGCCTTTTCGAGCACAGCTTCTCAAATCGTGCCTTAATTCCGAAGAACTTAGCAAGATCAACACTATCTAAATCCACAGAGTGGGTAAGTAAGAGACAATGAAATAATGAAAACTGACAAATTGTTTTGCATCGAGAGTTTAATTTTCTAAAATGACTGCTAGAGTGTAGATACTGATAATTGCGTAGAGAAAGTTCGACGGACTTTCTGATGCTGGGGAGTCATTTAGAATTCAACTTTTCTTTCTCGCAGCTCAAAGCTAATATCAGCATCAAGTTCAGTCTTCTCCACGTTTACGAGACATGGAAAGCATGGAGAGAGTTCAAATGACCATCGTTTAAGGCATTCGCAAGATCTTGGGAATATTCTGATTTAGAGTGGTGTCCAGCAACAGGCTTTGAAGACGGACCAATAGCAATCTATTTACATACTTAATTAATTTGGTCATTACAACCCTTTACCCTTTAGTCAGGATTACGACCTAATTTTTCACACAACTTAAGTTGTGTGTGTTAATTTTATCCATAAGTAGCAGTCCTAGACTTTAAGTTGGCTCCGAACGACAGGTTTTTTTTCTTTTTTCTTTAAACGGCAATTTTATTTACTTTCCGAGTTTATGTCAAAAATTTGCTGAGAGGAAGCCAAGGAACAAATATTTTTTCATATTTCGTTTCATTTGAGATATCCGAACTGGGGGTTGAACCACGGAAAAAGTCAATACATTACTTATGACCATGAAAATAAAACACCACTCTTCAGTGTGACTGGGAACGCCTAACCTCTTTAAAATAAAGAAGATGTTTAAAGTGCGTATAAATACTAGTAGTCTATCCATCACGACAGTTTTCATGTCATAAAAAACTTGTTTATATGTGCAGAACTTATTGTGTTATGTAGTCTAATGTCACCGACAGTTTTTTCTACTTTAAGTAAAGAAAGTGTATAAAATTGTCTAAGATGACTCAGAAAATACATAGAATACAAGAAATGTTTGACATTCGAATTCATTACGAAATGTTAACAAAATTATAAAATTAATTCCTCTTAAATTAATTTAATTAAAAATAATTATTAGTGGAAGCTATTGCAGCAAACTAATAAAACGTAAATAGGCTTCTCTCCTTACAAATTAATTTAAAAATAAAAATAAAATTTTAAGCCCTCTTAGTACGCGCCTTTATTTTCAATGTAATGCTTATCAATGTTATTCCATTATTAATTGCATTGTCACGCTTAAGGTAATGATTTTACTTTTACTATTAAGCTCTCAGGCAAATACAATATTACATACACAGTGTAAATTAAAAGAAAAATATTTTTCTATTCAAAATATATGAAAAAATCAAATAAATTTTAAGAGCTTAGTGTTGAGTTACCAAATGCCCAATTGTGTAAAACCTGTGCAATATTTACAAAAGCCAGTAGCACGTATTAATTTTTGGTTTTCAAATAGACATTCCAAATACAATGAACATTCTTTTAAACTTACAAAAAAAATATGCAAAATTACAACAATAAACAAAAACAAAAAAAAAAAATTGTTTAGAATGTTTTGTAAACAACAAAGCATAAAATGAAGTTTTTGGTTTCTGTTTCAGCCAAATACTCATATATAAGGGGTATTGGTAACAAGTTTTAAGCTCAAGGTTGTTAAAGACTTGCTTAAATATTTTCATGTTTTAAATTTTTAAGCATATTTTTTCATATTGAAATCTAGAAAAAATTTATCGAATTTTAGATTCAAGACTTTAGATACAAGAATTGAAAAATTAAAATAAATTTTTTTTAAACTACTTTTCAATTAAAAATTTAACGGACATATAATTAAAATTCTCAGACAGGTATTTGAAAGAATAAATTTGAATTTTGAACAAAAAAATCTAATTAAATAAGTCAAATAGATAAGTGTATAGGAAAGAAAAAAAAATCAATTGAGAAAAATCAAAAAGTATAGAGTAGTTGAACACATAGTGTTGAACAAAGTATGAAGAGTGTATTCAAAATATTGCCTTGTTTTTTCATGTCATTGAAAGGCTTTATTAAGGGTATTTCCATCAATAATCAACTTCAGAAATGCAGCGATTATGACGGCATTCAGACTACAAAGCTAGTCCTTGCATTAATAATCGGTTTTTGATTTTTTACTCAGCCTTGTTTAAGTCGTTTCAAATTGTTTTTCAATACGTATTCATATGGCAATCGGCAACTTCGAATTCAAAACTATAGGAAAAGATTTCATGCCCAGTTTCAAACACCAGTTTACTATCGAAAAAAAGTTGCTGTTTAATACGACATATTTTATACTGAAGTGCTTAAATAATACTGAGGCAAGCAATTACAAAATCAAGCCTTCTTAATTGTATCTAAAAATATATACGAATTACAGAGGTTGTTAAGGGAAAAATATTTATTTTAGTTTCATCAATAAAGTTTTTCTGAGGAGCAGATGTTTTATCTATTGTAGTGATTGTAGGATAATAGTGTTCCTGTATGATATCTAGAACCAGTGCTCATTAAGAAAATGAACTGCTTGTATTGGATGCAGTGATGAGGAACTCCCTGCTCTTTCACAAACGCTGGTGATATCATGACCTTCCTAAGGCTTAAAGGCCTAGGTGGACGAATTTAATTTTTAACCTAAAAAATCATTACGAAAAGGATTTTGTCTCAATTTCGAACTTGGATTGCTTGAGTTGACAGTCAAGCACTTTAAACAATACTTTTTGTATTAGGACATCAAAAACTTTTGAATCTATTTTCCATTTTCTGTTATGAGTTTTGGAATATAATAATAGGATAATCTGCTGAAATATAGTGTCCTATCTCAATCCCACCAAGGCCAGAAGGCTATTAAAATAAAACGGAAGGAGGTCGAAATCTTTCCACATAAATATTTGCATTTTTACACTTCGGTGGCAGGGTTGCGGTAGAATCTGCAAAAATTGACTCCTACCAGTAATTTTCATTAGATTTTCCATTTTCAACGGGGAGCCTCTTCTATGGAAACCATTAGAGGAATGATGCATACATTACTAAGCAGTTTAACAGGGTGAAAGCAGGGTCTGATAACAGTTTTTCTTAATAATTTTAGTTCCACCTACAGGAACTTGATCCCTCTGCATTCTACAAGTTTGGTTTAGAGTCTAACTAATAAAGAAAAGGGGAATGAAATCATTAATTCTAAAGTACTGCTACTAGGGAATGTTTACCCTATAATCGAATAATTCTATATCGCATCAGTTTTTCTTTCCACAGGGTCTATTCGGTTGTGTAGTATAATGCCCAAAGCATTTTATTGCTTTATTTGTAACAAAATCTTTATGATCATGTTTATACTTGAATTACTTGGACAAATAAATTTTTAGCTTCAAGATAATGCAAAACGAAATACAATTCAAATATTATGCAGGGCAGTTTAGACCTATTTTGCCTTAAGACATGTAATACCAAATTTTTTTGAACTTAAGTTCCAGCGTGAAGGCTGCATATAAACAAAATCCTTGCAGTGCATAGCATTAAATAGGTGGAGATTAAAATAGATAGATATTTAAAATAAAACCTACACATGAATACCTACATATTTAATCCTATTATTTTTGGTGAATAAAAAAAGATCAAGACCTCTCGTAAACAGTTAAAGTCAGACGTGTATGTCACTGTGACAAATACAAGTTTAACACAATTTTATATTTTTTTTAACTTCTTAACAGCAAAATCGAGCAAAACAAACTTAAATAACCATTAAATTCAATTTATTGTATAAAAAACTAAACAAAATTGGTTTAAAAAAAGATTCAATAACGAATTAAAACCATAAATGACACGAATAAGCGAAGTGAACGTGCGTTACGTTTGTCCAAGAAATGTTTAAACAGACTTCGGTGTCTTGTCTGTAGTGTTTGTGTTTTTGTTCTTCAACAAAAAAAAACAAAACCAAACAAAAAAAGTTGTTTTGTTAATAGAACGAGAACCAACACATAAAAAAACCGTAAATAATACATTAAAATTATAACAAAAAAACAGCAACGAACAAATAAAAAACAAAAAGCTGTTGATTGAAAACGCTTTAGTGATACAACATGTTTAAGAACAATTGGTGGTGGTCGTCTGACCACTTTTTGGTACAAACATTTCATCACTTGAAGTCATACACTTGCCTCAGAGTCATATTAATAGGCCTACTATTGCCAGCTTTTGTAAAATGTCAAAATTTAAATCAACCGCCACATTTTGTACCCGGTTCAGGTGATATGTCGAGATTTAGTCTCTCGGAAAATACACCTGTTGGCAGTCCAGTTTATCAATTGAGAGGTAAGTGATTTCAATTCATTTTTAAATTAAGCATAATGAGCACAAAACAAAAGAAAAAATATTAAATTAGCCAACTTACCATGAGTTTGACAAGTGACATAGAGTTGCCAGATTTGTTTAACTGAAAAAGAAAGAAAAATAAACAATTAAAAACTTGTAACACAATACAACAAATAATAAAGTGTAATAAATCGAGAAATATTTCATTATTTTTTTATAATAAAAGGTCAGAGGTTCATCACTGAAATGTAATGCATATCATTTCAACTGACTCAGGCGCTTTCAGTCTCTTTGCATTAATATTTTGTAGATATTCTTGATAGAACTCGGCGATGTCCTAATATTTTAACCATAAAGGAAATAACAGGCTGTTCCACAGTTTAATTTTGATCGATTCAAATGGTGGTTAGATTGAAACCTTTCAAACGAAAGTATTGAATACACCATGACGCCTTTTTAAAAGGTTGTCAATCTTTGCCAAAATAATTTATTTCAAATAAGTGGCCATCCTCATACATATATAGGGTGGGTGATTTATAATTTTAAATTTAAAAATGTAATAAAAGAAAAACGGTTTGAAATTTTGTCAAGGCTGGCCTCATAGTACCGCATTTGGTCGAACTAATTTTCGTGCACTTTTTCTAGCGTATGGGGTCGTATCTCGGCAATGACATCACGAATGTTGGCTTTCAAATGATCAATTGTCTCTGGTTTGTCGGCATAACACTTTTCTTTAACGGCACACCACAGAAAATAGTCCAACGTTGTCAAATCGCAGGTTTCTTTGCGGCGAATTGACATTACCATTTCGGCTATCAAACGGCCATCAAACGCTTAACGCATTAAAATCGCTTGTAACATAAGATGTGTAACAAGTGCACCATCCTGTTGAAACTAAACATCGTTCACATCAATACCATGAAGAGAGGGTACAAAAAATCGGTTATCATGGTGCGATAGGTGTCTCCATTGACCGTAATGGTTACACCGTCCTTATTTTCAGAGAAATATGGGTCAATCATGCCTCCGCTCCACAAGCCTCATCAAACAGTCACTCGTATTGGGTGCATTGGCTTCTGTAAGATCACGAGCCCCAAATACGGCAATTTTGCTTGTTAACGTACTCACCAAGATGAAAATAAACTTCATTTTTGGCAAAATCGACATCATCCTGCAGTTTCTCGTTGGTCCACTAAATCCTATCGTTTCTCAAGCGTAAATCGATTCATAACGTTCAGTGGAGATAATATACTGAATTTTGTGTCAGAATAGAATAACATAAGTAGATAGATTCGAAGTAAATTTAAACCAACAGATGGTCCAAATTACACCAAAAAAAAAACTAAGTTACAGATTGATTTATCAACACAGCCCAAAAGTGTACTGCGTGAAGCAAGTACTTTATCTCATTAAATAGATTTACCCTAAGATTATATAAAACTCTGTTTTTTTTTACAACAACAAAAGTTAATAAATTTTTAAAACAATTTTTTTTTAACTTGTTTTGACTATATTAAGCAGGTTTCTTAAAATTTTATTTTTCGAGGAATTTGCAGAATTTTTTTCATATACATTAAAAGTGGTAGGCATGACTCATTGATCTGCAACAAACTTGTTGTAACAAATATTAAACAAGCATATGGTTGTCTGGAGACCATAACATTTTTGCCTTTTTTTGTGAAAAATTAATCGTAAACTTGTTTAATTTTATACTTACATTTTGGTTAAAAAGGCAATAAAGTTGTTACTTTATACAGTGAAGCCAAACCAAAATAAGCCTTGAACAGTGGAAAATATTGTAATAATATTTATAAGAAACCTTTCGATCTTATAAATCCAGAGTCCAATTTTGTTCTTGGATGCTCTAGTAGTTTAGTGGGTAGTGTACTAGACTATTAGCGTGAGGGTTGTGGGTGCCATTTGATGGTCTCGAAGAAAATCAGTAGTGCAGTAAATCGTGAGTACACCCCACTCCTAAGTAATACGGATAGAACGCGTGTTTTAAGCTTCCAATTCCATGCCAGGACCACAATTTGGAATGATTTCAAAGAGATATTACATTCGCAAGTTCTATCATAGTGATAGAAATTTTCAATGTTAAACCTCAACGCTCTCAGCAGATCCAAATTTAGTTTTTCGGTGTGAATCCGTGTTCTGATATTCGCTGCATTGAACGAATGAGGGGTATCCAGACTTTGCTTTCATTTTCGGAGCGATAATCTTTATAAAAAAATCTACAAAATAATGTATCAGACGTCAGATTCTCTGCTTTTTCATGACTTAGAGATCCGTGTGAAGAACACAGCAGTTTGTTGGGCAGCCTGATCGAGTCAGAACACTTTCTTTAATAGTTCAAGATATTGATGGCTCTGGAGGGCATATGTGCATATAATAAGTAATGTATGAAAAAGTCTTAAATGGAATGTAAAACATTTATCAATCAATATGAGATGGTCCCGTCCTGCTTCGTATTTTATTATATCTTATTATTACCATCCTGACCGTGGAGTTTCCAATATAAGCGGAGTTCTTCCACTTATGTCTAGTCCACTAGACTAGACTAGAGAAATGGAATTTGTTGTCATCGGCTCTTTATCAAAGCAGTTGTTCTTACTTAATTGGTTACTACAACTCTTTAGTCAAGATTACAACCTAGCTTCTCCGACTACTCATGTTTCGTGTCGGAGTGGCGGAACCTACTGTATATAACCGCTCTATACGATAGATTTGAGAAATTTTTCATGGCAATTTTATGACAATTTGTTTTAATGAAAGTAACCGAAAGAAATATTTTTTCGATTCGTTCGATATGTACGAGCACGGGCTGTCGTCAAATAAGCCAATACATTATACTACGGCAAGTTCAATGTTTCAATTGTTTCTAATTGGAAAAGTACTGCGGAATATATTCAGAGAATACTGGGAGACTTGACCCCATTTTTTTTAAGATTCAGTTTTTTTTTAACCTGTGAGGTTTAAGTCTAAAATAAGGCGTAGAAAATACGTCTTAAAATACGTCTTATTTGACGAGGGCGAAGATTTATTTGCTTAACTAATGGAATTTTTTTGTTTTTCTATAAAAAGTTCCAGATAAACTTTATTAAATTACTTCCCGAAATGATGACTATATTAGATTAAATATCATTACATTCTAAGTTGATATTCACTCGTTATTAGGAGTACTACCATCATCTCTTTATTATAGAGCCTAAATAGGATTTTGTTTAAGACTAGATTGCATAATATTGTAGTAGTGATATATAATTGAAGTCGCCATAGTCTAGTAGGTAGTGTGTTGGCATATTAGAAGTGAGGTCACGGTCCAAATCCCAGTCAAACATCTCCAACAAAACGAAATATGAAGAAAATATTTCTTCAGCGACTTCCAATCAGCAGATTTCTGGCAAAACTCTGAGAGTGAATAAAATTGCCATGAAAAGTTTCTCAAAAATCTGTCGTTCGAAGACGACTTTGAATTGTAGATCCCACCACTCATGTATAAAATTAACACAAACAACATAAGTGGTGTAAGAGAAGCAAGGTTGTAATCCTGCCTGAGGCGTTGTAATGACCAAACATGTCATGCCATGTAAAATAATTGACTTCGTGGCTGTTTTTCTTATCAATACATCGCTTAGGTTTGAATGTATTGTTCCGTTTCAAAATACATTCCTATCTGTTATCGCTCTCTTAAAAAATCTAAAAGTCCACAATGAAAATCTTGCATAAACCCCTTGATAGATTAGCAGATTGTCACTGTAATTTACATCTACTTGGTGTTGCTACACACCCAATAAATTGGAATTTAAAAATAAAATTATAGAATGTATTGTATTGTATTGATTCAATACTATTTTATAAAACTCACGTGAATTAATTTCTAATTTTAATAAATATTTGAGATCATTTTAAATGGGAGTGGTGGAGTACTTCACATACAATATTATGCTGGTCATTTTTAAAAGCACTTCTTTCATATACACTTCTCTTCTATTTCTACCTGCAATTTTTTATTTTTCTTTGAAAGGAAAACAAGAAACATGATTTATTGCTTAATGTATTCATACGATTAAAAAATATTTTCGTTTAACAAATGCCAGCCACACTATGACATCAGACGTCGTTTGCATAATAGTTTTGATAATTTGTTCAAATCTTAAAATAATTACAAAACATTAAGAATGTTAAGAACTTTTGTTTTTGTTTTTTTATTTTAAATATTTTTTTAGTTTTTTTATTCAGTTAAGTTTGTCTATCTTCATTAGGCGTTTCAAATAAAAAAATCTTCTGTGGACATAAAGCACACGTGCTTTTGTAAAATTAAATTATTTTTTATTTTTAATTAATTGCATTTCCATTTGTATGATTTAAAACTTTATTTTTAATTAATCGCTAAAGAAAAAACACGTTCAGTTTACAAGTTTTCGTTACGTTTGCAATACGTTATAATGCTAGGAATGTTATAATGATTACGTTGTATTTTAAATGAATTTTTTGGTTTGGTTTTTTCAATTCTATTTTAATTTCTTTAATTAATTTTCCATTTTTAAGGCATAAACAATTCATTTTGATTTGATTCGAATTTTATTGATTAAATAATGTTTTATTGTTAACATTTATGGCCTTTGCTACTTTAAACCACAGTTGTTGCAAAATTTTTATTTAAATTGCCGAAATATTGTGAAATCACACAAATTCAATTCAATAAATTAAAGACACGTTACTGTGCAACATACAAACTTACATTCGATACACGGATATTGCTCAATAAATTGTATATGAAGCCTAGAGAGAAGAATGTCATGAAGCCTGGACAGAAGAATGTCATGAAGCCTGGACATTCACAGAATATTCCATAGCACCACACAACTCCTAAAGCAGGAGAATGCCATTTATTATGTACTGTTAAAACGAAGTGTAACTACCCATCAATTTACTAGAGCCGCCTATATAGTTATTATCGTCATCTTTGCTTAGAACTGTAAATACAGAAGATGCTTGAACAGTAGATACAGATGACGAAACCCAGCAATAGTCACTGAGTGTCAAGTTTCCAAATAGTTTCGAAATAAGTAAGAGACTACCTGGGCAAACCAGATCTTGTGAGAATTCAAGTAAAAGAATTAGCAGATAAGCTAGTCAGAAGAAGAGTTTTCAGAATCTTTCTGTAAAAGAACAAGAAAAGTATGCCAGAAGGAGAGTTTTCATACCGTTGGTCAGAATCTTTCTATAGAATCGGAACAGGAGTTGAGATTGATATAGTAAAAGAATGAGCAGATAAGCTTGCCAGAAGGGGAGTTTTCATTCCGCAAATGCGATATAAATACAAAATATTTGCAATATGCAAATAAATACAAAAAATTTTCATTTAGCGTTTTCCACTCAGCTGTTTTTTGGCAAACGCTTTGATGCTAACTGAGTTTCAATTGATAAGCTTCTCAGATCTGTCAGACATCTCGCATATTTCGTCGGCGACTTCCTCTCAGCAGATGTCTGGAGTCGGATTTAAGCTGGAAGTCCCGCCATTAATGGATAAAATTAACGGAAACAACATAAGTGGTGTGAGAAACTAGATCGTAACCTGGCTGAAGAGTTGTATATAATTCAAGAAATGTTGATGTTAATCTGATGCTCCACAAAGAAGCTGAGGACTATGACGTTACGAAAACTGAATGAAACTGGAACTGACATGGGAGTAGCATTGTTCGGATATAAATTCAGTGAACCAGAAATATTTTTCGAATGGATATACATATTAGGAAAAAATCTTAAATCTTCGTATTGAAAACCTTTCATGTTAAGTTATATCGGAGAAGGTTTTCAGAATTGTGACGATCTGTTGGTTTTTAAAATTGGGTTGAAATTTACAACATAGAATTTAGTAGTTGTAGTTAAATTTGCGTGTGTGTTTTTGTTTTCTTATTTTGAAATGCCTTTGGTGGTGCTAGTATGGATATTTCTCTAAACAAGATTAGAGGTTGCATTTAAAATTTGGAACTCTGGGTAAGAACTTTCCGTTGCGCAGAGGCGTAATATGAAAATTTTCTTAGTACCCAATAAAATTAACCAAAATTAATGCCATCATAATTTCCGTTACCAAATTATCGATCAAATTAATGTGTCTGTCTATTTTTTATTTGGCGTAAAAATTGTTGACATATTTTCTAATTTGGCTTAAAAGTCAATGACCTTTAAACACATGGAAATGGAAAAGTAATATTGTGCTCTTCAGCAACTATTTGAAAAAAAATTAAATTTTAATACAACAGATTATCGTAAAAATTAAATAAAAAATTTTCCAATACAGTACAATTCAAAATATTTTTCACATTAAATTTAAACAAATGCTGATATCTCTCAAGGAAATTGATTACATTTTTTAAATTTCCCGGATATCATAATAACGTAATGCTCTGTATTGCATGATTCGATGTTAATAGTGACAAGTTTTTATTTCACAAACTGCATATGACATGTCAGTTGTATTGTGTATGGTATTGAATCATTTTAAAAACAAACAAATAAATCGTATTTATTATGATAGCAAGTTAAGTAAAAAATAAAAGTCGATTTTCCCCAAGCAATTCATTCATTTTCCAACTTTTTTGCCAAACAAACCAAACCAAACCAAACCAGACAAAAACAAAAATAATGCTTGAAAATAATGTGTGAAATCAAACTTGTTACAGAGGAAATCTTGATGAATTACTCTAATGCTGCAATGAGACTTTTTTTTATTAAACAGAAACTATGTAGACAAACATGATTTGTTTTAAAGTCTTTTGGCTTTTACACAAAATTTACCTGACTTCACTTACTTAAAAAAAATAAGAAAAATTAAAACGAAAAATTTTTTAATTCAAGAAATTATTACAAAATGTTTATGAAGTCAGAAAATAAATAAAAAAACAAAATACTGTAGAAATAAGAAGGAAACCCAATACCAAGTAGTAAAGCATTTCTTTGTTAATTCAATATCAAAAAATTTTTTTGAAACCTAGCAGAACAGAACAGAACATTTCAATGACAATTTTTGAGTTTGTTAAAGGCAGCTGCTGTATCATAAATACAAAATAATATTTCAAGAAGTCATATGAAGAAGCTTTACTTCCCCCAATTATGGTAACCGCAATATTTAGTAGATTATACAGAAAATAAGTTCTTAAATTACTCATGCTTTGGCTTGATTACATATTTTATGGTATACCACGTATGGCTATGCAAATCAGTTTTACAGCATAAACGTCAAACTTTTGTGGTTTTCATTAGTATTGTTAATTCCTTTTTTGTCGTCTGTTGTCTTTTCTGAAGTAATTTTATTATTAACTCTAAGTTGTTGTTGTTTTCCTTTACTGTCTGCTTTTGCTATATTACTTGTGTACATATTAACGGTACGAGTATATGTATTTTGACCTGGTTTAAATTACTTTATTCACACATTTGTTCATTCATTCATTCATTCATTTTTTATCAGACTGATACATAAACCGAGTTACACAAAAACAATTTGTATGAGAAAGTAATAGGGCGGTAACTATTATTTTCTTAATTGTTGTTTAAATTATCGACGATAGTTAAGGCATGCTGTGCTTTGTGCTAGTGTTTGGACCGCCTAAAAAAACAATCCCGCTGTATTCTAATTTTAGCAAGGAGATGTGCTGTATGCCAGAAATATTTGCGAACTTTTAAAAGCCGTAGAAATGGAGGAGTATATGCAAAGCTACGAGGATCAATTTAGTGCTTATATGAAGAACATTTACAAATAAAAGACTGAATGAAGATGTATTCTATACATACACACATAATTGATCATTACAACCCATCGGTCAGGATTATGACCTAGCTTTTCACACCACCCATGTTGAGTGTGTTAATTTTATACATGAGTACCGGGACCCACAGTGGAGTTTTATTTACTCTCAGACCTACAGTTTAAAGTCGACTCCGAACGACAGTTTTTTTGAGAAACGTTTCATTGCAATTTTATTTACTCTCAGAGTTTTTCAAGAAATCTGCTGAGAGGAAGTCGGCGGAGAAATATTTTTTCGTGTTTCGTTTTGTTCGAGATATCTGACCTGGGGTTTGAACCGTGGACTCACGTCTAATAAGCTAACACACTACCTACTAGACAATGGCGACTGTATTCAATATCTATTTCAAACAATGTTGCTAAGGTATGGAGTGCTATTCATTCCTTTCACGATCGTACAACTGTTAGAAAGCATCTCCATCCTCTTCTTATTACTTCTTTGTATTGTTTCAGTTTCATTAAACAAGCTTTTCGAGATGAGCAGGTGACTGTTTCACGGTAGATTAATCTGTAATTGCCTGGAAATAAGTTCCGCAGACATAATTCTGTTTGTTTTATTCTATTTGTACTACTTCCGATTTACATGTATGTTAGCCTTCTTGTAAAAAAAATGTAAAATGAAGGACTCTGTACAAGGTGCTGAGTAATCCACTTGTTAAAGCTTTAATTATGATCGATTTTGATTTTCGAACTGATTCGCAATATAATTGAAATATAAACTGGCAGACCGATAAACCTTACCAAAAAAGTTTAATCGATTGTACAACTTCTTTTCTCTCTTTTGACAACCGATTAACTGATATATCTACGAAGCAAATTGAAGAGGAATTCAATTCAATTCATAAATTTAAACATAAGAGGATGGAGAATAAAGGTTATGGTGGAAACAAGTACTCTAGCATAGATAAAACATATCTCGCTTTATCAGATAATGTCACAAAATAATATGTTATGATCATCTAAGTTAAGTTGCATAAAAAAGATACGAGATTTTGCAAATAGCACGACTCGTCTAACAAAGTAATCGTAAAACTTTTTATTATTACTGTCGTGAAAGCTACTAAAATATTTGTCGTATTAAGTCGGCCACTAATCCTGCTGCCAGACGAATCTCAAGATGTTGTTTGGTTTTAGTAAGGATAAGTCACCGCCTAGTATCCACTAAATCTCTAGCTGTTTCCTTCAGAAATGCATTAACGCCTAACAGGTTCTCAGTATGTATTCCAGTAATAAATTCGCTTCATCACATAATATGGGTATTTGATTTGTAGCGATCGCTGAATTTATTTAGGATATCTGGCTCGTTTGAAGTCGTTTCAAGAGCATTCCGAAAACTGATATGATATGTACTGATATGTACTCATGACAAATGAATGGGACTTCCCAAGTCAAGGGGGTGCCCTAGCGTCTATAGTCCACTGTCCAAATATGGCTGTATTGATCTTTAAAATCGAAAATATATAGTTAAGGTGTGATAGGGTTTCATGGCATCTCGCAGTCAACATATTTAATTGGATTTTGTAACTGAAACTAAAATATGTTGGTTCCTAACTACAGTTATCTGTCAAAAAATAAAAGAATAATTCTTTACAACTATAAATTTTTATCAACTATGTATATCGTCTTACTTTAATAATTTATTAAATTTTTTTTATATCATTTTGAACCACCTTAATGTTGTATATTAACATAAATACAATCTAAATATGATCTATTTTATTTGCTCCACATTTATTGATGTACAATTAAAAATAATAAAAAAAATAAGAGAAACCACATACACACTCAGATGTAATTAATATGTGAGACACGCATGCGTTACAGGTTGTTCCATATAGAAAACATTCATTAGCAGCGAGATAGTTAGTAAATTACGTCACATAAATTTTATGCGATTTGTTATTTTTATTGTTACTAAATAATTTAATTGTGTTAAGAAGTAAAATAAAAATAATATGCTTTCGTTCACGCGATTTCATGGGATAATTTCAAATTTCTTTTTTAATAATATTTTCCCAGTAAAAAATGAAAATAGGATACGTAGGTCTAATTAAACCAGACTCTCTCTTTGCGTAAAATTACAGCATATTCCTTAACATTCTGCTGGGTTACACTTTTAAAGCAGTAGCATAACAAATTTGGCTTATAAAGAATACTTAACAAAATTAAATACACGAAATTGATTAACAAAAAAGAATAGTATGAGGTCTGACATACAAGAATGATGGATTTTTTCGTGTGTTTTAACTTCTAAATGATGGATAAAAAAACGTGTATTCGAAAAATCTGCTGCTATCTATGAGAAATATTTTTATTTCTATTTTAATTTAATTTTTTTCTTTTGTTGTTAGCATATTTGGCTCCCCTATCTATGAAATCTTCAATCATTGAAATCTTGGATACGTCCTTTCATGTTTGAGAACAAAAAATGGCGTTATGAGCCACATCCCCTGAATTTTATGCAGGAGATATGATTCTGATGTTCTTCATAAATAATGCTGAAACTGCACAATTATCACGTGGGATACTTTTTGCGCTTTTGTAACTGATGCAAATTTTCTAAGGCATATCTCTGAAATCCGATAAAAGAGACCCTGTAACCACAGTAATCGAACACTGAGAAAACTTTTAATTAAACTTTTAATAAGAAAACTTGATAATTCTTCTGTTACTATGAGTATGATGAGTATGAAGAACAATTGACGTAAACTTCTTCAAATAATGATATGGAAAAGAGAGAAACCTACTAGAAGTTACCTGACTATAATACCTAGAATAAAGCAAGATTTTACTCAATCAAATGGAAAAAGAAATCGGATTAAAAAATAAAAGGGGAAGCAGAAGAGATAAATACAGTCATAGAAAAATGTATCTAAATTTTTTTTCCGCTAATTATTACTTTTTTTTAGTTTTTTCTAATAATTTCTAGGTTATAATTTTTTATTATCATTTTTGTCTTCAAACATTTTTAATTGTAACTGCCTTAAGCAACACTATAGCACATTTTTCAATTTGATAAAAATCGTCGGGAATGTGGCGTATGTAGACTTTTATCTGTGACTGCATACTAACATTCACTGCTTGAGGATAAGAAATCAAGCATCAGAAGTCTTTTCAATCATCTAAAGTGAATTTATGGGTTTAGAAACGAAATGTAAGGCTACATACCGAGCATTCCTTACACTAGGATGATGCTAGTTTTAACAAATAAATCTAAAATTGTCTATCGGTCCATATATAAAACTTCTTATGAAAATCCATATCAACATACATACATAATTGGTCATAATTGGAATTACGAGCCAGCTACTCACACCACTTATGTTGTGTGTGTTAATTTTATGAATGAATTTGAAGTCGATTCCGAAAGACAGATATTTGCGAAACTTTTTCTTGGCAATTTTATTTACTCTCAGAGTTTTTGCCAGAAATCTGTTGAGAGGCTATTGGCGAAGAAATATTTTTTCAGATTTCGTTTTGTTGGAGATGTCTGACCTGGGGTTTGAACCGTGGCCTCACGTCTATTAAGCCAACACACTACCTAACAGACTACGGAGACTTCCGACTCCACATCTACCTTAGAACAATTAACCTTTAACCTTGTCTTCGATTAATGCTTATACATTGCTTTAAATTAAAATGTATCAGAAAATATTTTTAATACAGGCTGCTTAGTAGACGACATTATCAGTGATATTCCGCAAATTTGTTTAATTACTTTTGTAGTACATTGTACAATTGGTAGGTAGCATTTCAACATTTTTATGTAACTGCACTTGAAAATAAAATTTTAAAAACAACAAAGCACGAGTAAAAGGCAAAAAAAGAAGAAAATCAAGACCCATGAGTCATGGGCTTATGGAATTCAGTTTATGTGTTTACACCCGAATTTTTTTAATACTCCAAAACCGAAACAAACTATTGTTAACGTGAAATTTGATTATTCAAATGGCAATATTTGCTGTTTTTAAAGTTTTGGATTTTGTTGAGAAGAGGAAAAAAATAAAGCAAATCATGCCACATTATGTGGCTTTCAATGACTGTGTGTCTTTTTTCTTCTCTCTGGCTGTGGCTTAAAGTTGTTTGTTTAAAAATCTTGTTTTTTGGACAAATAGGAAATGGTATGTTTTTGTTGTCTCTCTTACATTTGTTTCTGTTTAATTTTGTTGTTGCCGTTTTTTATGTCTTATAAATGCCGCATTTTATTTCATCTTATTGACTTTGAGTGAGAAATACGACTTGGCGTTCCTTTATTTTACCAGATGCTGTTGCTTCAATCGCAAGCAAAACTGACAGTTGAAAACAATTACACAAGAAACTTTCTATTTTACTTTTTTTTCTGAAGTACTTGGGGGTTTTTTGTGTATGTACGAGTACATAAAGACATTTTAAATTTAGTTTTTATTTTTGTATACCTATTGGAAATACAGGTCCATTAATATGTTTTTTGAAACAATTTGAAACAATGATTTGATTGATTTAAATAACGTGCCTATTTCAATGTAACTTATCGATACATCGAAACAATTCGATGTATTTTTATTGGTCCATCCATCCTTTTGAAGTTGCATACGATCAGCGACAGGCTTGCGTTGGTATAACCGTGTCAATAAGAGCCAATTCAAAAATGCGTTACAGTCTCTGTTGCACTGAATCCCGTTGCATGCGGTAGAGAGAAGAACAGTTATTGAGACTGTGATGAGGTTAATGGGAGTATAACGTGAGCTGACAGTTCCCTCATTAATTGTGTGGTGGACAGTCCCAGTGAACTCGATGACTTTGGGAAATGCCGCACAACGAGAATGGGTAATATATGAGTGAAATTAATAACACGGTGCGACAGTGATAATACACCCGAGTCACTACATGGTTTAAGTTATTCACTAGGTTGAGTAGAACTCAAAATTTCTTTTTTTTTTTCTCGTGCCCTCCAAACTTGTTTTATCTGACAAAAAACGGTTTTTTTATCTTTTCACACAAAATTAGAAAGGGGAGAGATTAGCCTTTCAAACGGTATACATAAACAAACATGTTCAAACTTATATGTTATGAGATTTGATGGGGTAAACTTGGAAAATATTATTCTTTTCTTATTTTTTCAAGTTTGGCCATTCCTAATTGCAAAATTTTATTAAAAAATATGAAATAAGTGAAGACATTCTTAAAGTGCATTCTCTTGTCAAGAATTTTACACTCCGTTTGATAAAATTGGACAAAAATTACCGTAGTTATTAATTAAAAAGGATAACAGCCTAGTCATAATCGCATAATTTGGGTATTAGAGTATGTAATAAAAAGCGGACTATTCTGTGAAATACCTATAGTTCAAGAACATGTGGTGGGGCAGAAGCGAGGTGTTCGGTACCAGAGGGAAATATTCGTGTGTTGCTTTAGAACATAATTTTATGCCATCGAAAGATGTGTTCAATTCAACTGGGACAGGTAGTAAATTCCTAAAAGGTTGACTCGAGATGAGAATAGAAGTCGCGGTAATGACTCGACAAAAAAGGTTGCGGAGAGTTTCTTCCTTGCCGCTGATGAAGCCAGAACTTTTCAGCGGAGTGTAAAAGTATAACCGGTGAAAGGAAAGTTGAATATAGGCGGACACTCTTCTGATGTCTGATGATTAAGTAACTGGAACTTTGAGTTATGCACCAGACTTCAGTTTCCTGAAGTTTACCAGGGCAACAGAATTGTGAAAGACATTACAGAGATACCATATAATAGATTGAAGGCATTACAATGAATCGTCTGGTTGCTGTGCTCCAATACTTCTACGCATCAATTCTGTTTGCATTCTGTATTATTTTTTTACGAAAATCAATGGATACAAAAACATCAATGTATTTTGTGATAAATCGATATAACACCGATGCATCTTTGTGATGTATTGCATCGAAAAAAAAAGCATCGTTGTTTTATTTTAATTTCCATTACTACTATAGGAACGGTATGAGGCACTTATCCAGAAATGAACCACTAGCAAATGGTTTGAAATTATGTTTAATAACAACAGGAAAAGTCTCTCAAACACATTTTCATGAAGATACTACATACGGTCGCCGTAGTCTAGTAGGTAGTGTGTTGGCTTATTAGACGTAAAGCCAGGGTTCAAACCACAGGCCAGACATCAAACAAAGTACAAAAAGTATTTCTTCGGCGACTTCCTCTCAGCAGATTTCTGGCAAAAAATCTGAGAGTAAATAAAGTTGCCATGAAAAGTTTCTCAAAAATCTGTCATTCGGAGTCGACTTTAAACTGTAGGTCCCGCCACTCATGTATAAAATTAACACACACAACATAAGAAACTAGGTCGTAATCCTGACTGAATGGTTGTAATGACCAATTATGTATGTATGTATGTATGCACATAAGTAGAATTTAAAGAGGATTGGAAACTATTCAGATCTAATGTGAAGAAGAACGACTAGAATATTACAGCAGAAAATCAATCAAAACAGTCACATACGAAAAAAAGATACTAAGGCCACTGGCAATGTCTGAATATACGACGAATATTCAACGTTATATGTTAGAATTATGACTGACACTGCGGAATGTCAATAAACAGAACATATCCCAGAACAGATGCTTTTGGTTTCCTTAGCATACGGATCGAAATAATAACAGTGAGTGTCTTTATTGACTATCAGAAAACTGAAATCAAATTATACTGGACTAGTTTAGGCGCAACTCAAAGCTCACAGATGCAAACGTATAGCTAGATAGTCAGCCAGAAGTTCAGGCAATAACTATATGAAATGCTAGTGATCTATTAACAAACACCTGAGTTGAAAACTCTCATTCTATAGGTACCATCTGAGTTCAAAATGTAATCTAAAAACATTCATTCTACTTGTGCAAATAATTCCGATTGAATGGGTGTCCTGGTAGCCTAGTGGGTAGTGTACGGGACTACCACCGTGAGGATCATGGGGTCGATTGCCACCAGAGACTCTGGTCTGATTCACTGGACCAAGCACGTGGTCGAAGTTACTCAGATCGTATATAATTAAAATATAATTTGTAATTGTTTTGTAGTTAATAAATAAATAAATGAATTCTGATTGAAATTCTCATTTTGGTTCTTGAGCACTTGTTAAATCTTTCAGTCCATATGAACTTGTTATATAGTGGGCTCATATGGCCCCGCTGTGTTACCAAGTGTAAGATAAGCCCTCTTGTCATGAATCATGAGTGATAGGTTTGAAACACCCTGAGTTTCGGATGAAACCGTCAAGTACCCTTAGTGCCACGTTCGATACCATGCGCATCAAAAAATTTTAGAAGAAGAAATTCCACATATATTTTCTCTCTTTTAAACTCTTCATAATTATTATAATTTCCTTTAACAAAAAACAAAAAACAACAATAACAACAAAAGAAATGAAATAATAAAACGAGAAAAAAGAAAAGATCATCATCATCGGTGTAAAGTAGGTGAAAATTGTTTATACTCCACATGTCATATTTGTTATGATAATAAGAAAATAAGTTTTCCACGGTACGCAACAATGTTTTCAATCATTTCTTAAATATTTATGTGGTGGAACTTTATCTAGTTTTTTCTCTCTTAGCGAAGTTATAATAACAAAAATGGAATTTTTTTTTTATTAAAATATGCTTCGTGAAGCATGAAATCTTAAACAATTTTTCCTTTCTTCTATTTTAAATACAACATGTGGTTGAAAAACAGTTTAAAATGAAAAGAAATGCAAACGATGTTTTAATATACATTTAGACGTTCGTATAAATTTAGATACTCGTTCCAATTATAAGCGTAGACTAATGGGTTTATAATTGTAGACGGCGGTAAAGCCACTGTTAATTGTTTTATTTTCAAAATGTTTTCAATTAATTAACAAGGCAATTAACAATTTAAACTCTTATACTATGTTTTTGGTAACAAGAAAATCATGTGGTTTTCTTTTGGCTTATATGCGTTTAGAGATTAGTTTTTTTTTTAATATTTTCTGGAACAGTTTACACTTATGTAAGCCATATTACTGTATTTCCCAATATTAAGTGAACGCCTATGGTATATAATGATTTAATTTACACACGCTTTAAAACAAAAGTTAACACACGAAGTTTGTTGCGGTTCATACAAAACGAATCTTTTAATTACAGAATTCTATATGAAATTATTTGAATACCTAATCAATGGACTCTATAGAAAAGGTTTTAAAAGCTTGCAGAATGCATGCATATAAGCCACCCTTGGGAAATGGAAACTATTTTTATCCACAGTACATTATATTTCTTAATAGAGTCAAGTGTCCACCCGCTGAAGCAACTATGTTTTTATAAATTAAGATCCTAAGTAATCCTAAGTGATCCTAAAGGTTATTATTTACTTTAACTACGACGAAGTACTATTGAAAAGGGTCTTCCAATGTAGACTTCCAGCACTTGATATCGACATTATTGTTCTTGAAGCTATATTTGTCAAATTAGTAGTCATTTACTCTGTCTGTTTCGCCAAATCACCATGGACGAATATAGCATTCAACAACACGATCAAATAATAAAATGCTTTGTCAAAATGGGTGTTCTGTTTGGGCTACCTACTACGTGAGAAATCACCTTCAGCGATGCGACTCATTTCTGGATGAATGGGTACGTGAACAAACAAAATTGTTGTATTTGTGGCGATACTAATCCACATAAAATCCAAGAGCGTCCAATGCATCTGGAAAAAGTCATTGTTTTTTGGATTTTGAACTGGAGGCGTTATCGGAAATGTTATGGAGCCTGAAGCTTCAGGTATTCGAGGCCAATTGTTGTTTAAGAACTATTTATTAAAACAGAGCATTTAATTTAATCTCATCCATATATTATTTAATATACATACACACATAATTCCTAACCTTCAGTCAGGACACGAGTTAATTTCTTATATTGTGTGTGTTAATTTTATACATGAGTATCGATACCGATATCGATATCGATACACGATAATCACGTATCTTTATGAATTTCTTGCTTTTCTCGTTAAACAAATTCAATCACTTTGTACGCAATCTAATCTAATTGTCTAGGCACTGTCGTGAATGTCCGCTAAGCTATGTATAGGTATATAGACTGTCGTATATATAGAATATTTAGCTATTTTGTTTAAAGGTTTGAAATTAATACAAAACAAAATATCTCTGTCATGGAACATACCAACAGAACAGGCCGTCAATGATTTCAAATTTTTTTTATGTGTTTCTAACACAGTGTCATCAAGTTGTTACAACTCGAAAATGTCAGTGTTGAAATGAGATCCGGTTATTACAATGTAATTAACTTTATACTGGCCATAACAAGATATGGCAACCAACCGTTTTTAACCTCAATTCAAAAGAAAAGAACAAACAAAAGTTTCAATCACCTTTACCACAAAAATAAAAAGAAAAAACAGAAATAGAAGCAGAAATATTAATTATAATGAAAATTTATAATAAATTATCTCAAAATATGTTTTCAAGTGTGATTGTTAGCATTTAATGTGATTTTAATGGTTTTTAGTTTTCGGAAACATTTCTTGTGTTCACATGCGGGTTTCTATGCCTTCTTATTCTTATGAACTTAAAACAACACCATAATTAAGTAACATTTTTAAAATTCTTTTTGTAAAGCTCTAAAAAACGTTATTATTCTGACAATTAAATTTCACTACTTAGAGTAGACAACATTTACAAGAACATTTGAAAAGAAAATATAAATTTTCAAAAGTGGCAGAAAACATTTTTCAAAATGACAACAAGTTGAATGTCATTGTCTTCGTTAGCATGAATAAATTATTTGAAAGCATAGTACAGTCAGGAGCAAAAGTAGTGTTGAAATAAATTTGAAATATGATAGGTAGAGAACTTTTTTAATATTAAGTTTTACTTCTTTACCTTACATGACAAGCATCTTAACATTACTTCTAATGGTCTGAAGTATTCACTGATGATGTTTCCCGTCTTTTGTGAAGAAAGCAATTTAAGAACAAATATACATTTCACTAGAAGCTTCCCAACCATCCATTTACTACAACTAAGGTCGATGAAGCCAATAAAGGATGATAAGTACTTAAATTTCATGAGGCTTGAACATCTCGTCACAGGCGTTTAAAGTTTCCCTTGCGAAGTTTGCCTACAGAAGAGTGATAAAACACACCAGGCCTAGATATGATAGATGTGAGTCCATGGTTCAAATTCCAGTTCAGACAACAAAATGAAATATGAAAAAATATTTCTTTGGCGACTTCCCCTCAGCCGATCTTGCCACAACCTACATGCATATGTATATTAAAGAGTTGTAACTTAGCCAAGAATTTCTGAAATCACCGTAGTCCAGTAGCTGATGTGCTGGCTTATTAGACCAGAGACCACGGTACCTACAGATTAAAAACGACTCCGAATGACACATTTTTTTGAGAAACTTTTCATGGCAATTTTATTCAGTCCCAGAGCTTTTACCAGAAACCTGCTGCGAAGAAGTCGCCGAAGAAATATTTTTTCATATTTCGATTTTTTTGGAGATGTCTGACCTGGGGTTTGAACCGATGCCTCACGCCTAATAAGCCAACACGCCATCTACTAGACTACGGCGACTACAGAGATATATCAGTCTAAAGTTCAATAAGACTACTGCAATTTAATAAGACTTCTACCTGAATCGGTTGCTTAACTGAGATACTTATATGTGCTTAAAGATCTTGTATATGAGCACACAGCTCGTAAAGATTGTATATTAAAGACGGTTTTGAAAACACTAGTATTGTCGGCCTTTTTAGACTGTCAGCCTGCAGTGCGTTTGGGATTAAGTAGCACTTGCTTTAAACGCTTTTTAAGTCGTCATGGTCTAGTAGGTAAAGTGTTGGCTTATTAGACGTGAGGCCTCGGTTCAAAACCCAACTAAAATTAAAGATGAAAAAATATTTCTTCGGCGACGTCCTCTCAGCAGATTTCTGGCAAAAACTCTGAGAGTAAAATGAAATTGCCATGAAAAGGTTTCTCACAAAATCTATCGTTCGGAATCGGCTTTGAACTGTAGGTCCTTTGAAATATAAGTTTCTTCTTGATAACAGAATAATGTCTTAAGCGAAACTAAAACCTTTGCTTCTATTATGATCACCACTGTATTTTTTTAAAGCTACAAGTACTGGAAAACATTATTTAAAACAATTTCCAACAAAACCACAAGTCAACATTGTAAACAACCAAAATCAGTCTGTCTAGTACGATTACCATTAACTTGGATGGGCATAATAAATTGAAGTTTTTTCTTTATTTTAATGGCTCATACAAAAATGTCATGAAATAAAAACAACAGATTCAAAACATAAAGAGACCCAGTTTCTGACACACAATTTCCAATCTCAACAGTCACAAATAATCATTATGATTATAAAACCATAATAATTAAGATGATGATGATGATGACGATGAGGATATAGAAGTATCGTAGAAATTGTCAACAAAACACGAAGAAAAAGTAGAAAAACAGAATAAACATAAGAAGAGAAAAAAATCCAAATACCCAGAAATATATTGAAATGTACGTACAAGGTTGTGGGAAATAAATTCTTGCTTTTCACACGATTAGTGAATTCAATTCAAAAGAAAGACAAATCAAAACAGAAGCGAAACTAAAAATAAGTAATTGTTTGGAAATCTATTTTAGACATGTTTTATGTATGAAATGATACTGGAACAAGCTTTAAGTAATTAATTCTAAGAATTCTTAATGTTGTTGTTGTTGACTTTACTAACACAGATTCTCACGTTTTAAAATTCTATTCTCTTGTGTTGTTATTCATGCTTTTATTTTGTTTTGTTTTGTTTTCTTTTTTCTCTTTTAAAACAGGTATCGACCCTGAAGGTAGCCGCCTTAAGTATAGCATATCGGGACCAGTTTTTTCTGTTGATCGTGATACGGGTGTGGTGCGCTTACGTCAGGAATTGGATCGTGAAACACAAGACAGTGTTGAGGTTATTATCAGTATTACCGATGAGGGTATTTATAGTACAGAACCGAACACGGTTTCCCTAAGACGTGTTATACCCGTAAGAGATTACAACGATAATCAACCAATATTTCTGGGTCGTCCCTATTTGGTTAGTGTTAGTGAGGGCCTAACAGTGGGGTCAGTGGTGGAAGTTAAGCCACCAATTGTAGTCGTGGATCGTGATGATGGCATTAATGCTGAAGTGCGCATTAAATGTGTGGAGGTAAGTTTTATTTTGAAACTAAAATGTAAGATGTTGTAGGAGAGGAAAATATAAGACGAGTTTTTATATTATTTATCTCATCCTGCTATTTTTCCAATTCCAGGAAAACGATATTTGTGATACATTTGATGTAACCGCTGAAAAAATATCGGATGGCAACTATACCGCACGTGTCACTCTCAAGAAGCCTTTAGATTACGAAAGTAGGCCAACTTATATCATGACCATCTCTGCCACAGACGGTGCATTTGATAATCCTTTAACATCTCCAGCCACTGTTTCCATCACAGTCATTGATGTGCAAGATCAGTTGCCGGTTTTCACAAATGCGCCCTATTCGGCAACAGTAGACGAAAATACGCCGGTAGGTGTTAGTATATTGACCATAAAGGCCATAGATGGAGATGTGGGCATACCACGAGATATTCTACTGACTTTGGAAAACGAAGATTTTGGCCACTTTGATTTGGTGCCATTCGGTGATCCCAAAGAAGGGACTGCTGTCCTCATCACAACTGATAAGGCACTGGATCGTGAAAATCCTGAAATCCTGCAAAATGGTGGCGTTTATGTATTTACCGTTAGAGCCACAGAATTAATCGATGGCGTTATACCTGCGGATACAGCAACCACACAAGTAACCATAGTGGTAAACGATGTGGACGATCATATACCCGAGTTTAATGGTGATGTTTTCAACATTTCTATACCGGAAAATTTGGATACCGGCATGCCTTTGCCTGGTTTGACTGTATTTGTTAATGATCGTGACATGGGCAACAACAGTCGTTATGCATTGGTTTTGCGTGATATAAAGAACTCTTTGGATACTTTCGCTGTTAGTCCTGCTGAAGCCCAAGGGCGTACACCTATAGTGGTAAAAGTGTTGAATTCTTCACATTTGGAGTATGATGTGGAGGATGAGCAGAAGCGTTACTTCTCTTTTGAAGTGGCAGCTTTGGTCAATGGCGAAGAGAAATCCAAGGTTCTCATTAATGTTGAATTGACGGATGTCAATGATAATTCGCCGATATTCGAGCATAACAGTTATCGGTTTTTGGCCGCGGAAAATTTAACCATTAATTCTCAAATTGGTATGGTAAAGGCCACAGATAAAGACTCTGGGAAATATGGTTTTATTACGTATCGTTTAAAAGGTTTTGGTGCAGAATATTTCTATACTGATCCTTTAACGGGAGGCTTATTTATTAAAAAGCCTTTGGATTATGAGAAACAGAGCAGCTATAGTTTATCCATAGTTGCAGTTGATGGTGGTGGCCTAGAGGCCAATGCCCAGGTCTATGTGGAAGTCATGGATGTCAACGATAACTATCCTATGTTTGAGAGTAAAGAATATTCCCGCACTATTAGAGAGGGTACCAGCCGTTTTGAGCCTGAATTCAAGGTAAGAGCTACGGATGTAGATGGTCCCACTCAAGGGGGCGGTAAGGTACGCTATGCAATCGTTTCTGAAAATAGTATAGCGGGTAACGTTTTCAAAATTAATGAGTTGACAGGAGAAATAAGTTTGCAAAAAGTTGCGCGTTCTATGGACACCGAAAGGGGTGAATACGAATTGGTGGTATCGGCCACTGATTTTGGGATACCACCCTTGGTTAATACCACAAGAGTTTTTATACGTGTGGGTATATCAGGTAATCAAAGGCCCATATTTAAAGGACACTTTCAGAATATTGAAAATGTACCTGTTTTGGGTCCGCCTAGCTATAGAGTTTCGATACCGGAGAATGCCCCTGCGGGAAATAATGTAACCACCGTAAAAGCCCATGATCCTGATGGTTTGGATAGCTTGCTGCGCTATCGTATTGTGGGGGCCAATGACAACTTCGAGATTGATGAAATGTAAGTTTAAAAGCAAATTAATTTCACTGTAGTGGTTATGCAATAATAAAATGTTTCTTTTTAGATCTGGCCTTATAACCGTGTCGCCACAGGCACGCATAGATCGTGACTCCAATATGGATAGTTTCGAGATCGTTGTCAATGCTGTCGATTCAGGTTTGCCCATACCGGAAACTGCTACTACCACAGTTTATGTTAATGTCAAGGATATAAATGATGAGAAACCGAAGTTCGAGCAACCCAGTTATTTGGCTTACGTTTCGGAACGCACCGAAATCGGTGAAAGTATTCTGAAAGTAAGAGCCATAGATAAGGATTTACATTCTCGTCTCAATTACACCATAAAGGCAATACCCAGTGCCACTTCTAAAGCCGGCGTAAGCATAAACAAACGCAGTAAATATCGTGTTGAAGATGCTTTCCGCATTGATGCCGAAACCGGTATTATTTATGTGAATGGCAAATTAAATCATGATGAGGCTGCTGTTATTGTTTTACTCGTGCAGGTTAAGGATCTAAATGCTGAAGTTGATCCTGAGGGCCAAGTGGACACCACTGAGGTAACGATTTATGTACAGTCCTTCAAGGATACTAATCCTGTATTCACCAATAAAGGCTGGTCCAGTTCTAAGCCGGTGGTAAATATTAATATAATGGAGGAAATGCCTATTGAAAGCACTTTGTTTATACTGCAAGCTGAGGATCCGGTATCAAAATTACCCATACAAAGCTTTGAATTAGTAGAACCCTTAGAACTGGAATATTTCCATGTGCATGAAAGAACCGGTGAAGTTATTTTACGCAAACGTTTGGACTACGAAGTCTTGCAAGAGGGTCAAACGCAATATGAATTCCAAGTTAAGGCTAATGCACCCGATATGCAGCGTAGTACCGTAACCAAAGTCAATGTCACAATACTCAATGTCAACGATAATAGCCCCATGTTTGAGGCATTATCATATCAAGCGGCCTTTGCTGAAAATTTGAAACATCCTGAGAGAATTCTAAAGGTCAAGGCCGTTGATAAAGATGCGGTTCTAACGCCACGTGATGAATTTTTGGGTTATCACAAGATCTCTTATACCCTATATGGAGAGAATGCTCATCTCTTTGAGCTTAATAGTACAACAGGAGAAATCATAGTAGCCCCTCACGCTGTCATAGACCGTGAACGCACGCCACGTATAAATTTGCAAATTAAAGCCGAAGATTCGCCGGGTAGACCTAGCGATTCTAAACAAAGTGTTGTAGAATTTGTGATCGATGTATTGGATATTAACGACAATGCTCCCGAGTTTAATCAAAAAGAATACACCGCAGTTATACCCGAGAATGCCGGCGCTGATGTGTTTGTTATAAAACTATTCGCTTTGGATTTAGATGATGGTCCTGGTGGTGAAGTTTTCTATGAAATAGTAGATGAGGGCGAGGTTAATGGCCTATTCAAGATAAATAAAATAACAGGAGAAATTAAAACCAAAAGGGAATTAACCGGCAAAGGGCGTTCGGAACCCTATGAGATACGCGTTAAGGCCCAAGATAATGGCGGCCAGCTAGCCAAACAGAAATCCTTAAGATCTGAGGTCAAGGTAACCATATTTATTGGTGATGTAAGTGCCAATGATGGTATACCATATTTCTTGGAGCCCGTTATAGGACAAATGGCTAATATTACAGAGGTAAGTAGAGAAAAAGAAATAATTTTGAAGAGATATAAAATAAATCCTTTTATAGAACTCTCCTGTAGGCACACCAGTGTTTCAAGTTAAGGCCAATGATCCCGATAATCCAAAGACACCTTCAGGCACTTTAACCTTTAGGATATTGGATGACACTAAAGACACCGATGCCTTCGATATTGATGAAATGACGGGTCTTATAACAACAGCTGAAGTATTGGATCGTGAAGCAAAGGACATGTACAATATCATATTGGAGGTAGCCGATAATGGCCAGCCCAAACAATCGGTTACAAGAATTTTGCATATTAAAGTTTTGGATGTGGATGATCATAAGCCTAGATTTGCAAGAGAAGTGGTAAGTACCGAAACACATTTTCTTAATTCTTCTCCATTTCAATATATTGTCTTGTTTGCAGGATGAAGCGCCTTTGGAATTTAATTTATTAGAAGAACAACTCGAAGGCACGGTGGTGGGCAATTTCACTGCCATAGATGAAGATATAGGGGAAAATGCCGCCATTGAGTATGTTATCATTGAAGGCAACGAGGAAAATATGTTTGTTATCGAAAGAAACGAAAATAATACAGCAATTATTAAGACAACCCAGCCTATAGATCGTGAAGTGGTGGATAGTTATACGCTCACCATAAAATGTTTGAAATTGGGTGAACCTTCGTATGCCTTCTTAGGAGATCCTTATGATCGCTATGATCTCTCTTTACTTAGAATTGTACTAAACATTATCGATATTGATGACAATTTACCAAAGTTCGAACACGAGGGTATGACAGTGGGTATACGCATCAATGTGCCTATAGACAGTAAAATAACCACAATGCGTGCTACGGATTTGGATGCCGAAGCAGAGCCTATCGTTTTAAGCATAGAGAACGTGACATTTGTACCACAATTCTATAAACGAACGACCACTGTTAAAACAACTTCCCTGGAGAATCTATTCACTTTGAATAATCGTACAGGTGAACTGCGCACTGGTGGCTCTTTTGCCAATTATGTGGACGGTTATTTCAATATGAAAATAAGAGCCAATAATTCCATTAAGGCCAAACGACATACCTTTAACAATTTAAAGATATTTGTTATACGCGACAAGTCATTATTGAAGTTTGTGTTCTCAAGGCCGGCCAGTGAAATACAAATGAATGTCAAGCCCTTCGAAATGAAAATAAAAGAAAAGCTTAAACCCTTAAGCTTGGATTTACATATCTTAGATACACAGGTGTTAACTAGAGCCGATTATACATTGGATTTTACTTCAACGAGTTCATGTTTCCAAATGTTTAAGAATGGTTCGGCCATTTCAATGAATGAAATGCAAAAACTTATAAATTCCGACATGCTAAAGAAGCAATTATTCGATATTTATGTGGAATATGGCGTAAGTGAAGTGGAGCCCTGTGCCATGCGTAAAACAATGGCTGCGGCCACATTTATGAGCTCACCAGGCACATGGTTGGTTATAATAGCGGGCTTTATAGGCCTGGCAGCAATAATAACAGCCTGTAGTGCTTGCTGTTTAAAGAGAAAGTAAGTTTAATTAATATTTTATTTCGTTTGAATTTTTTTTTATTCAAATCTTAATTTTTTTAGGTACAAAAAACATTCGAAACGTAGTTTACAAGCATCACGTGCCACTACTGAATCATATGGTGTGGTCAGTGTACCCACTGTTTATATGCCGTACTCAGAACCTATCTATGGACCATTGTAGCAGCCAGTCGTATGGCTTAGGAATAGTTAAATAAGGTTTAGTTTTTATTGCTTTTTTTTAGGATTTAGACAGAACTTAAGCACACGAGTTGTGATTTCCTGTAAAGTTAAGAACTATCTTGTCCTAAGACTCTCTATTAATGAAAAAAAATTATTTCAATTTAATGAAAGCAAGAATGAAAGCCATAAAGACTGCGCATATTATTTAAAAAAATAATCCAATATTTCAATTTAGTTTAATAATATGCCTGTGATTTTGTATTTTAATTTTTGCATAAGTACGAGTATTTAAAATATTTTATTTCTCATCATAAACTAATCGTTTAAATTCGTTTGTTTTTTGTTTGTTTTTATTCTTTGCCTATTTAATTTTTAAAACTTGTGATTTATTTTTTAATTCTAAATATCTTTGTCACTTTAATGTTAATTTTAGTTTAATTTTAATTAAAAATTAAAAAAAAAAATAATTAAACAACGAATGCAACATGATGTCCAAAAACACATGTTAAATAGTCTTTAAATGTAAAAAAAAGAAAAACAAAACAAATTAAAATTTAGTTTTATATTTAAGAAGAAGAAATTATTTTTATATATTTTAATAAATTATAAGATTTTTTTGCAAACTTTTTCAAAAATATTGAATTTTAATTCAAAAAATTTAATTAATATATAATTATGAATAAATACATAATTATGAATAAATCATGAAAATGTCATTAACTCTCAGAGTGCTTGCCGGAAGACTGCTGAGAGAAAGTCGACGAAGAAATATTTTTTTAATATTTCGTTTTTACTCGGTTTTAAATCATGGGTTCTTGTATAATAATCTAACAGACTACCTACTACACTTTAGCTTCAATTCATCTTCAGTTGCCTGCAATGCTATAAACACAATAGACGCAACGCAGCAAAGACTGCAATCTCTTAAAAATAGAATACATGGGTGTATATGGAAGTGTACATTTAGGCTAATTTCTATTTCTATTGGCAGCAATGAGAGAATTAGTGTCAACAGTGAGAGGATTTATGCTTGCAATAAGAGGATTAGTGCTGTCAATAATATAATAAAATACTTAACATAGAGGTTTTAAAAACGCGATATATGAGATATAACGCGAAGAAATGTTTTAGTGGCACCATTGATAAAGAATAAGCAAACTGTTTATTTTGGTTTTGTTTGTGCTTTGCCGATGCGGTCTTTATTTATTTATTTACGCGTGCAGCTTAACTGAGACAATTACAAAATGTTTGTACTTGATGCGTTGCGTCTATTGTGTTTACAGTATAAATTGGCCGTTGCGCTTAGTATGGTATTCGCTACTATCGCTACATTTTTGATGAAAATTTCAATCTGTAACACATGAAGTAATGCTCCATGTTCCCATACAGCAGAGTTCATTTCAAGTTGATATTGAGTTTAAACTTTAGAAATTTGTCTGACCATGCGTATGTGGCCTTTGCTCTGCTGATTCAAACGATATATTAGCTGATAATCAACCTAAGTTAAATGGGTGTTGATATCTTCAGACGACCTAATTGTTCATAATGTAGGGGAAAATTGAGGTTTTAGGAATATCTGATAGTAGATAACGTGTTAAAAATTAATTCAAACGTACAGAAAAAGCTTACTCATCGCCATTTTTCATTAGCAGTCACAATTAACATCGATTTACAAGTAAAAATCGGTTGATTTGTATTAAGTCGCCAAGTACTTCACACATTGAACTTCTGTTTATATCGAGCTTTACTTAAACGATTTTAACCAGTTTTTTGTGCAACGCTTAAGTTCTAAGTATAGGGTTTATTTTACAGACAACTTCAAAAGTTGATAATGAGAACACGCTGAATCTTTGATTTCAAATATTGGCTGTTACGTATCGGATCGAAAGTGAAAAAAGCAATTTCAAGAAGGCCGAGAGATGCCAAAGAAAATAAAAATTTGTGAATCACCAGTAGTGAAATGACAGATTCCATGACATCTAGATCTGTGCATAAAATTATTTTCGATTGTTTAATCAATATTGATTGCTGTTTTTTCGATTGCAGTAAGTAGGAAGTATAAAGAAAAGTACGGTCAAAATATGGATATTCGTAGACTAAGGTTGACAGGTTTTTAAAAAAAATTAGGAAATTTAATTTTTTTTTAATATTTTTTTTTACTACGCAGGACGTTGAAATTTTCCACTTTTTTATTTGTACAATTTTACTTTTTTGAAACTCTCATTGAGGGTTTTTATTTTCACAAATTCTGCAGATATTGGTATAATAGTTTAGGTATTTATATTAGATTTTAAATTAATAAACTAAGAAAGTATGTTTTAACGTTTAAAATCGTTGTCAGAAAAAGGGACATTTATTTTTGGTATTAAAATAATGAAATCATAAAATTAAATCACCACGTTATGCCATTTAATGTTTTGATAACTCGCCGAACTTCTATTGAATTCGTTATAATTTAAGCAAATATTTACTGATTTGCATACATTTTGATTGATGGCGGTTTCGACAAGGGCATGTCCCATAAATCATTTTCAAGAGCAGAACAACTATATGAGAAGTATTTCTTCATTACCAAATAAAAATTGTGATAAAAAATGTATTAATTAAATTAAACAAATAAATACCAACATTATTGGTCATCACAAAACTTTAGTCAGGATTACGACCTAGCTTCTCACCTCACTTATGTTGTGTGTGTTAATTTTATAAATGAGTGGTGTGAGTCGACTTCAAACGACAGGTTTTTAAAAATATTTTCTTGTCTATTTTATTTTACTCTGAGACTTTTTGCCAGAAACCTGCCGAGAGGAAGTCGCCCAAGAATTTTTTTATAACTTGGTTTGTTGGAGATGTCTGACCTGTGGTTTGAACCGTGGCCTCAACTCTAATAACCCAACACGCTACCTACTAGACTATGGCGATTATGTTTTTCTTGTTAGTAAATTTATTAAAATTATCACCAACATTTTTTTCACTGAATTAAAAATAATTTTGCGCCATATGTTGTTAACATATGTACTTTAGCATTACAGAAAACATGTCTTATAAAACCTTTACAAATATTTGTTTAACAAATGTTTTGCTATTGTTTTTTTGTTTTTTTTTACCTTTTTGTAATGAATAATATTATTTATTTATTTAGTTTTATTATCTACACTTCAGAAGTCCATAAAATAATTTACATACTAATGACAACCATGCCAAGTAAGTCACATCGTAAATTATTTATTTGAAGTACAATACAAAAATCACTTTTTTTAGGCGTAAAACATTTCATATTTCAGATAAGATAACAACAATAAAGTTATTCTATTAAATTTACTGCAAATATTACTTTGCAAATACCAAATATTGTTTAGGGAAAAATTCAGAGTTTCTGATAACCGGCGAAACAGACTAATAACTGCAAAAGCCTGGTATGGTATATGGGGCAACAATACATATATATTTTTTGAGAAATTATTCAAAATTTGCACAAATTGTTTCACAAATTTTATTAAATGTTATCAGTAACCATAAGACTCTCTCCTAAAAGGGCTTTGGGAACTACAGTCGATAAAATGAAATGAAAAAATTAGGACAAAACGGTCTTAACCAAATTCAGCAATATTGCGGTTTCTTTTTAAACAATTTTAAAAATTAATGATGTTGTCTTATGGAAAGTTAACTTTCCGCTGATAATGTTTAAATTCGATTTTAGAATATGAGATAAGAAAATCCCAAAGATTAATGCCTCTCAATCTGAGTACAGTTTACATCCATACATAATTGGTCATTACAAGCCTTCAGTCAAGATTACGACCTAGCTTCCCACACCACTTATATTGTTTGTTTTAATTTTATACATGAGTGGCGGGTCCTACAGTTTAAAGTCTACTCTGAACGGGAGATTTTTGAGAAACTTTTTCATGGCAATTTAGTTACTCTCAGAGTTTTTGCCAAAAATCTACCGAAGAAATATTTTCCTTCATATTTCGTTTTGTTGAAGATGGCTGACCTGGGGTTTGAACAGTGGCCTCAATAAGGCCACCACGCTACCTACTAGACTACGGTGACTTCGGAGTACAGTTGAGTCCCGCGATTAATTTGATTCAATATTTTATCTCCCACTGTTCTTGTTTTAGTTGGATTAGGTTAAATTAGCAGCCGCCACAAAGGGCATAGCTTACTAGGGACCTATAAGATACATACATACATAATTGGTCATTACAACCCTTTAGTCAGCATTACGACCTAGCTTCTCACACCACTGATGTTGTGTATGTTAATTTTATACATGAGTGGCGGGACCTACAGTTTAAAGTCGATTCCGAACGACAGATTTTGTTTGAGAAACTTTCCATGGCAATTATATTTACTCCCAGAGTTTTTGCCAGAAATCTGCTGATGTGATGTCTGACCTGGGATTCCGTTTAAAAATCTCGACACTACCTTTGCTGTCATTCAATTATCGGGTTTCCCTGTCTGTTTTGCCAAATCACCACGGACGGATCTAACATTCACCAACACGCACAAAAATAAAATTGTGTTATCAAAATGAGTGTTCTGTTCGAATAACGTACAGCAAGCTTCGCTCAGTTTATTCGAGAACAGTAAACGATCGACCAACGCCCATATGTCGACAAAACTTAAGATCTGCAGTAAATAGTGTCGATATCACCTTGCTTAAAAGAACTTGACCTTTCGCAGAACACAACTTGACGACTTTTGCGTTTGTGATTCAGGAACTGAAAGTAAACGAACGTAGACAACAATGTGTGTTCACTGAATGGACCTTAGAGTAGTTGGCAACTGAACCTTACTTTCATCCAAAAATCTTTTTCGATTAGGCACATTTCTGGATGAATTTTCGAATTTTCGATCATATCAAATCACATGTGATCCCATTGCGTCTAATGCATACCGAAAAAACCACTGTGTGGTGCGGATTTTGAGCTGGCGGCGTCAACGGTATATATTTCTTCGAAAACCACGTTAGCTATACCGTCCCAGTCCACGGGATTAATTAACCAATTGGATGATCTGGACAGCAACGGCACAGTTCCTTTGAAAGGAATTGTAGTTTAAAAGGACGGATACAAAACAAAACCTAGCCTCTCACAATACTTATGTTTTATGTGTTAACTTTATACATGAGTGAGGGGACACCGAACGACAGACTTTTGAGAAACTGTTCCTGGCAATTTTATTTACTTTCAGAGTTTTTGCTAGAAATCTGCTGAGGCAGTCGCCGTAGAAATATTTTTTCATATTTCGTTTTGTTGGAAATGTTTAACCTGGTGTTAGAATCATGGCCTCACGTCTAGTAAGCCAACATAATACCTACTATAGTAGACTACGACAACTTTACTACGGACGGATTCTAAAGTTTATTTTGCGAATATTTGAGCATTGAATGGAGGCAGTATTTTCAAATAAACTAAGTTATTTATATACATATATCTCAGGATTTAAGACGCATTTAACAAGTTATTAGAAAAGGAAAGAAATAATAATCTTTGAGTACAGTTAGCCCATTTTTAAACATTGTAAAATCAATTATAAAATATTTAAGTAGGTATGAGTTTGCCAAGATAAATTACAGTTTTGTCTGTCTGTCTGTCCGACAGTCTGTGTTAAAAATAACAATAACAATAATATCAACTTGTTATTTTAATGTTTTAAAAAGTTACAAAAATATCCATGTACTTACCACACTTTCACTTGTATTTGAAAATACGCTCGATTCCCTGTTGCCCGCTTCATGTTCGTGTTCATATTCATGTTGCTGTTCATTATTATTATTTTTCTTTCTATTATTATGATTATCGTTATTGTTTCATTTTGAACTGTTTGTATTCTATGGAGCAATACACTTCATTGCACCCTTTGAATTGTGCGAATAAAGCACCACACCACACCCTGATTTGTCAGAAAACTATTGAAGCAGCAATATTTTCTTGGATCAGTGTTGGGAGTGTCATTTGAAGATCTGCAATAAGAAGAGAAAAAAAATTATGAAATAAAAAGATATAAAAGGTATTTAAGAAACTGTAAAAAAAAGAAATATGCAGGTGATTGCAAGGTCATGGAATTAAAGAGTTGTCAAGAAAAAAGATTGGATTGTTATATCGGCCGTAGGGGTAATAAACTTTGCTTATAATTTACTTTCCCAAGCATTAACTTTACTTAACGTTTTTACGATTATAGTTACAAATATTACCCGCCCTGAGCAATCAAGGAGCTTTTGAATGGTTGTGGGGTGGTAATAAATTTAATCTTTAAATTTCAAAACACAAAACACAATATATTGATGAAAAGTTTTTGTCTTCCCCTGTACTCGTAATGTAATAATAAATTAAATGCTTCCTATCTTTAAATTTAAATAAAACAAGAGGTCACGGGACAAATCGAATGAACTTGAAGACTAGTTAACATTACCACCGCGTGAGATGTTCAAGAACACATTGCGTCATGCGTCGTTCTCAAAGAAACATGGACCGACGATACCGATAGTCCGAAATCTACACTAAACAGTGACTTTCACGGATGCTAATGATTGTCTCTCATGCCGATTGGTACCACTCAAAATCGACACCTGTTTGATCACGTATCTATTTGTCCAGAAATGAGCCTCATCAATGAAAATTATGTTTTGAGGAAAAGTGCATAGTACGTTGCCTGAATAAAATACCCATTTTGAAAAAAATAAAGATTTATTTTCATTTGTTGTGATTTTACAAAATAGACTGAATAAATTACAACTAATTTGACAGCTGTAACTTCAACAAGATGGCCGCTATCAACTGTCAAAGTTCGGCAGTGCCAATTGGAAGGTCCTTGCTGTTCATTTTTATGTTGAAAACTCGCTTTTAAGATTTCTGCGTCTTTCTGTATATGCAATCTGTTTTATTTCAGCTTTTTTAAACAGGTTGCAATATTAAAGGCCGTTTTAAGAGACATCAGTGTCAATTATATTGTTTCTACCTTTTTTGCATGGCTAACCCTGATTTTATTGTACCAAAAGGCATTGTTTTTATTTTACTTCGTTTCTTGTTCCTCGTCGTTTTGTTTTTTTTAGTGCAAAACAAATATTTTATTTTTCCAATTGAAAAGGACGAAAACCATCCCTTAAAAGAATTTGACACATTTTATAATGTTACCGCCAGTGCCAGCAGCAGTAATGCAGTGCAACAGCACCAGCACTAGCACTCAGGCAGGGTTAATGAGCAGCACTACACATTATAAATCTAATTTCCAACTTTTATTATTTATGGTCCTTTTTCCATTTCTTCTCTTTTTCTAAACAGTGAGCTGGGTGTTTCATAATTACTTTTCGTCTGTTTTTTCTACTTCTATTCTTTTTGTTTCTTGTCCTTCTAATTTTTGACTATCAAAGTTGACAGTTTTTACGTTGAAACATTTAACGAGCCTCGTTAGAGGTGTAGCTCAAATTATAAATTGCATTTCATTAAAATTATTGTCAAAAAAAAAAAACAAACGAAAGAAAAACAAAATTATGAATTTGATTAATTTCGTTTTAGTAGGATTTTGGAAGTTTTATTAATTCCAATTTCTACAATTGCTTAAAAGATAAAATAAAATCAAAGAGAAAATATGAATGAATGCACAATAGAAAAAACATTCTTAATTTTTTTGTATCATCCTCTTAAGCACCAAAACTTCCATCGGGGAACTACTGTTTCGTAGACTAAGACTTAAAGTATTCCTAGGAATAGTCATTGGTTGTTTATTACATAAGGATCGAACATTACAATTCAAGCAGAAATCATTTAAAATAATGCTGTTGGAGAGGAATAGTTTTGATACTTTGAAAATTCAAGCGATTTATAGAATGGTTCTTGCTGGTTCGGTATAGAACACAAGACTTGTATCGCCTTAGAAAATTTTTTATTCTTGGTTTTCTTCTAAGGATGGACTCATTGAACCATATCATAAGGTTTCCATTGAAATCGATAGAAACAATTAATTTACTCCAACTAGTATATTGAAGTCCTCAATACGAATAGACAATATATTCTGAACAGTACAGATAATTATTTACTATTGACGGACAAACTGTGCCTGGATATAAAACATTTAATTTCTTCATTCATCGTAATAGTGGTGTAAGTGTTTTCTCCATTAGCTGAAGTCAAGCAGATAGTGTTGAAGCTCTCAAAAACAAACAAAAAAATACTTCTTTCGGCAACTTTTTCTCAGCAAAAACTCTAAGAGTAAACATGAAAAGTTTCAAATCTGCCGTTCGGATTCTACATTGACTGTAGTTACCGCCACTTATGGACAAAATTAATACAAAAAACATGGTTGATGTAAGAAGCTAGGTTATAATCGTGACTAAAAGCTTGTACTGACCCATTAAGTAAGTATTTTCGTCAGTTTATTGCTTATCTGCTCATACTGAATCCCAATAATTATTAAAAAATCTAGTATATATACTAACTATTTGAATAAATACAATCGGTGATAGTCAATTTGTCTTCAAGGTTGTTAGCAGTTGCACATTTAACGTCCAGGATATTTCCTAAATGTCACTACATGTTCAACAACCTGGCCACCCAAAATCATATTTTGCACATGAAGGGCCCAAGCAAAATTGGAACATCTATGCTAAAGGAAGATTTAAGAGACCATTACTGGACCAATTTCATCTTTTCAGTAGGAGTCTGCGAAAAGAAGAGATGAGGAAATGGTCAACATCATCAAGAGAAAAATTTGCCATGAGCATTCAAATTTTTTTCTCAGCTTTGGCATTAGTAGCACAGAATTTGTTATTCATTTTGAAAAAAGTTTTAGTGGAATATACAGGTCAGTAAGCCCGGTACCTCCAGATTCTACTCAGAGAAAGAATGGTCAATGAAACACTTGATCATTAACTAGCAGTAGAAAATACAGACTGTTGAATACATACATATATGCTAGGTGCGTAGGATTTGTTGTTCTTAATCTTAACTGACAGCAGAAAGTATACTAGATCATCCATAATGATAGTGCAAAGGCCGTTTTGTCGGTGACCTAATCTTCAGTGCATTACATCACATCTCCAACGAGATAATTCTTAGTATTTATATTTTTACCGGTGAATTAAAACTTATAAAAGACAGCCGTAGTGTAGTGAAAAGCATGTTGACTTACTAAACGCCAGTTCAAAAATTCAAACCACAGCTCTAGTTTCTTTAAAAATTAAATATAAAAAAAATACATATTTGGACGTCCACCGCTCGATAGCCTTCTGGCAAATGCTCGAAGAGCAACTATAAAATCAAAGCTACCATTCTGGTTCGACTTTAAACTGTAGGGCCCGCCACTCGTGTGTAGCAACGATGGTATGATAAGCGAGGCCATTGGACAAGTGTTAGAAGTGATGCATTTATTCTTAGTGAATTTCTAAAAAGATTAGTGAACTTCGACAGTTTGAATCCTGTAGTTTTAAAAAAATAATCTTCTCAGCTGGTCCTATCTGCAGTGAAAATATTTGTTTGTTTAGGAATAATTCGTTACATTTTCAATTTAACTTGAATTTGAATAACCGAAAATCACTTTCAATTTCAGTTAAAATATGTTTTTTTCTCAGCAGGTGTGTTAAACAAATAAAACTTAAGCTGCGTGTCAATCAACAATCCTTTTGACTCATTCACACTTTTGGAAATAAAGAAAAAAAAAACAAATTCATTGTCACTACTTGCCTTTTGAATGGCACTGAAACATTTAAACAAAAAACAGGCACAAGTAGCCACAATTTGATTCACTTGCAACATATTCATTCAATCGTACAAATGAGTTTGTGTTGTATGTGTTTGTCTATGTGACGGCATTGAACTTGGACAGATGGCCAAGTCCATAAGAGTAAACAACAGTTAATAACAATGAACGACAATTAACGTTTAAATCTATAAAAAAAAATGTACACATACTCGCATACAAATCATAAATACTATAACGATTGCAACTTCCTTTTGTTTTCTTTGGTTTTTTTCTCTCATTGTTAAGCAACAAATTAACGGTTGCGTGATTTCCTTATTCACAATTTTTTTGAGTTTTTTTCCTCATTATCCTTGTGCAGTTGAACATGTGAGTGAATACAGTCTGTGGTGATTGAAAGTGAAAAAAGTGTGTGCAACGTCAAACGAAAAATACGTTACAAATACAAAAACAATTTATGGTGGGTAAACATGTAAAATAATAATAAAAAAAGAAGTGTATCTAGAAAATGAGAGCAGCAGAGTGTAATGATTAAATGTATTAGAAGAACAATTACAACAAAAAACGAATTTTTATTTTTTATTTTCTCCATAGCAATGCACTTTTTTGTATATTTTTTTGGGGTAATTTTTATAGTTTTTATCATAAAAAACGATTTCTTTTGTTTTTCTTTTTTCTGGTAAACCGGAAGCTGTGTGATAATCTTTAGTGAAGCCTAGTTTTAATGACACATTAAGTTGAAGTAAATGAATAATGGATCGTTGGATGAATTTGTGTCATGTGTGCTTAATCAGGATTTGCGAGGATAATAGGTAGCTATTGGCATAAAAAATGTTGAATGATTATTTGAGAAAAAAAAATAGAGATTACTGTTCAATCTTAAATGCTTTTTATATAGGAGATTGGAAAATGCATCCGAAATGCGCCATTTGCCATGGCTTTGGTGTATAATTGAGTTGGGTTATGACATGTTGCCTTTAAAAACACTGTGGTTTGTGATTTATTCGCATATATCTGCGACTTAAGAAAAGTTAAAACGTAGTATTCCTAAAATGACCATGCCCTCAAAACACTCCTGCAGAATATCGAATGTGTCATGAATTGTGTGGCATGTTGCGCTGATGCTGAAACCAAATGTCATTAGTATAAAAATCATCGAACTAGGGCAAGAGAACTTGATAATCATCGATATATTGTGCTTGCTTGAAATATGAACCAATAATGCCGCCAGCACAAAATCAATACCAAACAGTGAATGCAATGGACGCTCTTCGATATCATGTTGATTGGCATCCTCCAAAATTCCTCTACAAATAGGACTCATCGCTGAAGATGATTTTTCGATGAAAATTGCAAGATACTTTGCCCGATCAGACAAAACAATTTTTTTATTTGCACCTGTTTTTGAATTCGAAGTTGTCGTAATCTAGTAGGTAGTGTGTTGGTTTATTAGACGTAAAGCCTCGGTTCAAACCCCAAGGTCAGACATTTCGAATATAATGAAATATAAAAAATTATTTCTTAGGCGACTTCCTTTCAGCAGATTTCTGGCAAAAACTGTAAGAGTAAATAAAATTGCCATGAGAACATTCTCCAAAAATCTGTTGTTCGGAATCGACTTTAAACTCTAAGTCCCGCCACTCTTGTATAAAATTAACACACACAACGTAAGTGGTGTGGGAAACTAGGTCGTAATCCTGACAAAAGGGTTGTTAAGATCAATTATGTATGTATGTATGTTAAATGCTATATCCGTCCATGGTGATTTAAACGATAAACCAACGATAAACGATAACCAAGTTGAAAGATGCAACTTCAACGCGATGGTTGTTATAAACCGTCAAAGTTCGGAAGTTTTTTGTTCGAAGAACCTATTGATGAAGCAACGGATTGAAAGTTTCTCAGTGTCAACTTCTGCATTCTCGTTAAACAAGGCATAAAACTGTTATTATGGTGCCCTTCAAAACACAATAATGTCCTCTAATGTTGTAAAAGCTGCTTGATGAAGTCAATAAGAGTTAAGAGCACTAGAATAACCAGTAAAACAATTTCGATGTTCGGTCGTATACCAAAGCATTCGATACGAAGTCAGAAAACTATTCGAAAACAAGAATTGAAAGTTTTTGTACGCTAAAGTTATGTATGTGCCCTAGTACTCAATTGATGTCAGAGAAAGTTCATTACAAAAATTCAAAAACAAAGGAACAAAACGATCCTAAAGTAAATAAGAATAATATTTACAGCTTCACACCCGCTGGTAGTTTTCAATAGCCATTAATTTTTATACACTTTTGTTACAATGAACAAATGCAACAAATCAAAAGTGAAAAAAAATCATTATATTTACAGCACTATTGTTATGTAAATGAGAGCTAAAGTATGCATATTTGTTAAATGAAATCAATGAAAAATGTTACAATTGCAAGGAAAGAAGAGTACAAAGATAAGCAATCCATTCCATAGAAATCTGCATGCAACTAATGTCAGTCAGCGCTAGACAAAATGACGACACGAATTTATAATGTTGATTCACTGGTTGCACTTCATCAAGTGGCCATAGAAAATTGTTGTAGAGAAAATTGAAATGAAATGAATGAATATACCTAAGCAAACAGTTTTCCTTTTCCTTTTTATGCTCAAAACTCATTTGCATAGCGTGGCATATAAACAAGTAAACTTTCAAGCAGGGAGGATTTGCATTTGGCCTTAAATGCCAGTAAAATAATTACAAACGCCATATGAAAGTCATACGAAAGGACATTTTTCTTTAACAGCTCGACACTGCCATAAGCAAAAATGTTAATGTGAATAATTAATAGAACAACAACATCGGTAATTTATGGTTTTTTTATATGATTACTTATTTACTTGTATATGTAAATATATGAGTGTATATGTAAATTTTTAGTTTCATTCATTTCCCGTTTTATTGTCCTGTTTTTTTATTCGAAAGTTGTGAAATGATGAGGATAAACAACGGTTTCATGCCTTGTTAAGAGGGCCAACGTAAACAGACAAGACAACACCGTACAACAACCATCTTTTAAAATGGGTGGAGTTATTATTTTTACGAACATTTTTTTGAATGGTTTTTAATGTTAATTGAAAACCGGTACGGTATGAATCTTATTTCTAAGTGTTGGAAATTTAAATTTTTTATTTAAATATTCATAATTTGCATGAAGAAACCATTAAATAATGTATATCTGTTCCGTTGTTTTCCAATATGAACTTTTCCATACCTATTCTACTCACACATTTGGCCAATAAAATAAACTCTTTAAAAAATTTAAAATAAAATACATAAAAAAGTTTGTTGGCATTTATCCCGTCTGATAAGCGAGCACGTGGTTCAAACCACAGTTCGGACTATTTCGCACAACGTGTAATATCCGAACAACACGTAAATCCTCTCAGTAATATTCTGAGAAAATCTCTGTGAGTAAATGAAATTGACATGAAAGTTTTTCAAAAATCAGATGCTCGTAGTCGATTTCAAATTTTTTAATTAGAATCACTAGCGCAAGAAATCATAAGTGAGGCTTAGGCAACGAGCAAAATCTACTCTGTATTTCGAAAAGTAAGAAGATTGTGGTTCATTATTAGTTAGAAAAATCCAGCCAGAATATCACAGGAGATCTGTACACACAACAATTAATTTTTTCGAAGCGTTGCCTACCCGCCGTATAGCCCACAACTTGTCCTTCTGACTTTGTATCGATCAATGCAGAACGCTCTCACTTGGAGTATGCTTTACTTCAGAGTAGGGTATCAAAAATAGCCTCTTTTTGAGACTCCATAAATTGCCAAAAATATAATAAATAGTGGTAGCTTTCGATGGAAATTACTTTGAATGTCACGTTCGCTCAATAATCTTTCTTAAGAAAGCATTTATTTCTAATAAACATGACTGTTTTTTAGGATTGACGGAATTGCTATTACACGAGTTCGATGGCCTGTCGGCAAATACAAAATATCAAACACGAATTTTGCCCTATTGCATGAATGCATACTGAATGGATGCCTTCAGGTAGCCAGGTTAGCTTCATGGTGTAATACACGCTTTACTTTCATCACATTGTTCCTAAACCTAAAAGAAGATACGCCGGAAAGAAGTTTGACTTCATTGATGAAATCATCTCATCTCGAATTAGTGAAACGTAGGGCAAAGTTTATAGAGTTTTAAAAGTCAGCGATACGTCTAAAAAATCACACGCTTATTAAAAAAAAAATATATATTTTACAGTTCAATTAGGTTAGAAAATAGCGCGACAGAATGATAATTTAATTTATTTTTCATTAAAGACCTACATCAGTCGAACAATTTCCCCTCAACAAACTTTTGTAGAATTCTGTTTAAAAAATTACGGAATTTTTTTAAAGGTGCCAACAACCAAAGCCTCCTTATATAAAAGCAGAGGGCTGCGTTGGTGGCAGTAAATGCCGTTAAAATTTGGCCCAAACTGGAGTATAATCATGCCGCTACTATGGGTGGACATGGATACATACGGGTCGATTATATGATTCCTAATAACTTTCTGAATAGAATCTTTGATTTTAGAATTTTAAATACAGACTTCTGATCTAAAGATCAGAGGTTTCCGATGGGACTTTTGAGGTTTATATCGATGGCTTAAAGATGCATTACAGGACAGGCTATGGTACATTTATGAAGAGTTCATATATTAAAGTTCCTTATAGGCTCCTGACCTTTGTAGTGTTTAACAGTCGGAGGTCTTGGCCATTTTGAAGGCAGCGCAATGAATATTGGGTGGCGGTATTTTCCCTGAAAATATCAGGAATTACTTGGCTGTGGACTTCCGGCAAATGACTTCTACTCATTGTATCAGCTCATGTATCAGGGCCCTGTAGGTTTGTGACCTGTCACCGAGCTTTCTAATTTTGGATTGGGGTTGCTTTTATCTAGGGAATGTTTGATCCGCCAGTTGAATATTGATTATAGTATCTCATAGGCTAGCATATGTGGGACCTTACCCCTGACCTTACATAAAAGTGCCATAAAAAGTCTAATATATGAAAAATTAACACTAAAATGTTTTCCTAAGGAATTTAAAATATTTTCAATTCAGAATTTAGACTTTGTGCTCGTATTGCATTTAAAATTTCGATTGTGTTCATTGCCATTTAATGAACTGTATTCCTTTGAAGTTCTTGTTTTAGTGTCCTGTTTATTTTATTTTTAGCTTTAAATTTTAAATCCTTGTAAATTTAGTGACTTCATTATGTTTAACCACATTTGCAAAATAGGCAACAACAAATATTCGATTTTTAAAAATACAAAAAAAGAGAAAACACGGTAACAATATGAAAATATTTGTTTAGAATGACACAAATCCCTCTAAATATTGACTAAAGCGATTTGAGCAGATTAAAAATCATCATCATTTTGATTTTGTAACAAATTTGCCATATTTAAACTAAACGAAGTAAAAAAAGGAAACCTACAGAACGATGTGCGACATTAAGGATTTAAAATCTTTTTTTTAGAACGAAACACACGTGAAAGTAGACAGTATAGGCAAGAAACAGGAGTACTTGTTGTAGAGGAAACAGGGATATTTTCTAAAAGGATGTTTGTTTATCCAGTGTTTATATGTAGAATGGGTTAGAAGGGTAAGCTTATGAATAATAAAAAACGGATACAATGTAATTCTGTTCTGTCCTTTTCATTTAATTTTTTGTTGCTCTGTTTGATATTTAAAAATTGCAAAACTACACTCATACGAATATCAAACATCCGGCTGTTGGATGTGAAAGAATAAAACAGACAAAATAAAGAGTTATGGCAAGAACAATAACACAATTTTGTTTGCAGTAAACGGGTGGAAAATTTATGATGAAAATCCTTTAACCTACATTCTAAGCACATCATCAGCAACACCATCATCATATGAATGGAGTGGAACAAGCATACAACAGATAGCATACGCATGCAACACGACAACGTATTTCTTTTGAAGGTCGGGATTGTTTCTACGAATGAAGCATTATTTCATAGATAAATCAATTCGAGCAGGATAATAAACGACCATACATTATTTGTTTTTTTTTTCTTTACGTTTTTTCATACGTTGTTAAGCATTCGAAATAGAGAAAGTAAAAAATGACACGAGAAATTAAAAAAAAAAACCATCAGCAACAGCAGTAACCTTTTAATGGAACGTGTAGTTGCACAACCAAAACGAATTTCTTACTAAAAGGATTTCTATTTCCAACTAAAACTCTTTAGTTCGTAACACCTTTACGGTGTTGAATGTGCAAACATTATTTCTATTTCAAGTTCAAACAAATCACTTGCATTTATGGTTTGTGAAAGTGTGACAAATTTTTGTAGATTTTTTTCAGCATGTATTTCGTCTAAATTTTGCACAAAAGGGTTAAACAAGAACCAGGTTCACCTCGTTTTTTTTATAAAATCAATATCCATTTAATTTTATTTCTATTTATTTAAAGCAAAATCGTTTTAATTAAGCATTTTATGAGTTCGTTGACTCTTTAGAAATAATTTTTTAATGCTAACAAATGTCATGTTATCGCATTAAAGCATGAAATTTTAATTTCAAATAGTCTCGTTGCAAGGATATTTGCGTTACTGTTGATCTAAGAATTTTCAAGCTTAATCAGAGTAAGCAGGGTTAAAATATTAGAGCAATTCAATAAGTTCGTGAACTTTTGATAACTGCAGAGTGGATGAACTGGTCAGACAACTATGGGCACAACCATCAGAATCTCTGATAATTTTTCTACATTGGGCTCTTTATCGACAATATAGTTGTGAATACCACCAACGCCGTACGAGCGGCGCCGAATATTGGCAGAAGGGTGCAGAAAATCAAACCAAAACTATACAAAGGGCGCACGGAAAGTATGTCTCAACTCCAAAGGAGCTCAAGGTACATCGGTCATAGACACATGGCATGAGCTGCAGGGATGAGCAAGAGAAGGAAACTGTTCTTCACCTACATCACGAAATCACAGTGAGCCTTATGGAGCCTAAGTGTGCCGAGGCAAATCCCTGTGGTAGACTGACATCTTTACCTGCTTACCCTACCATGGTGTGGTTAACTGGCCAATCAGCCCAATAACACATGTGCCCTACGAGAAAGACGAATATTAGGAAAAAAATATGTGATTATCGGAAACAAGGCCCTTTATTTCATTAAATTACAACGCGTTGCTGTGTTATATCGCGTTCATCCCGACAAAGAAGAACAAGGTGGAAGTTTTCTTTGAAGCTGATTCGATTTTTAGAAATCCTCAGCTTTGACTGATGTTTGGTACGTTATAGCCAAGTGATCATTTGAAATTGAAATTACAAAGCGAAGTGAAAAGCCTCCCACAATCTCCTGCACATTCAACTTGTAATTGGCCAATAAACATATTCTGATTAAAGACCTTCACTGAGCGTAGAAGCGCTCACCATCTTCTGTGCTTCTACGGTATTTAACAATATTAAGCTTCGTTTGAAAAATGTTAAAAACAAAACAAAAATAAACGCTCGATCTCAAAAAAAAAGTACGTTGATAAACATGGAGAAGTCTTATAGAGAACCTTGAAAGGAAGCTTGTAATCTTAGTAATCTATACAGTCAAAATTTAACAAAAAAAGCAAATAAAATATGAGCATTTTGTTAAGGCAACTATAAACATACATAATTGGCCATTACAACCCTTCAGTCAGGATTACGGCCTAGCTTCTCACACCACTCATGTTGTGTGAGTGGCGGGACCTACAGTTTAAAGTTGATTCCGAACGACAGATTTTTTGAGAAACTTTTATTTACTCTCAGAGTTTTCGACAGAAATCTGCTGAGAGGATGTCGCTGTACAAATATTTTTTTCATATTTTTCGTTTTGATGTCTGACTTGGAGTTTGATCTCGGGCCTTACGTCTAATAAGCCAACACACTACCTACTAAACTACGCAACTATAAAGGAAAAGCAAAATCTCTATAAATTATTAAAACTAAAAAAAAACACATGAAATTAAAATTTAAATTTCTACCATCCCCGGTAGAGATTTAACGAACTTTACAAAATGCTCTCGGTTGGCTGTAAAATAATTCTTGAAAGAATACAAGAAGGAGGACATCATTAGAGTCACTAGAAACACACAGTAAAACATATATACGGGGTTGAAAAGTAGAATTTTTATTATTTCAATTTTAATGTGCCCTTAAAGGCAACACAAACGGGTATTCAGAAAATTTAGGAAACAAAAGATGACGATTTCGCGTCACCTGCCAAAAACAATTGAATGCCAAACAATGGCAAATGGAATTAAGGAGAGACATAAATAAAGGCATTCATTCATTCATTCATTCGTTGATTTGTTCATTCAGTCAAGCAAAAACTCTACAAATATACATGCATGCATACATATACAATAAGTACAGACTCATATAGAAAATTCTTTTGTCCTGGAGTCGATTATAGAATAATAAACTGAGAAGAATTTGTTTTTCTTTTACGAAAAACTAAAATGTGACTAAAGTTGTAAACAAATATTTATTCAAAGTGCAATTATTTATAGGAAAAATTCAAATAAATAAGAAATATAATGCGAAGGAATTTATAAACGATAGGATGATATAGCCCTATTGAAGGAAAATTAATTTTTTTATTTTTGATCCATCAAATCGAAATAGTTCCCGCAAGGGAGTCTACTAAGATGGGTCTGGCAGTAAATGAGGGCAAAACAAAGTATATGTTATAGACAAGTAGAGACGTGCGGCATATTGATTCTCAGTTACGGCCGATAACTATACTTTTAATACAGTCAAGGAATTCATTTAGTTTGGCTCCGCCGTTACCACCAAAAATGATGTCAGTCTGGAGATCAAGCGCTGGACACTCTTGTCAACAGATGCTACTATGGTCTCAATAGGCAATTGAGTAGCAGAGACCTCTCTCGTAAGACAAAACTAATACTCTACAAGACGCTCATCGTACCCGTGCTTCTTTATGGCGCAGAAGCATGGACCCTATTAAGCACTGATGCAGCAGCCTTGAGAGTATTCGAGAGAAAAGTCCTACGTAAGATCTTCAGTCCAGTGCGAGTTGGCGATGATTTCCGCATCCGAACCAACAGTGAGCTTTATGAGCGCCTGGAAGGATGTGTTGCGGCAGACCGAAATCCGTTAATCGGGTTGTTAATGGCCAATTAACCAAGTAAGTAACTTCCCCCAAGTTTCATTGTACTATAGTACAACTATTAATTCAAAATAATACCAAGCCTTATACTTCAGAAATAATGTTCGACCTAATATTCTTCTATATGCCTGACCAATCAAATACAATTCAATTTCATAGTCATAGTTCTTGGCCATTACAATCCTTCAATCAGGATTACGACCTAGCCTCTCACATCACTAATGTTGTATGTGTTAATTTTATACATGAGTAGAGGGACCTATAGTTTAAAGTCGACTTCGAACGACAGATTTTTGAGAAACTTTTGCCAGTTTTTGCCAAAAATCTGCTGAGAGGAGGTCACCGAAAAAATAATTTTTCAGATTTCGTGTTGTTGGAAATGTCTGTGGGGGGGTTGGACCGTGGCCTTACGTCTAATAAGCCAACATACTACCTATTAGACTACGACGTCTCAAGTACTCAGAATTAATATGAAATAAAAGCATCCTCGTAATAATAGCCTTATGAGTGTTTTAATTAACTTGGCTTTTGAAACTGAAAAATGGATTTTCTTCATAATTTCATTAAAAATGATGGATTTGTTTATATTATTTGTTAGTTAGTAGACTAATTCATTACAATTGCTATTTTATTTACGTTCGTAAGTAATACTATCAAGGGTCATTGTAATTTGTAACTTTGACACAGTTTTAGCATAATACTCCTGATGCTTCTTACGGATTTAGATTTCCGCTTACCAAATCTAAGCTCTTTTGTAGGCTATTTACCAACGAAATTCAATTTCAAACTCTTATCAAGTTTTGATAAAAAAAAAATAAAAAACAAGAAACCACCATCATACAAACAACTACAAATTTATGCTCATAATTATTCCACTGGAATAATTTAATCCACATTAGTTTTCAAAATAATAGCAGCAGCAACAACAACAACATTAAAGTGTCCTTTAATACCAAAAACAAAAAGAAAAAACTGCAATTATAAAAGGAAAGCAAACGAAAAACACACACATATAATACTAAGGCACCCAATGGTTAAATCCAAAGAATGTCATTTACGACCCATATTGTTGAAGGTGTTAAGATTTATCTTTGCAATCATTTGTTTGCCAGACAACAACAACAACCAAAAACGGAAAAGTAATACCGAAAAGCAGTAAACACCCAGCAGGATACATTCAAATCATGCACAAAGAGCATTATAGAATAGAACCTGTACGTTAAAATCTCTAATAGAAATACGAGCAGAGCAAACTATAAATGTCAAATGAATTTATCTTTTCTACTCTCATTTCATGTGATTCCTTTCGAAATTGGTTACTTTTAAGGGTGGGTTGCTGTTTAAGTCCTGCAAAAATTCAGATCAAATATATTTCGCTTGTATATCATATGAAATAAAATACCAAAACGTTTGATAGTAGCGGAGGGATACGCGAAATTTTTTCAAACAAGAGAACGATAGAAAGAAATAAGGTATTTGTGAGGGGTAGATTTTTATCAATTCACTTACTATTCTCGATTATATTTTTTTGCTTTTATATTTTTGTTAATACTTTAATAATTTCGGATTGGTACACTCTACATTATGTGTTATTAAATATAGTATGTAGGTGTAGTAATAAGAAATCCACTACTTTCCATTATGGCAAATGATATTTTCGACAAGGCAGCAAAGTCGACTCCGAACAATTTTTTGAGAATTTGAATTTTTTTTTATTTAATCTCAGAGTTTTTGTCAGAAATCTGCTGAGAGGAAGAAGCCGAAGAAATATTTTTCATATTTCGTTTTGTTGGAGATGTCTGACTTGAGGTTTGAACCATGACCTCACGTCTAATAAGCCAATACACTACCTACTGGACTATGGTGACTTCATTAAGGCTTATATTTGATTGAATTTATTCCTTATATAGGCTATTATACAGGAAGGGTCTTGAATATACAGTCACTAGGGAGTGTGTCTAAAGAAATAGAAAATATTACCGGAATATCACGAATCTGAAACAAATGCATAAATGCACCAAATAAAACATATGGTTTGCGATATCAAATAGAAGATAACACAGAATCTTACCAAGCCATCAAAAAAAATTACTACTCGATTAAGAGAGTGCCGTTATCTTAAATCGTTCGTTTAACCCGTTAAATGAATATAAATTTTTTTAAGACACCTTGTCGAAATTCATAAGGACAATCCTCAAAAAGCTCACTTGAGCACGCATAGCGGCCCGTTATGATGCCACGGTTGAAGGCAGCCTCAGTCCTTATCCTTATCTTGCATAATATTAAATAAACCTGTATGGAATAAATCATGCTAGTTGGCGCAAGAAAAATAAGACTTTGTGCTCAAAAATTTCTTAAACAGTTTTTCGATAAATTGATTCGTCGAGCATGTCGATAGTTGGTCATTACAACGCTTCAGTTAGGATTACGACCCAGCTTCTCACACAACTTATGTTGTATGTGTCAATTTTATACCTGAGTGGCGGGATCTACAGTTTGAAATCGACTCCGAAGGATACATTTTTCGGAAACTTTTTCATGGCAATTTTATTTACTCTCAGAGTTTTTGCCAGAGATCTGCTGAGAGAAAGTCGCCGAAGAAATATTTTTTCATATTTTGTTTTGTTGGAGATTTCTATTCTGGGGTTTGAACCGGTTCTTTAAGTCTCATAAGCCAACACACTACGGCGACTAAATGTTGATAACATACAGGAAATTATTAAGAAATGACATTTTGTTAGTATTGCTTCGTATGCCTTGAAGTTCAGAAGTGTACAAAACTGTTTTAAATCACTTAGAGACGTAGGAATTCGAAAATAAGTTCCATATATTGCTCCTACATGTGTTATCATACAAAAACTTTATCTATATTATGGTGCAAACAAATTGGCCCATTTCTGGAGCGGATGGTAGCTAGTGATGAAAACTAAGCTGCTTATGATAACCTACGAGTGAAACAGTAGAGCTTAAATCGACGATGTAAACGATGGTCAAGCTAGAATTGACAGTCATGACGGATTAAGGAGTATAAGACTGTCACAAATTATTTGATTTGTTTAGTTTAATTAATATTAAGCCCTCTTTAAACATGCACTGGTAAGACATTTTTAGGGATTAAATTCTCTCTTTCAAGTGAACTTACTGCTTAGCCACCATCTAATGTTCGTTATTAATGTTATTGTTGTTGGGATTAGACATTGAAGCTTCTTAGTTTTATAAATTAAAAACTCACGAACAAAAGTTTTTCATTTTTCTAATTCCCAATTTGAACCGGGGACATTTGGGTTGACAGTCGAAGACTTTAACACCAGTCCACATCGTATGTAAGAATGCATGTTTGAAAAAATTCGCAAGAAATATCCTACGTAGGATCCAGTGAGTGTTAGCAATGATTTCCATATTCGATTAAACAGAGTTGTATGAGCTCATTCATACAAACATACTATATGGACGTAGTTAAACTCATTCACATCCAGCAGCTGCACTGACTTGTCCATAACGTTATAGTAGAAGAGAATAATGCGGCGAGACGGGTATTTGATACAGGAATAAGTGGAAGTTCGCATACAGAACGATCTTGTCTGCGCTGAAAGGACCAAATTGAGGTGACCATCTGGTGAAGACGCGCGAGGCAGAAGTGCCTGGAAGAAAGTCTTCTGGCAGATCGAAATCCCATAAACGGGTTATTAAGGCCAAGTAAGTAAGTTGCTCGATACAGCAAATTTATAATTCGATTCCTCATTGACTGGCTACAGGGTCTACCGACAAAGGCCAGTACAAATATCTAAAGGGTCTCGAATTTCTGGAAGCTTTGTTGTGCGGTTTTTACGCATCCACCTTATATTCCAGGCTCTAAAGGTTCTCCAGTTGTATTTCAATAGTTTTGTTAACGATAAAAAAATCCACAATAGCAAAAAATTTTACCTTTCGGGATAAATTCTTGCTTAATGTAAGATTGGCAATATCAATATAACCGTTAAAATATTTCACAATGCCATTGTCAAATTCTTATCTTCTTTTCCCCGTGCATTTTCATCTAAATCCGTTAAAGTGTATAACTTTTCCATCACTTGAAACTGTTAATCAACTACGAAATATCCTAAGGAATATCCGTATAACTACTACAGGAATAAACAATTGTTGAAATCAACAGCGAAAAATAGAAAAAGAAAAACAATTTTCCGATGGATAGGATACGATAAGAAACCAACAAAAGCAAAAAAAAAATGTAAAACAACCAGTTACTATATATAGAAACATATACAACAACAACTACAAAAAAGAAGAAATAATGTTACAAATTGTTATACCACCACTTACAAGCACATCTCTCATCTCATCATGATTTCATACATCATTTGGGAATTAAGCAGATTTTCGTTTTTATTTTTTTCCTGTGTGTGTCCTTTTGATTTCTTTGAAGTTGTTTACATACATATATTGGCAGGATTCTATCTCCTTTTTTTATTACAGTTTATCAATTTGTTGCTGTTGTTGTTTTTCCGTTCTACTTTGTATTTTACAGATTATAAGCCAAGATATTGATTTGAATTACCATCGTAATGTTATTTAAGTACGTTGGGACGTTGAAATTGATTTTTAATGGCTTTTTATTTCAAAGTTATGAATTTTGGAAGATGAAAATGAATTATTTTCATAGAACAAGTAATTGATTGACTTACAAAATCTGTTTTAAGTAAAATGTACGCATTTTCGTTCTATTAATGCTATTCCGCAAGATCTCTACTAATGCAGTTGGAAAGAGAAGTCTAAATTTACTACCACATACACAAGGAAATCGCATTTAGCTCTAAGTACACAAAGTTCAATATATTCAATTGCTGTGTGAAATCGGTTGCGATTTACGGCTAGGAATCATGGAAGTCAAAATAATGCTGTATCAACGTCATACAAACCCGACAAACCCCTTTTGACTGCGAATTCAGAAGATAGAAATAACGATAGACTGGGCATATGCTGCAGAGACAAAAAAAAGGTGGCCGGGTCCCATATACAAACATGGAGTGAACTGAAAATCGTTTCAGCAGATTAGCAAGAGTGGAACACATTCGTTGAGGCCCCAAGTTCTTTATATTTGAAAAAGAAAATCTCGGTTCTTAATTAAAGCCAGTTTACTGAGAACGAAGTCCTCGTAGTCTAGTAGGTAGAGTGTTGGCTATTAGACGTGAGGCCACGATTCAAGCCCCAGGTCAGATATCTCCAACAAAACAAAATATGAAAAATACTTCCTCTCAGCAGATTTCTGGGAACAAACTCTGAGAGTAAACAAAATTGAAAAGTTCCTAAAAAAATCTGTCGTTCATAGTCGACTTTAAACCGTAGGTTCTGCCACTCATGTATAAAATTAACACATACAACTTAAGTGGTATGATAATGTAAAGTAAATTAGGTTATAATGCTAACTGAAGCATTGTAATGACCAACTATGTATGCAATAAGAGGATTGTGGAGGGTTATACTCGACGAAAAAGAAGTTAGAAATAGCCACAACGGGTTTGGGACAATTTAAACTTATGCCTGGTGGTAGCGGGAAGAAGTCTTGCAATAGACAATCCGGGAATAGTGTCCGGCGGCCTGAATGTGGATACAAAAGACATTTGTTCACCAGAACTCACACTTAGAACATATGAGGTGTTAACGCAGAGACTCCGGTCTCTTACACTACACCGAGCAGTGTTTATGGTCGAAGTTATTCAGCTCGTATATAATTAAATATACTTTGTAATTATATTGTAATAAATAAATAAATATTTCCCGAAAAATTTTGTCGTATAATATAGGCATACGCCTTAAAAACCCTACGCCGAGATGACCCCATAAAACCTAATAAAAAAGTTGTGTTTCTTTTCAAATTTTATTTATTTTCATATCAAAAATACATCATTTTTATCTGTAATATAAAATGTACACAATAAACTTAATAATAAATACTTAAAATTTAACTTGAAAAGAAATTGGTTAAACAATTAAATAAAATGACTAGTAGACTAGGGACCATTACCTGACTAGTAACAATTACGATACATTTATTGACTGCATGGGTTTATCCGTAGTTTAAAATTTTTCTTAATTTTATAATAAAAAAAAAGAGTTACAAAAATATATGCGTGTTAGACATTTACATTTAGTAAGAGGTGTAGTTAAAAGGAGTATCAAGTTAAAGATTAAAATTATTTAAGGTACTTGAATTGCTAGTAAATGGACAACCTTTAATTGTTTTTCTTTTTATAATTTTGTACGTTTGTGGAGAAAAAATATTTTTTATAAAAAAAAATCATTGAAAAGAAAAAAATTTTTTCTTTTAAATTGTTTTCCAGGGATTTTTATAAAAAAGATTCTTTCTCAAGAGAAGTTTTTGTTTTTGTAAGAACATTGATAAATCTATTGCAAACTGTTAGGCAATAGATTTATAAGGTGCTTTAGTGAAGTAAATTAATGTTTTCAATTCAATTTAAAATTAAAATCAAATTGAAAAGTTAATTTATTTAAAAAAAAAAATATTTGAAATTATTTTGTTTTTAAATATTTCTTTTTTTAATTTCTTGTATAAACTTTTTCTCTTACAATTATTGACTTTGAAAGTAAACAGTAGTATTGCACCATTACACTTAAAATATCACTGTTTAGTTTCAAAGTGTGATTTGGTTTGTGAATAAATATTAGCTTAACTAAATTATTTATAAATATAGATATCACGCCTGTAAATTTTCATATCCTTTGGAAAATCCTTTAAAGCTTAATTATCATGGTGTTCACAAAAACAGTGCTCGTAGTCCATCGTTGTGTTTTAATCAACACATGGACCATACCTTTGCAAGTGCATAGTGTTAAAACGACACAACAAGGTAGTATGTTAGCTAAATAAGGAAATAGTTTTTGTGGTCAATGGAGTTGGATCGCATTACTTTAAAGCAGAATAAAAAAAATTCTACAGGAGAGTATTCGGGGATGTTTCTTTATTTGCCGTGAGTAGTATCAAGAAAATTGAAAACATTACGTTCGAACAGTGGTATTTTGGTGAAAAAAAAAGTAATTTTTAAAAACACTTTTTAAAAATCTAATACGCTGTTCTTTAGACAAATATTAGACTAAAAAATATCCAGAATTAGTTAGAACAAAAAGTAATAGTTTGTCTATTGAAAAAATCTATTGAATTTAAGTAAGTATTGTTATACGAAAAAGTATGAAATGCTCATGTAGCTCAATAGGAAGTACGGGTAGGATATTTTCTTTCTCATTAATTTGAATTAAAAATTATTTAAATTACGTATGTAGATTGTAGGGGAAATGAACGTTTTATAGTGAACATAAAAATTTTGCGTTTGTAGATTTCCATGGCATAAAAATAAGAAGTTCTCTACGTCTACTTTCGTCTTCCTACTATAATCAAATGATAGAAGGGCTAGAAGGGATAGAATATCTACCAACTTTTACCGATCACTGTACAAAGCATATATTTTCAGAAGACTTTTACTTGGATATGAAAAATTTTATGCGAACTAGTTGGTATTCAGGATTAAAAGGAGACAACAAAATCAATGATATTAAGAGGCCATAAAATTGTTTTACTTCTTGGTTAAATAAACCGACTCCATCTTTGAAAGTGATTTAGTAGATCTGTTGCTCGCATTTTCATAATAATGAAATGGCCAATAATTGTTAGAATTTTATAAAAAAAATTGAAAGTAAAATACTAGAATGAATGAAAACTGAGATGATATCTTTTTCAGGTCTCTGTAGGACAGAACGTACTTGTGAGCTCATGGATCTTCCCAGAAATAACATTTACAAGAGCTATGTCAGCGAGGATTAAGATAAACTAAGGAAGAGCGAAATACTATATAGCCAATCTATATAGACCGTTGTATGTAGACTTATTTCCCACGTAATTTTTTTTTCAATAATTTCTATGTTTTAATTTTTTTCATATTCGTTTTGTCCGTCAAATATTCTGGATTGAAATGCGTTAAACAACGTTATAACCACTTTTTTAAACTGATAAAAATCAGTGGGAAAAAGTCTACATACACCGCTGTATCTGGGAGATTATTTCTTTTTAGATCCCAATTCCATTTATTTATCTTAACCGAAATAATATGCGCATGTGTGTAAACCTCTTCAAATCGATAGGCTGATAGATACATCTAACCTACAACTGGTTACTAAAATTTGAACAAGCTTAAAAATATTTAAATGCCTTAAATATTTTTTTTAATAAAAGCTTTAAAGGCTACTAGGGCCTCACTAACATGCGCAAACTGTTAACCTGAATTTGAACACTGTAACCGTAAACTTCACATTCCAAAAGCTTTAAAGGATTTAAATCTCTGAAATGAAAAAATTTTAAAAAACAACCGCTATACCGCACCATATTGAGCATAAGCCTTCGATGGTGCGGTATTAATCACCTGTTCATTAAAATCTTTCCATGGTGGCGTTTGTGTATAAAAACTACTGTTATGATGATATTGCAACTTGGCAGGAGATCCATTTGAAGCTGTTGCAGCTGACATTTGTGTGCTGTCGATGATATGTGAGTCATTATAGCCCGCATTTATTGTGCTATAGCCAGAGGTGTTGGGGTTGTCCATTGAAAGCGATTGTATTTGAGTTGGCAGTGCTGATGTATTTGATTTCATTTGAGCAGCTGTTTCAAAAGTACCCTTAAATAAATCGTATTTTTCTTGTGAAAAATTTGCATCCATCATATTATCCGGCTGGCGTTGTTGAGTGTTGTAGTGGTGCATGCTGCTTAAGAAATCATTTTGGGTAAAAGCTACACTAGAAGACTCATTCAAACTATGATGAGAATGTACATTAAAGTTTCCTGGATAGCCGCTAACAGCAGATGTACTAGGGTGTGTAAACGCTATGTGCGGAGGATAGGGTATACGACCAAAACCCATGTAGCCATTGGCCAGCATAGGATAGGGTAGAGGATTTACAAATATGGCATCAAACAATTCTTTGGTAATTCTTTCTCCACTCAATGTGAAATTTTGTAACTTTTCCAAATCCAAATTTAAGGTACCACCACTTTCAAGAACCTGTTCCAAAGCAAAAATATAATTGTGGGCAAAACGTAGAATTTCAATTTTCGTTAGTTTCGTTTCCTCCGGCAGTTGCGGCAAAGTGACACGCAAACGTTCTAAAGCATCGTTTAAAGTATGCATGCGATTACGTTCACGATCATTAGCCTTTATGCGGCGATATTTCTTTATGCGCACAACTTGAGTGGGACTGCGTGAACGTGTCATACGATTTTTGCCGACGGCATATTTACGCTTTGGCCTGGGTTCAGTTGGTTGATCATCACCGCTCTCTCCGGATGATTTTTTACTGGGCGTCGAAGTTTGTTGTCCTAATTTGGGTTCGAATTCCAAATCATCCGGGGGTGCTTTACTTATGATATGTTCTACTAAAGTGCGACCACTGCGACTGCTATGATTACTGCTGGTATCGAAAAGACCTGGAATTAGAGTGTGATCCAAAGGCATCGGCGTATTTAAACTCCCCGCTAAGTGATGTGAGAAATCACTGTTCGCCGCAGAATTATTATAAAAGTCGTTGCAGTTGTCGAACACTAGTTTTCTGGGCTTTAAACGGCACTCGGTTTCAAAACTTTTCTCATAACCACTATCGAAAGACGAATTATCATCGTCTTCGCCAAAATCGAAAGAACGATCTTCAAAACCGCTATAACACGAAGACATTTTTTTCCGATTTGCACTTTATATAATGTATTCGTTTTTATACTTCGTTTTTCTTTCGTTTTATTACATGTTATCCTTTAACTTTTAACATTATTTCGATTTTTTTGCTTTTAAACATTCACAGCGGTTTGTTGTTACCCGTATCACGTGTTTTAACCAACTAAACAAATGTTAAGGGTGTTACTGGTATTTTATACGTACTGCCTGCCTGTAGCGCTTATCACTTGACCAACCCCGTGTGCATTGGTCGTGGTCGTGAAGGCGCCATTATAAACCTTTTGATTTTGTTGTTTCACTTTCCACTTTGTTGGAAGGGTGGTTTCTAAATGTATTAGTATGTTATGGTTTTCTACAGTTGTATTGAAGGTTTTCAAACTATAGTATATTTGCTAGCAACTAGAATTTTCAGCCAATCAGAACATTTTAATGATCAAAACGGTTATATTTTAATGACCCACTTGGAAGCATTGACGTATTTTTTAGATATTCTTTGCATAGCATTTAAAGTAATTCAAAATTTACAACCGAGAAAATCCACATGAATGAAAAGACACAATCAAATAGAAATTGGGTTTTATTTTGTAATTGAAGACCAATTTACTAAGCAGTAAGAGAAAGGATGCTTAGAAGATTTTATGGTTTAATTTTTTTAATGTTTATTGTATTAAAAATATGAAGCTGAATCCGTATCTATCATTCAATTGGAAAAATAAAATAGTCGGGTGCCCTGGTAGTCTAGTGGGTAGTGTGCTAGACTATTAGCGCGAGGGTCGTGAGTTCGATTGCCACCATAATTTCGAAGTTACTCAGCTCGTAATAATTATAATATAGTTTGTAATTGTATTCTAATTAAGACTAAATAAATAAAATAGTGAAAATTATTCATTTCAGTAGTTATGTAAGTGTTATTTCGATTGTTCTGTATAAAAAACAGTACATTGATCGAGATTCTAGATGTGTAGGTAGAACCCCATGTTTATATGAAAAAATTAAAATAAAAAAACTAAATGCTCAGAATTTTTCGTGAACCACAGTTCATATTTTTCATTTATCGCTTACAGCAAATATCACGGCTATAAGTTAAGTTAGACTAGATTGAATTGGCAGTCACTCCAAAAAGTATAGCTTAGTTGAATACTATAAGTATCCGTTGTATTACCAATTGTAACTATTCCATCATTTACCTGTCACTACTGACTGGTATTCCTGATCGTGATAGTTTTATGAGTGTGTGGCTTTTATCCAATACACGTTCTGTTAATAACATCGGGTCAAATTTAAATAATCAATATAAACCAAAATCAAACTATAAATCAATATTTGTGAATGGGTGAAGTATACCGATCCTGGAACGCAAAAAATAGGAAGTGATACTGGCGCGGTTGTTGACTGTTAATCAAAAAAGGCCCACATTTAGTAAACCACGACAATTGCAGTAATAAAAAATCAGCCGTAAGCGGCTAACCTTAACAAATATAAGAGGAGCCTTTTGTACTAAGAAAGTAAAAAAGTTCTACGTTAAATATGTCTCGACATTATTTATTCTTCTCGTACAAAATCCTTTATTATGATTTGGACTGATTTTATTACGTAAGTGTTCCCTCAATATTTTATCTTAAGGCCACTATCGTGGAATGTTGTGTTTAACAGAGTAAGTAGTTTGATATGTCGCTGTAGTTGAAGAAACTGTACAACTGGAAGCTGCGTAACTAGCAATGTGAAAGACAGAAGTTGTTCTTCTAAGTCGGAAACAGAAAAGGGAAACGTTAAAAATCGAGTGTATCTGAGCGATACAAACTTCTTAGAGTCCATAAAATATCTGTGGGCAATGATTGACGATTATCTTTGGTTAAAAATTTACATGATTTTGGCAACAAAAGTTTCAAATGTACTTTCCCATATGATTACAAATATAGGAGGACCCAAGCAGAGTAAAGACCTAAGGTAAGTAGGAGTAACTAACTCAGTGGGACTCAATGATTCATCAGTTTTGGAAGGTATTCTTAAAATACACCTCCGCATCACTAACCGCTGTAATGTATTTCAGGCTGAGGTAAAGCCATAAATTTTACACTGCGAAACTTAAACAAATATAAAATTTAAATAAAATAAATTCCAAATTGAAAAATAAATTCAACATGATTCAGTTGATTTAGTATTTATTACAGAAATCACAATAACTTCATTTTTAAAACATTTCCTACTGGGTCTACAATTTCTCTTTACAAAAACAATTCTCTCCCTTATTATCTGACTCTCTTGGAAAAATGTTCTCAGTTTTGATAAAGCTTTTCTATGGATAGAAATAATTGTGAATCGTATTAATGTAGCTTCAGGGTTTATTGAAATGGAAGAAACTTGTACTCGCGTTCTAAGGGTAATATTTACTTCAATTGTTTAATGCGTTACGTTACGTTTTTGGCGGTTTTTTCTAACTTGTATTTAAAGTACATACATACATGTATGTTTATAAGCCCTTGTAAATATTATTATCATAGACATAATCAACAATGCCGTCATCGTCATGATGTCAAGTTTATTCATTTCCTTATTTCGTAAAGCTCCTCATTCATTATGTGGACTTATTGTTATTTGGCTGTGCAGTAGCAAAACTCTTTTATTTTGTATATTTATCCCGCGACGTATTTAACCAACCCAGCTAGTGAGTTATTGTTCTGATATCGCAAAATAAAATTTAGATTAACCACAGAATTGCATCTTAATGGCAGAAGGAGAACACAAAAGAGTGCTGCTGCCAACTGTTTTTTTTTTAGATAAAACAATGACGATACTTCGACAAATGTTACGACAATTGCGGCCATAGACAATATGTTGCGCTAATATGTTCAGTCATTCGGAGAGTAGCCATTGGAAAAGTTTATTCTATTTGTTGAACCTGTTGACATACATAGTTTGTAAAAGTGATTCTTAACATAAAGTGTTTATTTTGTTTTAAAAGTGGAAAGAAAACGAAAGGAAATTTAAATTCTCAAAAGGTAATTTATTCTACAGGCTGAAAAGGGCCCTCGAGAGGGAAAATATAAACCAAATAAAATTACAAAAAAACCTTTAATACTCGTATATGTAGTAACACAGAACATATTACATAAGTTTTGGGTGGCCTGGTAGTCAAGTGGGTAGTGTGCTAAACAGTTAGCGTGAGGGTCGTGGGTTCGATTCCCACCAGAGACTCTGCTTTGTGACACTACACCGAGCATATGGTCAAAGTTACTCAGCTCGTATATAATTAAATATAATTTGTAATTGTATTGTAATTAATAAATAAATAAATAAGTTTTCTGTTAGACCGGAAATTAAGGATTAAGGGAAGTGAAATGTTAACTATAGGCTACAACTCTTCCCTAAAGGATACATGGTTGTAACGTCGACAACGAAAATAAGAGCAAGGTTAGGCCACCTCTTCCAAGAAATGTGTTACCACTAGTCCAATACAACAACACTATACATTTTTACATAGCGCAGCACGGACCCGCTACAGAGGATAACCATCTACTTAGCGAAACAAGTTTAAGTTAGGTTAAGTAACGGACATCCCCTTGAAGGGTAAAGTCACACTTAGACCAGAAATTAGTCAAGTTAAATATGACAGAAAATGAGAAGTTAAGAACCTTCGCCGAGCCATGAAAAGGCTTCGGAGTTCACAATATGAGGTGAAATATGGTATTCTTTACAGCTTCTGCAGAAGTAATTTGGGTCTATCGACATGTGTTCCAATAGAGAAGTGATCTGTGAGAACTGCGTTAGTGGGATAATAGCCGTGTGATTTAAGGATAGAAGCCAATCAGACCTTTTCTTAAACATATCAATCTAGCAGAGCCTAACAATACTTTACATGATCTCCTGCTGCCAACGAAATTAAGACTCTCTGTTCATTGACAGGAGAATATCCAGTTTAAGTGAGACAATCGGAAATTATAGGCGTCATACCGGCTATTGCTAGTTCATCAGAAATACAATTTCCAATGATATTCCTACGTTCTGAAGCCATATAGGAATAACTTTTAAATGATCTGAAATTTCTTTGACAAATTCGCAGCGAGGATAAATGGCGAGGTGACATGAATTCGCAGTTATTACTAAACAAATCAGAATATCGTGCTGCCCCTTTTAAGATCGTTAAAGATGTTTTGCTTTCAAAAGTATTTGAGTGAGCCTTAAGTTAAAAAAAAATTAACTGCCCGGAAAAGATTTATACGATTTTGCAAAAGCTTATGTAGAAGTCATCAAAACAAACACCTTTTAATTCAATAGGACTGCGTAATGGCTTGTGTAGGGTCGAATTTAAATATTCGACTAAAGTGTTATCAACTTTTACTTTCAGTTTTGAGTCATTACAGACAAATTCTACAAAAACGTCTTGGAAAATTTATGTCATAATTTGGTACCAGTGCATTTCCAATTGCACTTCGAATTATGGTGAAAAGGTTCTCATATTATGCTAGATGCAGTCTCTAGTGATTTTTGTGAAAAATATTCAATTGGAATTGGAAAATTTTTTCTCACACTTAAAAAATATTTTCCCAGATGATTTACGTTTTTTTAATGCACAAGGATACAATTTTTTTTTTATCAATATTATTGTCAATTAATAAATCACTTATTCAAAGAGGTTTTAAAAACACTCTTTTTTTAAATATTATATACGAAAAACCATAAAACAAAACATTTTTATAAATCCTTACGGTCTAGTCTTTCTTTTTGTCTCGATTATTAGCTACACGTGACCACAAGGGTTTTAACAACATAATTTGTGGTTTAAATATCCTAAAACGTTTAAGCAACTGTTGCAATATTTAACCATTCTTTTCCTTCCTTCAAACAATGACCCACTAAATGGATTTAAAGTGTTGACACACTCCTACTGGGTTGCAACTTCCTTTGTCTTTCCGTTGGGTTTTCTTTACGCTATTTTTTCTGACTCAAAGACTTATAGTCTTTTTTAGGCTTACAAAAAAAATGCTAACGGTGGTAAAAGGTTTTGGGTATCACTTAACAAATGATTTTTTCTGTTAAACCAAATAAAAGGGGTCCCTTTTTAATTGTCCATAAGCATGACACGTGCATTGACTGGTGCTTCTGATTGTGCTTCAAGTGTTGGCGGTGGCGGGTGGTGTTTTTTATAGGCCTGTTTCAAGTTTTGTTTGTTGTCATTTTGTTGTTGGATAATAGTTAAATAAGTGTTGACATGTGGCGGTGTTTTTTTATTATTATTTTTTTTTGTTGGCTCCATATCGCTGTTTTTTTTTCTGGTTACTTCAGTATTCCCAAAATAAATAGAAAATTACCCATTCACTCATGTAAGTAATTAAATTATTATGATATTATGATATCATATGATAAGTTTATTAACATCAAATATTATTTTTTGACGCCTTTTACGACACGTGTTTATGCTTATTTTGTTAACACAACTGTTAGCATAAGATTTGCCAAATAATAGATCGCGAAAGAGTTTCGCATTCTTTAACGGTGTGTGCTCAATCTAATCTGCAGTAAATCTGGAAACAAATCATAACACTTGGAAGGATGTGGAAAATTAAGTGTTTTTGCTTGTAAACGTTTACACATGCATACCTAATTAATCATTAATCAGGATTACAACCTAGCTTCTCATACCATTATGTTGTGTGCGTTAATTTTACACATGAGTGGCGGTACCTACAGTTTACAGTCGACTCCGAACGAGAGATTATGGAAAAACTTTTTCATGGCAATTTTATTTACTCTCAGATGTTTTTGCCAAAAATCTGTCGAGATGCAGTCAGTCGACGAAGAAATATTTTTTCATATTTCGTTTTGTTGGATATGTCTGACCTGGGGTTTGAACCGTAGCCTCACTTCTAATAAGTCAACATATTACCAACTGGACTACAGTGTTTAATTGGTCTGCTTTTTCTGATTTTAATCGCAAAAAAAATTTAAAATACGACTTTAGAACAACGTATGTATTTGAAATACATTTGGTCGCTTTGTAAAATATTAAATAAATCTCTTGTTGTTTATCATTATGCAAGCAAGCATTTCAATGCTTAAAATCGTAGGGACATGTGCGGATAAATATCGAGTGCATTACTTCAAGAGACAATTTTCGAATTATAAGAAACTATCAGAATTTCCTTTTTTAATGAAGTCATTTAAAAATTCAGAGTAAAGGTTTCCAATACAAGAGTGGAAATGAGCTTAGGACATTACATAAACGATTATGTAAAAATGTTTGCCATTTAAAGCGTAACTGGAAAAACTATTAGTAATCCAATGATGAAGTGTGTGTCAGAAACTTGAAGCGGATAAAGTTCAGATAGAGGTTGTTCAAACACACATCAATAGTTCGGTTGCTATGGAACTATACAACATATAAAAAAGTACTGAGTTTCCACAATGATTACTCAACCCCATTCAAAATACTAGAGCGTTTCCTTAGTATATTTTTGCTTATATTATGAGAAAAAAAAAAGAAGAAACTGCTTACCGCTTCCAGTAAAAATGCCCTTATTACTCTGATTGGAAGGTGAGCTGGTCTAGTGGGTAGTGTGATAGACTAATAGCGTAGAAGTCGTGGGTTCGATTCTCACCAGGCTCTGGTGTGTGAAAAAACATGGAGTAAGCATACGAGTATTACAAAAAAAAACAAACAAAGAGACTGTATTCAACTTTACCGTTAAGTCAAATTGTCTTTACAGATGTGAATTCAAAGCAATTCAAGCATTCAAGATTAATAGTCTGGATAGAGTGTAACAGAATTCCTCTGCGTCTTATACTATGCCACTGTTATAAGTCGCTATTTTCAATATCGTGGGCATTTCTTTAATCCAAAGCTAGGACTCTTCAGTTCTAGTCGGTCAATATTGCCCAGACAACGCATATGATATAAGCTTTGCTTCACATCATGTACCAAACTATTCTTACCCTGAATTAATACCCGGAAAACGCCTTGCGAAATTAAGTGACAATGTGAGGGGTTATTTACGCAATAAGTGTCACTGCAGTTAAGTACAAGCCCGAGCAAAACCCAAATAGTATCATCTATAGAAGAAAACTTTACCAATGGAAAAATATATGACTCCTGGATGTAAAATGGAGGTAATTTATTTGGAACTATCACTGGAGAGTAAATTGACATGAAAGTCACAAAATGCAATGCATGCCATAATGATATGCAAAAGACTTTTAGGGAAAGTTTGGGGGCATGCAACCTAAGGTTTATGTAATGGACGCATGCAACGATGGTCAAACCAATAGTGGTCGGGTAGGTCGAACAAATCTGCAAACAGTATTGATGGAGTTGATATAAAAGGGAAAAAAGAACCTGTCCTTCAGAGGTGCTGGTAGTGAGAACCAGAACATTGGAAACCATAATGGGAGACAAGTCTAATACGTCATCATCGAGGGATATCGTGGTGTAATAAATCGTGTAGCTGACAAGCCCCTCTCTAACTGTTTTTTGGATACAATCGGCAGTTGATTTTGGAAAATGCTTTACTATGAGATTTAGTAATGCGGATAAATGGTGTAACCTGGAGGCTACACGCGGAGTCATGTGGGCATTCAAAGTAATAAGCAAACAGATTATCTTGCGAGTAGGAATGCTTCCATAATAAAGTGGCAAGAATCTTTCTGTGTAGTGGGAACAGACGTCTGAAAGGGTATACTCAGCGAAAAAAAGAGACCTTTGACCCCAATGTGGGTAAGATTTGAGCCACGTACCAGACTATTCAAGAATAAATAAATAAAAGGTTAGTAACTTGTTTATTGACAGAGTACTGTAGACTCAAAGAACACTTGTTCAGAATGGGGATCGCCTGTAGATTCTTTGATGATGAGAATGAATTATCAAATTGCCAAATAATAACTGCCAAATAATTATTTTCTAGATGACACAAACGAAGTAAGGAGACTGAAAAGGAATCATATATTGGACTTGCCATTTCGACGTTAATTAAATGTGTATCAAAATTTCTGGTATCTATTTGTAAATAACCATTTATATATAAATACAATATAAATAATGTAAATATTATTAGCTAAAATTTAAATAAGTTTATAAAAATTGTATTTTAAGACATTATTGTTGTTCTCATTGGAGTTCAACAATCAATGTTACTGTATTTAACTTTATATAATTTACTTATTATCCTTTGGGATAGATTGTAAATAAAAATGAATTATTAAAAAAAAATAATTATTTTACAAACAATATTTTTGTTGCTTAAGAGATTTATTAAAAATAAATATTTTTATCGGAAATATTACAGAATGACTACGTGTTAATTCGTGCTTCAAACAAATAAACAATTTCACAAATAAATAGAGAAACGTGTCCATAACAAATTCCAATTTTGACCGGACAAAAATCAAAAACAAATTTTCAGAAAGAGAAAAATCAACAAAAAATAACTGCCAGAAATAATAAACACGACCAGAAACCAAATCGAATTCCAGGTGCAGTCAGAAAATCAAATAAAACTGCAGGCAGTCGTCGTTGTCGTCGCCGACGTCGACATACAAGTCAATCACATACAGAGTAATAAACCCCGAAAGCAGAGCGGACACAATAATTATTTCGAAATAAAACAGAAAATATAGTGGTACACACTAACGAACGACAGGCTGAATGAGAGTAGAGTAGCGACGGATTGACTAACGAACTTAGCAAATGGGGGTGAAATGAGAAAAATAAAAATCACACACACACAACTATTTCAGATGCAGAAAAACGTTAGCTAGCAAACTATAGGAACAAAAGTAAGTAATAAAGTTAAATATCAAATTTCAACAACAACAAAAAGATGGAAAAGGAGAGAAAAGAAAAAAATCCTGCAGGACTACAAATAAAACAAATACATGCACACACAAATAACAATACCGCTCTACAGATTCAGTTCGAAAAGACTAGCAAACAGGGAAAGAGGGAGATTTTTGGGTTTTTATTTAAGAAAAAGAATCATACCAAGAACAACAACAAAATAAAAAGAGAAAATAGGATATAAAACAAATATAAGGAGCGGTACGAATTGAATTTAGTGCGGCTTGTTAGAATGCAATTAGCTTTAGGGCAATTTGTTTAAGTTTGAATGACTGACAACAAACTGACACACTAGCTTCATGGCTAGGGGGATGCAGTAGCATATATTTTCTAAGCATTTTTTGCTTTTATTTGACTACAATGAATAAATTATTTGCTTCACATGTAGAATATAAAACATAACTACACTAAAATTTTCAATCATCTTGTAATTCAAACAAATAAAAAAAATTGCCTCGAGTGCTCGAAAATAATACAACAACATACAAAAAAACCCCTTTTTATTATAGTATTTCAAAATTGGGTGATGTTAATTGATTTAAAATAAATATTTTGTTTAAACAAACTATCATCGTACACGATACCTATTCTGTCCACATACAAATCCTTGGACAGCTTCAGTCTATAAATCAAATTAAGCAAGTTTAACAAGTTCTACTCGAATTATAATTTCATAATAAATTTTTGTTTAATACACGTTGGATGGAAGGTACTTAAAAAGTAATTGTTGTTGTATAACGCAGAAAACAAATATTTCTTCTTAACACCAGATACCAGTTACACAAATTTAACTACAGGCTCAGTTTTCACCACGCTACACGCGTATGTTGATGTTGTAAATATTATGGCGCGAATACTACATAGGATAACATTTATCTTTGAGGATAACTATAAAGATTTAAAGAAAATTGATTTGATAGTCCAACGAATGCAAAGCGAAGCTAAAAGGTCCTTCGGACAAAGAGCGCAAAGGATAAGAGCAACTTGCTCTTTTGTCCTAAGCAGTCTCAATCTCTCGAAAAACATACACTCCATAAGACGCTTATGCTGCCCGTGTTCTTATAATGTGTTGAGGAATAGATGCTTACACAAGCAGATAAAACTATTCTTGGATTATTTGAGAGAACGATTCTAGGTTTTACGGACTAAACTGAGTCGTCGGAGAAAATCGACATTGCTTGAGCTTTATTACGGCTATGTGGGCTAGGACATGTTGTGCGAATGAGCGAAGTTAGTCCAGAAAGAAAATTTTTTGAAAACGATACCGAGAGATTTCGCAGATCAGATTGAGGAGAACCTCTTGTCACTTGGTGTAGGAAATTGCAGTAAAAGTGCACAAGACCGAAGCGCAGCGAATTCTGACATAATCGGTTCGTAGCAAATGACCATCTAACTAACTAACTAATGACCATAAGAACAAAGTATTCAGAGCGATAATTATAATACCTTGGTTAGTAAGGGATAAAGATTTTCACAATAATATAAAAGTAGAAAATTTGCAGATGTAACCATCAGTTTGGTGCACTCACAAAACTAGAATTCTCTTGTTTTCTACACATTTACCACTGATGTTTCCTAGTTTGATTTTTCACCTCAAAAGTTAGTTTCTTTCGACCAAAATGGTGACGCAAAAGGAAATATTACTGAAAATACAAGCTTTAATGCCTATGGTGATAACTAATTTGGCGTTCAACCCTACAAAATTTGCAAAGTAAATATGTTTTCCAAACAAACGAAAGTGCCATGTGCTAAGTATTATAATAGGAAAACAATTCTATATAATGAGCTCTATCGCCTCAAAAAGTTTTTATATTATATATCTTATAGCCTTAGAAGACAAACTAACGACATCATATGCCATAGATTGAAACACGTAAGAAAACAGAAATAGGGGAAGTCCTGCTTAGAAATGGAGTAAACAAATTAAGGTAGAAGTGAACAGTGGCAGCTGCAGGAATTGGGGAGAAGTGAAGCTTTTAGCACAAAATAGAGATGCGTTTTAAAATATTGTTGAGGCCCTATTTATATGAGGCGAATTTATTTTCATTTCTTGTCTTGTTTAAGAGGCTCTAAGCGGATTTTATGCTCTGTAGCATAAAATCCATATTTATTTAGATTTTCAGAATAGGCCTTTCAAAGCGTGGTGCATCAGAATTATAGCAATAATGGACGAATCTAAAATAAAGAGTAAATAAAATATACATACATACATATATAATTGGCAATTACAACCCTTCAAGCGGGGTTACGACCTAGCTTCTCAAGCCACTTATGTTGTGTGTGTTAAAATCGACTCCGAACTACAGATTTGTGAGAAACTTTCATGGCAATTTTATTTACTCTGATATTTTTCCAAAAATCTGCTGAGTCAGGTAAGTCGCCGGAGAAATGTTTTAGGCCCCCAACAGACAAAAATATATGGAGTTTCTGATTTAAATCAATTGTTTATAGATCATTCGCGTCTATAGAAAAATCAAACATTTTAAGTTAAAGAAATTGTATTTGTTTTGCGAGTTACACAACCGACACATTATCGTAAATAAAAATTAATGGAATCCTAACTATAAAATGCTAACAGACTAGTCTATAATTCAAACTAAAATTTAATTCCTACCCTTAAACCCGCAGATATTATTGCCCAGAATACGAAAAATAATGGCAATAATACTTTTGTAATTGAAAAATTGCAATTTTTACTCCCAAAAAGAAGTCAATTTAACAGCGAAGTAAAAGGGCACCACATCCATCATACTTAAACAAGTACCTACAGAACACAACATCGTGCAAAACCTTTATTTAACTACCCTATGTGCACGTATGTTTCAGTATGAAAAAAGATGATCTGATCCATAATAAGAAAACCAATACATTTGTAGGTTTCACTTTCTTTTTTTGAAGTTAGAGGCTGCAGACATTTTTCAATATTTTTTTGTTAAGCCAGTAATGAATTCTAATCATGTTTACTTATTTCTAGGATTAAAAGACTGCCATTTCTGTGGAATTTACTGAACAGGACAATGAATTCTAAATGTTTGGTATGAATGTCTGTATGTGTGTTTAAATAAAATAAACAAAAATCTGTCTTCAATGCATGATTTGGCCAATTTTAAAGTGAACATATTGTGCGTTTTTGTTATGCAGATCCTTAACTGTATGTATTCATTTGTGGTTAATACGTGATAAAGAAAAATTGCTTTAAAAGCAAATTATGCTCTTCATCAATGAAATATAAAAAAGAAATTAATTAAAATCAAACACACTTTCCGAATAGCATGGTAGAATATACAACGAAAAAGTTTCCAGAAGTCCTATCAGCCTTCTAGACAAAATGACAATAAAACCTTTCGCTTTTGACAGAAAGATTAACAAATATAAAATGTCAAATATATTATTCGAATAAATAGATTTGTTAGTCTGAGTTCCACATTCAATTAGATGAGGTTTAAACACTATTTATGATAAGTTTTGAAAAAAATATTCTTCGACAGTTTTGTGTTGAAAATGTGAAGAGAGTTGTGGTCCTAATCCGTCTGCCGTAAAGTTGGTTTCATTGACTTCAGGCTGATAACTTTCCGAGTTAATAACACACGCTTTGAAGGTTAATTTCTTGATAATGACGATGAATCGTTGAATCCAACCAAAATTAAGATGCACTTGAATAATTCTGGAGATATGGAGCCACAAGATAATCATTCTTTCGGAAGATGCTATAATATTTGCAATTGACGTAACATGTCCGTTTAGATTTGAAACTTCAGAAGGAAAGAGATACAAAATTTACGATAATAAAACATGACAAGCGTTGAGCCATAAGAACGGGGAATAATTGTTTCCATTTTGTCGTAATTTAATTCTTCTGTGGTGTCGGAGCAACGTCTGCTTAGCGGGCTTTTGCGAGTTGTCGAACACCAATTGGAAACTTTCCTGGGAGAAAATGTAGTAATACCAGCCCCTACCAAGTCTAAGCGGTCAACAGCAATAGCTGAGACTGAAGTTGTAGCAAAGAGTCTCAGAATACCAGCTAATAGACATCAATAAATGACCTTTACACAGAATTTTGGTGAAAGACTAAGTTGTCTCATGTATAACTGATGGTCTTTAACCGTCAATTACTTGTAAGCGTACAACACAGCGTAGTATGTGTGTATCGGCTTATTGGACGTGGTCAGACATTTCCAACAAAACGAAAAAAAAAATTTCTTTTGGCAACTTTCCCTCAGTAGGTTTCTGGCATCGGCTCTGAGAGTAAATAATATTGCCATTAAAAATTTCTTACAAATCTGTCGTTCGAAGTCGACTTTAAACTGTAAGTCCCGTCACTTGTGGATAAAATTAACACAGACGTAGGGCCACGGTTCAAACCCCAGGTCAGACATCAAAACGAAATATAAAAAATATTTCTTCGGCGACTTCCTCTCAGCAGATTTCTGGCAAATACTCTGAGAGTAAATAAAATTGCCATGAAAAGTTTCTCTAAAAGTTGTTTTGAAGAAAATAGAATAATTTTATCTACATTAAAGAATTCATTCATTAAAGCAACATCTCTACGTGCCATCATCAATACCAACCAAATAATTCGTTCATTCTATAACTACCACACGCTACCAATAGATTCCGTTCAAATACGAATTGCCAACAACGACGACATGACATACGAACAAACAAAATAACCAAAAAGAAGTGTCTGTTTATCCTATTGTTGTATTTATTGTTTGAATTTTCGTGTTGGATTTATTTACTTTTCGCAAATATTTTATGACACCCTCGAAAGAATAAATGTCAACCAAATGTATGGGCACAAAACGAAAAATTGAAAAAGCCATATGAACAGACAGACATACACACACACTGTTGAGGATGAATGACGACAAGGACATTTGAGTGATATGAATTTAAAATAGGATTTCTTTTTTCTAAGTGAGTATTTATACAGAATTTGTTGAGGTGGCGTTTGTGTTGATTTCATTTATATTTGCGTAACAAAATTCATTCGATGTGGTGGCAATTTTAATTACAATGTGGGTTTACATGAGGTTAAGTTAGATAAGTAGGTACTGGTGCAAATAATTATTTTCTCTACTAACTTTTGTATTAAATCCTGAGACCATCTAAGGACTCGTTTGATCATGGACGCAGAAATCTCTGATGATTTTCTCGGACATCAGGTGGTATAAAGTTTCCGCTTCTTTTTATAACGTCAGCTTCTGCAAAAGGAAATTCTGATAATCACGCATTCGTCAGCTCTTGCTATGACGTGTAATAGTTCCTAAAAGCTTACCCAAATTTAATAATTGCATTGCCTTTGCAATATAAGGATGTTGCGTAAAACCAACCAATTCTGTTCCAATCCACTTTGTACCAATTATCAGTCATATTTGAAATTCATCCTTAATTTCAATCCGGCAAACAAACTAGACTTAGTTAATCACTTGCCATTTAGTCGCTCCAGTAGGTAGGTAGGGTACCAACCATATGGTTCAAGGTCTGAATATACACTTAAGCTAATAAGTAGACATAGGAAGTCTGAATCCTGAACAAATTTCCTTAACTTCTTCTATTCCACTCCTATGAGAAGAGCTATTTTTGGTATAGAATCTTCCCTAAAATATTGGGGTCTCCATCTCACGGGTAATGCAAAGAAACTGTTTCATTGTTTGTCTTCACCACATCCCTTTGACTCATACTTTGCGCAGTGCCCACAAAAATTCTCATTACTTACTTATTTACTTAATTGGTCATTAAAAACCCAATTAACAGATTTCGGCCTGCCTGAACACATCTTTCCAGGTGGCTCTTTATCTTGCGCGCCTACGCCAGTTGATCACACTAAATGATGACAAGGTCGTTATCTTCGTCCAACTTACGCATATCCCCGCATCAAATACCCGTTTCGCCGATGCATCCTCCTCCATTCGAACGACATAGCCGAGCCAGCACAGCCGCTGGATGTTAATACGCTGCACAACGTCCATGTCTTTGAGGAGCTCATACAGCTCACTGCTGCGGAAATCATTGCCAACTAGCGCTATCCTTCCAATTTCCTCTGTCTCAGCTTACCCTCCAATGCACTTGGCATTGTGGTGTGTAGTACTTGGGCTTTGTTAACCAAAATATTCGTTACTTCATTTTCGATCACTGTTTGATGACTATATAAGATGAACCGCGCCATGCCAGGAGTAATTGTTGATTGCTTTCTTACATTTCAGGATAGCCCGTGATCGAGTATCGCTGGATTTTTGTGTGCTAATTATTATTAGACAACCAATGAAAATATTAAAATCCTTATTCGTTGCTCCAGTAACCGAATTAGTCCTTACGATGAGAGTACAAGATTTAATTGTCGCAAGTTGATCTTCAAAGATAATGAGGCCTCCAAGGGCAAATCGAACGTTAATTTCAGCGCCTTTTTCATACGTACATTTTAGTTTTTGAAAACAGAAAATGAGTCCAGTACCCTAAGTGGCTACTAAGAAATCTGCTAGCTTTAGTAAGGAAGATATAATCAGCCGTTCCAAAATCCTTTTACAAACCATTCGTAAAGACTGGTATAAATTTATTCCTGATAATATATTTACCTCTGATGGAAAATGGTTTATTCAAGGAAATCCGAGCTAGTTATTTCAAAATATTACCTTGTCCCATATTTGACTAAAAATCAGCATAGTCATTTGAGTCATTCGTCATTTAAATCTTAGAATTTTGCCATCTGTCCTGGTTTATTTTGGGATTTACGCCGGCTGAATTAGATCGCTTATAACAGATAGAAATTTACCTCTTAACGGCTCATCTCCAGTCCAAGTAAAGTAAAATTTCTTTTACAACTCTGCTACTTAATAGCGGTTGTCCATAGCACCACCTTGAAAGTGCTGCTTTCCTACTCTTGTGATGTTATTTAAATGATTTGATTTTTATCATATAAATGAAGTTCTTTATTTTATTAAATAACATCTAATGTTACCTTCTTTAATTAATATGTACTTAATTGTAATTATTTACATGCTTATTGCTCTAGAAAATAGAAACAATAAATTAATTGAATTCGTTTCCTCTAAATTTTCTTAATCCAATTGCTTTAAATAAAAATGAAAAAAAAATAATAAAAAAAAATAAATTAACACCGTTATATACATACGAGTACATATTCGTATAACGAAAGAACGAAAGAAACGAAAAATTTAAATAATAATTTCTTCTTCGAATAGAGGATTATCTTCTATTTCGATAATTTCCTCATCGATTACCATTAAATCATTTAGAATACATTCATCACTCGAAGACGATGACAATTGTATAATTTCATCGTAAACTATTTCCTCGGGTTGTTCACGCTTCAATGGTGTCGTTTCGGCATGTGAAATACGCAATTTTAGACCGCTGGCACTACGTGGAGTAACCACCAAATTGCTATTTTTTGAAGACTTTGGTCCGGCCGATGTCTTATGACGTGTCGATTTTGGCCCCGAGGTCCTAGGCTCATTTGAGCGTGTTTTTGTTGAGCTTTGCGATGTTGAGGGTGTACTTACGCGTCTAACACGTACCGCGCGAGATGTCACTGTTTGTGAAAGTTTCATGTCCTCCGAAGTATTAGAATCATTATCGGATTCAGATGGCCGAATATGGCGTATAGATTGACGTCTTAGGGGAATTCTTCGTTTTACCTTGGGCGGACGATAGGTATCGGAAGAACTGGTATTGTTGCCGCAACTGTTACTCGAACTGTCATCATCTATGTGCAAATAAACTAGACCGAGAATAAAAAATGGGTTTTGGGTTATCGTAACGTACTTTTGGCGGGGATATTATTTAACTGATTTAATTTATAATATAACTGCCTAATTCCTATTCTGTTTGGGGATGCATATATACAGAGGTTATGTTAGAGCAAATACAAAAACATCGCATTAACGGAAAAGTAAAAATAAGAGCCAACGGCTATTTAGAAAAACGGAAGAAATGTCTTAATTTTGTGCCAATATGGAGGAGAGTTTTCAAGACAGAAACGGAAGAAGTGTATTAATTTTGTGCCAATATGGAGGAGAGTTTTCAAGAGTAAGGTCAGCCCCCTTGCCGTGATCCGTTAGTGGTGGGTTTGAACCACCCCGAGCTCCAGATGAAACCGGTCAGTTTCTTTAGTGGCACGCTTGCCACCATGCCCAGATCTTCAAACGTTCTGTCATCCAAAAGCCGATGACGTCTGTTCTGAAGTGCAGGGCACTCGCGTAAATGGTGTTGTACCGATTCTGTTTCCTCCACAACACCGCAGTTTCTGCAGTATTCCTGGAGGAAGCAAAAGCGCAATGTCCCGTTAGAATTCCTGTCAGAATGCTAACCGTTCTCTTGTCGAACTCAAGTAGTAGGTTCCCCCGCTATCCACTGCTGGACGCAGCAATTTTGAAAATCGGCAACCACATATGTTGGAGTGGTTACCACTGCCCTTTAGGACATGGTCACTGTTAAAAGACCGCACTGGTATAATAATTTGCGGAAGAATTTTCCCCCAAATATGAAAAGAACTTCATGAATTTAAAAACGTTTGATGTTTTTGTTTTAAAGAATTAATTTGTTTAAGAAATTACGTCATTTAGTTAATCAATCATCAATAAGGAATAAATTTGTTGCTCAAAACTCGAACAAAACATTTCAAACTACATACAAATATTTTAAAAATTTGGGACTTACCTCGACCGGTGGTACGTCTTCGTTTTGCTTGAAGTTCTTCAGCGTAACGTTCAACATTAACACGCTTAAGTTTGATTTTTGGTTGACGTAGAACTGTCAAATCTTCTGCTCTTAATCGATGCACTAATATTTTAACACTACTCGTCAAACATACATTTTTCAAATTACGCGTTTCATCACTGTCTGTACTATTTGCTGTAGTTTTTAATGAGTCTGCAGTGCTTTCATCCAAAACAATTAGAGGTGTGTGTGGTTTATTTTGAGATAATTTGAGATCGTTGTGACTTAATTCCGCCAAAGAAATATCTTCATCAGCAGAGGAATAATTTAAAACAAGATTCGGATCGTTGGCCGTAGTTGTAACAGTATTTGGATGTTCTACTGCAGCTTTTACATCCGATGATAGAACTTCGATTTTGTTTTGATCTGTAGATTGTTCGGAATCTAAATCTTCAACTAATTTCTCTATTGAAGGTGTTGTATCTTCATGTTCTACTGCGTTATCATCATTTTTATTTTTAATTTTAATATCTAGACTAGATTTAGTGTCAGACTGTTCTGTATCTTTCTCCGATTTAATATCTTCCGTGCCAAATTCATTAGCTTTGCTAATGTTTTCGTCTTCGCAAAACATTTTTTGGGTATTAGATTTATCATCTTTGATTAATTTCTCGTTGGCGTTAATTTCTGTTAAATCTACGATTTTTTCAAAGTTCTCGTTTCTCTTTTCAAGCAAATTTTCTTCTGTTGCTTTAACATCATCTTTTGGTTTCTCAACTTCAGTAAACGCTTTAGAAAAATCATCATTCAGAACTAATTTGTCTAGACTTTCTTCAGTATTTGAGTTTTCTTTTGCTTTAGTTTCCTTCTCTAATATTTCCTTTTCAATAGATTTCACCGCGGTTATTAAGTCTGTGGTGTTGTCTGCCTTTTCGTTTTGTTTGCTTTCATCACCAACATCAGTGTTTTCCATTTCTTCATAATTTTTTTGTTCCTGATCAGTCACTTCGATATCATTCGTTTTAGTGGCGGCGTTTTCAAACTCATTGAAATCTGTACTCAGTTCAGTTTTATTCTCAATCTCATAATCATTGTTAAAACTATTGCGTTTTGAATTTGCCTCAGTATTTGATTCACTAATTTCGCCACTATCTCTTTGAGCTTCTGTAGACACATCCGAATTTATACTTTCGGTATTGTCTTCAAAATGCAAATTCTGGAAAAGGGAAAAGAAAACTATTTTTACAAAAATTATAGTAAAATTGGAAAACTGTGGGATACTATGCGCTACTACAGAGTGGCGCATAGAGGTTTTTCAAACATGTTTTCTTCGTAGAATTACGAATACTTAAGTGATCGTTATAACCCTTTTAATCAAGATTACAATCGATTACTTCTCACACCACATGTGTTGTTTGTGTTAATTTTTTCTATGAATGGAGGGACCTACAGTTTCACGTTGTCTCCGGATGACTGATATGGGAAACTTTTCATATCAGTTTTATTTAACCCGAGTTTTTGCCAGAAACCTGCTAAGAGGAAATCTCGCCACAGAGGGAATATTTCGTACTTATATTGCCGAAATTTAATAAAGTGTTTTTGTCTGTTACGTCTCACATAACTTCTCATACACTGCGAATATTCGCAGCCCAACAGAGGACTGTTTAATCTAATGTAAGTTGGTGTTAGAAAACTTTAGAGTCTATTAAAACCTTTTGTTGGCTTAAGTGTGACTGAGTTGCGCTGAGTAATCTGCTTTGTCACTTACTGATAATTAGATATGGTTGGACGTGGATTGATATTTACTGCAATACGACCAAAGCAACTTACATGTCAGTTAGCTTATATAGCTTACGAATATCAAGGACTGACAGCTATTGGGGCTTAAGCAATCTACCAAACTCGTGATTTTTAAATATTCACTACCCCAGGTCTTCCCAAAGAAAATTTCTCAATTAATGGGTTGAAATAATTAAATTGTTTTGTTTTCTACATACCTCTTCATTCTGTTCCTTTTCAATCTGTTCAATTTCGCTGAGTGTTTGTTTAGTTACTGTAATTATAAAACAATTTACTATAATAAGTGAAAAAAAGGAATTAACAAAATTAAATCAAATGCTTACCACTGCCAACAGAAGCTTCTTGCAAATCAGATTTAAGTGATTCAACTGCTAGAGAACTGTTGTTATTTTCTAAAACCACAAATAATTTCTTAAAATTAAGTCCAGTCTTAAGAATTTGATACTCTACAATACCTTTTTCTTCATCAATCCCTTCCATAGCTGCATTAGAATCACCATCCTTTAACACTTCTTCTGAAACAGGTTTTACATCGTCTAAACTGGATGTAACCATATTAAAGTTGTATTCCTTTTTAATGGCTACTTCGATATTTTCTATAACCATTTCGGTGTCATCGATATGTTCTTGTTCGCTACAACCCAATGGATTTATTTCCTTGTTTAAGGATTTCCATTTTACAGCACGTTGAAGTATATTTGAGCTTTCCATCAAAGAGATATAATTTTCATCGATTGTTTGTAGTTCAGTTTTTTCCACATTCCAGATATCGATTAAATGCTGGAAACCCTCAGTGGAATTTGAAAATGCTGGCCTATTGTGTAAGTATTCTTTTATGTTTTTGGTGGGCAAGCTAGCTATTTGACTGTCTTTTGATTCACAACCAGCATTAAGTGGCGAATGAGCAGGAGATTCAGAAGCTGTTATGGGTGATTTCGAATCTGATGATTTTTCTCCAGATTCCTCTTCATTGGATTTGGTTTTATCATCAGCAGATTTCGATTCATCTTCTTTTTCGTTTCTTTTCCGACGTGAAGAGCGTGGTAACGTTTGAAAAAGTATACTTGCCAAAGTAGCTGCCGTACGAGCTCTCGTACGCCGCTTACCCATTAAAAATGGATCGTCTTCTTGGGAGTTGTCGTCTTGATTGCAAAAGAAATAAAAGTCTTAAATATCTGAAACACAGTTCTATATTTCACACTGATATACCTTCAACTTTTTCTGCCTCTTTTTTTCGAGCTGATGCAGCACCTCCGCCCCTGCCTTTATTTTTGTTCTCATAAAGATCTTCGTCATCTTCAAAGTCTTCTTCTTCCTCTTCTTCTTCTTCCTCCTCTTCCTCAGATTCTTTATCGAAATCGGCACTGTTCATTAAATTTTCATAACCTTCCTCTATAGTACCGTAGTCCAGCTGAGGTCGGTTCTTATATTTCTCGTAATCAATGATCAAATATTTCAAACGATCATTGGCTTCGGCCATATTTAGTTCTACAAAACGTTTTTTCTCCTTCATACTGTTCATAATCATCTTACAACGTGAACGCAAGATTGTCCAATCAACTACCCAAGCAAAACTTTTGTTGCGTGGCAAAAATATGGCCGTTATCATATCTTTAACCAGACTATCTGGTACTCGTAGAGAATATAAAACCGAATATAAGGGCTGATAATCTGTATAGGGATCATCTGTGTTCGCCAAAGAGGCTATTTCCTTAACATCGATGGTGGAACTTAACAAACCATACTTTGCTTCTACGTTATCAATGGTCATTACCAACTTGGGAGGATCTTCGGTACGTTTACGATTGTTACGCATGCCTAAACGTTTGATAGTTTCATAAATATCTGGTACAGGATTAAGATAAAAAGCGGTAAGCCAAAATTCTTGCTCAATCAAGGCATGATCTTTAAATATCTTGGCCAAATCAACATAATGCCGAGAAAGTTTTACTTCTAAATTTAACATGAAATCAGTTGTTAAACCAGGATGATAACGCCATGTTTCAATCATATTCAGTTCGTGATCAATAATTTTCATAAGTAAAACAACTTTGGCAAAATGCCAGCCTTTGTAGTCCTACAGGCAAAGAGAAAAATTAAATCAAATGAAGAATTGTAAAATTTAAAGCAAAAATATACCTTTTTAGCTAAAACTTCATATACATAGTAGAGTATACTCTCATTATTGGGTAAATTTTGAAATATAGGATCTAAACGCAGTTCGTTTTCTTTAATTTTAACACTTGTCTCTTCATCTTCAGCATCATCGAGGTCTCTTATGTCATACTTAGGCTCCAAGACCTTTTTAATATCCTCATGCTTCTCTGTCTCTGTATCAGTTTTCATTTCAGCTAATGGTGCCACAGTGTCGTCAGAATTTTCATAATTGCCAATATTACTCATGCGGTTTCCTTTACAAATTTTATTTTTAAAATCGGTAATATTCTTAACATTCTGAACAATGTTGTGAGCATAATGCTGTAATTCCAACTTTTGTAGTTCGTTTAGTAGAAACAATTCACTTTTTTCACGTTCATTCACATACGAATTCATTAGACGTTTATACAGTGGTATATTGGCAGCAAAGTCATCCTCATTCATATTGTTGAGTTCCATTAGCAGATTACCCAGTAAATAGCTTTTATAGGCTTGTGAAACCACGCCAAATAAATTCACTGGTGATGTGTCGTACTTATTCCATATAAAAAAATCAAAAAAATCTCGTTTCTGCACACGCAAATGAATATTGGTTAGGGCTATAAAACGAGCAGGAGTATATTCTAGTTTATCCATGGCATAAAGAGCAGTAGAGTTTTGAAAACCCTGATAATAAAAGCGTATATTGTTTATCTGTAAACAAATGAAATTTAGTTTATAAAGAAAACACTTGCATTTTGCGTCAGTAATTAATTTACCATATTATCTATAACATAACCTTTAACATCATCTGATTCGTAGACAGCCATTAGGTAAATGTGACAGACGAGCATAAGACATCTTTTATCTTCTGGTGGTACATACGGCAATCTTCGGCCAGAAATTTCTAATTCCTTTTGATATACTTTATTCCAAGCGGCTATAACACGCATACATAAGGTTTTTACCATATCGATAGAGGATTGATCGAATAGTTTAACCAAACGCAAGACAATTAAGGGCAATTGTTCCAGTTTGACATAGGATACATCTAAAAATGTACACAAGTTATCGATTATAATTTTAGTTCCTTAAGAGGCCTTTCAGAACCCTTTTAGACTGCAGTGTTCAATGACACCCTGAGTACCAAGACAAAATTCGGTATTATTTCAACTACACATTTAAGGGACTTTACTGAACGTGTTTTTATCTCAGAACAATAGTTGATAAAACACACTTACCCTCATCGGTTGCTGGTAATTCTTCCGTCTCTATAGACTGCGCACCATTCTCCAAAGTCTTATCCTTTGTTACCGTAAGATTCTTCAAATACGGCACATTCCATGGTGTCAAATTGTATAGTAGCAAAAAATCCCAATTGATTTGCATCATATCCGGCATGCGCATCATCAAATCGCGTGCACGGTTTAAACAGTGTATTATGCCGGTTCTTAAATACGATTTGCATTTGTCCCATTCCTTGCTAAACCAAATATCCATACTCCAAGGCACTAACAATTTTAGAATTGTCTCCAGCTCCTCAGGTAGTTCCCATTCATCAGGATTAAGTTTTTGTTTGTAATCCTCACACAGTTCCCAACCATACAGGAGAACATTGATTCGTTCATCTTGCATTTTGGGAAAAGTATCCAAATCACTCTGTTGCATCACATAAATGAATTTGTACTGAAAGAGAAATAATTTTTGAGAAAACTTATTTAATAAGCAATCAATAACGTTTATTTACAATTTCCATTTCATTATAGCCCACTTTTAAGGCACTATCGAAAAATTTTTGTTCATTTTTTATTTTGAAAGGTAAAATGGCTTCCATGATTAGGCGAGAATAATTTTGTTGTATTAACACTTATTAAATGAAAATCTTCTTTTGCTAATTTATTCAGGCATTTTATTTATAAATATTATTTTTTTAATATTAAATTAAGTTTAATTTTTTTAATTCTTTATGTTCTTCTTTTTTAAAAACAATTTTAACAAATTTCGTAAAGAATAGACGCCGCTTGTCAAAACAGAAGAAAAATACTGTAAACAGTTGATTTGATCAGCTGTTTCATAATTTTTATTTTCGAATATAAACATACAACAACGGGTGACTCATGTACTGATTGTTTTTAACAAAATGATTAACATAAAAAACATCGTTGTTATAAAGCGCCAATTGGAACATTTTGATTTCCAATTGGAATACTTTGAATTAAGAAAATATTCATATATAATATTGATGTCTTTAATTATTTTTAAAATTTCTTCCATTACGAATGACGCTAATTAATTATATCCCATAACGGAATTGCATAATATGTAATGGTATTGAATTTTTATTGGGTGCGAATATAAATCCGTGAGACCACGGTTCAAACCCCAATTTCCATGAAAAGTATCTCAAAAATCTGTCGTTAGAAATCGACCTTAAATTATAGTTCCCGCATCCTTATGGATAAAATTAACACACACAACATGAGTGCTATTAAAAGATAAGCGCTGACCAAGTAAGTAAAGCTCCAGTTACTGCGAGTCTTCTACCCACTAAAATCACGTTGATGTCCGATGGTGAAATTCCCCTTGAATCACCGATTAAGTATTACGTCAGTAGACAGAGTTGACTAACATTCTAATTCTCAATTGATTGGGAAATCTTGTTAATTAGATTATCAACCGTTTATCTATATCCAAGAGACTCTTTTATTTGTTAGCTTGATTATTTGCCATTCTCAAAAATTATGTGGTCCGCTGTTTCGAGTTCTTCCGTGTTACTTGAAACAGTCGTTAGCGGTCATGTAATCCATTTTTTGACACAAGGTATAATTCTTAAATTCGCTTAAATTCTCTGAAAGATAGTGAGGATCTTCAATTTCCGTCTATGCGAAGTTTCTATAAACTGCCTATTATAGAGCCGGCTAAACTGTACTACATGGATATCTATTGGCATCTCTCCTGATATTGTTCGGTGTGCGCAGGAGTCTCTTAACGTAGATCGTCTATGAAGTTGTATTATCTGCGGCATTCAGTGGATTTTTGCCGAAGCCATTTTTTCGCTGCACCATTGACAGACTCGGCATTCGATTTATATCTTAGCCTTAGCCCCAAGTGTTGCCAAGTGCATTTTAAAGCTAAATCTTGCATCAATCAGTTTTCCAAGGTTTCTTATTGCCACGCCACCATCGGGGAGTGTAATCGCATTCCATAATGTTGATAGTACTGTAGTGAACGATGTTTCAGTAATCACTTATTATTCGTAGTAAGTAATCAAGTGTAAGGAAACCTTCGATCGCCATCAGGATGTTATTCCAATTCGTGAAAATAAAAGCATTCCGATTTTATCTCCGTGCGGCCAATGCTGCAACTTCCCTTCTGGCTCAATCCTTCGAAGTATACATAGTGGAGATTTCATATTATCAATCCCACAACCAACTTTGCTCGTTCGAACATTATGTATTGTCCGAGGAAGATGATAAAAATGTAATTTCCTAAATGCTACATTTGTAACTTTTCTTTGGCATTACACTGCATTTTTTAAACACCCCACGCACTAAGAAAATCTCACCAACTGTGGTGTATCTACGGCAATACAAATAATCATAAATCGGAATAATTAACTCGTTAAGTACGTGGACCACTGCAATCGATGTTAATGTTTGCTATTTCCGGCTTGCCATTGAAAATATGAACGGTTTCTACAATTAAATTCAAGGATTATTTTTAAATGCACCATTTCTATTAATAGTTAAACCATTTCTGTTAATAAAACAATTACAATATGTATGTATGTACTCGTATTAAGTGAAATAAAACTGCGTATTGTTTAAATGGTTGTTGGATGTTGTTTAAATGGCCAAAAAATAATAAAATTTTACAACTTCATTCTCTCAACCCACTACAGAAGCACTTTGTGTTGGAGGATGTTTAATCGAATGGTCGTTCCTTTTCTTTATTTTTAGTCTTGCTTTTCATATTGGATATGGAATTCTTCTAAATGGGTACAATTTTTTTTTTGTTTAAATATTTCTAATGAATATTCATGCTGTGGTATCGCTATTTACGAAACCAATTGTTTTATGTTTCTGTAGATTCTGTAGGTTTAAGAAAAAACACATCATGTTGAACAGAGTTACCATCTCAAGGATTTTAAAATAAAAAAGGTTCAATTAAAAACAATAAATTTATAAACTTTCTGCAACGTACTTTTGGAACAATTAGTATGAGGTGTGAAATATAAAGACAATTAAAATGAGTGGAAAAAGGGCAATTCCAGTTCTCCAGAAGGTGATCGTTTTGGAGTGACTTCGAAGTGAGGTTTGAAGTCTCTTATCATTTCTGGCATGACTCAAATCTTTTCTTATTTTAATTTTAATTGCATCGAACGCATTTGGGAACCCATTTTTTGAGAAGAGTCTTTGCTCTTTTGATCTTTCCTTTCGTTGAGTAGATTTTTACAATCATACCCTATATCTCCATTCTACAGAAAGGTTCTGGCTCGGTCAACTTCTAACTTCTCACATGACCGGTTGATCTTGCTAGAGATCTGGTTGAGCCTACTGGTTGTCTAGGGGACAGTTAAAGAAAGCTGTAAGTCAACCGATTCATTAGGGCACGAATACCTTAAATAAATTTTATGTTAGATTTGTCTGATCTTCATTATAATATGCACCGAACTGCATTGTCTGTTTGGACAATGGCTCCCTATGTGCCTGAACACCTTGGTTAGCGAACGTTTGTGGCTTTGTCAGAATATGGACTCATGCTGTACGTGTCACATATGTAAACCCAAAGGTCTTAAATTAAATAATAATTTCAAATTGGTGTGTGACGAAAATAAGCTATACAAAGAATCTTCTTTAGGATTGCTCCTTAGCACACTAATGTTTCTTATGCCAGCATGGGCTTAGTTCAGTGGACATTTGATTAAAAATCGATACAGCGAACAAAAGCTGCACACTTTCTGGACATTTGGTGCGTTTAACTTAGTGTCTACAAGAAGCTTCTAAATAAGAAGTTTTTGTGTGCAAAGAAATTTAGAGCTGGGGAAGGAGGTTTTTGGCTATGCCACTAATGTTCTTGAACACTGTCTCTGGTGTTAAAATTAAAAATTGATTTCTTTGTAGAGCCCACGAATTTAGAAGGTAGATTGTATTCTCCTACACTTTTACTGGAACTAAAAATATAGTGGTAAGACAATAAGGAGAATACTCTACTTGGGTACTTGTAAGCGGGTTATTAATGATTTCTGGCTTTAAATAGTTTGTCTCAGACAGTCAATGTTTCAAATGTGTATAGGGATCCGAAGTATTTAGTTAGCTATGGAGATGAACATGATTAGAGAATTTTGGAAAATTGCTTGTAGTGATTTGAGGAAGGATTTATCGATACGAGGCACCTATCACTGTGTACTGTAATCTGGTACTACGATTTTTAATTGTGAGCATTTCACGAACTGAATTTAGTTTTTACACGTTCTCTATATCGTGTCATGGTCTCTCTTTCTGCTCATCAGAGAAAATTGAGTGTACAATTGTCAGGATTGTCTTTAAAGCCTTATGTTTTCTTATACTAAAGTTTTTATATACAGGCGGATATGATTTTAAATCCATCGTCTTAATAAATGGAGTGCATTTAAGGTATTACAAATAGTAACGTTTATAACATAAGCATCAGTTACGCTACTTAAGGTAGGAGGGGAAAAGACTATCAATATAATTGCTGTTAAATAGCAAGAATTCTTTTAGAACTCATGAATGTTTTTAACTGCACATAAAATAATTACAAGTGTGCACGTAATTAAAACGTTAATTTTTCTTTTTTCAAGTGCCCAAATATTTTTCGTACTTCCTAGGCAACCAGTAAAATATTATTTATAGCAACACTTTGTCTTAAAACGTTAATAAAAGTTACAAACGAAAACAAAAAATAAAAATTGAAATGAAGTGATAAGGGCTCACCATTTAAATCGTTTCATCCATTTCCCATTTATGACTGCTGACTGGAAATGTTATTGATGGCCACAATATGTGAGCGATGATGTTGATTTCATGTGATGGCATAATTGATGATGGGAACATTTTATATCACTGGCAGGTCTCTGTTATTTTTCTTTTTTTTTATTGAATGTGTTTTAGTTTTGAAGTTCGATACTAAAGTGTTTTATTTTTGTTGTTGTTAGAATAAAAGAAAACAAAACAGTTTTAACGTCATACTTATGATTATGAAGACCACTTGCCATAAGGTCTCTCACTCTAGACAATATGTTAAATGTCAGGCCAATATCATCATTTTTATGACCTTCTTTTAAAATTTGTATTATTATTATTATTGTTGTTGTTTTTATATATTTTCTTTATTAAGTTTATTTTATTTTATTTTGTCAAGTTGATAAACACATACCATAATCTATTCATGAATTCCAATACATAGTAACTTAAGAATACCATCAAGAAATGTATCCTTTCTATGAACGTATGTGTATAGCTTGGTGCAGTTAGACAATGTGCCACACATTGTTGCATTTGTATTATGATGTTGTCTAAGAAAATATGTCAACAATTGTAATATTTTACAATAAAACTTATTAATCTTTATTGGTTGCCATAGCTGCATGGATGATGTAGCAGAGTCCAAGAAGACAAAATCATGAAGAGGCAGTATTCAATTAGTCAACAGTATTAACATAATCGTTTAAATTAAGTTTTCAAGACTTGTAAAAAGCAAAAAAGTTCTAAGCTTTCTGGGATAGACAATGGCTAGCCTAGCCTTACCCACATCATGTCATTTGCTGCTCCTGCCAAACAATAGGCACAATTCCAATACACATGATAAATTGTATGAAAGATTTTGAATGCATTAAGGGAAGATTGACTCCTTCACAAGAGAGAGAGAGAGAGAGAACTAAGATGACAAAGACATTCGGACGAAAGTTGGAAAGGACGATGGACATTGGGAACTAAACTTTCATTTCACTCAATTTCGGTCATGCAGTATACAAAAGCAACATCTATAAATACGAATATGGCAGCTCTTTTAATTGTTCAACTGGCCATGATATAGCCGAGCATAAGACGGACTTGAGCCAGACAAGTTCCTGTTAAAGGTAGCGAACGATTCCACAATATAGTGGAGATAATGGTTTAAACCCAAGAAAAACTTCGTGGTTGTAGCCAGGTTCGTTAGACTGATAATTTATCGATAGTCTAGTTGGTAGTGTACTAAACTATAAATGTCGAGATCGTGGATTTAAATCCTACCAGAACACACTATCTCTGCCTCACTGTCGGTCCTCAACTCATCCCTATATTACAGCATAGTTTCTTAAAAGTATATTTATCTTTCAAATTGTTCTACTTGCTCCTATTACTCAATCTCGTTGCGAAGCAAATTCCAAAATTATTTTGTTTTCTGGTTGTCTCCAGGGAGCAGTTAGGGAAATAGTTGTCAGCCACTCGTATTTGTCAGGTCACGATGCCTCTTGATGTATCTCGTGTTAGACTTGTCTGCCATTATCTTCTCAGCCCTGGTTCCAACTACCATATATAATGGACTTAAATACAAGAGCCCTCTACGCCGGTATAGCACAGGATGTCGTTGCCCCTGTTATATAAACACATGACATTCTCTATATGTTATTCATCTCACCGGAGCTGTAATTGACGAAACAAAACAGTCGCACATGCATTAAAAGTGATGCTGCAATCCGATAAAATCTGTGCAATAAAAAATATAGGGTCTTCCAATAGGGATTTCCGAAGTTTGATAGCTGATAACGGCTATCTTATTGCAGCTACAACTGTCAAATTAGTTGTCATTTATTCAGTTTGTTTTGTCAAATCACAATGGACGACCATAGACAATGGCGTGTGTTTACTGCATGGGCTCTGGACCAGTTCACAACAGACCCCAATTTTCCAATTTTCATCGGAAAATCATCTTCAGCGATGAGGTCCGTTTTAGAATGACTGGATACATGAACAAACAAAATTGTCGAATTTGGAAAGATACCAATCGACACACAAAAGCACTGTTTAGTGCAGATTTTGAGCTGGAACGACGATTGCGAGGCCATTACTGACAACGGGGAGCTTTAGAGATTGGTGATTACCAACTTTTCTTGGTCTCAATTGGATCTAGACACTAGAGACGGCGTTACGTGGCACTTGGGTTATTCTGCATGAGCAATGTTAGGACATTGGCCTCCTACAAAACCCGACTTGTGTTGTTTTGCATTTCAGTGGCAACAGTTTTTTTTTACAAATTTATTGAAACTGATAAATTGTGATAAAATGTTCTTTTGTATCACAATATTTCCAAGAATAATTTTAGAGATTCTTTTATGCGGAAACCAAGTGAAATAAATAAAAATATGATCATCGTTTAGGTTTCATTTGTGTTGCTGCCACAATTGTGTTGCAAGAAAGTGAAAATGAAAGAAGTCGAACCCATAGACTTGCAATATGCAAACAATATTGCCTGATGCGTGAACAATAACTGACTGTCATACAACTGACTGATGCACTGAAGGCTTGGCTGGCCGCTTACATAGATGGATGGATGGTGGTTAGGCGTGCTGCATCTTTTAACCAACAATAGACGCAATTTCATTATTCATCTCATTTTTATAGTTTCGCTTTTGTTTTCATATTTTATTTTTCATTTTTTGTTGCTTTTTTTCGTTTATATGATTGGTACGTATTGTATGCGCAAATATTAGTTTTTATATGAAATTTTATTTTTATGTTTTGCTTCTTTTATTGGTGACAGCACAAAAACAAAGTAATATTCGTTTGATGTTCTTTTATTAACACATTCTACACTTGTGCATTTGTTTAATTTTTTGTATTAAATTTTATTGAGACGAATAATTTCGAATTGTTATGAAAAATATCACGAGTTGTTTTGAGTCAAATAAAAAAAGGTCAATATGTAGTTGTTGTTCAATTCAGAACATAATAAAAAAAATTGAATATTTAAGAATTTTATGAAACTTCGGTTTAACAATCCTGATATGCAACCTCTTTAAAATTGAGTAAAATTTTGAATACCTTCAAAACAAGGGTGTTAGTCTTTATACAGAGCCGCTTGTTTTCTTATACACACATACATATTTGGTCATTACAACCGTTCAGTCGGTGTTACGACCTGCTCACACCACTTTATGTTGTGTGTATTAATTTTAGCCGTAAGTGACGGGACCCACAATTTAAAGTCAATTCCGAACCACAGATTTTTGAGAAGATTTTTCATGGCAATTTTATTTACTCTCAAGAGCTTTTGGCAGAAATCTGCTAAAAGGAAGTCGCCGATGAAATATTGCATAGTGAGAGTAGATTTTACATACCTTTCCTAACAGGGACCTTACTATACATACGAGAAGGTAATACTATCGGATTTATATCGGGTCGGCCTATGTATCCAGAAAAATTCACTATTTGGTGTGGATTTTGGGCTGACTACGTCATTACAGTAACAACGTTGGATACGGCAAGTACTGTAGTTAGAAGATTACAAACTTCTTTTGGCCTGAATTGGATGATTTGGACATAAATGAGATGTCACAATGGATATTCTGCACGAGTGATTTCAGAGCATGGCATCACGTAAAGTTTATTTAAACCGAGATGGTGCGATATGACCCTTTAAGACTTTTCGTGGGCTTTTCTTAAGTCGAAGGTTTAGGCGCATGAGCCACATGGGTCCTCAAAGCCGACATGATTCATGCAGTCGCCCAAATTCAACCTGAAGTCGCCGTTGTCTAGTACGTAGTGTGTTGGCTTTTTAGACCTAAGGCCACGGTTCACTTCCCAGGTCAGACATCAAAACGTAATATGAACTAATATTTCTTCGGCGACTTCCTCTCAGCAGATTTTTGGCAAAAACTCTGAGAGTAAATAAAATGGCCATGAAAAAGTTTCTCAAAAATCTGTCGCTCGGAGTCTACGTTAAACTGTAGGTCCCGCCACTCATGTATAAAATTAACACACACAACATGAGTGATGTGAGAAGCTAGGCCGTAATCCTGACTGAAGGGTTGTAATGGCCAATTATGTATGTATGTTCTTATTTAGGAACTTTAGCATCATTTAGGCAAACTAGAAATATGCAAAACCTCACTGTAGGGACTAATAGGAAATATCAAAAATATTATGTTACAGAGTTATGGAAAATTTATCGTTTCGTATGCGTTGCACCAAGAGTAGTGGTGGCGAACATTTAAACGATATTATATCCTACACTTAATAGCAACAACAGGTCTTTCAAACGAATAAAATATTCCGATTGTATGTTACACTGACTTTGTCACAGACCCGATTAAACAGAAATTTTAAGTCAGCAAGAACTTGTGGGAGAAAAGGGCAAGATGTAGGAACATACAGAATTAGAGTAAACTGTCATTATTGTATAAATTTTTAAAATTGGTTTGCACGATCGCATAAGTGTAGTATTCAACTTAACAGATATTTTTTAGCATTATCAAAAGCTACGACATTAGAATTTTTTTGGAGTATACATACCAACACTTACGAACCTGCGTGCTTTCAGATGCCACTGCGACACTCTACGAAGTGTGTGGCCATTAATATTTGTCAGGCCTCTCTAATTGTTCTAATCCTCTCTTCACATGTACGGAAAGCCATTTACATCGTCGCCAGTATTCTGCTTAACAGAAATGTTTAGTAATATTTAAAAATTAACAGTAAAAAACCCATTAAATAAATTACAATTAATTTAGTTTTGATGCAATTTCTAAACGTAAGTAACTGTTGAGTGTCTATTTTAAATTTCATAATTTAATAACTACTGCATACTATGTTAATATAGTATATTTCTTATATTTTTAATGCATTTAATTAAATATATTCGGTAATAATGCTGAAAGCACATGTGCTGGAATATATTACATTAAATACAAGAAAAATAGTAGTAGTGATTGCTAGTTTTGACGCATAAAGAATGCGTAGCCCAAAAAAATTTCAATTCATAATTTCAAGCTTTAATTTAAAGTTAATAACAATAAAATTTTTTTTATAGATAATTTTTTGTTTAACAATTTATTTTGAGTTGGTAAGTGTATATGTTTTCTTACGCACTCTTTACGGAACTGCCCCCCCCCCCTCATATTTTAAATTAAATTTAGCAAATTGGCTTATTAGACGTGAAGCCACCGGTCAAGTCATGGTTTAGACGTCTCCAACAAAGCAAAATATGAAAAAATATTTCTTCGGCGACTTCCTCTCAGCAGATTTCCGGAAAAAACTCTGAGAGTTAAAAAATTTCAATAAAAAGTTCCTCAAAAAGAACTGTCGTTGGGAGTCGATTTTAAACTGTATGTCCCGCCACTCATGTATAGAAATAACGCACACAACATAAGTGGCGTGAGAAGCTAGACCGTAAACCTGACTGAAGGGTTGTAATGACCAATTATGTACATATGTATGCTACAATGAAATTTCTTTTACAGAAAATGTTTTGATTAAAAATTAATTTTGAGTTGGTAAGTGCACACGTCCTTTTTTTGCTCACTGTTAGAGAGGCTTGTTTAAATTAAATTTAGTAAATTAATAAAATTTTATATAATATTTTATACAGACATATATTTCTACTACTTACTAAATTAAATTTATTAGTCTCTGTATTGTCTATGTATGTATGAGTTTTATGCATGTATGAGTATTAAGTATGTAACCTAGATTTACGCAAAAATATTTATTTAAATACAATGAGTATGATAAGAAAATATTTCAATAATTTGCCCATAAGTTAAGTCCTTTGACTAAAATTTATAATTTTGTTTCTGCTGTTGTTTAACCTCTAAATCAGCAAAAATTAAATTAACAGTTTGATTTATAGAATATTTATTTACTCAAAAAGAAAAAAAATAAAGTAACAAGTAAATAGCAAAGGGAATACGATACTTTCGTTGCTGGCAGTTTTCGTTCCCAACGCATCGATAGTTTCGATAAATTTTCTATTTCTGAATAATTTTTGTGTCACTTTTCTAACGTTGTGCAGTAAAGGCAATGCAGCAATAAAACAATTTAAATTGTGAGTACAATAGGGAGTCCTTGATTATTGTGGTTAATTTCATATAAAATTCAATCGTCTGGCCTTACAGAAATTGACAGTAGTACTTAACTTTATTTACAATTCTAATAAAAAAATGTTGAAGCCACGTTTCATCAAATATCACATATAGAAGCGTTAATTCGTGTTTTTTTTATGGTGGAACAGCTTCAAGCACTTTATCATTTTGTTATTGTTTTTGTCGATTGTGACTTTGACACTTTCCAGTTATTCAATGACTAGATGAAATGATAGTCATTGTAGAAGAGTTATAAAACGCATGTTGACTGAGAAGATAATATAAGAAAACTATACGCAGGTAGTGTGTTGGCTTGATAGAAGTGAGGCCATGGTTCAAAAGCCAGGTGAGACATTTCCAACAAAACTGAACATGTAAAAATATTTCTTCGGTAATTTTCTCTCAGCAGATTTATTTCAAAACTCTGAGAGTAAATAAAAATTGCCATGAACATTTTCACAAAAAAATCTGTCGTACGGAGTCGAGTTAAAACTGTAGGTTCCGCCGCTTATGGATAAAATTAACAAATACAACATAAGTGGTGTGAGGAGCTACGCCGTAATCCAAACTGAAGGATAGAGGATTTAGCAATGTTTTCCACAATTAAGTTAGTTTTGGTATCAATTCGTGGTCGTGAATAATCTGTGCACCTCCCTTTTACAGCTCATTTAAAGGAAGCAGAGTACTGCATTGGGAGGAACGTGTGCAATTAGGACGGAGGCAGTTCAAACTACAGGCAAGGCCATTTCATCTGTGTTTTAGGATACAAGTGGAACAACTTCTATAGTTGCTGCATTGGGAGGAACGTGTGCAATTAGGACGGAGGCAGTTCAAACTGCAGGCAAGGCCATTTCGGCTGTGTTTTATGATACAAGTGGAACAACTTCTATAGATAATAGACTAGAACTGTGCTAACTTAGTGCAGTGTTTAATGGTCGTACTTGAGGATCATATTTAGTAAAAATGAATATTTTATTAATATAATGCACCAGTTTGCACAACCACTATTGCAAGGGCAACAAGCAGTGGATTATTTATCATCATCAGATTTAGCAGCCTTGTGGGTATTTTAATACTTTCAAAGTTGGAAAAAATGGCTCTGCGGTAAAAGATTTGACTATAATGAAGCAGTAGAGTTTGACTATGTTAGGAAGACAGTAAATGCCCCGGCCTTCTTTCTTTAGGCAAGCCTATATGATCTGATTTCTTCTAAATTATTTTATATATTAAACTCTTTTCTTTTCTTCAGTTTTGGCTCAAAGCAATTTACTGATGTCATACCCTTTTTGATATTTCCTATTTGTCCCTACAGTGAGGTTTTGCATACTTCTAGTTTGCCTAAATGAGGCTAAAGTTTCTAAATAAGTATTTTATGGAAATGTATGCCGCCCTTATTTTTGTACATTGTTTTTCTTATCGGTTTTATGTTCATTTATGATGGATACAATTATCAATCAGTTGCTTGTCATTCGTAAAGTAAAACAAAAAATTAACATTTGTAGGATTTGTCACTAACAAATGTTTTTTAATTGTTTACTTACGTATTAATAAAGCAAATAAAAGCATTGGCGATAAGAAATTACGATGTCACATTAAAGTGCAGTGATTTAGTACACTGTTAAAAAATAGTACGTACCTTAAAACCAATTCTTTTAGGGAATCGGATTACGTGCCAAAAAATAGAAGCATTATAACATCGTTGATCTGAACGGCTAATTATTTATTGTAGACACATGCACAGCAAAGGCAAGTGGATGATATGTTTACCGTTTTCTTGTAATGCAGTCCAGAAGCTAAAATGAAATTTTACAGCGTTTTCGGTCATACGCGAGTGGTGTGAGTAGTTGACTTTGTGGAGTACGAAACACGGAAAGGCAATATCATTAAATTCTCACGCTTCTCATCAGCAGCTTCTGACGTTTCACGTAACCCTTCTGTTCTACATCGTGAAAGAATTTTCTTCTGATTAACTCCTTATTTTAATTTCTGAAATCCTTATGGCAAAAACTCTGAGAGTAAAAAAATTAAAAAAATGAGTCATCTTCAAACTGTAGGTCCCCCCACTTAAGGATAAAATTAACACACACAACACAAGTGGTGTGAAAAGCTAGGTCTGACTGAAGGGTTGTAATGACCATTTATGTATGTATGTATGTATGGAAATATTCTTCAAATATTTAAATTTCAATTGAAGGATCTTTCTATACTAAAAATAGGAGGATACAATTCTGTTACAGTAGAAATGATTAAGGTCACAATAGAACTTGTGGTTCGGAAAAGGATTAGGTATTCAAACACGCCTTTAAATTCAGTGGTTTGATCTCTAATCAAATAAATATTGATAACAAATTGTACCTTCATGTCTAAAGGAGTACGTAGAACTAGTAGTTAAGTTTATCGTAAACGGGTGGAATATAGAAAAATGTATAGAATAATATTATAACTGTTACGGTAAATTAAACTGTAAACATAGTATACTCTTGTTTTGAATTCACAATCCAGACATTATTTCATGTTAAATTGACACACAAAAAACATCGGAGACACTGTACAATGTCAATAAGCAATTCGAAATAACTCTGGACAATATAGTTAAATGCCAACATGTTTCTCACAATTATTAAAGAAAAAATGAAATAAAATAAATTAAATTAAAATGTAGTATAACAATACAATTTAATATCACAACATTTATTTCGCATACCAATAATATTAATACAGCGGATTTAAAGAACAACACTGACAATAACCATTAAAATTTCAATTTAAGATTTTTTTTATTTTAAAAATGAAATAAAAACATGACTCAATTATAAGTAGAATGTTCAAGAAAAAAAAAAATAAAATCTCTTTCGAAGAGATTAGAAATTTAATCGCATTTGAATATGAGCGGTGGTTTACAGTTCATATGACAGATTTTTAATACATTTTTCATGGCAACTTTATTTCCACACAAATTTTTTTCTAGAAGACTGCCAAGAGAAGGTCACATAGGAAATATTTTCTTATGTTTCGTTTTGTTAACGTCTGATCTTGTGTTTGAGTCACTGCCTTGAGTGAATGCATACTCATAGTCTTTGTTTTACTATTAAGCCATGTTTAAGAGACTCTTCCAAGGCTCAAATGCACAAGCGCTTGTCATTTTTTTTTCAATATTCCACTTTACTGGATCATAAAAATTTGCATGTAAGGATTCCGAAGAATTCACTCTCTTACATGTGGATCATAACATTTAAGAGAAATTTAAAAAAACTTAAGGCAGCAGTAGAATTTATGTAATTATTATGTATGCGAATGATTGATACTAAATTATTTAAAATACTCATACGCTACGGCAGACTATAATTACATAGGAATACATACATACATAATATAATATTATATATATTATATATGTATATAATATACATATTATACATATTATGTTTTTACACTATTCTTATATTAAAGAAGTATTAAACAAAATTCCTCAAACTATTAGCGTTTCCATAATCTATGGTAACCAATTAGATTCTCAGTAAGATAACCCTGCTTTATTCTTGTGTGAAACAGTGAAAAATAACAAAGTTTGTTATATATGTATGTTTGTTTCGAAATCGCTATAGTAGGAGCATTGGATTAATATCGCTTGGGTCCTTTGAGGAACCTGAGTTGCTTAAAATTGTAGTAATAATGTCGAAAAAAATCTATGTTATGGGTAGTAAAAAATCTAAATAATTCGAACTTACAATGCCACCAAAAAGTATATTCTGAAACTGTTTAATTTTGATCACTAGAAAAGTTGTATAATGCCAATAATGGCTCTAATTTTCTAAAGAGGATCGTAACTGGTGACATTATGGATACAAACAAAAAAAGAAAACTCTGATGAATTAGTTGTGACCGTAGAGAATTCAGGTTTTCGTACAAGAGTATTGTAAGATCTATAGATGCTTTTGAATTTGTCGTAGTATGTTAGCCTACTAGACGCGAGGCCACGGTCCAAGGATCTATCAAAACGAAATATGAAAAGAATATGGCTTCGGCGTCTTCCTCCCAGCAGATTTCTTGTAAAAGCTCTGAGAGTAAATAAAAATTACAATGCAAGGTTTTCCACAAAAATCTTTCTTTGAGACACGACTTTAAACTTTAGGCCCCGCCACTCACGTATAAAATTAACACACACAACATAAGTGGTGTGAGAAACTAGGTCGTAATTCTAACAGAAGGGTTGTAATGACCAATTATAGTTTAAACTGTTGCCTTAAGTCTAATAAGACGATTTCAAACTGCTTTTATTTCCCTTTAATTGTCAATAAAAGTATCCTTGATCCAGTGTACCTCTGTCCGGAAAATTTTTTTTGATTAGATCCGGAAAGTGTAATACAAGAAGCATTGTAAAGGAAGCATTTCGGATTCTATTATAACCAATCCAATCCTATCTCCACGTTTTGAGTCGTTCATGTGGCAATTAATTTCCAATGTCAACTGTGTTACTTGCTGGATATTCTGCACGATATTTCAACTTGGGATAGGACCTAGTCAAGCAAGTAAATAGCAATCAGAATTACTTCGATAACAGGGAAAAACGTTAGTACAAGTGTATTACACTTAAAGTTTAGCTTCTCGGTGGGCAAATTAAATATTTATAAATAAAAATCATTTGACTTTGTAAAATTGTTCTTCAGAGATTTGTAAATCTTATACCTCATTGTGAAGTTGCCGTGGTCCAGTAGGTAGTGTGTTGGCTTATTAGACTTGCGGCCCCAGGTCAGACATCAAAAGGAAATATGAAAAAAATATTTCTTCGGCGACTTCCTCTCAGCAGATTTCTGGTAAAAACTCTGAGTAAATAAAATTGCCATGAAAAGTTTCTCAAAAATCTGTCGCTCGGAATCGACTTTAAACTGTAGGTCCTGTATAAAAAATTAATACACAGCATCAGTGGTGTGAGAAGCTAGGTCGCAATCCTAACTAAAGGGTAACATTGTGGCCGTTGGAAATATTTCTTAGAAAACAAATATTTCTGAATATAACACAAATTGAATTACTTTTTCAAATTATACAATTTTGTAAAAAAAATACGTTTCTTATATTTTAAATTGTTGTGAGATTAATTTAAATAATTTGAATATATTTGTTGTCCTTAAAACCATAAAATTTTAAAGTTATTTCCATTTATGTTATTATATGTACGCACTTCAACAGCACTGTTATAACACTGTTGTATTTTTTTTTGTCTATGAAAACAACAATAAAACTATAATAACAACAAAAACGAAAAATAATATTGGAAATTATTGTCATACAATACATGCATATATGAAATATACTACTAAAGTGTAGGCAACACTGTTTTAGCAACTTCCTGTGCACGTTATCCTTTACATTACTAAGATATTGCTGTATATGTATGAGTACATTTCCGTTTTTTGTGTGGTTTGCCTGTCGTGTGAAAGTGTGTGTAGTTCAAATGTTTTCGTTATTAATCGTTTTTATTTTAAACTTCGTGTGTGTTTGTTTTTCTTTCGTTTTTCATTTATTCATACACTCATACATACACTTAAAGTTTTTCAATGATGTTCGTTTTCCTTAACGTTACTAGTTTTTGCTTGTATTTGTGCATAACTGCACAGTATAGTTTATTCGTCTGTGTGTATGTGTCTCGGGTTCGTGTTGTGTAAACGAATACGTCTTGTAATGGTATAAATAAGTGATGTCTCAATCGTTTCGAAATCATTTGTAGTCAATCAACAGGTTAATGCACATCGTCTAACCTTAAGCAGTTACAACTAAAATAAAAATATTAAACGAAAAGTGGAAAACAACGAGAGAAATATAGAAAGTGAGTGAGCAAGCAAGAGAAAAACTAAAGTGAAAAAGTGTTCTTAAGTCTTAGTTGTAGTAAGAGTTCTGTAACAGTGTTCGAAAGTGGCAACAAGTGCATCTTAGTATTGCGTTTTTTTTTATTTGATGAATTCTCATAAAAAATATGAAAAACTGTTGCATTGTGTACATCTCTTGGAGCAATTTAAACCTGCGCTTTAATTGAATTTTACTACAATAATTCATTTAAATTCATTTTTTTCTGTTTAACTGTTTACATTTTAATATTTGTGGTTATATATTGCATAGGGTGGCAATCTGTAGTTTTGCAGGCTTGGTATTAAAAACGTTAATAATTTAATTTTATTGTTTCACGTATTTTTATATTTTCTGCATCGAATAGTAACTACAAAAAAGGGTTCGAAAGCTACAAAACCACTACAACGTAAATGGATTTACAAAACAGAAAAATATTATAAAAAACATTTTCTATTGGTGGTTAATAGTAAATACGAGAAATAAAGGTGAAAAACAATTTTTGAGGTTATGTAAGGATTTTATAAAAATTGTGAAAATAAAAAAATAATGCAAGAAATGCCATTAATTAATAAAAGTTTGATACACAAACTAAAAGAATATGAATAAAAAATTTAATATATTAATTACAAGCTGAAGCGGAAGTCTAACAGTAGAGAGTCTAGCAATTGATGCAATGTTTCCATGCTAGAGAAATAATTTTTTAAAAGCCCTTAAGTCTCAAATGCTTAAGTAACGCGAGCAATTTTTTAAAGAAAATTCTCCAGATATTTTTCAATATTTGCCTCCATTCTTTATGGTGTTTAAGCAAAAAAATTGTTTTCTATTTTAAGCTACTATATGTTAAAACGAGGCAGGGTCAACAAGCTCGAGAATTTCCTGCCTCATAACTGAAAGCGCAAGAATTTTCATTGGCATCTAGTCAGTTGATCCTTAGCAAAACTTTTCCAAACGGCTTTATTTATTATGTATTTATCAGCTAGTGATAGCAAAGTACTGCTTGAATTGAGAAGAAAATGAAAAAAG